>OY728141.1:1254636938-1259636938 GCA_963277665.1 Viscum album
GAGGTGTTCTTATCAGTGGGTTCTTTCCAATCAGTTTGTGGCAAATTGATGTAATGAAATTATCCTTATTGTTCCAATAAATTTTGAATTTTATGTGTTTTATTTTTTGAGAGAGGGTTAAAATAATTTAATTAATACCATAGTTGAAATTTTATGTGGGAAATAGGATTCATGAATTTTCCAAGGGTGTTACGTCTTAAAGGGGTGGTTGTAACAAATAGAGGTTTTATAGTCTACAGTATTAACAAAATGAAGGGGTAAGCCACATTTTTGTTCTTATGTTGTGGTATTGTGTATATTCCATGAATGTAATGTTTCAAAAAATTTCAAAGATCATATTTTCTCATGATGTAGATATATAATATTATCTCATGAAGGGTCCTGATGATGATTTTGTGAAATTATATAACAATATTTTTAGAGGAAACCCTTACATTTGTTTTATTTAATACTATATATCTCCATGTGTACGTATTAATCATTGTGTGAGGTGATTTGGTCATGGAAATAAGTCTTGTTTTGATTTTATTAAATTTTTCTTGAAGGGATATCTCAATTTGGACATAGACATTATGACAAGGGGCAATGTGTGGTAAAAAATTTTTATTCATCAATTTTTAAAAAAATTTACAACATGGTTCTTATGTTGCGTCATGAAATGTGGTAAAAACATATGAGTTTTACTATGAAATCCCCATGTTATTTAAGAATTTAGGTCTGTTAGTGAGTTTTAAATGGGTTATAAAATTCTTATTGAGGTTTAAAATTATAAAATTCCATTGATTTATCCCCCATCATCGAATCATATTGACATGTCATCAAACATCACCTCAACTATATAATACTATATTAAATTTATTATATCATATGAATATCATTAAATTCAAACATTATACCTAATATATTATTGATAATAGGTGTAACATTCGAGGCCATTGAGTTCCCATTTTTTTATTATTGGATGTTTTCTTTATTAGAATTAAATATTTTAATTTTTTGTGGAGTTTACCCAGTACTATCTTCACTATCTTCCAAATATTATTCTTGAATGAGTTGAGTGAATTGTATGGGTTCAATTTTTTTGGAATTATGTCATGATTTAATGAGGGTTATTGGTTAATTAATTATTTATGTTCATGTTTCATGGAAATGATCTTGTGATAACATGACACAAATTATTCTTTGACATTAATTTTTGATACATCAATTATGATAAGATATTTGATATTTTTTATTCCATTTTGAGTAAATTGGTTAACTATCATTCCTTTTATTATTTTCTATGGATGGAATTGAATTAAATAATGAAGATAATGGGATGGATCATTTGACATCGAAGCGAAGGTTCAATTAACAAATTTTTTTATATGATTCCATGATAATTTTTATATTGGATACCTTGTATTTTTTTATGAAAAATCATTGTTATTATTTTTATTAAATATAGATCATTTATCAAATTAATTTTTAAAATATAAATTAAAAAAATATAATCATTTAGTGATGGTACCAAACTTGTTTTGTAAGAATCATGAATTTGAACATGATAAATATAAAAGACATAAAAAATTTACATGGATCAAATAATGAAAATGGTTATTTCATGATGTGATTTGAATCTATTTATTAGTTCTTATATTTTTTGGATTTATTTACCAAAAAGGGATTAAGATTATACTAGTTGGGTTTTTATGACTGTATTTTTGGAATTATAAAGAGATACATATTGGGATTTGAGGTTAGTTTTCAATATTCAACCTCGAGTGATTTCGTTTTTTTGATTTGATAGTCGATGATGGGATGTTAGGTGGAATTCAAATTGGTGATTGGATCGTTGTGTGGAATAATAAGGTGGTTATTTTTTTATAATAATGGATTTTATAATGGTTTTTGTGGGGTATATAGTTACCAGGATTAAAAAATATGGCTATTAAAACATTTTAGATAAATATATATCACATTACAAAAATACATCCCTCAGGACCATAATAGTTTAGTTTATTTGGAAGCATGGAACAAAATAATCTAACATGGTGAAGGATAATCAATTTCTCCAAAAAATATTTTACTCATTATTAAATATATTTCAAAACATTCTTCATAAAATAGGGAAATGAAACATAAGAAATGGGTAATCCCATATGATCATTATTGATAAGAAAAGCGAATATATAATTGTAGCATGAGCATAAAGTTATAAAACCTGATCATGAAATTTGAATATCATACCCAACATAAAAAGTTTTGAATATTGAAGTAAGGATATAATGAATGGATGTTCATAAGACATGTATAATATGGTTGATAAATCATCATAAATAAATCATGAACCATAATATCATGTCATGAAATTGTTGTACCATCATACATATAGAAAACAATTTCATGTTTCATGGTTAACTACTAATAAATTATACACATTAGATTAAGACATAAATTTTTTATATAGTGGATCAGGATGCACCTATTTCTCAATATGGATCTAGACACACCTTTTTTCCATTTTCGATTAGGACACACATGTTTCCCATTGTGGATCAAGAATCACCAATGTCCCATAGGGGACCAAGCCCATCAACTTTTTCCCCTCATTTTCGCATTAGATATATATCATTAGAAAAATAATTAGAGGGAGATATAGGTCTAATAGATCTCATGATGATATCATTCATATGATTTTCACTAAACATTAATCTTATCATCACCCATAAAAATATATGGATTTCATAGAAATTATATCATTAAACATGAAATTAAATGGGTATCATTAACATTTAATCATATAAAAACATATGAAAATTTGATATGTTTCATTGTCAATTCACCTTAGAATAACCTATGAAAGTAAGTAGATTTCATATGTATTTATCAGTGATTAACCATTTGATGTGAAATGGATTTCATATACATCATCTATTCATGCCATCAAAACTTAAATCATTTAGATAAAAAATATCAATTTATTCATTAATTCATATCCCTATTTAAGAATAAACTGCAACAAAGGATGTCATCTTAGAGAGGGATAGATTTCGAAAGGTCACTTAGAAGATAACATTTCATGGAAAATAATTTTTTTAAAAATAAAAAATTTTCAAAATCGTCATCTTTGAAAAATATAATGGAATCATCAAAACAATATTCTAATCATTTCTTGAGGAAAATGTCCATTACGATATGAGCCTCTTTTTTAAAAAAATAAATGTTTTGAAATAAAATTCCATTAAAATAAACTTTATAAAATTTAATGAAGATTTAAACCAGTTTAATAAATTTTATACTGAAAATAAATTGAAAAATTATAAAATAGTATTTGAAATAATTTAAATAATTTTCTTTGAATCAATCCATTTCAAAACATTAAAAAAAATCAATGAAAACCATTCAATCACTTCTTAAAAAAACTCAATTTTGCATAGCCCTATTTTCATTCAAAAAAACTTAATATCAAACAAATATAAAAATATTTGGTAAATAATAATACTTAAAATATAACCTTGATTAAATAAAATGGAATGGTAAAAGAAATTATGGTTAGAGGGTTTCTATGTCTATACATGACGAAAATTCCATTTGCACATTAAATGTTTAGAAATTTTCCTTGATTTTAAAATGAAAAAAAGATTCATTTAAAACCTTTTTTAGAAGATAAAACAGGTGTAAATTTTTTCATTAAAAATAATATTATTATTGTAAAACATTTTTGGAATTTATTTTGTAAAATCAGTTTTGAATGAAGACATATTGCTGAAAAAATGGTAACTAAAGTCTATTTTTCATAAAATGTCTTAATTAACATAAGTAAAAAACATA
Organism: Viscum album; assembly: GCA_963277665.1. Taxonomy (NCBI): domain Eukaryota; kingdom Viridiplantae; phylum Streptophyta; class Magnoliopsida; order Santalales; family Viscaceae; genus Viscum; species Viscum album. Next base: position 1,254,640,752 of record OY728141.1, read on the forward strand.
GAAAAATGGTATTATGACATGAAGATATCATGGATAAATATATGATATGAATTTCAAAAAAATTCATGATATTTGGATCATGATATTTCATTAATGGAATTATAATCATAAACAATCATGATAATTGATGAGTTGATTCAATAAACTATCACCACTTTAGTAACATCAAATTATACTTCCCATTAGAAAATAAAATTACATTATTAAAAAATATAATTATAATAAGGATATTCATAATATAAAATTATAATCGTCATTATATATAGCACATAAAAATATATGGGTGCATAAAATTTCAGGCATCTGAATGAATGAAAATTGAGTCAAAATTACTTTAATGATTTGGTAAATCTGAACCATAAACCCACTTTACTAATCAACATAATATTAAAATATAAAAAAACACTAACATCATTTTAGTAATCATACAATACATTCAGGGGAATTATATACACCAAACAAATGAAATGAGACATTAAAAATTCATAAGGGTCACAAAAATAAAAGCTAGATGAAAAAACCCTTTTTACGTGTGTAATAATAGAATTGTGATCCTCATAAAATAATAAAATAAATTCATGATTTTAATAGTATTAAAAAAATTAAATATATTATATAACTTTCCATAGGTATGTATATACACAACACAAAATAAGTTAGTGTTAAATATGTCCTATAACTCATGATAATAATAAGTGAGATCAAATTGCCGTATCATATGTCTTGACTCTATTCATACTCTAACAGTACTACTATATAATAAATATAAGTCTATTATAAGTCTATTGAAGAAATATATTGTTATACAAAATATTTTATATAATTTTCCTATGAAAATAATTTTCCCATTTATTAACAACTCCATGTTATTGTTACGTTTTGGGGAATATATGGTTTTTTTTTCACATATGTTTTGACATGCATTTATTGATCCTATTATAAAGATAATGATTTAAATATTTATATAATTTCAAACATGATAAAAATATAATACTTATTTATTATGTATGTTTTTTAAAAAATAAATAAATTAAAGGTACTTGAAATTGAATACACTGTTTATTTAGACGGTTCGTTGTACATATGTAAAAATATTATTTCTGTCATATTTTCAAATTGATAAAAATAATTTCAATGAAATATATTTATATTTTTATATATTATATTATTAAATTATAATTATTATTCCATATTTATCTAATAATTTCTTTTAATTAATCCTTATTACTATTTGTGTAATATGTGAATGAATCGTATCACATTGAGGATGTCGTAGTCCACACATCCACAAGAAAAGTTATCATATAGAGAGAAAACGAAAATCATGAAGTTATTTTTTATATAATAATTAAAAATTTATAAATACATCAAGAATTTAATATATAATATATAAAAACAACATTTCCATCATAATTACCATCCATGATAGGTGGTGAAGGAAAAATGAATTACATCATTTTATGATGTAGTAGTTCACTATACACAAAAAACAGTATCATTATGACCCATTAGACCGATGTGTTTTTAATTGTAGGTAGAAACCCTAGAATTTAAATATATTTTTATATTGAGGATACTGATTTTTTTTATAATCAAATAATATGAATATTTGAGGGGGTGAAGAATGAAAATAAAATAAAGGGTCATGACGAAGGATGTAACCTCTTCTTTGGATAACTTATCTTGGATTGCACCAAAGGTATTCCTTGGTTATATTTCATCCCAAGGGGAGGTATCTAGGTATAAGGGAGATATATATTAGGATTTTTATCTTGGTTTTGGCCAATTCAATGTGTCCTAAGAGGTGTAAGAAATTCAGGGGGTGAGTGCCCTTTTATAATGGAGGAGTGGTGGTAGTCTTGTAAATATAAAAATGGTAAAAAACATTGAGTGGTCTCTATGACATCATAGGATTTCAATAATTGAAAATATTAGATTTAAAAGGGTAATTATTATAAATTTTGACATGAAGTAGATTTTTGACAAGTGTATATGATATTTATACTCTTAAGATTATGGTTTAATCATTGATTAAACAAATGATTTACAGTAATTTCAATTTTTAATTTTAATTACGTTCAGTAATAATTATTATAGAAATATATGTTAATATTATTAGAAATAACTAATCACGACGATTCAAAATATAGATTCAATTTTTCAAAATCATAGTAACATCAGTGGGAAAAAATTAATTTTAATTTAATGTAGTATATGTGACATGATAGTGGGGTTTTAAGAGAAAATGATTACATGTTTGAAACATTTTTTATCTAATGTTAATGTTTAATTGTTTAAAACATAATAAAATGTTTTAATAAATGTAAAATTCAAATATTTATACTTTTAAAAAAATGATAATATAATTTAATGATTTATGTATGTTTTTCTAAAAAAAAAATTTTGATTTAAAATTCATGGTTTTCACTATTCATCAAAAAAAGAAACATCCCCAAAAAGACCAAAAATTAACTCAAAGTTAATTTTTATATGATGATTCCAAAAATAATTTTTATTTTTTAAAATAAAAGTTATAACAAGTGTAAAAATTTTGATTTAAATGTGTTATCTATTAAAAGGTTGGAAAATTACATATTAGAAAATACAACTTTTTCTAATAAAATTGAATTTATTATTATAGTATACCTTTAAAATATATTATATGGTTATCAAAAATTACGATAGAATATATAATGTTTATTTAAAACATTAATAATATTGGTCTTTTTAATTTATTATGATGAGATTGTGTTTGTACAATGAAAAGTAATTTCTTTATTCTCAAATAGCTCTTTCACTAAATTATACTAATTGATATCCAAAGAAATTAATTTATATACATTGATAAATAATTTTTTCCAAATTTATTTAACCATATTCATATGATCCATTTCAATGGATTGGTGGTCAATATGATAATATTTTAATAATTATGAAAAATGTGTATTGTAGTTTGGTAAAATATGGACCATGAATGTAATAAAAGCTATTTAAGGGGCTCATTATTTCATGTAATAAAAAACAATCATAGTGTTATATGTACCACATATTAATCTAAGAGGTGTTTGTAGTGAAATATTAACATGGTGTTGTGTACAATGAATTTTAAATACAGTTCATTTAAAAAAACTATATTCTTGGTTGTGTGAAAAAAATATCAAAAGTATTAATTTAATTAGGAAAAAAATAATTCAAAATTATCATGGTGTTACATTCGACCCCCTTAAAATTTATTTCTCCCTAAAAATTCATCTAGGTTATTAAATATTTATTTCTTGAAATTTCATTTCATCGAAACCCACACCATAATAATGAATACTAGAACATTCTTTATTCAAATAGAGTTAGAACTCTACGTATTACCCAATGTAATACACATTTAGGATTCCACATTGTATTACATGGGTTGGGAGTAAATATTGGTCATTGGGGGAATGCATAAATATTTATAGGCAGTGATAATGATCATTAATCACCAGCAAGGGAATGATTTATGGAATGTAAAGGACCTCAAAACCATAAATCTATGATTATTTATTTTACCATCTGTTTAATTGATATATAGACATTAGGATAATAGTTTTCAATATCGTTTTCCTATATTTGAAAGATTATTTAACTATCTATGAACATATGTAATTATACATACTCGATTTTCATCCATTTCATATACACGATCTCACCCTTTGATTGTAAATTTATTGATTTCCTGTTGATCTATTACACTAATAAATTAAAGGGGATTTTTATTTCCTGAAACATTATTAAATCATGAGATCCCTAACAAGAATGATAGTTCATTGCCTCTATCATTAACGAAACAAAATTTTTAACACATGTTATTGAATATCAATAAGTCATCAAATGGAGTTATAATACATTAACCCAAAAAAATCATCTGATGTTTAATATAAACCATTTCATACACAGTTAACCACATATCCCATTAAAAATATTGATATTCTGAACATTTTAAATAATGTTTCTATATATATAAAAATCTTCTTACCATTGATCCTATATATATCGTAATGTTTCTCAGGGTTTTATTATAAAAAACATGTTAATACCATCATCATGTAATCTCTTGAAACTTGGTAATAAACTGAATTAGCCAATATCCATATTGAATAAATTCATGTTTACTAGTTCCATTTTTGATTGGATTAATTCTATAAATACATAAAATAGTGTACAATAGAACAATGATATCGAAAAAACATGCCAACAATTCCTTAATTTTTTCCAAGGTGATGATTATCATCCAACATACATACTCATATCCAACATTACATTATACAAAATTATTTATCGAAACATAAATAAGATATTATGTGTTTTCCCCTTAATAATCTATTTCCCATGAATATTACCTTTCCAATAAATAGCATTTATTGTACATTGAAACATTCCAAAATATTCTTGTAAATCACTTGCAAAAAAACATAAAAAGATTTATCCTTATATATTCCACCATTCATATAACATAATTATTGAATCAAAACAAGTAAACAATTATATTATTAAAATTTATTTTCAAAAAATTAAAAGGCATTCCTTATCTCATTACATAGTACCTCATTCCCTTTCACATTTAATATGTATTATAATCATCATTGGCCATATAATCATAAATCATTAAACCTTGTTGATTACCTTATAAATAATTATTATTAAGATATTGGTTTTCATAATTCACATTCATCCCACACATAAAGCATTTATCCTTTAAGATGTCTTAGAGAGTCCAACATTCCCATCCATTATGTTTATTTAACGATTCATTTTTCCAATTCAATACTGGCATTGTGTCCATATTTCCAATAGTGAAATCATATTCTTGTTCCTCAAAAAATTAACATAGGATATTTTTGTCACATTTTGGACACAATGGAAAATGATTCATCTTTTCCCCCTATGGTATCAAATACTATAAATAATAGTTAACACTTTATTTATTTTCTTTTTTGAGTCTATGAGTTAGATAAGGTGGACATTTTAAATCATGTTCCTTGAAAACAGATTTAGCATGAACAAAATAATTGTTATTCCAGTGATCATTCCATTTGAATTCTCATCAGAAACTTTTTAATCAACTTCAAAATTAACCCTCTTCCATATAGTTTCCTCAATTGACTAAAATCATAAATCATTGTATGAGAAATCCATTTCATAGTGTAAGCCATAATATCTAGACAAATCATATAAAGTATGTATAAATTATTAATCCTTCATATGAATCCTTATTCGTATTATTATAGACATCCCTACACATATACAAAGATATATTAATAAAGATATAAATAATGTTTTATGATCATAGTTTCCAAAGGATGACAAAACATTTCCTATGATAGAAACAATAGTGACCCAAGATAAAAATACATTGATAATAGATCATTTTAGATGATTATGCATCACATTTAAAGAATAATGGTTAGACAACCATAATATTTTAGTGTATTTGGAAACATGGAATAAATTTATCAAACATAGTGACATATATTTAATGTTTCCCACAAATAACTACCCATTTAGTACTTATACTTAAATCCTTTCATTATAACCTAGGTAAAGGAAACATTAGAAATCTGAGAGCTCATATTATTTATAAGGTTTATCAAATTAGATACACAAGAATAACATGAGAATTAGTATTTGAGAAAGTGATAATGAAATTTGAATAACATACCTTACATACTAAAGATCATATACATGATCCATTGAATAAACATCAGTATTTCATAATAAATGAATTACAATGGTTATACATCATTGTAAATTAAAATCTATTTTCATATAAGTGTTCAACCATCATAAATATAGAAACCCATATTGTAAAGACCCGGAAATTTTAGGGAAATTACTATCTTAATTTCTTTTGAATTTTACGAGGCTGCAGTTTTTTACGACACCAGATTCCGAGGCCCAGTGTGCCCAGAATCAATTTCCAAAGTTTAGCTCAGGTTCATTCAGTGAACGAATGAGCGGGTTTTTCTAACTATTGAACTGTTGCTCGGAATCGAAATCTGAGGGAACTGATGAACTCGCAGTGCCGGTAATTTCTTAAGGGGACCTTTTCTGTAGTTGCATTTTGAGTGGGTTGAGGTTTAATATTTGGGGTTTAGTTGAATTAAATAAAATTTGTCCTGCAGAAACTTTATTCATGGAAGGTGATTTTTTTTCAACAAAGGGGGAGTTAGATGTCGGGCCCACACCCACCTAACCTCCCATGGAGGAGTTTAGTGTGGTAGGGCCCACACGATACCCTAAATCCTCACCTCCCCCATAACCCCCATGACATCCCCATAACTCACCCCCTTGTTTAAATGCATGGAATCTCCACACATTTAATGTGGTGGAGCCTCTCCACCACCCAAGATTAATGAGGCCGACTTGGATAATTAATACCCTTATTAATTTATTTTTCTCACCAATTGAATCCTTTTGAATTTGGAGAGCTTTTAAAAGAAGGAAGCTTTAAGAGATTTTGGGGTTGGAAAATACATTGGGAGGATTTGAGGAGAGTTACCTTCATCCATGAAGAAACGACTTCCTCCCTTGACGAAGAACGGTTCTCCATCCTCTTCTTCCTTCACAACAAGAGAGAAGACATCACTTCCTCGGGTACACACCGACGACAACGGATGCGATGAATGCCAGTGACCATCGTCATCTTCATCTCCTCCCTTGGGACGACGTCGAGGAGCCGACGTCCACCCTCTTGCGATATCGTCATCAAACGACGAACGACATGAGGTTGGGAATTAATTTGAGAGTGATATCTTTTCCCATGGATGTTTCCTTTTAAAACAAAGAACGCGAATCAACTCAATATTAATTTGATCTGCGAAAGGATATATTTCCGGGTATGGAATATTTTATTGCAGGGGAAAACATAGGGGAAATTTGTTAATTATATTTTTTTGAGCGATTTTTATCTCACGTTTTTGAGCGTTTGATAGTATGATGTTAGTATAATTTATACTTGAATAAATTATATCTTCATAAATATTAAAATCTTGTGTTTTAAATGACTTCCAATTGATAACACCTAACGCGGCGGGTGCGGGCCAAACAAATACGGCCCGATAACCCTTTGTAGATTGTTGTTGGGGCGCGGATTGATGACGATGGTCAGACGGGACCACAACGACGTTTTAAGGTTTTCGCAGGGAAGAGAAGGACCCGGGTGGACCATTGTCAAAGAAGGCAGGTAAAACGTACCACCGGATCACGTCCGGTGGTCCGTAGAAGGCGGCGGCGGTGCGCTGTATGAGAAAACCGCTGCGGCTGTGCCGCGGCGGCGGAGGACGAACCGGAATGGAAGAAGTCGTTCCGGATTGTGCGGCACTGCATTAAGCGATGCCAGTTTGATCAACTTGGGAGGGGGGTGTAACACCCCGCTCTGCACTGGCCACGCAGGCTGCGCCCGTGCCGGGACAACCGGCCACGCCAGCCGAATCGGCTGCGCCGGGCAAGGCCGCCCGTGCCAGGCTGGGCCACCCGCACGGGGCCGGGCCGCGCCGGCTGGGCCGGGCCATGCCAGCTGGGCTAGGCCGCATCCTATTGGACCGGACCTGGACCAGGGTCGGGTCGCCACGGTTCGGGCCGACCTAGGGGGTATCAGGCCAGGTCGGACCGGGCTCGAAGCCCATACTTTTTCGAACAGTTTTGTTCAAATTCCCATAACATGGGATAAGGACCTCCAATTGATGCACCGTCAGTTGTGATGAGATTCTTGGATCGAGACGGTCGTTTCGGTATATTGCACTCAAAGTTTCTGAGAACTTTGGGTATTTCCAGGTTGGTTCAAACCCGAAACCAATCGGGCCCTCAGAGTAGAAACACATATAACTTGAGCTCTGGACGTCCGATTGACGTGCCGTCGACATTGTTGGATTCCTATCAGTGAGACGAACCTTTTTTCTTACTCTGATCGAGGTTTGGACGCATTTGGAGTATGGTCGTGTTGGATTGTACCTGAAATCCAACCGGGCCCCTAGAACGGAAAAGACAATAACTTTCAGACCAGACGTCCGTTTGACGAACCGTCAGCTGTGTTGGTGATCACGTTGAGAAACTGTCCCTATGAGTATACCCTATGTGAGTTCAGGGTATAGTTGAGATATGTTCTGGTTGGACCGTACACAAAACCAACTGGGCCCCTTGAACAGAAAGGCTAATAACTCACAGACCGGGCGTCTGATTGACGCGTCGTCTGTTTCATTGAGACCCCTATGAAGAGGTGGCCCTTTGAGATACTTCTTCGTGGGACTTTTTGATACATGGAGTATAAATCTGTAGCTCGTGGAGCAGACTCTCCCGAAGACGAGCGTACAGAGTACAGAGACCGTGTCGTTGGCTGAGACTTGATGACTGGTTGTCCGATTTGATTCAGAGTGACTTGCATAGCCCAGTGGGGAGCACTACATTGTGAGGTGGAAGACCCATGGTGGAGGAGGACTGCTTTGTGAGCTGGTATACCCGTGTTACTCGACAGGAGGAGTACCTCTGTAGGCTATGAGTTGGAGCAGTACTGTGTGAGGTGGCGGACCCATAGCGGAGGAGCACTACTTTGTGAGGTGGATGACCCGCGGTACACGACAGGAGGAGTACCTCAGTAGTCTTAGGTTAGTGAGCAGTATGTCGGAGTTGTGACAGGATAACTATACTCGTCAGAGATGGATATCTTCAGTAGTTACGGTTTCGATAATGAAAATCCTGGTTTGAGATGAGTCAATGACCTTTGTGTTTTTCTCATGATTGAGATGGGTTACATTATAACATAGGTATATGTATGGGCATATAACTAAGTAGTGGTTATCTGTTGACTTCATATCTGTGTGATACATCGTGGCTCAGATGGGTTACGTCGTAAATTAGGTATAAGTATAAGCTTATACCTAAGTAAGGGTTATTTGTTGTGAACTTACTTTGTGATTATCCTTATTGGATTTACTGAGACCATGAGCATCTTGGGGTCCCTACTGAGTATCGTATACTCACCCCTACACAGGATTTTCCTGCAACTCATTGTATTGGTTGCAGACGATGGACATCCCTGATCGTGGTTGAGGCTTGTAGAGTTGGTCGGTACCTGCATGTGGATCTCACGACGAGTCGGTACCCGGAGGTGGATCTCACGACGAGTCGGTACCCGGAGGAGACGGACGGACATAGAGTACTGAGGTGGAAATATGTACATTCCCTTCAGGTAGGAAGCCGGAGGATGATCAGAGAGCTGCTTGTAACCTTTCAGCTATTGTCCTTTATGTTGTACTTTACTTTTAGTTGTAGCTGTACCTTTCTTTTGGGCTAGTATTTCTGGCCCCTTGTCCTTTCAGCACGTTTGTTTTACTGCTTCTTAGTGTAGCTTCTGATTGTACTCTGTTTCTGTGTGTTTTCATTTCATAAAGGAAATGCCTTCCCTTTTAGTTGGGATTTACACCTTTGGTGCTAGTCTCCATACCCTGGCCTATGGAAGGCGGGCTTCGGGTAGTCTCAACATGGGCCCCGAGGACGGGTCGTGACAAATTGGTATCAGAGGATCGGTTCTACCGCAGAACTTATAAATCTTATTTTTCATTACTGTAAAGAAATAGTGATAAGGGTATCGAGTTTGGTTTTCAGTTCAGGGAGTCCAGTGTAGGTGCGGGAAGCCGACATATACATACACCAGGACCCTGACTTCTGATTTCCATCTCAGTGCACGAAAACACTAATTGTGTGTGTGTTTTCAAAGGTTTTCCCTTAAAACAACTCAAACCAGGTCAGCTCACTAGGTATAATCGTTTGACCATTTCACATCTATATCTTTCAGGATGCCTTTCGAGAGACAATTAGCTAGATCCCCAAGAGATGTACGTACTAGCAGCCTACCGAGAAACGAGGCCTCAGTACATGGCCCTCTTCTAGTTGAGGAACCAGTGGAGGCACCGGCGGTACTACCACACATTGATCCACTGATGACACCAGCCCCAGCAGTAGAGATTACCCGTAGATTGAGCACACTACACGAGTTACAGCGCTAGAGGCCACCATGGATCAGGGGAGATATGGACCCGCAGGCAGCTGTGGATTGGCTGGAGGTTGTGGTGAGAGTTTTCAGGATAGTGGGTACTCTAGCAGTCTTCATGGTGATCTTTGCTGCCAGCCTCCTTTAGGCAGCATCTGAGAGGTGGTGGAGCCACGTGTTCTAGTTTTGTGACGGGATGACTTTCAACTGGGGAGACTTCAAGACCTTCTTCATAGTGGAGTTTTTACCTACGACTCTACCCTCTATGCATGATCAGGTGCTGCTGCCTTTGCCGTAGGATTTTCGATCAGTAGCCGAGTCATCTGTAGGTAGTTGACAGATGATGCAGGGGTCCAAGAGGACCAGACCAGTAGGTGGGAAACCTCGGGATATAGGTTTGTTTTTGCGAGTCACATGAAACAGATCTAGCCATACGAGGAGATGGAAGTGTTATGAATGCGGCAGGAAGGGTCACTTGGCACGTGACTGTTCGACCCCCCGAACAGTTGATCCGATGGCATGTGAGGATCCACCAGGACAGAAGCAGAGGCGGGTGCTTGAGCAACAGCCGAGCACTGGACAAGGCAGTAGAGCTCCGGAAGTAGGTGGATAGGAGCAGAACTAGTGGATTCCTTTTTGTCCCTTGTACTTCTATTTCCATGTTGCTGTTGTATTTGTGTCTTTGTACAATGAGCTGAAGTAATAAAAGACACTTATCTTTGTGATGTTTTCTTTCCTATCTATCTGTTTGGTTGATACTGAGAGGTCCCAGTTAAAAACTTTTGTCTTGACCCTCACTTTATAGATTTCTACTGGAAGAGACCAAGTGACCTCATAATGATGTCGGCAGTGTTACTCGACCCTTGGAGGCGAGAGTGATTGTTGGATATCTTGGAATTAACATCGAGGCCTTACGATGTCATCCATGGCATGAATGAATCATAATGTCAGGATTGACTGTATTAGACAATGAGTGTGGTTCATCCAGGGGATGAGACCAAGTTTCTCTTTTCGGAAAAGGATAAATCTTAGAAACTCTTAGAGATCGTTGGGGGAGAAAGTGAAGATCATCCAGGATCGGATGAAGACTGCACAGTGCAGTAAGAAACAAGAAACTGGCACCAGTCTCAAAGACTCAGGCGTGTAAAATGTTTCAAGAAGAGGAAGCATTAAGGACATATGAGACTGCAGAGCAGCAGACGTGGAGGCAGATCTAGGAGAGCAACATGAGGTGGTGCATGTATCAAAATGTTACAACCACCCGCAATTGTTATCCCTGTCAGGTTCAAGGAGCTGGAGGGCAGGGAAGAAGAGTAGCTACTTGTGGTCAAGGAGTGTGACCCAATGGCTCTAAGAATGATTCTAGGGACATATTGTGACCACTACTAGCTGCCGTAACACCAAAAATTGATGCGAATCATTCCTTCCTTCTACGAATCTTGTCCCTGACCTAGAGCTTCTGGTAATCCGTAGACTTGACCCTCACGTTTGGAGATACCTTGGGAAGAGACTCAATAATCACACTTATGCCAATAGTGTGGTCTGACCCTCGATGCGAGAGTTTCAGTCAGAATACCTTGGTGACAGTGTTGAGGCCTTACGATGTTTGTTCTGAGTATGGACTGGATCCATATTTCATACACAGATTGACTGTATTAGGAAAAAAGGTTGTGGTTAATCTACAACGTTGGGATGGTTTTTTCTTTGTCGACAAAAAGGAAACCCCGGGAAGAAGGATAAACTCATGAACATGAGGGTGCGGTCGATCACTCTTGAGTCAGTCAACCTTACCTTCATGGTAGTAGATGTTTTTAGTTTCTCTTCTAATCAGGAAATAGAGGTCTATTGAATTCGAGGATGATGACCACGTCCTTATACGGGTCTCATCCTGATGATGTTTATGGAGATGTATCCGAGGAGGAAATTTATCTCCGAGGTCCAAAGGACCTTTCTAGGTCCTCAGTAAGGTAGGTGAGGTGGTTTACCGCTTGACCTTTCCACCTCAGTTGCACTGGGTGTATGATATCATCCACCTACCTCGGTTGAGGAGATACGTGCATGATCCTTCACACATCATCGAACTCAGGGAGTTGGACGTCGATGATGGGACGACATGCATGGAGGATCTAGTGGAGATCGAGGATCGAGAGGAGCAGGTCCTACATGAACGGTCGATTCCTCGGGTATGCATTTGTTGGTAGCACGGGAACCTCCTGGAGAGCACATGGTAGCAGAAGGATCAAATGTGTGCTCAGTACCACTTTTGTTTCCCTAGTTTGTGTTATAGCTTTACGGGGATGTAAATCCCTAAGGTGAGAGTAATGTAAAGACCTAGGAACTACATGAAAATTTCTCTCTTAATTTCTTTGGAATTTTATGAGGCCGTAGTTTCTGACAACACCTGATTCCGAGGCCCAGTTTTCCCGGAATCAATTTCGAAGTTTAGCTTGAGAACGTTTAGTGAACGAACGAGTGAATTTTTCAAAATTTTGAACCAGTTCTCGAAATCGAAATCCGAGGGCACCAATGAACTCGCAGTACTAGTAATTGATTAAAGGTACTATTTCTATAGTTGTGTTTTGAGCGGGTTGAGGTTTAATATTAGGGGTTTAGTTGAATTAAATAAAATATGTCGTGCACAAATTTTATTCAGGAAAGGTGGTTTTTTTCAACAACGGGGGATCTAGATGTGGGTCACACACCCACCTAACCTCCCATGGGGGAGTTTTGTGTGGTAGGGCCCACACAAGACCCTAACTCATCACTTCCCCATAACCCCCTTGACCTCCCCATAACTCACCCCCTTGATTAAATGCATGGAAACTCCACACATTTAATGTGGTGGAGCCTCTCCACCTCCCAAGATTAATGAGGCTGACTAGGATAATTAATAAACTTAATAATTTATTTGTCTCATCTCTTGAATCCTTTTAAATTGATTGGAGATCTTTTAAAAGTGGGAAGCTTTAAGAGATTTTGGGTTTGGTTAATACTTTGGGAGGATTTGAGGAGAGTTACCTTTATCCACAAAGAAATGACTTCCTCCCTCGACGAAGAACGGTTCTCCATCCTCTTCTTCCTTCGCAAAAAGAGATGACACGTCACTTCCTCGGGTGCACACTGACGACGAAGGAAGCGATGAACACCAACGACCATCTTCAACATCATCTCCTCCCTTGGGACGATGTCGACGAGCCGATGTCGACCCTATTGCGATATCGTCAACAGATGATGAACGACACGAGGTAGGGAATTAATTTGAGAGTGATATCTTGTCCCATGGATGTTTCCTTTTAAAAAAAATAACGCGGATCAAATAAATATTAATTTGATCCGCAAAAGAATATTTTTTCGGGTTGGGAATATTCGATTGCTGGGGAAAACATAGGGTAAATTTGTTAATTCTATTTTTGAGCGATTTTTATCTCACGTGCTTGAGCATTTGATAGTATGATGTTTGTATAATTTATAATTGAATAAATTATACCCTCTTTAATATTAAAATCATGTATTTTAAATGACTTCTAATTGATAACACCTAACACGGAGGGAGCGAGCCGAACAAACAATTCCAGATAACCCTCCGCAGATTGTTGTTGGTGCGCGGATTGATGGCGATGGTGAGACGGGACCGCAACGACATTTGAGGGATGTCGCAGTGAAGAGCAGGTCCCGGGAGGACCGCTGGCGAAGACGGCATGTAAAAAAGACCACTGGAGCGCGTCCGGTGGTCCGCAGACGGTGGTGGCGGAGGCGCGCCACCGGAGAAAACTGCAGCGGCTGAGCCGCAACGACGGAGGATGAATCGGAACGACAGAAGTTGTTCTGGATTTGGCGGCGCAGCATTAAGTCGCACCGGTTCGTTCTACCGGGGGGTTGTAACCCCCTGCTCCATGATGGCCACGTGGGCCGCGCCCGCGCCGGGACAACCTGCCGCGCCCACTGAATTGACTGCGCCGGGCCAGGCCGCCCACGCCGGGCCGTTCCGCCCACGTCAGGCCGGGCCGCCCGCGCTGGGTCGGATCCCTACGTCGGGCCAGGCCGTGCCGGATGGACCGGGCCACGCCGGCTGGGCTGGGCTGCGCCAGCCTGGCCGGTCTGCACCCTAGTGGGACGGACCTAGAACCGGGTCGGCTCGACCAGGGTCGGGTCGACCCGGGTCTGGTCGACTCAGGGGGTATCAGGCCGGGTCGGACCTAGCCTGAACCCCCTATTTTTTCGAGGAGTTTCATTCAAATGACCATAACATTGGCTAAGGAACTCCGATTTACAAACCATCAGTTGAGATGTGATCCTTCAATCGATATGGTCATTCCAGTATATTACACTCAAGGTTTCGGAGAACTTTGTATACGGCCGGGTTGTTTCGAACACGAAACCAACAGGTCCCTCGGAGCGGAAACGCCTATAACTTGAGCTCCAAACATCCGATTGACGTGCCATCAACTTTTATTGATTCCTCTTAGTGAGAAGGTCCTTTTTTATTACTCCGCTCAAGGTTTGGACATATTTGGAGTATATCTGTGTTGGATTGTACCTGAAATCCAACCGGGCCCCTGGAACGGAAAAACCGATAACTTTTAGATCGGATGTCCATTTGACGAACCGTCAGCGACGTTGGGGATCACGTTGAGAAACGATCCCTAAGAGTATACCCTATGTGAGTTCGGGGTAAAATTTCAATATGGTTGGGTTGGTTCATACATGAAACCAACCTGGCCCCTGGAACAAAAATGATAACAACTCGTAGATCGGGCTTCCGATTGACGCGCTGTCTGTTGCGTTGAGACCCCTATGACGAGGCGGTCCTTTGAGATACTTATTAGAGGGAATTTGTGATACTTGGAGTATTGAACTGTATCTCGTGGATCGGACCCTCCCAGAGACGAGCATAGCGAGTACGGAGACCGTGTAGCTAGCTGAGACCTGATGACTGCTTGTCCGATTTGATTCAGAATAACTTGCATAGCCCAGTGGGGAGCACTACTTTCTGGGGTGGCAGAACCATAGAGGAGGAGTAAAACTTTGTGAGGTTGCAGACCCGCAATACTCGACAGGAGGAGTACCACTGTAGGCTTTGAGGGGGATCACAACTGTGTGAGGTGGCAGACCCATGGCGGAGGAGCACTACTTTGTGAGGTGGCTCACCCGCGGTACTCGATAGGAGGAGTAACTCATCAGTCTTAGGTTAGTGAGCAGTACCTCGGATTCATGACATGATCATTGTACTCATGAGAGACGGAGGTCTTCAGCAGTTATGCTTTTGATAATGAAAATACTGGATTGAGCTGAGTCAATGACCATTGTGTTTTCCTCATTAATGAGATGGGTTACATGATAACTTAGTTATATGTATGCGCATATACCTAAGTAGTGGTTATCCGTTGACTTCATATCTGTGTGATACCTCGTGGCTCAGATGGTTACTTGGTAACCTAGGTATATGTATAGGCTTATACCTAAGTAAGGGTTATCTATTGAGAACTTACTTTGTGATTATCCTTGTTGGATTTAGTGATACCTTGAGGGTCTCGGGTCCCTATTGAGTATGGTATACTAACCCCTTCATGAGATTTTCCTGCACCTCATTGTGTTGGTTGCAGAAGACAGACATCAATGATCGTGGTTGAGGCTTATAAAGCTGGTCGGTACCCCGAGGTGGATCTCACGACGAGTCGATACCCGAATGTGGATCTCAAGATGAGTCGGTACCCATAGGAGACGGACGGACGTGGAGTACTGAGGTGGACATATGTACCTAACCTTCAGGTAGGAAGCCATAGGACGATCCATGAGATTCTTGTCACCTTTCAGCTGTTGACCTTTAAGTTGTACTTTACTTTCAGTTGTAGCTGTACCTTTATTTTGGGCTTGTATTTCTGGCCCCTTGTACATTCAGCACGTTTGTTTTAATGCTTCTTAGTGTAGCTTCTTCTTGAACTCTTTTTGTGTGTGTTTTCGTTTCATAAAGGAAATTCCTTCCATTTTAGTTGGGATTTACGCATTTGGTGCTAGGCGCCAGCCCCTGGCCTATGGAAGGAGGGCTTGGGGTAGTCACGCCACAGGCCCTGAGGACGGGTCGTGACACATATAATATTCCAAGGTTAACATCAAAGACCATAAAAATAGTGGATAAGGACACACCTATTTCCCATTGTGGATCAGGATGGACCTATTTCACATTATGGATAATAAATCACCTATTTCCCAAAGTGGATCTAGACTCACTTGTTTCCCATAATGGATCAAATCCTTTTACATTTTTTCCCGTAAATATTTCATTAGTTGTAAATATTTACCTTCTTAATTGGAGAGAGATATTGGTCACACAAGTATTTTATGTATATCATACTTAAATGATCCATAAAACCTTTGTCTTTTCATGAATAATAAAAAGAGATATGTTTCATAAGCATCACATCCAAACCCATGAAAAGAAATTGGGGTCATAAAAATTTAATCATATCATTACATATGAAAAATATATTGGATTCATTATAATTTCATCATACAATAACATGCGAAAGGAATATTGAATCATAACAATTTTTAATGGTATATCCTATTGAAGAGAAAAATGACTCATAAACAACAATCCATTAAAATATAGACCATTAATAAAATTAATATTAATGGTGTCCTTAGATCATGTATCTAATAATGATTATATTATATCAAAGGACTTCATCTTAGATAGAGAGGAATTTTTATGTCTGTATGGAACAAAACATTGAATTCAATATCTATTTTTAAATCATATTAAATTTTCAAAATCCTCCTAATTGAAAAAATATAAATGAATTATGAAAAACTTATTTAAAACATTTCTTGATGGAAACATCAATTATGCACTAAAAAATCTTTTTAAAACGTATAACATTATAAAACCATTTTCCTTGAATATATACTTATAATCATTTAAATAATATTTAATGAGTTTTGAAAAGAAAATACATAAAAACATATAAATGAATATTGTAGAACTTTTTATAAAATAATTATAAAAATAAAAAATTAATATTTATAATAATTGAATTCATTTTAATTGAAAACAAAATTTTGAGAATAGATAATGTATTTTTTGAGAATAATTTAAAACCATTATTAAACATAAAAAAAATTTAACCCTTTTTTCATGGAATCCAATTTAATATAGAAAATTAATAAGAAATCTTAGAAAAAAAAAATTCATTAATAAAATAAAATTGTAAAATAAAAAATGAATCAGCCGTTAAATGATATTCATTATGGAGGTTATGTATTTATATGTTAACTATTCCTTTTACACCATATTTTTTTTGAAAATTACCCTAATCAGAAAACGATTAGAAGATTCCATTAATTTTTTTAAAGTGAAAAAATGGGTAAAAATTATCTTCAAATATAAATGGATAATATTAAACTATGTTTGAAAACATTTTTATAAAACATATTTTTTCAGTAACCTAGATTTTTGACTGAAAGGGGACATAATGATGGATTTTTAGAAAATAATTTTCTTCATTAAAATTTCTACCAAAGAGTGGAAAAATTTTAGTAACATATTCATATATCATTGATTACTGTATGATATAAAATTAATTATTGTTATTTACAGTTTTATGATAACAATTCACCAATGGTTGAATAATCATAATCTATCCTGACAAATAATGAGATTATAAAAATAAACTGAAAAAAATTTGTAACATTGAATCATAATCCCTATAAAATTATAAAATTACATGATGAATAAAATTCCAAGATAATAACTAAATTCAATTATTAAAATTTCAATTTTTATTATATATACCCCATATAAAAATATAAAATCATAACGTTGTATGCATCTCAAAAAATGCAATTTGTGACGAAATTACATTACCGATTTGGTAGCATTTTACCCAAAAATATCTAAAATAAATATCCCCAAATGGATTTTTAAATAGTCATAAAATTAATTATATCGATCATATAATAAATTCATGGGAATTTCATACATCACAAAAATGAAATTTGTGGTGAATAATTCATAAATCTCATAGAAATAAAAGTTAGACGAGAAAACACTTACTACCTCAGTAACATTAGAATTATGATCCCCATGAAATAATAACATAAATTAAATAAAATAATAGAATTAAAAAAATTAAATTAAGTATATTATATGTCATAGTGAAGTATTCATCCCACAAAAAACAACTAAGTGATAAATATGACATGCATCTCACAGAAATAAAAAGTTAGATGAAATTCCATTACCTTATGTCATGAATCTCATCATACTCATACGAACATATGTAATAATTAAAATCATTTAATATAAATAAATTATATAACCATATTATTATATTCAGTACCATATATTATTTCATTATAAATAATATATTACCCATGTATTAACATCTCCATTTTAATGTTACGTTTTTGTTATTATGCACAATGTTTTTTCGTACTTGTTTTGACTTGGACTTCATGATCATATTACAACGATAATGATTTAAATATATAAAAAATTAATAACCTGGTATAAATATCAAATACATTCATACATAATTATATTTAATAATCAATGAAATATATATATATGCAATGAAATTCATTGTTCATGAAGATGGTAAGTCGTACGTATGCATGAACATTATTTCTGATATATTTCCATATTAAAAGAATGAAAGTAAATGATATAAATATAAATATATATTTAATTGTTATTGTAGAATTATTATTTCATATTTATCATAAAATTTCACTAACCCATACTTAATACCTTAAATGCATAGTATGATCGAATCTACTTTCTTTGAGGAGATGATAGTCAATTCGTCCACAAATGAACTTATCGTATTTAAAAAAAAGTTTAAAGTAATGTTTTATAAAATAGTTATTTAATAATTATTATATCATAAATATCATATATAACATTTAAAAACTTATCTTCTATCATAATTATCATCCTTTATAGTTGGTAATGCAAAAATGAACATCTTTTTGTGAGGCGGTATTTTACTGTAGACAAAAATGGTAACTCTATTACCCATTAGATGGACAAGTGTTTATGTGTAAGAAAAAAACATATAATAATAAAATATTATTTTATTGAAAATACATATGATTTTATATAATCATGGAATATGTATTTTTATGGTGGTGGAGAATGATATAAAATAAAGGATCCTGAGAAATGATATTACCTCTTCATTGGGTAACTTCTCTTCATTTTCACCAATGTTCTTCCTAGGATACTTTTCTCCAAAAATGGAGGCCTCTAAGATGAATGAAACGATATTGGGAGACTATTTGTTTAGTTTTTCTGATCCAATTATTCATGGGAGGTGTGTGACAATGAAGGGTTGCGTTCCCTTTTATAAAAGAGGAGTGGAATTCTTTTAACTATAAAATGTTAAAGAATATTGACCATTCTCTACTACATTATGGGAATAAAATAATTGATAAAATTATATCAAATAGATTATTTTGAATAAATATGGCTGTAAACTTGAATATGGACTTTTTTCTACTGTGTTTGGCCTCTTATGATTAATGTTTAATCATTATGTAAACTAATTTTTACCTTAATCGTTGTAATTAATATTAATTACATTCAATAATATTGTTTGTTAAAATTATAAATTGACATTATTAGATATTATAAATTATCATGAATAAAAATATAGAATCCATTTTTATAAATTATAATTAAATAATTGGTATAAATTAATGTAAAATTTATCCCGTAGATGTGTCATAACAGCCAGTTTTTAAGTGAACATGTTCAAAATATGGAAATGATTTATACTAAATTTAAATATAAAACTAATTAAAATGGAATAAATTTTATTAATTTATTTATACGTAATATTATTTATCACTAAAAATAAAATAAAATATAATTTATGTACATAAATAAATTAAATGAAAAATAATATTTGAATTAAAATTCATTATTTTTCACATTTTATCAAAAAATAAAACTTATCAGAAAATCTAAAAGAATAAACAAAATTAAATGTTGATATTACAATTTCTAAATTTATTTTATTGTGAAAAATTACAATTATATAAGTTTAATAAAATAGATTTAAAATGGGTTCTCCATTAAATTGTGGTAAAATTAACATTTACAAAAATATATATTTTTATTAAAAAAATAAGAAGTATTATTTTCTATTACCTATAAAATAAATCTGATGAGTAAAATTTTTTATTCAATATATAAATTTTATTTAAAAAATTAGTTAATAGAGTTTTTCTTAATTTATTGTGATGAAATTTTGTTTGTAAAGAGAAACAAAAATCGTAGAAAAGAAATTTCCTAATTTTTAAATTGTTCATTCATTGAAATCTACTAATTAATAAGCAAAGGATTCATTATATATACATTTTCACTGATATTTTTACAATTTTTATTATATTATTCATAAATAAAATTTAAATTCCTTGGTTGTAGCTATAATAATATTTTAGTAATAATATTAATAATGTATTGTAGTTCAGAAAAAACACGATAAATCATGTAATGAATGCTATCAAAGTGTCTCAGTATTTTTCGCAACATAATCCAAACATATAGTTGAGTTTTCCACAAGTTAATTTTTGTGATTTTTAGTGTAATATTAAAATATTGTTTTTTACAATCAAATTAGACTTAGTATTTTTTTTTAAAAACAATATATAGTGTTGTTTGAAATAATAAATAACAAAACGATTAAATTAATTTGAAAAAAAATTGATTTTATAAAATAATGATGTGTTATAGTGTCTCATTTATTTAAAATATACATGTTTTTGGGTTGTGTTTTTGACTTCCTACCACATGAATCATAGCTGGTAGAAATTGAAACAGTTATGAGAAAAGAGATGTAATTTACTATGAAGCATGTTATTAATGAACCGAAATGAAAGAAATGGATGAGTGATGGATAATGAATAGTGTATCATAATATATAGATAAATTATTGGAATACCAAATTTAATTCTTATTGACTCTAAAAATGAATAAATATTTGTATTAAATGAGAAATCCTGAATATGGTTGTTGTTATTCATTTGAAATGTGATGATGGTATGTGTCATTGGGATGGAAGTGGTGGCTAGTGTTTTATAGTAATGATTTAGTGACAGTTTCTTGATTTAGTATTGTGTTTTATAATAGACCCATGTGTTTTATTTTATGTTTCTACACACACACACACATAAATATATATATTTGGGTCCGTATGTTGTATTTCCCTTAAAATTACTTACAAAACATAACCAAATTGGATAACATTACCAATGAACAATTTTTTTGGGTTTCATTTGTTTCCCTATAATATAGGATTTCATGGAAATATAGGGATTATTACCCCCACTTCACCTCTATCTCATATTGGTCTAGTATGGTATGTGGTGGATCATATATATGTATTTAAATATTAGTGATTATGACTTCATAATCATTTTTTAATATATTAGCTAACATGATTAACTGGTTATAGTGATAATGTGATAGTGATGAGATTATTATGTGTCAGAAGATGTAATACATAGTGGGGATTACCCATGGTAGGAGGTGTTAATTATGTTTATTTACTTTGTATTCAATATACCCTATGTTGATGTGGTTGTAGAATTTGATTATGATGTGGTGATGCAGTATGTCGTTATGGATAAGTGATTATACAAATTTTGGTATATTTCATGTGGTTGTGATGTGAGATATGATGTATTCATAAAGACCATTTATTTTCATACATTAACATTATATAATTTTTTTTGAATATTTAAAACATTATATAAAATGACATGCAAATACCATATTAGATTATTTGCATTGAAAAAATGCATGAAAAACATCTAACATAGTGAAATAGAATCAACGTTTCCTACAATGATATCCCCCCTAAGAATTTATACATAAAAACATTTCTTCATAACATGGTGAAGGGAAACATAAGAAATCAAAGAGCTCAAATTCTTAGTAAGGATATATATAGTAAATGAGAAAGAATATCCTAAACATAAGGTTATGAGAACATGATCGTGATGATTTGAGGTTCATACCCTATATATCAAAAATAATAAACATGGATCATGTCATAAATATTAGAATATTATAAGACATGAATCATAATGAAATAAAAAACACAATCCATAAAAACATTATATAATAATTATTCATGGAATTGTGGTAGACAGATAAGGATATAAAAACTAAATGTCAAGGATTCCTACAACGAAATCTATGACATTTTATGATTAGGAAAATCACATGGGTACTTACTTTGGGCCTAGGATGACCTCTAGTATACCCTTTTCATTCATAAATTGGATTTCCTCTGGTGTTCCCTCTTGTTCCAGTCTTGATATTTTCTCATTTGTACCCTCTTATTTTGGGCTTGGTATCTCCTTTTGTGTACATTCTTATTTCATTCTTAGGATTCCCTCACATCTACCCTTTCATCTCATAAAACATTTAACATTACCCAATTAATTAGCAGGAGATATATGTCACACCTATCATACAGTGAAATCATACAAACATGTTAAATAAATATCACAAATAATCATGTCTTATCCTAATAAATTGAATGGATTTTGTAAACATTTTATTAAATCTTAACTTGTAAAAAAATAAATCTCTCATAATCATTTCATCATAGAATAACACTTGAAATAATGTAGATTTTAGAAAAATATAACATGATGAAGAGAAACATTTTTCAAAATAATCATTGGAAAAATAATTAAACAACTCAATAAGATAAATTAATAAAAAATTAGGATCGTTTTATAAATGTACATGAGTATCCTCAATATATTTTGACTCATATAGAAAATAACAAGGAATGATATTTTGAAAACATTTCAAGAGGAAACAATACTTTATTTTTTGAAAAAAAAATATCATTACAAAATATAAACTTTTTGAAACATATTTTAATGAAAACAGACATCAAATCATAAAAAAATATTTCAAATCCTTTTTGAAAGATTTTTCATTGAAAACAGATAAGGTTACCTGGAAAACTTTTTGAAAGATAATTTCATTAAATATTTATAAAACGATATTGATCATTTATTTAAAAAAAATATTCTAAAATAAATTTTAATCTTATAAATGATTCTTAATATCATTATGAAAATATTTTCCTTTGAAAATGTATAAAATGAATCTTTGAATACATTTTTATAACAATTTTCCTTAAAAACAAAATAAAGCATCATGAAAAGCGTATGAAAAAAAATTTCCTTGAAAATACATTCAAAAATAAAAATGAAATCATGGAAATTCTTTTGAAATCCGTGTAATTGAAAAATATTTCATAGAAAGACATTTTGATAAAAATTATCTTTTTAAACATGAAATTGGGTCTTCATAGAAATGATGATGGGTTAATCCATAAGTGTTTTATGTGGAATGAATAACATTTATTTTTCATAGTAAAAGGATATAAAAATATTTTTCTTGGAAATAAAAAAAACTATTCATTATAAGACATTTATAAAATAAAATAAAAATTATTTTCAATATTTTCTAGGAATATCATGAAATATATTGAAACCTTTTTTGAATAATAGTTTTTAAGGAATACAGATTTCCAAAAAATGATAGGGCAATGTTGGGCTTTCTTAAAAACATTATTAAATATAATATATACCAAATATTATAAAAATGGGACCAATTTATAAATATAATATTAATAAAAAAGGATACTAAATTTAATGAATATTATTGAGAGGTGGAATATAAGATTTCAATAAATGAAGCATGATCATAAACAATCTCCAAAAGCGATGATATTATTTCAATAAAATGGTATCACTTAGTAACATTAAAAAATTATCCCAATATAAGAATGTGAGATTAAATTAAGCATAATATATCATCAAATGATGAATATTCATGATATAAAATTTTCAAAGGATGTATATACACCTCAAAAAAATTTAAGAATAAAATAAAACATGTGTCTCAATGAAATAAAATTGAGACAAAAACTGTCTTACTGATTTGGTAGATTTTGAACCATTAACCACATGAAATAAAGATAATAGAAAAAATATGTAAATACATGTAAATTTGTGTATAATAATCATTTAATATTTCCTTGGTATGTATACACACTAAAAAATGGAATGGGTGTTAAGTAAGTCATGTATCTCATAGAAATAAAAAGTGAGATAATATCCCCTTACCTTGTGCCTTGACTCTAATCGTACTCATTAAAAAATCCATTATAATATGTATAATTTTATTATACATATATTAAAGAACCATATTCATATATTTAAAACAATATGTTGTTTTATTATGACCATACATTACTTTGTTGTTAACAACCCATTGTTAAGATGTTACTTCGGGTAATATTTTCATTATTATACACATGTGTCTTAATTTGGTGTATATTTGGTCCTTATAATTTTATAATTTTTTCATTAATTTAAATCATGATCTAAATTTAATTTATATTGATTATATATTTTTTTATAATAATATATGTAATATGAAGGTATGAAATGGAATAGACTAATCATGGAGACAGTAAATAATACGTACGCATGAAAGTAATTTCTATACTTATTATTATATTGAAAGAAATAATTTAAGTGAAATATAGTTATATATATATAAATATTACATTATAATTATTATATAATATATTTCAAATTATTTCACTAAACCCATCCTTAATACATTCCATTTAGTGTGTAAAAGAATCAGATCACCTTGAGGGGGTGGTAGTCTACACTTCCTCAATCAAAATTATCATATTTACACCAAGTGAAAAGTATAAAGATGTGTGTAATAAAATGAATTAAGAAGAATAAATACATAATATATACAATATATAACCAATTTAACCATATTTTCTATCTTAATATCCATCATTATAGGTGTTAATGGAAAAATGAATAATCACCATTCTATGGGGTGGTAGTTTGTCGTACAAGTAAATTGTCAATTTTTTAAAAATTATATGGAAATGTGTAAGTGTAGGTAGAACCCCTACAAAAAAAATTCTATAATATTGAGGATAATGTTTTATATACGATCATGGAATATAGAGAGTAGAGGGGGTAGAGAAGGAAAATAAAATAAATGAGACTGAGAGATGTTGTTACATCTTAATTGATTAAATCCTTTTGGTTTTAACCAAAGGTATTCCATATAAGGATTTCATAAAAAATGTAGTATTATATGAGTAAGGTAGGGGTATTCTTAAATGTAATGTTTAGATTTTGTATGAATCTAATTTTTTAGATGTGTGAAGAATATTGAGATGTGTTGTCCGTTTATAGGGAAGAAAAGGACACACTTAGAATTTTTTAAAACAAGTTTGGTGTGGCATTGTTTTTACCTACAAAATTCGTAAAATAACTATATAATATACGTTTAATAGCTGAATCATGTTTTTAAATAGAGTTTTTGATACTATTATATGACTATTTGTGTCTTAAAATAACGGTTTAGTAAATTTTTACCCAAAACATTCTCTTAAAATTTCTAATTAATTTTCACCACCTTTAAAAATATTTTTCTTAAAAAACAATGATAACAAAATTATACAATAAAAAAATTCTAATTCCAAATATGGAATCCATTTTTAGAAATTATAATCACTGGAGTGGAAGAAATTAGTTTTAAAATGAACTCATTGGTTTGAGGACATTGTTGGATTCTAAAGTAAAAATATCAAAATGTTTCTTAAATATTAGTAACCAATTTCAAAGTATAATTGATTCCAATAACCTACATTAAATTAATTTATAAAATTATGATCTAATTACACATTACAACAATTCTAAAATATGTTATTTCCAGTTAAATATATTGGATGAAAAATTATTATTTTTATTAAAATTCATTACTTTTAGCAATTCATTAAAAAAATCAATCCTCATAGAAAAATATAAAAAATTTATACTAAAATAATATATATTATTCTATTTCATATATGAATTTAATTTTGAAATATTAAAAATATAATTTTTCCAAAAATATTATCTAAAATGGGTTCTCCATTAAAAGGTGGTAAAACTATCATCATAAATATATTGGGTTTTAAGCATAAAATTGTGTTTCTTTTTATATTACATCTATCAAATATATTGGATGATTATTAAAAATATTTTTTTATATAACATTCGAATTTAATTAATATCATTCACCTTTTCTAATTAATTACCATTTAATATAATTTTTATTTTTCACAAAAAATGGACCTTTATAAAAATATTCTCTTCATATGCATTTGGATTCTATATTTTTTTTCATTATTTCATAACCAATGAATTATACTATATATATTAATTTGTTATTGAATCATTTAATATTGAATTTAGTGGACATGTTATGTTATATTAAATTATATTATTTTAATACTGAATCATTATTTTGTAACACTGATTCATGTGTCACTAGTGCAGAAAACATTTTTTACGTCGATAATTTTGCATTTTTTACGTCGGTTTCTAGCCGACGTTAATACGTGTGACGTTATAAATAACGTTTTTGATGTCGGTTATTTAAAAACCGACTTCAAAAACATAAAATCGCGATGTTTATGACGTCGGTTATTTTAGAACCGACGTGATAAAGAAAATGGGAAGGTTTTATCACGTCAGATACTTAACAACTGACGTGATAAAAGGCCTGGAAAATGGTTTATCACGTCTGTGATTAAAAAACCAACGTGATAAACGGACGGGGAAATGGTCTATCACGTCGGTTATTAAAAAAACTGACATGATAGACCAGGGGGAGGGGGGTTATCACGTCAGTTATTATATAACCGATGTGATAAACCGGGGTGAGGGGGTGTTTATCACGTCAGTTATTATATAACCGACGTGATAAACCGAGGTGATGGGTGTTTATCACGTCGGTTATTATATAACCGATGTGAAAAACCGAGGAAGTGGGGTTTATCACGTCGGTTATATAATAACCGCCATGATAAACCCGCGGGAGGGGGTTTATCACGTCGGTTTTTAAATAACCGACGTGATAAACCCAATTTTTTTTTAAAAAATTGAATGCAGTCATTCCTCCCTCCACCAGATTCAACCAGAAAACAAATCAAGAAATCATACCACAAAAACAGAAGTAGATCAGAATTAAGCATGTACATTGATAACATATAAAACTTACCCCCTAGACAGCCCCCACCCTCATGTATACTTCATGGACAGCCCATTCCCACCCCGTTGAAGCCCCCACCCTCATGTATACCCTCTGGATAGCCCTCCCCCACCCCATTAGAGCACCCACCCTCATGTATACCCCTTGGAAAACACTCCCCCACCCCATTAGAGCCCCCACCACACTTCTGGACTGCCCCCGACCCCCGGATAGCCCCAAACACCCCTCGAAAACCCCCCACCCGCCTAAACAGCACCCCCTCACCCCACTTGACTGCCCCCACCACACCCATGGACAGCCCCAAACACCCCTGGACAACCCCCCCCCCCCCCATCCTCATGTATACCCCCCCACACCTAGACAACACTCCCACACCCCTGGACCGTCTTCCCACACCCCTGGACAGCCCTGACACCCCCCAGGACTGTCCCCCACCCCACCGGACAGCCCTCCCAGACCGCTGGACACCCCCAACCCCACTGAACACACCCCCACACCCTTGGAACCCCTCCCCCACAGACCCAAATCCATACCAGAAAAACCATCAAAAGTAAACCAAAACACGAAGTAGAGCAAAATTAAACATTCACTTATATAACATTCAAAACATACACTGTAAACCTAAAAAACTAAATCCAACCTAAACAACTACCAAATACACAATTACAATGAAAATATTCAAAATTACATTTTACATTACAAACAACTAAAATTTAATCAAACCTGTAAAATAATTTGACCACTCCACTTGTAAGTGTTTGATGTCTTCAGCAGTATAGGGTTTAGGGTCATCAAAAAGCTACAAATGAAAAATAAGGTAGTTAACGTGTATAATTAATAAATCAAATTGAAATATAATGCAAAGTTTAAGAGGAAATCGCACCAGGTCAAAAATCACAAGTGTCCCGGTTGTTATTATTTCATACATAAATCTTAACATATAATATCCGCATTCGATGAGGCCTTATTATTCCCAAAAATTTTGTTTGAATGAGTGTAAATTCAATATATTATTTTTATTTAATAAATCAAAAAGTACAAATTATAAATGGAAATTTACCTTTGCATTTAAATATTTGATCATTCCATTTCATTTCTTTGTGTTTTTTTTGAAAGTAGGCCCATGCACTGTCAGAAAATAATACGAATGGGGAAAATTTAAAATTCATTATAATATATAAAACTATTGATAAATTGAAACATACCTTTCCAATATATTCATAATACATTCCCACACATCACCATGGATAGAGCGTATCCAATAAAGTGCTTTCTCCCTTGGGCAAAAAACCCCTAACATCCACTGATCACTGATAAAATGAAATTTAACGTTAGTGGTTTTTTATGTTAAAAGATAATTAACTCTTTGAGAGAAATGTGTTTCATACCTCACACAAAAAGGCATCAACCAACATTTTGTGATTATATTCTTTTCAAATCTTTCAGCAATATAAAACATTCTTTGTTCCTCATTCAATGCACATTCTTCGGGGGAAATCAATTGCGGGTCCATGAATCCAAATACTTCTGTCAGCTCATTCCTCTCACAAATTTTATAAAGATACCTAATACAAAACATACATAAGTATACATTTTTAATAAATATAATGCAGGGAAAAGGTGATAAGACATACATGGAAAAAATTTCCACCACGTTGATGCCCAACATATCTCTAGAAACAAGCTCCATGATATCAGTTTTTATAATCCCCACACTTATTTCACGTCCACAAACACGAGCTTCCATTGGAAACTCATAATAACACAACAAAAAATGCGAAAATCTTGACAATCTGTCAAGACCATTTGAATCTGTATCTGATGTCATAGCCATTTGTCTTTTTTGTTGTCTATACAGTATTTCTTTACCTTTGAAGTATTCCTGTAAAAAAAATGAAAAATATATTAATTTTCAAATGATAAAACAACTTTAATAAAAAAATAAAATAAAAGATATAACAATCAGACCTCTATGGAAATGAGTCGAAGAAGTCTGAATGGCCAAAATAAAAAATGGCCCATACTCTGTCCAACTGTCGCCACCACATCTGTAGGTATTGGTACCCTAGCTGATCTATCTATAAAATCTTGTACAGTGACATTCTGATTATCGACCTCTAATTGTTGATGATGAACTGTATCTCCTATACAATATACCAACCCATATGCTACTATATGATGTTGAGAATCATCAACATACAACTCGCAATATGTAGGAAGCTGCGGCAGAGGCGTAAGATAAAAAATGGGCTTCGTAGGCTGAGGTGGGGGAGTGGGAGCTACTGGCGGAGGTGGAGGATAAATAATGGGGTCTGCAGGGGGAGGTGGAGGAGTGGGAGCTGTAGTCTGAAATTGTCTTTGCATTTCTACAAACATAGACTACACCGACTCTCTAATATTTTCCTCCATCGTCGCATTAATATTATGAACTTTAGCCCCCAAGGATTCTATTTTTTTTATAAACCCCCACAATGTTAGAAGTTGAAGAACGTGGAAACACTTTTCTTACCGATACACCTGCCAGATATCCTCTTACACGACCAGGATGTTCGGGACTTCCCAATGCTGAAAATAAAATATCTTCCCTCCCAGTAGATGTAAATGTCCCCTCTGAACTCTGCTCCTCAAGAGAGTCCTGTATTAATTAATTAAACATTTCTGTAATGATTGAAATTATATGAAGAAAATATTTAACTTAAATAAAATATATAGATATCTTACAATCCTCTCAGCTACGATTCTCGATTCTTCCGAAAGATATTGCCCTTTTTTTCCCTTCCGAGATCTCTTCCATTTTTCATGTCTAGATAGAGGGGATGGATGGGCCACCTCTCCAGAGCTTGAAGACTCCTCTCTTAGTTGTTTAAATTTTTCCTCCATCATTTGTTCTTCCAATAATGCATACCCTCCCCGAGATAAACATGAGGGTGTAAATTTTTAGATTGGATCTCCTGATGAGCTTTCCTTGTTTTATGTAATTTAAGAATAATAAATCATTAACAAAACATTAATAAAATCATTTATATAAGAAAGTTTATTAAAGTTTACATTGCCCTTACCCGAAATGACTCTTTTCTTCTACATTCAAAAAATTGTCTCCATGTGTCTTCATCTATAAAATGATATATACGACATGGATTATCATGACTCCTATGACCATAAATGAAATCAGATGAGAGGGTTGATTTAAAATCCCTCCATCTCCTGGCAGCCAATGATAAGCATTTCATCCTGACTCCTCCAGTGTCAGGAATATCAAATGTCATCTGATAAACAAGTGGTTAAACATATTATATATACTAGAAACATTAAAATAATGGTCAAACAATGACAAAAGATCTTACCAAAATCGTCTCCCACAACTGAGAGATAATCACTTGATCCACACTTCTCCAATCATCATACAGAATGCTTACTTTTCTCTTAGCCTGATTTGCTAAAAAACACTTAATTTTTTTTGCGTTCGGACCTCTTGGAATATCATCATCATCATCAAAATCAACGACTATCCTCTGATCCTACGTACAGGAAAGTGATAATTTTGGTAAACGTGTGCACCAACGTTTACAAACCTTTGAATTCTTTGTCGTAGTAGGATCATGTGAATGTTCATCCCCAGAGGTATGACCAGCAATATGGTCCACTCCAGAATCATGTGGTTGATCATCTGAATGATCTGTCATTATCCTTCAAATCAAAAAAACAAACATCAGTTCACAAATATACAAATTCAAATATTTTAATACTACTGTAATCAGAAAATAGAAAAGTGTACTAAGTTACATAATAGTAAACATTGGTAATATGGTAAGCATGGTAAACAATGGTAATGATGGTAAAGATGGTAAAGATGTTCAAGATGGTAAAAATGGTAAAAATGGTAAACCTGGTAAACATGGTAAACATGGTAATATAATTGTCAGTGAACAAAAAAATAGATATATAATTCATGTAATGGTTATAAACATGATAAAGTAAACTAAAAAAACGTAAAACAAACAAAAACATATACTTATTTTGTTTTAAAACATGATTTAATAAATAAAAAACATACAATATCTAACATTTATGGAAAAAATAAATGTATACAAGAAATAAGCATATGTTACCTGTAATTTTAGGAATGTACAAATGGATTTTTTTCCCAAATTCCTTCGTCGTGATCGTTCCTTATGGAACAAACTATGTCTTCAATATGATCATCATTATGTTCTGTTAATCATTCCATGGAAGTATAGATCTCATATAAATCAGCATATTTATCAAGCTCATCCTCACCAACATATTGTTTTTCCCATGTAAAAGAACAGACCACTGCATATCTGATTGATCTACTTCATATATAATTTGTTTTGCATGTGTATCCATTATAAAAGAATCAGCTGTGTCTTCTAATCTATTCAGATTAACAAGTGTCATTCCAAATTCATAGTGTCTGACACTGTTGTTACCCTTAAACCATTTACAGTTAAAAACGGGAACTTTAATTTTAAATTAATCAACCTCCCATATGTCTTCAATCGCTCCATAATATGCAATTGATGCAGAAATTGGGTTTTTGTCCTTAGCACTCGAAAAATGTATTGCTTCTGCAATCACCGAGACACCACTATTCTGAAATGCACTTCTGTTGTCTTGAGCATTCGAATGAAATGTATAACCATTAATGTCATAACCAGACCATGTTATCACATTTAAACATGGACCACCCACTATACATTTTAATGTCTCTGATACATCTGATCTACCAAGAAAAGTCTTTTTAATCCATGACAAAAAAGTTTTGTTGTGCTCATTCAGAATCCACATTTCTTTCTTCTTTGGATGACATTGTTTCAACTCATTAATATGAAATGTG
This sequence comes from Viscum album, assembly GCA_963277665.1. Taxonomy (NCBI): domain Eukaryota; kingdom Viridiplantae; phylum Streptophyta; class Magnoliopsida; order Santalales; family Viscaceae; genus Viscum; species Viscum album. Next base: position 1,254,672,738 of record OY728141.1, read on the forward strand.
ATATACGGTTGAGCATCAGCTATGTTATTCAAGATGTCTGATTCTAACATCTTCATCTATTCAGCTGACAATGATTTGACTTTCAAGCCGTGAATCCCCTTTCCCTCATTATTAACTCATTCATGGCGAGATAGAGGCAAACCTATGTGTTGCGCCACAGCCAAGTAGCTCATACAAAAATCTGCTACCTCCTCAGAAATATGCTTTTCAATAATGGAGGCTTCAGGTCGATATAGATTTTTAACATACCACATTAATATTTTCATATACCTTTCAAAAGGATACATCCAACGAAGATATACAGGTCCACAGAGCTTTATTTCTCGAACCAGATGAATCATTAAATGAACCATTATATCAAAAAAAGTTGGAGGAAAATACATTTCTAATTGAAAAAGTATAAAAATTACATCCTTTTCTAAAATGTTTAAAGCATTAACATCAATCGCCTTATTACAAATTGAATTGAAAAAATAACACAACTTCATCATAGTCTTTATGACACGAATGGGCAATATTCCACGCAATGCAACTGGTAGAATTTATTGCATCATGACGTGATAATCATGTGATTTAATACCTATCATCTTTAAGTCCTTCAATGAGACAAAATTTTTTACATTAGAAGAATAAAATTGATGCACTTTGGTATCAAGAAGATAGTTATAGAAGCTAATTTTCTCCCTCTTCGATAATGTATGACAAACCGGGGGAAGAAATGTTCATCTTCCTTTAGGAGTGGGAGCTAACTCCAAACATATTACCATTGATAGTAAGTCTAATATGGCATTCAACCCATCTTTAGTCATTCCTTTAATATCTAACAATGTTCCAATCAAAGAATAACAAATATTCTTCTCCATGTGCATGAAATCAATATTATGATTAACTTCATGATACATCCAATATGGTAACTCAAAAAAATTGACATTTTCTTCCAAATATGTCTATCATTACCAGATTTTTGTGCCTTTCCCAATGTCACGTCAAGGGTTTTCACCCTCTCAAAATACAGATCAGGGGATAAAGGTTTTAGAGCAGTATCAAATTCATCTGATCCATTGAATGCCTTTTTTAGTCTTCTATAAGGGTGTTCCATAGGCAAAAACTTTCGATGACCCATGTACACTGTTTTCCTCCCATGATGCAATTGAAAATATGACATCTGTTGTTCACAAATTGGACATGCTTTATGCCCTTTAACACTATATCCAGACAAATTTCCATATGCTGGGAAGTCATTTATATTGAACAAAAGCACTGCATGCAGTTGAAAATATTCCATTTTATAAGAATCATACACCCTAATACCATCAGCCCATAACAGTTTTAAATCATCAATCAACGGTGACAAGTAAACATCAATATCATTACCGGGTAGCTTTGGACTAGAGACTATTGTACACAACATGAAATATTTGCGCTTCATACAAACTTCAGGAGAGAGTTTGTAAATTACCAATAAAATAGGCCATGAACTATGTGTGCTACTGAGTGTTCTGTATGGATTCATTCCATCTGTGCACAACCCTAGTCTGAGATTTCTAATTTCATTTCCAAATGTAGAATACTGCGCATCAATTTTCATCCATTGTGGACAATCAGCTGGATGATGTATTTTTCTATCACATACCCGCTCTCCAGCATGCCATCTTAACCTTTTTGCATCATTTGAATTAGCATATAAACATTTGAAATGATTAATTATAGAAAGATACCAAAATACATTTGAAGGGAGCTTTGTAATCTCTACACCAGCCTGTGATTTTTCATTCACCTTATACAGTGATTTCCCACATTTAGGACACTCTGACAGAAATTCATATTCCTTACTATATATAATGCAGTCATTCGGACAGTCATGTATTTTCTTGTATCGCAATCCCATCGGGCATAATATTTTCTTGGCTTTGTAATATGAATCTGGAGGATCGTTATCTTCTGGAAGAATGTCTTTCATAAATTGTATCAGCTCTGTAAAACTTCTGTCACTCCATCCATGTTTCGCATTCAGGTTAATCAATCATAACACCACAGAAAAAACCGTAAAATCGGTACAACCAGGATATAATGGTTTTTCATCATCACCCTATAGATGTGCAACTATCGGTTCTATCTCAATTTGTTCTGCTACAATATCGCGAATCATTTATTCAATTCCATCAGAGTTACCATCGTGTGAATCATCATCATCAGTGACATTCCGTCCAGTTTCACCATGCCAAATCCAATGGCTGTAACTCGGATTAAAACCATGAAAAAATCAGATGATCTTTTATCTCTCTACTTTTCAACTTCTTTATATTCAATCATTTCAGGCATGGATAGAAAAAAATGTCATTACTTGGAACATTTCGTTTTGCAAATTCCAAAAAGGCATCAACACCTTCCTCAAATTCATTGCTCATTTGATGTGCTGTAATCTAACTTCGACTCATTATTACCTTTAAAAAATATCAAGAAAAAATATATATTTTTAAGATAAGACAAATTTATGTTTATATGAAAAAATCATAATTTGAATGTAAAAAAATTTAAAATATAAAAAAAATCTATGGGTATTTAAAAAAATATGCGTGCATATTATTTTTAAAACAAAATATAGTTAGATATAATAGTTTTAAATATCATTGAATCAAAGAAAACCATGATGCCTACATAGTTGGTAGAAAATTGGAGAAAATAGAGTAAACCTGAGAATCACCCCCACCCCCCAGACAACCCCCAAAACCCTCTGGACAGGCCCCCACACCCTTGAACATCCCCCACACCCACCCACCCACTTGGACCACCCTTGGACACCCCCCAACCCTCCGGAAAGCCCTCCACCCCTCTAGACAGCACCCCCACCCCTTCTGGACACCACCCTCACCCATACCCCTTGAACACCACCCTGGACACCCCCCAACCCTCTGGACAACCCCCCACCACACCGGACAACCCCCAAAACCCTATGGACAGGCCCCCACCCACGTGGACAGCCACTCACACCCACCAACCCCCATGGACACCACGCCCTGGACACCACCCGTTTCCACATTTTTGATATAACATATATTTTTTAGAGCGTTTCATGAAATATGATGAAGTGTCCAATCGTATTATTTATGAAATTTTTCTTACTAGAAAGGGTCTTAGTATTGGATAGAATAGTAAATAAAGTGGCATAAAACAGCAATATAATCCTAAAAATGCCTATAATCTAGCTTAAATATTTGAATAAATATGTTTGTAATCAACCATCAAATCCAAATGGTGTATGAGAGAACAATTAGAGAAAAACCTGGAAATGAGAGATCATAGTCATTAAGGGGGGGATGGTGTCAAAGGAAACACAAGATCAAATGAGCCGAGACCACTTTATGAAGTAATCCATGAAAAAGAAAAACCTACATCAAATAAACTCATTATTTCCACACATTATGTCCACACATTAACATGTGTAAAAAAATATTATTCCCATGCCATTTTGAACAAACACATTATATCCACACCTTACTATCTTATGAGATATAAAACAAACTCAATGAAGTGGATGATGATATATGACCCCACCCATCAACATCCATACATATGTGTGAGATATAAAATCAATAATCATTATATCACAAAGAATACATGGAAATAATGGGTTTAATATCCATTTAAAATGGAATCATATAAAAAAATTTATAATTCAATCAATAAACATGACAATCCCATGTAATATAAATGGGTTCCAAATGATACTAAATAAATTTCTTGGTAGATACCATTCAATGATTATATGGTATTGAAACCATATAAATAATGAGTATATAGTTTAGTCAATAATTTTCTCAATCATTTTATCTATGATATCTTGTTGAACACCCTTCAATCAAAGGAAAAGAAAACATGGTATTCATAGTGGATGGTTAGGAAATAAAAATCCAACGATATTCAAAAAGATGTAATAGGGTTCGAAATGGAAGAATCTAACCTAGTTTAAACAAAAAAATCACAAAACATAATTATAGACTATCCATGAAAAAAAACGAACAAAATAAATTCGTGGAAGGCTTACTTGAGTGTTGCGAGTTGAGATGATAGATCCGAGAGGAGTAAAGAAGTTACACGATGAAGCATAAATGAGTTTAACACAGGTCAATCGATGAGCTGATTAGGGTTTACCGCACGAGAGAGATGAGCAGGCGGACTGTCAATCGAAAAATCGTAAATGACAGTCCACGGGGCATTAATTTTAAATTGTTTTATAACGTCGGTTATATAATAACCGACGTTATAAATTTTTTTTTAAACTTATAACGTCGTTTATTTTAAAACCACAGTCAAAACCAAAGCGGTGGGGTTTTTTTACGTCGGTTATTTTATAACCGACGTAAAAACCCAAAGCGCAGGGGGTGTTTTACGTCGGTTATAAAAGAACTGACGTAACAAAACCCGGAGCGCTTTGGTTTTTAAGTCGGTTATAAAATAACCGATGTAAAAAACCCCACGCTTTGAGTTTTAATGTCTGTTAATTTATAACCGACATAAAAAACCATGTTTCACAGATTATCACGTCGGTTATATTTAACTGACGTAAAAAATGGTGACGTAAATAACATTTTCTGCACTATTTTGTGTTACGTAAGCCATCGAGGAAATTTAGTTTTGTATGTAACATAAGATAACCTCAGTGTTCCATGTTTAGAAAGCTGAAATTTATGTCATATTTACTGAATGATTAAATTGTTTTTCTTATAACACAATCTATACATAGTAATATAATATAAAATAATCTATTTTCATTATGGAATGAAATGAAAAATATTTAAGAGATTAAATTAATTTTAAAAAATTTATTTCATAAAATATCATTGTGTTACATTTTAACCCACTTAAATTGAATTTAATCCTCAAAATTCAAAAAGTTTATCAAAGGTTTCTTATTTGAATATTTAATTCATAAAAAATCATGTCGTAAAAATTAATAATAATGGTTCGCTGAAAATGGGTGATTTTGAACAATAATGGATACCCAATTTAACTAAAAACAATTTTCAAACATATGAGAAAATAGGTGGGATGTGAAAACATTGACATGTAAGTGAAATATTACATACATGTTCAGATAAAGATTGATAGATAACAAGGTCATATGAATATTGACAAAAAAATTCATAAATCGGTGATGACCTAAGGGGCCTTCTAAATTTTCACAAAAAAAGGTACTATGACAAAAAAAATTGTTTCATGATCATTTTCCCCAATGCTAAATAATTTTCCTGAAACAATATAATTGAATGATTTTAGGACAAAGTCACACATTTTTTTCTTTAATCCACTTCATTTATTTATCAAATAAGTAAGGTGACTTTTTCATTCCACAATAACTTATATATCATGAGTCCCAAAATATTCCATCGCATTTTTATCTGTTATCACAAACACAAGGTAATTTGATCTAGATATTAAATATTCATAAATCCTCGTATACAGAGATAAAAAATTAGTATTACCCACTTCATGTGGAGATTAATTTAAAAATTTCATAAATGTATAACCTTATACCCTTTTAGAAATATTAAAATTCAATTATTTGGAAATAATATCATGAAATTGGCTTAACATTAATCCTCCATATTTTAGAAAGTACCATTTGATTGTCACATTCTAATTTTTTTTACCATCATCATATTTTCCCTTGAAACATAGTTATAAACATAATTACCCTTATTATATTTTGAAAACATGCATGGTTACTTCTTCCAATGATTTCGGGATATATTCATTAATTTTATGAATTTGTAAACTTCATCCTTGATGACATATAACTCCTTGTTAATAATCATTTCTATGGAAATGCATACCATCCAATTAATTATTATTATTCATCATATCTTTATATAAACATCATTATCACAACTTCATGAATAAATTAATGGTTACCAACAACTAATCAAAACATCACATTTTCATTAAATCACATTTATATGACTTCATCACCATTAAACATGTTATTTTCAATCGTTAATGAATAATTTTCTACAAATTGTTATTTATTTCAGGATTTATATAACATAATAATTTAATTCCAAAATGTAGATACCTTATTAATCCTACATTATTCATAAACCATTACTATATATTCATCAACATATTCCTCAATAACTCTTTATTATAATATTAAAAATGAATCACTCTTAAGATTCCTCAACACAATTCTTATCACACATCTCCTATTTAAGGTAAAAATTACTTGAAGAATATCGCAAACCTTTCATATGTCATTTTCAATCTTTGTATATTAAATAATATATCCAATACTCAAACAACCATCCATGTTCTCTTTAAGAGAATTCCACTTTGGAAATTGATTCACATAATTCCCATAATTTCCAAATATAAAATAATAAATGTTTACCATGTTAATTCTTGTTCTCTCCATTGATTCAAAGCCAAAATCATAGTCTGGGAAACATTTATCTTATTAGGATTCCATATAATCGTGGAAAATTTCTTATACAGTGCCCAAATATTGGTTCTTACTTCTTTAATCAATGACACTATAGGTATATACTATATTATACATACTATTCCTCTATTTAAATATTTCATGATGGTTTATAATGACTATGTTAATCCCCAAAGCATGTCCACTAGGTGTTTCAAACTATTTGGTCAGCAAAGCCCATTTCCATGTACCAGATTATGATGAGTCAGGACTAGAACATCAATTTTTGGTTGTTTCCCATAGGTATATTTTTTCTATATCCACACCCATATATAGTATCTTCACATGGATATATTTTTAGGAATCCAATCACAATATCCATAACCAAAATTTCATGACATTTTCCCATACATAGACTTATCCTTAGACATGTCCATAGGGTTATCACTAAATATTTATCATCTTATCTTCAAAATTTTAGAAAAAAACATTATTTTGAAACCATCTATAATGACCAAGTCAAGATATACATATTCATTACATTTTCTTTATTAAATACGTACAAAACTATACAAATAGACGCCAAAAAACAATATTAAATTAGATCATTTGGAAACATGGAAAACAAATCATCCCAAATCGTGAAATGACATCAATTATTACCATAACGATCTTCCCCCTTAGTATTTTTACTTTATATTTATTCTTCATAACCTGTGGAATTGACACACAAGTAAGGGGTGAGATAAAACTCTTGTCAAGGAATTATAAAGAAAATGAGTAAGAATATCGTGAAAAATAGGGGTGATAACGATATCATGATCATTATTAGACCATACCATGCATTTCAAAAATAATAAAAACAATTGAGGGAAAATATATTATCAGTTCATAAGTCAAGACTAATAAGGAAATAGATTACATGATCCATGAAAGCATAATATAAGAATAAAACATTGAATTATGGAAGCCACATAAGGATATAAATATACTATGTCAAGGATGCCTACTAAGAACATTATATATGATAGACTTGGGAAAATAACCCATGTACATGATTTGGCCATGGGATCCCCTTCTATTTTCCCACTTGTTTTGGGATTGGGATTTCCTCCTATGTACCCTCTTGTTTCGAGCGTGGTATCATATCTAGTGTACCCTCTTGTTTCATGCTTGGTATGTACTCTAATTTACACTCTTGTTTCAGGATTGGTATTCCATCCCATAAACCATTTATTCTCACAAAAAAATAGCATTTCCCAATTCAGTGGAGGATATATAGGTCACACCTCTTTTATAGTGAAATATTACATACTTGTGACCCAAGATCAAAAATAATCATATAATAACCAATGATATGAAATGGGTGGGATAAACATGTAATCATATAATAACCTATGGAAAAGTGATATTTTTCATAATCATTTCATCAAAGCATAAACTTTGAAAGGATGCATGTTTCAAAAGCATATAACCCATAGAATAGAACCATGTTTCATAAGAATAATTCCATCAAAAAAATATATCATTCAAGAATTAATATGAATGGTTCCTTTAGATCATTTCATATAAGGGCATCAGTAAGAACAATATATTTCATCACAATAAGAAAATTACATTAAATATTGTTTTTAAAATATTTCTTGATGAAGAAAAACATTTCTACGAGGAAAAATATATATTTATAACATAAAATACTTAAGAAAACAATTTTATTTAATATAAGTTGAAGTATTATAAACAATAATTTGAAAATATTTTGTAATCTATTTTCTTTTAAAAAATAAAAATGGTGACTGAAAACATTTTGAAAAATATTTTTCTTTGAAAACTTATAAAAAGGGATTGATAAAATTTTGACAACACTTTTTAAAAAAAATCAATTTAATCTTATAAATGATGCTAGAAATCATTTTTAAATCTATTTTCTTTTAAAACAAATAAAAAATCATTGAAATTATTTTTAAAACAATTTTATATAAAAACATAAAAATGAATCTCAAAATTAATTTGAAAAACACATTCTATGAAAATAATTCAAAAATATATAATGAAATCATGAAAATGATTGGAAACCTATTTCATTAAAAATTATTTTAAGTGAAACAAATTATTATAAATTATCTTTTAATCATAGAAAATAAGGTTCACATAATTAACAACAGTTAAATCCCTAAATGTCGTATGAGTTACGTAGAATATTCATTTTTCATGATAAAATGTAAGAAATATTACGTGTTACAGAATATAACTTAAAATGATTTTTAATAAAGTATCCATCATAATTTCCACCATGATATGTGGAAAATTAAAAATTAACAATCCTCATTTTTTTGGGTGGTAGTTAATCGTACACATAAACAATATCTTCATTACCCATTAGATGAAAGTGTGTATAAGTGTATGTATAATCATTATAATAACAACAAAATATTATATTGCTGATAATTGAGATGTTATGAAATAATATAATAATTAGAATTGAGGGTGTGGAGAAATAAAATAAAATATATGTGCTTGAGTGAAGTCATTACCTCTTAATCAGGGAACATCTTTTGGATTTCATCAAGGTGACTCCATGGAAGGATTTCTACATAGATGGAGAATTCTAGGAGAAAAGGAGTTATTTTGTAATTTTATTGGATAAATCATGGATCATCTGATGTTTTTTTATATGTGCGAAGAAGAGGGAGATGGGGAGCCCTTTTATATGGAAGGGGAAGTGCACGATTGGGATTTTTGAAAACAAGTTATGTGTACCCTTGATTTTCCCTAAAAAAATATTACAAAAAATTCTATTCTAAACAATATAAGATTAATGGTTGAATAGGTTATATCCTTGTGGTGTTTGAAATGTGTCTACGTCATTTTGGGTATCAAATTTATGGTTTACTACATCATTTACCTAATTATATTCTTAATTTTTTTTATTATTTTTATTCACTTTCACAAATATTTTTTAAAAAAACTAACCTTCCCATATTAGAAATTATAAATTATTCTAATTAAAAATATTTCTTCCATTTTTTATAATTCTTATCACATAATTTGTTGAAACTAATTTGGAGGTAATCTCATTGATAGGGATGACACTGTGCGGTTTTAAAGTAAAAACATCAAAAAGTGAGAAAATTTTCTATACTCAATTTCATAGTGAAATTGAATAAAATTATCTAAATTTAATCAATTTATTAATTTATTATTTAATTAAAAATTTGAAAAAAAAATACGTTTTTAATATAATTTTAATTACATGAAATAACATTTTTAATTAAATTTCATTATTTTTAACTATTCATTACAAAATAATTCCATGAAAAAAATAACAAAAATTTATTCTAATATAATTTTTTTGTTTCACCATAAAATATGATGTTTATTTTATACAAATCATATCTATTAAAATTCAATAAATTATTTAAAATTGGTATTCAATTAAAAGTCAGTAAATCTATCTTTATAAAAATAATGGAAATTATGCATAAAATTGTTTTTGTTCTTATTTTATATCTATCAATGGTGATGGATTATTATAAAAAAAATATGAATATATAACATATAAATTAAATTAATATAATACCCTATTAGTAATTAATTTAATTTATTAATATGAATCTTCATTCTCACATAAAACCGAATTTTATATAATCAATCCCTTTATATTAATTTGGTGTCTATATTCTTTTCTAATTGTTAGGTAAATAGTGAATTCAACTATATATATATTTACTGTTCGGTGACATTGGATCTTTCATGTTACATAAGTCATCGAAGAAAGTCTTACATCTATGTATCATAAGCTCACAATGGTGTTCTGTGTGGAGAAAGATAAAATATAAGTTGAGTGTAGTGAATTATTATGTTTATATTTCATATAATTCTAACCAAACATAGTTATTTAATAGAAAATAAACTAATTTTAGTGTGGTGTGAATTGAAAAATATCAATGAGATTAAAGTAATTTGAAAAAAATTATTTCACAAAAATATTTGGGTGTAACATTATACACCTTTAAAATTAATGAAGGCCTCAAAATTCTATTTTTTTCAATGGTTTAATACTTTAATGTTTCACTCATATAATCCAAAAATCATAGAAATGAAATCTAAAATATTACTTAAAAGGAAAATATTGAAACATTATGGATACCCAATGTGATTCATAATGAGATTCCCACATAAGTGAATATAGGTGAGATGTGAAAACATGGAAATGGAAGAGAAATCATTGCATGGTGATCTTATTGAGATTGATAGAGAAAAAGGATTGAATAATGTTATCAATCACAGAGCCTTAAAATTTTTATGTCCAAATGGACATTCTGATTGATTGAAACAATGGTATTAGGAAAATATTTTTTGGTTTCAATATCATTTTTCCTAAATTTAAAAAAATCATGAAAATATATACTTGAATTATTTCAGAAAAATGTCACCCTTTGTTGTTCGTTGATCTACTTCACCTCTTTCTTTAAAAATAATGGTATATTTTTCATTCTTTAAGTACTTATAGGTTTTTAGATCCATGATATGTCATCGAATTTTTCATTATTTATCATAAACACAAATTAGTTTGAACAACATATTCAATTTTCATATATCCTTATATGGAGAGAAAACACATTAATCTTAAGAACCTAATTAATTTTGATTTACTAATAGAATAGGTTTTCTAATGTAGTATTAGTGTAAATTTATTTGTATTATTTGGTTATTTTGTTAATATTAATTCCTAGTTCTATATCATTGGAAATATTGATTTCATTTACCATTTAGAGTCATTTCACAATTATTGTCATTTTTAACAAAAAATTATATTAGTTGGTAGTATGATATAACAATTCAACTTAATATTTTGGTATTTAAATGTAAATGATAAAGGGATGTTAATGAACTAAATCAATTTAAATATAGGATATGTGAGATAATCCTTAGAAGACCAAAAATGAGAGAGTAACCCACTTGGAGAGAGATTGTTTGAATATAGGAAAGATTTAAATTAACAAAAATGTATAGATCATTCACAATTAAATTTTTTAAAAGTAATATTAAGATTCATATTTGTGGTATTGAAATGTTTCAACAACATAAATGTATTTTCAAAAAAGGTGGAAGGGTTAAGAAATAAATGGGACAATATATTAAGGAAAACTGTTGGAAAAGAGAGATGAAATTATATATTGATGTTTTCTATGAGAAGGAATAGTCATTTACATAAAGATGAATGATAATAATTTTAGTTTTAATTTTAATGATTATTTTAAATAAATTAATACTAAAAAAACATGATAGAATTATTTTATATATATAATAATATTTAAATAACATTTCATATCTAAAATAATTCACTAATAAATCGTTCCAATCATATATTTTAATTTAATGAATCAAATTCCAATTAATTTTATAGTGGACGCAAACAATGACTATTAGAATCATATAAAATATGAATCTATAAACAAAGTAGACATTATAAGTGTAAAAATTTGGAAAGAGAAAAAAAATAAAATAACTTATAATGAGAGATATAGTTAGTATAAAAAACCAAAATATATAACCAAACTACCTGAACTATTATAGATTTTACATTTTATAAATCTAAAAAATTGTCATGAAATAATCACCAGTACAACAAAAACATTCAGCACTAGAATAATTAACATTTTGATCTATATAGTTGAACATAAATTCAATATATTTGAAAAAATAATACCATGGGAAATAAAAATTTCATTGAAATCCTTTCAATTAAATCACATCATGATAGTATAGAGAATAAAAAAATAAAATTATAATATAGCTCCAAGGTAACATGAAACATTAAGTGTGTTAAAAATGTTTTGAAAATAATTCAGTTGTCTCAAATACACTCATATGTGTCATTCATGAATGAAACATTATATATTATATTGATAATAATAAAATAAATTATTTGATATAATATTTTATAATCATATAAACCAACATCTTGAGTTGCATGATGTTATAATAGGAGGGAACTATATGCCCTAAATTTATTCAATAAAAATTATCTTATATTAAAAATCCATATATATTATAATGTCGGTGTGAACTTATAAATGGTTGGGTTGTTCTCACAAGATACCTCCAAATCATAGATTCCAAGGGTAGATTATTGGTTTCCATTGAGAGGATTTATGGGTGTTGTGCAAGAAGGGATGCAAGATTACAATAAGAACGTTGGTGATGGAATTCTGATGTGGGGTGGGAGAATAACAAATTCATCCCAAACTCAGTGCATATCCTTTGTTCAAGGAAATGGTATTTAACACCTAATGGGAATTTAGGAAAATAAGTGTAATAAAATGGTTGTCTAGATGGGTTATATATGGGGGTATAACATATCCTTTCAATCTATGATTGTGTTTTTGTTTCAATGAATTGTACCATAAAATAACCTACCTATGATTATAATGTCATCAAAAGGGTGTGAATTCACATGAACTATTAGAAAATGTGATGGAAATCATGATTTGTTGATATCAACATATTTGACTTTGGATGCAGGTCAAATATACAACTATATTAAGCTCCACCCACAGCCATAATTACAAACTATGACCCTTATCATTATAGTTAGTGGTGGGATACATTAAATGGGAACAATTATTTCTGATTGTGGCTATAAGCATAACCATTTGTAATGTTAATTATAAGGTTTAAATTATAAATTAACTAAATAAATATTAATTAATAAATTATCAATTATGAGATAATAATTATTTATTATTATTTAATAATTAGTAATCATTATTCCTTAACTATTTATTAACCATTTAGTAGTAATTTTTTACTTTTTATTTGTAAGTACTAATTTGTATTAAATAATTAGAAATTATTTACTAATTAATAAATAATTACTAATAAATAGTTGAATATTATAAATTACTGATAATTAATTTTAATTACATATTGTAAATAAATTATAATTACAGAATGATAATTAATCATTATTAAATAATGATAATTAATTTTTGATTAATAATGAAACTATTTTTTTCATGTTGTCGTTATATTTTAACATGTTGATATTAATTAATAATAATTAATTTTTATTAACTATTAATAACATAATAAAAAAACCAATCATTGATTAGTAATGACTAAATATTGATTAAAAACTATTATTAAAAATTTATTATTTATCTATTTATGAATTATTAATAATTTATTATTATTTTATATGTACTATAAATAAGTAATTTATAATTATTTATCTTTTATAAATTAAATTTAATTAAATTATATCGTTAATGAAATATTATATTTTAATATTTATTAAAAAATAATTTTTACATAATAAAAATAAATATTTAATTCATATATGTTGATTAATTTATTTTATATTTGGTTGTTGTATTGTTTTTATCAAATAATTTTAATATAGTCAATTATGTGAAAATAAAAATTTACATCATAGAACGAATAGTCCCTGGGACCATAAGATCCATGTAAGAAAGATAATCTATTAAAATATATTTAAATATCAATGGTATTAGTAGAAACCCACTTCCCTATATGTAACGCCCCGACCCTAGTTACCCAGAGTCGGTGTGTTATTACATAACATTGGCATGATCATGAGAAAGATCAAGTCTCGAAAGACCGATTAGTTTAGTAGCCTTGGAATAACTAGATACATCCATAAATTTTTACATTACATCATAAAAAAAAACATCTTGTCTTCATATCCCCTCATACTATCCCTGCAGGTCATTCATAAATTACTTCTTCATAATCCTGGGAAAAAAAATTAAAACATTGAAAGGGGTGAGCTCGGATGCTCAGTAAGGATAACATTATAGCAGAAGCTTTCATAAATAAGCATAAACACTTAAGGCAATTTATAACTAAAACAAAAGCCTTTTAAACTTGAACTTCAGCATAAAATGGCAAAGGTAAAATGAAATAATGCCATTTACTTACTCACATGGATATTCTACTAGTCGAATGATCACATGCAATATCAATAACCACTTTGATAATGATGGAATGCATAATGCCAGACTATCATAACCACATAGCCAAGGCCTCGTGCCAAGACTACAAATAAGATTTTGCCAAGGCCTTGTGCCAAGACACTAGTTTGTCTCATGATACCTACCGATGCATCGAGGAGCTATAGCGGGCTCCACCCGTCACTTATTAAGTCCAATGCATTCCTCATATGAACATGTTTAAACGTAACATAAACATTCGTATTAAAACTAGCATACGAAATGTCAATACTTTTACCACAAACCATGAATGGTATAAAAACAGCACATCCACAGTCAAACATAACTCATTCGATACAATATGGAAGATTGTATTGTATCACAATAACCTCAATCATGAATAATGAAGGATGTTGACATAGATGAAAATAATCATCAAAACTATTTGAGAGAAATATCCCCCTTTTCTTGAAAACATTTAAAAGTCACACTATTTGTCAAGAAGCCATTTAAAAGTAGATTTTTGAATCAAAGTGTCCCATACCACTTTGAAACCTTTTAAAAGGATTTTTAATTTCTAAACTTTAATGTCCATATAAATAAATCCTTAAAACCATTTTTAAAACATGGACATTAATGAGAAAGGTTTAGATGAATAAGTCTTTAAAACATTTAAAAATGGTATTTTAGTTAGAGATTCTAACCAAAAGAGACACTTGAATACAAATAATTGATGTAATCAAAACTTTGTAATATCATGAGAATAAAGGGAATCATGATATACTATATCAAAGTACATTATATACACCACATAAAAGTGATTTGGTGTATATCATCAAAGAAGTCTCAATGGAATGTAAATTGAGATGAAATCTCTCATAAAGGTTGTATCCTTAGGTTAAGGATAAATCAATGAAATAATTATGTGTGACAAATATAAATACACTAAATATGATTGGATATTCAGTGTAAAACAATCAAAGGACATTCACACATATTCTTGTAAAAACAATACCAACGAATTGGATGTTTAACTCAACAAATGGAGAATGAGTTAAAATTACTCTTATCAAATTCATATCAATGACTTGAGAATTATCAATGGAGTGATTATGTGTATCAAACTTATATCCACATGAAGGGGAGTGGAAATTATTACATAATCAAATGAATAGTGATTCCACACATAATCTTGGGGTAATATAATCAATGAAATATGTGTAAAGCCAAATGAGTGGAAATTGAAATCTCAAATTCCCTTATCGATTAGGTAACTTACGAAACATACACCCATGAAAGAAGTATCATAACATGATGATGTAAATACCCATAAATTAAATTATATTACACAATGAATACAATCATGGTCAGTACACCACATGCAATAATTAAGTGGTGAACAATGGAAATCTCACGGAATTGAAAGTGAGATAAGAAAATCCCTTACCTTGTACTTTTCCTTGGTTGGGGTAGGTTAATCTCCTGTATAATAGTGAAATAATTGTTACTAAATTATACAAGAATCATATACATTAATATGATATCATATATGATCTTTTAATATTGATTTGATAATAATATCTTAGTATTATCTCCGTTTCGGGTGTTAACTTACTCATTTTCTTTATATGTTTTGTTACATAAGTCATGTTTTTTGTATCTTATTCATATCCAGAATGATATCAAGTCCTTAAACATCATTTTTAAATCATTAAATGATAATTATACTTTAATGGATACGATGGAGAATGAATCTCATCGCGTTCGTGGAGACGGTAGTCCGTACGTACGCACGAACGCTACTTCAATTTAATTTTTTTATTTTAAAAGAATCGAATCCAAATGATACATAGGTTTATTACTATTCCAGTATAATATAATATTTTATATATGTTACTTAAGTTCATTAACACCATCCTTTATACGTTCCATGTGTGGTATGAACGAGTCATATCATTTTAAGGGGGCGGTAGTCCGCACTTCCTCAAATGAAATTATCGTATGTATATACAACATGAAACGAATAATGGTATGAAATAAAATGGAATTACAGAAGCTTATATATAAAATATATATCATTAATATAATATTTAATTATAGTTCCATCATAATGGCCACCATGAGAGGCGGTAAGATGTATTTGAACAATCATCGTTTCGTGAGGCGTTAGTTTGCCATCCACAGAAACATTATGTTCATCATCCATTAGATGGAGTTGTGTGTATGTGTAGTTTGAATCCTTCTTATAACAACATCCTATTATATTGTGGATACTGGTGTTGTTACAAAAGAAAGGAAATAAAAAGAGTTTGGGGGTTGGAGAAGCAAAATAAATGAAAATAATTTAAGAGAAAACGTTACCTTTAATTTAGGTAACTCACTTTGGTTGGAACCAAAGGACTTTTTGAAATTCTTTCTGCCTAAGGGGAAGCTTCAAGGAGGAGGAGAGGGATGTGTGGAGCTTAGTTGGGCAGAGTTTGGACGTGCCAAGTGGCTTGAGAGGTGTGAGGAAAAGAGAAGGAGGAGTGCCCTTTTATAAGAGGGGTGAGGGGCACTTTTGGAAAAGCTAGAAATATTAATTTATAATAAATTCATATTCGGTTTCCAAAGGCTCCAAAGTTGACTATTCAAAGGATGAGGTGGGGATAGGTCGAAAACAACTCATCCAATAGAATTTAGACAGGTTTGGGTACTTATATTAACCTTATCTTTAAGTATTAACTCTAAGTTAATTAGTTTCACTTTTACAATGTCTCTTTGTATTTTTATATAATATGATTAATAAACTTACTATATACATCCAAGCGACCACCAAGTGGTCCATTAATGATTAACCTATCATAATATAAGTCTCTTGGCCAAACCTTAGATTTTTAGGAATTTAATATCAATTAATAATATAATATTTGTTTTAAGAACTCTTTTATGTCAATGTTGACACTATTCAATAGTTGATTTTTGTGAAACTCATAATAGATTGATTACTTCAAAAAAAGTCAATTAAATCAATCCTAATATATCATATTATCCTAGAAAATTAGTGTAATTCATTAGATGTTTCATATTATATTTATTTGGGTATTTATAATATCAATTATGTTAATTTTTTACTATTTTAGTAATTACTGCATCATCATTGTGTCATAAATAAAATAAATTATTTAATGTCTAAAAATTATAAATAAAACATCATTATGTAGGAAATCTTTTTAGATTTCTAATGAATATTTATAATCGAAAATCCAACATGTATAACCCTATGTAAAAATTGTTCTTCTAAAAGATGTAAGCTTATGCCATTTTTATTTTTATTTTAACTTTATTAATATAATGTGTCCCTACCACATAAAAGTGGCTCCAAGGGGTCCCCAAATTGACCCAAGGATTCCCATGGTCGGGTATGTGTCCACCAATAAGGTTAGGACACGTTTTAGGGTAATTTTGTATTATTATAATATTATTTTTTAACCCTTATTTACCGGATTTACCCTTTAACCATGGTAAATAAAATATTTACCACAGTAACTATTGAAAATGTCTAAAAATAAAAGTTACCTATTTAAACAATTTGAACATCCTGATTCCAAATATGGAATCCATTTTCCTAAATTCAAAACACAGAAGTGGCAGAAATTATTTTAAAATTAATTCCCGCTGCCAAAACAAAAAGCGTGTTTTTAAGAGATAATAAATATCAAAAGATTGACACTTGTTTATGTTTGGTTTAATTGTAAAATTATGTCCAATGACCAAAATTATATTAAATGGTAAAAATATATTCTAAATATACTTTAAAACCACTCAAATTCCTAATTTATCACTATTAATTATTTTGATTAAAAAAAATTTTTTAATTAAAATTTAGTAATTTTCACTATTCATCAAAATATGAAAGTTATCCGAAAAGTACCAAAATTTCACCCTAGACTAATTTTGATATTCTGAATCCAAAAATGAAGTCCATTTTGAAATATAAAATATATATAATTTCAAAAAGTAGTTATTACTATTCATAACGGCCAGTTAAATTGGTTGTTAGAACTCGGTGTTGCGTACAACATACGCTATCACATTATTTAAAGAGAAGCGTACCGTAGAAGCTTGGGATGTTTCATTTTAAATTTTTGATGTCCCCATTTAGTCAAAAAGTCTAAAATATTTTATTTAAAAAGGGTTCACTATTAAAAGTTGGTAAAACTACAATACTGAAGATGAATTTGTTCTTACATTATATCTAAGAAACTCATAATATGGATTCTAAAATTATAAGGATTATATAAAGATTAAAATTTAGTTAATACCATTCATAACCTTTTTTGAACGGCTTGTTTGGTAAGTCATGGTGCGCTTGAACTCGGTGTTGCGTGTAGTGCATGTTATTGAATTATTTTGAAGAAATAACACACTATGAAATCTTGGGGTGTTACATTCTCCCCTCCTTCAATAAATTGCGTCCTCGCAATTTGAAATTGTTCTTCGAAAATAAAAGGTTGAAAATAGAAAATATATTTGTGGGAAAACCCACATCGGAAATTGGTTTACTAAAATTTAGTCTTAATATGAGGAAAAGAGAAATGAAAGGGTCACCACCAAATTATGATCTCAATTAGGAGAACATTGGTGGCAATTAGAGACATATAATTGGAGGAAAAACGTAAATATTTATAGGTAGTGGTTGAGGTCATCAATCAAAAACAAGTATAAAATTGAGGACCTTAAACTCATCAATCTATGATGATTTGAAGTACCATCAGTTCAACAAAATATAGGGTATTGGGATCACACATTTTTGACATTTCAATATATCTTAGTTGAAATCCCACATCGTAAAATGAATTAATGAGGCTTCTATTTAAAATAAAGAGTGGAAAGTATGAAGATTACCGAAAATAACACATTCTAGGGTTCTATGTAGGAAAATATGGATATGGAGGAGAAATCTAACCATCAATTATCTGATGGAGAGTGGTAGAGAACATGGCTACGAAAAGGCCAACAATCCCAAAGCCATAAATTAGTGATGATTTAAGGTACCATCTAGGACAACATTTTTTTTTAAAGTTACATTACATAAGGAAGATGAATTCATTTATGATATTGACTAAGAACATTATGATATATACTTAAATTTTAAGTAGATTTTCATTCTTTAATAAATTTCCACCACTAACTCAATTTTTTTTTAAACGATGAGTATTCAAAAAGACTTGGTCACACTGGAAGAGATAGAATAAACTTCTATAGAATCACATGATCCATGAAGGATAAACCATATATTTACATTGTCTTTGAAGATTAATCAAAACCAAAATGGTTAGTGAATGATCTAATGATCCCCCAAAAGGATATTCATTGAGATAAATATGCACTAATCTTAATTTCTAAAATTAAACCAACAATACCCCAAAGTTAAATAGATACCATTCAATAACCAATTGTCCTTAAAATCCTTTAATATAATCCAAACTAATATTGAAACCCAAAACATAGAAGAATTTGATTATGTAGTCTCCTATGTTACATTGTATCTCCAAATGACATCAAATACTCTTAAAGTCACATACTTAAAAGTAATTAACATCATCACATATTCTCTGTTATAGGTTAATCATTTCCATAAATAACCCAAATCACTATAAATCAACAATAAAAATGTAGATAAAAATCCACCATTACTCTACAAATGAAACCTCATTGTATTCTATTTTCCTTGGGCATATAGTGTTCCTAACAAAACGATCATCTTCCAAAATAACATTTATAACTCAATCACCAAATCATTTTCCTATACCAAGGGTATTCATTTGATAAGACATAAGAACCCAAATCATCTTATTATTGATCAATAAAATCATTTAACAAAAAAAATAGTCATACTAACCAGGGACTTCACGTAGTCCAGTGGTAGGCGATAAATCCCAATCGCACTTTGGTTGTGGGTTCGATTCCCACAGCTTTGTCCGACGCGACGGGTTGTCACACGGTCTACGTGTTGCCCTTTTTCAAAAACTATATTCTATAATATTACCAAAACGATATAAATTTTTCAAAATAACATAATTTAACCACAAATGTTATATCATACTTTGCATTTTCATCCCAAATTATAATAACTTATCATTTTCTCAAACCCCAATGATCATATAAAACCAAATGGTTATTTATACCTATATCCACAAGAGAAGAGATAATTATTCCTCAAATATCATTCTCACATGGCAAACTGAGGGGTTACAAATACAAGAGAAAATTATTCCAAAGTAAACCCATCAACAAGGAGTGATAATACTTTTTAAATTTTTCGCCAACCATTTATTTCCACATAGCTTCTTCTTTGAGCAAAAAAATATCCTATAAAATAGGACATTCACTCGGGTAATGGCCAGGTCCCCTACCTTTACGGCAAATGACTGTAAATGGACTCTTGGGACCATTTTTATCTTCTTCCATAGTACTCTTCATTTTTCTTCGGCAATTCTTCACTTCATGTCCTTCCTTCCCGCACGTAAAACATTTCGTTGTCCCATTGAGACACTTTCCTGGGTGTCTCTTTCCACAATTCCTGCATGATGAAAATTGAGGTTTCTTTTCTCCATGGTCTCCATTGCTGGAGATCTTATCATTTATCACCTTTCTCTTCCTTGTTGAGTCTGGGAGTTGGTTAATATATATGTTGTTGATCATATTTTTGGAAAACTGATTTGGCATAAAGACGATATCTTTTACGCCTATCAACATTCCATTTTGTTGCTCATTGCCACCACCGTTCCCATCTTGTACATCATTCTCAAAGTCACTATGACTTCCTTGGAATCTAGCCATTGACTAAAACCATAAAGCATTGTGTGAGTAATAGTAGTCGTAAAATCATTTAGAGATTAAAATGTCACCATATTCTCAATTTGAAACATATTAGGATTAACCAAGGTCATTTACTCTCATCTTATATATATATTACTTAAATTGGTTTGTAAAGAAAATGTAAATTATCCTAAGCATATCCCCCGGGAGTGTCGTAACCAAGAGTGCAGCAAGGCCCGTTGTCGTGCACCAGTTCCCGTTCGAGTCTAGCTCAAAGCGGTGTTTTCGGGTTTTACCCCTAGGTACATCTGTGCCAGAGCCGCCTCTACCTGCTCGTATCCAGACAGGGATGTATTGCTCAGAAAACTCACAAAATCTCTACAATACCAAAATTCTAGGAAGTTCTTTTATACTAATCCTCAATGTTCATCTTAGGTCTACGTGCTCTAATCAGAGTTTATCTAAATCTAGCTACCAAGGTTTGTACTAAACTTCCTCTGATACCAACTGTAACGCCCCGACCCTGGTTACCCAGAGTCGGTGCGTTATTACATAACATTGGCATGATCATGAGAAAGATCAAGTCTCGAAAGACCGATTAGTTTAGTAGCCTTGGAATAACTAGATACATCCATAAATTTTTACATTACATCATAAAAAAAACATCTTGTCTTCATATCCCCTCATACTATCCCTGCAGGTCATTCATAAATTACTTCTTCATAATCCTGGGGAAAAAAATAAAACATTGAAAGGGGTGAGCTCGGATGCTTAGTAAGGATAACATTATAGCAGAAGCTTTCATAAATAAGCATAAACACGTAAGGCAATTTATAACTAAAACAAAAGCTTTTTAAACTTGAACTTCAGCATAAAATGGAAAAGGTAAAATGAAATAATGCCATTTACTTACTCACATGGATATTCTACTAGTCGAATGATCACATGCAATATCAATAACCACTTTCATAATGATGGAATGCATAATGCCAGACTATCATAACCACATAGCCAAGGCCTCGTGCCAAGACTACAAATAAGATTTTGCCAAGGCCTTGTGCCAAGACACTAGTTTGTCTCATGATACCTACCGATGCATCGAGGAGCTATAGCGGGCTCCACCCGTCACTTATTAAGTCCAATGCATTCCTCATATGAACATGTTTAAACGTAACATAAACATTCGCATTAAAACTAGCATACGAAATGTCAATACTTTTACCACAAACCATGAATGGTATAAAAACAGCACATCCACAGTCAAACATAACTCATTCGATACAATATGGAAGATTGTATTGTATCACATTAACCTCAATCATGAATAATGAAGGATGTTGACATAGATGAAAATAATCATCAAAACTATTTGAGAGAAATATCCCCCTTTTCTTGAAAACATTTAAAAGTCACACTATTTGTCAAGAAGCCATTTAAAAGTAGATTTTTGAATCAAAGTGTCCCATACCACTTTGAAACCTTTTAAAAGGATTTTTAATTTCTAAACTTTAATGTCCATATAAATAAATCCTTAAAACCATTTTTAAAACATGGACATTAAAGAGAAAGGTTTAGATGAATAAGTCTTTAAAACATTTAAAAATGGTATTTTAGTTAGAGATTCTAACCAAAAGAGACACTTGAATACAAATAATTGAGGTAATCAAAACTTTGTAATATCATGAGAATAAAGGGAATCATGATATACTATATCAAAGTACATTATATACACCACATAAAAGTGATTTGGTGTATATCATCAAAGAAGTCTCAATGGAATGTAAATTGAGATGAAATCTCTCATAAAGGTTGTATCCTTAGGTTAAGGATAAATCAATGACATAATTATGTGTGACAAATATAAATACACTAAATATGATTGGATATTCAGTGTAAAACAATCAAAGGACATTCACACATATTCTTGTAAAAACAATACCAACGAATTGGATGTTTAACTCAACAAATGGAGAATGAGTTAAAATTACTCTTATCAAATTCATATCAATGACTTGAGAATTATCAATGGAGTGATTATGTGTATCAAACTTATATCCACAGGAAAGGGAGTGGAAATTATTACATAATCAAATGAATAGTGATTCCACACATAATCTTGGGGTAATATAATCAATGAAATATGTGTAAAGCCAAATGAGTGGAAATTGAAATCTCAAATTCCCTTATCGATTAGGTAACTTACGAAACATACACCCATGAAAGAAGTATCATAACATGATGATGTAAATACCCATAAATTAAATTATATTACACAATGAATACAATCATGGTCAGTACACCACATGCAATAATTAAGTGTTGAACAATGGAAATCTCACGGAATTGAAAATGAGATAAGAAAATACCTTACCTTGTACTTTTCCTTGGTTGGGGTAGGTTAATCTCCTGTATAATAGTGAAATAATTGTTACTAAATTATACAAGAATCATATACATTAATATGATATCATATATGATCTTTTAATATTGATTTTATAATAATATCTTAGTATTATCTCCGTTTCGGGTGTTAACTTACTCATTTTCTTTATATGTTTTGTTACATAAGTCATGTTTGTTGTATCTTATTCATATCCATAATGATATCAAGTCCTTAAACATCATTTTTAAATCATTAAATGATAATTATACTTGAATGGATACGATGGAGAATGAATCTCATCGCGTTCGTGGAGACGGTAGTCCGTACGTACGCACGAACGCTACTTCCATTTAATTTTTTTATTTTAAAAGAATCGAATCCAAATGATACATAGGTATATTACTATTCCAGTATAATATAATATTTTATATATGTTACTTAAGTTCATTAACACCATCCTTTATACGTTCCATGTGTGGTATGAACGAGTCATATCATTTTAAGGGGGCGGTAGTCCGCACTTCCTCAAATGAAATTATCGTATGTATATACAACATGAAACGAATAATGGTATGAAATAAAATGGAATTACAGAAGCTTATATATAAAATATATATCATTAATATAATATTTAATTACAGTGCCATCATAATGGCCACCATGAGAGGCGGTAAGATGTATTTGAACAATCATCGTTTTGTGAGGCGTTAGTTTGCCATCCACAGAAACATTATGTTCATCATCCATTAGATGGAGTTGTGTGTATGTGTAGTTTGAATCCTTCTTATAACAACATCCTAGTATATTGTGGATACTGGTGTTGTTACAAAAGAAAGGAAATAAAAAGAGTTTGGGGGTTGGAGAAGCAAAATAAATGAAAATAATTTAAGAGAAAACGTTACCTTTAATTTAGGTAACTCACTTTGGTTGGAACCAAAGGACTTGTTGAAATTCTTTCTTCCTAAGGGGAAGCTTCAAGGAGGAGGAGAGGGATGTGTGGAGCTTAGTTGGGCAGAGTTTGGACGAGCCAAGTGGCTTGAGAGGTGTGAGGAAAAGAGAAGGAGTAGTGCCCTTTTATAAGAGGGGTGAGGGGCACTTTTGGAAAAGCTAGAAATATTAATTTATAATAAATTCATATTCGGTTTACAAAGGCTCCAAAGTTGACTATTCAAAGGATGAGGTGGGGATAGGTC
The DNA here is from genome assembly GCA_963277665.1 of Viscum album. Taxonomy (NCBI): domain Eukaryota; kingdom Viridiplantae; phylum Streptophyta; class Magnoliopsida; order Santalales; family Viscaceae; genus Viscum; species Viscum album. Next base: position 1,254,697,491 of record OY728141.1, read on the forward strand.
GAAAACAACTCATCCAATAGAATTTAGACAGGTTTGGGTACTTATATTAACCTTATCTTTAAGTATTAACTCTAAGTTAATTAGTTTCACTTTTACAATGTCTCTTTGTATTTTTATATAATATGGTTAATAAACTTACTATATACATCCAAGCGACCCCCAAATGGTCCATTAATGATTACCCTATCATAATATAAGTCTCTTGGCCGAACCATAGATTTTTAGGAATTTAATATCAATTAATAATATAATATTTGTTTTAAGAACTCTTTTATGTCAATTTTGACACTATTCAATAGTTGATTTTTGTGAAACTCATAACAGATTGATTACTTCAAAAAAAAGTCAATTAAATCAATCCTAATATATCATATTATCCTAGAAAATTAGTGTAATTCATTAAAAGTTTCATATTATATTTATTTGGGTATTTATAATATCAATTATGTTAATTTTTTTACTATTTTAGTAATTACTGCATCATCATTGTGTCATAAATAAAATAAATTATTTAATGTCTAAAAATTAGAAATAAAACATAATTATGTAGGAAATCTTTTTATATTTCTAATGAATATTTATAATCGAAAATCCAACATGTATAACCCTATGTAAAAATTGTTCTTCTAAAAGATGTAAGATTATGCCATTTTTATTTTTATTTTAACTTTATTAATATAATGTGTCCCTACCACATACAAGTGGCTCCAAGGGGTCCTCAAATTGTCCCAAGGATGCCCATGGTCGGGTATGTGTCCACCAATAAGGTTAGGACACGTTTTATGGTAATTTTGTATTATTATAATATTATTTTTTAACCCTTATTTACCGGATTTACCCTTTAACCATGGTAAATAAAATATTTACCACAGTAACTATTCAAAATGTCTAAAAATAAAAGTTACCTATTTACACAATTTGAACATCCTGATTCCAAATATGGAATCCATTTTCCTAAATTCAAAACACAGAAGTGGCAGAAATTAATTTAAAATTAATTCCCGCTGCCAAAACAAAAAGCGTGTTTTTAAGAGATAATAAATATCAAAAGATTGACACTTGTTTATGTTTGGTTTAATTGTAAAATTATGTCCAATGACCAACATTATATTAAATGGTAAAAATATATTCTAAATATACTTTAAAACCACTCAAATTCATAATTTATCACTATTAATTATTTTGATTAAAAAAGTTGTTTTTAATTAAAATTTAGTAATTTTCACTATTCATCAAAATATGAAAGTTATCCGAAAAGTACCAAAATTTCACCCTAGACTAATTTTGATATTCTGAATCCAAAAATGAAGTCCATTTTGAAATATAAAATATATATAATTTCAAAAAGTAGTTATTACTATTCATAACGGCCAGTTAAATTGGTTGTTAGAACTCGGTGTTGCGTACAACATACGCTATCACATTATTCAAAGAGAAGTGTACCGTAGAAGCTTGGGATGTTTCATTTAAAATTTTTGATGTCCCCATTTAGTCAAAAAGTTTAAAATATTTTATTTAAAAAGGGTTCACTATTAAAAGTTGGTAAAACTACAATACTGAAGATGAATTTGTTCTTACATTATATCTAAGAAACTCATAATATGGATTCTAAAATTATAAGGATTATATAAAGTTTAAAATTTAGTTAATACTATTCATAACCTTTTTTTGAACGGCTTGTTTGGTAAGTCATGGTGCGCTTGAACTCGGTGTTGCGTGTAGTGCATGTTATTGAATTATTTTGAAGAAATAACACACTATGAAATCTTGGGGTGTTACACTATATCTGTGACAGAATTCATCTTATCCTGTATAAAAACATGAATCCCCAACCATAATATAGTAGGGACACTCATGTTCTCCTTTTGAGAATCCTTCTAGTGATCGAGTCACATTGGAGATTCAACATTATATTTTTTATTTCCTTTGTAATCTCTTGATGTTAACACATTCTTTTTATGAATCCCAATATTTTCAATATATTATAAAGAAATTTCACAAATTGAATTATTATCCACTGGCACATCATGTCCCAAAAACACGCTCTCCTTTTTAGACCATCCTTGAATTTTCCAACTAAATGAGTCATAATTAAACCCTACCCTTCTTTATCATCCTTAAAACCCTTAAATTAATCAGGACTCTCATCCATTTATGTTGATTCAGGAAAACTAGAGTCATCATTCTTCAATGTACTGGATCATCTCACTATGGTCGCTTCATAAATCAAAGAATATTTTCTTAATGTAACCAAGTTCTAAACCTAGAACTAATCAGACTCAACATTCAACCATTAAAAATCCATCATCATATCACAAATATTGATATTTATATTGAACAAAATAATTCCAACTATAATTAAAATGATATCCAACAAACTCCAGATTGGAATCATAATCCACTTCTGATGAGTTTTGTTCACCATAGGTAGCATTAACACCCTCATAGGGAGCTCCTTAATGCACAAAGTACATTATAAAAAATATTGAATTAGTATCCATCACATTCTTATAAAAAAAATTCTATAACTAATTAAGAGTAACCATAATCATATAATCTATATTTTCCCATCCCCAATCAGTGATTAGTATATCCCTACAAACCATTATAATTCTCCCCGCATATAAAGGCATGGACATAAACATTGCATAATCCATCCATTTCAACTAGATTTCACTTCTTAAAATTCAAAAAGATCTCTTTTGTTTATAGTTTTATAAATTTAATACAATAACTCATACATATTAACCAATTAGAAAATAGTGTTTTTACCACTCAAACAGTATCCATTTCTTCCAAAAAATAATTTTTTAAAAATAAAACAACAATATAATATATTTGAAAAAATATTTATAACATATAAAATGACTTCATTTCTTCTCTTACACATCATTATAACCAATGAAAATAATTTAAAAAAATGGAATTATCATAAAATTATCAATATGGTATTTAAAAAGAAGGAAAGAAACTATTAGTCCATGAATACTTATAATCGTATGAAATCATTTCCATAAAGACATACTTCTTGCCGATATATAATTACATTGTGAATATGATATTTATATAAACCATCAGAGATTAGGTATAAAACAATAAATTTATCCTTGGGAATTTCATAATTATATGGTAAATTAGAATTCTACCATATTATTTGAAACCCTCACTGCTACCTTACAATTTGTCCGTCATGGATCCCTAATGGATTAACCATCGCAGTTACACATGGAGTAATCATATTTATGGACTCTAAAATACACAGAATAAATGGTTTGGAGGGAGATATAGGTACCATCCTTCATAATAAACAATTATCATGATCTAGAACATAATTATAAAACCTCTATAATTTCATAAAAACACAGCTTTTGGAATTTCTTACAATAGAATTTAAAACGTTAAATTTTAATGAAAAGTCCATTAAAAAGATCATATAATTGATGTGAGAATTGATAGAATGAAAATAATATATCTGGACACTAAAATTAACATAATAAAACATTATATGAACTATATTCATTGTATAAATATTCTTAATACCACAAAATTATTGTAATTGATATTTAACACAATTAATGGAAACTTTGTTAACAAATCCCTTACCTCATGTTATTCATTCTTCAATCATATTTAAACCTATATTAGAATGGTTAAAATGGTGTTATTAATATTTTAAATAATATTAATCAAGTTTATAACACCTTATATGATCATTTTATTACATAATTCGGCCAATTTTTTTTAATAATATTTGGTTATTTTAATTGTTTTAGGTGTGTGCTTTATAGGATTTTAATGGTCGGTTCGTAAAGGATTTTCTTATCGACTGGAAGTGAAACTCCAAATGTGGAATGAAATGGTGTTAATATCATTGCAATAAATAAAATTCTTCCATCATCATATTTATTATATGGTATGAGGATGAATCAATATATGAATTATTAGTGATATTCGTTTTGTCATTTTGGCCGTTCTTTGAATGTCATGAACTAGTTTCATCGCATACCATTAGTATTATTAATATCAGTAAATTAATGAACATAATAGAGGTCAAATAATACTATTTAAAATTGTTTTAAACAATTAAAATGGATTTATAAATAGACTTGATGGAAGTAATGAAAATTGAAGACACATCATTCCCGATGTCGGTAAATTGACAGATCACAGAGAATTTTGTTATTTTAATAATTAAATATAGTAGAGATGAAGAATGATTATGAATTTTACCATAATTATGATAAAAATCCAGAATATATATAACAATAAAGTTCCAATTCCTCTTTTATAAGGTAATGTAAAGGTATTATAAGAGAAGAAAATAATTGAAAATAAAATAGAATAAAATGAAACAGTATTTTTACCTCTTGATATCTTCTCCTAGAAATCCTCTTTAATGAATTTGGTTTTTGATTTTTGGTAAGACTTGAAGGTATTAAATTGGGGGATCATACATTATATGTGGATTTTGTATAACTTAGGAAATTATCATAGCTTAAGAGGTGTGAGAGGAATAAGAGCTGAGGGAGGTATTTATAGTGAATGTGAGGGAGTTTTTAAATAACTCAAAAGAATTATTATTAGCTGTAATTTGAAAACCATGGGATTTCTCAAGGTTTTGGCCCATGGTATTGGCCACATGTGACACCTCATGTCATATTTTAATCTTCACGAGTTTTCCATATTTATGAAATCATTATTACATCATTATGATGGCATTAACTACACTGAAATCTTAAAACTATCTTTTTTACTATTCACCGAAAATTCAGTTATATCCAAAATATAACATAATAACACAAAACATTTTTGAAAATTTATCATTAAAAAATTTAATCCATAAATTTTTAAAAATTATTAATATTATTAATTTAAAATTTCAATTAAATACTAATTTATTCAGAATAAAACAACATTAAAACTATACCTCATTTTATATCACCTTGAAAAATTAATCAAGGTCTCATTGTCTTATAAAATTATAAAAAAATATGGTTTACTATTAAAAAGGTTCATCATACTGTACATATTAATATTCATAACGGAATGTTACTATTCACTAAAAAATCATGTTGTTTTTGTCAGACTCCAAAAAACATACTGATCGCAACAATAGATGTGAGTTTTTTGAAAATCGGATCATAGAAGCGGAAAAGTTATGTATTATAGTTATTTTATAACAATATCATTATAAATTTGATTTTTATAGAGTCTCTTTGTTTGATTCTTTTTATTAAATTAATTTGTGAAACATTATGTTGTTATTTTCTCCCCACCATCAAGAAATTGCGTCCTCATAATTTTATTTACATATTAATCAAGTGAGGGTACCATTCCCTTAAAATATTTTTAGACACTAATGTTTCTTATAAAAACATGTCATTTCTCCAAAAAACTAATACCTGGTAGATTAAATTATTTCTCAATACTTTTTCTCTTTGATCAAGAATCTGAACAAGTTTCTCTTCATAATAATGGTTCTCTAATAACAAAACAACTTCTGGGCTCAAAACATGAGATGAATCTTAAACAAAATTTTTCAAAATTAAAACATTAAAAACAAGGTGTACATGAGATAAACTCTGTGGAAAAGCTACTTAGAATGAAACTATTCCAACATTTTCCAAGATTTCATAATTTCCAAAGAACCATGGGCTTAGCATTCATTTCTTTTCAAAGTGCATTACACTTTTCAATAAGAGATTCAAAGAAAAACATGATCACCTACCTCAAATGAAAAGTCTTTTATTTTATTATTTTCAAAAAATTTCAAACTGCTCTTAGTTTTACTCATGTTTTTATGGACCATCTTCACTTTCTCGGCCACATCCTCTACTAATTATGGTCTATCAACTACTTTTCCCTGAAAAATTGCAAATAGATAGATTTTGACACTGCTTTCCTAATACTTCCCCAAAAGCTGCCACCTATACACTAGGCTAAAAACTATTATTATATGAAAAATAAATTATAGAAATATGTTGATCCAAACATCCCTATAATACCATTGAAAAATCTCTAATAAAATCCTCTATTGTATGAATCCTCTTTTATGACATCCCATCTGATTGGCGATGAGAATATTTACTATAATTTAATTTTATTCCCAAAATATTTTGAAGGAATTAATAAATGGTAGAACTGTACATGAGATCACAGTCAGATACATTGGAATGAGGAACTCCATGTAACATTAAAAACACATTGAGGTGCAATTATGAATGTTGGTCCATTGAAATATTTTATAGAATTGGAAGGAAATAAGTATATTTAGTTAGTTGATCAATAAAAACAAAGATTTCATTGTTTCCTCATGATGTATTTGGTAGACCGACATTGAATTCCATGGATATATTTTTCCATTTCCAATATGGAACTGGCAAAGGTTGAAGCATCCTTTTTTATATTTCACAATACATTAACCATTTGGCATGTCAAACATGTCATTGTAAAATTTACAAAATCCATTTTCATTCGATCACACCAGTAATACATCTGAATGTATCTATATATATTTGTGCGACCTGGACAAACTGAAAATGGATAAATATAATCATTGCACAACAATTCATTCTTTACTTTCGAAACACAAGGCATAGAAAAAAAAATTACAAATCTCAAAACACAGTATTTATAAATGTTATATTTTGGCAACATTCCCATTTTAACTAATTATAAAATTTTCTGTAACTCCTTAGATTCTTTCTGTGCTTTCATAATTCTATCTGACGAAGAGGACTGCACTAAAACCTGAAAAAATAGAGGAATTTCCTACAAAAACAACATATAAGCCAAAATTCATCAAATCATTAATCAAAGTGTCATGATCCATCCATAACATAGTTAATGATGCAAGATGTTTTGATTTAGTAAATTCCCACATTATTTCCTTTTTCATGATTGTAATTGATTATGAAATCATGATCATTTATCAATTCATTCCATCTTCATTTCATCATGTATAATTACTTTTGAGTTTATATGTTCTGAAATCTTTTTTTTCAGTATATATTTCACATTTGACTCCATATAAATGAAACCTAGAAATTTTTAATGGTAAATCCATAGATGAAATTTCCAAACCAGTAATGGGATAATTTAACTCATGAGGATTTAGTTTGTTTAAAGAATAAGAAATTACTGATCATTCTGCATCAAAATACAACCATATCTCTTTAATTAAGTATCACTATTGTTGACAAACTCACCAATTCTTGAAGGTTGGGTATAATCTATATCATTCACCAATATTCTTTTAAATTCGTGAAAAAATTTATCACATTATTTTTTCCAGATGAAATTAACTATTTTTTATTTATCTTTGTTAGTGGAAAATATAACCATTCAATTTTATCAAAAAGCCCCCAATAATAGCCTGATAATCAAGGAAAACTATGAATCGTAGGTATATTTTTGGTTCTCAGAAATTCTTTAGCAACATTTGTTTTAGAATGATAAATTGTTATGCCATATTTAGAAATAATTTGACCAAGGAATGAAAATTTTTATAAACAAAATTCACACTCTCTGAATTTTCCAAGAAATTTAATTTTATTTAATGATTTCGGAAAAACCCTTAGATGTTTTTCACCCTCCTTTTTACATCTAGAATATACCATAATTTCCTTAATAAAAACTACAACAATATTATCCATGAAATCTTTATATATTTTATATAAATGTTCCATGAATACAACTAGATAATTAGTTAAACAAAACTATATAAAAACAATCTCATAATGCCCATATCTAGTAGGAAAATTTGTTTTTGTAAATTCATACTCATTCACCTTCATCTAATAGTAACAGAATCTCATGTCAATATTTGAAATATATTGACCTCCCTAGAATGGATCAAACAAGTAATCAATGGGAGGTAAAGGATACCTATTATTAATTGTACTATTATTCAAATAATTATAATCAATGAAAATTCTAATGGAACCATGATTCTTTTTAATGATCAAAACAGGACCTCCACATAGTGAAGTTCAATGTGGAATGAAGCCTTTATCAAGAAACTCCTTGAACTGGTTTTCAATTCATGAAGTTCTATTTTAGCCATTCAATAATGGGTATTTGAAATTGTCTTACAATTAGTAACTAAGTCAATTGTGAATTCAACTTCCCTATCAGTTATAACCATGGATAACTCATTAGAAAAAACATCATGGTATTTATTTACCACTCCGATGTGGTTAATATGAACAGATATATTATTATCATCATTATAATAAATATAACATTCATTTCCATATGTCAATACTTTTATATATTTCTAATATGATATCAATTTTATTGTATTATTCTAGCATGAATTCTTAAACTCTTTCTAAAAATCCAACTTCTACATCTCTATAATCAATCATAGAATGATAAACAAAATAAATCCATAACTAGAATGACATAAAACTCTACTAAGTATTAGACAATAGGATTTTTGTGTAATTTTATTCAATAGATAACAATAAGAAGACTCTTAAAATTCCTTTATTCGATAACATTTACCCCTAATGTTTTAACAATAAGATCATGTCTCTTTTGTTGAGGTGGAATTTAAAATTTACCAGAAAATTTATAAAAAAGAATGGAATGTGTAAATCTAGTATCAAACAAGACATTAGAAAAATAAATGTATATAAACAATGATCCAAATACAACTTCATTGGATGTACCATCAATATTTGACATATTCCCAATGGATCTCACTACAACTTTCTTCTTATAGTCGAGTTGGTTTTCATCAGTCACATCATTCTTTGGATAGACATTTTCATAATGACCCATCTCACCACATTTGAAACACTTTACAGTATTCAAGTCAGAATTTATCTTAAGAAAATTTTCATTACAATATCAGGAAATATTTCCAAGCATATGATATAAAAAACACTTCTCGATTTTGGTTAGTCATTCCCCATGGTTCTATTCAACGCACTTTTCACATAGTGGAAACATAATATTATTACCATCAAATTTATATGATTGATTATTTCCCATCACATTCAAGCTAGAACACTCCCTATAATTGTCATCAATGTACATGTGATTACTAGTAAACTGCATTTATACCCTCTCATCACATCATACATGTTTTTTTTAAAAAAATTAACGTATGGGAAACCAATGCCCTTCGATATCTTCCCATAAATCTGGAATAAAAATAGTTGATTTTTCTATAGAGATCCAGAATACAATTTGTATAATATATTTCTAGTTAGGTGATGTTTGCTTCATAAATATCCACCGATTGTTCCTCATTTTCCCACTATTTAGGTAATTGTTTTTACAACCTTTTTCAAACCACCTTCATAATTTTTTTTTTGAAAATTCATTTTATTTCATCCCACTCTAAGGAATTAATATCGTATGTATCCTAGATATTCTTAAACATTGACCAACATTGATCATATTGACCTTCATGAATATAAATGGAAACACTTAATGTTAAACTATCTAAACATCCCATAAGATCAAATATCATTGTAATGGATTTAATCCATCCTTCAACTACTACTGGGTTAGAAGAGCCACTAAAAGAATAAGGTTTTTCCCTCATAATATGTTCCACTATCTTCATGTTTATTTTTGGTATCGCTGGTTTTTCTGTTGCAGGGATTCCAATACAATATATTTCCCATGTTAACTAGGACATTACTATCACAAAATACTCTATTCCATTTCCTACTACTCCGAGTTACAGATTTAGACCTATATCAGCCTCTCGATTCCTTCCAACATTTGCATCCCTATATCTTATGTGGAAAACCATTCTGAACAAATATATCATGGATTAAAAAACATGGTAATCAATAAATTTTTCACCATTTCAACATATAAATATCGTAAAAATCATTTATGGTATATTATTAACATCAAACTAAATCCCAATTTTCTCTTAATAATGCTCTGATACATCTTATAAGGACACATCTTTAAACATTACTTAATCTATATATTTCACCTAGATTTAACTTCTTTACATTCTGAAAGATATTTTCAGGTTAGTGATTTAGGATGTTAGGACCCAACACATGCATATCCACCTAAAGGCATAAATGTGGATAGCACTAATATAGTATATTTTTCTTCCAAAAAATAAATTTCTTAACCCAAAACAACTACATGATATTTTTAAAAAATATTAATAACATTTAACTTGACTACCTTATTTTAATTACACTTCTCTATAACTTGTGATAAACATTTAAAAACATGGGATGAGAATAAAAATGTAATTAAGGGATATAAAAAGAATGAAGGAAACCATTTTTACAAAAATACTTATAATCATATGAACTAATTTTCACAATGATATACTTCTCAACCACATATAAAAACTTTGTGAGAAGTTATATTTCCATAAAACATTAGATATAATATATAAAACTATAATATTATTTTGGGGAATTTCAAACTTATATTTTGACCCTTGAAGATATATTTTTATTTTTAACCCTCATGGCTACATTAAAATGTAGCTATCAAGATAACCTTATGGTGTATACATCACAGTTGCATTTGGAGTAACCACATAGTTGACCTAAAACATACACACACAAAAATTGTAGGGAGATATACCGCTTAGACATCCTCATAAAAAATTCCCATGAAAAAGAACATAATCATAAAACATGATTAATTTCATAAAAACATTTCCTTTGAATTTAATAAAATATATTATTATAATAGAATTTCAAAAGAGAATATTTAAAAGAAATGTCCCTTAAAAACATCATATAATTGAGTTGTGAATTGTTATAATTAATATAATATGTGTATACACCGTAAAAACACATAATAAAACATAATATTAACTTAATTGCTTACAAAAATAATCTTAGTACCACATAATTAATGAAATAGAAGGTTAACCCAATAAACGGGAACTAGGTAATGAATTTCCTAACCTCGGGTCCTTCTTATAACAACATGTTTAAACATTTTTTTAATAGTTGAAAGGGTGTTATTAATATTTTATAGAAACAATATAATGTTTATATCTCCTTATGTTATAATTTAATAACATCATTTTACCCATTAATTAATAATATTATGTTACTTCCAATGTTTAGGGTGCATGCTTTACATGATTTCCATGTTTTGTTTGTAAAGCATTTTCATGTAAAATGGAATTGTAACTACATAAGTGGAATGAAATGCTGTTAATATTTTTACTAGAATATTAAATAATTCCCTAATTAATTTTGGATATAATTTATTAGGATTAATCATTAGATAAATCAGTAGTGATAATCGTTTAGATCATTTTGGTGATTTTCGATAATCAAAAACTGGATTCATCATACACCATTGTTATTATGTATATAATTTAATTATAGAAAAAAGATAGGTCATATAATAAAAATTACAATATGTTTCAACCATTAAAATGGTTTTACAACCATATTTGAAATAGTTATAGGAAATTGTAGACACATCGTCTCTGATGTCAGTTAATTGACACGCCATGGACAATGTTTTTATTTAAGAATAAGAGGAATAAGATAGGAAGAATAATGATGAATTTTATCATAAACAGTATAAAAATCCATAATAAATATAATACTAGATATTTCATTCCTCTTGGATAAGGATAGGCGAAGAGAGTATACGAAAATAAAATAATCAAAAAGAAAACACCATAAAGTGAAAGATGATTTTTACCTCTTGATCTCTTCTTATTGAGATCTTTCTTAAGGCCTTTGGTATTGGAATTTTGGGTGATACCAAAAGGTCTTGGATGAGGGGAAGATCCTTGGGAATGGTATGGGAAGAAATTTAGTGAACTATAAAATCTTGATAGGTGTGAGAAGAAAAGGGTTGGGGGTGTTATTTATAGTGAAAATGAGGGAGTTTTTAATTAATTTCAAAGGACACCTCATTAGTGGTATTTAAAAACCCATGGGATTTACCATGATTTTTCCCATGTTATTGGAAAATTGGGACACCTAATAACAAATTTTAATCCTAAAGATTCTATCATAATCTTTACATCATTATTACATTAATATCATTCCATTAAACACACTGATAACATAAAACTATATATTTTTAATATTCACTAAAGTTCAACTATCTCAAAATAATTCCAAAAAAACCATAACAATTTATCAATGTGTATAATTCAAAAACGAACTCCATTTATTTTAAAATAATTTTTCATATATAATTAATTTTATTTTTAAATAAAATCATAATTTATTCAAATAATAATAATTTTAAAACTATAACTCAATTTGTGTCACCATGAAAAATATTCATGATCTCATTATTATATAACATTAAAATAAATAATAATAATAATATGATTCACTATACATAAGGGTCATATTACTATGCATATTATTATTCATATAGGTATGTTACTATTCACCAAAAAAAAAGTTGGTTCTATCAGACTCCAAATTACATATTGATCATAACCATAGATATCCATTTTATAAAATTCAAATCATAGAAGAAGAAAAATTATGTTTAATAGCTAGTTTGTAACAATATCATTAACAAAATGTGTGGTTTCATAGAATCTCAGTTTTCCAATCATTTTATTAAATTTATTTTTAAATCCTACTGGTGTTACACCACACCACCCAACATAAGAATACATATATTGAGAATGACCCAATCCAAACTAAATGTTACAGCCCAAGGATTTAAAAATTAATTGAAATGAAAAACCCATGTTTTAATTAGATAGTTATGACTCTATTTTAAATATAATCTTTTCACTCATGTGTTTTGAATTTCAAAAAACGGTCATCTAGAGTTGTGATCAGTATGTTATCGGGAGTCTGATAAAACCAACTAGTTTTTTTCTAAATATTAACATACCGATAAGAATAGTAATACTAATAGTAATAAGACCCTTATTAATATTAAATTATTTTTTTTACTTTCTTAATTTTATATGATAATGAGAAGTTGATTAATTTTTGTAGGTGTTAAAACTGAATTATTAATTTAAAATTGTCATTTTTGAATAAAAAAGATTTTACATAAAAATTAAATTAAATATATTTTGAAAATTATTTACAATAATTGGAGTGATTTGTTTATTTATTTATGTTAAAAAATGTTGTGGCTAATTTATTGGTATTTTTATGAAATTCTGAAATTTTTTATTAATAGTGAAATGCAGTAAAATAGATTATATTCAAATGAGAAGTTAATACACTATTTTTGACGTAATGGATAATGTAAGACAAAATTATTCTATATAAAAATATTTATTTACTATTTTTATCAAAATAATGATTAATATTCATATTCTTGGTCAAAAATATTAAAATTATGATTAAAATAATGTTAAATACCTCCTCTCCTCCACTATAAATATCACTATCATTCCCCTTTTCATATCACACCACTAAACCTTGAGCATTGGATAGGTTCTACCAATAACCCTCCCTGAGTCACTTAATCATGTCCATTACCTAAAGTTCTCACCAAAATTCTAAAACCAATGGCCTTAAGAAGGGTCTCAAGGAGAGAGATCAAGTGCTAAAAATCCTCTACATTTTAGTCTGTTTTATTTTCAATTTTTTTTATAATATCTTCCCCTTCCCTTATACAGTAGTTATGAAATATCCAGAATATTATATATTCTTTCTGTCAACATGTTCATGTAGAAAATTCCCAATCATTTTTCCTCTCCTACCCCACTTATTGTAAAAATAAAAACACCATCCATGATGTGCCTATTTACCAAAAATGTGGATGATGATTTTTCAATTACTATATTTTCTATAAAATTTTATCATAAAAACCTTTTAATGGATGAAACATAATTAATTGTGTATGATGTATCCTATTTTATTTTCTAGAAGGATCTTCTATTCATAACATTGAATTATATTATGATACAAGTTCATGACTGTCACGAAACCACCCAAAATGATCTTAATAAATATAAATGTTGTACTATCTAATGATCCATCACCATATATGATAAAAAATGATTTATGGAATCATTATATATTCTATATAAATATGTATTCAATTTAATTTGACTTCCAAAATATCATTTCTATACGATAAGATAATCAAATACAATATGGCCCTGGAAATCGGGTAATGAACGCTCCCAAAATAATAGAAGGAAAAATAATAACAATTAATGGGTGAAATTATGTAATGAAATGATCATATAAGTTATAAAATACATGAATTTGTTTCATTGAGATAATAATAACACTATTTTATACCATTATACGGATGTTTAAACACATTTTAAGTAAGACCAACCCCAAGTAAGGGATTTCTTAACCCAATTTCCATTCTTTGGGTTAACATTTTTGTTCGTTAATTTTGTGGTTTTAAGATCATTTTCATGATAATTTTTTTTTATATTTTGTTTTTTTATTTTTATTTACAAGTTATACACATGTTATTTTCATAATATTGATACTTATATCAACTAAATGTTATTTTTTGGTGACTTTTATTATAAAATCATATTTTAAACATCTAGATTCAAAAAATTAAAGTTAATGTTTTCATACTAGTATTATTTTTTAATGATTGTGTTAATATTATTGTGCATTTTTTATGATTTTTTGTGGGACATATATTTCACTATAATTCATTAGGTAGGTGTAAGATGGTGGTCGTCTGTATGGTTACTCCATATGTAACTGTGATTGTTACACAATAATGTAGTCTAGAGGGTTACATTGTAAGGTAGTCTTGGGGGTTACACATCATAAGGTATCTCTGATGGTTACAAAACAAATTATGTAATTCCCAAAGACACCTTTTATGATTCTATTTATGTTCAATATGTTTGGTAGAAATCTCAATTTTCTCAAATTAATTATAATTTGATGGCAAGTATGTCTTTCTGAAAATGATTTCATATGTTGCTAGTATTCATGGACTAATGTTTTATTTCTTTTTTTATCACTTATGTGGATTTTGTGCTCCTAAGAAGTTTTTAAATTATTTTCAATAGTTTTTTGGATTTTTAAGGAAAATATAAAAAAAATTATATTTTATGATTATTTTCCAAATAAAACATGTTTTATATGAGTTTTTTATATTTCGGATGAAATGGATTCAATTTTGTATTGTAGCGTCTATATATGAATGTGGAATTTTTTGTATATATTATATCTTAATTTGATAAATCTCAACACATGAATATATCCTCAATGAATGGGAGTGGTTTCTTGACTAATGTTCAATATTATTTAATTTAATAAGGTCATTTCCTTAAATTGATGTTCTTCACAATAGTCTCTTGTACCTCAGTCGTTCATCTTAAATAAGGATATTTTCTTTAGCACATAATGATTATTTTTTGGCCAGGAAATATCAACTATCGCCCATAATATTATGACCAATTTAAATAATGATTCTTTTGTGGAACATTATACATGATTCCTAAATGTTTCCCTCTAATGGTTTATATAAATAAATATATATATATATATATATATATAATTCTTAATAATTTTAATTTTGTGTGACCAATAAACATTAGTTCCATAACAATATGGATTGCCTATCATATTTACATAGAAAACCAATATCATCCTTATGTTTTAATAAAATAACCATACTTACTAATATGTAACTAAGGACCCTCATTAATAATTTTTTTTAAAATATTTTGTGGGTAGATGATTATACAGCCTGATCCATCTAAACTATAATGTCAAATTATTAGGAAATATTAATTAGAATTATATCCTGCTAAAGAATATAATTGAGGCCAAAACTAAAAATAATGAATTGGAAACAAGAATTTTCAATAGTGATTGTTAAAACCCATGATTTCATCTTATTTTATCAATTTAAAGTAATTTAATTTCTTATATTCCACACAATGATGATTTGGCTTGCATTATACGCATGATTGAGTTCTTGCAAATAAACACATTAGAATTATAATTATTTAAAATATATTTTAATTTATCAATTAAATAATGTGATATGAATAGTAAAAATAAATATTAAATGTTATTTATAATTTTTTCATATAAATAATAAAAGTTTATAAAGAAATTCATATGTTTTGTAAAAATAGATATATTTTTAGAAAAAAAAATTCTAAAATAACTATTTTTATGTCATTTTGTGAACAATATTAAAATTATTTTTATAAAATCCTATTAATTTTAATTTGGTAAAATAGAATTCATTTTTGAATTATGAATATCAAAAATAGCTTCTGCTAAATGTTTGGTATTTTTCTGAAAGCATTCAATTTTTGATGAATATTAAAAATTACTGCATATTACATAAAAATTACCTTTTTTATTAAAATAATAATATATAATTTAAATTTATTTTAAAGTAAAAATAGATACATAAAAACGATATTAGATCAATTTAATTCATTAGAGTAATTTTATAATATTAATAGATATGTAAAATTCTGTTGATCTTTTTAACGTCTTTTACCCATCTTCTAGGCACATTTTCAAATTTGCATAAACGTAAATTTTTGTGCTTCTATGAAATGAATTTCAATAATCCGAGAGACATGGTTGAAATCAGTTAAAAAAATATGGTTCAATAGGATGCAAATAATTTTTTCTGAATAGTAACTTTGGAATTTTATTAACTACAATTGAAAATAAATAGTTCAATTATAGGTAAGAATAATATTATAATAATATAAAATTATGCCAAAACATATCCTAATTCTATTGGATATCTGTTTTTAGACCAAAATCAACCTTAGGACAAAAATATGATACTATTTGATTCAGTTGGGTTAGATTAGTACATTAATTATATTTTTTAAATGAAGAGTAAAAAAATTTAAATTCACATTTTATTAAATAAATGATTTTAATATATATTTATGAATAAGATAAATTCGAGTATAAATATTAATTAGAAATATAATAATATTTACTAAATCATCATATATTATTTATACTTTTTATACATTTAATAAATAAATTTATGTTGACACAATGATGATGTAGTAATTAAATTATTAATGAATGATTAAAATAATTTATTTTAAAATTTCAAAATAAACGTACATTGATACTTTTGATTCCATCCACATATTTTATAGGAGAATAAGACATAATTTTTTTGAAAAAAATGTATTTTGTTAGAATTACTTATGTTTTGATGACTAAAATAATCAAACACCCAATAATGTCAACATTGACATAAATAAGTATTTAAAACAAATACTATTTTGAAAAATGATATAATTTTTCTAAAAATATATTATTCGGAGAAAGGAAATATGTAAAGATACATATTTTATTAATAAACCATTTGAGGTTATCATGGAATTTTATAGTATGCTTAATAAACATGTAATATAAAAATAAAAGAATATATGGTAAAAGTTATAATATTTTACTAAGAGTTAAATCTAAAAGATAAGGTTAATATGGTGAACTATACATGTATAAAACATATTGGTTGAGTATAAATCAACCCATCCCAAACATATCCTCTAAATAAATTAATTTTGGAGGAATTAGAATCCAAAAATAATTTTTTTATAAATTAATATTTCAATCTCATTCTAATGTGCCCCTCACCTCTCTTATAAAAAGGTACTTCTCGTTCTCTAAAATTCACATTATAATACATATATTAAATAAGTTGTAAAAGAAAATTTTCATTATGCCTTAATATCATAATGACCAAAATATATAATTACCAATTCTCATAACAATCATATTCAATTATTATAAATTAAATCCAATAAATAAAAATTATTATTTTCATAATATAAATTATTTGGATTAAATTATTCTTACATTGTAATGTTCTTATTATAAATTTTATCTTTATTGGATGATATAATCTAGGAAACATATAAGTTTAAAATAAATTGTTTTTCAATTTAAATTGACTATTTTTAGATATATCATCCTCATAATATTTATTCCTTAAAAATTTAATGCAATTATATTTAATAAAATTTGATTATTATATACTATAACTTTATTATTATTCACATTCTACAAACTTAGATAAATTATTCCCCTCTAATATTAATTTCATCCACCATTGAATTTTTTTGTGGTTATTTTCAATATATTTATGATTGAATGTCTAATTTCAAATGAGAATTCTTATTAACATTGGTAATACTAAAAACTTATATCTTGTTCATAATATCACAATATAAATATTCTCATTTATCACAACATTTTACATATATACACTCTTAGTTACTTATAATATAGAGAATATAAATTTTTTTATTCAATATTATATTTTCGAGAAAACACTAAACCCTAATTTTTTGTGATGATTTTCGATGATAAAATTATTAAGATAAATCCTTAATATCATTTTTATCCTTTGAAAACATTATTTCTACTCATGAAAATTTTTATTCTTCATGTTCAAAATATAAATCATTATGTTCAACCAATTCTACTATAATTTTATGACTCAAATATCAACAACTTAGTCTCCTAAAATAACAAGACTAAAATTTAATGTGATATTTCTCACAATTTTATAAGACCAAAAATCATAGATGAATATTGTCTTTTAGTTCAACTTAACCATTCTCCCCAAAAAATAGGAAAAAAAATTAATTAATATATTCATTAATCATATACATTCCAAAAATTGTTGTTAATATTTCCCTATAATTTTTCCCAATTAACATATCAACCAATTAAATACCAGCCCACATGGTTATCAATAATTCTCATCATATATTCCATAAATCAATTAAACTATTCTTATAATTAATTACAATTACCTTAACAACAAATAATATACAAACCCCATGGGTAATTTATACCTCAATCATATATTCATCCTAATATTTAATAAAATTTATTAAATTATTAGTAATCACCTTAATCACACAAGTATCAAAAAATGGTATCTATTCAATTTAATATAAAATCTAAAAATATAATTATTATCTAATGTAAGTATCATTAAATTTAAAATAACCTACTAATTTGAAAAAATTATATCCTATAAATTTATCGAATGTATTATTGGTTCAATTGAATTTATAGATTTTTCTATTTGAAGTGATCTAACAATGATACACCATGATTTGGTATAACTGGTTATTTAAATTGAGCAAGGTTTTTTAACATATCCTTATTTAAGGAAAGTAATATATTCATTATATTATATTCTACAAAACTAGAATTATTTTTTTATTATAAGACAAATATTTATAGTAAATATAGTTATTCATATTATTTACATTAGACAATATTTCTACAAAATAGAATATATATAATTATTTAATGAATAATAATATGGATTATAAATCATTGTAAGTAATGAATATTAATTTATTTTAAATTCACATTATGTAATCTTGAACTCTTTCCAGAATATTTTGTAGTTTTATCGGAGGATTATGTTATCTTTATATGTAATTAAATATTTAGTTCAAATGGATTCTACTAATCTTCCGCTAATACCAATTATTTCACACTAACTTTAGTAATATTTGGTTTGAGGTTAATTTTTAACAGTTTAAAAATTATGTAGATCACAATGCATATGATCAAGTACATTAGAAGTATCAAAATCTAGATACATATATGAACATTATATTATATTGAAATTTGATATATATCATATGAATAGTTTAAAATTTAATTATTTATTCTTAATAGTACATATGTAACACATAATTGTATTCACTATATCCAAGGAAAAAAATATCATTACAAATGTGTGTCCTTATAAACCCGTTATGCGGTGGCGCACAAACGAAGCTATCATGGTATAAAAAATTTAATATAAACATATAAAAAATAATTCCATATTAACGAAATATTATGAATAAAATAATCCATTGATGGAAAATGTAATAAATGAGTATATAATTACATAACTAGGGAAATACTAATAATTCATAAGGATGGACATAATAAACATGCCATCGAATCCTTAAGAAAAAAAATTTAAAGTGTCAGGATGATCCCATTACACAATAATAGTTGTTTAGAGGACATGGAAATTCATTAATAGGATCTATAAATTCAAGACCTACCTATCATAGAAAATTACAGTTCATTATATCATACAGTTAATGATTATATGTTATAGATGGAAAATGAACAATAAAAAAAATACATAGCATAACTACTCAATGAGGATTTTTAAAAAAGACATTATTATCGTGAAAAAATAATTACATGACCCTAAAAATGATTTCCCCCATTCATTGAATTGACAAGGATATCCTGGTACATACCGTAGAATCATAAAAGATATAACTACGTAATAATAATGTTAAAATAAGTACACTTAAGAAGTGAATAATGTATATTTATAGTTATCGACATCCTTATAATAAATAAGATTATCATTGATTTTGTGGAGTTGATATAATTTATATGAAATGATGGAAGAAAAATGATATTATGGATACATTACCTTTAAAAAATAAAAAAAATTAAATTATGGATGGTAATGAGCATATTTATAATCAATTAAATTTCAACAGAGAGTGTCAATATAGGTTTGATACATAAAAAAAATTGAATCGAAGGATGATCAAGATAATATCGGACAAAATTTATTAATGGTTATTAACACAAGGTACATCCATTCATGATTAAAATTGTTTTTTATTTATACTTGTATTTAATTTCTATTTAATCAACACACATTTTTTCCAATTAAATAATTTCATATGGTTTTACGAGTATAGAAATTTTAATGAATTATAATGGCATATTAATGTATAAAAATGATGGGTAATGGTGACCAATCATTGATGATATAAAAATAATTTATAATAAGTATGCATAATGATCTTACACATTGAACGAAAATCTAATTTGATGAAGTAACATAATTAAAGGAAGTGAAGAAGTAATGAATCCTTTTTGGGTCATAATAACGACTCATGGAAAGACTATAATGTGATGTAATAAGTAATATATCATTTGAAATAAAAAAAACTAATGATAATACAATGGAATAAAACGTTTTTTAGTTTATGATAAGTAATTATAAATGAAATTATAACAAAGGGATTCAATTGAAAATGGAAAATGACGATTAGAAAATCATGACCATGAAAAATAGCTTCATATAGATTTAGAAGAGAAAATATAATATTTGAAACACTATGAAGAGAAATTTGATTGGAAATGTTACTGGATATTAATCCATAAAGCATTATGAGTGGGGTCTAATAGAATAATTATTTTGTATTTATAGAAAATGAAGGGGTGGTTTTTATATATTTAATAATATATTCATTATAAATAATGGTTGAGGAAAATTAAAAACTATCATCTGAAACATTGTTTTCCTTCCTAGATTTTGATATTTAAGACATATTTTATGATATTTTAATATTTAAGAAATATAATATATTATTCTATATTACATTAATAATTGTAATATAATTTTTCAACGCAGTAGTTTTTTTAAAATCGTAATTTCCATTATAAACATTAGAATGTTATTTATGGGGATAAAAATTTATTTTAATTCATTAAAAAATATTAAAAATAAATTAATAAAATATTTTTGTTTTTGAATTCTCTTATAATAATTATTAAATTATTTTTACATCACGATCATGTTATAATTATTACCGTTCTTTCTTATTATATTTTACAATTTGGGGAAAAATCAACTGTAATAAAAATTACAAAAAAATCAATTTTCGGTAAATTTGACATGCAGATTTATTTCATTTTTATGAAAATAATATTATATATATGATAAAATAATATATTATATAAAACTCTTGGGTATTTGAAAACAATTTATTTTGGAAAAATATTTAATAATTTTATTATAATTGAGTATTTTTTTACAAGGAATATCTAAAAAATTATATTAATGTTCACATCATAATATTCTTAATTAAATTTACTTTGAAAATTATTGTTAAATAATTGTATACTTATTTTTTTAAACATTTATCTATAATGGTAATATTACTATTTGAGTAATTTGATTCACAATGGTCACATATATATATACAGTACATTCAAAAACATAAAATCATTCATAGAGCTATCCTAGTCATTATACATTGTTTATTTATTTTCTTGTTAATATCAGGAGAATATCAACTTACCTATTATATTTTTGATTCGTTTCTATTTATGATCCCTTGGGATGCTTGAATACGGTGTTTCTGGATATTTTTACTTTTCTTATTATACAGATTTAATATTTTCTTATCAATGTAATAACATAGTTTTCTACTAAATTTTAATTCTTAGTAATGTTATAATAGAAAAATTGATTCAATAGGTTATTGTGATTCAAATTTTTATTTATTGTAGTAGAATCTATAGTATTACTACATTATTTTTATGCGAGATTAATTAAAAATGAAATAAGGTTACTACTATTTAATTTAAAAAAATTACACCTAAATAACTATTATCCACTAGATAATAACCACTTATGACACCTATATAATACCTATGTATGAGGAATTAAATTATGGAAATTTCATAGTGTGGTTCAACCATCCTTTAAATGGTAAATATCTTTAATTTGATGAATTTACCTCATGAATGATTCCACTATAACAGTAGTAATCAATGTTCTATTATGTATTAGTTTATGTAAAATCCATGTGATTCTACTTCCATCCTAAACAATAATAAATGAACATTAGTGTGGATTATTTTACTATTTGAATTCATATTTCATTTCTTTTGTGACAATTACCCATTAATATACAGAAATCCCAATGGTCACATTATAATGACTACAATACCAAATACCCTAATAAAAAATAATCTCAATGCCCAACGGCCCTAAAATTTATATTTACATGCAATAAATTCAATAAAATATATAATAATTCTCATTTTCAATATGTCAGTTAGGTTGAAATTATTTTCATCCCTCTATTTTTTTCTTATTATAACCATTATGATTATTTTTGGGTAAGATCCATGAGGCATATAAATTTTACATGGATTATATTTCCTTATCTATTGTCCATTATTTTCATTAATTTTCATGTAAAATTTGTACTATTTATTATTAATACAATAATATCTAATAAACTTCCATCTTTTCATACTATAATTTGTTCATGTGTTACAATGTTATTATTATATCACAGTTAAAATATACATTTATAATAATATTCAATTCAAAAATAGTATTAGTTATTTAAATATCACTGATTCCTGGTATGCAATTTCCCCAATGTTTCATAAACATCATTAGGGATAAATAAAATATACATCTAATGGAATCATTACACTTATTTCTAAATGATTTTGGGATTCAATTAGCATGACTTGATACTAAATTTTTTTTGGAATTTAAAACAATATTTTCTTATTCTAGTTTGATCTTTTAACAGTTTTTGTTATAAAAATAGTGCTTTAAACTAGAAATCATATGCCTAGATCATCCATCCTAAAAACAATGATAATTATGAGTAAAATTATCAGGACTTTATTTAAAATTTTGTAACATTCCACTCAATGAAAATATGATTACATCTTTAACTAAAATAATCCTCATAAGAAATATAGTTTGACAATGACAATTACATGTAAAATAATAATGAATATATATATATATATGGAAACTAAAATTCCATTATTAATCTTCCTTATAATTCCTTTGAAATTATAAGATAATTAATCTATGATTATCGTAAGGATATATATTTAAATTCATGAAATCTTAAATTATTGGTCTGTTATAAAATTTATTCTTCCAACACATAAATTTCCGAGGATTATAAATTTTCTTAGGATACAAGAATATGATGATTCTAATATATTGATATCATTTCTATTGGATTATTCTCAAAGTGATGTTTTGTAATTATTATCTTATTTTTCTATAAAAGCATATTCCATTGGATGAGAATCATGTTTTATAGATAAATAATATGGACTTTAATTAATTTTTCTCCAGATAATATGGGGACCACTATTGAATAATAGCATAATTATAATAAACCAATAAAAGTTGAGTTTACACATCACATAACTTGGATAGACACTAAGTATTAGGGTAATTCTTGGTCCCCAAATTCTAGAAACTAGTACCAGAGATTAGGAAATACACGCTGGAATTACATCACCATCACATAATAACACATCAATGTGGTAGAAACCAAACAAAAAAGTTAAATGACATACACATACATTAAACATACCTAGAAACCATATTAAATTTAAATTATAATAAAATAAAATTATAAATAATTAATAATTAATATATATACAATAATAATAAATTGTTTTAGATAATATGAAATAGATGTAAAGAGGTAAAATATAATAATTTTAGTTTTTTGGTGAATCATCCTAAAAGAAAATAAAACCCAAATAAGCTCAAACATCCAACATTTATCATGTGATCACTAACCAAATCCATATTTCCATCAACCAAAAATGAGAAAATATAAAAATAAAATATTGTTTAAGTAATAAAAATGAAAACATGAGATCATAAAAACACAAATACACTGTTGAGAATGTGGGGTGTGATTGAATCCTTCCCATTAGGATCTCAATTATATGTTATTGATATTTCATTTAAAAAATGCCTCATAGATTCTAGTTTGAAAATTATAATAAAATATATTTTCATATCCCAAAAAGTGTTTATAAAGGAATAACATATCGTATTTTATCATATAATAATTCATAATCAATAAAATCTCATTCTATATTCAAGGAATACCATTTTTAATATCATATTTTATAGAAACATATATGGGAAAAATGATTAAATGTATCATTCAAACAATGAAAAGATGTCAATGAAGATAGATAAACAAAATCCACCATATATTCTACCAAATTAGACATAATTATTTTCCAAATTCAATTTAGAAATTATTACCAAATCACAGATAATCAACACATTGAACACTATTCTATAAATATATTGGAATATAAATAAAAATGATAATCTAAATCATATTCACATATTACTGGCAGAACACATATGATGAGGCCTGGAAAATTTTCATTATTCCTATAATGGTTTCAGGTGAGACAATAAATTCTTATATATAAATAAATATTATAGAATGTGACCCCAAGATAATCCTCTTTTTAATTGTGAATAATGGGTAGATCCCTATGAATCATGTCACAAAGTCTTGAATCAGATACATTGAACCATATAACTAAATAAAATAAATAATCAGTATATTTATTGTTCAATAGAACTAGTTATGTTAGATAATCCCTTAAGAGAGTGTTAAAAGTACCAATATTCACACAATCCATCATATTGAAAATCATTTAGTATGACCAGGAAAGGGACCACACTATGTACAAAATTTACACTAGGGATTTCACTCATACAGATCCATACTATGTTAACTTTGATTCCAACGATATCAATCAATGAATGTTGGAAAAAATTACCAATAGATCATTACATAAAATATTATTAATGAATTTGAAGTAAATCCCATCACACCTATGAATCACTCAAATGTAACAAACTATTTTATTTCATCCATCCCAAAGAATCATAAATTTTTAGAACAATATGAAACACCCCCACCATTGAGGCCACTACGTAAATATAAAAACAATATGTGGATCAAAATAGGGTCTCAGAATCATAAAAATCTGTTCATTTATAAAATTATAAAATGTAAATTTAAATAAAATATTGAGATATGAAGCCACTTTTCATCATTAAACATATCACTTGAAAATTCCATAAAAATTGTATTATGAAAATATAATTTTATATACATTTTGAATTCAATATTAATTTAAAACATTTCATTAAAAAATATCCTAAATTTTACTGAATATGAAAACCCAAATTATATGGGATTAAAAGGCCACTTCGTGAGATAAAATAAATTAAAATATTTTAATCCATTCATTGAATATCAACTGGTTTTATGAACACCTATAAGAATTTAATTATTTATTTAATTTTTATCAAGGTAAATATAAAAAAATCATGTTTAAATGGTCAATGAAGAAACCTAATTTATAAAACCCAAAAGTATCCACATTATTCCATTTATGGAAAAAAATTCAAAAAACAATTAACATCATTGATGGTAGAACAAATACGGTTAACTTCAAAAGGAATAAACAAAAAATACTAAATAATTACATGATATTTATTTTTACAGAAGTTCTATAAAAACATATAAATAATTCATGTATAAATGAAACATGATTCATCTCTATAGACAGTGAATGAATTATTATGGAAACAACACCTATTCTCAAAAAATATTCCATTCCCCAATATTAAACTCACCAAGAACCCAAATCCAAACTCACATAGTATTTTAGGTTTAAGAGAGAATGAAAATCAATGGTATATAGAAAATGGAGAAGTGAGATAGAGTAAATGAAGTTATTACCCTGAGTAATCCACTTCAAATCATGATGGACGGGCCAAAAATCCATAAAGATGTGGAGGATAACTCTATAAAGTTATCTTAGTGTTCATACGAGAATGAATGGAAGGATAAGAATTATTTTTGTGTGAAAATCAATGAGGTTCGAAAAAGGGACATCCAAATTATATTCAATCAAGGAGGCTATGTATTTTTTCCACACTATTCTCCAAATATTTAATATACCATGCATGGGACACTTCATGAAACATGGACCTTCACATTGATTAGTTGTATAGTTTTTCAAACAAATATCTATCATTACCTACCCTAGTATTACAAACTACATCATTGTTTCATAGTCATGCATATTTGTTCTCTTAACTATTTTTAGATTGTGCACCAACACTTTAATAACATATTTACTAACACGATTTACAATAAAATAGTCTTCTTGGGAACAAAATAGTTTAGTAACCATAGAGAATGACCATAAGCATACAAAATGAATTGTAAAACCCCCAAGAAATGACATCATGAATTTTTTCCTGTAGCCCACGTACATTAACTATTCTAAAGAGGTAAAAATTAAAAAATTAAAGAAATTTTCACGCCCGAATCATCTATAAATATATATTTCATTAAAATAATTTAAAATATAAAATTATAGTGACATGGGGGTTTCAAAATCCTATTTTATATTCTGATTTCTTCCTATAAAAATTTATCCATATAAGAAAAAAATAGAATCATTTATATTTACACACACTAATGAAAGTAGTGGGAGGGTTTGGGGATAAATATTCTAAACCACCCTAAAAATAAGAGAAAAAACAAACACAAATCATCCAAAAAAGGATCTATTAATATATTTAATCTAGTCCATACAAACTAAAAAATATCTCATCTATAACCATTAAAAAATATTTTGGAACATAAAGGCCTAATATAACGCTTCCCATAAATTTGGATTTGTGAAATGATTCAAAATTTAGCATAAAATTACTAAATATATATAATCGTCCAAGACAATCATAATGAAACTAATTTAAACATCATGGAGAATCCAAATAATATATTATAAGGTTACTAAAAAACATCACATTTATAGATGAAATCAAATTCCAAAATTTGAAATGTTTATAAAATATAATTAACATGGATCTTTCATTGGGACATAAAACTAAATCAGAATGTATCTAAAGGTCAATATCATTTATCATTATCTCATAAAAATAATGATAAAGGAAATACCAACATGTTATCACACATAGGCTAGCTGGAAATAATCCTCTCCATCATTACCTTTTAAAATAACCGAGGAATACCCTTGTTTAATTCATTTATGTGACATTATTGATAAATATCACTTCAATTCATGTTTAAAATACCAACAAGGCCAATCCAGATGAAACCATGTGGCATGAAAATACCATAGAAACAACTTAACAAATAATATAATCCAAAATGTTCCTGTAACACCCCGATCTTCCACGATACACATCTCATTCAATAATGCAATAGCTTGCATTGTACGCAACTTCTAGTTCTAAAACACCGCGACTAATCAAAGTAGCCATTATGAATAGTAATAACCACCTTTTAAAATTATAGAAATTTTATATTTCAAAATGTACTTCATTTTTGTATTCGTAATATCAAAATTATCCAAAGTTGAATTTTTTGTAATTTTCTGAGAACTTCCAATTTTTTATGAATAGTGAAAATTACATAAAAACAACTTTTTTAATCAAAAAAATTTATAGTGATAAATTATACTATTTAGTGGTTTTAAAGTATAATTATAATATATTTTTACCATTTTATCCAATGGTGGTCATTAGAATTAATTTAACATTGAAATTTGACATAAACAATTGCCAATCTTTTGATATAAATTGTTTCTTAAAAACACGCTTTTTGTTGTAACAGTGGGAATTAATTATAAAATTAATTAATACAACTTATATGTTTGGAATTTTGTAAAATAGACATCATTTTTTTAATTCGGAATATCAATTATAGCTTAGGGTGAAATTTTGGCCTTGTTCTGAAAAACTTCAATTTTTGATGAATAGTGAAACCACTAAGTGGTAGTTAAATAACTGATTTTTCCTTTAAATGAAATATTACCACTTCTGTGATTTGATTTTTAAAAATCCGACATACATGGTTGTCATTAAGAAGTAAAATGTGGTTCAATAAGATTAAAATAATTTTTTGGTGAATAGTAACTTTTAAGTTCTTAATCGCGATTAGAGGTAATTAGTGTAGTTTAAGGTACAAATAATGTTTTAATAATATGAGATGAGCATGAAACTTGTCCTACTCCTATTGGATGAGTCATGGCCGACCAAGACAACCCATGGGTCAACTTGGGGACCCCATGTAGCCACTTTAGTTGGAAAATGACATTAATATATATTTATTTAATGTTAAAATTAAATTGACACAAACATGAGTTATTTTACTAAAACAGTTTTTAAGTGGGGTTACAAAAGTCCAAATTTTGACTATAAATATTAATTAGAAAGGTAAAAAGATTTCCTACATCATAGTATTTTTTTTATAATTTTTAGACATTAAATAAATTAAATTATTTATGACATCATTATGATGCAGTGATGACCTCATTATTTAACGATTTAAATTAAATAAGAAGATAATGAAAAATCCAAGGCTTACATTTGTCCAAAGCCTATAGGATGAGGAGATTTCGAAACCTTATCACCTTATCCTCGAATTACATAAGTTTTGTACCTTTAGAATCCGAAAAGCATTGTGAAATAATGTAACATTTCAATCTTTCCAAAAGTGCCCCTCCTCTCCACTTATAAATGTACCCCACCTCTACCACCTCATTTACACCTTCAAGCCATTTGGCTCGGCCAAAATCTGCCCAAATACTCTCCCAACTTCCCTCTCTTACTCCTAGAAGCCTCACTTTGGGCAGAACTCTTCCCAAGGAAGCCTTTGGCTCAAATCAAAAAGAGTTACCCGATTTTGAGGTAATGTCTTCTCTAATGTTGTTTTGTTTTATTTTTCTTCTCCAACCCCCTAAACTCTTTTTATTCATTTATTTGGTAACAAAACCAGTATCCTCAATATACTATGATGTTTTTATAAGATGGATTCGAGCTACACTTACACACACCTACATCTAATGGTAAAAGAACATACGGTTTCTGTGGATGGCGAATTTCTGCCTCACGAAACGATGATTGTTCAACACTCATATAACACCTTCAAAGGTGGCCATTAAGATGTCACTATTTTTATATATGATATATAATATGTTTATGTTTTACTTATGCTTCTTTATTTCTCATTTATGGCATACTTTATGATTTCCACTATGGGTAAAACGCGATAATTTCATTTTAGGAAGTGCGGACTACCGCCCCCTCAAAGTGATTTGAATCGTTAATGCCATATGTGGGATGTATAAAGGATGGAGTAAATGGTATTATACACTATATTATACTGGAATTATATTATACATTTATATCATTATGATTTAGTTCCATTAAATATGAAATTGAAATGAAAGTAGCGTTCATGCGTACGTACGGCTTACTGTCTCCATGAACGGTGCATTTCATTTCTTACCTCTAAATGTTATGTAATATTATAAATGAATGAATATACTGGATATATAAGATATATATGACATCTAAATCATGAATATAATTCTGGAGATAATGGATATTCTTCCATATAAACAACTTGTAATTATAAAAAGTTTATTGTTGACTCAAGTACCAAAGATCGACAAAACGACCGTTATTAACATAAATAATTACATAACGTTCAAAACATTGTAATAAGTGATATAAAAAGGATAATGAAATTGAAAATGGTTCTTAATAAGGTAGATATTAACTCTAGTTTATTATTCAGGAAGTTAAAGAATGGTTGAGTCAAGTCGGACATTAGGTAAGGGAACTTCTTAACCCAATTTCCATTCTTTGGGTTAATCTCCTACTTTCAAATTATCTCATGATATTATTATGTCATATCTTGTATTTGTACTTTATATATGTGTAATTATAGTGAATACACATAATATATCTATTTTATTTAAAAAAATGATCTTTTTAAGAGACTTCGTCTCAATCTCCTTTCATTGAGGCATATTTCGTTTTATACACAACTTTCTTTTATACGGTGTATAAACCCCTTTGACTTTTACGTTTATTCAAAAGGAATCTTTTTTATACGAAGCGTTTTACTAAACGACAAAAAGGGAATGTTTTTCTTTCTGTACTTATGCGGCGACAAAGACTTCTCCGCCGCCGTGACCATTATTTGAGTTTCGGCTTCCTCTACAAGCCATCATTTTTTTCAAATGAAAAATAAATACAAAGTTTTAACTTTCTTTTATTTTGGTATTGAAAATGGTTTTGAAAGTGTTTTTATTATATCAATGTGTTGTATTTATATCTTGTGATTGAAATGTGGAAATTTTATGTTTCCTTTATGCATGTTTTATGTGATACGATTATATTATGGTTTATGATATGTTTAAAACTATTCATATGAGGAATGCATTGGACTTAATAAGTGACGGGTGGAGCCCGCTATAGCTCCTCGATGCATCGGCAGGTCTCATGAGACAAACTAGTGTCTTGGCACGAGGCCTTGACAAAATATTATTTGTGGTCTTGGCACGAAGCTTTGGCTACGTGGTTATGATAGTCTGGCATTATGCATTCCATCATTATGAAAGTGGTTATTGATATTGCATGTGATTATTCGACCAGTAGAATATCCATGTGAAGAAGTGAATGGAATTATCTCATTTTACTTTTGCCATATTATGTTGATGTTCAAGTTTAAAAGGCTTTTGTTTTAGTTATACATCGCCTTAAATGTTAATGTTTATTTATGAAAGCTTCCGCTGTATTGTTATCCTTACTGAGCATCTGAGATCACCCCTTTCAATGTTTTAATATTTTCCAGGATGTGAAGAAGTATTTTAGGAATGACCTGCAGGGATAGTCAGAAGAGGATATGAGTGTGGACTATGAAGACCATGTTATTGTAGTTTGTTTAATTTTTGATGTAATGAAAGACTTATGAATGTATCTAGTGTTTCCAAGGCTACTAATCTAATCGGTCTTTCGAGACTTGATCTTTTGTGATCATGCCAATGTTACGAAGTAATGCACCGACTCTGGGTAGCTGGGGACGGGGCGTTACAGTTGGTATCAGAGGCAGTTTAGTACTAACCTTGGAAGCTAGATTTAGATAAACTCTGATTAAAGAACATAGCCCAAGGATAGACTTTGAGGATTAGTATAGAAGAACTTCCTAGAATTTTGGTATTATAGAGATTTTGTGAGTTTTCCGAGCAATACATCCCTGTCTGGATACGAGCAGGTAGAGGCGGATCTGGCACAGATGTACCTAGGGGTAAAACCCGAAAACACCGCTTTGAGCTAGACTCGAACGGGAACTGGTGCACGACAACGGGCCTTGCTGCACTCTTGGTTACGACACTCCCGGGGGATATGCTTAGGATAACTCTCATTTTCTTTACAAATCATTATGAAGGGCTTATGAATATATACTTCCTCAAAGAAAACATTTTTATGATTATGGATTATATCCATAAATAGTTCAATTTATGTTAAGTGTTTTATAAGTATGGGATTATGTATTTTGATTCATAAACTGATCTAGTTTATGCAATTGTTTAGAAATGGAGCCTAGTTGAAGAAATGGAAACCGTATCAATGCGCGCACTCCGTGTAGGGATTGCCCTCCTGCTCAAGATAATTATTGTGGATCTGGAGATACAACTGGTGCTAATAAACTTATTACCATACTGGGACAACTCACTCAGGTTATGAATAATAACCTTACTCGTATGGAGCACCCTGATCCGCAACGTGGAGGATCAATGTTAGACCGCTTCATGAGGCAAAAACCACCAACCATCAATGGGAGTACAAATCCTATAGTAGCTGAGCAATGGATAAATTCCTTATAGAAAATATTCCATGCCTTGGGGAGTATTGAAAGGGAGAAGGTTGTCATGACAGTTTACCGCCTCACTGGAGATGCCGATCAGTGGTGGTCGCTGATTCAAAACACAAAGGAAGATGATGACATATCGAATATGGAATAGAGTGAGTTCAAAGATCTTTTCTTAGAAAAATACTTTCCACGTGACCATCGAGCAGATATGGAAAGGCAATTTATGAGTCTGAGGTAGAAGGAAGATGAGAATGTCGCAAAGTATGAGGCCAACTTTACAAGGTTAGCAAGGTATACTGCAGATTATATGCGTAACCCAAGGAGTAAGATTGATCGTTTCTTTGATGTGTTAAAACCATTTCTCCGTCGATCTTTAGTATCACAATCCTTCTCATCATACGAAGATATTGTCTCATGTGCTATCAAGACAGAAAAGGAATTCTCTAAGTCTTATGACAACAAAGTAAAGCAATAGATGAAGAGAACGGTGGAACAAGAGACAGATAAAGGGAAAAAGGGAAAGAAGGATTTTCCATTATGTGATAATTGTGGGAAGAATCATCCTGGTACTTGCCTAATAGGAATGGAAGTTTGTTATAAATGTGGAGAAAAGGGTCACCAGGCTCGTGATTGCAAGGGAAAGAAAGAGGCTGTCAAAGTTGAATGCTACAATTGTAGGGAAACATGGCATTATGCAAATGAATGTCCTAAGCGTCAAGGAAACTTACCTCAGAAAAGGCCAAGGGATCATGGCCAATCTTATGCTGTTACTACAGTTGAAGTGGAATAATTAATGTATTGGTGCTTTTGGACTCAAGGATTATATTCTGGTTATAAGAATAATGTGATATATATATATGGATTGTACTGCAGTACTTGTTGATTTCAGTAAGGTTTTAATATGATTAAGGTAATCATATTTTTAGTATTTGACAATGAGAAAAACTTTTCTTTGTTTGGGGAATCTGATGTTACAATTGATTTTGGATTTTAGAGACCTTTTAGAGAAAGTCTGGACGGAGGTATTTTGGATAACTATTAAGGTTGGAATGGATTAAGTTGAACCATGGATAGTATTGTTTAAGGTTAAAGCATTCCTGAAGATTATTTTTGGAATATTATAATACTATAGTTTTAGGAAAAGGACAACCTGCAGGGTGGGGAATAACACGTCGCGTCGGACAAAGCTGCAGGAATCGAACCCACAACCATAGTGCGACAAGCCTTTATTTCCTACCACTAGCCTACAGGAAGTCCCTGGTTATTACAAAATAGTTTTACTAATCTAAATTGTATGTGTTAACATTTGGAACCTTATACAATTAGGATAAATAGAATATTTTTGAATTCCGTTACCATTTGGAGTAAAAGTTGGGTTTGTGGTAAAAATTTATTAACAAATGAAAGTATACATAACAAGTATGTATATTCCCTTACGTTCTTAGTAAATCTCCTAAATAAATTCCTCAACATTATAAAAGGTAACTTAAAACAAAAATGTTGTCGGTTAACTCTTCCAACTGGGGATTCAATGACCGTTTAACCAATCACATGTTTGTGATTTTCTTGTGGTTAAACTTTCTCCTAATCCTGTTTTCTAAAACTCTCCATCAGACCGTGATGGTTTGTTTCTCCTCCATATCCATATTTTCAAATAATCCTAGAATGGGCTATATCGGGTGACCTTTGTACATATCCTTCTTTCTTTTAATGTTATATATTTATTAACCTTATTTCCGATGTGGGTTTTCCTCAAAGGTATTTTCTCTTTTCATCCTTTTATTTTCAAAGAAAAATTTCAAATTGCGAGGACGCAATTTATTGAAGGAGGGGAGAATGTAACACCCAGAGCTTCCACGATACGCTTCTCATTTAATAATGCAATAGCTTGCATTGTACGCAACTTCGAGTTCTAAAACACCGCGACTAATCAAAGTAACCGTTATGAATAGTAATAACCACTTTTTAAAATTATATAAATTTTATATTTCAAAATGGACTTCATTTTTGTATTCGTAATATCGAAATTATCCAAAGATGAATTTTTTGTAATTTTCTGAGAACTTCCAATTTTTTATGAATTGTGAAAATTACTTAAAAACAACTTTTTTAATCAAAATAATTTATAGTGATAAATTATACTATTTAGTGGTTTTAAAGTATAATTATAATATATTTTTACCATTTTATCCAATGGTGGTCATTAGAATTAATTTAACATTGAAATTGGACATAAACAATTGCCAATCTATTGATATAAATTGTTTCTTAAAAACACGCTATTTGTTGTAACAGGGGAATTAATTATAAAATTAATTAATACAACTTATATTTTTGGAATTTTGTAAAATAGACATCATTTTTGAATTCGGAATATCAATTATAGCTTAGGGTGAAATTTTGGCCTTGTTCTGAAAAACTTCAATTTTTGATGAATAGTGAAACCACTAAGTGGTAGTTAAATAACTGATTTTAAGTTTAAATGAAATATTATCACTTCTGTGATTTGATTTTCAAAAATCCGACATACATGGTTGTCATTAAGAAGTAAAATGTGGTTCAATAAGATTAAAATATTTTTTGGTGAATAGTAACTTTTAAGTTCTTAATCGCGATTAGAGGTAATTAGTGTAGTTTAAGGTACAAATAATGTTTTAATAATATGATATGAGCATGACACTTGTCCTACTCCTATTGGATGAGTCATGGCCGAACCAGACAACCCATGGGTCAACTTGGGGACCCCATGGAGCCACTTTAGTATGAAAATGACATTAATATATATTTATTTAATGTTAAAATTAAATTGACACAAACATGAGTTATTTTACTAAAATAGTTTTTAAGTGGGGTTAAACAAGTCCAAATTTTGACTATAAATATTCATTAGAAATCTAAAATGATTTCCTACATCATAGTATTTTTTTTATAATTTTTAGACATTAAATAAATTAAATTATTTATGACATCATTATGATGCAGCGATGACCTCATTATTTAACGATTTAAATAAAATAAGAAGATAATGCAAAATCCAAGTCTTACACTTGTCCAAAGCCTATTGGATGAGGATATTTAGAAACTTTATCACCTTAGCCTCGAATTATATAAGTGTGGGACCTTTATAATCCGAAAAGCATTGTGAAATAATGTAACATTTCAATCTTTCCAAAAGTGCCCCTCCTCTCCACTTATAAAAGGCCCCCACCTCTCCCACCTCATTTACACCTTAAAGCCATTTGGCTCGGCCAACCTCTGCCCAAATACTCTCCCAACTTCCCTCTCTTACTCCTAGAAGCCTCACTTTGGGCAGAAGTCTTCCCAAGGAAGCCTTTGTCTCAAATCAAAAAGAGTTACCCGATTTTGATGTAATGTCTTCTCTAATGTTGTTTTGTTTTATTTTTATTCTCCAACCCCCTAAACTCTTTTTATTCATTTCTTTTGTAACAACACCAGTATCCTCAATATACTAGGATGTTGTTATAAGATGGATTCGAGCTACACTTACACACACCTACATTTAACGGTTAAAGAACATACGGTTTCTGTGGATGGCGAATTTCTGCCTCACGAAACGATGATTGTTCAACACTCATATAACACCTTCAAAGGTGGCCATTAAGACGTCACTATGTTTATATATGATATATAATATGTTTAT
Organism: Viscum album; assembly: GCA_963277665.1. NCBI lineage: Eukaryota > Viridiplantae > Streptophyta > Magnoliopsida > Santalales > Viscaceae > Viscum > Viscum album. The sequence continues at coordinate 1,254,733,391 of OY728141.1, forward strand.
GTTTTACTTATGCTTATGTATTTCTCATTTATGGCTTACATTATGATTTCCATTATGGGTAAAACGCGATAATTTCATTTTAGGAAGTGCGGACTACCGCCCCCTCAAAGTGATTTGAATCGTTAATGCCATATGTGGGATGTATAAAGGATGGAGTAAATGGTATTATGCACTATATTATACTGGAATTATATTATACATTTATATCATTATGATTTAGTTCCATTAAATATGAAATTGAAATGAAAGTAGCATTCATGCGTACGTACGGCTTACCGTCTCCCTGAACGGTGCATTTCATTTCTTACCTCTAAATGTTACGTAATATTATAAATGAATGTATATACTGGATATATAAGATATATATGACATCTAAATCATGAATATAATTCTGTATATAATGGATATTCTACCACATAAACATCTTGTAATTATAAGAAGTTTATTGTTGACTCAAGTACCAAAGATCGACAAAACGACCGTTATTAACTTAAATAATTACATAACGTTCAAAACATTGTAATAAGTGATATAAAAAGGATAATGAAATTGAAAATGGTTCTTAATAAGGTAGATATTAACTCTAGTTTATTATTCAGGAGGTTAAAGAACGGTTGAGTCAAGTCGGACATGAGGTAAGGGAACTTCTTAACCCAATTTCCATTCTTTGGGTTAATCTCCTACTTTCAAATTATGTCATGATATCATTATGTCATATCTTGTATTTGTACTTTATTTATGTGTAATTATAGTGAATACACATAATATATCTATTTTATTTAAAAAAATGATCTTTGTAAGGGACTTCGTCTCAATCTCCTTTCATTGAGGCATATTTCGTTTTATACACAACTTTCTTTTATACGGTGTATAAACCCCTTTGACTTTTACGTTTATTCAAAAGGAATCTTTTTTATACGAATCGTTTTACTAAACGACAAAAAGGGAATGTTTTTCTTTCCATACTTATGCGGCGACAACAACTTCTCCGCCGCCGTGACCATTATTTGAGTTTCGGCTTCCTCTACAAGCCATAATTTTTTTTAAATGAAAAATAAATACAAAGTTTTAACTTTATTTTATTTTGGTATTGAAAATGGGTTTGAAAGTGTTTTTATTATATCAATGTGTTGTATTTATATCTTGTGATTGAAATGTGGAAATGTTATGTTTCCTTTATGCATGTTTTATGTGATACGATTATGTTATGGTTTATGATATGTTTAAACCTATTCATATGAGGAATGCATTGGACTTAATAAGTGACGGGTGGAGCCCGCTATAGCTCCTCGATGCATCGGCAGGTCTCATGAGACAAACTAGTGTCTTGGCACGAGTCCTTGAAAAAATCTTATTTGTGGTCTTGGCACGAAGCCTTGGCTACGTGGTTATGATAGTCTGGAATTATGCATTCCATCATTATGAAAGTGGTTATTGATATTGCATGTGATTATTCGACCAGTAGAATATCCATGTGAAGAAGTGAATGGCATTATCTCATTTTACTTTTTCCATATTATGTTGAAGTTAAAGTTTAAAAGGCTTTTGTTTTAGTTATACATCGCCTTAAATGTTAATGTTTATTTATGAAAGCTTCCGCTATATTGTTATCTTTACTGAGCATCTGAGCTCACCCCTTTCAATGTTTTAATAATTTCCAGGATGTGAAGAAGTATTTTAGGAATGACCTGTAGGGATAGTTAGAAGAGGATATGAGTGTGGACTATGAAGACCATGTTATTGTAGTTTGTTTACTTTTTGATGTAATGAAAGACTTATGAATGTATCTAGTGTTTCCAAGGCTACTAAACTAATCGGTCTTTCGAGACTTGATCTTTTGTGATCATGCAAATGTTACGAAGTAATGCACCGACTCTGGGTAGCTGGGGTCGGGGCGTTACAGTTCCCACCTGTGAAAATCATGGTTTGGCGATATTTATTACTTTATTAAATATTTTATGATTTGTAAGGGTTAGTCTATGTATGAAGAAATTTTTTCTCGGGATTTTCTATTATAGTTTTTAGGGATTAATTAATTTTCCATAGTTAATTGAAAACATTTAACTTGTGTAGTAAAATCAGCAAGGTAAAAATAGAAGCTTCATGGAATGTGCACGATTGGTGTACAATTTTACTAACCCTAAATCCTAACAGTGAGGGTTACAGTCTTTTTCAGTGGATATTCACACTTTCCGTTTGTAGTTTCCCAAACCATGTGACAGAGAAATGGTTGGACAGTGGTAATTCGTATGGTTGGTGTACGGTTTTCCAAATCATGTGATGTCATAAATCAAATTTTAAGACTAGATAAAAAACCATGAACCCAAACCAGAAACATCATTTTTTTCCCTACCATTTTCTCTAAAACTATATCCCTCCTCTATGTATATTTACGTAATATTTAACTTCTAAATATTATATTTCGTGTATATTTGAGCTTTAGATATTGGAAATATATGTTAATCGGCATGTTCATCCTTTTTAGTCAAGATCATCTTGTTTTTATCATGAATGAAACCCTAAAATAAGTTTGTTGGGGATAGATCTATATGAAATAGAAAATATTGTTCAAATTTTTTTTGGATTATTTATAGAAATATAACAATGATTATATATCTATGAGATTGTGTAAAGATTCTTCACATCAAATGGTTGTACAATTGGCTAGTCTAGTTTTTAAATCCTTGTGTCAACTATACATATCAGGTTGATCTTTGAAATAGATGTTTGGAATGTTTTATTCCTAATTTTTTAATCGATTTTTTCTCTTAGGAGAAATCCGTGATATTGTTTTTATTATTTATTTTTAGCAAAACAACCACTATATGGTATATTAAACCTTGCTCATAAACCATGCTAGAATATAAATTTTGAAAACAATGTTTCGATATTTTTTCTTTCCAATTTATTCTTTTATCCCATTTTTTACCCCTTACACCATCATACCACTCCACAGAGCCGATCCCTTACCATCATGTGATTCCCCCTCTTCCATCCTCCCCTCATGATCATTGTTTACCGCAATTTCATTGTGATTCTTAGCCGATTCTAAAATAGATAGGAAAATATCCCCTCCTTCGTCCTACTTCTCACATTCCCCCCCTTTCCATTTCAATTATTTTTATCAATATAAACAATAGGTTACCATTTTTCCTTGTATTATTTACTTCATATTTCATTTGGTTTTTCATGGTCCCTACATTCATGTTTGGGATTTAATCATTGCAGGAAACGTGTTCCGGATCATCGTTTCTTGATTATTTTAGATTTAATATATATTTCTCCATGTAAAATATGTTAATTTATAAACAATTATTAATTTAGGTTCAAAATATTTAATTTAATTTATTATATCTATTAAATAATGTTATATTAAATTTTATTTTGGTTTTGAGGTTTTCTTCTATATGGAATAATTTATTTACATGGAGTTTCTAGTGTGGCATGAATGTAAAATTATTTAAAAAGTTTTTTAGATTATTATTTTAAATAATTTGAGTTCTTTGAAATATGTTTTACAATTTTTACATAGATATTTAAATTGAAATTCATTGTTTGGAATTTTAAGATAATCAAACACTATTTCAGTTGAATTTATTAGTTAGGGATTTAAAATTTGGTTCTAATGAACCTTTTAGTAATAAATTTTGGCATATAATGAAAATATATTATTTTGATATTCCAATAGTAAATATTCTCGAAATTTCATTTAGCACATTTAATTATAGGTTTTAATAAAATATTTAAATAATCGGTTTTAAATACAAAGGTTACATTTGTAAAATTTCCTGATATAAATAAATAAAAAATATATATAAATATTATGATTATTGAAATATATATATAGTAACACATATACATATTTATATTTACAAAATCACAATACATAATGTCAATTTTTTCTCAAAGATTACTAATTATATATATATATATATCCATCTTTCTGTGGAAGTATATATGTGTACAACTTGAAAAATGGTATATTTCCCACATGGATTAAAAATTATAATAAGAAAACATTTTTATAAATTTTATGGAATTTTAAAAAAATTATTTGTATGATATCATGTTGATCCTAATTTGGCATTGATTGATATTAATTGTTTTTCTTGGAATATTCTTTGTACATAATATAATTTCTATTGACTACAAAATAAATATTTTTTCTTGAGAGGGGGCAAGAGTTGAGGGTTATTATGGTGAGTATGTGGATTATTTTTTAAATGACACATTTTTTTGTTTCTACAATTTTTATTTTGTGAGAATGTATGATATATGGACTATTCATAATAGTTTTTTATTAGGATTGTAATATTGAATTTAATTGAAAAATTGACAAAACCATTACCCTTGTATGAATATGATTCCCTAGATTATATCTCATTCTAGTAGATATCAGGATTCCCCTAGGGAACATTGAAGGTCGGTTCAAGTGTCTGACTAATGGATTAAAAGTGATGGTTCGTGACAAATATTTGCTGAGAAACTGGGCCCCTTGATGATGTGAGGTTCCCTTCTTCAAAACTAAAACACTATAACTTTATATTTGAATTGGGTTAATTCCATTCATTTCTTACATTCCATGTTGTAATATAATTGGTCCCACATATGGATACGATATCTCACTTCAAAAGAATTTGGACACCTCTAGGTTAGTATAAATATAGATGATTCATGATCACATCTTTTAATATTACCATTGATTTAGTGTATTATCCATGTAATTTTATTTACAGGTAGATAGATATACTTATTTAATATTTTAATGGAGTTATTTTTGGAATTAAAATATTTTATTGATTATTATATTCATTATGTAACATTCACGTACCTAGATGAATTTATTTCTTTATTCAAAGGGGGTCAGGATATAAATGATAGAATATTATGATGTTTTAGTATTTTAGAAAGAAACATATATAGTGGGCATGTTGAAATTACCATGGATGTGACAAATAAAAATAAAAATTTGTTCCCTCTAATAACAGTGGACTAATAGATAAAATGATATTAAAATAATTTTTTTGGGATACACCTTTTATTAGAAATATAATTTTATTTTAATATAATATTCGGAAAAACACCTATCAGTCTCATTTCGTATATAATTTTATAAAAATAGTTTTATGAATTAAAGTTTTGATATAAATAAGTTGAGAGAAAGGGATTTATTATACCACAAACATCTCTACAAAGTTCTCCAGTTCTGTTCATATAGATGGAAGACCATTCTCTTCATTTTCGTTTCAACTATCATAATCAAATCATGATGTGATGAGGGATTGGTATCATATACTAAGAATCGATGATATTTTGGATCAATTTATTAAATAAAAGTTGATCTTTCCAATTGATCCAAGATCATAATATCATCAACTCAGACATAAGAACCATGATATTCCAAAAACGAAAATTATAGAGTCAATATGAACAAAAGAATACATTTTCATACCCATTGGACTAACTAATGCACTAATAGTTTTCCTGGACCTAATTATTATAACTCCAATAGGAATATTGATTCATTTTTCATGGTATATATGGATGTAATTTTTGGTTTACTCTAGATGCATTAATGAACAACAGGTGTACTTATATATTCTATTGGGAAGATTGTGTGATCACCTACATGATGATAAATTTTCTATATGTAGATTCTAGAAAAAAAAAATTATAATTTTTTTTGATGAATGTATATTTTTTGAACATAGGAAGATCAATGTTCTATTTTTTCATTATTTTCCTATAATTCTTTTCAATATACATCGTTTTGTAGGATTAGTCAAATATTATTATTAATTTATTTGAGATTAATTAGCACATTTATCTCTCAGAGTATCATTATTGAGAATGAAAATTGATTTCAATAATCCTAAATATATTCGAACAATATTTTTGGATCCTAATAATTGGATAATTTTGGCTCCTATAAAATTCATAAAAGAACTATTTTTTTCTATTTATTATATTATGATGTGTTTGGTTCAGTACTAGGTGTCGTTTTTATAAATGTAGATCATGTTATGGTAAATATCTTTATATGTTTCCAAATATATGAAATTAATTATTTAATGAATTAAGAATAATATTATATAGTGGTCCATGCCATAAAAACATAATGCCATATCTTATTTGTAAAAATGTTTATTGTCTTCATTAACCATAAAATCTTGAATCATATATTCTCTCAAGAAGAACAAGACAGGAGGAAATAAAACTGGATAAATAATCTATAGATGATTAAAATCAAAAAAAATTATACATATGGGAAAGGAAATTAATTGGATGATGGTTTTAATTGGTAGAATTATAATGAAGCGGTTAGAGATCCACATGAAAAAAGGAATATTATGAGAATTATTACAAACATTCAGTTAGAATGTGATTAAAATATTGAAAATAAATTTTTTAGTATATTCACTATAACAAACTAACTTGGGTTTCCCACAAACATGGAACCTGACACGTTGAATCACATACCCAAATGGCATTCCCAATGCCCACGAGCTAGTGACAATAACCCGAGCATCGAACACAACACCATAGGGAATGATTTCTATAAAACTAAAAAACATATAGCATATATATACGTGTATAAGGAATTAAAAGTGTAATGCTACAAATATATTCCATAACTATAAGAAAATAAATGAAACAAAATAATGTAAAAGTATAAAAAGTATCCATGTGACACATCCAACTACAAAATACCAAAACCCGATCGTTCCTCCCTATGATGTCATGGATGAACTCCCACAGTCTCACCCAAAGTTACTTAACTTATCTCACATTAAACCTCACCACCTCACTATACTGCATTGGATTTCCCTACAACGGAAGGCATACAAATGTCTACAAATGACCAAAGGTGTGAGAAGGGAGTGAGGTAAAAGGATCAATATGATCCCACCTAGGAGATCCATTACACATCTATATACTAAAATTCATGTATGCTCATTTCAAATAATACATTGTACGATAAGTTTAAAAGATATTACATAGAAAACATGGAATCATTCCCGTTTCGTAGTTATATAATAAATGCAGCTATGTCAATTTAAAATAACATTTTCCATATCATCATTCATAATAATAAACATCAATATCATGGATAAAACAACAATGCCATGAGACAAAAATATAAGAACATGTATCAATACCCAGGATCATCAATGGTCATACTCAAAGACTAAATGTACCACAATCAATCAAGTTCACAATTCAATTCCTATAACATAATACTTGGAAGAAGAGGAATTCCACCTGAGTAACCCCCTAATAATGTCAATATCAGTCTCTAAGATCAAAGAGCCTTGGGAACATTAGAAATATATATGAGAAAACAGAATATAATAATAATCATATGGATTATAGTCACAAGCTAAACCTTCCACCTCTATACCAAAGGTAACCAATGTGGTCGCATTCAACAGTTCATTTCATTTCATGGAAAACCATTTCAAAACCATCCCTCAATCCATTTTTATTCCTTAAAAATACCCATTTTCATTCAATTTCTGAACTACATGGGAAACCCATTTTTCATTATATAATCATTTCAACATAAACAAAATAATCATTCCAATTTCCCTTATAAATCAGTATATAAATCAGGAACAATAATCTTCTACAACATATCCTAAAGAGGGAACTTCATTTATATAATCTCATTTTTCACATACCTTCAACGGTATCCAATAACAAAAAAATAAACAATGTCAAAAATGGAACTTCAATAAAATCCCCAATCTCTAGATAGATTCAATTTTAAAATAGGGGTTGGTGAAAAGTGGAAAACTTAAATACCACAAGAAATAACTTTTTTTCACTACAACAAATAAAGGAACAAAATCTTCTACAAGCTCACAGAATAGATCTGGATGAATAAATGTTGAAAGACCAACTCAGAACAATAAATATTATAACTAAACTCTTGGGAACTACCGTGATTAATGGAAACAAATAAGGGGAATGGAAACTCACCTAGAGATACACACCACAACTACGATGAATATCGAATGCATAACGGATCGATCCAGATAGAACAGTGTCTGTAAAAATCATTAAAGAAGAACCTTTGGTTGAGATTAGTGGAGATCTAGTAGCATCAATGGGAACTCAAGAGTTTACTATGCCCTAACAAATACATTATTAGGGAATTACCTTATGTGTAATTCCTTTACACATCATGAATTCATTAATGTTCATGTACGTTGAAACCCCCATCATCTTGGACTAAAAATAGAAATTGTAATTAACTCATGGTGTCAAAAAATTCATCATGTTGAGTACCCTTACACATAATGAATCTATTTCACGAGTTCAACCTAGACACCACAATATGTTATGTAACTCGTTACACGCAATGAAATCCACTTGTAGCCTAGAGAAAATACCGGCTAAAGATGAGACTCCAAAAATCATGGACATCACCATTATAGGTATTCTATCAATTCATTATTATAATTATAAACAAAGGAAACCAAGATGAGTTTAAGGATATATATGATAGATCGATAAGAGGATGTTATAAACTCTCCACCATAAAAAACCATAATCCATTAGAATTCAGGTGGAAGATGCAATCCCTGATAAAAGACAAGGAAACATATCCCTCATCGATGACTCACATTCCCATTTATAATATGGACATGATCTGTTCGTCCATAGAACATTTACAAATGGAATCCACTTCCCAAGCTATAATTTCACTTGACAGTAATCGATCTCAACTGGTTTCTCCAAAATAGAAACATATGTCTCTAACTTAATTACATCTTAACTATATACATGACCAGGATCCGGATGATACATCCTAAGAATATATATGTGGAAAAAATCAAGAATTCTTATAACAAACCAAAAATACGAACCAATAAGAAACATTCTTGGTCATATCAGTGACCTCAAATGGTCCTACTTAATTTAGAGCCAATTTTCACTATTTTCCAAGATGACAGTGAACCAATATTGGATAAACATTCAAGAAAACCAAATAACTAATGGAAAACACCTATATAAAATGTAAATGATCCTCATAATATTTGTTTCAACTCTATGCTGTAATCAAACATTGTTGTACAACATGAATCATTGCTGATGAATCTTGGACCAGACGTGGTCCAACCCAAGTAACTTCACCAACCATATCCAATCAATGAGGAGATCTATTGGGGTCAATAAAATTCCTCAAATGGGAAAATTTTAAATGATAACTAGTAAATGTGGTTATAAAAAACTAATCCAGACCCATGTGGCTCTCTCATTATCCATAGAAACAATGTCATAAGGATTCCCATGAAACCTCACCATCTTATCCACATATATCTTTCCCAGATGATCAACCATAGTGGTATCCTTGATCATAATGAGATGAGGAGACTTTGTCAACTATTCAATTACTACATTAGGAGAATTAATCTATCATAGAGTCTATGGTAATCCAAAAACAAAATCCAGTTGTACCTTTTCCTATATCTAGAACGACACTAGAAGTGGCTGATGAAAACGATATGGTTCATAGTGTTATGCCTTTATCCGTAGGCAGGTGTAATAGCGGGGCACATAATCTGCAATGTCACACATTATACATGACCACAATAATCATCATCTCATGTCATAGTCCATCTTCATGGGGCCTAGACCAATGGTCCATGATGATATGTGACAGTTAAAAAAAATACTAAACTACTAATAAATTTTGGGATGAAATCTGACTTCCCATGGTAGAGAATACCATTTTGAGAGAGAGGAGAACCAGAAATGGTCACCCCATTATAATGGCTATCTCAAATTTCACTAAACTCCTCATCTTGCTGCTGACATTAAAAAATAGAGAATGGGAGAGATGATGAAAACTAAACACTAGCTATAAACATACCCAATGCATTATCCTTATCATCCTTATGAAACTATGGGAAAATCTGCATAATATTTCACTCCTCTTTTGATTTTAGAACAACATATGTCAGTAAATTCTGGGAAAGAGCACCAGAAACAACATTACCCTTCCCCAATTTGATGGTGATATTTAATTCAAATATATAACGGTATTCTTGTTATCATCATTATCTAAGAGTCATATCTTTTTTATCAAAGATATATTCATACTCTTATTATAATAATAGAAATTGAACATTTCCCCAATAATATATTTCTGAAAGCATTTATGTGCATGAATAACTACAACAATATCTTATTCGTGAGGGAGGTATTTCTTCTCATGCAACAGTAGATTATGAGTGACATATGTTACCACATGGTCTTCCAACAAACTTCCCAAACAAGCACCAGAATCATTAAAAAATAAATATCACTAAACGTGGGTAAGATTAGAATATTAGCTGATGTCAAAAGTCATTTCTTTTCATCAAATGAAGAAAAAACCATTGAATCCCATGTGAGTTTCACCACTATCTTATTATGAGAATTAAAATGTGACACAAATTTAGAGAAACCTTTAAAAACAATCGGTAGTATACAACATGACCATTGAAGCATTGTATCTCACCTACATTTGGTTGTTCCTTCCTAGCCCTGACATCATTTACCTTCTCAGAATCAAATGATATGTGTTGTTTGGAAATATTGTGCCATAAGATCATCATTATTTAATCCAGATACTAATTTTTTAAAAATTTCTATAAAAATTGTGACATCTCAAAATTTATATTCCTAAACTCATATGGATGTCATGCTCGTACACATATTTTTAATAATACATAATATTATCCACAAACACAATAAAAAACGTTTCAATATATTGATGGAATATACCATTCATAAAATCCATAAAACTCCAAGAGTGTTATTTATACAAAAAGGAATCACATGATATTCAAAATGGCCATAACTTCTCCTAAATGTAGTATTCAGTATATAAGACTCCCATTCTCTTAATATATGATAACATGACCGAATATTGATCATTGAAAACCATTTCAAGACTTTATGAGATTAATATAATCATCCCCATGAAGAAATGTGAACTGGTTCTTAATTGTTACCTGGTTTTACTTATGATAGTCCACACACAGCTGAAGTGAATTATTTTTCTTCATGTAAATGTTCATTAGGGCTACCCAAGGAAAAAAACTCAGGTGAACAAAACCACTTTCCAGTAGGTCATCCAACTAACACATAATGTCATTCAGCCCTACTAGTTCTATATGATAAAATGTATTGATATTAGATATGTACTAGGAAGTAGTTCAATATTAAACTATATATATATATATATCTAGAGGAGAAACAGAGGCGTCATTTGGGAAAACATTAAAAATGTCTTTCACGACAATGGGATGATCAAAAACTGATGAAACTTCATCAGGCACAATAACAATAGCAGACATCAAACACTTGATCAGAAGGTGATAAGGCCTTGCGTGACATGAACTCAGGAATCACTCCCCCTAAAACAAATGTGATATCCAATCTGAAGAGAGAAATGAATCACACCAATGATAATAATAAACCTCACCTTGATAAGCACCAATAAAATACATTCAGATGAAAACAACAATCAAATCTATATCAAATTCAAGAAAATCCAAGACCAACTCTAGATCTTCTATTCTTAATATACATAGACAACAAAACCCACTCTTTTTCCTCTTCCAAGATGTATTAGTGACTCCATTACAAACAATATAAGTTAAATTTTATTTTTATAAATATAAATGAAACATGAATAAATAAATTAGTGGGAGGAACTAGTATGAAATAATGAAATCTATCTAGATGATTCAATAAGGATAGTATCTCTAGCTATTGTCAAACATTCATCAAACTACATTGGAATATCATATACTATGTGAAATTTATTTACTCCAGAGGCATGATGCTAAATCATTATAGTTGTTGATGATTTTGAATATGTTATAGTATCCATTGGAGCTAATGAACCATGACAATAATGAGTCATAGTCAATTCTTGAAAGAAGCCTTTTAAGTTTCCCACACATCCACATCTTTTTCATGTCTTCAAGGGAATGGGATAAGAACTCCTTGTGTATTCAAAATATCCACAATGATATAAATTCATATGAACACTTATATCTATATTATATTTTTTGGAGGAGGATCCTTGTTGAGACCTAGAACCACCAATTATGCATTGATCCTTCAACTTCCATTTCTTCTCATGCGCTCCACTAACGCTACCACCCGATGGAGGAGAAGATGTTGAGAATCCAACCATACCCACCATGTTCATTTATACCATTACAGATATTTCTATTTTCTTCTCATAGGTAGAAATATTTAACATAAATACATGTGATATGATTTTTAATCACAAACCATGAACGTAATTCTAATCTTTTAGTTGGTCGTTCCTCACATTGTCTAACGAAAAACAAACATGATCAGAAAGAAAATTTGTATAAGCCAACATCGAAAACTCTCCCTACTAAAAATTTAGGAAATATAGAGACTTTACCAATTATAGGGACTTTGGAAAAACATCTGGAGAACATTTTTTTGAAACCCTTACAATCAATGTTCACATGTATGTATTCCTAGACTATGTAATACCACCATCATTTTCCATAACAATCGAGGCTAAACATGGTATACATCACCATGTAATTCATAGGTTTCACCAAAGTTTAAAATATTTGATCGATATTATCCATCGAGTCCTCCACCAATTTACGATAATCATTCCTTTAATTGACGTTGTCTTTTCATTCGAAAAACCTTTGGAATAATCATTCCGTCTTATAGATCTTGTTTGTACCTCAACAACGGATTATTGAACTAGTGGTACATATGGATCAAAAAATAATCTTCTCTTATAATTGTTTCAATTATATTATGATCTATTGGTGGATTATATTGAGGTGCATCAGTTTTACACTCAAAAAGAACTTATGGAAGTCATCTTGGAGGCATACTACTCCACACAAAATCCTAAGAATGATCAGATATTAGAAAAACTCTCAGTCTAAACCAGAAACCCATAAAAAGAAGCTTAGATTTAAAAAAATACCCTGAACATGTCAAACATATCCCAACATCCCATGGAAATGTCTGTATCTTCATGAAAAGAGCTATCCAAAAAAATGAATCAATATTCCTTTCATGTCTCAACAATCATATCTACTATCTAATAGATTTCCACGGATAAGGACTCTAGGGGATAGACCTCATTTGATACCACTTTGTAATGAGCTGATCATAGTTTGCCTCAAACCTAGAACCCAACCCATCCTATCACGTACCCCTAAGAATGATCCTGATACCCACAGGCTGGATAAAAGCACATAAACATCGAACAACATATCCGAGAGAATAATTTTTACCCACATTAATAAACACAGGGAATATATATGCATAGACCACGAAGGAAAAATGTAATGATAAAAAATATATTCCCTCGTAATAAATAACATTGGAAATGAACATCTGAAAATGTATCATAATCTCCAAGAGACAAGTCCAACCATAATGTACCAATACCTAAAAGTTACTTGATTGGATAGAGTGGATAGACTCCCAACATCTAAACCCCAAATACCCAGCTCATTTGACATGAATCCCCACTTTCTCACTATGGTTCCTTTCTTCTCTCTATAATGGTAAACATCCAATGGTCTACTAACCACAGAAGCGGTGCACAAGGTTTGAGATAATAGGCTCAATAGGATCCCACCTAGGAGTCCATTAACAAGCATCTATACAAAAAATCAAGTATACTACTTTCAAATAAAACATGGAATGATAATAAGTATATCCATTTTATAGAAAACATGGTTAACATTACCCATTTTAATAGTTCTAAAACAAAAAAGGTATATAAATTTCAACTAACATCTTCCATATCATATTTCACAATAATAATACTGCATATAAAGGGTACAACATAAAAGTCAAGCAACAAAAACTGAAGCATTGGTAACAAAACAAAGGATCAATATAGGTCATACTATAAGACTACTAATATCATGACCAATTAGGATCACAATTTGGTTCATAGAACATAGGACTAGGAAGAAGAGGACTACCCCCTGAGTGAACCCCATAACCATGTAAATATATGTACCATAGAACAATATTCATTCAAAATAGAGGAAATCCAAAGGAGAAAAACTCATGATAACAACCAATATATGGACAATGTTCTCAGGATAAAGCTCCCACCTATGTAACTAAGGTAACCCATGTGATGGTTTTAAACATTTCATTTCAATGCTTTGAAAACCATTTCAATAACTTTTCAAAATCCCTTTGAATACATTAAAAATACCCATTTCCTTTCAATTTATCAACTACCAGGGACAACCATTTTTCATTAAAAAATTACTTCAATATAAATAATATAGTCATTCCAATTATATGTATGAATCTATTTTCAAGGCATGAGAAATAAGGTTCATCATAATCTAATAGAGATGAAACACCCTACCTCAAAACTCAGGTTGTAAATTCCCACAATGCGATCCAGAAACAGTAATACTAAATAATGTCTACAATGGACCTTGAATCCAATACACATATAAAGATATATTCATTTTAGAAAAAGGGTATCATGGAGACGGGGAAACCCACATCCTATAGGAACAAACATTAATTGCACCGTATCCAAAAATGAAATGTCCTCCCGAATAAGATCAGACAAAATATTTGGAAGAACACATTATAAAACACCAACTCAGACCAATGAATTCGATTACACAACTCAAGGGAAATACCATGACCAATGGGTATGATGATGTGGAAAGGCCACACACCCAGACAGATGCACCATAATTGCGATGAATATTGAATGTTATTCTAATAAATCTAGAGGGAACGATGTCCTAAAAATCATCAAAAAGGAACCATTGTTTTGGATATATGGGTATATGGTGGAAGAAATGTCACCTCAAGCCTATATGGTGCCTTAAAAACTGCCATCTAAAGTAATTACATGACATGTAATTCCTTTACACATTGTGAAATCCCCAATGTTCTAGTTCACAAAAAAACCATCCCATCATATTAAAAATAATATATTTAATTTTTTCATGACATGTAAACATTCATCAATTCATGTATCATTTCAACGAATTAATACCTTTCATGGAATTCACCAAGAAATCATTAGAGGCCTTGAAACCTAGTTAAACGACATGAAATCTTCCTCCAGCCTACAAAAATTACTTGTTAAAGCTGAGAGTCCAACAAATCTACGACTTATACATTATAGGTATCCTCCCTATTCCTAATTATAACTATATAGAAATAAAGGGAAACCACTATGAGGTTATGTATACATTTGAATGATTGATAATGGGATGATACACTCACTCTTTTATTAATATGGTGGATCTATTAAAAAATCTTCAATAATTATATCCTTACAAACTCAACATCAGGTCCAACAAAAATGGTGAGGATATCATGGTTGTATTGAAAAATAATGAAAACATACCATTTTATTTTAATAAAATATTTTTTTACCCTAGTATTAACATGAAAAAATTAATTTGTTGTATCACCATTTCAAATAGGATAATTTCCTTGGTACATAAAAATGTACAAGCAAATAAAATCCCATTTTAAATGGTCAAAAATGAAATGATATATTTCAAACTATGTTATGAAATTTCACACATTCTATCACGTGAAGAATGAGAATAAACATCAAACTATTAGTCTAAAATATAAGCCTATAACTATTTGGAATTGTTGAATAATTCCACGAAATTTTCCCCAAGTTTATTATCAATCCATAAGAAGAATAATAATATTTTTTAAATTTTCGATCGACTCACAATGTCACATACTTTATCAAAACATGAGATTCTAACAGGGTTGGGGATTTACTATAGGTGTATATAAATTAAGTGTTTAAGTTTTATAGATTATCATTTTCAATTTTATCTGATTGAGGTCTACAATTTACCACACATTTTTGGAAGTCACCATTGTTGACTATATGAATCCAATTTTCCATGAAAACAAAATATAATTTAAACAAGTATTTCATTTAAAATTTTACAATTAAAATATTAGAAAATATTTTGGGTCATTTTATCATGGATTTTGGTGGATCATGTCATTATTATATAAAATTATGAGGGTTCCCATTTAATTTCAGTACTTAGGGAATAATACAAAATGAATTTTTTTAGGAATTTCATCGCCATCCTTATCTCTCTAAACTAGCTTTTTGGGTCGAAATGAGAGAAACATAACAAGTACTATATTGTATTGTCAAGATGAATACATGAAAATCCATAAGGTTAGAAACTAGATGTATTCTACTTTGAGTAGACATAAATCAAATAAATATTATCTTTTCACCCATTTTTTGTTAATGGAGGTGATCATGTATTTCATATAGTGACAATGTGATGACGTCACCATTATTTAAGAGATCATTGAAAATAATATCTTTGATATTTTGGGTAGTTTTTGGAATCTATATTTTATTTGTGACGTTTAATATTGACTATAACGAAATTCAATATTTATTATTGATTATAATATTTTCCATTTATATAAAATGTAGAATTACCAACCAGATAATATTCAGGTAATTAGTTGGGATGATATTACTGTAGATCCTGTTATTATGTTTATTCGTGAGGTAATTAAAATTCCTAAAAGATTTGTAATAATATTGTGAGGGATAACTATTTCCACGGTTTGAGTTTTTTGGAAGTGTGGTCATATTCAAGGTGATAAATGGGAGTGAGAGAAATTCATGGTGAAGATATGGTCATAACATTTCATATACAAGAAAAAATATATTGTTTTATGATGATTAACATCCAAATTTTGGGGTGATTTTAATTTAATTATTTTTGTTAATTATATAATTTATTTTATATTTATGTTATATAATATTCGGGATAATACTTTGAAAGTTTTCATATAGTTCTAGAATGTTTTTGAGTCATTTTTAGGACATATATTGTGGATGGTTATGGAAAACTGTGATTCTTCAATAGAAAATCATGAAATGTTGATATGTGAGTTTCAATGGAGTAATGAGGTTGGACCATGGTTTGAATAAATATATATCCAATCCATGTAACTATGAAAATTTTGGACATGGATGGTTTAAATGGATGGAATAAATATTAAAAAAATGAGAAACATAACCATAAAGCATATAAATAATTTGAAATTGGTGTTTCATATAGTTTCTGAAAAAATTTAAAAACTATTCATCTTATCTATATGATTTCATAAATTAATGATGAATGATAGATCTAAAAAAAATATTACCTAAAACAACACATTCTTATATCCTTGACATAAGATCTAGACTGCCATCCGTCTTCAAAGGGTTTTCTAGAATTCATTAAATTGTAGAGATGGTTTTCAATAAATCATTTGGTGTTTTATCGTGGAAAAATTTTAAGAGCTCCATTAATCAAATATAAATAAGAAATTCACCACTTCTCTTAAACCGAAACTAAAATTATTTTTGTTATGGTAGGATTTATTGTATCCAACATGTTTTGATTGATCCTTATTTTTATCCATTTGAGAGATATAATAAATAGTCTAGATTTTATATATCATATTATTATTCATGATTTCAAATGAATTCATGGTTTTCATTTTTTCCTTATTTCCAATTTCTATATAATTTTAAAGATATATTATTTTTAAATTAAATTATTTGGGAATTATAATTGAACTATCATGCCAAATATCATTTCAATTATCTACTCACTGGTTGGTTCATCATACATGATTTATGGGTGAATATTGTGATGTGTTTAACTAATTTATTGAACTATTTTAGTAAATTAAATAATTGTTTTCTGTTTGAACATGGAATGGTAAAGTTTTGATGTGTTCATATTCATTGAACCTTATCAGTATAGACATTATTAGTTTGACAACAAATGAAAATGGTTATCACTATGTGATGGATGGTTATAGGATGGATCTTCAGTCATGATCAAGGGATATAAAATTTGGTATGAATGAGTGAGTGATAGAGAGAGAGATCATTGTATGGTTATGACATGTTATTTGAAAATAAATATTTAACCTACTAGTGAAAACTATATTTTAAATAAACTAATAATTATGTTTTTATTTCTAGTTTAAAAAATACTATTAAACTATTTTAATAAATTTTTTATTATGTACAATAATTATAAAAATAATGATAAAAGGTCTTTCTAGATTTATTTACTTATAGGGAAAATCCCTTCCTAGTTTCTTAGTAGGTTGTAATACTCACCCATTGAATATTTACTTTAGTGAATATTTTTTTATACCACATAAAGGATTGTGAATGGTATCATACATATTTGGTGATGCTTATTGATATAGTTTTCAGGTATATTGGAGATAGGGAATGGGATTTGGTTTTGTTTTTGTTTTTTGAGGATGCAGGAGTTCCACAATGGAACATGAGTCTTCCTTCATTTTAGAGTCATATTTCTTTTCGTTTACTATTTCTATTGATACTCTTTTTATTCATTTGGTTATAATTTTAGTCATAGGTTTGCCTCATATATCATTTATATTTGTCATAAATTGTCCCACAGATCTCGTGTTGTGACTACCGTATCTCTGCATCCCAAAGGCCAGGGGATGACGACTAGCAGAGAAGGCGTTAATCTACATGCTGGAGGCATTTTCCTGGTTTCTATGCACACACACAGTCAAAACCCCAACCCACAAATATTAAAAGGTAAACATGTATCCCACTAATAAAATAATAGAGAGTACATATTACAAGTTGTAAATAAGGGGCCAAAATATTACCCAAACATAACTAGATGAATACACGAAATTACAATAGTCTCTAAAAAATCTACCTGCAAAAACCCATACCTAAAGGTTACATGATGTGTAGCTGCATGAAGATGTAGAAGTATTACATGCATGTCTATCCTCAATAGGTTCCTCCTGGTCCAGAGCCACCAAGGTCTCTATAAATACATCGGTCGTCTAAAGGGTATGTGAAGAATCTAGGTAGGATGTTGTATGAGTATGCCTCTCCTGTCTATCCTCAATGGGTGTCGCCTAGTATTGGGCCACCAAGGTCTTCGACAAGACGTCAGTCACCTACACAAGACAAAATGTTTATGGGAAAAGACCTTCTAGGGCTGACTAACAAAATATATAGTAGGGACCCAAAACCAAAATGCAATGACCACAAAGAAAACACCACAAAGATGGTATAATTATCTCAACACATGTATTTGTCATCAATACATATTATAATAACTTCTAGGTATACTCATAATAGATTCCAAGACAAAACGTATCCTTCACTGCTAGCCACATGGTTCTATGCATATCATTCTCGATTCCAGGAGGTCCCACACCATGATATATTTGATAGTAACCATGTAGAACATGTCTACCAAAAGTATCGAGAGAAAATCTGTTCTCAATATGACACGATGATTCCCAAATACATATGGTAACATTGAGACAAGGATTCTTGATGTCATGGCCAGTCCATTTACTAGGGATTATACTCATGGCATGTTTGTCCTATGAGGACTCTCTCTTAGATCCCACAACTCATTAAAAACATTCTCTAAGTGGTACAGATTTCATTGGCCCTTCCCAAAGAGTGAACACCAATAACTACCTTATGTACACAACTGAAGTACTAACATTGAGCATCTTGTAATGTTGAGGGACTCATCCCAGATGAGTAACAGTAGTCTACACATTTTTCAGGCCATAGAGGATCACTCGGATTCTTCATGAATTTTGGGACCCTAGGGTCTACTCGACTACTGCTCACTATCGGGCCACTAAGGTCCACTCTGCTACTGCTCATCTGTTGGTCCAGTCATGTATGCTAGGATACTTCTCATTTTTTGATACACACATGTCTTCATTACTACTCTTATTACAAGAGACAAAAGTTTTCATGACTACTTTTATGGATGTCCACATAGGTCTTCATGACTACTCGTCTTCTGTGCCACACATGTCTACAAGGCTACTTGTGTTCCGGGCCACATAGGTCCACTCGACTACTCGTCTATGGGGCCACAGTATAACGACCCAAACATTCATTAATGAAAATTCTTATTGATCTAATTTGATGTATTATTATTTAAAATCATTATATAACATATGCACTTATTTGTTTTTATGTTTTTTGAATTCAAAATACCATTAATAATTGTTACCATTGAAAATATATCTGTTGAATATTGGTCACATGATTAGTATAAATATAGGGCTTTAACAAATCCAATTTACTCAGAAAAAGGAAGTGATGGACTCATCGAGTAGACTTGCCCCGCACGAAGACCATTTTTTGGAGCATGTAAATTAGGTGGTGTCATTGGGATTCTCTCTTTATGAAGCCCAAGATGAGCTTCAACACATTAAGCTCGAACGTAACCGCTTACGTGAGAAGTGAAAGTTATTAGATATTATCAATAGAGAGAAGTTATCTGATCCGACACAAGAGTCTTCCACCATCTCACACCTTACCCTTCTATCATAGGTGTGTGTTATAAGGGGTTATGTAACAAAACCCTAGAATGGTGATTATGTACACTATTTTTATATATAATAAAAATTCATTTTATTATTTTTACTTTGTAAAACGTTTTAAAAAAACAACATTTTTATTTAATATTCTATTAAGAAATATATTTTGTTGAATTTATGGACTTTTTTAATTAAATAATATTTTAATAAAATATTATTATTAAATTAATTTTTTAATATAAATGATCATATAATATTTATGAATACAGTAGTGACTTTAATTATGTTTTGAAAGTCGTTTTAATCAAAACCCATGAATTTTAATAAATATCAGTTTTTTATTTTAAAATTTAAAATTCACATATTTATGTAAATTATTTAGATAAAATAAATATTAATTTTGGAATCATGACATTGAAATTTTCCAATGGGGACCTCTTCATAATTTTCAAAGACAGTCAAATTTTTGGGTAAAAATTTAATATGGTTTAAATATATATTGTGTTTTATGGCATCATAATGACCCAATATTGATGTAATAATATACAATAAACATTATTTTATTCCATTATATGTTTTAACCTTAAAATAATGTGATTTAAGTTTTTTTATTTAATTTACAAAGTCATAGTGGACCCTCCAAGACTTATAAATCGTGTTATCTTTTCCAAATGATTTCCTTGAGAGTGTGACTCATCACCACATATTAAAGCCTAACATTTTAAGAAGATAATACATTGGACTTATAAATTATTTTTTACACTACCCTTTGTCAGAAACCATTGGAAAAAACTATGGTCGGGTTTTTGGTTAGGGGTAGATTTATGTTGTGTGACCCAAACCAAAATAAACCAGAATTCCCTCTCTTTTTCTATATAAACCTACACAAGATCCAACATCCTATTCACTAAAAGCCTTTGTAAATCAATGAAACACTTCACTAATATCTCTAGAAACCACCAAAATATCCCCAAGCTCTCAAAAATCATCTCTGAAGCCCCAACCAAGCCTTTGGGATCACACATCCAAGTAAGGGATCTCTCCCTTTCCCATTTTATCGATGTTTCATAATATTGTTACAAAATTTTATTTTAAATTATAAATTTTGGAGTATGAATTAAAACCTCTACTATAATATCATATTTATGTTTTAATGACAAGATACCCCTTTATTTATCATTAATTCCCCCCATGAACATGAGTTACCATGCTGAAATTCTGTAAGGAATTTATCTCTTCTCATTTACATTCAAGTAATTCAATTTTATTATTAATCTAAATTGCATTTCATTTTTTGGGAAATGTATCTATATGACCCCCTTACAATCCATTTCATGTAAATATGTTTATACATTTAATTTTCTCTATTAATCCATTTTTATGAATTCTTGTATCACGTTGTTATGCTACTGAAATTGCACTGTGACTTTCCTAAACATAGTCATCGTGTAGTGAATACCATGCACATTTCTCTGTCAAGTTTTTTCACCTTTATTAACATTATATAATTGATTTTATAGTTTCATGTAGGTATTCCACATTCTTTTTTCCAGGACGAAATGACAATGTTGATTGATTCTATATTATATGATCAATGTGGCACACTAATGCATGAAATTAAATGATTAATGGTGCGCCATGATAGCTCACCAGTGCATTGGGTAAAGATTAATATCATGATAAATCAAGTGATATGGGGTTTTACAAATGCTAATTAATTTTCAATGGGGGTTTACTCATCCTTCATGTGAAGTGAGACTTTTCTCATCAAAATACCATGTTAAGTGTTGTTTCCTTATAACCATGTTATCATGTTATATCAAACCTTTATGTTCATGTTTCTCTTATGTAATTTTGATATTCCTATTTCCTATCATGTACTGTATTATTCATTTAATGTCTTGTTTACTCCCTTACTAGGCTTTATATCTCACCCTTTTCTTATGCATGTCCTTAGGTTATCCCATGCAATGATAAGTACAAAGGAATTGAGTTCTCCTGTAATGGAATATTTCAATAAAGATGTTGTGTTTTCATATCATAAGTTGTTATGTAATGTTCCTACTTTAAAAAGAAACTGGACCTCTCTATCCTCATAGTTTCCTTATGTGAATATTTTTTGTAATAAATCATGTTTAATTGTGTAATGAAGACTGATGTTGTCATAGTTGGTATTAGATGATAGGTTTAGTTATTTTTTGGATTATGAGTAGAAAAAACCTATAGAATCCATAGAGATAATAAAATGTATAATAAAAACAACCCTAAATTTTTGTGAGTATGGATTAAGTGGTTTATCAAGAAAATACTTCCCTGTCTAAATAGGAGTAGGTTGAGGCGGCTCTTGAACATATGTACATAGGAGTAAACACTCCAACAAAGAGTTTCGGTCTAGACCTGAGGTATCCTGGTACACAACAACGGGCCTTGCTTCACTCTTGGTTACGTCACTCCTAGGGGATATGTTTTGGTAAAAATATTAGCATAGTATGAACCATTTTAAGGGAATAAAAAAATGCCCCTAAGAATATCTATTGACAAAAAGATAATGTATAACATTGATTCCAACCTATATATTCATAAGTTAAGGAAATAAAAGTTATTTATAAGTCATCCTTTTTTCCTTCGATTACATTATATGTGTTACCCCTAACAATCCTTTTATTCCAACCAATGGCTGGTAATAAGAATACTCGGGATAACAACTGATGCGAAGATCAATGTAAATATTGTTCAAATGAGATGCCTAATCCAATAGGAGCGATAATTGAGAACATTGTCCCGATACACTCTTAGTTAACTCAAAATTGGAATAGAAACATGTGTCATGAAAAACATTCAACCCCCCCCCCCCCCCCGCCTATGAAATAACAAGCCTCAATTAAGATCATCATGACACAAAGGCCTCCAACATTTTAACGGTCATCTGATCGGTCAATCTCCGAACAATGGATCACCTCCATTGAAAAGATATTCACCAAGCATCAATGTTCTTGAACAAGAGATGGTTCTATTGGATTTCTATCATATGTATGGTGATGTCGATCAATGGTGGACATCATTAAAAATTATGAAGCCTAATGAGGGGATCGAGGTATTGATATAAAAGAATTTATCAATAAAAATTCGATAAATATTTTCCTCGCACCCTCTAACATAAGATGGAATGAGACGTCCTTTACCTGAAGAAAAAAGACAATGAATCTATCGGAGCGTACGAGAAAAACCATACAAGGATTTCATGATATGCCTCTAGATTTTTCATTACCCTTGAATGTATATTTGACCACTTCTTTTCTTGGAAGAATCCTAGCCAAAGAAAATCAATGGTGATCTGTGACATTCATAGCTACGAGGAAATTTTCTATGGTCCTCTAAAAGATGAAATGAAGATCGACAAAACCCAAGGGTATCATGGAGATAATATGCATAAGGTGGACTTCAGTTCTTGTGGTTTGACGGATAAATCCAATGGTGCTAAGAAGATCTAGAACCCCACTTTCCAAATATGTGGAATGAATCACCCTGGAAATTCCTTGAAGGGGACGAGTAAATGATTTAAGTTTGGAAGAGAAGGGACCAGGACGTTAATTACCCACGAGACAAACCAATGACTTCGAAATAGGATAGTAACTCTCCATTTGACCCTCAACACATTGTTCATTGCTTCAACTACAATGAAACAATTAACCTTGGAAATTAGTTCCCTATAGCACGGGTTTTTAGAGGCAACCAAAAATCATAGAATTAATGATTTCAGTGAGTTCGAGAAATGGAGAAATAATTACATCGCATGAATATAACACCTATTGTATCATAATATATGGATTAAACATCCAGTAAAACCTCTTCATACTCTATGTGGTGGAATTTGATGAAATTATTGGAATGAATTTGATTTCCTAATATAGAGTAAACATAAATTTCCATCGGAGGGAAATCACTCTATATATTTAGAATTGGATGGTGATTCTATAAAAGTGATAGGAGGATGACGAATATTATTTAGCACCATCATCTCAAGTGTGGATATTACTAGCCTATGATCATGTGTATAAGGCTCATATGATTGAGTCAAAGGATAAAACCATCCTTCAATACAAGCATATTGTGATATAATTTGATGATGTATTTCCAGATGAATTTCATGGTCGTCCTCTTAGAGGAGATGTTGTATTCTAAATTAACCTTAGATCTACAACATTAACAATATCCAAGACATCATATAGAATGGATTTTGCGGAGATTGAGGATATGATGAAACAATTAAAAGAGAATCTAGAGAATGGGATTATAGGCCTTAGTGCTTCAACATGGGGTGTTTCAGTCCTCTTCTTCAAAAAGAGGATGGGCCAATGCACCTTTGCATTTATTATTGTTTAAATAAAACAATAATGATAACGAAAAATTATCATCTACCTCAATTTGATGACCTTTTAAATTAGCTATGTGGAGCACAATACTTCTCCAAGGTTGATCTATGGCTGGGTTATTACCATGTATGGATGAAAAGAAGGATATCCCCACGACTACTTTCTATACAAGGTACGGGAACTATGAATTCAGAATAATTCCTTTCGGACTCACCAATTCTCCATCGATTTTCATGGACTAAATAAGTTGAATATTTAGAGATTACTTTGAAATTTTTGTTTTTCACTTAATAGATGATATTCTAATATACTGCAAAACCAAGGAGGAGCATGATAAGCGTCTAAACACTTTACAAGACACCTTGAGAAAGGATACGCTTTATGAGAAGTATAGTAAGTGTGGCTTCTAGTTGAAGGAGGATTCATTCTTGGCCTATATCATCACAAGAAATGGGATATCTATGGATCCCTCTGAGACATATGAAATTAATGGATGGATGAGGACAAAATCGGTAATGGATATCCATAGATTCCTATGTTCTCTGTATATTATAGTTGCTTTGTGATGAATTTATCACAATTGTCCAGCCCTCTTACCAATCAAACTCAAATTGGGGTAATGATTTCATGGAGTGATGACTATGAAGAGAGCTTCACAGAGTTGAATAGGAGTTGGAGGTTGTGATCATTGCAGGTAAAATATGGTGGCATAATATATATGGGTAGAATTGTGAGATATATACTGATCATAAGAGCATCAAATATATATTCACACAAAAAGAGTTTAATATGTGCCAACAATGGTGGATAGAGGTCTCATCAAGGATTATGACTATTCAATCCACTAAAATACCGATAATGAAAACATGTTGGTAAATGATCTATGTATAAGGGATCATGCATCTTTATCAATGATGTGAATTGAATATAATCTAATCTACATAGATTAGTAGAGGATGTACATGGGAATAATTATGCGAGGAACTTCATCAATACTTTCTCAAATGATTTCTGAACCATCCCTGAGAGAGAAAATAAAATATTTACAATAATAGAATGTAGAAATTATGAAATTATTGGATGTTATCAGAAATGGGAAATCATTAGAGTTTCTGGAAGAGAAGGATGGAATAGTGAGATTTGGGTCACGATTATGTGTACCATCCAATTGAGATATAAAGAAGGATCTTCTGAATGACGAACATAGATCATCCTTCCTTATTCACCCAGTGAACAAAAATATTTATCGAGATATGCATGATAATAATTGGTGGGAAAAAATGAAGAAGGAGATCGCTGAGTATACATCAATGTGCCTGGTATGTTAGAAAGTGAAGGGTGAGAGGCATATGTTCATGGGGATGATGGAACCATTACTCATACTAGTGTGGAAATGGGAGAAAATCACTATATACATCATCATCAGACATACAATGATATCCAATGGAAACAATACTATCTGGGTTGTTTTGGATTGTCTTACAAAGACTGTACACTTCATTTCAATTCAAGAGGATTTCTCATTAGATCAACTGGCATAGATATATATCCGAGATGTGGTAAGGATAAATGGGGTACCACTATCAATTTTATCCGATCATAATCTAATATTCACCTCAATTTCATGAAGAGTCTCTAACACACTCTGAATACCGAGTTGAAATTTTGTACAACTTATCATCCTCAAACAGATGGCCAATCTGAGCATATTATCCTAACACTTAATCACATGTTGAGACCCTACCCAATATAATTCATAGGATGGAAAGATCAAAATCATCCTCTATTTGAGTTCTCTAACAATAACAGTTTCCTCCCAAGAATCCAAATGTCTCTATATGAATCCCTTTATGGGAAGAGTTGTAGAACACAAAAAATATGTGATGAAGTTGAGAAGAGAGAACTCCTAGTTTCAGAAATGGTTGAAGAAAAGGTGGAGAAGGTTAAGAACAACCAACAATGCATTAAAGCTCCACAGAGTCGACAAATGAGCTATGTTGTTAATCTAAGATGAGACATATAGTTTGATGTCAGATATATGTGATTCCTCTCTATATCACCATGGAAGAGGGTTATGATATTTGGGATGAAGGGAAAGATTAGTCCAAGGTACATCATCATTTTTCAGTTCCTTGATCGCTTGGGAGTAGTGGCATATTGAATAGCACACTCACCTAACCAATATCATGCTCACAATTTAGCTCAGGTATCACTCTTAAAGATTTACATACATGGCCCATTACATGTACTCATTCCACAGGTGGTACCATTGGAAAATGTACTCTCCTCTAAAGATAAGCTGCTGGAGATCTTAGATCATAGGGAAAACGTTCTACGAAATAAGACAAGGTCCCTTGTGAAAGTGTTGGGGATAAACCCAAATATTGAATATGAAACATATGAATCAGAGGAATCAATTAAATAGAGTTACCCACATCTATTTTAGTGTGATAAAGGAAATTTCTAGGGCAAAAATTCTTAAGGGGTGATTTTAATGAGCCAAACATTCGTTAATGAAAATTCCTCTTGATCCAATTAAATGTATCATTATCTAAAATTGTTATATAACATATGAAATTATTTTCTTGTATGTTTTCCGGATTTCAAAATACTGTTTATAATTGTTACCTTTTTCTAATATAGTCGTTGAACAGTGATCACATGATTATTATAAATATATGGCTTTAACTAATCCAATTTACTCAGAAAAATGAGGTGGTGGACTCATCTAGTAGACTTACCCATACGAATTCCATTTTATGGAGCGTGTAAAGGATGTGGCATCATTCAACTTCGCTGTTGTCTAATCCCAATATGAGATTCAACATGTTATTCTCGAATAGAATCACCTAAATGAGATGAAGAAGTTGATATAGATTACCACCTATGTGATGTAATTCGAGCCACCCCAAGAGTCTCTCACCATCGCACATCTTACCCTTCAGACATATGTGGTTGTTATAAGATGTTATGTAACAATAAACTAGCACTATGATTACATACATTATTTTTATAGAGAATATAAAATAATTTCCCTATTGTTACATTTTAAATAGTTTTTAATGAAAAACAACACTTTTAGTTAATATTCAATTAAGAAATATATTTTGCGGAATTAATGGATTTTTATTAATTATATAATATTTTAATAGAATATTATTACTAAGTTAGTTTTTATTAAATATAAATGATCAAATAATTTTTATGAATATAATAGTGATTTTTATTATGTTTTGAAAACCATTTTTATCAAAACCCATGAATTTTTTATAAATGTAGGTTTTTATTTAAAAAATAATCATTTAGATAATTATAAAACTATTTAGATGAAATGAATATTATTTTTGGAATCAGGTCGTTGAAATTATCCAATGGTGAATGATTCATAATTTTATGAGGCTGTAAACTTTTTGGGTAAAAATTAAATACCATTTAAATATATAATGTGTTTTAAGACATCATAATGAAACAATAGTGATGTAATAAAATACTATGAATATTATGTTAGGACAATATATTATTTACCACTAAAATAATGTGATTTTAGTTTTGTTTAATTTATTTTACAATGCCATAGTGGACTATCCATGACATGTAAAACATTTTATCTTATTAAAATAATTTCCTTAAGAGTTTCACTCACCACAACATAAGAAATCCTAATATGTTAAGAATATTTTCCATTGGCCATACAAAATATTTTTTTTCACTCCCCTTTGGAAAAATCGATGGACAAAAATAGTGGACAGGTTTTCAGTTTGGATTATTGTAATGTGTGGTGACCCAAACCTAATTAATAAAAAATTCCCTCTACTTTCGTATATAAACCCACCCAATATCCCACTTAATAAGCACTAAAATCCTATAGATCACGACTAACCCATGAAATCCTCTCTCAATAATCCATCCAAGTTGCTCGAAGCTCTCATATGGCCTCTCTCAAGTCCCTCGCAAGCCTTTGGGAACACATTTCCAAATAAGGGATACCTCCCTTTCTCATTTTGTCCTTGCCTCTTAATATTGTTATACAATTTTATTTTTTATTATAAAAGTCAGGGTATGATTTTTAACAACATCTATACGTTCGTCTTTATGTTTTAATGATGATAGGCATATTTCTCTCTCAATAATGCCTCCCATGATCACTCGTTACCGTGCCAAAATTCCGTAAGAAATTTCTCTCTTCTCATTTACATTCAAGAAATTATATTGTATTATGAATCTAAATTCGATTAAATTTTTTGGGACATGTATATATATGAACCCATTACTATACATTACATGTACATATGATCATATATACCTTTATCTATCATCGACCATTTTTATGAATTCTTATACCACGCTGTTATGCTGCTGAAATTGCACCATGAAATTCCCATACAAAGTCATTATATAATGAATACGACACATATTTCTATATGAAGGGGATTATAAGATAGGAACATTTAGTTATGGATTATATAGTTTAATGTATTTATTCCACATTCCATTATCATGGAAAAAATGACGATGTTGAATGGTTTTCTGTTATACAATCCATGTGGCACACATCTCCATGAAATGAAATTATTAAGTAGGGTGTGCCCAGATAGAGCTCCAGTAAATTGGGTAATGATTGGTATCAAGATTCATCAAGTTAAATGAGGGCTTACTCAATATAGTTCATGTTTAATGAGTTTATACTCATGCTTCATGTTCAATGATCCTTGGATCATGCTAATACCATGTTAAGTGTCTTCGCCACATTTCCATGTTATCTTGACTTATCATGCCTTTATATTCATGTTTCCCTTATGATCCATTAATATGCCTATTTCCTAACATGTACTATATTATTCAGGTAATGTTTTTTTACTACCTTACTTTTTTTATAGCTCTCCCTTTTCATATGTATGTCCTCAGTTTATCCCATGTAATGCTAAGTATTAGGAATGTAGTGGTCATGTAAAGGAATTTTTCAATAATGATGTTTTGTTTTTATGTCCTTAGTGGTTTTTTAATGATCCTAAAATCCAAATACAATAGACCTCTCAATCCTTAGAGTAGTCTTAATTTCATTTTTATTTAATAAATCATGTTTATGTGTGTATTAAAGACCAAGGTTTTCATACACATATGTCCTATTGGAAATTTATTCTCTTCATATCGAGTCACAAGATTCCCACTTGTATCACACATGATTCATGGAGAATCTAATTCTACAGTCATTGGTAATATCTAAAACTACATAGAAAATAACATGGAGTATGATAAAATAAAATACTCATCACAAGGGTCCCAACACTGCAAAAGGCTAATCAATAGGATTTACAATTTGCATGTGATGACCATTTTACTAAAAAGGCGTCAGTTGGGTTCAGGTCCCTTCTGACCCAGCCGGACCGACCTGAACCAACCCATCTCAGGGTCTACATAACTGAACTGAGTCTGACCTGACCTAGATCTGAACTACTTCAGGTCCGTCTTGGATGGTATGAGTTGTTGGTCCGGCCCCCCTCCTGCTTGGCCCAGTGTGAGCAGTCCAGCCATCCTGGAGGAGATGCAGCCAACTCCAAGCATCCCCCCTGCACCATACGGATCACCACAATCATAGTCCCAGGGGACCACATCATAGTTTCCATGTCCCTCTGCAATTATCCTGGCTGGCTATCGGTGGACTACTACACCACCAATGATGGATGTCGCGGGACCCCTACTCACTACCACGAGTCGCCACCTCCACCCCATCGTAGCCCGCTCGGCAGGGCTTTCCATAGCCTAACATAGTGCCCCGTCAG
The DNA here is from genome assembly GCA_963277665.1 of Viscum album. NCBI lineage: Eukaryota > Viridiplantae > Streptophyta > Magnoliopsida > Santalales > Viscaceae > Viscum > Viscum album. The sequence continues at coordinate 1,254,763,968 of OY728141.1, forward strand.
CACCATGATCCAATTGTTCATGACCTCCTCTAAAGCGGTGCGCTGCCGGTGCACTGCCTTTTTAGGATTTCACCACTGCGATCCATGTTTTGGGATCATTACACCGAATAATAGGCATCAGATGATCTATTATTCATATCCCCATGAAGAATTATAAGAACATGATGTCAAAAAAAAGAAGATATCATAGAAGAAGGTTGATGGATGAACCTATTCCATTGTTCATTACGACATCAATCATATCTCGTTTGTTGGATCGAATATAGGTAATCAAAAACTTGATTTAATCGCCTAGAATCAAACCTGATAAAGTGCCACCAACAAGAACAATTATCTGTAGGTCAACATGTTTGTCTACTAACCCTCGTTTATCATTTAGTCAATGAACGGGGAAGAAAATAATCAATAACAATCTCTACATAGAAAAAGGATTGGTCAATGTTGGGGTTCAGTCGTTTTTGGTGATCCGATAAGAGATATCACAATATTTCATCTTGCCGATCATCAATCTGTGATCCATCGTGCTTGGTGATTTGGGATTCATTATAATTAATTTCTCACCAATGAAATTATTCCAGCGCCTCAGAGAAATATCATAGGTCATTCCTTAATCAAGTATCATTGTTAATTAACATAATTGAACAATCATGATTCATTATTTCCATTACACAGAGTTACTACATCGTTACGATGTTTCAATTATGGAATGAAATAGCTACCATGTCACTGCCTTATAGAGATTAATATTGTAATAAAATAAACCTTTTATGATTATTTTAGGAATCCATAAAATTCCTGAAAATTTAAATTTACCCTCGACCCACGTAGATCAAGGTTAGGCCCCACCAAAGAAAAGCGCACTATCACACGTTCAACAGTACTTTCAGTTTTTTAATCCATGTTACCATTTATGGGTTATCAGAAATAAAATAATCATTATTTAAGTATTTTATTTACTGTCATGTCCCAAATAGTAAATTCCACAGTCAGCCCATGCAGGCCAATGGTATGATCTTCCTAAGGAAATCAAACCCTCATGAGCTCAACATTGGTCACATATTTTCACTCTAAGACACTTTTTTTTGAGTTATAAGGATTTGAAATATAAAATAAATTTATTTAATTATTTTATTTATGATTATTCCATTTTCGGGTTTTCTCACTGGTGACCCATTCCGACTAAACCTATGATTCCCCTAGAGTAATCCCACATCTATTAACGCAATAGTACCCTTTTATTTTTGATTAGGACACCCATTTATGAGTTATTACACTATTTCTGGAAATCTTCTCATGCACGCTTTATATAATTTAACATTTTTTCACAGATCATTTCAGGAACTTCATGCCTCTGAATTTCATGTCTTCTCTGTGACTGCTCTTGAAATAATAAAATATGTTTAAAAAATTAAATTTTATATAGAATTCATGGAAATAACATTACCTCAACCATTAGGGATTTACGTCCTCTAAATAAAAAACAAGGGTAATGAAGAAAATGAGGGTACGAGCAAGAAATTGGGCCTCCCACTCCAACATTATCTCATTGAAATTTTTATGCTACCATCAAACACCCACTATAGGATTCGATCGCCCATGAGGGGTCCTCTTCTATTGATCCTTGACCTCTACTAGAACATTGCTAAGGTCACCCTGTTGTAAATGTCCAACTCACCCCAATACCATTGAATGAGAAAAAACAACCCACGAAACTGATTCATAAAAGAAATAATCTTTTTATCTCAATATGTAAGACCATTCTTAATGCATTCTATCATCCCCAGTGTCTTCCTGGACACCCTCACACATACCCTTTTTCATCGTGCCACTCTAGTATTCTCTTCTACAACTACACATCCTCTGACATGAACAACGTGCCTCCCCACCTTTCGAATGTCCGTCATAGATATTCCATGTGGAAAACTAAGAACGTAAATACTCATAATTAGTTTCACATATTAGTGCCACCCTAAATAATTTAACAGTGTACATTTAACAATAAACGACTGGATAAAGCTACATCTTCCCCTTTTATGAAGGATAACTATAACGAGGCCAACTACTCAATTTCCACAGTCAACAACTATGGACTGGATATCTTTCTGATATAATCCACTACCTAGTTCCCCTTACTAGGAGTATAGATTACATTAATTTCATTGTCTTTGTGGAACTCTAGGTATCGTCTTTGTCACATATTCAAATCCTTCTAAGATAAGATATACTTGAGAATATTATGGTTAGAGTAGATTGTATACCTTTCACCCATGAAGGTAGTGTCACCACATCATCAATGTCAAGACTACCGCTACCCACTCAAGATCGTGGTGCTCAAAAAATATTGTCTTATTTGCTAAAAAGACAACATGAACCTTTCTATTCTGGTGAAAAGGATCCCCATTCAACTGATTGATGCGTTCATCAATCCTTTGGAAGTGGATACACATTCTACATGGCCAAATGGTGAATGGGTTAGTAATTCAAACATAACCCTGAACACTGGGTCTTACTAAGCCCTTCCAATGTAAATTCACTACCTACACCCTCAACTCACGAAGCTCTGTAACATCCATCTCATATACTAATGCAGATATCAGTTCAATCTCATTTTGTAGACTAATGTAGAGGTACATCTCATTGTTGGGAAGTAATCATTGTAACTCAAAACATCCACTGCCACGTGGGTAAGGCTGTCTGACTCACATGTGATCAGTTTCACCCTCCTATACTTGTGTTTATCCCGTGTTTCTTGGGTCTCATGTTTCTATTGCCAAGGTATAATCCACTCTTATGATGCATAAATACTATATTTTTTACCAAAATTAATCAATCTGACCATTAACTATGAATGACCAGTCCATTCCCAGACTAATAGTGTATGGCCTTGATGCTTCCACCAAGAGGTTTTGATGAAAAATCTCACCTCCAGGGTCAAATCACACCATAAACATTAGTGTCATTATCATGTATCATCCCATATCTATATCCAGACATAAGGAACAAGTCAACGGTTTAACCGGAAATAGTAGTCAGTAAACAAAATTTGTGACAAGAAGTAATGATTAGCACATGTATCTATTAAAATGGAAGCAAAGAGTAGACGCAGACAGTACCTTGAAACATTTCTAGAGCCCTTGGTTCATAATCCTTGTCTGCATGCACCATACCCCTTCTCCCTATCCTCTAGCTCGTGAGCCTAGTGTGGACCTCATTAGGGTGGTGGTTGTAACATGTAGAAATTTATACCACTCCTCCTACTCTCCTCGCTCATTTTTCACATCTTCCACCCTACAGATTAATTTGACCATGTCTCTATCTCATCCCTGGTGGCCCATCCACAGTTTCACTATCAGCATGATGGGCTAGAAAATCTCTAGAGAGATATACCCGTCACCCTTTTGAAAATAATTACCTATTTATAGGAATTATGGACTCACCCTATGATCCTTTATATATTGATCCCCTATCATGGGACATCTTCGCAGAACATCTCACATGTCCAAGTCATTAAGAATGACATCAGATTCTTCCTTTACAACTGCAGTCATCCACTACATGTATCTGCTCAGCCAAAGGCCTTTCAACCACAATTGATCTCTCTTGGGCCATATCATAATTACGAATGCATAGAGTAATATTTATGGATCATATGTCTCTAAACACATCCCTCTCAGAATTCCTAGCCTTTATGCATTGGTCGCATCATATTCATCGAGTACCATGAATTATCTATAGACCTTGATGAATACTCAACCATCAACATGTATTCAAAATGATTCTATAGAAGATCATTGTAAAACAGATCCCATATATTTTATGGAAATATCTCCTTCATTGATAATGGTTCCAAATATATGTCCATAAAAGAATCACACAATCCTATGATTGGTTAATATATCCCGCACCATCACCCTACTAATCCACATAAAAAGGATCACTTCCATGACCCCCATATGATCTAATGTTGTCCGGACTAGATAGAAAATTTGGACACCATCTCATGATAGTCCTTATCCACATGTGATTCAGGATCTCCTCAGAACCTTATGGGTCTCTATCACTGGTACTTGTGATGTGTGCTCAACCCTCACATCTCATATGTTGGTACTTAGATTACAATCTACTAGTCCAAAGGTGGTTGTATAGCTGGTACACCACCCGGTGGTGTTGTGAAAGGTACTAACCATTATAACCATTCTGTCCCCAAGTCGATCATCATCGTAATCACAAGGGGGAATCCGGGATTGCTATCTACATGGTTGCATCATTAAACAAAACATGATGTACATAAATCCATAGATTATACCTATTCAACTGACTCAAGGAGGACATGGAAAACTCAACCCATTCCTATACGATTAATTTACCATTGTTTTCTCATGAAACTACTATTTTAATTTACCAATTAGAATAGAATCATTCCGGATCCTGGTGTATGGATATGTCAGCCACCACACCAATAGTGGATTCCCTATCCTGAAAACCGAACTCGAATTACATAACACCATTTCCTCAATCCAAGCTCATTGACACTAGGTTATTAAGGCAGAACTGACCCCCTTTGATACCTATTTTCCATGACCTATCTGACAAGTCCAATGTCGTGAGTACCCCAAGAACTCCTACCAAAGGTCAGGGGATGAAGACTCATTCCAAAGGCATTAGCATGAATGTGGGAGGCATTTTCCAAGTACAAGTACAATTGCACAAACACAATCCCAACCCACAAATATGAATGGAAAACATGTATGCCACTATGAAAACCACTGAGGGAATATCGTATAATCTCAAAGTTAGGGGCCAGACTACAATCCCAAGAAAACACATGCTGAAAATATGGAAGTACAATGGTCTCTGAAAAAACCCATCTACATAAAAACCTAATTGAATGGTATGTATATGTATCTATAATAATATATAGGAGTATTCCATGCCTTCATAACCTTACTGGTCCCTTCATGGTCTTGATCCACCAAGGTCTCTGTCAATACATCGGTCGTCTGATGGGTTGGTGAAGAGTTTCTGTAGGAATCTGTAAAAGTACACCTTTCCAGTATAATCTCACTTACCGCAGCCTAGTTTTGGGCCACCAAGGTCTATGTCCTAATGTCAGTCATCTTCACAAGTCATGATGCATGTGGGAAATTCATGTTTAGAGGCGAGTAACATAATAATCATTAAGGACCCCAAACCACAATGAAATTGCCATAAAGAAATCACCACAAAGAAGGAACATTAAGCTCAAAATAGGTATATATCATCAATACATATTACAAGAACATCCATGTATGCTCATAAAGTATTCAATAAAAATTGTATCCTCCACTACCATCCATATGGTTCTGGGAGTTCCATGTTCAATTCCAGGAGTTCCCAATCCTCGAGAAATTTGGTTGTAACTACATAGTGAATGTATACCAAATGTATCTGAGAGAACATATGGACTCGATACATCGGGAAGATTCTCTGAGATGTTTGGTGTCACAATGAAATGGTATCTCGATGTCACAAACAATACTTTTCCATGGGATTCATCTCATGGTCCACTCTTCCTAGTAGGACTCGCTCCTATATCCACCAAGTCATCACAAATCGTTGCTAAGAGGTTCCTCTTCCTAGGTCCCCACCCAAAGAGAACACACCAAGAACTACCTGATGTACATTTCAGCAGTCTTAAAGCTAACCATCTTTTAATATTAAGGGAATCATCTCTAATGAGTTACTTAGGTATTCTCATCTGATGGAAAACAAAGGGCCACTAGGCTACTACTCATCTATCGGACCACTAAGATATGATCAACTACTGTTCGTATGTCGGGCCACTATGGTACCCTCAGTTATTGCTCATCTTTTGAGCCAATGTGGTCTTCATTCCTACTACAAATATGTTGGGCCACTAAGTTCCCCTCATATAGTACTCTTCTATCAGGCCACACAGGTCTACATGACTACTCGTCTGCCGGGTGAAAATGGTCTAAAGGGATTCTCATCAGTTGGGACACATAGGTCTTCATGACTACTCTCCATCATGGCCACATATGTCTACACAACACTCATATGATAACCCCATAGTTATTCTCATGTACTCGTATGCTGGGCCACATAGGGTTGCTTGACACATCCTTCCCTTCACAGCCAGTGATAAGATTCCAACTCGTAGCACGAATAGAGATTGACCCATCCAGGATTGGACCTTATCTAGGTCCATACCGTTGGGATGCCAGAGGTACGACCTGCATCCTACCCGACCCACTGGGAGGAACCTGCCCGCCTCATCGAGATTCGGCTGACGCGCCATGTCCCTCCTCTGCCCTGAGGGTCGCATGAGGTTGACACAAATGGAGTCCTAAGGGACTATGGCCTTCTAGTCACATTATGTTTCACAGTCTCCCAGTCGGCATGAACCACCACCGGCCCACTACCATTGGCTTTCTCCATCTCCCACGGTTGATGTTGTTGTCCCCCTTATAACACATAGATTTTTTTTATGAAATATTGTCATTAAATAATTTTTATTCTTTATTAAATTTCTTCCCATGAAAATGTGAGTATAAATGAACAATGATCCACCCTTAGTATAAAAATAATGTTACAAGCTATCATTTAGGTTAGAGGGTATAATAATAACTTTGTTACGAAAATGCATTGTAAATTCGTTGTCTATCTAATATTTATGAAAAATCTAAAGTAGAATTTTTTATTTTTGACTTATTTACTTTTGGTGAGGAAATTAATTAGATTTATATGTTTTATATACATAATAAAATATAATAAATATTTATCCAATAGCTATTTTAGTCATAGGATATGAATAAAACCATGTTTGATATATAAAAATCTATTTTATAAAAAGTATAATTTTACACCTTTGAATGGAGAACCCATTTGAAATTATTATTTTCACACATTAATAAATTTTTTTATGGATAAATAATCATATTATTTTGATTTGGGATATTAAAACTTATTTTAATGAATTTATGATATTTTTTTATAACATTCATGTTTTGAGGAAAAGTAAAAATATTCTAAATTTTAATTGAAAATAACTTTTTTCATTGAAATAATATATATGGTTAAATTATACTATTGAATGGTTTAAATGTATAAATATATTTTATTTTAAACATTTAATATAATGTAGGTCATTGGAATTAATATTACATTAAATTCAGATGCAAAAACATTTAAATCTTTTGTAATGTTTTATCATTAAAAACATGTTTTCTCATTTCCAAAATGATATTAATTTTAAACTAATTACTGCAACTTTTGTGTTTTTAATTATTAAAAATAGACTCCATATTTGGAATCAGTAATTCTCAATTCTGTTAATAGGATACTTTTATTTTTGGTCATTATGAATTGTATCTTTTGAAATTATTATTTTTACTGTGGTGAAAGGTAAATCCTGTAATTAAAGGTAAAAATAATGTTATAAAATTACAATAAATGATATAAAATTCTTATTTAATGACTATATTTGACCATTATAATCTATTTTATGAAATGGTATCACGTTGTGGCGACTTACCTATTAATATGACATGAATGTAATAAAAACTAATGAATGTTACCAAATGTAAAAATCATATTTTATAAAAGTATATTAATTTTAATGTATGGTTAACTAGTATATAATATCATCTATATATACTTTATTGGAACATAAATTAATTACCTTCTTCATATAATTTTATTTATAATTTTTAGATATTATATATATAACATTAATGATGACACAATAGTGATTTAAAAATTATTTTATTAATTCAAATATCAAATTAATGTTATTAAAAATATTAAAAGAAATTTCATATGAAATAATTAATGATACATAAGAAATTTTTATGTTAATATTAAATTTTAAGAGGGTATTGAATTTTTTTTGAATTTATCTTTGGTTTGGGTTTTTTTTAATTCAAATAAATGTATATTATCAAAATTCACACTATTGTTATTTTAGGAAAATAACATATTATAAAATTATTTAAAAATACTGAAATATTTTTTTAAAAAAATTAAAATTAAATGGTATAAAATTTCATGAAATATAAATTTATTGTCAATTAATACAATATATTTAATTATTTATAACCAATAAATATTTAGAATCTTATTAACATAATTAAAATTAAATAGAATAACAAAGTTTCAATTAAAATGATATGGTTTTTTTTGAAAAAATAACATGTCGAACATTTATTATTAGATGATATTACAAATCTATATCATATAATATTCTATATTGGTACATTTTATAGGTTTTTTGGGTAGGGTTTGATTTTAATATGAATTAATATTTATTGTATTTCCAAAAGTTCTCTCACCTCAGTTAGAAAAGGCCACCTCCTCCCTCTCCTCTTCATTTCATTTTGTGACTTAAATATCGTCCAACCCCAGCCCTTTTTCCTTATCAACCTTCAAATTTTTATTCTATAGGTTTTGGTCATCTTCAAAGGCCAACTATAGTGCTCTAATTTGTGATTTTGAGGAAACACACCAAGGAAGAGGTAATCTCTTCAACTGATTCTTTAAATCTTATTTCATATTATACATCCTCTTAATTAGTTATTTAATACTAAATTAATAATTCATGTGTCAATCATAAACTAATTTTTTATTATAAATATGAGACAACCATATTTCACATTCTATCAATCCTACAAAAAATGAAATCACTACACGTGTGTACGTATGACTTACCGTCTTCACACTGTGGTGTAATCTATTTTTCACCACCAACATACTTGAGTGGGTATAATGATCAGAATAATAACTATATTTGATTATTATAACATGATAATAATTCTGAAATATCATACACCATCCACTTGAATAACATTCAATAATTTTGGGAATGATATCATCGCTCGTGCATACGTACGACCTACTATCTCAAAGATGTGGTGTGATTAATTCTACATGATCATAATTAAAAATTGATTATATAAATGAACTGAATTAATTTATATGATATATATTTTACTAATACAATATTTAAAATGATAAAACTATAACATAAAAATAGGAATAAGGGCTTATCCAACAAAAAATTTATAAGAGAGTAAAGTATTTAATACCAAAAAAACAAGTAATAACGAAATGCTACTAACAAACGAATGAAAATAATATCATAAATGTTATCATAAAAATAATTATGATTATTTAATAAATCAGTAAAATTATATAGAAAATTATTCAGGAGGTCTGGATATATACGAAGCATAGAAGAACTAAAGTATGGGATAACATAGGTAATCTCATTTTTTATCTGTAATTGTTTATTTTTAAGTATTTAGTGGGGTAATATTTATAATCGACATCCATGTTTTCTAAATATGTATTTTAATATATTCATTACATCCCACTTTAATTTTACTCATTTGTGGGTTTTCACTAAACGGTATGAATGTAATATTTTTTCTTATTTAGTACAAGGTACTTTTTTAATTTTCTGAAAAAAATATGAGAAGAATTTTTTTAACATGTATGAAATGAAGGGATTTGTATTCATTCATAGTGCCTTATTTACATGAAGCATACACTACCATATTTTATGTTTATTTTCACATAAAAGGCATTCTTTTAAAATTTTGCGGAATTTTGAGGATGGAAAATGTTTTTTAGAAGAGATCATATTTTCCTCATAACATAATATCTAGGGTTTTATAATAATTATATTACATATGAGATTACACTCTTTAAATAGGTTTATATTTCAATCCCATTTATTACTATGATTTTATTTTGGTTTATTTAGGGAATCTACTTATTTTATATTTATTTAGATAGAATGATGTTTAAGAACCCAAAATTTATTTCATGGGTCATGCTATACTGAATGATTTTATGTTTTTGTGGGATAGGTAAGCATAGATTCATTAAGACATGGGTGGGACCTATATCTCCCTCCAGTGTGTTGAGAAAATATTTATATCTTCTGATATAGACATGAATAGAACTGAACATAAATATGGTTCAGTAATATAGTGCTGGAACATGGAGTGAACTCGGTTCAATAATGGAATTTGTCTATAGTGATGGTCTCAACAATGAGCCTCGACTAATATGAAATGATTTTCTATAATAATGTGTGTATTCCATGAAATTGCATGTCATTTGTTATAATTATTGTCAATACATTTCACTTATATGATTTATTCAATGACATGATATTATGATCTTCTATATGTTGGGCAAGATATTTAATTTTTATATTCTTTTTATAATGATATAATTGATATTTCCCTCATTTAACCTTACTGAAAATTTGTGCTCACCCTTTCATATGTTTCTTTTTCCCATCTCATGAAGAAGGGTATTTTGTAATATATGTCCCAAAAGGATTCTATTTATAAAGAAATAAGAGATAGACAATATGTATGTTTTATGATCTAGTTTTTTTTGTTTCTCAGTTTCTAAAGACGCTAAACATATACGGTCCTGTTGCTGTTTTTGTTATGTTAATACTGAATATTATTTAATGATTATGTATTATCTTCATGTAAGGCATGGGTCATTATAGTTGGTATCATAGAAATGGTATAGTTAACCTTCTGAAGCTAGGAATATTGAACCTTAATAAGAACCCAAATGATATGTCTACGTATCAGTTATAATCCTATCCTACTGCTTTAGGTGACCAATAAAATCTGCAAGATTGTGTATACATACACATTTCCTCTTGTGCAAAATAAGAATAATGAATCATATTATTTCATGTAGGGAAGAATAATCATTAACACACTCACTTATTATTTCACAAAGTAAATTGAAAAAAAATGTTTAAAGGCTATGTGATATACTTGTTCGAGTCATTTTGAGTGTATGGTTTATAAAGAGTAACTAACAAAATAATAAATGGAAAACAGTGAGGCATGCATACAATCATCCATACATGTATAAATGCGCAAATTTTTAATAATAATATTTCATACATGAATATGTTAATTCATGTATACATAATAAAAAAAATACTTGACTTAAAAACTGAAAATCAATAAACATGGAATTCTAATGTGGAAGCATTAACAATGTTACTATGCCATGTATAGAAATTGAGAAAGAAACATTTGATATTTTTTGAAGGAAGAGTTTGTTGTAAACATGAGACTGCAGGTGGACCGAATATTAGAGAACATAGTATATGGGTGGAAGGATAATTGAAATGGTACCAGAAAGTATGGTCTTTAATATATATTGTAAATGGTTTTATACACAACTTGAACACATTTACCCGAGGTTGGGAAAATCATCGATAAAAAGAGTATAAACCCAAAAATATGATATTTATAGAGGAATAAAACATATAGTCTACTAACAAATTATATATTTTGTTATTCTAATATAATCATTAACATAAGTGGAAGTTGAATCTTCCACTAATTCAATAGTAATGGGCCAACATGACAAGAATATATTTGATTTAGTTACATTGGAAGACCTCCATTGTTGATAAAAATTATATTAGAGATGAAAATTAATTTCATATAATAGAAAAATCCTATTTAGAGTATATATATAATATCATTGAGTAATTGGTGATTCAAGAAGAGACAACATCATTGAATACTAGTGGTATTTGTATGATGAATTAATTTTACTCCAGAAGAATGATTGACTCCTACCTTTACATTGTATGAAAATTATTGGCATTATTAGTCACCATAAAGTTATATTGACTATATAATCCTGGAAACATCCATAATTAGATCATAAAATTTATTTGGTCTGTGTTCCGAACCATATAAAAACAACTATGCGCATTTGTTTCTATTGTTATCTATATTTCAAGTGTATATAATTATTGAGTGCAGAAAAAGAACAATTTCTCCTAACTGAGGTAGAGGTGTGAGTGTAACATGGTATAATTTAATTGAATTTAAATTTATTAATTAGTTATATACATTGATTCACCCCATCGTACTGTCCCTACACAATCCATATGGGGTCTACATGTTGTATCAGAGCGAGGTTCTACCATTTATTTGATCAATTATTTATCCATAATTTATTTTAAAAGCCTTATTTAAAGTGTACATATTGAGTTGATATGGAACTAACATATACTTAATACCAGGGTTCCACTAATTTCTATGAATACAAGATATCCTCTACCCATAATATAAAAATTTGGAATAATAGAGAGCTGAGATTATTATGAAAAATAACAAACAAATTTGTTATCAGGCCATTTAAAAAATACTTATCAATAAACTAGATCAAGATGAGGTGAGTATGAGTATGATTTGTTAATCAAAATAATTTAAAGACCTACACTATCAAATTGAAATATATGTGTTGATTTTTTCAAAGGAAGTGATTTTAAATATTCTTTATTCTTTTTAGGACGTTTGTTGTGATAGAACACAACATGATGAGGAAATAGATAAAATGACAGTGACAACAGGTGTGAATTTAAGAAGGTAAAATATTATCACAAACAATTTTACAAAAATGGAAAAAACTATTAATCGTTGAAATAAAATTATTTCAATAATTGAAGTTTAATTGGCATGTATTTCATATGATAGGTTTGTGAGTAAATATATTTTTTATGAAGTAATTCATGATTTTGAGACATTGATAATGATTATATGAATGTCCATGATTCTTAATGTAATATCTAAACCATTTCTGGGTATTTATCATGCTTTTTTACTGGTAGTATTTTCCCTATTGTTGATAAATTTTGGTTTGGATATTAATTTGGGTTATGTTAGGGTGAAATTCAAAAAATTTGGAAGAATGTGGGAAAGTGCATGGTTGGATCACATTTTTCCTTAATAATGATTTCCATCACAAAAAATCATGAGAACCCACATTTGGTGGGTATACATGAATGACACATGGTTTGAGGGAAATATAAAACTATTAATGAAAATATGAACCATCCATGAATAGGTGTGCAATTGGTTGTATGTTTTAGGAATATATCATGGAAAACCATGAACCCCTTCCCATCAAATAATGTAGAACAGTTTAATTGATACAAAATTACATTTCAAAATACTTGAACCTCTTCAATTAACCCCAAATTGTAACCACTTATCCCCTAATGATTATTCTTGATTTTGTATGCCCTCAAATAAATTTATTTGTCTCCCAAAATCCGTTATTATTGATGAAATGTTTTCATTGAAGATCTACACTGGTCTTTATAAGTGTATCTCATCCTAGTTGGTTTCCCGTTATTCCCCTATACCTCTCTCCCTTTTCAATGGAAGCTATCATCTATTCTGTCAATCTAGATATAGTTTTTTATTTAGATCATGGATTTTGGGATCTTTATTGGTTGATATTTGATTTTACTTTTTTGTTTAGATCTTATTCGTCATATTTTTTTCTGTTAAAATATTGTATTTCCATTGATCAGCATTTATCGTCAATATTGGGGTAGAAAGGAAACTATTTAAATAAAAAATAATGTATTTCAATAAAGTGTACAAAATTATATAATTTCAATTGGCTGATTGGAAATTAAGTTACATTAAATTTAATTTGTTAATATTGATAGTTAATTAATTAATTGATCATGTTATTTTGTGATAATGGGATTTTTAATAGAATAATTAATTATTTAAATAATTATTGCACATTTATATTTTGAATTGATCAATTAAATGTTGAAATAATCATTGGATATTGGGATTTGGATTTGAATAATTAAATATTTATTTAATAATGGGATATTGTGATTGTGGTAATTAATTAATTAATGGTTGAATTTATTTTGGGAGATTTTCGTGATGAGGAAATTTATCATTGTGATTAATCAATTGTTTAATTAAATAAAGGAATTGTTGTGATTATTTAAATAGTATGTTAATTGAAGGGAATTAATTGATTAATTAGGTGTTGAATTAATTAATTGAATGACATGAATATGATTTTTTTAATTAAGTTAATTAATTTGTAATGTAATTTATAAAATATAATGATACTGATATATTGTAAAACATTTTGATATATGTGACTGATTGGTATATTTGTGCGGGACACATATAGAGGATCCAAATAACCATAGTGATATATTGATAAAAGAGTGTGGGACACACACTAACAATACAAACACTTCTGGGGACATAGACATGATGTTCTAAGACCAAACCAATTCATGTGAATTGTATGGAACATGGAATGATGCTCCAAATACCCATGGGGTGTGATATAGGGCATGATACACCAAATACTCATTGGATACAAGAAATTATGTTATAGGAAACATGGTATGCGTTCCAAATGTATGGTAAAAGGAATAGTTCTACAAATACTCATGGTTTTATAATCGTGACAATCCACGCCCAAAATGATGACATTGGACAACAGATCCAATTAGAAATAATATAAATTAAAATGAAATGGATAATGATATCCCATATTTTATAATGAATTGTGAAATAAATATGTGATATGGGTTAGAATTCAGCACGGGCTGAAGGTGGTATTGTGGTTCGGGTGTCCTCGAGATCCCATTGGATTATATAGTTAAAAATATGATAATTGAATAAATCTAGGTTGTTTAATTTATTTATTGTGTTTTTTCCATAACACTATATACACAATTATTTACTATGTTTGTTTTAGATTCCATTTTCGGTGGCCTAATGAGTTATACTCACATCCTATTCTGGCTTCTAGATCGATACTCGAATAATCATCATGTCTGGAGGACATGATAATGAATACTCCAATGGGTTAGTGGGTTGATTTGGGATGGATCAATGATAAGGGATTCCAAAAAGGTCCAGGACTGGCTTAGAATTTGGTTGTTTCTAAATTTTTTTATATTTCATTTTGACACTTGGAATGTAATTTATGGTGCCTTATCTAATGCTCAAAATTGATATTGTAATCATAGTTTTTTATCATATATTAAAACAATTTTTTTTCAGATTAATGGTCATATATTAAATAATTTTTATTGCCTTTTATTGGTTTTTTAATCTATTAAATAGTGTATAGACTCCCCAAAATCAATATAGGACCATCCATACTAGTTAGACACATTTTTTGTATGGGGAGACATGCCTGACGTCATGTTGTGGTCCTTCTCAGGGTACCAATGTGTGAAACATGGTTAGAATGTTAAAAAGATCTATTAGATTATCTTTTTAAAATATTTATTTAGACTAACTATATTTTTCAAGGTAGAGTGTATGCTTGGAAGATTCTATAGTTTTACATGATCTCATGAATTAGAGTAGCAAACCCATGTGTGTGGGAAAACCCAAGTACCCATGTTTTGATTGAAGTTATTGATGTGTACAATTACATTTGGATGTTATTTCAGCACAAGTGATTCACTTTTTTCTGTAATGTGATTAATGCTTATAATATTTACTAATATTTTCCTCATGGAACAAAATGGAACAAGAGTTTAGTATGCAACCATCATTCTAGGAACCCCGGATTTTTTTGTGACATGCATCATTTTAGGAACACATGGGAAAATGTGTTGTGGGTTATTTTTTTAACATGATAAATTACTCCTTGTTTGAGAAATTTAAATTAAAATTGGTTCCAAATTATTAATTAATAATTGTAAAATGATTAAATCTTTGACTAAATAGGATATTAGTAAGAAACATAAATAATGAAAATTAGTTTACTATTTTTTAACCATGACCCTAATCTAGGATAGTTAAGGATAGTGATAGTGCCACAGATTTGATCTTATGGTGGAGTTTTGTGGAACAAAATTTTGTGGTTTAGTTTATATATTTTTACTCTTACATAATTGTGATAAATAAGTTTCATGTGTCCTAATATGTGTGTTTAGAAATATGGAGACATTCCCCCATGAAGATTCTTATTGTGAGGA
This sequence comes from Viscum album, assembly GCA_963277665.1. NCBI lineage: Eukaryota > Viridiplantae > Streptophyta > Magnoliopsida > Santalales > Viscaceae > Viscum > Viscum album. The sequence continues at coordinate 1,254,779,794 of OY728141.1, forward strand.
ATATAGGAGGATATAGTTGGAGATTCTCCTCTATTAGTTGAACTTGAGGCACCGATAGTGCCAAGTGAGGAAGTCAGACTATAGTTATGAGAGAATTTTTTTTGGTTTATGTAATTCATGAATAGATGCCTGGGGTGGGAGTGAAAAACTTGTCTGATCTGATGAGGGAGTTCCAGTTGTAGCACCCTATATATTTAACCAACAAGGGTTGACATAAGGCACATGTCTTCTAGATTGTGTCCATCCAGACTATACATGAACATCTAGAAACACATATTTAGAAGTGAGTTAAATTAGATAATTTTATGTTATGTGGACAAGTAATCGGTCGGTGGGACAGTCAAACTCACTATGGAAAGCTAGATAATATGGAAATGGATGGAAATTACATATAATTTCCTGGTGAACTTTTATCATGAGACCCTCCGGAATGATATAATACTTGAGTTCATGGGATAGAATCTAGGGAGAATGTCCATGATGGACTATAAAAGATGTTTTAAAAATATTTATTTCGTTATTCCGTCATTATTGGGGTGAGGATATTTCAAGAAAGTAGTTTAAGGATAAGATTAAATTTGAGATTTTGTCCCATGTGAATAACTTTATGTCAATGATGTTTTTAGATGTGGTGAATCAGTCAATCATATTTGAGGGGATCCTAAAATAAGTTTAATGTAGTAGAAATTTGGTTCCATCGGGATGGATAGAAGGTATGAATTCCAAGAGGAGGATGCATCGGTACGAGGACATTATACAGTATAATGGGATGTAGAGTACCCAAATAGGGGGGTTAGTTATTCATGATCTTTCTCAAGTGAACAGTCACAAGTGTGGTTGGGTGGGACACTTTGGTAAACATTTTTTCAAACCACCATTATATTTCTAGGCCTATATAATGGTGGTTCATCTATAAATATTCGGAATGAACCCTCGACCAATTGTTGGTGATGAATTAGCTAGGCAGAACTAGAGTATGATAAGGGAATTGTAATGACCCAAACTATTATAAAAAATTCATATTTTGATATTATTAATTCTATTTTATTATAAAATGGTTATATAAACCCCATAATCATATTTGGTTCTATAATATCTTATCATATTTAAATGAACATTAAGCATATTTTTCATTAGTAATGTAATCATTCGATAAGGATAACATGATTTGTAAAAATATTGGGTTTTAAAAAATCCAAATAACTGAAAGAAAGTAAGTAGTGGCCTCAACTAGAAGGATAATACCCTATAGAGCCCAATTATCAAAGATATCATTTGAGATAGCTTCAATAGAATTTTCCCTTGTCAAATCCCAATAATATATCCACAAAAGATAATCTTGAGAAGAACTTTTTTCTGGAGAAGTTCAAGACCATGAAATACACATCCCAGACCATGTATGATGAATTACCCCATAAAAGACAAACCATCACACCCCTTACTCTTTGGGTGTTTTCTGGTGTAGCTAAGGGATATGTGTCAAGAACCTAATAATATGAAAATATATAATGTATTTTTCAATATAATTATGTTCATATTCTATTCTAATAATTCAATTATATACGATCTTGATTTTATATAATAAAAAAACAATGGTATTTTAATTAGTAATCAATTTCAATTAAGACGTTTATTTTTCTGAATTAATTTATTTCTGGAATATATAATATTTTAGTAAAATAATTAAACAATGATTATCAAATATAGATGATCATATATTTTTTATGAAGTTGACTGTATTTTTTTTAAGATTTCAGGAAAATGTTAATGTTAAAAAACCCCATTATTTCACAATATGTAACACCCCAAGATTCAATGATACGTTTTTATTTAAATAATACAATAGCTTGGATTGTACGCATCTTCGAGTTCTAGCACAACACAACCAATCAAACTAGTTGTTTAAAGAGCATTTATGAGTAGTAATACCCTCTTTAGGAAATTATATAAATATTACATTAAAAAATGGAATTAATTTTGGGATTCATAAAATCAAAATTAGTTGATGGTGAATTTTTTGTATTTTATAAAAACTTTCAATTTTTTATGATTACTGAAAAACACCACGTTAATGTTTAAAAAAAACTTTTTATTTAAGTAATTATTTTTAAATATAAATGTATATTAACGTTAAAATAAATTCATAATACCTATATTAATACAATGTAATTAATTTGAGTCATTTTATAATAATATTGTATATATAAGATTTTATTGAACTTCATACCATCATTTAGCCACCATCTACGAACATTCGAAAATGTACAAAAAATGAAATTTTACTAATTTGGTGAATTGAATTTAAAAAATCATAGAGACACAGTTGACATTATTATGTAAAATTTGGTTAAATATGATGAAATTAATTTTTGGTGAATTGTAAATTTTGAATTTTATTATACACAGTTAAAATAAAATAGGGTAATTAAAGGTAAAATTATGGTTATAATTACCCCAAAACATGTCCTAATTCTATTGGATGACTGTTTTTCAACCAAAACCAACATTACTAAAAAAATAAGATCCTTTTTCATTCACCTGGATTAGATTAGGAATGTTATTATATTTTATTTAAAGAAGAGTTAAAAGTGTTCAATTGAAATTTTAATAACCAAATTTTTTTTATATAGGGTTATAAACAAGATAAATTCATATTTAAATTTTCATTAGATAGATAAAAAGTTTCCCATTATGGTGATATTTTTTTATTGTTTTTAGACATTAAATAATTCAATTTATTTGAGGCACAATGATGATTAAGTAATGTTTTTATTAATCAATGATTAAAATAATTGATGTTATAAATATTAAAATAAATATAAATTGAAACTTTTGATTCCATCCAAGAATTTTCTAGGTAAATATGATATTTTGGTGTTCAGTAAAATGTATTTTGGTCGAAGTAATCAAGTTGTTATGAATTTCACAAAAACCAAATACTAAATAACATCAAAATTGACCTAAATGAGTTTTTAAAACAAATACAATTTTATTTATTTATATAATATCCTAAAAATATAATATTCTTCAAAAGTACATAGATAAGGTTATATATTTCATTAGTTAACTACCTGAGGATATCTTGAAATTATAAAGTATGTTAATTAAAAATTTAATATAAAATTACAAGAACACATGGTAATTGTTAAACTATTTAACAAAGAGTTAAATCTAAAAGATAAGGTTAATATATTGACCTAAACATGTCTTAAACCTATTGTTTGAGATGTTTTTGACCTATAACCACAATATACTAGAAATATATTCATTTTTAACTTTTTGAAAGAGAAAATGATTTTAAAAAAATTAATATTTCAAGCTCTTCCTAAATTGCCCCTCACTTATCTTATAAAAAGATACTTACCTGTCTATTTTATTCACACCAAAAATGCAATTTGGCTAGTCCAAACCCTCCAAAAATATCCTCACAACTACCATCACTTCTTCCTAGAGGGCTTACTATGAACATAAATACAACCTATGATTCCCTTTTTTTCAAATCAGAAGGAATCACTCGAAGGGGAGGAAATTATTTCCTCTCCACTTTCAGTGTTCTTTTGTTCTTCCACATCCACTTTATTTTTTTCCATAAAAAATTAAAAAAACAATCCCCGTCAACATACTATGATTTTATTATAAATATTTTTAAAAAATCTTCATTATTATTTCCATACTATGAATGACAATGTCACCATACGTGTGTATGTACGGCTTACTGTCTCCATGTCGTGGTGTAGTTTGTTATTCAACACATTATTATACGGATGGGTATAATAAAGTTGTATACTTGATGTAAATAAGAAATATAACATATTAATGGTTTTTTATATATAATATACCATCAAATCACATATTATTTCACCATCAATAGAATGATATTGTCGCGTGTGCATACGTATGACTTACCGTCTCCACAACGCGATAAGATTCCATTCCACATCGTAACCATTTGAAAATAATTTTCATTTGATAATTAAATAATAATTTTTAAGAACAAAAAATCATTCTTGAAATGAATATAATCCATTATATACATAAAAAAACATTCCCCACGTAACAAAACATATAACGGAAAAAAATCATTTTACACCTAAAACAATGATACTATTGAAATATTATTAATATTGCAATATCAAAGGATCATATATGATATCATATTTATGAATATGATTCATATATCACTTAATAAAAATTAAATAGCTATTATATAGGAGGATAATTTAACTTATACTAAGGAAAAGTACAAAGTAAGGGTTAATTTTACAATCTCTTTATTATTTTTGCTTTTTTATAAATAAGTGTATATTGGGACCTCTTTATAATCCACAACTGTGATTCTTAAAAATGTATTTCAAATTTTTTTACTATTTCATATACTATGGGTAAAATTAATTTATTCCATTTTTTTACTTTTAAAATCTCATTTGAAAGAAATCTTTCTCTTCGTTTCCAAACAATGTACATTATTACCTTTTCGAAAAATTAAGGAAAGAATGTTTTCGTAACTTATACAGCGGGTGCGGCCATTTTCTACAATTATAACACCATAGAAACATCCCGGACAAACATATAAGAATATTTTTAAGATTTATTTTTTATTTAATTTTAAATTATTTCAAATTATACTGATATATTTAAAATAAATTGTTTTTGGATCGATTTTCTCTATGTCAAAATCCATAGTTGGATTTTACGCATGTTTTAAGTTGATTCAATATGATACAATCTTTTATATTGTAATGAAGGTTTTATGATATGTTTGACTTTGGATGTGAAATTTTTGTACCACTCGTCATTTACGGTTAATTTATTAACATTTTATATGCTAGTTTTAATGTGACTATTGATGTTATGTTTCATCCTTTTCATATGAGGATTGCTTTGGACGTAGTATGTGATGGGAGAGGCCTCTTATAGCCCCTCAATGCATTGGTAGTCTCATGAGACAAACTAGTGTCTTGGAACAAGGCTTTGCCCAAATTTATATTTAGGGTCTTTGCACGAGGTCTTGAGAGAATGGTTATGAATTATGACAATATGCATTCCATCATTATGAATTAGATATTGATATTACATGTGATTATTCGACTAGTAAAATATCCATGTGAATAAGTAAATGGAATTATTTTATTTATCATTTAAATATTATGATGAAGTTTAAATTTATAAGGATTTTGATTTATTGTTATACATTTCCTTTAATGATTGTGCTTATTTATAAAATTGTCTGTAATATTGTCATCCTTACTGAGCATCTGAGCTCATGCCTTTCTGATGTATTATTTTTCCCATGATTTGGAAAAGTAAAATATGACTGACCTATAGGGATAGGCTAAGGGATATGAGTGTGTTCTATGTAGACAAAATGTTTCATTTTCATTTCACAATGTAATATAAAACTTGTGTATGTATCCAGTACTTCCAAGGCTACTAAACAAATCGGTCTTTCATACTTGATCCCATTTGATCATGCCAATGTTAGGTAATAATTTACCGACTCTGGGTTACTAGGATCAGGGCATTACAGTTGGTATTAAAGCATGTTTACTATAAATCATGGAAACTATATTTAAAAAACTCTGATTAGATAACATTACCCAAAGATAGACATTGAGAATTAGTATTGAAGAACGTCACAAATTTTTGGAAATGTAGATATTATTTGGTTTTTACAAGAAATAACTCCCTGTATGGATACTACAAGTGGACTTTGTGACATCCCGAACCCGGCTGCCCCTCAACCCGATCCCCGAGCCCGGTTGGCCACATGACCCCTAGCTCGCCTCCCCATATGCAAGGGGATACGGACCAGCAGTGGGTGTTTAATGGTATGTCGGTGGGGAGACATTACCACATTTTCAAAGTACACAACGAGAAGCAGTAAAGTTATAGAATAAGGGAAGCACAAATAATGGATAAGAAGGAGATCAAGAAAACATAAACCAAGACTACAAAAGTAAAGTAAACCCTGTATAACATACAAAAGCCTCATAGGCTATGTCTAATACAAAATGAATGCATGGAATGATGATACAAAAGTAATCAAAAGACTAGCATGATAAAAGTAGTACAAAAGGAAAAAAAGAAAAAAAGGATGTCCATAAGGATCTCTAGCCAAGATCATTCCTCTTCTCTAGAACTCCAGCAAGAACATATATATAGACATTAGCAACCTAAAACAGGGCCCTTTCACATACTAGTACCTGCAGTAGAAAAGTCAACACAGGTTCCTAGGGGGCCGCCCTAGTAGGGTGTGAGACTAGTCTCAGTAGGCCACCACCAATGGTATCTACATGTAATCCAAAAAGGTGTTCGCATGTAAATAGTGTGTAATAGACTGCAAGTAAGTAAATCAATGTAAATAGAAACCTTCCCGCTCAGGTTTCGGAAGGACACCTGGCAGGTCTACCTGCTTCATCTCATAGATGGTATGTCTGAATGAGTCAACTTCTTATTTAGAGAGATATATATATAAACATATATATAATATGTTTAGTAGGACCCGGAAAGAACTCATGGACGTCCATAGCCCAGGGGCAGCTCTCTCGATCCTACTCCTGTCCCAACCTTGGGGAAGCTCTCACGGTCTATCCCCGGCCCGAAGGCTTAATAATTATTCAAGGGAGCTCTCACAGTCTACCCTTATCCTGAAGTCGTAACATAGGTGAGATCTCACGTTCTACCCCTAGACTGAAGCTGTATCATTTAATTACGATAGGTTATAAGGCATACAATTTTTATAACACTCATATCAATAAAACATGGCATTTATATCTCAGAATAGCACATAATCACATTTCATGTAAACAGGCATTTAAACTAATAAAAGGGGTTTAGGATAACTCATCCTAGCCATTCCCTAACCAAACCATCCCATTTTCCTTACATGGAAAATGGCTTTCAAGACATATCTATAAGGTAAAAAGGTGATAAAGGGCTAAAACTCAAGGTATAACACATATGGGTGTCCATACTAGGGTTATACGGTACCCAAACACCCAAATTTGGGTAGTTCCCATAAAATCCTATCACAAGGGTCATTTAGACAGTAATTAGTCAATAATAATAAGAGTTTTTGTGAAAGGCAAACCTCGGAATGATGATATAACATAAAAAGACAAAAACCCAAAATGAAAACCATGTGACTACCTACCATAGGGTTGAAGACATAGGCTAGCTTGATATCGACCTCAGATTTGAAACAGGTTAGGAAAGATCTGAGTTCTATTCCAATGCCTTGAAAATAGGGCATACGAGCCTGCATTAAAATAGTGAAGAGGATACCACGATTCATCGAGGAAAGAAGTAAAAGTGTTGTAAGCCTTACCTTAGACTATCCAATGGCTTAGATGGATCGAGGATTGGACTTAGGATGATGAAACCACAAGGAAATGAGAGGGAGAGGATATTGGAGCTCATAGAAGGGCTCCCCTTCTGTTTTTGGCAACTAGAACAAAAAATAATGGAAATGAGATCGTAACTAAACATAAGGGTATGAGTGTAATTTCACCATATACAGGGTCACACGGTTTAGGTGCACGGTTTACCCAAACCGTGCGCACCACACTGCCTCCAGAATGCAGGGCTGCATGGTTTATCCAAACCGTGCGACTTTACTATTCACAACATGTGCAAACTTTGCGCCTTAGTCTGCAACTCCAAATCTAAAACTCCCGGGCACCCAAGAAGCCCCGGACACTCCCCGAACCTTCCTTCGGATGTTACACATATTAATCAAGATTAATGGAATTATTTGAAAGAAAAAATAATGATTAGTACCTCTTCCAAAGAGTCAGGTCATTACAACCTCCCCTCCATAATGCAACTCATCCCCGAGTTGGCCTTCCGAGGGTAAATAGGTGTCACCAGCAAAAATATCGGGCCATTGAGATCGTATATCAGCCTCCCACTCCTAGGTCTCGTCCTATACCCGGTCGTTCTTCCATAGCACCCATACAATAGGAACAAACCAGCCTCAGATTGTCTTCACGCCCTGGTCGACAATTCGCATCGGATACTCCTCGAAGGAAGCATCTATATCCAGTTCAACCTCATCAGGCTAAAACACATGAGTCGGATCTGAAAAGTACCAGCGAAGATGAGATACATGAAAAACATTATGCATACCCTAATATCTCTACGGAAGTGAAAGATGGTAAGCTACTGGTCAGATCTTCTTCACCACCTCAAAGGGTCCTACGAACCTCAGCGAAAGCTTACCCTGCTTCTGAATACGTCTCAGCCCTAACCTGGGAAATTCCTTCAAGAATACCTAGTTCCCGAACTCAAACTCAAGAGGTCGTCAGTTCTTGTTAGCATAAGAATGTTGTCTAGACTGAGCTATCTGCATATGCTTCCTGATAAGTAATATCTGCTCGGTAGTCTCTTGTACAAGGCGTGGTCCTAGAATAGCTACCTCCACTGCATCATGAAAACACAATGGCAAGCGTCCAGGCCTACCATATAAGGCTTCATAGGGATCCATCTCAGTGGTAGCCTGGAAGCTATTGTTATAACTGAACTCGGCAAGAGGAATGTGTTTCTCCCATGAAACCCCAAAATCAAGAACATATCCATGTAAAATATCCCCTAGTACATGTATAGTCTGCTCGGTCTGTCCATTATTTTGTGGGTGATAGGTCGTTCTCAAAAGTAAATGCGTACCTAAAGCCTTCTTTAAACCATGCCAGAACCGAGATGTAAAACGAGGATATCTGTCTGAAACAACCGAACGAGGTGCTCTATGAAGTTGTACTATTTCATTAACATACATCCTTCCCAATTCATCAACCGTGAAGGTCTCCCGCACTGGTAAGAAATGTGTGACCTTCGTCAGATGGTCGATGATAACCCATACTACATCATTTCCATGAGGTGACCTAGGTAATGCAGTTACAGTGTCCATAGAAACATCGTCCCATTTCCACTCTGGAATGGACAATGACAGCAAAAGACCAGCTGGATTCTGATGTTCCACCTTCACCTGCTGATATATGGAACAATGCGTGATGAAACCAGCTATCTCCTGCTTCATACTATGAAACTGATACTGTCGTCACAAATCACGATACATTATGGTGTTTCCAGGGTGAACATCCCAAGGTGAGGCGTGGAAATCCATCATCATCTCCTCCCTGATGTCATTTGGGACCCATACACGCCCACTGAACAACAATGTATCACCCTCATCCAATGTCCAATCAGTAGAGGCATCATCAGCGACACGTTCTCACAGGACAAGGCCTTCTGGATTTGATAACTACCTTGCCCTGACCCGTTCGAGAAGAATAGATGTTACTGCTAAGGCTGAGAGAATGGTCTGACCCTGACCCTGCTGAACCTCAACGTGAATCTCTGAAAATAGGGCCATCAGCATCCACTCCTCATTAGATTCCCTAGCCACTTGTGACTGAGTTTTCCGACTTAGAGAGTCAGCTACAGAATTTCCTTTCCTAAGAGTGTAGGCCAATTCGAAATCAAAATATTTCAGGTACTCGACCTACCTGCGCTGCCTAGGATTCAGATCTCGCTGAGTGAAGATATACATGAGGCTTTTGTTATTAGTGAATATCACAAAATTCTCTCCAAACAAATAGTGTCTCTTACAACGTAAGTCATGAACAACCGATGCGAGCTCAAGGTCGTGCGTCCGATAATTCCGTTCATGAGGATTTAACTGATGAGAACCATACGCAACGACTAGCTCGTCCAGCATCAGGACATCTCTAAGACTGATACCAGAGGTGTCACAATAGACCATAGAAGCCCTGCCTGGCATTGGCAAGATCAGTATCAGTGCCGAAGTCAGTCTGCACTTCTGTTCTGGAAAAGATGTTCAACAAGGTTTTGACCACTCAAATCTCACCCCCTATTTGGTCAAAGCTATAAGTGGTTCTTATAGGAGTGAAAAGTCCTTAATTAACAACTTACAATATCCATATAGCCCCATGAAACTCTTGATATCAAAGGCGCTCTTGGGATACTCTCATGAGACAACAACACTCACCTTCTCAAGGTCAACTGAAACTCCAGAATCAGAAATAATGTGACCTAAGAAGTGAACTTTATTTATCCAAAAGTGTAATTTAATGAGCTTAGCATAAAGCTGATGCTCTCTTAGTGTATTCAGCACAATCTCAAGATGGGTTTCATGGTCATGTATCGACTGTGAATAGACTAATATATCATCCATAAATACAACCACAAAAGAGTCAAGGTAAGGTTGAAAAATCTGATTCATAAGAGCCATAAACACTGCAGGTGCATTCATAAACCCAAACGACATGACTAGGTACTCATTACACCATACCTGCTCCTAAACGCCGGGTGAGGTATGTTTGAAGTCCTTACACACACCTGGTGATATTCCAACCTCAAATCTATCTTGGAAAACACCTTCGCTCCTTGGATCTGATCGAAGAGGTCATCAATTATAGGAAAAGGATACAGATTTTTAATCTTCAACTGATTTAATTTTCAGTAATCCACGCAAAGATGAAGGGTACCATCTTCCTTCTTAGTAAAGAGAACCAGTGATACCCAAGAAGAAGTGTTGGGACGTATAAAGCCTTTTTCTTAAAGGTCCTCCAACTGACTCTTGAGCTCTAGAAGCTCCTTAGGTGCCATCCTATAAGGAAGAATGGTCACTGGTGTTTCTCCTGATACAAGATCAATGGTAAACTCCACCTCTTGCACTAGAGGTAGACCAGAGAAATCATCAAGAAAGACATCTCTAAATCTCTCCACTACAGGAGGATAAGCAGTGTGTTATAACCCTTGGTCATCGAGATAAAGACTGGAAACCTGTTCCATGACACCACCTAACTTCTGATTTTGGGGTCCTGCTCGTGTCACACTAAGATCCCATTCTCTCTTATGCACATGTGTGTCGCCCTCTAGTGATGTAAATTTCACCCTCCAATGATAGCAGTCAATACATGCTCTATATGGAACTAACCATTCCATCCCAACTATTACATCAAAAATTCTCATCTCCAGAACATACAAGTTCCAAACGAAAAGGTAACCACCCACCACGAAGAGAAAATTCTGACAATGGCGAACGCCCTCTAAACAGACACCTAACAGGGTATCTAGCGTAATCACACCATGATACGACTCCACATTGAGGCCCAAACTCTCTGTGATGGCCTCTGATATGAAATAGTGAGAAGTGCCTATATCAAACAAAGTAGATACCAATGTAGAGGAAACTAAAATTGTACCTCGTACAGTAGATGGTTCGGTGTACAGCTCTTGTGGAGTAGGCTAGACTGCATACAACTGGCTGGTACCACGACCCTGAGTCACAACCTGGATACCCTGAGTAGACCCACCCTGCTGGTGCTGAGAGTCATATGTCTGGTTACCTCTACCTCGACTGCCGCCATAGCCTGATCGGCCGGCAGTATTCCAGCCGCCTGACAGACGTGATCCTGCTGATCAAACACTAGATCATGGAGTAGGTGCAGATCCCTACTCAATAGGCACTAGAGAAAAAGTCATGTCGAAACGTTGAAGGTGACCCATCCTGCCACAGCCTCTACATTCCACTGGGTTCCATGAAAACTGCACCTTGAAGTGTCCCTACCTCCCACACTAATGGAAAATATATGAAATATAAGTGCTGGGAGCCTGACTGCTGACTGCCCCACAGGAAAACTCAAGACATCTCTTCTGCCCTAAAGATGACACACTGGAAGCTTTTGGTACAGAACCGCCCTGGTTCGCACTTTCTGATTCCCTCAGAGTCTGCTCAGTAATCAGAGCTTAGTTAACAATCTCAGGAATAGATGTCTACCTGAACACGTTTACTTGAGACCGGATGGTGTAACTCATCCCATCCTCAAAATGCCTAGCGACCATCAGATCATCGGCAGTTAGAGATGGGGCGAAACACTGCTTCTTGGTGAATTGGAATGAGAACTCCATGACTATCATGGTCCCCTACTGCAGGTTCATCTACTCCCTACCTCTGTCAGCTCTTAAGGTATGGGGAAAGAAAACGTAATATAAGACTACATGGAAATCTTACAAGACCATGTCTCCCTGCTGTCTCGACTGGGTGATGACATCCCACCGCCTTCTAACTGAATCGCGTAGCATATAAATGACTAATTTGACTCTCCGCTCGGGAGGAGTCTCGAGATGTTCAAAGATGTTCCGGATCACCTCTAGACAAGACTCATTAGCAAGAGGTCTGTCATCTCCCAAAAAATATGGAGGATGATGTAACTAAAACTCGCAGGTCAACTCTCCATTAATTGGGGCAGATAACACACCACCTTGAATATTCTGCATCATCCTCAATAAACCCTCACGAAACTGGGCATCAGCACCCATCTCAAGAATAACAAAAGGATCCATGGGTGGATTGACTAAAAGATCAACTGGAGGCTCAGGGCCCGTCTACTCAGGAATGTGGTTGTCACCGCCTTCAGCATGCACGACTCAAGGACGTCGTGGGGGCATAACACTGCAATGCCAACCAAATGTCTTAGAGAAGGAATGCAACAAATTATAGGCTGAAATCTAGAAGCCAGGACAGGTAGAACACCATCCTACCTCTATGATCACCTACCCACACCTACAAGGGTTCTTAGAAAGACAAGAAAACATTTAAAATTTCCAAATCCAGTGATATGGAATTTCCCAGCCCATAAGGGCCCATACTCCTCATGAACTGAAAGATGACACACACTTGAATGTCATTTCTCATTTACTTGTGCTAGTTAATTATTAAAATATTTTATTCTTCACAACGAAGGATTGGTTTAGTTTGAATGCAATTTTATGATCCATAAGGTCCCATACTCCTCATTAGCTAACGAGTGGAACCCACTAAAACCACATCTGTTCCATAATCCACAACCTGCAGGAAAGGTCAGCACAGTTACATATATATCAACAAGGCATGTAAATAAACAACAGACAATGCTCGCTGAAAATTTAAATGTGAACAGGAAATATGCATGACCTAATCATATTGTTCCTATCATGATGAATGCTCCAATACATAACTCTCACTTCATCAGGTCGAACAATGAAATACAAATTTCAACCCCGCAAGTATCAATAACATCGCAAAACATGTGAAGCACCCAGCGGTGAAACTGTATCAACTGTAAACAAAAAAATCAATAACAGCATAATTTAGGAAACTTAGTCTTTACCCCGTACATGGGTTCGCGATGCCTAAGCACAACTTATAAATAATTCCCTATGTATTCCAATTTTTTCAATCGATTGTCGCCAAATAGTAAAGCAAGAAAGAATGAAAATCCTCTAATACCACATTGTGACATCCCGGACCCCGCTGCTCCTCAACCTGAGCCCCGATCCTAGTTAGCCACATGACCCCTGGCTCGCCTCCCAATATTCCAGGGGACACCGACTAGCAGCAAGGGTTTAATGGTAGGTCAGTGGGGAGACATTACCCCCTTTTCAGAGTACACAGCGGGAAGCAGTAAAGTGATAGAATAGCGGAAGCACAAACAATGGATAAGCAGTAGATTAGGAAAACATACAACCGGAATAAAAAAGTAAATTAAACCATGTATAACATACAAAAGCCTCATAGGCTGTGTCAAATACAAAATGAATGCATGGAATGATGATACATAAGTAAACAAAAGACTAGCATGCTACAAGCAGTACAAAAGGAACTGAAGAACAAAATGGAAGTCCACAAGCATCTCTAGCCTAGACTGGTCCTATGCTCTGGAACACCAGCTCTAAAATATATATAGACATCAGCAGCCTGAAATAGGGCCCTTTTCCCTACTAGTACCTACAACAGAAAAGCCTACACAGGTGCCCAGGGGGCCACCCATGTAGGGTGTGAGACAAGTCTTAGTAGGCCACCACCATGGATGACTACGTGTAATCCAAAAAGGGTGTTCGTAAGTAAAAAATGTGTAATAGAATGAAATAAATTAAAGCAAAGTAAATAGAAACCTTCCCGCTTAGGTTCCGCAAGGACAACTGGCGGGTCTACCTGCTTCAGCTCATAGATGGCATGTCTGAATGATTCACCTGCTTATTTAGAGATAGATAGATATATATATATATATATATATACATATTTATAATAAGTTGAGTAGGATAGGGACAGAACTCAAAAACGTCCTTATCCCAGAGGCAGCACTCTCGATCCTACCCCTGGCCCAACCTTGGGGAAGTACTCACGGTCTATCCCTGGCCCGGAGGATTAATAATTATTCCAGGGAGATCTCACAGTCTACCCTTAGACCGAAGTCGTAACATAGAGAAGCTCTCACAATCTACCCCTAGCCTGAAGCTATATCATTTAATTAGGTTAGGTTATAAGGCATACACTTTTTATAAATTCATATCAATAAAACATGGCATTTCCATCTCACAATATCACATAACCACATTTCAAGAAAACATGCATTTAAAATAATAAAAGGCCTTTGGCCAACTCGTCCTAGCCAAGAACTAACCAAACCATCCCATTTGCCTCACATGGAAAAGGGATTTGAAGACATATCTATATGGTCCAAAAGCGAAAAAGGGCTCAAAATCAAGGTATAACACCTATGGGTGTCCATACCGGGGTAATAAGGTACCCAAACACCCAAATGAGGGTAGTTACCATAACCTCCTATCACAAGGACCATTTAGACAGTAAGTAGTCAATAATAATAAGAGTTTTGGCGAAAGGAAAACCTCGGCACGATGGTATAACCTTAAAAGAAGAAAACCCAAAATGAAAACCATGTAACTACCTACCTTAAGGATGTAGATGTAGGATCACTTGATATCAACCTCAGATTTGAAATAGGTTAAGAGAGATCTGATTTCTAGTACAATGCCCTGAAAATAGGGCATATGATCTAGCATCATAATAGGTAAGAGGATACCACGATTCATCGAGGAAAGAAGGCCAACTGTGGTAAGCCTAACCTTATGCTATCCAACTGCTTCAACGGATCGAGGATTGGACTTCGGATGAAGAAACCATAAGGAAATGAGAGGGAGAGGAGATTGGAGCTAAAAGAAGGGCTCCCCATCTGTTTCAGGACGCTGGAACCAAAACAAAAAGAAAAGAGATCTTAAACAAAATTAAGGGAAATAGTGTAATTTCACCACACACAGGGTCACACGATTTAGGCGCACGGTTTCCCAAACTGTGCACAAACGGTGTGCACCACACTGCCTCCAAAATGCACGACTGCATGGTTTATCCAACCCGTGTGACTTTACTATTCAGGTCATGCGCAAACTATGTGCCACTGTCTGCAACTCCAAATCTCAAACTCCTGGGCTCCGAACAAGACCTAGACACTCCCCGAACCATTCTTTGGATGTTACACACAATAATCAACATTAATGTAAATATTTGAAAGCAAAACTATGGATCTGTACCTTTTCCAAAGTGTCGGGTCGTTATAGAATTGGTTCTGGCACAGATGTACCTAGGAGTGAAAAATCATACAAGGTGTTTTTGGGCTTGACCCTAGGTATCCTTGTAAATGAAAATGGGCCTTACTAAGCACCTGGTTTGACACTCCTAGGGGATATTTTTACGATAATTCAAATTTTATTTACAAACCATTATTAAAGATTTATGAGTGAATACTTCCTGAAAGAAGTTTTTTTTATGATAATGGATTATATGCATAAATAGTTCAATATATGTTATGTATTTTTCTTATTTTTAGTTATGCATTGTGATTCATAAACTAATCTAGTGTATTCCATTGATTAGAAATGGTTCCTAGTGGAAGGAATGGAAACTATATCAATGCACATAATCCTTGTAGGTATTTTCCTCCAACTCAAGATAATTATAGTAGAGTTGGTGATGCAGGTGGTTCAGAACAACTTATAACCATACTAGGACAACTCACTCAGGATATGAATAATAACATTACTTGTTTGGAGCAACCCGATCCACAATGCAGGTGATCAATGTTAGACCGCATGATGAGGAAACAACCACCAGCATTCAACAGAACTACAAATCCATTGGTAGCTGAGCAATGGATAAGTTTGTTAGAGAAAAATTTTTCATGCTTTGGGGAGTGGTGAATGGGAAAAAGATGAAATGGGAGTTTATCTCCTCATAGGAAATGCAGATCAATGGTGGTAATTAAAAAAAATAAAGAGGAGGATTAATAAGTATCAAATATGGAATGGAGGTTGTTTAATGAGATTTTATAAGAAAAATAATTTCTTCATGAGAATTGAGAAGATATGGAAAGTAAAATTTCTAAGGCTAAGGAAATAGAAGGATGAGAATGTCGCAATTTATGATCCTACTATACAAGGTTAGAAAGGCATGCTGCATACTATATACATAAAACAACAAGTATGATTTTTCGATTCATTCATGGGGTAAAACCATTTTTCTATCAAGCCATAGTCTAACATTCCTTCTCGTTGAATGAATATATATTATCATGTTCATTAAAGATAGAAAAATAATTTTCCATGTATTATGACTTCAAAGAGTAGCTAGAGAAGAAGAGTTCTTATGAACACTCTGGAAATGAAAATAAGGGGATGAAGGGAAAAGTTGAATTTCTATTCTATAGTAATGGTAGAAAGAAACATCCCTATACTTTCCTGAATGGAATGGGAGTTTGATTCAAGTGCGGAGAAGAAGGACACTAAGTACGTGATTGTAAGGTGAAGAAAAGGTATGATGATGTCGAATGAAAAAAATTTAATGAAATGGGGAATTATGCAAATGAATGTCCTAAGAGTCAAGGAAACATACCTTAGAAATGGCCAAGGGAACAAGACCAAGCTCATGTGATCAATACTGCGGAGGTTGAAGCTCTGAATGGCATGGTGGAAGGTACATTAATCTTTTCCTCAGAATTAGGCGATGATTTATTTGATTCTCGATCATCACATTCTTTCATATCTTCCTAGTTTTCCAAGAAAATTAGAAATTTCCAATTTGAAATAACATGTTAGTTTTCAGTCCAAATTCATAAGGTAATTATCATTGCAACAATGTTTTCTCAATAATTTACCACTATATCATATAAATGTTATTTATCTATTAATTGTATTTCCATACCCATGATTGAATTTGACATAATCCTTGGTGTGGATTGGATTCAAACCATGATGTGAAAATTTATTGTAATAAAAAATGGTTAAAAATTTTATTGATGAAGAGGTATAACATATCATTAGATCCAAAATGTCACCATCTGATTCTCACCTTGATCCTCGCCCAGTAGTTCTACTAAATTCAATTATTGCGGAGGAAGTGAGTGAAATAAATATGTTTGAGGAAAGGAATCGTCAAAAAGATAATGTAGATTTTGTGAAAGATAATTCTTATGTGTTTCCAGAGGATTTTCCTGAACACTATACAGAATGGGAAATTGAGTTTTTTATTGGCTTAATTTCGGGTTCAAGTCGTATATCAAGGACCCCTTATATAATGGACACATTTGAATTATTGTAACAAAATAAAAAACTATAGGAATTGAGTAATAAAGGATTTATTCACCCTATTGTTTTTTATGGGGTTCCCATGTTCAAATTTTTAAGAATAAAGATTGATCAATGAGGTTTTTCAATGACTACAGGGAGATTGATGCTATAAAAATAATGAACGAGTATCCTCCACCTCTCATTAAAGGTTTATTTGATCATAATCATAGAGATCATAATTTTTCAAAAAATGACCTTCGCTCTGGATACCATCTGTCTTGCATTATAAAGGAAGACATTCTAAAGACAACATTTCGAACTAGGTAGGGGAATCATGAGTTTACAGTAATGCCTTTAGGACTGACTAATTCACCCTCTATTCTCATGGATCTAATGAATATAGTTTTGAAGGAATATCTTTATGACATTGTAGTGGTATTTATTAATGATATCTTTATACACTCCAAATGCTACAAAGATAGTGAAATTCAATTGCACATTATTTTAAAGACTCATAGAAGAAATAAATTATATGGGATGTTTAGAAAGTGTTAATTTTGGCCTCATGAAATTTCATTTCATGGAAATATTGTCTCTAAGGAAGGAATCTCTGTTGATCCTTTAAAAACCGGAGAAATCCAAGAATGGTCAGCACCGATGAGTATAATCAACGTATGCAGTTTTATTGGTTTACCAGGTTATTATCACTGTTTCCTCTAGAATGTTTTCCGATTGGATAATCCATTAACCCGGATCACAAGTTAAAGGGTTAAATTTGTTTGGAAAAATAGTGTGAAGAATGTTTTGTAGAATTGAAGATATGATTAGTCAATGCTCAAATCTTGACTCAACCATCGGGGAATGATGGGTTTGTTATTTTTAGTGATGATTCAATGAATGGAATTGGTTTCTTCCTTATACAGAATGATGGATTTATTGCATATGCATCAAGGTAGTGAAAATTAATGAACAAAAACTAACCTAGTAATTATCTTGAGTTAGAATGTGTAATATTTTCTATGAAGATATGGAGGAACTATCTCTAACATTAAAAATGTGAGATATATAATAACCACAAGATTTTGATTTATATTATCTCAATGAAAGAAATAAACATGAGGAAAAGGTGATGGCTCAAAATATTTAAGGATTATTATTGAACAATACACAACCACCTCAGGAAGGAAAATATGTTGGAAGATACTTTGAGTAGAAAAGATCATGGAGTTCAGAACAAGATGATTGTTGAAATACATCCTACATTCACTGAGTCTAGTAAATATGGATATGGGAATAATCATAGAAGTTGAGACAATAATACTATTTCAAATAGTTGCAAAACCATCTATACAAGAAAGGATAAAAATTTCCCAATCTGATGGTGATGAGTTTCAAACAAAAATTAAAGCTGTAAATGATGGGATATCGTTCGAAATCATATATGAAGACAGAATTTTGAGATTTGGAAAGGGGATTTGTGTTCATGATATAAATGTTCTAAAAATGGAATTGTTGGATGATGCTCATAACTCCAATTTTTCAATACACCATAGTATCCCTAAGATGTATAGTGATTGGAAGGGGAATTTTTGGTGGGACGACATGATGGGGGAGATTTATGATTATGTGTCAAGATTTATGGTATGTCAAAATGTGAATAATGGGAGCCAACATCCTGGAGGAGTTATTAAACCTCTTCCCATACCTGAGTGGAAATGGGACAATATTACGAAGTACTATGTCATTGGGCTACCAAATACACCTAGAATGGACAATGCAATCTGTGTCATTGTTGATCGTCTTACCAAGTCAACACATTTTAATGCTATAAGTAATGATTTTACACATGAAAATTTAGAAAAACTATTTATTAATGATGTTTTAAGACTTCATGGTGTACTATTATCGATTGTTTCTAAATGTGTTCCCCGTTTGACATCCAGATTCTATAAAAGTCATTAGAAGGCCCTAGATACAAAACTTCATTTAAGCACAGCCTACCATGCTCAAACTAATGGACCAACAGAACGGACTATTAATTACATATAATACATGTTTACATCATTCTCACATGACATTCAAGGTTTGTGGGATTAGTATTTAACTCTAGAAGAATTTTTGTACAATAATATCTTCCATTCAAGTATTCAGATGGTTCCATATGAAGAGTTATATGGAAAGAAAAGTCACACCCCAACTTGTTGGGATGGCGTCGGTGATTGAAAAGTCATAAGACCATAACATGTTTAGGAAAAAATGAAAAATGTGAAGATTATCCAAACCCACATCAATGCAGCTCAAATAATGGAAAAGATCTATGCCGATAACCAAAGAAAAAATTTGTAATTTTATGTATGTGATCTTCTTTTCATGAAGGTATATCCATGGAATAGAGTTATATATTTTGCTAAGAAGGGTAAATTAAGTCCCAGGTAAATCAGACCATTCGAAATTCTCTAATGAATTGGAGTTGTAGCATACCGTTTGGCAATGCTACTAGTTCTTTCTAATGTTCATGATGTGTTTCACGTATCACGTTTGAGAAAATACACGCATGCCCTTATGCATGTACTCACCTATGAAGAAATAGAACTGGAACATGATCTGTATTATTGTGAATATCCAATCAGAATTTTTGATACCTTAGAACAATTGTTGAGGAACCATATGACTTGTTTGGAAATTTTTTTTTGGGGAATCCATATAATGAAAGAGGAAATGTGGGAACCTAAGGAACTAATGACAAAAAACAGCCCAAATAATTCAATGTAGTAGTATTATAGAATATTTTTGAATGAAATAATTATAAAAGGGGGTGATTTTAACACCCCAATCTTCCACAGTACATTTATATTTGAATAATACAATAACATGTGTTGTACACAACGTCGAGTTCTAGCACACCATGGACAGTCAAACAAGCTGTTTAAAAAGAATTTATGAACAGTAACACCCAATTTTTTAAATATTAAAAATTTTATTTTTCAAAATAGGCATCATTTTTGGATTCAGAATATCAAAATTATATTAGGGTGACATATTCGTATTTTTCTAAAAACTTTTAATTTTTAATGAATAGTGAAAATAGTGTGATATTGTTTAAAACCCAAAAATATTTTATAATATATTGAAATATCAATCTCTTCTTAAAGTTCCCCTCACCCCTCTTAAGAAAGGGTACTTCCCCTTCTCTTCAATTCACACCCATTAAGACACTTGTCTCATAAAAAACCTGCTCAAATATCCACCCATATACCCTCAATTCAACAAATAGGGATTAAAATGATTAGAAAGCCAACCTACAGAGCACTTTTGTTCAAATAAAAACGAAGCACCCGAAGAAGAGGTAATTATTTCATCACCTATTTCAATGTTCTATTCTTCCAATTCCTCATTCTTTGTTGATTTCATAACAAAATAATAACGCCAATACCTTCTACATACTATGATTTTATTATAAATATTGTAAAACCATATTCATTATTCTATCCATCATATTAATGGAAAAGTCACCATAGATGTGTAAGTACAGCTTACCGTCTCCACATCATGGTGTAGTTTGTTATTCAACACATCATTATTTGGATTTTTAAAATAATTATGTATAATTGATGTAAATAAAAAATATAACATGTTAGTGGTTCTTTATATATAATATATCATAAAATAACACATTATTTCACCATCAATAGAATGATATATTCTCTCATGTGTAGGTATAGTTTACCGTCTCCATGAGCATTATTATTTCATTCATCGTCGTAACCATTTAAGAATAATTTTCATTTTATAAATAAAAAATAATTTATAAGTACTTAATATCAATATTTAAATTATTCAAATACTTCCTATCCATAAAAAAAATACTTATGTAACAAAACATATATAAGAAAACAAATCATTTAACACCTGAAACAATGATAATACTGAAATATTATTAACAATGCAATATTAGAGGATCATATATGATACCATATTTATATATGTGATTATTAAATAATTTAATTAAAATTATTTTACTATTATAAAAGAGTTTAACATACCCTAATCTATGAAAATATACAATGTAATGGTTAATTTTACATTGTCTTTATTATCTGAGTTTATTTATACTTAAGTTCCTACTAGGACCTCTTTATCATCCACATTTGTATTTCTTGAAAATTTATTTCAATTTTTTTTAATATTTCATATACCATAGATCAGATTTATTTATACCTTTGTTTTACTTTTATAAAATTATTTTAGAGGATTCATTCATCATTTTCCAAACAAGGTACTTTATGTCCTTTTCATCAAATTAAGGAAACAATGTTTTTTAACTTATATGGTTGGTGCAACCATTTTACGAAAATATAACACCTTCATAGCTTCCCTTACAAGCACATAATAATGTTTTCAATATAAATTTTTTCTTTACTTTTAAATTATTTCAAATTCGAAAGAGATATTTGACACATATAGTTTTTTTTGATTTATTTCATCTATAAGAACATCCTTTGTTTGATTTTATGCTTGTTTCATGTTTATTATTTATGGTATTATCTTCCATATTGTATTGGAGGTTTTGTGAAATATTTAACTATGGATGGGATATTTTTAAACCATTCATGGTTTATGGTTAAATTATTAATAGTATGTATTATAGTTTTAATACGAATTTTTCTGTTCTGTTTCATCATTTTCATATGAAGAATGCATTGGATCTAGTATGTGATAGGGGGCTGATATAGCCACTTGATGCATCAGTAGGCCTCATGAGAAAAACTAGTATCATGGAACAAGGCATTGAAGAAATTTTTATTTAGCTTATTTGCATGACGCCTTTACTTTGCGGTTATGATTTTTAGTATTATGCATTCCATCATTATGATGAATCTATTAATATTACAAGTGATTATTTGACTATTAGAATATACATCTGAATAAGTAAGTGGAATTATTTGATTTCTTATTCCCATTTTTTATGAATTTTATGTTTAAAAGGATTGTGTTTTAGACTTATACATGTTCTTAAATGTTTATTTTTATTTATGAAGGTTTATATTTTTTTGTTATCCTTTCTGAGAATATGAGCTCACCTCTTTCATATGTTTTATTTTTCCAAGGATTTGAAGAAGTATATTATGACTAACCTGCAGGGATAGGCTAACAGATATGATTGTTTTCTATAGAGACATAATTTTTCCTTTTAATTTCATAATGTATTATAAAACTTATGTATTTATGAGGTACATCTAAGTCTACTAAACTAATCAGTCTTTCAGACTTGATCTCTTATGATCATGCCAATGATATGTAATAATGCAGTGTCTTTGGGTAACTAGGGTTGGGGTTTTACACAACAAATGTTTAATAATATTTTAAAATATTAAATTAACATATATAGAAAAATATTTATTTGAAATTAATTATATTTTTGAAATTTGAATGTTGAAATAATCTTGTGGTGACGTTTTCAAAATTTTTTAAGACAGTTGAATTTGTTGGTAAAAAATAAATGATGTACAAATATAAATTGTGTATTATGACATCATAATGACCCAAATGTGATATAATAGATATTATTAAAGGTTTTAATAACCAAATATATATTTCGCAGTAAAAGTATGTGACTATATTTTTATTTGGTTAATTTTATGAATTCTTATTAATCTTCCAAAACCATTAATGTATTTTAAAGTTTCAAAATAATTTCAATAAGAGTATGAATCAATTCCACATAAGAAAGGGTATAGTTTTATTAATTTCAACCATTTCTCTTATAAAATAATGAAAAATAATCCGATTTGGAATAAACCAATGGAAAATAACCAATGGGTGATTTCTATTTTTGGTGATTTTATTATATAGAATATAAAAACTAAGTGTGAGAAATATTAATGATTTCCCCACTCATATCCTATATAATAACACCCAATAACCCATTTATTTTCACTCAAATTTTTTTAAATGTTCTTAAACATCCAAAACCTCTCGAGTGTCCTCCTAAGGTTCCCCCATGCTATCCAAAATCTATTATTAGGATTTTCGAGTCACACACTCAAGTAAGGGATCCTCATATTCTATTACTTATTCATGTATTTTATAATCTCATGTATTATATTTCTAATTCCTAATTTCGGTAATTTTCGTTACATTCCACTATTACGTACAATTTTATTTAAAAATTATTATAGTTCCCTTTCACTCTTATCAATTCATTTTATGAATTTTTATATAATATCATTATAATGCATAGATTTCAATACCGTTTTTTCATACAAAAAAAATTATGTATTCATTACCATACCCATTTATTATCATGGGTATTTACCTTTAAAAATTTAACCTAATTTATAGGGGACTTAGATGCATCTATTTTACACTAGTTTTTTGTGAAATAAAATATGATGATGAATGAATCCATGTTGTAATATCTGTGTGGAATAATTAAGAATGAAAATGAAATGAAAGATATGGGTGTTCCTTAGATTATATAGTGCTCCAATTCATTGGGTAATGTTTAATATCATGAGATGTCATGTTGGGATAGGTGGTGAACCTGACTCATTTATGGAGATTTTCCATCAAGATTTCTTGGAAGTTATCCTTAACCAATTTTTATGAATTAGTTTTCTAGTTGTTTCCACATTTCCTATATTATAAATATCATGTTATATAATGCCTTATTATTCACATTTATGATTTTCATAACTTATATTCCCCATTTATATTCCTATTTTATAATATGTATAATATTATTCCATTTTATTCCCTTTATTGGGCTTTATTGATCACCCATTTTCTTATGTATGACATGGGGTTATCCCATGTAGTTTTTAAGGACACGGAATTTTAGAGGCATGCTAAGGGTGTTATCAATAATACTGTTATAAATCAAGTTCATTGTGTTATTCTTTGTATCTAATTACCTCAATAAACTACACATAATGAAATCACAAGTTATATTAGTTTTGAATTTATGTAATAAATGAACTATTAATGTGGAATAAAGAATATGGTTTTTATAGTTGGTATTATAGAAAAAATTTCATTATTTTTTAAAATAGGATTAGAAAATTCTTGAAAAATCCATAGTGATAATACTAAAAAAAGAAAAAATCATTATATTTTGGTAATAATATAGTAAGGTATTTATCATGAAAATACATCTGTGTCTAGATAATACATGTAGATTTAGTTCTAGAAGTGATATACTAAGGGGTAATAACTTCAAATGGTGTGTCACGACCTGTCCTCGGGGCCTATTCCCTGATTACCCAAAGCCTGCCTTCCATAGGCCAGGGGTTGGCGACTAGAACCAACAGCGTAAAACCTAATAAAAGGATAGTCATTGCCTTTAGAGAAGTAAACACACAACAGAGTATGCAAGCTGGAGTAAACACAAAGTAAATTGAGTGGAAAAGTAAGTGCTGAAAAGTAAATGGGCCAGAATACAAACCCAAATGAAAGTACCGTACAACTGAAAATAAAGTACAACAATAGTAAAGTAAAACATCAACACTGAGTCGTCCTCCAGAAATCCCACCTAAAGGGTGGGTACATATAGTCTCCTCAGCTTCCCAGGTCCGGCTGTCTGCTCCATGTATGTCCCGCCTAGGGGTCCACCTCTAGGTACCGTCCAGCTCCACAAGCCCCCACCTCGATCAATGATGTCCATCATCTACATCCAACACAACGTAGTGCGGGCATAGCCCATTTGCAGTGAGTATAAGATACTCAGTAGGGACCCTGATACCCCCGAAGGTCTCTAAACATAAACGAAGGATAAACCACAATGAAAAAATAAAATCATGAAGTATCAACCGACTCTACTAACGTATATGCCCATACATATACCTAAGTCATCAATTCTAGTACTGCTCCAACTCTCGAGCCCAAGTATAACCCAATCAATATAGAAAAGGACATCCTAGTCCACACAGGAAGGTAAGTCAATCACATCGATGATAATGATTGAAAATCATGAATTATCTCACACATGTTTACATATTTCTTATAGCGATAGAGATGATAAGATGTAGTCACTAATTCATTTGAGTTGTCAGACCCACACATGATACAAGTCTAGCTAAGCTGTCGGACCCACACATGATAAAAGACCAGCTAATTTTTTGGACCCACACAGGATACAATAACAGTAGTCATCATCGTCGAACCCACGGAGGATCCCAGTACGGTAGTCGTCACTGTCGAACCCACGAAGGATTCAAGTACAATAGTTGTTGAGTCGTAGCCAGCTCTAGGGTTCCCACACACAGCGTACTCGATTCCGGGAGGGTTTGCTCATCGAGTAAATGGGGGGTCGATACATCAACTATCACAAAGTCCAGAGTTGATGTATCCTGAAGTTTCGTCTCGTCAAAAGAAACTCAACGCGATAGAAGACGCGTCAATCGGACTCCCGGTCTGAGAGATAATGGATTTTTCGTCCTAGGGTCCCAGTTGGAAATATTCTTGTTCCAAACTCGACCATTTAACAATGCTGACCATAACTCACTTAGAGTATCGCAAAAGGACAGCCTGGTCAATAGAGTCACAATGCTGCAGATAGCACGTCGAGCTGACGTGCGGTCTTTAAGTTATTCACGTTTATGTGAATAACGGGCTCAGCCCGTTTAGCCCTATGGGCCCGTGGGTCGGGTTAACCTAGTTTGACGGGTCCTACCTGATAGGGGTGTCGGACTGTTCTGAAGGAAAAAATAAATTATGTCTGAAGGATGCGGACCGGCCCGAATTGGCACGGCCTTGCTCAGCGCGGCTCGGCCCATAGGCCGAGCGGTCCAAGGTGGGGGCGTGGCCCTCGGCTACCCGAACAGGCGGTGTCTAGCAGCGCCACCCTTCCCATACTGGCCGGCTAGGGTGGCCGGCCTTCTGGCGCAAGCGGCCCGCATGGGCGGGCCGTGGGTCTTCCAACACAGTGCCCTCCTGGCACAGCGGTTCAGCTCCGCCCGGCCGGCCGAAGAATTGGCTGGTTTATCAAGCGCGGTTCCCTCTTCGCACCGCGGCTTGCCTCTGCCCGGCCAGCCAACAGGTCGACAGGTTTTTTCACCGATGGGGCCCGCAAAGCGGGCCGCGGTTCCTTATGCATAGCCGGCGTGTCGGCACCGACTTCCTCCACTACGATCCTGGAACGGCGGGACGACGCCATGCTTCCTCCACCTTGGGTCGACGATTCTATGAAGATCAAGAAACGATAGAGGGTCTTCGGGCCGTGTTTGTTCAGACCGTGCCCTCCACATTAGTCGGTAACAATCGGACGAAGATGAACAAGGTTTCACAAATCACAACGAACAATTTTATTCGAATAAAATTGGGACAATTCACCATACCTCAAAAATTGATGTCGTATGTCAGCGTCGTAGAAAATGGAGTCGTGAGGTGAGGATTCGTAGACGTTGTCATAGTGAATCTAAGGAAGCGACGTCTCCTCTCTTAATGAGTAGAAAATAATATATGACGTGTCGTCTTTGGTGAGTTCCCCACGTCGGTGTCTCCTCCCTTGTCATGGTGGAAGAAGAGGATGGAGAATCGTGGTCACCGAGTCGTTCTACGTTGATGAGTCGATGTTCATCATTGGAGAAGATCTGTTCTTTATTTAGGATGATCTTCTTCAATAAAGGATGAATCCACTTTTTCTTCACAATACTTCTCCCAAAATCCCCACAAAACAAGCCAACCCAATTAAAATAAGTCCACCCCTTATTTTAATTAAACATTCCATGCATTTCAAAATTCAAAAAAAAAATCCCCTTAATTAATTAAATGTAGAGTTGTTTAATTAATTAAGAGTTAGGTTGGAAAAATTTAAGGGACTGAGAGAGGGAGAGGAAGAGTTACTCACATAAAGAGGAGTTAAAAATTAAAGTGGTGGGGGGGGGGTTTGAGTAGTTTAGGGAATGTGAATGGTTGGGGCTCGTGAGGTTCTCACCTCACAAATATCCTCACATGGGTAGTTATGTGCTTATGGGTCCCACCCCAACTTCCCCATGGAAAATATAACAACATTAGATATAAAATAAAAATTTTCCACAATTTTATTCACTTCTTATTTAATCCAAAAATTTTAACTTCTCCTCCCATGCAAACACAACTCCGATAAATGTCCTCTTACGAAATTACCGGATTTGTGAGTTCATCAGTGCCCTCGGATTTCAATTCCAAGAACTGGTACAAAATATATAAAAACATGCTCGTTCATTCACTAGACGTACCCGAGCTAAACTTCAGATAACTATTCCGGGCACACCGGGCCTCAGAATCAGGTGCCGTCAGAAACTGCGTACTTGTAAAATTCCAAAGAATTTATGAAAAAAACATCCTTGAAATTTCTAGGTCACAACATTACTCCCACATCAGGGAATTATGTCCCCATAAAGCTACAACATAAACTAGGGAAACAAATGATGGTACTTAGCACACATCTGAGCCTCCCGCTCCCATGTGCTCTCCTAGAGGTTCCGATGCTGCCAAAAAATGCACAGTAGAGGAATCGATGGTCAATGTAGGAACCGCTCTTGCCGATCCTCGATAACCACTAGGAACTCCATTAATGTATCCACTCTATCATGGTCAATCTCCCCGTGGTCGATGATATGTGTCGGGTCATGGACGTATCTCCTCAAATAAGATAAATGGGAGACATCATGCATCCGGTGCAACATAGGTGGAAGGGCCATGTGGTAAGCCACCTTGCCAACCCTACTGATGATCTGGAATGGTCTGTTGAAGTGCGGAGATAACATGCCTCCCCGGCCAAATCTTCATAATCCACGTCGTGGTGAGACCCGTAATAAAACGTGGTCACCATCCTAAAAATCTTGTGGTCTCCATCTCCTATCAGCATAAGAATTATGTCTGCTCTGTGCAGTCCTCTTCCGCTCCTGGAAGATCTGCACCTTCTCCGTCATAGTCTGAACCATCTCTAGTCCTACGAGCACTGACTCCCCAGGATCAGTCTAGCACAGAGTTGATCTGCAAGTTCAGCCGTAAAATGCCTCATATGGTGCCATCCAGATGGTGGAGTGGTAACTGTTGTTGTACGCAAACTCCACCAATGGTAGGTGATCCTCCCAGATATGACCAAAGTCAAAGAAAAATGCATAGAGCATGTCCTCGAGTGTTTGAATGGTTATCTACATCTGGACATCCCTCTGAGGATGAAAGGCGGTGCTCAGGCATAGCTGCATCCCCAATGCTTCCGGCAACCCCTTCAAAATTCAAGAAGTAAAGAGAGTGTCTCGATCGGAGAAGATGGACGATGGAACACCATGAAGCTGTACAACCTCCTGAACATAGAGGCGTCCCATGATCTCCACTAAGCGCTACTCCATGATTGGTAGGAAGTGGGACGAATTGATGAGTCGGTCTACGATCACCCAGATGGAGTCATGTCCTCTGGTATTATATGGAAGCCCCATCACGAAATCCATGGATATCCCATCACACTTATATTGTGGGACCTCTAAGGGTTGTACCAAATCTACCGGTACCTGGTGCTCTACCTTCACCTACTGGCAGATGAGGCATCGTGAAACGAACTTTACCACAACCTTCTTCATACTCGGACAACAGTGCTTTCTTCTGAGATCTTGGTACATCTTTTCAACTCCTGGATGTACCACCAGAGGTGGAGTGTGAAACTCCCTCATCACCTCCTCTTTTAATGCAACTTTTACAATGGTACATCCCCTAAAGAGGATGACATGATCTCCTCCGTCAGAAAATCCCTTAGGTGCATATCCTGTGGATATCTGTGCATGTCGCATCTCACAGTCAACATCCCCACACTGTGCCTCCCTGACCCACTGAAGAAGTGGAGGAGTGACTATGAGTGATAGTAGAAAGGCTTATCCATACCTATCTACGAGGGATATCTACAATGTGGCTAGCTACTATGTTGCTTCTCCAAGTAGCTGAATGCCCGACCTCCTACTGAGAGCATCAGCTACCAGGTTCCTCTTCCCAGGAGTATAAACAATCTCAAAGTCAGAGTCCTAGAGGAACTTGAGCCATCGCCGCTATCTCAGGTTCATGTCCTTCTACGAGAAGATGTATCTGAGACTCTGGTGGTAATAGTAGACTATAAAGCGCTCCCTATCAGATAGTGCCGCCACATCTTCATGGTGAAGATCACTGATGCTAACACCAGTTCATGGGTAGCGTAGTTCTGCTCATGTTGCCTCAACTATCATGAACCATAGGCGATCACCTCCCGCTCATGAATTAGGACACACCTGTGGCTGGTCCCTGATGCATCGTAGTTAACCACATACCGAACGCCCTCCTCTGTTAGCCCCAAGATGGGCGCAATGTTCAATATCTGTCTCAGCTCCTGAATGCTTTGCTGGAATCTATCTGACCACACGAAGGGTTTCCCATTCTTTTTCAAAGCTGAAAGCAGTTCTGTAACTCTGGGGAAGTTTGGCACAAATATCCGATAGTACCCAGCCAGACCTAGGAAACACTGCACCACTGTCACGCTCTTGGGTGGCACCCAAGCAAGCACTGCCTCGATCTTCACTGGATTCACTACAACATCCGCCTCTGAGATGTCATTCCCCATGAAGTGTACCTCTCGAATCTTGAACTGACACTTTGAGAGCTTACCATAAAGCCGGTTCTCTTGGTGTGTGTCAAGTACAACCCACAATTGGTAGGCATGCTCCTACTCAGTAGTAGTGTAAAACAGTATGTCGTCAATAAAGACAATGACAAAACAATCGAGCCAAGGCTGGAAGATCCTGTTCATGAGACTCATGAACACTTCTAGAGAGTTGGTCACGCTAAAGGGCATAACAATGAACTCGTAGTGGCTATATAGACACCTGAAGGTCGTCTTTTTCACATCCTCATCTTGAACTCTGAGCTGGTGATAGCCTGACCTGAGGTCTATCTTCAAGAACCATCGTGCTCCCTTGAGCTGATCAAAAAGTTCATGTATCCACAGAAGGGGGTACTTCTTCCTCACGGTCACCTAGTTTAGGTGATGGAAGTTGACACACAGTCGCAAGCTCCCATCCACCTTCTTGGAGAACAAAATCAGTGAAGCCCAAGGTGAAACACTTGGTTGGATGAAACCTTTTCCCTGTAAGTCCTCCAGCTGTACCCGCAGCTCTCGAAACTCGGTGGGAGCCATCTGATATACTGGATAAGATATCAGTGATGTCCCAGGGTATAGTTCTATGTAGAAATATTCCTCTCTATGAGGAGGTATCCCTAGAACGTCGTGAGGGAAAACGTCCGCATACTGATCCAAAACAACATGAAAACTCAGACTCCGCAAGTCAAGTGCTCTGAGGATGATACTAGCCAACTGATGTGTGATTGGATTCCCTATCCTCTACATAAGTCCATCATGTTCTAAAAAGGCTCCCTTCTAGCTGGTGAAGGTGATCCTAGTCCCATCTGTGCGGACACACCACACATTGCACCTAATAAAATAGATCTAGGCATCGACGTTAGATAACTAGTCCTTACCGAAGATGATGTCGTAAGGCCTCGACGCCGCTACAAGAAGATCCCATCCGAAGGTCTCACCTCCTAGAGTAAGCTCACACTGCCGACACTACAGTGTAATCGTCGATTCTGCTCTTGTAAGAGTCTCTAGCCGTAAGGATCGAGCCAACGGCTAAGTAAGAATCTTCGAGCTCCGAACAAGGGTAGTGAAAATAATGTAATGACTCGCACCTATGTCTATAAGAACTATAGTAAGAGTGGAGTTGAAATAGATAGTACCTCGAATTATCTCGGGTGCACCGTGGTCGTAATCCTCCACTGCCTGGATCTGAGCCTGCCTATGCCTTCCATCTCCATGTGGTCGGGATGGACTTCCTGGGGGTGGTGGTGGTAGAGCCTCAAAGCATCGTCCACCCACCACTGCTCGGCCAGCTCCTCTGCCTCGTCCGCCTACCCCCTACGGACCACCACGGTTGAACCTCTAAGCCTTCCTGGGAGGTCACTCCACCGTCTACTGCTCATCATAATGGAGGGTCGGGCAGTCACGAGCCATTTGGCCATGTCGGCCGCATTCATAGCATTGTCTACTCCTCGTAAGGCTGGCTATGTTTCGTGTGTCCCACACAACCGATATCGTATCCTGAGGTCGCCCACCGGATGGCCTGGCCCTCTTGGACACCTGCGACATCTGTCGACTGCCGGCTATAGAGGACTCTGCTCCGTGTCATCCTTTGGTGGGTCTCGCTGCTTGCGTCATCTCAGAATGGAAGCTCTCCACAAGAAGTTATCGCTCCAGTACTGCTGCCTGTGTCATAATACTGAGGGAGATCATCGAAGCCCTGATCTGGTACCCAGTCCCTGTTCGATGGCTCGGTCCCAAACGAATGGGTCATGTACCGTGTCCGTGGAGTAGCACGAGAGGTCGGTAAATCTCACCGAGTATTGGGCTACTTTCATGCTGCCCTACCGCAGCTCTAGTAACTCCTTGATGCACACTGCACAGAGGGTGGCTAGAACAAACTCTAAGCGGAAGTGGCTCTCGAAATCCGTCCAAAGTAGAGATTACTCATCATGAACCAGAATAATCTGGCTCCACAATCTACCTGCTACTGTGTGCAGGAGACTCGCGGAAAGAATCACCAAAACGTCTGCTGGTGTTTTTACCAATCTAAAGACTCTGACGATAGCCTCCAGCCAACCCTCTACAGCCTGAGGATCCATCTCTCCATGGGACCAGGGCGGCCTCTGTCATTAAAACTCAATCAATGCACTCAGGATGCGTGAACTCTCTGATGCAGGGGCCGGTGGTATCGGTGGCCCAGCGGGTTGTGGTACAACTGGTGCCTCCGCTGTAATGGGTCCCTGCACCGAGGCCTCGTCGCTCGGTGGGCTACCATCCTGCATGTAACAAGGAACCCAAACTGGTTGCCTTCATGGGTAAATCCTGAGAAGAAGCAGGTGTTCCATGTTTAGTACAGTATACCTAGTGTGCTGACACAAAGTAATCACAAAGAAAACTTTTGAAACACAAATGCAATCAATGTTTCCGTGCACTGAGTCAGAAATCAGATGTCAGGGTCCTCGTGTAAGGATACGTCGGCCACTGCACCAACACTGGACTCCCTAGACAGATAACCACACTCAATACTCTTAATACTATTTCTTCCAAGAGATAAATTTATCAAAGTCTTGAATTTTGCGATAGAACGGACTCCATTGATACCAATTTTTCATGAACTATCCTTGGGGGACGTGCAGTGAAGACCTCGAGCCCACATTCCATAGGCGAGGGGCTGGCGACTAGCACCAAAGGTGTATAACTCGATAAAATGGAAGGCATTGCATTTAGATATGTAAACTCACAATAGTGTACGCAAGCTAGAGTAAACACAAAGTAAACTAAGTAAAAAAGTAGGTGAATAAAGTTAAATGGGCTAGAATACAAACCCAACTGAAAGTAAAATACAACTGAAAAGAAAGTACAATAGTAGTAAAGTAATATAGCAACACCGAGTCGTCCTCCCGAAATCCCACATGAAGGGTGGGTATATATAGTCTCCTCATCTCCCTGGGTCGGTCGTCTTCTCCATGTACGTCTCGCCTAGTGGTCCACCTCTGGGTACCGTCCATCACCACAAGCCTCCACCTCGATCAGTGTTGTTTTTTGTCTGCATCCAACAAAATGTAGTGAGGGCATATCCCATGCAGGGGTGAGTATACGATACTCAGTAGGGTCCCCTGAGACCCCGGAAGGTCTCTTATAATCCATGAAGGATAAACCACAAAGGAAAAATAAAATCACGAATTATCACCCCACTCTACTTAGGTATATGCCAATACATATACTTAAGTCATCAACTCCAGTTCGGCTCCAACTCTCATGCCCAAGTACGACCCAGTCCATTCAGAAAATCACCACCTAGTCCACACAGGAAGGTAAGTCAATAGCATCGATGATAATGATTGAAAATCAAGACTCAGCTCACATAGGTATACTTATTTTGAATAGTGATAGAGATGATCAGATGTAGTCACTGATTCATCTAATATGTCAGACCCACACAGGATACAAGTCCAGCTAAGTTGTTGGACCCACACAGGATACAATACCAGCTACTCTGCCAGACCCACACTGGATTCAAATACAGAGGTCAATACTGCCGGTCCCACACAGGATACAAGAACAGTTGTCATCGTCGTCGAATCCACGGAGGATCCCAGTACGGTAGTCGTCACTGTTGACCCCACAGTGGATTCCAGTATAGTATTCGTTGAGTCACAGCCAGCTCTATGGTTCTTGCACACAACGTACTCAATTCCGGGAGGGTTCGCTCCTCGAGTAAAGGGGGGAGGGGTCGATACATAAAATGTCACGAATTCTAGAGTTGATGTATCCTGAAGTTTCTTCTCGTCAAAATGAACTCAACGTGAAAGACTACGCGTCAATCAGATTCCCAGTATGAGAGATATTGGATTTTTCATCCTAGGGGCCTGGTTGAAAAAATATTCTCATTCCAAACCCGGCCGTTTACCAAAGATGAACATACCTCACTTAGAGTATCTCAAAAGGACCGTCTCATCAAAAGAGTCCCAGTGCCGCAGACGGCGCGTCGATCAGACGTGCGGTATATATGTTATTAACGTTTATGTGAATAATGGGCCCGACCCATTTAGCCAGGTGGGCATGCAGGTCCGGTTAACCCAGTATGATGGTTAGGACCCGGTAGGGTTGTTAGACCGGTCCGAAGGAAAAATGACAATTGGTCCAAAGGATACTGACCGGTTCGAAGTGGCATGGCCCAACTCAGCGTGGTGTGGCTCGGCAGGCTTGGCCCATAGGCCGAGCAGGTCGGTCCATTGGCCGAGCGGTCCAATGTGAGGGCGCGGCCCCGGGCTGCCCGAACCTGTGGCGCCTAGCGGCGCCGTCCTTTTTCAAACCGGCCGGCTAGGCCGGATGGCTTTCTGGCTCAAGCGGCCCGCACAGGCGGGCCGCGGGTCTTCTAGCACGGCGTCGCGGTTCAGCTCCGCCCGCCAGGCTAACTGGCCGTCCGGTTTATCCTGCACGACGCCGTCCTAGCGATGCGGCTTGCCTCCGCACGGCCAGCCGACGGTCCAGGTGGTTCTTCCTCTGACGCCACCTGTGAAGCGGGCTGTGGATCCTTCCGCATAGCCGGAGTTTCGGCGCCGTCTTCCTCCACCGTGTTCCCGGCATGGCGCGACGACACCGTGCTTCTTCCACCTTCGGTCGCCGATTCCAAGAAGATCAAGAAACGACAGAGGGTCATCGGGCTGTGTTTGTTCGTCCTGCGCCCTCCGCGTTAGTCGGTAATAATCGACCGAAGATGAACTAGGTTTCACGAAGCACAACGAACAATTTTATTCAAATAAAATTGGAACAATTCACCCTACCTCCACAATTGTTGTCATACTTCAGCGTCGGGGAAGACTGCGTCATGAGGTGATGATTCGTAGACATCGTCAGAGTGAATCCGAGGAAGTGAAGTTTCCTCTCCTGATGCAGAGAAAAGAATATAAGATGTGTCATCGTTGGCGAGTTCCCCACGTCGGTGTCTTCTCCCTTATAGCGGAGGAATATGAGGATAGAGAACCATGGTCGCTGTGTCTTTCTACGTTGAAGAGTCGATGTTCTTCATTGGAGAAGATACGTTTTTCATTGATGATGATCTTATTCAACAAAGGATGAATCCTCTTTTTCTTCCCACGAGTTCTTCAAAAATCCCCACACAACAAGCCAACCCAATTAAAATAAGGCCACCCGTTATTTTAATTGAACATGCCACGCATTTCAAAATTCAAAAATAAAATCCCATTAATTAATTAAATGTAGTGTTGTTAAATTAATTAAGATGAATGTTGAAAAAATTTAATGGAGTAAGAGAGAGAGAGGAAGAGTTACTCACTTAAAGTGGAGTTAACAATTAAAGTAGGGGGGTTTAAGGAGTTTAGGGACTGTGAAAGGTTAGGGATCATGTGGGCCCCACCTCACAAATATCCTCACATGGGTAGTTAAGTGCTTATGTGTCCCACTCCAATATCCCCATGTAGGATATAATCACATTAGATATAAAATAAAATTGTTTCACAATTCTATTCACATCTTATTTAATCCACAAATTTTATCTTCTCCTCCTGTGAAATTGCAACAGCGATAAAGGTACTCTTAAGAAATTACTGGCGTTGTGAGTTCATCAGTGCCCTCAGATTTCAATTCAGTACACCTGTTGAAAAGATATAAAATCCCGCTCATTCGTTCACTGATCATACCCAATCTAAAATTCGGATAATTATTACTGGAACACTGGGCCTTGGAATCAGGTACCGTAAAAAACTACGTACTCGTAAAATTCCAAAGAATTTAAGAAAAAAATTTCCTTGAAATTTCTGGGTCATTACATGGTGCGTCAGACCCAACTCAGTGAAACCCAATACAAAACTATAGGCCTGACATCGCACAGCGTGTGGTACTCTCAGGAGATTTGATTTGGTAAAATCAAAAGCTCGTGATGAAACATTATTTAGGTAAAAACGTCCCATAAGAACATATGTTAGAAAATATATCATGGATAACACATATTTAATACTATAAATTCATCAGTTAAGGATATAAATTTACGTCATAAATTTTCATGTCAAGGACATTAAATTATTATTTATGTGTTTAATACTTTAAATATAATCATCCATAATCATCCCATTATTTTATCTAATGAATGGGACTGTGAGTAATCGGGTAAAAAAACCATGTGATGGTCAATGTGATGACTTACGCAATGAGATTCCCAACCCGATGATAGTGGGAATCCAAAATTTATGATAATACATTCTCAGGTGACACATTTGTAAAATAAAAACATACATAAAAACGATTTCCCGAATCCCCATAGTAAAGGATAAGCTAAAATTACATAATTTATATGAAAAAGGAATGTTATTTTCAATGGATCATATGATCCCTTGATTGGGGAATAATGGATCAACTCCATTGAGATTATCTTATATATCCTTGAATGTTATAATAAAATATAATTTTATACATCCAGTTTGTCATATTGAGGGTGAATATGTTCATTGGTGGAAATTTCAAAATTATACAAAGCCTAAGGAAGAGATAAATGATATTGGGTGGAAGGAATTCCCAAATTTTTATTTTGATGAATAATTTCCTTGAACTCGCTGATTTAAAATAAAAAGGGACTTTCTTGTATTCATGAAAATAAGACAAAAAATCTATCAGGATGTGTGTGGAAAACATCATAATACTTGAACAATATACCTATCACATTTTCGTTTCCCACGAAAGCAAGGTTGGCCACTTTTTTGGTGGGATAAAACCTACTATATAAAACTCCATGGAATTATATGGATTTGATTCTTATGATGAATTTATATGATACACCCTCAATGTTGAAATATATATCGGTTAATCTCAATGGTATCGTGGGGATACGATTCATAAAATGGACTTTAATTCCTGTGGTCTAATGGAAAAATCTTAATATTCTAAGAAATTTCAATATTCCACATGAAAATGGATCCGAAATAAAAACCCTAGATATTTCAATATCTCAAGGATGAAATGCTTTATGTGGGGTATGGAAGGACACATAGTTAATGACTACTAATAGTAGAAACACACTATTTCACTAAAGGAAAAGAATTATCCAGTCAACCCCTACTGTGCTGTTTGTTTCTTCTACAATAAGGAATCATGGAACATTGTAAATCAATGCAATACACTATGGGTTTTAAAAGAAAACAATAAAAAATCCTTGAAAGAAAGCGAAATAATTTTCTATTACATCAATTAAGGATGATCTGGAAGACAAATTGGTTATAGGTATGCTCGTTATTCATAAAAAATATAGATCATTATTTTTTATTTAATTTATTTTGAATACCTTTCTATCATAGATATTTACTAATAGTATTCAAACACCATAAAAAAGAAAAAAAGTAATGATATTGGTGAAATAGAAAATTGGGAAATTATTGAATATAGAGTATATAAAACCTCTCATTACATAATTTGGGGGTTGATCTTCCCAACAGACCATTCCATACATCCTTTGGTGGAATGTGATGCGATTATATGCATGGACTGGCCTTCCCGGAACAGAGTGATGATAAATTTCTATGAGAATTAAATAACACTCTATGTCACAAATCTACCACCAATTTTATAAAATTTCATGGAGGATATAAAATAATATTTTAACCAACATCAAAATCATGGAGAATATTTTCCTATGATTAAAAGTATCTAGCTCAAATGATTGATTCTAAGGATAGAATCTTCCTTTAAGACATGAACATCATGAGGGAATACACAGATGTTTTTCGTGAGGAATGCTCTTGTCTTCATCTTAAACATGGGGTTGAAATTTAAACCAATAATGTACCTATTAAATTACCAATATCAAATACTCTATATAGAAGGGCTATTTTGTAAATTTAGGATATGAAGAAACAATAATGATAGAATATTTCTATGGGGGTCATACACCCATGTAATTTACAATGGGGGTGTGACGGTCATCTTCATCATGATGAATGATAGGTAGAGATGAATTTGAATTAATTATTGTGATCTAATCAATATCAAGATAAATAAAAAATATATTCTACCACGAATTGATGACTTGTTCGATCAACTACATGGTGGAAAATACTTCTTCATGGTGGATCTAAGGATATGATATTGCCAATATAGGGTGAATAAAGAGGATATCCCCAAGACATATTATCATACTTGGTACAGGTAGAACGATTTCAAATTAATTCCTTTCAGACTCACTATATCTCCAAATCATTTAAGGGACATGATGAATTGTATCACAACAAGAAAATTTGAAATAGTAATTTTATTATAAATATTTCCAATAATTAAAATATGTTTCGAATCAATGTATAACATATTACTTTATATTTTTATAAATTAATATTTTAATATATTTATATAATTTATATATCATATAAATTGATCGCAAGGATATATATATATATATATATAAGAATTATTTATAATAATAAATTCATTTAATTGATAATTTTGGTATAGAAAATAATTATTTTATAAAATTATAATATTTAAGAACAATATATGTTATAATATAAGATGTGTACCCTTTACAAATGATTTTACCAAAGTCACTTCATACTAAAAGAAATATATTTTTATGAAATTACATGTTAACCAAATTATAATTACTAAGATTAGAATTCTTTATTAAGAATGTTCATGTATTTTTATTATTATTATTACAATGAAGATTATTTTATAATGGCTAAATATACTATTTTTATTTAATATTTAATTATGCCAATTCTTGTTAAAACAAAATGAATATATTATAAAAATAACAGGACTTATGGTAAACTATGGGTTTCTTTAGCAATGGGTTTCCATTTTTGTGGGAACTGGAGTCCAGCTTTTGGGACGGTTCATTGTAAAGATGACGATCCGATCTTGGATTCGATCCAATTGGGTGGTTCATCTTCAGTGAGTGGCAAAGTGGGAGTCTTAATACTTCAATCCAAAGTCTTCGATGAAGTTGAAGATGGCTGTAGCCACGTGGAGTCAAAGTCAAAATCTGGAGGACATGCATTGGACTGGCGTTTTGGCTGACATCTTCGAATCTCAACAAATTAGATCGTTTTCGACGTCGATTTCTAGTACTTTAAGTAGGTTTCGTTTTTGTTATCCAGATCATATACCATATTTACCCATAAATGTCTGGTCGGTTTTTTTCTCTTTGGTGTATTTTCGGGTTGTGGTGAATCAAATTATTCTTAAATTGATTTGATCCCACTTTTTTCCCCATCTATTTAGAGTTGCAGCTATTTTTCTTATCACGTTGCAACTATGACATTG
This sequence comes from Viscum album, assembly GCA_963277665.1. NCBI lineage: Eukaryota > Viridiplantae > Streptophyta > Magnoliopsida > Santalales > Viscaceae > Viscum > Viscum album. The sequence continues at coordinate 1,254,819,068 of OY728141.1, forward strand.
AAAATCCAATTTTTAAATGCACTAGAATCGTCCATGTTATATACCCATATGAAATGATACTGTTATCAAATAAAATATACATATGCGTTCACATCGAACATGGTTTTCAACTCTTTATTATCCATTTAGATTTATTGTGGTTCCCTAAATATTTTATGGGTCTCATTCTAAATAATTATTTATGCATCTAGGGTATCTATATGTCTATTTCATCACCAATCTTACTGTCAATCATTTAAATTAATATATCGGTATCCCAATAAGAAACTTTTCATAAAATATATTTTATAAACAACTTGGTGTAAATTATATTTTTTTTGTAAGAGTGTCTATTTTAACGAAATCATTTCTGAATTCCTAGAAGGGGGATACTTGGAGTATTCTTACCCTAATTGGGTAGTCCTCTTGTATTTCACTACATGGGTCAATTATCCTTTTTTATTTATATTAGAGGTAAGGGATTTTAATTTTTATTGTGCCAAAATATTTGTTTCATTAATGATTACTTATGGGTTTCTTAGAAACAAAACCAACAAGTTTTTTTAAACCATTGATAAATTGTAGTACGGTGATTTATACTAAAAATCATTCGATGTAAGTTTGGGGTGATGTTTATTCTTTCTTAATGAAAATTGATTAATTGTGTATTTGTAATGGGATACTTATATCTATTCTGTCAAATTATTTTGCAACCCAAATTATATTTTTTCAATAGATAATTTATTACGTATATGATTTCTTGACATTCATTGTTGATTTTAATGTTCTGTTTCTCCATTTTTCATCAAAGGTATTCAAAAATTATTTAATTTTTGTTAAGGGATTATATATTCTTGTATTCCTTATTTACAGTATCAATTTTATATTATTTTTCTATGGAATATATTGTTTCTTTATTTAAGAATTAATATATTTATTATATAAAAGTTATATATATATATATTGTTAAGGAATTCATTGTTTCATACCATCTATTTTTATGATTTGCAAAAATCAATTATATTGAAAATATTTTAACTTATTTTCGTCATGTATTTGATTGGTCATGTCAAATTATTTCATTCTATAATTCAAATATTTTATTTTCCTAATTTACTGAGATATTATTTAATCCAAAATTACAATTTTATGTTTCAACTTATTTAGTTAGGATCATGAATATGCACCATTTGAATTATAATAAATACTGTTTTAATTAATTATTTGTTCAATATATATATATATATAAATTGATTATTTATTTAATATTATGAATTAAAATAATGGATCTACATGCGTGTCATGCTCATATAACCATTATGGCCATATATCGATATGTTTTCATGAAATTTCATACATTCATAGACATATATATATAAGTATATATATATATATATTTTATCATTAAAAAAAGATTACGAAATTGGATTTTTATAGAAATATGGAAGAAATTTTAAGAGTCTGGATGTTGATTAATCTTCCATGTGTTATCCATACAGAGACACCCAATGCATTTATAATAAGTTCATGTTTTAATTAAATTTATTTTTAAGTATTTGTCCGGAAATTAATAAAGACAAGTATATCATAGAAATTGTTTTAATTGTTTTCCATCAAATTATATGTAAGGAAATTTATAAATTATTATGGTTAAGTTACAGAAATTGAATTTCAAATATGACCATCAAAGGTAATAACTGAAAGAAAGAGTAATTTCATGTTGATAAATGTTTTTGTAGTATCCAAACATGGAAATTATGAAATGGAACTTATATATATATATATATATAAGTATAGATGTGTGTTTTAATACAATGAAGTGTTTTAAAATTAAAAAAACACTAGTGAAAAGTACTAATATATATATTTATAGATATATATATGTGTGCGTGTGAAGAAAACATTAATGGTTTTCAAAAAATCATGGTGCTTGATTGTTGTAAAAATAAAAGGTCATTTGAGAGTGAACCCATACTTTTCTAAGTGGGTATGCCCAAGATAGCCATCAATTAATTAAGTTTCCTTAAAATAATGTTTTGTTTTCACGAATGTGTGCTTAATATTTTACGAAGTTAATCATTGAAATTGATTTAAAGTTATTTCAAAGTATGACTACATTGAAAAGGATGTTAATTTTTTATGTGTAAATATGTTAGTATATTATCAATATTTTCATTTGAGTTCTAAAAAATAATTTCAGTGTTAATTAACCAAAAGTTATTTTCAAATTATTGATTTCTTCAAATAAAAATCAACAGTTTTAAAACACCTTATTGGGAATTTAAATGCTCAACATTTGTTTTGAAAAGTTTTTCATAGGTATTATAGAAGCCTTAACTCATATTTCCTTTTATTAATTTTATTGTACACAGATTCATAATGAATAGTTTTTTTATTATTTTTATACTCTAATAAATGTATGGTTTTTGTCCAATCCTCCACAACCTAGATTTGTAAAAGGTCCTCTTTAGTGTTATGTATTGTGTAATAGTTTAGTTTCTTTTATAAAAAAAACTTTTACACAACATTTGTATGCACTGAGTCTGGAAGAGTGGGCTCGGGGCGTTACAATTTGTGTTAGAGGAATAGTATAGAAAACAATGGAGATTAGATGTTGTCAAGTTTTGAGGTTTAGAGGTATTAGTGATTCTGAAGAGGGAAATTCAGAATTGTTTTTTGTCTAATGAATGAATTGCGAGGGTGCAATTCATTTAATGCGGGGATAATATATCACCCCAAGAAAATATAAATAGTATTTTGTTTTTAAATATTTACAATAATCAAAATACATTTTGAATCGATGTATACCATATTACTTAATATTTATATAAAATAATATTTTAACATATAAATAAAATTTATATATCATATAAATTATTCGCAAGGTTATATATATATAATAATAAATATTTATAATAATAAATACATTAAAGTGGTTATTTTCTGTATAAAATATTGATTTTATAAAATTAAAATATTTAAGAACAATATATGTTATAATATAAGCAGTACACCCATAACAACCGATTTTATCAAAGTCACTTCATACTAAAGAAAATATATCTTTATGAAATTATAAGTTTACAAATTTATAATTAAAAAGATATGAATTATTTATTAATAAAGTTCATATATTATTATTATTATTACAATGAATATTATTTTATAAATGTTATGTATACTATTTTTAGTTTATATAAAATTACGTCTATTAATGTTAAAGGGACCTGAATATAGTAAAAAATGGGATTTTGGGTAAATTGTGGGTTTTTTTAGCAGCGGGTTTTAGTATTTGTGGGAAATGGACGCCGAATTTTGGTAGGGTTTGTCGCAAAGATGTGGATCCGAGCTCAGAGTCGAGCCAAAAGGGTGGTTCGTCTTCGGTGAGTGGCAAGGTGACTGTTGTCCTGCTACAATCAAAATACTTTTGTGAAGTTGAAGTAGGACGTGGCCATGAGGAGTCAACGTTGAAATCCAAATTCCATGTTTTGGATCAATGTTTTGGTTGATGTATTCGGATCCCATCAAATTAGATTCCTGTCAAAGTTGATTTCCAATACAGCAAGTAGGTTGCATTTTTGTTATCTAGATCTTATACCAGATTTGTTCATAAATTTCTGGTCACATATTTTCTCTTTGGTGTATTTTCTAGTTATGGTGAATCAAATTCTTCTTAAATTGAGTTGATCCCACTTTTGTCCACATCTATTTATAGTTGAAGGTATTTTTCTTGTCACACTATAATGATGAGATTCGAAAACCAATTTTCGATTTCACTACAATCATCTATGTAATATACCCCAAAAATTGATACAGATATCAAATAAAATATACATATGCATTCACATCGATCATGTTTTTCAACATTGTGTAATCTGTATATACTTATTTTGGTTCCCCAAATTTTGTTTGGGTCTTATACTAAATAATTAATTATAAATCTGGTGTATCCACAAGTCTATTTCATCACAAATCTTATAAGCAATCATTTAAATAAATTTATGGGTATCCTAATAGAGAACTTATTATAAAATATATTTTACAAACAACTTGATGTATGTTACATTTTATTGTTTGTAAGAGACTCTATTTAACCAATATCATTTCTGAATGCCTGAAAGGGGGATACATGGAGTATGTGTACACTGCTTGGGTAGACCTTTCTTGTGTATTGCACTTCTTGGGTCAATTATCTTTTTTAGTGCTATTATAGTTAAGGGATTTTAATTTTTATTGGGACAAAATATTTGTTCCCTTCAATTTAACTAATGGATTTCTTCCAAAAAAATCATCATGTTTTTTTAAAATCATCGAGAAATTGTATTAATGTGATTTATTCTACAAATATTTCAATGTATTTCTGGGATGATGTTTATATATTCATGCTGAAAATGGATAAATTTTGTTTTTGTAAGATATTTCTTATATATGTTCATTCAAATTATTTTTCAACCCAAATTATATTTGTGCAATAGATAATATACTTCATATCTGATTTCTTGAAATTCAATTTTGATTTTAATGGAGTGTTTCTCGATTTTTAAGCCATGGTCTTCATAAAATTATTTAATTTTTTGTAAGGGATTATATATTCTCTTATGATTTATTTACACTATCAATTCCTTTATATTTTCTTAAGGAATCTTTTGTTTCATTATTTAAAAGTTATGATATTTATTTTATGCAAGAGTGATATATATATATATATTGTTATGAAATTATATATTTCATACCATCTATTTTTATGATGTGATAAAATAAATTATATTGAAATTATTTTCCATTATATTCCTGATGTATTCGATTGATCATGTCAAATTATTTCATTCAATAATTCCGATGTTTTATTTTCTAAATTCAGCGAGATATTATTACATCCAAAATTATGATTTTATGTTTGAACTTATTTTGTAAGGATCAAGATTATTCATCATTTGTATTATAATAATTATTATTTACATTAATTATTTGTTAAATATATATATATATATATCAATTGATTATTTATGGAATAATATGAATTAAAATAATGGATCTACATGCATGTCATACTCATTTAACGATTATGGCCATATATCGATAATTTTTCCTGACATTTCATACATGCATACACATATATAAATATATAGGTATATACACATATATATATATTTGATCATTAAATAAACATTACGAAAATATATTTTTATGGAAATATGGATGAAATTTTAAGTGAGTGGATGCTAATTAATCTTTCATGTCTTATGCATACATAGACACTCGTTGAATTTATAATAAGTTCATGTTTTAATTTAATTTCATTTATGCATTTTTCCCGAAATTAATAAAGACATGTATATCATAGAAATTTTTTAAATTTTTTTTCTTTATATTTTATGTATTGAAATTTGTAAATTATTAAGGGTATGTTAAGGAAATCAAACTGCTCATATGAGCATCAATGGTGATTCATGAATGGAAGATTAATTTCTAGATGATAAATGTTTTGGTTGTAACTAAACATGAAAATGATGATATGGAATATATATATATATATATAAGTATGGATGTGTATTTTAAAACAATGACCTGTTTTAAAAGTAAAAAAACTCCATTGAAAAGTACTAATATATATATTTGTGTGTGTGTGTGTGAAGCAAACATTAAAGGTTTTTGAAAAATCATGGCCCTGGATTGTTGTAAAAATAGGTCATAGGGGAGTGAACCCGTCATTTGCTATGTGGGTAGGCACAATAAATCCTTCAACGAATTATGTTGCCTCAAAATAATGTTTTGTTTTCATGAATGTTTTCTTAATATTTTCCAAAGGAAATAATAGGAATAGATTTAACGTGATTTCAAGGTGTGACTACTTTGAAAAGGGAGTTATTTTTTTATGTGTAAATATTTTAGTATATTAAAAATATTTTCATTTATGTTCTAAAAAATAATTTCAATGTTATTAAACCAAAAGTTATTTTCCAAATAGTGATTTCTTAAAAAGAAAATCAATGGTTTTAAAACCCATTTATTGGGAAATTAAATTATCACCCATTGTTTCAAAATGTTTTTCATAGGTATCATAGAAGTTCGAACACAGATGTCCTTGTATTAATGTTAGTATGCGTGGAAGCATAATGAATAGTTTTTTTATTTTTGTTAAACTATAATAAATGTAAGGTTTTTGTCTAATCTTCCAGAACCTAGATTGTTAAAAGTTCCTCTTTTGTGTTATGTTTTGTATAATCGTTTAGTTTCTTTTAAAAAAAATTACATAAAATTTTTAAGTAATGAGTCTGGAATAGTGAGCTATGGGCGTTATGAATGGTATCAAAGGAATAGGGTAGACAACTTTGGAGATAAGATGTTGTTGAGTATTGAGGTTTAGCGGTATTAGTGATTCTGAATATGGAAATTCAGAATTGTTTTTAGTCCGAAGAACGAATTGCGAGGGCACAATTTTTTTAAGGCGGGGAGAATGTTACACCGTGAGAAAATATACAAAATATTTTGTTTATAAATATTTCAAATAATCAAAATATGTTTTGAATCAATGTATAACATATTAATTTATATTTTTATAAATTAATATTTTAATATATGTATATAATTTATATATTATATATATTGACCTCAAGGTTATACATATATATAATAATAATTTTTTTATAATAATTTCATTTATGTGATTAATTTTGTATAGAAAATAATGATTTTATAAAATTATAATAGTTAAGAACAATATATGTTATAATATAAGAAGTATACCCTAAACAAACAATTTTCGAAAAGTCAATTCATACTAAAGAAAAAATATTTTTATGATATTATAGGTTTACAAATTTATAATTAAAAAGATATGAATTATTTAATAATAATGTTCACGTATTGTTATTATTATTACAATGATGATTATTTTATAAAATTTTAATTATACTATTTTTAGTTAATATAAAAGTATGCCTATTAATGTTAAAAGAAACTAAATGTATTTAAAAAATTGGATTTAGGGTAAAACATGGGTTTATTTGGTATCAGGTTTAAGTTTTTGTGGGAACTTAAGGCCGGATTTTGGAAGGTTTCTTCGCAATGATGTGGATCCGAGCTCAGAGTCGAGCACAAAGGGTGGTTTGTCTTTGGTGAGTGGAAAGGCGAGCATCATCCTGATTCGATCAAAATGCTTTTTTGAAGTCAAAGCAGGTCGTGGCTGAGAGGATTCAATGTTGAAATCCGAATTCCATGATTCGAATCAAAGTATTGGATGAGGTCTTCAGATCCCATCAAATTAGATCACTATCAAGGTCGATTTCCGGTATTGAAAGTAGGATGCCTTTTTGTTATCTAGATCTTATACCAGATTTTTTTATAAATGTCTGGTCGCCTATTTTCTCTTTTGAGTATTTTCTAGTAATGTTGAATCCAATTCTTCTTAAATTGAGTTGATCCCACTTTTGTCCCTGGCTATTTAGAGTTGCGGCTTTTTTTTGTCACGCTGTAATGATGAGATTCAAAATCCAATTTTCGAATTCACTAAAATCATCCACGTTATATAACCCAAATAAATAATACTGTTATCAAATAAAATATACATAGGCATTCCCATCGAACATCTATTCTCTGTTCTATTTGAGGTAATGAATTTAAATTTTTATTTTGACAAAATATTTTTTTCTTTCATGTATACATATGGGTTTATTCCCAACAAAATCAAAATGTTTTTCTAAAATCATTGAGAAATTGTAGTAAGGTGATTCATTCTACAAATACTTTTATGTTTGTTTGGTATGATGATTATTCATTCTTGATGAAAATGAATTTATTGGGTTTTTGTAAGGGATTTCTGATATCTGTTCTTTCAAATTAATTTTCAACCCAAATTATATTTGTGAAATAGATATTTTATTTCATATCTTATTTCTTGAAATTCAATGTTTATTTTAATGGAGTGTTTCTCCATTTTTCAGCTATGGTTTTCAAAAAATTATATAATTTTGTGTAAGGGATTATATATTATCATATTATTTATTTAAACTATCAATTTCTTTTTATTTTTTTAAGGAATAGTATGTTTCTTTATTTAAAAATTATGATATATATTTTATGCAATATATATAGTTATAATTAAGGAATTCTATGTTTCATACCATCTATTTTTATGATTTGCAACATTCAATTATATTGAAATTATTTTTCCTTTTTTTCATCATGTATTTGATTGATCAGGTCAAATTATGCCATTCTATAATTCAAATATTTTATTTTCCAAATTTAGTGAGATATTATTTAATCCAAAATTATGATTTTATGTTTCAACTTATTTTTTAAGGATCAAGATTATGCTTCATATGAATTATAATAAATATTGTTTTAATTAATTATTTGTTAAATTTAAATATATATATATATATAAATTGATTATTTATGGAATATTATGAATTAAGACGATGGATCTACAAGCATGTCATACTCATAAAAACCTCATGGCCAGATATTGATAAGTTTTCATGACATTTCATACATGAATATCCATATATATAAATATATATGTATATATATATATTGGATCATTAAATAACTTTTCAAAAATTGATTTTTATAGAAATATGGATTAAATTTTAAGTGGGTGGATGGTGATTAATCTTCCATGTGTTATCCATGCATAGACACCAATTGCATTTATAATATGTTCATGATTTAATAAATTTTCTTTTGAAGGATTTTTCCTGAAATTATAAAGACAACGATATCATAGAAACTGTTTTAATTGTTTTCCATTAAATTATACGTAGGGAAATTTATAAATTATTATGGTTAAGTTACGGAAATTGAACTGCTCATATGACCATCAATGGTGATTCATAAAAGAAAGAATAATTTCTAGTTGAGAAATGTTTTGGTTGTAACCAAACATGCAAATTATGTAATAGTAATTATATATATATATATACATATATAAGTATGGATGTATATTTTAATACAATGACATGTTTTAAATGTAAAAAAACTCCAGTGACAAGTACTAATATATATATATATAAAGCAATCATTAATGTTTTTTGAAAAATCATGTTTCCTGATTGTTTTAAAAATAGACAGTAATTAGGGAGTGAGCTCATCCTTTGCTATGTGGGTAGGCCGAAGACAGCCTTTAACGAATTATGTTGCCTCAAAATAATGGTTTGTTTTCATGAATGATTGCTTAATATTTTCCAAAGGAAATCATTAGAATAGATTTAATGTGATTTCAAAGTATGACTACTTTCAAGAAAAAGTTATTTTTTATGTGTAAATATGTTCGTATTTTAACAATATTTTCCTTTGAGTTCTAAAAAATAATTTCAATGTTATCAAACCAAAATTTATTTTCAAAATATTGATTTATTAAAAAGAAAATAAGCAGTATTAAAAACCCTTATTGGGAAATTAATTCTCACCCTTTGTTATGAAATGTTTTTCATTGGTATCATAGAAGTTCTAACTTAGATGTCCTTGTATTAAAGTTAGCATGCGCGGAAGCATAATGAATAATTTTTTTTATTTTTTTTAATCTCTAATAAATGTTAGGTTTTATTATAAACCTCTAGAACCAAGATTGGTGAAAGGTCCTCTTTTGTGTTAAGTGTTGGGTAATCATTTAGTTTTCTTTATAAACCAAAAATTTTACAGCACATTTTTAAGAACAGAGTCCAAAAGAGTGGGCTTGGGGCGTTATAGTTGGTATTAGAGGAACAGCCTAGACAACTTTGGAGATTAGATGTTGTCAAGTTTTTTGGTTTAGCTGTATAAGTGATTCTGAAGATAGAAATTCAGAATTTTTTTTAGTATGACGAACAAATTGTAAGGGCGCAATTCTTTTAAGGCGGGGAGAATGTAACACCCCGAGAAAATATAAATAGTATTTTGTTTATAAATATTTCAAATAATGAAAATATGTTTTGAATCAATGTTTAACATATTACTTTATATTTTTATAAATTAATATTTTAATATATCTATATAATTTATATATCATATAAATTGATCGCAAGGATATATATATATATATAATAACTATTTTTAATAAAAATTACTTTTAAGTGATTATTTTTGTATAGAAAATAATGATTTTATAAATTTATAATATTTATGAACAATATATTTTATAATATATGCAGTATAACCTAATCAAACGATTTAATCAAAGTCACTTCATACTAAAGAAAATATAATTTTATGAAATTATAAGTTTACAAAATTATAATTAAAAAGATATGAATTATTTATTAATATAGTTAATGTATTATTATTAAAATTATTACAATGAAGAATATTTTATAGATGTTAAGTATACTATTTTTAGTTAATATAAAATTATTCCTATTAATGTTAAAAGAAAATGAATATATTTGTAACACCCCAGAATGATAAAGGGTTAAATGACTTAATGATATGACTCATGTCAACAAGGTGCACCTTCCTTTTCGGGAGCCTGTCTGATTAGAACTCCAGAGTTATGCGTTCTTAGCCTGGAGTAGTGATCAGGATGGGTGACCTCCTGAGAAGTTTCCCATGTTGTGTGTGAGTGAGGACAAAGAACACTGGAAAGGACATGCGTTGCCCTGTGGGGACTATCATTAGTCAGATGACCCGTTCATGCACGTTGGTGGACACTACGGTGGGCCCCACGTGTTTGCGGGGCAACTAGTGGTACCTGGTGGGCCAGGACTCGATGGCCTTGTTAAGGTGGGGTGGCTGTGCTGTCACCGGGACCCGGTTGTCACATTTGGTATTAGAGGAGGAACCCAGCCTTAAGTGTGGTGCACTACCTGGGTTGAGATGTAGGGCCCACAACGAGGGCGTTGTGCTCTAAAGGGGGGGGGGTTATTGTAACACCCTAGAATGATAAAGGGTTAAATGACTTAATGATATGACTCATGTCAACAAGGTGCACCTTCCTTTTCGGGAGCCTGTCTGATTAGAACTCAACAGTTAAGCGTGCTTAGCCTGGAGTAGTGATCAGTATGGGTGATCTCCTGGGAAGTTTCCCAGGGTGTGTGTGAGTGAGGAAAATGCACACTTGAAAGGACATGTGTTGGCTTGTGGGGACTATCATTAGTCAGATGACCCGTTCAGGCACGTGGGTGGACCCTGGGGTGGGCTCCACGTGTCTGCGGGGCAACTAGTGGTACCTGGTGAACCAGGACCCGACGGCCATGTTAAGGCGGGGTGGTTTTGCTATCACCCGGACCCGGTTGTCACATTTTTTCACGACCAATCCTCGGGGCCCGTGTCGTGACTACCCCAAGCCCGCCTTCCATAGGCCAGGGGCTGGCGACTAGCACCAATGGCGTATATCCCAATAACTGGGAAGGCATTGTCTTTATAAATGAAAACAAGCACCACATAGTAAGCAAGCAGAAAAAGTAAACACTAAGTAAAAAAGAAGTGCTAAAAAGTAAATGGGGCAGAATACAAACCCAAAAGAAAGTACAACTACAACTGAACAAGTACAACAAAAAAGATAACAGCTGGAAGGACGGAAGCGGCTCCTGGGTCGTCCTCCTCGGATCCTACCTGAAGGCTAGGTATAGATGGCGCAGCTCATAGTCATCCACCACGGATTCTACCTGAAGGGTAGGTACTGATAGCCTCCTCCATGCTCTCACCCGTCAACCTCCATTGTGTGTCGTCTCGTCGTGTAGTCCACCTCTGGGTACTGACTCGTCGTGTAGTCGACCTCCGGGTACTGACTCGTCATGTAGTCCACCTCCGAGTACCGTCCAGTCCTTGAACACTCAGCCTCCGTCAGCACTACCCGTCGTCTGAAACCAACACAACGAGATGCGGGCATAGCCCGTGCAGGGGTGAGTATAACGATACTCAGTAGGGACCCCGAGACCCTGAAGGTCTCACTAAACCAACAAGGATAACCACAAAGAAGATCTCAACAGATAACCTCTACTTAGGTATATGCCCATACATATACCTAAGTTATCAAGTAACCCATCTCAATCATGAGGAAACACAAGGATTGTGAAATCAACGGATAACCACTACCCAGGTATATGCCCATACATATACCTAAGTTAGCAAGTGACCCATCTCAATCATGAGGTAAACACAAGGTCAAAAGTATTAGCTCAAACCAGGATTTTCATTATCGAAACTGTAACTTCTGAAGAGATCCGTCTCTGGAGTGTACTGTGGTCCTGTCACGGCTCCGCGGTACTGCTCACTAACCTAAGACTGCTGAGGTACTCCTCCTATCGAGTACCGCGGGTCTGCGGCCAACTACCGGGTGGTCCGTCCGCTGAGGGTCTGTCGCCAAATACCGGGCGCTCTCCCTAATAGCCTATGGAGGTACTCCTCCGGTCGAGTACCATGGGTCTACGGCCAACTACCAGGCGCTCCGTCCGCCGTGGGTCTACCGCCAAATACTGGGCGCTCCGTCCACTGGGCTAGTCGACTCACTCCAAGTCGAGTCGGTCAAGCAGTCGTAAGGTCTCATTCGTCTACACGGTCTCCGTACTCTGCTCGCTCGTCTCTGGGAGGGTCTGCTCCACGAGCTACAGGTCGATAATCCAAGTATCTCAAAGTCCCACAATGAAGTATCTCAAAGGACTGCCTTGTCATAGGGGTCTCAATGCAACAGACGGTGTGTCAAACGGACACCCGATCTGTGAGTTATTATCCTTTTCGTCACAGGGGCCCAGTTGGTTTCTTAAGCGAACCAACCCGACCGTATCTCAACTTTACCCCGAACTCTCATAGGGTATACTGATAGGGACCATTTCTCAACGTGATCACCAACATCGCTGACGGTTTGTCAAACGGACGCCTAGTTTGAAAGATATCATCTTTTTTCTGTTCTAGGGGCTTGGTTGGATTTCGGGTACAATCCAACCCGGCTATAACCCAACCGCATCCAAAACTCAGGCGGAGGATGCCAAAAGTTCCGTATCGTCAACAGGAACGTAACGCAACAGACGGCACGTCAATCGGACGCCCGGTCTGGAAGTTATTGGATTTTTTGTCCCGGGGGCCCGGTTGGTTTTTAAGTTAAAACCAACCCGACCGTACTCCAACTTGGTCCAAACCTCAAGCAGAGTAAGCCAAAAGATCTGTCTCACTTAGAGGAATCCACCAAAGTTGACGGCACGTCAATCGGACGTCTGATACTCAAGATATGCACGTTTCTGCTCCGAGGGCCCGGTTGGTTTCGTGTACGAACCAACCCGGCCGAACCCAAAGTTTTCCGAAACCTTGAGTGCGATATAAAGAAACGACCGCCTCGATCCAAGGATCACATCGCCGCTGACGGAGCGTCGTTTGGAGGCACGTAGCTCAAGTTACGTCCAAAAGACCGAAAACGGTCCGAAGACGGGGGGTCTGGACCCAGGCCGACTCGGCCCGACCCCCCCTAGGGGGGCCGAACCGGGTCGCCCTGTCCCGGTCCGACCCGGCTGGACCCGGTCCGGTCCGGCCAGGGTGCGGCCCGGCTGGACCCGGTCCGGTCCGACCAGGGTGCAGCCCGGCCGGTCGGACCGGCCTGGCGCGGCTCGGCCAAGCGGCCGAGCGCCGCAGCTGCGGGGCGCCGCCCCCGCGGGTTGAGGAAGCCGCGGCCCTCGAGGGGCCGTGCTGGACCAGCGGACGCGGCATGTCACCGCGTCCCATGCGTGTGAGCCGGACCCGTGCGGCCGCGGGTCCGTTGGCCTCCACCGACGCGGCTTCAGCCGCGGAGGCCCTATCCTGCGGCGCGCCGGGGCGCCGCTGCGCCGGCGACCCGCGCCGCCGGTAGCTTCCGCCGGCCACCGGAGTTGCTCCGGTGGTCCGTTTTCCTTCCCGTCTATACCACTGTTCCTCTCGGGATCCGTTCTTCACTGCGGAATCAACAAATCGCCCTTGCGTCATGTTTTTCCGTCGCCCACCAAATCCGTACATCCACGAAGAACGGGGGAGGGTTGACGGGCCGTGTTCGTTTGGCCCGCACCCTCCGCGTTAGATAAAAACAATGGGAGAATTATTCAACACATGAATACATAACCGAAAACAATTTTAATGAATTAAATTTTTTTTATGAACCGGGTTCTCCATTTTGAATGGAAATAAACACGGGAATGTAAAACATCGAAATAAAATCCCTACCTCGTCAAGTCGTCGCACGCGGGTTCTTCGCGGATTTGATCTTCGCGGAAGGAGGCGATCGTTGCGTCGCAGAAGGCGTCGCGTCGTCGCGGAAGGGCGTCGCATTGTCGCGGAATACAGTGCGCTTCGACAAACTCCGAGGTTCAAGAACAACATATTTAATTTATTAATTAAATCCGTGCGTTATTAAAAACCAAAAAGGAGTTTTAAAAGAAACCCAAAAACTCTTACCTCAAACAGAAGATCGAAGATTTCGTTGCAGACGAAGGAACGTCACAGATGAACGTCGCCGAAGAGGAAACGTCGTCATCTCGGCACACGGCGTCGCGTCGTCGATTTCCGCGGTTTCGGCGTTCTTCGTCGGAGGCCAACGTTTTTCACGTTCTTCACGTTTATTGCGAAGAAGGGTAAAGGCACAGGAATTCTGTCAAAAGCCTCCCAACGTGTAATCCTCAAGATGTGGCGTTGGTCTTATTTTATTACTACGCCAACGGATTTCAAACCGGTTAAGAAACAAAAAAGAGATAAGTAATGACCCATTAATTCGTAGAATAAATCAAAGAAATAAACTGCCCAATTAATTGGTGCATTAAGAAAATAAGAAAATGCGTCAGTTGACTTTCATAATGACGGGTTTTCGCAGGTTCGTTACTTAGAGGAAAAGAAACGGGAGGGGGGGGGCTCATGTGGGCCCCACCCCACAAATATCCTACCAAGAGGGTAGGATAATTTTGGATAGCACCCTTTCTGGATCAAATCAGCTTAATCCGCTTTAAGTGGCTTCAAGTGGCTTCCATGTGGTTTAAGTGAAATAAAATAAAGTTTGTCGTACAATTATTTTATTTCTTAACTTTAAGATCGAAAATTAAAAACCACACCCGAGCAAACGCAACTCCAGAAGAGACGTTTCTAAGAAAGTAACGGCGCTTCGATTCCATCGGTACCCTCAGAATTCAATTCCGAGCACCGATTCAAAAGTTAGAAAAACCCGCTCGTCCGTTCACTGAACGTACCCGAGCCAAACTTCAGAAAATGATTCCGGGCACACCGGGCCTCGGAATCAGGTGTCGTCAGAAACCGCGTTATTGTAAAATTCTAAAGAAAATTAAGAAAAAAATTCCCTTGGAATTTACGGGACTTTAAAATATTAAAAAATTGGATTTAGGGTAAACTATGGGATTCTTTAGCATCAGGTTTCAGTTTTTGTGGGAACTGGAGGCTGGATTTTTGGAGGGTTCTTTGCAAAGATTTGGATCAGAGCTAAGAGTCGAGCCAAGAGGATGGTTAGTCTTAGGAGAGTGGAAATGAGAGAGTCATCCTGCTTCGACCCAAATCCTTTAGTAAAGTCGAAGTAGGTCGTGGCTGCAAGGAGTTGTAGTTTAAATCTGAATTCCATGCCTCAGATCGAAATTTTGGTTGACGTCTTCAGATCCCATCAAATTAGATCGATGTCAATGTTGATTTCTGGTACAACAAGTATGTCTAATTTTTGTTATCCAGATCTTATACTAGATATTTTTATAAATGTATGGTCTCCTATTTTCTCTTTGGTGTATTTTCTATTTATGGTGAATCCAATTCTTCTTAAATTGAGTTGATCACACTTTTTTCCCTAGCTATATAGAGTTGCATCTATTTTTCTTGTCACATTGCAATGATGAGATTCAAAATCCAATTTTTGAATTCACTACAATCATCCACGTTATATACCCCAAATAAATGATACTGTTATCAAATAAAATATAAATATGTATTCTCATTGAACATGTTTTTCAACGTTGTGTAACACATTTATATTTCTTTTGGTTCCCTAAATTTGGTTTGGGTCTCATTATAAATAATTATTTATGCATTTGGGGTATCCAAAAGTATATTTCATCACCAATATTATGTTGAATCATTGAAATAAATTTATTGGTATCCTAATAGACAACTAATTATAAAATATATTTTACAAACAACCTGATGTATGTTACATTTTATTGTTTGAAAGTGAGTCTATTTAACCAACAGAATTTTTGAACGCATAGAAGGGGGATACATGGAGTATTCGTACCCTTCTTGGGTAGCCCTTTCTTGTGTATTGAACTTCTAGGGTCAATTATATATTTTAGTTCTATTAGAGGAAAGAGATTTTAATTTGTATTGTGCCAAAATATTTTTTCTTTCATGTTTACTTATTGGTTTCTTCAAACGAAATCAACACGTTTTTTTAAAAATCATTCATAAATTATAGTAATGTGATTTATTCTACAAATATTTCGATATATGTTTGGTATGATGTTTATTAATTCTTGATGAAAATGGATTAATTGTGTTTTTGTAAGGGATTTCTTATATCTATTCTTTAAAATTATTTTGCAACCCAAATTATATTTTTTCAATCGATAATTTATTTCATATTTTATTTCATTAAATTCAATGTTGATTTTAATGGAGTGTTTCTCCATTTTTTAGCTATGGTCATCGAAAAATTATGTAATTTTGTGTAAGGGATTATATATTCTCATATGATTTATTTACACTATCAATTCCATTTTATTTTTTAAATAATAGTTTGTTTCTTATTTTAAAAATTATGATATTTATTTTATGCAAGATATATATATATATATAATTATTATTAAGGAATTATATGTTTCATACCATCTATTTTTTTTATTTTAAACAATAAATTATATTGAAATTATTTGCCTTTATATTCATCATGTATTTGATTGATCATGTCAAATTATGTCATTCTATAATTCCAATGATTTATTTTCTAAATTAACGAGATATTATTACATCCAAAATTATGATTTTATGTTTGAACATAACTTGTAAGGATCATGATTATTCATCATATGAATTATAATAATTATTTTATTAATTAATTATTTTTTAAATATATATATATATAAATTGATTATTTATGGAATATTATGAATTAAAATAATGAATCAACATGCATGTCATACTCATATAATGATTATGGCCATATATCGATTAGTTTTCATGACATTTCATATAATCATACACACACACACACACACACACATATATATATAGATATATATATATACATATATTTGATGATTAAATAAAAATTACCAAAATGGATTTTTATGGAAATATGGATGAAATTTTAAGTGTGTGGATGCTGATTAATCTTCCATGTATTATGCATACATAGACACCCGTTGCATTTATAATAAGTTCATGTTTTAATTTAATTTCATTTTATGGATTTGTCCCGAAATTAATAAATACATGGATATCATAGAAATAGTTTTAATTTTTCACTTTAAATTTTATGTTGGGAAATTTATAAATTATTATGGTTATGTTAAGGAAATTGAACAGCTCATATGAGTATCAAAGGTAATTCATGAAAGAAATAATAATTTCTAGTTGATAAAAGTTTTGGTTGTAACCAAACATGAAAATGATGAAATGCAAATTATATATATATATACATATATAAGTATGGATGTGTATTTTAATACATTTTTGTGATTTAAAAGTAAAAAAACTGCAGTGACAAGTACAGATATATATATATATAATGAAAACATTAATGGTTTTTAATAAATCACGGAACTTGATCATTGTAAAAATAGAAGGTAATTGGGGAGTGAACCCATCATCCGCAAAGTGGGTAGGCCCAAGACAGCCATCAACGAATTATGTTTCCTAAAAATAATTTTTTGTTTATCTGAAAGATCGCTCAATATTTTCCAATGTAAATCAGTAGAATATTTTTAAAGAGATTTTAAAGTATGAATACTTTCAAAACAATGTTATTTTATTTATGTGTAAATATGTTAGTATTTTATCAATATTTTCATTTTATTTCTCAAAAATAATTTCAATTTAATTAAACCAAATTTTATTTTAAAAAATATTCATTTCATAAAATTTAAATCAACGGTTTTAAACCCCCTTATTTTGAAATTAAATGAGCACCATTTTTTTAATGTTTTTCACAGCTATAATAGTAGTTATAACTTAGACGTCATTGTTTTAAAGTTAGCGTGCATGGAAGCATAGTGAATAGTTGGTTTATTTTTTGTTCAACTATGATAAATGTATGGTTTTTGACTAATCCTAAAGAACCTAGACTGGTAAAAGGTCCACTTTTGTGTTATGTGTTGTGTAATTGTTGAGTATATTTTATAAAAAAAAGTTACACGACACTTTTAAGCATTGAGTCTGAAAGAGTGGGATCAGTGTGTTATATGAATAGTGTATTTAGATATTACCTTGAGGAATTTTTTGTAGTATTTATATACGAAATTATAATATTCATTAAGACAAAGGAGGATCATGAAGAGATTCCTAGAACTATGCTAAATACCATATAATTGTATAATCATTATGCTAATCATAGAAAATGTGAGTTTTAGTTTAACAAATACTCATTCTTGAGAAATATCATCATAACGAGTGGGATATATATATACCCTTCAATAGAATGAATAAATTAATGGATGGATGAGGCCAAAAATATATTATTGATTCCCATAATCTCAATAGATTAGGTGTGTATTATCAATGCTTTTTAATAATTTTATGTAGATTTCTGAATCCTTAAACCATGATAACTTGTAAAAGACTCATGTTTCATGGAATTATAAATGTTAAGAGAGAATAAATGTGTTATGAAGGAGGCTTATCACTGCTAGTGTTCTCATACTACCATTAACTAGTAAAATTTTAATAGTATTCAAAGAAGATTCAAATAAGATATTGGGATATGTTTTAACAGAAATTGAGAAAGTGATATCATATGCTTCAAGGTAGTTTAAATTTTAAAAAATTACCCAATGGAAGACCTCTTTCTAGATTTAGTGATTTTCTCTTTGAATATATGAGTTTTTTTTGTATTTTATTGTTTCTTTTGAGCTGGTGGTTTTCTATGAATATGATTTCATTGATATTTCTTCGGCATGATATCTGTTTTGGATCTATATTTTATATGTTGTTTAGGAAATGTTTCCAAGAATGGTCCCTATAGTTTATGATATGACATGCCCAGTTTTTTTCCTTCTTGGACATTGCGTATCATTCATGGTGATCCGGATCTGTTAGAGGCAGTAGAGTGGCTTGAAGAGGTCAATCGATTCTTTAGGGTATTGGGAACTCTTGAAGATGTCCAGCTGCGTGTTGTTTTGGGTCTGTTTGAAGGTCATTCTTTGGACGAATGGGAGTTTTTCCCCCCGCCATAAATGAAATTTGGGATAACATGGTATGTCATTAAATTCATCTTCATTAAATGGTTTATACCTAAAGAGGTGATGATTATGAAAAGGGAAGAGTTAATGAGTATTCAACAAGGACAACAGATGGTGAAAGCATATGTTTCCCATTTCCAGGAACATGTGTCCTTTTCTCCGGAGGTAGCATCATAGTATTTTATGAATACTTACCTCTTTATCGAGGGTCTTCTTCTAGTGATCAACAAGAGGGTCCTCCATTCTATGGACTATTGTTTAGAGAATCTGGTGGATGAGGCATTCCTAGCAGAGTTGGTCTCCAACGTGTAGGTGCATGGAAATCCAGCGAATCAAGTTGCTCATGAAGGTTCCCCATCTAACGAGTTGGGTGTGCCAGAGGGACTTGTTTCTAAAGAGTCCTCTACAGATGGTTCTAGTTTCCTTTTCATCGGACCATTCAGTGGTGTGCCGCCAGTGTTACAGTTCGGGCACATGAAGTTGTCATGTCGCATCCCTCTGAAGCTGTGTCATCGTTGCGGTAGTTTGGGTCACATGGAAAAGTTTTGCTGGAATCATCTCCTGAAGAAGATGTTGTGACCTGGGGAATTCTAGTGCTCGACTATGAGTTAGGAGATGATTCATCCATTAGAGCCTCAGCCCCATGTATTGGGGTGAAGCTCTCACACAGAAAAGAGTTTCTAGGGGTATGAATCCATGGTCCAGGTTTTGTGTTATTTGATGGAAGTGGATGATTTAAAGACTTTTCATTCTCTTTTATCTACTGATATTTTTTTAACAATGTTGTACATTCATTTATTTTTCATGGGATTATGAAGGTAATGTTCTAGTTTAATAAAAATAGTTTTGTTTATCTGATCTTGGTTTTATGAATCATGTGCTTTTCTTAAAAGTGTGTTTTTCTCATGTATGCGATGAAGTTGGTTTAACGGTGTTAATTTGTATATACAAGTGCTTGAAAAAGAGTTATTTATTGTGGTTATACTCCGGATCATAGTTTGACTAATGTTTTTCTTAGGGGTTGTTCTCCAGTATTCAGAGTTTTTGGTCGATGTCAAGAGTTTCAAGTTTTAGTTGAGGTGTTGTCTTCACATACTACAGAAGATAGCCTGGATTGGCTGGGAGTTCTTTTGGGGGGACCATTCTCGGGGTGGAATGTTTGTGTGTTAAAATTATACCCTAGATGATTTCTTTTGGTTGGGATAACCCGTTCACGTTCACCCCTCAACCTCAGGCTTTAGTTTTCTCTTGAATTGGTCGGGTGTGACCTATGTAGAGTAAGGACGCCCTGAGATTCTCAGTTTTCATTTGTTCTTCTATTTCTATTTGGGAATTGACTAAATTCATGACCAATATATGACATTGTGACTTTATGGGGGTAGAAAGTGTCTTTGGTGGGGAGAATTGTCACACCTCGACCTGACATATTTATTATTTTTAATTACATCAATTATTATTTTGTGTATCATATAATTTTTTGGCTTTCAACTCTTGCATAGTAATCCCACTCAGTTAGGAGTAATTGTGCGGTGCACACAGGAATGCCTAAGTGTGTCGATGTTTTGACATGCGACTCGTGCGCAGTTTATAGAACTATGCGACAAGAACATGACTTGACCTTGTGTGTAGGTAGTATCGGGTTGCATGGTTAGCGCATAGTTTTCTCAATTATGTGTCGGACTACATGTGAGAAATTTACCTATCTTGGTATTTAGAAAAATAATTTAATTAATAAAATCGTATATAAAAAAAATTAAAAAATGAAATAAAGTAGGTTAAATTACATTAAACTGATTTTTAGAAAATGTAGAAAAATTATAATTACAATTGTATGATTTTTAATAATATTATTATTATTTTTATTATTTTTAATAATATTAATGTTATTAATAATATTATTATAATTAATATTGTAATATTTTTATTATAATAAGAAAATTAAAAAGAAACTTTCAAACCCTAGTCTACCCGCACCCCATTTCCTCGTCGCGAGCAGCACCCTCCCATCCCCTTTGTCGGCCTGCGTGCACCTGAAGACCCTCCCCTCCAAGACATTTCCCGCTCCGGGCACGCTGATCCCCTAGTTGGCTATCTCACCCCAGTACATGTAACCAGCTCCCGCCTCTCTGCTCTCCCCTCTTTTCTCTCTCGGGACCCCACACCCCCTGTCGTCTCTGATCCCCGCCACCCAGCTGACCCAACCAGCTCCGCCCTCACCGAGCCCCCTTATATCCAGCACGGCCTCTGTCTGGCATGGCCTCCCCCTCCTAGTCTGGCGCAACCTCCCCTATTTGGTGAGCTTCCAACCGCCACCCTCACATCATTTTCTGGTCTGTGTGACTGACCAGCGTGAGCCCCCCTTCACCGACACCGTCACCTCCAACTGCTTCCACCACAACGTGGCTAAGTTCTACCTATGGTAATGATTTCTCCACCATGGAGGAATTTGCGAATAGGATTCATTATTTAGTATAACCCTAATTATTAGGGTTGATATCCATCTTCGTTTTCTTGGTCTTTAGGGTGTTCTAAGGGACCACAAAATTCGGTTCATCCTTTTGTTGAAGGTTTAATCGCATTCACACGTGTTTGACGAATGTGTTCCCTTGATTTAAATTTCCATAAAAATTTATTTGGTTCTTGTGTGTTTTAATAATTTTTTATTTATATTATACACACTGGTAATTCATTTCATTTGATTGTTATGGTGTTTTATAGTAGTAGGATTTTCTAATTATAGGTTTGAATCAATTCTTTATTTGTGAATATACACTTTCACCTGTTGAAGTAAATTTATGGACATGTTTGACAAGTGTTATAAAATAAGACATTTTAACTAATGTTTTAAAATGCTCGTTGATAGGATCTTGGAATAGTGGAGTTTCACATGACATTAAAAACATATTGAAAATGTCTTTCGTAAGTATATTTTTTGTTAATATGATTTAGTATTTGGAACTTTATGAACGTTTTTTTTGGTTGGTTGTTTTAAATTGGGTTGCGGTGTTTTCTTGGTGTAGGGGCTTTTTAGAACATTTCATAATGTGGCCTATTTTACTAAAATATTGAATGAAAAAAAATTATTTAATGGGGAATTTCGTCTGAAAAATTGAATTTTTTTGAATGTTGAAAAAGTAATTTTGAAGGGTTTGAGTATGTAATTGGTTTTAATGTGGGAACCTCATATGAAAATGGTGAACTTGTGATGAAATACATTGTATTTTTATTTTAAAACATTTTATTGGTTGGGTACATTATTTGTTAAATTATTCTTTGATTATGAATCATGGGTTCAAGGGGTTTTGTTGTATGTTTAGGTTTGGTTTGAAGGTGACTGGTAAATTTTTGAATGTGGTCGATGTTTTCTAAATTATGTTTTGGTACCATTGTATGCTTTATTGGAATAGTTTCAATGTGTTTGTTAAATCTTGGTTTTTTGGATTTGAAACATGTTTTGCTGCGAGATTTAGAAAGTCAAACACATGTTTGATATAGTATACATAGAAATGGATATAGAAATGATTTGAAACTATTTGGGTAAATGTATTTGGTTGTTTAAACCTTAATTCCCATGTGTCTTTGTACTTATAAAGGTAATTTTTTGTGGTAATTTTTGAAAAGAATGTGATTTGGGAAATGTGAATGTCTCGTTAGAACCATAAGGTGATTTAAAAGATTGTTTGAATTCTTATGTAATGTGATGACCTGGTTAGAACATTTTTAATGTTAAATGATTGATTGTGAATTTGGGGGTGCTCCGGTCTACGATAACCCTTTATGGTTGAACGCACATGAAGCGTTCATGTTTGGGGAAGGGAGGTGCAGTGAGATGAGTCATGCAAGCAAGGGCCTTCCTGCATACATGGTGTTATTGTAACCACCATGGGTTCTTGTGTGTTATTTAGAGGATTGAGTGATGGTTCCTGATCTACCCCGATTAGACAGGTTGGTACCCCCTAGATTGGTTATTAGGCTAGGGGGATTTTCCAATAGATTGCTCAGTTATATGGCATCCAGTTGGTTAAAAACATAAGAGATTCACCAAATATCGGAATTTGGTTCTGAAACTGAGTACGTCCAAGGGACTTCTAGGTTTTTTAGGATCACCCATTGTTACTAGATTTTTTACATTTCTTTCTTAGATTCAATTACGCTAATTTATTTTTAGTTTTCACTTTTTACTTGTTTTACTATAGCCCAGCTTTGGTTTATTCTATTTTGGATTTTATTTATAAAATGGTAGTATATTTTTGGAAATGGAATGTAGCATGTGTTGGGTTTTTAAATGGGAAAAACACATTTCTTATTTTAAAATGTGAAAAACATTACTTGTGTGTTTGTATTTCAAACTTGTGTCATTTGATTGCTTTGGGAAAGGGAATACTTAGATTTTGTTGTTGCCTTTTCCACCACTACTGAGCATTTCCATGCTCATGCAAATCATATGTTTTCAGTCACAGGTTTTGTTTCTTCATCAGGTTCTTTTTGTGTTGGATATCTCTTTGAGTGAAGGTGGTTTTGAGTTGGGTGGTTACCTAGATGATCACACAGATGTATGTTTAGTTTTTCAGTTTTATTTTTTTTACTGATAGAATTTTCTTTTATCATTATATAAATTCTTTTTTGTCTAATTATCTTTTATGGGCCAAATAATTCTCAATATCTATATTTTGATTCCTGAAACTAGTTTCCATCCATTGGAGATTATGAACGCCCCTCGGGACATGCCACAGACCAGCTCGGGTGACCGGTTTAGGGTTGGCCTGGGTTGGTTCGTGAAATATGGTTTGAGGAGTAGTGATGTGGAGGGACATTGGTAGATCATGGTAAATCTTGGGTGTTGAATGTGTGTGATGAATTTTGTACATAGGGATCGTCATCATATGTGTGAAGAGTGGTACCCAAGAAAATATTGTAAAAATTTAAATTTATTAAATTTATTTCATATCGAAGGTGTAAACAGTTTATACATATTTACAATATTTTATAATTTATAGTATATAAAATCACACCTATTAGAATTTATAAAATTTCATGTGTTGTTTGATGCCTTATCTCTTAGTTTACCTCCTCAATAACCCTTTTTAACCTTACTCTTCAAATACATTTACCATTATAATTATTTATATTGACTTAAAATGAAATATGAATAATGACATTATTTTAATATTATGATCCAAAATATGGAATAAAATTAACAAGATTCAATTTCATTATTCATGTAAATTTAATTATAAATTAATGAAATAAAATAAAATTATAATTTTTTTTATAGAAAAAATCCATTATTATGCACAAGGATGATTTTCTTTTAAAAATAATATAAAAAGAAGATTCAAGTGGAATTGATTTTATATTTTTCATTAATGGTAACCTATTTTGACTTTATAAAAATGAAAAATATAAATGGAGCCTTTTGAATAATATTTTAAAATTAAATATCAAAAAAGGATTTTATTTGATTGAAATTGTTACTTATATGTCCAAAATGTCAGAAACTGATTTACACGTTTTGAATAATATTTTTAAATGAATTATAATTATTTCTAAATATATTTTTTGTATACTGTAATTATTTAAAATTATTTTAGTTATTTATTTATCTCTATTATCTCAAAATATTGTTGTAATTTATAAAATAACCAATTTTCAGTATTCATGAAAAAATTAACATTTTAAAAACATCCCAAACAAATCAACCTATGTAAATATTTATATATTGAAATCAAAAATGAACTCAATTCGATGAAATTAAAATTAAAATATGTTTTAGTTTATTTTTTAAATAATAATAATAAATATAATGAAAAAATTAATAATATAGAAAAATAACCATTTTTGACATTAATTGTTCTAAATACTATTGCATATCATTAACCTAATAGTGTTAAATTATTTATATTCACATTAAAAATACATAATGTATTTATTTTTGACCTTCGTTGTAAAAATTTACATTTCAATTATGTTATCTGTTGGGTAAATCACATGTTATTTAACATGAAATTTGCATAATCAAATACGTACAAAAATGTCATGTTGTTACATAAAAACTAATCAATGGTTATGAAAAATCCAATTATTGGGTTATATTTTTTTAACTACCAGGTATATTTTAAAAAAGAATCACTCAAAAATAATCAGTGTTATTATTATTTCAAATACAATTATCCTTTAAAAAAATAATAATTAGCTACTAATTTTATTATTAAATTGACCCATATTGAAAAAACATTCAGAAATGATCAAAATAAATTATAAATAGTTTTTAACGGTAAAAAAATTATTAATGAAGAAAATTACCACATAAAAACATTTTTATGAAAATAATATTCAATTTCCAAAAAAAAGATATCATCATCATTTACAACTGAATTCCTTTTCCATGAATTCAACTTTTTCCCATAAAATTAAATTTCAAAAAAGTCACATCTGTAAATGACCACTATAACTATCAATAGAAATATAATCCACCAATATTATCATATAATAAGACTACCCTTGATTCTTTTTCCTCGTCCAAGAATAACATAAAAAACATAGTAATTTATGTGTATAAATAGTAGGAAAAATTGTGATGAAGAACTATTTTTTTATTAGACAATTGATTGATGATAATGTTCTAATAAATAATTTATTCAAATTAAAAAAAATTGATGAACTCAGTCACTGCATGGTTTTTTTGAGATTATATCCAACCACATTTATGTGATCATATATCAATTTTCTTCAAAAAAAACTCCAAGTTCAATCCCAATGGAAACACACATAGCAGAAATGTGAACAAATTTACCACTAAAATGAATCACAATATAATGAGTTAATCATAGCAGAATCAAAATCCCAACAACCCATGAAAATACATGATTCATCATGAATGATTGTGATTATATATATACATGTGATCTACCACTTTAGTTCCAACAATGATGTAATTTTTATACTACATAACTTCCAAAAAAAGAGGTCTTAAAAAAACAATTTTAAGATTTTAGTTACCGATATCATTTCTAATAAGGTGACATGAGATGACATAACATGACACATGATATGTCCTAAAATGAGGGCCAATGTGAATCCAGATTGACCGAGATATGGAAAAAGTTCCTTGCCACTAAAAATTATACAATTTATCATGATTTCCTCTAGACATAAAAATATGAACACGCATCGATTAGGACTGAGAATCTATAATGACATATCCATATATTGAACCATAATTATAACCAGAAACCAAATAAAAAATAGTGATTAAACTAAATGACCAATCAAATATATTAAATTTCCAACAAATAAAAAACAACCTGGAAATATTATATACATTATAAGTATAATGGTAAATCTTTATAGGTCGAGTTGGATAATGAATCATAAAAATGATAATGGAACCTGATTAACTACAATATCCCACATGTCTCCCATGATTATCACTGATTTCATTTTCAATCAATGAAATTAAATTTATATAATAATGAATTTCATACATTCTAACCTAAAATAAAATCGGACAACAAAAAAATCTGAAATGTTTAATTCCTGAAGGGTGTGAGTGATATTTTCCTAGAAAAACCTTAAAAAGACTCAATTTATATCCTTTAATAAAACAACTCAAAACTTATAGTTTTTAAATAATAAAAAATTCATTGGTTTAAACATATAAATTATAAGGAATAAACAGAAAAGTCAATATACTTATCACATCCTCATTTATAATTATACAAATAATCCATTATAAAATGAAAGAATAACCTATTTAATATCATCAGTTTAAACACAATAATTTAATAAAATAACGGTTTCTTCAGTACATAAAAGTATTTTTTAAAGATAATTGAATCAAAATATATTTAATTTTCCCCCTCTTACACAAAACCATTTTCCTAATATAATTAAAAAATATTACAATATTTATTATATCATAAACTTTAAATACCAATTTAGAAACATAGATGTAATTAAATCCAATTAATAGTCGGATTTTAATATAAATATAAATAGAATAAGATAATTTATTAGAAATAATTAAAATTTGAAAATAGAGGGATGTATTTATGTGAGAAAATCAATACTAGCGGTTGAAAACAAGTTAATTAATTAGATACACTATATACTCAAAAATATGAACTACACATCATGGGAAACTCCCTTGAATGAAAGTATATTGGACCATAACTTAAGACATGGAACCCTTGTTCTACCTAATACAGTTTTTCAACATCCCAGTAGTCTAAAATACCATGATACTATATAATCACTCCTAAAAGTGTTCATGTAACCAAGGGCCAAACAATACAACCCATTCTTACTCATATTATCTAATCGGGAAAAATTCCATAAAATTTCACATTGTATACTCTAGATTTCACTCATTTATATTAATACATAGTTACCAAGGACTCCCATGATAATGATCAATGAGGGTGAGGAAACAAAAAGATATCTATATAATCATATTAAATAATTTCAATTAATTTTAAATAATCCTCAACTATCCTCCAATGCCACATTATGAAACATAACCATTCATTTAATTTGTCAAAATTCATTACATAGTATAAGAACAATATGAAGCACCACCCTCATAGAAACAATGTGAATCAACAAACAATATGAGGTTTAATAAACAATCAAATAACCATATAATAAATTTCATTTTTATTTTTCCAAAAAATATCCTTTTAAAACTAGAATGTGATTTAAATACGCATTATATTATTCAAAATAAAAAAATAAATGTCCATTAAAAACAAAATATGAATGTATAGTTTTAAAACTATCTTGATATAAATATTTTTCCAATTTTTTTTTATAAGTGGAATAATTTAAAATGATCCATAAAAACCATCTCATGTGGGCTTCACACAAACCTTTTTGATATTTTTTAAATATTAAAATTCATTTAACAATAAATAATTACTTCCATGAATTCCGTTAAAAATCATAATTTATCATTATATAAACACTTATGAATTTTATAAAACACTTCTCCTAAATATTTTTTCAATTTAGGAAAAAATAAAAAAAAGCATAATAATCATCTTTATCCAAGGAATGCAAATAATTGAAAAATAATTATAGACATATTATTATTAAACAATAAATCATTGCATGAAATATTTTATAAGGGATGTTTCAAAAAAACACCAACCTCTTTTATGTGAAATAAAACAAATATGAATGGAATTGATGGATAATGCACAATCAATGAATAAAAATACCTACAAACTCCATAAACAATCAAATAACTAATATAAACTTCATTATAAACCCAATTACAGACAATCAGTATGGTAAGGGTTCATGAGAGAACAAAAATCAAGGGGATATTGGAATGAGGGAAGATAGAAATAGAAAAATATTATTTTACCTTTATATAATAACTAGATATGAATGAAAAAAATAAAAAAAATAAGAATGGTGGTATAACTTAGTTGGTTATTCATAGGGGCTTGTAATGTGTGAAGGGGGAGGACGAAATTACACCTTAAATCAAGGAGAATAATAAAATAAATTTTCTTATTTATGCGAGTCTTTGTATTCCACATGGTTTTCCAAACCAAGTTCCAACCACGTTAAATCCACTTGAAGGCATATGTATACTCCCATAGTTTCTCAACACGATTTTATAAACTATTACCCAAATGAACAAAACCCACTATTATAAATTACAACATAATAACATACTCACTAAGATGATTTCACCTTATCTTGCGCATTATATGCACTAAAAAACCAAAAATAAAAGGGTATCTATTGTTTAAAATTGATTTCACACAAATTTTACCAAGCCATGTGCTTCCCATTTAACTAATAGTGAACATAATAAATTAAAAAGGAAACCCCCAACACATTTCATCAGTCGTACTTTTCCCTGGTCTATGCAAACTATTCCTTCTATAACAACTCCTTTTTTCTTTGGATTATTTGAATGATTTTATGACTTATCCATGTATTTATTTTGTATATGATGTAGTGTTTTGGGTGTCATAGATCCCCAGTATTATTTTAATTAAAATATCAAGTATTTATATTTCATACATGCATGAAATTTGGTAATAAATGTTACAATAGATCAAAATCAAAAAAGAAAATCCAAAATTTGATTCTAAATATGAATATGAAAACAAGGTGTTTATCCTAGAAATAGTATCTATTTTTTAAGAACAAGACATTAAATTTGAGTTTAATTGTTAAATAGTGAGTTAAATAATTTAAATAATTTATTTTTTTTAAATTTATTTAAGGTTTATACCTAGCCTATTATAAATAATATAATGTTATAGAAAATACAAAGGGTTTCCTGGAAACATTTTGTGATCAAATAAGATGTAGATAGTTCATATTATGGAATTTATTAATGGTCTTATGATCATTGATAAATGTCAAAAAAATAAAATATTTCTTTGAAAAATTTTGATAGATGAATAAAACTCAATAACATTTCTAGAGATGGTTTTCTTCACCAATGATTTATCCATTCATGAAGAAAGGATGTTTATTTAGGTATTATTTTCTTAATATTTCATTAATATCATACATATAATTTAACTCCCATGAAATTCTTCTTTTCCTCCACATAATGAAAATACCCAAAAAATTCATCATTTCACCAATTTTAATTATTATCTTTGGTTTTTTTATTACAATAATTGTATGGGTTGATAGTTTATCACGATAGCCATACATTTTTATTGATCCTCACCCTTATCTATTCTCGTAATTCCTTATCATTGTTATATGTGGAAAATTAATTTACATTTCTGGATTTTTTAATGATTGATTGAACCTCATGATTCACATGTTTTAATTAGAACGATGCTAGAATCAAAGTATTACATAGGTATCAATGCATAATGGTGGATCATGAAAAATGATTTTGAGGACCGAGACACCATTTAGAAATTGGAAATTTTCAGGGTCTTTTCATGAGTGATTAGTCTACAAATTGTTTCCCCCATGAAGCTAAGAATCGCAAAAAATAAATTTTCTGCTCAATTTATGGTGGCTTGTAAGATGATAATGGAATATTTTTTGAAGGATTTGATTAAATCATATTCCATTAGGTGAAGATAGAGATTCATGATTAAATGAAAAAAGGGAATCACCACATTTTATTCTAGAGGAACACATGTTTTGAAGACATCTCTATATAGTGGTTGGTATTTTTAACAAAGTTAAATATTAAATACACATGTGGAGGGGGCCATATTCCATGTAAACCATTCAATATATTATATCCATTAATATTTTGTAAATTCCCAACACATTGTGTCTACCCGACACTTAGTGTGTTTTAACTACACTTAATGTGCCCTATATAGACATGAAATCCATTTTCATATAGTACATCAATGGGACCCAAGGGGGCTCCGCATGGCATTTCCATTCGATAAAATTCCATGCAATTGGTTTTTCACATGCCATGTGAGTCTATAAGGTGTTGAAAACAATAAAAATACTAGTAAAAATCATTTACCAAAATAAATAAATGATGTATACAAATACTAAGGCATTCATCCTCCTGCATCGTTGTTAGTAAGACTCAGATATGGTCTCAGGAGTTTTAAATTCTACATAGAATACCATAATTAATGTGATGGTGGAACACATTTTAATATTAGATATGAAAAAAGGTGTAATAATAAGCTAATGTTATCAACATAGATAAGAAAGGTTGACATGCGAGTGTGATCTCTAGAGAGACATCAGGATTGTTGAACCCCCACAACATATATGGGTCAGGGCTTGGATCCCCCATTTCCTGATACAGGGTAGGTAGAACCACTTTTTAATCACCCATAAGGATGAGTCTTCAATGTAAATAGTGTTACCGAACTCTTCCATCTCTTAACAAGGCATGGTTCCTCCATCATTTTGGGATCAACTCTCCATTTCTATGATGTTTTGTTAGTGAGGCACATGTCACCTATGGAACGAGTGGTGATTATGTTGGGAAGCTAATAATAGGGTAGTGTAGATGGTACGATGTTGTGTGTATATTTTTTGTTTATTTATGTTTTGAATAAGGATGTCCCTTATATCTCTTTAGTTGGGATTGTTTTATCGTATTTACCTCTTGATTAAATTTCTCCAATTTATCACTTGGGATGAGATGACTATTTCCTTTTCTGGTTCCTTATTTTGTTTGGGGAGTCCAAAACATTATTTATATTGTCATAAATTCATGTGATTTTGTCGCATAGATCATGTCTTCTATAGATAAAGAGATAATTTACTATCTCAATGAATAATTATTAGTTGACAGATAATAGAAAAACATTGTCATAGAGATCATGGTTTGTATTCTGTTGATGTATATAATTAGTGAAACTCTGTCTTTATTTTAATATTGTTATTATTTTCTAGATTTGGACAGTTTTATGATAAGGCTTGTATTTTTTTCATTTTATTCTAATGGTCATGATTATTATACCCATATGTATCCCTAGATATTGTTTAATGAATATGGATAATCTAGATGATTTTAGATAATATTAATTAAATTATTTTCCTATAGATTACTAATATGAATCTATAAATGTTCTTTAGGATGTGTCCTCCCATGTGTGTGATATTACTACTCTGTGATTATTTTTACCCCTAAAAAATTTAAGGCATGCTTGCTGTATCACAGTCAACATATTTTTTTCTAGGCAGGGCCCTTATGGGTTGGGTCATGATAGAGTGTATCAGATAATACGTCATATTAGGTCCAAAATTTTCAGCTCGACTAGATATGAATATTTTATTAGGAAATAAGTAAAATGGTTTTAAAGCCTCTCTATATAGGATCTTTGTCCATAGACATTTTTTATGGTGTAGTGGATGATGTATTCATACATTAGTAATTTTAAATCCAAAATGAAATTTGGTTTTAGTGCAGAAATAATAATAACTAATAAATGGTCTATGAAACATATTAAAATTTTTTAATTAATTCAATGTATTTATTGAGTCAACTACAAAAAAATTATCATCATAAAATGGTCCATGTTGAAGGATTTTCAAGATATTTCTTTGGAAACATCCATTATGAGTTCCATGATGAATTGATAAGGATGAGAAACATAATGGTGAGGCTTCAATTTAGGGTCATGTCTGTGAGGTACACACTCTTAGTGTTATGTGAGTAGTAACCCAAGCCATTAAGTAATGATTAGTCCTACCTACCATAGCCCAGTCTAGTTAATCCCTAAATATTGAAAAATTTATAGCTGAATCATTTTAGGATAATTATTATTGTATTATAGTTGTTTTGTGAGAAATTAATTAATAGAAACCACATTGTATTAACAGTGAGTTAGTTCTGATTGTAGTATAGAATTGGTTTTATTCAGTTCTTCATGTCTTATATCGGTTGTGTACGATGAATAATTTGAATGTAACTCTTGCAATTAGTCTACTTAATAGAGTGGCCATACCTTACTAGAGCATGGTTACCAAGAATCATAATGAAGTAATGCTCACCTAGTTAGAGTTAAAGTGATTCATCGATGAATAATACTACCCTTATACCATTCACGCAGTTCAAATACAATATCATTTTTATATAAAATAATATGATATTACTTTTATAGAGTATACATTTAGGTTTACTAACATTGTTAAATATTCCCCAAATACCTAAGAAGATAGAAACTTACAGGTCAATATGTTTAAGTACGTTTTCTATGGAGACATACATGCTATAGTTTCTTATATGTGCCTTCCCATAAAAACTACTATGCAATATAGGTCCTTAGAGATATAGTGTTTCATGGAATACAGATGTATGGTATCTAGGTTAATCTATTATTTACAAGAAACTAATACTTTTGATTCAGTTGGTAGATGCTGGAGGTCGGGTACATGCTTCTAGAGGACATCTAAAAATAAGCACAATGGTTTTCAAAGGTTTATAATAATGGAATCCCATTATGGATCCAGTCAACCATTTGTTTATTAATTTTAATATTATAATGATAAATGTCACATGGTGAGTCACATACCAAAACAACATACATTTGAGTATATGATGATAGTGGATGGTCCATCATTGATGATCTATTTTCACAATCAGGGACCTCCTAGAGGTTATTAGGGAGGACCCTTCAGAGGTAGAGCTGAAATATGGATTTGTGAATCTATAGGAGGAGAATTAACTTTTTTAGGGTGATGTCATGCGGTACTTCCTTGAACACCTTTGGGAGGATCATTCCTATCAAAATGAGCAAGAGAAAAATGGTATGGTCATCATTAGGCTATGATGGAATATTATTTTGTGGCTTATGAAATGATTCGAGGGAAGATTTATGTTGTAACTACTTTAGATCTTGTAATGGTATACTTGGGTTAAAGTCATTTCACCATTTTTTTATCCCTAGTGTGCGAACTGTGATTCTAGTTGAGATCTTTTCCACTCCACTTTGTAATAAGACTTATACAAGTTGATATTTCACCAACTTTATCATCTTCTAATAGTTAGAGCATTCATTTAATAGAAATTTTTCCCCTTGGGATCTATTTTTGGATATTATTTATGACACCATCAATGTCATGGAATGGATATCCATAATTAGTTACATTATAAAAAATCACGAAAAGATATTGATGTTCTATCAGATGAATGAGATGAGGTACTATTTCCTAGATGAGGATAAATTTCTACCAGAAAATTCATAATGCATTTAAAAAATTCAATAAATCATCTCTCATTATTTAGTGATCCTCATCCGTAGTGTAACAAACTCTCTAGCATCATTTTTTCAGAGGTGGTTGAGGAACTCTGGTTGGACTTCCCAAAATTTGTTTTGAGAGTAACTTCATTGTGGAGGATCAATGTTTTCATCAACATGAATCCAATTAATACATTTATATGATCCATAGAATATTTTGTGGCCCCAACTAAGCTCTAACATCTTTGGGTGAAGTTGAAGGTCCTTCTAGAGAATGATTTCATTAGACTGAACATTACCCATAATGTGGTTCTCTTGCTTTCCATTGATAAATAGAACAATATCATGATGATTTTAGTTGAATACAATCACCTCAAATAAGTGAAAATAAATAATTTTTACATATTTACAAGGATTGATGATCTATGTGACCATCTATAATGTGTTATAAGGTTCTTGAAGTTTTATTTAGGTTTAATCTAGCACCTTTTCTGGGTTTATGAGGATAATATCATAAAGACTTCATTCTGATTACACAGTGGGATTTATGATTACCATGTTATCCCCTTTGGTGTGATGAGTTCTTGTTCCATGTTCATAGTACCAAGGAGCCAATTCTTCTAGATATTCAATTATAAATTTTTAGAACACTTTTACATATAAATTATAATGTACACCACTTAAAGGAGGATCATGCGGAGTATATAAAGATATTATTTGTTATACTTCATCATACCAGTTCTATAGTTTTTCCATTATGTTTCAGTACTGTAATAATGAAGGTCACTTTTTGTGGATGGTCTATTTACATATGATAGATGAAATTTCAGTAGGAATATGCCATTGAAATAGTATACACACATATAAAAGAAAATTGTTGTGACTGATTACCTTTGATGGAAATTTTAGTCATTTATGATCTAGGTGGGGATAGATCAGATCACCACATCTTATAAGACCTTGGTGGAGGATAGGGGATTAGAAAAGCATCAGCAGATGGGCTTGAACTCAAACACTTATTTACTGTGTCAAAAATAATTAGATAGTAGAAATATAGTATAAAGTACTACAAGAATATATATCTATAGTAGAATATTTTTATGTATTATCCATATATGTGGACCGTGAAATCATCTTACTATGATGGATGGTGGTTAAGGTAGCACATCCTGATGAGATGATGAGGGAGTTTCATACCTCCATACTATTGGTGTATCCTTGAGTGGAAAATATTTACTTGGACATTTTATTATAGATTCGGTTGTCACGAATTCAATATAATTTCATTGAGTTAATTTCTAGATTCTATACATTTTATAATTTTATATTATAACACTGTGTTCTTGTAGGATGAATGTTTTTCCTGAGTTCGGAAAATGTATGTGAGATAGAATGTCGATGGAAATTGTGATGTGACTTCCATAAACAACAATACAATAAGAAGTAATTATATGAGATTGTAAGATGGATCACCATGATGGTACTCTTCTAATACCGTAGATAGACGTGTTTAGTGAAGTTTCGTTGAAGGCCTATACTGTAGGATAAATACCACTAAAAGTTAGTGAATATCAAATATATAATAGTATTATATAATTTTGGAGTTTGAGTGGGGTTTCAATGCGTTCATGAACATAATTACATGATGTGGTTTTAAATGTTTTGGCCATGTTATAAAATCTTTAGCCATGGTCTTTCAAACAAATCTAGATCATGACTGGGTTTTTCCGTCACTCTTGTGTGAATTACTTGGAAGCAAGGGAACATCATGGAGAGAACATGGGTTCATTAAATTCAAATATAGGAACAGTAATGATACAATATATTATATGATTTTTCTTTTTCGGATAGAAATCCATGATGTTGGGGAGAGTGTGAGGGACCCGTTTTTCATGTCTCAAACAATTGAATATTTCTATGAATTATCAACGTATTCATTTCAAAGTTAGTGTAGATATTGCAATGTTTTATTAACGGAGAATTAATATAAAAAAATTAAAAAAAATTTATACCATCCAGGGGTGAAATTTTGGAATAATAGAAATTATTATCGATCTAAACCACATAGATAAAATCTAATACCATGATTGATGTTAAATTGCTGGTTTTACACTAGATGTTATATAAGAATCATCAGTGTTGAATGTTACATTGTAGCGTATACATTTTCTAGTGTCCCAAATTCATAAAAAAGTTTATTTAGTTTATTTAAATCATTTATAAAGCTATAATGTTATATATAATTATGTTATTATTGAATGTTTCTCCGTGTTACAATCATAACAATGCAATATTAGAGGAGAATAGGTGACATGCTTCTTTGGCATTGATGGATGTGCTTTGAATTATGGAATAGTTTCGATCAAACGAGGAGATGTTTTGGAAAAATGATGTACAAAGCAGACACATAATGTACATCTCAATAGAATGAATTATTTACCAAATATAGATCAATTCAAAAGGTAGGGGACATTATTTGGGGATTATTTCCCTATTAATATATTTCATTAATGGATTCAATTTAAATAAAATTATATTCATGGTTTTCATCCCTAAAACATATAACCATGAGAATTTATTCATTGTTTAAATTTTATTTATTTACATTGGTTTCCATTATTATGATCATTGGTCATGTTCTTAGTGAAAAATGATAATCTTACATGGTTATTGGGCCTCTATCTTCTCTATTTATCATGTTCTATGTCATTGTCCCTTGTTGTGAATAATATTACAATTCTAGAATACTTTGAATTCCAATTAACCTACATATCCACGATTAAAATGTGATTGAAATTTGAGTTAATTAATTTTTGATTGATCAAGGAATAATGGTGGATCAATGATATTGTTTCTAAGGATTAGGACCCCTTTAGTGACATCTATCATGATATATTTTTCATGAGGGATGTAATTCTAGATTATAAACCATAAATGATAAGTAATCGATGACCAGATATGTTTTCCTCCAATTTTGGAGTCCTTATCAAGGATAATGGTAGGATTTTTATTGGAATCGATGGATGAAACAATCAATGGTGGATTCAAATTTATATGAAAAAACCTAAACCATTTCTTGTACTATGGAGAAATATAAATCTGGTAGTCCTCCTTATGTAATGGATTGGGTTTTTTTCAGAGTTAAATATCGCATGGATGTATAGTGGGCCAAAATATATTATACCCTTTCCATGTATACACTCCATGTAAAATAAGTACATGGAAATATCCAATTTCAATCCCTTCACCTTGTGTGGTTTAACAAAACCCCATGTACCCTACGTGACCAAAATAAATATATACATGTACTACACAAAAAGGTCCCTAGATGGTTTTACATTTCAATTCCATCAAATGTAACATTTTTATATGGTATTTGAAAAACCATTTTAGGCCATAGAAAAGGACCTCCCATAGACTCATTATTATGTGTTATATACCCATAAAGTCACATTATGTACCTCTAATATTGTGGCATGCCTCTGATATCACCATCTTTAGGACTTCGATTTGAATTCCCATGTTTTCTCTTTTGACAATAATTCATCATGTGATAAAATAGTAAAAAAAATTATATCAGAGATGTGAAATGAGGTATAAAAAGTAGTTTATATACTTTATTCAAGATATATGAGGTCAAAAGTTGAATGTAATATCTAAAGAATCATCGAGGTTGTTGAACGCTCTAATAGTATATAGGGGTCAATGTGTGGGTCCCCTATTTCATTACACATGTAGGATTGAACTCTGTAATACTCACCCATGAGTGTTGGTATTTTATTTATCTTGTTTAATACCTTTCTCTGTGTGATATAGATGAGGATTGGTTCCATCACCATTCAAATATTTCCCCCACAACGCCATTATGTGCCATCATAGAGGTCTGGATCCTCAGTGGATCTAGTGAGAATTATATGGGGAAACTAGAATTCTGGAAACATTAACACATTGAGTTGAGGAACAAATTATCCTTAGAACTAGCAATGAAAATAGAGAACCCTATATATGTTAAATTATGATTCTATGTTCATATCTACCTCATTAGTTATATTCTCCCCTTTGTCTCATGGGAAGAGATTACCATTGAATTCAATTCAAACATTTTTGTTTGGGGAATACTACCAGTTATGAATATATTCCACCCTAAGCATGATTTTATGACAAATGTCATGACTTATAAATATGAAAGGATGATTGAAGGTGTATTTAGTGGTATTTTTTTAAAATTGAATAATAGAACATGATGTCAGAGACTATAATTAGTTTCCAGTTTCTAGAGAACAATGATGTAGAGCTCAAATGATTTTACCATTTCTATAGTTTCTAAGATGCAATCTATTTTATGACTATCATGAATTTTTCCCATTTTATTGTACTTTTTTTTGATTATTTTACTCTAACATATTAGAGGAGTTTTTTTCATCCATTTATGTACTCTAGTTTAATTTAGTCGTTATTATATTCCATTTTTCTATAGAATATAGTGTGGTGCATGTGTATATGTAACACCCCAAGATTTTATGAAAAATATTATTTTTGATTTCATTAATGTGTTGTTTTGTACACTACACCAAAAGGAGGTTTCACAACATGCATCCCTTACTTGGCTTGCATTACACGCAATAAAGTCCTTCCTCGATAGCGTGCGTATTACGCAATACCGAGTTTAACTAAACGAGATATTATTATAATATTATTATAAACGAGCCGTTATGAATATTAATACCCACTTTTTGAAATTTTATAAATTTTATCATTAAAAATGGACTTCATTTTTGGATTTGGAATATCGAAATTATCTTAGGGTGAAATTTTGGTACTTTTTAGATAAATTTCATATTCTGATTAATAGTGAAAAATACTAAATTTTAATTAAAAACAGCTTTTTTTAATCGAAATAATTAATAGTGATAAATTATTACTTTGAGTGGTTTTAAAGTATATTTAGAATATATTTTTATCATTTAATACAATGTTGGTCATTGGATGTAATTTCACATTTAAACCAGACATAAACAAGTGTCAATCTTTTGATAGTTATTATATCTTAAAAACACGCTATTTGTTTTGACGACGATAATTAATTTTTATATTAATTAATGATACTAATTTCATTTGAATTTGGTAAAATAGAAATCATTTTTGAATTCATAATATCAAATATATCTTAGGCCTATTTTTTGGTATTTTTCTAGAAACTTTCATTTTTTGATGAATAGTGAAAACACTAAGTGGTAGTTAAAAAACATAATTTTTCATAAAACTTAATTTTACCGCTTGTGTGAGTGGAATTCCAAAAATCTGGGAGACAAGGTCAATATCAAGAACTAAAATGTGGTTAAATGAGATGAAAATATTTTTTGGTGAATAGTAACTTTTTACTTTTATTTATTACTGTTTCAAGTAAATAGGATAAATAAAGGTAAAAATGATATTACTATAACCCTAAAAAATTTCCTAATTCTATTGGATAAGTGTAATTAGACCAAAAACAACATTAGGAAAAAAATATGACCATTTAGGCCCACATGGATTAGATTAGGACATTTAATATTAATTTACTTAAAGACGGGTTAAAATAGTTAAAATCAACGTTTAATAAGTAAATCATTTTTAATATAGGGTTATACATAAGATAAGTTCGACTATAAATAATCATTATAAAGATAAATCTATTTCCTACATAGTGGTATTTTATTTATAATTTTTATACATTAGATAATTTAATTTATTTATGACACAAAGATGATGCATTAATTATCTTATTAATGAAATATTGACATAATTGATGTTATAAATACCCAAATAAATGTAATTTGAGACTTTTTGTGAATTCCACTAATTTTATAGGATAATATGACATGTTATTATTGATTTAGTCAACTTTTTTCGAACAAATAATTCTGTTATGAGTTTCACAAAAATCAATTACAAAATATTGTCAAAATTGACATAAAATAGTTTTTAAAACAAATATTATATTATTAATTGTTATTTTATTCCTAAAAATATAAGGTTCATCCAAATGACTTAGATAATGTTATTTATATTAATAATAAATATCTTGGGTTCTTTTGGCTTGTTATAGTAAGTTTATTAACCTTATAGTGTAAGAAAACAAGAAGACACGATTAAAGTAAAATTATTTAAAATAAGGTTAAATCTAAATGATAAGGTTAAAATAGTAACATAAACTTGTCTAAATTGTATTGGATGAGATTATTTCGACCCATACCCACCTTATATTCTAAATAACTCAATTAGAAGCTATTAAAAACCGAATATGACTTTATAATAAAATAATATTTTCAGTTTTTCCAAAGGTTCCCCTCTCCTCCCTTATAAAAGGGCAGCTCCTCCCTCTCTTCCTAACCCCACATTTAGCCTTCAAGCTCGGCCAAACCCTGAAAAAATCTCTTTTCCACTTCCATATAAACATCCTAGAGGTTCTGGTATTTTTCAAAGACCAATTTTAGTTCCCTAAGAGGAGGTCTCAAAGAGGCGCATCAAATAAGAGGTAATGTCTGTTACCGATTATTTCAACTTTATTTATTCTTCCACTTATTCTTCTTTAGTTGATTCATTATTAAGTAATAACATAAGTATAACTCATATAATTATATGTTATTATAAGTATTAAACAACCCTATTTCACCATCTATCCATCCTACGGGAAATGAAATCACCACGCGTGCGTACGTACAGAATTCCATCTCCACGCCATGGTGAAATCTGTTTTTCCACCAACACCTTACATGGATGGGTATAATGGTGTAAAGAATAAATATATATGGTTATTATAACATCATACTGATTCTTATATATTATACCATCAACTAAATATCTATTCAATAATTATGAGAACGATATCATTGCTCGTGCGTACGTACGGACTACCGTCTCCACGACGCGATTATATTCATTCTCTATGTTAACCATACATGAATGATCATAAAGTTTATATAATAAAAAATAATTAAATATATGAATTATACAGGATTTATGTATTTATATATATTTTTTTCATCTATTTAGTTACATTCAATTCAATAAGGAAATGAAAACAGCTTTCATGCGTACGTACGACCTACCGTCTTCATGAACGGTGTATTTCATTCCTTTTATCGATCTATAATATATATATGGATATGATGAATATATATTATATATAAATCATGTTTTATATTTTTGAATTATGTAAACCAGGATATAAGTATTAATATCAAGAACGACAAGTCGAAACACATATGATAAAAGAAATGATTTTACCCAAAACGCTGCTTTAACATGGAATTTACAAAAGAACGGGGAATATAAAGTCATAAGTGAAACATATATGATATCATAAAAATTAATATGATTCTATAATAATTCAATTACATTATTTAAATCATTAAACATGAGTTTCGGATACGTACGAATCATAGCAGACCTAAGGTAAGGGATAATTCTACAAATCTCATTTTTATCCGAGATTGCTTATCCGTAAGTGTTTACTGGGGTTATTGCTATCATCCATGTACATGTTTTATAAAAGTGTATTCATGTATTCGTAAATTATTTTTTACCCATTTGAATTTTAGCCCATGGTATGGAAGGAATATTTTTTTTATTTACCCTACAAGGTACTTTTTCACTTTTCCGGCAAAAGTACGAGAAGAATGTTTTTTTAACGTATACGGCATGAAAGGATTTTACAGTTTTATAAAGCCTTATTTTCAAGAAGATTCCTCTAAAAGATTTCATGACTATCTTCGAAAAAAATCCTTTTCTTTTAAAATTTCATGACTTTTTGTGAAATGAAATTTATTTTGAAGAAGAAAGGATATTTTCCTCAAGAGCTCATTTCAAGTGTTTTATCAAAATCAATTTTACATCTATGATGAAATTATTTCATATTTTTATGTTTCAAGTATAATGCCTCTATGATTTACATGGTTTCACTTTTCTTATGATGAAATATCCATTTCTTTTATATGGATTATGTGATGATGGGATGATGTTTGTGAAACCCATTTTATTCATTGAGTTATTATGAATGGTGTATGTTTATTTTGTGGCACAAGTAACAATGATTTCATTATGAGATGGGTGGGACCTATAGCTCTCTCCAATGAATTGGGTAAAGATTTATATCTCATGATATATACATGGATGGAAAGGCATGTTAAACCGGTTCAGTAATACTGGACTGGAATGAGAAGTGAACTCGATTCACAAAGGGACATTGTCCACTAAGATGGTCTTGGCAGCAATGCCTTGGCTAATAAGAAAATCATATCATGTGCTTAATGGTTTCCACTATTACATGTTTTATTCCCATGCTATTTTATCATGATTTATGTTCCTGTATGATATATGCCTTACGTACTTCCACGATTCATGTCTTTGCTCAAGATTTTGATGTTTAGATTTTATGTTCATGTTTTTGCATTCAAATGTTTATGGATTGTTTTATGTTATCTATGATTACCCTTACTGGGCATTTGAGCTCACCCATTTTATGTTTTCTTTTCCCCAGAATATAATGAAAGGTTTTAGGTAAGAAAAAAGGGGAAGATCTTTATTGGGAGATGATGAAGATCTTTCACCACGATTAGAAGATTTTATTCCGAGTTTCCAAAGACCCAAAACTATTAATATCCTTGTGTGTCTGTTTTTGTTATGTATTAAGTATTCCACAAAAATAATGTATTGTCCATGTATGTCAGGCTTTGGGTCTCTACAGTTGGTATCAGAGGAAATGTTTAGTCAACCTTTGGAAACTAGGATGTGAGAAATTTAGTGAGATCCCTATAGATATTTCTAAGGTATGTCTAGGGATGTCCATAAGGTTAAGTTTAAGTATAGGTTATAGTCCTAGAATTATGGAAACAATATTAGATTAAAGCTAAGATGTTAGATATTGATGTTACTCCCCCTTTATTATAATTTTTCCTCTAACACTATTTTTTTGGGTTTTAGAAAATGGCTGGAAACAAGATGATTCACGATAATGGAGGATATGATGGAAAATGGAATGATATTCTTCATGAGC
The DNA here is from genome assembly GCA_963277665.1 of Viscum album. Classification (NCBI taxonomy): domain Eukaryota; kingdom Viridiplantae; phylum Streptophyta; class Magnoliopsida; order Santalales; family Viscaceae; genus Viscum; species Viscum album. The sequence goes on from OY728141.1 coordinate 1,254,862,057, forward strand.
AACAAAATGAAATGGGATTTGGAATTTCAAACATCATTATTATGATGAATTAGAAATCTCATAACATGATCAATAAAATCAAATTTGGTATGTTTCCTGACTCAGTTAATAAGAGAAACATGAAGTTTCATGATGATCATAGAGGAAAGAAAGTTCAATTTCCCCTATGTCAATCATGTGGGAAGAGGAATCAAGGAGAATGTTTCAAAGGAACTGGAAGATTATTTGGGTGTGGAAAAGAAGGACATAAAGCCAGTAATTGCAAAGGGAAAGTCTCATGAAGAGAATCAGTATGGTCGTATGGGTAATATTTATGTTGATGATGATGAAGAGACTACAAATTATATGTGAGACGAAAGAATTGTTGAAGCTCGGTCAATGGTATAAGAAGGTAGTGGAATGATTACAAGTTTATCAAGTGTAATGTTGTATAAGTAATCTCGTGGTACTATGGAATAAAGAGACATCTAAGGATTGTTACACTGTTTCCTTTCCTTATGTTTTGAAAGTGTGTGATGAATGGTACCAGTGTTTTTAGAAAGTAGATGATATGATCATAATGTAGGGATAAGGAGAAAATTAAATGTTTGATAGTATTCATGAGCCCATGACTGATATAAGGATAAGGTTATATCATGGTTTGAGTATATAGAATTTTTGGATTTTGGTATGTGTAAAAAGTTAACTTTTGACAGCATTCATGTTTTCTCAAATGTTTAATGGGTATTCATTTTTCAAGAGAATACATGATTAAGGTATTCACATGATTGGAATGTGACCAATATGATAATGGGGGGTAAATGATGGTTGGTTGATGAAATTTCATGTAATCTTTTTCTTTATACTATGAGATTGGACCGAAGTATTTTAGATAAAGATTGGAATGGATTATGTTGGATATAAGATAGTATTGTTTAAGGATAGAACTTTTTTCGATATTATTGATGGGATGTTATAGTAATTTAGTGTTAAAAAAAGGACAACCTGCAGGACGGGTGACAACCCATTGCGTCGGACAGGGCTGTGGGAATCGAACCCAATACTAAAGTGCGACTATCCTTTATCACCTACCACTGGCCTACATGAAGTCCCTGTTTAGTAGAAACTAGTTTTATTATATTAAGAAGTATGATATATGATGTATAATTCCATTTTAGGAACCATATATGATTAATCTTACTATATATCAACTTATGTATATTTAATAACTTTTGCTAACCTTTTGTTTGAGACAGATGGAATAACCCGTCATTCTATCATATGATCTTCTAACACTTCTAAAATAACAAATTCAACTTCATTTCTTTAAGATATGATGTGTAAATTGTTCATGGCACGAACAACAGTGAGATTGTACCAAAATAACGTAAGTATTTATACTAATTCAAACTCTTCAACTTTAGGGAAATGATCTTGAAAACCAAAAATGTTGTCCTAGTGCCCTTATATCCGATGAATCAGATGGTACCCTAGATCATCACAAAATTATGGATTTGTGATTTTTGGATTTTTCATAGCCATGTTCTCTACCACTCTCCATCAGAACTTGACGGTTAGATTTTTCTTCCATATGCATATTTTCACCTATGTTCTCCTACGTGAAAACCCAGTGATAAGTTAATTTGGGTAACCATTATGTTTCATACTTTATTTCTTAAAGACATGTTTTGGTATTCCTTTTTACGATGTGGGTTTGTATTAAATAAACTTTCGAGTCATAAACCATTTATAACCCCGATGAATTTCAAGGGAGAAATTCATTTTAAGGGGGGTAGAGTGTAACACCATGAGATTTTATGAAAAATATTCTTTTTGATTTCATTAATGTCTTGTGTTGTACGCTACACCAAAAGGAGCTTCACAACACGAATCCCTGACTTGGCTTTCATTACACTCAATAGAGACCTTCCTCGATAGCATGTGTAGTACGCAATACCGAGTTTCACTAAATGAGATATTATTATAATATTATTATGAACTAGCCGTTATGAATAGTAAGACCCACTTTTTGAAATTTTATAAATTTTATCATTAAAAATGGACTTCATTTTTGGATTCGGAATATCGAAATTATCTTTGGGTGAAATTTTGGTACTTTTCGGATAACATTCATATTCTGATGAATAGTGCAAATTACTAAATTTTAATTAAAAATAGATTTTTTATTCGAAATAATTAAAAGTGATAAATTATTAATTTGGGTGGGTTTAAAGTATATTTAGAATATATTTTTACCATTTAATACAATTTTGGTCATTTAATTTAATTTCACATTTATACCAGACATAAACATGTGTCAATCTTTTGATAGTTGTTATCTCTTAAAAACGCGCTATTTGTTTTGAAGACGAAAATTAATTTTTAAATTGATTAATGCAACTGATATGTTTTGAATTTGGTAAAATAGACATCATTTTTGAATTCATAATATCAAATATAGCTTAGGCCTAATTTTTGGTATTTTTCTGGGAACTTTCATTTTTTGATGAATAGTGAAACCACAAAGTGGTAGTTAAAAAACTGAATTTTTCATAAAACATAATTTTACCTCTCCTGTGAGTGGAATTTCGAAAATCCGAGAGACACTGTTAATATTAAGGACTAAAATGTGGTTCAATGAGATGAAAATATTTTTTTGGTGAATAGTAACTTTTTTCTTTTATTTACCATGGTGAATATTAAATAGGATAATTAAAGGTAAAATGGATATTATTATTACCCTAACACATGTACTAATTCTATTGGATAAATGTAATTCCACCAAAACAACCTTATGAATAATATATGACTATTTAGGCCCACTTGGATTAGATTAGGACATTTAATATTAATTTATTTAAAGAAGAGTTAAAATAGTTATAATCAAAGTTTAACAAGTAAATCATTTTTAATATAGGGTTATACATAAGATAAATTCGACTATAAATATTCATTATAAATTTAAAACTATTTCCTACATAATTGTATTTTATTTATAATTTTTAGACATTAAATAATTTAATTTATTTATGACACAATGATGATGCAGTAATTATCTTATTAATGAAATATTGACATAATTGATGTTATAAATACCCAAATAAAGGTAATTTGAGACTTTTTATGCATTCCACTAATTTTCTAGGTTAATATGACATGTTAGTATTTATTTAGTTAACTTTTATCGAACTAATCATTCTGTTACGATTTTCACAAAAATCAATTACCAAATAGTGTCAAAATTGAAATAAAATAGTTTTTAAAACAAATATTATATTATTAATTGTTATTTTATTCCTAAAAATCTATGGTCTGGCAAAAGGTCTTATATAATGTTATATATATTAATAATAAACAAGGTGGGGTTCTTTTGGCTTGTTATAGTATGTTTATTAACCTTATAGTGTAAGTAAACAAGAAGACATGGTAAATGAAAAATTATTTAACTTAAGGTTAAATCTAGATGATAAGGATAAAATAGAAGCCTAAACTTGTTATAAATTATATTGGATGAGAGGATTTCGACCCATCCCCGCCTTATCTTCGAAATAACTCAATTTAGAGCTATTAAAAACCGAATATAACTTTATAATAAAATAATATTTTTAGTTTTTCCAAAGATGCCCCTCTCCTCCCTTATAAAAGGGCACCTCCTCCCTCTCTTCCTCACACCACATTGAGCCTTCAAGCTCGACCAACCCCTGCCAAATTCTCTTCTCCACTTACATAGAAACATCCTATAGGTTCTGGTCTTCTTCAAATACCAATTTTAGTGCCCTAAGAAGAGGTCTCAAAGAGGCGCTTCAAAGAAGAGGTAAAGTCTGTTACCGATTCTTTCAACATTATTTCTTCTTCCACTTCTTCTTCTTTAGTTGATTCATTATGAAGTAATAACATAAGTATAACTAATATACTGATATGTTATTATATGTATGAAACATCCCTGTTTAACCATCTATCCATCCTACGGAAAACGAAATCACCACGCGTGCGTACGTACAGAATACCATCTCTACGACATGGTGAAATCTGTTTTTCCAACAACACCTTACATGGATGGGTATAATGGTGTAACGAATAACTATATATGGTTATTATAACATCATACTGATTATGATATATTATACCATCAACTCAAATTCTATTCAATAATTATTGGAATGATATCATCACTCGTGCGTACGTATGGACTACCGTCTCCACGACGCGATGAGATTCATTCTCTATGTTAACCATAAATGAATGATCATAAAGTTTATATAATTAATAATAATGAAATATATGAATGATACTGTATTTATGTTTATATATATGTTTGTCATATATTTAGTTTAATTCAATTCAATAAGGAAACTAAAACAGCGTGCATGCGTACGTACGGCCTACCGTCTTCATGAACGGTGTATTTCATTGCTTTTATCGATCTATAATATTTATATGCATATGATGAATATATATTATATATAAATCATGTTTTAAACTCTGGAATTTTGTAAACCAGGATGTAAGTATTAATATCTAGAATGAAAAGTCAAAACACATATGATAAAAGAAATGATTTTACCAGGAACGCTGCTTTAACATGGAATTTACAAAAGAACGGGTAATATAATTTCATAAGTGAAACTTATATGATAAAAAAAATTAATATGATTCTATAATAATTCCATGACATTATTTAAATCATTATATAGGAGTTTCGGATGCGTACAAAGCATATCGGACCTAAGTTAAGGGATAATTGTGCAAATCTCATTTTTATCCGAGATTACTTATTCGTAAGTGTTTACTGGGGTTATTGCTATCATCCATGTACATGTTTTATAAAAGTGTATTCATGTATGTGTAAATTCTTTTTTACCCATTTTACTTTTACCCCATGGTATGGAAGGAATCTATCTTTTATTTACCCTACAATGTACTTTTTGACTTTTCCGGCAAAAGTACGAGTAGATTGTTTTTTTTACGTATACTCCACGAAAGTATTTTACGGTTTTATAAATCCATATTTTCATGAAGATTACTCTAGAAGATTTCATGACTATTTTCAGAAAAATCATTTTCTTTTAAAATTGCATGACTTTTTGTGAAAAGAAATTTATTTTGAAGAAGAAAGGATATTTTCCTCAAGAATTCATTTCAAGTGTTTTATCAAAATCATTTTTTCATCTATGATGAAATTATTTCATATTTTTATGTTTAAAGTATAATGTCTCTATGATTTACATGGTTTCACTTTTCTTATGATGAAATATCCATTTCTTTTATATGGATTATGTGATGATGGGATGATGTTTATGAAACCCATTTTATTCATTGAGTTATTATGAATGGTGTATGTTTATTTTGCGACACAAGTAAGAATGATTTCATTATGAGATGGGTGGGACCTATATCTCCCTCTAATGCATTGGGTAAAGATGTATATCTCATGAGATATACATGGATGGAATGGAAAGTTAATCTGGTTCAGTAATACAGGTCTGGAAAGAGGAGTGAACTCGATTCACAAAGGGACATTGTCCACTAAGATGGTCTTGTCAGCAATTCCTTGGGTACTATGGAAATCATTTCATGTGCTTAATGGTTTCCACAATTACATGTTTTATTCCCATGCTATTTTATCATGATTGATGTTCCCTTATGATATATGCCTTACGTACTTCCATGATTCATGTCTTTGCTCAAGATTTTGATGCTTCGATTTTATGTTCATGTTTTTGCATTCAAATGTTTATGGATCGTTTTATGTTATCTATGATTACCCTTACTGGGCATTTAAGCTCACCCGTTTTATGTTTTATTTTCCCCAGAATATAAAGAAAGGTTTTAGGAAAGAAAAAAAGGGGAAGATCTTTATTGGGAGATGTTGAAGATCTTTCACCACGATTAGAAGATTTTATTCCGAGTTTCCAAAGACCCTAAACTATTACGATCCTCGTGTGTCTGTTTTTGTTATGTATTAAGTATTCCACAAAAATAATGTATTGTCCATGTATGTCAAGCTTTGGGTCTCTACAGTTGGTATCAGAGGAAATGTTTAGCCAACCTTTGGAAACTAGGATGCGAGATCTTTAGTGAGATCCCTATAGATATTTCTATGGTATGTCTAGGGATGTCCCTAATGTTAAGTTTAAGTATAGGTTATAGTCCTAGAATTATGGAAAGGATATTAGATTAAACCTAAGATGTTAGATATTGAAGTTACCCCCCCTTTATTATTATTTTTTCCTCTAACACTATTTTTTTGGGTTTTAGAAAATGGATGGAAACAAGATGATTCACGATAATGGAGGATATGATGGACAATGGAATGATATTCTTCATGAGCAACAAAATGAAATGGGATTTGGAAGTCCAAAAATCATTATTATGCCGAATCAGAAATCTCAAAATATGATCAATAAAATCAAATTTGGTATGTTTCAAGACTCGGCTAATAAGAGAAATATGAAGTTTCATGATGATCATAAAGGAAAGGAAGTTCAATTTCCCCAATGTAAATCATGTGGGAAGAGGAATCAAGGAGAATGTTTCAAAGGAACTGGAAGATTATTTGGGTGTGGAAAAGGACATGAAGCCAGTAGGTGCACAGGGAAAGTCTCATGAAGAGAATCAGTATGGTCGTATGGGTAATATTTATGTTGATGATGATGGAGAGACAACAAATGATATGTGAGATGAAAGAATTGTTGAAGCTCGGTCAATGGTTTAAGAAGGTAGTGGAATTATTACATGTTTATCAACTGTAATGTTGTATAAGTATTATCATGGTACTATGGAATAAAGAGACATCTAAGGATTGTTACATTGTTGTCTTTCCTTATGTTGTGAAAGTGTGTGATGAATGGTACCAGTGTTTTTGGAAAGTAGATGATATGCGCAAAATGAAGGGATAAAGAGAAAATTAAATGTTTGATAGTATTCATGGGCTCATGACTGATATAAGGATAAGGTTATATCATGGTTTGAGTATATAGAATTTTTTGATTTTGGTATGTGGAAAGAGTTAACTTTTGACAGCATTCATGTTTTCACAACTGTTTAATGGGTATTCATTTTTCAAGAGAATACATGATTAAGGTATTCACATGATTGGAATGTGACCAATATGATAATGGGGGATAAATGATTGTTGGTTGATGACATTTCATGTAATCGTTTTCTTTATACTATGAGAGTGGACCGAAGTATTTTAGATAATGATTGGAATGGATTATGTTGGATATAAGATAGTATTGTTTAAGGATAGAACTTTTTTCGATATTACTGTTGGGATGTTATAGTAATGTAGTTTTAAAAAAAAGACAACTTGCAGGATGGGTGACAACCCATCGCGTCGGACAAGGCTGTGGAAATCGAACCCAAAAATAAAGTGTGACTGGCCTTTATCACCTACCACTGGCCTACAGGAAGTCACTGTTTAGTAGAAACTAGTTTTATTATATTGATAAGTATGATATATGAAGTATAAGTCCATTTTAGGAACCATATATGATCAGTCTTACTATATATCGACTTATGTATATTTAATAACTTTTGCTAACCTTTTGTTTGAGATAGATAGAATGACCCATCATTCTATCACATGATCTTCTAACACTTCAAAAATAACAAATTCAACTTCATTTCTTTAAGAGATGAAGTGGAAATTGTTCAAGGCACGAACAACAGTGAGATTGTACGAAAATAAAGTAAGTATTTATTCTAATTCAAACTCTTCAACTTTAGGGAAATGATCTTGAAAACAAAAAATGTTGTCCTAGTGCCCTTATATCCGATGAATCAGATGGTACCCTAGATCATCACAAATTTATGGCTTTGTGATTTTTGGATTTTTCATAGCCATGTTCTCTACCACTCTCCATCAGAACATGATGGTTAGATTTTTCTTCCATATCCATATTTTCACCTATGTTCTCTGACGTGAAAACCCAGTGATGATTTAATTTGGGTAACCGTTACATTTCATACTTTAATTTTAAAAGCCATGTTTTGGTATTCCTTTTTACGATTTGGGTTTGTATTAAATAAACTTTTGAGTGGTAAACCATTTATAACCCCGATGAATTTCGAGGGCAAAATTCATTTTAAGGGGGGTAGAATGTAACACCACGAGATTTTATGAAAAATATTATTTTTGATTTCATTAATGTCTTGTGTTGTACGCTACACAAAAAGGATCTTTCACAACACAAATCCCTGAATTGGCTTTCATTACACTCAATAAAGACCTTCCTCGATAGCGTGTGTAGTACGCAATACCGAGTTTCACTAAAAGAGATATTATTATACTATTATTATGAACTAGTCGTTATGAACAGTAAGACCCACTTTATGAAATTTTATAAATTTTATCTTTAAAAATGGACTTCATTTTTGGATTTGGAATATCGAAATTATCTTAGGGTGAAATTTTGGTACTTTTCAGATAACATTCATATTCTGATGAATAGTGAAAATTACTAAATTTTAATTAAAAACAGCTTTTTTTAATCGAAATAATTAAAAGTGATAAATTATTAATTTGGGTGGTTTTAAAGTATATTTAGAATAGATTTTTACCATTTAATACAATGTTGGTCATTGAATGTAATTTCACATTTAAACCAGACATAAACATGTGTCAATCTTTTGATAGTTATTATCTCTTAAAAACACGCTATTTGTTTTGAAGACGAAAATTAATTTTTAAATTAATTAATGCAACTGATATGTTTTTAATTTGGTAAAATAGACATCATTTTTGAATTCATAATATCAAATATAGCTTAGGCCTAATTTTTGGTATTTTTCTGGGAACTTTCATTTTTTGATGAATAGTGAAACCACAAAGTGGTAGTTAAAAAACTGAATTTTTCATAAAACGTAATTTTACCTCTTCTATGAGTGGAATTTCGAAAATCTGAGAGACACCGTTAATATTAAGGACTAAAATGTGGTTAAATGAGATGAAAATATTTATTGGTGAATAGTAAATTTTTACTTTTATTTACCACGGTTAAAATTAAATAGGATAATTAAGGGTAAAATTGATATTATTATTACCATAACACATGTACTAATTCTATTGGATAAATTTAATTAGACCAAAAACAACCTTAAGAATAATATATGACTATTTAGGCCCACTTGGATTAGATTAGGACATTTAATATAAATTTATTTAAAGACGGGTTAAAATAGTTAAAATCAAAGTTTAATAAGTAATTTATTTTTAATATAGGGTTATACATAAGATAAATTCGACTATAAATATTAATTAGAAATCTAAAACTATTTCCTACATAATATTATTTTATTTATAATTTTTAGACATTAAATAATTTAATTTATTTATGACACAAAGATGATGCAGTAATTATCTTATTAATGAAATATTGACATAATTGATGTTATAAATACCCAAATAAAAGTAATTTGAGACTTTTTATGCATTAAACTAATTTTATAGGTTAATATGACATGTTAGTATTGATTTAGTTAACTTTTATTTAACTAATCATTCTGTTACGCTTTTCACAAAAATCAATTACCAAATAGTGTCAAAATTGAAATAAAATAGTTTTTAAAACAAATATTATATTATTAATTGTTATTTTATTCCTAAAAATATATGGTCCATAAAAATGTCTTATATAATGTTAGATATGTTAATAATAAACAAGTTGTGGTTCTTTTGGCTTGTTATAGTAAGTTTATTATCCTTATAGTGTAAGAAAACAAGAAGACACGGTAAATGTAAAATTATTTAACTTAAGGATAAATCTAGATGATAAGGTTAAAATAGAAACCTAAACTTGTATAAATTATATTAGATGAGAGGATTTCGACCCATACCCACCTTATCTTCGAAATAACTCAATTTAGAGCTATTAAAAACAGAATATGACTTTATAATAAAATAATATTTTTTGTTTTTCCAAAGGTGCCCCTCTCCTCCCTTATAGAAGGGCACCTCCTCCCTCTCTTCCTCACACCACTTTGAGCCTTCAAGCTCGACCAATCCCTGAAAAATTCTATTCTCCACATACATAGAAACATCCTATAGGTTCTGGTCTTCTTCAAATACCAATTTTAGTGCCCTAAGAGGTGGTCTCAAAGAGGCGCTTCAAAGAAGAGGTAAAGTCTGTTACCGATTCTTTCAACTTTATTTATTCTTCCACTTCTTCTTCTTTAGTTGTTTAATTATGAAATAATAACATCAGTATAACTCATATACTGATATGTTATTATAAGTATGAAACAACCCTGTTTAACCATCTATACATCCTACGGAAAACGAAATCACCACGCGTGCGTACGTACGGAATACCATCTCCACGCCGTGGTGAAATCTGTTTTTCCACCAACACCTTACATTGATGGGTATAATGGTGTAAAGAATAACTATATATGGTTATTAAAATATCATACTGATTATGATATATTATACCATCCACTTCAATTCTATTCAATAATTATGGGAATGATATCATCACTTGTGCGTACGTACGGACTACCGTCTCCACGACGCGATGAGATTCATTCTCCAGGTTAACCATTCATGAATGATCATAACATTTATATAATGAATAATAATGAAATATATTAATGATACGGGATTTATGTATATATATATATGTATGTCATCTATTTAGTTTCATTCAAATCAATAAGTAAAAGAAAACATTATTCATGCGTACGTAATGCCTACCGTCTCTATGAACGGTGTACTTCATTCCTTTTATCAATATATATTATATATATATGTATATGATAAATATATATTATATATAAACCACGTTTTAAATTCTGGAATTATGTAAATCAGGATATATGTATTAATATCAAGAACTACAAGTCGAAACACATACGATAAATGAAATGATTTTACCAAAAATGTTGCTTTAACATGGAATTTAAAAAAGAACGGGTAATATAAAGTAATAAGTGAAACATATATGATATAATAACAATGAATATGATTCTGTAATAATTCAATGACATTATTTAAATCATTATACAGGAGGTTCGGATACATACGAAGCATTTCGAACCTAAGGTAAGGGATAATTGTGCAAATCTAATTTTTATCCGAGATTTCTTTTTCGTAAGTGTTTTCTGGGGTTATTTCTATCATCCATGTACATGTTTTATTAATGTGTATTCATGTATGTTTAAATTAATTTTTACCCATTTTACTTTTACCCCATGGTAAGGAAGGAATATTTCTTTTATTTACCATACAAGGTACTTTTTGACTTTTCCGACAAAAGTACGAGAAGAATGTTTTTTTAACGTAAACGACATGAAAGGATTTTTACGGTTTTATAAATTTTTATTTTCATGAATATTCCTCCAAAATATTTCATGAATATTTTCAACAAAATCATTTTCTTTTAAAATTTCATGACGTTTTGTGAAAAGAAATTGATTTTGAAGAAGAAAGGATATTTTCCTCAAGAATTCATTTCAAGTGTTTTATCAAAATCATTTTTACATCTAAGATGACATTATTTCATATGTGTATGTTTCAAGTATAATGTCTCTATGATTTACATGGTTTCACTTTTCTTATGATGAAATATCCACTTCTTTTATTTGGATTATGTGATGATGGGATGATGTTTATGAAACCCATTTTATTCATTGAGTTATTATGAATGATGTATGTTTATTTTGTGGCACAAGTAAGAATGATTTCATTATGAGATGGGTGGGACCTATATCTCCCTCCAATTCATTGGGTAAATATTTATATCTCATGAGATAGACATGGCTGGAATGGAAAGTTAAACTGGTTCAGTAATAAAGGACTACAACGAGGAGTGAACTCGATTCAGAAAGGGACTTTGTCCACTAAGACGGTCTTAACAGCAATGCCTTGGCAACTATGGAAATCATATCATGTGCTTAGTGGTTTCAACAATTACATGTTTTATTCACACACTATGTTATCATGATTGATGTTCCCTTATGATATATGCCTTATGTACTTCCAAGATTCATGTCTTTGCTCAAGATTTTGATGTTTAGATTTTATGTTAATGTTTTTGCATTCAAATGTTTATGGATTGTTTTATGTTATCTATGTTTACCCTTACTGGGCATTTGAGCTCACCCCTTTTATGTTTTCTTTTCAACAGGATATAAAGAATGGTTTTAAGTAAGAAATAAAAGGGGAAGATATTTATTGGGAGATGTTGAAGATCTTTCACCACGATTAAAAGATTTTATTCCGAGTTTCCAAAGACACTAAACTATTACGATCCTTGTGTGTCTGTTTTTGTTATGTATTAAGTATTCCAGAAAAGTAATGATTTGTCCATGTACGTCAATATTTGGGTCTGTACAGTATAGATACATTATTATAAGGCCTTTAATTTGTGTGATATGAATAATCTGTAGTAATCTCTATCCATTGGATAGTTTATTGTGTGATTTAGTTTTCACTTTTAGATTACTATTCATCAAGTAAGGTCAATATTTAGTCAGGTAATGACTAGCGAAGCAAAGAGAAAAAATATTTAAAATAGTATAAACAATAAAGAAACAACGGAATGGGGATGTCATAATATCTATAATTGTTGTATGATCTATATTCAATCATGACATACGTCGACAATCATGTAAATTAGACAAGACTATATCTGATATAAAGTTGTTATCAACCATATCATATACGACTCTTAGATAGTTGATTGGATAACGCTTTTCCTAAATAAATTATGTGGATCTAATAAACTCAATTCATCTTTTAGCCCCATTGTTAGGGATTCCCAACTAATTGTGACATATAGAATGAACCATGACACGAATCATAATGTCTAGCATCACATGATTTCTAACATTTTTTATAGAAGATAATCCATAGGAATCTAATGGATATAGTCACCTAAATATGATGATTAAGGGTCTTTCCAAGTGCTTCATTGGATGGAATCTAACACATAAAAATTTGAAGAATATTTAATATCACCATGGTATCAAATATCATTAATCCTTATATGAATGTATGGGTTTTCTTTAATTGTTTTCATATATTAGTCATTACACTAAATCAATATAATGAAATTATTTTTATTTGTAACTCTTTAAGAGAATCATATCCCATGTTACTTACAAAAATGAATTACAACAATATTCACATATATCCAAATTTATCCAATTCATAAGGTATATGAAAAAATTTCATGTAATATATTAGAATTATATGAAATCAAAACTATCCAATTGAATTAGTCTAGGGCCATAAATAGTCAACCTGTACATTTATAGAAAAAAACACAATCCTTTATGTTAGTTGGAATTCTGACACAATGATCGGATTACTAGGGATAATTTAATTAATTGAGACATCAATCCCATTATAATACTAACACTTAATATGTATATATCAAAATAAACTATTTCATTCATTCTCACAACTCAATACAAGACAATGTTAAGGATGAATAAAAATTAAATCTGACTTCATACCATGTTTGTAACTCCTTAGATGCATGTACTGTATTCTCTAAAATAAATTTAACTCTTCAAAATAAATCAAAAAAAAAAACATATTAATAATATAATAAATTTAAAAATTTGAATATAGTTGGGAATAAAATTTAAATAAATGAATAATTAACATATTTCAATATTAGATAAAATTTTGTGAAGGGTTCACAAATAGAACTATTTATAAACCTGTCATAATTTAGCTATTGAATATACATTTTTTATTCATTAATAGAAACACTTTATAATTGTTTCCTATTACAAAATCCATTGTAATATTTAATCTGTATCATTTAAATAAATATATTTCATTACATGAAATATAAACAGATTTTATATCATTCATATTGTATAAATATTTTTTGAATATATTAAATATCCAATATTAGTATTCTTTAATAAATCATCAAATCGATAGTAAAAAACTATTTTGTTAATTCTTTAAATAATATACCAAATCATGCATTCAATTTAAATAAATTAATTAATTAGTTAATAAAACCAAATTAAATCTAATCTATTTTATATTTTAAGTTTTTATTATGTTTAAAAATGTTCTTAATTACAAATATAATTTTTAAATAAAAAATATAATTAAAAATTACAAGTCTCATAATATAATATATATTGTATTTTAATATTAATATTTAATAATATATAGTACTTATGAATAATTTTTTCATAAACATTCAAGTAATCAATAATTTCGAATTTGTTTTTTATTAATATATAAACACCTTTATAAATAAATTAATTTTAAAAATACATTTTAAAATTATATATTAACTATTTATAAATTATATAATTCAAATCCAAAAGATCTTCTTTTTAAAAATATATTCAATAATATGAATGTACAATCATGGGAAACTCATTGAATAAAAGTGATATTTTATAATGATTTTACCATTTAACAACTCTTTGTAATATATTACGATTCATAACCTAACTATACATCATGATAAGTGACATATTTACATGTTTTCCATAATATCGAAATGGTATGTACTATTACGTATTTGTATAGAATTAATCATCATCATACTAAAATTTAAAAATCAATAGAAAATTCACTTAAATATCATATCTTATTTTATGAATCAAATAAATATCTAAAATGTGATAGGATCATTTATTTTGGAAACCACAAAATCGCCTTTAAGTTGAATATGAAATCAAGATCTCGTGAAATTTGAAGAATAATAATATGTGGGATTTCTATAGAGCATTCATATATAACATCTCATATCATAATACATTAATGAGACATGTATATATTCAGTGAAATATAATGATAGGGAATATAAATCCAAAAAAAATAATTCAAAACATTATTTCATAAATAAAATGTATAGTAGAGATTCAAAAGATAATTTCATTTTGGAGGATCTAACAACACTTGTTAAACATAGAGGAAGAAATAGAGAAACCCAAATATGACATTTACCATACTATATATATGAAATCATCCAATCTATTAATGAAGAAACTATACACCTTTCATCGATGATGGTTGGTATGCCACTCGATACCGTGCATGATAATGATCACCTTTAGGGAACCCAAAATGCATCCCTCCATAGGAGGTATTTACATGTTATTCTGAATCACACAACACCCAATAAGGTTCCCCTCAACATTCAAAACATTTCACTTACTTGTGAAGTATATGTGAAAAATGGAATAAAGATAAATTAATGGGGAGTACTGTAAAAGAATAAAATTGAATGCACAAATATTTAATGAATGCATGATAATTGAAATAATCCCGGAAGAATTTTTCTGAGTTATTATACAGTTAACCATGTTTAATTATATATCAGTAATATGAATCCTTAAATAATTCAATTATTTATTCAATAAATCTACTTACCTAATTTTTTATATCATGGAGATTTTGTTAATGATAAAAAATGTGGAATATTCTTCATATAGTAACATTTGATTTTCAACAACAATAAAAATTGATCATCGTTTCATGTTTTCATAAAGCATGTCATACGGTAAGACTAGTCATACAATATTAATAGAATGTTGAAAAACATCGAATAAAATATATGATATTTCCTTATCATAAAATATGATATGGCCAAATACATTATATCCATAATTGCATTACAGTATATCACCTTAAAAGAGATGTCAATGTTTAGGGACTACAATTCACTTTTTACTCCAACTGAGTTTCATTAATGAAATAATTGATTATATAGATATTTATATATTAATATGTTTATTATAATTTTATTCGATATAAAAAATATAACATCTCTTTCCTTTGTTAAAAATTAACTCAACATTTATTATACATGACCAAAAGATAAAAAATTCTAGTGTCTTTGGGTAATTAAGTATATTAGAGAACAACATAAAAGAGGGGATAAATCTACAATATTGAAACCTCCTAATTATATTCTTATTGTTTCATAGTTTTTAAAATATCATGGGATGACATGTGGACACACATAAGAATGGTATGAGCTATAAATTCCCTCAAGGGAGAAAAATAGGAATAACTTGGAAAAATAATAACATTTTAGGAAAAATTAATTTAAATGGGGCTTAAAAGGTGTGAGAATTTTAATCATGAAAAATGAGGCACGATATGGAATTATAACGTAAGGGAAAAATTGGAATGTGGGACCAAATTTAAACATAATTTCATAAGATTGATTCAATGTTAACCAACACATCATCATAAAATAATTTTATTATGATAACCTCATGTTCACTATACATGGAATCTCACGAGGCTAAAACATTACCATATGAATTTTATTTCAACCTGGGTTCACCCTTTAGAATCATATCATGTTGAAGCATAAGATTTCCCATAGATTATATAACATAATAAAATATTTAATCAAATTTTATTCCATGATTATGGAGTGTGTAAAAAATATATCGATGTATCGTGATAAAATAAGTATTTTATTCATGGTTAATTCCCATCATTGGAAATGGATATGATAATCATAGCACAAAGATCTAGCCTGGTAAAATTGATATGAAATTTTATAATCATTACAGTACTATATAAAGGGTCATCAAATGATTTAGTGAGAGGGAAAGATGTATCTCATCATATAGAAATAATATGTCATATAATAAGACTTTTTAAAAACACATCCCATAATTATGAAATGGAAATAATATTCATAAAATTTTGAAGATGATTGGATAAATAGGAGAAGTATAGGATCCATTACATTGATAGGGTGATCCAAAAGCATTGGAGGAGCTTCTTGAATGATTTTGAAACCATCAGAAGAATATATATATGGGTGTGAACATTAAGGATGTGCTCCAATTTTCTTAGCTAAGTGTAATGGGATCATGTGTGGGATTGTATTGGAAAAGATAGAGGAGATCATTACTATTTCTGAAACATAGGTTTTGATCACTATATAACAACAAAATCAAAATCACAAACATTTTCATGGTTTTGGGACTTGTTTTCCAGAAGCAATGAGTTTTTTTTATTTTATTTAGAGGTTTTAATTCTACAAAATTATAAATTCATTCCCTTATTGATATAGAATTGAGTCATGTTTATAAATAAATGATTTAAAATATTTAAAATCTAATATAATTTATTATGGATTGATAATGTATTTATAAAGTTAATAAAAAACATTAAATAACATTATAGTAAATTGAAGTCATATATTTGGACTTGGATAACATTTATAGAATTTATTACATAAATTTGGTTCATTATTATGTAATAAATCTAATTTTATATTTGTACCATATTTAATTTATACCTAAATATTCAACATGCTCTAAAAATTATGAAAAAATTACTGTTAACAAAACTGTACAAGATTATTTGAAATGAAATATTTATTTTACAAAAATAATTTTTAGAAATATGTGGATTTATACATTTAAAAAATGAATCAACATTTATTGAGAAATGCCTAATTTTATGTCAATAATAGTTTTCAAAAACATTAAAAATATAAATTCGACATCAAAAAAATTATGTTATCACATATATTTAATAAAAATTATAGAATTATATAAATTTATTAAATTAATTTTTTATTATAAATATATGAAATTCATTTAAATATAATTTATTAATTGATGTTTCATTTTACACAAAAATACAATTTTTGTGTTATCATGTCCAAATGAAAATTATTTATAAAGTAAACATAGAAACTAAATATAATAATTTTTCTATTGAATTAAAATATCCATATTTATATAGTTATTCTCTTGATACATATCACTATATTATACCAAAAATCTCCTGGAGGTTATGGTGCGTGATTGTGAAATATTAATGGTATGATTTAGCGTACATGGTTTGGTTCATCATCTTGATAATCTAGATCTTATTTTTTAAATGGACATTCATGAATTATTTATTTTACATTATATTGTTCTGGTTCGAGGTAAAATTCCACTTATGAAGTCTCTATCTAATTAATTGGTCAACGAGCTTCATAGTTTATGATCCAAATTGTTTTAACAATTACTGCTTCTGTATGTGTCAATTAGATTTATCATAACATTATATTTATAATAATCATATGGTCATGATTCAATTGATATATTATCCATGTTTATTTTTTTAATGGTCCTTTAAATCATATAAAATATAATAAAACAAAGGTAATTCATGTTTTTTCTATAACCAGAATAGGACATTCAATTCAATACCAAATGGATTCATAATTATAAAATATCTGATCCATAAAATCTTCCACCATTCGGAAATTTTTCCCATGTAATTTTAATTCCATAGAACAAAAAATATGATGTTTGTTCTATTTAATCACCTACTATTTTTCCCAGGACACATATTAAGACATTTGGTTTCTTCGTAACACTTTGACAATGTGCATTGTTATATTTTGTAGAATTGTGCAAATGTGATTTATGATCTTTACTCGTTTCTCTTTATATGAAATATCATTATTGATTGGTACCACCTATATATTCAAAATAAATGAGGGTTATACTATATACTTTATGAAGATGGATACATTGAACACATCATGTATTTGAGATAGGTTTGGTTGGAGTGCTAGTTGATTGGCCACCGCTCTAATGTGATCATGGATATTAAAGGGACTAATGTATCTTGGATTATGATTTAACATCCCCATAAATATCATGAAATTATTCCATGGATATATTTGGATGATTGTTTTATCTCTATAATAAATCTACAGGTCTCATCTATGATTATCATCATTGCACATCCTTCGACTTTGAGAAGCCTAGATATGTTGCTGAATGGTCTTTACCATATCCTCTATTTCATTGACAATTTCGAAACCTATATGTTTTAAATTCCCATCATAATCCTAGATTGTATGTGTTATTTATATATTTATATAAAAGAATCATAGGGATTCAATTAGGAGACTGAATGGAAACTACTATGGTAGGAGGAAACAACCACAGTAAGATGCTTATCCCATCTCAATTTAATTTATCATGCTCTAAAAAAGTCCTTGAGGGTCCAGTTAGTCCTCTAATGTTGAGAATCTATTTGAGGGTGATAAGTTGTTTTGATTTTTATCTAATTAATTAGATCATGTAGTATAATCTTCTAGAACATGGAGATAAATCTTAGGTCTCGATCATATATAATCGATAGTGGTTTCCATTGCATCCTCGCCACATCCATTATGTATATCCATTCCCTTTGATTTAGTGAGAATTCCGATAATATATCAATGAACTAATAAGTCATTGAAAGGTGATTAACTTGAAAACATATAGAATTAATTTCCCCTAATGTATTTGGAATAACTATGGAAATATATGGTATTATGTTTCCCATTTACAGGTATGTATGGTTAATTGTTGAATCATACCCTTTTATTTTTTCCTTTTAGCCTCACATACAGAAATACAATACACCATGATGTATATTCTTCTCTCACCATATTTATATTATCCCCCCAATAGTGCTATAAATGTTCTCTAAATATATTTGTGTTTCCTGGATCAATTGAAAATTTTGAGCTATCATTATCATGAAAATTTTAATTTATTAACATGGGATTTTGTTATACACATTGTAATGGCCCAAATATTTTAACCCCTTCTTCATTAAATTTAATTTATGAGGAATTATATTTTCTAATAGCTACTACAATATTCCATATTTTAAAATAATATAATCCAACATCCATTATCATATATAGATGGTATCATAGAAAATTTATTTATGAAATGAATTATTATGTTCCTTCCATTGCGATTACCATGTCCATATTTTTCCATCTAACAATATCATATCCTATTCAATTCACATAAATGATAAAACTATAGTATCATTTCAACATAGAGAATATTACATGTTATTTTCACTGATAGGGTGATAGTGTATTGAGAATTAAAAGTTACTAATGAGGTCTATCTATATTTTATGGCACATATTCAAACATCATTATATGAATATATACATGATGATCTTATAATCCTTATTCCACACTTATTAAAAAGTGATATTGATACCACATTTTCAATGTGAAGATTACTATATCTAAATCTATATCATTTGATGGGTTGTTATCTTTATGAACAATCAATTTCCATGATTGATATTCTATTATCTTTTCATTATGCATTAGTATACAACCAAATCCATTCTTCAATGCATCGATGTATATCATGAAGGGTACCCAAATTGTGGGAAGAATAAGTCCATGTTAAGTGAAAATACATTTTTACAACTCCTCAATGGTCTATTCTAATTTATGATTCGGCACTATCTTGACTCTATTACGAGTTATCTAGGATTGAGGGTTTAAAATTTGTGAAAAATTTGTCAAAAAATGATGATTTCACCCTACTAAATCAAGGAAACTATGTAATTATCTCACATAGATTATCCACAACCATCCTTCAACAAAATGTTTCATTGAAGGTTCCATGTATATATCATTACATTTGATAATATTATATGTGAATAGGATTTTATTCAACCATTAAAGTCATTACATATACTTTTAATAAATATTATTATTTGATATTTTTTTTAAAATTGTGCTCATATACTCCTCATTCCCCTATATTATTTTTCATTATATTAGAATATAATCTTTAAATATGACCAAATATCTACCGAGGTAAACTCTATGGACCCTAATAATCACCTCCATGATGATTTATGGAATGTTAGTGAGTTTTAATGGAATTAATATGATCTTATAGTGACCATGCCTTGTATAGATATCTGTCTTGGGGATATCATCTCTATTAACCACTACATAATAATTACCCCACTAAATATACAACATGTAGATGTATTGAACTCCGCGTAGAATATGGGAAAAGTCATCAATCCATGGTATAATGTAGATTTTCTTTATAATTATCTTATTGACCTAAAAAACCAATTAAAAGGGTAATTGATAAATCTTTCTTCTTAATGAAGATAACTAGTTCAACCCTTGGTAGTGTTCTTGAATATATGAACATAGTATCTAGATTCAACGATAGATTTTTCATTATATTATCATGTTCTATAATATATATTCTATACAGAGTCATGGATGTTGAGATGGCCCAAGGTATAATATCCATTGAATATTCATCCTCTCATCTTAGATGAATACAATGAAATTAACATGGAAAAAATCAGATTAATTCCTTATAAGGCGAATGTATTCAAGGATTATCTTAGAATCAATAATTTAACAAACATATGTTTTCTCATAGGGAAATAATATCCCAAAATATGATTTTTCTTCTAATAAAGAATCATCCTCATCCTAGAATTTTTATTAAATTAGAGGATGATTCATGAAAGAGAGTGTTATTTCCTTCTTTTAGAATTTTATGTTGATAAATATTAGGAATTCAAACCCAAACCCATAATTATAAAAAATTAAGGTAATACTAATTTAACAATTCTTTCAAGGAAGGTCATAAAAAAATTTAAATGGGATGATTTAATAACACATGATGAAATAATTTCCCCACTTTCAAATTTTATCAATAACTCTACCTCAAAAAATTTTAGTGGTGTTAAAATAGATCTATAAAAATGTGTGAAATTATTGAATTCATTGAAACATAACAAAAAACGTGTTTGTTTTTCTGGAAAAATAAAATTTTTACCTATCTCCACTTCATTTTTTAGATCTGCCTCCGTGGTTGTAATGGGAAATGTTCTTCTTTAATACCATAAATGTTATTGGTGTGTATTTTCTCCCAAAACCCTTGAATTAGTAATGAATTTAACCTAGTTTAATATTTCACTATAGTTTAAAAATTGTAATATAGACTAAGTGTGGGTTAGATCATTCATTTATACCATTAAAATAGTGGGTTTCTTCTATCGATAATCAATAGTTCAGTTCTCTTCATTTCTGTGCCTAAATAATTTCATACTTCCCCTTAGGCTATTTTTAGGGTTCTTCTTTCAATAATTTTGACATGATGAATGTTTAATTTTCATATCAACATTTTATTTCTCCATTGAAACACCATAAATAAAATACATTTTCTTCATTTATTCCCCATGAGACCACTAAGATTTTGTTATCACTATTTTGACTTTGAGGGCACATCCGAAAATTTCCTCAAAGACATCAATGTCCTTAATCACTTTTGATTTTCATAGACTTAGATTTGTCACACAAAATAAGTAGTAAAAATTAAATTCCTGGGAGACGATAATAGAATGGGAATACAATGAATTTCTTGGGAGGTTTTTATTGTAAAACCTGATGGATTGAACATATTTTTTATTAAGGGTGAGAAAATCCCACTGCATTTTATGTCAGATAGTGTGAGGAAAATATTAATTGAAACAAATCTTCTGAAATTCATTCCATAAAATTTCTTCAGCATATTCCACAAGCAATAGAATATAGATCAATTTCTACCACTTATCAGTTTCATCCAACAAACAATTAATATCTAGTGTATCATTATCATGCTCAGAACAAATATAGATGTAGAATATATTTTCTATAGATTTGGTCCACTAGTAAGTGATTAGTGTTTTGAATGATCAATTTAAATTTAAATTCTTTTTTCTTATTAAAGTATAAATAATAGCTTATTATTTATTAATGGGTTTAGGGAGTTTCCAATATTCACATTTCTATTATGATCCTATGTTATTTGAGAGATGATAATCACAAAGTTCACAGTTCTTTCTCCCATCGGGTTTGGAATCTCATTTTAAAAAATCATCAGAATTACCATGACATGTTTTAAATTAATTAATAAACATTATATAAATTATCTAGAATAATGTTAAATTAGTTATGAGTAATTTTAAAGTATTAAATGCAAAAATGGGTATCCAAAAATATTATAGGGATATATTATAAATGATATTTTCCATTAAATTTTAAACATATATTATTGAATATATGGTATTAATGATATATTTACAAAACGAAACTTTTATGATATTTTCCATAATAATTTTTCATAATGAACTTTTGAATTTACCAAAGCATACCTCCATCGAGTGTCAAAATATGTATCCATCAAGGCCCTTTTTGATGCACTAGTTGTTGATCAATTCTGGATCAATATTCTATTTTCATTTGTTGCCTCTAGGTATAAATTTTCTAGAGAAAAATACACATGTTGAATACATAAGTGGACGCCTTTTCATGAAAACCACATACTCTAAAATTTATCAAAATTTAGTGATTTCTTATTAATAGTTCTGTTTTCCATAAATCTTTCACTACGACTTCCTAATCCTAATCCAAAAAATCACCAAATATTTACCTAATACCATATATGAAATCCATTACACATTTATTCTTGATATATTCTAAATAATACATCCCATCCATCAAATATATATATTTTTTATTCTGTTAATATAAATACAAAGGGATGCATTATCATTATTGAAAACATCCTTAACAATCTCATATTATTCTATCATTCTTAAATGTATATGAGATAATATTGTGAAAAATATAAGGACCGAGTGATACATAAATCCCAATAAGGGAATATGAAATTAATAACATGAAGATAGTGTTACATGTTTGAAAATAAGAATTTAAATGGGACTTAAATGTTGTTGCAATCATTAACATGAATAATGAGGAATTATATAAAATGATATCCTAAAATATTGAAGGATAGATTATATATTCTTAATGGAGATCATCAATTATTCCACGAATAATGGATCAGATGACTCATTTTATATAGAGGGACATTATCATATAATTCTCGGATTTGTATCTTGTTTTTTCTTAAATGTAATTGGGTTCTCATCATTATATTGGTTTTTATTTATATGTTGTTTTATTTGAGAGAGTACTGTCAAAATTTTTGTGATTCCCACACCAATCAGTTTGGGACTCATTGGGGGTAGTCATCACCTTAACTATCGCATTGATTGTTTACCTGATTCCTCATATTTCTATCCATTTAATAAAATAGATATAAAATTATGGATGAGTATATTTAAGCTATTTTATATAGACATGGGAATCCATTAACATTAAATATATGACCTATAAATTACATATATTTCCTTAACTTATGAATTTCTAGCCATTAATATATTTTTTCCATGATTTTTATCCTATAATTTATTCTTATTGGTGTTTTTTTGTTCCATTAATAATGATTCATAATGATATTACTAATTTACCAAATAATATTCCTCAAGAGTTTCAAACTAGGTCTGCATAAAGTCATGTTTTCGTGCACCAGTTCTCGATCATGCCTAGTTCAATATGATGTTTTTGTCTTTTAAAACTATAATCATCTATACAAGATACACATTCATTTGTAGTATACATATATTGATATAGTTTCCTAATAAAACATATACCCAAAACATAAAAATATTTGGGTATTTTTTCTTATACATAGTCTTATTCGAATGGAATTCCTTATAGTTTTCTAATCGTAATCGAGAAAATTAACTTGTTCTCTCATACAATCTATGAGAACCCTTCCATCTATTTCACATTAATAATTTTTTTAATTATGTTTACATATTATATAACTTATAAGATCAATATGTCTAGTGTTAATGGGAATTAGGTAAATTACTTTTAAATTTTAAATAAGAATGTCATAATATTTATTAAAAACATCCTTACCATTATCTCACTTAAAACTACAGGGGATAACCTAATGGAATAATAATGGAAGGTGTGATTTAAAAAGTGCATCCAATGAATAAAAATGGAATAACATGAAGATAATAATACATTTCAGAAAATTATAATATCATTGGGGAAAAGGGAATAGGAATCATAGATATGGACAATGATACATGAGATAAAATGATAATCATAAAGGCGACATGGGAAATTTGGAAACAACATAGAAAACTACATCATAAACATAGGTAAAGAATAAAATCAAAGAAATCATGATGTACAAATGACCATACATGAATTATTTCCCCCAATGTTCAAATATGATGCCTCATGAGACCAAAAATTACCCATGCATTGGAGCGCTCTATATTTTTGGGTGCACTCATCACATCATTTCATTATCTTACACAAGTGTGCCACAAATATCATTCAACATGGATCCATTCATCATTATATTTTATAGCATGATCAAGTACTATTGAATAAATAAACGTAAGTCCCATGTTGAATTAGTATATGTTAAAAACGATGAATTCACCTAATTGGAAATGGGTATGGTATTTACTAAACATTTTTTTTCATGGAAAATCGATATTAGATTTATACAGTTGAACAACACTGCATAAAAATTAATTAAATTTACGATAAGAGATAAAATAGTATCTTATCATTTTTAAATAAATGGGTAGTAATTGGGACATGGAAAGACACATCACTACATAAGAAATTGTAAATATAAAGAATACGATTTTAAATAATATTGAATAATTAATATAATATGAGGATCACTTTCCTTAAGAGTGTGACCTCAAATTCTTGGGATGAGATTCTAGAGAGATTGTGGACACCTTTGGATGAATCCAAATAGGGAATGGAATAGTAATGAATTTATCCAATTATTTTTAGTGAAGGGAAGTAGGATCTTGGGTTGGTTTATATACTAAATGACTATGGATTTTTTTATTATTTCTCAACCATTGATTTTGGAATCTATATAATAAAATAAACAAAATGAAAAACCTTCCAATGGGATATTCCAAATTATTTTCCAATTATCTATGGCTATAAGTATTTTATAATGACAAGGGGTGCACATAATAAAATATTACCCTTTGTGATAAAGATATCAGTCATACATTACGAAATAATTTTAAATTATTAATATATATTTTATGTTTTTTTGGATTGATAATGGAATTATAAAACTAGTAAAATAAAAATAAAATAAAATTATTTTAAAGGGAAAACATTATTTGTTCTTGTATGATATTTATATTATTTATAACATCACATTCTAGTCATTATGATGTCATAATTCAAACGGCATATTAATAATGTATTTAAATTTACCCCCAAAATATAACACTCAATAAATTATGAAAAATTTACCATTGGATAATTTTGACGTGCTAATTCTAGAAATAATATTTATTTTAACAATATAATTTTCTTAGTATGTGAATTTTTTCTTTTATAATGATATCAAAATTTAATGAGAAGTGATGGGTTATTTTGGAAATTACTGTTTTTAAACCCTTATAAAAATTACATTGCACTTCATAAAAATTAAATTATTATTAATATTTTTAATGAAAATTATTTAATAATAATATTTTCTAAAGATATTATTTATTTAAAATATCGATTAATTCAATAAAATAAATTCCTTAATTGATTAACTATATTACCCAAATATCCACGTTGTTTATTATTGAATAAAAATAAAAATTATTTATTAAGATACAATAATATGATGTAAATATAACCATTATTATGTTGAAAATAATATACATACACATCATTCAATGGTCTTATTACATATACCTTTAGTAAAATAGAAAAATCACTAATGTTATGGTTCATAACAGTGAGACTTTCTTGGGGGGGTTTGAAATACATGGTTTGGGTTGTGATTTCCATCAGATTGAACATATCTTGTAAATTTTTTCATTCATTCTTATTTTTTTGGAACATATCATGGTCTTGCTCATGGGAAAATACAACAGAGGTTATGTCCCTTAGATGCTCTGATAATGGGATTTCTAGGGTATGATCCTACTATTTGAGGCCATCACTTCCTTTTTATGTGTCAGTTGGATTTGTTAAATATATAAATTTATACTAATGAGTTGATCTATTTTAAAAGGATATATAATCATCAGTAATGATTCTTAATGTTATTTTAAATTTGATAGGATATAATAAAAATGAATAAGTTCATTTTTTTCATTATCTATATTACATAATAGGACATTTAATTTAAATCATTGGAGGAATTTTATTTATAAATGACTTGGTCGTTACATGCTATATATGATTCAAATAGTGGAAGATTATATAGATCATTTATGAACCATTTGTTTATGTTTTTATGATTCTAAAGGTTATATACCTATATGATTCTTCTAAGGAAATAAATTTTATGTAATTAATATTCATCAACATAGATGTAATATCATTGGATGAAAAGTCTCAGTCACAACAGATCATTAAGTTCATCATTGTATTCTTAATAAAATATACTACTTATTATTAAATATATTTCTAGTAAAAAAAGGAATCATAATCATTTGTGTCATTATTATAACCTAATAAATTCATAAATGTTACATTATTTATCAAATATTTATTTATTATTCTTCACTAAAAAAAATACTATTAATGAAAAATATCAAAATTCACCCAATGATAATTATAATATTATGAATTAAAAAATAAAATTAATTGTATTCAATGAAAATTCAGAAAATTAGTAAAATAATTCAAATGTCTAATGATAAAACATATTAAAACCATTAGTAGGGAAAATTATTTTCCAAGCATAAAATGACTATATTCTCATTACTTCCCAAGCAACAAATATTATATGATTATTTATTAATAGATTGAATTTATTATAAATAAATTTAAGAAAAATTATTAATAAATAGTGATTAAAATAATTTATTATGATAAAAATACACGACTCACATTAAACAATACATTTTTTAAATATCTCTTTTACCATAAAATAATTTTATCTTTTTAAAAAAATTGACTATCAATGTATGAATAACTATATATTTGATTTAGTTTATAAAAAAATAATTATTAATAGTTTAATACTAAATTTATTATAAATTCATCATTTAATTAAATTATTTTTTATTTAATTGGAACCTACTTTTAAAAAATGACTAATTGAATCATTAATTATAATTAAACATGCAATATATAATTAATATATTTAAAACTAGAGTATTTTTTAATTGAAATAATAAATTATAAATTTTTATTTAGACAACTTTAATACATATGTTTTATATTTTGATTGTAAATATTCATACCCACCTATCCAACAATTAGTTTAAAACCATCATTTATAAATAATAATATTTCTATATTATATCATAATTCTTTTAATGTCATTGACTTTTGTTTAACAATATATCATAAATTTTATTCATAAAATCATATACTGTGGTGTACAAAAAGATTTATTGGTTTGGATAACTTCTTTTTTATGCTACATTTCAAAATATTTGAATTACTCATGACAATATTTTAATATAGATTTGAAAATTATTCCACATCCTTTTATAACGTATGTAACAAGTAGAATTATATTTACTACACAATGAAATATATATTTTTTATTTTTGAAAAACATTTACTGAATATATCTTGTATATATGGTATAAAAATTATTCCATTAAATTATATGAAAAAAATGATAGATTATGTGATTTTTTGATTAATTTGTATGTTTTTATCTACATTATACCTTTTCAATGTTCAATTATTTTTATCATAAAACCAGTATCAATATTTAAATATAAAGTTTTCATATATTAACATAATCCTATTAATGTTTTCATGAGATCTCATACCCATATTCATGTCACTGTTAAACCAACATCATACCATTTTTTAACATAATCGTTTTTACGGAACTCTTCATTGAAAAATTCATAATTTTTAACCATTTTAATTATTAAATATTTTTTTCTTGGAGGCTGAATAATATTATCACAGGAGCTCTAAATTGATATTTTTTTATCAGAAGAAAAGTTGATGAGAACGGTAGTTAGCTGCAGGAGGAAGTACATGAAAGAAAATATTAAATAAATTGTGATAGTAATAAAATATATTATTAAACATTATTATGGTTTGTTTGGAGATTTTGATTAAATAATAATAATGTTGTGAAATTATTTCATTTCTATGTTTTAAAAATTAATTTATAAAATCAAATCAGAAGGTGTATTTTTTTGTAATTTTTTTTTGAAATAATAATCAATATAACTATACCTCTTTATTAAATAGTTAATAATTTTAATTTTATTTAATATTAAATAATATATAATCACCAAATATATCATCATTTATGACCTGAAAAAGTTTAACTAACCAATGACATGGAAGAGATTAAACAATAGGGTGGTGTGAAGGCGTACAATTTATACTTCATACCTTGATTTTAATTACTAAGATAGAATATATAAATCTATTAATTGAAGAGAATAACCACGCTAATATCAAGAATGACTTGTTCCCATATATTGAATATTATCTATAAAAATTGATACAAATATCTTTCTCTAATAATAATAAGATTTCCTTCTCTCAAATCTCACATTGCTCAGCCTCATGTAAAAATTTCGTATCAATTGAATTATTTTGGCATTAAATCCCAACATATATGTTTTAGTAATTTAAAAAACACTGTGATTTTGAATTCAATTACAATCAATTAGATTTGTTTAAATATTATCATTAACATATGATGTATACTCTCCTTTGGGAGGAGTTGTCAACAATAGATAATATTTTCATGTGAAGAGGTCTATAAAGGGTATAAACCAATCCCTTTTATACACCATATTACATGAAAAAAAATTGATTTAAATAATATTTTAATATAATAAAAAAAAGAATATAATTATTGATGTTTATTTAAAATACCAAAATGTTATATGAATTTACAGGAATATAAATTCATTTCTGTTCTGAACCTCACATGATAGCTTCCCAACTCAAATTTCATTGATAAATAGAAAGGCATTTCTTCTCCATTTATATTAGTCCTCTAATTTTAGGGATACCATCCAAAATTTGATAAATTTCCATCCATCCAATAGGTATATTTGATAAAAATTGGATCCACTTTCCGATGTGTGTATTTTATCCCAGTCCAATCCCAAATGTAGATGATACGGCCTAAAAGGCTAATTTGTGTCAAAATTGACGAGTCTAGTGAAACATTGATTTATGGGCCATTTTATCCAATAAAATGTGAAATACAACTATGAATTTCTATTTAATATCCCATATTATTCGAGATTTATTGCACTCCTTGTTTTTTGTTACCCACTTTGAGATTTTTTTTGTTTGATATTTGCTTATTGATCCTTAGTCCAAAGAAGTTTGTTTTGGGATGAAAAATAATTGTAACACCCTGAATGATTTTTTTCCAAAGGGACACCTTGTTTTTTTATTATTATCTATTTTCTCATTTTTATAAATGTTTGGGTAATGTCATGTGGAATTTGAGAAGCTTGATATGTCATTAAAAACTGGATAGATTTCAACAAAAAACATCTTCACAATGTTAGGGACTGTATGGTTGTGCAGCAATGCTGCTTTTGATATATGTCCACTCAAAATGATTGGAGTTATTTCATTTTATATTTTATTGATGAGGTTGTTCCAAAACATTCAGCAAGGAAGGATTATTTTTGAATTAGTTTCCATGGTTTCTTCGACCATCCCATAGGACCCAAACTCTGCGTCACTAATAGTCAATGGCTCTGCATGTTTCTCTTAGTGGGTTATGACCTTCAATAAGCAGTTATTATGTTCAATCAGGGAAATTATTTTAGATGTTTTGGAATAATTAATATGGTTTAATCACATATAATAAATCCTTGATGCTTTATCCTAAAAATAACCACTTATCGCACAATTTTTAGAATCGTATATAACTATCATGTTCTTCTAATATAAATCCTCTCAAATATGATCCTTTTTACATTATAACAATGCATGACCTAGCATGATTTTACATAGAATTATCCAAAACACTATTGTGTAGCATATCATATTATAGTAAAACACGTCATCATATGACATGGTAGTTCCTCCCAGTATATGACTATGTCATGGTTCCCAACACTATGTCATGGATATCTCCTTCAAACACACACTTTTTTTTTTGACATGTTCTAACCAATAGTATGGCATTCTACCCTACATTATTGTGTTCTAACCTATGAAATGGTGGTGGTTTTTAGTAAACCATAATTGAATATCCCATTCCATTAATGTGGTCCCTCCTAATATTTTATAATCATTGTGGGTTTTCTAGGTGATTGACTTCAGGAGTCCTTGGTTTGTAATAATTTTTTGTGTATTATCAGGGTTCAAAAGGTAACCGTAATTAATACTCTTAAATATAATACTATTATCTATTTGATATTATTGTTCCTGGATATTTTTATTAATAAAAATATAATGGAACTAAATTCTTCATTATACATCTATAATTCTTCCATGTGATCTCCGCATTTGAGTAATATTTTCGATAAAAACTCTATTTTTCCTATTTCAATTTCTTCTTGTCATTTATATAACTATGATCAGATAAAAAATATACATGTATTAAATAATTGGATAATTTTCTATCTACTGTGATACCTATGATTAAACATCACATTGAATCCATCCATGTTTTTTTTTGTTATGATCTGTAATGTGTCTACTAGTGAGTCAAGCAAACCCTTGAAATCATTAAAAATTGGCTGTTTTTGTTAGGATGATTTTGGACTGGCAGTGAGAGTCATTTATTGTCATAATATTATAAATTTATATAACATGTTTATTTGGTATAGTTATGGAAATATAATCACATTGGATAAATTATTTTTATATATATAATTTATTTGGTTTGTTAATAAGATGAGAAGTGTATATATAAATATATTTGATAGTTAATGAATTTTTGGATAAAATTTTGATTTTATTGGCTAGTGTTTTCATTTATAATAGAATTTGGAACCAAAATTATTGATTCCAAAATGAAAGATAAATGGTAATTGGGTAAATAAACCATTATTTTTTGATGAATGTACGATATGTTGGGAACCTAGTTATGTGATCCAATATATTACAATTAAATTTTATATGTAATTATTAGTGGATAATTCCTAAGGAATATATGTTATATGAATTGTTGATGTTTTCTATTTTAATGTCGTATAATTGTGTTTGGATCTTGGGAGAACCATATGTGATACGTAAGATTAAGGTACATGGTCATCTTTCCACTTGATGGTAAGTCGAATAACCACTGGATGAATGACAGAGAGATTATTGTATCCATATGGGTTTGATTATTGTTAGCATAAGATTAGGGACAATTATGTCATGATATGAAATTTTTGATTCATCAACATAAAGATAACCTTCCACTGAATTATATGATCCATCATGATGCATCACAATTCACATATAAATATGTGTGTCCAGAATTATACTGATGTTGATTTGGAAAACCTCAGGTGTCAACTTGGATCTCAGGGGGGGACATTGAATTTATTAAATTTTCTTTTTATTAATTTTAAAATCAATACCACTTTTTATAACATTATTTCATGCACTATTCACATTAACACTTGATTGATTATTCACCATGGTTTCAACCTATTGATTTTTATGAACACCTTTTTGGGTTACCATTTGGAGAATGTGAAGATTTCATATTTTCATGTCTGGATTTTTTAAAGGATTCCTTCCTTGATTGATTGCATTACGAATTAATTTGTTTTTATATATGGGACCTACTTGGGACTCGAGACCTTGGATTTTGGAATCAATTATATTTTTTTATTTTTTTTATTTTTTTATGAAATATAAAACATCATTTAGTATAGTATCATACTTACATTACTCGTTTCTATTATTAATATATTATTTTATTAATCATTTACTCTACTATAGATTCTGTACGGATTATTTATCATATTTACACAATTTGATATACTCTGTTATTGCTACCACATTTATACCAACTCTATACCAGTGGATATAGTATCAAAAATATACTTGAAACACCCTATCTACTATTTTTTTTCCTCCTCTGTATAGGGTGACCCGAATTCTATCAAATAGCCATCATGGATCGATAAAATATGGGATTACCATGTTAGGGATTTTACAAAGTGGTATTAGAGATAAGATTTTTTTATGTTGCTTTACTTTTTTGGAAGTTAGAAATGGGGCTAGGATATGTTAGGGACTGGTAATGGGATATTTTATATGAGTAGATAATTCATTTAAGGTTCATAAATGTGTTCCCAGGAATGGGGTTGATGTTTATGGAAATTGATTTTTACAATTGATGTTATTTCTCTATGGGTGATTCACTTGTCGTGACTTGTTATTCATTGTTTTGATTTTAACTCTTGCACCTATATAGATTGATATGAATATGCATAAGAATCATAGGTATATATGGATATAACTTGAAATTAATTGTTCATTCTAGTGACATACTTATTTTATATGAGAAGTTTCCCATAGAACTATGGATTGTAAACCCTCGATATGCCTTTTAAAAATAAAGGAATGGATCTATTATGTTTTGGATAATAACATGTCATTCCATTTGTAGAGGAACATTAAACTAGTGATTCTATATTTTTTAACACGTGGATGTTTATATTATTATGTAACCTATATTCGTAGGTGTATCTTAAAACATTTTGAGAAGAATCCACCTGTTCATATTCAAATCTTGTTCCAAGAGAGTGGAAATTAGTTTAATCCGAAATCATGTAAACAAAAAAATCACGCATCTATAGATAATTGATGGATGGTCATATTAATTAATTTTTTCTAATGATCATGGTATCTATGTAGAGGTATATTTTTCATTAAATATGAATTGATTTTTATTCCCATGACATTGTTCCATTTGTAGAATGATCCAATATAAAATAGGATGGGATTCCACCATAGAATAATGTTTTGAATTATGTCAATTGAGATAATCTAAATTCACCTTGACACACCCATAAATATGAGTGTGAATATTGTTAGTAACATTAATTAAGGACCATAAAAGTGTAGGCGGTATAATCTAGAGTATGAAAAGTAGTATAAGGAGTAATCCCATAAAGACATCGAGATGATGTAACTAAGTCACTTTTACCTGTAGATTTTGAGGGATGAGATGGATACCCTGGAAATTCACTTGACATTGGATAGGATTAAATTTATAAACTTTGTTTGATGCATCACATACCAAAATTATTTTTGTTTATCCATGGACATATAAAATATATCAAAGAAGATTTGTTTTTGGATGGGATTCACTATGAGAAATGGTCATAGGTGGACATACATAGAAATTCTAGATTCAGATATGTGATAAATCATGCTCTCACCACTAAATTAATTCTAAGAGAGAACACATGTGTAATGTAAATAATTTCTACATTGTGATCTAGTGGTGTTTATTTTAGTAGAAAGAAGCACAACTACAATTATCACCATCATTAATATATCAGGATGAGTGGTCTAGGAGTGGGTAACTATATCATAGTTGTGTTCTGTTGTTGTACATTCATTTTTATGTGTATTTCCATAAGCAACCACATTTTCCATAGCCCATATTGGTATACCATTAAAGAAAAATATTGTATATTTACATATGTGATGAAGGATATTTACACAGAAAATTTAAGTAAGGGTATCATGATATGTACCATTTTCATGGAGGGACTAATATACCCCTCTATAATGTAGAGGTTAGTGTTATACTAGTCATTATGGATGATCCATGATATATTGTATCCAAATGTAGGGATGGTAGTACCATCAATTAATAGAATAATTGTGGAAACTAACTGAAACATAGGATTTTAGGGTGAGTCAGATTCATTATATGTAGTCTACTACAGCCAGTTCTGATACAGGACCCTCTACTGTTAGAGGTAATATTATCTTAAAATCTACCCCTTCTTGTGTTTCATTTATATAATAAAAAATTATTTTTTTCTAAATTCATAAATGGATTATTCTTGTTCTAGGAGTTTTTGGAATTCATTAACACCATTAACACACATTTGGGGGTGTGATCAAAGAATATCGTCTATTAAAAAGAGTGTTCTCTTGATATTAGAGGTTATAGTTGCATTTTGGACCTATTTTTGAAATAAATAATATGGCTATATTTTATTGTTGTTATGGATTTTAATTTTTTGTAATATGATAAATTCAACTACTATGATTCAAGTGATACCATTATATCCATATTAGGGGAGTTTGTTTTCTAACTACGGTGAGTGTAAGATTCAGGTTGGTCATCTAGGACCAATTTAGTGTAGATTGGTTCATCTCACAGTAATGATAGAATTTCTTTTCTGAATGATGTTGAAATTTTTCATAATGATATTCCTTTAGAGTTGAACCATTTTAAGTATTTCATTCCTTTGGTGTATTCTTCCTAGCCACCCAAGTGGGATATTTAGTTTACAATAGGGTTTGTTCTAAGAAATGATCTATTTTTAATCCCACCTCAAAAGGGGGAACAAAAAATCATTATTTAAATGTTAAATAATAATATATAGAATAAAAAGGATTCATATAACATATTAAATACCCATGGTGTTCACCAATGATTTTCACTGGGGAATCTAATGGTACTTTTCACTACTTTGTGGATTATTTGAGATTGAACCTGATTATGATCAAGAACCAGTATCCACTTCAACACAACAATGATATCTTTGATCAGAAAAGAGGATTCATAATTTTTTCTAACATATAAATAAGGATAGGGTTTCATCTTTTTAAAGTCATAATATTATAAATACCATTCATTATATTGAGGAATGTCTTGGATTGTACAAGTTTGTAGTAATGTTTTTTTTGTTATGAAAACCACCATTTTTAATGGAATTGATGAATCATATCATTAATCCATTCCTAAATTATTTTATGGTGGTTTTCATTAATGAAATATTTTTTTACTCCCAAAGTAAAAGATAAAATACCCAACATCATTACATCATCATCAGTAAATTGATGGAGAATTTCTTTTATTCTTTTCTATCTGAATAAAATTTAAGGATTGATATTGTGGAGTTCTTGGGTTATGTTATTTCATAGGATTGAGTTGTAGTTGTCCATGAAAATGTTTTATTAATTGTATTTTTAGAGTGATACTAGAATTTATTTTACAAATGGAGGTTTCTATGTGTATTAGCATATTATATACATCTTACACAGTACTTCTTCTATTTACTAGATCCAATTTCTACGATGACCAAGAAAAGGATAAAGATTTCCTGGGAAAAATTTTTAAGCCAAATTTATTAGGAGAGAAGTTGAATGATGACCTCAACACCAATACACACATTACATGTGTTTGTTATGTAATATAACATTTCATATGATGCATTTCTAGTTTGACTCAAAAGAAAATTTGATGTATGAGGGCCAAGTGGTTACTTCTTTTTCTTAATAGAAGAGGACTCATTAGAAATATTTCCCTACTCATGGTCACGATATTTCTACGGTGGTATATGACTAGAGGTGATGATCAGAAAATTATTAGGGTATTTTTTTGTTTTACACAAATCAAAATAGACTCAAATACATATTTTTTTCAAAAATACATAAACCTTCAAAAGAAGAGTAAATTTGAGTATTTACAATATTTTTACCTTGAGCTAGCACACATAATTTTAAAAGGAAAAAATTTTGATGATTCCATGAGTTGTATAATATAGATATAGGTATTATGAGATGCAAATGATGAGGCAGGAATAATGGTACTCTTTATAGTCATGTATCTAGATGTATAGGTGTCCCCTAGATGAGTAACTCAAACGTGGACATATGATATATCAATAATTTTGAACATAATCAATATAGATATATTATATTTGATAGAGTAATATTCTATTAGGGGTATGTTATATGGTTAGGATCCACCCTTAAAATGGTCTCATAGAAGCACTGGTTATATTCATTTCTAGGACACATATAATATCCTATAGGCTTTTCTAGGGAGATGATGAGCGAGTTCATTATTCTATGTAGGTAATAATAATTGTATAAAAAATTAGTATCATGATATCCATATTTTTTAATAGTTTCTATGTATGAAAAATTAGATATTTGAATTCGTTGTGATATATTTTAACTATATATTGGTGAAGTAAGATCACTAAATTCATAAT
The DNA here is from genome assembly GCA_963277665.1 of Viscum album. NCBI lineage: Eukaryota > Viridiplantae > Streptophyta > Magnoliopsida > Santalales > Viscaceae > Viscum > Viscum album. Next base: position 1,254,898,820 of record OY728141.1, read on the forward strand.
TGGTTGTTTCATCCATTTCCCATTATAGAATGAATGAGGAATAATACCACCAGATAAATTATTAAATTATTACCTAGGACACCCCATATGAATAATATAGAATGGGTGAACATGAATTGGATAACAATGGTATTCCAATTCTTAGATGTTAGTGAATCCTTCACCATTGATGATCTTGGTAGTTACTACATGTTTTAAATAGATCATTTTCATTGTATTCTAAGGATTATAATTTAAAATTGGGATCATCCTTTCACATATGTATTATAGAAATGGTATTATAATGGTTTTGAGATCACGTGATATTATGAATACTTTCTATAAACCCATATTGATATCCATTCTAAGTGTATGTTTAAAAATCGAGAGGAAATGTTAAGATCATGTTTTCAAGACATCAGGGATTATTGGGATAAGTTTTTAGAACTCATGGAGTTATCTTATATTAATATGCTCCATGAATAGGTAAAAATGGATTCTTTATTGTATCTGAATGAAATAAAATTACATTATCCTAATTATTATATATATTATAAGAGTCAGTGATTAGTGGACTTAGTCTCATTCATGAGATTTCTGAATAGGTTAAGTTAGTTACAAAGTAGTTGGTGAAAATGTTGATATGTATGAATTCCTACACATTCCTTTGAAGATAACCTATGTAGTACTTGGTTTCTTATCATGTATTCCAATAGGTGATACCAAGGATGTGAAAGATATATATTAGGAAATTATGGAAGCTAGATCACATATATTTAGGCCATTCATCATAGTTTAAGGGGTTGATCTGGTGGCATGATGATTTCTCATTCCACAGTTAGACAACATCATGCATGAAGTGTTTCAAGTGTGGTAGATTCTACAATTACATCTAATGGCACTTAGTGTGACATAAGTTGATGATATCATTCTCGATATTGATGTTTTCATTAAGTTTCAGTTGATAAATGTCATGGACCACATTGATAAGAATCTCTATAGAAATATTATACCAATAGTGGGAGTGATGCAGCCTTGATAGAATGTGCAAGAATATATATGAGAGATAATATGATATTTGGACATTGTGGTCATACATTTACTCCAATACCTACTGAGATATTGTGTGGAATATCTCATGGATGATATTTTTTATGTTGTGGAGTTTATAAGATGCCATCATTTTAAAGATAAGATTATCTTTAGTTTTTGGTCAACCTCAGTAAGATTATGATTTGGTATTAATTTTATTATACATTATTCTATTTGGGGAATTCATAATAATATTCATGTATTGTAATAGCCAAAATATTTTTTTCCCCAATGAATGATTTATTTATTCGTATCCACTTGTTAATAATTATACCTATGTTTGGGAAATGTCTATATATCATTCGGTAGAATAATGAGTCTTACAATATGAATTTTGAATGATTTAAAACAAAAATAGGGGTCCACGGTCATGGACTATATAGGATTTCAATAGTGGTGTGTTTGAGATAAGACCATGCCACCTAGATTTTTCTTATTCCTTAATGCTATAATTATAGTAATTGTAAACACATTTTCACCATGGAAGGATGTATTTTTAAATATGTACCGTTGTGTCCTAGACCACACAACATGACCCTCTGTCCAAGTCAATTATAGATACTAGTCCATCTAGTCACTTTTTTAGAGTTATTCCATTCAATATGCTATTACACTCTTCAATCAAGGATTGTGTTTTGGATTTATGGGGATGAATTAAGAGGGGATTCTCAATTGTAATAAATCCTAGATGTTTTACATTGAAAATAACTATTCCTCTATACTTTTAGGGAATCATAATGAACACTATTGGTCTTATAAGATAAATCTATGTAGTTGTTCTCACTCTTATGTCATAGCAGTGCATTCCATAACCTGGTTCCTCACTGTATTCTCCATCACATTTATCTTGTGGTCATCATACAATATTATAGTGAATCATCTAGTGTCATAGTAGTTCTACTTAGTGCACTACTATTCCATGGTGCCTAACCCTACTACATGGAGGTATTCTTCTAACACAGTATTTTACCATGGTGTTCCATCTTTTCCATGGTCTTCCTCACTACACCATGGGGTTCCACCTTTTCCATGGTGTTCCTCCCTACACCATGGGGTTCCACCATAAGCTTTTGTGGGGTTTTTAAGTACACATTTGCACCGTATCCCCTCCGTCTAACTATGTAACATCCCATATTTTCAAAATCCATGTAGTTTTTAATGATTACATACCTTGACAACCCTTGATGGTTTAACATTTTCTAGTCAGTGTCAGATCATGTTTCATGAGGCTACCATTGAAAATCCTCTTATAACTAAAAGAAACACACATTTTATCCTAGTTTTCTAGTATTTGATTAGGAATAAATAAATAAGGAACCAAATAAAACATTTCATGTTAGTATTTTTTCTATGTATTCTCCACTTTTGATGTTAGTGGTCTAGAAGAACTCCATTTTCTCTATATCAATTTATTCCAGTTTGTGCAATAATTAAGTCCACGTTGGAATAATTTTCACCAAACATGATAATCATTCAAATCCATTTCTAATGTTCCATCAATTATTACACATTCTATTTTATCCATTTGGGTCTATTTCTATTGATAGAGTACATTTATCCACTATTGCGGTGATCCTAAACATGAAACCATAAAAAATGGATACCTTTGATAATGTATAATTTTTCATAATATTTTGAGTTGTTTTTTCGACTAATATTATGAAATTTTCAAACATTTCAATCCTGAAAATTTCATGAAATATAATCACAAGGAATAAAAATAATATCATTTTATATATTTAGTTTTGAATGTGTACATATGAGTTGTGGATATATATATATATATTGATCTGTTAATGAATTTTGGTCTAAAATTTTGAATGTAATATAATATTTTATAATTGATATGTTAAATGAGAATTTGACATTATGAAATATAAATGTCTGGATATATGGATATTTGAATTATTTACCATTATGGTTTATGATGAAATGATTGGTATGATTGAAATTTTTTGCGTGTTTTCCATTAATATAATTATATCTAGTTATGACACTATTTATGACTGATTCTTGAGGGTGTGATATTACAAGACTTACTATGCTTTTGTATAATTACGATTTATGATTTGTTTTGCTGATTTGAGCACTATACGTGATTCATGAGTGTAAGGTTCAGGTTTATTTTATCACATAAGGGTAATAATAATGGGGTTAGATAATCAATGATGGTATGATGGATGCGATATAAACCTCCAGAGGGTATGTTTCGCAGTCACTAGATTCCTGAGGAAAAGATGATTCTATGCATAATGGTGGGATTCATGGTAACATGATGGTAGTTACCAATTTTTCATGATGAATTATGGGTGATTCAGACAAGTTTAGAGAATCTTACTCAACTTACAATGATCCATCATGATGCATAAAGATTCACCCCCAGATAGAGAAATACGTCATGTTGTTGAAGCTAGTTTTTCGAACCATGGGTGTCAACCCAGAGGTCAGTGTTCAGGGGATTTACTTCACATTCTGTATTAATTATCAAATTAATATAGCAATTGAATCACATTATTACATTATATATTACTATTTGGACTATATTGTTTATATGTGATGGTTTTGACCTATTGAGTTGTAATCATACATAGTTTGGGAATACATTTGTTACCCATGTATATTTCATGACAATGGGTTTGGATAAGGGTGAGAAGCCCTAAATTGATTGAGTTCTTGGTGGATGGTATATTGTTTATATATCAAATAGACATGGTTCTAACGACATGTTATTTTTTAGTCTGTTATACTTTTAATTTTTTTCTTATTTATTTATTACAAAAAACACATCATTTCGTTTCATTAGAATCTGACATTGCATAGTTTTAATATTATTGGACTATTTGAATTGTCCTATATAATTCTATGGATTCATGATGGATTATTAATGTGGTTTCAACTATTTCATCCACACACATTTTATTTAAACTATAATATAATCTTTTCAACATAAGGTATAGTATTCCAAATATATTCTATACACATTCATTATTAATTTTCATCCTCTAGTGTATGGGGAGGAATGCTTGAAATAAAAATGTCAAGCTGGCTTGGTCTTATGAAAGATCACTAGGTCAATGATATTACACATAGTTGAAAATTTCATCCTATAGAGTTAAGAATACATTAATCAAATATAAAACCTAAATAATAACATGAAGGTATTTTTATCAATATTATTAATGTTTAGTTTAATGGGTTAAAACTACAACTTACATCAAAATTTGAAATTGTTGATATAATAACATATTTTACATAAATAAACATATTTTTCACAATGTGGGGATAATGTGTCATTTATTATCAAAAAAAAATTTAAATGTTTTTCTACTACTCCTCATACTTAATATTTTTCACCACTAGTTTATGTCACATTTCATGTATTGTAAATGATTTATGAAAAGATATAAATATTGAAATTTATTAATCTATATTGAAAACAATGGAATGTATTCACTGTTTCAGTGAGCCTTCCAAAAATTGAATGATTGTATTTCATGTTTATTTAGTATATTCATGTTAGGTAAAAACATTGAACTCAGATTTTTTTCAAGTGAACCTATTCTACATCCATTGTTAGAATATTTCAAATCTAACGAACATATGAATTAATGAAAGAGAAAAAATAAGATCCTAGAAAAAATATGTCAATATATTGTATATTTTAATACTCCTATATTTTTTTGTTGGTTGTTTATTATTAAACTATTTAGGGAATACAACATTCAGACATCATGTACACAAATATAGGGTAATTAGGTTTTCTATTGGAATTTATTGGAAGAGAAACAATATTTAAAAAATAATAATATTATAATACGGAAAAAATTTGTCAACATCAATAAAATTTCAATTGAACATGATTTTATTTTAATTTATTGTGTTTCATAAGGAATTTAGATAAATATAATGTCATAAATTACCTTTAACTGGTATCATAGATAATTGTATAAACATTTAAATTTATTTATACTGATAAAAATGATTATATCACTAAAAAAATTCATTTTTAAATAAATAAATTTTAATGATTAAATAATACTTGTTACTAACAAGATTCTGATTTGAATGGGAGAATATAAAATTCATTTTCTGTAACATCCACAAATAAATGACCATGTGTTGAGATTATTTTTTATAAATACAAAAACACTGAAGTAAAAATACTAATGAAGTTTCCAATGCTTTTATACTCTCCCATACAAAAAATATTACATTATACTCAATTTAATTATATTAAAAGATATATTTCAATCAATAATAGAATTTTTAATATGACAATTAAGATAAATTTGAAAGGTTTATGGATTTTATGATGTACTAAACTAATGACAATGCCATGTAGTGTGATGAAATAAAAAAAATGTGTTGGATTTCCATAAATATATTTATTCAACAACACCTGATTCACTATATAGTTCATTTCAATAGAATATTTTGTGATATCCAATATAAAATATAGAAAAAATAATAATATACACCATATGGTATAAACCGTTTAAAATGAATCTTATTAGGCATCTGATTTAGTCGACATGTTTAGAGAAGGTCTTCTCCTCCCTCATAAAAATCCAAATTCTTTCTCATCTTCTCATGTGATAAATTTTCCTAAAGACTTATGTGCCATGGTTTCTCATATTATTATAATTAAATATAATTGAGATCTTGATGTTATAGATTCCTCTAATCTCTTAATTCGTCTAAATCTCTATTTAAATTATTTTCACAAAAAAGACCAATTTTAGAAATCCAAGGGGTTGGTAACTTTTCCCAAAACAAATATAAAATACGAGTAATATTATTATGAGAATGATGGTTTGGGGATGTTTTTCCATATCCACATGTACCCTGACCATATGTGATTTACCTTGTAGAAAGGACATATTTTAATTGAGGGGATTTATCAAGCCCTTCGTGCCGCTTTGTGGATTTAGGAAAGACCATGATTAAAACTTTTATTTATTATTATTATATTTTTTAAATTTCATTTATTATAGAAATTATTAAACTTAAATAATTACAAAAAAAATTATAAAAATATAAAAAAAAATAAAAAATTTTAAATAAAAATAGGTATTGGTGGGTATGATATCTTGATGGGGTGGTGGTAAAGAGGATAATGTGATGAGGAATACAATTTTTATATGGGGAAAATATCATTTATAATTAGAGATTTGAAATGTAAAAATGAGGTTTTGGAATATATATATAGAAGAAAAGGGATTCATTATGGGGTGACTATGACAACAAAATATAGTGGTCTGATCAGTGGTGAAGGTGTTTTTGACTAGTGGGTATTGCGTTGATGTCGAAAGACCAGGTTGCCAAGGTCGATTATGATATAGACTGTAGATAATAGACCTGATGGTGCATTGTTGGATCAGGTGGGATGTCAATTGAAATGATGTAGGCCTTGAAGAAACATTAAATTGATAGAGTGTGTTCATGATGGGATGTCGGGGGGTGTGTGTCAGGTGTAAAATGAAGTTTAGTTGATGGTAAAAGAGCCATATGATAAGAATGTTAGAGTTTAAATACAATTGATTGTCAAAAATAAGTGTAAAAGTGGTGGTATGATGGTCATATATGTTTCATCTAGTTGAAGGTGAATGTTCAGACAGATAAGGGTGGAAATCTTTCAACTATTATGCCTGAAAATGGGAGGGAGGGTGGGAGGGAGAACACATAGTAATGAAATTTAAAGTAACGAAAATATCTCTTTGTAAATAGTATAGGTGGTAAGGAATTACCTCTCATGTTTTTTCACGTGATGTATTCATGTAAATTTAATCATAATATTATATTTTATTATCTAAAAAATACTGGTTTAAAATAAAAATAATGGCTCATTGGTTGCACCATCTCCGTGTAGGATTAATAGCACGGGTCCGATACCCATGTGGGTTTTCCAAATTTTTTTTATCTTGATTTATTTTTGTCAATAAACCCCACTCCACCCCACCACCAAACGAACCTAATATCATTAATATTTTTGGTCCTTATCCATTTTCAACCACTGAGGTATATACCAATGGGAGTCTATTATGTTTTCATATAATCCAAAATCTCATCATCCAAGCATATTCTCCAATCCTTTGGATTCAACATAAATTTTTTTGATAATATCTAGTTATTTTTTTTGGAAACATTATAGTTTTCATTGTATTTTGGGTTATAATGTGTTGATGATTTGGTGTCACCCCATACATCAAAATTGTATAAGGTATATTTTGATTAAAAAAGTCATTCCCTTGGACTTTGATGATGGCCTCCAATATTAAAAAAATGAAAAAAATATACCGCTAAATATAGATCTACCAAATGTGAATTTTAATTCCCAGTGAACATAGACTCTATAAACATGAATAAATGAATAAAAAAAGATATAAAAGTTAATAAATGATATTTTAAAGAGACCAATAAAATCAATACCCCACAATAAAAAATATCAAAGAATAATGTGGGTTGTTGAGGTATCTCATGGCTATTAGACATATTAATATTTTTTCAATTATAAGAGGATATAAAAAACGTATGGGAATCATATAATAATCAGGGAAAATATAAATACATGTCTAAGAACATATATATTTTTTTTGGGGTATAATGTGACCTACACATCTATGTTTGTGGTAGAAATGTTCAAAATGCTAAAACAAAATATTAATGACACATATCCTGATGACACTGTCACTAGAGACACACAAAGGTTATGGGTAATACCGAACAAAATAAGTGCACTATGTATTCAATTTTTTGACATGGTGTATCTTTAGGATTATAGTAATTTCCGGGGAAAGATTATACATGACTATATTTAAATACCATCATTGTTTTCCTGAGATGGAATAGAGATATTTATCTTGAAAAGTGTCCCGATTTTTACATGATCTAAGGTATCATTACAATAAATAGGCGTGATCCTTTTCATATGGTATTCTCTAATATTCATAGTCCTTTTATTTTCATTCATATCAATTTTAAACTCCTAAAGAGACATCATTAAACAAATAATGGTTGAATTTTCATCTATTTTATTCAAATTTTATCTCTAAGATATTTTCATAGAGAAGACAAAAACCTTAGATCCCAAAAATGAAGAATGAAATTTATAAAATGAATATATGATATAATGTTACTTATTTTCATGGTTTTCTTTGGGTGAATCCAATGTACTTGATTTAATATCAATCAAATGTGAACACTCATCCACCATTTGATATAATACCACTCCAACTATAATGTTTAATGATTCACAAAAAACAAAAAATTATTTCACTAAGAATTTTGGTAGAATGATAGGTGGTTTGATTATAATTTCCATCAAAGTATTAATATAATCCATTAATGAATCTTCTAGATATAATTATGAATCATTTTACTGAAGTCTAAAAATGAAATATCAACCATGATAAAATATGAAATTTTCATTTATACCCCACGTATTCCAAAATAAAAATGATAAATCATCAATTCATTTATTATATGGAAATTTAGAAATTATTCTTTATTTAGATATACCTCCAAAACAATATGATCATATATTACATTCCCTGGTAATAGTCCTTTAACTCCAATAAAATTACAATTTTCAATGATTTTAAATAGACAATTCTTAATAAAAAATTAAAAACATTTTCCCTGATTCAATGATATTAATCAAATGAGGATCCTAATATAGTTATTTAATCATTGAGTAACTCTATTAATTTAACAATAAGATCAGAAAAGAAACATACTATACATAGTGGGAATGTATATTTGTTATTGGAAAGTCCAAATTGAATTTTTTGAAAAAACAATGTTTAAAATGAGAATATAATACTTAACTTTAGTATGACATCTGGTGAAATAAGAATCTGAATATAATTGGATAATACATCTAAGAAAAAATATCATAGAATACTTAAAATTATATCATTGATGTAATCAATTATGGTATGGGTTAAATGGTCCTCATGATTGGAATGATTTATATAACTATAATTAAAACCCATTCACCAACTATTCTTTTCCATCATTAGAAATAACTCTACCCTCTAATTTTATTAACTATTAAATAGGTTTTCCAAGGAAAACCCAGAATTGGGATAAAGAATACAGTATTCGATAATAGATATATTATGCCTTGATAATTCATTTTTTAATACCTTTAATTTCATTTTCTATAATATTGTAATATTCCACTTTTATGCCTGGGTAACTATTCTACATCATTCCTATATATGAATTTTTTGTATAAAAATCAAAGGGTGAATACATTAGATTTATGATACGCTCCACCCAATAACATAAATGTTTTACCTCAAAATATCTTATTATTTATCTTATTTTTCACAAAGGATATTATTAGAAATAATAACATGATTTTTCCCCACTCAAAAAATAATATTATTTGAGATATTCTGGTCACAGATAGAGTGCCAATTTCTTTTTGTGCTATCTAGATGTAAAATCAGATCAAATAAATATATTTTTACAGTAAACGTATTGATACTAATTTATATCGCCAAAATTGGATAATATTTCTTCAAATATTTGAATATAAAAAACAACCATATAGAAATTGGATTTCACATTCTCTGAAAAAAAATAGAAATCCAAATATAAATTGAAACCCAGAGAGGATGAGTAAGGAAAAAATGAGTTAAAATATTCATATAAATTAGTCCAAAAAATATTCATAATATTTCTAATCATGGAATAGTCAAAATAATATGGGTTTTTAAAACGTGGGACAAAATAGAAGATATATAATTCGAATGATCATGTGATGGGTGCTTTATGGATCCCAATACATTAAATATAGAAATTTAATCTCTATGATTCATTTAATGTATACCCCCAAGGAAGTTTATATAATTTGTCATTTTCATGGTTTTTCTAACGTAATATAATTGGAAAATGAGAACTTTCCAAATTAACCTGAATGGTATGAGTGTTTAAATCCAATATAAATATCGTGTAACTTACAAAATAATTTACATCTTTAGGTAATCTGACTATATTTATCATAAATTTATTCACCAATTTAAAAAAACACTTTTGGGATTCCAAATAATAACAAATAATGAAGATAAAATAATTAGATACTCTAAAATTATTCATGATCTCAAATAACATAAAAAACATAAAATGAAACTCCCCTATTGTGCATGGTATGGTTAATCTATCAGGATCAATTTCATTCATTGAAATTGATCATGTTTTTGTAATGTGTTCCAAAATATTAACCTCTATATTTTTACATTATATTTACAATATCCCACATTATTTGGTACAGTTTTATTTACATAATTTTACATATTTTTTGGTCTATTTATTCACCTTTAGATGTTGGATGTTAATCTCAAATCTTATAAATGTTACCAACTCTTCATTTTCTACTTTTAATCAACTATCTTCATCATTTAATGAGGGTTATTTAATGGGTAGTGGTGATGGTGGTACAAGATCAATATTAGACTATCATATTACTATATCCATTTGTTTTAAATCTACCTATCATGACCGTTGAATATCAAATAGTTTATTGAATCCTAGTGGGAATCTCAAAACATTCTACCTAATAGATTTCCTCCTATCATTTATGTAATTATTCTAAAATTACCTTTTATATTTATATTGGGTTAAGAAAGAATATTTATAGAGTTATTATAATATTTTTCATGATAGTTTGAGGAAATCTAGGTCATTTTCTTCTTCAATTACCCCAACATCATACAATAGATCAAAAAACCGCTCTATTGATTTTGAACAACATCATTCCTAAAATCATTAGTATAGTTATCTTTTTTTATAAATTAAATTTTTTATTTTTACGTGATGATTCATGGTATGTGAACCACTTTTCGTGATTTTTATGTTCATCTATATAATATTGATATTGATCAATGTTTTGTAAAAAAGGTGGCCTTGGATATTATCCAAGGATATACCTCATGTATGAGTTATCCATCCACCCTTGATTTGATGTTGGTGTGAATGGTTCAATGTTATTATATTTGTGATACTTTTATTATTATGAAAATTGTATATTCATGATTATGAGTGAAAATTTACTAATCTCTAGTAGTTGTTGGAGAAGTTTTTAGGGCTGTATGGATTAAGAAAAATTATCTAAGGCCTTAGAGATGTGGCATGGAATGTATTTTGAGAAAAAAAATTTACAATACTTATCAATTTGTACAATGTACTATAAATTATATTATTTTCTATAGAATGAAAAAATTCCTAATGTACTCCAATAACATGTAGTGTACCTCAATATCCAAATTTTTGTGTATATGGTGTCATCATGTCAATTAGTTCTGGTGAAACTAATGGCGGTTTATTAACCAATTACACTCCTTTAAAAAAAGCCACCAATGTCAACTTCATATGTGTGATTCCATTATATAAACACTAGATGAAGTGTTTTAGACTGATTTAGTGATTAATGAAAACATTCATTGATCTTCGTGAATCACTCCTAGTACTTGTACATTGAATCTTTTTCCCATATAGGGTGCATGGAATAATTTTTTGAATGGAAGTATTACTAGAATCTTGAAAAATATTATTCGGAAAAAATAAATATCAAACCATTCAAACATGTTACATATTAATATATTCAATTATACATCCATTGATTTTTATTTCCCTAAACATATATTTGGATTGATTACTATTTTATTTGGACCTCTTATATTTTCATTGGATTCAATATTTACGAAGTCAAAATGAGTTACTTTAGTTGTTTCATGGGATCCTCACATGAGAGGCCATCAAATTTTTAGAGACAGTCTATTATCAAATATTTTTGTTCAATTATTTATTCATATTTTCAACATGATATTCATGTTTTTTGATATATTTTTTTATGGGAAACCAATTATTGTATAGAAATTTTATGTTTTCTATTTCATTGTAATAAATCAGTTTTTTAAAATATTATTATGATGTGATTTCAATTTCAATATTCATATAATCATGTAATTCATTAATTGGGTGAATGTAAATACTTCTAATAGATAGATAATATCAAATTTCATCTCTAAATATATATTCTATCTCTTGTTTTTGATCAATGTGATCCTCAAGGTGAGATCATTTGATTAATCAAATAAAAGGGAAAACAAGAAATGTTTACTACAATATGATAGAATAAAATTTGAATTAATATTCCGAAGAAAAAAATTCTATAATGTGAATGAAGGAAGAGTAGTAAGAGAATGGTACAATAATAAAATTACAATAAAATGGTTGGACCATTGTATTGAACATAGATTATAAGATGGATTTGGTAGAGTCCCTACATTACATGATTGACTGGGATATATCATGTGAAGTTTGATGACTAAGAAGAAATAGTTGGACCATTGTATAGACTAGTTATGGGATACTACTCAGTGATTATAGTAAATCTATATGTTTTATATGAATTTATGTACTTATTTTTTACATGTGGTCAAGCTAGTGGTAGACCATACATTTTTTCTTATATCTTGAAATATATATAGTATGATTCATTTTATTATTTTATCATGTTTATATTTTGACTATTTATTTATAAATACGCAATTTTTTTGGAAAATTATGTTCATTGTTCAATTTCTATTTTTTTAATTACACTAATGAGGGAATAGTCTCAAATATATTTACATATTATACCCTCTTTACATGTGATCAACCTATGTTTTATTGGGATTCATATGTGTGGATGTGTAGTGAGCCGGCTTGGGTGGAAGTAAAGGTCAACTCAAGTGTTTTCATTAAAAATAGTACAAAACCAATATTATATTAATATTCAGAGATCTAGTAGAAATTTTTTTTGAAATATTATTGATTCATGTGATAGAACTTGGAAATTTTCTCCATGTACAGATTTTTGAAATAAAGAATAGGTTAGTAGGGATATGGGATTTCATGTGTTCCCTAACAGTGTGTTGCTTGTGGATGGAATGGATACATGGGAGATGTATTGGATTAGATTCGATACTCCATAATGTATTGTTTTTTGTAATGTGGATTTGTGATTATGAATGGTTATTCCTTTCTCTTGATAATTATAGTACTAGGTGTTCCCCAGGTACTATAGTTTTTTTTGAGAGGTTAGGATTGTTATACACCTAACCCTATTGGTTTTTTCACATTTTTTGTAGTATAGTTAGATCGTGGATAGGAAGTCATGGTTTTGGATTGACGCATGAGTAGTTGTTGGTAATCTGGTTGATCATGGAATGAAGAAGATGAATCATTTTTGAATAGTGTAGTCATAAATGAATTAGCTAGATAGAACTGAACTACATAAGTTATGAGATTTTTAGATTAGGAATATTACTATTGGATTTTTGGAACACTGCACATGTGAACATGAATTTGAAATTAAATTGATTCTATTATTTTTTCGAGTGACTATGTATTTAACAACCTGACCTTGGTCACTTTGAATAGTAATTGTGCTAGGTAACCACATGACCTATGGGGTTCCTCCCCAAATTCTAGAGGCTTACGACTAGAATGGGTGGTTTGGGGAGGTACTATGGAGATGATATATCCCATGTATAAAGGTGAAAACAAATGTATAATTCACCAAAAATCAATAAATAAATATCATATACTATAGATTTAATTTAAATAAGTATATATCTAAAAAAATAAACCGTAACAAAAAAAAACTAAATGATGATTTTATGAATATAAATGAGGACTTTGATGGTCACCATCTTTTTTGATTAAAAGATACTAGATTAAAAAAATAATACATTAGGATATAATCTATCTCAAAGAAAAATGTCATAATTATTTTCCACCCTAATATAAGTTGTCATACACAACCATGATAAAGATGATCCAAGTCCATATGCCTACCCATTCATGAAATTTCCATGTGAGATTTTTACATGCACCCATGTGAAATAGTATCCCGAGTAGGGTGTGATTATATAAATCATTAGGGAATGAAAAATGTGGTCTCATAAAAATATGTATATTCTATGATATGTATAGTTGACATACACATTAATATTCTATAAATAAACTGTAGAACATAAATAAACAAATAACCCACATATAATACTTATTTTATCCTAATATCAGAATGTCTCTGATCACACCATTAGAACTATGTCAGTACCCATATCATAGCTTCCATTAGGGTACATTCATATAACTATGGCTATTCCCAATAACCATCATTTATCCTTATGTAGGTGACCTCTATTGACCATACCTACTTCGGATGGTTTAGGGGTGTCTTCGAGCATGCAATGATGATAATTCCTCTTAAAATAATATAAATGTTTAACATTATATGTATATGTTTCAAAAAGCTCCCCTAAAATAGTTTTCTTAACCAAGGAAGAGCCCACTAGTAACATGGAACTATGAAATAAGATTTTTCCAAGATAGAAGTAGAAAAAACCATGGGGATTATTTTAGAATGAACTATCCATGTATATTAAATCAATTCTATTCCAAAAAGCATAGATACCCCTGATAATATAATTGAAGTCACATGTGTGAGTTTTCTCATCCAATGGTAACTCAGGCCACAGAAGTAAGTTTTTTCAAATCTTTGTATATCCCCTAATAAAAATTACCCTAATGGAATTTTCTATCCGTAATAATAGACTACCCCCAAGGGAATTTTTAAATCCATTTAAATTAACATCATAATGGGAGTCTGAAAATAATCATCAATATAAGGATATATGTGTGTTGGATGAATCCCAAACCCCCTATCACTATCAACATCCCGTCACACCATCTCATGGTCAATTGATTATGGAGACACTAACTACAGTCCCCTAAGGTAATATAAAGAATAGGAACCAGACAAAGGGACCTTATCCAAACTCTATCTTGGATCATCACCTAATGCACATAAGATTTCATATCTCATAGCATTGTCAACATGAAACCATTGAAACACTGGATACTATTGTAACATCATATTAAAAAAACATAGAAGGATGGTACAAAACTGATATTTTTCCTCATGGTTTCACTAACATAGTCCTCTCTCTCAATCCATGTAAATTCATTGTACTTTCCAACCACCCATGCTAATGAAATCACAATGAAAATGCAACAGGCCAAATTTTTAGGTAATAGATCACATGGAATTCATGGTAACCTTTAGGTATTCCCTTGTATCACTAAGTAAATTCATCATTGGTAAAATCACACAATCTCATGGAGATGTTTAAGTCTTTCATAGAAGGAAACCATATAAAAAACACTTAAATTTCAAATAATGATCCCACATAGTGGAGCAGTGTCAAGGAGAACTCCACCAGTGGTTATGACCTCAACCATCAGTGACTAAGGAATCTAGGATGCAAAATAGGTACAAGGTGGAATCGGTTATTACTCATTATGTTCAGGGAATTCAATCATTGGATCTCTATGATATTAAATATTTAAATGTAATTAATAATCCAAATTACATAAGAGGAATCTATCTACAGTGGTTAACATGCAAATAACATGTTATATAACAAAATAGAAACACCAAGGGCTTGTATATGTGACCACCTACCACATTTGTATAATTCCCATTTATATCTATAAGAATATAGATCTACATAGGCACACTGATCTCTTCCCTTGCATGAACTATACCAATTCTATGAAAACTATTTCCAATATCAAAAAAGAATCCCCCATATAAATTAATAATATCATTTAAAATTAATTTATAAAATTTTATTAAACAAGAATAATCTATGAAAACTCACCAAGTCATCAAGATTCATCATAACCGGACCCATACTACTATAAAAGACCCATAACATACCGCTTGTATGAATCTAGGGCCAATCCTCAAGTACCATAACCATTTCCAAAAAAAAATTAAATAAATTATTAGAATATATAAAACAAAACTATTTCACATCAAATCATTAATAAATGTAATTGATGGAGGAAGGTGTACATCATCTCAATATGTCCTCCATAAAGGATGTATGAATTTCCCAAAGGATTAAGATGATTTCAATATTCTCCAATTAAATCGTCAGAAATAACTAAATAAAAAATTAATCAAATCAGATTGGTAATGGAGGAGAACATGATTAAGGATATAAGGATTATAATACAATAAATATTTTTTGAAATCAACACAATATCCAACCTAAGATAAAGTGAATAAAAGGGGGAATTGGGGGATTTAGACACCTTATCATGCACACCATTAGATAGAAAATGGGGATTATCCACCAAAAACTCCAGATGGGAAAATGTTTCAAAACGAATATATATCCCATCATTTGATCGGTGTCTATATGTAATGGAACTGGATACTGATTGAAAACCCTTATGAGAAATTACTATGTTGCAGTTTTTAATTTAGCAACCCCCCATGCCGCTTCTAGGTCCCCTCTAATACCCTAGGATAGAAAATAAACATCATATGTATTTGTAAATACATTCATTGAGTGAATCCATCCATAATAATTCAGTTATAAATAATTGTTCAAATTTATCCCATCAACTGAACTAAAGGAATTTGTGTTCCCTTGGTAATTTTGATCCCATTATAGACATCAGACATTACACACTTACCACCATTACACTTCAAATCACAAAAACATCTCAGTGGTTACCCAATTATGAATCCAAATAAATCTGATCCATTTATTCATCCACAACCTAGCTTTTCCCACCTTGTATATCACAATATAATTGTAATATAAAACTTTATAATGAATTAATTATATCCATTATACTATAATCCAATACTAGTAGCCATTATCGAAACACCAATACAGTGCTTTCCAAATATCATCCTTCGTAAGATACAGCCACATCTGCATCTAATTTATCATCTTTCCTATTGTGCTCAACACCATAAAAGATAGATCATTATATCTGATTACAAATATTTGGTACTTCTACCATTGGATTTTACTATTGAAACTCAACACACACATTCTAAATTTGCGATCATCATGGTTTCTACCTTCCTATTCATGATCACAAAAAACAACATTTTACCCATATTGGTATTATTCATCACCTAATAAATTGAATCTTATATGGATAAATAACTGACATACACACATAATCCAAGAATACACATTTTTTTCAATGAAAATGATCGTTTTATTTATTAATTTTCATATCTAATGTAACAACCCAAGATTTCATGTTATGTTATTTCTTCAATGTAATTCAATAACTTGCACTACATACAACACCAAGTAAAAGTGCACCATGACTTACCAAACTATCCATTCAAAAGCGGTGAAAAATAATATTAACTTAATTTTGAACTTTATATAATTCTTATAATTTTAGAATCCATATTGTGAGTTTCTTAGACATAGTGTAAGAAAAAAATCATTTTTTTCAAATAAAGGAAGTATTTTTCAAAAAATGAAATTTTACGGGTTTTTAATGGAGAACCCTCTTTATATCCAACATTTGAAACATTTATATATTAAATTTGACAAAATAAACTTCTTCTTGAGAATAAGGACTTATGAATTTAGTTTCAACAAATTTATGGTGTTTTTATGATAACGTTCATATTTGGGTGAATAGTGAAAATACAAAATTTTAACTAAAAACAAAATTTTTAATCAAAATAATTTATAGACTTAAATAAAAAATTCCTACGGTTTGGAAGAATAAATAGATTATATTTTTACCATTTAATCCAATGTTGGTCATTTGATGTAATTTCACATTTAAACTGGACATAAGAAAGTTTCAATCTTTTGATAGCTATTATTTCCTAAAAATAGGCTTTTTTATTTTGACAAAGGGAATTAATTTTAAATTAATTTTTGCCACTAATGGTTTTTTAATTTAGACAAATAAATTCCATATTTAGAATAAAGAGGTCCAAATTGTGTAAATAGGTAAGTTTTATTTTTTTTTGGCATTTTTAATAATTAAATTGGTAAATATTTTATTTACCATGGTTAAAGGGGAAAATCCGATAAATAAGGGTAAAAAATTATATAATAATAATAATAAATTAACCTAAAACATGTTATAACCCTATTGTATGATACATGTCTAACCATGTGCATCCTTGGGTCGATTTTGGGACCCCATGGAGCCACTTTTATGTGATATTGACACTTTATATTAATTATGTTAATGTAAATAAAAAAATGACATATACATATATCTTTTAGTAAAAAAAATATTTAAATAGGGATTTGTATTTTATATCTTTGTCTATAAATATTAATTAGAAAGATAAAGATATTTCCTACATAATGGTATTTTATTTTTAATTTTTAGAAATTGAATAATTAAATTTATTTATGACAGAACGATGATGCAATATTTTCCTTATTAATGAAAGAATCAAAGAAATAGTTTTATAGATGTTAAAATAAATATAATTTGAATGTCGTGATTCCATCCACAAAATTAATTGGTTAATGTTACATGTTATGATTGATTAAATAAATTTTTTAAATGTAATAATGATGTTTGAAATTTAACAAAAAAAAATAACAAATAGTGTCAAAATTGTCATAAAAGAGTTTTCAAAACAAATATAATATTAATAATTGATATCATATTCTTAAAAATATATGGTTTGGAAAAAAGTCTAAAATAATATTATATATGTCATTAATGAATCACTTTAGGTTCTCTTGGATGTTTATTGTATGTTTATTAACCATATAATATAAAAATACAAAGAGACATGGAAAATGTCAAACTAATTAACTAAGAGTTAAATCTAGAAGATAACGTAAATATAGTGACGTAAACCAATCTAAAACTTATTGGTTTAGTGTTTTTCGACCCATACCCACCTTAGACTCTAAATGAATCATTTTGGATCCATTATAAACAGAAAATTTTATTATCATAAAATAATATTTCTATCTTTTCTCATGGTGCCCCTCACCCCTCTTATAAAAGGGAACTCCACCTTCTCTCAAATTCAAACCGTCAAAGACATTTGGGTCAGCCATATCCTTCCCTAATATCCCTTAAACTATCCTAACTTCATCTAATTTTCCTTCATTTAGTTATAAAACCAACCTACAGATCCCTTTTGATCAAATCAAAAGGAAGAACCCAAAGAAGATGTAAATATTTCATCACCTATTTCATGTTCTTTTCTTCTTCCACTTCTACATTATTTATTGTTTATATTATAAGATAATAACTGAAGTATCTTCTATATACTATGATTTTATTATAAATATGGTACAAAAATATTCCTTATTCTATCCATCATTTAATTACATGTCACCAAACGTGCATATGTATGTCTTACCATCTCTACGTCGTGGTGTAGTTGTTATTCAATACATTATCATTTAAATGGTTATGATATTTATGTATATTTGTTTTAAATAATAAATATAAAATTATAATTAATATGTATATATGATATACCATCCATTTATATATTAATTTAATATCAAAATAATGTTATTTTCGCTCATGCGTACGTACGGATTACAGTCTCCGCGAACGCGATGAGATTCATTACCCATCATATCCATTCAAGACTAATTTTAATTTTATGATTAAAAATAGTGTTTAAAGAATTAATATTATTCTAAAAATGAATAAGATACATCATATCCACAACAATAATTACTTAGGTAACAAATCATATAATTGAAAATGAATCAGTTAACACCTGAAACGATGATACTACTGAAATATCTTTAACAAAGCAATATTAGAAGATCATATATGATATCATAATAATGTATATGGTTCTGGTATAATATAATAAAAATTATTTCACCATTATACCGGAGGTTAAACAACCATAAACCAAGGAAAATAACAAGGTAAGGGATATATTATCTCACATTCAATTCCGTGAGATTTCCATTGTTCGCCACTTATTTATTACATGTGGTGTACTTGGTACTGCCATTTGATATATATTATCATCATGCTCATTATATTCATGGAATCCTATAATGAATTATGTGGTTATTAACTTTTCTTCACATGACTTGATTGATTAAAATGCGGTGAGGGGTTTCTTATCTCACTTTTAATTCTGTGAGATTTCTATTGTCCACTGCTTATTTATTAAATGTTGTGTATTTTGTACTTCCATTGATATATGTTGTCATAATTATCTTTATATTCATGGTATTCTGTGATTAATTTAGTCATTATTATATTTTGGTTATACGAATCAATTGATTACAACTAAGTAAGGGTTAATTCTACAATCTCTTCATTATCCGAGGTTGTTTATACGTAATATTCTACTCTGACTTCTTTATCATCCACATACATGTTTCTTAAAATGTATTTTAAAACATTTTTAGTATTTACGATACAATGGATTAAATTCATTTATATCCTTATTTGAACTTATATGTTTTTAAAGGAATATTTTAGTCATTTTCAAAACAAGGTACTTTACGACCATTTGGAGAAAATTAAGGTAATGACATCTTTTTTATCTTATACAAAGAGTGTGGTTATTATTCGCTGTTATAACATTGTCGAGCATCCCATACAATCTTAGATGAATATTTTCAAAATAAATGTTTTAAATATAATTATGTAACTCTTAAATTAGTTCAAAATAGAAAAAATATATTTCTCTATAAATGTTTTGATTTCATCTATGTCAACATACTTTGATAAATTTCACACTAGTTTGAAGTTGATTTATTATGATACAAATCTTCCATATTGTATTTAAGGTTTTGTGATATGTTCGACTGTTGATGAGTTATTTTTATACCATTTATAGTTTATGGTTATACCATTTTACATTTCATATTATAGTTTTACTATGAAGGATTATGTTATATTTTAACCTTTTCTTAAGATGAATGTATTAGACTAGTATTTGCCGGCTTGGGGACTGGTAAAAGTAAGGCCTCCAGGTTGGGGTCTAGATATAGTAGACCCACTATGTTGGAGTCCGATTATAGAGGCCCTCCGGGTTGGAGTCAGGTTATAGAGTCTCTTTGGGTTGTAGTTCGGTTACAGAGGCTCTCCGGGTTGGGGCCCGGTTACAGTTAGTCCATTGGTCATTGAATAAGGCCTTAACACAAAAATTAATGTCAGGTACTATACATTCCTTCATTATAAAATTAGTTATTACATTTTATTATTCGGTTAGTAGAATATCCATGTGCATATTTATATGGTAATGGTTGCTTTATTTTTTCCATATTATGTACAAGTTTATGTTTAAAATGCTATTGTATTTATTACACATCTTGTCTCAAAAGTTTATACCTTCAGATAAATTATTTACCTTTACTGAGAATCTGAGCTCACCTCTTTATTATGTTATATTTTCCTAGGATTATAGGAAGTGTTTTATGATTGAGATGTCGGGTTAATCTTAGGGACTAATGGAGTCCTCAAAGAACTATATAAGCTGTATTTTATGTTTGAAATTTTAATGTGAAGTTAATGTATGTAATCAATTTTACAAGAATGTTAAACTGATTGGTCCATTGAGACATGATTCCTTATAATCATGCCAATGTATTAAAATAATGCACCGACTCTAGGTAACTGAGGACGGGGCATTACAGTTGGTATTAGAGGAATTTTAGAAATAACCTTGGAAACGAGATTTAGATAAACTCTGATTAGAGCACATTACCCTAAGATAGAATTTGATGATTAGTATAGAAGAACATCATATAATTTTGGTAATGTATAGTGTTTGTTTATTTTTCAAACAAATACATTCCTTTCTAGATACGAGCAGGTTGAGGAAGCTCCGGCACAGATGTACGTAGGGGAAAAACCTGAAAACACCGCTTTTAGCTAGACTCAAATAGGAACTGGTGCACAACAACGGGCCTTGATGCACTCTTGGTTATGATAATCCCGGGGTTTATGCTTAGGATAATTATCATTTTCATAACCAATTTTTATGAAGGATTTATGACTATATACCTCTTAGAAAAAAAATTTATTATGATTATAGATTATATCTATAAACTGTTCAATTTATGTTAATTATTTTACACGTTTGGAATTATTCATTGAATTTCATAAACTGACCCAGTGTATGCCATTGTATAGAAATGGCACCCATTTGATGGAATGTAAACTACAGCAATATGTATGATCCAAAGAGTAAGATGGATCCTTTATTTCCCGATATTAAGCCAACATTTAGAATGGAAGTAGTATCCCATGTATTATCAACATATGAATATATAGTATCAGGTGTAAATTAGATAATTAAATAATACTCTGTGTCTTATGGCTTTGAAGGGAGGCGATAAAAGAAAAGGATTGAAGAGAGAATGATGGATAAAGGGAGGATGGGAAAAAATGATTTTCCCATATGTGATAAATATGGAAATATTTACCTTGGTAAATGATTTAAGGGAATGGGAGTTTGTTATAAGTGTGGAGAAAAATGACATCAAGTACGTGAATGAAAGGCTGCGAAAATGGATTCAAATGTAAAATGCTTCATCTACAAGGTGTGGAGACAATAAGAAAATCAATGTTTCATTCATCATAGTATACATCAAATGATGCTATTGAATAAAAATAAAGTAATGATACTACCTCAGATGAAAAGGAATGATTAGATATCTTACATTGTTATTAAAGTATTGTGTAATTTGTGGTCTATATTAATTATTTACATGTTATAAGAATTATATAGTATATAAGGATTATAGTAAAATAATATTTCATTAAGGACTTGAGTTGTGTGGAACTAAGAAAAGTGACTCAATAGCAGGTTAAAATTTTGGAAAAAATATGGTTGAGAGAAAGATAAACAATAATATGGTTTTGATAATGAGGTATTGATTTTGGAATAATACATGATTGATTTCAATAAATTATATTTGATATTCTTGACTACCTTGAAACTGATTAATGATTTGTATATTCCATCATTGATGTAGTTTACATCATTTTTGGATAGAAGGAGTATATCCATTATTCTATAATGAATAAGGGAGCATAAATGTTATCAATAATGGTTTAATGTAATTAAGGATGTTGTAGTGTTTTAAAAGAATACATGAGGAAGGTGTTCACATGTTATTTCATGGAAAAATGGATATTCATTGTATTTACCTTCCTTATAAATTTTGGACTGTGAGTATGGGCAAAATTATTTTTGATAAGTCTAGTTTGAAATTATATTTGGATTTCCATATAAAGGAAATCACGGAGGTCAGGCGGCCACCCTTCGCGTACGGAAAGGCCATGAGACTTGAACCCAGAACCAAAGGGAGACAAAGGTGTATCACCTACCAGTGGCCCACATGATGTCTGAAAATGAATAATTTAGTTTTTTTTAAGGTTTGGTAAATGAGTTATAAATTCATATTTTTGGAACCATATACAAATAGGATAAATAGAATATATTTTGAATTTATATTATCTTATATAGTGAAAGATGAGTTTGTGGTATAAAATAGTGAAAGGATGGAACTCTACATGTCCAGTATATATTTTTTTCTTCTCATATTTTATGATGAAAATTAATTCTTACACTTTAGGTAATGGATCTTTAAAATAAAAATCTGTTATCCTAATACCTTATGTTTTGTTGAACCGATGATATTTTAAATCATCATAGATGGATGGCTTTGAGGCCCTCAATTATACAATAGATTGTGATTGATAACCTCAATAACTACCTATAAATATATTCATTTTTCCTCCAATTTTGGTGGTGACATTTACATTCCCCTTTTCCTCTTATTAAGATTAAATTTTATTATCCCAATTTCCGATGTGGGTTTTCCCACAAAGGTATTTTCTATTTTCAAACATTTATTTTTGAAGAACAATTTCAAATTTAGAGGACACAATTTATTGAGCGATGGAAGAATGTAACACCCCAAGATTTCATAGTATGTTATTTCTTCAAAGTAATTCAATAACTTGCACTACACGCAACACCGAGTTCAAGAGCACCATGACATACCAAACTAGCCATTAAAAATGGGTAATGAATAGTATTAACTAAATTTTGAACTTTATATAATCCTTATGATTTTAGAATTTATTTTGTGAGTTTCTTAGACATAATGTATGAAAAAATTCATTTTTTTCAAATAAAGGAAGTAATTTTCAAAAAATGTAATTTTTAAACCATTTAATGGTGAACCCTCATAAAATCCATTATATGATACTTTTATATATTAAATTTTACAGAATATACTTCTTCTTTAGAATGAAGACATATGAATTTAGTTTCAATAAGTTTTTGGTGTTTTTCTGTTAATATTCCTATTTGGGAGAATAGCGAGAAATACTATATTTTAATTGAATAAAAAATTTTAAATTAAAATAATTTATAATTTTAAATTATATATTTTAATGGTTTTTATGTATAAATAGATTATATTTTTACTATTTAATACAATTATGGTCATTCGATGTAATTTCATAGTTAAACTGTATATATGAATGTGTCAATCTTTTGATAGTTATTATTTTTAAAAACACGTTTTTTGTTTTGACTAGGGGAATTAATTTTAAATTAATTTCTTCCACTTCTGTGTTTTAAATTTAGAAAAATGGATTCCATATTTATAATTAAGAGGTAAAAAATTTTGTAAATTTGTATCTTTTATTTTTAAACATTTTGAATAATAACTTTGATAAATATTTTATTTACCATGGTTAAAGGGTAAATCTGGTAAATAAGGGTAAAAAATAATATTATAATAATATTAAATTATTGAAACACGTTTTCAAACCCTATTGTCTGGTACATTTCTGACCATGGGAATCCTTGGGTCGATTTGGGGACCCCTTGGATCCACTTGTATGTGATAATGACACTTTATATTAAATAAGTTTAAGTAAAAAAATGACATAAGCATATTTCTTCTATTAAAAAAAACTTTACATAGGGTTATATATGTTATCTCTTCAACTGTGAATATTCATTAGAAATATATGAAGAATTAATACATAATGGTATTTTATTTATAAATTTTAAACATTGAATAATTAAATTTATTTATGACACAATGATGATGCAATATTTATGTTATTAATGAAAGAATAAAATAAATGGTTTTATAGATGTTGAAATAAATATAATATGAATGTTTTGATTCCATCCACAAATTTTCTAGGTTAATGTGACAAGTTAGGATTGATTAAATTAATTTTTATTCGAATTAATAATGATGTTAAAAATTTAACAGAAACAAAATAACAAATATTTTCAAAATTGACATAAAAGTGTTTTGAAATCAAATATTATATTATTAATTGATATTATATTCATAAAAATCAAAGGTTCGAATAAAGGTCTTAAATAATATTATTTATTTCATTAATGAACCACTTGAGGTTCTCTTGGATGTTTATAGTATGTTTATTAACCATATAATATAAAAATACAATGAGACATGGTAAATGTCAAACAAATTAACTAAGAGTTCAATCATGTAGATAAGGTTACTATAGTGACCCAAACCTTTCTAAAACCTATTGGTTGAGTCGTTTTCGACCCATCCCCACCATTTCCTCGAAATAAATTATTTTGGAACCATTATATACTGAAAATGTTTTTATTTTAAAATACTATTTCAATCTTTTCCTAAGGTGCCCCACAACCTTCTTATAAAATGGTAATCCAACTTCTCTCAAATTGACACCATCAAAGAAATTTGTCTCAGTCATCCCCTACCAAAATACCCCCTTAACTGTTCTACCTTCATCCTAGAGTCCTTTGTTTAGTCAGAATGACAACCTACAGAGCCCTTTTAATCAAATCAAAAGGAATAACCTAAAAAAGAGGTAAATATTTCATCACCTCTTTCAAGATCCTTTCTTCTTCTATTTCATCATTCATTGTTGTTACCATTATAAAATAATAAATCCAGTATCTAATATATATTGTTGTGTTATTATAATAATGTTACATCCATATTCATTATTCTAAGAATCCTTTGAATGACCTGTCATCATACGTGCGTACGTACGGCTTATCGTCTCCACGACATGGCGTAGTGTTATTCAATACATTACTAATTGGATGGGTATAATAATGATTTATAATTGATGTAAATAATAAATATAATAGGATAATTATTATGTATATATGATATACCATCCAATAATATATTATTTTAATATCAAAAGTGTGATATTGTTGCTCATGCGTACGTACGGATTACTGTCTCCACGAACACGATGAGATTCATTCCCCATAATATCAATTCAAGACTAATTTTCATTTTATGATTCCAAATAATTTTTAAAAAATTAAAATCATTATTAATATGAATAATATATATAATATCCACAACAAACATTACATACATAATAAAGAATATAAAGGAAAATGAATCAGTTAACAACCGAAACGATGATACTATGGAAATATCTTTAACAATGCAAAATTAAGAGATCATATATGATATAATATTAATGTATATGGTTCTTTTTTAACATAATAACAATTATTTCACCATTATACAAGAGTTTATCCAAATCTCAACCAAGGAAAAGAACAAGGTATGGGATTTCTTCTCTCACTTTAAATTCTATGAGATTTCCATTGTTCACCACTTATTTATTGAATGTGGTGCACTGGGTACTACCATTTGATATATATTTTCCTGATTAAATTTATATTCATGGTATTATTTTATTCATTTGGTGTTTATTAACTTTCCGTCACAAGACTCAATTGATTACAACGTGGTGAGGGGTTTCTTATCTCACTTTTAATTCCGTGAGACTTCCATTTTCACCGCTTATTTATTAAATGTGTTGTATTTTGTACTACCATTTGATAAATATTATCATGATTCTATTTATATTAATTTTATTATATTATCCATTTTGATGTTATTAACTTTTTTTCATATGACTTGATTGATTACAATTAAGTAAGGGTTAATTCTAAAATCTCTTCATTATCCAAGGTGTTTATACGTTATTATATACTGGGACCTCTTTATCATCCAAATCAATGTTTCTTAGAAATGTATTTCAAAAGAAATTATTATTTACATGACAATGGGTTAAATTCATTTATACCCTTATTTGAACTTATATGTTTTGAAAGGAATCTTTCAGTCGTCTTCCTAACACGGTACATAACGACCTTTTCGACAAAATTAAGGTAAGAATGTCTTTCTTAACTTATACGACAGGTGCGGTTATTCTCTGCTATTATAACATCGTTGAAGATTCCCTTACAAGATTATATGAATATTTTACAAATAAATTTTTTCCTTATAATTATGTGACTCGTAAATGATTTCAAAATAGAAAGATATATTTCTCTCAAATAGTTTTGATTTCATATATGTCAACATCCTTTGATAAATTTTTACACTTGTTTGAAGTTGATTTATTATGATAAAATTATTCCATATTGTATTTAAGGTTTTGTGATATGTTTGACCATGGATGAGTTATTTTTATAAAATTCAAGGTTTATGGAAAAAGTATTGACATATCATATGCTAGTTTTAATATGAATTATTTTTTTATATTTCCAACATTTCTTAAGATGAATGTATTGGACTTTTAAGTTTCGGGTTTGGGAGTGGTAAAAGTAAGCCCTCTGAGTTTGGGTTCGGTTACAGAAGACCCTCCGAGTTGGAGTTCGGTTACAGAGCCTCTCCAGGGTGGAGTCTGGTTACAGAGGCTCTCTGGGTTGGGGTCCAGTTACAGTTGACCCCTAGGTCATGGAACAAGTCCTTGACACATAAATTAATGTACGATACTATACACTCCCTTATTATGAAATTAGTTATAAAATGTGATTATTTGACTTGTAGAATATCCATGTTCATGTTTATATGGTAATGTTTGATTTATTTTTGACATATTAAGTTCATGTTTATGATTAAAATAAAAAACATTTCATAAAAAATATTGACTCAAAAGTTTATAGAATCCGCTATATTATTTACCCTTGATGAGCATCTAAGTCACCCCTTTCTTATGTTTTATTTTCCCAGGATCCCATGAAATGCTTATTTTAGATGTAGGGTTATGCCTAGGGACTAATGGACTCATCAAGGAACTATCAAAGCTATATTGTATGTTTCAAATTGTAATGTGATGTTCATATATGTAATCTATTTTAAAATAATGATAAACTGATCGGTCCTTTGAGACTTGATTCCTTATAATCATTCTAATGTATTAAAATAATTTACTGACTCTAGGTAATTGGGCTTGGGGTGTTACAGTTGGTATCAGATTAATTTTACCAATAACCATGGAAAATAGATTTAGATAAACACTAATTAGAGCACATTACCCTAACATAGACATTTATGATTAGTATAGAAGAACTTCCTAGAATTTTGGTAATGTAGAAATTTTGTGATTTTTCCAAGAAAATACATCCTTGTCTAGAAACGAGCTGGTTAAGGTGGCTATGGAAGAGATGTACCTAGGGGTAAATCCAGAAAACACTGCTTTGAGGTAGACTCAAATCGGAATTGGTGCATGACAATGGGCATTGCTATACACTTGGTTATGACACTCCTGAGGTATATGATTAAGATAATTCCCTTTTTATTTAAAAATAATTATGAAGTATTTATAATTATATAACTCCACAATGAAAATATTATTATGATTTTGGATTATATTCATAAACTGTTCAATTTATGTTAGTTATTTTACAAGTTTGGAATTATTCATTGTAATTCATAAACTGACCTAGTGTTTCCATTGTATTGAAATGGCACCCAGGGGAAGGAATGTGAAATCACACTATACTAATGATATGAAGACTAACAAGGAAAATTTATTTCATGGTATTAAGCCAAAATATAGAAGCGAAAGATACTCTCATGTATTCCCAACATATGAGTGTAAAATATCATTTGTTAATAAGATAAGTATTAATTCTTCGTGTCCTATGTCTTTGAAGGGAAGCAAGAGAATAAATGGATGGAATAGAGATTGATGGATAAAGGGATGAGGGGAAATTATGATTTTACTATATGTAATAAATGTAGAAATAATCACCTTGTTAAATGATTTAAGGGAATGGGAGATTGTTATAAGTGTGGAGAAAAAGGACACCATGTACGTGATTGCAAAGGTAAGAAAAAAGTTTCAAATGTAAAATTCTTCTTCTACAAGGCATTGGGACACTAATAGATTCAATGTCCCAGTCATCAAATTATACAACAAATGATGTTGTTGGATAATAATCAAGTTATGATAGTACCTCATGAAAATAGGAATGATTTGATTTTTTACATTTTTATTAATGTATTGTGTCATTCGAGGACTATATTAATGATGTACATGTTATAAGAATTATAGAGTATATAAGGATTATACTGTAGTACTATTTCATTAAGCACTTGAGATTGTGTGGAACCAAGAAAAGTGACTCCATTGCAGGTTAAAGTTTTGGAAAATATATGTTTGAGAGAATGATAAACCATAATATTGTTCTGATACTGAGGAAGTAATTTTGGAATAAAACATGATTCATTTGGATAAATTATATTGGGTATTAATGACTACCTTGAAACTGATTAATGATTTGTATATTACATCATTGTTGGAGTTTACAACATTTTTGGACAGAAAGAGTATGTAAGAATTCTATAGTATATAAGTGATCATGAATGTAATCAATAAGGGTTTATGGTAATTCAAGATGTTGTAGTGTTTTAAATGAATACATGATGAAGGTGATCACATGTTATTATGTGTACAAATGGATATTTATTTTTTTTACCATCCTTATGAATTTTCTACTATGAGTTTGGACCGAATTATTTTGGATAATTCTAGTTTGATATTATTATTGGATTTCCATAAAAAGGAAAACTCGGAGGTCGGGTGGCAACCCGTCACGTTAGGCAAGGCCACGAGACTTGAACCCATAACCGAAGACTCACAATGGTGTATCACCCACCACTGGCCCAAGTGATGTCCTGAATTGGATAATATAGTTTTTTTTAAGGTTTGGTATAGGAAATATAAATTCATTTTTATCACTATTCGAATATAATAAATAGAAAACATTGTAATTTAAATTATCTTTTAGAGTGAAAGATGAGTTTTGGTAGAAATTAGTTAAATGATGGAAATCTTCTTGTCATGTATTTATTTTTTTCATCCCTTATTCTAAGAAGAAATTAATTCTCAAACATTAGGTAAGGGATCTTAATACTAAAAATGTGTTAACCTAATACCTTATGTTTTGTTGAACCGATGATATTTTAAATCATCGTAGATTGATGGATTTGGGGACCTCAATTCTACAAATTATTGTGACTGATAACCAAAAACACTCCCTATAAATATTTTAGTTTTTCCTCCAATTATGTGTCTCTAATTTCCTTTAATTTTATCCTAATCAACATCATAATTTGGTGGTGAATTTTTCATTCCCCTTTTCCTCTTATTAAAATTAAATTTTATTAACCCAATTTCTGATATGCGTTCTCCCACAAAGGTATTTTATACTTTCAACCATTTATTTTTGAAGAAAAATTTCAAATTACGAGGGTGGTGTTTATTGTTGGAGGTAATAATGTAACACCCCAAGATTCCATATTATGTTATTTCTTCAAAGTAATTCAATAACTTTCACTACATGCAACACCGAGTTCAAACGCACCACGAAATACCAAAATAGCCATTCAAAAGCATATATGAATAGTATTAATTGAATTTTGAACATTATATAATCCTAATAATTTTTGAATTCATATTTTGATTTTCATAAATATAATTTAAGAACAAATTAATTTTTTTCAAATAAATGAAGTAATTTTAAAAAAATGCAATTTCACCAACTTTTAATGGAAAACCCTCTTAAAATCCAATATATGAAACAATTATATATTAAATTTGATTAAATAAATGTCTTTTTTATAATAGATACATATGAATTTAATTTCAATAAATTTTTGGTGTTTTTCTGTTAACTTTCATATTTGGGTGAATAGTGAGAAATACTATATTTTAACTGAAAACAATTTTTTTACTCAAAATAATTTTTTTTGTTAAATTATACATTTTAATGGTTTGGAAGTATAAATAGATTATATTTTTAGCATTTAATACAATTTTTCTCATTGGATGTAATTTAACATTTAAACCGTACATATGCATGTGTCAATCTTTTGATAGTTATTATTTTTTTAAAACACGCTTTGTTTTGACAATGAAAAATAATTTTAAATTTATTTCTACCACTTTTGTGTTTTGAATTTAAAAAAATGGGCTCCATATTTATAATCAAAAGGTTCATATTGTGTAAAGAGGTATCTTTTATTTTTTTACATTTTGAATAATTACTTCGGTAAATATTTTATTTTCCATGGTTAAAGTGTAAATCCTGTAAATAAGGGTAAAATAATAATAAAATAATAATATTAAATAACACTAACACATGTTATAACCCTATTGGATGATACATTTCTTACCAATGGCATCCTTAGGTCGATTTTGGGACCCCATGGAGCCTGTTGTATGTGATAATAACATTTTATATTAATTAAGTTAATGTAAATACAAAAATGACAAAAGAATATATCTTTTAGTATAACAATTTTTACATAAGGTTATAAATGTTATATCATTGAATATAAATATTAATGATAAAAATTAAAAGATTTTATACATAATGGTATTTTATTTTTAATTTTTATAAATTGAATAATTAAATTTATTTAGGACACAATGATGATGCAATATTATCCTTGTTAATGAAAGAATCAAATTAATGTTATTATAAATGTTAAAATATATTTTATTTGAAGCTTTGATGCCATCCACGAGTTTTATATGTTAATTTGACAAGTTAGGATTGATTAAATTATTTGTATCTACGTAATAATTCTGTAATAATTTTTTTTTAAAAAAACAAATAGTTTCAAAATTGACATAAAAGAGATTTTAAAACAAATATTATATTATTATTTGATTTTCTATTCCTAAAAATATAAGGATCGAAAAAGGTCTTAAGTAATATTATATATGTCCTTAATGAACCACTTTTGGTTCTCTTGGATGTTTATAGTATGTTTACTAACCATATAATATAAAAATAAAAAGAGACATGGTAAATGTCAAACTAATTAACTAGGAGTTAAATCTAGTAGATAAGTTAAATATAGAGACTCAAACCTATCTAAAACCTATTGCGTGAGTTTTTTTTCAGACATCCCCACCTTAGTCTCGAAATGAATCATTTTTTAGCCATTAGAAATAGAAAATGATTTTATTATAATATAATATTTCAATATATTTCTATGGTGCCCCTCACCCCTCTTATAAACGGACACTCCCCCTTCTCTCCAATTTACACCATAAAAGCCACTTGTTATGGCTAAAAACTGCTCAAATATCCCCTAAAATGTCTTACCTTTATCCAAGAGGCCTTAATTTAGTCAGAAAGCTAACCTATGGAGCCCTTTTGATCAAATAAAAATGAAGAACCTGAAGAGGTAAATATTTCATCACCTCTTTCAAGTTCTTTTCTTCTACCACGTATTATTTCATTGTTGTTTATATTCTAAAATAATAACTATAGTATCTTATATATAATTTGATGTTATTATAAATATGTTACAACTATATTTGTTATTCTATCCATCCCTTGAATTACATGTCACCATACATTCGTACGTACGGCTTACTGTCTCCATGTCGTGGTGTAGTTGTTATTCAATACATTATTGTTTCAATGGGTATAATGATGATGTATAATTGATTTTAATAATAAATATAACATGATAATGATTATTTATATATGATATACCATCCAATTATATATTATTTTAATATCAAAAGAATGATATTGTCACTCATGCGTACGTATGGATTACTACCTCTATGAACGTGATGAGGTTCATTCCCTATCATATCCATTCAAGACTAATTTTCATTTTATGATTAAAAATAATGTTTAAATATTTAATATCATTCTGAATATGAAAAATATACATCATATCCACATTAAACATTTCATATGTAACAAATCATATAAAGGAAAACTAATCTCTTAACACCTGAAATGATGATACTACTGAAATATCATTAAAAATCAAATATTAGAAGATAATATATGATATCATATTAATGTATATGTTTCTTGTATAATTTAATAACAATGATTTCAAAATTATACATGAGGTTAACCAACCTGTTACCATTAAAAAGAACAAGGCCTGGGATTTTTATCTCACTTTCAATTCTATGAGATTTCCATTATTTTCCAGTTATTTATTGCATGTGGTGTACTGTGTACTACCATTTGATATATATTATCATTATTATATTTATATTCATGGTATTATGTGATTCATTTTGTGGTTATTAACTTTTCGTCACACGAATCGACTGATTACAATGTGGTTAGTGTATTTCTATCTCACTTTCAATTCTGTGAGATTTCCATTTTTCGCCACTTATTTTATCAATGTGGTGTATTGTGTACTTCCATTTGATATATATTATCATGATTCTATTTATATTAATTGTTTTATATTATTAATTTTCTGGTTATTAACTTTTTTTCATACGACTCGATTGATTACAATGAAGTAAGGGTTAATCCTATAATCACTTCATTATTCGAGGTTGTTTATACGTAATTATCTAATGGGACGTCTTTATCATCCACATAGATGTTTCTTAAAAATTTATTTTAAAAAATTTTACTACTTACAAGAAAATGGTTTAATGTCATATATACCCTTATTTGAACTTATGTGTTTGGAATGGAATATTTCAGTCATTTTCCAAACAAGTTACTTTACAACCTTTTCAACCAAATTATGTATATAATGTATTTTATAACTTATACGGCTGGTGCGGTTATTCACCACCATTATAACATCGTCAAATATTCCCTTACAATCATATAATAATATTTTCAAAATAAATATTTTCCTTATAATTATGTGACTCTTAAATTATTTCAAAATATAAAGAGATATTCCTCTCAAATAGTTTGGATTTCATCTATGTCAACATCCATTGATAAATTTTACTATTATTTGAAGTTGATTAACTATGATACATATTTTCCATATTTTAATTAAGGTTTTGGGATATTTTTGATTGCGGATGATTTATTTTTATAGCATTTATGTTTTATAGTTACATTATTGACATTTCTTATGCTATTTTTGATATTAATGTTTATGATATATTTCAACCTTTTCATAAGTTGAATGTATTGGACTAGTATGTTCTAGTTTGGGGACCGGTAAAAGTAAGCCCTCCAGGTTGGGGTCTGTTTTCTATAAACCCACCGGGTTGGAGCCCATTTATATAGGCTCTTTATGTTGGAGTCCATTTACGTGGCACTTCGGGTTGGAGTCCAGTTACAGATGCTCTCCGGGTTGGGGTCTGGATACAGTTAGCCCCTAGGTCCGGGCACGAGGCCTTGAAACAAAAATTAAAGTCTGGTACTATAAATTCCTTCTTTACAAAATTAGTTATTACATGTGATTATTCGACAAGTAGAATATCCATGTGCATGTTTATATGGTAATGTTCGATTTATTTTTTCCATATTATGTTTAAGTTTATGTTTACAATGCTATTGATTTTATTACACATATTTCCTCAAACGATTATAGATTCTTCTAAATTATTTAACCTTACTGAGCAACTGAGATCACGCCTTTCTTATGTGTTATTTTCCCAGGATCTCAAGAAGTCTTTTATGATTGAGATGTAGGGTTAATCTTAGAGACTAATGGAGTCCTCAAAGAACAATCTAAGCTATATTTTAATTCTGAAATTTTAATGTGAAGTTCATGTATGTAATCTACTTTACATGAATTCTTAACTTATCGGTCCTTTGATAAATGCTTCCTTCTAATAATTCCAATATATTAAAATAATTCACCGACTCTTGGTAACTAGGGTCGAGGCGTTACATCTATAATGACCTATTATATCTAGTTTCCAACTATAATGATTAAATTACATATTAAATCATAATTTGAACCATACAAAAACGACTCATCTTGAAAAATATTGGATCCCACTATAATTATGATACCAATTTCAAATACAAATTTCAATTACACCCATAGGTATCACACGGTAATTCAGAAATGATCACTAAATCATGAACCAAACACCGAGTGATATTCCATTAATAAAAAATCCATACTCCTTTTCCACTATCTTTTTATACTTCATGTAATGACACACAACTGACTAGATCACATTCAGATCACCGCATTTTATCAAGTACCTAATTCTAATACTCTTCCTCTATTCTATATCATATTAAATTTCACACAATACAAATCATTGAGTAATCTAGTTTATTTTGTACGTTTTTCCTTCTTAAACCATAATTCTGTAGAGACTATCTAATGTTCAGTCTTAGGCAACCTCAACCCCCTTTACACAAGGGTTACATCATCGTAACCAACATCCCACTCCCCACCTAAGGCATCTATATTTCATCGCTTAACATTCTTAACTCTTAGCCTCCATGGACCACAATTTATTCATTACCAATCTCAATTATTATACATGGATATCCAAACTAACATGATAGAAAAAAATGTAGCATCAAATACTACCATGAAAAATTAGAATGGAACCTCCTATATTCATCATAAATATTGGCCTAACACTTATAAGGCCAATCATCTACTATCAATTATTTGGATTCCCTTAGACCCCTACCCAGGAAAAGCTCAACATGTTTCATCCTAAATAAACTGTTGTCTCTAATACATAAGGAGGTTAATCACAACTATCATATTCAATTACAATGTTCATAGGGTCATAATGATTTTGAGGCCTCTCCCATTATTTTCAACCAATACTCTAGGTAACCATTCAATAAATAGTCAGTTCAAAATTTCCATCGATCATAAAAAATCTCA
This sequence comes from Viscum album, assembly GCA_963277665.1. Lineage (NCBI taxonomy): Eukaryota > Viridiplantae > Streptophyta > Magnoliopsida > Santalales > Viscaceae > Viscum > Viscum album. Next base: position 1,254,934,660 of record OY728141.1, read on the forward strand.
CAGTAGTTGATGATTTAATACTCAAAATCTGTATATGTATCTAGTGTGAGAATTGTGATATCATTTAAACTTAATATGTTGATCTTTTGTACAATATTATCCCCAATTAAAATAATACATTGATGAATCATGAAATTCTATATCTCATATTATGTTTTAGAACATTTCCCATGATACATAAGAATGTTTGTATCATCATCAAATGAGAACCACATGTACCACTTTTCAAAACCTAGAATTACCCCATGCTTGTTAACACATCATAAGCTCCCACTAACTATTAAATCATTCCAAAATTTTATGTATACACCAATACGTGTTCATGTAATGTTTATCCAAAAAAAAACTAGGATCACACACTTGACATGGGCTTACTCAAAAACCATATTCGAAGATACATATCTCAGTACTATGGTTAATTTCAAACGAAACCCAAGAAATCACCATGCCTACATTATATATTTGACATCACCCACATTTATTGATAAAATAGACTATATCACTCTCTCAATCATTATTCAGGTCAATCACCAATATAACCAATAATAACTCACTCATGGGTTTCTCTCACATCAAACAAAACATTATGACTGAATAAAATTTCATGTTTCACCAAAAGGGTCTTTAGGACTTCATTAATACCACATAATAAAAATATAAAGTAGATCATAACTCATGGGAAACAAGAAATAGTTCTCACTCATAACCATATAACATATCTCTTGAAAATTTCATCTCCATGGTCTCTAAACATTACAACATCACATTCCAACCCACAACCAACCATGGAACACATTATTTCTGAGCATCCTCTAATGATACTAATCACTTATGAAATAAAATACAACTCTCACTCCAATTAAAATTATTTTTTATGATCCATGATAAGGAACCAAGGTCACACAATTTCATTAAGTGTAGTCTCTTTCCAAGCTATATAGTAAAACACCATATTTGTTTTTTATGGAACATTAATTTGTTTAAACTATATAATTCTCTTCCATAATGGGGTTTTTACTATGATATTGATACATTAACTAACCCCTCAGGGTATCAACCTGTCCGTTGGCGATGGTACTGTTCCACCATCATCACAATTAATCACCTCGGCATAGCATGAATATGATATTCCATGATATAAATCACTAGTATACATGTTTTCCAAATTCGGTAAAAATCCACAAAGAACATATACAAGAAAATATAGAATGAGAAATTTTTGAGACATTAAATATTTGAGCCTCCATAATTGTTGAAAATATAACATAATCATAACACAAAAAGTTGTTTGAATCCTATGTTCATAATCATGATGAATGACAAGCCTTTTCCAGAATAGTAAATGATCCAAAATTTAATTAAATAGTTTCATTACAATGGATAATGATACACAAATATATAATAAATTCAGAAATCAGAGTGTCAAGTGTTTCTACCAAATAAAAATGATACAACCTTCATAATAAACAAAAAAACAATCCCATTATTAAAACATATGATAACAAGGACTTTATTTTACATCGATTACATGGTTGAAACATTAAATTTCAAAAATAATAATATCCCAATGACTAAAATGATTATTGTGTTTAGGTGATAAGAATATAACCATTATATTATATGAAACATATGATCATTTTCCCATAAAATCACCAAATTAGAAATTCTTCTAAATATCACATTATTAAGACTCGTCCTTATAACCTGGTAAATTAAAACATAATAATTGGTTGTGTTCAAACACAATGTAATGGGTTAATATAAATTTTATCATGTAAGAGTTCAAAAAAATTAAAAGCATGATAATAAGTGAAATATAATAAAATTAATAGTGATAACCAAAAAACATATATGAGAATCAATGTACAAGGAATAATATTGATATTGAAGCTCTTGATACATAGAGATCACATAATTTTAGATGAATATTCATTGTATTTCATAAAGACATTCCTGAGGACTATAATGGTAAAGTTCAATTGGATATAATGTACAAAATTATATTATTTTGTGAATGATCTTAATCATATAAAAATATATCTTCTCAAACAGAAAACCTCCTTTTCATACCTTACGTAAATGTTTTATCATTACATAATGAAGGAACAAAATAAATGGTTAGATAAGATGTATAGTAAAGGTAAACATTAGAGATTCCAAGCTATGATAATTTGAAATTTTTAGACACTCATTAAGGTATCTGATAAAGAACATAACATTACGATTTCATTCCTACATATTTTTTATCAAAAACATGATTCAAGGTATAATAAATTATAATTTCAGAAAACATGGCTATTTTGTGTCTGATATCAATAGAAATCAATCATTAACCATAATATAATTTCATAAAAACGTGGCTTCATCATAAATGGAGAAAAAACATTTCATATTCTGTTGATAACTACCAATAACTTGAAAAGGGTTGATCATAGATTCTCCCATGATTCCCATTGATGATCAAGATGAACCTATTTTCAATGGTTCATCAGGACGCACCTATTTACCATAGTGTATGAAGCCCAATGACATGTTTCCAATTATTATCTCAAGAGAATTAAATAATCACCCATGTCATAGAAGGGTGATATAGGTCATACCCATATTAAATAGGAAACCATACTTAAGTGTTCCATAATATCATAAAAACATCACCATATTTTCGCATCATTAACCATGTAAATAAAATAGGTTTCATGAATGTTTTATCAATTCATCATACAAGAAACAAAAAATAATAATTATGCTTCATAAAAATTGTATCAACATAATTATTATCCATCCATGAATTAAAAGTGATGGTATCATTTAATATTATCCATAGTGAATAAAAATTAATATAAAAGGATCCCATTTTTTATGAAAAATGTTGGTATCATTTAGTATTATCCATAGTGTCATGCCCCCTAGACGACTGCGCGTTGTTCTCCAGGAGAGCGGAGACGACTTTACTCCGGAGATGGTGGGCCATGGGCTACCAGTTGATCATCCAACAGAGCTAGATGTGGCACCAGCTTCTATACTGGACATAGGCGCGGAGGCCCAGTTACGTGAAGGCTTTTTTCAGTTCATGCAGACCTTTCAGGGAGCACCGCAGGCTGCCACATCCATGGCCGAGCTGACACGTATCTTCCAGCAGCATCATCTTCCTACGTTCTCAGGGTATAGCGGACCACATGCTACAAATTCTTGGCTGGGGTCGATGCAGACTATTTTCGAGCATCTTGAGACACCTCTAGGGTGGAGGGTCAAGCTCACGAAAACCATGCTGCGTGATTCCGCCAAGAGTTGGAGGGATGTTACCACCCAGTCAAAGCATCACAGGGACATAGCGTGGGAAGACATTCAGGCAGTCTTCTATAAATTTTTCTTCCTAGATACGCTGAGAGAAGATAGAGCACGAGAGTAATGAATATGTAGTAGGGCGCTATGTCAGTGATGGACTATTCTGCTTGTTTTACGGAGCTTCGCCACTTTGCACCTATGTTGGTGGGTGATGAGATGTTGAGAGCCAGATGTTTTGAGGATAGTATTCAGTATGACATTTGCACTCTAGTGAATGTATTCAGGTTGCCTACTGTACACGCTATTGTGAAACAAGCATTGATCATAGAGAGGAACCTTTGAGAATCTAGAGGTGTGGACCAGGGCGGTTCAACACCAGTTACTGGTACTTTTTCTGCTGTCAAGAGTAAGAGACAGATGGACTTCTCTCAGGGTGGTAGTACTAGCCAGGTAGTCTCTTCAGGTGGCCTGATCATGTTCTACTAGTGTGGTAGAGAGGGGAACAAGAGACCGCAGTGTCCATGTGATCCAGTGGAGTGTTGAGCTTGCGGTAGGATGGGTCATCTGCAGTGCTTCTGCAGTGCATTTCTACCGGTGGCTAATGAGAGGGGATCTGTATAGACTCTACATGCAAGAACAAGACCAGTGGATTCTTAAAAGTCGGGGAACTAGAATATGTCTGGGCGTGCAGGCATTGATGGTGGTCGTGGTCGTGGTAGCCAGACACCAGGATCTTAGAGGCAGTAGGGCGGGATAGCTCAGGGTAGCCAAGCTGTGTCGCAGGGCCACGACACTGGGCAGACATATGCAGTGCAATAGACCTAGCATGAGCAGGATCCCGGACCTTCTACAGTCATTGGTATTATTTTAGTAGCTTCTGTCTTATCTTCAGTACTTTTCGATATGGATGCTACACATATTTTCATATCTGTACCCATTGTGGAGAGGCTTGGGCTCTATGTTTCTTCAAATTCTGTTATCATGACTCTAGACACTCTGTTGGGGACTAGAATGACTGGTTTTCATTAGTGAAAGGAGTTCCCCTTGAGGTTTGTGGGTGTCACATCCTTTGGGACCTCTATGTGCTAGAGATGACAAGATATTACGTCCTTCTTGGGGAGTATTGGTTGGTTCCCTATCAAGCCTTTGTAGACTGCTATTGTTGCAGTGTGCGTTTCACATCACCAGAGGGAGGAGAGTTTCTATACAATAGTGAATGGGATGTTCAGGCGAGTCGAGCTGGACGAGAGCATCGTGGGTGAGGTGGAGTCACAACCCAGATTGCGAGATTATATATGGATTACCAAGGGACTTATCAGATGGATTTCCCCCCTGTTGTTGATCATTCAGGGATGTCTTCCCGGACGACTTTTTGTGTCTACCTTCGGAAAGATAGGTGGATTTCTCCATTGATAATGTTCCAGAAGCAGCACCGGTGTCCATTCCTCCTTATTGGATGTCTACACCTGAGTTTTAGGAGCTCAAGAGGCCGTTATAGGAGTTACAAACAAAAGAATTTATCAGACCTACTAATTCTCCTTGGGGTTCACCGGTCCTTTTTGCAAAGAAGGTGGATGATACCCTTATACGTTGTGTGGATTATCGGAAGCTGAACCAGTTGATGGTTAAGAACCGATACCCCTTACCGAGGATTGATGATATTTTTGATCAGCTTCGTGGAGCACGAGTGTTCTCGAAGATTGATTTGAGGTCAGGATATCATCAGCTACACGTTAGATCATCTGATATACCTCTCACAGCTTTCAGGTGTAGGATGGTCTATATGAGTATACGGTTATGCCGTTCAGACTCAAGAATGCACCAGTGATTTTCATGGCTCTGATGAATCGTGTGTTCCATCCGTATCTTGATTATTTTGTGGTAGTATTTGTGTACGACTTCTTGGTGTACTCTCACACTCGACATGACCATCCCACCCATCGTGAGATTATATTGAGTACACTGAGAGAGCATCAGCTATATACTATTCTCTCAAAGTGAAACTTTTGGATGGACCAGATTCACATCCTAGGTCATATCATCTCTGAGGCAGGAGTTTCAGTAGACCTAGAGAAGGTGAGAGAAGTAGTTTCCTGAGAGAAGCCTAAGAACGTGTTTGAGATACGAAGTTTCATAGGGCTGGCTGGTTACTACAAGTATTTTATACAGGACTTCTCCCTCATAGCAGCACCGTTGATAGGTCTGACTAAGAAGGGTGTGATGTTCATTTGGTCGGAAGCTTGCGAGATAGATTTTCAGGACCTGAAAGGAAGTTTGACATCAGCACCGATCCTGATACTCCTAGAGCTGGGGAAGAGATATACAGTTTAATGTGATGCATCAGGTATTGGACTGGGAGAAGTGTTGATGTAGGGCGACCGAGTTGTGGCGTACGGGTCTCGGAAGTTGAGGCCACATCATAGGAATTACCCGATGCATGATCTCAAGTTGGCAGTAGTTGTTCATGTGTTGTGTTTTTTGATGCATTATCTATTAGGGGAGCATTTTGTGGCTTTCACCGACCACAAAAGCCTCAAGTATATATTTACTCATCGTGACATGAATCTGAGGCAGAGGAGGTGGGTCAAATACCTACAGTCCTTCGATTTTGAGCTTTCCTATACACCTGGTAAAGGTAATGAGGAAGCTGATGCACTAAGAAGGAAGACTCAGATATGGGCAGTGCAGGAGGCCAGTGGTGAGTGGGAGCTCATGGCCCTGTTCTCTGAAATGCATCTGGAGGTGCACGACAGTCAGGGGCAGACTTACCTTTCATTTTTAGCTGTGACTTCCACCCTCCTGGATATAGTGAGGATGAGGCAGCTATCAGATCCAGAAGGACAAGTTCTACGGGAGTCGGTGGCAAGTGGGGACCCTTCTCCTGGGTAGACAATATGCGATGATGAGGTTTTGCATTTCCATTTAAGAGTATGGGTTCCAGGGGATAAATCAAGGAGACTATGTGAGAGTTTAATGCTTTAGCTTGGGCAGTTCATCCAGGGGTTAACAGGATGTACCATGACTTGAGACGTCTGTATTGGTGGCCGGGTATGAAAAGAGATGTAGCTGGTTTCGTTATGAGATGTTCCACCTGTCAGCAGGTGAAGGCGGAGTATCAGAGACCAGGTGGACTGTTACATCAGTTACCCATTCCGATGTGCAAAAGCGATGATGTCGTGATGGATTTTGGGACAGGGTTCCCGAGGTCACCTCATGGAAATGATGCCTTCTGGGTTGTTGTGGATATAATCACGAAGGTAGCTCACTTTTTTCTGATCAAGGAGACCTTCGATGTTGACGATCTCAGAAGGATGTATATCCGAGAGGACGTACGTCTTCATGGGGACCCACGTTCTATCGTTTCAGATATGGATGCCTGTTTTATGCCTCGTTTCTGGAAGAGTTTTCAGAGGGCGCTGGGTACACGTGCTTCTGAGCACAACATACCACCCTCAAACAGATGGCCAGTCAGAGCGTATGATATAGGTCCTAGAGGACATGCTGCGTGCATGCGTCCTAGACTTTGGGGGCTTTTGAGAGAAGCATATACACTTAGTTGAGTTTTCCTATAACAATAACTTTCCGGCGACTACTGAGATGGCACCATATGAGTCTTTATACGGTAGGCTGTGCCGATCCCCATTGTGCTGGTTAGAGGCAGGTGATGCAGCATTAATGGGACCACGTCTCGTATAGGAGACATCTGAGCAGGTCTAGTTGTTTCAGAAGCAGATGACCACCGCACAGTCTCGTCAGAAGTCATATGTTGATCGTTGTAGATGACCATTGGAGATCGTGGTTGGGGATCAGGTTTTTCTACGTGTTTCGTCAAGGATGGGACACAAGAGGATTAGGAGACAGGGTAAACTTGCACCATAGTGTGTGGGGCCATTTGAGATTCTGGAGAGAGTCGGGCTGGTTGCTTATCGGTTGCGGTTAACGCAGTGGTACCGAGCCATGCACGACGTCTTCCATGTATCTCTATTGCGCCGCTATCATTCATACTCGTCTCATGTCTTTCAGCCCGAGGAGGATGAGCTAGAGGCAGATGCGTCCTTTGAGGAGCATCTGATTCGTATCGTTTATAGGAGCACGAAGGTTCTCTGAGGCCGGTCAGTTCATCTTGTACGGGTGATATTGCAGCATGGATGAGTGCAGGATGAGACCTGGGAGCGGGGGGCCGACATACGTGCTCAGTGGCCGGAGTTGTTCACGGCTATATCTTCTCCACCCTTGGAAGGGCAATTCGGGGATGAATTGCTATAAGGGGGAAGTTTGTAAGAACCCGGTTCTTCTCATTGAGGTATGGGCTTCTTCTTTTCTCTTTTCCTTAAGTTTTTTTAATAAAATATGGAAAATGAGGAAAAATCCCAAATTTTGGAACTATACGCTGTGTACTTCTTCCACACGCCATGTACTTCTAGCTGTGTTGGGATGAGTACACAGGGCGTGTAGCCTTGCCGGTGACAAAGGTTGTACGAAACGACTACATGCCGTGTATTGTTCCTTTACACACCATGTAGTTAGTCGGTATGTCAAAAAGTAAGGCGGTGGAGCAGCCGCCAGCTGGGCGGCACTACATGCCATGTACTCAACAGTACATGTTGTGTACTCTTGTAAGCATGTGAACAGTGTCGCGCTGGCGAAAATCCTCTGGGTGAACAGTTAAATGAAAGGAGTACACACCGTGTACATGGAAGTATACGCCGTGCACTTTGTTTTTTCGGCTTAAAAAAAAGCAGTAGCTTCCTCATTTTGAAGAGGAGGCATTTGAGCCATTTTGGATCCAAGGGAGGAGGTCGGACATTTGATGATCAGCCGGGTGTTTGTCTGGAATTGGTTTCCTCCTCGGACGATCTTGTTATAACCGCACGGCTAAGCCCTCTCTTCCCCTATCGTGTTGGTTACCAATTATTCTCCTAAAATACGATATTTACGTTTGAATGGGTTATGTTCTTTTTTAGATCTATTCCATTCTTGGGCGTTTCTGGAGTCGTTGTTCGGGTATAACGTTTGTTGGCATTTATGGTAGGTGGATTGGTGTTTAGTTTTCCAAATTCTATGTGTTTTGTGCTTTTACAGGCCACAAACCCATGTTGGGTTGTCGTGTGACTGAGAATGTTGATATATTTAATGCCTAGAATTTTTTAGGTGATTAAATTGTGATAATAAAAATCCTGGTTGGGATCGTTGCTTGGATCTGGAACCACCCTGGGGGTATGTTCCACTGTTTATCCATCTGGCCAGGATACCTGAGGGTATGCCTTAAAAGTAGTAATTATAGAATTGCCTTGAGAGGAATTGACTGTTTAATTCTTGTTTACCTATTGGGCATGTCCCGGTTACCTGTGTAGCCTAAGGTAGCTGTTGTGATTAGCATGTGGGCACTATACTGTATTAGCCTGAGGGCATGACTATTTTAGCCCGAGGGTTGTCGTTATTTCACCTGAGGGAAACCTTTCGTGCCTGAGGGCTTGACTTCTATTCCTTAGGGCGACACTTCCTACGCCTGTGGGAAATTTCTGTTATGCCTGAGGGAAATACCTGTGGGTTGGATTCTGTATAGCCTAGGGGTGTGGTTCACTATATTAGACTGAGGGAGAGATTCTGGTGGGAATGAGGGCTTTGTGCTGTTGAGAACAGAACGATACTAAATTTAATTTATTAAATGAATAATAAAATTGCAATTTAATTGTTAAGTTAGTTACTTTTCAGTAATCCATTCTTTATTTCATTTCACTATTGCACACTTTTGTTGCATTCTTACACGCAGTTGGCCACGGGCCTTTGGTGGTTTCCTACTGCGATATATTTCTCACACCCTGTTTGGGTCATGCTTTTCGGCCCAAACAGATTACGTTGATGTAGGTGTAGATAGGGGTAAGAGTCCCTATACAGGTACAAGATTTCTTCGGAGGAATAGGAGGGCATGGGACCGAGCCTAGGCTTGCGATGCTGCTGCCAACAATTTTTCTTTGTTTTGATGTACTCTGCTTTTGGTTGTATCGTATTGATGTATAACATGTTTTGGCTGTTTTCTTAGAACTTTAGACATGTAGCATCATCATTTATATACTTTTGGTTATATCCACTGATGTTGTTTATCTCTTTTGTGTATGGTTTACTACTTCTGATGTTTGTTGTATGTTTTATTTTGTATTCCGATGTGCTAAACTTTGACAAATGAGGGAATAGTTTCCCCACTATCTGACATGGGCCCTTACTGCTTGTCAGAAGCCTCTAGAGTTTGGGGCAATGTGCTTGAGGTCACGTGGTGAACCGGGTTTGGGGCACCCGTTGTTTGGAACCAGAGACCGGGACGTTACAACGCATCCATGTTATTTTTTGTTATTTTTTAAATAGGGAAATATATTTTTTATTACTTTAATGTTATTTTTATCTATGTTTTCGTATAACATGTGTCATGCGCATCATCTTTTGTTTGGAATGATTTTTCCTTACATCTATTATTAGTCTTCTGTTGTTTAATTTAATTGTATATTATTTACTATATGTTAAATTTTTTTATTATTTCTTCTTCTATGTTACACCCTCTCAATAATGGAATAGTTTCCACAATATCACACCATTGGCCCTCACTACTAATCCGTAGCCTCTGGCATTTTGTGAGATGTGCTTGAGGCAATGTGGCCAACCAGGTACGGGGCACCAGTTGAGTGTCATATGGATCTGGTGAGTTTCATGAATAAAATTTAATGAAAAATATATTATCTTGATATTAAATAAATACATCTTATTAATCAACATTGGGTATTTATATATACATTCAAAATAAGGTCGGTGCATAACATAACATATGTCTCAAAGAAGAGAAACTGAGAAATAACCCTTACTGGTTGGGTATCTTTTGAACCAAAAAATACATCAAAGATGAATACTCAAATAGATGTATAAATAATGATAATATCCAGGAGAATTGTTATAAAATAAATTAATGGTAATTATATAAACCACAACTAATAATTATTAGTTTTATATGGAATGTGATTCATAGAAATAAAATTTTTGACAAAAATACTTTACCATAAGTCTTGAATTTTGTCATGCACATTAAAACCTCTTGTATAATAAATATCAGGATTATTATAAATTTATTGGAAAATAAAAAATATATATATCATCCTATATATGGTTTACATATGTCATTCCACCATTGATTTATCAAAAATTCCATGATAAAAGAGCATTATAGGATATAACATATTTTTTAGCGTATGTTTTGATTTATTATTATTGGTCCTCATACATTTATAAATTTTATGTAAACACGACAATGTTTAAATAGATATAAATATCTAATATATTCATTATATAAGTATGTTTATTAATAATTATATTTTATAGATAGAAAATAAAATACCTCATTCATGGAGATAGTATGTTGTGTGTACGTGTGAATGTTGTTTCAATTTTCCTGAGAAAAAGATAGAAAGAAGGGATGATTAAATATTACCATTATAGAAAAATTTTAATATCAGGTATATCGCATATTTATTTTAATAATTATCCTTATACATTTAATGTAATGAATATATGAAAATAAATTATCATCCCTTCACCAGGTGGTAATCCGCCATACACACGAACGACATGATCATATCCCCCATGGAATAGAATGTGATTTGGTTTATGTGATATTATAACTCTAAAATATTATTTATAATTATATTATCATATATATTAATTTAATCCATAATTATATCCATAAATTTAAATCAAAAACTAAAAAATATCACATTGGTACATGAGGTTTTATCCACCTTACACATGAGCAACGATTTTTTCCCAATTAGTTGGCAGTTAAAAATAGAGATGTGAAATTATAATTCAATATGTATAATAATATCATAAATATAATATATAACCCTAAAATAAACCATTATATTACACCATGAGAGGTGGTGGGGGGAAAACAAATTTTTGCAAAGCAATTGTCCATCATACAAATGAATGTTGATTTCATATCACATTATATCGAATAAGATATATTTTTATGTCATTCAAATAACATAATAAAATAACATTATATTTATTATACATACATTATTATTTCAACTTGCTTTAATAAGAAATTTTGGATGGGGAGAATCAAAATAAAATTCTTGTTTAGGGATGATAATTCTTCTTCGAATAAATTCTATTGGTTTTCCCCAAAAAGCATGTTTTGATAGATTTACAACCAAATAATGACGATAATGAAAAGGTATTTTCTAAACCAATAGTTTTGGGAAGTGTGAAGGGGACATAATACGAGGTGGCCTTTTAAATTTGTGGTGAGTCGAACCCTTGTAAATTCTTTTTAAAAAAAGGTGTACCCACATTTTCCACATACTAAAAGGCACAATAATGGAAAATTATTTTAACTATAAGAAATAATAATGAACTAAATTCATAAAATCCATTATTTATAGATTTTTTATCATTATTAACCCTTATCTTTTTAGTCCAATACCATGTAAATAAATTTTAACATTAACCATGGTATGTAATTTTCACTATTATAAATATTCCTTGTGGTATAAAATTAATTATTAATTATTAGATAATATATATTATTTTTTTCTAAAATATATAATCCATTATATAAAATTTAATTCAGAAAAATGAAATTTTAATTTAAAATTAATGTCTTATTTTCGGCAAGAAAACGGGTTTCCAAAATGAAAATCATCAATTGTATAAAAACATTTATAGAAAATGTCAATACGAGTTTGACACCATTAACCTAATTTGGATAAATTCATATATAGGTGAATTATTTTTACCTTTATAACAATATTAAATGAATTTAAATGTTTTTAAATTCATTAAACAAAATAATACTCCTAATATAAACCATTATTTATTATCATTCATTGAAAAATTTAAATTCTTAGATCATTCTATATAATTAAACAGAAGATAAATTTTACATGGTGAATTAAAAAATAAATTTAATATTTGAAATTAAATTTTCAAAAATTGAAATAAAATTATCTTTAAATCAATTTTGAGAATGGAGAATAATTATTTAAAGAAAAACACATTTTATATTGGTAAATTTGGATTATTCCTATCACTTGTATAAAAAACACATATGGGGAATATTAGACCTTTATTTGAACCTAAAATATAAATATTTCACTAAAATCTATAAAAAAAGTTTTTTCTTAATTTAATAAGTTTGAAATCAATTTTTTTATATGAATTGTTTACTAGAAATGTTGTCATTTAATTTCTAATAGATTCATTTTTCCATTAAAATTGATTTTAATAAAGAAATAATTTTATAAATATGTCAAAATAATATATTTTCAGCATTTTCCAATTGTATTCATAGACCCCATTAAATTTGTAGTTCAAAACTATCATATTAAATAATAATATTTTAATAGTGTATCACATTTATTTTAAACTCGGTGTGGCATATCACAGAAAATAAAAAATATATTAAATTTATTTAAAAAATATTATTTCAAAAAATTGCAAGTTGTTACATTCTACACCCATAAGTAAATTTCATTCTCTCAATTTGATCATTTTTTCGGTGGAAATGGGTTTAACATTTGAAAATACTTTTGTTGGAAACCCACATCATAAATAGTTTCAATAAAACATCCTATTTAAAAGAGATAATAGGATATACGAAGGTCATCAAGAATTAAACATAGTAGGTTTTCAATGGAAACTGATAATTTTAACATAGAAGAAAAATTTAATGTCTAAATAATGATGGAGAGTGTTAGAAAATGTTGATAACAAGAAAGTGAATGATCATCTAAAAATCAAAAACGACAAAACCATTAAAAAATATGTCTGAAAAATCTCCATAATATCCTCAGTAATGATTGTAATTGGAGAATTTTTGTCATGTGCCATTTCCTTAATTTTTAGTTTTTTCATGAGAAGATGTACATACTATATTTCTTCCCCCATAATAAGAGAAATATCATATTTTAGTTAGGGATTGATAAATCTCCACTTCATCTAATATTATGAGAAATAATGATGAATTCGTTATTCTAATAACATTAACAGTTCACAAGATCCAAAACGATAATTCATTCCTTCTATATAATATTATCATCAAATCCAAATTTTTTACATTTTTTATCTTATAAGTATAAATAAACATATGGTGAAATAATAAATTAATCTCTAAATCCTCACCTGATTATAGATGTAAATCATTACCTTAACGGTTAACCATAAAATCCTTACAAAAAATTTTAATTTATGATTAAGGTAACTAAATATCAACATACCATAATCCCCCAAAATCTCATATAGTAGTTGTTAACCATAAAATACAAATTTTTTAATATCATGGTCTTATATTCTTCTAAAACCTGGTAATTATAAAAATTAACATAAAATTAAATAAAGGTATACATTTTTCCACATTCATTACATTAAACCACATATTATTAAATAAAAAAAATAATTAATTAAACATAAAAATTATTACATAAGGAAATTTTCATCAAATAATTAATCATTTAGGTGGTAATCAATACTATACAATTTACATTATCCATATAAATAATAAATTTACACTAACTAAACACAATTTAATTAACATTCGGATAATATTATTGGCTTTATTTTGTAATCAAAATACTACCTTTCCATCAAATCACATTTCTAGAGCATTAGTAAAAAATAATATATTCTTGAAACTCTTTAAAGAAAAACTACTAGGGAATATTCCATTGATTTTTCTTGATTATAATACCCCATGTACATATAAAAAAATATATTTATTTAAATTCAGAAACATAAATACATCAATCATTATACTTTTTCATTCACAATTAACTAGGAATAGTCTTTTTATTTTGTAAAATATCATTCCTTATATATATCATTTAAAATATTTTCATCATCATCAATATAAACACTACAAGTATAACCTTTCTGATTCTCGTAATATTTTTTCCCATTAGAATATCAATTTTCAAAATTCTAGTATATTCGATAATAAAAATATGGAACTGTTGATGATATCTTTGGGATAAAATTATTCTAATCCATTGTGTTTATTATTATTTTCAATTTTGTAGTACAATTACACATTTCTGTTCCTTTTTTTCACACTCAAAAAATATTCATGTTCCACTGATACAATAACTTAGTTACTTCTTCAATCATTCCTAGAATATAGATAATAGAGGCTTCATTATTATATTTTCTCCACCACTCAACCCCTAAATGAAATTTATACTTCTATTCTCTGGCGATTCCCATAGATGGTTACGATGAATTTCATAAATAATATATTGTCATAACTGATTTTTCATAACCAAAATATCCTTGAATCTACTAATCATTCATTTTAGTTTCTCGCTAATAAAATTCTATCATATTCAACATTGATCCAGTTCTTTCTAATTTTATCATTTAATAAAATTAAAAAGACTAATGTGGGTAGGAATATTAAAATTGGGACACCACATTACAATGAAAAACCATTTACATGAGGTTAAGATAATGAAATGTGGTTTTCAATGTATGTCAAATTATCTTTAACCTAGCATATTCAATGTCATTAATTAAATAACTCATGGTGGTTTATAATGTTTTCATGAGTTTAAAAAGAATATCCCAAAGGATTTTCAATATAGGTGTGTAGAAATGACCATTTTGTGCACCAAGTGATGGTGGTGTCCAGCTGAATGTGAATATCTCAGATTTATTACCCCAAAGGTACCTATATGGTAGTGCCACATCAACTTTTATTATCTAGAAATGGGATATAATTTCATGGAGTCAAATCACTCCTTCATTTACCAAAATTATAGGACATTTTCCAATACGTGGGATCATCCATATCGTTATACATAGATAAATACCTATAAATATCCCTATATAAATAAATATCCCTATAGATTTCACTATAATTTTCATAACATAGCTTACATAGATTAACTCAAACATTTATTTGATACCAACTATAGAGACGTAGGAATATTATACCTAGATATCACATATTTTTAGATGAATATTCTATACATTTCATAAAATTACACATGAGGACTATAATGGTTTAGTAATATTTGATACTCGGCAAACAATCTTCTAATTTACTGAGATATCATGAACATATTTCAAAAATATAATCTGAGAGAGGACACCTTTTAAGAACACACTACCTAAACCATTATTTAATTTATGGGAAGGAAAAAAATAATGGATGAGAATAAATTATATGTAAGGGTAAAAATATTATATATCAATCTATGATTATATCAAATAATAAAATATACATCAATTTATCTGGTAATGTACATAACTTAGGATTTTCATAACAAAACTATAATAGATCATAAACTTTTTAATGACATAAACATTTTCATTTCAAAAAACATATCCCACAAGAGTTATAAATCACCATAAATCAATCATAAACCATTATATCTCATAAAAAAGTGTGGAGACATTATTAATATTGAAAAAAAATCATAGGTCCATAATGACAACCAAGACCATAAACAATGTGGATAAAATCTTACCACCTATTTCCGATTATGAATAAGTAGGTACATATTTTATATAGTGTCTTAGTGTGCACATGTATACTAAAGTGGATTAATACCATCTACTAGTTTCTCATTTTTATCTCATGATATATAAATATTTACACAATTCAAGGGAGGTAGATATATATCCCACCCATTTCACAATGAAAACCAGACTTCTGTTTTCCATAATATCTTAAAACATAGATTATATAATCACATTTTAACTCATGTAAGTATAATGGGTTTCACAACCATTTCATTAGTAAACCATATAACAAACCAAGGAAAATGGGTTTCACAAACACTTTATCAATGTAAAAAATAACCGTCAAGAGAAATAATAACAATGTTATCATTATTTCTTATGGACCATAAACCAAAAGTAAGATAAAATTATATCATTTTAGATAGAAAATGATTTTGAGATATCACATAGAAAATTCAGTGGGGAATATTTCATTTAAGCATTGAAAAAAGTTTTTAAAAAATTAAAAAATTAAAATTTTTTCTTTAAAAATAATAATCAAAACATATAAATGGATCATTAAAAACATTTTAATATTTTTTTGATGAATATATCCTTTCCATTTTTAAAATATCTTTTTTAATAAAATAATTAATAAAATATTTTCTAATATTTTTTATAACAATATAATTATTGAATAAAAGATTTTTATTTGGAATAATTTTTTGGTCATGTAGATTTGAAATATTATCCATGTACTACACATTAATACAAAGATTCAATCCACATTATTAGTAAAATCCAAACCTGAATTATTTATAAAACTATATGAAGATTCATATTAAATATTTTTTAATTTATTCCAAAAAATGGAAAAATAGATTTAAAAAATTATTTGGAGTATTTAAAATTATAACATTTTTAGAAAACATGATTTTGGAAGAAAAATGATTTTTGACCAAAGATGAAAAGTATGTCAGATTTTTATAAAAATATTATTTTGATCATTTTGTTACATAATGATAGTAAAAAAAATAGAAAACATTTATTCACATGAAACATAATTATTATTAAAAAATACATCAGTTTTATGAGTGATAAAATATAATATTTCATCATTCGATTCATAATCAAGAACAATCCTGATAAACAATGAGATAGTTACATAAAACTCGTATAACATTTGTAAATTTGAATTACAGGACTCCTAAAAGAAAATCATTAAATTAAAATTATAAAATAGAAATAATAAATAAAAATGTGTTATTACATTTAAAAGGTCCTTTATATAAACCTTATAAAACTGGATAGGTTCATAACATAACATATTTCCCAACGAAATAAACAATTCCACAAATCCTTTGCATATTTAGTAAATATTGACCTTAAACCTAATGAATGAGATATAATAAAATGGATATATAAATACCAATAATTTTAAAAATAATAATCATTAAATACATTCATGGTAATTATATACATGACAAAAATGAAATGGGTAGAGAATATGGAAAGCATCTCATAGAAGAAAATGCTAATATAGAAATCCCATCATATAAGTCTTTAATTCCATCATACATGTTCAGAACTCCTTTATGATAATTATAAAATTAAAAAATATCAATTAAATATCCATAATTATAATAATAATTCCATTTATGATTTAATTAATCCCTTTTATTTTTGGTTTATTATAGTTTACTTGATGAAGTCTTTTTTCGGGAAATAACTTCTTCTTTTCATGTATGATTATTTTTATTAGTGGAAATTTTACATTGACAGACTTTTTAAATAATATAAAAAATATTAAACATGATATAAATATAATTAATATTTATTATATCATTATTTATCAAAATCCATGAATGATACAGAAAGAAATTGAGATACCTCATTCAAGGAGATGGTGAGTCGTATGTACGGTAGAATGTTGTTTCCATTTCAATGATAGAATGAATGAAAGAAGGGTAAATGATATATTCCATTAATAAATAACTTTTTAGAAACACATTTCACATATTTTTATTTAAACATATCCTTATTAACTTCCTTCTAAATGTTGTTTGATAAATGAATCACATTGCTTCAAAATTTGGTAGTCCCTCGTACACATGAACGACATTATGGTATCCACAATAAAATGCAATGTAAGAAATTATAACTGATATTATATATCATTAAGTATAGTTATATTAAAATTTATATATTTATTCATCTAATATATTCTTATTACGATCCAATTAAAATAAAAATTAGTAACACATCACATCGATTCATGAATAGGTAACACGTCGTACATATGTGTACTATTATTATTTTTCAATGTGTTAGGTGGTACGATGTTTTAAGTGTTGTTAAAATGATAGAGGTATAAAAATATAATAAATATCATATATAAAAATTGAATTAGTCATTTTATGTATTCATGATAGGTGGTGATGAAAATAAATATCATCAGTTCATGAAGAGTTAGTCCCCCATACATTTGAATAATGTTTATGTATCCCATTTAATGGGACTGCAGATGGTTCTAGGTCACAAAACTAACATAAAATAGACTCAGTAAATTTAGGATACTATGTTTATTATATCATAATAAATTATATATATTTTAATAATTCATAGTAAATAATATAACAAAATACTATGTTAGGGACATTATATCGTCTTTAGACCAATTCTTTTTGTTTTCACCAAAAGGATGTTGTTAAATGTATTAATTGAAAGGGTAATTGTTAATAAAAACAATTATTTTACATTATTTAATGAAATATTTTTCTACATGGGAAATTATCATAAATTCACCAAATGTTAATATAACGTGATTATTTAAAAAAATTAATTCATTTTTTGAAAATATATTTTCTATAATTTTCTAAAAAAAAATTTAAATTCAGTGCATACAAGGTTACAACGTTGTTTTTTAGAAAAATATTTTATTTATGTGTTAAATTAGTTTTATTCTTATATCTTATCTATAATACACATAAGCTGATTTTTAAAAAATTTATTGATTACATAATATATATATTCCAATAAAATAATTCACCCAAAGTGATTTCATTAATTTATTAAAGTACAACATGTTTTTTTTGTATAAAAAAAGTTATTCAAGAAAAATTTTCCTTTATTTTCAAATTGTTTTTTTCATTTATAGTTAATTTTTCATTAAATAAATCTTTTAATATAGATGTGTAAAAAATATGTTTTTATAATATAGTTAGTAGTATTTATACCCTCCATTCTAATGGATAATTGATGACTACACATTTAAGAAAAATATTTTAACCGGATTTCACCTTTAGTTTAAATTCATAAGGGCATGTAACACAAGTTAAACCAAGTTTTACTTGTAACATAAGATGAACACAGGGTTTTATGTAATGAATAATATCAAATAAATTTAATTTATATATATATAATATATTTCACAAAATCTCTAGGTGTTAAAAATAAGAAATTAATGAAAAAAAAATATCAATATAGAATCATAATAATTATAACATGAATTATAATCATTTAACAGGAACTGTTAATCAAGTGGGAATAAAATCAAAATGAATAACATAAAATATTTGTAGTGGTAACATTAACATAGGGACAAAAATTTTTTGTGTGTCAAGTCATGAGATAAAATGGAAAGAATAAATTATGCCATTCAAATAAGGAAAAATAAATTAGTATAATAAGCATTACATTCATGATCCAGAACATGAGTGACCTTACATATGAGACAATAATATGTACTCCTAAATAATTTATATCATGAGATATCAATATTAAACTAAAGCATTTTAGGGATATAATGGACCTACCCATCTATGTTTTATAATTTAACTAATCCTCCTAGGTTTATAATGGGATCCCATATCATTGTTTCATAATAAAACCAACCTTCCTTGATTTATAATAGAACCACCCATCACTCTTCTATATATTTTTGTTCCACTAAAAAATCTTTCACATTTCACATCATTATAGAAACCATGGAAATAAAATTGTTTTCATTATACTATAAACTATAAGTAATTCAATTTTTTATGAAGCCTGAGGCGTAAAGGATCCTATTATTAAAATAGAAAGTCATATAGGGAGTAAAGATAGAGGAGTAAAAACAGAAAAGCAGGCCCATGAAAAAGTCATCAGCGCACTCACGAGCGAGTGTTCATACATTGAAGGGATATTTGAGAACCCCTTCCACTTGGTTGTCTCCCCCTCCTCCCAGTTGTTGCCTCTGTCCAGGGACCTCCACCATCATCCGGGATCTCAGAAATTACATTAGTGTTCACACACTTAACTCCATCATGATAATTTGTTGGTTTCCTGTATTCATCACTACTACCAGATTCAAGTAATTCAAACGAATTATAGGTACTCATCAGTTTTATAACATTTTGAATTTGAGATTGAGGGGTTCCACAGCTTGGTGAAGGCTGGGATGATCTTGACACGTTGTGTTTTTTCCCTCCAAAAAGAGAAGGTCTGCATGCACATTAGAGGAGTCTTGGATGGATACCTTCAGGGGACCGGTCTGTTTATGTAGCCCAGTTGGAGTGGGTTTATGGTAAATGCTATGGGTATTCATAGAATCCTGAGAATTAGTCTTTTTATGACATAAAATGTCTGGAATAGAAACTGTATCCCGACATTATTTATCATGCAGTGGTGAAGTATCACTGACACTAGTCTTTATTGTAAAACGATGAAATTAAGTGGACTTAACTTGTTCTCTAGGCGTACCTTTGGGAGGAGAGACTTCCATATTAGTGGCGTGATGAACTGTAGAAATAGTGGTTGTTTCTCTATCAGCTGTAAACAAAAAATTGTATTTTCCTTTTGATAAAAGATATTAACCAGAGGATTGTACCTTTTTATTGTCGTTTTCCGAAGTATAGTTACAAACATCAGTAACCTCTTTCCTTTCTTTATATTTCCTTGAGATAGGAAGATCCATTTTTCCCTTGCCTCTTCTGCTTTTGGCATTGAACAAAATCTATTCTTGTCTTAGGAATGAATATACATCTTATTGAGAAGTATTTTCCAAAGCATCAAGGCTATGAATTGATTCGTCATCTTCATCATCTTTGAGACCCCTTGTCAATATTTCATTGAATGAGGGTACATTCATACCATCCATATCAGAGTTATCATCAGAAGATAGACGGAAATCATTAGCAAGATCTGCCCAGGATAAGATAACCCTCTGGTTTTTTTGTTAAGAAGTGCTGGTCTTGATAGGTTCATCAGAACATCCCTTTTTGGGTTCTTCATCAGGAGTCCTTTGAGACTTTTCAGCAGACACACCAGTCTCTCTATCAGAGTCCTTTAGTAGATCATGACCAATAATAGCAGTCGTCTTATTCTGCTCAATGCTTTGTTCCATAACTTGTTTAGGTGGCCTCCTACAGTGTTGTAGGTCATGCCCTTTAATTTGACAGTTGTCACAAATAACATTTCGTCTACATGAATATTCATCATGCCCAATAAATTGACAAGAAACACAGAAAGGAGGAATGATTTCATATTCAATCCGAAGAAAAATATAATCTTGTTGAGTAGATAAAATAACATTATCTATTAAATTAGAACGAAGGTCAACCTCTACTAGCACCCGAGAAAAATGACCATAGCATACTAATTATGTAACATGATCCATTCTAATTTGAATCCCAATAGTAGATTCAATATAGAACAAAATCTTAGCATGCCACAATACCCAGTTAAGACAATGTATTTTTATCCATACTTGCACAAAAGTATCATTAAAATCATTAAAATTTAAGTTCAATTTCTATTCATGAAGTCGAAGTGTACCAGGCCTGAGATTGATGGAGCTGATACTCCAAGCGCTACTTTTGAGCTCTGCTAAAGGAATCAAGATATGAAAGAGTCAATGATTGAGAGACACACATTTGAATTCATTGAATCCACAAATATCAGCAAATCGAGAGATGAGATCTGAAGTCCGACAATGTTTCATACCTTTCATTAAGGAGATGTGAGTGATAAATAAATGTTTTCATAGATCAATCATAGAGGCTATTGCATCCTCCGAGGTTTAATTATGTGTTGTTCACCCTTTCTGAATGATTCGATGGGGTACATGACTTTCAAGAAAAATGAATGATCCCCCAGAGAAAACCTTGAAAGAGGAAAGGTTATTCAGAGCTTCATGATCATTCTTCTTTTCCTCTGGATATGGAAAATTTTGATTTTCGAGTCGAAACACATCAAACGAGTGTAGATTGACGCTTCTTGGGTGAGATAGGGCAGTCAAAGCTATGGGTTGTGGCGAAGGAGGTTTCCTCTCCTTCTCTTCCATCCTATAATTGAAATATAAAGGGTTAATAAAACATCCAAAACATGTAAAATAATATCCTGAACTGAAACCTTTGTTATTGATCACCTGATAACTCAATATAATCTTGTAATAAAATCATAATACTATTTTAAATATGAAACCTAAATTCATTGTAAGACGATCATTTTCATTGAAATGAATATCAAATTGTAATGTCCTGGTTTTGGAAGCCATCCAGAGGTGCCCCGTACCCGGTTTGACACATGGCCTCAAGCAAATTTCCCCAAACATAAGAGGCTGCAGACTAGCAGTGAAGTCATTGGGTGTGATAGTAGGGAAACAATGCCCTAATCGGAAAAGTAATACAACAAAAGTAAAAAAATAAAAATATAGAAAGCAGTAATAGAACCACGCAACAGTAAAAAGAAGAAGACGAGAAGAAGTAACAACTAGGGCACATATATAAAATGATGCATGATACATATGTCTAGGAAAACAGCCAAAAAGGTCACAATGATGGGGTATAGTACTAAAAAAAAGTACAAAAGAAAATAGATAAACATATCCTCAGCATCGCAAGCCTTGGCTTGGTCCTATGCTCTCTAGCTCCAAAGTAGTCAAGATCATGAAGTAGAGGGGAACATTCCTCTATCTATATGTGAACGAATATAATATGTTTGGGCCCAAAAGCATAACTAATATAGGTTATGAGACTAAATACCAGTATGAAAACACCTAAAGATCTGTGCCAAATAGTCATTGAATATATGGTAGGCAATAAGAAAATGGAATGCATTATACAAGGAAGTACTCAGTAGTAAACAATTCCGCTGTTCAAGAATTCAATTTCATATATAAAACAACAACTAATCAAAACGGGTAATCACAAAAAGGAAACACTCTAGGATGTACTCACAATTTATACCCTCTATTCCTACCAAACATGTACAAGAAACCCTTTGGGAAGCACGCACAATCTCACCCCTCTAGTTCAGCAAATGTATAGACTCTCTGAGGAATCACTAACTGTCAATTCCACCTACAGTCTCGTATCGATACTAAAGGCTCTCTATGGAAGCCCTCAATGTCTCATTCTGCATGTGGTCCACATCGAGGAACTACATACACTCTAAGGACTCACTCAACATTAATTCCCCATGTGTTCTCGCATCGTAATATTATAAAAGACACTTTGGAGAAGCCCTTATGTGCATTATCCCTATGGTCTACTACACCAGGTTCTCACAACCCTTTGTAATTCAAACAAGAATGGAAGAAGAATATCGACCAAGGTAACCCTCATGAACTACATGGCTAGATGTCTACAACATATCCGCATGTCAGAAATACGAACACTCCATCCTACAACATTAGGCATGGGTAACAGGCAAGGCATCCTAACATGCTAAGCCAGAACAATCTGTCATAAATAGAACATTAATGGGAAAACACATCCAAATCATATAAATTAACCTTAATCACATTCAATTTACCTATACTCAAGTATACATGAATTGAAGGAAAACAACGGGGGTAAAACATTAAACACGTAATACCCCGTTTAGGAGTATTGGGTGATTTTGCACAAATTATCCAAATATATTCTACAAAAAGGCACAAACCACCTACCTCAGTGTTGGGAGAAGTTTTTACGTGAAACTAGAGCCCTGAATTTCCTATGAAAGCCATATATCTTCAAAATATTCTAAAACGTTCAACCGATGATATCACACGAGAGAGGAGAAAACAAGGTATGAAATTATAAGAGAAGAGAGAACTCAGTGATGCAATTCCTTCCCAACCAATGGTGTTTGATTCAGAAGAAGGATTCTATGTTGGGGTCTCATTAGAGATCCGTCATTGTACGGTTCTCTCAGATGAATTAGGTTAAGATGGAGACAGTTCTATCCATCAGACGTGACTTCTATGTGTTTAATGATAAAAAGAAAGTGGAAGAAGTGTAATTTTGAAGTACACGGTGTGGACCTTCCATTAATGAGTACCACTCACCAGATCAACACATAAGGCCGTGTGCATGGACACTACACAACCAGCACCCGGCTACCCATGGTAACTGAGTACACGGTGTGTAATCATAAATTACATGACATGTACATTGTGAAACTTTTTGGAGAAACCTATTTTCCTCAAAAACACCATAAGATGAAAAACATACCTAAAAAGAAGATCTAGGTTCTTATAAACATCCCCCATTAATGAAATTTATCCCCGAATTTCCTTAGAAATGCAGCGCAGAAGAAGAAACTCTGAACAACTCCGGCCACTGCAATTATAAATCGGCCTCCATCTCCCATGTCTCCTCATGTACTCGACTGTGCTTCCACAACACCTGTACCAGAGGATTATACCAACCATGGGGATCCTTCGTATTTCGGTCAACAATCCGGAGAGGATTCACATTGAATGATGCTTCCACATCCAACTAGACATCCTCAGGTTGGGAAAATGAGACGGGTCTGAGAAGTAACGTTGATGTTGAGAGACATGGAAGTCATTGTGTATAGTCCAGTACCTCTGAGGAAACTACGACAGTTTGGAAACCAGCCCAACTTTCTCCAAAACCTCAAACTGAACAACATATCTCGGTGTAAGATTACCCTATTTCGTAATTCTCTATTGTCTTAAGCTCGGTGTGACACACATGAAAACCTAATCTCCGACCTCGAACTCCAGAGGACGTCTCCATCGATCAGCATAAGACTTCTGTCGAGACTGTGCTATATCCATACTATTTTGAATCAACTCTATTAGCTCTGTGGTCTCCTGGACTAGATGAGGTCCCAACATAGCTGCCTCTCCTACTTCCAGCCATCATATGGGTGATCGGCATGGCCAACCATACAAATCCACATAAGGTTCCATATGAATAGTTTCATGAAAACTATTATTGTAGGAAAACTCTAAAAGATGTATGTGCTACTCCCACAATCCTCTGAAATCCAGAATACATGCTCGAAGAATGACTTCCAACACATCAACCATACAATCTAACGACCCATCTGTCTGGGGATGGTAGGTTTTACTCAAAAGTACATGTGTTCCCAAAGGATTTTGAATCCCCATATATATACGAGAAGTAAAATGGGCGTCCTTGTCTAAAATTATGGAGTGTGTAACCCCTTGTAGACATACACTCTCTCAGATTTACAACCTTCCGAGCTCAGCAACACTAAAGGTCTCCCTGATTAGAAAGAAGTGAGAAAATTTCATGAGTCTGTCAAGGACAACCCAAACTGCATCATTCCCACAAGGTGACCTCGAAAACCAAATAATGAAATCTATCAAGACATCATTCTACTTCCACTCATGAATGGTTAACTACTGCAAAGTCCCTACTGGATGCTACTTCTCCACCTTCACCTACTAACATGTAGAACACCTCATGAAAATACTAGAAACATCTCCCCTCATACCAGGGCACCAATAATGATGGTGTAGATCATGATACATCTTGGTGACATGAGGATGAACTTCCCAAACTGAGGAATAAAAGTCCCACATCATATCCTCGCTTATGTCTGCTGACACCCATACACGCCTCTGAAAACAAATGATTTCATCCTCACCTATGGTTCATCTAGGAATAGGGTCCTCTCTTGACACACGATCCCTTAGGACTAGGCCTTCAGAATCTGATAACGTCCTCATTCACACTCGATCAAGAAAATTAGAAGTAATTTCTATAGAAGAAAGAAACATCTTCCCTCCTCTGTTGTGCACCTCCAAATGAATCTCAAGGAACAAGGCCATAAGCTTCCACTAACCGTTGGCCTCCTGAACTGCCTGTATCTAAGTACTTTTATTCAACGCATTAGCCACTATGTTTCCTTTCCCTAGCATATACAAAAGCTCAAGGTTCATAGTACTGAAGGTACGGAATCCTCCTTCGCCGTCTCAAATTCAGTTCACGCTAAGTGAAGATGTACATGAAAATTTTGTGCTCGGTGAAAACCAAAAAATGCTCTCCCAAAATATAATGTCTCCATAATTATAAATCATGCACAACAACAAACAACTCGAGATCATGCGTCGAGTAATTTCTCTCATGTGGCCTCAACTGATGAGACCCATACGCAATGACTCCTTCTCCCTGCATAAGCACATCTCCTAGCCCGATAGCCAATGAATCACAGTAGACAGTGTAGCTCTTTCCATTCTCTGGAAACACTAGTATCTATGCTAACGTCAACCTCCCTTTCAGCTCGTGAAATGCTGACTCATAAGAATCTAACCATAGGAAAATCACACCCTTATTAGTCAGACCTGTCAGTGGTGCTGCTAAGAATGAAATTTCATGTATGAAACATCTGTAGTCTCCTCCCAGCCCTAGAAAACTCTGCACCTCAAAGATGTTCATCGGCTGCTCCTAGGAAACTACAAATCTCACATTCTATGGGTCTATTGATTATCTTGTCTCAGAGATAACATGAACCAAGAAGTGAATTAGATCCCTTAAAAGTGAAATTTTGTGATCGTAGCATATAGATGATGCTCTATCAGTTTACTCAAAACGATATGAAGATGTGTATCATGTTCGTGTCAAGTGTGAGAGTATACCATGATATTTTCCACAAAGACATCCATGGAAGAATCAATGTATGGATAGAACACTCAGTTCATTAGTTCCATGAAAACTACCAGCGCGTTCTTGACACCGAAAGACATAAACAAATATTCGAATAGACCATACCTGGTAATAAATGATGTGAGAGATATATCAGATGGTCTAAAATGCAACTAATGATAACCGGATCTAATGTCAATCATCGAAAACAATCGGTCTCCTTGAAGCTGATCAAAGAGATCATCAATACCTTGAAAGGAATGTCAGTTCTTGACCATCAACTGGTTTGAAATTTGATAATCCACAAAAAGACTGAGGGTACTATCTGACTTCTTCGCAAAAAGGACCGGCGATCCCAAAGGAGAAGTACTGGGTCAGATGACACACTTTTCCTGCAACTCCTCTAACTTTTTCACGATCTTTTGTAACTCGGGAGTTTCCCTCCTATAAGGAGGAATGGAAACCATTTCCACTCCTGGAACAAGCTCAATAGAGAAGTCCACTTCACGCTCTAGTGGAAAACATGAAAAATTTTCTGGAAAGAAGTCCCGGAAATGATCCACCACTGGAGGAAAGTTCATCTGTGAAGTCCCATGGTCATCCAAGTATAGACTAAAAAAATAGACTATAACTCCTCCCTACCCATGATGCTCGGGTCCCACTCTTCTCAGCTGGATATCCCATTCACCCTTATGATGAAATGATTTTCCTTTTAGTGATGTGAAACTCACCCTACGGTGATAGAAATCAACGACTGACCATAAAGGATCTAACCAGTCCATTTCAAGAATGATGTCATATCTTTTCATCTCTAGGACATAGAGGTACCCTAAGAAGTGACACCCACCAACCTCTAGAGGCCACTCCTTGCACTTACATACAATAGCCACTCTAGTCCCCAACGTAGTGTCTAGAATCAAGATTTCAGAAGAAGAAAATATATAGAGCCCAAGGATCTCCACAACCGCCACGGTAATAATGATGTTGGAAGCCCTTGTATCGAAAATAGCATAATATAAAACTAAGGAAACTAGAACCATACATCGAACTGTAGAGGGTCTGGGATCCTTTTCTTGATGGGTCTACTCCACAAGAAAATCTCTGGCCTACACCGCAACCCTATGAGCCAGCCTGACCACTCGGAGCTGATCCACCCTATTTTCGCTGAAAGCCTGGTGACTGGCTACCACTACCAGAACCTCCTCCTCAGCCTAAACAGCTAGAGAGACTCCAATTTCATGAATGGTGAGAAATTGGTGGTGCTACTCCTGGATGAGGAGTCATATAAGAACCCTTGTCACTAGGTTCCAATGAGAAGATCTGATATAAGTGTAGAAGATTCCCCATCTTGTTGTAAGATCGTCACTACACTAGGTCTCTCGGGCAATGTGGCCTTGTATTCCCGCTCTTCCCACATAGGTAGAATAATAGTTGGCTACCTGAAGATGCATCTCGTTTACTCAAATCTCCTCGTATAGTATCCGAATGGTGTTTCCTCCTATAAAAAGGAGGGATACAAACTCCAGATGTCGAGCCACCCTGGCTCACAACTCTAGAGTCCCTCAGATTTCTCTCCAGGATCACTGCCTAGTTGACTATCCAAGTGATGGAAGTCAACCAGAAGATTATCACCTAAGAACAGATGTCGGGCCTTAGTCGATCCTCTAAATTCCTTTCCATGAATAAGCCATATCTCCCTGGGAAGGGTGTAATGGGATGAAGCTAGCTGAAGCGATATGGATACTATTTAACAGAAATAGAAACCTACTCCAGACCCATGAACTATCGGTCTCGATTGGACCTCATGGTATCTAGATAGAAGTATTCATATAAGATAGGCTGGAACTCCTCCCCATCAAGAACCTGATGATGTACTGCTTGTGAGATCACATCCCACCATCTCTTGGCGGAATCCTGAATCATGTACGTAGAGAGATTCACCTTCCTCTCTAGAGGCGTCTCCAGATGCTCGAAGATCGTCATCATGGATTCTAACCACGAGTCTACATCCTAGGGTCCTTCTTCCCCTATGAAGGTGGGAGGATGATACTTCTGAAAACCCAGTGTCAATTCTGAAATTGATGGGGTAGGAGGCAGTTCCCCCTGAAAGGCCTATATCATCCTTAGAAAGCCCTCCCTAAACTATGCATCAGCACTTGTGTTAGGTAACACTATGGGTTCCAAGACTGGCACAACTAAAGGATATGCAAGAAGCGATCAGCCATATCTGGTGTCTGATCACCGCCTTAAAACTATCGTACATCCGGAGGATGTATCGGTGGAATGACTCAGCAAGGTCAAGCGTAAACCATAGATAATTATTATCAAGGACTGAAAATCGAAACTATAAGATGGGAACATGCGAAATAAAACATTCCATTTTTGAGAAACATGACTACGTGGACTGTATGTCCCATACACAATGTGTTCCCTTAATCCATTCACATGGGCATGTACTTCTACCACAACTGGTCATGTAACATGCCATACACACATCATGTTGTCATAACACATGGCGTTTACTTGAATCCTCTTCCCCTACATGAGTCCTTCAACACGGTTAAGCTACACGGTTCTCCGAATGGAATACTACACAACCTGTAGTGTTGAAAAAACTCTATGTGTCCTTCTGTTCGGGAAGGACCAATTTTTCTTAAGTATAGGTTCTGGAAGCCACATAGAGGTGCCCTATACATGGTTGGTCACATGGCCTCAAGCGTATTTCCTCGAACATCAGAGGCTACTGAGTAGCAGTGAGGGCCTTGAGCGTGATAGTGGGGAGACTGTTCCATCATTGGAAGAGTAGCACAACGGAAGTAAAAAAGATAACAATACAAGAAGCAGTAATAACACCATACAAGAGTAACCAACAGAATACTAGAAGAAATAACAAATGGAGCACATATATAAAATGATGCACAATACGTATGTCTTGGAAAAAGGGAACACAATTCACAATGCTAGGAAATAGTACTAAACCAAAGTAGAAAAGAAAACAGATAAACATATTCTCAGAATCACAAGACTTGTCTTGGTCCTATGCTCTCCAGCTCCAAAGAAATCAATAACCTGAAGTAGAAGGGTGCTTCTCGTTATCTATACATGCAGAAATATAATCTATTTGGACCCAACAGAATGACCGAAACTTGATGTGACACTAAATACTAGTAGGAAACCACCAAAATATATGTCTCTAAAAGCTAGTTAATATATAACAGCAATAAGAAAAAGGAATGCAGTAAACAAGGAAGTACTCAGCAGTAAACAGTTCCACATTTCAAGCATTCAATTTCATTTATCAAACAACATCTGATCAAAGCAGGTAATCACAAAAAGGTAACCCTCTAGGAAATACTCACAACCTATCCCATCAGGTCTTACCAAACATCTTCCGTCAACCCTCTTGGAAGCACAAATAGTCTCACCTGTCTGGTTCAGCTAAAGTATAGAATCTTTGAGGAAGCACTCCCCATCAATTCCTCTTATAGTCCCATATCCTTACTAATGGCACTCTAGGGAAGCACTCAACGTCTCATTACCCCTTTAGCCCACATCGAAGAACTACAGACACCCTAAGGATCATTCAATGTGAATTACCCCTTTTGGACTCGCATCGTAATATTATAAAAGACACTCCGGATAAGCCGTTACATCCATTCTCCCAATGGTCTACTACACCTGGTTTTTACTGCCCTGTGTAAGTCAAAAAATCACGATAAAAGCGTATCAGCCAAGGTAACCCTCATGAACTACATGGATAGCAGTCTAGAGCTTATCTGCATGTCAAAAATACAAACACTCCATCCTACAACAATATCAATGGGTAACATTCAAGGCATACTAACAATCTAAGAAGGACCAATCGGTCCTAAATAAAACATGCATGTGAAAACACTTCCAAAGCACAACAATTAACACTTTTCACATTCAATTTACCTCTACTAAATCATGCAATCATATCAGGAAAACAAAAGATCTAAATCTGTAAACACACAATACCCCATTCAAGGGTATTGGGTGATTTTGCACATATAATCCATTGACTTTCTATAGAAAGGCACAAACCACCAAACCTTGATTTTGGGAGATCATTAAACATGAACTTTGATACTCGAATCTCCAATAACACCATATATCTACAAAATTTTCTAAAACGTTCAGCCGAAGATATCACAAGAGATATGAGAAATCAACTGATGGCGTTCTTGGAGAAGATAGAACTCATCAATGCAATTCCAACGCTACCAAAGGTGTTTGATTCGGAGGATGGATGCTCGGTTGGGGATCATCAAAGAACTGCGACCATACGATGCTCTCAGAAGAACTAGGTAGAGAAAGAGATGGTTATGTCTGTCAGACGTGACCCTGGTGTGTTTAGTTAAAAAAAATGTACACAATGTGTACTTTTTAAGTACACGACATGTACATGCCCTTACCGAGCCCCACTTTAGGCAGCCTCCAAGCCACTACACATGCTCGTGTGCATGTCCGCTACATGGCCAGTACCTATCTACTCGCGGTATCCAAGTACACTGAGTGTACTTATAATGCACACATCGTGTACATTGAAAACTTCCAGAGAAACCACTTCTCCCCAAAAACACTAGAAAAAGAAAAACATACCTGAAAATAAAATCCATGTTCATACACAAATCATGAAAATATATTTTTTAAAAATTCATTTTATTCATTATTATAATATTCTTTGTCAAGATTATTTTTGAAAAAATCCATATTATTTATTATGAATAATTAAAATAAACCCATTTATAAAACTATATTTGGAACAAATACATTATTTTATGAGAAATAAAAATACAAAAACTTGTAAAATAGAAAGTGTTTTAACAAATATGTTCAAATAAGAAAATTTATAACTCAAGGAATGGACATTGACTTACAAATACCCTTCCGTCATTATTAACATTATAAATAAATTTTTAATGGTGATTTAAAATCATATGTCTTTAAAACCCCTAAATAAAATCTTGATGTATAAAAAATTATATTCTTTGTATATATATACACATTTGAAATATAAAATTTCTATATAATAATTAATCATATATCAATGAAGAGATGTTGAGATGGAAAAGTTTACTTTATTTCCCTACTCATTCGATGAAACTCTATATTCATTTGAGTCATGATACATTCATATAATTCTATTTTTAATTTTTGTGATTATTTTAAATACTGTGACCTAATTAATTATGAATTTAGAGAGGGTTAATATGGGAAAAATTATCTGGGTTTCCCAAAATGATTCGAAGAATAATTTTATCATTAATGAATATAGGTGGTATCCTTTTTAAGAGAAAAATGAGATCTCTTGTAAACCTGAATTATTTTTTAGTTTTTACATGAAACTATTGATTCGTTAATGGATTATAAAGGAGATAATTTGGTGTGGAAATAAGTTTTCGGAGCAAAAAAACCTCAACCATTAATTTTAAGTCATGTTTTTAACAGTTTCTTCCATTACATAAGTAAAATAATTTTTTAACATTTTTTCTTTTTACCGGGGTAGCTAATTTTTAAACCTTGAAATTAATTTTAATTATTATAATTATAATTGAAAATATTATTTTATTTTAAAAATACGATTTCATATTTTAATATAATTTCTAATATCATATTCTCTAATTTCTGGAAATTGAATTTTAAAATATACATAGTTAATAACATAAAATAGTTTTCATAAAAATACTGTTTTTCATAATTACATTTCAATATAAAAAATTATCTTAAATTATAAATTTATTATAATAAATTTAATTATTAAATATTTTATTGTAAGGAATGACGAGTTCATTGAAATCAATTACTAGATAATAATATTAAAACACCTTTCTC
Source organism: Viscum album (assembly GCA_963277665.1). Lineage (NCBI taxonomy): Eukaryota > Viridiplantae > Streptophyta > Magnoliopsida > Santalales > Viscaceae > Viscum > Viscum album. Next base: position 1,254,967,173 of record OY728141.1, read on the forward strand.
AGGGATGATGATAGAAAAACATTTTGTTAAGCTAATATTTTAATTTTATTATACTATTTTTGGCATTACATATATGATCTCAAAAAATATATTAAATATCTTTATATTTCATTATGTAATGATATTTTAAAAAATAGGATATTATATCATAATGATAAAATAATACAAATTATTGTTTTGGTTAAATATGTATTTGTGGAACAAATACAATTATTTTAAAAATATTGAAAAAAATATCAAGTGAATTTGGATGAAATGTATTCAGAAATGAATTTAATTTTTTAAAATTTATAACAATCTTTTAAATTTTGAATGTGATGTAAAATATAAAATAATAGAAATGAAATTTATCTAAAATAATACTTTTTGTTATTCAATCACATTAATTATTTATCTTATAAATATAATTGTTTTCAATGGATTACTCTCCCTATTATTATTATTGATTTTTTTATTATTTTTTTCTAATATGTGTGGGTTCATTTACGTTGGTTTATTGTGTAACATAAGTTATTGAACTCAATACTAATTTAAGGAGGAAAATACTCAGGTCATTACATTATACCCCCTTAAAATGATTTATTCCTAGAAAATTCATTACATGGATGAAAACAAGCATGAGTATTTTTCTATAATAACATCCTCAGGTTCCATCATAGCATCCCCAAACATATGATTTGTCTATTGAATATTGGTCATATTACTTGTCCTGTTCCAAATCACATTATCTATAGAACCCATAATTTGTAATTATTTTTCATCATATAAGATATATTGTTCTAGTTGAATGGAATATATGTGTAGGACATGTGAATGGTATGGAATTTACATTCTCAAAATTTATTCATAGAACATCATATACTTGGGAAATGTCAATTAAGAGTGATATGTTATAAGTTATAGACCTTACATAATCACATATCTCAAGGGGACCGATATTCCAAGGGCCTAACATCTATTTCTTCATTAATTTAATAAATATATTATATGGAGATTTTTGAAGTAACATTGTGTCACCTATATCATAATCTAGATATCGTGGATGATTATTTGAAAAAAAAGTTTAGTCATATTTTTTTGGCATTAAAAGATTACTGAATGGATTGAATGTTCTCATTAATTTTCTTGAATATTTTTTGATTTATTAGCTTCATCTCTCGAAATTAATAATATAATATTGTATTCCTATATCGTTTCGCATACAGAACCTTATATGGTTCCATTTGAATTCCAAAATAGAATTTTTTTACAAAAACTATTGCAAGGGTACTTATTGATCCCAATATCATTGGAAAACCATCGAACAGGATCTCAACATATCATCTAGTGTTAGAATTTTTATCTTTGACTTACTATCTATATTTGGATGATAAGTAGTACCAAAATCTATATTCTACCCCCAATGCTTTCTGAATAATTATATAGAACCTCATGTAAATCATAAGATCTCCATCAGTTATAATGTAATGTGGGAATCCATGATTCTTCACCACTTCTATTATGTGTATCTATGAAACATTTTCTAGGGATAATTCATCATAAATTTCAATGAAATATTCTATATTAATAATCCAATCAACAATAACATAAATTGAATTGTATTATTTATATTTTTTTAGGTGTCCTATAAAAAAATCCTTTGTGATGATTCCCCATTTCCATATTAGTTTGGGAAATGGTTGAAAAATAAATTTAATAATTTTTTATTAAACATTAACATGCTAGAAAACCAATCATCATGATACATATTCTTCAATATCTCTCTTCAAATTATCTCAAAAAATGTTTTTCATTATGTATCAAAACATATTCTCTGATTCTAGATGAATACAGAAGGATGCGATATGATTTTACCCAAAATGTCCTTTTCCAGCACCATATTTTATGGGATAGATATCGAGTTTCAAAAACACATAACACTAGTTTTATCAATTTTTTGCTCGACAATATTCACTACCATTTTTTATAGATCCTTATCATCATTTTTGGATTCTTTTATATATTCATGAATGGATGTTTGAGTCGTATTTTATGTAATATAATGAATTCAAGATTCATCCATTACAAATCCTTGAATATTTGGTATATTTTAACCCTCATCATAGATAATTATTCATTATCTTTCCTAAATAAAGTATCATCCCCCATATTTTTCATCCCATAGTGGTTTTTTATTGAGCAATCATAATATTTTACATGTTACAACTATATCAAGGATTGGATTGTAAATTATAATGGTGTGAATATATATTTTAATTTTTTATGATTGGTATAAATATTTCACCTCTCACCAAGAGATAATGAAGCTATGTTTTTAGACAAAAGACCTTATATTCCCCTAAATGATGCGTCGATTAATATTTCTCTTTAGTTTAAATTTTTCAATAGTCATAAGAAGTAAAATTATATTTGTTAAGAGGTAGCCTCCCATTCCCTTATTTGAGGCATTAATATTTATTATAAACCCTTCCCCACATAAGGGTAATGTTTGTACATGAGTAATGAAAAACCATTTCATCAGTTCCATGAAACTGTATTATCATTAATTTATCTATGGGAAATTTAATCCCTTATGTATTAACATAGTTTTTTGGACTTGATGGTTGAGAAAAATTTCCCCTAATATATTTTTGATATCCTTCCAACAAAAAAAAATTATGGATCTTGATCATAATTGTATGTTTAGGTTATTGATCAATAACGATCATTTTTAAAGAATCTATGTATATTACATTTTTTGAGATTAAAAGACCCAAGAATTTATACTTTTATATTGAGAATTCAAAATTTATAAATTTACTATAGAACAACATATTTCATATGGTAATCAACATAATAAATTAATGATCATCTTGTTGTTCCTTTAATTGTTTTCTATATAAGGACATATTATATAAATAAAATCATTTAGAGATTCATGTTATATTTTAAGACTCTTTTAATTATATCCTTGATGCAGATAGGGAAATTAATATATCTAAATAGAATCATTAGGAAATCATTATTTATATACCTCATTTGGAATATCGCATTCAAAATAACTTCCCTTTGGACCCTTATATAATGATATATATATCAAATATCAATCATATAGAAGTACTGAGAACCTCTATGTTGATTGATCACATTATTTATATGGGTAGAATTATAATTATTAATAAATGAGAAATTGTTATACTGATGATAGTCAATTCATTGTCACATTGACAAAAGTTCCATCATATCAAATAGGACTTTTCTTACCGAAGGTGAATCACTACATTTCATTAAATACATTTCCAAATTCTCCATTGGATAATTTTTTAATTATACTAACTCAATGGGATCCACTATACATGAATCTCATATGATAAGAACAGATCCATTTTTAAATTCAATCAGGAACTCAATCTCAAACTTTTATGGAAGACCATATAGTTATTCTATAAATAATTATATACATTCACATATAATCAGATTGTTAATAATTTTTAAAACCTTATTGAAAATTTGATTCACGAATCCCTCATTATTGGGTATTTATAATATTTGTCCTAGGGTGGGATTATTATTATATAAATGATAATTAGATAATCTATAATATAAATTAACATATCATTTTATTAGTAATTGATATGGGGTTTATGTAGTTATAATAAATACATCCCCAATATCAATTATAATTCAACCAATGCTATAAGAATTGTATTTGTAGGAAGTATCCTCCAATAAATCTCAACTGAATATGAATTAAAAATCATTCTCTAGATAATTGAGAAACTATGTTTTTTTCAATGATATTTTGACATATGATACTTGATGTGACAATTCCACATTCTTATAAAATATGTGTTACATAATATAATAAGATGAACAAAAATCAAATTATGTATGTGTGGGTCTATAATAATGACTAAGTACACCTCATATCTCATTATTATCATGATCCACCTCATCAGTATTGATTTTTAATTCCCTTAATTATTCCATCTGTATTGGAGGCTATTGGGGTAAATTATTTTACTTGGTCCAATGGATGGGTCAATGAATAACATAGTGTCTAATAACGTTTATTTTAATGTATTTTAGGGTAGTTAGATCATTAATTTCAGCCTTCTCTAACTCTACAATGTTAATGAGCCTAGTTAGTATACATTAGTAGGTTTACACATGGTGGCCATTTTATCCAAAAAATAAACACATCCCTTATAATTTAACGAAATTATATACATGATTACTACTACATTTTTTTACATAGGGGGTAGAAATAACTTACACTCATACAACTTACAATTGGGCCTCACTTGTAATTTTCCCATCACATTTCCCTCTATATAGTTCTGAGAAACCACAAATTCTAACTCCACCATTATCTCAAATTATTTGACATATTCATTTCATTCAATTCTTATTATGGCCGAATCCTTCCAAATATTAGGTTTTAATACACTAAGATAATGATTTATTTTATTTTTGGATCAGAGATAAAACTATATGGTTATCTTGGAAGGCTTGTAATTGTTTCCTTTTATGAACCAACTGAATCATTGATATTTAGATTCATTTCCAATAATTATGCCCCATCTATGTCAAAATATTTCAAGGAAAATACATTTTAATGAAGAGATTATTTTATTATTACCAACCCATTGAGTTTAATTTTTATTCCTTCATTGTATTTCTATTATGTTTCTATCGTTATTCAACATCTCATTTTAAATGAAAAAATTATAGAAATACATTTTCATTTTTTGAGTACTATATAATGTGAAATATAAATTCTATTTCATTCATCCATGTTATGAGTATTTTTAGATCCATATAATGATAATGGAAATTACTGTTTGAAAAATATAATATAATGATACTTTATCCATGGTAAAATTAAGAGATTAATATGGTTTACATTATTATAAAAATATTTATATAGTTGAGTGAGTATTTTGATTATCTCTTATACTCTAGATCTGATTTCATTTTGTTGTTCATCGTGGAAACCATCACATTTTGCATCATGACCATTGTTAAATTAAGATTGTATGGTTCTATCTAGAACTAAAATCATAATGAAGTTAAAAAGAGTGATGAAAATTTAGTATAATAACAAAAAATTACAAAAAATAATATCATCCTTAAAAATATATTATTCATTGAAATTATCATGTCAGTATATAATTCATTTAATTCAACCTATATCATTCTTGGTTAAACACTAGGTCACGTTTCACATTCTTCTTAACCAAATACCTAAATGATAATTGAAAATAAATCTTTCAAAATGTATTATAATGTATTTGAGATTGAATAAATTATATCCCTCAAGAGTATCATCCCAGTTGTGAAATTATGAATATTTTTTTGTTCACCAAGTCATGGATGATTTAACAACAAACCGAACCTCTTAGAGTTTACTACCTCAATATATAACTATGTGAGATCCCACATACATATTTTTTTATCCAAAATATGAAGAATAGTTTATAAAAAAACATACTCAATACATTATTAAAATTTTAGGATGTCATCATATATATAGAATTATCTCTATGGTTTTTCACTATGGTTATCTAAACATTATTCTAAAAATAGCTTATCTTTTCTAAAAAAAGTAATAATTTCTACATATAACAAATATAGATAACCATGGTAAAAAATACATTACTATAAATCATTTAATTATTTAAAACAAAAAAAAAATTATAATAATAATATCGAATGGGCTGATAGGTTAAATATTATTAGATAATAGAATCATAATTATTATATTTAATAATACATGGTATCATTTCTATTTATTTTTATAACTATAAACAATATTTAATACATATCATTATTAAGTATCATCCTCATTACCTGGTAAATGAATCCACAAGAACAGGTTGATCTCAAATTCATAAAAAATTTTCAATAAACATTCCCTAAATGTTGATTTCAAATGAGTAAATATATGCATTAGAATAAAAAATATTATGTAATAAAGGGTAACAACCATTAAACATGCATTAAATTCAATGTTCCAAGAAAAAGGACATGAATCCCTGAAATATCATTATGGGTGAAAAATATCTATATTACATATTATAGCCATTTATCGTAAACCATGAAAAATTAATATATGTTTATAATGAATAACATCCTTAAACATTGTATCTAAGATTATCATAATGAAAAAATTACATTCATGGGACAAATTATGAAAACATAAGAAAATGGTGGATAAAATATTTCAAATATGGTACATAATATAGTACATGGACAGAACTGCCACACTATGAGCACCTACAATTATGAGTTACAAAAACTATGTCATGAAAATATTATATTGTGATATTTTAAAATTTAACCAATGATTTAAAGAGTTATAATGGACCAAAATGACCTAGATTTATACCTTTTCCATGTATCATTCATTTAATATAGTACCATCCAACCATGGTTTATAAAGAAACCATAATCCCTGAATTACAATGGAGACAGTTCCCTTGGTTTGTAAAAAACAACTCATCCTTATTTAATGGCAAAACACCAATCAATCATCCATAAATATGTGTAACACTTAATAATCATTTAAATTTCATGTCATAATGTACCCAAGATAATAAAATGGGTTTTTTAAAACTTGTTCAATATAAATAATTCTATTTAATAAGTGTTCATAAGAAATAAAATTAATTCATAAAACATCCAAAAATTATTAAATTACATCACGAACTAAAATATTTGATAACAATAACATGATCCCCCAAAAAAATAACATAATTAATGGATAATATGGGGTGATACATGAAGCATAACTGAATTAGAGTATTATAATTTTCGGGATAATGAAAACCAAAACACAAAAAAATAATTTTTTAAAATATTAATGTATTCATCATTCTAAAAGTGATAGTCATTAGTCACTTTTTATAATGTATTCATTTTTTATGAAAAAAGATATGAAATCATTTTTTTAAAATGTAATTGGTTGAAAAAATATTTATCTATAACAATTAAATGTGGATGTATTTAAAATGTAATTTAATTGAAAATTGTAATTTAGATAAAAAAATTATTACCCAAGGAACTGAGTTTCTGTTACCATGTCCCTTAGGGATTTAGAAACATTTGAATCAAATTTCAGTTGGAGATTGAAAATAATAAGGATATATAGATCCCATCATTTAATCATGGAGTACTACCAAATACATTTTTTTAAAATATTTACACCATAAAAATAAAAAAACTTTTCCTAAAATTTAAAAATGTCTCAATGAAGAGTATATAAGATCAAGAAACCTTATTTTTTTCCCTACATAGTTTGTGTCACTATAACCTTTTTAGATAATTATCCATTCCTTGGAATACACTTTTTAATTAAAGATCCTAGGCTAATATATTTTAAAGAACTTATTTAGTTTAACATCCCCGACCCTATATCCACTAAATGGGTGCTCCCAGATGGGTGGTTACAAAACATTAAGCATGCCTCCCTATATGCCATAGTTTTCCAACTAGATAAGGGGGTTCAAATAGTCAATTCAGGAGACTATACCCCATATTTATCAGATTAAGACACAATTGAAGATAAAAAATAGCGGAATAATATCGAATAATATAAGAGCATACATAAACAACCATTCCTAAAATAGGGTACAACCATGTCCAAAAGTAAATATGCCATGCCATTCTATTTGTGAATAAGTGAAAAAATATAGTAATGAAGACAAACTGAGAAATACAAAAAATGGTCCTGACACAATGTAAGGGTCATCCTCCATGAATACTCATTCCAACCACAATCCATTGTAAGAGGAATTTCTCATGTCCTGTCCTGCAAGCATGAAGTCTTCTCAGGTACCCAACGGTGGCCCGAGCAAGGTGTGAGTAAAACTCAGTAGGCCACCGACAATTATGTATATAAAATATCCAGTATAAACAATTATCCATGAATAAAAGAAAACAATAATAAGTGAAAAGGTAAATATTATGTGGCCTTAACTAGTTTAGATCCATTACCAGCATTTATTACCATTTCCTTTTCATAACATTTCATTGCATTTACCATGGGTCCATCATACACAAATAGTTAAATGGGATTAAATTACACATTCACATAGATGAGGAAAAACACACAGTTGTTCTATCTCACTAGGGCCAACTTCCTCATGTCGACTTTATCCTCACCTCGAAGCCTCAGTTCGGGTGGATTCAACCGATAGGGAAATAGAGCATCGTCATCTTCCTTAACATGTGCAGTAGTGGTGAAGTTTAGAGCCTCATTCCAACTCGACCAATGGGTGTAGAACCTCATTCAATACCCCACAATACCAATATATGTCCACATGCTATACATATATATATCCATTAACTATTCACACAACATCTCAACAATTTCCCATGGAAACCATTAACCATAACAATAAAAGGAGTTTCAACACCATTCCTTAACCCATTAACAATTTTACCACATTTCACATCATTTATCCATTTAGACCAATTCACTTTTATTGCGCTTATATCACTAACAATTTATTCATTTTTTCTATCTCATTAGGCTTTGTTCATTAATCCTAACTCACTAAGCTACTTTACCATGAGCATAACCCATTCCATTATGGTATTTAATAATTTCCACATATTAAAACAATAACCCATATGTTATCATCAATCCTAGCTGCATCATCTAGCATCTAACCCAACACAATTAATCACATCAACATGTTTATCAAGGTCCATACATAATTACACAAAAATCTCACTTGTTCTTCACAAAAACCATATGTCCGGAAAAGTCGTCACACACCATGCATAGAACTCGATTAGTCTAATCACCATAAATTGATCCCATGGGGATTGTTAGGTTCTCCATCTACCATTTTATGACAATTTTACTAAAAAATGCAAAGGTTGATCATAATATACCAAGAGAAACCCATGAAAAAAACACACGTACCCAAATCAACAAATAAACCATGGATATAAATGGTAGACCACCTACCTCAATTCAGTGGTTGAACACACTCTTAATAGATCCCTTATATTCCACATAAATCAGACCATAAATATTCAACATAGATATCACCCAAAGACAAGGGTTTTAGATCTTTGGAAAGAGAGGAGAAGAATATACATACAGTAATCTCAATAGAGATGTAAGGATGGGATTAGCCTTACCCAGAACTTTGATCCGCAACCATCTGTAGAAAGAATGCCATAGAAATGAGGTAGATTGATCTCTTGGAGATATTGGTAGATTTGGTTCATTCATAGGGTGAAGAGGGGTGAAATGGGAGGAAATACAAAGTTGGGGTAAAAAATTCTTGAGTGGAAAAATTGTAACTTTTAAAATGGTTCTAGGCTGCATGGTTTACCCGCTAGGTTTTCCAAACCATGGGAAACTGTGTTGGGGCCACTGTCTGAAATCCCACTTCATATATGGTTTCCTGGGTTGTCCACATAGTTATCACTAACTATGCATAGACTATGAAGCCTTCCCATAATCCCCCACTTTTTTCTTTTGTTTATTCCCCGAACCCCTGGAACACCCCCAACATCCTAAAAGAAATGGGTAAGATCATAATCAACAAAAAAAATTTATTCAATCAAAAACATAAATGATAACATTCCTTTCCATGATCCAGGATCTTTCAACCTCCCCACTATATAATGGCTCGTCTTCATGCTTAGCTACCATGAATTATTGCCCATCCATTGGAATGGGGTCAGGCCACTAAGCCCACATATCTGATTCCTTCTCCCATGTTTCATTCTGAACATTACCATGCTGCCACTGTACTCACACTAATGGAACAACCATTCCATTAAAGGCATTATCACTACGATCAATTACATGAACCGGACTGTCCTCAAAGGAGGCATCAACATCAAGATCAACACTCTAAATATACACCACCTGATTAGAGTATGGGTGATACTGCCGATGCTACAAGACATTAAAAAAAATCATGCACCCCGCTATACCACTGTGAAAGAGGTAATCAGAATACCACTGGACTAATCCTCTCCACAATATCAAAATTACCCCCCAAACCTGGGTACCAAAATTCCCTGCTTCCGAATCTATTGGTGGCCCATCCATGGAGACACTCGATTGAACACACTATCACTAACATAAAACTCAAGAGTTCTATGTCTCTGATCCACATACGTCTTCGGCCAACTGTGATCCATTACCATCATTCTTTGAATCAACTCAACTATCTCTAAAGTCTCTTGTACGAGACACGGTCCCAAATTATTGCATTCCCTGGCCTCTAACCACCACAAAAGAGATCTACGCGACCTCCCATAGAGAGCCTCAAACGGTTCCATCTAAACCATAACATAAAAACAGTTTTTGTAGGAAAATATAATAATTTAAAAAATATTCTACTAGGAACCACCGGTTTCTAAGATGAAATCCCTAATCATGTATTCCAACACATGGATTGTATACTCCCACTAGTCATCCGTCTGAGGGTGGAAATCTGTACTCAAAAGCACATGCCTATCAAGAGCCTTCTGCAACTCTTTCCAGAAGTGTGATGTGAAATGAGGATCATGATATGAAACTATAGACTATTATACACCATGAAACCATACTATTTCATGAACATACAGATCACCCAACTATTCAATAGTGTATGTCTCATGAATTACTAAGAAATGAGCCAATTTAATTATCTGATCTACAAACACCAAGATTGAATAATTATTTTGGGGCCTCCTTGGAAGACCCAGAAAAACAAATCCATTGTCCCATCACCCCACTTCTATTATAGAATGGGTAATAGATGTTACAAACCACCTAGGCATTGAGGATCTTCTTTTACCTATTGAAAGGTAAGGCACCGCGCCCCATTGCCTATAACTTTCTTTTTCATTTCTGGGCATCAAAATTGCCTATAATGATCATAATACATCTTTGTCAAACAAATATTCACATCCCATTTCAATGAATTAAAATCCCACATAAATTACTCTTCCATGCATACATGAAAAACACATGACAATGAACACAAACAACCACATCCACACCGACCGCCCAACCAGAAGGTGGCTCCCGACGTTTATGCCTTTCCTTTATGGATTTTTTTTGGATCATCGAGATGAATTTCCATAACATGACTCAAAAGAGTAAAATATATATCCACGGATGCTAGAGTCACCTGATCCTTTTCCTCCTGCACATCAATGTGCATCTCCGTGATCAAAGCCAACACCTTCCACTCGGTGTTGGATTCTTGAACCACCTACTTCTGAGCCTTCCTCCTCAAAGAATCAGCTACATTGTTTCCTCTCCCCAGTGTATATAACATATCAATGTCAACATACTAGAGATACTATTCCCATATTTTCTACTGAATATTCAAATCCAGCTGTGAAAATATATAATTTAGACTATTGTGATCGGTATACACCGTGAACTGTTCCCTCAAAAATTAGTTCCTATAGAACATTAAGGCATAAAATACTTCAACCAACTCAAGAGAATGAGTTGGATAATTATTATAATGGGGTTTCATTTTCCTCTAACCATAAGCCACAACCTGCCCCTCTAGCATCAACACAGCCCCAAGCCTACTACCGGAAATATCACAAAATAGAGGATACATCCTACCTAGCTCGGGTAAGATCAAGATAGGTGCAGTCATAAATCACCTTTTCAAATCATGAATGGAATTTTCAAAAACCTCAGACCAATCAAACCTGATTCCCACCTTTTTCAATCGTGGAATTGGTGCTGCTATGCGATTGAAATCTTGGATAATCTCTACTAATTTCTAGCTTAACCCAAAAAACTGCGAATAACTAAAACACACCTGGCATTCTCCCATGACACAACGGTTGGCACATTCTCTGGATCCACCAAAACACATGCCACAGAGATGATGTGACCCAGAAAATTGACTTCTCCAATCCTCAAATGACACTTTAATAGCTTTGTGTAAAGTCGATGATCTCTTAGTGTACTCAAAACGATGTCAAGATAATGGGCATGATCATCATGAGTTTTCAAGTACACCAATAAGTCATTAACAAAGACAATGACGAATGGATCCAGATAAGGGTCAAGGATTCAGTTCATAAAATCCAATAACATCGTCGGTGCTTTGGTCAAGCTGAAAGTCATTACAACAAACTCAAATAACCCATATCGACTCATGAAAGTTTTATGTAGTACATTAGAAGGCCTGACCCTCAGCTATTGATAACTTGGTCATAGATCAATCTTATAAAATACTAAATCACCCCTCAACTGGTCAAATAGGTCATCAATTCTTGGAATAGGGTTCATATTCTTCACCGTCATCTCATTTAACATCCGAGAATCAACACAAAACCTTAACGACATTTCATCCTTCTTTGAAAAATGAACAAGAGATCCCCAAGGAGACGCACAAGAACTTATGAACCCCTTACGCTCCAAATCCTCAACATGAAACATTAACTCATGGAGTTCATTCGATTCCATTTGTTATGGTAGAATAAAAGCTGGCTCCGCTCCCGGCAGCAACTCAATCATGAACTCAACATCCCTCTCAGGTGACAACCTTGAGAAATCATCAAGAAAAACATCCTGAAACTAATCCAATACTAGAGGGAAGAAATACTATTCCACTATTTCATCATCAAGAACAAGGCAAGCTACTTGAGATGTGAGCCTACCCAACAGCTGACAAAACAAACCTTCATGAGATGCTCGAACATCCCACCATTATCTACGATGGACGTATGTATCACCCCCATGTTACCTGAATGATACCCTTCGATGATAATAGTTTATGTGTTCCCAATATTACACCAACCATTACATACCCATGATCAAGCTAAAACCCTACATATCGAGAATGAAAAAGGGCCACATGAAATGATACCCACCGAATTCCATAGAGGATCCCTTACACATCATGATGTATTCATTTCGCACCCCCAACATAGTGTAAATTTACATCACCCCACACAAACTATCCATAGATAAACAAAACTCTACCATAAGTATAGTAGAAATAAATCATTATGTAATGCCAGTGTCAAACTAGACACTAGAAATTGTATATGATACAAGGATCATATCTCAGATGGTTGATGGCCCAACCTCTCCATCACGAGGTTTAGATTGAACTACATGAAGTTGACCTGCCCCTCATCCCTAGGATCCAACTTGTGTGCCCTGCACTACACTACCCTACTGACATGGGTGATCTTGCCCTGAAGTTCCACATCTTCCGCCCCTACTAGTATGAACTATGGAACTCTAACATCCTTCCTGATAAGGATTAACTGATCCCTTTACCCCTCTTGGAATCTGCCTATCACCATATTCATACTCTCTTGTTGTGGGTTCTTACAAAACCTCTGCATGTGTCCCAATCTGCCGCATGAACGACACTCAACAGGAGTTCGATGACACTAACCAAGCATGTGCCACCGCCTACCGCACTAATAGAAGAACACATGATCACTTCCCTGAGTGGATGACCCTATATTCAGACCACCTTGTACACCTCATCACTACTAAAAACATCCAAAACGATGCTTCCGGCCCTTGGAATCTGCACCACTTTCCTACCCAGAATGATTGAGAGGCCCACAACCTGATTCACATTTCATGTTCGCCTATGAGATAATATCTTTTTCCACTACCTCTTTAATAATCTTCAAAAAAATGATATTCACCTAAGACCTAATGTCATGTCTCATTCCATCCTGGAAATTCCTTGTAACTACTGCCTCATACCCCGCCAATGATGGAACAAATCCTCGTAGGGTAGTGTAGCAACCAACATACTCCATCACAAACATTGAACCATGAGTCACACTAATGAACTATGCATCCTTCTCATGCCATAAATTCATGGGATATATATGATCTAGAAACTTTTCCTGGAAATACTTCCACAACATCCCCCCAGCATGCTCAGTCTGAGATTGGATTTCCCACTAACATTTTTCCTGGCCTCGAAACATATAAGATTCTAACATGAGTTGCATCCCAAAAGGAGTATCCAGATGATCAAGTATCATGTGGACAGACTCTATCTAGAACCCTGCTGCCTCTGGCCCACCCTCTCTGGTAATTTTCGAAGTTTGTTGTAGCTGAAACTCTCTAGTGAGAACCAACATAAGTTGTACGACCCACCCTCGGTCCCAATCCATCGTATGCATAAAATATCCCATGTTATTTTCAAACTTCTCTTTTCCACATGCGAAGACTACTTCACTCTCTTTCTCATCTACTGGAGAAGTGTTCTTATCAACATCCTCTTACTTTGGTTCTCATTGACGTGGTGGAATTTTTTTACATTTCCAAACATGTGTTCTAGAACATATACATTAAAAAATTCACAACTTCATAACTAGAAGGCTCTTCACCATCCACCAAACCCATAACATTCAAGAAAACACCACCCCAGACATCCCTACTGTGGTCCATGATCCACAAGGGTAAAAAACCATACCCCACCACAAGGCACACACAATATGTAACAAGAAACATTTTAACTCATTAAAAACCATTAATTACACCTATTTTCTTAATCACCCAATATCATTATTTTATCTTAAACCCTTTACATTGCTTCATTCATGACATTTTCTGTTTCCAAATATCAATATACAAGGTGGATTCTATATTTCATGCCTCACACACCCGACCCATTTGTTCCTACCATGAATCATGTCACCTTTCTCTCTAGGTGCCTACAATGATTAATCAATCCACAACCTCATGACATTGTGGCCATGAGTAAAATATCATATAATCATCACATCACACAACATGTGCATCAACCAATGGTGAAATATCATATACTATAACATCTTACATTCATGAAAAATAATTACAACCATGGGTGACATGGGTTTCCCTCATATATGGGTTATCTACTCCCATGAATGAGATCATTACCAAGGCCTAACACATCCTAACTCATTTATACCATACCCAAGTAGTAATAAAGAGAAATGAACCTATTTTGACACCACTTGGTAATGTCCCGGACCTAGAACCCACTAAAGCGGTGATCTGAGCCGAGTGGTTACATGACCTTAAGCACTCCTCCCTATACAAGAAAGGTTTACGACTAGCAGTGGGGGTCCAAATTGACTATTGCAGAGAATATACCCCCTTTTTATCAGAGTAAAACACAATAGATGATAAACAAATAGTGTAATAATAACCAAAAATATAAAATCATGAATAAACAACTATTCCTAAAATGGGGTACAACCATGTCCAATAGTAAATATGCCATGCCATGCTACAATTGAAAAAGTGAACAAATCTCGTAATGAAGACAAATTTTAAAATACCCAAAATGGTCATAACACCATGTACGATTCCTCCTCCACAAATACCCATACCAAGCCAACTCCCTAACAAGATCCCTTTCCCTTCTATTGACCTAGATGCATAAAGTCTGCATTGGTACACAATGACGGACCAAGAAGGGTGTGAGTAGAACTCTGTATACAACCACCAACAGTGTTTGAAAAATATATAGTACAATCAATTGTGCATGCAAAAAAATAAAATTAATAATAAGTGACAAGTAAATGATTAAGTGGCCTTAGCTAGTTTAAATCCATTACCAGCATTTATTAAAAAAAATTTACCTTCCGATTTCAATGAATTTACCATGGGTTCATCAAACACTAATAGTTACATGGGCTTAAATTACAAAATCACATACATGAAAAAATTGAAATAGTTTTCATATCTATTTATGACAGACTTCCACATGTCAACTGTATCCTCACCTTGAAGCCTCAATCTGGATGGATACAACTGACAGGGAAACAAGGCATCAGTCCTCTTCCCTAACCCTTGCATTAGGGGTGGAGTTTGAGCCTTAGTCTAACTCAACCCGTTGTCATAATACCTTAGTCAAACCCCCACAATACCAAGCTATGTGCACTTGATATACATATATGTATCAATTAACCGTTTAGAGAACATCAAAACCATTTCCCAAAGAAAACATTAACCATAACATGAAAAATTAGATTTTACACCATACCTCAACCCATTAACACATTTAGCACATTTCACATCATTTATCCATTTATCCCAATTACCATGTGTTAGGCTTATTGTACTAAGAATTCATTCATCATGACTATCTCACTAGGCATTGTTCATTATGCCTAACTCACTAGGCATTATTACCATGCTCATAACCTATTCCATTATTCTTTTAATCATTCCCAATTATTAACCCAATACCACATAGGTTATCATGAATCATAAGGGAATAATCTAGCTTCTAAACCAACATAATTAGTCACCTCAACATTTTTATCAAATGCTCTATGTAATTACATAACAATTTCACTTGTTCTTCACAAAAACCTTTGTTCTGGAAAAGTCGGCACAACCCATGTGTGGCCCTAGATTAGTCTCATCACCCTTGACGCATCCTATGGGGATAGTGAGGGTATCCATTTACATTTTTAAGAACTATTTTTCCTAAAAATTAGTTGGGTGATCAAAAAATACCATTAGACACCGAATAACAAAACCACACATGCAAAAATCCTCAAATAAACCATGGGATATAACTTGTAGACCACTTGACACTATTAATTTGGTGAAATAACTCTTAATAGATCCCTTAGATTCCACATCAATCAACCCTGAAAGATTTATCATAGATCTCACCCAAATATTATGGTTTTAGAGAATCATAAAGATAAGAGAGGAAGATACAAACCCTAAACTCATTATAGAATCAAGGATGGGATTAGAATTACCGGGTGTTTTGATCCGCAACCAAAGACCCCAAAAACTCTATAGTAATGAGGGAGATTGATCTCTTAGAGATCTTGAGAGATTTGGTTCAACCCTATGGTGATTAGGGGTGAAATGGGAGGAAATACTGAGTTGGGGTTAAAAATACCAGAGTGGAAAAATTATAATCATTTAAAAGTTCGTAGGCCACACAGTTTACCCACATGGGTTGCCAAACCGTTCACAAACCTTACAACGGCCACTATCCAAAATCCCACCTCCTACACGGTTTCCTGGGTTTTCCACATTGTTATCACTAATAGTGTCGAAACCGTGTGACCTATGATTAAAACCCCCACTTTGTTTCCATTTTTCTTCTGAAACCCTCATAACACGCCCGAGACTCCTTCAGGATTTGGGTAAGCACTTAATCCATAAAAAAAATGGATTCAAACCAAAAATTAAATGACAAAAAACCTTGACTTGATATGTGATCCTATATTAATAATTTTAGATTGATTTATGACTTGAAAAAATTAGTATAGTTTCTATGAATAATACTACGTTGTGTGAAACATTGAAAGGTTGAAGTGTCATACTTTTATAAGAGATTAAAAGGGTACATTTGGAAATATTAGTCATTTTCATATAATTTGATTGCATTAATTGAGGGTTTAGGATGTAAAAATTGATAATGTGGGGGGAATCTTTGGGGAGGGTAGAAACACATCGTAACCACGCATTTTAGAGAATTTTTTGATAGGTTTTCTTAACTTTCACTAATAAAAAACCTTCTAATCATTTTCAATTCATACTAGGGATACTATTTATTAACCAATGTAAATAATTAAGGTAGAAAAAAATTATTTTTACCTTTTTACCTTATTTAAAAATTATAATTAATTTTTTTTTAAAAACTATAATATCAAATTGTTAGATTTTTAAAAGTTAATTTTATGATAATCACACATAATCAGAATTTTTATTAAAAAAATATGTTTTTTCAATTTAAATTTATATATAAGTTAAACATATCAATATTAATTATTTTATTAATATAAAATCAACAATTATAAATTGAATAAAGGTTATTGGAGATTCATATAAATCCAAAACCAAATCTCACTTGATTATACATTATTCTTATAAAATATTGAATTTTTTTTGTAAACTAAAATTTTAATTTAATTCTAAAATTGATAGAAATATAGGTTACGAGATAAAATTATCAAATAAATAGTAATATATTTGATTAATAATAATATTTTGAAAACATATATGATACACATAAATTATTTTAAAATAAAAAAAAGATAATATTCACAAAACCACTATTTATTAACTACAAAAAAATATTACTAGAAAAAATTGAAATATAATGAAATATAAATTTTGATGTGAGGAATTTAAAAATTGAAGCATATATTATCAATTTATTATCATAAAAATTGTATATTTATTTTTGATCAAAAATAATTTTTTTTAATATATCCATTTTAAATATAGAGATATATTAATTATTTATCATCTTAAAGTAACAGATTTAAATGATTTACTAAAATAGAATTTATTAAGAATATGATAATTATGTAATTATTTAATTCTATCCTTAATTTTCATTTTGATTCACATGTAAAAAATTTAATCTAACATAGTATTTATTTAATGAACAAACCGTGTGGTTAGTTACACACATTCATTGCAACATTGTATTCCACATCAAAGGGTTTTTGTGGTTCACAAATCTATGTCCCATCATAAGACCCAAAAAAATCCTCTTTTGTTGGTCTACCAAATCCCAAAATAGTACGAAAAAATTCACTAATAAAATGTTTTAATACCCAAACCCAGATCACTCTAAACTCTAGTTGAACCAGACCACCTTGTGATCTTGGAAATTCATCCACAAAAACTAGAGGATACCGAATACATATGATATTCTTAAGAAATATCATGGGAATTATATATACACTATATTAGTGTATAGAAAATTAAAAGAATTTCTAACTATCATCCAAAAAATATCTAGCATAGAATAAGATATATGTATAAAACATGATTTAACAAAAATAAATGTAACAAATTAATTCAAGTGATCGTACACTAAATTATACATACAGACTCAGAAGAGCATAAATTGGGCATATCAATATATGAAACATATTTAGAATTAAAAAATAAATAGGGTTCTAATCCAACACTATGTTATACAACCTCCTGATACTTAATCCTATTCTAGGTTTTCCATCTCGACCATGATATTCCTATTCAAGATCCTTAGAACTATTGTTCCTTCAATAACCATGTGTAAACTGCTCAGGTACCAATTTTCAATGTAGACCCGAGTTGGACATGGGTATATAAACAAGTAGAAAACCACCAATGTGGTCTCATTATAATAGGTATATTAAGTGAAATATATAGGTGACTTGATAAATAATTGTCAATAAATTAACAGGAGTATATAAATAAAAAAATAAAACAACAATTGTGCATACTTCATCCCTATCCTAGAATATATCTATGTATATCGTGGAGACAATGTGATCTGACATATTACAACCCCAACAAGGGGGTCCTCATATCACCTATTCTAAAACCAATAACTATAATATATCCTCATTTTTGGGACCACGATAAAACATATATACTTCGTCCAAAGGATGGGTGTCATTGTGCGCAACAAAATTACTCCACCACCCAATATAAAATACTAATATCTCTCCAAAAATATGTATCATTAACCTATAATATTATACTTATCTCAAATATGGAAAATTACACAAGTAATATGGACCCCTTTATTAGATATTTCCCAACCAAGAAGAGAAAATAACCAATGAATGCTTCTAGAATTCTCTATCCCAAATTAACTGATCAAACCTAACTCCAAATACAAGAAATATCCAATTATGGTATCATATTCATTACCATTGGTTGTCTTCGAATAAAATATTTACATAGACAACCCCTATGTGGGTTTTCCTAGCACATAGTTTTATATAATAATAACCACCCTTAAAAAAATTTCTAACTATAATAAAAGACCACCCCTATAGGTATTTTCCAGAGAATATATATGGGTATTCTTAAGGGTGAATAAAAAATTAGCTAAAAATAATCATTGACCTTGTTTTATAAATTTCATAAACCAACCATCACTATTTTACTTCCATAATATCCACTTAATGATGATATATAAGTGTGGTACAAACTAAGGTATCCAAATGTAATGCAATATAAGGGAACCCCATAAGAGGAGATCATTAAAACACAGTCTTGGGATATCACCCTATTCTAAGAGGAAGACACATTCCTTGTAATTATCTATTAGATAGAACAAACCCACTAGATTCTCTACTTATGTCACATTGGAAACAAAGTAGGAGATAGAGAATGACCCATACCATCCCTTAAGTTATCACTATATTTGTTTGATATCTGAAACTATATACATCCATCCTATTTGAAACAACATATTTAAACAAATACTAGAGAGAAATAAACAAACATATTATTCATGCAATTAATTCCATTAGATCCAATTTTTCCTTTAGGTCCTTACTTGGGCTATAATGTCCAGTCATCACTGATAACCTCACACCTCCTACTAGAGATGTCTAAGGATCATATAGAGGTGTTCCATAATATATTCAGAACAATTTAAATCTTGGATAACCTCTAAGGGGTGCTAATGTAATATATAACTCATCTCGTGGTTATGGCCTAATCCTTATGTTACCAAGTCCTTGAGATGATTCCAACTGAAAATGATATATTGGTTCATACTTTTTAGGTTCATTGTAATCAAATAATTCTTCACTAAATATGAAAAAACATAAATAAAATTTAAAATTCAAATTGATTACGAGATAACATCCATTTATGGCTATCTTTCACATCACATGCAACATAAAAAAATACTATGGGAATGTGCATGGGACCAATAACCTCATTGGGATATTTTCCGATTTATTTATATAGGCTGGTAGGTATTCCAAGGCACAATGAGGTCTTCCCTTTCTCAATACAAATAATGCTAACACCATAGGAATCTATCTCAAACTAAAAAACCAAAATAAATTAATTAGATATTATAACACTCAATAATGAAATTAAATTACACTATATATTTAAAAAAACTCACTAATTAATTATGATGTGTTGATACCATGTCTAATCAACCTTCGAATACCCTGGACACACCATTGGTCTCAATAATTTCTCAATACATATGTTATGGATCCATTAATCTAATTAAACTAATTTAATTTTTCATAAAGAATTCAGAAAATACATGGAACAATATACCATTGACCAAAAAGTGAACTGTTGTATCTTGACATCATATCATCATGTCCCCTCATCAGGAATCTAAAACATACTCATGGTTTTGGAAAATTTCATCATTCCCCAGTGGAATCATCACAAATATGAATATAAAACAAACACCTACATCAATATGGCGATGTTTTAAATATGTGAAAGGTGGTGAGGATATTTAAACCTTACATCTACAGTAAAATTAACTCAATATACTAGGAAAAAATTAATTGAATGGAGGAACTGGGGAGTCTGAAACCTAGTTATCTGAACCCAAGGTTAGAAAAAAATGATTTAACCTCTCAATTAATATTTGAGTGGGGGTGATGGAATCTAAAAACTCCAATTTAAACCCCATTGGAGAGTTAGTGTCTCTATTAATTAGCATATGATACTTCAAGACACAATCAAACAACCAATGGTTTTCTACAATATTAATTGAAGCAACCTCCCAATCCCCATTCAAAGACCTCTAGATACATTTCAATAGACTATGAATGATATGATATAAAAACCATCCATAGAGGGATTAAATCCTTTATAATTCAATTCAAATATCACACCTCAACATTGATACAATCCAAAAATATCAATGTATACAGTCCCCTTTGGGGATTTTCATAACCACATATATAGAAGGAATTATAGAGTAGGTTGGTTCATAAGGAGTTTTTATTTGAATAAATAAGGCTTGGAGTTCATTATTTAATATGGGGTTTTTTATTTACTTTATGTGGATTATTGATAATGTGGGATGTCGTTGATTGTGATTTCAGGATATGTTGTGTTTTTTGTTTCGGATTGGACTATAGGTGTAACCGAGTGGACCTTGTCTAGCTATCAGGTTCTATCGTGGAAGTAATATAGTACATTGAGATTTATGTTAATTTTAGGGGTGATTATAGAGAGACTCCTTTTTAGGGAGTGACTTGCTTGTTGTTTATGAATCATCTTCGTTGTCGCTGAGTGATGGGAATAATGATACTAGTCAGTTGAATGTCTTAGTTTCCATATATGTGATCGATGGATGAGTTGAATCAGTGATGAATTAGTTCTCTATGTTATATATTGTAAATTTATTATCTATCTAGGAATCTTGAGTGTGATACATGTTATTATGGGGAGGTTTTTGTTACCCACATCATCATAGTATGAGAATATCAATGGATATTTTCTGGTTTTCATGTGTTCTTTTGAAAGTAAAATTTTCATTTCTCTGTTCAAAATATTATCAAAAATTATCGTGGCCACTACATTGGTCCATGAATACGATGTCTACTATTGTACATGATTTTGGTGGAATTAGGAGATGTTAAAATATTCACTGAATAATTAATAATTAATAAATTAATTATTTCATATTCATGCATGTTTTAATGGTGAAGTATTTTTAATGTATAATCATATGGATATTATAACTCCATAGTTTAGTCTATATTGGGGGGGGTCCTCATATCAGCACAAACTAGTCTTTGTTAATGGACTAGGACTCTCATCCTTTTATTTATTTCCTTCTTAATATTGTAATATTTTTCATTTATTTTATTTTATTTTATTTTCTTCAATCCAACCTTATTGGTTCTCGTACATCCCCAAGGGGATTCCACCAACCCATCACCATCAAATGAAAGAAAAATATAGGGTATGTGGTTGGATTTTGCATTAGAGTGATCTTCTGGTCAAGGATTGGGGTGTGGTGGAAGCATGATGCCAATCCTAAATTAATCTACATAATATTAAACATGGTGGTAGTTTTTTTTAAATTCCTCATAGTATAGTTATTTTTTTATTTGTACTTGTTAATGAATTATTTAGTATTCCATAAGATCCCTCTTCAAATATTTTGTAATTTTTGAAGGCTTCAGGACATCAAAGAGGGTTTTTATTTGGGAAAACCCAATCATTCAAATTTTATTTTAGTGAACACACATAATGTGTCCTTCATTTTAGTTATGTAGATGAATATGGGGGATACATATTGTGTTTGTGTTTTTGTGAGCCTATGTTTGAGACATTCCATGTAGAGCCACACCATGTGCAGTAAGGGAACTCCTGTAGAAACTATGATTTGAAGAACATGTCCACATATGTTTCTCAATGAGGACCCACATATAATACATTCCCATAGGTAGTATGGAAGACATGTCCAGAACCTATGTGGGGTACATGGCTAGGTACTTCTCCTGGGACCCCATGAGGGTAACAGACAATGTTTGGAGATGTTATATTGTGTACTTTTCAAATATATATTCTAAGAGAGGTGTGGAACATGAAAAATGAGGATCATTGGTTTTACATATCATAAAATTTGACTTCACTCTTTATTATATCCCCCATTCGGTTATTTCTTATATTTCTTATCCTAGAGTTGGAGTAATACATATGAGTTTTTTATTCATAGAATTGTTTTTGTGTATGATTCATTTATGGAATAAGTTTGTAATATAATGGCTCTCAATAAATATTTTTTGATCATTAGAGCATTTATTGAAGGATTTACTTTAGTTTTTTGTAATCTTCAATATAGTTGGATTGATATCTGAGTTACGAGTGAGGGTTATGATATTGTTCAATAACATGGATTATGGCATAAATGTGGGTTTCATTTGAGTTTATTTTTTACTGTTTGTTGATGGTGGGATCATGTATTATAATTAATATGATTTTGGAGGATTCAATGATGTTTGGAATAGTTTCTCTTGGTTTAAGTGATTTTTAACTTGGGATATATTAAATCCTTTGGGTTTGGTTGAAGCCCTGGGATAGAGACTATTCATTGGTTTCTGTTAGATGAGGTTATGAATGGTTAATGTGTTGCTAATGGTTTCCCTTATCAGTGTTTTTATGATTAATGATTAGTTGGGTACCAAAGATGACTGTTGAGGATACCCATGTGGGAATTATGATTATCATTTATGAGTTGGGTGATGCAGTCACTATATGAGGTTTCTAGTGTTAGGGAAGTCTTAATATTTTAGATTGATGTTCTCTAAGAGAACATAGTGATTTTTTTGTTATATTGACCTTGATTAGATCAGTTTTGTGTTTTTTTGTTTATTGTGTGTAATGTTATAACCCATCAATCACGGTGTGAAGAATTGTGGTTTCTATAGAAAATATGGTAATAGGAAATAGTTGACCTAGTTTCTAATGTCTTTTATGTTTGAGGTGTTGAACCCTAGAACACCCTGAGAGAGGGGGGTGAATCAGGGTGTCAACATTTCCTTATAAAGCTATTGATCTTGTTCCCAAATTGGTAGGATATAATTAAACTTGTATGATGGATAAGAACAATAATAAAAAATCACATTCAATGAAACCACACAACCCTTTTACTTGGTTCACCACTATAGGCTACGTCCAAGAAGCATACACCGATAATGTGTCAATCATACCAAAATCCATTAATCTTCTCTAACATTAGAATACAAGGGATCAGACATAATTTCTTATTTCCAGGCACACATCCTTTGAATATGTTCTAGGATAGCTCACTGCATCCCTCATATCACTTTTGTTAACATCCCCTAGCTCACTGCTATGAGAGAAGCCTAACTCGGTGTATGGACATGAAGGCCACTTCAAATGATTGGAATTTAATCATGCATCTTCAAATGAAAAATAATGAACCTTTTTAGTCATGTATTATTCTAAAGATGTACATCATTTTCCCTACATAGGTAGGAAATGAAAACTACTATTCCATACTGATTTTGTCTCTTTACAATCTTCATTGAGGGTTCTGCATTCCAAATTCCCTCCACCACATAATTAGTTGTGGGTATGGTTCATGGATCACCTCTACCATGTACCAAAGCTATTTCTACATAACTTCCATCTCCCCCACGTACTTCCATGCTACTCCTCATACCAATCATACTCTTCTGCATAGCATCTCCGTATACTACATTCACAAACAACCTTCCGGAAACATCCCCTTCATTTTGTACATCCTCTTTTTATCCACATAAAACACGTATTCCCCCACATAATACTTTTCTCCACCACACATTACAAGATAATCCTCTAAAAACCACACTCTCTTCCACAATCTATTTTTTGTTACATGGGTAGTTAATTCCACACACTATCTTCTCCTCCACAAACAACTTCAGACATCTACAAATCTCTCTCCTGACATATTAATCTTTACTCCACTCACCAAATGATGGAGATTAAGGATCATTATATAAGAAAAAATGGATCCAAATTATCTTCTAATTAATTATTTACTAAATCTTTGACTTGCCACCACCTCCACTGTTTTACATGTATCTCTCACGAACTGTGATCTTCTCCGCAAACCATCAGCTTTCCTCTTACCACACAACTACACCATAAACTATTCCCATATAATGTATCCTTTGGCGTATCACATTCTATTACTATAGACCATAGGCCACAAACCATTTTTCAGTTTTGAGAATTGAATTAATATCGTGAACCTCCATCATTCCATGTACTGCACGCCTTCACCAAAAACCATCACCGCAAACCATTTTCAGTTCAAAAAACTACATCACATACCATTCCTGCTACCTCGTATGTGGCCAAAAAAAATTTCTAGAACATGGTATGCAGTCCATGATTTGAGGTTTTAGTTTACTTTATTTTTTATATTTTCTTTTCCTTTTCTCATCTGGTTCATTCTTATGTGAAAAAACCTTCTTTTTCCAACATCAATCTCTCGATTTTGAGGAAAAAAGATTTGAAAAGACTTGGAAACTCTGCCTCCTTCAATAATGCATTCAACCTAAATTATGTGACCACAATCCATGAAAAATCCAGGTTCAACCATGTTTAGATAGACAATGATCACAAAATAGACTTTATTATTATCAATGAATAGACATGGTTCCAACATGAGTGTCTTTATATTCAGGTATTATATGATAGATGATACCTTTGATATATTTTTACACCAATAATTTACCATGATAATTATTTCATTATCTCTTATAATGATTATAATGTTGGTGTTTCTATGAAGATTGTAAATGATCTAGATGGTAGAGACCCCACCTATCTGTTAATATTGGCTTTAGAAAGTTACGTCGGTCTCATGAGGTTATTTGATAGTCATTAAGTGTGTTTTTCCCTAGGATTATAATCCTCACAATAGTATTATTTAGGTTGTGTGTGATTATGGGTTAAAGAATTTTCATTGATCGTTATCTATAACATACATGTTTGGAAATATTCTTAGGTATTTCCATTGAGTTCATGATATTGGTTTAGATTATGAAATTAGACTTCTAGATCCTAATAATGTGTTTTGGTGTATAAAAATCTATTATTGAGATCCTAGGTGTTTCCCTTCATAATATTGATCTCATTTAATCTAGTGACCTCACCTAATGACATATGGTTGGGGGATCCACGTTCTATTAATCATATAGTATAAGATAGAGTGGGGTAGATTTATCCAGGGCATCTGAATAAATCTCGGGGTTTTATTTATTATTATTAATTTCTCAAACATTTTTTCTATTTCATTAATTTACCTAGACAATAATTATTCAACATGAATGGGAATATAACATGTTTTATGTAGTTGTTATGAGAGGGGATATTAGGTTCACCATTGGGGGTCTACAAATAAAGTATTTATTCTCACAACAAGGATATAAACTTTAGTGTTCTTCAAGACCTTACATATAAATTCATATAAATCATATTTCACAAAAAATATCATGAAGAGTAAAAGAGTTTCACTATATATAGTGAAAAATAATATTGATTTTTATGATCATGTTAGTGTAGTTTGACTATTTTTGGGGATTTGGTATGTCGTACAACTAATTTTTTTAAGTGTATCCTTGTGTTTTTATTTTTTAAATTTATTTATTATGTATGTTTGTCCATCATAGTAGGAGAACAATCATTTATTTCTTTATCTTTACTGTGAAAATGTATGATTAATATCATTATTATTAAATACTATTATTTTAGTAATATATTTATGTGTACAAAAAAATTTTTCCCTATCGCATGGTTGTTTTTTCAATTTTATAATTACTATGATCTATGTTTATAGCCGACTCATGGTATTGATTATGTCCTATCTCCTACTCAAAATCATCTATCAAATGTGGAGGAACACATGTTGCATTATCATGAGCATGATCGTGAGGTATTTAAGGTCAACCTTGTTTGGTTTTTGAAAGTTATTCATCTAAAAATGTAGTATATTAATGACATGTAATTAATATAATAACCAGTACATCCAGGGAAGGAGAAAAATTAAAATAATGTATCAGAAACATATTGATTATTTCCCAACATGATCACTAATCTCAAAATCTAACACCAAATAAACATGACATGCTCCCATAATGACCACGAACAATAGTAAGGATTAATCTATACATCTTTGAGTAACTAAAGGTTCTTACAAAAAATCACAAAAAGACATGTTGACTGTAGTGAACATGAAATCTGCATGCACATAATGTTCTATAGGATAACACCATGGACTAGACACCAGAGTAATATACTAGGGTTACTAGATTAGATCAATCTACCCACATACGTAGATATATAAAAAAATTTAAAAATGAGATCTATCAAATGAATACATAAAAAATTATAGAACCATATTGAATAAAATCAATAATATTAAATAGCTCTCTATATTTATTGGTTCTATAGATTTCACACCTGCATCAATATTAACTCAATATTTGTGATAGATAAACGAGATTATTCATGGTGAAACACCCATCTCATCTGTGGAATCATAATTTTGAATAATGTTTTCATGAAATAGATTGTAACAATCAATTTTGAAAAAATTAGGGAGGTATAATAGATCTTGGGAACCATGATATCATACAATTACATCAACAATTTATCATAGTAGCTTTTCATTATCTCATTTAATAAAAAATAATCTTAAAAATCAAAATATTGGATAGGATGATATAGAACAAACTAATATAACATAGTGCACCATATCAGGTATTTGTCATGGTAAAATGATAACTCTATTAATATGAATTCACTATTCAATATAATAAAATTTATAATAACTTTTTTATGTAGTACCATCTATCAAATCAACAAAATAGAGGAAAATGTTGCAAAATTTAATTACATTAATTAGTATTAGAACATGAATAATAAAACATTGAATAAAAATATTCTTATATAACATAGGCATTACATGGCCATGATATGAATTGGAAATTAATCGTGTCACTCTAGGGAAGGTTTATATGTTCTAATGTAATGGACTGAGATTTTTGATCCTGTAGGGTAATGTTATCTTCAATAGCTTGAGTCATATATAACATCCAACCAATAAAATACAAAAAAAAACATATTGAACCATGATATTTAAAACTTTCAGGAATAAAAAAACAAATAAATTATATAAGGATAATAATATATTAATTCAACTATATATTATTTTTCACATTGATTAATATTTTATAAAGTTTTCTTTTCGAAGAACCATTAAAAATGGTAATAGTATATTTCTATAAGATATTTAATTTCTCAAATATAAAAGTTTATTATAGTATTTATTAATTATATTTTTAACCTAATATTTATATATGAATTATATAGAAATTAATATGAAATAATATTAATTATAATTCATGTATATTGTGTCATTCTTTCTATTATAACTATTATGGCTTATATTTTGATTTTTATTTGAATAAATAAACATAAACGATTTATAATTTTTGTTTGGTAAAAATATCATTTTTTTAAATTTATAAATTTAAAAGTATCTAAGTGTTAAGTATATATATTCTCCGAAAATATTTATTTTTTGGTGATTAGTGAAAAAATACCATTTTTACAAATAAGACGATACCATATTCCATTATTTTTATATAAAAATTAATTCAAAATTTATGAAAACCATTTATAATATGTAATATTTATTCTGTAAGTGATTTTATAATTTTAAATATAATTTTATTAATTAAAAAAAACCTCATTTTACAATTTTTAATATAGGTTTCTATATTTCAAAATAAATATTTAATACATTATATTTTTTGTATTTTAAAATTCTTTTTAATCACTTTGAAAAAATTAAGAAAAATGGATTTAAATTATGATTAATTTGGTCCAAATAATTTAATAATTACCAATTTATTTTTTGTTATAAATGATAAATTACCTAGGTATTAACTTGTTACCGTTGTGAAAAACAAAATTCAATAAATTAGATACCTAATAAGTAAGGGAAAAACATATCAAATGAATTTTATAATTGATTGTTTAAGGTCTTACATGAAAATACCATTTATCCTTAATATTATTTATCCATGTTTATAAATATTCCTTGAGTTTGAATCCCCATTATAGAAATGTTTTGGGTACTTAAAACAATTCCACACCTTTTCACATATAATAAAGGTCATCCCCACCTCACTTCCCATTACACAAAAATCCCATTAAATCTGCACAAAGGGATCCAAAATATTCTCTTGAACACTCTAATATAGCTTAATAAATTTTTGTTATTCTACAATTTAATATACTCAATACTTTAATCTCTTTTATCAATGATGATAATCCACGTAGTAAGGTATATATTTCTGACCACTTTTCCCAAATTCATATTTTTTTTTTCTTTTCATCTTCATAAAATTTAAATTCACCATATTATAATGATTAAATAATAATAATTTATATATTTTTATTTTATTATAATTATCATACAAGTATTAAACCCCCAATCTCCTTTTCAATTAAGAAAAACGAAAATATAAATTGTGTGTTGTGCCGACAACCACCTCCATGATGTAACATGTTTTGTTTTCCTTCCCAACCATATAATGATGAAAATATTAAGGAATAAAATGTATAAATTTGAATTTTATTACATATTTAAGATGATTAAATGATAAACTATTTTACACATTTTCTCTACTATACAGAAACATAAATCATTACCCATGAGTACATGTGGAGATCTACCTCCATAGAACATTTGATTTACAGTTTAATTTCATCACTAACATAACTAGGTTGTAATTAAAATTAATTTAGTCGATTTATTTTATATGTTATATATTAATAATTTTATTTTCATATAAATTTAATAACCAATTTACTATATGAATGAAATTTTTTATATATAAAAATAATAATCTAAAACATGAAATATAAGAAGAGGATGAAATTTATTCATATTATGAAATATTTTTATACCATTTAATTCATTATGTACATAAATTTAATTCTAATATATAACTCCAATAAACTATATATGAAACCATTATTATTCTTTTATAATGATAGTTCCTCTAAATCCCCTCACAATCAACCATTAATCATGATATGTTCATGTTTGGTCTGGTTTGACAACCTAAATAACAATTTAAGATGAGTTATATAATATTTGATTATGAAAATGAAATTAATGATATATAATGATTAAAATATTTAAATTAATTTTTTGATAAATTACACATCAATATTTAACACATTATGTAATAAAATAACATATTTGGCGTAAAACCGACAGAAAATTTCCATATCACATTTCATCTTCTTGAAAAAAAAACTAATGCATGGTTGAAAAATAATTTAATCACCATAAATTTTAATAAATAATACCATCTAATAAAAGTATTTATTTTTGAAATATTAAAATTTGAATATAAATAAATACTCACACTACTCCTACAATGATATTATAAATAATTTCAATATTAAGCACAATATGTGGGATAATATGCGAAAAGAAACTAATATGTTTTAATAAAAGGAATGATTATTATTTTATAGTATAAATTCATATATTTATGAATGGCATTACCTTTATTTATTTAATAAAAATAATTTATTTATTATTGGTGTCTGGTGGAAATAAACAATAAATATGGACCATAGTATGAGTTTTTAATCATAAATTCATTTATATGGGAAATGGATTATACTATGAACCAAATATATTTTATATATAGTATATTAATACTATTTCAGATATTATATAATTAATTATATTTTTATCATAATATTTTTTCCAACTATAATCTGTCTCTTCAATTGTGTTTTGATTAAAATATTTCCCATTTTATTAGGGGTTATATGTCTCAAATTTGAACTAATAGAGACATGTTTATATATACACCATGTTTTCTAATAAAAGGTGTTATAATACCCCATTTTCAACTTCTATAATTATTATATTATATTTATTTATATTTAATGTACAATTAACTTTATACCTCTTTTTTGGGTTTGATTGAATATTTTATTATGTTTTTAGGATTTTCACGACTCAAATAATATTTTCGGTCATTATCACTCCAATTTTACTAAAACAATTTATGTTTGATTTTATCTAACCAATTAAATTGTTTTATTGAATAAATAAGGTATTGTTGAGGTATTCTAATTATTTTCAACAAAACCAACATCCTTTATGTATTAAATTTGTGTATAAATGCTTGATTTTTGAAAGATCACTATCTGTCCTTCAAAAAGATAGTTTCCTCCATGAATGTTTTTTTAATTACGTTTATCATATCCAATATTGTTGGGGAATATGAAATGTATTATTTTCAATTATTATAATAATTATTGTTACCCATTTTATAAAAGAAAAACCTATCACCCAATTTTAGGATGATGGTTTTCAAAAAAAAATATATTTTCCTCACCATATTCATTTTGATAATTTTATGTTTTTACAATGTTTTGTTTTTGAATTTTTAATTTCCTATGAATTTGTTTTAAAACTTTTAAAAATAATATTTTTAAAATAAAATTATAATATTTACAATTAATTCATCATTTCATAAACATTTTGAAAATTATCACCTTTAAAATTATCAATTAGAATACATTTTCCCACCAGATTCTTAAATTTATTAGACACGTTATCTCAACATTTACAAGGATCAGAGAATAAAATTATTCATCTCCTATGTTTCCAAAAAAACATTTTTCAAATGGATCGAATTATCAATGATAATTCTTGTATTCAATGTGATTATTCCCAAAACACCATAAAAGTGTTTTTCAAATAATTCAATATCCCGTGGAATATATTTTTATTTCCATGTTTTGTTTTCAAAATAAAACTTCCAACTTATTTATATGGTTGATTTATATGACGTCCTATAATTTAAGGGAAATTATCCCTTACCATATTTTCCATTCATAATCATTCTTGGTGTATAACTATACCTTTTCATAAAATTATTTTCCTCTCTAAATAACAAAATATTAATTAATTTTTTTGAATAGTGTTAATCTTGATTCTATACATTTATTTTTTGTGGAAAATTTTGATCATAATTGTATACCCATTATCGATAATTTGTAAATACCAATTCCGTTATTATCTTGATTGAATTTTATTTATCAAGAAAATTATTTATTATCATTAGATAACTATTTAATCTCATTGTGGTTCTCCTATTATGATATTTTTTTGTAATTGTGGCCAATATATATACATGAATCGATTGAAAAAGTATGTGAACTGTAATAAACCCGATTTTACATGTAATGTTTTTAGTTATATAGAATTATTATGTGTCTCTGAAAACAGAAGGTGCATGATTTTGAGTCCTGGTGTTCCCTGAATGAATTTATAAACATTTTTTTATGCTATGTTCAGTAAACGCGCGATAAAAATTTTCTAACTTTTGAACCCGTGCTCATATTAAAAATCTGAGGGCACAGTTGGATATGTAGAACCAGGATTCTATTAAGTGAGGCTTCACTTCGACCGTAGTAGGTCTAGAGAAAAATATATATTTTTGGACTTTTGAAAGAATAATTAAAATAATGTAGTTAATTTTTATTTTTCTTCCTTTTGATCCAATAGACAAACGACAATGTGCGACCATCGACGTGTCAAGCCAATAAATGTATTTACCTTTCAATCCTATGTAATGATGTCATCAGGGAAGTATGAAGGTTCCTAATTAATGAGCCCACATTAATCCCAACATCATTACTTACCCTCCCCCTCTTCTATTTATATGAAGATTTGTGAGACATGTCTGCACTACTTCACCCATAAACGATGTACTATCAATGTTTTGAGACTTCAAACCCTTGGAAGACGGAGCTAGTTTTGGAAATTGGTAATGAGAGACACTAAAACCCCAAACTGAAGGTCGACAATCAAGTGACGTCGTTGGAGGCTAGTTTAGAGAATGGAAAACACCGGCCCACTTCCTCATCCATAGAAATTTCTCCATCATTATGGAGGTAGGGTTTTATCATGTTTTAAATTATGATTGATTGTTGAATTCTTTATCTCCCTCATGTTACCAAGCTAATAGAGGGCACGTGGCAAACGAACAAGACCCACACACTCCACCTTTTTGTAGGGATTGAAGTGTTCTCTGCGGGCATTTATTTCAGGTTGGACAGAAGCCAGAAAGTCGGAAGACGGCAGCTGCCAAAAATGGCCAACAATGAAAGAGGGGGCAGTGCACCATCGCCTGCCGTCACGCGCCACTGGAGGAACCGACCATAGCTCATCAGTCGGGGCGGTCAGAGAAGGTGGCTGCCACATCGGCCTGCCGCGGAAGGGGAGGTGGTGCGACCAGTGTGCAGCCGAAGAGAAAATGGGTGTGGATAAAGCCATAGTGGAGGAGGATCCTGTGCCTATGGCAGGTTCTGTAGAGACAGCAAGGCTCCCTCATGGCGCTCTCATTTCTCAAGCCGAACTGCTTTCAAGCCATTCTGGATACTGGGGGGAAAGCCCATCCACTCGAGCTCGGGCAGACCGCGGGCCGCGTCTCATCGGGATGCTTCTCACATGATCGGTCCGCGTGCCCAGCAGGCCAGTCTGGACCTCGTCCCAGTAGGCCCAGCTCACTGCGGCCGAGCCCAGTTATGTCGGTCCCAGACCGGGTCGGACCAGGCCTAGGCCCCACTAGACCTAGAAGCACATAAAGAGTCATAACATGAGAACTGGGTGTCTGTTTGAAAAACTGTCTATGGGGATGAGACCCATGCAGGGAGAGTGTCCTTTTAAAATACTCCACTTGATATTTGGATATATTTTTAGTATTTCCGGGTTGGATCAATCCTGAATCTAACCGGGCCCATGAATCTAAAATGCTTATAACTCACAGACCGGGCGTCCTATTGACACACCGTCTATCGTGTCAGAACCCTTACGACATGGCTGGCATTTGGTTTAATCCTTTGTGGATCATAGTGGAGGTTTAGGTAAAAACCATATCTCGCAGTGCAAATTATATAGAATTCAAGAGCACCATGTGCGAGAAATCCTATGGCAGGCTCTAACATGAAGATAAAACATTGATCATGTATGTGTCAACATCGATCAATCCGGTATGGGTCAGCTTTTATCAGATCATGTGTGGGTCATCACTCAGTGATCCTTTGCGGGTCAGCGCATACCTATATTTTATGGGTAAAATCTTATGTGGGTCAGTGAGGGTCAATTACTTATCGATCTTGTGCTGGTCAACAGCAGCACCTCTTAACAAAATAAGATGATCTAGCTTATGACTAATCATCTAAATTTCAGTCATTAATTTATTCTTATTTTTGAGATATGTCTTTTACCTGTGTGTTAATCCTATATTCGTGGTGTTACCTATATGGTTCCTCTATCTTCGATGTGTTACCTATGTGGTACTTTTATCTTCGTGGTGTTACCAGTGTTTTACTTCTACCTTCATGGTGTTTTCTTCGTGGTTTTACCTATGTGGTACTTCTACCTTCATGGTGTTGTCTTCTTCGTGTTACCTGTGTGGTACTTCTATCATTGTGGTGATACATGTGTGCTACTGCAACCTTCGTTGTGTTACCATTGTGGTATTATTCCCCCATGTATGTGATGTGTATGTCTTGATAACCTAGGCATATGTATAAGAATATACCACAGTAGAGTTGATGTATATTGAATCGTTCTTTGAGATTGAGGTATTTTTTATGGTAGTATCCTTTGTGTAACTCTAGGAGACCTACATGGGACTTGGAGTCCATACTGATCATCTTTATACTCACCCCTGCATGTGCTACGCCCACACCTTTTTATGACTTGTGCAAACGACGGACAACATTGATCGAGGTTAAGGGAGCCATGACGGGACGGTGCTCGGAGGAGGATAATTTGGAATGACATGATGCAGTGACTAATGTTTGAGACTTGGGCCTTCCCTTCAGGGAGGATCCTCAGAGGATGATCTAGCAGTTTTTTTGTACATTTCAGTTTTACTTGTACTTTTCAGTTGTGCTTTTATTCAAGCCCCTTTACATTTAGCACACATTTTCTACAGTAGTTTACATCGTGGTTTCATCCTGTTTTGTTCATGGACTGTGTGTCTCTACAGGTTAAATGTAAATAACTTCTCGTTTTAGGGATATTCCTTTCTGGTCATAGTCGCCAGCCCCTGGCCTATGGATGGAAGATTCGGGGTAGTCACAGTATGGGCCTTGAGGGATGGGTCATGAAAAAGTGGTATCATATGATATTGTTCTAACAAAAAACTATGACTCTGATCTTTTCTATTTTGAAATAGCGTTATATTTTTTGAGTGTGTTTTTTAGTTTGGGAATCCATTGTTTATGGTGTGGCTGACATATCCATACACCGTGACCCTGAATTCTGATTTCCGACTCAGTGCATGAAAACACTAATTGCTTGTGTATTGAAATGTTTTCTTATGATCTATTGAAGTTAGCTCACCTGGTGTAACTTATTGACTATAGAAAATTTTTCCTTCTTCAATATGCCACAACAAAGATAGCCAGCCATTATTTTTTAGTGAGTACGCGATGACGGCCCACCGATCAGTGAGGCTTGTTGTCGGGCCATCTTACAGTGTTAGCACCCTCGGGTGATCACACCTGCAGAACCACTACCCATTGGGTAGCCGTTTCCACCAGAACCACTAGAAGAGGATTCTCGTCGACTATGTGTGTTGCATAAGATTCAGTGGTAGAGTCCTATGAGGTTCCGTGGAGAGATGGTCCCACTAGAGGTTGAGGACTAGCTGGAGGCTGTAGTTAGTGTTTTCTGCCTGTTTGGGACTCTGGCTGACATTATGATGATCCTAGTAGCCAATCATTTTACAGAAGAAGTATAGAAATGGTTGATCATCATGATCTAGATACACGATGAGTTGAAACTCATCTAAGTAGACTTAGAGATCCTTTTTAGGGCACTGTTCATCTTTGTGACTCTAAGATCAGTCCGTATACAAGAGTTGCTTCACTTATAGAAGGAAAACAAGACTGTGGCCCAGTACTCGGTGAGATTCCCTAAACTCTCCACTACTACACTATCATGGTATCTGACCCTTTCTTCAAGACCCAGACCTTTGATCAGGGACTCCAACAGGATATTAGAGCATCGATTATATCTCAGAGAAATCTGACACAGGGTGGGGTGCTAGAGAGAGTGCTTTTGGTGGAGAGCTTTCTAGCTGAGCAGGCACTGACAGCGAGAGCCACCACCTGACGTTAGGTTGTAGAGTCATGTATAGCAGGCAGTAGGAAGATGATGTAGGGGCCCAAGTAGGCTAGGACTTCCGGTGGATGACCCCGGGATATAGGGTCAGTGGTGCGAGGCTCCTGGGACTGAGGAGGACATATTAGGACCAAGAAGTTTTACTATTGCAGTGGGAAGGGTCCAGTGGCTCTTGAATGACCAACCCACCATATGGATGACTAGTAGATGATCGAGGGATGGCCGAGGAAGAGTCGTAGAGTCGATTGAGGTGGTCTGCCGACAGCAGGCAGATGTGGAAGAGGAGATGGCCATGCGGCAAGTGGTGGGAGACAATTCGAGGTTCTACTTCCACCACCTCCTGGTGTTCCACCCTGACCACAGGGAGTGGGTGGACATGGACGAGCTCAGCTCCAGGAAGAAAAGGCCTACAACCAAGGAACTCTAGAGATGATTATAGGTACAATCGATCTCTACTCCACCTTAGTTGTTGTACTTATAGACACAGATTAGAGTCACTCTTTTATTCACTACAAGAATTTTACCATTTACCAACGGTTTAGAACCATTGGTAAAGGCTGGGAAACTGTTGGAATATTATAGACCAACTGATTCCCAAACCATGGCCAAGTAAAATGTTTATATAGGCTTATAACAAAGGTTCTGTTTGAACCGTTGGTATATGTGTTAATGTAAGAGATATACCAACGGTTTCACAAACCATTGCTATATGTTAACCTTATACCAACTCTTTAGATCCATTCTTATATAGTGTAAAATATACATCTAAAGGATATAACAACGGTTTTGAAACCATTGGTAGAAGTTTATACCAACGGTTATAACAAGATCGTTGGTATAATATACATCAAATGGCTATACTAACAGTTTTGAAAACCCTTGGTATACATATGTTGTAGCTCCACAGTAGCAGCACCTAGCAGCCACCTCCATCCTACAACCTGCAACACTCCATGACCCTTAAAAAACATACACCTAGAATCTAAAAGGCTACATAGGATGTTAAAAATTCATCTATAATTCAAAAATTTTGAAATTTAAAATTCATGCCTCTCTCAAACCACAACACAAGAGAAAAATCGAGAATCCAATATATCCACAATCCAAAACATCCAAAATTAAATGAAATAACACCCGTAACACCAATAAATAATTAAAATCCAATACATCCAGAATCCAAATCACATAACAGTATTCAAAATATAGAATTCATTACCAATATAGCCAAAATTCAATACATATCGAATTCATAAATATAGAATTGAAAAGAAATAGCACCCACAAAAGTATTCAACATTTATAATTCACTAGTCACTTAAACCACAAATCGAATACACATAAGAGAAAAAACTTAAATGTTATAGGAATCACATGGGATGTTTACTCATGGTCTTGGAATGACTATCTTAAAACAATAGAAAAACTTTGGTAGAGTTGACAAGGATCATGATACCCATAAGATAGACAATGGTAGTGGTCATGTCCTTATACCTAGGATGAGTTATAGGAAAAACATGGGATGTTTATATTCCTCTAATGACTATGTATCCATGTATAAATGGTTCTTGATGAGTTAGTGGGAATCATTGGCCAATCTCGACATATTAAATGGGTTACCAGAATAGCCTATATGTTTCTAAAAGTCTTTTAAATTGGAATAAAGGGGTATGTGGCTAATTCTAATTTGGTCACCTGGGTGTGATGTGAGATAAATCCCATTTTGGGTAGTGGTTATAAATATTCAATTATGTCTTTGGTATTGGGTTCCCAAAGGGACTTTGGATTGGTCCTAGAACCCACTGTTTGAGGATGGGATTGGCGTATTAAATGTCATGTGTTTTAGAATAGGGGTAGGAGTTCCTCACATAGGAATCTGATTGTGTGAAGTTGGACCCCGGATCCTTATACTAAAGTATCAACACAATCCGATAACGTTTGGTCATTTTTCTGTATGCAAGTTTTTGTTTTCACTTAAAATCATGTCCATTTATAATAAAAGTGAGACATGTTGAGTGGTACCGGCCACAAAGTGCCTTGAATTGAAGTGGGGTTGAATCATACACATCACAAATGAACCATGCATCATTGTCACAAAGTATCAACAGAATCCGAATGTGTTTGTTCAGTTTTCTGTATTCCATTTGTTGTTTCCACTGAAAATGTTGTCCATTTCAAATAAAAGTGACACACTTTGAGTGGTACTGGCCACACCATGCCTCAAAATGATACGGGGTTAACTATTACCTATCAAAAATCACCCATGGATCCATGTGAAAATGTATCAACACAATCAGAATATGTTTGGTCAGTTTTCCAAATGTCTGTTGTTTTTACATAAAATTGATTCCATTTTAAACAAAAGAGAGACACATTGAGTGATACCGGCCAAAATATGCTTTTTATTGAGGTGGGGTTGACTCATAAACATTCCAAATGACCCATGTATTTATTTCCTAAAATATCAATTCAATCAGAAAACATTTGTTAGGTTTTCCGTGTGCAATTTGTTGTTTTCACATAAAATCGTGTCTATTTCAATCAAATGAGAGACAATTTGAGTGGTAACAGACACACCATGAATCTGATTGAGACGGGGTTGACTCTTAAACATTGCAAATCACCCATGGATAGTTTTCCTAAAGTTTCACCAGAATCTGAATGGATTTGGTCGGTTTTCGGTATGAAAATTGTGGTTTTCACTTAAAATCATGTCCATTTCAAATAAATGTGATAAAATTTTAGTGGTAGCGGACACACCGTGCCTCGGATTGAGGCAAGGTTGTGTTTTACTCGTCAAAAATGACCATGGATCATTTTCCTAATGTATCAACACAATCAAAATGCATTTGGATGGTTTTCCATATGAAAGTTGTTTTGTTCACTGAAAATCATATACAATTCAAATAAATGTTAGACGGTTTGAGTGGTACCGACCACACTGTGCCTCGGATTTAGGTGGGGTTAATTGGTACATGTCTCAAATTACCCATGGATCGTTTTCCTAAAGTATCCACAGAATCTGAATGTCTTTGATTGGTTTTCCTTATACTAGTTGTTGTTTTCACTTAAAATGTTGTCCAATTCAAATCAAATTCAGTTACTATGAGTGCTACTAGCCATTCTGTGCATCATATTGATGAATAGTTGACTCATACATGTTGAAAATGAACCACGGATCTTTGTGATAAAGTATCAACACTAACTGAATACAATTGGTTGGTTTTCCGTATGCCTGTTGTTTTTACATAAAAGGGTGTCCATTTTAAACAAAATAAATACACTTCGAGTGATACATTCTATATTGTGCCTCCGATTGATGAGTGATTGACTCATACACATTTCATATGACCCATCGATCACTTTACTAATGTATTAACATAGTAATAATGCGTTTGTTCAGTTTTCTGTATGCCAATTTTTGTTTTCACTTAAAATGTTGTACATTTCAAATAAAGGTAAAACACCTTGAGTGGTACTAGCCTCACTGTGCATCAGATTGAGTCAAGGTTGACTTTTACACATCAAAAATGACTCATGGAACCTTGTTATAAAGTATCAACACAATCAGGATATGTTTGGTCGGTTTTCTGTATGTCTGTTGTTTTTACATAAAACAATGTCCATTTTAAACAAAAGAGAGGCACTTTGAGTGATACCGGCCACATTGTTCCTCAGATTGTGGTGGGGATGAAACGTACACATCACAATTGTCCCGTGGATCGTTTTTAAGAAGTATTAATACAAGAAGAATGTGTTTTGTCTGTATTCCGTTTGAATTTTGTTGATTTCAATTAAAGTCTTGTTCATTTCAAATAAAAGTGAGACAGTTTGAGTGGTACCAGCCACACTGTGACTCGGATTGAGGCGGTGTTGAATAATACACATCACAAATGTCCTTTGGAACGTTTTCCTAATGTATCAATAGAATCCCAAAGCATTTTTTTTTTGTTTTTCATATACAAGTTGTTGTTTTCACATAAAATATTGATCATTAAAATAAAAGTGAGACGGTTTTAGTGGTACCGACCACACCATGCCTTAGATTGAGGCGGGGTTGACTCATACATGTCACAAATGACCCATGAATCATTTTCAAAAATTAACAACTGTATCCAAATGTGTTTGTTCAATTTTCAATATGCTAGTTGTTGTGTTCAATTATAATTTTGTCCAATTAAAATAAAAGTGACAAACATTGAGTGGTACCGGCCACACTATGCCTCAGATTGAGGTGGGGTTGACTCAAATACATCAAAAATGTCCCATGGATCATTATGATAATGTATCAACACAATCCAAATACATTGTTCGGTTATCCATATCCCAGTTGTTTTTACTTAAAACAGTGTCCATTTTAAAGAGAGCTTAGATTGGGATCCAAGATGCCGAATAAAGAGTGAAATTGTCTCAAGAATCAAGGTATGTGGTCCTTATAATTTCATGAATTGTCGTGATGTTTTATTTATGCTGAATCACCCCATGCCCAATGTTGGGATGTCAGGTTGGGGGGCTATCCTGTGTCCAGGTAGGAGGGTGGGGGGCTGTTTGGGGAGCTATCCGGGGTCCTGGGAGAAGGGTGGAGGGACTGTCTGGGGGGATATATGGGGGTTGTCCTAGGGCTCCATGGGGGGATGTTTGGGGGCTGTCTAGGGTATTGGAAAGAGGGTGGGGGGCTATCCAGTGTCCAAGGAGGAGGGGGGGGGGGCTGTCACGGGTCCAGGGAGAAGGGTGGGGGGTTGTCTGCAGACTAGGGAGGAGGGTGGGGGCTGTCTAGGGTGTTGTCTTGAGGGAGGAGGGTGGGGTGGCTGTCAGAGGGGGGGGGGGACTAGGGGGCTGTTTGGGGTCTAGAGTGGAGGGAGGGGGCTGGAAGGGGTGTTTTTCCGGGGTCTAGGGAGGAGAGTGCGGGTGAGCCTGTCCAGGGGGGCTATCCTGGGGGGCTGTATGTGGGCTGTCAAGGATCCAGGGAGGAGGATGGGGTGCAGGGGGGCTGTTCGGGGTCCATGGAGGAGGGGGCTATCTGATACAATGGCATAACAATATGTTTTGGGAGTAACCATAAAACCATAATGTTGTGTTCTCATGTTTTGTTTCTCATTCAGTGACAATAAATTTGTACCAATTGATAACAATTGATTTTCAGTCACGAATCATTGTATTATGACCAAAATCCAATGCACTTATTTTCTCAAATTTAAAGTCTGCAGGAAAACTAAATACCTTCAATATAAATGAATATAAAACTTAATTTAATATTGACCTAATTATTTTAAACATTAATATATTTACGTTTAATTTTAACCTAGCAGAATACTCTTTCCTATGCAAATACTCCCTCCTTCTCAATGACAACAAATGATGCTTCCTATTTATCATTGTTTTATGTTCCCTGTAGATACAAAATATGAATATATTAACAAATATATATGTAACATAAACATATTAAATTTAGTTACCTGACGTAGTCATCGAACAAATCACAGTTGAAAAAAACAGTGTGATGTGCCATCTCACACTCTTTAAGGCTTAATGTCTTCAATATATATGATCCCAAAATTCCTCTTGTTTGAGGAAGTGATGGAAAAATGTTTTCAATTTTCTCATACATTTCTTCTTCATTTTTCATTTTTCTTTTTATTTTTGTAATAAGATCATACAAATACATTGAGAAGAAATTCATACATTCTTGATTCATGTATCCGTTCACTATGGAAACTTCAGGATGACTTCTATTTCAAACATAAGAATTTAATGTGTACATATTTCATTCAATTATATAAATCCCATAAAAAGAAGTAGGTCCCTTGAGAAGTATTTCAGTGGGAATATGGATAGTCAGATGCAACATGAATGTGAAAAATGACAGAGGAAATATTGTTTCCAACTCACACAAAATTATTGTGTCATCTGTCAACATTTTTTCATAAAATAAATTAAAAAATTCCTACAACAATTATAACTAAAAAAATTTCACAACCTAATAATAGTCACCCTTGCATTATTGGAAAAAAGATGATAGAGTGCTATTCGAATAAAATCATGCAAAAGAACAAGATAATCATGAGTCTTCAAAGATTTTATCATCAACTATCTTTTGTTGAAACTTTTAGTTATGTTTCTTGAATAGCCATCATGAACTATAATAGTTTCTAGTTCTTCCAGAAATTATTATTTTCATAGGTGTCAACACATAATAAGGACATGGAACATGCCATTTAATTTCACTAATACGCATAAGATGCAATTCTGGTCTGATTTCCCAATCCACCAAGTCACTCTAAGACCGTAAATCATCTTTTGTCTTTCCCTTAACATTTAGAAGTATCTAAAGAATCATTTTACATATATTATTTTCAATGTGAATTTTGTCTAAGATATGACGTAACAAATTCATTGACCAATAAGGAAAATACAAAAAGATACACCTCTTCCTCCAATTAAAATAGGTTTCAGTTGAAACATTCATTCCCTTTCCATATTTCATTTGACACTTCCTGAATGAAAAACTAAAATATTTCAATTCATTAAGCACATCAGTTCCAGTCATATGCTGAGGAGGATCATCGTTCTCTATGGTATTATAAAATCATTAACGATTATTTCAATATGGACGGTCCATTGGCTTGAATCGTCGATGTCCAATAGAACTGAATATATAGTGATGTTTCAGTCTTCAAAATCATTTATTCTACATACAAATAGGACACGAAAATTTTCCCTTTGCGCTCTATCCAGACATTGTTGCATATGCACGAAAATATTTTATCATTTACATTAGAACATCATGAATCTGAAATATGTATTTAGAATATGCATTGTATGTGTGCACACCCACATCCCAAATAAGTTTCAAATATTTTATTAGAGGTTGCATGTATACATCAATATCAATTCCAGGATCAGAAGGGCCTGATATGAGCATAATGATGAATTTGAAATGTTTTTTCATACACAACCATGGGGGAAGAATATAAATGTTTATAAAAACTAGCCATGTGTTTTGCGATGTAAGAATATGCCCAAATGGATTAAAACAGTCACATGAAAGACCCGGCCTCACATTATGCATGTCAGACGCAATGTCAAGATATCGAGCATCAAATCTATGCCATGAAAATACATCTGTAGGGTGAACCAACTCATCATTATTCTTCATTCTCTCGGTATCGTGCCATCTATTTTTTATTTATAAATCATCAGAAATAAAAATATTTTGTGGTTTGGGGATCAATGGAAAGTGCCTCATTACTTTATGTGGCACACGGGATGGTGTTCCATCAGATTTTGACATCCAGTGGGATGTACCACATTTTATTCAATCATTTCGTTCATCGGTTTCCTCCCAGAATAAACTAAAATCCGTCGGGTGTGCATGAATTTTGATTCATGAAAATCCATGTTACTCAACTAACTTCAATGCCATATAGTGGTTTGAGGGAAAATTTGTATCATCTTGATGTAAAACCCTCAAGAGTGTATGAATGTAATTGATTTGTTTATAAGAAATCCCATACATAGTTTTCCAACGAAAAAATCAAGAAAAAAAATTCAAGCTTGTTCATTTTATCACATTGTTGATATACTAGATTCTTGGCAACATCGTTAAATATTTTCAACCTGAAAACATCATCATTTTCCATAGACGAATCATGTGTTCTCAAAACGAAGTCTTTATAGGTCAGAATAATTTCTTTTTCATGATGATTAATAAATGGAAACCGGTCTTATAACAAATTCTCCACTCTAGACCTCTCATTTGGATCATTTTCAATTTGGGATTTCATTTTCTCCCCATTGTGATTCCACACATAGTAGTTTGTTGGAAACCCATATTTTGTTATGTGGTATCTGAATTTTTCACGGCTCAACCTAGGTCTACCAACACAAATGGAACATGGGCAGTGTATG
The DNA here is from genome assembly GCA_963277665.1 of Viscum album. NCBI lineage: Eukaryota > Viridiplantae > Streptophyta > Magnoliopsida > Santalales > Viscaceae > Viscum > Viscum album. The sequence goes on from OY728141.1 coordinate 1,255,011,536, forward strand.
CGACCACAATCTGAAGCATTGTGAATGAAAAATCGAAGAAGCTCTCTAAAGTTTTATGAAAATATTTTGAGATCCGATCGGTTTTATACCACCAACATATATCAATTATGTAAAAATTTAATTGTTATAAGTCATTTCATCAAAATAAAATCAATAAGATCAAAGTTTCATCAAGAATATATTTAATTAAATGAGAATTGTTCACTCTATATGAAACCATAACTAACACACTACTCTATATTTTAATTATAATATAAATGACAAAAAAATACTATATTTATAACAAAATATCATTGAAAACTATACAAGAGTGTACAAGATCATGTACACTTATGGTGGAGAATTATTCCGGGGTTGACTAAATTTTATATCGATGAAATTTTATATTTTAGTAAATAATTTGAGTGATCATATACATTACCCTAGCGGGAGGAAGTGTTCAGGGGGGTGCAGGGTGTCTAGGGGCTGGTGGGGTTGTCTATGGGGGTTGGAGGTGTCCAGGGGGTGTGGGGCTGTCTAGGGGATTCGGGGTGTCTAGGTGGGGAGGGTGTCCATCAGGGTGGTCGGGCTATCCTGGGGGTAAGTGGTGTCCAGGGGGTGGGAAGGCTATCCATGGGTGTGAGAAGGGTGTCCAGGGGGTGGGAGGGGATGTCCATGGGGTACGAGGTGTCTAGGGGGGTGTGCGGGCTGCCCATGGGGGTGGAAAGGCTATCTAACGTGGTAAGATGTGTTTAGGGGGTGTGTGGTCTATCTTGGTGTGATGGGAGGGCTGTCCATGGGGAGTGGTCGGGCCGTCCACAGGGGTGGTAGGGATTTCCAGTGGGGTCGGGGGGGATAGGGGGTGTTCCAGGGGGTGGGGGCATTCGAGGTGATGGGGGGTTTCCGGGGGGTGGTGGGTCGTTGTCCGGGGGCGAGGGAATTCCACGTGGGTGGGTGGGCTAGTTTTAGGGGGTACCAGCTGTCCAGGTGGTGGTTGGGCAGTCCAAGGGGGTGGTGGGGCTGTCTAGGGGGTTGGGGACGTCCAAGGGCTAGGGGGATTTCCAAGGGTGGGGGATGTCCAGGTTGTACAAGGTGTCCTGGGGGTGGACGAGCTCTCTAGTTCGGTGGCGGGGCATTCTAGAAGGGTATGAGGTGTCTAGGGAGTGGGTAGGTTGTCCACGTTGGTGGGGTGTTGATCACGGAGGATGGGGTGTCCAGGGGGTGGGCAGGGCTATCCATGGGGGTACAGGGTGGGTGGGCCGACTGTCCATGGGGTTGGTAGTTTTGTCCAGGGGGTACGGGGTGTCCAGGGGGTGGGCGGGCTGTCCATGTGGGTGGGGGGCTGTCCAGGGGGTACGAGGTGTGCATGGGGTGGGCTGGCTGTCCATGGGGGTGGAGAGGCTATGTGAGGGTGTCTAGGGGGGAATTCCATGGGGGCTTTCTAGGGGGTATGTGATGTCCAGGACAGCCCACCCCCACCCCCCATGAACACCCTAAACCCCCCGCTTGGATAGCCCACCCCCACCCCCTTGGACAACCAACACCCCCTCCCTCACCGGACAGAACACCCCCTCCCTCCTTGAACATCCCACCCCCCCTTGACAGCCCACACCCCCCTTGACAACACACACACCCACCCCACCTCCCTAGACATCAACCCCGCAACCCCACATGGAAAGCCCACCCCAACCTGAATAGCCCACCCACCACCACCCATGGATATCCCACCCCCTCCCTGGACATCCCACAACCCCCTATCCCCTCCCCCGGACACCCCCCTCCTGGAAAGCCCACACCCCCCATTAGATATCCCCCCTCCCCCTTGGACAACCCATACCCCCTCCCCCACCTGAACACCCCCCCCCCCCAAGGACAGCCCACCCACTCCCTGGATAGCCCACAACACCCTCCCATGTAGCCCCCCCCCCCACATGGATAACCCCCCCCCCCCCACCAGGACATCCACCCCCACCTGAACATCCACCCCCCCCCCCCCCACACGCACACAAATAAATCCACCCATCATGGACACCCCCCCCCCCCACCCACCTGGACTACCCACCCCCTCCCTAGACACCCCACACCCCCTCCCCCACCTGGAAACCCAACTCCGGACCTCTTGGAGAGCCCACACCCCTCCTTGGGGCAGCCCATACCCCCCTCCCCACACCCATATAGCCCCCCTACACCCCCTGAAGCCCCCTACCCCCTAGACAATCCACCCCCACCTAGACAAACCCCCAAATATAGACAAACCCTACCCCTCCTAAAACCCCCTGAGGTATTTTTATTTAAATTAATTTTATTCATTCAAAAACAAAACTATCATGCATTATCCATTTCACTAAACAAAAAACATAAATCCCCAGTAAAATTAATACATAAAACCCCACTAAACAAAAATCATTAAACAAACATAAAACAAACATAAAAAACCATTTACCCCACTAAAAAACCTAAAACAAACTCTTCATCCTTTACACTAATCAAAACCCACTAAACACACAATTTATGATTTATTAAGTGTATAAAAACATAAAATAGACATAGGGTATAGGACTCCAACAAAAATAACTCAAATTTAACCGAAATCAAAACATCATGTAGAAAATAAAAAGAGTAAGAACACTAAAACTAAGGTAACACTTACTAATTTGAAGTGTTGAGATAAAAATTTGTTTCCTTGAAGAAGGATCTTTGGATGGAAGGTATTTTGCAGCTGAGAATACATTAGGAGAAACTATGGATTTGGTCTATAATTGGACCTAGTGGTAAATTGGGTGCTGGGTATTTAGGGGAAAACATTCCCCAATGTTTTTAAAAACCATTGGGAAATATTCCCTTTACCAACTTTATAACAAAAATCTTGGTATAAAATTGAGATTTTTGTATTTTCCCAACAGTTATAGCCAAACGTTGGGAATGATTAACAATATATACCCATTGCCAACAGTTTGTTCAAACTGTTGGAAAATGTTGCTACTTTTACACTACAACAATAGTTTCCTCAAACCATTGCAGTAGTACCATTGGGAAAACACCATGTTCCAGTATTGATTTCCAATACCCTAATTTGGAGCTCGGAGATTATGGTGGAGCCATTGACTCGATCCTTACGGAAAGAGTCTTCTACAAGAGAGGATTCAACAATTACACACTGGTGCTTGTAGTGTGAGCTTACTCTAGGATGTGAGATCTTTGGCTGGGATCTTCTAGTAGTGGGGTCGAGGCCTTACGACTTCATATTTGGAATGGATTGGTTATCCACATTCCATGCATATATTGACGATATTATGTGCAAAGTGCAGTGTTTCCATGAGGAAGGGAACAAGTTTTCCTTCAATGGCGAGAAGGGAACCTTTGCTGCCTAAGATGGACTTACCCAGAGGAGGGTGGAGTTGATCACACATCAGTTGCCTAGACTTACCTTCGGAGTAGTAGATTTGGAGATTCTGATAAATCCTATAGTGGTGGAATAGTAATCTAATGTCTTTCCTGATTATGTTCTGCGACTACGTCCACACATATAGGTAGACTTTTACATCGACCTATAACTCGAGATGACGTCGATATCCATGTCAGCATATCAGATGGTAGCCATGGATCTTATTGAGTAACATATACTGTAGGAGGACTTACAGAGAATAGGTTTCATAAATACCAAAATTTCTACATGGGAAGCCCCGAGATTGATTTCCATGAAGGCTGATGGGAGTTTGAGACTTTATGTGGACAATCGACTCATGAACTAGGTGACTATGAAGAACAAGTATCCACTTCCTAGGATTGATGATCTTTTTGATCAGTTGAAAAGATATCATTGGTTTTTTAACGATAGACCTCAGATCAGGCTATCATCAGCTCAGAGTATGATATAAGGACGTGTAGATGATGGCCTTCAGATGTTAGTATGTCCATTATGAGTTCTTGGTTATGTCGTTCGGCATGAAAAATTACTTACCAGTGTTCATGGGACTCATGAATATGATCTCTAAGCCACACCTCGATGGTTTTGTGGTGGAATTCATCGATGACATCTTTATATACTCAGTGAAGGAGGAGGATCATGCCTATCATCTGCAGATAGTTCTGGATACACTCAGAGAGAACCAACTTTATGGTAAGATCTCGATGTTCCAGTTCTGTAAAAAAGTGTCCCACTTTCTGGGACATGTTGTCTTGGAGGCTGGAGTTCTAGTGGATCTGGTAAAGATAGAGGCTGTACTTTCTTGGGAGACACCCAGTTGTGTGTCTGATGTGAGGAGTTTCCTAGTGTTGGCTGGATACTACTAGGGATTCATGCCTGATTTTTCAAGACTTGTGTCACCCTTGTTAGAGTTAACGATGAAGGGACAACCCTTCGTATGGATGGAGAGATGCTAGATGAGTTTTTTGGAGATGAGAAATAGACTAAAGAGTTCCCCTATCTTGGGGATTCCAGAAGTGGGTGTTGGGTATGTAGTCTACTGCTACACATTAGAGACCTAAATTGGGTGTGTCCTGATGCAGGAGCGGGTAGTGAACTCTTATGGTTCACGACAACTGAGACAACATGAGCAGAACCACGCTACTCGTGACCTGTAGTTATATGTAGTGGTATTCACCTTGAATATGTGGTGACATTATAGGATTAGTGAATGTATTATAGTCTACTATGACTACAAGAGTCTTATGTATACCTTCTCACAGAAGGACCTGAACCTGAGATAGCAGCGATGGCTGGTGTTCCTCAAGGACTATGACTTTGAGATTGTCTATACTCCTGGGAAAGGGAACGTGGTAGCAGATGCACTCAGTAGGATGTATAGTTTGCAGTAGCTAAGTAAGACGACATGGCAGCTAACCATGTTGAGGATATCGTTTATGGATAGAGATGGGTAACCATACCTATAGTCAATGACAGTCACTCCAATACTGCTTCAGCAAGTCAGAAAGATGCAACTCGGGGGTGTTGATTGTGAGGCTTGAGGTGCTCAAATACCCTCAGGACATCCACCTGAATGATTTTTTGATGGTGCAGAGCATGTCATCCTCTTTAAGGGATGTACCATGGTATCAGTGGAACTACGGGATGAGGTTTTGAGGGAGTTCCAAACGTCCTCTATAGCGGTGCATCCTAGTGTGAATAAGAAAAACCAGGACCTAAAAAATCAGCACTAGTGGCCATAAATGAAGAAAGAAGTGGCATAGTTTGTCTAATGATTCCTCAATTATCAGCAAGTGAAGGACGAGCATCAGGTTCTAGTAGGCATAACTCATCCACTAGAGGTGCTAGAGTGGATGTGGGATTATATCTCTATGGACTTTTTGATATAGAATCCACATACGTATAAGGGACATGGTTCCATCTGGGTGATTTATGACAAACTCACCAAGTCGGCCCAATTCCTACCTATCCAAGAGTAGGGATCAGTAGTGGTCATGGGACACCTCTATGTACATGATATTTTGAGTCTAAATTGGGTGTCATCGATGATCGTATCTAAAAGTGACGCACGTTTCACATAACAGTTGTATAAGTGATTACAGAAGGAGATCAAAACATAGCTAGGTTTGAGCAGTGCCTTTCATCCTCAGATGGATGGTCAGACGAAGTGGACCATTCATATGCTGGAGGACGTTAATCATGCATGTGTCATAGATTTTGGACCTAGTTGGGATGATCACTTTACCTTGTTGGAGTTCTCATACAATAACAGTTATCACAGCCCCTTAAGAATGGCATTATTTGAGGCCTCATACAATCGACCATGCAGAACACCTCTATGGTGGACAGACCCGATGAGTAAGGACTTATTGGTCTAGAGTTGGTATGGGTACAACTGAGATGGTGCGGATCATCTTGGAGCAGATGAAGACTGCACAGAGCAGACATATGTCTTACTATGAGAAGAGGTAGTGATCTTTAGAGTTTACAGAGGGATACCATGTCTTTTTACAGGTCTCACCTTGACAAGGATAACAGATATTTGGCTGAGGCTGAAAACTCTCATCATGGTTTATCAGACCATTTATATGACTTCAGAGGATTGGCGTGGTGGAATACCAATTGGCACTTCAACTGTAGTTGAAGAGGGTGCACGACGTCTTCCATGTATCCCAGCTGAGGAGATACATGCATGACCTATCACACATCATCAACCATGGCGAGTGTGACTTTGATGATAGGGATACTTTTACGGAGGTTCCATTATTGATTGAGGATCAATAGGAGTTGGTTCTTCATTGGTGGTCGATACCTCTAGTGTGCATTCGATGGCAACATAGGAACCTCCATGATTGCACATGGGAGTGGGAGGCCCATATTCATGCTTAATCCCCAATTTGTTTCCTTAGAATATGATGTAGATTTTGTGGAAGAAAATACCTCTGGTGGGGAGAATGTAAAGTCCTGTATTTTTCATGTATTTTTTTAATTGTATGGAATTATTACAAGTCTGTGAAAATTGATGGAGTATGATTCTGAGCTCGGTGTGCCCGGAATGAATTTCTGAACTTTTTTAAGGTAAGTTCAATAAACTCTTGAGTGGTGTTTTCAAACTTTTGAACTGGTGCTCGGATTAAAAATAGTAGGGCACTGTTGAATCTGTAGAATTCTGATTCTCTTAAAGGGTGATTCACTTCGACTTCAGTTTTTAATGGAATAAAAAAATAACATAGTTAATTTTTATTTTTCATTATTTTCCTCCAATGGATTGATGGAAATGTGGGACCAGTGATGTGTCATGCCAATAAACGGCTTGACCATTCAAATCTATGTAATGACGTCATTGTGGAATTAAGATGGTTCCTAATCAATGAGACCCCATTATTTCTAAATGTTGTAACTTACCCCCGCCCCCTCTTCTATTTATATAGAGCGTGAGGAGAGGTGTCGACACTGCTTCACCAAGAAATGAAGTGATGACAAAGTGCCATGATCCCAAACCCTTGGAGGATGGAGCTGGTTCCATCGAACAGTAACGAGCGATGCTGAAACCCCTAACAGATGATGGATGATCTAGAGACTCCATTTTAGGCTATTTTCGGGGACGGTGAACACCGACCCACTCCCTCAAACCCGGGTGTTTCTCCATCATTCTTGAGGTAGGGTTTTATCTTATTTTTAATTTTGTGAGAATATTGAATTCATTATCTCCCTCATGTTACAAATCTAACACAGAGGGTTTGGGCCAAATGGACAAGACCTGCACCATCCACCTTTTTATTGAAATTGATGTGTTCCTCACGAGATTTTATTTCAGGTTGGATGGATGTCGGAACGCTGTATGATGGAAGCGGACACCAACGGATTACTATGAAGGAGGTGGCGGTGTACTGCCATACGCCATTGTAGAAGGAAGGTTTCAGAACACTTGCACTGTAGGAGGAACTAGCTTGCCGCCGACGAGCAAAGGGTCGAGGCTGAAGCCGCGGAGAAGGTTGAACCCGCACCTCCGGCAGGTTCTGCGGTGACCAAGTGGTTGCCGTGTGATAATTCCATTTCACAAGAAGGACAACCTCAGTGTTGTTTGGGATATCAGGGGGAAACTCCCCATGCATACTCAGGTGGGCCGTGCCTCCTGCGAGCCTTGCCTCACGCGGCCGGGCCGCCTAACTAGTGGGACGCGCGCCCAGCGGGCCATGCCCCCTAGCGGGACGTGCTTCCCCCTTGTGCACTGGGCAGGACCTTGGCCTAGTGGGCTGAGCCCGCCGTGGTCTAGCCCAGTTGGGTCAGACCTAGACTGGGTCTGGTCGACCCGAACTGGGTCGGACCAGACCGAGAAGCAGTGAAAGGGTCGTAAAAAGAGAAACGAGTGTCCTTTTGATGAACCGTCTTCTGTGATGAGACTATTATAGTGAGATAGTCCTTTTTGTATACTTTAGTTTAGTTTGGGATATTGTTGTTGTACAGATGTATTGGATCGATCCTGAATCCAACTGGGTCGTCATAAATAAAACTCTTATAACTCACAGACTGGATATCTGATTGACACATCATCTATCGTGTTAGAACCCTTACAATGTGGTGGTTATCTGGGTTACTCCTTTGTGGATCATAGTGGAGGTCGATGTACAAATGATATCTAGAGGGACAGATTCAATGGAACTGAAGCTCACCGGGTGCGAGGAATCTTGGGGCATGCTTGATCGTGAAGAAAGAACATCGATCATGTGTGGGTAAGAATCTATCGATCTTGTGTGGGTCAGATTCTATCAAATCCTATGTGGAACGATGCTCATCGATTAAATGTGTGTCAGCACATACCAATTCTCTATGGGTCAGATCATCTATGGGCCAGCAGGGTTAGTTACCGAATAATCCAGTGTTGGTCAGTAGTAGAGAATCTTAATAGAATAAGATGATCTAGCATACGACGAATCATCTATACTTCTATACATAAGTTATTCCTGTCATTGAGCTGAGTATTTTACCTATGTGGTACTTATATATTAATGGTGTAACTTTTATGGTACTTCTATATTCATGGTTTTACCTCTGTGTTACTTCTATCTTCATGGTGTTACTTGGGTAAAACTTCTACCTTCGTGGTGTTACTTGTGTAGTACTTCTACCTTCATGTTGTTGTCTTCATGGTGTTACATGTGTGGTACTAATATCTTTGTGGTGTTACCTATGTGTTACTTCTATCTTTGTGGTATTCTTCCCTCATTTATGATATGATTATTGCTTGATGTCGTAGGTATATGTATGGGAAATTTCAAAAAGAATATTTGATGCCTATTGCTTCGTGCTTTGATATTGAGGTAAATATTTGTGGTATATTCCATTATGGGCCTCTGGGAGACCTATGGGGGTCTCATGGTCCCTACATAGTATCATTATAGTTACACCTGCATTGGTTAATCCCACACATTGTCATGTCATGCGCAGACGACATACAACAGTGATTGAGGATGAGAGAGCTAGGACTAGACTGTGCTAGGAGACCGACAATTTGGCGTGATGTGACGTAGGGAATACTATTTGAGAGGTGTTCCTACACTTAATGTATGATCCCCAGAGGATGATCCATGAGTTTTTTTTACATTTCAGTTATACTTGTACTTTTTAGTTGGGCTTGTATTCCAGCCCCTTTCCTTTCCGCACACATTTTCTACAGTAGTTTACTTCATGGTTTCTTCGTGTTCTGTTTTTGGACTATGAGTCTGTAAAAGATAAAGGGAAATGCCTTCCAATTTTAGGGATATTCCTTTATGGTTCTAGTCTCCAACCCATGGCCTATGGAAGGCGGCATAGGGGAAGTCATGACATGGGCCCCGAGGGACGGGTCGTAACATGAAACCCATATTCCTTTAATGGGATAATTTTGTTTGTTTTTTAATGAAACCCACTTCATTTCCGTGGTTTATTTATTCTATAGAAATGAATGATTTTTAAGAAAATGATTTATGAAACCCACTTTCTTTAGATTGGGACATTGTGATGTGATAAGTAATTGATTTCAAGTGGAGACCATATATATGTATGTTTATTGGTGGAGTCCAATATAGCCTTATATTTCATTGTTTAAGAGTTTTTATATCATGAGATCATTATTTGTGAGTGTTTATTATTTACTCATAATAATGGGCTCTGGTGCTGTGGCTCCTACAAAATATGTTCCCAATATAAATTTATATTTCCTGTTTCAAATATTTATCATTGTTTTATAATTATTTTTATAAAGATGTTATTCTCATATGATTCATTTTTAATGAATCACACATTTATTTAGGGACATATATTATGTAATGATTTAATCCTTGATTATATCCTAATAAATTTTTAATATATATCTAATATGTATCATGATTACAACCATATTCTCCTCTTATGATCACTTATGGTAGTTTATTTTTAGTACTTATGATTACCATTAATTAGCATTTAATTTCACCACATTCTTATGTTTTCATTTTCCCATGTTATGAGGATAGTAAAAGTGTTAAATTTATATGTTGATAGATTTTTAGAATGGTCTATGGGATATTTAGAAGATATGTATTTATTACAATTTTTTATAGAGTGGGAAAATATCCTTTACCTGAAACAATGAGTTTTGGTAGTTTATTTTTTTATAATTAACTAAAGTGATAATCCAAAATGTCCTTGAGAATGTATTTTAATGAAATATTCATTTAATTTTATGTCATTTTTGGTAACATATATGAGATGATATAGTTTTTATCAGGGAGGGTTCAGATAACATTGGTTATTTGGAAGTAATTAGTTGAGTATAATTTTGGAGTTCAAAATTTCTTCACTATTGGATATGTTATTGCATACCGTTATTTCAAATGTATAGATAATTGTTTTGGTATGTTGGGGTAATGTTAAATATCATTGGGATTATTATATGATAAAGTTATTGAAACCCAATGTGATAATCTTAAGGGATAAATTTAAGTATAGTATAAAATTCAAAAAAATTAATATATTTGAGAAGGAGAGGTTTTCGAAGAAAATACATCCATGTTTTGGTGTTGGAAAGTAAATGTTGACCATTTCAAAATTGTATATAGTGGGAATAATCTTGATGATGAAATATTCGGCATTAAGTCAACTATGAACTGCTTTAGGATAAAGTGTTATTACTTCACACCTGACTAGACACTCCCGATGTATATGTTTTAGTTATTTCATATTCCATTTATAAATAATTATAATGGAATTTATCATATTATTATTAATTTTTATGATGAGAATATAACTAGATATTTTCCAAAGTGAATCAAGTATTGAATTTATTTATTCATTATTTGAACCCAATGTATCATATGTTAAAAAATAAAGGATTCCTTAGATATTTCATTATTCAATTGAGGATTTCATATTCATTTTTTTCATATTTTCATTACCATTTTAGATTTATACGAAACCATGACCTAACAAATGAAGAAGAATTTTTATATATATCTGAAAGATGAACTATTTTATGACTAAATAAGGGAATATTTTTAAATTAATAAATAATATTATATGATTTAAAAATATGTATTCTATTCTTATCCAAGGGCTTAAGGATAATGTTATAATAGAAATTAAATATTGATTCTTTTAACTATAATAATTATTTAGTGACATTTATTTGAAGTTAGAATGTTGACGATTATATGAAATATATATGGACTTTTATTTGATAAATTTACTTAAAATGGTTGACAACATTTATAAAATATTATCGGAACCATGAAGAGTTGTTTATTGTCAATGTCATATTTTTTAGAGATAGATATTGAATAACACTTGGTTAATGATGGATAAATATTATGTCTAATGTATGATTTTATTCATGAATTGCTATAGTTTTGAATGTCTATGAAGCATTAAGTAATATAGTTGTATAAAATTTGGTTTTCATCTCTTCTATGATGATTTTTTGGTCAATCACATTATGTGTTTATTTATTATATATAATAGTATGTTCTTTTATGAACTAGTTTTTAATACCATTTTGGGATTGAATATGGATATAATTCTTTTGAAGAATTAAGAAATTCTCGATAGATTTAAAACATTGAGTCTTATGTAGTGTTTGGAAAAGGTAAACTATATAGAATATATTATTATAGTCTAGAAGATAAAAATTGTTTGAGGAAAGATAAGTAAGGTAATATAACATAATATAAAACTATAGATGTAACATTTGAAGTTATATCTAAAATAATAGATATTTTAAGAATTCATCCCTAACATTATTCAATTGGTAACAATTAAAATTGAAAGGAAACCATTTATATCAAATGTGTAGAATACAATGAAGAATGTTTTTGGATCCATTAAATTAATATAATTTTTAAAATGTTGTGTCACACACAACACCAAATTATCAAAACATCAAATTAAGATAATTACTAAAATATGAAAAATTTAGGAATAATATAACGATTAATAGATAAAATGGTAATAATAAAATAAAATATCGTTGTATTAATATTATATTTTATGAATATTATTAAAAAAATTCCATTAAAACAACAATTAGAAAAAGATATAGTTTATTAACATACTAAAATAAAATAATTGCATAAAGAATATTATTATTTTAGAAAAAAATATTATTTCAAAAAAAAATAATATCAATATTCAATTATTTGTATGCTTGTATGATATATGATTAATGAATCATGATGTTTTTGAAGTCATTTTTATAAAGAACATTTTTATTCATATTTTGTCATTTTGTTAAAATAAATAAAAATAAAAATTTCAAAATTTCAATTACATAAATGGATATTCATTTAATAATTATTAATTTTAATATTACAAATCATTTTTAGTTATTTTGTAAAAAAAATATTGTTGAAAAGTGTAAAATACAATTTTTATAAATAAAATACCATTTATTCCATTAATAGTTTATAAATGTTAATTGAAAAATTTTTAGACCATTTTCTAAAAAAATTATTTTATAAGTGAATTTATAATTTAAAATTTGTTGGTTTTAAATTACATCCTCATATTTGACATCTTATCATTTAAGTTATATTTCAAAAAAAATTATTTACAATGCATTATACATTTTATAGTTTTTAAAAATTATCAAATAAATAATTTAGTCAATATATATGGATTTAAAAAAAATTTAATAACTAGGATCGAAATATATAATATGGGTAATTTTATTTTTTGGGATAGAGGATAAATTAAAAATATAAAAACAAGTTACCATAGTGAATACCAAAATTAGAAAATGAAGTACCAATGAAGTAAAGGGAATTTTTTTAAAAAAAAATCAATTGAGTATTTTAGGTGTATATAGAGATAACATATTATTATATCTACTGTTTCTATTTTTTGATATTTCCATTGAGAGTGAAATTCCAGTATGGAAAATATAATTTTTAAAATATATTATGATTACTTTTACTTATAAACATGATCCCTTATTTTCTTCTATCCTCAGATGAAATGCCCTTTATAATAGTACTAACTCAACAAAAACCTATCCACGATACTCGTTTAAAAATTATGTCGCGTTTGGTTTTCTCAAAATATCATCCCTAAAAAGATTGATCTCCTTCACAAATGAGATAATCCATATAGTAATGTATAGGTTCCAAACCAGAGCCCCTCTTTTTTGTTTTTATATGATTTTATTCTTCTTCATATTTCATTTCAAAATATTATAATCATAACAATTGTATTGTTAATATACTTTTTTATTATGATGAATATGGTACAAGAATTAACAACCCCCTTCTCAGTATTGAAAAATGAATACAAAAATCATGCATTATGATAACCACTTCCTCAATGACACAACATGATTCATTATCATTCACAAATTTAAAAGGTTATTACAAATATGGAATTTAATATAAAATTATGATTATATTTTAATATTTTAGATTTTGAAAAAATAAAACATATACTCTTTTTACTTATTCTATGGAAAATAAGATCATCATCTTTGTGTATGCGTATTTTACGACCCCCATGGAATAATCTATTTCCATTTCACATTTCATATCTTCCATACGTATATGGTTGTGATAATAGTTTTTAAGGATAATTGTCATTTTAATAACATAAAAATTATTATTATAATAAAAATTAATTAACATATTAACAATATGAATGAGAAACAATAATTGTAAAGTTAAATATCTTAATTAAGAAATCAGAGATGAAATAAATTTATTTTTATTATAAAATATTTTTATATACATTATATAAATAATTAATTCTTCAATATTCTGATATATCAGTCTAATAAACATAGAAAGACATTATTATTATACTGGAAAAATTAATATATAACTTCATGAAAACAGAATCATCAATCAATCATCATACGTTCATATTTTGGTTGTCTTGTAGAAATACTAGAAAAAAATCTCTGAAATTATATCATGTATGATTATAAAAAATGAATTACTTATATAATGTTATACAAAATGTAAATATTTATTTTTCTGTTTTTGAGAATGATAAATGAACATTTAAATCAATAAAAATGAAAGAACCCTTCACATGTTATAAATTATTAATAAATTATCTTTTCCAATTTTTTTATTCCATGATACAGATTAATGTACACATAATAGAAAATTTACACATCATAATTGTAATCAACTATCATTAGAATTTACATATTATAGCGACATTAATATATAATTCATTTGATCATATTCTCAAATATATATTCTGTCTTGAGTTAAATATAATTAGTTCTTAACTCTAATATAATAAACTCAAATATTATAAAGTTGTCAATTATATTCTATAACCATTTTTCCATAAAACAAAAAATTTAAAGAAATAAAATGTCTTAATTTTGACACATATTCACCATTTTGATCTTGACCTCATCCATATCTCTAATGAACCAGTGAAAAACATTTTTAAATGTGGGATGGGATCAAAAAGCACAACAAGGGACACAAAAATGAAGAATACAATTTTTCCAGTGAAAAAAATTAATAAATAAGAAATAAAATTTCATAATAAAATAAATTTCATCACAAATAGGAAAAAAATAATTTAAAATCATCATATTAACATTTTTGAAGTCAAATTATTTCCAATAAAATAATAATTTACTAGGGTTGAAAAGTAATTTTGTTTCATTAGGATATCATAATCATCATAAAACTCTTATAGAACACTTATAATTGAAATAAGAGTATAGTTTCATTCCATTATAATTATATAGAGAACATAAATATTACCTAATTCATTGAAGTGATATCTAGTTGAACCTATCATATATGAAATATTAAGATCCCATGTGAGATAAAATTGGCATCAACCATTCTATAAGTTCTGTCGAGCTCACTTGCGAGTTTTAATGGGGCTTGAAAATTTATAAAATTATTTCATCAAATATTTCATGAGTAAAACCCTTGAAAAAATCTTTTAAAATTGTGATGAAAACATTTTCAGATATCAAAATTTCTATTTGAAAAAACTTTTCAATACCAAAATACATAGAAAAATTGAATGTGGGAGTTTTATTAAAAAAACATGAATTATTATAATGGAATCAGGAAATGAAATAATTGTTATGCTAGAATAAAAATTTGTGTAGATTCATTTTTGAAAAATCATAAATGAATGTAACATAAAATTAAAAACACTGTTCATTTATGTCCATATAAATACATTATAAAATAAATTTCAAATAAGTCAAATTTTAGGAAAATATTTTCAAGATAAATCATTGCAACATTTAATTTAATGTTTTATGTGAATGTGTCCCTTACCACATGTATCATTAATCATATAAGTTCTTTATATTCATATATAATAACCTTATTTTAATGATTGACTTTTTTAGGGAAAATTTTCATGTTTATTATTCCTTTTATTTTACATAACAATGTGTTATATACAATTACATAATCCATTAATTTTATGTCAGTTGTTTTGATGATATTATATTCATAAGTCCAAAATGGCATCGAAAGGGTAACTAAGGATAAATAGGATATTGTTGTAAAGTCCCCTAGCCTAATAGCCTACATTTTGTGGTTACATGATAAAATTACCTTAAGATATAATGAATAATAGCCCGAAGGCTTGAATAGGTTTGGATTATTGGTAAACTAGATAAATAAATTAAAATTTACATTATAATTGAAAAAATAAAAAATTTTAAATTTTTTCTTGGAGAATTTTTTATTTCCCCTTAGTATATCCTTGTATATCAATCACTAGACACATTCTGGTGTCATAGGGAAAATGAAACATAATAAAGGAGTGAGCTCAAATTCCTAGTAAGGGTATGATTACATTTGAATCTGTCAGTAATCAATAATAATTACAAATATAGAAATTAAAATAAAAGAGTAAAATTACATTTAAACAATAACTTGATAAAAATATGGTGGGAATAAATGATGATCAAATAAGTTTATATAAATGATCAACGTATCTTTAATAATATCCAATTATATTTTAACTAATCAAAATACAAATTAATTAATGATCTCATAATATGGTAATGCATAATTTCAGACATTATAACAAAATCATCATGTAATCATGCAAATACATATAACAGAAATGGGTATGGGATCAACCAAATACCGATAATAGTTTGTCTAATGAGACCTACCAATGAGTTAATTGGGTATAGTATTCCATTCATTTAACATAAAAATTCCAATGCATTACTCAAGTGAAAGTGGTGAATCATAATAGAAATAAACATTCATATTATAAAACTAGAGAACAATATATTAATTAATCCCCAATCAATAATCATAAAACAAAACAATTTAGAATAACATGGATAATGATATAAAAACAGTACATTGGTAGAAAAATTGATCATAAATCATGAATAAAAAATTAATCATGGTTACATTTCCATATATTCTCCAAAAATCACAATCAAAATAAAATTTTATCATTGATTAATAGAAGCACTATAAAAATGGAATTATAAACATTCTATAGGAAAATACACATTCTAATTTTAAAATAACTATCAAAAACAAAAATATTATAAAATATTATGTATAAAAAAATTCAATATATGAATACTTTTAAACATTCAATAAAATCATCAAAGAGTTACTACTCGTGGTGGGGTTTAAATCTATACAAGACAAAAAACATTCATGTCACATTGTTTTAAAAACAAAAAAAAATCATTATGTGAATAAAGAGAATAATATTCATGTCACCCAATTTTTAATAAGTTTAAATGGGTAAATTTTCATTAATAAATAATTTTTATAATGTAAATACATTTATTAAAACATTATATGCTTTTATAGATACAATGGAAAATGGGTTTTCATTGAAGATAGAAATAAAATATATTTTTTTTAAAAACATTTTCTCAATGACATGAATTACCAAAGTGATAAAAAATGTTACCATTACATAAAATTTTTAGGAAGAAATAGATGGGAAAAACAGATTAGGATAATAATAGAAAAATAAAATAATTACTCTAAGGGAGACATAAAGAGAAACAATCCTGCATAATTATGAGATTGTGAAGTAAAACCTTACCACTTTAGTAAAGTTTCAGTCATAAGCCCCCATAAAACAATAAAAATTAATTAAAATTTAAATAAAATGAATATAAATATTTTAATGATTATAAATATCATATGAATTTTATATAAACAAAAAAATGAATTTATGGTGAATAAAATTTTGGTCTCAAGTTAGAAAAATTAAGACAAAAACCCCTTAAATTCAGTCTAGCATCAATCATATGTGACTGAACATCATGTTTAATAAATATATGACTATTATATATATTTTATAATATAGTAACCATATATTTTATAAAAAATTGTATTTAATTTTATTAAATTATCCATAATTTATTTACAATTCAGTGTTAAAATAATATTTTTGGCTGTTAATTTCTTTTTTCATGTATATATAGGTTCGGTAATTTTGGTTTTTCTACATTGATATTTGTCACATTATCTAAATAATATAAAAATTTATATAAATATATATGTGTGTGTATTAACTATATATAAATATATTTATATATTTATTTTAATCTATGAATTCTAAAGATAAAAAAGGCATTTCACCATTCATGAGAATGGTAGGCCATACATTTACTTCAACGTTGTTTCCTGTTTCACGCTGAATTAATCAAAAAGAAAATAAATAATACTTAAAAATTCTATAATTATAATTATTTTATGTAAATAATTTATATTAAAAAATTACATATTTATTAATAACCATGTTAAAATAAAATGAAATGAATTTCACATCACTATGTGGAGGATGTAGGCCATATGCAGAAGGGAAATATTATTATTTTCCAAATGATGGGAATTTATGAATAATTTGTTAATATTAAATTTATTGAAATATTTTTCTGTCATAATTATTTCAAATAATCAATGAATTTATCCTTAAGAATTTCCATGTATATTATAAATGAAAATCCACTCAAAACACTTCATGAGATGGTAGTCCCATGTACACACGAGCGACGACAGAGTATCCAAAAATGGTAAGGAATGAAAGAAAAAATATCTAAAATTTTATATCTACGGTTATAATTAATTTTTAAATATAGAATATATATTTCCAATCTGTCATTATATCGAGTGATGAGAGGATGTTATGGAAAATGAACTACATTGGTTCACAATGTGGTAGTCTATCATACCCATGATCTATATTTTCTTTTCCCACATGATGGATGAGAATATGGGTGCAAATATTTATAATAAAATGATAAAATATTATTATATGTCAGATAATTGTTTTGTTATATTTTCATATTTTTATAATATTTTATGGAGGTGGAAAAATATGTAAAATAAAAACACTCATTTAAGAATATTACCTCTCCATTAAAGAAATTATTTATGTTTTCCCAAAAAGACTTAATATTATTGTTTTTTATGATAACTCCCTATAGGATGTTGGGAGATGATTAAATAACGGATTAATATGGGTATTATAAAATATAATGGGACTTTTGAGTTTGAAGAGGAGTGGATAGGGTTAGGCCTTTTATATATGAGCAAAAGGACATAAATAGATTTTTTGTAAAGAAGAACAGATACCCATATTTTTATCAAGAAACATGCAAAAAAATGGGTCCCAATGTACAATTAAATAATATATTGTATAAATATGGACATAAAATGTGTTTTGGGAAAGTTACCATGTCATTTAAACTGTTATTTAATTTGTATTAAACATGGTAAACCCATTTTTAAATTAACTATGCTAGTTTATTTATAATGTTTATACTATTAAATATGGTCAAAAATAATTTCTGAATAATTAGATAATATTTATTATTTGTATTAATAATAGGGAATACATTTTTCCAAATTCAATTCATATATTTTTTGGAATTAAATATAAAATCAATCCTAGATAGAGGATGAATTCCTAATTTTCAAGAATTCTTTTTCCTAGGAAAACATAATTTTATATTAATTGTATAAAAAATTCATAATTATATAAATATAAAAATAAAATTATCTATTAATAATATATATATTTTTAAATTAAATCCAGATTATGGGTTATTTCTGATTAATTAAAATGTTGAATCATTATTCACATTAAAACAGTTTTTAGAAAAATGTATTTTGAGACACAATAATAAATATATAGTACAATCAAGTATAAAGAAAAATATAATGTAACTAACAAAATTAATTGTAAATAAATAAATATTATTTTCATTTAAATAAAATTCAAATCATAATTGGAAATAAAATTATATTATTTTTTATAATGAAAATGTAGTTTAAAAAATGGTAGTTTCTACTATTTAAGGAAAAATAATTTTTTATGAAATTTTAAAAACAATTCAACCTATATAAATTATTATATGATAATTTAAAATAATAATTTAATTTATTAAAAAAAATTTATAATATTTTGTGCAAAAAGTGAAACTAAACATCCTTTTTGGAAAATATCATTTTTAGACCACCCTGTTTTATTATTGATATGGTTGTAATTTTATTATAAATAAATTGATAGCCATTGATGCTATTTTGTAATTGTGTAAAAAATATAATTTTTTGACATATTTAGTGGTATTAATATACTTTTTCTTAGTAACTAGGTTATAAATGTAATGTTTAAACAATAATTATTTAATAGAATATCGTGTTTCCTTTAATCCTATTGTTGTATGAAAGATATGTTATTGAAAATATTGTGTTTATTTAAAAATAAATATATCATAATTTTTCATTGTGTAACATTATCTAATAATAATATTATTTCATTTCATATATGTTATGAGACATGATTTACTGTTATAAAATCATACGGTGTTATATTATACCCTAATAAATATTTTTCATCCTAATAATTTAATCATGATATTAGTAATCAAGTGTTTGAAAATAATAAATAAATTTATTGAAATACAATATGATGAAAATGGGTAATAAAAAATCCTTATGATAATAGAGAATGTAAAATATGAGGTTCAATCTAGAATAACAAATAACTTATTTTCAACATAAGAGAATTATGGTGCAATGTGAACATATGGATATGGAAGTAAGGCAGAAACCATTGTGGATAGTGATATAAACCATTGACCATTATAATAAGTGATCCATAAATGGTTAAAAACCACAATGAAATTACATATATAAAGGGTAAACATTACATCACTTTAACAGAAATGAATGTACTATAATATCATTATAAATTCTTGATCCTTTTCCAAGAGTCGACAGATCGTTTTCCCATCTGGACTAAGAACATATAGAAATATACAAAATTTATTTGTATAGTTTAACCCATAATTGTGTTGCATAAAAATTTATTATTTTTTCCAAATTATTAGTATTCAAGATGATATTTGTCAACCCAAACTCAAAAAAATTATGTATTAACATGTCATAACATGTATAAATATATGACACATCCTTCCTATGATATTTTCAAAAAAAATCATAATGTCCAAAAATTTATATGGGATTTCACTAATCAGTATAGTATTATATTACCCAAACAATATAAAGTGACTATTAAAGTCACATTCTGAATATATAAATATCATGATAACCATATAACATTAATGAAAACAAGAATGAATCTAAATTTTCATGTTTTCTAATATATTCCATAACACCCCAAATATAGTAAAATATATAAAAGATAACACAAACCATCAAATGACATTATCAATTTCAGGGTCACAAATACTATAATATTAAAATATCATTATAATTATTAGTCCATCATTGAACACATATTTAAAGTCATATTCACTAAATCATGTGTTTCCAAAAAGATCCACATGAAACTAAATAAAATTTCTTTATACTATTCAACATATTCTTCAACACTCATAATGAAAGAAAAATATAGTAAATTCTAGTTATTTTTAATGATTCATAAAAATAGAATATAATTGATATAATAATATTGTAACATTATTCATGAATCAAAGCAGAAAAACATTAATCATTACACATTATATATAATAGTTTAATAAGCATAAACATGAACCCCAATCATCTTCAAATGTATATTCCATGGATGTTTCTAGAATTCATTTTCATAGTTATTCATCACTATATAAATGAACCATTTAACATTGATTGCTTCTTTCATTACTTTAAAATCATGTTCATGGTGGCCTTTCAATCATAAATCCTTAGAACCTCCGATTCCTATCATTAATGTAAACAAGTTATTCCATCCACAATAACCACATTTACGAAAATCCTTTTTCCATTATTCAAAATATCTATCTTCTCCTATATTTTCCTCTACTTTTATTGGTTCCCATTGAATCTATAATACCAGTAGAATTATTTCTCAAATATTATTGAACTTGATACTAAGTCATTTTATGATGAGAAGGATTGGGAGATATTTCCTTTTGAATGATTAGATATAACCCACCTAATAAATGTTCAATGATACAATTTAGATTACATACACTGTTTATTGAATAATTTGGTAAACTATTACATTTTCTAGCATACGTATAGACATTTTCATGAAAATTTTGTATTTATATCCGGAATTTTATTTCCATATCCACATATTGTTCAAAAGATGAATACTTTTCCTAGAAGGGTGACCTAAAATCCATTCATTACATGTTTTATATTTCTTATTTATCCTTAGGGTGTTAAATCAATGAACACTATTTATCTAAATATCATTGTAATGATTTATTTCATTGGAAAAATTATCAGCATCATTTATTCCAAAAATCATGAAATATTTTCTCAATTCAATTTATCCATTAATAAGTTAATGAATGATTTATATCCCATTAAATGATAATGTTTTTTAATGTATGAAGCATTGTAGAATTGTTATACCGTGTTTTTGATTCGCATGATACTCCATTCATAAAATTTTATTTCTCATTACCATAGTTAGAAGCACCAATATGGTTATAATTTAATCAATTAGGGATGTTTCTACAACTACAACTTCATTATATTTCACTGGAAGAAAATTCATATATTGGGAATATGAATTGATATACTCCATATTCGTTTTTGCAGGAGATATTTCAAAATTATTCAATACAATTGATCAGAATTTAACAATATAATATAAAATCAATAATTCTGTAACAATTTAAACACTAAAAATAAAGTGAAATATTTATGTGTGTCTACTTTCATAATCATAAACATAGTTACATTGCATCATTATTGGAACATATAAATATTTCTCAAAACCATTATAATGAAACTTAATGATAATCTAGATTAATACAAATGTATAATAGTGGTGGATCCATACAGGTGAAAAGTAAAGAATGTTTTTATATACCAACTAATGATCATTTTATTCCAGATGTAGAACCATTATTAATTTTAGTATTCATCCAATGATGTATTTATAGAATACCCAAATAATATATATGATAAAAAAATTACGATTTAATCCAGTAATTATGATTTTCAATAAATTAATTCATAGGGTTATGTTCCCTAATCTATGTTTTCCTAAATCATCATCCAATGAGTTTTACTAAAATTAATCACAAATCTACTATAAATTGATGACCCTTCTAGCCTATTGTTAGATGTTAATTTATTACAATGGTATAAGATACATGGAAAAACATACTAATGGAATTAACAATTATATAGTATTAGTAAACTATATATATTAATCAAATTCACTTTACAATTGGAAACATAAAATTCAAATAGTTTGTTCTTTAATAAATTCATATTTACCCATAAAATATCACTACATATATATAGAAAACATCATACATTTATTGGAAAAATAAAATATAATAAATGGGTAATCTTAGATTCTTATTATTAGTAATCATAAAATATAATTTTTCATGAACAAATAATTATAATCAATATGGAAATGAAAATTATTTAAACCCATGACTTTTTAGTAATAACATGAGCATAATATGGAAGGAATAAATGATGAAATAATAAATAAATATGAATAATGACATGATCTTTAATATTATCCAAGGAAATTGAAAAAATAAAATAATTACATGGACATTAATAACTGATCTCATAATGTGTAAATTCATAATATCATATATCATAACATCACATTCACATCCTCATGCTAAGACACCTTTTATAAATGGGTAAGGCCTTACTTATGTACCAATGATTGTTTATCGAATGATACATACTATTTCTTAATGGAGTTATAGTGGTCCCCTCTTGTCACATACTAAATCCAAACCATTCCTAATATAAAATCGGCGAAACATAATGAACATTAAATTTCATATAAGAAACTATCATAGAATATGTTAATACCCCCCAAATCATTAAAAAACTCATAAACAAATCTACTAATATGGGGAGTGATATAAAAAAATGAATCCCCATTGACACTGATCATTCACATATATGGAATAATTTGTATGGTATCATTATAAAATATCATCATTGTAACATAACTAAAATAATGGCTATTTTCATAGACGAAGAATGCACTTTAAATAATAAATTAAAATCATTCTTGAGAATAATACAATTTCATACTTGAGAATATAATTAAAAATCCATTTTTATAATAATAACAAGGAAATTTCATTGAAAATATACACGTAATCATGAAATGGAATATTCAATGATTGAATGGTCATGATTATTTAGTAATTCTGTACATTCTATAAAAACATTCCTTCCACACAATTTTAAAAATGTTAAAAAGTACCTTATTTATAAAATAAAACTAATAATAATTTTGAACCACTATTTGAAAAGTTAAATATATTTTAAAATATATTTATTATATCATTTGTACAGTTTTAAACTAATTTTCTTCTAAAAACATGGATATAGATGAAAACGGTTTTTGGAAAATGAGAGAAATAAAATTATTTTTACATAAAAAATCGTTAATAAAGTTAAATACAAAATAGATGGAAAATGGAAATATTACATGAAAAACTTGAATTTCTAAAAGAAAAGAAAAAATATTAGTTTTCTGGATGAAATATCAGATAATTGCCCTTATGGAGAATTAAATATTAATAATCCCGAATAATGATGTGATTATGAAATATATCCTCAACACTTTTGTAACATTTCATTCATAGGAACCATGGAAGAAAATACATAAAATGAATTTTTAATTACCATGAAGATAAATATGTTTATGATATTTCATGTCTAATAGGTTTTATATACACCACAAAAAAGATTAACTAGAGAATGTGCCATATGTCTCATAGAAGTAAAATAGGGATGAGAAACCTTACCTTAAATTTGACTTAATTTTATTTTTATAATCCTACTATATAATAAATATAGGGTTAATATAAATATATTTTATAACTATACTCATATATAACATATTATACATAATTTACTAATAGATTTTTATCATCCATTTTTAACATTTCCTTGTTAAATTCATTGTTTCTAGTGATATTTAATTCATTTTTGAAGTATGTTTATGTTACATAATTTTCTCCCTTATACATTGATAATAGTTAAATTATTGTTATAATTTCAAATATTATATAAATATACTATAAATATTCAATTTATTATTATTTAGTGTAATCTAATAAAATTATTGAAAGAAAATTCATTACACTATTCATAGAGATGGTAGACCATTAGTATTCCTCAATGATATTTCCATTTTCATGATTTCTATAAGGAAATAAAAATAAATATTAATAAGACATTTTATATTAATTTTAATTTTTATATATAATTTATATTAATCAATTTCATTTAAATTACCATCCATTTAAAAATAAAATGAAATCATTTCACATCACTGCATGGATGTGGTAGTCCACACGTATGCATGAGAGTTGTTATTGTTTTCCAATGGATGGGAAGGAATGAATATTAACATGATATTATATGTATATAATAATTTTTAGGGTACAAATATCACATATATTCATTAAAATTATCCTTTTTACCTTCTAGGTAATGTGTAAGATAAAAAATTCATATCTATTTGTGAGGCAGTAGTCTAACGTACACATGAGAAACATTATCATATCCACCAACATAATAGAAATAAAAAACAGATATATGATATTATATCAAAATTAGTATAATTATTTAAGAAATAGAACTTATTTGTAATAAATACAACATAATTTCCATATGTAAGTTGTTGTGATGGAAAATACACTATAGCGGTCCACCTAGTTGTAGTACTCTATACACATGATTAATAGTTTCATTTCCCACATTATGGAAGATGATATGGTTGTAGGTGATTCTATTAACATAATATCATTTAATTATATAGCATAAAAATGTAATTTTTTTAATTAATTGTTGAAAAATATTTTATTTCGGTGTGAAAAAATTAAATGAAAATGTTGTTCTAAAAACATTACCGCTTCTTCTGGGAACTTCTTTAGGTTTTCAATATAATTCATCCATGATTGGATTTTTGATAAAATAAGAACTATAAGATCTTTTTATAGGTGTACAGAATGATTTTTTGTTCATTATATGATAAAAATAATTTTTTTATGTTTGAATATGAAGGGAGGGTGGTTATTTTAAATTAAAGGAAAGGACACATTTACAATCATCAAAAAGAAAAACTGATACCGACAATTTTATCATTAAAAAATGCATAAAAAGTTGTCCATTATTTAATCATAGATGATATATGGTTTAAATATATCTACAAAATGTGGTTTGGAAAATGTTATAGGTTATTTAAACCCTTATATTCTTATTTTAACCCCCAATTAACCATTTTTATCATCTCCGACAATTAATTATTTTTTGAATTTACTATTAATTATTGTAAAAAATTAATTTGATCATATTAGATAATATTAGTTATAATTATTAATAATATGAAATTAATTATTAATATTTCAGTTAATATAACTATAATAATTTAATTTAAAAGTAATCCCACAAACTCAACGAAAAATAAATTTTTAAGAAATGAATTTTTTTGGGAAAATATAATATTATATGAACTATATGAATTGAATTAATCATTATATGATTTTAATGATAAAAATTTAGATATATAATATATAAATTATATTTAACTAATAAATCATTAGATATTATTCATATTAACTAAAATTTGTATGCATTATTCACTTTAAAAATGATTTTAAAAAATTGTTTTTTAAAACCAGAAAAAATGTCATACTAAAATCATGAATATATGGGATTAAAGAGTAATTAATTATATTGAATATAACTATAAAATATTTATATTTCATTAAATATAATTCAATTGATAATGGTTCTATAAAATAACTTAATTAATTGTTAAGAAATCATGACATTATAAAAATCATTTTTTTCACTGTTCCATGAAAATTCAATATTTAATGAAAAATCCAAAAATTTCAACCTAAATTAAATTTCATATGAATTTTTAAGAAATGATATTTATTTTTTAAAATACACTTTCTAAAAAGGATTAAATTTAATTTTAAATTATGTATGAAATGCATAACTAAACAACATTGTAAAAAAATGCATCTTTTCCTAAAACACATTTATTTTTCATTCAAATTGTTCTTAATTTATATTTAAAAAATATATTATCATTAAATTTATTTTATAATATTATAAACCATATAATTTTAAAATTATATTTATTCCAATTCATTCCCCAACATAATGGCTATGTTATAAATTTCAACTTTAAAGAATGATATTTTAAAATTTTATTTCATTTCGTTTAGACCTTGTGTTGCATGCATCAAAATATATACAAGATATTTAATTTATTTAAAAATAAATATATTGTAAAATAAGAGGTTACATTCTCTTCTATGATTGGTCTTGCATGTTATATGCACTATCAAATATGACGTTTTTATTTTAAGAACATATGTTATTATAATTATTTCATCATATTCAAGATAATAAGGATGATATAATTAAAAATTATAAATATAAATTATAATTTTAAATCCAAAAATTTATTTTTTATAAAAATGTCATAAATTATGATTGTAGAGATGGTTGGTTGTACGTACACCTGATTAAAATTTCTTTTTTCAACAATCACTTAATAAATAAGTATAATTATTATATTAGAAAGTGATCATAAATTCATAAATATCATATTATTTCATTAAATAATGTTTTATATATTATCCATGATATAGATAAATGGATAAAAAAGATAACATGTATTAGAGGTGGTAGTTCTACCTATGAACGAATGGAGTTTTCATTATTTAGTGAAATTAAAGGTAATAAATTAAATGATATATTAAATGATATGAATGATAATTACCTCATAAATATCATATATAAAAACCAACTACATTAGAATTTTCATCGATGATTGATAGTGATGGATAACGATTTACATGAGTCTATAATACGGTAGTCCGCCATACACATGAAAGATGGATTCCTTTCCAATTTAATGGATGATAAAGATTGATATTGGTTATTAAATTAACATAATTACATCTCAGTATTTATGATTCAATTATTTTATTATCTCATCATGGTTAGTGAATATTGTTTGTATGTAGAAGAATAAATAAAGACAAAAAATTAGTTAAGAAGAACACATGTTCTTCAGACAACCTCTTATGGATTACAGTAAAATATTTTATTGGAGGGGTTTCTAATAAAAAATTACCCTATGATTTTATTAGGGATTTATATATGGTATTGTAGGAGGATTTATATGAGTAAAATTAAAATTCAGGTTCATTGAAATGAGAATAATACATACCCATTCAAAAGAGAGGAGATGCGAACTTTTATAATTTCTTCAGGAATTAAATTTATATAAATTAATATTGATCTCTAAATAGATCAAAATTGATAATATTCAAATATAAAATGATAATTATACTAAATAATCTCAACCAATTAAATTTTGAGAAGTTTTTACTATGTGTTTATACATATAATTTTTAAACCCCATGCAACCCCTCTTATGCATACATTGACAATAAGTGTTTTTACTCATTGAGGGTCATAACAGTAACCATAAAAAGATAAAGCACCCATTAATGTTCCATTTTTATATGTTATATAATATCATAATCAATTTAAAAAGCATATTAATTATATTATTTCTATTTTATTTAATGTAATAAAATTTTCGTATAATAATAGTAATGTAAAATTTTTATATATTCATTTACATTGAATGTTAAAACTTCAACAGATAAAATGAAATGAGAATAAAATATTTCAATACATATATATAATCTCATATTTATCACTTAAATATTTATATCATATTATTCATTTCAATTTATAGTACTAATTAGCTCTTTAATATCAGTTATTTTATTTTCACACTTAATGAATATTTATTTTTTCACTATTGTGTATGTTTTTTATTTTTTCTATTTAAAATTAAACATGAATTTACAAGATGATGATAAGTCATTTATTTTTCAAAATAATAATTATAATTTATGAAATGTTATATATATCCTAATTTTAAAAATATTATCGTTATTTAAAACTAGGGAGTGAAATTTCAGAATTCTCATTATATAAAGTATAATAAATGTCATTATAACATAAAAATATTCCAAAGGCTATAAAAAGTGTCGTATAAGAGTATAGAAAAAATCGACCCACAAAATAAATTTTATTCACGTCATATTTTCATTTTATAGTCCATCTCATATCATTTTTAACAATTAATTATTGAATAATCATTTAACATGTTTATAAAAATTATTATGGTTTTTTTAATATTAATAAAAAGATACATATTTTAAAAATTTTGGACCCCCTGATTCAAAATTGGCTCAAATTTTCATGTTAAAAAACACATACATTGATTAATTTAATTTGGTAATAATACCTCAAGATGTGATGAAAAATAGGTATTAAGAAAATTTCCCATTTTAAATATAAATTTAATTTATAAAAAATTCACGTATAAAATAAATTTTGAAAACCATATTTTCATTATTATAAATAAATATAACAATTTCATTTTTTAAAAATATCAAATAGATAATTTTATTATATATATATATATTAAAATAAAATAAAAATTACATAAAAAATAATTATTTTTCAATATTTATATTAAAATAAAACATTTCATAAAATTTTCTAAATTTCAGCATAGGAGAATTATGACATCCTAATATAAAAAAATATTTACTATATCAAAAAAATTATATAAGTTTGAGAAATTAATTATTTGATTTTCAAAAAACATTTGAAAAAAATATTTTCAAAGGGAACATATATTTGAATAATAAAAAGTAATTTTTTAAAATGAAGTGTTCATTTCCTAAATATTTTCCAGAACATTTTATTTGATTAGAACCTTTATATATATAATACATTTCAAAATGATTTATATCATATTAATACCCAATAATTTAAAATTTCATTACTACTATATTATTTAATATAATACAATTATGGTTTTGGAAATGAATTTTTTTACTTGAACTGAGTATGAAAAGAAATTAAAATTGGAAATTTCGCAAAAATTATTTTTTCATGTTTTTTGGGTTTCATTTTAAATTATATTTTTATCATAATCTTTTTGAAACATGAAAAATGGACTCTGTATTTAGACTCAATGGTTCCAAATATAGAATATAAGATTTTTTTTGTTTAAAATGGATAGCGGCCATAGTAAATTTTCTTATAATAGTAAAGGGTAAATTGTGTTATTAAGGGTTAAAAATAATTTCATAAATAATTTTAAAAGAACCATTTACATTATTTTATTTTTTATTATTCCATTTAATCCATTAACATCCCATATTTTGTTATATAGCCTTTTTGAAATTATATTTGATTATGACCTTTAAAATAAAATTTTTAAAATAAATGTAATAATTCCGCACATTTGTTTTCAATTAAAATATTATTTTTATCCTTGGTTTAACACGAGGATATTTTCAATTTTAAATTTATTTTTCAAATTTAAATCATTAATAATCATCATGATAATATAATTTTTATTTTATGTGAAGAAATATTTATTTTAAATGCTTATAGAGTGTTGAAATAATAATAATTTAGTTAATGTATAAATTAAAGAAAACATAATAAATATATTAATAGTTTCCTAAAATTAAATAAATAATTTTAATCATAACGTTTATAGATAAAAACAACATGTTAGGAATGTATAAAAATATTTTATTGTAAATTATTTTATTATGTAGAATTTATAAATTTCTATGTCAATGAATAATTCAAAAATGATATTTTTGATATTATATGGAAAATAATAATCTACTAATTAATATAAATATACCAAATCCTATATTTATCCAAGTAATTTGGATGTGGTTGAAAAAATCAAACATTGTCCATTTATGGGATTTTTACACTTTTGGTAACTATCATTTTCCTCAATGTGTAAACAATATTATTTTAGTGGTATGTTTGAAAGTGGTTAATGAAGGTTACGACAACATGATATGGTTAAAATCATAATAATAACATGCCAAAATTTAATGGTATGTTATTAGTTCGACTAATCCTCAAATTTTACTATAATAATATAAATTGTGACCAATTTGAAAATAAAAATTAATTTATATTAATTTAATATATTTAAGGATTCTAATTGTGTGCATGCACACTATTATAAAAGGGAATATCTTCTTCTCATTTCAACACATCTAGAGAACCATTTGGTTCAGCTAGTACCTATCTAAATATCCATCATACATCCTTTATAACATCTCAATGCATTTATTTTATAATACCATACTGGAAAATATTTAGTTTAAAGATTTTGATATTTTCTGAAGAACAGGTATTGTTCAATAATAAGTGTTTATGTATTTTTCCTGTTCCAACTCCTTCAAATATAATTTTTCCATGATAAGATATTAACATGATTACCACCCATATAACGAGATATTATTATGTTAATGGAATAAAATATTTCCATATTAAAACACTATAAAATTGGAAAGGAATCATTATATATTATAATTAATATAAATTTTAATAATTTTTAAGATATTTAATTTTTACAAAGAACAAATATCAACACCAATCCTTTGAAACTATTATAAAAAATAAAAATTTAAACATGTTTTATGGAAAAATATTTCTGAAAATAATTAATATTTATATAAGTAATGATCATAAATTGGATGTATAAATTGTTATATTTATGAATATTTTTATTATATATATATATATATATTTAATATACTTAAATTAATTATTCTAGTTGATTGGATAATGTGGAGAACAAATCATGACCATGTTAAGTCTTTTCAACTCAAAATAAACTCATTGTGACAAGTTTTATATCAACAGCATAGTTTATTTAGGATTTTTTTGGTACCAATTATGCACAATATATCATGAATTTTCTATTAATAATTTTATATAATGATATATTATAATCCCTCTCTTTCGAGGGGGTTTGATTAAAATGTTACAAAGGCCATAATGGGTTATTCGTCTCAAATTTCAATCCATTGATTCATTTTTATTTTATACACGATTTTAATTTTCAATAGTGTAAACCCATCCACATTTTATTTATATTATTATTATTTTATATGTGATTATATTTTATTTCCTATTTAATGTTCTACCTCATATAATGTTTTTATTCAAAATTTACAAAGGTAGTAATGGTTTTTAATGAACTAGAAAAATTAATTATCTCATAATCAATCCATTTTTAAAAAAAACATTTAATTTTAATCTTATATAACCAATGATGATGTTATAATGTATCACTATTTTATTGTATTAGGTTTTTTCATATTTTAATTGATACCATTTTCATTAATGAAATAACATCTGAAATAAATGTTTTATATTGGAAATAAAGACTTTAATTCATTCCATTGCAAATTTCACTATATGTATATAATTTTTATAGTAATTTTCTATTATTTTTGGTGAATATTACATGGGATATTTTCTATGATTATAATAATCATATTTACTCAAAATAGAAATGAAAACATATTACTCTTATAACTACGTGGGTTTTCAAACAATGTTTTTTGAAAATATATTCCACCCTAATTTTTTTGATAATCAATAGTTTTTACATGGTGTTATTTATAAAAAAATTAATGAAAATTTCTTTCCAACTTTTTCACATGATGTTTTAAAAAAATAACATTAAAATGTTACTCATAACCTAAATATTTTATAAATATGTTGAAACTAGAATCTTAAACTGTTTTTATTTGGAATAGAAATTTCCTCATACTATTTAATTTTAATTAAAATTTTAGCCCTAGGATTTCATGTATTTGAAATGAAAATTATTTTTATCATGGATTTAACAAATAAGACATTTAAAATTACATCAAAAGATTAAGGATAAATATTATTTATTTTGTGATATTTCTTTCATAATTACATAAATTAATTTTATATCATTATCATTTTCAATTGGAATATATATTTCTTTATTGAGGATGATTTTTAAAAGTAACCATTCACATTTATATCTTAATGGATTATGTCATATCCCCCTCTTTTATTTAAATAATCCACCACTTCTTTTTTATTACCTAATCATTCATTATAAATGACCCTATCATTTTGTCGAATACATTTCCATTATTTATAAGATAATCTGGATACATATGATCTAAGGTTGTTCACCTTGATTTAATACATGAATTTATTATTGAAAATTGTGTTCCTAACCCTATTACATTTATCTATAAAATTTAAATAGCTTATTCAGTATTATATTTATTGAATGGGTTTTACCTATAAATATACATGATGATATTATCTACCGATTTATATTCCATGAGATTTTTCATATACTTATTATTGATTGAATTATGAATGATTAACTTATATTATGAAATTTTAAAAATATATAAATCCCATTTAAATTCCATTGATTCTTTATGATATGTTAATTGTAACCCATATTCATTGTATGAGTACTTTATTCAATACAATGTAGATGAAGTTCATTCAAATTTTTTATGAAACCCACAAAATTTCTACTTATTTATTGAGATGTAATAAGTGGATGGTTTCAAGTCTACCGTGTATGTATGGATGATGATTCATGCTGTTCTATATTAACATCTAACGCATTGGTTGAGAGTTTATATCTAAATATATTAGTATTGTTAATTTCCTATTAGTTTACAATAGGAATGTGCACTAATGGTGTGGCTCTGTAATTCTGATTTCCTTATATTAATTTATGGTCCATATTTTAATTATGTTCAAAACATTCATGATTATTTTCATGACTATTTTATTAAATCATGGTTTGTGTTTATTTAATCATAATTTTGATTCATGTATGATTTTTCATCAAGATTTATGCAATGATTATTTAATTATAATAATTTGGGTATAACTATATAATGTATCATGTTCATGACTATAACCAAAGATACATTACATACATTGTTATTATATCAGAATTGAAGCATACTTATTACAACATATAACAAAACAATGAAAGTACTGTATAGGTAAAGTGTCTTCAGAAACTGGGAAACATAAACAATTGGTTCATAAATCATCTAAATTGACTCTCGTTTATTTCATCATATCTAGAGTCCCTATTGGAATATCATACATAACAATGTTCTTCCTGACCTAGGGAAAGAAAATATACAAAAGGGTGAGCTCAAATGATCAGTAAGGGTAAACAAAGGAAATATCATATTCAAAAGAACATAGCATTTCGAAAATATTAACCTGAAAAAGAGATCATAATATCATAACATGGGATAAATCATAGTTGTGAAATGTAATCCCAATAATCATAACATAAAACACGAAACTTTGTGGCATACACACATAATCAGAGAAAATCATTTCTTATTAGTCAAGACTCATTACTAATACTATCTTAGCGGACAAAGTCCATTTCTGAACCGAGTTCACTCCTCGTTCCAGTCCTATATCACTAAACTGGATTAACATGCCGTTCCAGCCATGTATATATCATGAGATATAAATATTTACCCAATGTATTGGAGGGAGATATAGGTCACACCCATCTCATAATTAAAAAATTCTTATGTGTTCCACAAAATCATAAATCATCCCATAACCCATGTAATAAAAATGGTATTCTTAAACATCATGCCATCATAACATAATCCATATAAGATAAAAGGACATCATAAAATTAATTACATCATAACATAATCAAATCATTGTAAAATATTTATAGAAACATAACCCTATATTATCTTAGATGGAAAATAATTTAGATAAAACACTTGAACTCCATTCTTGAGGAAAATATCCTTTCTACTTCTACAATATTTTTCCTTTCATAACATGTCATACTATTTCAAAAAAAAATTTGATTAAAAATAAACTTGAAAACATGTAATGGAAGCTTCATTGAAATAATTTTCTATGAAATCATAATAATTAATTCATGACGTATAAGTTAAAAAAACATTTTTCTCATACATTGGCCGGAAAAGTCAAAAAGTACCTCGTACTAAAAATGACAAATGATTCATTTCATATCTTTTACTAAAAACTCACCAATGGTTAAATTTGGATTTAAAAAATTGTATGAGGATATAAATAATATTACATATTAAGGAAACATGGATGTGGATGATAAATATTATCCAGTAAATTTTCAAGTATAAACAATCTCAGATAAAAATGAGATTGCGAGATTTTCCCTTACCTTAGGTCCGATTAACTTCGTATGTATCTGAAACTCCTGTATAATGATTTAAATAATGTCATTGACTTATTAAATAATCATATTCACTGTTATGATATCATATATGGCAATATTCTTATCTTCTTATTAGTAATATTTCATTGATACTTGTTATTCGGGTGTTCATTGCTTTATGTTCTTATGCATGTTTTGTTGAATAAATTGAAATTATTCTTTTTAGGTAATAGATTCCTCATTTAATGAATTGTATTAGTGTTATATGTATCATATTTATTCATTAAATTCATTTATATAATCATAATTCATTGAAGATCATGTAGAACGAGTCGGATCACATCGTGGAGACGGTAGGTCGTACGTACGCACGAGCGATGATATCATTCCCATGATCGTGGAATTTTATTGAAGTGTATGTATACTATTTTATAATAAATTTCACATTACAATAATCATATATAGTTATTATTTACACCAATATACCCATCCAATCATGGTGGTGGAGGAAAACAGATTACACCACAGTGTGGAGACGGTATTCCGTACGTACGCACGCGCGGTGATTTCATTTGTCATAGTATGGATAGAAGGTGAAATAGGGTTGTTTAATATTTATAATAACATATAAGTATATGATTGATAATTATTTTATTACTTCCTAATGAAAAAACTAAATAAGAGGATGTATAAGAAGAAATAAATTTGAACGAATCTGTAACTGATATTACCTCTTCTTCGACACGAATCTTTAAAACCTCCACTTAGGGCACTAAACTTGGTCTTTGAAGAATACCAGGAGATATAATATGTTTCTAGGGAAGTTGAGAAGGTAAATGGTCAGGGCTTGGACGAGCTTTAAGTCTCAAAATTGTGTGAGGAGGAGAGGGAAGAGGTGCCCTTTTATAAGGGAGGAGAGGGGCACCTTAGAAAAAACTTAAAATATTATTTTATAATAAAGTCATATTCAGCATATAATATCTCCAAATTGATTTATTTAGAAGCTAAACTGGGGATGTGTCACAATCCTCTCAACCAATAGGTTTTAGACTTGTTTAGGTTACTATTTTAACCTTATCATTTATATTTAACTCTAAGTTAAATAATTTAACTTTTACCATGTCATCTTGTTTTCTTACACAATATTGGTAGTAAACATACTATAATAAGAAAAATGAACCACAAGTTGTTAAATATTAATATATATAACCTTATCTAAGTCATTTGACAGAACCTTAGATATTTAGGAATATAATAACAACTAATAATATAATATTTTTTTTTAAAAACTATTTTATGTCAATTTTGACACTATTTGGTAATTTATTTTTTTGAAACTCATAACAGCATTATTAGTTCAAAATTAGTTAATTAAAGCAATAATAAAATTTCATATTAACCTATAAAATTAATGTACTTTATAAAATGTCTCAAATTAAATTTTTTTGGTTATTTATAATATCATTTATGTCAATATTTCATAAATAAGGAAATTACTACATCATCATTTTGTCATATATAAATTAACGTATTTAATATCTCAAAATTATAAAGAAAATACCATTATGTAGGAAATATTTTTATTTTTTTAAGGAATATTTATAGTCAAATTTATTTTATGTATAACCATATATTAAAAATGTTTTAGTTATTAAACATTGATTTTAACTCTTTTAACTCTTCTTTAAATAAAATAATAATAAATGTCCTAATCTAATCCAAGTGGACCTAAAGGGTAATATTTTATCCCTATGGTTTTTTCTGGTCTAATTACACTTATCCAATATAATTAGAACATGTTTTATCGTAATTATAATATCATTTTTACCCTTAATTACCCTATTTACTTTTAAACGTGGTAATAAAAGTAAAAAGTTATTATTCACCAAAAACTATTTTTATCTTATTGAACCAAATTTTACTCCTTGATATTAACTGTGTCTCTTGGATTTTTGAAATTCTACTCACAGAAGCGGTAAAATTATGTTTTATGTAAATTTTTAACTTCTCCTAGGAGGTGGGTAAAAGACGGTGAAAAGTTCAATACAATTTTTAAATATATAAATTTATTATAAAATGACTCCAAATAATTACGTTTAAATTATATAGGTATTATGTATCAATTTTGACCTAAAATATATTTAAATAAAATAAAAAATTATTTAAATAAATAATTGTTTTTAAATAGTAACCTAGTGTTTTCACTATTCATCAAAAAATGAAAGTTTTTAGAAAAATACTAAAAATTCACCCTTGGCTAATTCCGAATCCAAAAATGAAGTCCATTTTGAAAGATAAAATTTATAAAATTTAAAAAAGTGGGTATTACTATTCATAATGGCTAGTTTTAATAATAATTTAATAACATATCATTGTTTAGTGAAACTCGGTATTTCGTAAAACGCAAGCTATCGAGGAAGGTTGATCTTGCGTGGAATGCAAGCCAAGACAGTGTTGTATGCAGTGGATGATTCCTTAGGTGTTGTGTATAACATAGTACATAAAAACACTTTATTTCTCATAAAATATCAGGTGTGTCATTCTACCCCCCTTAAAATGAATACCTCCCGTGAAATTCATCACTTTGTAACAAATAGATGAGGATACCTCTCCTTCATCATATCCTCAACTTACCATGTAGCTTCTAATAATTGGTGGTTCCTCCATAAAACTTTCACCAAGCGAGTGGTCTTTTTCTTTAGAACTTTTTTTCTATGATCCAGAATCTCTATCAGTAGTTATTCATTATAAAGATCTTGGTCCAGTGGTACAACGTATGAGCTTAGTAAATATGATGGACCATGTATGTACTTTCTTAGGAGAGATACACGAAACACATCATGAACATGAGAGAGATTCGGTGGAAACGCCAATCAGTAATCTACCTTCCCAATACGGTCCATTATTTCAAAAAGACCAATATACCTTGGGCTCAACTTTCCATTGTTTCTAAATCTCATTACTCTCTTCCAAGAAGATATTCATAAGAACACTTTTTCACCCACTTCAAACTATAGGTATTTTCATCGGTTGTCAACATAACTTTTTTTGTCGACTCTGAGCTGCTCTTATTTTTTGTTGAATAGATCTGACCATTTCTGCCATCTCATACACAAGATCACGTCCTAATAGCTTTCTTGCCCCAACTTCATCCCAACAAGTTGGAGTCCTACATTTCTATCCATAGAGAGCTTCATAAGGATCCATTTGAATATTGGAGTGAAAACTATTATTATAAGAAACTTCTACCAAAGGTAGGTGTTGATCCCAACCACCTTGGAATCCATAGAGAAAGCTCTAAACATATCTTCTAGAGTATGAATTGTTCTCTCAGACTGACCATATGTCTGAGGATGATAAGCAGTGCTAAAACTCAACTCTATATCTAAAGTATGCTGATGACTTCTCCAAAACATCAAGGTAAACCTTAGATCCCGATAAGATATAATGGAAAGTGGTACTCCATGAAATCTT
Source organism: Viscum album (assembly GCA_963277665.1). Classification (NCBI taxonomy): domain Eukaryota; kingdom Viridiplantae; phylum Streptophyta; class Magnoliopsida; order Santalales; family Viscaceae; genus Viscum; species Viscum album. The sequence continues at coordinate 1,255,049,460 of OY728141.1, forward strand.
ACCACTTCCTTCACATATATCCCGGCAAGCTGATCTAGAGATAAATCTTCTCTAATAACAATTAAGTGTGTCGACTTCGTAAGATGGTCAACTGAAACCCAGATATCATTATTTCCTTTGGATGTTTTAGGAATTCCAGTGAAAAGGTCCATTATGATGTTTTCCCATTTCCATTTGGGTAGGGGTAGTGGTTGTAACATCCCCTTAGTATTCTGTCTCTCAGCTTTAACTTGCTGACAAACCAAGCATCGAGAGACATATTCAGCAACATTTGTTTTCATGCCATCCCACCAGAAGTACTCTTTTAGGTCTCTATACATCTTCGTGCTTCCATGATGAATATAGAATGAAGAACTATGTGCCTCATCGAGTAGCTCCTTCATTATTTCTGGGATGGGAGGAACACAAACCCAATTCCTGAACCTTATTATCCCATCACAATCAAGGTTGAATTCAGGAACATTTCTCAACTTCTTTTGTAACTCTACATCTTTATTCTGTGCCACTTTAATCATCACATGTATAGATGTTTGAACATTCATTAGAGAAAGATATGATTTATCCCCTTCCATTATAATTCCATGATCCATCCTTTGTAAATCCATAAATATTGGATCTTTTGTGATCATCATCATGGATAATCAAGCATGGTCTTGTCGACTTGAGGAATCTTCCACCTTGTTTGCATTCCCAGGGTTGTAATGAATTGATCAGTCGTAGTCCTTAATCAACTCCAACCATATTATTTGGTGCATAATCTTCTCCTTTTGTTTGAAAATATACTTTAAACTTTTATGATCAGTATAAATATCACACCTTTCCCCATAAAGATAGAGCCTCCATATTTTTAATGCAAATATTACCACGGCTAACTCCAAATCATGAGTTGGGTAATTTTGCTCATTGATTTTCAACTACTATGAGGCATAATCTATCACAATATCATTTTTCATGAGAACACACCCTAGTACCTTCTTGGATGCATCACTGTAGATCACAAACCTTTCTCCACTACATGGAAGTATGAGCGCAGGAGCACTAGATAACCTTCGTTTTAACTCATTGAAATTATCTTCACACTCCTCCATCCAAATGATCATAACTCCTTTTCGAGTCAACCTGGTGAGTGGGTTAGATAATCTTAAAAAATATTTCAAAAAATATTGATAGTATCTAGCCAGACCAAGAAAACTTTAGATCTCAGTTACTATTGTTGGTCTCGACCATCTTTCAATAACCTCTATTTTTGCTGGATCCACTGATATCCCCACATTTGAGATTATGTGACCAAAAAATGCAACTTTTTGAAGCCAAAATTCACACTTTGTAAATTTGGCATAATTCTTCTCCTTTCTCAAGATCTTCAATACAATTCTCAAGTAATCTTCATGTTCTTCTTTGCTCTTTGATTAGACAAGAATATAGTCTATAAATACTACCACAAACTGATCAAGATAGTCTCTAAAGACTCTTTTCATTTGATCCATAATGATAGCAGGGGAATTAGTAAGACATAATCGCAACACTATAAATTCATAGTGTCCATACCTTGTATGGAAATACATCTTTGGTATATCCTCCCTTTTGAACCTTAATTGATGATACCTTGAATGAAGATCAATATTGGAAAAGTATTTCGCTCCACGTAGTTGGTCAAATAATTCATCAATGCGTGGGAGAGGATATTTGTTCTTGATAGTGATCTTGTTAAGTTCTCGATAATCAATTCAAAGTCTCATTGATCCATCATTCTTCGTAACAAACAGAACATGTCCTCCCTAAGGTGACACACTAGGTCATATGAATCCCTTATCAAGATTCTCTTATAGTTGCTTCTTCAATTCCTGCAACTCAATTGTGGCCATTCTATAAGGTGTCTTCGAAATAGGCATAGCACGCGGTATGAGTTCAATTGAAAACTCAACTTCACTATTTGTGGAAGACCTAGAAATTCCTCCAGAAAGACATCATAAAACTCCCATACAATGGGAATATTCTTAATCGTGAGTTTCTCTCCAACCATTTGAGATAAATAACATTCATTTATTGGAATCATGACCCGTAAGATAGAATAAATTTCCACTGGTAGGTTATATTCATCCTTGCATTAATTGATGAGCATAGATTGATCAGGAATAAGAAATGTGACTTCCCTTCTTTGGAAATTGATATGATATAAATATAAGGAAAGCCAATCCATGCCATGAATAACATCAAATTCCACTATAGGAAGGATCACAAGATTTGCAGGAAGCACATTCCCAAAAAATTCAATAGAGAAGAATTGTAAACTTTTGATGCGACTGTTGTGCCATTAGGGGTTGTCACATCTAACTCAACATCCAATTATTGAGGTAATACGATGATACCCTTAAAAAATTCTACATAAATAAAAGAGTGGGTGGATCCAGAATCAAATAAAACATTTTCTACTTTAGAGTGGATGGTAAGTGTACATTTCAACACTTCGTTATCATACTCCACATCAATGATAAAAATTGCTTGTGACATTCCTTTGTCTTTGTCCTTAAGATTATTTTGGCATCAATCATCATAAAAACCCCTTAGATTAGGCCATTGATTAGCATAATGCCCTATTTCCTTGGACTTGTAACATTGAAGTGTAGGAGGTGCACTCTGTGTAGCCTTTTCTTTTTTCGCATCACCAGAGATCTTCTTCCCTTCACTGTGGAATTTAAATTCCTGATGACTATATTTTCTACATTTGAAACATTTACATGTCCCTTTAAGACAACTACCACCATGTTTACTTCCACAATTTGTGTATAAGGAAAAACTAATCATCTTTTCAGTGTGACCATTATATTTTAATTTGAATTCCATTTTCCTCTTCTTATCAAACACATATGACTGATGGGTTACTCCAATCTACATATCATCCTTGAGATCACATCGAACGATTTTCTTCATAGCTATTGAAGTCCCTTATGTCTAACTCCCTTAGAAGACTTTGTTTTAAGACACTAAAGAATTAATCGATCTTACTCTTAAGTTGGATTATAATTCCAGAAGTGTACCTTGGAAGTCTTGTAAAATTTGCTTCGTAGGTACCAACAGATTCATCATCCTTTTTCTTCAGTTCAAGAAACTCCTCCTCCATCTTTGTTCAAAGAATATTATGGAAGTACTTATTGAAAAATAAGTTCTTGAACTCATCCCATTCCATGGACTCAATTTCATCCCTTTTCCTCATATTCTTAATAAGATTCCACCATTGAACAGTTTAACCTTTCAAACAATATACTACTAAGATGACTTCAACATGTTCAGAAACATGTAGAACTGAAAATATCTTTTCAGTGGTACTGATCCACTGTTCAGCCACTAATTGATTAGTAGACCCACTGAATGTGGGTGGATGATGCCTCGTGAAGGATTCAACAGAATGACTCTCCTTTTTTTGCTCGTTGGGAATCCCTGCATGATTCATAGCTTTAGAAAGTTATGTGATCATGGCTACAAGATTTTTCATTCTAGCTCCCATTACGTTTGGTTGCTGAGGGGGACAATCATTTCATTACCCATCACATTCCGCATTAACACGATTGCTTCGGGTTCCATCCCTTGAATAAAACCAAGAAGAATACCGTGAGCAACAATAATTATAACAGGAAAAAAACATAATCAGTCATAAAATTTCACACTTTATGTCTTATAATAGATTTTTCATGGCCATTTCTAAAACACTATGAGTTTGTCCTATGATTAGACATATACTCAGGGTTCTTACTAAGGCTTTCACATCCTAGTTTCCAATGGTTGACGATACCTTGCTTATGATACCAACTATAACGACCCATACTTTACATAAATGGTTATTACTTCATATTTGAAGCATACTTATTACAACATATAAAAAAACCATGAAGGTACCATATAGGTATAATGAACATAGAAATTTGGAAACATAAACAACTGGTTCATAAATCATCTACCTTGTGTCCCATTTCATTCATCATATCTAGAGTCCCATTTTTCATATCTTACTTCATAACCTTCTTCCTAACCTGGGGAATGAAAACATACAAAAGGGTGAGCTCAAATGCTCAGTAAGGGTAAACAAAGGAAATATCATATTCAAAATAACATAGCATTTCGAAAATCTTAACCTGCAAAAGATATCATAATATCATTACATGGGATAAATCATAGTAGTGAAATGTAATCCCAATTATCATAACATAAAAAATGAAACACTGTTTCATACACACATAATCATATAAAATGATTTATTATTAGTCAAGACTCATTCCCAAGACTATCTTAGTGGATAAAGTCCATTTCTGAACTGAGGTCACTCCTCATTCCAGTTCTGTATCACTGAACCAGATTAAATTGTTGTTCCAGCCATGTATATATCATGAGATATAAATGTTTACCCAATTCATTGGAGGGAGATATAGGTCCCACCCATCTTATAATGAAATCATTCTTATGTGTGCCACAAAATCATAAATCATAGCATAACCCATGTAATAAAAATGGGATTCTTAAACATCATGCCATCATATCATAATCCGTATAAGATAAAAGGAATTCATAAAATTAATTCCATCATAACATTATCAAATCAATGTAAAAATAGGGATAGAAACATAACCTTATATTATCTTAGCTGGAAAATAATTTTGATAAAACACATGAACTCTATTCTTGAAAAAAATATCCTTTATACTTCAAAAACATTTTTACATTCTTAACATGTCATAGAATTTTAAACCAAAAAAAGTTGATTAAAAATAAACTTGAAAACTTGTATATGAAGCTTCATTGAAATATTGTTCTTTGAAATCACAAAATTCTATTCATGCCGTATAAGTTAAAAAAACATTCTTCTCGTAATTTGGCTGAAAAAGTCAAAAAGTACCCCGTACTAAAAACGTCAAAATATTTTTTTCATATATTTTACTAAAAACTCACAAATGGGTAAAATTGGATTTAAAAAATTTTAGGATGATAGAAATAATATTATATATTGTGGAAACATGGATGTGGATGATAAATATTCCCCAGTAAATTCTGAAGTATAAACAATCTCGGATAAAAATGAGATTGTGAGATTTTCCCTTACCTCAGGTCCGATTTGCTTCGTATGTATATGAAACTCTTATATAATGATTTAAATAATGTCATTGAGATATTAAATAATCATATTAGTTTTTATGATATCATATATTGTCATATTATTATCTTATTATTAGTAATATTTCATTGCTACTTGTTATTTGGGTGTTCATTGCTTTTTGTTTTTATGCGTGTTTTGTCGAATAAATTCTTATTATTCTTTTTAGGTTATAGATAAATAATTTCCATAATGGTATTATTGTAATATATATCATATTTATTAATTAAATTCATTTATATAATCATTATTCAATTATGATCATGTAGAACGAGTCGAATCACATCGTGGAGACGGTTGGCCGTACGTACGCACGAGCGATTATATCTTTCCCATGGTCGTGGAATTGTATTGAAGTGTATGTATACTATTTCAGAATCAATATCACTTTACAATAATCATATATAGTTATTATTTACACCATTATACCCTTCCAAGTAAGGTGGTGGTGGAAAACAGATTACACCACGGCGTGGAGAGGGTATTCCGTACGTATGCACGCGCAGTGATTTCATTTTCCGTACGATGGATAGAAGGTGAAATATGTTTGTTTCATATTTATAATAATATATCATTATATGAGTGATAATTATTTTATTACATTATAATGAAACAACTAATGAAGAGTAAGTAGAAGAAGAAATAAATTTGAAAGAATCGGTAATAGATATTACCTCTTCTTCGACACGCCTCTTTGAAACCAACTCTCAGGGAAGTAAAATTGGTCTTTGAATAATACCAGGACCTCTAGAATGATTCTAGAGAAGTTTAGAAATTAAATGGGTAGGGGTTGTCCAATATTTGAGGCTCAAAATTTTGTGAGTAGGAGAGGGAGGAGGTTCCCTTTTATAAGGGAGGAGAGGGGCACCTTAGGAAAAATTAAAAATATTATTTTATAATAAAGTCATTTTCGCTTTATAATAGCTCAAAATTGATTTATTTCTAAGCTAAAGTGGGTATGGGTATAAATACTCTCAACCGATAGGTTTTAGACAAGTTTATGTTACTATTTTAACCATATCATTTAGATTTAACATTAAGTTAAATAATTTAACTTTTACCATATCTTCTTGTTTTCTTACACTATGTGCTTAATAAAATTACTATAAAAAGACAAACGAACCCCAAGTGGTTAATTATTAATATATATAACTATATCTAAGTCATTTGGCAGAACCTTAGATTTTTAGTAATAGCATAACAATTAATAATATAATATTTGTTTTAAAAACTATTTTTTGTCAATTTGGACATTATTTGGTAATTGATTTTTGTGAAAATCATAACAGAATGATTAGTTCGAAAAAAGTTAATTAAATAAATAATAACATGTCATATTAACGTATAAAATTAGTGTAATTCATAATAAGTATCAAATTACATTTATTTGGGTATTTATAATATTAATTATGTTAATATTTCATTAATAAGATAATTACTACATCATCATTGTGTCATATATAAATTAACTTATATAATGTCTAAAAATTATAAATAAAATAATAATATGTAGGAAATATTTTTAGATTTCTAATAAATATTTATAGTCGAATTTATCATTTGTATAACCATATATTAAAAATGTTTTAGTTATTAAACATTGATTTTAACAATTTTAACTCTTCTTTAAATAAAAAATAAATAAATGTCCTAATCTAATCCAAGTGGACCTAAAGGGTAATATTTTATCCCTAAGGTTGTTTTTGGCCGAATTACACTTATCCAATAGAATTAGGACATGTTTTAGGGTAATAATAATATCATTTTTACCCTTAATTACCCTATTTACTGTTAACTGTGGTGAATAAATGTAAAAAGTTACTATTCACCAAAAATTATTTTTATCTTATTGAACCACATTTTACTCCTCGATATTAACCGTGTCTCTCAGATTTTCAAATTTCCACTCAAAAAAGCGGTAAAATTTAGTTTTACATAAATTTTCAAATTCTCCTAGGAGGTGGGTAAAAGACGGTGAAATGTTCAATAAAATTTTTACATATCTAAAATTATTATAAAATGACTCCAATGAATTACATTGAAATTATATAAGTATTATTTATCAATTTTGACCAAACAAAAATTTAAAAAAATAAATAATTATTTAAATAAAAGTTGGTTTTTGATTAGTAACCCAATGTTTTCACTATTCATCAAAAATTGAAAGTTTTTAGAAAAATACCAAAAATTCACCCTAGGGTAATTCTGAATCCAAATATGATGTCCATTTTGAATGATAAAATTTAAAAAAGTTCAAAAATTGGGTATTACTATTCATAATGTCTTGTTTAAAAAATATTTTAATAACATATCATTGTTTAGTGAAACTCGGTATTGCGTACAATGCTAGCTATCAAGGAAGGTTGATCTTGTGTGCAATACAAGCCAAGATAGTGTTGTGTGCAGTGGAAGATTCCATTGGTGTTTCATAAAACATAATACATAAAAAAATATTTCTCATAAAATCTCAGGTGTTACAATTCCCATACGATCAATTATTATATTTGATTATTAATTTTAATTTTTACTATTACTGAGAATATGATCATTATAATTTCTTATGTCTAAATTTCCCAAGATTGTGATTTAAGAAAATTGTGAATTATGAAAATCGTTATCATATTAAAAAAATAGTGTGAGATTTTAATGACACTTTATTGACTATAATGTTTTTTTTATAATGGGAAGATATCCACTAGTTAAAAAATAAATGATTTTTTTAATAAGTATGAATGGACCGAGGGCCTTATATTTTTATTATCTTTTGATAATACCGCTTTTAGGGTTGAAGGGAAACCCTTATATGGCCAATATTTATTGATTTCATGACTTCATGGTATTAGTGGAATTCATCTATACAATAAATACTTGGAACTACCCTCCCCAGCATCTACATCATGATGTCAGCTCTACACCTTCGTATGGCTAATCATCTTGGCTTCCAATGAAAGAAAAGGTTGGTCTCAATTGCAATTTCAATACCATATAACTTTTTGAAATATTTTAGCTCTATTAGGGTGAATGCACCTTGCTCTGAATCCTTAGCTAGAGCATGCACCCTATAGAGTCTTTAAAGTCCATTAAATAAAACATTCATGTTTCTCAAAGGCCATGTGGTAGCCAAAAATCCTTACTGCTCTGATGTACATGGGTGGCTTGAAAGCCTTAGAGGTCTCTAAGACCAAACTAGTGGACCAAAAGCCCAAATAAATGAACTTGTCTAGTTGATATATTACAAGGCAATATATTCTACAGTACCTAAAATAATGTATACTACAGTTCCTACAACAGTTGTTCTACATTGAAACATAAAATATTTATCCACCCAAAATTGAACTCAAGGCTCTTGGATTCACTTACTGAGAACTGACCAATCGGGGTGTCGCTCTTTTGCATGAGTTTTTTATATATTATTTGTTCAAATTCAACAAAAATGAAACACTAAATGACCATTTGAATATATTTTAATGAAATATTTCTTTATGCATTGTAATTATATGGGAATAAAAATTGGTTTATATATCTAACAGATCATGTGAGTGGAAATTGAATGTTCATAAAATTATCGAAATATAAGGCTATATATATCAAATGGGAATAAACTTGTTTTCAATAGTGAATAACTATTATTGAGATGAATTATAGTATCTATCCTAACAAGCATGAACGTAGGTTCTGTATAACAACCTTAATCATTATTTCACATTAATACATTATTTATTATATAATATTATAAGTAATTAAACACGAATGAATGATATATATAGTGTCTTTGGATATTAAGAGAATTACATAACAATTTAAAATAGTTAAAAACATCATTATAGAAAACATTATTAACATGCTTTCACATAAAACTGTAAGGTCTAACATGGGGACATACATAAGAAAGTTTAGAGCTTTAAATCTGTGTAATGAAATAGTCTTGGATTAATATAAAATCATGTTATACAATTGGCATATCAATGGGGAATAAAATAAACATGAATAATAAGCGATGATATTTCCGGATAATCAAAACATGGAAAATGTGGAAAAAATATAAAACACTGCATCAAAAACATAGGTCAAAGATAACATCCTAGAAATCATGATGGAAAAATGATCAAGAAATAAATCAAGTACACTACCTATCACAACAAGAAGAATCATGAGTCTAAACAATACCCAATGCAATGGATTGCTATATAATTCTTTGGGAACCCATTACATTATTTTCATTTTCATGCATAAAATTTTCACATATATCATATTACATGGAAACATTTGTCATCAAATTTTATTCCATGAACATTGAGTCCATAATAAATATATGTATCACCCATTTAATAGAGTAATATGTGTCTAATGCTGAACACTATTGATATGAAATGGGTATGATATTCACTACCCAAATATGTTGGGATGGAAAAATTGTGGTGAAATTTGGGTAACATAATGGCATCACATAAAAATTCATAAATGTTGTTTATTAGAAGGAAATGGATCTATTATCATTTTTAAATAAAATAATAATTTTAAGTTAATTTGAATGAAATATACTGACATAAGTAATTTGAAATACAATGAATAAGATAATAAGGAAACTTCAATAAAGAAGATAATGTGACGATCCCATACTTGAGTGTGTGACACAAAATGCTTTGGAGGAGCATCTTTAGTAATGGAGAGAACATTAGGAGCCCAATAGAGAGGGGAAGGTTCATTAAGAATGTGATAAAAATATTTTTATTCAATATGAATGGGATCTTGGGTTGTTTTATATAGGAAATGAGAGGGTATATCTTTATTATTTTTCGAACCAAGTTTTTGGACCCTATATAATAAAATAACTAGAAAAAACCCATTCAACAGTTTCTCCCATGGTCATTTCAAAATGGGAGTATATTTATATATTTTTTAATTCCAATTAATGAACAAAATAAAATAATTCCCTTTTTTATGAGTAGGTGAGTCATACTATAGAAAATTTTATTTTAAAAACATAATATATATGAATTGGTTTGAACGACTCGTATTGGATTTAGATAATAAATAAAATAAATGTAAAATATAATAATTTTAAATATAAAAATTATATATTTTGGTCATGTATACCTTTTAATGTACTTATTAAATCAATTTTTTTTAATTATGATTTGATAATAAAAGATACATATTAATACTATTTCTAATTTTTTCATGAAAATTATACTATCTCATAATATTATATAAAATTTACAATTTGATAATTTACACATTGTGATTGAGAAAATATTACTAATTTTATATAAATAATTTTCAAAATAAAAAAGAATCAATTTTAAAATAAAATATACATTTATTATGTAATACTTGAGTTTTTGACAATAACAGTTGTTGAACCCTTATAAAAATTAAATTTGACATCATAAAAATTATGTGATCATTTATATTTAATAAAATTTATTTAATAATAATATATTATTGAGATGTTATTTATTTTTCATATTCCATGAATTCCTTGTTATAAATTCCATAATTAAATTTTAATATTACCCAAATTACATTTTATAACAAAAAAAATTATCAAATAAAAAAATAGGATGATGATATAACAATTATTATATAAAAATAATGTCCATATACATATCCCTAGGTTCTTGATACATATCAATTTAATAAACCCAGAAAATCATTAAGAGTAAGGTGCACAGAGATGAGACATTCATGGGGTGGCTCCACAAACATGGTATGGTCCATGATATCGATGATCTTTAACATCTTTTAGAAACCATTTCTCTCAATCATATGTTCTAGGATATCCACTTGGTGTTGGTCATGGGAAAATCCTTGTGATGTTATCTAATATGGAAGCTTTAATAAACAGACTTTTTAGGGTACATTCTGACATGTTGAGGCCATAATATCCTTTGTCTGTGTCTATTGGATTAGTTAAACCCTTATATTTATACAAACCAAGAGGTCGTTGTTCAACTAAAATATTATCAATGGTTAATATTATAAAAAATCATTTAAATATGATAAAAATCAAAAATCCCAATAAGTTCAGTTGTTTTCTATAACCATATTACATAACAATATATTTTATTACATAATAAACAAAAAAATTATAATATGTTGGGTCATTACAACAATCCTCCTTAAGATATTTCACCCTCAAATTTTTTTTTTCACATAGTAAATCAGATGAGGGAAACTCATTTTCTGCACTTCCTCTGATTCTAACATCACTTTTCTAAACATTTGGTTTCTCCAGTACACATTGAGCAGGTTCATTGTGTTTTTTAATATAACATTTTCTCTATAACATAATATCTTCATTGTCTACCCTTTATATGAGATATCGTCCTATAATGATACCACCAATGGATTGATTACATGTAATGGGTTCTGGAAAATACATTATATAAATAGATGCATAGAATACATCATGTACTTGATATAGGTTAGGTTATATTTTATGTATTTCGGCCACCTCTATGATGTGATCAATGATCTGACAAGGGATGATGTATCTTTATCTAATTTTTACCTTACGCCCAAATATCATTAATTTATTCCATAGACATTTGAAGTGGAATATCATGTCTCGAAAATAAAATTGTAGGTCTCATCACCAATTATCAACATATCACTTCTATTAACTCTAAGCAGCCTTGATGTTCTATTTAATAGTCTTAACCTTTTCCATCATTTTTTTGACCATTTTATTACCTAGAAGTTTTCATCACCCAACATCATCCCACCATGCTACTATTTTTCACCACTTCCCATAAAGGGATTCATATAGAGAGACATGTATTTTTGAGTAGAACCTATTATTTTAGGATAACACAATAAGAGGAAGATGTTGGTCTCATCCTCCTTTTAATTTAATTCAATATTCTCTCAACATTCCTAGATGTTTTTAGATTGTATCCTCATATTGATTATCAAAATAGTCGGGAGAAGTAGTGTTAAAGTTCATCTCATTGGTTATATTATGTTGTATACATTTTTAGAACAGAGATTTGAATCTCATTTCTCAATCATATAAAATCAATATTGGTACTCTATGGAACCTCATCAACACTCTGATTTATATCCCTGAAAGTGAAAATAATAAGAAATAAACTTGTATCACAATGAATTGTACAGTATTTATAAGAACATCCACCAAAAAACATATAGAATTATTACCTCTTGATGTCAAGACATGATCCATACTTTGGCTGGAGCCACAACAACCCCAAGACAGCCTCTATATTCTAGGGGCTGATAGCCAGCACTGAGGGAATAACAAACACGGTAGGACTTTTCTTAAGTACCTATGTAGACAAATGAATCCAACTCATAGAAAAAGTGCAGAGGGAAAAGAAAAAAAGATATAACATTGAAATATATATAATCCAAAACATGCATTGACCTCTTATCATTACAGGTACAAAAAATTAATCTAAAAGGGAAAGGAAAAAAATACATGCCCATCCAGAAAATTAACACAACCCGAAAATAGGTGGAAACGTGATATATATGAGATAGCTCCACTGGGATACCATGAAATCACCACCACACGCGGTCCAAGATCCCCATATCAATATTTTCATATGAATTCATGATCAACCTGTTCATCATCTATAATGGAACACCGAGTACGGGAAATTCCCATGTAGTGGTGAGTATTAAAATACAGATTAGGATGCCTTGAAGGCTTTAGGGAGAATAAATTGAGGTACTGAAGAGGGAAGCAATAGATATAACACGGTAAAATAAAATATTATAGATCAACCCAATAATGAAATGAAGTATGATTTTACAAACATGGGGATCTAGAAATGGTGAGAATACGAATTTATTATCGAGTCTTCACTACCTATAGTAGGAAAGTAATATCGTCCAACCTCAAGTATCAAGACATGGATAGTACATGGAATACGCCACTTGTCTTCACTTCTCCAGGATGGAGAGTAATGAAAACCCATGCAGTGGGTATTAGAACGAATATATATATATATATATATATATATATTCTCAACAAAAGAATCCCAAATGAGAGAGTAACTTGATCTCCATATCAGTACCCCATCCAAGGAAATGATTATCCAATAGTTGAATAAGTAACCACCATATATGACAAGAAACCCACATGTCTGCTCTGAAGGACATGTTAATGGGGCTCAATCACTATACATAGATTCTATCAACTTTGTGCGGGTCTGTCTAACCCAAATAGTTTTAAATCACAATACAAGGATAGGTGTTGGTTGGAAAAAAACCCATATTTCTTGAGAGTCTAAAGTCATGTAATGCACATCTCTTCATTATGCCACATATTTGAGATATTTTGTCGCAATATTGTGAACCCAACCCAAAGAAATTGGAGGGTATTCTTAGAAGAGTTATCGGTGAACCCACTGGCCATCCCAGCTAGAGTGTATGCCTGATGTAGTAATTTATGAACCTCACTAACGTTCCCTACTGCATGTTATGTCTTGAATGAGAAACCAACAAAAATCACTATAGAGTTGCGCTAGATGGTATTCCCTGAAGAGGGAAATAAAAAACTCACTGCCTAGCCTCATTTGAGGGTAAACCCAGAAAAAAGAATGACAAACTTCACTGCCAAGCCTCTCTAGAGGGTTTTCCTAAAATAGAGAATGACGAAACCCACTACCAAGCCCCTACTATAGGGTTTTCCCTGGGAACATTACATACATCATATATTGTCTCCTATTGTAGGTGTCACACTCAATACATCGAGTGTCACCTCGAAAAGTCCTGAATCATACATCTAAAGTCACTACAGAGTGCACCATTGAGTTCTACCTAGAAAACACAAATGATATGCTACTCACGGGAAAAAATAACTGTTCATAAGAAAGAGATATGAGAGGTAGAATATTGATAAAGTGGTACATGACTTGTGAGGTCCGACAAGAAATGTGACCCCACCTCAACATCTGATCATGTACCTAGCCATACTCAGGTACTAAATTGTGATCACGTACCCACATGTCGTGCAAGTGTACTCCCAATGTACATGACAACTCTATCCAAAATCCTGATGAGTGTGTATTTTTGGTTACATATCCAAAGGGAGAAAAAAAATTATATTGATATTCCACCTTCAAAAGGAATTATATAATAAAAGGGGTGAAATCATTGCTACCATTAATGAAAAATGCATAAGATCGACTATTGATTCTTCTAAAATAGACTCCCACTGAAGAAAGTACATTCCATTGCATTGAGCACAAATAGTTCCCTATGGGGCCCATGACTTGATCCCAAAACACGTCACACAGATCATGTCATTGCGATACATTTAGAAAACACACAAGATCAGCTGTTCATTTGACTAAAATAGTCAAACTGTGAAAATGGTACTTTTCACCAAAAGCGCCAAATCGATGCTCGAACACTTCCAATCACTAAAAGGCTCTGCACATCCCAATGGATCATACTATTTCTATCATTGCCGAAAAATATGCATGGTCCACTATATAATTGACTCAAATGGACTTCTAAAGAAGATGTTGTAAAATGATGCATTATGCTCAAAAAGGCATCCCATTGGGCCCACACCTCAGCCCAGATTTTACTCGAGCAGATTATGCCATTGAGATCCTCACGAGAAAGAATACAACATCAACTTATCGATCATCCAAAATTGATATGCTGTGAAAATGTCACATTCCACCGTAAATGCTTCAAACATCCCTCATGGGGCCCACGTCACTATTTCGGTTTAATCGCCTGAAATCATCATTGAAAAGTCTACCTCAACTCCCGGGTCACAACTCCTCTAATGGCACATCAATCGAACATCAGATGCAAAAGATATATCCGGATTGAGTATCATCAAATAATAATAATATTATTATTATTATTATTCTAAATGGACTTTCTGTATCACCTCGGTTCGATCCTGAGAAAAAATTATCTAAAATTGGACTCCAAAGGTAGAATGTGAAACAAAGATTGTGTGGCACTATATGACACACAAAACAGACCCTCCGATTTAAAGTTATTGGGTTCTTATTAAAAACAATATCTGAACTGGACATTCTGGCTTGAACCAACATCCACTTCCACAGCTCCGCTATTGACTGTGGTACTCTACCATGTCGTCTGTTGTGCTCTACCGCTCCCTTCGTGCTCTGCCACCCGCTATAGCCCCTCAATGAATCCACTACTGGGAATCTTTTGTGGACTACCATGGTCAATTTGGTGGTCCAAATTGTGATCATGGACCTAATATGGAATCACTGGTATGATACATTCATGACGACAACCTCCGCTCAACGAAATGATGATGTTTCGATATGGCATAAAGTAGCCACCTCTTCCGCTTGCTGTTGTACTTCCAATGGTGCCTGAAACTCGAACTTGACCACAGATAGGGACTCCTTAGGTCAAAGACCTTGCATATATGGGTCTAACTCCATATTGGATGTCATTTGTATAAGAAGAAATGTTTGTTGACAATGAATGTGAAGAAAGAGACAATTGGGTAATTGTAAATTGAAAAAGATGCAGTTCATTGATTCATTTTCCATCAGTAAAGTATTTCATAATGGAAAAAATGAACATAAGTAAACATTGATGACAAAATATTAAATCTGGGGGTTATCAAATCCAAAATATAAATCCTACCTCCAATACGGATTTTATGTTTTGTTTACTTCCCTATGATCTGTCAGCATATGAAGTTTCATCGCGATATGATGACTTTTGGATATCGAAATGTCATTTGGTATAGCTTCACCGTCTCAGAGGTAAAATGAGCTAACTCGAGCACATTTCTTCATTTTTCCTATTAATATTAAACTGCCAACAAACCCGAAATCCAACCCTCCCATGCCCTCAAAACTGAGGTCACCCCTAAGTAAATATCATGCTATGAACTCCAATGTGGTCTCTGATTTAAAATCTGAGTCCCTATTTGGATGTTTTTCAATGAATCGTTTCAATTAAGACAATTTAATTTAATTTATTTATATAATGTTTTTCCAACAAGGTAATTTTTTATAAAATGATTGTGCCGGAAAAGTTGGTACCCCTCTTATTGTAGAATAAACTCTCCTAACACAACCATGGCCTCAGAGTTCTGATATATAATACCATTTGAATGTTATTTTAGTTTCAGCTATTAAATGGATGAATTAATAAATTATGTCATCCATTTAACGTACCACTAACAAGCGTGGTGTATGAACGTCCCATATGAAAATATTTTAAGTCTCACCATGGGTAAACACCACATTCCAGACCCAAATGTGGTCTCATATTTCTGATCTGATCATCATTTTAAGAGATATCCAATTTTTTTGTGTTAATATTATAAAAACAGATATTATTTTTTTATAATTAATTTTTGGTACACTGGTCCTCAAAATTGCATGTGGTCATAAATACAATATCATTAAATATATGTATAAATATTAAAAAGTATTATAGGGTTATAATTAGGTACTTACATAATTCCCTCCTTCAAGATTTTTTCCCCCGAAAAGAAAAAATATGAAAATAAACTCGACATACTAAGCTCACATCTGGCTCTCCTACTCCTGGAAAAACCTACACGTTACCATGATGTCACAACACGCAAAAAAAAATGGTGGTCTATACTCATATGGTCTTCTCCTTTCGATGACGTGCATAGGAACATGCTTGTATATCATCAGTTGCGATAGATGGAAGGCATCGTACAACCATTACATCAATTGGGGATGAACGGAAATGTGGTAGGCAACCTCGCCATATCATGCATCATTTTGAACATCCCGATGAAACTCAGGGGATAGTTTACTTCTCCTGATGATCCTCTATATTATACATTATGACTGGAATCTTGGCTTTTATCTATAACATGGTCTCATGATTTCCCCCTTTACAATATCCATCAGGTGAAACACCTATGGATATCCGATCACATAGAATTTTGTATTCAATGCATCACAACCACGACTCTCTAACAAACATAAGAAGTGAATGAGTGAACACTAATGTTTGAAGAATGGTTCTAGAATCCTGCCCCGCATGATTTAGTTGTAGGGAAGCTAACTACTCTAAAACATCCTGCATCTGGTGAGATTCAGATTTCCTAATATGGGCCATTGGTACAATGATGCCTCTTTCTTGAGTACAGAATACCTAGAAATCATAGTCTTAATGGAATTTGAAATGCACTGCCATCTCATGTTCAATTCATTCTATTTTAAGACGCACCTGAGACACCGTTGTTTTGACCATCTGAAAAAGAACTCCCCAAAAAGATAGTGTTTCCACATTCTCATGGGGAATATTATCACTTCCAACACCACATAGTGTGTTCTCTATTTTTTTATGGGGTGTCCATCACCTCGACCTGTATTTGATTACTATAGTACCAACAATGACATTGATAACATAAGGAACACACAAACAAGGATGGAGCATAAACTCATCCAACTAAAAAAGGATAAACATAGAAAGAACATGGTATACCTAGCTTGTATTTTCCAAACATGGAAGGAGAATAATCCCTAAAACAAGAACTCATCCAAACCTACTAGTGGAAACTCAAGCAATGGGAGGTCTTGTTGTGAGACTCCACTGGAAAAGCCAAAACCTACTTCGACACTCCACTATATAACCCCTCCAAGAACACACAAGTTGGATGGACTCATCCACCACACCAAGATACTATCAGCTTTGGGTGGAACTGACTCTCTCTTGTGGGTTTTATCATGTCACAAAAACGTGTTTCTGTGGGTTATGTGACTCTATTTCTCGTTCATTCAATGATTTTTCAAGAAACACTTACATAGGTTTACTACCATGGCCTATGTGACCCTCGGTAACTCAACAATTATGGATATATAATAATATATTACCTCACATAGTGTCTATCAAATTATATTAAAGAAGGTAGAAAATAAATAGAGTGTACATCTTATCGTATCTAACGATGCATGATTATAGACATCCAAATCATATAGATACCTGTATCCCTAGATGCTAGCTTCCTAAGCCTGATGTGGGCCGCCTATGGGTGGTGGAATGACCACACAATATCATCCACTAACCGTAGTTCTTCCTACTCTTTCTCCATCACACCCTCCCTGAGGACCACCATATCCTTAGTTGGGGGATACTTGATCACCACATTGCCTCTAGCATGGTAGGGAATCTACCAATTTCATGGGAAGCTCACCAAATCTGGTAAGATAGTATTATGCCATGTGACCTCCCCCGTTGCAATAATAGCAGTAGCACTCCATTTTCTATCCTAGGGCTCTATGATTTCCCCAACCATGTCTCTACGTCTTATAAAGGGGAGGCATCCTACGTTGAGGGCCTTCCAATTGACATCCACTAGCTATTTAAAATATTACAACTCTTTTGTGCCCACTGCCAAAACTGGCTAGCTGGTGCCCCTATGAAATAATGATCTCTATCATTAGTGCCTACTCCATTACCCTGACATAGGTGGGGATGCACAAGGTCACTACGTTGGCATGAATATCTTCTATGAATACCCTATTCAAAAATCTGTTCCTAGAAGTTTTCATCATAGACCACATTTAAAGAGTACCGAGTTAGGTATGCGAACGTAGTTATGTACTCAACCACTATCATCCATCCCTAATGGATCTCAAATAGTTCATGAAATCATATGTAGCATGAGAAAGAGGGGAAGTACTTCTCTCAAAACTGCTGCTAGAAGTCATCCCATGATAGTACTAACTAATTAATCATCTGAGTTTCTTATCTTTACCTATGCCAACCTTCTTCATGAAATATTATTAGTGGATTCCAATGACCCCATTTGATTTTTTATGTCCAGAAAATTCATAAGAGGAGAACCACCTACTCCAAACAACCTTCATTACCTGAGGTTATGGATTAACGCCGAACCTCAAAGGTCTCTGACTCTAGAACTCACGGAGCACACTCATCTTTAACACATCATCTTCATGAACTATCAGTACTAACATCTACTCTGTAGGTGGAGGTACTGCTACTGGTCCTCCTGGAAGAAGTGGATTGCATGATGGCCCCGAAAATGAGACATTGTCACTCAGGGAATTTCATCACCATCCAGAGCAAGTAACCTAGATTGATGTCATCGAGGAGGCATCCTAAATTGGATCAATTAGTATCATGGTAAAATGATAATTTATATATATATATATATATCACCGACACAGGGGAGATTCCTCAATATGGATAGTCAAAGACTCAATCCTACCTGATGCATGTACTAATGTTCCCTGTAACAATGGTCTTATCATGCCTAGTCAATAATAGGGTTATCATATTCCTGGTGAATGGCTATGTTGCTAGCTACCACTTCACTAGACTACTTGGCCTGAGAGACACTCTCATGAAATGGTGACATTATTTCCATAAAACCCAACCAATTACTTTTTAGTGATCATCTGAAAAAATTCCCCAAGACTGAACAAACATTAATACCATTTTTTTCATGACACAACCCATACATGGGCTCAAGGCCCACTACACTAATCCATCCTCTATAGTCCAGGGGCTGGTGAACAATGCCAAAGGTATATGAAAATTAGTGATGCCTTTCCCTATGTACTTGTACACACACATGTGGAAAAATCATGAAAAAGTAAATATAGAAAGGAAAACAAGATATAAATGTAATGCACTAATCCTAGTTACCCAAAATCGGTTCATTATTATAAAAAATTGAAATGATATAAATAATCATGTCCTGAAAGAGAGATCAGATTAGTATCCTTGGAATTTTTATATACAAACATAAATTTTACATTACATCATGAAGTAAAAAAAGAAAATTGTGTCCCCATTTAAAAACTATTTTATCACTTAGCCTATAACTGCAGGTTAATCATAATATACATCTTTGCATCATGAAAAAAATAATAAATGGGTGAGCTCAGATTCTCAATAAGAATAAGAATATAGCAGAAACTATCATAAATACGGAAAAACATTTAACACAAAGTATACAACTAGAACACAATCCTTTTAACCTTAAACAACAGCATAATATGGAATTGATAAATCAAATAATGATATTTAATTATTCACATGGATATTCTAATAGTAAAATAATATCATTTAATATTAATAGCCAATTTCATAACGATGCAATACATAATGCTAGACTTCATAACCACATAGTCAAGGCATGGTCCTTAGTCTACAAATATGATTTTTGTCAAGGCCTTGTGCTAAGACACTAGTTTGTCTCATGAGACCTACCGATGAATTGAGGAGAAATAGATTACTCCACCTGTCACA
Source organism: Viscum album (assembly GCA_963277665.1). Lineage (NCBI taxonomy): Eukaryota > Viridiplantae > Streptophyta > Magnoliopsida > Santalales > Viscaceae > Viscum > Viscum album. The sequence goes on from OY728141.1 coordinate 1,255,069,846, forward strand.
TACAAAGTCCAATCCATTTCTCATATGAAATGGTTTAATCATAACATAAACATTCATATTAAAAATATCATATGAAATGTCAATGCTTTATCAATTAACCATGAATGGTATAACTATAACACAACCATAGTCAAACATATCACAAAACCTTCAACATAGTATGAAAGAATTGTATAATAATAAATCAACCTCAATCAAGAATAATATCCCATAAAATATTTTGACATTTTTGAATATGATCAGTAAAAATCATTCAGAGAAATATCTATTTTTATGAATACATTTAAAATTCCCAATATTTATCAATAAGCTATTTAAAATAGATTTTTAAATCAATGTTTCCCATACCAATTTTAAACATTTAAAAGGAATTTAAATTTAAAACATTATTGTATATATAAATAAAACCACAAAACAAATTTTAAAACATAGACATTAATGATAAATATTTAGAAGAATAAAATTATAAAAAATATAAATCGATATTTTAGTTTGAGTTGCGAACAAAATGAGAGTTGTATGAATAATAATAATTTAGTTAATCGAGACATTATAATATAATTAGAATAATGATATTCAAGATATACTATGTCGAAGTACAATATATTCAACAAATAAAAGTGAATTGGCACATTACAACAAAGAAGTCTCCATGGAATGTATGTTGAGATGAATTTCATTATAAAGACTGTATCTTTAGGTTAAAGATAAATAAATGACATAAATATGTGTGAAAATTATAAATACACTCAATATTATTGGATATTCATTGTAAATCAATCATAGAACATTCACAGCTATTCTTGTAAAAAACCTGAGTGACTTGGATGTCTAACTAAATGAAGAGAAGTTGAGTTAAAATTACCCTTATCAAATTTATATCGATGACTTGAGAATTTATAAATTTAGTTATTATGTGTATCAAAATCATATCCATCAAATGTGGAGTTGAAATTTCTACATAATAAAATAAATAGTGACTTCACACATAATCATGGACTAAAGTAATCATTGAAGTTTGCGTAAAACCGAATGAGTGGAAATTGAAATTTGAAATTCCCTTATGGATTTAGAAACATACGAAACATACACCCCATAAAAGAAGTACCATCAAATAATGATGCAATTAACCATAAATTAAATTATATTACTCAAAAAATACAATAATGGAGAGTACATACACCACACAAAAGGTAATAGTGGCAAAAAATAACATGAATCTCACTGGAATAAAGGTGAGATGAAACCCCCTTAAAACATTGTAATCAATCATGTCGTTAGACCCAAAGATAATAACTAAAAAATGAATCATATAATTCCATTAATATAAATAAAATCATGATAATATATAAAAATTGGATGTTCACAATACACCACATGCAACAAATAAGTTGCGAACCATGGAAATCTCATGGAATTAAAAGTGAGATAAGAAACCCATTACCTTGTACATTTACTTAGTATAGGGTAGGTTACACTAATTTATAATGATGAATTCATTGTTATTAAATTATAAAAGAACCAAATACATAAATATAATATCATATATGATCTTCTAATACTTCATTGTTAATGATATTTCAGTTGTTTGATTGTTTTGGTTGTTAACTAATTCGTTTCCTTTACATGTTTTGTTATGTTAATCATGGTTGATATATATAGGATGTATTTTATTCATATCTAGAATGAAATTAAGTTCTTATAAATTATTTTTAATCAAAAAATGAAAATTATTCTTAAATGATTATGATGGGGAAGGAATCTCATCGCGTTCGTGGAGACTGTAAGCCGTACTTACGTACGAGAAAAAATATCATTATATTAAATGTGAAATCATATGTAATTGCATGGTATATCATATATAAATAATCATTAACTTTTTATATTTATTATTTACATTAGTTATACTAATTATTATACCGATTAAAATAATTATGTGTTTGAATAACAAATTACACCACGACATTGATATGGTAAGCCGTACGTACGCAAGTATGCTGACTTTTTCATTAATAGGATGGATAGAATAACAAATTTGGTTGTAAAATACTTAAAATAAAATCACAGTATGTATAAGGTACTTGATTTTTTATTTTTTTTTGGAAACAGAAAAATAAAGAAGATTTGGAAAATGAAAAAACTTGAAAGAGGGTGGTGAAATTATTACCTCTTCTTCAAGTGTTTCCTTTTCAGTTGATCAAAATGGCTCCATAGAGTAAATTTATGATCAAAGTAAGGCCTCTAGATGAATTAAGTGAAGTTGGGAAGATATTTTGGAAGGTGTGGGCAGAGAAAAATGGATTAGGAGGTGTTAAATTAAGAGAAGGGGAAGTACCCTTTTATAAGAGAGGTGAGGGCCACTATAGGAAAAGCTTGAAATATTATTTTACAATAAACTCATTTTGGGTATTTAATTGCTCCAAAATGATTTATTTAGAAGCTAAGGTGGGGATGGGTATAAAAAATCTCAACAAATATGTTTTAGACATGTATATATTACCATTTTAACCTTATCATTTAGATTTTACTATTAGGTAAATAGTTTAACTTTTACTATGTCCTTTTGTATTCTTACACTATATGGTTAATCAAAATAATATAAAATTCTAAGAGAACCTAAAGATTTTAATTAATGACATATATAATAATTTTCAATACCATTGGTCGAACCTTATATTTTTAGGAGTATTATACCAACCAATAATATAGTATTTTATTTAAAAACTAATTTATTTCAATTTTGACTCTATTTGGTATTTTGTTTTTGTAAAAGCCATAAAAACCTTATCACTTCGAAAAAATTATATCTAATCAACCCTGACATGTCATATTAACCTAGAAAATTCACGAATGGCTTAAAAACATTAAATTCTATTTATTTTAATATTTATAATATAACCTATTGTAATAATTCATTAAGAAGGAAATTGCTGCATCATTATTGTGTTATAAATAAATTTATTTATATAATCTCTAAAAATTATATATAAAATACCATTTTTTATGAAATCTTTTTATATTTTGAATGAATATTTGTAGTAAAATATATCTTATGTATAAACCTATATTAAAAATGGTTTTGTTAATAAAATTTAAATTTAACACATTTGACTCTTCTTTAAATAAAATAATAATAAATGTTTTAATATAATCCAGGTGGACCTAAAGGATCCTATTTTATTCCTAAGGTTTTTTCAGAACTAATTACACTTATCTGATAGAATTAGGATATTTGTTAGGGTAATTATAATATAATTTTTACCTTTAATTACCCTATTTACTTTTAACCGTGGTAAATAAGTCTAAAGTTACTATTCACCAAAAATTATTTTCATCTAATTGAACCACATTTTAATTTCTGATAATAACCATTTCTCTCAGTGTTTTGGAATTCGATTCATAGAAATAGAAAAATTTTGTTTTATCCAAATTTGAAAGTGCTTCAAGAAGGTGGGTTAAAATGGAAAAATGTTCAATAAAATTTTTTAGTTCTAATTTTATTATAAAATGACTTCAACGAACAGAATTGAACTTATATAGGTATTATATATCTATTTTCACATAAAATATATTTAGATAAAATAAATTATTAATTAAATTAGAAGTCTGTTTTAAACTATAAAGTAGTGTTTTTCAATATTTATAAAAAAATAAATGTTTTCAACAAATACAAAAAAATTAACCTAAGAAAAGTTTGATATTACAAATTCAAAACAGTATTCTATTTATCCAAATTGAAAACATAGAAGTTGGATTATTTATTTAAAATTAATTTCCATTGTCTAAACCAAAAAAAATGTTTTTTTAAAATTAAAAACTATCAAAAGATTAACATGTCTTTATGTCAAATTTAAATGTGAAATTACATATAATAACCTATATTGTATTAAATGATAAAAATATTATCTAATTATATTTTCAAACCATTTAAATAAGTAATTTAACATTTTAAAATATTTCGATTAAAAAGCTGTTTTCAATTAAAATTTAGTCTTTTTTAGTGTTCATGAAAATATTAATGTTATCAGAAAAGTACCAAAAATTTATCAAAAATAAACTTTTATGTCTCGATTCAAAATAAGAATTTAATTTAATTCAATTTATTATATAATAGTATCAAATATTTGTTTTAAAAATTGTTTTCCATTAAAATATGGTAAAATATCAATTTTTTAAAAATACTTCTTTTATCTGAAAAAATGAATTTCATCATATAGCATGTCTATGAAACACATAATATGGATTCTAAAATTATATAGAGTATATTAAATTTTAAATTAAATTAATATTATTCATAACTTCTTTTTGAATGGAAAGTATGGTAAGTCGTGGTGCGTTCAAACTCGGTGTTGTGTATAGCGCTTTCTATTGAATTAATTTATAGAAAATAGCATACTATAAAATATTGGGGTGTTATATTTATCCACCCTTTTGTAAAGTGTGTCCCCACAATTTTAAAATTGGGCTTTGGAACTTCATTGAAAGTCCCACATCAGAAAATGTGTCAATAAAACTATCACTTCAAAAGAAAGAAACAGAAGTACACATTTTACCCGAGATAACCCATACTAGGATTCCCTATAAGAAATTATTGATATGGAAGATAAACTAAGTGTCCAGTTCTGATGGAGAGTGATATAAAACATGACAAGGAGAATGTTTACCTCAAGAAAACCACAAAATATTTATTAGATGAACGTTCATTAGTTTCATAGTATGAAAAGTATATAAACAACAATTTCTTTAATTTCTATTTCGAAAAGTTGATGAATTTATTTAGAAGATTGGATAAGAACATAAAGAGATATACTTACTTTTTAAGTAGAGTATCATCCTTTATTAAATTTTTACCACTAAGTCATCTTTTTTTTTCAAATGATTAGTATTCAATATTACTTGGTCACACCTGAATTGCTATAATCAACTTCTAGAGAATCACATGATCCACAAAGGATTAACTATATATTTAGCTTTTCATTAGAGATTAACCAAAACCAAAATGGTTAGTACAAGATCAGATGACCTCCAAAAAGGAAAATCCTTTAATGAAAGAAATACTAATCTTAATAACTAATATTAAACCAACAATATCCAAAGTTCAATAAATACCATTCAATTAACCATTGTCCACAAAATCATTCAATATAATACAAACTAATATTGAAACCCAAAAAATAGAATAATTTGGTTGCATAGTCTTCCACATTAAATTGTATCTATAAATATCATCGACTACTCTTAAAGACAAATACATAAAAGTAATAAACCTAGTCACATATTCTCTATGATATGTTAGTCATTTCCATAAATAACCCAAATTGCTATAATCCAGAATAAATACATAGATAAAAATACACCATTACTCCTTAAAAAAAATCCCATATTATTCTATTTTCCTTAGGTATATAGTGTTCCCAACAGAGCGAATGTCTTCCAAATTATCATATATTGCATAATTACCAAATCATTTTCCTATACTAAGGATATCCATTTGATAAGAAATAAGATCCCAAATCAACTTATTATTGATTACTAAAATAATTTAACTAAAAATAATTAGTCACACTAACTAGGGACTTCACGTAGTCCATTGGTAGGCGATAGATCCCATTCGCAATCTGGTTTTGGGTTCGATTACCGCAGCTTTGTCTGAGGCGACAGGTTGTCACACGGTCTTCATGTTGTCCTTTTTCAAAAACAATATTTTATAAAATTACCAAAAAGAGATAAACTTATAAAAATAACCATAACACAATTTCACCACAAATGTAATCTCATACCTCATATTTTCATCCCAAAATTTTATAACTTGTAACTGCCTCAAATTCAAGGATCATATAAACCCGAATGGTTATTTATAACAATATTAACAATAGAAAATATAATTCTTCCTAAAATAGATATTTCATATAAAAAACTGATGGGTTACATATACAAGAGAAATGTCTTCCAATGTAATCCCATCAACAAATTGAACTCAAAATTTTACACATTTCTCCATCCATTTAATTCCACATAGGATCTTCCTTAACCAAGAGGTTATCCTATAGAATAAAGAATTCACTCTGGTAATTCATAGACCCCATACATTAATGAAAAAATACTGTAAATGGATTCTTGGGATCATTTTTGTTTTATTCCATAGTACTCTTCAGTTTAATCAGCAATTACTTACGTTATGTACTTAATTCACACACATGAAGCATTTATTTTTTCCATTGAAACACTTTCCAAGGTAAATCCATCCTCATTTCTTGCTTGATGGAAATTGAGATTTATTTTCCTTATGGTCTCCACCTCTAGAGCTCTTATCATTCACCACCATTCTCTTCTTTGTCGAGTCAGGGAGTTGTTTAATATATAGGTTATGGATTATATTTTTAGAAAACTATTTTGGCATGAACATGATATCTTTTACACAGATCAATATTCCATTTTTTTGCTCATTTCCACCATTGTTCCACCTTGTACGACATGTTCAGTGTTACTATTACTTCCTTGGAATCCAGCCATTGACTAATATAAGAAAACATAGTCTGACTAATAAAATCATTTATAGAATATCATGACACCTTATTTTCATTCTAAAACACCATATGATTACCAAAGATTATTTCTACTCATCTTATATTAAAATCCTTCAAATCTGTTTGTAATGAAAATGTGAATTATCCTAATCATATCCCTTGAGAGTGTCGTAACCAAGAGTGCTGCAAGGCCCGTTTTCGTGTACCATGATACCCTAGGTCAATCCCAAAACTACTTGTCGGAGTTTTCACTCCTAGGTACATCTTTGATAGAGTAGCCTCTACATACTGGTATCCAAACGGTGATGTATTGCTATGAAATCCCACATAATATTTACATTACCAAATTTTTTGGATGTTCTTCTATACTAATACTCATTTTCTATATCAGTGTAGTTTTTCCTAATCAGAGTTTTTTCTAAATCTAGATTCCATGTTTTGTAATAAACTTCCTCTAATACCAATTGTAACGCCTCGACCCAAGTTACCCAGAATCGGTGAATTATTACATAATATTGGCATGATTTAAGGAATCATTTCCTGAAGGACTGATCAATTTAGTAGGCTTGAAATTACTAGATACAAACATATGTGTTTCATTACATCATGTAATAAAAAACCAACATTGTGTCCCCTTTGAACAATCTTATATACCTTAACCTAATCCCACAAGTTATTCATAATATACTTATTTGCGTCTTGGGAAAAATAAAACATAAGAAATGGGTGGGCTAAAATGGTCAGTATGGAAAAAAATATAGTGGAAACTATCATAAATAATTAAAAAAAATTATGGTTATGTATAAGACTAGAACACAAGCCTTTTAAACATAATCTTCATCATAATATGGAAGAGATTAATCATATAATTCATTTTACATATTCACATGGATATTATACTAGTTGAATAATCACCTGTAATATCCATATCCAATTTCAATATGATGGAATTCATATTGCCAGACATCATAACCACATATTCATGGCCTTGTTCCAAGACTAGAAATAAGATTTTTTTCAAGGCCTTATGTCAAGAAACTTGTATATCTCATGAGAACTACTGATGCATCGAGGAGCTATAGCAGGCTCCACATGTCACTTACTATGTCCAATTCATTACACATATGAAAAGGATTAAACATATCATGAAAATTCATATTTAAACTAGCATACGAAATGTCAATACTTATCCATAAACCATGAATCGTATAAAAATAAAACTTCCACAGTCAAAAATATCAGAAAACCTACAATACTGTTTGGAATATTTGTGTTATAATAAATCAAACTCGATCAATAATAATATACAATATAAGATGTTGACATAGTTGAAAATGATTTGAAAAAAAATCATTCACAGAAATATCCCTTTTCAGGAAAACATTTAAAATTTTTACTATTTATCAAGAAGCTGTTTAAAATAGATTTTTGAATCAATGTTTCCCATACCACATTGAAACTTTTAAAAGTAATTTAAATTATGACACATTAATGTCCATATAAATAAAACTTCAAAACCATTTTTAAAACACGGACAATAATGATAATGATTTAGTAGAATAGATTTTTTAAAAATTTAATATTATATTTTAATTACAGTTCCTAACCAAATGAGAGATGCTTGAAAGAAATTATTGAGATAATAAAAACATTATAATATCATGAGAATAAATGGATTCTTTATATACTATGTCAAATTCATGTATATACACCATATAAAAGGGAATTGGCAAACAACAACAAATATGTCTCAATGGAATGTAAGTTCAGATGAATTCCTTTATAAAGACTGCATCATTAGTTTAATGATAAATAAATGAAATAATAATGTGTGAAAAATACAAATAAACATGATATGATTGAATATTCAGTTTAAATCAATCATCAGACATTCAAACATATTCTTGTAATAACAACACCAATGACTTGCATGTTTATCTCAATGAATACAAATTGAGTAAAAATAACTCTTATTGTAATGACCAAAAGTTTCATTAATGGAAAATCCCTCTTGATCTTATTAAATGTCTCTTTATATAAAATGTTTTTATAAAATGTCAACATCATTGGTTTTATGATAAGAATTGTGACTGTTACTTTTATATCCATTGAACAGTGATCACAAGATTAGTATAAATATAGGGCTTCAACACATCCAATTTTACTTAGACAAAGGAAGGGATAGCCTCATCCAGTAGAGTTGCACCATACGAAGCCCATTTATCAGAGCTTGGAAAAGAGGCCATGTCCTTGGGCTTCACTCTTGACTAATCCCAAGCTGAGCTTCATCATGTCAAGCTTGAATGGGACCGTCTACGAGAGAAGTGGATGTTGATAGAAATTACCACTTGAGCGATGTTATCCGAGCCACCCCAAGAGTCTCTCACCATCGCACATCATACCCTTAGGTCTTATTCAGATGTTTTAAGGGGTTATGTAACTAATTGATAGTACTATGTTCATGTACATTATTTTTTTATATAATAATGAATATAATTTCTTGTCATTATTGATACATTTTAAATAGTTTTTAAAGTACAAATGATTTTTTTAGTTATTATTTAATTAAGAAATCTATTTTATTAAATTAAGGGATTTTTTAATTAAATAATATTTTAATAAAATATTATTATTATAATTTTTAGATTAATTTTATTATATATAAATGATCATATAATTATATGAATGCAATTATAATTTTTATTATGGTTTGAAAGCCAATTTTGTCAAAACCCATGATTTTTTTTATAAATGTTGGTTTTTATTTTAAAAGTTAAAATTAACATATTTAGAAAATTATTTAGACAAAACAAATGCTATTTTTGGAATCAGGATGTCGAAATTATCCAACGGTGAATTTTTCATAATTTTCTAAGACAGTCAACTTTTTGAGTAAGAATTAAATACCGTTTAAATATATAATGTGTTTTATGACAACATAAGGACACAATAGCGATGTAATAAAATACTATACATCTTTATGTTCGGCCAATATATGGTTTACCATTAAAATAATGTTATTTTGGGTTTATTTGGCTTACTTTTCAAAGCATTAATGGACCCCTCAAGACTTATTAAACACCTTGTCATTTTAAATTAATTTCCATGGGAATGTGACTCACCTCCACATAAGCAACCCTATTATTTTAAGAAGTTCGGACTTTTCCCATATAAAATATTTTTTTCCTCTTCCCTTTGCCAAAAACCATGGGAAAAAACCATGGGATGGTTTGTGGTTTGGATAAATTTAATTTAACGGGTCCCAAACCTAAATAATAAAGAATTCCCTCACCTTTCCTATATAAACCCACCCAATCTCCCACTTGCTCCTCACTCAAAGCCTTTTGAGTTCGTCCAACCTCTGCTCTACTCTCTCTAGAATCCTCCCAAGGTGCCCCAATCTCCCAAGAATCCTCTCACAAGCCTCTCTCTAGCCTTTGGAAGCACACTTCCAAGTAAGGGTTTTTTCTTCCTTTCTCATTTTTGTCCAATTGTCTTTATGTTTTTTCTCCTTATAATTTCAATTATGAATGTTGGGGTATTGTTTCTCACCTACCTCATACTGCCCTATTTATGTTTTAATGATGGGTGACCCTTTCTCTCTCATTAAATGCCTCCCATGTACATCCTTTACAATGCCAAAATTCCGAAAGGAACTTCTCTCTCCTCTTTTACATTCAAGAAATACTTTTGTACCATGAATCTAAATTCCATTAAAATTATTGGTACATGTATCTTTATGATATCCATACTTTCCATTACATTTTAATATGATGAGGAACCACTTTCTCTCTAATCAACCATTTTTATGAATTCTTATGTCACGTCGTTATGCTGCCGAAATCGCACCGATTTTCTAAGCCAATATCATTGTATAGTGAATACCATGCCCATTTCTCCATAAAGGGTATTTAACTTTATGAACAATTACTTATTGATTGTAAAGTTTCATATATTAATTCCATATTCCTTTATCTTGGAATAAATTATTATGTTTTATGAATCCATGTTTTATGATCCTTGTGGCACACTTATGCATGAAATGAAATGTTTAAAAAGGGTGCGCCCTTATAGCGCTCTAATGCATTGGGTAAAGTATAGTATCATGATACGTCATGTGAAATGAGTGTTGACTCATGATAATTGAATTTCCACGAGGTTTTACTCGTGCTTTATGTGCAATGAAGATTTACTCATGCTCCATGTGTAATGGGCATTGGCTCATGCTAATTCCATGTTATGTGTTGTTGCCACATTTCCATGTTATGATTATCATGCTTTATCATGCCTTTATGTTCATATATCTCTTGTAATATATTGATATTCCTAATGTCTAACATGTATTGTACTCTTCATGTTATTCCATGTGTATTCCCTTACTGGGATTTATAGCTCACTCTTTTTTTAGGCATGTCCTCATGTTATCCCATGCAATGATAAGTACGAGGGAATGTAGTGGTCATGTAAAGGAATTTTTCAATAAAGATGTTGTATTTCATGTTTTATGTTTTTCTGTAATGATCCTAAGCCCCAAAGACACAAAACCTCTCGATCATATTTGTTGTATCAAGTGAAGTTTTATGTAATAAATCTTTTTTATGTGGTAATAAAAACCAGGGTTGTCATAGTTGGTATCAAAGGAAAAGTTTGGTTATTTTTGGGATTACGATTAGAAAACCCTATTAAATCCATAGATACAAGAATAATTCAAATTAAAACGTCCCTATGTTTTGGTGAGTATTGAGTAAGTGGGTTATCAAGAAAATATATCCTTATCTAGATACGAGAAGGTAGAGGCGGCTCTGGCACAGATGTTACCAAGGGGTAAAACCCAAAAACACCACTTTGAGAAAGACTCGAACAGAAACTGGTGCACGACAACAGACCTTGCTGCACTCTTGGTTACGACACTCCTGGGGGATATGCTTTGGTAAATTCACAAGATTGGTATGAACCCTTATTAACGGAATTAAAAAATGCCCCTAAGAATATCTGATATAAAGTAGATCATGAAAATCCTAGATTGATTCCTATAGACTCATGAGTTAAGGACATGAATGTTTATTTATAAGTCATCAACTTTTTTCTTTGGATTACCCTTTATGTGTTACCCCTAACTTTCCTTTTAATCTAGCCAATGGCTGGTAATAGGAGGACTCGGGCTGACAATTATTGTGATGATCAGTGTGATGACTGTACTATTGAGATGCCCAATCCAATGGGAGCATGAATCACAAACTTTGTCATGCTTCTCTCTAAGTTAACTCAAGTTTTGAATAGAAACATGGGTCAATAGGAACATTCAACTCCCCCCCCCTAAGAAAGAACAAGTCACTATTGATAGCTTCATGAGAAAAAGGCCTCCTACATTTAGTGGATCATCTGATCCCACAATCGCTGAACAATGGATCAACTCCATTGAAAAGATCTTCTCCATCCTTCAATGTTCTGATAAATAGAAGGTTCTCCTGGCAGCATAACGTATGGAGGGTGAAGCTGATCAATGGTGGACGTTGATCAAAAATACGAAGCTTGAGGAGGAGATCGAGACATTGGAATGAAAGGATTTCCGGAAGATGTTTTTTGATAAATATTTTCCGCACACCCTCCAACTTAAGATGGAAAGGGACTTCCATTACCTCAAGAAAAAAGATTAAGAATCTGTTGGAGCGTACGAAAAAAACATCACATGGCTTGCACTACATGCTTCCGTCATTTTTGTTACCCTAGAATGCAATGTTGACCGCTTCTTTGGTGGGATTAAGCCTAGCCTGCGGAAAGCATTGGCGGTCTTTGACTTCGACAGCTATGAAGAAATTGTCTGATGTACCCTCAAGGTCGAAATGGAGACTGGAGAATCACATGGGTATCATAGGGATAAAATGCATAATGTGGACTTCAATGCTGGTGGGCCGATGGATAAATCCAATGGTGCTAAGAAGATCTAGCACCCCACTTGCCAAAAGTGCGGAAATAATCATCCTGGAAATTACCTTAAGGGGATAAGGAAATGTTTCAGGTGTGGAAGGGAAGGACACCTAGCTATTAACTGTCGGCAAGAATGACCAGCGGCTGCGACAGAGGATAGGAACGCTCCATTAAAACCTCAACGTGTTCTTCAATGCTACAAATGCAAAGAACCGGGTCATTTTGAAAATTAGTGCCCTAATCCAAGGGTTTTTGGGGGAAACCAACAACCTCCAAGGCAGCAAGGAAGAGCTTTTTCCGGCACTTCTGCCGAAGTGAACCTCGACAACGAAGTGGTGACAGGTAATCTAGTTATTCATTCAAGAATAGCGAACATACTTTTTATTCAGGTTATACGCATTCTTTTATATCTCGAAAGTTTAGTAGAACAATCCCATCACCACCAAAAATCAGGGAATTGAATATGTCTATGAGTACGGTAAATTTGGCATTCATTGCATCCCATGAATATAAGTCCTCCCCTATTATAATCTATGGATTGAATTTTCCGGATAACCTCGTCATACTCCCTCTGGTGGAATTTGATGCAATTCTTTGGATGGATTGGCTTTCCTTATATAGAGCCAACATAAATTTTCGGGATAGGGAAATCACACTCCATTTGGAGAATAGACCCCTGATTCGTTACAAGTGTAAGGAGGAAGATGAATCTCTTTTATACCCATCATCTCAAGCATGGATATTACTGCCCTATGATCATGCGTATCTGGCTCAGATGATTGAGTCCAAGGAAGAAACCATCCTTGAAGAAATGCCTATTGTGAGGGAATTCACTGAAGTGTTACCCGAGGAACTGCCTGGTCTTCCTCCTAGAAGAGATGTGGAATTCTCAATTCAACTTATACCCAGAGCTTTACCAATATCCAAGACTCCATATAGAGTGGATGTTGTAGAGCTTGAAGAGCTAAAGAAACAACTACAAGAGAATCTAGATAAAGGGTTTATACGCCCAAGTTCTTCACCGTGGGGTGCACCAGTCCTTTTCGTCAAGAATAAGGATGGGTCAATGTGGCTTTGCATCGATTATCGTGAACATGAAAAAATCATGATAAAGAACAAGTATCCTGTCCCAAGAATTGATGACTTGTTAGATCAGCTGTGTGGAGCACAATACCTCTCCAAGGTAGATTTGCGGTCGGGATATTATCAAGTAAGGGTGAAGAAGGAAGATGTCCCCAAGACTACTTTTCGTACATGATACATGCACTATGAATTCATAGTAATTCCTTTTTGACTCACCAATGCTCCATCAATCTTCATGCACTTGATGAATAGAGTCTTTAGAGATTATCTAGAGAAATTTGTTGTAGTCTTTATATATGATATTCTAATATACTCCATAACCAAGGAGGATCATGAGGAGCATTTAATAACAGTAATAGAGACTTTAAGCAAGGATACAGTCTATGAAAAGTACAGAAAGTGTGAGTTTTGGTTGAAGGAGGTCTCATTCTTGGGCCATATCATCACAAAAAATGGGATATCTGTGGATCCCTCCAAAACAGATGCAATTGAGGGATGTCCGAATCCAACATCGGTAACAGATATCCATAGCTTATTGGGGTTAGCTAGATATTATCGACGATTTGTCAGAAATTTCTAATGATTTTCCAACCCTCTTACCATGCTAACTCGAAAGGGAGTATAGTTTTCTTGGAGTGATGAATGCGAAGAACGCTCCAAGGAGTTGAAAGGGAGGTTTATCACTGCGCCCGTACTCACATTTCCCACAAGTGGGGAACTTTTTGTGGTATTCAGTGATGCTTCAAAGAAGAACTTAGGCTATGTGTTGATGCCAAAATGATAAAGTGATATCCTATGCTACAAGGCAGTTGAAAATCCATGAGCAAAACTATCCAACACAAGATCTGGAGTTGGCAGCGGTGATATTTGCCTTGAAAATCTGGCGGAATTATCTCTATGAGGAGAAATGTGAGATATATACTGACCACAATAGTCTTAAATATATATTCACACATAAAGAGCTTAATATTCTCCAGAGAAGATAGATAGAGCTCATCAAGGATTATGACTGTTCAATACATTACCACCCTGGGAAAGCGAACAAAGTGCCAGATTCCTTAAGTAGAATGTATCCAACGATTCTATCAATGATAAGAATTGAGAAGGATCCAATCTTCTTAGACTTGATGAAAATGGACATGGGAATCATATAAAGGGGAACATCATCAATCCTTTCACAAATTATTGCTCAACCGTCTCTTTTTGAAAGGATAAAGGATGCTCAAAAGGATGATGTAGGAATTCAAGAAAAAGTGGAAGCTATTGAAAATGGAAATCCTCGGAGTTTAATGTTAATAAAGAAGGAATTTTGTGGTTTGGAAAAAGTCTACGTGTTCCATCAAGTCCGGAGCTGAAGAAGGAACTTTTGGATGATTCACATAGTTAAAATTTCTTTATTAACCCAGGGACCACAAAGATGTATCGAGATCACAGAGAAAACTTTTGGTGGGATAATATGAATATTGAGATCGATGAATATACATCAAAGTGCCTGGTGTGTCAGAAAGTGAAGGCAGAGAGGCAGAAGTCTAAGGGGATGATGCAACCATTTCCCATACTAGAATGGAAATGGGAGAACATCACCATGGACTTTGTCACCGGACTTCCAAGGACATCCAAAGGAAATAATGCAACCTGGGTTGTTGTGGATCGTCTTACAAAGACTGCACACTTCATTTCTATTCGGGAGGATTTCTCATTGGATCAACTGGCACAGATATATATCAGGGAAGTCGTAAGGTTGCATGGAGTACCACTATATATTGTTTCTGACCGAGATCCAAGATTCACCTCTATGTTTTGGAAGAGTATTCAACATGCTATGAATACTGAAATGAACTTTAGTATGGCCTATCATCCTAAAACTGATGGCCAATCCGAGGGGACTATCCAAACACTTGAGGATATGTTGAGAGCGTGCTCAACAGACTTTAAAGGATGATTGGATCAACTTCTTCCTCTGTTTGAGTTCTCTTATAATAACAGTTTCCACTCTAGAATCGAAATGGCACCATACAAAGCCCTCTATGGGAAAATATGCCGAACAATAGCTTGTTGGGATGAGGTCGGTGAACGTAAGCTGCTTGGACCAGAAATGGTCGAGGAAATGGTGGAGAAGTTGAAAACCATTCAGCAGCATATCAAGGTATCCCAGAGTCGACAGAAGAGTTATGTAGATAATCGTCGATGAGACCTTGTGTTTAAAGTGGGATACATGGTTTTTCTATGCATATCTCCGTGGAAGAAGGTCATGAGGTTTGGAAAGAAAGAGAAGTTAAGTCCAAGGTACATCGACCCCTTCGAGATTCTTGATCGTGTCGAGGCTGTGGCCTATCAACTAGCACTTCCGCCCACTATGGCCAAAGTACATGATGTTTTTCATGTATCACTATTAAGGAAGTACATACCAAACCCTTCACATGTACTCTCTTCTGAGGATGTACAATTGGAAGATAATCTTTCTTATTAGGATCAACCATTGAAGATCTTAGATCGTAGAGAAAAAGATCTACGAAATAAGAAAAGGCCCCTCATCAAGGTGTTGTGGAGAAACCACATGTTCGAAGAAGAGACTTGGGAATTGGAGGAAATGATGAAGCTGAGTTACCCACATGTGTTTTAGTGTGGGAAAAAGAAAATTTCGAGGGCGAAATTTCATAAGGGGGAATATTGTAACGACCCAAAGTTTCATTAATGGAAAATCCCTCGTGATCATATTAAATGTCTCTTTATATAAAGTGTTTTTATAAAATGTCAACTTCATTGGTTTTATGATAAGAATTTTGACTGTTACTTTTATAGCCGTTGAACAGTGATCACATGATTAGTATAAATATAGGTCTTTAACACATCCAATTTTACTTAGAAAAATGAAGGGATGGCCTCATCAAGTAGAATTTCCCAATACGAATCCCATTTATCAAAGCTCAGAAAAGAGGGGGCATCCTTAGGCTTCACTCTTGACCAAGCCCAAACTGAGCTTCATCAAGTCAAGATCGAACGAGACAGTCTAAGGGATAAGTAGAATTTGATAGAAATTACCACTCGAGCGATGTTATCCGAGCCACCCCAAGAGTTTGTCACCATCGCACATCTTACCCTTAGGTATTATGCGGCTGTTTTAATAGGTTATGTAACTAATCGATAGTACTATGTTCATGTAAATTATTTTTTTATATAATAATGAATATAATTTCTTGTCATTATTGATACATTGTAAATAGTTTTTAAAGTACAAATGGTGATTTAGTTATTATTTAATTAAGAACTCTATTTTATTAAATTAAGTGATTTTTGAATTAAATAACATATTAATAAAATATTATTATTATTATTATTATTAGATTAATTTTATTATATATAAATGATCATATAAATCTATGAATGAAATTATAATTTTTATTAAGGTTTGAAATCCAATTTTGTCAAAACCCGGGAATTTTTGAAAATTATCGGTTTTTATTTTAAAAGTGAAAATTACCATATTTAGAAAATTATTTAGAAAAAATAAATGTTATTTTTGGAACAGGACGTCGAAAATATCCAACGGTGAATTTTTCATAATTTTTTGAGACAGTCAAATTTTTCCGTAAAAATTAAATACCGTATAAATATATAATGTGTTTTATGACATCATAATAACACAATAGTGAACTAATAAAATACTATAAATCATTATGTTCAGACAATATATGTGTTAACATTAAAATAATGATATTTGGGGTTTATTTGGATTACTTTTCAAAGCATTAATGGACCTGTCAAGACTTATTAAACACCTTGTCTTTTTAAATTAATTTCCATGGGATTGTGACTCATCTCCACATAAGCAACCCTATTATTTTAAGAAGTTCGGACTTTGGCCTTATAAAATATGTTTTTCCTCTTCCATTTTCCAAAAATCATGGGAAAAAACCATGGGATGGATTGTGGTTTGGATTAATTTAATATTAGGGGTCCCAAAACTAAATTATAAACAATTCCCTCACCTTTCCTATATAAACCCACACAAGCTCCAACTTTCTCCTCAATCATTTCCTTTGGTGTTCGTCCAACCACTGCCATAATCTCTCTAGAATCCTCCTAAGGTGCCCCAGGCTCCCAAGAAGCCTCTTACAAGCCTCTCTCTATCCTTTGGAAGCACACTTCCAAGTAAGGTTTTTTCTTCCTTTCTCATTTTTGTCCAATTTTTTTAAGTTGTTTTTCCGTATAATTTCAATTATGAATGTTGGGGTATGGTTTAGAACCTCCATCATACTTCCCTATTTTTGTTTGAATGATGGAAGACCCTTTCTCTCTCATTAAATTCCTCCCATGAACATCTGTTACTATGCCGAAATTCAGAAAGGAACTTCTCTCCCCTCTTTTACATTCAAGCAATACTTTTGTATCATGAATATAAATTCCATTACAATTGTTGGGACATGTATCTATATGAACTAATTATGGTACATTACATGTAAATATGATGAGTAACCCATTTCTCTCTCATCAACCATTTTAATGAATTCTTATGTCACGCCGTAACGCTACAGAAGTCGCACTGATTTTCTAAGCCAATGTCATCGTGTAGTGAATACGATGCCCATTTCTCCATCAAGGGTATTCACCATTATACACATTTACTTATTTATTGTAATGATTCATGTATGAATTCCAAATTCCTTTATCTTGGAATAAATGATTATGTTTTATGAATCCATGTTTTATGATCCATGTGGCACACTTATGCATGAAATGAAATGTTTAAGAAGGGTGCGCCCTTATAGCGCTTCAATGCATTGGGTAAAGTATAGTATCATGATACATCATGTTAAATGAGTGTTGAATCATGATAATTAATGTGAAACTAGGGCTTACTCATGCTTTATGTGCAATGAGGATTTACTCATGCTCCATGTGCAATGGACCTTGGCTCATGCTAATTCAATGTTAAGTGTTGTTGCCATATTTCCATGTTATGATTATCATGCTTTATCATGCCTTTATGTTCATGTTTCTCTTGTGCTCTATTTATATGCCTAATGTATAACATTTATTGTACTCGTCATGTTATTCTATGTGTATTCCCTTACTGGGCTTTATAGCTCACCCTTTTCTTATGCATGTCCTCAGGTTATCCCATGCAATGTTAAGTACGAGGGAATGTAGTGGTCATGTAAAGGATGTTTTCAAAAAAGATGTTGAATTTCATGTTTTTATATTTTATTTAATGATACTAAGCCCCAAAGACACTAAACCTCTCGATCTTCTTTGTTGTATCAAGTGAAGGTTTATGTAATAAATCATGTTTAAGTTGTAATAAAAATCAGCGTTGTCATACACATCATGTTTATATCGAGGACATGGAAATTTATCAACGGATTGATTATGTGTATCAAAAGTATATCCACAAAAAAGGGATTTTAAATTAATACGTAGGTAAATAAATAGTTATTTTACAAATAATATTCGAGTAATGTAATCAAATAAGTGTGCATAAAACCGAATGTCTGGAAATTGAAATTTTAAATTCTCTTACCGATTTTGTAACATATGAAACATTAACCCCATGAAAGAAGGATCGTCCAATGATGATTTAAATATGCATAAATTAATTAACATTACCAATACAATACAATCATGGAAAGTATATACACCACAGAAAAGATAATAGTGGAAAATATATCATGAATATCACAAGAATAATAGTGAGATAAAATCCCCTTACCACGTTGTAATGAATCAAGTAGTAAGACAAAAATTTGATAACCACCAAATGAATCACAGAATAGCATGAATATAAAGAGAATCATGATAATAAATATAAAATGGCAGTTCACAATAATCCACAAGTGGAGAACAATGTAAAACTCCTGGAATTAAAAGTGAGATAAGAAACCCCTTAACATAGGATAACCTCATGTATAATGGTGAAATCATTGTTATTAACCACATAGTCAAGGCCTTTTTCCATGACTTCATAACAATATTGTGAAGGCCTTTTTCCAAGACTACATATAATATTTTTTCACGGCCTTGTTCCAAGAGACTAGTTTTTCTCATGAGACCTACTGATGCATCGAGAAGATATAGCGGGATCCACCCATCACATACTATGTCCAATTCATTCTTAATATTAAATGGTTTAACAGTAAAACAATGATTGTAATTAAAATTATCATACAAAATTTCAATACATTATCCATAAACAATGAATGGTTTAAAATAACACATCTACAGTCAAACATATCCCAAAACCATCAATACAGTATAGAAGATTTGTATCATAATAAATCAACCTCGATCAAGAATAATATCCCATAAACGATATTGAAATTGTTGAAAATGATCAGTAAAAAATCAATGAGAGAATATCCCTTTTCATGAAAAAATTTAAAAGAATCACTGTTTATCAACAATCTGTTTAAAATAGATTTTTTAATTGATATGTCACTTAACAATTTGATATATTTAAAAGTAATTTAAATTTTTAAACATTAATTTGTATATAAATATAACTATATAACCATTTGTAAAACATGGGCATTAATGAGAAATATTTAGAAGAATAAATTTGTAAAACATTTAAAATTATATTTTAGTTAGAGTTCCCAACCAAATGTTATATTCTTGCATAAAAATAATTTAGGTATTAAAAAAATTATAATATCATGAGAATAAAGGGATTCATGATGTAATATGTCAATTAAGAGTATATACACCAAATAAATGTGAATTGGTGCATAAAAACAAAGAAGTCTCAATGGAATGTTAGTCGAGATGAATTCCTTTATAAATACCTTATACATAGGTTAAAGATAAATCAATGACATAATTATGTGTAAAAAATATAAATATAGTCAATATTATTGGATATTCAGTGAAAATTTATCTGAGGACATTCACACATATTCAATTAAAAGTAACACTAATGATATGAATGTTTAAATCAATGAATAGAAATTGAGTTAAAATTACTCATCTCATGTTTATAACGATGACTTGAGAATTTATCAATTGAGAGATTATGTGTATCAAATTTATATCCAAAAAAAGTGGATTGAAAATTAATGAATATGTAAATTAATAGTGATATCACACATAATATTGTAGTAATGTAATCAAAGATGATTGCGTAAAACCGAATGAGTGGAAATTGAAATTTGAAATTCTCATACCGATTTGGTAACTTAAAAAACATACAACCCATGAATGAAGGATCATAAAATGATGATGTAAAAACAAAAAAATTAAAAAATATTACACAAAAAATACAATCATGGGAAGTACATACACCACTCAAAAGGTAAAGGTGGAAAATATAGCATGAATCACACAGGAATTGAAGTTAGATGAAAATCCCTAACCACGTTGTAATCAATCCAGTCGTAAGACCTAAAGTTAATAAACACCAAATGAATCATATAATCCCATGAATATAAACAGAATCATGATAATATATATCAAATGGCAGTTCAGATTACACTATATGCAATAAATAAATGGTGAACAAGGGAAATACCACAGAATTAAAAGTGAGATAAGAAACCCATTACCTTGTACATTTCATTAGTATAGCATAGTTTAACCAACTGTATAATGGTGAAATAATTTTTATTAAATTATAAAAGAACCAAATACATAAATATGATATCATATATGATCTTATAATATTTCTTTGTTAATGATGTTTCAGTAGTAGCATTGTTTTGGTTGTTAACTGATTCGTTTTTCTTTATATGTATTGTTACATAAGTAATATTTGATATGTATATGTTGTATTTGATTCATAAATAGAATGAATTTAAGTTCTTATAAATTATTTTTAATCATAAAATGAAAATTATTCTGGAATAATTACAATGGGGAATGAATATCATCGTGTTCGTGGAGACGGTAAGCCGTACGTATGCACGAGCGACAATATAATTATATTGATGGTGAAATCATATGTAATTGGATGGTATATCACATACATAGAATAATTAAAATGTTATATTTATTATTTACATCAGTTATACTCATTATTATACCCATCCAAATAATGACGTGTTTGAAGAACAAATTAGACCACGATGGGGAGACGGTAAGCCGTATGTACGCACGTATGGTGACTTTTTCATTTATAGGATGGATAGAATATCAAATGTGGTTGTAAAATATTAATAATAACATAATTTTATGTAGAATGTACTGGATTGTTTTTATGGAAATAGAAAAACTTAAATAGTAAGTGGATAAATATATGAACGTGAAAGAGGGTGGTTAAATTATTTCCTCTTCTTCGGGTGTTTCCTTTTGAGTTGATCAAAAGGGCTCCTTAGGTTGGAATTATTAACAAATTAAGGCCACTAGGTTTTGTTAATATATGTTGGGAATATATATGGGTAGGGGTTGGCTGAGCCAAATTCCTTTTGAGATATGAAATTAAGAGAAGGTGAAGTTCCCCTTTATAAGATAGGTGGGGGTAACTTTAGAAAATCTTGAAATACAATTTTATAATAAAATACTTTTCGGTTTCTAATGGCTCAAAAATAATTTATTTAGAATATTATTTGGGGATGGGTCAAAAATATCTCAACCAATAGGATCTATATATGTTTATGTTACCATTTTATCCTTAACTTTTAGATATAACTCTTAGTTAAATAGTTTAACATTTACCGTGTCTTTTTATATTCTCAAAATATATGTTTAATAAAATTACTCTAAACTTGAAATAGAACCTAAAGTGGTTCATTGATTACATATATAATATTATTTATTCTATTTGGCTGAACCATATATTTTTAGGAATATTATATCAACCAATAATATAGTATTTGTTTTTAAAACTAATTGTTGTCAATTTTGACACTATTGGGTATTTAGTTTTTCTGAAAGACATAATAACCTTATCACATTGAAAATAATTTATCTAATCAACCCTAAAATGTAATATTAACCAAGAAAATTCTTGGATGGAATCAAAACTTTTAAATTATACATATTTTAATATTTATAATATAAATTATTTTAATATTTCCTTACGAAGGTAATTACTCTGTCATCATTGTGTAATAAATAAATTTATTTATTTAAATTCTAAAAATTATAAATAAAATACCATTATGTAGGAAATAATTTTATATTTGAAATTAATATTTATAGTCTAATTTGTCTTATGTGTAACCCTATATTAAAAAAATTTTAGTTAATAAACATTGAATTTAACAATTTTAACTCTTCTTTAAATAAAATAATAATAATTGTCCTAATCTAATAAAAGTGGACCTAAATGATCATATTTTATTTATAAGGTAGTTTTTGATCTAATTACACTTATCAAATAGAATTCAGAAATGTGTTATGGTAATTATAATATCATTTTTACCTTTAATTACCCCATTTACATTTTAACTGTGGTAAATAAAATTCAAAAGATACTATTCACCAACAATTATTTTCATCTTAATGAACCACATTTTACATACTGATATAAACCATGTCTCTTATATTTTTGAAATTCAATTCACAGAGAGGTAAAATTAAGGCCTATGCAAATTTGCAAATACTCCAAGAAGGTGGGTAAAAGACGGTAAAAAGTTCAATAAAATTTTAGTCGTCTAATTTTATTATAAAATTACAAAAATGAATTACATTGAAAATATATAGGCATTATATATCTAATTTTCATTAAAATAAATTTTAAAAAATAAATTATTATTTAAATAAAAAGTCAGTTTTAAACAATAACGCAGCGTTTTTCACTATTCAACAGAAATTGTATGTTTTCAGAAAAATACCAAAACATTACCCTAAGTTAATTTAGAAATTCAGATTTCAAAAATGAATTCTATTTTACCAAATTAAAAAATTATAATTTTCATTAAATAATATAAAATTAATTCCCACTGTCAAACCCCAAATACATGTTTTTTAAAAAGTAAAAACTATCAAAAAATTGACATGTGTTTATGTCATATTTAAATGTGAAATTACATATAATGACCTGAATTTTATTAAATGATAAAAATATAATCTAATTATAATTCCAAACCATTCAAATTCATAATTTTATAATATAAATTATTTCAATTAAAATTTTTGTTTTCAATTAAAATTTAATATTTTTCAGTATTCATAAAAATATGAATTTTATCAAAAAGGTACCAAAAATTTATCCAAAATTTATTTTTATGTTCCGATTATAAAGTAGAATTTAATTTCATTAAATTCAAAATATAAAAGTGTCAAAATTTGGTTTTAATAAGGGTTTTCAATTACATGGTGGTAAAATTCTAATTTTTGAAAAATACTTATTTTTTTGGAGAAAATGATTTTTTTCTTATATTATGTCTATAAAACATATAATATGGATTCAAAAATAATATGGAGTATATAAAAATAAAAATTCATTTAAATTTATTCATAAATTTATTATGAAATGCTAGTTTGGTAAGTCGTGGTGCGCTCAAACTCAGTGTTGCGTGTAGTGCAAGCTATAGAATTATATTAAAGAAAATAACTTACTATGAAATCTTCGGGTGTTACAATAATACTGATATATATATTAACCACAATATGAATCAACCTCTAAACAACACATGTACAGAAATGTAAACTGAAAGGGAAAGAGAAAAAATACACACCCAACCAGAAAAGTGCCAAAACCCAAAAACATGTGGTACATTAAAATAGCTAAGAGAGCCTCACTCTAAGACCCCATGAAATAACAACCCCATGAAGTCCAAGAACATCATATCCCAAGTCTGCCCTGAAGTCAAAATCAACCTGTCTGTCATCTTCAAGGTCCCACTGAGTGAGAGAAAATCCCATGTAGGGGTGAGTATAAAAATTCTCAGAAGGATTCCCTGAAGGCTCAAGGGAGAAACATTTGAGGTACTGAAGACAAAAGCATTCAGTAGAACAAGGTACAATAAAAGGGTGCAGCTCAACCCAAAAAAGATGATATGTAATATTTTCCATACATGAAGAGCAAAAAAAAGTGTGAAGATTAAATTCATTTCAAGTCTTCACTACCTATAGTAGGAGAGTAAACACATCTATCCATGAGAATCTAGACACAGAAATAACATGACATACCCTGCATGTCTTAACCTCTGATAGAAGGAGATTAACCAAAACCAAATGTGTGGGTACTGCAAATACGATACATATATTCTCCAAAAAAGAATAAAAAACGTTATAGTAACGGGATCTCCATATCACTACCTCTTCGAAAGGAAAGAGAGTCCAATAATTCCAAAAGTAACTGTCGTTAATGCACAACATCCCACATATCTTCTTTGAACTACAAGTCAAAGGGGATCAATCAAAACAACGATATTCATTCCTCATTTGTTGGGTATGTCTTACTCGCAAAATTTTTTGTTGTGTCATAAGGACATGTCTTGGTATGAAAAGAACCCCTCTTTAATAAGAGTCCATTGTCATGTCATGTATGTCTTTTCATTGTTCCGCACAATGAGGAAATTTTCTCACATTGTCATGAACCTCATACCCATCCCCACGGGAGGGTATACTCAGGACAGTCATAGGAGAACCCACTGTTCAGTCCAGTTGAAGGGTATGCCCAAAGGAGTAAAGGACGAACCTCACTACCCAACCCCGCTGGAGCTTATGTCCTGAAAGGGATTCCAAAAAACCTCACTACCCAGCCACGCTAGAGGGAATGACCTGAAAAGTGAACATAAAACCTCACTAGAGGGTATGCCTAGAAAACAGAGTGGTAAACCGAACTTACCACCCTCTTTGGAGGGTAAGCCCAAAAGAGAGAATGACAAACCTCACTTTCCAGCCATTATGGAGGATAATCCCAAAAACATCACATCCATCATCAAGTTGTAGGATCGAAATAATGATGTAGATGCTCAATATACTAGAGGGGGGGGTGAATTGTACACTTTAAAAATTTTCTTAAGCAAGGAATGATCTATGTTTAACAAAGTTAAACAGTGCATATTCACAACACCTCTAACGCCAATTAGAAATTGAAACAAGGAATGAAGTTACAAACTTCTAATTCTACACACATTCTTGAATCAGGAAAGTGATTCCGAAAAATAGGTTTCGGATATATGGATTCGGAAATTTAAACTTAACTAATGTTTACAATCTGAGATTCTACCCTAACGCTTATAGAATCTAAATGAATCAGAGTACAAGTGTAAGGAAATAAAATAATGTTATACTTTCCTTACAATACAATATGAATTGGAAAAAAAAGTATTACAACTACAAGTGAAAAACAATAACTCTTTTAACCCAATGAGAAGGGTATCCAACAACCTTTGATAAAGATCCCTTGATTTATGCTTTCAAGCAAGTCTATCTTACCCACACTCGGGTAAGCCCTCGATATGAAGATCAGTGTCTCTGCCTTGCAATCCCAGCAAGCCCTAAACTTCAAGGTTAGTAGGAACCTCTGTCTTCCTCAGCAAGGAAGCCCTCTAACTTCAAGGAATTCAGCACCTCTGTCTTTCTATCCCTGGATTCCCTCGAATGTAATCACCAACATTCGGAGTCCCACGAAGCAACCTGAATGAGCAATTCAGTACGCACAAAGCATGAAAATTTTCTCTCTCAAGAAATCACCTTAACAACGTGTGGTCTCTAGATTGATCGACTCATTGTTGAGTTCTTTCAAATGATCTCCTATTTATAGGCTCGGTCGGCCACCTCTCCAGTGGTCATATTTTCCATAAAATTCGGAGGGACCTGTACACATGTAACTCAAGCAACGGTTAGTATGAAACAGAATAGACAACATCGTTTAATAACAAACTATGTATAACTGAATGCACGACATCGTTTTGTAATGGAGCATATGAAAGAAAAATTCATACTAAACTTCAGAGTGTAAGAAAATTAAAAGTTCAGATTCTAACCAAAATGAAATTCAGAGTCTATAAAAAGATATGTCCGGATTCTTTTTTATATTAATTCGGAACTTGAAATCTGTAGATGTCTGGAGTCCGAATTTCTATGGAAATTTGGAGTCTGGTTTCACCAGAGTTCGAAATCTGAACTTGCAGAGTTTGAAGTCAATCTAGTAAAACTTCGGAGTCGTACCCCATAAGAGTTCGGAGTTGAACTACATAAGAGTTCAGAGTCGAACTTATGAAAGTTCGGAGTTGAAATTCATAACAGATTGTAGTCGAACTACTTAAGAGTTCAGAGTCGACCTAATTAAGAGTTCGCTGTCGAACTTATGAAATTTCGGAGTCGAAATTCATAAGAGTTCGGAGTCGAACTTCATAATAGTTCGGAGTCGAACTTCATAAGAGTTCGACGTCGATCTACCAAAGATTTCGGAGTCAAACTCATGAAAGTTCTTATACATAATTCATAGTGGAACATCATTATAGTTCACATCCAGAATTTGGATAAAAAAATAATTCTCCAATACTTGACATTATATGATTACGGGATTTGGGGTATGAATCCGTTTTTTGAACTTACGAATAATATTGCTACGTATAAGAAAATATAGGTTAGGATTGATTTCATTAAGGAAGAAAATTTTCCTTATAGAGGTAAAATATATATTTGCTTTAGTATAAGGTGTTTCTGGTTTTCAAAACAAGAAGGAATGGAAAAGTCATAAGGAAAACCTTGATGACTCAATAATCTCCCCCTTTTTGGAAAGCACAAACATTCTTACGAAAAAGAATACAGGGACTTTGGAAAATTTCATTAGGCTTTTAAATTAAAACTTATCTCCCTTTGTTCATGGATGAATGTGAATACAACTAACTCCCCCTTAGGCCTCGAAACTCTAATGATTATATTCTGAATTTCCGGAGTGGAGTTTTCATTATCATGGGAATGAATAACTTTGAAGTGAGAAAATCCCCCTTACTTTAAGGATATTTTAAAATTTTATTTTTCCTATTTTTAGTGGTTCTTTTTCCTTCTCCCCCTTAGGAGTAGTTCTTTTTCCTCCTCCCCATTTTTGATTTTCAAAAATAATTGAAGGGAATGGAAAAGTAAATATGGTACCTGAAAGATTATTATATAACAAAATACAGGCACCTAAACTTTCATTAGAGTTGAAAAAAAATTACATGAAAATACAAATTCAACAAAAGATCAGAATGGGTTTATTTGTCTTCCTTTTCCTTTGGGATCAGCTTATTTAACGATGTTTTGAGCTTCTTCATCTCTCTTTGGTCTTCTTCTGCTTGTCTCTCCAAAGATGAGATCCTTTCCTCTTGAACTTTTAAAGCTTCTGCCTAAGCCTTTAAGGCATCTTGTTGCATCTTCACCAACTCATCTTGGTTTACCAGGCTTTTCTCAAACTCGATCTGGATATTTCTATCACTTATAAAATTTTGAGCCAGATAATTTGCTTTTCATTTAGTTCCATCACTTGTTGACTTCGGGAACTCTGCTCAATAATCAGATCATCTTAAATATTCTTAATCTTCTTATCCTATGTGTCAAAATCATCGTTCACGTCATTTTGAAAATTATCAAAGATGGCAAGGTCTTCTTCAACTCTCTTAGACCACAGAGTTATTTTGCTGGAATACTTTCTATGCATATCATAATTGATAAGAAAAATTTTATGGTCGGCCTCAATCTTTATACACTTATCCATGACCGTGGATAAGGAATCCGATTTATGATTCATACATTGTTGCAGCATCTAGCATCAAGAATCTATAGTTGGAAAAAACGGAATGGTGTCCACCAACTTATTCATAGATTCTACCACAAAATCATGACCATGATCTGATGACTCTGAATCAGATAATTTTCTTGGAGATGGCTCTTCCATAACTTTCACTGGCTTTCTTCTAGACGTACCACCAACCTCTTTCTTCCTGATGAAATCTTTTATTGGTGTCTTCATGAGAACTTTCTTCCCCTTATCAGATTTCGGAATTGGTTCCTCATCAGGAGATACTTCCTCAGATTCAGAAACTTGAGTAATATGGTCTTCATCTGGTTTCTCCTTTTCTTGTCCTTCCTTAAGGAAATTCTTCTCATATGATTCTTCCTCATCATACAAGACATTTTCTTCTTCTTTCTCTTTCTATTGATTATCATCATTCTTACTACCTTCCACATCTCCCTTTCCTAGAGTTAATAACTATTCAGATTCTGCCTTATCTTTATAGTCCTCTACTTGTTTGATAAGGGTATCAAAATCTTCATTTCCCTATACTTCTTCTTCTTCTTCAACCTCTCCCTCTACTTCTTCAGCAGCTTCTTTTTCAGCTTATTCAACTACTTCTTTAACTGTGGATTTTTCCGGAGTGGCATAGTTCTTAGATTGAGTTTCTGGTAAAGAAGGTTCAGGACCGAATGTTTCTGGAATAGAAAGCATTTCAGAATGTAACTCGGTAACTTTCAGCAAATATTGCACCACTTCAACTTTAGACAACTTCTTTTTCATCTTATTTTCTTTTACCTGCTTCTCTAACTCTTCCAAAGCTCTTTCTTTTAAAGCCTTAGCCTCTGTAGGATCCAATACAAACTGAGGATCCCCTTCTTTCCTCTTCTCTTTATCTTCCCTCCACATGGCAGCCACTTCATCTGTATATGTTTTCTGCTTCTTCGGTTTGGGGGGAGCAGAATGACTTTCCTTAGCCTTTGGATTTTCATTATCATCAATCACTTCCTTAACCTTTATCTTATTCCATGCCTTTTTGGATGGTTTTGGAGTATGTGTATCTTTTTGAGCTGCCTCAACCTCTTCCACAGAAAGAGGGTCGAATTCTCCAGATTCACTAGAATAACCCATCTTCATCCTCTTCAACATATCATCACTTACCAGCATAAGCTTACAATTCCGTACTTTTGATTTTCATGCAAACTTAAAGGATTCTAAGCACCGAACTATCAGCTTAGATAGTAAGGAAGGTTACATATTTATTTGAGCTCTCAAATTTCCTTATTTGATGTTCTTGATCGTAATCAAGACATACATTATAAAATTTATCTTTCTTAGATTTACCATGAAATCTAAGACATATATATCACTTTTCATCAAATAATTTGTGTCACCTCTTCTTGGTACAAGAAAACCTTGTACCCAGATCTATAGAATCTTATTGCTTGGAGTGAGATGAGCAATTTTAGGAGTCGTAGAATCCTTAATTCCAAGACATTTTAAAGCCTTCACCTTGTTGAAACATACTTGCTCATCTGGAAGCTTATGTGTGAAAAACCCAGCTTCCCCATTATAGGACAAACCAACCAAGCTCGAGGCCTTGGTGTATGATAGCTTGTAAGGCGTCCCATAAGAACTCAATGAAAACCACTCTCAGTCATCTTCCATTTGGAAGGAAATAGACTCATAGAACTCGATCAACAAACCAGTATAAACCGGACCCTGTTTCTCTGACTTAAACAAGCATATATCTTCCCATCCATTCAATCTGATATTCTTGGTTATAATATAATTAGGCTTGTAAAAATCCAGATGCACCAACCTTTACCTAATGACTAACCACTTTGAGATTGGCTTTGAAGTTGACATTTCTTGAGAGGTTGCATCAACAGACATTCAGAGTGAAGAGTTCTGAAATATTCGGAATGACTTTGCAATGATTAGAACTGGTCTTAAGAAGAGGAGAAGGGCTTCGAGATGCAAAATCTTTGAAAAACCGATGTGGGAAGAGTCTTGGGGTCCCCTTTATATAGGCGATAAAGGAGACCTTTGGTATTCCAAAATCCATCTAATGGTTGATAAACTTTTTGATCTGATCTGACGGTTAAGAACACCCCCACAAGGAAAACTTGACTTCGATCTTTTGAGGTTTTATAGAAAACATTTGGATTTAAGTAAAACTAGAATCCGAATAATAAAAAAACAGGAAAATACCGACAAGAAAAATATGATTTTGATAACATATGTAAGGAAATCGTACATTTCGGATTGGTTAGAAAGATTGTTTATAATTGGTAATTTTCTTTAAAAAAACATATTATGAAAGTTCATTATGAAAATAATATTATAAAAGTTCCAGTATGCAAATTTCATTACGAAAGTTCCAGTATGAAAATCTCATTATGAAATTTCCAACACAAAAATCTCATTATGAAAGTTCCAGCTTCCGAAAATTTCCATTCTGAGAATTTTCATTCGAGAAATTTCCATTCTGGAAATTTCCATTCCAGATATTATGATTCCGAAATTTCCACTCCGGAAGGTTTGAAAAACTGTCGACGAAAAATTTAGTTACACAATGTTTGAAAAACAAATTACGAAAATTTTTGATATACTAACAGTCAAATGTACTCTCCCTATGAAAAGGAGTTTATTAATGTTATGAGAATTGTTCAACAATATGTTAATGAAGAATGATTACCTTACGGTTTTCATTCCTAACTTTTGTTTAATGTATTAAAATCTATCGGAGGGTAAAGATTTTGTGAAAATATCAGCAAGTTGATCTTGCGTTCCGATAAAATGAAGAATGATATCTCCTTTATGTGCGTGATCCTTAAGAAAGTGATGCCTAATATCAATGTGTTTTGCTTGAGAGTGATGTGCATGGTTCATACTGTGGGAATGGCACTTGTGTTATCACACAAAATTTTAGTCTTTGTAAAACTCAAGCCATGATCTGTGAGTGTGTGTTTCTTCCACAACACTTGAGTACAACAAATTCTGGCTGCTACCTATTCAACTTCAGTAGTGGAAAGTGCTAAAAAATGTTGTTTCTTGCATGACCAAGAAACTAATGAATCTCCAAAGAAATGACATGTTCTGGATGTTCTCTTTCTATCCATTCTACAACCACCAAATTCAAAAACCGAGAAAACTCGTTAAAAAAATGATTTCCAGAAGTATAAAATAATCCTAGATCCATGGTTCCCTTTATGTAGAAAAAATTTATTTTTACCGCTTTTAAGTGAGATTCCTTAGGATTGGATTGATATCTTTGACATAAGCATACTGAAAACATCAAGTCTGGTCGACTAGATGTTAAGTAAAGTAAACTTCTTATCATACCTCTGAAAGATGTTTGATCTACTAGTTGCCATGATTCATCAAGATCTAAAGATTTTGATGTATTGATGGGAGTACTTATACTCTTAGTGTTTTCATAACCATACTTTTTATGAAGATCATTAATATACTTATATTGAGATATATAGGATTCTTCTTGTCTTTGAGAAATTTGAAAACCATGGAAAAATGTTTACTCACCCATCATACTCATTTCAAACTCAGATTTTATTAGACTTGCAAAAGAATCAGTTAAAGATTGATGAGTTGAACCAAATATAATTTCATCAACATAAATTTGAGCAATAAAAACAATTTTCTTATCATTCTTTATAAAAAAGAGTTTGATCTGCATTTTTCTTAACATATTTATTTTGAAGAAAAAATCTTGTTGGTCTATCATACCAAGCTCGTGGGGCTTGTTTAATGCCATACAAATCTTTGGTAAGTCTAAAAACAAGATCAGGATGTTTTGTATCTTCAATTCCAGGGGGTTGTTCAACAAAAAATTCCTCTTGAACATATCCATTATGAAAAGCACATTTCACATCCATTTGAAAAAGTTTAAAATTGAATAATGCTTTAATGGAAATTAAAATATGAATAGATTCAAGTCTAGCTACTTGAGCATAGGTTTCTTCATAGTCTATTCCCCCTTGCTGATTATAGCCTTTAGCAACTAGTCTAGCTTTATTTCTTACAATGACTCCATTTTCATCACACTTTTTTCTGAAGACCAATTTTACTCCAATAACAGAAGTTTCCTTAGGTATTTCAACCAAGGTCTAGAATTTATTCCTTTCAAATTCATTTATTTCATCTTTCATGGATTTTCTCCAATCATCATCACCTAAAGCTTCATCAGGGATTTTTGGTTCTAATTGGGAAAAAAATGCTAGATGTTCAACTTCATTTATAAAGGAACTTCTAGTACTTACATGTTGATTTACATCACCAATGATGCTATCACTGGTATGATTCTTAATAAACACCTGATTTGGGTTTTGTAAAACTTGTTCATCAACATTTGGTAGAAAGTCTTCTGGGGTAAATGTTTCAGAAGTATCTTCTTGAATATTTTCCTTATCAGAATGATCTTCTATCAAAGGATAATTATCAGTTTTTTAAAACACATCGAAGGATGTAGGTTGGGATGGTTTAAAAAAAGGATCAGATTCATCAAATATTACATGCACTTTTTCTTCAACAGTACACGTATTTTTATTGAAAACTCTATATGCCTTAGAAATTGTGGAGTAGCCAAAAAAATTCATTCATCATACTTTTGTGAAAACTTGTGAAGATTATATTTAGTATTCAAGATGAATACCTTGCAACCAAAAACCTTGAAGTAGGAAAGTCGTGGTTTTCTACCATTCCATAACTCATAAAGAGTTTTATTAAGAAAATGTATAATCAAAACTCAATTTATATTGTAACAAGAAGTAATTAGAGCTTTATCCCAGAAATGACTAGCTATAGAGTATTCACTCAACATGGTTCTAATTATTTCTTGAAGAATTCTATTTCTTCTTTCAACTACATCATTTTTTGAGAAGTTCTAGGTGCTGAAAAGTTGTGAGTAATACCTTTTCTACTAAAAAAGGTTTCAAAATCATAATTTTGAAATTCTACTCCATGATCACTATGAAAATTTTTTAGTGGATGATTTTTCTCATTTTTAACTTGGGATCTAAAACATTTGAAATAAGAAAAAGCTTCAGACTTCTTTGCTAGAAACTAGACCCATGTAAATCTATTGTAATCATAAACTAGAACAAACATGTAGTATTTGCCTCCAATGCTTCCAGTTTGTGTTGCACCAAAATGATCCATGTGCACCAATTTTAATTCATCAGTTGTCGAGACTTCACCGATTGATTTAAAACTAGATTTATGTTTGTTTCCATATTGACAAGGATCACAATCTTTAGAAGAATCAAATCTATGCTCCGGTAGATCTGTAACTAGTTTCTTATTTGAAAGTTTACATAAGTTCCTAGGGTTACAATGACCTAATCTTCTATACCATAACCAAGAATGATCATCCATTGCACTAAGGCAAGGTAAATCTTGGCTCCTAAGGTCTTCTAAGTTCAAAGTGTGAACATTCTCTTGCCTGTTGGCTAAAAGAATAAATTCTTCCTTGGAATAGTGAACTAAACACTTATCATTCCAAAAATTAAAAAGGAATCCTTCATCACAAAACTGACATATGCTAATGAGGTTGTGCTTAAGACCCTTAACAAATAAACCATTTGAAATCATGGTTTTACCAAGAAGAACAATATTACCAATACCAACAATTTCACCCTGAGCATTATCTCTGAATGTTACTTTTCCTCCTTTCATCATGTTAATATTTTCAAAATAGCTTTTGTTACCTGTCATGTTCCAGGAACATCCACTATCCATGTACCATGTATTATTGTCGGTACTTCCTTTATCTTCTTGCAGACAAGAAAATAATTAGATTTTTGGAATCTAAACTTGTTTGGATCTGAGATTTCCAGATAACAAGATTTTGGGCACCCGCATCTTATTAGACAAATAAGCCTTATGAAAACCTAAAGATTGGGTTTTGTTTAAAGAACAACTCTTTTCCCAGTGACCACCACATTGAAACTTGGTACAAAATGGGGTACTTTGTGGAATAAATTAGTTGTTACTAAAAGTTGTTTTAGCATGGGTATAACCAAATCTGGATTTGTTTATAAAAGGTCATATTCGAGAATACATTTTATCAAAATTTTCTTTGCCATGGGTAATGTTTGATAAACAATTTTTTAAGGAAAAATTTTCCGAATTCAGTTTTATAATCAAGTTTTTATCTTCAAAATCATTAGATTTATAACTATAGCTAGGCTCGAAAACACTTTTCTTAGAAAATACTATTTGTAACTCTTTAAAAAGTTTGTTCTTCTCAGAACTTACATCCTCGTGATTTTTAGAAATACTTATAAAATAATAATTTTTCCTATCAAGATCTTTAGTAAGGTCTGATATTTCTTTTGTAAGAATAGTATTTCTAGAGTTTTCCGTATCATGTTTTTTATTGAGTTTGGAATTCTCAACCTCAAGAAGTTTAGCAATGCTAGAAACTTCTTCATAGGTAGGTAAAGTATTTTCATCATCAGAAAAGGATTCAACATCTGAAGAGTTATAATATTCCCTATCATTAGAATTTAAGGAAACATTAGTCAATGATTCATCATTTCATAACTTATCCATAAATCCATGATTGTTTATAGGTAATCTGGATATAAGACCAAGATTCTTTGTCCTGAAGATTCATAATCAGAAGATTCATCAGAAGAGTCACCACCACTAGCACACCAGGTGTCATTAGCTTTCAGAACATTCTTAGATTTGTCATTATAATACTTTATTCTATTCCTTTCAGAATGCCTCTCTTTTATTTCTTTCTTTTTTAGAAAAGGGAAATCCTGTCTAATATTTCTATCTCTCTTGCATTCATATCAAGTAACTTCTCCATCTTTCCTATATTTCCATTCCTTTTTCTTATACTTAGATTGGAAATTTCTCTGGCCTGGTATCTTGTTCATTCTTCAAGAAAGATTTTCTAACTCATTTTCAGAGACTTAACTCTCACTATATTCGGATTGGGTAATAACTTTCTTAAACTTGAATCTGGTTACTCTCTCAGGAGTCTTGGCTTTCATATGATTTGATGTTATGGTAAAATCAACAGTACAATTTCCAATCTTTTTCTTGATGTTGTCCGCATCTCTTTTCATTCTTGTTTCATGTTCGAGGAGAGTTCCAAATAGTATGTATAAGGAAATATGAGTAACCTTCATGTTCTCATCAATAGCTGTTCTTTTGGATTCCCACTCATTGGGCATAATTTCAATTATCTTATACACAAGAGATTCATCATCCAGACCTTTCACTACCATAGACTGAAAACTATTCACTATAGTCATAAATCTCTTTTGAACATTACAAATCGGTTCACTATAAGGAAAATTGAAGCCATGGTATTCAGCTCTAAGCATAGCTCTCCTAGTTTCAATCACTTTAGAAGTGCCAAAGTGTGTAACCTCTAACTTCTTCCATATACAATTAGCTGCTTCACTAGATTATATTTGTCTATATATATTTCTAGTCATTGAACATTGTAGAGCATTTCGTACATTATAATTGAGTTGATATTCTAGCTTTTCCTAGTTTGTGAATGTTCTTACTTCCTTATCAGAAATTTTATAATCACTAGTAAGAATAAAAAAAATTTCCACTCCTGTATTGATAACGAATGTTTTCATACGATCTCTCCAGTACTCATAATCATTCCCATCAAAAATTGGTGGTCTTGTAGGATTTAGGTTGTCAATAGATCCAACATTTATTCCTTCCATTCTAAGAAAAACATCGGCAACCAAACTTGTTAGTAGAAAAAGTTTGTAACCACAAATTTCAGAATGAGAAAATTCAGAATGAACAATTTGGAATGAAAATTCAGAAGGACAATTCGGAATGACAATGTTTTTCTAAGCAAGTATTAAGATTAATGAAAAACTGAGCAAGAAAAAAATATATGTGAGTATAAGTATTTTAAAGACCTCCTCTAATACCAATTATAGGATCGAAATAATGATGTAGATGCTCAATATACAAGAGGGGGTTAATTGTACACATTAAAAATTTCCTTATGCAAGGAAAGATCATAGTATAACAATGTTAAACTGGGAAAATTCACAACACCTCTAACTCCAATTGGAAATTGGAACAAAGAATGAAGTTACAAACTTCTAATGCTACACACTTTCTTGAATCAGGAAAGTGATTCCAAAAAATAGGTTCTGCATATATGGATCCAGAAATTTAAACCTAACTAAATTTTACAATTTGAGATTCTACCCTAAAGCATGTAGAATCTAAATAATCAGAGAACAAGTGTAAGGTAATACAAGAATGTTATACTTTCCTTACAATACAATATGCAGCGGAAAAAACAAGTAGTACACCTACAAGTAACAAACAATAACTATTTTAACCCAAAGGGAATGGTATCCAACAACCTTGGATAAAAGTCCATTGATTTATACGTTCATGCAAGTCTATATTACCCACACCAGGGTAAGCCCTCGATACTAAGATTAGAGTCTCTTTCTTGCTATCCCCACAAGTCCTCAACTTCAAGGTTAGTTGGAACCTCTGTCTTCCTCAGTAAGGAAGCCCTCAAACTTCAAGTATGTCGGCACATCTGTCTTCCTATCCCCGGAAGCCCTGGAATGTAACCACAAACATTCGGAGTCGCACGAAACAAACTGAACGAGCGGTTCAGTACACATAAAGAATGAAAAGATTTTCTCTCTAGAAATCACTTTAACATTGTGTGGTCTTTAGATTGATCAACTCGTTGTTTAGCTCTTTCAAATGAGCTCTTATTTATAGGCTCGGTCGGCCCCCTCTCCAACTGTCATATTTTCCTTAAAATTCGGAGGGACCTATACACATGTAACTCAACCAACGGTCAGTTTGAAACAGAATAGATGACATTGTGTAAAAACAAAATTTGAATAACTGAATGCACGACATCGTTATGTAATGGAGCATATGTAAGAAATTGTCATTCTAAAATTCGGAGTGTAATAAAATTTATCGTTCGGAGTCTAACCAAAATGAAATTTGGAGTCTATAAAAATAAATCTTCGGATTCTATTTTATAGGAATTCGGAACCTGAAATATATCGATTTCCGGAGTCTAAATTTCTACGGAATTTGGAGTCTGGTTTCACCAGAGTTCGGAATCTGAACTTGCAGAGTTCGAAGTCGAACTACTAAATGTTCGGAATCGTACCCCATAAGAGTCCAGAGTCAATCTACATAAGAGTTTAGAGTCGAACTTCATAAGAGTTCGGAGTCGAACTACTTAAGAGATCGGAGTTGAACTACATAAGAGTTCAGAGTTGAACTTATGAAAGTTCGGAGTCGAACATCATCAGAGATCGGAGTCGAACTTCATAAGAGTTCGGAGTCAAACTTCATAAGAGTTTGGAGTTGAACTACTTAAGAGTTCGGAGTCGAACTCATGAATGTTCGTATCCATAATTCAGAGTGGAACTTCATTATAGTTCACATCCATAATTCGGATCCTAAAAATAGAATACCCCAATACATGACTTTATATGATTCTGGGATATTGTGTATGAATCCGGTTTTTGAACTTAAAAATAATATTTCTATGTATAAGAAAATCTAGGTTAGGATAGATTTCCTCAAGGAAGAAAATATTCCTTATGGAGGTAAAATATATATTTTCTTATGTATAAGGTGTTTGTGAATTTCAAATCAATAAGGAATGGAAATGTCATAAGGAAAACCTTATTGACTCAACACAAGTGTTTTCTTAGGTATGTGACACACACGAAACGTTGATTTTTACTTAAAATCATGTCATATAGTCTCTCAAAAGTCACTATGGAGAACCCCATCACGTTTGACGTAGAAAAAACTCAGGATAGGCTACTCAAGGCCTATAATTCGAGTTCAGAAGAAGAAGAAGATACAACAGGCAGAAGATTTTTAAAGTGGTACACTCCACGTGTGGGGACTACATGATGTGTGAACCCACCTCAATATGATGTCATGTACCTAGCCATACATGGGTACTAAACTATTATCAAGTACCCACAAGCCTTACTAGTGTACTCCTAGAGTACACAACACCTCTATCCAAAAGGAGAACAAGTGTATGTGGCTCATTATTAATCTTAATTGTGAAAACACAATTGTACTGACATGCCTCTTAAAAATGGCCTCAGATAACCAAACTGATCACACTATTTTAATCTTACAAAAAAATCATATAATCATCTATTAATTTTCTTAAATGGACTCCTAGTAATGAACCTACATTCTACAGTGTTGTGTGCAAATAGTGCCTCATATGGCTCAAATCTTGATCCTGAAACACATCACACGATCATTCCATTGTGATCTCCAAAAAAATCATGGGATCATATATTCAAATGTCCAACCATACAACCAATGAAAAGGTTTCTTTTCAGCGCAAGCCCCTAATCAATGCCTGATCACTACTAATCAGAAAAGGCTCCCAACATCCAATGGGATCGTACCATTGCAATCCTTGTGAAAAACACGCAGGATAGACTATTCACTTTCCCCAAAAAGAGATCTAATGCAGAACTCCATGGTCATAATGCTACGAATAGCACGTCAATTGGATGTCGAATGCAACAGTTATGTTAGGTATAAGAATTTTCAAATATTAATAATAACATTATTATTATTATAAATTGTAGTATCATATAACCGTTTCTTATCCCTGAGAAAAAAATATAAAAAAATAAACTCAAAATTTCCTCCCCAAAACGAGGATCATGTGACCACAGAACTCAGGCCAAACTGACCCCTAGATTGAAAGACAAATGGTTTTTGTTATAAACCATGCTCCGAACTGGCCTGGACCAGCCCGAACTAGCCTTTCTAGCTTGAACCTCTTGTTTCCACCATCTTCCATTCATAGCCGCTCCAACCGTGATTGGTTGTACTACCTCTGTGCTCATACGCCCACAAGAGTCCCTCGCTAGAACTGCCATCGAGAGACATCCGGGGACCACCACAGTAACACTTGTTGTCCAAATCAAGATTTCTGACTAGATCTGGACTCCTCGGGAAGATACCTTCATAATAGAAGCCTCCGCTCGATGATCCATTGATGTTTTTGTGTGGAGTATAGTAACCTCCACTTTGGATCACTGATTCCTTTAGCAACTGAATCTAGAACTTGATCACACATCAGCACTCCTTGGGTCGATGGACTCACAGATATGGTTCTAACTCCATGATTGGACATCATTTGTGTAAGAAAAAAAATTTACGATGAAGAACACAAATAATGTGATGAACGGGTAATTGGAAATTGAAACAGAAGATGTTCATTGATTTTTTGTCCCTCGTTAAACGATTCTATAGTTGTGCAAATGAACAAAAGTAAAAAATGAGAAAAAAAATATTCAAACAAGGGGGGGATATAGAATAAAAAATATAACTCCTACCTCGAATCTAGAACCACTATTGTAATCAAAGCATTTGTATCTATCGGTGTATGATGTTTTTCAAGATTTGATGATGTTCGGTTTTCAAATTGCCTCTGGCTAGA
The DNA here is from genome assembly GCA_963277665.1 of Viscum album. NCBI lineage: Eukaryota > Viridiplantae > Streptophyta > Magnoliopsida > Santalales > Viscaceae > Viscum > Viscum album. The sequence continues at coordinate 1,255,109,483 of OY728141.1, forward strand.
GCTTCGCCATCTAAGTGGGAAAATGAGCTAACTCAAGCTCATTCACCGAATTTCCAATTTATAGGAATCTTCCAACATATGAAAAATCCAAACCTCTCGCGCCCTCACAACTGAAGGTCACCTGTAGGGTAAAAACCAAATTATGAACTAAAAATTGGTCTCATATTTCTAATTCTCTTCCCCATTTAGATGGTATTCAAAGTATTGTTTCGAATAAAAAAAATTATTTTAATTATTTTATTCACAGATTTTCCCTCTATGATTTTTTCTACGGAAGGAATCATATGAAAATGATTATAACCCTACTAGGTCAAACGATATGCTCCGGACTCAACCAAAACCTCATATTTCCTATCCAAGATTCTGTTTGAGTGTTATCTGGGTTTCATAAATTAAATGAAGGGATTAATAAATTAATTCATCCATTTAACGTACCACTAACGTATGAGGGGTCTGAACGTCCTGTGATAACATATTTTATGTTGTACCTATGGTAAACACCATGTCCCAGACCCAAATATGGTCTCATATTTCTAATCTTTTCAACTGATTAAGAGATATCCTATTTCCATTCCGTGAATAGTAAAAAACACTAAATATTTTTGTACAATTAAATCTCGGCACACAGAGCCTAATAATTTCACATTGTCTCAATGTGTAGATTTGGAAATATATGTAGAAATATTCCAATGAATTAAAAGGTGAGAACCAGGTCTCTATAAATGATATCTTCGGTAGATGAGTGATAATTTCTATGTTTATGTTTTCATATTTCTATGAAGGCCTAGGTAATGGTTGCTTTATCCCTTTTGATTTTTTCCATTCCTCTTTCACTTTCTAACATTCAATATATTAGGATGTATATTCCATGATCTCCTATATGATATTATTTCACCAATAGTGTTCTTAGAGATAATGTACATCTTTTACCTTCCTAGGTGTATAGAGAAGGTTAAGCTAGGCGCATCATCAAATAGCTCCTTTTCTAAGGCAGGATTTGATGGTACACATAGTCTTGACCCAAATCACACCACACCCTCTTCCTTAACATTGAAATTTGAGGATTTATCTTTGTTAATATCTTCCACAATCTTCTAAATTCCCACATAATTTCTCTAAACATCCACAATATTCTACAAAGGTTATAATTGAGAAATAATTTGAGAAAGTATTGATGACATTATTTCATTAATTATTCTCATGTTCCTCTATAACAATTCTACGAATATTAGACCCCAATCAATTCTCATAAATGATATAATTTCTGGATCCTTTATACTTATTTCATATAACACATTGTACTCTTTACTTTAATGTTATTGGATAGTGAATTCATAGTCGTTATTCAACTATAACCATCATTGTTGGTGTTGATTCATCTTTTTATGTTTGAATATATACATTAGGATTTTGTAATCCATATATATTTCACATTTATCCCCATAAAGATAATTCCAGCATTTATTCAATGTGTAAATCAATAAAGAAAACTACATATCATTCCTTGGGTAGTTATATTCATGAACATTCAACTACCTTGATGCATAGCCTATGAATTTATCATTCATCAATTTTTTTAAGTGGGTATTTTGGGAAGTGGTGTAGTGGTGAAGTGGCTAAATGGTAATGTAATGTATGTTTACTCACTTTTTCCTAAAAAATGTATGCAAAATAATAAAAATCAGAATTTAGCATTAATAGACAACCAAATCCCTTCTTTGAATAATTCATGAATACCATAAAATTTCCTCCACCAATGGGTAGGGTGATAACTGGTTTAATGAGTGGCCTACTTTTCAATTCCATGAACCACTCTTCACAATATTTCTTCCAAAAAAATTGATTCCCTTATGAGAAATCTTGGTATGAGGGTTTGAAAAACATGTTAGTTTTCATATAAATCAACAATAATACCCAGCAATGCAATGGAAACTACATATATTTTTTAAATATGTTCCATTCAAACATCATTTAATAGCTTCCATTGTTAAAGGTTTTAGATATATCATAATTTTTTTAATGATATTACCCAATAATGACACATCTTTTACTCACAACACCTAATTTTTGTACATTGTAGAAAGCATACCCTTTCGCAAGGACATTAGCATAGTACTCAAATTCTTCATGTACTTATCCTTGGTTTTGGAGACTACTATTATATCATCTATAAATACAAACAAAAACTTTTGAAGTAAATATTGAAATAATGTATTAATAATGTCCATTAATATAGATAGAGAATTTGTTTGTTTGAAAGAATTAATATGAAATCATAGTTATTCTACCATATAGGAAAATTATTCTTACAGATATCCTCATTCTTCATGCTAACATGATAATATTGCAACCTGAAATCCACCATAAAAAAAGTATTTTTCTCCATGTAGATGATCGAAGAACACATCTATCCATGAAAAAACATAATCGTTAATTATCATGATCTTGTTGAGATAAAAATAGTCAATACAATGGCGCATTAATCCATCCATATTCATGATGAAGTGCACTAGTGCACCCCATGTTGAATCACGTTAGAAAATGAACAATTTATATAGATTGTGTTATATTAATTATTTTACCTCTTCAAGTTGCACCACATCCATTATATAGGGAGTCTTGGATAGTAGTAAAACCCAAGAAATAAGGTCGATTGAAAATTCAAAATCTCAGCTAGGAGGAAGTCAAAGTAAATACATGGGAAACACATTAATGTACTCTATCACAATATCCATGTCTTCATGAATGGTTATTTACATAGACTCAATAATTTTAGGTAGATAAGTTTTCTGATAGGGATATAATATCCATTATTGAGTGGATAGTGGTAAATAATATTCATCCTCCTCAATGCACTTATAGAAAATTAGGGGTTGATTCTAAATATTTATAGTGATTTAATTCTAGTAGAAATATATGATTACTATATATTTGGATAGCTAATACATTCCCAAAATTTCCTCCAATTCCACCAAAGGTAGTTTGACAAGGTTTAATGGGAACTTCAACCCAAATGTTTTGATAGGGGAGGTGTTATATACATGAGATGAAACAATTTTCCAATTTTAAATTTTCTCTGATATCACTACATCCATTCATTGTGGCAGTGCTTTAATAGTTTTAATAAACATTCATGATATAAAGGAATTTGTTGAACTATTGAATATAACCATATCATTTAATTTTTTATTATGGTTTTAATTATTTACACTATACAAAATACATTGGGATGATAATTTTAAAACTATTAACATATAATCATGAATCTAATATCATTAAGGTTATAAAATATAAATTAAAATCATTTCTAAAACGTATGAATTTATATGCTTCAAACTATGTTATCTGAGATATATTTTCTAAAATATTTGAATATATGTATTCATTGACCCTTTAATAATGTTTCGTAAGTAGATTATGAATTTAAAAAATCATTTCCCTTTTATTGTCAATGTAGGTTCATAGTAAGGCTCATTGTCATGTATCAGTTTGTGCCATGTCAGGCCCGATGCACCTTATCAGAGTTTCTACCCATAGGTAAATCTGTTCCAGAACTATATCCACTTTTAGTATCCATACAAGGGTTTATTTTCATGATAAACCACTAACTCAATACTAACAAATATTCAGGAATTTCTATTATAAATAGGCTTATCCCTAAGGATTTCTCTATAGTTTTCTAATATTAATCCCAAAAATAACTAAACTTTTCCTTTGATAACAATTTTGAAAAACCTTATAATTATTTCAATTTAATACATGATATATTACATTATATTTAATTTAATTATAACTATAATAATAATAAGTCTAGTTTTTGTTTCTAATTATGTACGTCACCTAACTATTTATAACAGTAAAAAAACAATCTTTATTGAAATCTACTTTATCTTTCATGCACTTAAAACTGCATGGGATAACCTTGGGACATACATTATAAAGTTGTGAGCTATAATTCCTTGTATGGTAATAACCAATTTATATTTTAAATAATAATATATGATTGTCATATGAATGTGTAATAAAAAATATGAACAATAATGCATGATATAACATGAGAATCGTAACATTGGAAATGTGAAAGCAATTTAATACACTGCATCATAAGCACAAGTCAAGGATAACTGAAAATACATCAAGATGGTAAAATACCAATAATGTAATATTTATCACTAATTTTTCCAAGTTGACTTCTAATGAGACTAAATAGTACCCAATGTATTGGATATCTATATAATATTGGGCCACCCATCACATTAATTTCAAACTCATGATTAATTATTCCACATATATCATAATACACTAAACCATTTATAATATAATTTCATTCCAATAAAATGTATTTTGGAATAAATACATGTAATTAACATGAAAATGGGTAATATTTATATAGACATGACCTCCCTTGATAGAAAACTTTTTGGGTATTCAGTACACAATTTTTTTGGGATGCAAAAATCACTGTGAAAATTTTAGCAGCACGACAACATCACATAAAAATTCATAAAAATTTTGTATGAGGGATAAAGGGTTATATCCTAATTTGTAAATAAAATTAGAATTTATTTTTATATTTAAATACATATCCCAAAATAATTTATTTGAAATATAAGTCATAAGATAATAAGGAAACAAAAATAGAGAAGAGAAAGTTAGGATCCCTAACATATGTGTGTGAATCCAAATGCTTGGGAGGGGCTTCATGGGAGATTGGGGTAACATTGTGAAGACTCTATATTGGGATGGGAAATGTAAGTATGAGCTGAAAATAATTTTAGTTAAGAGGAATGGGGGATTTGGTGAGTTTATACTGGAAAAGAGTTGGGATTTCATTATTAAATTTCAAACATTGGCTTTGGACTCTATATAATAAAATAACCTAAACCAAAAACAATCCCATTTTTTTAGTCATTTACTTTTTCAAATAAGAGGTTCTTTTATTTTTTTTAATAATTAAAAGGCCTAACATAATAAAATAATTCCCTTTTCATATGTATAGGTGTTTGTTACTCTAAAAGAAATTATTTTAAATCATTAAAATAAATTAATTTTTTTGGAGGAATCATAATGGATTTTTTTAAATAAACATAAAATATTATTTTCATCAAATATAAATAATATATGTGTTTATTTATGCCTTATATATTATTTATTAAATAACTTTTGGTTCATTATATTGTCATAATATACAATGTATATTTATATGTTATTTAATTTTTAAACGAAAAATTCATTTTCTCAAACAATTATGAAAATTTATTTATTGGATAGTTTTGAAATTTTTATTCCAAAAGTAATATTCATTTCATTTAAATAATTTTATAAATATAATAATTTATATTTATAATATAAAATGAACATTTATTATGAAATTCTGGGTTTTTTACCAACAACAGTTTTTAATCACTTAAAAAATACATTTGACTTCTAAAAAATTATATGAACTTTTTTACTTAATAGATGATATTTAATAATTAAAATTTATTAAAATATTATTTGTATTAATAAATACATTAATTACTCACAAATAATTTCCTAAATTGAATTTTAATTTTAACCAAAATGCAATTTATATAAAAATAAAAACAATTATTAATGTAATAATAATTGGATGAAAAGGAATCCTTTATTATAGGAAAAATAGTTTAAAAGATCCAATATATATGGTCTTGATTCATATAACTTTAAAACACCCAAAAATATTCTAGTATTATATTTTGTGATGGTGAGACTTTTATGTGGTGGTTCAGTGTACATGGTTTTGGTCGTGATCTCAATCAGCATGAAATTCTTCCGTAAAAGGTTTCACTCATAGTTATGTTATTTGATCAAATTATAGTATTGTTTGATGGAAAAGCCTAGTAATTCTATCAACCTCATAATATTTGATAAATGGGCTTCATATGGTATAATAATACTAGTTTAGGCCATCAATTTGTTTGTCTTTGTCAATTGGATTTATTAAAACCCCATATTTATAGGTACCTTATGATCACTATAAAGAGAATATTTCATCAATGGTAAATATTATTAATGGTATTATAAATCATATATGATATATAAAATAGAAATATGTTCATGTGTTTTCTATAACCATATTATCTATAAGAATATTTAATGAAATCACAATAGAAATTTTATTTTTAATTGATCAGGTTGTTACATTTCTTGCTCATCCGATGCTTCCATTCAATATTTCATAAAAACATATTTTATTCATAAATCACTTTTAGTAATTTTATTACATGAAAACAATTTAATTTTCAATTAAAACATTATATTAAATGTCTAGATAATAATTTTGGATGTAAAATTGAGGATCATCACATTTGTTTTATAATTAATTTATATGAAAATAAAGAATTACATCTTCTTGTAAGTCCAATTTCTCTGATGATCCAATGTAATATATAATGAAATGTAGTCATTAATTTATAAGATCAAATGGTATAATATCACTTGTGGTGATCCACATGTCCACCGAAATCTTTTAACGATGTTATTTAATCATTAGGTGCTAACATGGATAATCCGAACAACTTCTGTTGTTCATGATTTATGGTAGAATTATAATTTTCAATAGAGGAAGAAAACATGATGATATATTACCAGATTAATAGATTACTTTTTGATATCACTTTATATCTCCTTTTCTATATATAGTTGTTGAGATAGTCTCATTCTATTCATTATCCATACCAAATGTGTTTTAAGAAAGTGATATAGTTAGGTATTTAATTTGGTAGGTTTAGTGATAGAAAATTACACACACGACCTTACCCAATTCAATAGTTCTTAGTAGGACCATTTTTCAAAAATAATAATATAAATATTATTATTATAATATTTAAATTTGAAACAAATAATGAATATAAATAAATATCCATTATAAAATTTCCAATCTGACCATTAAACTCAAACTTCTTACCCTTTCCCACATATACTTCTCCATGAATAATTTAAATTTATTTAAAAAATAAATGACAATACATTATTTTGTAATAAAAATAATAATTTTTATAATCACCAAACATGAAAGAAAAAATTTTTATTATAAAAATTTAACACACTTATTATTTTTAATAAAATGTTATTATATTATGGAGATAAAAAAATAATAAATTTATTTTATTTACTCTAACATGATAATTAAAATACTAGAATTTAACTAATATTGTTGATACACATAGTGTGAGAACCTCTAGGACTCTTCCTCATTGTTATTTATCATAACCAATTAATGGGAAGGTTACCATCTATAAACACACCAATGAATCAATATATCATGAGGTTAACAAAGAAAAAACATCCAACCTCTTATATATGATTACCGTGTAATATAATCCCTTTATTGTGATTTCTCTAATTAATCAGGTTGCATATTGATGCCATCATCCAATAGGATTAATTTATCCTTCTTTGACATTATAGATGTGAACTCACTCACCAAACACTATGACCATGGTTTTATGTTCATAGTTTCATTCCATTAAAAGGGATTGAGATAATAACATTCATCAACATTAAATAGTGTTAATTAATTTCTCACATTTTCCATCAATGAAATATTAATAATGAAACACCCAATGAATCCTGCTATCCTATTACATATGTCATCTCAGTTTTATTTAGTAAATCAAAGTACATGAATCATGATTAATATTGATGATAATAATAACGTTTAAGCGTTAATACTCACATCGTTAAGTATGAACATTAAATGACACAAGGAAATCTGTATTTCCATTTAATGGGTTCATTCTCATAATCTAATATATTGGAGATTACCAAGTGAGAACACCAAGAGAATGTGTTTCAATTTCTTACGGTCCTTCTATTACTACTGTATGGTCATTTGTATTTCGTATTATGAAATATAACGTATTCATTTAATAATGATTAAAATTAATTTTTTTGATCCACTATGTTCTCAATATAGTGGGGAACTTCTATAACATTTCATCACGATATATTTTCTATGTTTGTTATCATATAAAAATATTAAAAGTAATAGTAATCATAATTTTATATGAAAATATATTTAATATGAAAAAATTTAGTCATGTAATATGAATTCCAGTTATAGGGAACCAAATCCAACAGGCTCCCACTTGCTCTTGAGATAATAGAAAATAACACACTTTAATGGATCTCATATTATACTCATTCCTCTCATAATATAAATAATTCAATTGTCGATATACATGGTTTTCCTCCATTGATATAATGTTCACTACAAATACACCTCACTGAGAAAAATACCTCAATATTTGAAACTTCAAAACTATACATTTTTTCAATTGTTTAGATCATGGATCATTACATAATGGCACCACTAATGTGTAATTGTGGTAAAATGGGTTTTGATTTTTACATCTTGGTACCACTTCAAGATCATGGAAATTTTTTAAAATCTATAACACTTCCTTGGGTACACCAGAAGCCATAATATGCTCCAAATGTTCTCTAGAATCGAGGAAAATTGGAATTTTTGAACTATGGAATCTCACAACTCCTTTTATAATAAATAATATATATCCAAATAGTAAATTCAGATCCTTATGATCTCTATGAAAACATGGATCCTTATAACCCCATTATACTAGTAATTCACATCCTCCAAACACTAGGAACATATCATTAGTACACCGTATATTCATTTGGATAAACTTATAAATAGTCCAATTTTGTTCACCAAGTTCTTCTTGATATCATCATTTTATTCTCAAAGAATTGAAAACATCAAGGGAAATGAATAATATGGTAAATTTGATAGATCATATCACCAAAGTGTTTGAGATCATACCCATTAATTATCATTACACTTATGTTTAAGGAAACCTTCTATTAGAATGATGTATATCACGTGACACTGGAAAAAAATCCCCAATTCGATTATTCGATACTAATCATTGTATGAATATGATATATATATATATATATATATACCTAGACCAAGTCCATGATTCCTCTTGTATCTATCATTAATTATAATTATCCCAAAAATGTAAACTGATTTTACTAAATCCCTCAAAGAGAAGAACTTTATCATCCATGCCATAAACTCTTGTAAGGATTTTATATGATTTCCAATTACTACAATGTCACCAACATATAATAATCTGAAAAATGGACTCCCACTCAAAATCTTCTAAAAACATTGACCACATACTTTTATATTGAAATGAAATTCATTTATGACTTTATTAAATCAAATTTTCAATGACCTAGATGATTTTTTTAATAGATAAATGGACTGATGAATCATTTATATCATTTTTCAATTTTATAGAGTCTGAAATCCATATGTTTGTGTCATATTTACATTATTGTAAAGGTTCACATTAAGTATATACACTTCTAAATCTATTTAAATAATATCCAATTCAGGGTATAATTTTAGGTAATACAATATTTTTTTGGTATTAATCATGGAAACTGGAGAATATATTTCATCGTAATCAATGTGTTTTTGTTTTCAAAACCCTTTCACTTCACTCCAATCATTATAGGTATTTAAAAATCCTTCCATTTCAAGATTTATATTAAATAACCATCTCAAAACAATAATCATTATATTAGAGAAGAGATTACTAAAGAATCATACTATGCTTTTGATATATGGAATACATCTAAAAAATCATGGATTATATATATTTCTCATATTTTAATCCCGTTTGTACATCGTTGGAGGATAGATTATTATCATTGTAAACCAATAATTCACCACATTATTAGTGACTAGAATTACTTTCCTCTCAAATTATCCTTCCACTCTAACACTCCTATGTAGTAGTTGTGTTTCAGAAACAACATATTCAATGGGGATATATTGAATAATTTCTTATACCATATCTTCTGTATCTTTAGCATCAAAATCATCAAAGTCCATCATTCCCCCACAATCGTCATTGCGGATGTTCTCCCTTACAGGAAATTGGATTTATTTGAGGAAGTTACATTCATGTCTAAAGGGATATCTATAATATCTCATGTTTCCTCGAGATAACATATAATTATACACATTATTACGCTTGTTTTATATTTTTATATATATAGTCTTAATAAATTACTTGCAACCCTATTAACAATCATCAGAAAATATTTGTTTCTTTTCAACAAGGTAATAGAATTTTCACCAGTTGGTACTCAATTTAGTAAGTATATTGATGTCTATAATTAACATACTCAAAAAAAATTCGTAGGCCTCTAAGACTCATCATCAACCTTATAAAGTGAAAAATGTAATGGTTCCTCATTTTAATAACATCTTTCCATTTTGGTTTATAAATATGATTGCATTGAAAAAATTATCAATCTTCCATTGATTTTTTTATTTAAAAATATAATATATTCACCTCCTTGATCCATCAAATGTATCATTATCTACATACAAAGATAATTCTAAACCTTATTTGGGAACTTCTTTTACATATCAATGGATTCAAACATCTAGCACATTGTGTACAAATATCTATTCCCACAAAGGTCATTTGTAAAATAAATAATGTATGAGAATCCACTAAAATATTTTACTATAAGTGGCCCATAAACTTAGGTGTATACCTATTCTAGAAGCTCTATGACATTTTTAGAATTCCAATAGAATGATGGTTTAGTCATATTAACTTCTAAATCAGATTGACATCATCCAAGTAGATAAATCTCAAAAGAGACTAAGTAACCAATTTGAGATAGATTTTAAATATGCTTCAAATTTACTTGACCAAAATGATGAGGGGGGAATAAGTGGGTGTTTTATGAGACGGTTTTATATGTTTCATTATTCATTTTTTTATTTGGTTATTTTAATTTAATGCATAAATATTGTTTTTAGATGTTTCATTCCATAACATATTCTTTATTTATAAAATTAGTAAATATATTTTAAAATATGAAAATAAATTCATCCATATGTAAACAAGAAATAAAAATAATTTTCATCATAAATATATGAATGTATTAATAGTTATTTAAAATGATAATAAGATTCATCGAAAATGTGTAAAATTAGACACAAATTTATTGGCCAATAGACCTCGTCCAATTGAATAATGATAGATCCACCACAACTCTAGTAATGTTATGAAATATAATTGGTTCTTGTATTTTGATTGAAATGTCAGAACCATACGTTGAATCCATAACAAATCATATTGATTTGTAAATTTTTCACCCATTAATTAATGAACATAAATCTTTACCTTTCTTCTTTTTATAGAGGAAATTTCTATTCTAGTGGCCCAACTAGCCACATGATAATCATACAACATTATAATTCGTTCCATACCATGGGATCATATTTTTCTTAGATAGAAAGTGCTATGAAGCCTTAGATTTTGGAAGATTATTCTTACCATTTTAATTGTTCTTCATATTAGTATTCATAAAAAATACAATGTGTTTTTAAAGACTCGGGTATTTAATAACATGGAAGAGAAGTGTATGAATATCTTATAGAATATTAATGATACTTTTCTTTTTAAAATTCACAATAAAACTACTGAAATGTTTAGGTAGTGTGGGTTGAATGAGTTCAGTTTACAACACTTCATGGCTATTAAAACTCGTGATTTATAGGTTCTATATATACCCAATCATCATAACAATATGATCCCCTATTTTAACCATATACCAATGATTTTATGTATACTATGAATTATAGATCTCTTTTCTATATGATCCCATATTTTAATGACAAAAATCCTCAAATGTGAGAAATGATTCTATGAAAATCCTTATCCCTAAATTTATTTATTTTATCATTGGAAATGGAATATATAATGAATCATTGGACATCAAAATCCTCTTGAAAATTCTCTTAATATATAGATAAATCATCCTCATTATCCTCTATTGAAATGAACTCAGAAATTGGGTCTTCCATCCTATTTTGTTTCCATTCATGGTGTAGTATAAAATGAAAATTACAAAACCATTCTTAGAAATTGATGATTTTAGAATATTATACTTATCTATTATATAATTTTGTGATATTGGAGATTTCATTTGATTTTCCATTTATATAATTAATGATTAGTTAATTAGAACGTGTTGTTATTAAATATTATATTTATAAATTTAAAATTAATTATATTAATATATATATCCCACAATTTTTTATGAACTAATATCCCTCAACATAAACTTATGAAAATATTTTCACATAGATATTCCAGTGGAAGGGATATGTATACCCTTATAATAACCCAAACATGGGCCATACAATCTATTGGAAGGGTTTTTGGTGGTCATATCATTTCACCTACATAAACTCATAGTTCCTTGATCCTCGTAGTGTAATCCTACATCCCAAAGCCCAATTTTAATATTTCCACAACATTTTACTATTATATAAACCATTTAATTCATGTTATGCAAAAAATTTATGTGTTATATGTAAATTAATCACAGAAAATGTTGTTGAAATTTCAATGATAATTTAAATCACCGCTACTTCGGTTGGTTAATTACATTTAACTATGAGGTCAATTCTTACTTAAGTAGAGGAAAGATAATCCAAATTAAACTTTTATATAATTTATTTTTATCTTTTTTAGAATATACATTTTTTATTTCACATGATATATTAATATTAAGTGGATTTTAATTTAGTAATTAACCGTTTATGTTAAAACATATAAACATAATCTGATTATATATTATTCTGTGTTTTATTATTATTAATTATTTTATTAAGAGATCACACAAATTTACGAAAAAGAAATATTTGAAAATGTAATTTACTAAAATAATAAAATATGTTTCATCATCATGATATAATATAATGGTTGTTTTATCTAGTTGATGACAAGATAACAATCTACACATGGGGGAAAAAACTAAACAATTGTTTGGTTCATATTGTTGTATTCCACCTTAGATCTTAAGAATTGGTTTGATTTCATTATCCTCTAATCATTGACATGGACCACGTCCTCTAACTTGGCAGATAAATTATTAAAATGTTTTTACTCACGTGTTGGATAGTGGATAGAATATAATCGATAAAGGGTTTTTAGAAAAATTAAACCTCATGTATATATGCCCTTAATTGGTAATGATGTGGGGAAGATTAATTGAAAATCAATAACAATTTAAACAAAAAAAAAGTAAGCAAAAAATCATATACATGATCTTCCCTAATCTCATGATCATCCACACATTAATCAACAATCCTGAATTTTGAATCTAGTTAGCCCTTATATATATTTTTTGTTGAATCAAAATATTGTTGAACAAACTAATTCAATTAATTCAATTTATTATAATTCTATCTAATCATATATAACACCCCATTAACCATAGTTTTAATGAAAGACAGGTTCATTTTAAATTAATATTGTAAAAAAGTGAAATTTGAGGTAACCACATGTGTTCATCCAAATTTTTAACCAAAAAATTAATATAATATTTAATTTTTAATCCTATGATATTGAATTTTCTATTGAGTGAAGTATCTAAAGATCAAATAATCAATATGATTAATTATAAATTTAATTAATTATTTTGTTTAAATTTTTAAACTCATCCAACAATAGACATCACAATGTGTATTTTACCTTTTCATGTGCCTAGAACACATACCATGGGTGACTCCATGTCATCAAATGTGGATGTGTTGGAGGTATAATTCATGTACATGGAAAACATGTCTTTTAACCTCAATATTTTATCATATTAATGTACTCATTTCATGTATCTAATAAAAATAATGGTGAGACACTCCAAGTTCTTTGTTAGAAAAAGATATGTAAAAAAATATCATGTATAGAGTTTACATAGCATGTAGTTATCCAAGACATTTTCCATTACACCTGTATCCACAGTCTGATATATTATTATTATATCCTAGAACATTTTATTCTTGATCAATCATACATTATCAGGAGATCTGTACATGAAAAATTGAAATCAAGGTGTATATTCGGAGTACATGGTGTGTATTTTTATCATTTCTATGAATAAACATGCAACCTCCTGGTTATATGAATCAAATGCTTCTCATATTTTAATCATTAACCGAATACTGTTTCATTTATCTAGAATTAAATTTTTGATGATTTGATTATGTAAGATACTAATAAAAATATTTTGAAGGAACAGAAAATGAAAACACCAAATACATATCAAATCAAAATAAATTATTATATTTTAATCATCTGACCACTCTAATACAACTTTTAGATAATAAGTGTATCAGAAGTATTATTTGAAGGTATGACCAACAAAAAATTTATTATGAAATAATATTTATTTATATCTTTACAATATAAAAATATCATATTATAACAACCAACTATTTTAATTCAAAAAATTTATATCTAAATTTTTAGATATTTATTACATAACCAAGACAAACCCACCAATAACCAATGGGTTTAGTGTCTATGGAAACATGTAATTATAAACAACATATTCATAAATCAGCTTGATAATCTCCAGCTTATTCCTTCATAAATAGAACAATTTTTTCATATCATATTTAAAACTTTTATTCATATAATAGGGGAAAAACAAATGAAAAGGGTGGTCCTAGATACTCAGTTTGGGTAAAAATAGGAAATATCAATCCCTGATTATATGAATGAATAATATAAGAATAATATTATGTGATCATTATAAAAATTATTATGTTCATAAATAACCTATCATATATCATAATCATTATTCATAGAATGAACATTATCATTTCAAAAACATGGACCAATAGAGTGAGATATCAACATAACTCAATCATGAATCATAATATCAATTCATAAAAGATTATAAACATAATAAATATATAAAAAAATTATATAATTCAAGGTTAACCACCAAGACCATTAAAATAGTGGATCCTAACACACTGGTTTCCCATATAGGTTTAGGATGCAACAATTTCCCATAATAGATCAAGCCCACCAACATGTTTCCCATTATAATACCATGAGATATAAATCTTTTCCTATTGAATTTTACGCAGATATAGTTCCCATATTTCATTTACTGAAATCCATACATATTTATTCCTCAAGAACATAAAAATTTCTTCATATTAGAACCCATGTAAATAAATTGGTTTCATAATCATTTCGTCATAGCATAAACTGTCAAAAAGAAATGGGTTTCACAAATTTTATGCCATCATAAACATGTACCTACTATAAAAAGAATAAGGATACTATCCTTTTGTTATTTCTTCCATTATAGAATATGTAACATCAAATATTTTAATTTTATATGGAATATAATTTTGAAAAATTTCTTAAATCATTTTGAAAAAATAACATTTCCATTTTTAAATCATTTTTTCCTAATGATCTACATAATTATTAAGGGGGAAATTATCTTTCAAATGAACCTTTTATCCCTATAAATAAAACCACAATTATTTAAGGAATCGTGATGGACTCATATCATTCTCATTATATATAAGTTAAAAAACATTGCATCAATATGTTTTCAAAAAATTATGGAGAAAAATTTCTTTGAAATTGAATTAAAGAATCATTTCATACCATTTTTTAAAATTAAAACATGAGTAAAAATTCAACCTAATTAAAATGTTGATTTTTTTGGGATATAATAGTATAATACATATACATTGATGAAAAAATATATTAATAACGTAATTTTAAAAAACATAATTTTTTTAAAAGTAACTCCCTTATAAATATCATATAATTTAAGGGATAATTAATAAAATGAATCAATTATGTGTATCAGAAATAAATAACCATAAAAAGTGGATATAAAATATAAGTTAATGAAAACTCATCTCAAACATATTCTTATTATGGAATAAATAATGAAATATTTTTTTCACTCAGTCAATGAAAAGAGAATGAATAAATCCCTTACCACCTTGTAATTAGTCGAATAATATACTAAAAAATTTAATAATTATAAAATAAATCATTTTAAAAAATTAAGATAATGATATTTTTGATTTGATATATAATATTTATGTATATACACATCAAAAAATATATAATTGTTGAAAAAGGAATATATCTCAATGACGCAAAATTGAGTTTATAAACTCTTACCTCACACTTCCCTTTAGTTCTATTATAATGAAAGATCCTCTAAAGTTTTTAAAATAATGTTATTAATTAAGAAAATTGATTTAATAATATATAAATTATACTAGACTTCCAAGAAATCCCTACTATTGAGGGTGCTCCTCCTAGGGTTCTTATCTGACTATAGCCTTATGGCAATGATATGAAACTTCTACGATTTAGGTTATTCTTAGGCTAATAAGATCTTTCATGGATCCTTTTGGGCATTCATATGGATATAGATCTGGATCTTGATTCATTGGTGGATATCTGTTATCATATCTGTGTTGGGTGTCAGTGTTGTGGCATACCAGATCAATGTGTGACAACAAATTTATGTATAATATTTTCTGACTGGTTGTGCTGGCTTCAGCGTTTATGGGAAAAGGGAGATATTAGAGATGTCCTAAAGGGGGAAACATTCATCATTATAGAGAATTATTATTTATTTAATGGTGATGGAAGGATGTGGTTTCCACTAGAAGTGGTGGTAACATTAGAGGATGTGACATCAGACATCTCCGGGTTGGATTCATGGTGGGTGTGATGGTCTTTAGATAGAGTGGCATGTTCCTTGTTATTCTATGTAGACAAATTACAGTCATCTAATAAGACTAGGGACTAAGATGTGCCATTTATTTTGTTTCTTCATGTCATTGGATATTTTGGGCTTACGATCGATGAAATTTGTTAGGCTATGATCCTCTAGTTCTTCAGGTCTGTAATGGGTTTTTCCTTAACCCTATTCAAAAGTGGTGTTCTATTTTTTCTCTTTTTTAATAAATGGGATTTACCTCAAACATTTCACTATACTAATATTAATAATATATTATTTGATAATTTTATAACATCATATAAATTATTCATGAATAATTTTTCATTATGTTAATTTTTCTAGGTGTGTTCATTTCATGGTTTCATGATTGGTTCATTTTTGTATAATTATGTGTTTTCATTTCAAATGGAAAAAAAATTCCAGAAGGGAAATGAAATTGTATTCATTAACATCCACAAGTTTAAATGGATACATATATAATTTTTTTCTATATTTATTATAACTAATTTGATAAAATTATAATCATAAATATTATGTTAAATTTTGTCATTATTCTGACCATCATAAACTAGTTTTATTTTGTTTAATATTATTCCTCTAAATTATTTCTAGATCATTAATTTGGATATAGTAAACTTGTTAATATAAAATTTAATTATAATATTACATTTATAACAACACATAATGCTGGTAATAAAAAAAAGAAAAATCATTATCCGTGGACAGAGTTAACCACCATAATTTGGACAATGGTTTTGAATCATTTTTTACAAGAAATTTTAAAAAATGGCAGATATTAATATTCAATTCGAAATATAAAATTCTAGTTTTTACCTGATTCTATATTTAATAATATTTTATAGTTTAATGAGGTTAATATATGATAAAAAATAAAATCAATTAATTTTTTTTTTCAAAAAGTGACATCTTGAATATCACCTAATTAAAGGACACATTAAGAAACATGGAATTTGTATTTAGATGAGTCCAATATAACATGATGGTGGGGAGAGTTTGGAGGAGAGGCTCTAGTATATATTTTAATTTTTTAATACTTTTGGGGTGAAAGGGAGTGGTATTTATACTTGATGATGTGCTTTTTTATGGGATAAAATTATTATAATTTTATATTTATGGACTAAAAATTTGGGGTGGAACAAATTACAATGAATTTGGGTGATAAATAATCTTGTAAATGATAGTTAATTTTGATAAATACCTAAAACAACTATTTAATTTTATTTATTTTAAGTATATTAAGTAATAAACATATAACTTCGTATCAATAATTTAGAATCGGTTCACGTAAATTCAAATTAAAAAGTTTAAAATTTGAAAAAAATTTAAACCATGTAGTGAAAAACATTATTTTGGAAAAATATGATTTAAATCGTAAAAATATACTTGCACCAAAAAAAATATTTTTTCAATTTAATCAATTGGATTATAACTACCTAAAACATTGTTATATTTAATTAATATCAACTAAATATCAATAAATATCTTTTAAATATAAATAAAATGATTATTTTACCAAAATGGTATTTAAATATATTCGCTGAAAATTTTATTCTTTTCAAAAAATTCTCCAAAAATCACCCTATGATAATTTTTTCTTGATGAATCCAAAAATGGTATTCATTTTGAAAAATTTTAAAAAATTATTTTTTAATATTTTATCATAGAAATCAATACAAATTTCATTTTGATAAGTCCATATAATTGATGAACCAAATAAATTTACTAAATATATGTGTTTATTTACTAAGCATAAATTAATAAACTAAAAATGATAAATAAATTATATATTTCATAACATGGTTAATACTTTTCATTACAACTAATTTAATGGTTATTTTTTAATGTTCTGGTTAATATAAAAATATTATGCTACTAATTTTTTATTGGCATTCTATGAAACATATTCTATTGAAGAGATTTAATTAATTTAAAAGGTGACATACAATAAAAATTGGGGTTTTAAATTCTACCCCTCTTAAAATTAATTTATCCCTAGATATTTATAACGTGGATAAAAAATGATGATGAAAAATCAACCACATCACATCGTTTGGTTCCCAAATATCTTCCTCAAATTGTTGGTTTTTCAAAAAAAATTAACCTCGTGAGTGGTATTATTTCGTATAATTATATATATATATATATAATCTAGAATATATATAGTTTTCCCTTCATAAGGTAAGTCTTAATTCAGGTGTATGACCTCAAATTTTGATACATGTGATTTCTTATGTTTGTACATACTATGCGGAGATAGGGGGACCACCTCATGAACATGAGTGGTACATGGTGGATGCACTAATTGATAATCCACAATACCATTCTAAAAAAAACCAAATAAATTTCTTCATCACAATTTAAAATTTCTTCTAAAAATAAAATTTGGAAATTTGGAAATTCCTTTATGGTAAAACCATTTCATAAAATTTGTCAATAAAAACTCTTCTTAAAATTATGTAAAGTTCAAGGAAAATTTCACTGAAAACAAGAATTTTAATTTGGATATAATTATTTGATAGTGAATATACTGAAATCTAAAATAATAATAATTATCATGTTCTAATGGGTAATGATAAAGAATATAATCAATATAAGGTCAATGACCACAGAACTATTGACAAAATAGGTCTAAAAAGGTAATTGATATCAACTGAAATGATGATAATAGGATTACATTAAATTTAAAAATCCTTCAACAAGATATACATGCTTTTTTCTTTTCAAAAGTACAATCACACTATTTGGATGTATGTTGATCTGTTTATTCATCAACGCTTTCTCTAATAACCGAACATTACATTTTAATCCATGATGAAAAAGTGAATCATTAAATCAATAATGGTATAACAAGCCATTTTATAGGACTATATTTATCATTATAACAGGATGATTATCAAGGGTTATCCAATACACCTCAATATGCATATGGTAAAGTAATACATTAATATCAAAAACCATATCAAAAGATCAACATATATAATTTCATAAATACATGTCATTATGAATCTTCCAAAATATTTATACCCAGATCATTTGAATGAATTTCACAGCCTTTTAAAAATTATCTATTCATTATCCCCCAAAAAACATGATTTAGAACATAATTTTCACACACCAAATATGTAAATATCATTTTCATGTATGCTCCTGATATATGATAATAACATAATTTCGAAAAATCCATAGTGAAATCATGCCTCCATTAAAAAATAACTCTATACTCATATCATACATCCAAAAAATTATATAAACTCAATCTATAAAACAACATTTTATCATAATAAAAACAACTTATAATGTTATCAATGATATCGTAGTTATTATATCATAATTAAAAAACTATCTATATCACTTTGATCCCAAAATCATGAATGTATTAAGGGTTATATTTACCTTACTTAGGTGTTCTCCAAAAATATCACCTTACAACCTCAATCACTTCTTGTGGTTACGTATAAAATTCAACCTTTAATTTCAAATATCTATGAAAAACTATACTGAAACATTCCTTAGATGTTATATAATTCAAATATACTATAAAATTAATTCTGAAACATTATTCGTGAATTCAAATATATGAAAACATAGTCATTCACCTTCCTTCTTAAACCATTGTCTATCCTTATTTAGTATAGTCCTTTAAACTTCTTCAATTATATATGTCATTTATATTTTATTCATCATTATCAATATCATTGTTACTAACATAACCTTGAAAATTCACAACAATAGGTTCCCCCCAATAGAATTAATTTTTATAATTCCTACAAATTACACATTTAAAATATTTAACTATTGACAATTTAAAAATAATTTCAATATTCTATTCCATTTCATTAACTGATCCATACACTTTTCCTTTACAATTAATTGTTCTCTTTCCTTATTTTTTCACCAAAATAATATTCTAGTTTCATAAAAACATTATCCTTGATTCATCTTCCAACAAACATTACACGAGGAAAATTGACCTTAAATTCCACTATAGAGCCAATGAAAATCAATCGTTCTCTTGTTATATGGTTTTGTAAACTAACCAATGAAGTGATTATTAATGATATTATGAGATGATTATTCATAATAAAATGGTATTGAAATTTGAAACCTATTTTATTTCGAGTCCAATATGGAATATCATTCCATTTTCCATCACACTCCCCATTAAAAAGAATCATATTTGCTCCAACAATTAACTAAATCCCAAAAATCATAGTGTGAGAAACATTAACCATAGTGGGAAATCATATAATGAAGATAAATTTCATCAAAAACATCAATATATGATACCTTAGGTATAATACATGGTTATTCAAGACCATTAATAGAATTCTAGGTTTTTAACCTATACTTTTTCTAATCCTTGGGTTTCGAACAAAAGGTTTTCTCATCCTAGTTTGCAAGGGTTAATTAATCCTTATTCTGATAACAATCATAATTGAAAATTATATCTATACATTGATATTACATATAATTAGATGGATATTTATTAAATAACATAGAAAATCCATTCCATAACAATATGGGTTTAGGGTCATTGGAAAGATGGAAACAAAAGCTTCTTGTTCATAAATCATCTATAACATCTCCCACTTATTCCTTCATAACTAGAACCCTTTTATGGATATCATACAAAAAACATTCTTCATATCATGGGGAAAAGAAGTATAAGAAAATGTTGATATATGATGAAAAGTAATGTTAAATATTTGATATTTCAATCCACGATCATATAATCCCATAATATAAGAATAATGTTATGATATCATTATCATAACCAATGATGTTTATACATTAAATTTCATTTATCATAAATAGTATACATGTCAGAAAAATTATTCTATTAGAAAACATAGAACAAAATATTAAGAAATAATTATGAATCAATCATTATCCATATGACCATGTCATAAAAGTGTGGAACCATTAATACTATAGAAAACCCTATCATATGTTATTGTTAACTTCCAATACCATAAACATAGTGGATTGGGACACACCTATTTCCCATAGTGGGCCAGGGACCCCTATCTTCCATATATGATAAATCTAATTGATGTGATTCCCATTGTTATCTCATGAGATATAAGGATTTATCCATTACATTGTAAGGAGGTATAGGTCCCACCCATCACATAATAAAAACTTTAAATGTGTGGGCCACCGGAAAAAAAACCATTCATCATATCAGAACCCATGAAAAGATATGGCTTTCATTATGAATTCATCACAGAAAACCCCCTGAAAAGAAATGGGTTTCAAAAATATAATGACATAATAAATATACACCTACCATAATGTGAATAATGATAGAAGACCAGAATTCTATTACAAGTAATGCATAAGTATCCTAAAATAATTTTACCAGGTATGGAAAATATTTTTTGAAAGATCATTTTAAAAGACTCTTAAATAAAATAAAATTTCCATTTTTAAATAGTTTGTTTTTAAAGAGACACACAATCATATATGAAATTTTTATTTTTTAAATTAATCTCTCAATCTTATAATTTAAGAATTAATGCATTAAGGCATCATGGTTGAGTGAAAATATTCTAATTCTATATAAGTTAAAAAAACAACCCTTGTGTATTTCGTCGAAAATGACCCAAAGAACATTGTGTAGAAAACAAAAGAAATAATATTCTTTAAACCATTTTTTATAATGAATAAACTAAGTAAAAATGGTTTCTATAAATCATAATAGAATAGTAAAAAATAGAAACAATTTTATAAGTCAAATACATGGAATAATAAGATAGTTTTAAGGGAAATTTAAAAAATGTTCTGTTTTTATAAGTACTTACATTATAAATATCATATATTTGAAGTGAACATTAGTTCAATAAATAAATTATCTATATCAACTGTAAATCCTTCTAAAAACATTGAAATAAAAAATATGATATCAAGAACTCATCTCACACATATTCTTAATATGGAATAATCAATTAAGTACAACTTTATTTTAATTAATAAAAATTGAGTTAAGGAATCCCTTGTCACATCGTTATTAGTTGAACTGTATGCCCAATAAAATAATAATTATAAAATAAAACATTAAACACAATGAAGTCAGTATCATTAATGATATAATATATAAAATGTTAGTATATACCCCAAAAAAATAAGTAAATTGAGAATATAACATATAAGTTATAGAAGTAAAAATGAGATGAAGAACCATTACTGCACACTTCCCTTTATTTTTTCATACCTAAAAATTATTTATACATTTTTAAAGATTATTATTATTTAATTATTGAAATATATTAATATTTATAAAACATTTTATGATATTTTTATAACACCTCACCATCCATTCATTATTAATATTACAATATTTTCATTTTATCGGGTGCATTAGTTTGATGGTTTCATGATCAGTTTATTTATGTATAATTATGAATGATCCTAACAAATGGAAATAAAACTCTACAAGTGATATTTAATGGGACTAATTCATTATAATATGTTTAAATTTTCTAATATAACACTTTTCATTCTTTCATGAGGATGAATCATTTGATACAATGTTAATTAAAATGTTTAGTTTAATTTTACTGTTTTCCCTACAATAACGATTTAGTTTAATTTTATTTAATATTATATTTATATTTATATTTATATATATTTGTTCTAGAACATGAAAATTGTTATAATATATAAATTAAAATATTATTTTACAATAATATTACTTTTATAGAAGTCCTTGAAGACGATAATGGAAAATGAAATATCATTATCAATATAGATAGTTAAATTCCATAATTTGGACAATTGTTTCATTTCATTCAATAAGAGAACATAAGAAAAGGGTTGGATAGAATATATTTCGTTATAAATATAAAATTATTGGACATAAATTATAATTGATGTATTTTTGTGTGATGGGAGGATTATGTGAGTAAAATATAGACAGATGAAATGAAATTAAGAGAGGTTGTCTAAGAATGTTACATAATGAATATCACCTTCATGATTGACCACTTAAGGAATATCAAATTATCTTTTGGGTGATACACAAAACACATGGAGATTAAAGATAGTGGTTAATATAGTGTTTGGTAGATATTTTAAATTCATCATGTATTGTTAGGAGGAAGGGGTTTGTTTGTGTGGTATTTATACATGAGGACGGTGGGTTTATGATATTCAAAATGATTATTCATCGTTAATGAAAACCCCATTTGGTTAGAATTTATTACAATGATTTTTGTTGAAAATTAATGTTTCAAAAATTTATATGATCTATAAAATCATCAAACGCCAATTTTATGTTATATTTGTTATGTATTTTATGATTTTTTACTTTTTACATTATCTTGCAAAATTATTTTACCAATATTTTTATATTTGTTTACCATAGTAAAGTTTTTATGTCTAGAACTGAAAATGAAAATTTTACCTAATTTGACATCATGATTCCAAATATTGAATAAATTTATAAATTTTCAAAAAACCAAAGTATAAAATTTATATTTTATATTAAACCATCAAAACACAATGTTTTTAAAAAAAATAATTTTCTGGCCCAAAAAGGTACTTATAGAAAAATAAGATACAAATATTGTTTAAAACTAATTAATTAGGTTCTATCAAAATAAATATTACATATGTTCCTTTTAGATCATCTCAAATAATAAAATTACTGCTAAATATAATGAAAAGGAGAATTTTATAAAAATATGTTTTTTATTATTTATTGAAAAATTATTAATTTCTTAAACATAACAAAAATCAGTGATATGAAAGTTTTTAAATTATGAATCCCCAAATTATCGACATTTTATAAAATAAATTTAATAAAATTGTAAAAAGTTATTTATATTTTTTCTAATAGATGTAATAAAAATATCCTTTCTATTAAAACATATATTTTAAGAACAATATGAATTTTTTACAAATTTCATTTTTATTTCATAAGATTAAATTAATAAATTAACAATTTGTTTGAAGATTATATATTTAGTACTATTATTTATATAATTAATTCAAACCAATTTATTATCTAGTTTATAATAGTAATTTAAAAATTTTATTTTTTTTCTTTGTTTATATATAAGGACCTAGCCTTAAACATTAAATAATCATTAATTATGTCATGAATTCCCATTGAGGATCTTTTTAGGTTTAGACAGTACTGGAAATTGGACCTATCCCCAAGGTTTTCCCCAAAACCGTGTGGATAGGTACCGCTATACCCACGGTTTTGGAAAACCGTGGGTATAGGTAAATTTTCAAGACCTATTCCCACGGTTTTGAAAAACCGTGGCTATAGGGGGTCTATCCCCATGGTTTTCCAAAACTGTGGGGATAGGTATTGAAAATTCACCTATACCCACGGTTTTCCAAAACAATGGGTATAGGGGTTCATATCCCCACTGTTTTGGGGGAAACTGTGGGGATAGGTCTGGGATAAAATACCTATACCCACGGTTATGAAAAAATGTGGGTATAGGGTTCCCGTGTGTGCGCGGGAATATTTTTTTTCCCACCGGAAGGAATTTTGTTTTCGCGGGAGTCCTATACCCACGGTTCTTCCCTCTATACCAACGGTTTATATAACTATATTTATCTAAATATAAATATATATACGTAAAAGCAGTGTTGGGGTACTGGTAAGATGCTTCTTCTGCAGCGGAGAGGTTGCGGTTCGAAACCCACCGGCCACATTATTTTAGGACCTATACCCATGGTTTTGAAACTGTGGGGAAAAGCCTTTGACACCGGGGCAATTGGGTATGTTTCGTTGACATGGTGGCAGAACACCTATACCTATGGTTTTGGAAAACCATGGGTATAGGTTGGGGACCTATACCGATGACGTTCCAGCCCATAGTTCCCAAAACCGTGGGTATAGCCTATACCCACAGTTTTGGGGGCTATACCCACGGTTTTGAACTGTGGGTATAGGCTGATTTTCCAGTAATGAGAGTTTTAGATAATTATGCCATAAATATTATATATCAACTTAAATATTACATGTAGACACTAATACCCAGTATCCATTTTTCATAAAATAAAAACTCTTGAAAAAAAGATACTTTTCTAGTTCCATGTTTTAGACAGCATGACTTTCCGTTGATCTTATCCATGACCCTATTCATATTTTTGTCACGTGAAAAACATTTCAAAACATGGGATGCGCATAAAAAGCTCAGTAAGGGTTATTAAATAATTAAAATAAACATTATCCCATTAATAAATAAAAATCAGTGAAACCAAAATTTTAAATCATAACATACCTCATGAAATCATATGATTTATGAATAACATACAGAAATCATAAATCATAATGGTAACTTATGGAATTCCTAACATACATACATTTTATCTATCACAGTAACATAGGGGGTCACATTTTGAATACCCATCACAGTATCTTCACTAAATCTCTTAGGAGAAACATTAACGTTTACCTCTATCACGATACCCAATGCATTGGAGAGCTATCTCTAACTCACCACCCCTAGGTTTATCACGGAACCACTAGTATACGTAAACAATTCCCAAGAACCATAACATTTTCATAACACATGACACAAGCATAAATAAAATATAAAATTTCCACATTCCAATAACAATATATCAAATAAAGATATTTAAAAAAATCGTTCTTTATAAAACCATTTAAAACATTTAATAAAGATATTTTTCAATCAAAGTGTCCCATACCACATTAATGATTTTAAATGAATTATCATTTGAAAACATTAATTTACATATAAATAAATCCTAAAAACCATTTTGAAAACATGGACATTAATGGGAAATATTTATAATAATAAATCTTTAAAACATTTAAAACAATATTTTAGTTAAAGAGATTTTAACAAAATGAGAGACACTTGAATACAAATAATTAAAGAGTAAAATTTAATTAGAACATTATAATGTCATGAGATTAAATGGATTGATGATATAATATTCCAAAGGATAGTATATATCCCACAAAAAAAATTGAATTATTGCATAACAACAATGAAGTCTCAATGGAATGTAAATTGATACGAAATACCTTATAAAAATGAATCCTTAGATTATGGATAAATTAATAACATAATAATGTTTGAAAAATAATAATAAACTTAATATTAGTTGATATTATGTGTGAAAAGTTTATATTTTATTCACACATATTCATAGCACTACAAAATCAAGAAGTATATGCTTAACCCAAAGAATTGAAATTGGGTGAAGAAGTTCCCTTAGAAAAATTTGACAGCCTAACAGCGTCACATTAAAACTATAAAAATGAATTGATGAGAGATAAAATTGTATCTCATCACATGGACATACAATTTACAGCGATAATTATATATTAGAATATATCCCCACATAAGAGGATGTAAATTAAAAGACAAAACAAAAAGAAACCTTTTAAAAAGAGGTGGGTGAAAGGTTCCCTTACCGATTTGGTAACTTATGAAACATTCACCCCATGAAATACGGATCATACAATGAAGATGTAAATACCCATAAATTTATTTATATTATACAATTAATACAATCATGGTCAGTACATAAATCACATAAAAGGAAAATAGTGGCAATGTAGCATGAATCTCACGGGAATCAAAAGGGAGATGAAAACCCCTTACCACGTTGTAATCAATCGAGTCGTATGACCTAAAGTTAATAACCACCAAATTAATCACATAATACCATGAATATAAAGACAACAATGATAATATATATCATATGACAGTACACAGTACACCATATGCAATAAATAAGTGGAAAACAATGGAAATATCTTGGAATTGAAAGTGAGATAACAAACCCCTTACCTTGTGTCCGACTTGACTTGATTGTTCCTTATTCTTCCTGAATAATAAACATAAGTTAATTTATACTTTATTAAGAACCATTTTAATGTTTATTATTCCTTTTATATCACTTATTACCATGTTATAAACATTATGCAATCCTTTATGTTAATAATGGTTGTTTTGTCGATATTTGGTACTTGAGTCAAAAATGAACACCTTATAATTACAAGTTGTCCATTTGGAAAAGATTACATTATCTACAGAAAGATATTCATGATTAAGATATAATATATATCATATATATCTAGTATATATATGCATTTATAACAGTTCATAACATTTGGAGATAAGTAATGAAATGCACTATTCATGGAGATGGTAAGTCGTACGTACGCATGAACACTACTTTCATTTCTATTTTATATTTTAATTGAATGAGAAAATATAGATACATATTTATATTATAATTACAGTTAAATATAATATATAAATTCAATAACACCATCCTTTATATGTCCCACATATGGTTTGAAAGAGTTGTATCACTTCGAAGGGGCGGTAGTCCGCATATTCTCAAATTAAATTATCGCATTTAATCATAATGGAAACAATAATGGTATGCTATAAATTAAAAATACAGAAGCATAAATAAAACATAAACATAATATATATCATATATAAATACAGTTTCATCATAATGGTCACCATAATAGGCGGTAAGAGATAATTGAACAATAATTGTTTTGTGAGGCGTTAGTTTTCCATCCACAGAAACAACATGTTCATTACCCATTAGATGGAGGTGTGTGTAAGTGTAGTTATAATCCTTATCATAAAAAAATAATAGTTTATTTAGGATAATTTTTTGTTATTAAATAAAAGAACGAAAATATTTTAGGGGTTGGAGAAGTCAAATAAAAGAAACGAATTTAAGATAAATTGTTACCTTTAATTCGGGTAACTCCTTTTAGTTTGAACCAAAAGGACTTCTTTGAGAGCCTTATTCTTAAGGTACGTCTTCAAGGAGGAAGAGAGGGATCTTGAGAGATTATTTGGGAAGGGGTTTGAAGATCCAAGGGGCTAGAGGGGTGTTAGGAATGGGGTAGAAGTGAGGGATTTTAATAAGGGTAATGAGGGGTTCTTTAGGAAAGTGTTAAAATATTATTTTATTATATAATGACTTTCGGTTTCTAAAAATCCAAAACACTTTAAGGTCGAATATAAGATGAATAGTGGTTGAAATAAATTCATCCAATAATAATTGGACAGGTTTTGGATGTAATTTTAATATTCATAATTTTATTTATTTAAATCATTTATTAATTAAGTTAATACTGCATCATTATTTTTTCATATTTAAATTATTTATTTGATCTCTAAAAATTATAGATAAAACTACCATGATGTAGGAAATATTTTTAGCTTTATAATAAATATTTATAGTCAAAATTATAAACTATATAACCCCATTGAAAAATTTATTTTCTAAATATATTTGTTTGTGTCATTTATGACTCTACATTAAATTAAATAATCAAAAGTATCATTGTAGGGTCCTGAAAAATCTAAAAAGGATAATGGGAATTCCCTTAATTGGGGAAAGGATTCTACCCAATTTCACTAAAATAATAGAGAATATTTTAGGTTTGAAAAGGACCGACTGGTCCATGTACCGGTCCAACATTGATGGTACGCAGACGTTTCGGCATGCCGCCCCCTCCGCGGACCAGCGTCGTCCGCGAAACGGAGGTAGGAAACCTCCACGGGCGCGAACTAGGAAAAGCACTAGGCCGGTCCACCATCACGAACCTCCAAGCCATGAAATGCATCCACCATCCCAGACTACATGCACTGTCATTCACAGAATATAGGCGGAGCTCTGCATGGCTGCGAAGCACCCCCCAAACCGATTTGGTTCACGGGTGAGGTGCATTCAATGCCCCCGCCAGTTGCGGATTGACCAAGTCATCTATAAACTGGGATTTCAATCATTTGAATCTGAAAAATGTGCCACATGACCACCAATTTATCACCTTCACCCCCACTATAAAAGGACATTGAGGGGAGAAGAAATGGATCGATCATATTCGGGTGGATGGATTTCAGAGGTAGGAGCTTAGGATTTCGCAAACAGCGAAGTTCCAATTCGCGAACCAGAACAGGTATTAAACTAGAAACTAATTAATAAGGACCTGAAAAATTCCTAACAAATGGGGGAACTGTGAACGTATAAAAATGGACCGCGACCCATGGCCCCCTCCTCAGATGTACTCCTCATGGACCTGGGAGTTTATATGCCCCTTTTCCGATCTGACGCACCGTGTAGCACCCTCTTATGCAGGAGAAACCCTGACTGATGAACCCCCAAATGGCATCGCCCCTAGCCACTGCTGCTCTCGTGGACTCCACCACGTACCATCCTAGTATGTGGGCCAAAATCAAAGCCACGTACAACCCAGGTATGTGGGATGCCTATCTGTCTGCATACCACCCTGGTACACGGATGGCCTCTCCAGCTGCATAGCACCCCCTACGTGAAGGGCAACACTCCTCATGAACCCATGTGCCCTGCTAACTCCTTCTCTATTCCCATTGCCTGAGCCAGATAAAATCCATCCAATTCGGCAAGATCCTTTGCAATTCCTTCAGTGTCCTATTCATTGGCCCCAAGCCAAGCCCTCTACCAAAGCCACCAGACCCATATGATGCAACCTTAGGGCAGATTAGTGTTCCACTTTGAGTTCAAAGACCCATGGTAGGTGATGGAAAAGGGGTTTCTCCAGCCCTTGAGCGGGTTTCCAAAACATTACTGGGTTCACATTCCCATGGTAGTGCCGGGTCCGAGCCCAAGAGTCCCATTTCTGCCTCTCCACTTTCCATGATTGAGGGACCCCACTCGCGTTTCCTTTTGATGAGCGCCAATGGTGAGAACATCTCTCCTCTCATGGGAGTGGCAGGGAATCCCTCCTAGAGTAAGTTCCACATTATCCTTTCCAGAATCCAATGAACCTTCCCCTCTCATCACAGAAGATTCATTACTCCACTAGCCGACTCCTACCTTACTCCAACGTCAGGGAGAAGGAGAGTCTAGTGGTCCCGACCTTCTCCTCCGCTCATCATCTCCTGCCCCTTCCCTCTGTAGGAAAAATGTGTGACACTTTCAGAGTCTATCACAATCTCTTATTTATCACACTGAGCATGAACCATGTGGGATTAGCGATTTGTAATGGTCATGACATTTGCACGATGGCAGCAGTTGAATGAACTACGTGGGTTTTGATCCCAGTCTCCTATGCAGGGTACGTGGGATGCCTCTTCAAGGATCAATCCCAATAACCGGAAACACTCACATGTAAGCACTAATATTACATGAAATATGTGGTCTTAGATTCCTGACCAACCGGGATATGTAGAAAACCTCCCCGGGGTGCATGCCTGATATCTATGTTTGATACACATCCGTCACTTTCAGTCCGTCTCCTCCTGCCCCCAGTAGGACCATATTTGGGGCCCATGAAATCACTTCCCTTCAATCTTCTAGGCCACTTTAGAATAAGCCCCACACTAACATTGACTGGTCACCTCTCGCCCGGAGGTCCTTGACACATGATGTTAAACTGTACGGTTGGGTCCTTGTAATTAATCCAATGAGGGATGGTAAACCTCGAGCCTAAATGATTCTGAATCCCTACGTTCAGAAGACCATTTCCAACCATGAGTAATCCGTGGATACAATGCTTGGGTATAAACCAATGATTCGAGAACATAAGAATACGTATTAAATATATAAGAGAGTCCCAGAACATGTAGTAATTCCCCTCAAAAGGGTGCAATGATCCCGACTTCCCATCCTCTCGACCAATGTGATTTCTTAAGAATCGCTAGCCGAATCGACCAGTGATCTCCTACCTTTGGAAAGCAGGTCCACAGATCATTGGATACAAAGCCATTGGGTGTTTTGAAATAAAGATTGATATACCCGACCCAAGTGATTGAGCGGAACTCACCCCTCCGTAAGATCGAACGTCTGGCGCGTCGGTCCCCACCACCATTTCCACGGTTCGAAACAAAATTTGTGAACCTAACGTGAATCATTAACCAAGAATGATGGATTTAACCTAATCCCAATATGTGCCCCCTTCTAATTACAAGGAGGGCCATTAAAGGTAATTATTTACACATGGGATCATGAGATGCTGCTTTGACGAGTTTGCTATTTGTATTTGTTAAAATATTTTACAGGTACCAATCATATCTCCCTTCGATCCAATGGAATCACAGAGAAGTCACATACACGTACTTCAAGAAACACAATGACCAGACATCCTCACCAATGAAGGACCACATCACCTACTAAGCATCTTCAATGTTGGGTCTCAGATGCATTGATCCGAGAGTACCACTTGAACGGTACTCTCCCAACAGTGGAGGCGGCCATGCATTCCCTCTAATCCACAAAGACCCACCGGTCGCCTACCCAACATTGGCCGAGAAAAAAGATCCTAACAGCTCCTGTTGCTGTCTCAAACCGTTACGGGAGTTTATCCCCCGAATGAGACAATGCATACCTCCCTTATCTTAGGGAGGTGGATGAGGTCGACACCGAGGACTTGAACCCCGTTTAATGGGGGTTCCTTTTTAAGGCCCCCACTAGAAGACTTCGTCACGGTTACACTATGACTCAATATCCTCACGCTAAAGAGGATGTCGCCCCGAGGATCCAGGCCCATGCTCCCAAAGCTCTGACACCTAAGAACGCCTGACAAGGGTGGAAAATGTACAACCAGGGACTAGTCATCACCCTTGTCCCTTAGGGGGAGCTCCGCTGCCAAATCAAAGAGACATGTTGCGAGAAGTCACATACACATGTCTGCTCCTCCAAAGTCCGCCATCCGGACATGGCGACATCATACGAGCAGGCGCACATCCCCACCATGCTCCATCAAACCCGTCACTCACACATGATGGCACCTACCCGACATGCACCTCTCCCTACCCAGTGTCATGAATCCCACCTACCAGATGTGGTGGAAACCTAGAACCTGCAGGACCAGCTCCTAGAAGATGCTCTTGACGCCTACCATCCCGATGTGGTGGTGATCAACAATGCCCGCCATCCAAATGTGGTGGAAATTAATATGCGGGTACGTCTCCTTGACAAAAAAGTCCACTGACTCGATACGGTGGGGAACCAACATATGAAGGGACAACTACTTGTGGATGCAATTAACGTTCGCCATCCCGATGTGGTGGAAAATGGAGAGATAAACTGACATATACTGGAACAGGGGTAGAATCGTTCACCTGCCCTGACATAGGAGAATTGTCAGTACCCATTGACCACCGGAGGACTGGAGCAGGATATTCCTACTCCGATAACGGAATGGGCATGTATACCTGTTCCATCCAAATATGTCTCTCTACATATCCTAGAAATAATGTAGGAGTAGGTATCAATCCCAGATCATGTCTTGCAGACTTGATCGAATGTAATTGCATCAGCGGAAACAACAAGGACTCGGGCACGTGAGCCCGTAAACCCAATTGAGGTGACTCAACTAAGAGACAAGATAGCCACCCAAGAGAAGATCTTCATCCTTGGTTCTACCCAGGCATGTCGTTGGCCATAATATGCGATAGAAGCCCAACCAGATTGAGCAGCTTAACTCGTTCCAACTAGGGGACACACGTCCATCACGGTGGATTCTCCATAGGAGGCATATATACATACTAAAAGTGAAGATATTTTTCGACATATCTCGGAAGTATCACAAGACCCAATTAGAAAGTTAACCAATGGTGAAGGATGATATCAACCGTAGACGGTCCCCAGTACCCACTAGAAAGCACCCTGAATGCGACTAAGGCAGTCGGAAAATAAAGAGTGTGTTCAAAAATATGCTCTGCTAGAAGCTAGGGTTCCCAATACCACTAAGCACATATCAAAGGATCAAAACCCTGCCCAACCATTACCATATTATGGGAGTGGCAGTAGAAGTTGTGAAGGCCCTCCCCACATTGTCGCTACCAAGAGCTATGAAGGTCCTCCCCAGAGCACTCGTGGGGGCATCCCCCACGGTCATATAACGATCGATCATGAGGGATTCTCTTTTGATGCGAGTCACGGAAGCCCTCCGCGTGACCAGAAGATCGAGCAACATGAAGGACCACCACTTGTTGCGGTCCACACTGAAGGTCCTCCCCGGAGTATACACTGCAAACACTCTCCGTGCTGTGGGACCACAGATTATGATTGTAGTCCTCGCTATCGTATTCACAAATGCGAAGGCCCTCCCCATAGTAACCACTCATCATGAAAAGAAGGTCATCCCTTTATCATGGCCTTCCCTGATGGTCCTCCCCAGGGGTTATGTTGTAGCAAAACTCCGTGCAGACAGGAATCAGATCACGATGCTAGTCCTCACCACTCTGATAACGGAGGTCCTCCCCATAGAGATGTCGAAAAACGAGAAGGCCCTCCTCTCATTATGGTACATTATAAAGTCCCTCACTAGGGTGTACCCTGTAGACATTCTCCCTTCGGAAGCCATGCTAGTAGTCCTCTCCATTG
Organism: Viscum album; assembly: GCA_963277665.1. Classification (NCBI taxonomy): domain Eukaryota; kingdom Viridiplantae; phylum Streptophyta; class Magnoliopsida; order Santalales; family Viscaceae; genus Viscum; species Viscum album. The sequence continues at coordinate 1,255,143,449 of OY728141.1, forward strand.
AGGAAACTGTGATGGTAGTCCTCGCCACCACGACCACCATTATGAAGTTCCTCCCCGTAATGCCCCAAGGAAACAAGAAGGTCGTCCCCATGTTGCATTGTGTCTTGAAGGTCCACACCAGGATACACATTGAACATCAAACCATGATGTTCATCCTCCCCATGATGGAAGTTGTTGCGAAATCCCTCCACGTAACAACTCTACACACCCAGAAGATCCTCCCGTTGTTATGACACGCCTTGGAGATCCTCCCCAGTGTATGCACAAAAAAAGTTCTGTATGCAGTGAGATGTCATGATGTAATGGTAGCCCTCACCATTACGACATGGATAGAGGAGGCCCTCCCCACAGTGATATATTATATCAACAGGAAGGTCCTCCCCCTGTCGAATCAAGCACAGAAAATCTCTTATATGTCGTGGCACTCAGAATGACGGGATCAAGCAAGTCAGATTCCTAGATAGTCACCAATAGCACCCTTCTTCAATCAGGAGATGGTCCGGGGCCACGTTTATCTTATGAACCACCTCAGAATTTCCCACATGATAAATCAATACCATCAGGCCCCACTGCCTCTGACCACAGTATCAGTGAGCGTCTCAGTTGGGCCGACAAGGTAGAGGAATCACTAGCGGAGGAGTATGCCGACATGTTTTACCGGAGAAAATGACTGGCCAGAGATGATGTACCAGATTGGTTTTGTCCCACGACCACCTCTCAATTCGACATACCCATAATGTTTCCAGAAGAATGTGTGCACGACATTCGCTCCAATATATGGAAAAACCACCGCCGTATGAAATCAATCTTCCTTCCCAAAAATGGGTATGTAGACCATGTCAAGACAATAGGAGACCTCATGTGTCACATCGACCTGGAATCTCTTCCTTCGGTGCAAAAACCGCGACCTGAGAGGAGTAAAGGAATCATTGAGTTAGCCTGCCTACATGCACTACACCAGTTGTGCCACCTCATTGGTGACGCTCCGACGGGAGTCCATATCAGAGGATGGGGAGAACATGGAGCCCTGCATTTCACTCTGCTCCCCACCCAAAAGAACCCGTTTGGTGTAATGTCTTGCGACATCATCACTTCAAGACAGCAATCGAGTGGGGTTTCTATTACGGAAAGATGACAAACACAACAGGGAAAGACCTTGAGTATGTCCCAGAAGCATTAGGAAAGATGGGAACAAGCCAATCAAAAACTCCTGAATTAGGCCACTGAAAGCATACAACATGACTCTCGCCTAAGAGAGGCCAATTAGTAGTCATTTCTTGCCTCCACAGAGGGGATTTATTCACAGGTGAACTCGGCATCAGATCTAGTTCTCACCCGAATGGGGGCACGCAAGATCAGGCAGGTAGCGATATTAGTAGCCACTACTGCATTCAAGGGTCAACCCCATCCTATAGTGCTGGGGGAATTTTTAACAACAAATTCCCCCATAAGAACAATAAATACAAGAAGAGACTTAATGCCCAAGAAACGGAGCCAACCCCAACCCTCAGGGCTGGGGTCATTTTTACCACCTCAACAACAAACTCCCCCATGAAAATCAGTATTCTCTCACCAAGGGAGAACAGTCATAAGGGGAGGTTACTTCCCTATCCTGACCATTAAATCGTCATCCCCATCAAGAGGGAGGCGTATCATAAGGTCACATCAAAGAACTCTCCACGTCACCCTTCGTTAAGGATTCTAAAAGAAATCTCGGGATTGGAAGGGGAAGACCAGTAAAATGCAGGGGTGATCCTCTTCTTATTTTGAAGATGGCATCTCCTCCACCCCACGATATGCATCCATCAACTCCATAGAGTTTAACCCCACGAGTGAAACCATAGATGCCGCAAATCCGGATGGATCGAGAGATGACGGTTCCAGTCAAGCTGTGATTCACAACGAACCATCAGATGTCCACTCCTGGAACTAGAGGGCCTCCCCAAATATGGCTTCCCTTCCTACGAACCCTCCTCTGCATACCCGGCGAGCTTCCAACAACGATAAGAACAAAGGGAAGGTTACCCTTAACCTGCCGCCTTCTCTCGATAAAAACGAGCCACTGAAGCTCAAAGAGAGATTCACTAGACATGAAGAGGAAATGAAAGAAAGGATGTGACTTAATGTCGATCTACTCCAAAGGAACCGTCTTGTTGAAAGCGCTTCCCAAGAAGAGCCACAACATGCACTCCCAGCAACTACACCTCAAAGACCAAGGTTTCCACCGACAAACGAAGTGCGGTCAGGGCACCCACCCAATGCGGCGCCCAGCCCATCCAACTACCTAAACGTGGATACAGATGAATACTAATACTTCCCTCTACTTAGGAAGCAACCTGATCGAGTACGTCTAAACCCTCCAAAGGTGTCACAAACAGCATATTCACCCTTAGTGATGGCTGTGCCGGATCCTCAAGCAATGTCGCAGGCTACACCTACCCATGACCGGGACAAACAGTATGTGAACCACGGTCTCACCAGCACCATCATGGCACTGAAATCTTGATTGGAAGTAATAGAAGGTCGAAGCGCTTCGGTACAGCCAGAGCGAAAGCCCTACCCGGATTGGGTGAACAACATGCCTCCTCCACCAAATTTTTGGAGCCTTTTATTCCCTATTTTCAATTGATCAAGTGATCTGGAACAACATTTGATGCACTACGTGTCTTATTGTGACCCTATGATAGGAACTCTGGAACATCAACAAGCAGTTAAACTCAGATTCTTCATGCGGACCTTGCAAGGATCTTCCTTCGTATAGTATACGAATCTAGCAGCTCGGTGAATAAAAAGCTGGGAAGACCATTGGCAGTAGTTCCTTTTCCACTTCAGCTCAACGATACCTAAAAACGGTCAGCATCCTTAGGATATGCATATAGAGGGAGAACGAGAGGGTCTCAGATTTCATCACCAGATTGAAGGGTTTGACCTACTCTCTGAACATGCCAATGCCCCAAGATGAGATGGTGGCCATATGTATCGAAAACCTTCGAGATGATTTGCGAACACTACTCGTACCAGTGGAGTGCCCCACTGGCTTCCGCAATTCTGTTCCATTTCCCATAGAATTGAATAATCCATGCAGCGAACAAATCTGATGTCCCGAATAGCCTCACATGCACATGAAAAGAGAGCAGTTAGAGCTAAATCATCCTCTGTCACACTCAAGACAGTCCCTACTCCTGCTCCATCACCTAGGCCTCCACAAAATCGTCAAGGGCCCCCTGTATATCAGCGGTCGCCTCTGCCCAAGTAGGATGATCAGAGAGGATCGAAGCGGAACCCGTTCGAGGAATGAAGACATAAAGTATACTCATTCCGAGAGGACCAAGTCCGCGGCTACTTCAACGCCGCCATGAATTGCAATTTTCTCTACCTCCCGGAGCCAAGGAGGCCTGAAGAAGTCGGGCGTATTGATAGGATAGATTGCAGTCCATACCATTGAATGTTGGGGCACAATATCTAGGAATGCTTTGTCTTCAAAGACCTCTTGTGAAGGATGTTAGACTCCAGGAAGGTCGAGATGGGACCTCCCCCAGAAAATGTGACGTATATTTCTACCACTGAACTAGAAAAAGGGCAGAGGTGGAAGGAAGTCACCAGCAAGAAGGGGAAGAAATTTGATGACTCTGTGACATGGAAAACTGTCAATTGAGCTTAGGGCATACTCTGAGCTCAACTACAGCTACCAATGTTTCCGCCAACATCACCTAATGTTGCAAAACCGACAAAATCGTCCTCACAACCCTCCATGATCCAGTAATCCAGGCGCAATCGAATAGGGGAGACAAGAGCAAGAGGAGAAGTATTCAATGAAGCCGAAATTAGCCATGACACTGTTGGATATTATGCCCCCAAACTTGGAGCCCTCGGCACTGATCCACCAAACGGAACCATCAGGTGAAAACAACCAGGTTGACCTGTCACAGGATGAAGAGCTAATCTTTGGTCCATCAATGTCATCCAATTATTGGAATCATTCCCTAAGGAAGGGTATGGTTACGAACCCGAGATCCCTACACAAGGTGTCCGGAGGAGGAATCGCAGATGTAGGGGATACCAGGGAAGACGCTATCGCGGCTGAAACCAACCCTATGGTTTTATCCCGGACAAAACCATTAATATCGCAGAAACTCGTAGGAGATCCCATCAATGAACTCAACAGGAGAAAGAATATCCCTCCACCTACACATGATTCCACTCTGACACCCATCATTCTACAATACCCATCAGAGGAGGAATAAGTGTCTAGCCAACTAGTGCGCACAAACAGGCCGGCCTGGATGAGTCCCAAGATTGTGGGAACACTATCGACATCTGACCCCACGGCCAGTCCCTCCTTGTCACATACTCCGGCTCCCAAGGTGCCTGCTATAACTCTCCTGCCAACGGAGAAGCATCGGCCGATGGAGCAGAAATACGATATCCTTAAGCAGCTGGAATCAGTACATGCCTAATTGGTAATCCTGGATTCCCTGAGATTGTCGGCAAATCTCGGGAAGGCACTTATAGAGGCCTTTCTCATCCCCCAGGAGTATCAAGATGAGGTAGCCGCTGCTGAGGTTTACCTGATAGAGACTGGCCCGACTGAATGCAATGAGGTGATCCTATTCACAGATTAGGATGATGATACCATCATGCAAGGACACATAAAACCACTGTATGTGTCAGGTAAATTAAATGATGTTGAGATCCAGATATTCTTTATTGACAATGGATCTGGAGTTAACCTCCTTCCCCTACGGACACTACATAAGTTGGGATACAGTGAAGATGATCTAATACCCTCATCCACAAACCGATTAGGTCACGACAAGAGTGAACAGAAGCCAATGGGACAAATCAAGCTAAAAACCCATTTTGGTGACCTTGTGGCCTACTCAGAATTCCTGGTGGTCTGGCAGAACATAGAAATCAATGACCTGCTATGAAGGTCGTGGCTCCATAAGCACATGGACAATCCTTCATCCAACCTCCAGTGTATCAAGTATCGCGATAATGGACAATGTGGGACATTGCATACTGACAAGGCCCCTTTCGAGCTATCTGAGTCACACTACATTGACGCCAGGTTTTATGAGAAAAGTAACAAAGAATCCTTCGCTCGATGGTATCGACCGGATCCCTGTTCCAAATGGTCTATAAATGGTTCCTGATGACCACCTCAAGCATCTTGGTAGAGTCTACGTACTTCCCATCAACCATGTTGAGAGTATTGGTTGAAGTCTAGACACACACTCAGTTATCCTCAGGACATAAACCATAAAGGCCGAGTGTGGCAATGTAGAAACTACCGCTAACCATCAATTTGGGGGAGAATACATGAGCAAGGACGCCCAAAATCCCTCGCCTCCGGACTCCCAAGAACCCAAGAAAAGAACTCTCCCCCGTCATATCAAGAATATGAGAATGTGGGGGAAGAAGAGGAGGAAGATCTCATTGATACACATCCATCATTTGAGGAAGGTTTATCCACCACTATGGACGAGCTCGGAGAAATAAACTTGGGTACGAGGAAGACCCAAGGCCCACTCTCATTAGTACATCGGTGTCCCTTGAGGATCACGAGGTATATACCTCTTTCTTAAGGAAACATTGATATGTCTCTGCATGTAATTACACAGAAATGTCGGGACTCAATCCCGATGTGGCGACACACCACTTAGGTCTGCCAGAAGTCCACCAGGGCTATAAACAAGCTGCCAGAAGGTCGCACCCCGCACATGCTGCCAAAATAGAGGTTGTGGTCGATAAGCTAATTAAAGAAGGCTTCATTAAGGAGGTCCAATACCCCATCCAGCTAGCCAACATTTTCCCCTTCATGAAAAAGAAAGGACAAATCCACTTCTGCATCAATTTCTGATATCTCAATCGGCATTGCCCGAAAGTTTATTTCCTGGTCCCGATCACTGAGTTATTAATTGATGCAACAGCCGGGTATGAGGCTCTCTCCGTGATGGATGGTTATTCTATGTATAATCAAATCTGGATGGCCCGAGAATACAATGAAGCCACTGCCTTCAGGGCCCCTCAAGGAGTATTCTGTTACTGGGTCATGCCCTTTTGTCTCAAGAACACTGACGATACATATCAACGTGCCACACATAATATCTTTAAACCATTCCAGGGGTGACTCGTCAAATGATACTTGGATGACATGATAGTAAAATCAAGACAATGATCAGATTACATATCAGACCTTGAAACCATATTCAACAAACTTTGACAACATTGCCTGAAGATGAATCCCTTGAAATGCTCCTTCGGGGTTACCTCAGGGAAATTCCTTGGATTCGTCGTATGCCATCGTGGCATAGAATTCGACCCTGAAAAGTTAAAGGATATCTTTGGCTTACCACCCCCCCACAATCTCACTGAGAAAAGAAAATTACAAGGACACCTAGCCTACATAATGTGGTTCATTGCCAACCTGGAGGGGAAATGTTTGACCTTAACCCGGTTAATGAAAAAGGGGGTTACATACCAATGGACGGATTATTTCCAAAAGGCAGTCGACAGCCTAAAGAAGTACCACTTAAGCTCACTGGTGCTCATGACCCCGGATGAAGGAATACCTCTTATCCTATACGTGATAGCCTTGGAGCAGTCACTGGGATCATTCCTTACATAGAAAAACCTTGTTGGCAATGAAAAAAGTCTCTATTACCTCATCAGAAACATGATCGATGCTGAAACTCAATACTCAATCCACAAGAAGAGTTGTTTGGACTTTTTCTTTGCAGTTCAAAAATTGAGACATTATCTGCCGCATCATGAATTCCATTTGGTCTTGTGTAGTAAACCTCTCATGTACATCCTTAGTCTCATGATTCTGAACGGGCGCGTATCCCGAAGGGCAGTCATCCTGCAATAGTTTGACATCCAGTTTGTGCCTCAGAAGGCTATGAAAGGCCATGAATTAGCAAATTTTCTAGTAGATCACCCCTCGGTAGGGACCACTGCACCAGACGTCGAGCTACCTGATGAATACATCTTCTCAATTCAAGAGGAGTTCCCAACATGGAAACTGTACTTCGACATCACATCCCAAAGCCCAACAGGTAAGAGGATGGAGGATCCCAAATTTAACAAGGTGGGTTTGGGGGTAATAATCATGTCCCCAGAATGGTAAGTCTTTCCAATTTCCTTCCCCCTTTCAGAAGGATGAACGAACAATGAGGCAGAGTATCAAGCGCTCATTGCAGTCCTAGAGCTCACACTTCAAGACCAAGCACAACACCTTAATCTATAGTGTGACTCAGAACTGGTCATAATGAAAGTCAATTGTGAATATACTATTAAAAAGGACGATTTGATTTCCTTGTTTGACAGAGTCCGAGGGTTAATGGAGGAATTCTCCAATGAACCAACATTGACTTATATTCCCCGGTCTCAGAATGCCCAAGCCGATGCATTAGCTAATGTGGCCACAGCCCTAGCTGAAGCAGACTGGGATGAAACCATTATCAGCATTGATCATCATCGAATGATCTTGTCATTTGTTCAGACTAAGTCAGAAGAAATCAACGAAGTGAGTCATGTTTTTGAGCAATATGCTCCTTCCACCGGATGGATGACCCCCATTGAAAACCATATTCAAAGAGGATAATTTCCTATCAGAAAGGGCCAGACGAGAGCAAATACAGATAAGGGTAGTACACTTTTTCCAATATCGTTGCACGGGTCAGCAAGAGGTCCTCTACAAACGAGGCCTAGAAGGAGTCCTCCTCAGATGCATTTATGGAGAATAAACCACAGCCGTCATGACTGAAGTGCATGCCGGAGTATGTGGATCACATCAGTTGGGGGATAATATTTCCCATATAGTTCGAAGAATTGGGTACTATTGGCCCACCGTGTCATGAGATTGCGATCACTTTACCGTAAAATGCCACTCCTTCCAAATTCATGCCAACTTCATTCACCAACCCCCATAGTTATTTCATCAGGCTAAGTACTCCTGGACATTTTCCATCTAGGGAATGGATGTCGTGGGACTATATCGTCCTGCCACGGCTAAACAATTTCAGTACATCCTCACAACAACCGACTTCTTTTCCAAATGTGAAGAAGTTGTACCCCTCGAGGATATTGGGGCAAGATACATTTTCTGCGTTGTGAAATTCAATATCATCACCAGATTTGGAATCCCTCATATTATACTGATGGATAATGACACCAACTTAGGTTCTCCTGAATTGGAGAAAATATACTGAGAATATGTTATCATGGCTAGCCACTCATCTCGCTACCATTCAGCGGCCAACGGACAGATCGAGGCTTTCAACAAGACCTTGTCCAACATTCTCTAGAAAATGGTGGACAAATATATGAAATCAAGGCCGGAGAAACTCCTTCATGCATTGTGGGATTATCAAACCACAATCTTCACCGCTACTCAGGCTACTCCGTACTCATTAGTATATGCAACAGAAGTGGTCTTGCCCGTTGAGCTCCAATTGCCATCACTTGGTGTTTCCTTTTATGATCAGTTATCCAATGATGAGAAATCATAAAAATAGGTAAGTGAATTGGAATAGATATATGAGAAGTGGTAACACACTTTTCACCATCTGGAAGTATATCAGAATTAGATCGCATGAGCCTTCTATAAAAAGGTTCTTCTTCGGTCTTTCATGAATGGAGAATTGGTGTTGGTCCTCCATACCCCAATGATATCCAAAATGAAACCTCCAAAGCTGGAGCCCAAGTGGTAGATACCATATGTTATACACAAGGTCTACTCCAACATAACATATTCCATGATCTCCATGGACAGGCAGTTCACTATCGCTCCTATGAATGTAGTATTTCAGAAGAATTATTTCGCATAACCAAAAGCAGTTATCGTCCAAGCAGCAGGACATTAAACTTCCAAGCCCCAATGTTCCAGACTCTAGGACCCTATACTAAGAGTATTTCATCCTCACCTCATGATATTAAACTACATGGATTTCAAAGACCTACGTACAACATGATTCATTCCCTTACAGGATATGCAGTGACACCAGAATTCCACACCCTGGCCCATCCGCCCCCAAATGGAATAAAAAAATTGCACTCTTCCCCCGTGTATGGACCAGCCCTGCACGGGGTGTATACCTTTTAGAGAACTACGTACAGCTTGATTCTTGACTTTGTAGAATATGTAGCGATGCCAGGGTCCCCCATCCTGGCCCAGCCACCCCTGAATGAAAATTAAAAATGACCTTCCCCCCTTGTACATACCAGACCTGCACGAGGTGTATTATTTTATAGAGAACTAAATACGGCTTGATTTCAGCCTTTTTAGGATATGTAGTGATGCTAGGGCCCCCCATCCTGGCCCAACCACCCCTGAATGAAGATTAAAAATTCCCTTTCCCCCGTGTACGGACCAGAACTGCATAGGGTGTATTATCTTCTAAATAACTATGTACAGGTTGATTCTTGCCCTTGTTGGATACATAGTGACGCCAGAATTCCACACCCTGTACTAAGCACCCCAAATTAAGATAAAATTATACCCTTTCCCCCGTGATAGGACCAAACCAACACGTGGTGTATTCCTCGTCCTTATAGCACGATGTTAAAATTGCATGGATAAGATAGAAAAAAATATTTTCCCCTTTCCCCCATATGGAACAGAACTGCACGGGGTGTATTCCCCAAAAGAACAATGTGAGGTTTGATTCTTACCCTCGTAAGATCTATAGCGATGTCGGGATCTTATCTCCTATCCCAACCACAAAAAATAGAAAACACATGTATATATACCCCGTGTCCTTACCGTATGATGTTAAACTGCACGGAATCCCCTTTTCACGCCAGTCCATCTTCGTCCTCACCGTACGATGTTAAAACTGCATGAAATTTGTTCTCATCACATGATTTTAAAACTGGATGGACTTCATCATGATCCACCTATGATATATGGTGAAATGGGATTGGAATACTCCTTGCTCATTTGGATGCATCCTATCCATAAATCATATACTCCGCGACCCGGATAATTAAGGATCTCCATAATCACACATGGCCATCGGAAGTGGAATGTTATCGAACCATGGACACCTTTACATGACTATGCATTCCATTCCCTTAGCGGCTCTGCATATTGATATCCCATGTCCCATCTACCAAAGGAAATATTTCCTCAGGCGATACTCTTCATATCTATGTACGCTTAAAGGCCACATAGCCCCCATATCATATCTCCCGAGCCAAAAATTTATGGAGCAATGGTTTACATGTGTGTTCCCCTCTCATATCCAAACATTTCCAGGGTATCCATACCTAGTTAGCATATGTGTACTCCCATGGTTAACATGACGATCTACATCTAAAAACATTAAGCCAGGGCTATGCTACTTTGAATCGATGGGTAATTGCGGTGAAGATGTTTTTTGTATGCTTGGACACCATTATCCCCATATTTCGAACTATGTACTATGAGGGATCCCGGATTTTCATAATCATCCATGGCCATCAGAAGTGGAAAGTCATCGACCCGTGGAAACCTTTTCATGACTATGCATACCATGCCCTCAGTGGATATGCATATTGATAGTCCATGGCCCATCTACCAAAGGCAAGATTTTCTCAGGCGATACTATTCTTATCTCTGTAATCTTAACGGCCTCAGAGCCCCCATATCATATCTCCCAGTCCAAAAAATGATGGAGCAGTGGTTTATATGTTCGTTCCCCTCTCACATCCAAATTTTTCCTGGGTATCCCTACCTAGTTAGCCTATGTATCCACCAGTGGTTAACATGACGATCTTCATATACAAAAATCAAGCAAGGGATAAGCTACATTGACTCGACATGAAATTGTGGTGAAGATGTTTCTTGTATGTTTGGACACAATTATCTTCATATACCGAACTTTGTGCTATGAGAGATCCCAGATTTTCATAATCATCCATCTCCATCAAAATAGGAAAGTCATCAACTGGTGGACACCATTGCAGGACTATGCATATCATGCCCTCAGTGGCTCTGCATATTGATAGCCCATGGCCCTTCTACCAGAGGCAAGATTTCCTCAGGTGATACTCTTCCTATCACCATACGCTTACCGACCTCAGAGCCCCACATCATATCTCTTGATTCGGGAAACCTCATAGTTATTGTTTACACCCTCATCCCCTCACACTTGTTCAGAGTATACCAGAGCATCCTAACATAATTGTCCTCCAGGTGATTGTAGAAATAGTCACCCAATGGTCCAAACTCTATGACCTTTAAACACAGATTAAATCGTCTTTACCACACGACATTAAACTGCATAGAGTAATGGTACACCCCATGCACAAGATAAATCAGTGTAGGGAACTCCCCGTGTATTAATAATAACTAGGGATGAACATCCCCGACATGTCCATATATTTGTTTACCAAATGACTATCTTTGTGGCCCAGATAATTGCAGATCTTCATAACCACCCATGGCCATCAGAAGTGGAAAGTCATTGACTCGTGGACACCTTTGCATGACTATTCATAACATGCCCTCAGCAGCTCTGCATATTGATATCCCATGTCCCATCTACCAAAGGAAATATTTCTCAGGGGATACTCTTCCTATCTCCGTATGCTTACTGGCCTCAGAGACCTCATATCATTTCTCTAGATCTAAGAAGCCCTGGGACCATGACTTTCACCATCAATACCTCTCCCCGTCTTGGACATTTCGAGATATTCTTGCACAGTTACATTCTAATCAAGAGGGACCTTTGCAACAACGTCCTTACCGCATTATGATTAAAACTGCATGGAACATGTCTTTACATCCTGGCGGGAATCTGAAAAGGACATGCAATAAACATCAAGGGAAATGCCTCCAACTACAAACAATTTCCCAAATTTAAACAAATTCCCCCCATCCTCACTGCACGACGTTTAACTGCACATTATCCTTAATAATGCTCCCCGTCTTTACCGCATGACGTTAAACTACACAGAATCCGTCCTTACCACATGACGTTAAACTACATGAAATTTAAGATGCCCTCCATCCTCATCGCATGACGTTAAACTGCATGGTCAAACTCTTCACGGGTTCAATTAGGAATAGATGCTTTCTTCTACCCCTCAGTTCATGGGTTAGACTTGCGAAATCCACCGTCTCAGACCAGCGTGAGAAGGGATGACTTCACACATACCTGGGAACTTTATCCAAGATGTTTCTCCTGTATCCAGGCAACCTCTTGTCATAAACCATACTCTTTGCAAAAAAAAAGTTCAACACTCTTAAGCCAACCCAAGTGGTCCGGAATCTCAAATTCACTAAAGTTTCCTGGCTCTCGGGAGAATACAATCATCGACCTAAGGACAACTTTGCATGACTATTCATAGCATGCCATCAGCGGCTCTACATATTGATCACCCTTGGGTGGTCTACCAAAGGCAAGATTTCCATTGGAAATGCTTCTCTCTATACGCCTCTAGGCCTCTAAGCCCCCATATCCAGCCTGGGATTTGGAATCCCTCTGAGCTGCAGTTTACCCACATCATTCACAACACTTACTAAATATGGTGGAACGTCTCTAATGAGATTACCAAGAACCAGGAGAAGTCCATTTTAAAGAATGTCCAAACTGCATGACTATAAACTATGCTAGGCTCCAACCATCCTTCACACTAGCTAAACACATAGGACATGGACCCTTCGTCCACTCTCAAGATTAGTATAGATTTTCCCAACCCCTTTTAGATGTCACATAACCTTTCTGATCCACCCATTGGTGGTTTCTATAATTCTCCATGTCACCCATGGTGGTTTCAATAATCCAGAATTCCATGAGGTCCTCAGGCCATAAGAAATGGACAGTCATTGACTTAGGGACACCTTTGCCTGACTATGCATACCATGCCCTCAGCGGATCTACGTATTGATCGCCCCTATCCCATCTAAAAAAGGCAAGTCTTCCTTAGGTGATTCTTTTCCTACCTCTGCACGCTGACATAGATCCCATGCCTTGTGACATGCCCTGAATGTTGTTCAAATCTAAACATGTTCCCCCCACGTGCGTCTGAAAGGTATTGAGACATCTTTTAATCAACAAAACATTGTCAGGGCCCTCGGCCCACCATATATGGTCAAAGCTATTCGACCTAAAACATCATAAATGATAGTCTTGTCGGTCAAACATTAAACCACTCACAAAAAAGAGGTGCAAAGCCTGTTATGCCAAAAACCTGAAAAGGCAGGCCTTAGAAAAAGTCGTGCCATACACGCTGGGTCCACACCAAATGGGCCCAGGAAAAATTAGGGTATTGAAAGAAAAGACAAAAATATTGTATGGTTTTTCTTAAAAACCCTATCAAAAGTCGAACTGTGCTCGCTGAGTCCCTTGGATCAGGAAAATTTCATAGCATTTTCCATTCATTCATTGATTTTCAGGACCACTCTACAATAGAATAGCCTCCTCTTTGTTCCGATCGGGAACCATTTCGATGGGGGGAATTTGTTGGGTCTGGAACAAACATTCAATGGTGAATGGGAATCCAATTAATTTGGGAAAGTATTCCACCCAAATACCCTCAAAGAAAAACAATATTCAAAATTGGAAAATGACCAATCGATCCATGTACCTATCCAACATTGATGGTACGTGTACGGTTCAGCAAGCCGCCACCTCTGCAGACCAGCGTCGTCCGTGAAACGGAGGCCGGAACCCTCCGCGGGCACGAAATAGGACGTGCACTAGGCTGGTACACCATCACGAACCGCCCCAGCCGTGAAACGCATCAACCGGCTCAGACTGTGTGACACTACAACATAAACAGTGTTTAGCGGCGGTTTTGTGGCGGCGGTTCACAAAACCGCCGCTAAACGTTATCAGTGAAAGATTTCGCGGTGGTTTGTTAAAAACCGCCGCGAAACCCAATCTATTTTGAAAAGCTGCAATGCTTTCCCCACCCCTATCGCGTACCCCTCTTCCCCAATCCCACTCACAAACCCTCCACTCTTCCCCGATCCCCCTCCCGCTACCTCCGGCGACACCCGCGCCCTCCGGCGACACTCGTGCCCTCCGACGACACCCGCGCCCTCCGGCGACCCCCGCGGCCCCCGAGCCCCCCGGCGAACCCTGCACCCCCCCATCGACCGCCGGTGACCCCCGCGCCCCCGCGCTCCTCGCGCCCCCTGCGCCCTCCGGCGACCGCCACACCCCCCGCGGCCTCCGGCAACCCCCACACCATAATTTCAGTCCTCCCACCATAATTTTCAGGTTTATTTATATATAATTTTTTTTTTCCACATTTTAATTAGGGGTATTGTAATTTTTATATTCCAAATATCGTTGTAGTGTGTTTTGGTCTTCATTTTGGCAGGTTTGAGCTGTCATCATCAAAGGATTACATGTGTATTCATAATTAAGAATCTATATATAAGTTCTCCATTTATATATATTCAACCTTGAAAGTGTTAATATATATCATGGGGCTATATGTGCTTATATGTGTATATGAAAATGAATATGTGTATCATTGAAAAGGGGTATATGAAAGTATTGTCAAATATGTATAGATCCCTTATACATATTTGTACACCTTAATATGTATATATGGACTAGGTATCATTACATATAAGTTAAGGTGAATATGTGTGCATTTGAAAATATTAAAATTTGAGATTCCATCATCTATTTTAGCATGGCTTGAGTTTTAGGTAGTTTCCATATTCATGTTACCATTATTTGAATTCCATGATAGCATGGATATTTTTTAATCTATTATTCATTATTTTATCAATTGAATATTTTATATCTTTTTATATATATTATTGGTTTTATTTCACATAATGTATCTCCCAAAGTGGTTGATAGAAATTATCCTAAACATTTAAAATGTTTTTTAAGGTGTAAAGCATGATTTCAAAGTGAGTTATCTATCGTGTGATTTTTTGTTTAGAGATAATGTTTTGAAAAAATGGTAAGATGGTGTCACGCGTTTTGAGTAATGTTTTGTGAAGAGGATCGGGCCGATGGGGAATATATTGGATAATCCATGATGGTATGACTTTATGTGAATTATTTCATTATGTTTCATTTTAGGTGATGTTTCCTAGACTTATCTATAGAGTCCATGTGGCTGAATTTTTGTTGGAGGCCGAATCATCCTTTAAGAGAATCTAGTTCATTTTATGGATCACAATGGGATGGTTTTTCAAGGTAGTATTGTACCTTTTGTTCTAGTTTTATTACTACATAGTACCATTAATGAAGAGACATGGGAGGGGAGATGAATATGTAGGCATAGTGGTCCAATATCTTTTTTAACAAAGCTTTTATTACTATATAGTACCATTAAAGAAGAGACATGGGAGGGGAGATGAATATGTAGGCATAGTGGTTCAATCTCTTTTCTGACAAAGCTTAGTGATACTTTGAAATGTGGCTCAAAGCTAAGACATTTCATGTTAGGGAGGGTATGATATTCTATGATTTTCAGGTAATTTCTCATTTCAATTTTACTTTAAATAGATAATTTTGGGATATCAAAATTTTTACTGGATGTATGAACAGTTTTTGGGGTGTCCAGGGTTTTTAGGACACGAAAGGTTGAAAAAGTGCCTATCCAGCTCAAGTAATATGATCAGAGCCCAGTTAGTAGTTATTGTGTTCCCTAACCATGATTTACAAGAGGTGGGGTAAATTCAATGAAAAAATAAGGAAAGGGGGAGAATAAACCAAGTGGAAATGGATAACCCATTCCTCATGGTTATAGCATGACTTAACAAACCATACAGGCTTTATCGAAGATCATGTGACTAGCCCGCATTTCTATCCAACAGTCTAGCATTTCTAAAATATTACTTTTGAATAGCATGAATTGTATTTAAAGTTTCCACATGATGAACTTTTTCCCAGAAATACTCATACACTGATCCTTTCTTTTCAGCTTCATTCCATCTCTCATAAATCAGATGAAGTGCCAAACGATCACTGTAATCCTTTGCAGAAAATATAGATTTTACCATTACAGCTAAAGCGCTTTTTATCTTGAGGAAGAACTAAAGTATCCATGATGCTACGTCCGACCACAATGGTAAGCACAGGATCGTAGCAATGAAAAATGGCACCCATAATTAGTACTTTCCGGAGTTTAGGATCCACCAGAAGGATTGACTGGGCACACCGGCTGGCCGGTGGTGTCTCACCAGCTGGCCGGTGGTCATCCACCGGCTGGCCGGTGACACCAGGCAGTGGGAAAGCCTACTGCATGGCTCCTCTGGTTGGCCGGTGGGTAGGAACCGGCTGGCCGGTGCCCATACCGGCTGGCCGGTGGAAAGCCACTGGTTGGCCGGTAGACTCAGTCAATCCATTTTCAGCTTTCTTGGGCGAGCTCCTAGGAAATCTTTTTCCTAACATAAAAAACACTTGAAAACAAGTTAGAACACAAATAGATTGATTGTGATCATTAAAATCCAACAGAGATGGGTACAACAACTATTGTTTGTTTTATATTCATGGACTAGATTATGCATTAGAAACCATTAGTGGTGGCCTACTTAATTTACCTCACACACCATATCAAAGTTCCACCTGGCCTTCCCTAAGAACCCCCAAACATGTCCCTTATAGGTTTCTATTTGGATCCTTGATTCCTCCACATCCACTCTATAGTTTTCTCCACATTTCCATGACTAACATAATTCCCTCCACCTTAGGAGGGTCATTATCACTATTTTATTCAAGAAATTCAAACACCATGTCTCATGCTTCCATCACAAGATGAACCCCAAAACTTAAATGTGGCCATTTAGATTTCCCTAGAACAATTAAACAAACATTACCCATTGTGAAAATGGTTTCAGTGAATGTAGTTAACTTGATTTAAAATGCATTATGATCAGTTTCGATCACACATCAAAGGGGTGTTGTTTGAGGCAACATAAATGTGTGATCTATGGTGTTATGATAAGTGTGTATCCCGATATTCTTATTGCTCCTCAATGAGGTGTTGACGCTGTCTCCTATGGACCAGACTTGTTCAGTTGGTCTGAAATGGTAAATGTGGTCAATGAATCATCTTTATTATATTATGCATACTTTATGGTCAATGGTTCATCTTTATTATATTATGTTTCTGTAATCATACACTATCGTATATTTTGTGTAGGAACATTGTGATATACATGGATAAAAGCTGGATCACATTACCGAGGAACACATCTCAATATGTTAAGGGTTTGAATGGGTTTTTAGATTTTGCACTTTCTAATCGATCCGTTGAAGGGAGAATAAGATGTCCATGTCCTAAATGTAAATTTAGAACATGGTTGAAGAGAGATGAAGTTTATGAACATTTAATACTGATGAAATTCCCTGAGCAATATTTGTGTTGGATTTGGCATGGAGAATCAAACAATACAGAAAGATTGAGGACTGATGTTAATTCACAGAATGAGGTCCCATGTTCTTCGACAATGGAAAATGAAATGAAAAACGTCATAAATGATGCATTCGGCATAGCAAGACACCACTATGAGCTTCAAAACATATCAGAACAACCAGAAGAGGGTGCTACAAATTGCAACGTGACAAGTGATGTTTCTGAGACTGTAACACAAGCAGATCAAGATTGTAACATATCATTGGATCCTCTTGATTCTATGGAGCCAAATGTAAGGGAAAACTTCAGTGAGTTAAATGCATTTCATGATTTAGTTGACGATGGAAATCAAGAGTTGTATAGTGGGTGTTTTAAATATTCAAAGCTTTCATTTCTACTGATGTTGTACCATATCAAATGTCTATGTGGAATTACAAATAAGGCAATGTCCATGTTATTGGAATTGATTCGTGATGCATTTCCTGAAGCAAAAATCCCAGAATCGTTTTATGATATGAAAAAAGTTGTTAAGAAGCTTGGTCTGAATTATACAAAAATAAATGCGTGTCCCAATGATTGTATGCTTTACTGGGAATAGGATTCAAGTAGACAGAATTGTAAGAAATGTTCTTCTTCTAGATGGCAGTCAATGATCATGTGTTCTTGAGGTTGTTTCCATGATGGTGTAGGCATATTTTGTGTGATGGAGTGTGGATTCTCCTAGGTTGTTCTGGATTTTTTAGGTTTTGGTGAACATTGGTGAGGTGTTATATCAGTTGGAGCTCTAACCACTGATAAAAATAATTCACAATATCATCCATGTATCCCAACATTTCTGAAATAATCATGATTCATCCCATATATTCAAATATAGAGAGTTGTATGATGAGGATGAGGTAATGATTTGGTGAACCCAATGGAAATCATGGATCATTTGTAGATTACTATTCATGGGAATGTTAATCCATTTTATCATTTTCTATGGTGGAATAGTGGTTTGGAGGAGATATTTTTTGGTACATATTCAAAGATGAATGAATAATGTCATAAAGTGTTTTAATTCATTCATTTTTTTCAATGTAACTGTGTAAATCTATTTTATTGTTTGTCATAATATGAATATGGTCCCTTTAATTGGTTGGTTATGACACATGGTTATGTGTTTATTTATTTAATGATTAGTTTTGATCAAATTATTATATTATCCTTGAGAGGTTTCCCACAAGGGTTCTATTTTGGAACCATTTATATTCATTGGAACATGAGGATGATAACTGTTTTAGTGGTATCCTAGGTAATATATCCAGTTTTAATAAAACCCACCTACTTGTTTTATTGGATTTTGGATATTTCAATATGGTTTTATGAGTCATTTCACATTGAAACATTCATGGGTTTTCACATAGATTCCCTATTTATTCATTCAACCACTAGTTTGATCATGTCGTCTTTTAAATTGGTCATTTTTTGTTTGTTACATCATTATGTTTCTTGTTTTCATATTGTGGTTTCTCATTCATTCACGTATTCAGTTGAGTTGGTCATGAAGCCTTGTGTTCCATTATTAATTTTCTCATGTTGGTTGTATAGTCAATTATTCCATCATGAGATTTCATGATCTAAATCTTGGGTCACATGTTCCTTCTTTAGTTTACATGGGTTGGTTATGATATCAATTAGTTGTTTTTTGAGGATGGTTGTGAATAAAAATAATCACTCCTATTAGTCATGTGGTAGTTCAATCAATGTATTTGATCAGTTAGTCCCTTGATTCAGTAGATCTATTATTTCTCTATATTTCATGTAGTTTATCACTCCATGTAGTAGCAATAACTTTTGTATAATCTTTTTTTAAAATTCCATGATTTTCCAAAATGATAAAAAATTACATTTGATCTAAAATAATGAACTCAAGGCCTAAAAATATGTTTTTATGGAATTTATGAGGGGTTTAAATGTATATTTGAATTAATTTGATCTCATGGTTTTAAATGGTCAATTACCCATCATTTAAATGAAACCAAATTTGATGATACAAAAAAATGGAATTTTGACAAACATAACAACCCAATAACGTTTGGTAAATTAAATTTTGAATCTTAAATTAGGGGACTCCTTCTATATTATGTATTAACTTGTTTTTATCTTGTTTCATCAATCCTTAGATATGGTTTTAATTTTTTAGATCCACTATATGGGACATGGACTCCCCAAACATGCAATTCTAGGTATGTTATTTACTACCATTCTTCATTTGATTGCACCGTGATGTGAAGTTTGATGTTGTTTTTAGTCCCCCTCCCTTATTCCTCCATTCTCTAAATGGGTTGTGTTACTGATCAAAGAATTACCTTGGTATATATAGGCTATTACATCTCCTTCTCATTTCCATTTTTTTGTGTAGAAATAATTATAGTATATTCTATTAGGGTGTCCTTAATCTCTATTGATTTTACCATTTATGAAATTATCGTGGTTTTCTCCATGTGGGTGGGTAATTGAGATAAATCAAAGAAAAAATAACTAATTGATTTTGAAATGGATTTTACGTGATCCGTGATTTCAAATATGGTTACTAGATATTTGGTTTTTCATTATTATTCCACAGTATCATTCTCTTCTTCCTTCTGATTCCTGAATGTATTATTTGTCTATTTATAAAATCTTCTTCTGGATGATTATTTTAACTCATCCATCGAAAAAGTAATAATAGGTATATTTTGATAAGAATCAATTACATTGAAAATTTTGATAATTATGAAAAAACAACCACATGAGATGATGAATTAATGTGAAATTGTCTTCATATATCTTGAAATATATTCTTGTGTACATTTGATTGTCTGTTGTTCATCTTTTTTTGTGTGGGATTTAAGGGGTTTGAAGTATGATGGAACCAACAAGTTTGGTTTCACAATTTGTTTTTAATTTTGGACGTGTTATGGGTGAATTTGGTTCTCGTAGTGAGATACATGTTTTGTTGTTATAGTGTGGTTTTTTCTACGAGGGATGGTGTTTTTAATGTTGGTTTTTATTATGGTAATAGATGTTATGGTCACTATTATGAGGATGTTGGTTTTTGTGTGAAGTGGTTTGTGGTAGTATTCTTTTAGTGATGGAATATGAAATGGTAATGATGTAATAATGTTGTAAGCTGTTCTACATCACAAATATGTGTTGATGTGATATTATGTGGGGCTGATGGGTGAGATGTGGCTGTGGTTTTGGAAAATTTAGGGCAGTGGTGGAGCAGATCCAACATATTTTTTTTTCCAGTTCAACATTTACCGGCGGTATTAACCGCCGCTAAATGCCATACCTGTGAGCATTTAGCAGTGGTTAAAACCGCCACTAAATAACAGGGAAGCATTTAGCGGCGGTTAAAACCGCCGCTAAATGATGAACTGGGCAGAATTTAGCGGCGGTTTTAACCGCCGCTAAATATATTATGTTGATATTGAGCGGCGGTATTCACCGCCACAGAATAGGCGCATCAAACGCCTGAATTTAGCGGCGGTTAAAACCGCCGCGAATAAGATACCCATATAACCTCCGCTAAATGAAGAGAAACCGCCGCTAAATGACGGACCTACGACACATTTCTAAAAACAACGCGGAATCAAAAAAACCGCCGCTAATAGATTGCCGACGCCAAACTTAGCGGCGGTTTTTGTAAACCGTCGCCACACAATATAGCGGAGGTTTAAACGGCCGCTAAACCGGAAAAAAACCGCCGCTAGGACTGGCATTTGTTGTAGTGTGAACTGTCATTCGCAGAACAGAGGCGGAGCCCTGCACGGCAACAAAGCACCCCTCGAACTGATTTGGTTCGCATGTGAGGTGCATTCAATGCCCCTACGAGTTGCGGATTGACCAAGTTATCTGTAAACTGGGGTTTCGGTAATGGGCCTTCGCAAAAGGTGCTTCATGACCACAGATTTATCCCCCACCTATAAAAGGAAATCGAGGGGAGAAAGAAGGCATCGATCAGATTCAGGTGCAAGGATTTTGGAGAAAGGAGCTTTTGATTTCGCAAATAGTGAAGTTCCAATATGCGAACCAGACCTGGTATGAAACTGGAATCGAATTAATAAGGAACCAAAAAATGCATAACAGATGGGGGAACCACGAACATAAAAAAAGACTGTGAGCCATGGCCCCCTCGACGGATGTACTCCCCACGGAACAGGGAGTTTGCCCCTTTTTTGATCCGACACACCACGTAGCACAATCCTAAATGGGTGATGCCCTGACCGACGAACCCCTGATCGGCGTCGCCCCTGGCCGCCGCTGCTCGCGCAGACTCCACTGTATACCAACCTGGTACTCAGGCCGAACCTGAAGCTGCATACCAACCAGGTACGCTGGATTCCTCTCATTCAGCCTACCGCACTGGTACGCAGACAACCTCTCTATCCACATAGCACCCCCCCTATGTGAAGGTCGCCACTCCTCATCCACCCATGTGCCCCACCAACTCCTTTACTGTTCCAATTCCCCAAGCCAGATAAAATCCTTCCTATTGGACCTAATCATTCACCATCCCTTCATTGTCCTATTTATTGGCCCTGATACAAGGACTCTAACGAAGCCACCAGACCTGTATGATGCATCCTTTAGGTGCATCAACGCGTCGCTTTGAGTTGACATACCCATGGTAGGTGAGGGAAAATGGGTTCCTCAGGCCCTTGAGTGGGTTTCCGAAACATTTCTGGGTTCACATTCCAATGGTAGTGCAGGGTCCGAACCTGAGATTCCCCTTTCTGCCTCTCCACATTCCATGATTAAGGGACCCCGCTCGCATTTCCTTTTGACGAGCACCAACAGTGAGAACATCTCCCCGATCCTGGGAGTGGTAGGGAATCTCTCCCAGAGTAAGCCCCACACCATCCTCACCGAAAGCCAATGGCCCTTCCCCTCTTATCAGGGAAGCTTCATTGCTTTGCGGCCCAACTCCTACCTTCCTCCAACATCCATGAGAAGGAGAGTCTAGTGGTCTTGACCTTCTCCTCCACTCGTCGTCTTCTTCCCCTTCCTTCGGTAGGAAGAATGTTTGAGGCTTCCCAATTCTGCCTTAATCTCTTGATTCTCACACCGAGCACGACTCACGAGGGATTAGAGATTTGTGGTGTTCAAGGAATCCTCATGATGGAGGTAGATAAATGAACTACGTGGGTTTTTATCCCTTTCTCTTAAGCAGGGTACGTAGGACGCCTCCTCGAGGTACAATCCCAATAAAAGGAAACTCTCAGGTGTAAGCCATAATCTTACAAGAACTACGTGGACTTCGATTCCATGCCAACCAGGATACGTAGCAAACCCCCCGGAGGTGAAATCTCGATATCTAAGTCAGATAAAAATCCTTCACATTCAGACCGTGTCCTCATGACCCCAATAGGACAGTATCTATGGCCCATGAAATTGCTTCCCTTGTGTCTTTCGGGCCGCTTTGGCGTTTGTCCCTCTACAACTTTGGTTAGGCACCTCTCGCCCGAAGGTCCTTGCCACATGAAGTTAACTATACGGTTTGGTCCTTGTCACCCGAACATAAATGTTGATGTGTCTCGTCAGGTGGCACCGAACTACGTGGATTCTGATTCCTCTCATGATGATAAGTAGGAAGCCCATATCACGGGATCGATCGAAATGATCAAGTCGTTATTTGTCCCCTGTGGATGATAATAAACTCCATAGAGCCCAGTTATGAGGCTTCAAACAAGTGCCATCTCAACGAGTCTATACTCCATGGAGTCATTAATCCATTGATGAATGGTAAAACTTAGGCCTAAATGATTCTGAATCCCAACGTTCAGAAGACCACTGCCAACCCTGAGAAATCCGTGGATACCATGATTGGGTATAAACCAAAGATTCACGAACATATGAATATGTCTTAAATCTATATGATAGTCCGGAAACAGGAAATAATTCCCCCCAAAAGGGTGTGATGAGCCTGACATCCCATCCTCTCGACCAATGAGAGTTCTTAAGAATCGTTGGCCGAATCGCTCAGCGAACGCCTGGCTTTGGAAAGCAGTTCCATGGATCGTTGGATACATAAACATTGGGCATTTCAAAACAAAGACTGATATACCTGACCCGAGTGATTGAACGGAACTCAGCCCTCTGTAAGATAGATCGTCAGGCGTGTCTGTCCCCACCACCGTTTCCACGGATCAAAATAGTCATTATCACTCCCAAGTGGCTCCATCAGGTCCCAAAACCGACCCTAGGATTTCCATGATTGGCCTTGACTCATCCAATAATGTTAGGAAAATTGATAAGGTAATTTTTATTTATTATAATATTTATTTTACCTTGAATTACCCTATTTACCTTTAACCACGGTAAGTAAAAGTCAAAATATACAATTCACCAAAAAATTATTTTCATCTTATTGAATCACATTTTACATACTAGTAACATTCCTTTATATAATACTTTCAAAATTAAATTCACAGAAGCGGTAAAATTTCACTTAAATGAAAAAGTCAGTTTTTAAACTACTACTTAGTGGTTTCAGTATTCATAAAAATTGATGTTTTTCAGAAAAATCCCAAAAATTCAGCCAAAGTTATATATTTTATTATGGATTCAAAAATTATTTCTATTTTAAAAAATTCAAAACATATAAGTTTTATTAATTAATTTAAATTTAATTCTCATTGTCAAAACAAATAGTGAGTTTTTTAGAAACAATATCTTTCAAAACATTGACACTTGTTTATGCCCAATTTCAACATGAAATTAATTCCAATGACCAACATTGGATTAAATGGTAAAAATATAATAAAATGACACTTTAAAACCAATTAATAATATAATCTATCCATATAACTAAATTTGATTAAATGGTAGTTTTGAAATATAATACATCATTTGTCACTATTCATCAAAAAAAATAATTTAATCAAAAGAATACCAAAAATTAACCCAAAGTAAATTTTGATGTCCCAATTTTAAATAAAATTTCTTCTTGTAAATAGAATATATAAAACTTAACAAAACTGGATTTAAAGAGGGTTCTCCATCAAAAGGTGGTAAATCGACCTTTTAATGAATATTAGAGTATTTCTACATAAAATCAAATTATTTTTTATTTTAAGCCTCTAAAATTTATCCGATAAACATAAAAACATTTAACAAACATGTATATTCATATTGTAGTTAGTTATGTACATTCCTACCAATACAACAGCAAGGCATTAACTGCCATTTAAAATAAAATTATATTATTATTTTTTAGTATAACTCAACGTTGTGTGCAACGTAAGATTTCAATGAAACCTATTGATGTGTATAATGTACGCCATTGAACTTAGCGTCACATTAATGAAAAACTAATAATTAATTTACAAATATTAATAAATAAGAAAATTTCATATTCTTTATTTACTTGAAATGTTCCATCCTTCCCCCCGTTTTGGGAATTGTGTCCTCCCAATTTTAAAATTGGGCTCGAAAACATCATTGAAAGTACCACATCAAAAAAAGAGTCAATAAAACTATCAATTTATAATAAAGCAAGATAAGTAAAAAGGTCACACATGATAAAAAATACTAGGATTCCAAGAAAACATGGATATTGAGTTGAAAAAAAACCATCAAGTTCTGATGGAGAGTGATAGAAAACATTATTAGGTGAAAGATAACAACCCTAAAATCACAAAATTTTGATTGGATAAATTTTCATTGATTCTCCAGTTGAAAAATTTAACAGAAAAACTTTTTTTATGTTAATTTTCATAAGGATGACGAATTTATTTATGATCATAACTAAAAAAAATAAGGAAACATACTTACTTGTCATGTATACTTTCACCCATCAGTAAATTATTACCACAAACTCATTTTTAACTTCAAACAATGAGTATTCAATATGACTTGTTCACATTTAAAGCTCTGTAATCAACATATATAGAATCACATAATCAATAATTGATAAACTATATTTTTCCCATGACTTTAGACAATAACGAAAACCAAAATGGTTAGTGTGAGATCACATAATATCCAAAAAAGAAAATCGTTTCAAAAATAAACACAATTCATAATATCCATGCATTGTCAAAAAAACCCAAAGTTCAACGAAGACCATTAAATAAAGAGTGTTCCATAAAATTCTTCATAGTAATACAACCTAGATTGAAACCCAAATCTCAAAAAATTTAATCACATATTCATCCAAGATAAATGTTAACATTTACCTCCAAATAACATCAGTTACTCTTGAAGTCTCATATTGAGAAGTAATTAGCCTAATAACATATTCACCCTGATCGGTTAATCATTCCCATAGATAACCCAAAATCAACTTATTATTGATTCATAAAATCATCAACCTATAAATTATTATTAATACTAACCAGGGACATCACGTTGTCCAGTGGTAGGCGTTAAATCCAAGCCGCACTTCAATTTTGGATTCGATTCCTGTAGTTCTGTCTGACGTGATTGGTTGTCATGTCGTCTATGTGTTGTCATTTTTCAAAAACTATATAAATTTATAACATTCCAAAAAGAGATAAAATTACCAAAAATAACCATAACATATTTTGACCCCAAAGGTTATCTAAAAACATTAATTTTGAATCACAAAATGTATTGACCTATAATTTCCTCAAATTCAAGGATCATATAAACCCAAATTATTCTTTATAAATATATCCACAAAAGAAAATATAATTATACATTGAATAAAATTTTCAAATATCAATATTTATGGTTACACATTCTATAAAAATTATTCTGATGTAATACCATCATCAAATGAGCCTTATTACTTTTAAGCATTTCACCATCCTAAAATATATCATAACTCTTGAATCCCATACATGTTTAATTCTTACTAATTCAGAATTATTCATGATCCATTAACAAAGAATTACCAACTTATTCTAAAATACTTCATTCCTACAAACAAAATTATGAATCATATGCTATGATTCAAAAATTTCTAAACATTAGTCAAGAAATAATCCATAACTTTCATTGATTATTTTTAGTTTCCTTATCCTCAATTGGAATGACATTCGGTATTGGTAAACAAATATTTTTATGATATTGGTGATCCCATTGCCGAACCTTCATCATAGGAAATATTTTTGTATAATGACCATGCACAACACATTTAAAACATTTAATTGATCCCTCAGAAAGAACTTATTTCTTTTTCCTATAGTCAACTAGATGCTCCCTTTTCCCATGGAATTTTCTTGCTTTATAACCTTAACTTCCACATCTATAACATCTTCCCATCCTTTTAAAAGATTTTCCTATGTGTTTCTTTCCACATACTTGACGCATAGGTTTTTTAATATAAATACCTTTATGATTATTAATTGAACTTCTATGGGGATTTGTTTATCACATATAAGATGCCTTATTAAAATCAGCATGGTTCAAGTGGTCAATCATGACTCCCGATAGTTGGTTGAGGGTAACCATAAGAGTTATCATTGTAGCTCACATTTCATTCAGTTGCTCATTCAGAAAACCAACACAGTTTTCATCACATCAACTTTTACTTTGGTGCCTACTAGATCCAGCCATTTACTAAAACCAACAATGTAAGTGTGATTATATCATTAAAATCGTCATATAATATCTTATGAGTAGGGTAAATAATAAGATATATTTATTAATGTTATATTAAGCTCATTCACTATATCTTAAAAAACTATGAATCTTCCTGAAATCCTAAACATTATGGTAAGTTCACTTATGCATAAAGAACACCCTTACCTCTAATGTTATCTAAACCGACCTATGGTAACAACTATAAGTACCCAGCCTTAAACATTACATAATCATGAATTATGTCAAGACTTTTCATTGAGGATATTTTTTGGTTTAGAGGTTTAGAGAATTAGGCCATTACTATTACATATCAACTTTAATATTACACGTAGACACTACTACCTAGTTTCCATTTTTTATAAAATAAAAACTCTTGAAAAAAAGAGTCATGTCTAGTTCAATGTTTTAGATAGCATGACTTTTCATTGATCTCTCCTTGACCCAATTCATATTTATGTCCTATGAATAAAATTTCAAAACTTGGGATGACCATAAAAATCTCAGTAAGGGTTATAAAATATTGAAAATAAACATTATCCTATCAATAAATACAAATCAATGAAACCACAATTTTGAATAATAACATACCTTAGGAAATCATAAGATTTATGAATAACAAACAGAAATCATAAATCATAAAGGTAACTTGGGGAATTCATAACATACATACCTTGTAACTATCACAACTATATATGGAGTCACATTTTAAATACCCATCACTATGTATTCCCTAAATCTCTTAGGAGAAACATTAACGTTTACCTTCGTCACATTTCCCAATGCATTAGAGAGCTATCACGGGCTAACCCTCCCTTGGATTATCACAGAACAACCCGTATATGTAAACAACGCCCAATAACCATAACATATTCAAAACAGATAACACAATCATAAAGTAAATATAACATTTCAACATTACAATCACAAAATATCAAATCATGTTATTGAAATAAACAATGCTTTTTAAAACCATTTAAAACTTTTAGTAAAGTGATTTTTGAATCAAAGGGTACCATACCACTTTAATGCTATTAAATGGATTATCATTTGAAAAAATTAATGTCTATATAAATTAATACTAAAAACCAATTTGAAAACGTGGAAATTAATGAGAAAAATTTAGAAGAATAAATCATTAAAAAATTTTAAACTATATTTTAGTTAAAGAGTTTTTAACAAAATGAGAGACACTTGAATAAAAATAATCGAGGAATAAAATTTAATCAGAACATTATAATATCATGAGAATAAAGGGATTCATGATATAATATTTCAAAGGACAGAATATACACCACATAATAGTGAATTGGTGCATAATAACAATGATGTCCCAATGGAATGTAAATTGAGACGAAATCCTTATAAAAATTGTATCCATAGATAAAGATAAATCAATTACATAATAATGTGTGAAAAATAATAATACACTCAATATAAGTTGATATTAAGCGTGAAAAAATTAGTGGTTATTTAAACTGTTGACCTCACCTGTTTTGATAATCCCAACTATGCTTTTACATACATTGATAATCACAATTAATGTTTATCTATATTCTAATTCGCTCAATCTATGATATTCTACTCTCAAGATGATAATAATATTAAAATAATCCTTGAAATACGATAATCAATTTTTATCCAAGTTTGTATGAGTTTTGAAGTAATTCTAATCCAATCAGATATGTTCTTCATAAAACAAATAAGTGTTAGTCACTGATCTGTGTATAGCTACTGATATAGAGCTACTAGTACTTAGTCTACCAATAGACTTAGTTTACAGATGTACAAAGTCACCGATAAGCTAAAGCTACCAATATGCATATGTCTACCGATACACATAATCACTGGAACTAAGAAAGCTACTGATATACAGAGTCACCGATATATAATGAAGCTACCGATATGGAATAAAGCTACCGATACATAATGAAGCTACTCAGACAAAGCAGAGCTACCAATAGATCAAGAGATAACGATATAATGAAGTCCCCGGTATATAGAGCTACAGATAGAATTAAGTAACCGATATATAGAGATACCTACACCCAAAGTTACAGATACAGAGTCAGGAGTTACCGATACCAAGAGCTATCGATGAAAAGAGTTACCGATGGAAGGTCAATATTACTCAAAGTCCACCGTACACATCTACCAACATGAGGATAATAATGATTGAACAACCAGTCAAACTGTATATTCTCAATACTATTTATTTATTAAGCTAACAGTTAAATTTGATGTTTTTAATGCAGTTAATGTTATATAACCATTTCGGTTGACATGTTTGGGAACCCTACCTAGTACCCCTGAAAAAGGTAATCATTCCCAATTGTCGGTGCTAAATTCTACAAAAGAAAAGATAAAGACCTTGATGGACATTAGTGAACACGAGGTGTGCATACAACGAGAATCAAGGAACTAAACACAAAGGGTGAAAATGAAAAAGGTCTCAACATCATTCAAACATGGCGCATTCACACAAGGAAACATCCCTACTCCATGAGCACTAGATATACACGAAGCAATTCTTCTCTAGAGGAGAACACAAGCATCATCTTGAGTGAAGAACTAAAAAAAACACTTCATGCACTCAGGATGATAAGCTGAAATTGGAACCAAGGAAGAAAATGATACTCTGTTTTTCAGAACAAGATCCCAAGAAGGACTCAGATGATTTTCTGACCCATCAAATGAGTTCATAGCTGCACTACCAATAACTAATGCTTTTCTAAACTCATTCACACTTTCTTTAGTGATTATTTCATTTACATTTCAATCAGTGTGTGTACCCTATTTATTTTACACACACACTATCTCTTGGGCTAAGCTGGAGGATTCTAAAATCCTCATTCAAACTCTTTTAACTACCGTGTATCCCACTGTGGATAGTGGTAGAGGTCTAGTACTAGCTGGACAACTGTGAGCTATTGTCTCTGTTTTCCAACGTAGAACTATGCTAGAGGTCTTTGGAAATATACAGTATTGTACTGTTGTTTACCCTGATCTAGTGTGTGGATCAATTTATATAAATTGTTTTAGAGGACTAAGTCTCGGCTTGATACTGATCCTCTTGGTTACATCTACTGTGCATTTTGGTTTAAGTCATAAGTATACAATATATTTCATATTTTGTTGCTAACTACATTGAAATATAATGTGTTTTAAAGTTACTTTGATAGTTAAATTATCAAGTGTTTATACTTATTTTAAACCTGTAAGTAAGTTTCAAAAGACAATTTAATCATTATATTAAATTAACTAAGACCTAATCAATCTTTGAGAAACTAATTGAACATTTACACTCTGTATAAATTCACAATAGTTTAACTTTGTTTTTAAAATAGGGGGATTTTAAGAGATATATTTGTTACATAAATTTTAATTAGAACTGAATTCACCCCCCTCTTGAGTGTTCACTTCGACCAACATTTGGTATCAGAGGGTGTTTTTATTAACACAACTTTTCAAAACATTCTGTTTTTCAACTGTGATTTTAGGTGCATCTTTAAAGATCATAAATTTCTATTAGTTCTAAATTTTATATCTTTAATATATTTTCTAAAATCTAGTTATGGATAATAGACTAGAATGTGCTACTACTAACCTGCCTCCTTTCTTCAGTGGTACCAACTATGCCCTGTGGAAGCTTAAGATGAAAATTCATTTAGAAATTATTGGTTTTGAAATATGGACTGCTATAGAGTCACAATATAAAATTCCAAAAACTGATATAAATACTTGGGATAAACCTACAATGACTTCTTACAATAATAATTGTCAAGCTATGAATGCCCTGTATTGTGCTTTAGGAGATGAAGAGTTTAATAGAATTTCTGCTTGCAAATCTGCCTATGAAATATGGGATACATTGAGTGTTTATCATGAAGGAACAACGAATGTTAATGAAATGAGGCTGAATACCTATACTATTAAATATTATATTTTTAAAATGAAGACTGATGAACCTATTTCTAACATGTATCCCCGGTTCAATGAGATTGTAAATACTATGATATCTCTTGGAAAGGTTGTTCCTAGAAACGAAAAAATCATGAGAATCTTGAGATGTCTACCAGACCGATGGAGGGGCACTTTTGTTTCAATCATAGAATCATGTGACATTGGTGCTCTCCCTGTTAAAGAGATTATTGGTAAATTAATGATGTATGAGGAAGATATCAATGTGAATAAGGAGGAAGATGATGAACCTAAAAGAAAATCCGTAGCTTTCATGTCTACTGCTTCAAAGAGCAAGGACAAAGACCAAGTTCAATTACAAACTGAATGTTCAATAAGTGAAGATTCAGACTCTGATAGTGATGTTAAAATGGCACAAATATCTAGGATATTTAAGAAGTTATATAGGAAAAAGATATTTTTCGGAAAATCAAACTACAAAAGTAAGTATGACAATAGAGGTATGTTGAAGAAGAACTAGAAAAAATTTGATAAAGAAGACGATATATTCTTCTATGAATGAAAAATGAAAGGGCACATCATGGCTGACTGTCCAAAATTAGAATTCAAAAATAAACATGATTATAAGGAAAATAAGTACAAGAAATCTATTAATGCTACTTGGAGTTCATCAGAAGAAAGCACAAGTGAGTCTGAAGTTTCTGATTCTTAAAATAATCGTGCCAACATGTGTTTCATGACCAACACATCTGAGTTAACCTTAGATACTAAATTTTAAATTCCTATTGTTATGGAGATATTGTATAATCTGATTCTGATTCTGAAGACATGTCTAAGGCTGAATTGTTTGAATATTGTAACATGCTGGAAGAAACATGTAATGAACTTAAGGACAAATATAAGTCACTTAAGAAACAACATGCTCTCACTGCTACTATTAAATCATCCCTTGATGTAGAAAAGGAACAGAATGCTCAACTGTTAAAGGAAAATACATAATTGAAAATGTGTAATGAGAAACTTAAAAAGGATATAGAAAAATTCATAAATGGAAAGGATACTCTAACTCAAATGTTAGGAAAGAAAGTTCCCCAAAATACACTAATGATTTTGAATACCAACCTGGAAAAAGACAGTTCACCAAAACTCGATTTATTCCTAAATCTGGACGAAAGTCTACTTGTTCCAGTTCTGGAAATTTGTATGGTTCAACTAGTTATTAATATGGTAGTAGATCCAATAAATTTTATATTTCAAAATCCATTGACTTTGTAAATTATATGAGGCCCATAAGACAAATCTAGGTACCTAAAGCATTGATTGCTGACCTTTCTGAACCCATGAAGATCTAGGTAACAAAATCATTTTATGTTTAAATCTATGTTGTTGGAAACCATCTTGAAGTGTTCTTACAAAAAGTTATGGTACATGGACATTGGATGTTCAAGGCACATGTATGGATATTACTCATGCTTTAAGATTTTAATCAAAGTTGATGGAGGCCATGTCACCATTTGTGATAATTCTAAAGGATAAATCATCGGCCTAGGCCAGATTGGTAAAACTGATTTAGTTTTAATTTATAATTTTTATTTGTTGATGGACTTATGTATAATCTGTTAAGAATTTCTCAATTATGTGATGATGTCTTTAATGTGAAATTTTTAAATGATTCATGTAATGTTTTTAACTCTAAAAATGTTTTAGTATTTTCTACTTTAAGAAATGAAAATTCTTATGCTATTGATCTGAATTCTTTAGCTAAGCAAAACATTACGTGTTTAAATGCTTTTCATAAAGAGTCATGGCTTTGGCATAGAAGATTAGGAAAATGCATCATCTATTAACATAGGAAATTGACTAGGAATAACTTAGTTAGAGACCTACCCAAGCTTGATTTCCCAAATGACAAAATTTTCAATCCCTATCAAAAGGGAATGCAACATAAATTTTCTTTTAAATCAAAGAATGAAGTTTCAACTTCTCAACCTCTCGAGTTGGTTCACATGGACTTGTTTGGACCTTCTAATGTTTCTAGTTTAAATGGGAAGCAATATGTCTATTTCCTAGTAGATGACTTTTCTTGATAAACTTGGTTATACTTCTTAGCACACAAAAGTGAAGCTTTCTCTTAATTTGTTAAATATTCCAAATCTATAGAAAACCTTAGTGGACTTAAGATTATAACCTTGGGAAGTGATCATGGTCGTGAGTTTGAAAATCATGAGTTTGAATCTTATTGCTCAAACAATGGCTATAGTCACAACTTTTCTTCTCCTAGGAAACCTCATCGGAATGGTGTAGTTGAAAGAAGGAATAAAACCCTTCAAGAAATAGCAAGAACTATGGTGAATGAGTATGACCTGACTATTTATTTTTGGGTTGAAGGTGTGAATACAGATTGTTATTTTTTTAATAGAGTCTTGATTAGACCTATTCTCAAGAAGACCCCATATGAACTATAGAATAATAGAAAAACCAAAGTTAGTTACTTTAGAGTCTTTGGCTGCAAAGTTTTTTTTCCCAATACAAACGATAATCTGGACAAGTTTTCTTCTAAGAGTGATGAAGGAATTTTTAATTGTTATTATTTAACTAGAAAACCCTATAAAGTCTTTAACAAAAGAACCAAATGTGTGGAAGAATCTATTCACATCACGTTTAATGAAATTGATCCACATGAGCCAAAAACCTCTCTTGAAAATCTTGAAGAATATTTGACAGTTCTAGACCATAATGATACCACTAAAGATCCTGCTGTAAAAATATTCAGTTCTAGAATTATTCTATAATACTGTTCTATTGAACCCGAACCTATAGATGAACCTGAAATGTTTATTTCTACC
Source organism: Viscum album (assembly GCA_963277665.1). Lineage (NCBI taxonomy): Eukaryota > Viridiplantae > Streptophyta > Magnoliopsida > Santalales > Viscaceae > Viscum > Viscum album. Next base: position 1,255,177,114 of record OY728141.1, read on the forward strand.
TTTACTAGATCAACTAGGATTTTAAAGAATCATCATTTAGATATTATTGTAGGTAATCTTGATAGAGGGACACCGACTAGAGATTCTCTGAGAAACCACGTTCATCATCAAGCTTTTCTTTCACAGCTAGAACTAAAAAAGTCAATGATTCAATCAATGATGAATTTTGGGTAATGGATATGCAAGAATATTTAAATCTATTTGAAAGAAACAACGTCTGGGAATTAGTTGACAGACCCAAGGACACTTTGACAATAGGAACTAAATGGGTTTTTAGAAACAAAGTTGATGAGTCTAGAAATATAGATAGAAAAAATCTAGGCTCGTTGCACAAGGATATAGTCAAGAGAAATGTATATAATATGAGAAAACCTTTCCTTCTGTAGAAAGATTAGAAGCCATTAGGATCTTACATTCCTATGTTGCTCATCTGAATTTCAAGTTATATCAAATCGATGTCAAAAGTGATTTTCTAAATTGTTTTATAACTGAAGATGTTTTCGTTGAACAACCACCTGGATTTACTAATACTCATTTTCCAAATCAAGTTTTTAAACATTCTAAATCTTTATATGGTTGCAAACAAGCTCCAGGAGATTGGTACGATAGACTTAGTAATTTTTTTATTTCAAAACGTTTTAATAAAAGGATTGCTGGTCGAAATTTTTTATTAAAAGAATTTCTAAAGATGTTTTAATAGTACAAATCTATGTTGAAGATATTATTTTTGGATCTTCTAAACATTCTTTATGTAATGATTTTTCAAAGAGTATGAAAAATGAATTTGAAATGAGTTTAATCGAAGAACTTAAATATTTTCTTGGATTTAAAGTTTTTCACAATGAAAATTGTATTATTTTGAATCACAGTAAATATAAAAAGGATATTTTAAAATGTTTTGGTTTGGATAGTATTAAGGAATGTGATATTCTTATGAGTACAGTCTGTAAATTGGATCCAGATGAAACCGGGAAACCAGTTGATCAAACCAATTATAGAGGTATGATTGGAAGCTTACTTTACCTTACTACTAGTCGACCAGATATTATGTTTAGTGTATTTATGTGTGAAAGATTTCAAGCTAATCCAAAATAATCTCATTTCCTTGTTGTTAAAAGAATTTTTAAGTATCTAATACACACTATAAACTTTGGTTTGTTTTACCCAAAAAGAGAATCCTATGATTTAATGAGTTATTCAAATGCTGACTTTTCTGGTTTCAAGTTGGATAGAAAAGGAACATATGGAACATGTCATTTATTGGGAAAATCCATAGTATCTTGGTGTAGTAAATAGCAGAATTTTGTAGCTTTGTCCACTACCGAAGCAGAGTATATAGCTGCTGGTAGTGGTTGTGCACAAATTCTGTGGATGAAACATACTCTTTTGGAATATGGATATGATTTTAAACACGTTTCTATCAACTGCGACAACATTAGTGCAATAATCATTTCATAGAATCATGTGTCTCATTTGAGGACCAAACACATTGATGTAAGGCACCATTTCTTAAGATATCATTACCAAAAGGGTGATATTACTCTTGAATTTACAGGCATTGAACATCAATTAGTTGAAATTTTCACCAAACCTTTGAGTTCATATAGGTTAAGTTACATTAGACATGATTTGGGAATGATTATCCTTTATCGTTAAATACCTCACCAATGTAATACCTCACCGATGTAACCTCACCGATGTAACCTCAACGATGTAACCTCATGGATGTAACCTCACTGATGTAACCTCGCTGATGTGACCTCACTGATGTAACCTCACAGATGTAACCTCACCGATGTTACCTCACCGATGTAACCACACCGATGGACCTCACTAATAGAAATTCTCACCGATATACCATACCGATGAGTGCGCTGTTTTAATCTTCTGTCTGCCACCAGAATATGAATCATTTTTACTTTATTTCATTTTATTTATTTATTTTATGATTCCTAAATGATAAAAACTTTGTCATAGTCACATCTCAATCCACTAAGCCTCAAACCCTTACTCTCAATCCTTAGCTCCTGAATATCTCGAGAACCCTAAATCCCTCGTAACTATGATGGAAAAAACAAAACATCATACCATCAGAGATGACACTAATGATCTGAAAGAAAAGAAGCCGTAGTCTGAGCTAGAAGGAATTATAAGTGTTGGTAGAACTAGGTTAGGTAGGCGACCATTGAATCCTCATTTGCAGAATAGACTTATTGTGATTGAAAAACGGCTTTGTGTGGAATGGTTGTTGCCTAGCAAGTCATTAGTTCTCGAAGTGGTGGAAGAACAAAAGTGGGTAGATTGATTTTCGAAAAACAATGGCCCCTACTATCTGAAGCTAGTGAATCAATTTTATGAGTTTTTATGCTTTGAGAAATCAGAAGATGAGAACCGAGTGACTTCTTTTTTTGAATGTAATGGAGTTTTATTTTTCGTAGTTGAGTGGGATGAATGCATGAAGGATCCACATGAAGGTGTATCTGAATATTTCTCGAAAGCTATTCCACCTACAAGTGATATATTTTATTATGATACTTCCTTGGAGGAGATCACAGGTGATATAAATCAAAGACAAGTAGTGGCTGCTGAAATGGATGGAGAGAACAAATTACTGTTCAAATTTGTTCAGCAAGTCTTAATACCAAGGAGAGGAGACTTTTCAAGTTCATGATATAAGTATATCTATCTCCTGCATCTCTTGAGACATTGTGTAAAAGTGAATCTGTGCAGATTGCTGATGATCCAAATAGAAGACATGACAAATCCAAAATCAAAGAATAATGTCTTATTCATTGCCAAGTTGATCTCAGTGATGATTAAAGTGAAAGGGGTAGCTGAGTCTCAAGATGAGATAGTGGTGTTAAGGAATAAATTTTGTATCACAACCACTTTTTTCAAATACATGATGATAAATTGGAACCCATGTAGAGGAGAGTGGGTTAATGATGACGAGATGGTATATGATAAATTCAATCATGTGAAACATCAATCAAGACCTAAGGATGTGAGGGATCCAGGTCTAAGACCTAATGAATAAGAACCTGAGTATAGTGATGACACTGAAGAAGGAGAGAATTCTACAGATGATGGAAGAGATCCAGACGTACCTCTAAGTCCTGTGGCTGAAATTTTATCTTCAAAAAAGGAAGCCTTAGTAGAAGAAGAGACACATGCTGATAAGGAATACCAGCCAGCCCTGGAGCATAAAGAAGAAAAAGAGAATGAATCTGAAGCCTATGATTATGTAAGATTAAGTATGTGTCCATTAATTTAAAGCTCAGCTGTGCCTACTGAGGATATAGTAGGATAAATGGAAGAAGATGTAACTAATTCAGAGGATCCTCCTGCTGTTGAAGAGATGGAATTTATAGTAGAAGATTCTCTTGATGAAGAAAGACCTATTGAGATTGCTGTTGTTGTACATGGGAATTCACCCATTGAGGGGGATCATTAAAACAAGTTTGGATGTGTGTTAGTGGCTGTTGATATTGAGGACTGTTAAGAAGACCCAGGTTTTGTTGTTTTTGGATTAGACTATCCTGATTCTGATAATGAGGCATCCCTCAAGAGACCAAAGATTATTTATGATGTTGAGACTGAGTTGTTACCTGAAGATGTGGTCAGAATGCATAACCTAGATATTTTGAAGAAAAATCTTAAGGACAATTTTGTGGAATATACAAATAACATGGAAGCTTCACTTGTGTCATAAATCCAATCGATTATGACTGACTCAGTTGTCAATATAGCCTCCAAAAGAGAACCTGTTGTAATTTATCATGCTGATATGATCACCAGGGATGATCTTGAAAACTTAAATGATGAGAAGAAGGAGTCCTTTGGTGCTTCTCTTACTGAGTTGAAGCACTTCTTTGTTGAAGATATGAGAAATTTGGAAAAAACTTTTGAACTCTCTCTGGGTTGTAATTTGTCAACCTTTGTGGCAGAAATAGTGGAAGAAGTTACAGACTGCCAGACTCAAGTATATAGACTGGAAGCTATTGTTGAAACCCTAAAGAAATCTGTTATCTCTTTAGACTCTTACATGAGTTCAAAATATCAAGCAGACAAGGACTTAGCATATGTCAAAATCTTTTGAAGCCAGATGGTTTCAGTATTCGAAGGTTTTAAAACCTCCATGAAAGATCATTGTCACGACCCGTCCTCAGGGCTCGTGCCGTGAATACCCCAAGCCCGCCTTCCATAGGCCAGGGGCTGGCGACTAGCACCAAGGTGTAATTCCCGATTAAGGGGAAGGCATTTCCTTTGTAAAGTAAAACAACACCACAGAGCAACAAAGTAGTAGAAGCAAACACTAAGTAAAAACTGGGTACAAAGTAAGTGTGGAAAAGTAAGTGGGCCAGAATACAAACCCAAACTGAAAGTAAAGTACAACAAGAAAAGGGAGTACAACAACTGAAAAGTAAATCCGCAGCCTTGATCCATCCATTGGAAGTCCCACTTGAAGGGTGGGTACAGATAGCCTCCACAGCTTCTCGGGTTCAGCCGTCTACTCCGAATACACCCTGCCGAGTGGTCCACCTCTGGGTACCGACCTGCTCGTCGTTCCACATCCAGGTTCAGTTCTATCTGTCATCTGCAACCAACACAACATAGTGCGGGCATACCCCGTGCATGGGTGAGTATAAGCTACTCAGTAGGGACCCCGAGACCCCCGAAGGTCTCCCAGAATCCACAAAGGATAATCCACAAAGGAAAGATACAATCATGAAGTAACATCCGACATTACTTAGGTATATGACCATACATATACCTAAGTTATCAATTCTAGTTCGGCCCAACACCCATGCCCATGTTCGATCACATCCAGACAGGATAGCACAACACAATCCACATAGGAAAGAAAATCAAGGTTCAGCTCACACATGTATACTTCTTCGTAATACGATAGAGATGATCATGTGTAGTCACTGATTCATCTAATCCGTCGTACCCACACATGATCGATAGGTACTAACCCCCGTAATGACCCACAAAGGATCGATAGGTAACTAACCCCCACAATGACCCGCACAAGATCAATCCCACACAGGATCTGTAGGCGCTGGCCCACACATGACCGCTAAGAGTTGACCCACACAGGATTTGACCCACACATGATCGGTAGCACTGATCCACGTAGGATCGCTGAGTGTTGTAGTCGTCACCGTCGAATCCACGGCAGAATTTATGTATAATCGTCATCGTTGTCGCAGTTACAGCCAGCTTTAGGGTTCCCGCACACAGCAAGCTCGTTCGGGAGGGTCCGCTCCACAAGACGAGGGGCTGATACATCAACTGACACATAGTCTGGAGTTGATGTATCCAAAAGTTCCATATCGTCAATAGGAACTCAACGTCACAGACGGCGCGTCAATAAGACGCCCGGTCTGAGAGTTATTGGCCTTTTCGTCCTAGGTGCCCAGTTGGTTTTTAAGTTAAAACCAACCCGACCGTACTCCAACAGCATCCAAACCTCAAGTGGAGTAAGCCAAAAGGTCTTTCACACTAAGAGGAATCCATCAATATTGACGGCACGTCAATCGGACGTCCATAGCTCATGTTATAAGTGTTTTCGCTCCAAGGGCCCGGTTGGTTTCGTGTACGAACCAACCCGGCCGAACACAAAGTTCTTCGAAACCTTGAGTGCAATATATGAAACAACCGTCTCGATCCAAGGATCAAATCGCAGTTGACGGTGCGTCGATCGGAGGTCCCCAGCCCATGTTATGGGAAAAAGACCGAAAGAGGTCCGGGAGTGGGGGTTTCGGGCCCGGACCAATCCGCCCCGAGACCCCCTAGGTCAGCCCGAACCGGGTCGACCGGACCCGAGTCCAGGTCTGGCTGCTTGGGCGCGGCCCGGCCCATCGGCCCGGCCTGGGCGTGTTCGGCCGGACCAGGTGCCCAAGGGGCCAGGTGGCTCGGCTGTAACAGCCGTGCAGTGAAGGGGGGCGCGCTTCCCCCCGCGTAGTAAAGCCGCGAGCCCCATGTGGGGGGCTGCACCTACTGGCCAACTGGGGGATACGAACCCCCGGTTTTCCCATGACCGGCCGACCCGTTTTGGCAGGCTGGTTGTTGCCGCCATGGGACCGGCATGGGCCGGTCCCCCTGCTCCGACGCCGGCGGCCCGGAACCGGCCGCCGATCCCTGCTTCGCCGTGGCCTCAGCTGCAACCTCAATCCGTCCGGCGCGGCACGACGGCACCCCGCCCCTCTGCCGCGGCCCTGCTCCGGCCATGGTGTCTTCATGGTTCCTTCGAGGTTCTCCGGTGCGGCGCAACGACGCCGCACCTTTGTTCGACTTCAACGGCGTGGCGCGACGGCGCCGCGCACCCTTGCCGTATGATCCCACGCAGTGCCGTTGTACCGCGCCGCTTTCCTACGAACCAGATCAACAAAACATTCAAGGGAGGAGGGTCGGCCTGGTTTGTGCAGTCCTTCCTCCTCCCGTTAATTGATAGAAAGCAGCAATGTTTCACGAAGAACGGGAATGGAAGTAATCAGGAACAAAAAATTAAAAATAAACCCCTACCTCGAGCGTAGTCGTCGAACGAGGTTGTGGCAGAAAGGGACGTCGCGGAATTGATCGCCGCGAAAGAAGGAGGATCATCGCGTCGCGGAGGAATGGTGTCTCCCTTCCTTTGACGTGGAATGAAAGAAAGAGGTGATGCACGTCGGGTCTTCGATCTCCAGGGAAGGCGTTCTTCGTGTTCTTCGCGTTCTTCGTCGAGGAGGAAGAACTTCAAGACTTTTAGAAAAATCTCCAAAACCTCTCACAACCCAAAACATTAATAAAATAAGAGTTGTCTTATTTTATTACTCAAGCCATGCATTTTAAAATTCAAAAACGAATAAAACAATTAATTGAATTAATTGCAACGTTTAAACTGCCCAATTAATGAGGCGTTTATTAACCAGATTAAACACAAGGGTTGACATCAATAAAAGGGGGGGGGGGTGCGGGTGCGTTACTTAATAAAAGGAGGGGGTTTGAAAAAGGTAGGACTCGTGTGGGTCCCACCTCACAAATATCCTACAAAGTGGGTAGGATATTGTGGGTCCCACTTCATCCACTTAGTTTAGGTTAAACAAAAATAAAATAAAATTGGTTGCACCACTTTTATTTTATACCTTTACTGAACCGCAAAAATTTAAAACCACACCCGAGCAAATGCAACTCAAGAAAAGGTGTTTCTAAGAAATTACCGGCTATGTGATTCCATAGGTGTCCTAGGATTTTGATTCTGAGCACCGGTTCAAATGTTATAAAAACCCGCTCGTTCGTTCACTGAATGTACCTGAGCTATCCTTCGGAAAAAGATTCTGAGCACACCGGACCTCAGAATCAGTTGCCGTTAGAAACTGTGTTCTTGTAAAATCCAAAAGAAAATTAAGAAAAAAATTTCCCTTGAATTTTAATGACCTTTACATTACTCCCACTTCAGGGCTTTACGTCCCCGTAAAGATACATCATAAACTAGGGAAACAAAAGTGGGTACTGAGCACGCATCTGAGCCTCCCGCTCCCAAGTGCTCCCCTGGATGTTCCCGTGCTGCCATCTGATGCGCACTAGAGGAATCGACCGTCCACGTAGGACCTGCTCCTAACGATCCTCAATCTCCACCGGGACCTCTGAAAAAGTCGCCCCTTCATCAATGTCCAGCTCCCCATGGTCAATGATATGCGTTGGGTCATGCACATATCTCCTCAACTGGGATACGTGGAAGACATCGTGCACCTGGTGCAATTGAGGTTGTAGATCCAGGCGATAAGCCACCTCGCCAATCCTGCTGAGTAGCTAGAATAGTCCGATGAAGCGTGGAGACAACTTTCCGCCTCGTCCAAATCTCTGTAATCCATGGCGAGGTGAGACCCACAAGAAGACATGGTCGCCATCCCTGAACTCTAGTGGCCTCCGCCTCCTCTCAGCATAAGACTTCGACCAGCTCTGAGCTGTCCTCATCCGCTCCTGGATGACCTGGACATTTTCTGTCATGGCCTAGACCATCTCCGGTCTCACAAGTGCTGACTCCCCAGGGTCTGTCTAGCACATAGGTGATCTGCAAGGTCGGCCGTACAACGCCTCGTATGGTGCCATCCCGATGGTGTAGTGGTAGTGGTTGTTGTACGCGAAATCCACCAAGGGTAGGTGGTCCTCCCAGCTGCGACTCAAGTCGAGGACACATGCGCGAAGCATATCCTCGAGAGTCTGAATGGTACTCTCCATCTGACCATCTGTCTGAGGGTGAAAGGCGGTGCTCAGATGTAGCTGCGTCTCGAACACCTCCTACAACCCCTTACAAAGCCGGGAAGTAAAGAGAGCATCTTGATCAGAGATGATAGATGATGGCACACAATGAAGCCATACAACCTCTTGAACGTAGAGACGTCCCAAGCTCTCCACTGAGTCCTGCTCTCTGATGGGTAAGAAGTGAACCGACATGGTGAGTCGGTCAACAATCGCCCAAATGGAGTCGTGACCTCTGGAAGTGTGTGGAGTTCAACTCACGAAGTCCCTAGATATCACGTTCCACTTCCACTCTGGGACCTCCAAGGGCTGCACCAAGCCAGCTGGTACCTGGTGCTCTGCCTTCACCTACTAGAAGGTGAGGCATCGAGAAATGAACTCTTCCCCATCCTTTTTTAGGCCCGGCCACCAGTGCTGTTGTCTGAGATCCTGGTACATCTTCACCACTCCAGGATGTACCGCCAAATGGGAAGTGTGAAACTCTCTCAGCACATCCTCCCGTAAGGAAACTGGTACCAAGGTACGTCCTCTGAAAAGGACATCGTGCTCTCCTCCTAAATAGAAACCATCAAGTGCATGTCCTTTGGATATCTGCACACGCTGCGTCTCACAGTCGGCATCCCCACGCTATGCCTCTCTGACCCACTGCAGTAGCGGAGGAGTGACTGTGAGTGACTGAAGAAAGGTTGCTCCATCTCTATCTACGAAGGATATTTGCAAAGCAGGTAACTGCTCGGTCGCCTCCCCAAGTAGCTGAATGCCCGTCATCCTACTGAGAACATCGGCTACCACTTTCCCCTTTCCAGGAGTATAGACTATCTCAAAGACATAGTCCTGGAGGAACTCGAGCCATCACCGCTATCTCAAGTTTAGGTTCTTCTGCGAGAAGATGTACCTGAGACTCAGATGGTCAGAATATACTGTAAAGCGCTCGCCCATCAGATTGTGTCACCACATCTTCAGTTCGAAGACCACTGATGCTAACTCCAGGTCATGGGTAGTGTAGTTCTTCTCATGCTGCCTCAAATGACGTGATCCATAGGTGATCACAGCCCGCTCCCGCATCAAGACACATCTGTGTCTGGTCCCTGATGCATCGCAGAAAACTACGTACCCAACTCCCTCCTCAGGTAGCGTCAAGATAGGCGCGCTGGTCAATCTCTGTCTCAGATCCTGGAAGCTCTGCTGACATCTATCTGGCCACACAAAGGGTTTCCCCTTCTTCGTCAAAGCTGAGAGTGGTTCCGCAACTCTGGAGAAGTCTGTCACAAATCTCTGATAGTATCCATCTAGTCCCAAGAAACTTCGCACCTCTGTCACGCTCCTGAATGGCTGCCAAGCTAACAATGCCTCGATCTTCATAGGATCCACCACAAATACCACCTCAGAGATGACATGTCCCAATAAGTGGACCTCACGTATCTAGAACTGACACTTCGAGAGATTTCCATAAAGATGGTGCTCTCGGAGTGTGTTTAGTATGACCCGTAAGTGGTAGGCGTGCTCCTCCACAGTCGTCGAGTATATCAAAAAGTTGTCAATGAAGGCCATGACAAATTGATCGAGGTATGGTTGAAAGACCTTGTTCATGAGGCCCATGAACACTGATGGAGCATTGTTCACGCCGAAAGGCATAACCAAGAGCTCATAGTGGCCATACCGACATCTGAAGGCCGTCTTCTGCATGTCCTCATCCCGAACTTTGAGCTGACGAAAGCCTGATCTATGGTCTATCTTCGAGAACCATTGTGCTACCTTGAGCTGATCGAAGAGGTCATCAATCCTTGGTAGTGGATACATGTTCTTCACTGTCACCAGGTTCAGGTGACTATAGTCAACACAAAGTCGCAAGCTCCCGTCCGCCTTCTTGGCAAACAATATCGGGGAAGCCCAGGGTGAAACACTGGGTCGGATGAATCCCTTTCCCTACAAGTCCTCCAACTATACCTGTATCTCTCGAAGCTCAGCGGGAGCCATCCGATATGCTGGGGTGGATATCAGGGCTCTCCCGGGATATAGGTCAATATAAAATTCTACCTCTCTACGAGGAGGTAGCCTGGGACGTCATCGGGGAAAATGTCCGCATACTGATCCACCACTGTAGGAAAAAACAGGACTCCACACATCATCTGCTCCTAGGATGAGGCTAGCCAACTGATGAGTGATGGGGTGTCATCTCTTTTGCGAGAGTCCATCCTTTGCTACAATGTCTCCCTTCTCTCCGGTGAAGGTGAACTTTCTCCCGTCGGTGTGTATACATCACACCTTCTGCCTAATACAGTCAATCTGAGCATGGACTATAGAAAACCAATCCTTTCCCAAGATGATGTCGTAAGGCCTCGACGCTGCTTCAAGAAGATCCCAGCCAAAGATCTCACCTCCTAGAGTAAGCTCACACTGCCGGCACCAGTGCGTAAACGTCGAGTCTGCTCCCGTAGGAGTCTCTAGCCGTGAGGATCGAGCCAACGGCTCTGTCGGAATCTTCGTGCTCCGTACAAGGGCAGTGACTATGAAAGAATGACTCACTCCTGTGTCTATAAGAACTACAGCAAGGGTGGAATAGACATAGATAGTACCTCGAATCATCTCAGGTGCGCCGTGGTCATAGGCCTCCGCTGCCTGAAGCTGTGTCTGTCTCTGCCTGCCAGCTCCCTGTGGTCGGGGTGGACCTCCTGGGGGGGTGGAGGTAGAGCCTGAAAGCGTCGCCCACCACCTGTTGCTCGACCATCTCCTCTACCTCACCTGCCTGCTACCTGCGGACCACCACGGTCAACCCTCTGCCTCTTCCTAGGTGGCCCCTCAACCGTCTGATGCTCCTCCACACGGCGGGCCGGGCAGTCACGAGCCATGTAGCCATGCCCGCCACATGCGTAGCCCTGTCTGCCTCTCGAAAGACTGGCTATGTATTGTGCTCCCCAAACCACTGAGCCAGTGTCCTGAGGTTGACCACTTGTGGGTCTGGTTTGTCTGGACCCATGTGTCATCCGTCGACTGCCATCTGTAGAAGACTCTGCTACGTACCGCCCTGCGGTAGGTCTCGCCACTAGTGTAGACTCAGCAAGAAAGCTCTCGATGGGGAGGGCTCACTCCAGTACCCCTTCCTATGTCGGAATGATTAGGGAGATCAGCGATGCCCTAATCTCCTACCTCAATCCCTGCTCGATTTCCAAGACCGGAAGAATGGGTCAAGTACAATGTCCGTTGAATAGAGCGAGAGATCTGTAAATCTCGTCGAGCACTGGGTGACTGTCAAGCTACCTTGCCGCAGCTGTAGAAGCTCCTGGATTCACACAACATGAAGGGTGTCAGGGAAGAACTCTGAGCGGAAGAGGCTCTCAAAGTCCATCCAGATGAGAGATGCCTCGTCGTGCACCTGGAGCATCAAGCTCCACCATCTGCCTGCTGCCACGTGCATGAGGATCGCTGCGAGGATCACCATGAGGTATGATGGTGTCCCCACTAACCTAAAAACTCATACAACTGCCTCCAGCAAATCCTCTGTTGCCTGATGGTCTGTCTCCCTGCGGAACATGGGCGGTTGTGGATGCTGAAACTCGTGCAGTGCACTTAGGCGATGTGCATCGTCCGTGGCTGGGGATGGTAGCCTCAGTGGCTCAGCGGGGAGAGGTACCGTCGGTGCCTCTACTGTCAAAGGGCCATGTACTGAGGCCTCGTTTCTTGGTGGGCTATCATCACACACAACGCTCGGAACCCTAGCTGGCTGCCGTCGTGGGGCCACCCTGAAAAAAAACTGGTGCGCCACGGTCAAACAGTATACCTGGTGAGCTGACACAATGTAATCACAAAGAAAACATAAAACACAAATGCAATCAATGTTTTCGTGCATTAAGTCAGAAATCAGAAGTCAGGGTCCTGGTGTACGGATATGTCGGCCGCCGCACCAACAATGTACTCCCTGGACTAATAACCACACTCAATACTCATAACATTATTGCATCACATAGAAAAATATCAGAGTCATTTGTTCTGCGGTAGAACAGAACTCCTTTGATGACAATTTGTCACGACCCATCATCGGGGCCCGTGCCGTGACTACCCCATGCCCACCTTCTATAGGTCAGGGGCTGGCGACTAACACCAAGGTGTAATTACCGATAAAAGGAAAGGCATTGCATTTGTAAAGTAAACCAACACCACAGAGCAAGCAAGCATTAGAAGTAAACAATAAGTAAAAACTGGGTACGAAGTAATTGCGGAAAAGTAAGTGGGCCATAATACAAACCCAAACTGAAAGTAAAGTACAACTAGAAAAGGGAGTACAACAATTGAAAAGTAAAGATGCAGCCTCGAGCCATCCACTGGGAGTCCCACCTGACGGACAGGTATAGATAGCCTCCACAGTTTCTTGGGTCCAGCCGTCCGCTCCAAATACACCCCACCCAGTGTCCCACCTCTGGGTACCGACCTACTCCTCGCGCCTCATCCACATTCAGCGTTGTCCGTCGTCTGCAACCAACACAACGTAGTGCGGGCATAGCCCACACAGGGGTGAGTATAAGCTACTCAGTAGGGACCCCGAGACCCCCGAAGGTCTCCTAGAATCCACAAAGGATAATCCACAAAGGAAAGATACATTCACGAAATAACTTTCGACACTACTTAGGTATATGACCATACATATACATATGATATCAATTCTTGTTCGGCCCAACACCCGATCCCATGTTCGATCACATCCACACAGGATAGCACAACATAATCCACATATGAAAGCAAATCAAGGTTCATCTCACACAGGTATACTTCTTCGTAAGACGATAGAGATGATCAGATGTAGTCACTGATTCATCCAAGCCATCGGACCCACACATGATCGATAGGTACTCACCCCCGCAATGACCCACAAAGGATCGATAGGTAACTAACCCCCGTAATGACCCACACAGGATCAGACCCACACAGGATCTGTAGGCGCTGGCACACACAGGACCGATGAGCACTGACCCACAGAGGATCTGACCCACACATGATCGGTAGCACTGATCCACGTAGAATCGTTGAGTGCTGTAGTCATCGCCATCGAATCCACAGAAGATTTCTGTACAGTCATCATTGGCGTCGCAGTCGCAGCCAGCTCTAGGGTTCCCGCACACAACAAGCTCGTTCGAGAGGGTCCACTCCACGAGCCAAGGGGATGATACATCAACTGACACATAGTCCGGAGTTGATGTATCCAAAAGTTCTGTATCATCAACAGGAACTCAACGTCACAGATGGCGCGTCAATCAGACGCCCGGTCTGAGAGTTATTGGCCTTTTTGTCCCAGGGGCCCAGTTGGTTTTTAAGTCAAAACCAAACCGACTATACTCAAACTTTGTCCAAACCTTGAGCGATGTAATCCAAAAGGTCTGTCTCACTAGGAGGAATCCATCAATGTCAACAGCACGTCAATCGAACGTCCGGAGCTCAAGTTATAAGTGTTTCCACTCCAAGGGCCCGATTGGTTTCGTTTACGAACCATCCCGGCTGAAAACAAAGTTCTCCGAAACCTTGAGTGTAATATACTGAAACGACCATCTCGATCCAAGGATCACATCGCAGCTGATGTGGTGTCGATCGGAGGTCCCCAGCCCATGTTATGGGAAACAGATCAAAAGAGGTCCGGGAGTGGGGGTTTCGGGCCCGGACCGATCCGGCCCGAGACCCACTGGGTCGGACCGAACTGGGTCGACCCGACCTGGGTCCGGGTCCGGCCGCTTGGGCGTGGCGCGGCCTTGCTGGCATGGCCCGGCCTGGCCTGGGAGCAGCCTGACCCTACCTGGGTGCGGCCCGACCTGGCTTGGGCGGCCCGGCCTGGGCGCGCTCGGCCTCGCCCGGTGGCTAGGCAGCTCGACCGTAATGGCCGAGCGGTGAAGGGGGGTGTGCTGCCCCCCCGCATAGTAAAGTCGCAGACCCCATGTAGGAGGCTACACCTGTTGGCCAACCGAGCGTTACGAACCCCCGGTTTTCCCCTAACCGGCTGGCCCGTTCTGGCCGGCCGGCTCCTGCTACCACGGGACCGGCATGGGCCGGTCCCCCCTGCTCCGACGCCGGCGGCCCAGAACCGGCCGCCGATCCCTTCTTTGCTGCTGCCTAATCCGCAGCCTTGATCCGTCCGGTGCGACGCGACGGCACCGCGCCCATCCGCCGCGGCCCCGCTCCGGTCGCGGTGTCTTCGAGGTTCCTTCGAGGTTCTCTGGAATAGTGCGATGGCTCCGCACACCCTTGTTGTATGATCCCGCACGGTGTCGTTGCACCGCACCGCATTCCTTCAAACCGCATCAACATAACTTACAAGGGAGGAGGGTCGGCCGTGTTTGTGCGGTCTGGCCCCCTCCCTTTAATCGATAGCAAGCGGAAAAGTTTCACGAAGAACGACAATGGAATTAAACAGGAACAAACAATTAAAAATAAACCCCTACCTCGAGCGTAGTCGTCGAACGAGGTTGTCACGGAAAGGGACATCGCGGAATTGATCGCCACAGAAGAAGGCGGATTGTCGCGTCATTGAGGAACGTTGTCTCCCTTCCTTTGACGTGGAAAGAAATAATGAGGTGGTGCGTGTCGGGTTGTTGATCTCCGAGGAAGGCGTTCTTCACGTTCTTCGAGTTCTTCGTCAAGGAGAAAGAACTTCAAGACTACTAGAAAAATCACCCAAACCTCTCACAACCCAACAACTTTAATAAAATAAGAGTTGTCTTATTTTATTACTCAAGCCATGCGTTTTAAAAATCAAAAATGAATCAAACAATTAATTGAATTAATTGCAACGTTTAAACTACCCAATTAATGAGGCATTTATTAACCAGATTAAACGCAATCGTTGAATTCATTAAAAAGGGGGGTGCAGGTGCGTTACTTAATTAAATGAGGGGGTTTGAAAAAGGTGGGGCTCGTGTGGGTTTCACCTCACAAATATCCTACCAAGTGGTTAGGATATTGTGGGTCCCACTTCATCCACTTAGTTTAGGTTAAACAATAATAAAATAAAATTGGTTGCACCACTTTTTTTTTATTCCTTTACTTAACCCCACAAATTAAAAACCACACCCGAGCAAAGACAACTCCGGAAAAGGTGTTTCTAAACAATTATCGGCGCTGCGATTCAATCGGTGTCCTCATATTTCGATTCCGAGCATCGGTTCAAAAGTTAGAAAACCCCGCTCTTTCGTTCATTGAACGTACTCGAGCTAAACTTCGGAAAAAGATTCCGGGCACACCAGGCCTTGGAATCAGGTGTCGTCAGAAACTGCGTTCTTGTAAAATCCCAAAGAAAATTAAGAAAAAAATTTCCCTTCAATTTTACAGATCTTAACAGTCATGTTAAAACCCAGGATTCCGAAGTCCAAAATCATATCAGTGGGTTCATCAAAAACTTCAAGGAAACAGATCCTTCTCTATTGGTTCTATTGCTTCTATACCATCAATGGATGTGGGTCAGATTCGAGCTGTGATGATGGATGAGCTTGGTTCATCATCAACCAGTGGCTTTGTGGACTCATCTTACCTGAGAAAATTTGTGATTTATACTAGATATTCAACTAGAGAAATAATGAATATAGTACAAGACTATATGAGAGAATCTTATACCTTTCAGAAATAAATGAAGGACAAGGTGTACTCTTATTTTCAAAAGTTTTACACCAAGCATTAACTCAACAATCATTTCGAACATCTGTTAGAAAACCTGAAGTTACATCCTATCAATCAAACCTTCAGAGAGCAAGTCAGAAAACTAAGGGAATTGACTCCATCCTTGGAAAAATTCATGGGGAACAAGGATGATTTCATATCTGCTATGGAGAGAGGAGGAGGAATAATTATGGATTTCAGAAATCTTTTGCTACCTTTCCTGCATGTCGATGCAAGGCTAGTGATTGTACCTCTAGGCTTACCTGCCTCTGCCTCTACTGCTTATCTTGCTCAGATGACTCCATCCCAATCCATTCGAAACCTTACACCTATGATCACACAAAGAACTCCTCAGTATATTACCGACACAGTTTTTGTGTCTCAGCCTCCTGTGATCATCTCTGGAATTCCTAAGCCTTCACCAGCATCCACGCAGTCTGAATCCTCTTCTGTTTCAAAGGGTAAATCTCACATTGAAGATTTGGATTTAACAAGTGGCTAAGATGTTTGATAGTATTCCCTTGTATTTAGTTTTATTTCTATGTACCTTTTTGAAACCTATAATACATTAGGATTTATTTTCCTTCTCATCTTGTTCTATTCTATTAAATGTTTCCCACTTTTTTCTTATCACAAAGGGGGAGAAATATTATCTATCTAAGTATCA
Source organism: Viscum album (assembly GCA_963277665.1). Lineage (NCBI taxonomy): Eukaryota > Viridiplantae > Streptophyta > Magnoliopsida > Santalales > Viscaceae > Viscum > Viscum album. The sequence goes on from OY728141.1 coordinate 1,255,193,660, forward strand.
AAGAGGGAGAAATATTCTCAAAGGGGGAGCAATATTATCTATGGAACAGCTACCATGCTTTTCCCCTCTGATATCATTGCATTTAATTCCACCTCTGATACATTATATTCTATAACATACTATTTTCTATGAGATAATTGCATTTAATGACATATACTCTGATACAACTACTCATGGTTTTAAAACTATAATATCATAAGTTGTGATTACCAAAAAAGGGGGAGATTTTTTACCTCACATGTTTTGATAATCCCAATTATACTTTTACATACTTTGACAATCCCAATTAATGGTTATCTATATTCTAATTTTCTCAATCAATGATATTCGAATATCAAGATTATAATAATATTAAAATAATCCTTGAAATATTTTAATCAATGTTTATCCATGTTTGTATGAGTTTTGAAGGAATTCTAATTCAATCAGATATGTTTTGCATAAAACATATAAGTGTTAGTCACTGATCTGCGTATAGCTATAGATACAGAGCTACCAGTACTTAGTCTACTGATAGACTTAGTCTATCGATATACAGAGTCACCGATATGCTAAAGCTACTGATATGCATAAGTGTATCAATACACATAATCACTGGAACTATGCAAGCTACCGATATACAGAGTCACTGATACCGAATGAAGCTACCGATACAGAATGACACTACCGATACAAAGCAGATCTACAGATAGATCAAGAGCTACCGATAGAATGATGTCACCAGTTTATAGAGCTACTGATAGAATGAAGTCACTGGTATATAGAGCTACCAATACCAAAAGTTACCGATACCGAGTAAGGAGTTACCGATACCAAGTGCTACCGATGCAAAGAGATACCGATGGAAGGTCACTGTTACAAAAATTCCATCGTACACATCTACCAACAGGAGGATACTAATGATTGACCAACCAGTCAAACTCTATATTCTCAATACTATTTATTTATTAAGCTAACGGTTACATTTGATGTTTTTAATGCAGTTAATGTTATTTAATGATTTCTATTTCCATGTCATGGAATCGTACCTGTTACCCTTGCAAAAGGTAATCATTCCCATTTTTCTGTGCTGAAAGCTACAAAATGGAAGATAAAGACCTAGCTGGAGAATAATGAACATGGGGTGTGCATACAACGAGAATCAAGGAACTAAACACGAAGGGTGAAAAAGAAAAAGGGATCAACATCATTCAAACGTGGTGCATTCACACAAGGCTACATCTATACTCCAAGAGCACTGGACATACACGAAGAAATTATTATCTAGAGGTGATCACAAGCTTCATCTTGCATGAAGAACTAAAACAAACACTTCATGCACTCAGGATGATTAGTTGAACCTGGAACCAAGGAGGAAAACGATACTCTATTTTTCAGAACAAGAACCAGAGGACTCAGAAGCTTTTCTGACCAATAAAACAAGTCCAGAGCTGCACTGCTAATCACTAAATCTTTTCTAAAATAATTCACACTTTCTTTAATGATTCTTTCATTTACTTTTAGAGAAGTGTGTGTAACCTATTTATTTTACACACACACTATCTCCTGAGCTAAGACAGAGGATTCTAAAATCCTCATTCAAACTCTATTAACTCCCTTATATCCTCCTGTGGATAGTGGTAGAGGTCGAGTATGACCTGGACAACTATGAGCTGTTGTCTTTGTTTTCCCACGTAGAACTGTGGTAGAGGTCTTTGGACCTGGACAATATTGTACTATTGTTTACCCTGATCCAGGGTGTGGATCAATTTATATAAATTATTTGAGGGGACTATGTCTCAGATTGAGACGGAACCTCTTTGTTAAATCTGTTGTGCATTTTGGTTTAAGTCATAAGTATACTATATATTTCATATTCCGCTACTTACTACTTTGAAATATAATTTGTTTTAAAGTTACTTTGATAGTTAAATTAGCAAGTGTTTATACTTATTGTAAACCAGTAAGTTAGTTTCAAAAGTAAATTTAATCTTAAGAATAAATTAATTGAGACCTAATCAATCTTTGAGAAACTAATTTAACATTTACACTGTGTATAAATTCACTAAAGGTTAACATTGTTTTTAAAATATGGGGATTTTAAGAGAAAAAATTTTAATAGAAATTTTAATTGGAACACAATTAACCCCCCCTATTGAGTCTCCACTCCGACCTACACACACATATTCATACCATGGCATAATCACGAAGTAGAAGTTTAACCAAAATTATTCAAATTAGGTGTATAAGTTCCCTTAACGAAATTTGACAGCCTAACTGCGTCACATTAAAATTCATAAAATGATTTGATTAGAAAGAAAAAGGTATCTCATCACATGGAAATAAAATTTACATAAATAAGGATATAGAAGAATATATCCCAACATAAGAATATGTAAATTAAAAAAGACAAAACAAAAAGAAGTCTTTTAAAAAGAGTGGGGTGAAAGGTTCCCTTACAGATTTGGTAACTTACGTAACATATACCCCATGAAAGATGAATCATACAATGAATATGTAAATACCCTTAAATTTAAGTATATTACACAAAGAATAAAATCATGATCAGTACATAAACCACAAAAAAGGAAAATAGTGGCAATATAGCATGAATCTCATGGGAATAAAATGTGAGATGAAAACCCCTTACCACGTTGTAATCAATCGAGTAATATGACCAAAAGATAATAACAACAAAATGAATCAAATAATACCATGAATACAAATACAATAATTAAAATATTCATCAAATTTTTGTACACAACACAGTATATGGAATAAATAAGTGGAAAAAATGGAAATCTCACGGAATTGAAATTGAGATAAGAAACCCCTTACCTTGGGTCCGACGTGACTTGTTTGTTCATTTTTATTACTATATAATAAAATAAAGTTATTTTATTCATGATTAATAACCCTTTTTCAATTTATTATTCCTTTTATATCACTTATTGTCATTTTAGTAACATTATGTAATAATTTATGTGAATAATGGTCTTTTTGTCGACATTTTGTACTTGAGTAAAAAATGAACACCTTATAAATACAAGTTGTCCATGTGGTCAAGATTACATTATCCCTATAATTATATTAATTATTTAGATATAATATATATCATGTATATATATTTACTTATAACAGTACATAACATTTGGAGATACGAAATGAAATGAACCATTTATGCAGACGGTAAGCCGTACGTAAGCATGAACAATTATTCAATTTCTATTTCATATTTTAATTGAATGAAAAAATAATGATAATTTGTTATATTATAATTCTAGTATAATTTCATAAATAATTTCAACAAACCCATTATTTATGTTTCCCACCTATGGTATGAACGAGTCATATCCCTTTAAGGGGGCGGTAGTCCGCACTTCCTCAAATGAAATTATCATTATTACTCAAAATGGAAACCATATTGGTAGGCTATAAATTAAAAATACAGAATCACAAAGAAAACATAAACATAATATATATCATATATAAATACAGTGTCATAATAATGGCCACCATAAGAGGTGGTAGGAGATAATTGAACAATGATCATTTCATGAGGCGTTAGTTTTCCATCCACATAAACATTATGTTTTTTACCTATTAGATGGAGGTGTTTATAAGTGTAAATCGAATAATTATCATAACAACATCATATTATATTGAAGATATTTTCGGTTTTATGAAAAAAAAATTTAAAATATTTTAGGTGTTGGAGAAGTTATATAAAAGGAATGAATTTAAGAGAAACATTTACCTTTAATTTGGATAATTCCATTTGGATTAAACCAAAAGGACTTCTTGAAGTGCCTTCTGCCTAAGGTAAGGCTTTTATGAGGAAGGGATGGATCTTGAGAGCTTATTTGGGCAGGGGTTAGACAATTCAAGAGAGTTGGGAGGTGTGAGGAATGGGTTAGAAGTGAGGGATTTTTATAAGGTGGAGGAGGGGTTCTTTAGGAAAGTGTGAAAATATTATATTATTATATAATGATTTTTGGTTTCTAAAAGTCCAAAACTCACTAAGGTAAAATATTTTATGATTAATGGTAGAAAGAAATTAATCCAATAATAATTGGAATGGTTTTGAATGTTATTTTAATATTCATAATCATATTTTTTTAAAATCATCTATTAATGAAGTAAATACTGCATCATTTTTGTGTCATATATAATTTTATTTATTTAATGTTTAAAAATAATAATAGAAATAAAATGATGTATGAAATATTTTTATATTTCTAATTAATATTTATGGACAAAAATTTAACTTATATAATCCCATGTAAAAATTAATTTACTGAAAGATATTTTGTTTGTCGTTTTTGTCTTTATGTTAAATTAATTAATCTAAAGTGTTATTATCACTCCTATGTGGCTCCATGGGGTCCCAAAAAGCGACCCAAGGATACCCATGGTCGTCCATAACTCATCCAATAAGGTTAGTACATGTTTTATGTTAATTTTGTATTATTATAATATTCTTTTTACCTTGAATTACCATATTTACATTTAACCATTGTAAATAAAAGTCCAAAGTTACTATTCACAAATAAATTATTTTTACATTATTGAACAGAATTTTAATAACTAAAAACAACCATGTATGTAATATTTTCAAAATTCAATTCACATAAGCTATAAAATTTCATTTAAATTAAAAAAGTCGTGTTTTAACTACTACTTAGGGGTTTCACTATTCATTAAAATTTGATGTTTTTCAGAAAAATACCAAAAATTCAGCATAAGCTATATTTGATATTATGAATTCAAAAATTATGTCTATATTAATAAATTTAAATCATATGAGTTTCATTAATTATTTTTAAAATAATTTCCATTTTCAAAACAAATTGTGTGTTTTTAAGAAACAATATCTATCAAAAGATTGACACTTGTTTAGGCACAATTTCAAAGTGAAAATAATTCCAATGATCAAAATTGGATTAAATAATAAAAATATAATCTAATTAATCTTTAAAACCAATTACAAAAAAATTTTACCATATAAATAAATTAGATTAAAATGCAGTTTTGAATTAAAATACAGTAGTTTTCATTTATCATCAAAAAATGAATTTTATCAGAAAAACACCAAAAATTTACCCAAATTAAATTTTGATGTCCTTATTATAAAGAATAATATTATTCGGTCAAATATAACATATATAAGTGACCAACACCATATTTAAAAAGGGTTCTCCATCAAAAGACGGTAAATCAGCCTTTTAAGGAATATTAGATTATTTATGTTTATAATCAAATTATTTTTTAATTTAACCCTCTAAAATGTATGGGATATATGTAAAAACATTTAAGGAACGTGTATATTAATATTTTAATTAGTTTTTTCCATTCATACAAATAAAATGGCTAGGCATTAACTATCATTTAAAATTATATTATATTATTATTTTTATGTATACCTCAATGTTGTGTGCCACGTAAGATTTCAAAGATACTCGTTGTTATATATTGAGTATGCCATTGAACATAGCATCCACTTTAAAGTAAAATTAATAATTAATTTATAAATATTAATAAATATGACAATGTCAAATTCTTTATTTACCTGGGATGTTAAATTAATAAAAATCAATGTTATGTGTAATGTAATATTTTTATGAGATAAAATTTATTTAAAAGGATACATCCTGTAAAATAATGTGGAGTTACACCTATCGGACGAAAATAACAGATTTATTAAATAAAGTAAAATTAAAAAACTAGAGTTGACGAATCTTCATAAGTAATTTGTAATTGATTTTTATGAAGATATGGAATCACATAAAATTTTAATTACAATTTTTTGATGTTCTATTGGAATTTATTTGGTCATATCATCATTGAATTTGAGGTACCCTGTGATGAACTGTAGTGACCCCAAACACAAAAACCTATTGATAGTCCCATAATAAATTAATATTCCATCAAATACAAGGAATCACATATTGAATGACTGACTAATTTAGAATTCTATGTTAACGAGATACATCCATGAGTCTTACATTATATTTGGATACAAAAATTAATTTTTTTTAAAATATCATTATTTCATTTTGAATATTTTTTTCATATCTATCATAGTTATTTTCATGGAATCCTAGGGATTGAGAAACATTAGTGTGAGCTCAAATGGCCAGTAAGGGTTAGGTACAATGGATGTTATCAATATGTATAATTAATATGGAATAATAAATAACTGAACATACTTGTCATGTAATAAATAAAATGAGCAGAAAGTGAATATATAGATATTACCTATATGAAAATATAACAGATAACACTAAATATGGAATGTTAAATATTTGATACCATGTTTCTTATAATAAATATATTTTTTTCTCATTATTATATATGGGATAATCAATATGGAAAGGTAAATAATTGAAAACACGTGAAATTTAATCAATAAACTATGAATGAAATGAATCAAAAGGTAATATCATAGTGAAAATATAATTTATATTCATAATTTAACTCTTGATTAATGAAATGGTTAATTATTAGAAATCATCTCTCAAGAACATGTTATGTTTATGATGAAGACCTCTCATAATATGTTTCCAGTACTGGTAAGAATATGTTTAATGAATGATTAAATTGATTTGTCTCATGAGACCTACCAATGCTTCGAGGGTATAAATAATTTTGGTCCCCACCCATCACCTCACGTCCAAATCATTCCTCATATATCAAATAATTGATTTAATTCAAAAATCAATATTCCATAACATAATATTTTCATATTGAGTAATGAATACTTATTTTGGAATATATTCCTTATCAATCCATTAAAATTCAAACTAAAAGAAAATATTTATAAATGAGACACAATTTAGTCAATTATAATATTTATGATAAATAATATGGATATTTAGTCTAAAATTATTGTCGAATTATCATAACAATGTGAACATTTTAGGAAATGTTATATACTATAAAAGTTAATCAAGGAAGTGAATGTTAATAGTTTATTTAGTGAAATTAATCATAAACTATCTAAAAGAATACTATGGATGGTATTAATTCAATATATACCTAATAGAGTAAGAATAATGGTTTTTTGTCACTAATTAATTGAAATACTTTAAAAATATATTTAAAAACATGTTGAGGAAAACAACCTTTTAATTTTGAAAAATATTTTGAAAACATGTTTCAATAAATGTCATCTTTGAAAACATTTTCATTTAAAATATACTCATAAAAAAGAAAAAGAAGAATCAAATAATTGATATTAATTATGATGTGTAATTACATACATTCATTAAATGTTAAAAAGAATATTCCCATTTTTCTGTAAATGGATAGGAAGGTTCACTGTTTATAAAATGAAATGATAATTCCTTTCACATTTTCTGTAAAACCCAAACATGAATTCTTTTCAAAATGATATAAATATTACACATAAAAAATTAATGAGTATAAATGGTTTAAAATACCTTTAATAAAACGTTACAAAATGATAAAAACATTTTTGAAAACCTTTTTACAAAACATGGTTTTAAAATAAAAAATTCATACAAAAGAGAAAAACAGAGTAAGAATTTCTAAAAAGTGACTCAATTTTTTAGTTTTATTACTAAATAAATATTAATATTACATGAAAAATTTCAGTAATAATGATTGGATAATATAATTAATGTTTAAAAAAATGATCATGAAATTTACTTCAACTAAAATTCAAAAATAAAATATCATGATTGGAATGAGATTGTTAAATAAACACAGAGAATGTTTATAATTTAGAAGTGTTCATCAACTAATAAATTGATTATTTATATAAAATAAAAATAAAAATAAAAGTGTTTATACAAAATATATGATAATCAATAGTCATTTAACATGTTATCTTATACTGATATAAACAATGATGTATAAGATTCAAAATATTAAAGAAATGAATTTTAGAAATTATTTCCCACATGGAAAATTTTAATTCAATCCCCATTAATGGCATTAATTCAAATTTAAACACTAATATTATGAAAGAAGAATTATTCAGAAAATATCACTTCAATGAGTCAGTATATACAAAATATAAATGAAATTACCTACTTAACATTATAATATGACTCAATGAATTGAAATTCAGAAAAAATATCTTACCTTATTGTTCTTTTTGGTAGAACATGGTTTATCCTCATGTATAGTGATTATAAAAATGTTATTGGCTTTTTAATTAACCATAAATATATTTATAATTTACTATTCTTTTATAACATCTTATCACCCATTTGGTAAAAATATTTCAATATTTTCATCGTTTCATGTGTTAATCGCGTTGACTTTTTAATAGTTGTTTTGTTATGAATTATCTTGTTATCGAACATATTATATTTTTATATATCCTAAATAATAGTAATAATTTTTGAAATATAATTTTTATCAAACTATTTAACTTTTAAAATAAATCATGAATAATTATAATGAAAAATTAAGTATGTTACAATCATGGAAATTGTAGGTCATCATATGCATGTGTAACATTTCAAATTTTTAGTGATCTTAATGAAAATGACTTAGGTAAAATATTACCCTTAAAAAATATTGATATCAAATATAACATATTTTATACTTATTTATCTCATCCCTGTGGTTTTATGATGAAAATAGTATCACATCTCTTTATGAAGTTGGTAGTCAATTCGTACACAAATGATGTTATCATATTTAAATGAATGAAAATGAATTAAAAGAAAATAATATATATTATATATATAACATTTAAATATTGATACTTAATTCTTTAATAAAATAGCTACCTCATGTATAAAACATAAATTCATTTACCTTATTTCTTATCACCTTCCATTGAAGCGTTAGAGAAAAATGAATCATATATCTTCGTGGGGCGGTAGACCACCGTACACATGAAAAAAGTTATTGTTTCTTTTATAGTATAGAAATTAATAATATATGTAAAACATGATGAAAATATAGGTATAATAATGTTATAATAATCATTTATATAAATTATATCCATCATCATATGCAATCTTGAGATATGGAAATGAAAAAATGACCGACATTTGATTGTGAGGTGGTAGTCCGTTGTAAACATGAACTATTAATATGTAACACATTTGATGGAAGTGGATATGGTTTTATATTAATACATAGTAATAAAAAATCATATTATATTTAAGATATTAGTTAAATATATAATTACTTTTTTAAAAAAATATAAGCATTTGGAGAAAAAAATAAAATAAAGACTCTTGTTGATAAAAGTTACCTCTTCATCAGGTGACCTCCAAAGGTTTGCATTAATGCCTTCAATGGTTTGATTTATTTCCAAATATAATTACACTACAATGAAAGGTGGGAATTCAGGATTTCATTCTGTAATGTATTTGTAGATCCAAGGTTGTTTTAATTTTTGAAGTTAAGGGGATTGGGTTACACCTTTTATAAGTGGGGGAGAGGACACAGTTGGTATTTTTAAAAATAATTGACTTCTCCAAGAATTTTCATTTGGAAAAGGATCCAAAAATCACAATTATATAACCATAGATGATTAATGGTAGAAATACATCACAAAAATACTTTTATTAATGTTTATAGGTTATTTTTAACCTTATAATTTTTTATTTTACCCCAAGTATAGTTATTTTTACCTTATTGGTTGTAAATAATATTCTTTAAATTCACATTTTATTTATATTAAAATTTTCATTGACCAAATTAAAAATTATAAATTATGTTGACTAAATATTTGGAATTCATTTGTCAAAATTTAATTTACTTACGTGGAAATAATTATTTTAAAATTAATCCCACATACATGATGTGAAAATAGGGTTTTAAAGTGAAAATGACCAAAAGCATACAAATATTATATATATCAATTAAATATGAAAATGAATCCAGTGAAGTAAATTTATTTCATAGATATTAAATTTATATTTTTTTTACACAAATAAAAATTAAAAATATAATTTTTTTAATATAAATTATCACAGTAGAAATGCGGTTTCTAATTAAAATTCGGTATTTTTCAGTATTCATCAAAATTTGAATCATGTCCAAATAAAATCAAAAAATACACAAATATTTTTTTACATATATTACATAAAATGATGTTTACTCCGTCATATATAAAAATTTGGCAGTGAAATCAGTTCCCAATATAGATCATTGATGGCCAAACCATTTGGGACATTATTCACACCCTATAAAACCACAAAAAAACACAAAATGGATTTCCTCACATAGACCAATCATAATTCCCTTCATCACCATTGATGGAATGATGTCAGAATAAGATTCACTTCATAACCACCTCAAAGCAGTGACATCTACCTCTATGAGTTTGACAAGCACTACGACCACCACAATATAGTGACGGAAGCCTCTATGAGTTCATATGAGCCTCCTCTAATCGCAATGCGCCATCTACTTCATGGCGTGCCTCCATGAAATTAGATCCTCTATTCCTATAAATACTTGATTCAAGCCCACCCCAAAGGATTTCTATCATAACATTTCTCATTATTTTTTCCCATTTCTGGATGAACCCCTTGCTCCGAAAACTAGAAATAAAATGAACCACCTGAGGTATTTGATCATCTCGAACAAGATTTATCTTTTTTAATATTTACATCAAATTCAAGTGGGGATGCCCTAAATAATCCCCATTTGAGTCACGAAGGTAGGATTCCCTTTTGGGTACTGGGGGATTCACGGAGCATTCAACCTTCACGAAGCACACTCCATACACATGTGGACTCTATTCCTTGACAAAGTCTCCATGAATTTCCATGATCCTTCATTCCTATAGACCCATTTTACCATTATTTGTGAAGTTCCTTACTTTTTGAAGCCCCTTCTCTTCGTGAAGAACCAGTGCTCCCCGAATCCCTTCTTAGTGAGGCCCTCTGATTCGAGAACCCCTCTCTCATGTGGCTCTCCAGGCTTGTACAACGTGATTTCATGTTCCCCCAACTGATGCTCCATGTTTCATTACTCTTCCTTATGATTCTTTGCATATGCATGATAACGACTATTTCTTCTTTTCATATCTATGATAACGTGAGCCACGCGAGTGAACAATCTTCCACCTCACTGTCATCAGGCATTGCCTGTGTCATCCCATCCCAATGTGTAGGTTAGTACAATTTATGTATTTTCAAGGGATCTAGAGTGACTCTTCATCATCTAAGCTATATAATTTTAAACATCCAAGAACCATTTCCCCCAACACATGATGTTAAACTATGTGTTTCTTCATGCGTGTAAATTCTTGGTGGGCACGATGGAAAATGAGCATTAGTGCTCTCCAACTCATCTCTCCATTTGTGCTTTGTCACAATGTGGGCCTTGGAAGCCTCCACATAACCCCTTACACACCATGATTGGGTGTTCCCTATACAATGTACATATCCTCCTCATTCATCTAGATACCCTCCTCATGATACTCTCGTAGAGTAAGTCCCAATGTTAATCACCTTGGCCCTCTAACCATGTATAAGCCTCATACCATCGATCGTGGATGCACCCTATGCGACAAATCCATCTGGTCCAATACAATATCTTGTTTCTCATACTGAGAATAACTAATATGGTCTTATTGTTTAATATTGATCATGAAATCTACTTGGGACACTAACCATGTGTATGTAACATGCCCCTCATCTAGAATGAGGTTATACTACATCCTACTGAACAATTTGTACATTGATCTCGGTATTCTAAATAGGATTGATAGGACACCTCTATGAGGTTAAAGTGTCTCACTCCTAATAATACAACTATTCTTTGCATTTTACATCGGTTCACCCTCATACGACATACATTAAATTGTATTGGCCCCTCATAGCTATGTGTGTTTTTATTTCCAACATCTTGGATGTGTACGAAGCCTCTTTGAGATCCAACCCCAACCAATTGTAAACATTGACACTCCCTATAGGGATGTACCCTCATAATGTGATAATTTCCCTTTTGGGATGCATCTCCCGGATCTGCCTCATTGAGTTGTTCAGATCCCCATGGTAAGATAACCATTCCAAAATCCCACAAAACCCACACTCCTCTAACCATGATTCCCCCTATTACTTTGGGTTTATAACTATGCATTAGCCCCCAGATCATCTCTGGGTAAATGTCATTACTATACTCCCCAATTCTATTCCGCAATCTTGAACTATGTAGAAATTGATTCCCCATGACTGGGATATGCAGAAAGCTTCTTTGAATGTTTTATGAAGCCATCCATGTCCCATCCTGGTCATTACATCAAGGATTTGTGACTCAGGAAGATCATTCCCCAACCGGGAGGTTCTACTTCCTCTGGACCTTATCCATTAACTCCATTATCATGAGCCACATACAGAGGTGTCTCATCACCCCACTAGAACTATGTGGACTTTGATCCCTATATTCGACATAGGGTACATATGAATCTGCCTGAGGTTCAATCCCAACACTGACATCTTCATGTCGGTTCATTCTGATTCATCCTCACCCTTAAAAACCACCTCCATATCCATCATTCTTTTACATGTGTTTCCATATGCATATGAAAACATTCCATTAATATAGGAATCTAACCATGAATAATCCCTATCCATTTTCTCCACTACATTACCCTTATCACGGTAATGTCATTGTTTCCTTGCTTTTTGCTAAAATCAGGTTGCTAGCCATGTGTGTTCCCCAAACCAGCGCATAAAATATTTAGGTTTTCATCCCATTCTTTAATACAGAGGACATAGGAATCCTCTAAGAGGTTTAATTCTAGCTAATGGTAAGCCTTTGAGTCTCCAATTCCAAGATCCATCTTTTCTAATCCACCCTTTTTGGTGTTTAGATCAGCCTTTAGGCCGTGAAACATTCCTCATTGTGGGACATGCCATCCATGGTCCATCCACATGACATTTGGACCCATCCACCTGGAAAACCTAATAGGTTCTCCCTCATTGGACATGTCCATATGATCCCCTATTATTAGTGTTATTATTATTCTTATCCATATTCTCAAGATGTTCAGGTCACGACATACACCATGTTAAACATGGTATGATTTGGATAACCTTAGAGACGTACCTATGGAATTATAATCCCTTCATTCGATGTGGGATGCATCGAGCCTCAGTTCCCGTAAGAATAATTCTAAAAAGGAATAATTTATTTGAACAATGGTTCCACAATCCAAAAATTCTAGTGATTCCCAACAAAACTACTTCCCAAACCAAAGGATGCTTCCCTGACATGACCCTTTGTAATTTCATTGAATGAGCAATGTAATTAACTGACTCCCACAATGTGATGTATCCATGAAGGGTTTCATGAAAATGGAATAATATTAGGGGAGACCCAGTCTATGTGATGAATTAATAGGAGGAATCTATAGAAGGAGAGACTAACATCCCATCATCCCATTTCGATAAGTATCATACATCACCGAAGAGGTGATGAATTCCACCAGAATTTTGAAAACAGGATTGTGGGGTACAATGCCCAACCAAGAGAACGTCAAACGTTCTTAAGAGTCGAGCCATAGAGAAATAATTAGAAATCGAAATGGTGAACATGATTTGATTCATTTGTCCTTTGGCCGTGGGATTGGTAGGGTTTCAGATATCAACATATAAGCCTTTCACCAGATACATCCATCTGGCACCAGGTCCCTCCATGAAAATAGTGGGTATACCGTGGAAATTCACAAACATGGGGCAGTTAATCATTAGGAATTTTGGTATGTTTCATTGTCCATGTTTATATTTCTATCCATAAATGTAATACTTAATAGTTCTAGGGAACTAGGAAATGGTTTTATACTATTAGTTCTAATAGATGAATCTCCTAACTTTACAGGACCCAAGCTATAAGAACCATGAATCCTTCTATCCGAAGACATACCAGTAGGGGAAATACTAATGCAGAAATCCCACAAATCTTCTCCGCTACCATGATGACCTCCAAAGACACATCTACCAGTTTCCCACTCCCCATATCAGTCTCATAGATTATACATATGAGGGATATTGATATTCTAATTCGATGACACCAAAAGGAATCTGACTTTCCAATGAGGGATATGGCCCTCCAATATCAAGAGGTTTATTTTCCTCACCATCACCACTTCCCCCAATGGCTGCAAAAATATTTGATTCTACCCGCTATGACATTCTTCCATTTCAAGAGCCTCTCCCTGGAACACTCCCATGATTCACTCCCCTTCGCTGACGAGGTAAGGGACGTTCAAGTCATCACAGATTCAAATGTCACATGTGACATACCAATGAGGAATCCCACTATTCCACATAAATTCTATCATATGGTACCTCATGCAAAAGAACAAGTTGTCTCTACCCCTGTATCACTAGCCCCATCTTGGCTAACTTGACTTCTACATCAGGCATAGGCATACAAAGATGCTCGTTAGGGGGTATCATATTCTAATGCATTAGAGTCCCATGCCAGCAACAACACATATTGTCAGCCCCCAATTATTAATGTTCAAGGTAACAACTATGTCTAATCATGTTTGAGACCCCAACCACCCCTTAAGAAGAATGGGATCACTCTTCTGTTCGCCGACACGAGTAGCACCAACACTACGCCAACACGTGACTTCAATATCTAGTATAGAGGTCCTCCCCTTACACAATACTAGTTAATATGGATGGGATCCATGTTCCCTGACTCATCATGGAGGTCCTCCCCATGCCAATAGAATGGTCCCATAATGAGGTCCTCCCCATTTTATTGATTTCCAACACATAGGTCATCCTCATATTCACGATCCCTGGTATGTAGACTTTTCCCATATTTCAGTTTATCAAAGTGATGGTCCTCCTCACCCCATCACCCATCAACATGGTGTTCCTCCCAATGTCATGTTTGATTAGTAAGATGGACCTCCTCACACCAACACTACCAACAATTGCAGAGGTCCTTCTCAAGTTGCAGGTGGATGGCATGGAGGCCCTCCCCATGTCATTAAAATATATAGTGGATACCCTCGCTGTTATAGAATTTCCTACAATGAAGGTCGTCCCAGCGCATCCTATACAGAGAATGGAGGTCCTCCCTATGTTTCAATAAACATCATCCCAGGTTCTCCTCACACTATAGCACACCCAAGAAGAGGTCCTTCCTACTCCCATTTAGGTCCCATAATGGTCCTCCCCAGTACGAGGACACTAGGCATTGATGTAATCCCCATGTTCCTACCATATCCAGTGGAGGAACTCCCTGCTCCAGCACCATCTCACATAGAGGTAATTCCCATGACGAAGATTTACCCTTCCAAAAAGAAACCATCCTGCGACAGATGGGGGAACTGTCATCACCGATAGAAAAATCCTACGCATCACCAGATCGTTTTCAATCGGGTCTAAATTTCATACTCTGAAGATGAGTGTGAATCAGTGATTAATCCTTCAATCCATTCATATGTATAAGAGTTAGGGAAGGAACCAGGAATATCTTCTTCATCCATAAAAAAATGAAATGCACCAGATCCCTAAATCCCTCCATAGGTACAACAGGAAGATGAAGATTTGGACCCTTTTTAGGATATATTCTTGAAATCCTCACTATTTTCTGATGGAACATTCTCTACCTCGACAAGATATTATGACGATTGGTTTTGGGAGAAATTTGATGATGATCAACTCCTAGATTCTTTACTAGTTTTCACCACCTTCACAAATGAAGTGATGTCCAACACCACATCATATAAGGATTTGATGATGCAGTTAATACCACCAGAAGAAGATGAACCAATATATAGTGGCTTTCTAGACAACACAACATTCTCTTAACTATCCAATCTTCCACCACAACGATATATACCAGTACCATTGAATGTTCCTCAGCTACTCCCAATTCAATAATGGGGCCAACAAGGTCTGGAACCTGATTCCAAATTATGGAGTTTATGGGAAATTCTTATAGTGGACCTTATTCCAAAGATGTTTTGGCATATCTTTAATTCAGTAATCGGAATTCTGGAACCAATCATTGAGGATAAATCCTAGTGCTTCTGTTAGACTGTGGGGATGATACATTTCTATATCTATCATAATTAGATGTTTTATCCAAAAATCAATGAATAATATGAATAAAATGTCCAAAAATTCCACCTAGTCGAGTTATCCATGATTCATATGGCTCAACACCCTGCATCACCCAATTATCTCTAGACTCTTATTCTATTATGTGTTCAAAGATTCATTGTGCTCTGTAAAAATATTGAAGAGGAAACTCTGCATGTACATATCTATGCTTGGGGATGTAAGTTTCTCTTCACATTAGTCACATCCAAATTACACTTGACCTTCTATGTGATATCAATGATATTCCCCCAACATCATTCATAGTAAACATGGATGACCTTATAGAGGAGGGCACCAAGGAATGACTCTTTGAAGAGAAACCACCCCTAGGGTATTTCAAATTATTTTTGATCTTCCGAAAATTTTCTCTCTCTATCAATGACACTAAATTGAACTTTCATACATTGTCATGTCATTCCCCCTCATCTGGGACCCCAAAAAGGGTAAAGAACACACTATTAATATTAATCCCTCTAACATGTCTGGCTCGACACGAAAGACAAAAGATGAGCCAGAGAGCGATTCACTACTTCAAGTGATTGATAAATAAGGGAAAATTATTGATGAGATTTCATTACAAGAACATAGAGGAGAGACATCGAGATTATGGTGATAACTTGTATCATCCCAACCATCCATCACTAGGGCATGAGGGGAGTGTATTATTTCCCTCAGGCGTGTTTCCCAATATTGATAAAAAAACCCTACATATCATAATAGGATATAGGAAAAATATTATGGAATATAGACATGGAATGAATCACCATGTCTTCCCGTGCAACGCAAGAATCATCTATAAGACCCGGCCCCAAAGTCTATTCCTCAAGTGTCCTCTCATGCTGCTATGTTGGTCATCCCTCAATCGACTCATTTGGTCATTCCAACAGCCACTCCAAGAGCCATTCGGACCATCCATCATGTTAAAGAACCCACCAATTCACTATTATTTATGGATCCCCAACAAGATTGGACCCCTTTCCATGATGATCCACTAAAACGTCTCATCACTCACCTCGAGGCCCTTGAATCCTAATTGGTGATGATCCCACCTGATGGAAAGTCATAAATAGCATGGCTGGATGGTATACCAGAGACCTCGAGATTTGGGAATTCTACATTATCACACATAAATGAGACATACGACCCCCCTGTAGCATCTGACCATCATTATCTAAATGTGTTGACCCATTCTGGGAACTCCATAATAACAAGAGGCTTCCATGCTCTGGTGCTTCCTGCAGACTCTGGAAGAGACCATGTTCATATGGTATAGCTAGCTACAAGTTGAGTCTATAGCTAGTAAAGATGATCTCATTAGGCATTTCTATCAACAATTTAGCTCCACAAGGTGAAAGACTAGGATCAACAACCATTTTAAGTTCCAAAATGCCCAGATGAGCATATCATATACCTTTTCTATATGAGAATAGTTCTAACATATTATCTAGACGAGCTGCTAAATAAAGAGAATATTCTAACGATGTGTGTGGGAAATGTGAAGACTCATATAATCCCCTATCTTATCAATCAGATCTCCCTTGGTGGACTCCCGGATTTCCATGACATGTCTTAGCAACTAGATTAAGCCATACTATATACCAAGAAGGCACAAATGATACAAAACGAAGCTCCTGGAAGAAGATCATCCATGGACGAGATAGATTATATTTCACAATTAAAGGCCCCATGGACACTAAATTTATTACTGGAAGAGACTCATTTGCATCCTCACTGATGTCCTCAGCCTTACTCCCAACCTCAGATTTTTCGTCTCCCACCTTTGAATCTGTAGGTGCTGTTGCGTAATACAACACCACCACCCAAGTGAGATAATAATGCATTAGCCTCCCTATAGATCTAGTCCCTCACTAGGGAAATGATCCCAAATTCACATACATATATAATAGAAACCTTGTTTAGTCGTTTGAGGATTTTCATGTAACAATTTTATTCTGGAGTGCCTTAGACAAGGGTATCATGCAGTTTCCAAAATGTATGATACCTTAAGAGACTAATATCAGTAATCCCCCAAATTATTTCCCATACCACCCATTCCATGGACATACTATCAAGAAGGTTTATGTGTTTATGTATTGGATTCAGGACCAGGTTGAAAAAAATATGTTCAGATTGGGCCCTACCCCAGTGCAAGTGGGCAGTTTTTCTAAAAATCCAGATAGTAACGGTGAGGAGGAATAACAATAGTTCTCCATCCATGGGCCTCAAAAGTGTGATGGATGAATTGATGTAGAAATATATGATCACCCTCATTGTCTAATTTTTTCCCTTTTGAATCATGCTGATACTTCACAATCTATCATTCAAGCTCCAAATACCACTTATATATCTACATTTCAGTATTTTAACTCCCAGAAGGGCAGGCACTGACATCATAAGGGAATGAAAACCCCCCCACTGATGTCGAAGCCGTCTCACACTCTAAGGGACTTCATGACCCTTTACACGGGAATCAACCACTAGGATCCACCAAGAATTGGATTAATTGTCAATTTCTAATCATGAGTTTCCCTTAATGAATAATGTCGAGCTACTATGCCCTTACTAGTTTGCCGATGATGAAGAGCACCAGGAAGATCATCCTAATGTCCCCAGTTGATGTCATCATCAATGAAACTATGGCAACATGAATCATAAAAATGAAGTGGCTAGTGATTTCAACCAATCCATGAATACCACTAAGATGATACATCAGTTTCGTCACATATCACATAACACGAAACCCTCTCATCATGTCCCAGCATATTCATAGCTATTAACATTTGTTCTATGTGATGAAGAAGATTCTCCACTACCATAGTATGATTATCCGTGTCCAGCTATTGCGACAACAATGCCACATTGTAATTGGATGGTAGTAATTTTGTGTCGATCATCTTTTGATCAATAGGAAATTACCAACACCATCCAAAAGACAATGGTTTGACTAGATGTATTTGTCATGCAACCTTCCACAACTCAAATACCTTCCGGACGAATTGTGTTCCTAGCATGAAATATGGATGCGATTAATTACATGTTAATTATTCATTCAATGATCTTGGTCCTTGAGGATCTTTATCTATATGAATATATGGATGAATCTCTCTCTGAGTCTTTAAAAATCAACCTCCATTTTGAAATAGGGGTATTTTCTATAGATGCATTCAATGTTGAGTAAGCCGATCATGAAAAATGTTAGTCCATCATCTCATTCTCTGAATAAGATGAAGGTACTACCATATAGGGGAATATTCAACCATTATACAACATTGTCCAGTTTAATAGTGTATATATCAACCGTTGTCTTGTGGATACAAGTTATAGAATCAACTGTATCCCAACCGAGATGCTCCACAAGCTGGGGCTATTTGGAGAAGATCATGACCCCTATGACCAAAATATTAAAGGTTATGACCGGACTGAGAAGAGTCCACGGGGAAAGATACATACGAAGATCCAATTTTTTAGCCTATAAATAGCACATAATTCATGGTTGTCTCACATGACACTGCATACAATGCACTGATGAGTAGATCCTTTCTCAGTAAACATGCAGAAGTTCCCTCATAATATCATCAATGACTTATGTACTCTCCCAATGGTTGAGTGGGAGAGCTCCAAGGATATGTTTCTCCCTTGACCTCTTGTTAATCACCCTACATGGACACCTAATTATATTAGAGTAAATACAAATAGGTTCGGATAGTGTGGTCCAGAACCATACCATTATCATTGACCCATGGAAAAATATGGATGGTACCTTCATCCTCTTGATTCACCGGTTGGAGGAAACAAGTCCAAAATTGGGAAACTATGCTTTTGTCTCCAGAAGAAGTAAGAAACACATTCCCAGGCACAAGGAGCACCAAAAGATTAATTCTTACTCCTACCCAAATTATGATAGAGTCATATGAGATCCCCATACCCCTTTATGGTATCAGGATGTTTTCCCCATAGAAATTGTATTATACATATTTTCTTATTTCTCTCGGCTAGGTTGAACCGACTCAATACAACTTGCCAATAATTCCATGATATTATCAAGCATGTACCCCAAGGTTCATGGTTTGATGGAATAAAGTTTATAGGATTTGTCTCAATGGGGTCTGTAGTGCAAAAGTCTCCCAAAAGATATTCCACTGCCACTCAATCTTGCACTAGTATTCCGTCATGATCAGCAAGTTCAGAACAGTTTCCATTTTCCAATGATCCTCGCACCGTGGAAAATTAATAGGATATGGATAATGACCTGATCATGTTTTAATAATTTATCTCCAACACCATCGATAATTTGGTACACGTGAATCCCCATACCGAGTAAGATTTGATACCAACATTGATTAGCACAACGATGCCCAAAGAAGAGAAACAACAGTATGCCGATTTACATAAACAATATGGGGAGGTATTTTCTTGGATCAATGATTAAATTATCGAGCTAGATCCTCTTGTCACTATCCACCTTCTCAGTCTCCCAAAAATTTATCGTAGGTTCAAATAGACTCATAAAAAGATGCACCCCTCTAATAAATCCATTGTAGAGGACGAAGTTGATAAGATTATCAACGATAACTTCATCAAGGAAGTCTAGTACCCCATATGATTAGCTAACATTGATCATGTCAGGAATAATAATGGATAGGTCAGAGTTTTCATTGACATTTGAGATCTTAACCTTCACTAATGAAAGGATGATTTCCCCTTCTTATGAAAAAGTTTTTGATTGAAACTGCTTCTGGATTCCATGACCCCTAATTTATGGATGGGTATTTTTAATATAATCATATCTCACTAGAACCCACAGATGTAGAACCACCACATTCAGAGAACCACAAGGTACATTTTATTATCAGGCAAATCATTTTATTCTAAAGAATGTAGGAGAAACATATCAGTGTTCGATGAACCACATATCCAAACAAATCCACATGACATTAGAGGAATTCTATGTCGAAAATTTGTTGATGAAATCTCACCTGATTTATCCACATATTATAGATCTTATGAAAGTGTTCAGCTAACATCACCTCACCATCTAAATATAAACCCCTTGAAGTGTGCCTTTGGGGTTACCTTTGAAATGATTCTCAATTCTGTCTTCTAATATGGAGGAATCGAGATCAATTCAATGATAATCAAGAAAATTAGTCACAATCCACCTTCGTGCAACCCTCGAGATGTTTGAGGCATATCAGGCCACATAAACTACATATGCTGATTCATTAAGAATCTTGCTGGAATATGTAATCCCTTTTCCTAAATCATTCAGAATGGCTTTGTATACCAATGAGATGAAGAAAATAAAAATGCTTTTTTGGGGATAATGAAGAACCTACTACATCCTCCGGATGGGATGCCACCCATATCCAGAAAGCTATTGGTCCATTATGTGACAGCCCTGGCATGATCCCTTCATAAGCTTTTCAGTTATAAGAATAATGTAGGGGTAGATTAGAGTTTACACTATATCAGTTACATGCTCCTCGATAAGGAGACCAAAAAACCTTCTATATAGAAAAGTTTTATTATAACTCGTTTTTCACTGGAAATGTTGTGGTACTACCATCAAAATAATGAGACAATACAGGTATCCCATGTGGCTCTGCTGAAGTAAATTTTGAACAACCCTATGTTGAAATGACATCTAGCTCGGTGGGAAGTGATCCTTCAGTAGTTCAACCTGAAATTCGTCCCACATAATGTTTTCATAGGTCATATTCTAGAAGACGTCCTTAACACCCATAAAAATACAATTGAGTAGTATCTAGATTATGAATTTCTAGATGTGTCCATTTTGTTAGTGCAGCGGGAAATTCCATGTTGGAATATTCACACCGATGGTGCTTCTCGAAGTCCTGTATAGAGAAGGCTCAATGATCCCATACTTAATTGGGAAGACCTAGGTATCTTTTTCATCACCAATAATTATATAGTTTTGTCCTATTTGTTCCAATTTTCTGAATACTACACTGAAAAAGAGGTAGAGTATCATGCCATCATCATTGGTCTAGATTTGTCCCTCGATATTGATATTCACCACCTACATATGATGGGGTACTGTAAGATGGTGATCTGGAAGATCAATGGTCACTATGTAGTTAGGAAGTCAGAGCTAGTGCCCCTCTCAGAGAACACTCTAAAACATATAACCCATTTACCTTCTCAACTAGATGTCACTCATGTTCCTATTTCATTGAATGGTTGAACTGATGCCTTGGCCATCCTTTACACAACACTCACAATGCCTAACTAGGATGATATGATTGTCCATGTGGAATATATAAGGGTCATCACCCTAATTAGTTTTAGATGATGATGATATCTATTAGGCAAGTCACCTTTTTACAGGTGCCTCTACACCAGGAAATTTATTTTCACATACCCTAGTAGAAGATACCCTTGATTGGACGACTCCTTTTATCAAGTTCCTCCATTAGGTCATATCAAAAAATATTGAGCCGAATGTGAGACAATTGTTCAGTGTCAAATGAATTATTCCATTTAGAGTGGTCCAAACCTTGAGAGGATCCTCTAAAATTGCATAATTTATAGTGTTCTCCTCCATTGTATTCAAGGAGACCAGATTCCCCATTTCACGCATGATTTCCATTCCAGCTTCTATGGAGCTCATCATGAACGGTTGAGACTCTCCCACCAGATTCGAATATTGCGATACTTCTAGATCACCATAGTCAGTGACTTTATCAAGTTCTACAATACGATATACACATGAGAGAACCATGCCAATGTTTTTCATTATCCTGTGTAACCCCTTCATACAAGCAAGTACACATGGAACTTTGTAGTCTAGGGACTCAATGTCGTGGGACCATACCAACCAGAAACATCTCACCAGTGCAGGTTTATCCATACAACCAATGATTTATTTTAAAATTGTGTAGATGAGATACCACATAAATAAATAGAGGAAAATTATATCATCAGGTTCATGATCTCAACCATCATCCACCAATTTGGAGTCCCTCACATAATTCTCCATGATAATGTCACAAACATTCAAGAAGTCGTGCTGATGAAATTGTACACCCTACAAAACATTAGGTCTATACACAATTCTTGCAATCATGTAAAATAAAATGGGTATATTGAGGTCATTAGAAGACCCTTACTACCAATTTACAGAAGATGGTCTGATAGAACAAGCAGATTTGTCCGAACAAGCTCTCCTACACTCTCTTGTTTTAATGGACCATCACTCACAATTCCTCCAAGGTGACCCCATATTACATAGTGTATGGGGCCAAAGTAATTTTACCTATTGAGATTTAGTTAACATCTCCCCATACGATTGTTTATGATCAATATACACCAGAAACAATACCAAATTCATGTCCAGATAATCTAGTAACCATCGACAAGAATAGGCAGTGGGCATTGCAAAATCTGGAGAGGGACTAGAATAAGATAGCTAGAGCATTCAGCAAACTTGGGGTTTTCTCTTCTCCATATTTCAAGATGACATGTTATTGGCTCTGAGGACACCAATGATACCCGACATGAATCTACCGATTTAGGAACCCAAGAGGGAGGGACCCTATATAATCTAAAAGGTTTACACAATGGTCCATACTATTTGGTCACCAAGTATGGTGAGAAAATTACTCCTCACAAAAATGAAACATTCAACATTAAGTACATGTCCGAAGGAATTTTCTACATTTTTTCAAAAAAAATGGTTTAAAACACCCCAAGATATTTTCCCCACACATTATTATATTCTACCCACGTTCATACCACACAATGTTAATCTACACAGGACATTGAAAAACTGCATATTTCATGATTCTTACTCTCACAGGATACATAGGAATTCCTAGGCATGTTATCCAGGGCCCAACCCCAGGTTTCATAACCCCATTCTTCTAGGGGATACATTGTGTTATGTGAGACCTCCTTGTTCCTCATTCACTTCGGGATAATTACCTCATCAAATAATTTATACCTATTAGAAATGTCCCTTTTTCCTTTTGTTACCTTCTACACAACACCAAACATTGAGTGTCATTTTCCTGAATGATGTTAAAAATCATTATATTCAAGAAATACATTCGTCTTGATTCCCATCCTTATGGGATACAAAGGATTTCCCAGACATTTTGTCTTTGAATCCTTTCCATGCTTCGTCAATTCCTTTTCTGGACCCTTTTAACAAGTTCTCTCCTAGGATTGTAATCGGTATGGTGTGGAATTATTAGGTCTCCAGTCATATTAGGTTATTTCTCCACACCATACACATCCTTTATTTGGGATACCGTTACCCCGAAATCATTATCAAACTTCATTAAACTGAATGGAATTAAATAACTACATATGGATTGATTCCAATCCTAATGGGATATATAGGAATGCCTGACCATATTATCCTCAGGATTAGCCCTAGGTACCATATATTCTGTTATGTCTCTGGCCTCCTAGACTATGTATAGTATGTAGAGATTAGATGGTGTCGTGTGGGTTTCTATTTTCCTTATTCACATATGGTTTTCAATTACCATATCATAAATCCCCTTTAGGGGACTCCCATTTATATTATGTTCTTACCACATGACGTTAAACTTCATGAAAATCACTATCTACCTATGTCTTCATTCCCATCCTAATGGGCTAAGTAAGAATGCCCAAAAATATTACATTCGGGTCTAGCCCTAGGTTGCTTAACCATTATGGCCCTTTTAGACATTACATGGTTCCAGCTCTATGACCTTAAAATAGTATTCCTCTTGTCCCACATGGAAATAAAATATTTTGTCATACCTACAACACATAAAATTGTATAGCATTTATGGTCATTTCTGCATGACGATCAATGGAAAATTCACCTTTTACATACTTGATGTTAAACTACTATTACATAATTTATGCATAACATTAAACAACATGAAATTTATGAACAACATACAGCTATATTCCCATCCTTATGAGATATATAGGAATGCCCAGACATATTGTATTTGGGTATAGCCCCATGTTCCTCCCATTCAACCCCACAGTCTGTGGTTCCCTCTAAGAGGATGTGGTATTATGTATATTTCAGTTTTCCTCATTCATGATTGATTTTCCATCACCATACCATGTTCCTCCTTTGGGAGCACTTCTCCACCAATTATATCCTTACAACATTGTGTTAAACTGAATGGGTCTTCATGAACAATATATGTCTTGATTCCCATCCTTATGGGACACATAGGAACTCCTAAAAAATTTATTCTTCATATCTTTCCCTATGTCCATAAACCCATTTTACCCATTTCTGCACTCGTATTCTCAAGTTATATGCCCGTAGATGAACCCCTCAACCCCTATAATTCCTCTTTAACATTCACAAACAGATTGTAGTATGGGACATAGAGTGTTGGCTTCTATATGTACAATCTCTCATTCCACTACCATGCATTTTACGCCCATTGATTGGGTCTCAATTACCTTTCACATCAAAGAGGACCCCCAAACGGTATATATGCACGACCTAAAGGCTCTCCTACCATTCTGGACCAACATATCAAATGATCTAGAATGGCATCTTAAGACAAGATCCACCAACATTTCAGATTCAGTCAATGGCCGACCCTCAGTTTTTTTATCCCATCCCAAGTCACACAATATGGATAATATGTTTTGGATATGGTTTATAGTTATCTGCCTTCATTTCGCCAATCCCAATTCATCCCAAAATGTATGTCTCATGATTCACATGCCTTCTCACATTCTTAAGCCCATATAGAATTTCAATACTCTTAGTACCATCCCTCAATGAACCTTTACACATTGGTAGGACATACAAGAATTATTTTTTAATGTCTTCGACCCTGGTGCCACTAAACAGGTGCCCCTATCCAGGTTGCCACAAGACCTCTTGAATGACTCCCCATACGCCAAAGGTTTCTGAATACCATTTAGGGTCTATATTAGTCACATACAGATACTATACCATCCTTGTTAGATTAATCCACAATAGTAAACATAAAAAATAGCTGAGATAATATGAACTAATCCGTGAACATGTAAAAATAAACATTTTCTATCTGGGTACAGATCACAACCAATAGTAATATTACATTTCATGCTACAATTTTAGGTGAGAAAACCCCAAAATGAAACAAAAAAAATTAATTACAAAATGTTATTTACTCCATGTTCGTAACCTCATCCATATGTGTCCCATGTCCAAATCATCTATCTAGTATAAGGTCATTGCCCTTATCATGACCTGCAATCATGAAATATACTCAGGTACCCAATGGCGACCTGGGAAGGGTGTGAGTACAACTCAGTAGGCCACCAACAATGATGTATACATATATTTAGTCTAATATATTGTGAATGGGAGTATAAATATACAATCAATGGTTTTGTCATTTAATCCACGGTTTCAGCATTTAACTCCTTCACACATTTTTCATGGAATTTAACATTCCACATAAGAGAAAAACTTATGTCCATATCTCAATATCAATGAGCATATCATGTAATCCCCACACAAACCATGGAACATCAGTCTATGTATTTTCATTGAATACAACCATTGGGGCCATAGAGCATCATTCTGACTCTCAAACATGTGTTTTCCTGGGTAGGATAGAGCATCATTCCAACCCTAATCGTGGGAGGATCATCATACCTTTATCCCACCACCAATCCATGTGTACATTTTTATTTATCCATTCCCAAAAACCATATCAAAACAGAACCAAACATAACCAATTATAGTGAAAATCATAGTACAAAACAATCAACATGAGAATTAATACTATTCCATAACCTATTAATACACTTACCAATTAAAATTCATATCCATTCGCATACAATATCCCATACAATTCCCATTCATGTACCATAACTCGTTAAGTTTATTCACAATTCCCATTCAATAGCCAATATTTTTGAAATGCCCTACATTAGCTCATGTAGTCCATTATTTATTTCACATGCAATTTCCCACTTATGCATTTCAAGTACAGTTCTCATATCACGTCGCACAACCACTTTATCACATTCAACCCATTAGGTATTCCCTGTACATCAAATGTAATAACTCATTAAATTTTCATCAATTCCCTTTTCCAACTATTTACATCTTCTCCATTCACAATCCATTTCTAATTTAACATGTTTATCATTCTATATCTATTAATACTTTTTTTAATTTAAATATAATTCTTATACCATTTGACATATTCTCATTTTAATAAAAATAACCCTATTTCAGTCCATGAAAAACAACACTTCTTATAGTCACCTCAAAACCTGGGCACAATAATCAATATTCCATTTTCCACTCAACTATACTTATTAACATGTTCATTATGGCTGTACATTATCACACGTCGACTCTACACTTAACGTCTCCAATCCCAGGTTTGGAAAAGTAGGTGCACCCCATGGGTGGACCTAAACCATTCAAATCATACAAAATGTATCCCATGAGGATCATGAGGGGTCTAAATAATTATTGAAACAACCATTTTAATGCATAATACTCAATGCGATGAAAGCACAACACATGGGAATCCATATCTCAACACACATGCTGAAATCTACGACAAATCAATGGGGTATATATTGCAGACCACCTACCTCAATTCAATTTTAAAAAAACACTCTAAAAT
Organism: Viscum album; assembly: GCA_963277665.1. Classification (NCBI taxonomy): domain Eukaryota; kingdom Viridiplantae; phylum Streptophyta; class Magnoliopsida; order Santalales; family Viscaceae; genus Viscum; species Viscum album. Next base: position 1,255,221,336 of record OY728141.1, read on the forward strand.
GAATACTTAAATCATGCTGTAAACACCCTTAGATGCTTAAACATTGATATAATTGGACAAAAAGGGGTTTTAGGGTTTCAGAAAAAGATTTCTTGAAATAAAAACACTAATCTGCAATGGAGAATGGAGTAGTGGATTAGACATACCCAGATCTTCGATCCTAACTGAAGTCACTCCAAACTATCAATAAATTAGTGATATTGAATCTTGTAATCTGTTGTAGGAAATGGTTCATCATTTTGAATGAGAGGGGAAGAAAGGGGGAAAATACCGAGTGAGGCTTTAAAATCAAGGAGTGTCAATTTTGTAAATTTCTCAACATTTGTGGGTTGTACAGTTTACCTACAATGTTTCCCAAAATCTTAGAAAACCATTTGTGAGACACTATCCCAAAATCAACCATTCCCATAGTTTCTTTAACCATGAGATAACTATTTTAGAGCCTCTTTATTATGTTGCATGGTTACCAAGGATGCCTCACACAATATTCACCAACCATGAACAAATCAAGAAACATACCCACAATCTCCGTTTTCTTCCACTTTTGTGTCCTGATCCCCCAGAACACATTCAATTCATCACATGTACATGGGTAAAAACTTATTTAACCAAAATAAAGGACTTGAACAGGAACAAAAAAAATAGTCCTTATGGAGAATCTGGTATCTTACAACCTCCCAAACATATAATGGATCGTCCTCCAGATGCTATTCCCGAGCATCACTGATCATCTATTACAATAGATAATGACACTACTATGTTCTATAGTTTCCCATTTTCCCATGATTCACATTTATCACTGCAATGATACCATAATAAGTTACCCAAAGAACGGTCTTGACCAAGAAAAATTTCTCCCCACAACACACAACACTAACCAGATGATCTTCAAATGTGCGTCAACATCAACCAAAGTTAACTCAATAAAAATGGAAACTTCACACACAATATTATCATCATGGTAAAAGCAATTGCCACTACAATGGCCCAATCCTCTATACAACTCATTACCCAAATCATTTGGCATAATTTTCCTCTGTTCTCCCAAATCTAATAGTGAAAAAACCAGGAAGCAGTAGAATGAATAAACAAAATTATTTAAACCACATTTCCTGATGATTCCATTCCACAATTATACATCCAAACACAACCCAAAAATATCGGGTACTTGACCGATTAAACTCGTGCCAATGCTCGCTACCAGGGCCAACTCACCGGAATAATGACTACTCGTGTCCTCTTAACCTGAATCTCTGATCACGTCATCAACCTACCATGTATCCTCTATGTTTCTCTCCAGTATATTCAGTTATGTGGAACCTCCAATATCAATGAAATACAACTAGAATATCAACTCTACTCTCACATCACACCTGAATCACCTACTAAGTTCATTCCCTAACCTCCAGTAGGATCACTTCATCCCGGAACCACTCCCTTTCAAACTATTATCAGGATCTACTATCCCAACCAACATTACAAACAATTCCACCCATACCATTTATTCACCGTATATATAAATATATGTTCTCACTCAGTACCATTACAAAATTTAAATCAAGCTTCTCCTCCAAAATAATCCTCCAAATGTGATTTACCACTCTCAACATTTGTCACTTTATCATAGTTGAGTTGATCTTAGCTTATTGATTCCTCTAGGATTACATAACTTCACCATTGGAATGAAACTACATCACATGGCCAAGGAGACTTCGAACTCCAAGTAATTCCAATATCACTGAAGGAAACATAACTGAGTCTACTTTTGATCTCCATTGATTTGTTAGAAATCAACCTCTAATTCCATGAACCAATGTTATGTCTCACTACACTCATTGATGACTAAACATAATGAAGTCAAATTCCATTCAGAGAAACCCTTATCCCAACGCTAAATCATGGATCAATAAACCACCTTAAATTAGGCCCACCCGACACCAATTAGACACTCAAGATTCACCTAACAGGTTTATTATTGTCATATTGGTTCCCCTACATCAAGTCAACCTTCTTCTCCCCAGATTCATGGCTGACTCCCCACTCCAAACACAAGGAATATGGTTACCATTTCTATCCACATGGGATTCCAATATCCATGGATCACAACATAACAAAAGAAAAATCCCAAAACATAAACATGAATGTCAAGAAATATCTAGAACAAGATAATGAATGTCAACTAGGGACTACTCCCAGATTCCAGGGGCCATAACCACGTCATATGTCACCTACTGGACCATCTTAATGACCTCACCCAAAACCATAGACGATGGCCATCCCATCATCCCACTTAAAATTTACTGACAAAATGACAATAAACATCATAATTTCCCTAATCCTATCATAACAACATCATTTTTCTAGGTGTAATCCCAGTACATCTCAATTTACCTTAGAAGATGTCATTATGTTGGGCATGATCTTCACTAGATAAGGTATGCTAATATGTTGTAGAAGAGCACCACCATCAACTTTTTTATTTATGATATCACCTCCCATGATGTAACACCGTGATCTACTAAAGATTTTGGGCTTCCCTATTGCACACCTACCATCATCATTTAACCACCGTCATCTCTGTGTGATTTCCAAATTAGGCTCACCACCACCATACACGAATTTTTTAAGTGGGATTGAACCAATGTATTCCATAATTCTACTTCCACCACACCACTTGAGTTCTTAAGGTACATACCAAAAAATTAAATATTGAAAACTATGGATAACCATTCAAATTAAATCAATTGTTTCTCACATGACCAAGATTCTTGCTTTGGTTTATAGAAACGAAAGGCGCCTATCCTATTTTAAATCATGAAATGTCAATGTGTGCCATCATGTAGTCCCCTTAGATCTCTCAAGGATTCAAAATTTCCTTCAATCACTCCCATATTGACTTTTATTTCCACAAGACAACCACCGCCTAGGTATAGCCAAACAACAACCCTACCTCTTGGTTAGCCGGCCTCATGGGACCCCGTCATTCTCATCATCAAAGACAATGATAAATACAATCATATAAACAACCCTATCATTGTGATTCCATTTACCCAATATTATATGTACTAATATTCATCGATCTATCATTTGATTCATTCCACACGCCGCCTATTTTGAAGCACGTACATCACTGGGAGAGCCTCCCATGAGGTCACCCATTATTTCACTAAATCTACGATTGTGTCACCATAAATAATGTCATATAATCAAAACATCAACCTTAATACTTGTCCCTCTAGGCTATCCCTTACTAACAACATCTTACAAGTCTTACTATCATGATTTAACATCCACCCATATTACACTTACCCAAGGGCACTGTGAACCCCATACGGCCTCTATCATAGGACACCTTGAATTTAAAGTGATTCTAATTTCCCAAATTAGTGCCACGAAGGGAAAAATTCATTGATTCAAACACACATCAAGCTATGAATGAATAAATTTTTGTGAATGACACTCTCACCTGTATTCTGATACACACGGCGCCTAGCACACCAAGTGACTGTTTTCTCTAGCTTTCGCACCAATCGTGTTCATACACATACATCAGCACCATGATCCAAAAACCCTTACTCTGTGGTCTGAGATATAACTCACAAGGCCTGAACCCACATGGGTCAAACACACATAACATGAACCATATCTAATGACACTATAACAAAGACACACAATTTTATGTCCATCGTACAACCCATTCAATTATAACCCACAAATTATACTAATTAAGCATTACCAAACATCACCATAAGACCTCAAGGCCACCCCCAAACCAAAAAAATGAGAAAAAACCGAGGGTTCATGTTTTAGAAAATTCTACTTACCAAAATTCTAAAAATCATTACTTACTCATATTTATATCCCCAAACAATTTAATCAAAAAAAATCTCAAATGATGCCCAATTGGTTTAGACCACAATAGTGGAAATCACTACCTACCAATCTTAAACCACTCCACATACGCTATTCCAATAAATGCATTGACATCTCTACCACTACCATCAACCCTTCTTAAAATGGGTCATGGTCGATATGGGGAATGCCAAATTACATAATGACAAACCATTCCTCAGACATCCCTTTAAAAAATTTCCTTATTTACACACAAATATTTTCTTTGAAGCACATTTCTTATCTCAAATATTATTATAACCATCATTTTAACTCATTTCCACTTTTCATTTTGAAAAATTCATTGACTATTTCATCATCACACCAAAAAAAATTTCTCATAAACACAACTATTTCATTATAATTTACCCTAACCCAAAAATTCAACACGGTTATAACGTTTCTTTATAAAAAATATTCATTAACTATAAATTTAATTATTGTCATTCACCTAATTTAATTACCATTATTATGCACCATTTTATTCCAATTTTAAAATGAATAAAAATAATTTATACTCACATTTCCCCACAAAGACATCTCTTGTGTGACTATCATAATTCATGCCACCAATATTCTTAGGTGCATAAATGGTGCATGAATGAAAAATATAATTCCATTATGGACATGAGAAAAAATATCATAAATTACTAAAATCACACAACATGTGAAGCTCACAATAGTGAAATATAATTTAATTGTAACATAACACATTAAGAAAAACAATTCCCACCTTGGGTAACATAGGTTTTCCTTATACCTGGGTTAGCTACTCCAAATCATGAGATCATTACCATGGCCTTAAACTGTCGTAATATCTTATCTTCCATTCTCAAATAATAAAAAAGTGAAAATAACTCCTCTTATAAGACATTGTAACATCCCAGAACTAGGTTACTTAAAACTGATACCCCATGACAGGTCGTTACTAGAACTCAAGGAAGCCTCCCCATATGCCAGTGGTTTCGTGACCAGAAGATTTTTTATAGATTATTCAAGTGGGGAGACTATAACCTCTTTTTCAGAGTAAAGCATAACAATAAACATATAAAATAGAATAGATAACATTAAATAATTAGTGAAAAAGAAAAAATATCTATTTCCATATTTGGTAAAAACCACAACCAATAGTAATAAGCCATTTCATGCTTCAATTATAGTAGAACAAAATAAAAAATAATACAAACAATATAATTCTCAATATGTTCATTAATCCATGTTTTGAACCTTATCCATGCATGTCCGAGGTCCCACTCAACTCCCTAGAGTCAGGTCATTTATCTTATCATGATCTGCAAGAATTAAATCGGCTTAGGTACCCAATAGAAGCCTGAGCGATTGTGTGAGTACAACTCAGTAGGCCACCACCAATGATGTCTACAAATATCCAGTCTAACGAATATTTCATGAGATTATAATTGAATAAAAATTAATTGAATGAAAATTCAGGGGAAACTAGTAACAATATCAACATTGCTGTCATGATTTGAATTTTTTTTCTAGTTTCCTTATGTAAATCCTCTTATCATTTAGTTTATCATCATTACGTAATCCATCAGTTATATATTTACCTCCTTCAAACAATATTATCAGAATTTATCATTCCGCATAACAGAAAAATGCTAGTCCCTATCTCCATATGAATGATCTTATCAACTGATAACGACACTTAACATGTAGCCTCAGTATATGTATTTTCATTGAATACAAACATTTGAGGGAATAGAGCATCAATCCGACTCCCCAAAACACATATTCCGGGGTAGGTTAGAGAATCAGTCCAACCTTACTAGTGGGAGGTGCATCAGTCCTTAATCCCACCACAAACCCATACAAACATTATTAATAATGGAGTACTTAGTTGTAGTAAGATTCCAGCATCTACAAATTCTAGAAATTCCTAACATGACTACTTCTATAATCAAAGTTTGTGGCATTGAATTGATACTTTGTAATGTCATGATTTAAGAATTGTAATTAACTGGCACCCACAAAGATTTGTCATCGGGTTGGTTTTCATGAAAAATGTCTTAATAATTAAGGGAGAACCTGGATAGAAGAAGATTTATTGGGAGGAATACAAAGAATGCTAGAATGAAATCCCATCATCTTGTTTCAGTCAAGGATTAGACATCTCCTAAGATGTGATAAATTATTCATACCTTTCAAATGCGGGAATTTAGGGAACAATGCACAACCAAGAGATCATCACACACCCTCAGGCAGTGCGGCCTAATGAATGTGTTAGAACCAATTTTATTGATTATTTAAAAAAAATTAAATTTTATTTGGAAAATTATATTAAACCATCTTTTTGAAAAGTATAGATTCTTGATGAAAATTAATTTTCTTGTTAAATGAATATTATTATATTTATGGTTATAATGTAACTAATATACATGAGTAAACTATATATTTTCATAATTATGATAATCATATTTCTTCTATTAATTACAATGATTTGGTTATAGCTATCATATTAAATAATAATATTAATAGTGTATTTTTTTTCTATAAAACACATTCTTGTGTAAATTTCAAGCTATCAATGAAACTCTTTTTACCTGAAACATAGGATATCGAAAAAATAAAATTTATTCTGATAGAAATATATTTTAATTTCTTGAGGTGTTTTACTATATTCTCATTTTTTCAGGTCAAATACGTTCTTGAATAAAATGTTATTATTTTATAATTTTAGGGAGCTAAAATCTCCCCACATTTATTAAATATTAACCTCACAATTTAGATATGATCTTGGTATTTAATTGTTTTTTATTATCAAATTCATTTTTTGAAAAAATGTACATATTTAAAATATTTAGTAAAATATCCTTTCAATAAGTGTGAAATGATATTACAAAGACATATTGAATAACAAAAAACTATCTATGTATGTAGGTGAAAATATGTGGAATTTGACATTATAAACTTGGAGGAAAATGGTAAATAATTATAGAGTGTGATTATGGTCATTAATCACAGTCAAGTGAGTAATGAATTGAATTTCATGGACATCCAAAAATTAAATATTTAATTATTTGAATAACCATATACTTCGTAAGATATAAATGTAATGAGATAAAATCTCAGAATCAAGATACTTTTCCATAGATGAGTAATTATTTTATTGTCAAACAATAAAAGTAAATTTATTTACCTAATATCATTCAATATCATAACCATAATTCCAAACATTTTTTCTTTTATCAATTTATGAATCATCACTTCCTCAAAAAATGATTATCCATAAATGAATTTTTTTCTGTATAATGCTCCAAAATTACTTTTAATAGATCATAATATCGAAAAAAGATTGAAAAGTGTTTTTTATGACTATAATTATTTTCAAAAACTAATATTATTAGCTTATGTTCTAAAATATAAAACATCAAACACTATACATCAATAGAAATCCAATTTATTAGTCTTTAGTAGTTTTTAAAATCATCTATATGAAAACAATAACACATTAACCAGAACATCACATAGGATTGTTGTAGGTGCTAAACCCTTATCATACTTTGGTCATGGGTTCAATACCCACAGACTTACTGAACATGATGGGTTGTCACCCAACTTGTGACATGTAATTTTTCTAATCTATATTAATTTAATTCCAATAAACTGCCTAAAAAATATTATGGATATCCATGAAATAAAATTATCACTATAAATCTTTTTTATGTGGTTTTCAATATTTTTTATATTCTAATATTGTTATTGGACTATTATTATAACGACCTTAGTGATCATATTAACCAAAATGGTTGTCAGTACCTCTAAACTTGTGTTTATAAAATGTTAATGAAAAATTCCTCAAATAAAACATTAAATAAAACATATTCTAAAAAGATGTATTTTATTACCCTGTTATTCACCCAAAATATCAATAATTAAGGTAAAAATCCATCACATAAATCCAAAAAATTGTTATTAATAAATTGAACTTATGATCAAACATAAACTCATAAAACCAAGATGGTATAAATTACTCTTAATTTAATTAAGATACATGTTCATATAATGTTTAAATCAATCCTTATATTATTAATGATTATTATAACACATATACCAATGGTAAAAATAAATATTCAATTTAATACTTGAATATGAATAAATAAATACTTAATATATTTTATTTCTATATAGGTTATTATTTTTTATAGAGTTTAATCTAGTTAATTCATTTTCATAATGAATCCAAATTCTTCATAACAGTTTGTAAAGAAAATATGAATTTTCATTAGAAAAAAACCAATGATTGTAAAACATGGATGGTAATAAGGCTCATTGTTGTGTACTAGGTAATGCTCAACTCAATCCTAGAACTAAATTTTAGGATTTATTATCCAAATATACCTCTGTTCAAAAACCATTTCCAGTTATAGAATCCAAAATGGATGTATTTCATGGAAAAACTACATAATAACTAAAATTAAATAAATTATTGATGTTATTATATACTTATAATCAATTTCTATCATTAAATTAAGTTCTATAATCTTAGTTTCCCTAAATAGAGTTTCAATGTTTCTATTAAATATCCTATAATACAAACTGTAGCCACAAAAACCCCAGAATCCTAAGGCAGGTGTCATACTACGTTGCATTGCTATAAGATATAAGAAATCACATGTAGAATGACTAATAAGTTTAGTAGTCTTGGTAAACAAGAAAAATAAATGGGAAATATTTTTTTAATACACAAATGGAAACATTATTGTTTCTAATAATATCATTATTCCCAATAGTGTATTATTTTTTTCCATAGTAGTCTTCATGGAATCATTTAGAATGGAAAAAAATAATGGTATGCTCAAATTATTAGTAAGGGTACTGTACAATAGAATTTATCAATATTTATAATGAACATAGATATCAAAATATCTTAACACACATTCCATGTAATGAATAAACTATTAAGGAATTACATATAGAGATATTATCAATGTAAAACACCATTGGATGATAATCAATATGAAACGTTAAATGAATGAGAACAAAGTAAAATTAATCAATATCTTGGATAAAAAAATTGGTAAGCCATAATAAACATTTAATGTTAAATAGATGAAAACACATTTCATTTAATCAAAATCCTTAAAGTGAAATTCATAGAGAGATAATATCAGAGTGAAAATATCATGGATAATAATATTTGAACTCTAAATGAAGGAAATTCATAATTATTAGACCTCTTGGAATAGGAACATGATACATCTACCGTTAATACATTTCATAAGACTAATTAAACATCAGGTAAAAACAATATATGTAAATCTCAAATTAATTTTCCAAATGATACATAACAATGTATTGAGTGGATATATAATTATCAGCCCCACCCATCTCTTCTGGTACAAAGTAGTCCTCAGATATTAAAAAATAAATTTATTTCATGAATCAATATAACTTATATTCAAATATCATTATAGATTGAAGTATACATATTTATCAATATTTACCTGGACAATCAAATAATGTTCAATGTAAAACCGGATATGTAATAATGTGATATGGTTTATGAAATTTTCATATCTCTGAAAAAAAATATGGATATTTAGGGGAAATTTATAGTCAAATAATCAAAGGAAATTAAATATTTCAATTTAATTTTTATGACTAAAAAATAAAAAAAGGATTTTAATGTAAATTATTTCCTTAGTAAAATGATCATAAACCATCTACATGAAGAATAATAATACTATCAATACCATATATACCCATTTGATTAAGAATATAAGGTTCTTTTTATAACAAACCATGGAATAGCGGGATAATTATTTTTCATATTCTTTGAAATTCATGAAATAGATAGTAATTATACCTTAAAAGGTACTCTAAACCCAATAGGAAACATAACATGTGACAATGTGTTCTATAAAAGATTTTTTTGAGTGTAATAAGGAGTTACACCAAACAAAAATATGTTTATAATATTTTTATTTTCTACAGTAAATATCATCGAGCTATTAAATATTTGGTTTGGAATATAACTAGATATATTATGATTAAAAATGTTTAATTTTTTATTACATTAATCAAATATAATTCATTGTAATAAGAAAGAAATAAATCTACTTTTATGCATTAAACAATATTTTTTCTAAAATACAGTTTTCAGCCTTTTAGTGGTGCAACTGTTTGAAAACTAAATTTGGAAAATTTTATAAATTTTATATGAAATAATGAAATTTTTTATTGAAATCAAAATACCGAAATATAAATTGGGAGAACTATCATTATTTTTATAAAAAAATTAATTTTTTTATATACATTGAATGACCCCAACATTTTATTTAACAATTATTTTTCATATAAATAATTAATTGTTTAAAATTATATTATTAATTTACATTGAATTAAATTTAGATCAAAATTTAGAGCATTTAAACCATTTTAGGTCATTGGAAATAGTTTCACACAGAATTTGGTTATAAAAACATATCAATATATCAAATATTTTTACATAAAAAATCTTGCTTTGTCATCCCATCTACGAAAGTAATTTTAAAATAATTTTTTCCACATATATGATTTGAATTCTGAAAAATGGATTCCATATTAGGAATAATCGTAGTTTATAATGTCTAATATGTTCATAATTTGTTTCACCTAAATATTATTGAAAAATAATTAAATTAATTGTAGTGATTTTAGTAAAAATGTGTTTAATTAGTGGTTAAACATGAAAATTAAGAGTCTAAATGATCTAAACACATGTACAAAATCAATTTTATAGAAATTAATCTACAATATCCTCAATCGAATCTAATGTCATTTATTATTTGTGTCATGTGATGTATGGTAGACCTTTCAATATTGTGTATCTTTCTATATTTACTAGAATGTCACTCCCCATCCATTATAAAAATGTACTCACCACCCCCACACTTCATCACACCTCTCAAGACCCATTGGCTCATCCAACCGCCAAATAAAATCTCTCAAAATATATTCCCTCACCATAGAGGACTATTTTTTGGATGAAATCCAATGATGAATTTCATTAGTTCAATCCAAATAGAGTAAGACAATGAATTGGATGATAAAGACACACATGACAAGTTGGAATCAAGATAAAGGAGTTTATCTCAATCTATATTATTTTATTAATATCATGAATTTATTCCCATTTATTATTTTTATAAGTTGTATATACAACCCCTTGGGAATATCATATCATGTATTTATTTATTTTAATGTTATTAAATTATTAAAATGTCATTCATTAATAGATATTATGATTTAAATGATCATTGTGGTACGAGAAACATAAAATGTTTAATGATTTAATTGTCAAATATTATTCCCCATGAAAATATTCGTGATATTATTTATATAAATTGATTATAAATAACATTTTATTTCTTTTTTTAATTTCATTTAAATGTTTTAAATGATGAACTTTTTTACATGTTTTATTAAGAACATTTTGATAAATGACAAAAATTTATATTATTAAAAGTCTCAATGAAAATGAATTTTCCACCACAATTTCCATTGTTATTGTTAGATTAATTTTTGAGATTTCATTTTTTCTTAAAAAAAACCATCATTCTTTTTTTCATAGTATGTTGGAATTGAAAATTCATTTTTGAAATAAATGTTTATTTTTAATTGAAAATGGGGTTATATAAAAATTCTTATTTTAGTTTCTAAATGTTATTTTCAGTTTTGATAAAGTGATTTTATAAAATTATGTAATTTTTATTTCATGTTGTGGTTCTAGGACAATATAAATGACGGGTGCACCAAGATATCATCGAGTGCTAACATAATAGATTAAACGATGAGTGCACCCATTGAGTGTTAAAACTCATTTGGTAATGATTATATACTCTAGAGAACATTATTAGAAATTGTTCACATGGGTTTTACAATATATAATGGTTTTATAAGGGTAATATAAGGGTTCAATGTGATGTTGTATCAAGGATTCTATATGAATTTTCTTTATTTTCTAATGGGTTTTCAGGGAACTAATTTTTTTTAACAAAGTAAAATAAATTATTTTTATTAAAGAATAATATTTACCTTTTAGTTAAAATGTTATCTTTTCATGAAATGGGTTTTCATGGGTTTTGATGTCAATGAATGGTCTAACAAATTCCATCTATTTATATGAGTTAATTGAATTTTTATGCTAATTTAATGTTTTCAAATGTTTTTCATGCAATTTAAGGAAGGGTATAGGATTTGAACCGGTCATGTTGAATGTCGTGAGTATTTTTAATAAAATTTGTCAATATTTTAGTTTTCTATGATTTTATATTGTATAATAAATTGATATTCTTTGAAATTGTTCACATTGTATTATACAGTTTTTATGTATGATTTATTGCAAAATTATCTCAAACTCTTAAAAAAAGATAACCAATGTGAAAGAAAGTAATATTATAGATATAACTTGTGATTTTTTAATGGTTATGGTAGTTTCCTTATAGTTGTTATCTATGTTTGGTTTTTATAACATTATATGTTAGGTTATCATAAATAACATTTAACTGAATTGTTTTTACTTACATCCAAATAAAAATGTTATAACATTTAAATATTACCATGTTGAATCATCTAAAATATTTCATCTCCAAATTCTTTTAAATAGAGGAATTGTAGAGACCCGTATCCTGACGTACATGGACATTACATTACTTTTGCGGAATACTTAATACATAACAAAAATACACACACAAGGATCGTAATAGTTTAGTGTCTTTGGAAACTCGGAACGTAATCTTCTAATCCTGGTGAAAGATCTTCAAAATCTCCCATAAAGATATTCTTCTTTTTTTTTACCTAAAACCTTTCTTTATATCCTGGGGAAAAGAAAACATAAAAGGGTGAGCTCAAATGCTCAGTAAGGGTAAACAAAAGAAATATCAATCACATAATTTTCATAAGAACATAACATTTTTGGAAATCTTAACCTGCAAAAGAGAGCATAATTTCATAACATGGGATAAATCATAGTAGTGAAAATGAAACCATAACTTAAAACATTACTCATTGTGGCATACACACATAATCATAGAGAATCATTTCTTGTTAGTCAAGACTCATCGCCAAGACTATCTTAGTGGACAAAGTCCCTTTCTGAATCGAGTAATCCTCGTTTCAGTCCTGTTTCACTGAACCGGTATAACCTACCATTCCAGCCATGTCTATCTCATGAGATATGAAATCTTTACCCAATGCATTGGAGGGAGATATAGGTCCCACCCATCTCTTAATGAATCCTTTCTTATGTGTGCCACAAAATCATAAATCATACATCATTGCATAACCCATGTAATAAAAAATGGGATTCTTAAACAACATGACATCATAAAACCATTCATATAAGATAAAGGAATTCATAAACATAATTCCATCACAACATAGTCAAATCAATGTAAAAATATGGATAGAAACAGAACCCTTTATTATCTTATATGGAAAGTAATTTTGATAAAACACTTGAATTGAATTCTTGAGGAAAATATCCTTTCTTCTTCAAAATCAATTTCTTTTCTCAAATCATCATGCAATTTTAAAAGAAAGAGATTTTATTGAAAATAGTCATGAAATATTTTAGAGGAAGCTTCATGAAAATAAGGCTTTATAAAACAGTATAAATCTGTTCGTGCCGTATAAGTTAAAAAAAACATTCTTCGTACTTTTGTCGGAAAAGTCAAAAAGTACCTCGTACGAAAAACGAAAAAAAGATTCCTTTCATATCCTTTACTAAAAACTCATAGAAGGGTAAAATTGGATTTAAACAATTGTAGGTGGATGGAAATAATATTACATATTGAGGGAACATGGATGTGGATGATAAAATACACCCCAGTAAATACTTACGAATAAACAATCTCGGATAAAAATGAGATTGAGATATTTCCCTTACCTTAGGTCCGACTTGCTTTGTAAGTGTCCGAACCTCCTGTATAATGATTTAAATCATGTTATTGACTTATTACAGAATGATATCATATATGGTTCACTTATGACATTATATTACCCGTTCTTTTGTAAATTCTATGTTAAAGAAGCGTTTTGGGTAAAATCGTTTCATTTATCGTAGGTGTTTTGACTTGTTGTTCTTGACATCATTATTACTTATATCATGATTTTCTTACTTCCAGAATATAAAATATGATTTATATATCATATATATTCAGTATATATATATATATATAATAGATAGATAAATAAAATGAAAAACACCGTTCATGGAGACGGTAGTCCGTACGTACGCATGAACGTTGTTTTTCTTTCCTTATTGTCTTGAAATGGAAGTAAGTAGATGACATACATATGTATATATATACATAAATCCAGTAGCTTTATAATGTCATATATTTCATTATTATTTCTTATATATACATTATAATCATTCTTAAATGGTTAACATGGAGAATGAATCTCATCGCGTCGTGGAGACGGTATTCCGTACGTACGCACGCGCGGTGATTTCTTTTTCCCTAGGATGGATAGATGGTGAAATAGGGTTGTTTCATAATTATAATAACATATCAGTATTTGAGTGATACTGATGTTATTACTTCATAATGAAACAACCTAAGAAGAAGAAGTGGAAGAAGAAATAAAGATGAAAGAATTGGTAACGGTAATTACCTCTTCTTTGAAGTGCCTCTTTGAGACCTCCTCTTAGGGAACTAAAATTGGTCTTTGAGGAAGACCGGAACCTCTAGGATGTTTCTAGGGAAGTGGAGAGGAGAAATTGGCAGGGGTTGGCCGAGCTTGAGTGCTCAAATTGGTGTGTGGAGGAGGGGGAGGAGGTGTCCTTTTATAGGGGAGGAGAGGGGCACCTTAGGAATATCTCAAAATATTATTTTATATTAAAGTCAAAATCGGTTTATAATGGTTCCAAAGGGTCTTATTTCGAAGCTAAAGTGGGGATGGGTCGAAATCCTATCAACCAATAATATTTAGACAAGTTTAGGGTATTATTTTAACCTTATCAATTAGATTTAACTCTAAGTTAAATAATTTAACTTTTACCATGTCTTTTTGTTTTCATTCACTATATGGTTAATAAACTTACTATAACATGCCAAAAGAACCCCAAATTATTTATTATTAATATATATATCCTTATCTAAGTCATTTGGCCGAACCTTAGATTTTTAGGAATACAATAACAATTAATAATATAATATTTGATTTAAAAACTATTTTGTGTCAATTTTGACACTATTTGATATATGATTTTTGTGAAAGTCATAACAGAATTAAATGTTCGAACCAAGTTGATTAAATCAACACTAATATATCATAGTAACCTAGAAAATTAGTGTAATTCATAAAAAGTATTAAATTACATTTATTTTGGTATTTATATTATCAATTATGTGAATATTTCATTAATAAGATAATTAATGCATCATCTTTGTGTCATAATTAAATTAAATTATTTGATCTCTAAAAATTACAAATAAAATACCATCATGTAGGAAATCTTTTTAGCTTTCTAATGAATATTTATAGTAGAATTTATCTTATGTATAACCCCATATTAAAAATGATTTACTTATTAAACTTTGATTTTAACTATTTTAACCCTTTTTAAATAAATTAATAATAAATGTCCTAATCTAATCCAAGTGGGCCTAAATGGTCATATTTTATTCCTAAGTTTGTTTTTGGTCGAATTACACTTGTCCAATAGAATTAGGACACATGTTAGGGTAATATTAATATCATATTTACCCTTAGTTACCCTATTTACTATTAACCGCGGTAAAAAAAAGTAAAAAGTTACTATTCACCAAAAATTATTTTCATCTCATTGAACCACATTTTAGTCCTTGATATTAACCGTGTCTCTCGGATTTTCGAAATTCCATTCACAGAAGCGGTAAAATTAAGATTTATGAAGAAATTAATTTTTTTTTAACTACCACTTAGTAGTTTCACTATTCATCAAAAATTGATGTTTTTCAGAACAATGCCAAAATTTCACCCTAAGCTATATTTCATATTCCGAATTCAAAAATGAAGTCTATTTTACCAAATTCATAACATAAA
This sequence comes from Viscum album, assembly GCA_963277665.1. Taxonomy (NCBI): domain Eukaryota; kingdom Viridiplantae; phylum Streptophyta; class Magnoliopsida; order Santalales; family Viscaceae; genus Viscum; species Viscum album. The sequence goes on from OY728141.1 coordinate 1,255,237,263, forward strand.
AGTTACATTAATTAATTTTATAATTAAATCCCGCTGTTAAAACAAATAGCGTGTTTTTAAGAAACAATATCTATCAAAAGATTGACACTTGATTATGTCTGGTTTAAATATGAAATTACATCCAATGACCAACATTGTATTAAATTGTAAAAATATATTCTAAATATACTTTAAAACCAATTAAATTAATAATTTATCACTATTAATTATTTCGATTAAAAAAGTTGTTTTTAATTATAATTTAGTAATTTTCACTATTCATCAGAATATGAAAGTTATCCGAAAAGTACCAAAATTTCACCTTAGGATAAATTCGATACTCAGAATCCAAAAATGAAGTTCATTTTGAAAAATAAGATTTACAGAGTTTTAAAAAGTGGTTATTACTATTCATAACGGCTAGTTTTAATAATATTTTAATAGCATATCGTTGTTTAATGAAACTCAGTATTGCGTATTACACACGCTATCGAGGAAGGTCGTGATTGCGTGTAATGCAAGGCAAGTCAAGTATGTGTGTTGTGCAAGCTCCTTTTGGTGTAGCGTAAAATTAAAAAGAATATATTTTTTTATAAAATCTTGGGATGTTACATTCTACCCCCCTTAAAATGAATTTCGCCGTCGAAATTCGTCGGGGTTATAAATGGTTTACTATTTGAAAGTTTCTTTAATAGAAACCCACATCGTAAAAAGGGAATACCAAAACTTGGCTTTAAAAACTAAAGTATGAAATGTAACAATTACCCAAATAAACTAATCACTGGGTTTCCACATAGGTGAAAATATGGATATGGAAGAGAAATCTAACCATCATGTTCTGATGGAGAGTGGTAGAGAACATGGCTATGGAAAAGCCAACAATCACAAATTCATAAATTTGTGACGATCTAAGGTACCATCCGATTCATCAGGTATAAGATCACTAGGACAACATTTTTGGTTTTCAAGATCATTTCCCTAAAGTTTATGAATTAAAAGAAATACTTACATGATTTTGGTACAATCTCACTGTTGTTCGTGCCTTGAACAATTTCCACTTCATATCTTAAATAAATGAAGTTGAATTTTTTATTCGTGAAGTGTTAGCAGATCATGTGATAGAATGACGGGTCATTCCATCTGTCTCAAACAAAAGGTTAGCAAAAATTATATACATAAGTCGATCTATAGTGAGATTAATCATATATGGTTCCTAAAATGGACTTATACTTCATATATCATACTGCTTAATATAATAAAACTAGTTTCTACTAAACAGGGACTTCCTGTAGGTCAGTGGTAGGCGATAAAGGCCAGTCGCACTTCGGTTGTGGGTTCGATTCCCACAGCCTTGTCCGAAGCGATGGGTTGTCGCCCGTCCTGCAGGTTGTCCTTTTTCTAAAACTTCATTACTATAACATCCCATCAATAATATCGAAAAAAGAACTTCTATCCTTAAACAATACTATTTTATGTCCAACATAATCCATTCTAGTCTTTAGGCTTATCCATAATACTGCAGTCCACTTTCATAACATAGTGAAAATGATTACCAGAGATTTAATACCATCGTTGAACCCCATATATCATAAGATATGTTTTTTTATCACATTCCAAACATTCAAAGTCCTTAATCATGTATTCTCTTTAATACCTTAGTGAAAACATGAATTCAGTTAAAAGTTAACACCTTCCACATACCAAAATCCTCAAAATTCTATATACTCAAACCATGATATCACTTAGTCCTTATATCAATCATGAGCTCATGAATACTATCAAACATTTAATTTTCTCCTTATCCCTTCATTATGCGCATATCATCTACATTCCAAAAATATCTGAATAACCTTTCATGGATACTGGTAACATTAATCATACACTTTCAAAACACAAGGAAAGACAACAGTGTAACAATCCATAGATGTCTCTTTATTCCAAAATTACACATGATAAACATGTAATCATTCCATTACATTCTCAAACCATTGACCGAGCTTCAAAAATTCTTTCATCTCACATATCATTTGTAGTCTCTTCATCATCATCCACATAAATACTACCCATATGACCATACTGATTCTCTTCATGAGTCTTTCCCTTAGGGCATTTGTTTGCATAATGCCCATACATTCCACATTTAAAACACTTAACCATTTTTGATGTCGTAGCAATACCATTATCCTCATCCATGGTGTTAACCGACCCTTTTCCTTTGCACTTACTTGCTTTGTGACCTTCTTTTCCACACCCAAAGCATCTTCCAGTTCCCTTGAAACATTCTCCTTGATGCCTCTTCCCACATGATTTACATAGTTGAAATTTAACTTTCTTTCCTCTATGATCATCATGAAACTCCATCTGTCTCTTATTAGCCGAGTCAGGAAACTTACCAAATTTTACTTTATTAATCATATTATGAGATTGCTGATTTGGCATAATAATGATATTTGGACTTCCAAATCCCATTTCATTTGGTTGCTCATGAAAAATATCATTCCATTGTCCAGCATATCCTCCATTATCATTAATCACCTTGTTTCCAGCCATTTTCTAAAACCCAAAAAGAATAGTGTGAGAGGCAAAAATCATGCTAGGGAAAACAACATAATAAAGGTGGAGTATCCTCAATATCTAACATCTTATGTTAAATTCTATGATCGTTAGCGTAATTCTAGTACTATAACCTATACGTATACTTAACCTTAGGGACATCCCTAGACATACCTTAGAAATATCTCTAGGGATCTCACTAAAGTTCTCGCATCCTAGTTTCCAAAGGTTGACTAAACCTTTCCTCTGATACCAACTGTAGAGACTCGTATCCTGACGTACATGGACATTACATTACTTTTGCGGAATACTTAATACATAACAAAAATACACACACAAGGATCGTAATAGTTTAGTGTCTTTGGAAACTCGGAACGTAATCTTCTAATCCTGGTGAAAGATCTTCAAAATCTCCCATAAAGATCTTCTTCTTTTTTTTTACCTAAAACCTTTCTTTATATCCTGGGGAAAAGAAAACATAAAAGGGTGAGCTCAAATTCTCAGTAAAGGTAAACAAAAGAAATATCAATCACATAATTTTCATAAGAACATAACATTTTTGGAAGTCGTAACCTGCAAAAGAGAGCATAATTTCATAACATGGGATAAATCATAGTAGTGAAAATGAAACCATAACATAAAACATTACTCATTGTGGCATACACACATAATCATAGAGAATCATTTCTTGTTAGTCAAGACTCATCTCCAAGACTATCTTAGTGGACAAAGTCCCTTTCTGAATCAAGTAATCCTCGTTTCAGTCCTGTTTCACTGAACCGGTATAACCTACCATTCTAGCCATGTCTATCTCATGAGATATGAAATCTTTACCCAATGCATTGGAGGGAGATATAGGTCCCACCCATCTCTTAATGAATCCTTTCTTATGTGTGCCACAAAATCATAAATCATACATCATTGCATAACCCATGTAATAAAAAATGGGATTCTTAAACAACATGACATCATAAAACCATTCATATAAGATAAAGGAATTCATAAACATAATTCCATCACAACATAGTCAAATCAATGTAAAAATATGGATAGAAACAGAACCCTTTATTATCTTATATGGAAAATAATTTTGATAAAACACTTGAATTGAATTCTTGAGGAAAATATCCTTTCTTCTTCAAAATCAATTTCTTTTCTCAAATCATCATGCAATTTTAAAAGAAATAGATTTTATTGAAAATAGTCATGAAATCTTTCAGAGTAAGCTTCATGAAAATAAGGCTTTATAAAACAGTATAAATCCATTCGTGCCGTATAAGTTTAAAAAAAACATTCTTCGTACTTTTGTCGGAAAAGTCAAAAAGTACCTCGTACGAAAAACGAAAAAAAGATTCCTTTCATATCCTTTACTAAAAACTCATAGAAGGGTAAAATTGGATTTAAACAATTGTAGGTGGATGGAAATAATATTACATATTGAGGGAACATGGATGTGGATGATAAAATACACCCCAGTAAATACTTACGAATAAACAATCTCGGATAAAAATGAGATTGTGATATTTCCCTTACCTTAGGTCCGACTTGCTTTGTAAGTGTCCGAACCTCCTGTATAATGATTTAAATCATGTTATTGACTTATTACAGAATGATATCATATATGGTTCACTTATGACATTATATTACCCGTTCTTTTGTAAATTCTATGTTAAAGAAGCGTTTTGGGTAAACTCGTTTCATTTATCGTAGGTGTTTTGACTTGTTGTTCTTGACATCATTATTACTTATATCATGATTTACTTACTTCCAGAATATAAAATATGATTTATATATCATATATATTCAGTATATATATATATATAATAGATAGATAAATAAAATGAAAAACACCGTTCATGGAGACGGTAGTCCGTACGTACGCATGAACGTTGTTTTTCTTTCCTTATTGTCTTGAAATGGAAGTAAGTAGATGACATACATATGTATATATATACATAAATCCAGTAGCTTTATAATGTCATATATTTCATTATTATTTCTTATATATACATTATAATCTTTCTTAAATGGTTAACATGGAGAATGAATCTCATCGCGTCGTGGAGACGGTATTCCGTACGTACGCACGCGCGGTGATTTCTTTTTCCGTAGGATAAATAGATGGTGAAATAGGGTTGTTTCATACTTATAATAACATATCAGTATATGAGTGATACTGATTTTATTACTTCATAATGAAACAACCTTAGAAGAAGAAGTGGAAGAAGAAATAAAGATGAAAGAATTGGTAACGGTAATTACCTCTTCTTTGAAGTGCCTCTTTGAGACCTCCTCTTAGGGCACTAAAATTGGTCTTTGAGGAAGACCAGAACCTCTAGGATGTTTCTAGGGAAGTGGAGAGGAGAAATTGGCAGGGGTTGGCCGAGCTTGAGTGTTCAAATTGGTGTGTGGAGGAGGGGGAGGAGGTGTCCTTTTATAGGGGAGGAGAGGGGCACCTTAGGAATATCTCAAAATATTATTTTATATTAAAGTCAAAACCGGTTTATAATGGGTCCAAAGGGTCTTATTTCTAAGATAAAGTGGGGATGGGTCGAAATCCTATCAACCAATAAGATTTAGACATGTTTGGGGTATTATTTTAACATTATCAATTAGATTTAACTCTAAGTTAATTAATTTAACTTTTACCATGTCTTTTTGTTTTCATTCACTATATGGTTAATAAACTTACTATAACATGCCAAACGAACCCCAAATTGTTTATTATTAATATATATATCCTTATCTAAGTCATTTGGCCGAACCTTAGATTTTTAGGAATACAATAACAATTAATAATATAATATTTGATTTAAAAACTATTTTGTGTCAATTTTGACACTATTTGATATATGATTTTTTTGAAAGTCATAACAGAATTAAATGTTCGAACCAAGTAGATTAAATCAACAATAATATATCATAGTAACCTAGAAAATTACTGGAATTCATAAAAAGTCTTAAATTACATTTATTTTGGTATTTATATTATCAATTATGTGAATATTTCATTAATAAGATAATTACTGCATCATCTTTGTGTCATAATTAAATTAAATTATTTGATGTCTAAAAATTACAAATAAAATACCATCATGTAGGAAATCATTTTAGCTTTCTAATGAATATTTATAGTAGAATTTATCTTATGTATAACCCCATATTAAAAATGATTTACTTATTAAACTTTGATTTTAACTATTTTAACCCTTCTTTAAATAAATTAATAATAAATGTCCTAATCTAATCCAAGTGGGCCTAAATGGTCATATTTTATTCCTAAGTTTGTTTTTGGTCGAATTACACTTGTCCAATATAATTAGGACACATGTTAGGGTAATATTAATATCATATTTACCCTTAGTTACCCTATTTACTATTAACAGCGGTAAAAAAAAGTAAAAAGTTACTATTCACCAAAAATTATTTTCATCTCATTGAACCACATTTTAGTCCTTGATATTAACCGTGTGTCTCGGATTTTCGAAATTCCATTCACAGAAGCGGTAAAATTAAGATTTATGAAGAAATTAATTTTTTTTTAACTACCACTTAGTAGTTTCACTATTCATCAAAAATTGATGTTTTTCAGAACAATGCCAAAATTTCATCCTAAGCTATATTTCATATTCCGAATTCAAAAATGAAGTCTATTTTACCAAATTCACAACATAAAAGTTGCATTAATTAATTTTATAATTAAATCCCGCTGTTAAAACAAATAGCGTGTTTTTAAGAAACAATATCTATCAAAAGATTGACACTTGATTATGTCTGGTTTAAATGTGAAATTACATCCAATGACCAACATTGTATTAAATTGTAAAAATATATTCTAAATATACTTTAAAATCACTTAAATTAATAATTTATCACTATTAATTATTTCTATTAAAAAAGTTGTTTTTAATTATAATTTAGTAATTTTCACTATTCATTAGAATATGAAAGTTATCCGAAAAGTACCAAAATTTCACCTTAGGCTAAATTCGATACTCCGAATCCAAAAATGAAGTTCATTTTGAAAAATAAGATTTACAGAGTTTTAAAAAGTGGTTATTACTATTCATAACGGCTAGTTTTAATAATATTTTAATAGCATATCGTTGTTTAATGAAACTCAGTATTGCGTATTACACACGCTATCAAGGAAGGTCGCGATTGCGTGTAATGCAAGGCAAGTCAAGTATGTGTGTTGTGCAAGCTCCTTTTGGTGTAGCGTAAAATTAAAAAGAATATATTTTTTTATAAAATCTTGGGCTGTTACAGGAATCATGGATGTTATAACAGTAAATAACCAAGAGGATGTTAACCATAATAATCAGCATCTGATATGGTTATAATCTGAAGAGGATAGTTTATTTTAGTGATGGATCAATAGAATCAAGCTATACATGGTGGTGGTATCTATTGTAGAGAGAATCATGATATACCATGAAATAAAATGACTTTTGAGGGTAATTTCATTAGTAAACATCCCCATAAATTAGTTGATCATCTGATCCATTAGTATCTGAAGGATGGATCAATGATCTGGAAATGATATTTGATGTCATTGACTATTTATAATTTCAAATATTTTACCTTTATATTTTTCTTTTTGAAGGTGAAGATGATAAATTTTGGTATTGGGTTATGAAAATTAGATAAAAATATGATCTTGATGATATAGATTATGAAACAATAAAGTGAATTTTCCTTGAGAATAATTTTCTTAATGTTGTTCAACTAAAAATTTAAAAATAATTCTTATAATTTTGGAGAAATGCTAAAGATTAGATATCGGGATGTGATGAAAACTTCACAATATTATCCCGGTAGTCTTCATATATTATTCAAGACACCGACAGAAAAAGTAATAAATTTTACATATGATTTTCTCCATGTATATCATGAGATTTGGATGAGTGAGAATTTAAATTCTACAATAATGTTGTTAATTATTCTAAAAAAGATTGAGATATTGTTTTATAACTCTTATGTTCCCTATGATGATGAAATTAAGACATGGTTAGGATGGAAGGAGATGGTGAAACATGATATAACAAAATATGTAGGTAAGAAAATAAAGTTCCAATCTTGCAGTATATTTGGTATATATAACACTATAGAATATATTATTAGGATAGTGATATTTTATATATGTGGATTGATTGGAAACATGGAAAGTGAATGAATGGAAATGAATTCGGAGGAATGGAAGAATGTGGAAACATATATCAATCTGATGGTAATATGTTTTCCCTATAATGAGATGGGAGATTATGCTATTTTATGTACAATGTTAATTGCACATGATAGAAATATTCATGACCCGAAAGAGAAAGGTGTAGTGAGGTGATTTTATACTACTATTGTTTATGATGGGACACAAGTAAAATGTTCACAAGTAAGTTACTTTTGTTTTTGAATTATTCTAATTCACAGTTTGACTCTAGATCAATTTTTTCATTCACTTTTAAGACATTTCCTCATAAATTATTAATATTACCTACTCAAAGTAACATCGATCTTTTGAAAAAAACCCAACAAGAAGTATTAATGAAACAATAATATATAGTAATATTATTATTCTCATCATTAGGATGGTTTTTCCTAAAGTTTTTTCTGAACTAGACGTTGTAGAGTTTGAAATAATTCTTGGTATTGATTAGCTTCTAGTTAGTAATTCTAGTAAATATTGAAGTTCATAGAATGTTGTGTTCAATGATGTCATGGATTTGATAATTTATCAATATGTTTAGGAATTTATTCGATATAGAAATTAATGTATCATATTATTCAAAATAATGAAACTATTCCAATTTATGATGTGCCAGTAGTAGATGAATTCATGGAAGTCATCCATTTATTTTTCCTTATATTATTCCTGAACGAGAGGTTGAGTTTACTATTGATATAGTTCCTGATTAATATTAACATTGAAAACACAATTATTTAATAGATAAAGTGAATCTTTTTGAGTTTTAAAACCAAGTTTGAGAGTTATTAGATAAAAATTTCATATGAATTAGCACTTTATAATGGGGTGCTCATGTCATTTCAATTAAAAAGAATGATGTGACAATTAGAGTTTTAAATTATTATAGAGACTTTAATAAAAGTAATATTAATAAAATTAATCATTTTTACCCATTAAAAGATTTGTTTTATTTACTCTAGGAAGAACCTTATTTTTTGAAGGTTCACATATGTGTGGGGTACCATCAGTTGAAATTAATGGAGGATGACATTATAAGGACTGTGTTTCAAACTAGATATGGCCATTATGAATGTTTTATTTATATTGTTTGGGTTTCTTCTAATTCACCTATTGTATTCTGGGATCTTATGAAAATATATTTTCATATGTTTTATTATATTTTTGTCTTTTTTGTCGGTGAAATATAAATATATTCAAAATGTCAAGAGAAATATGAAAAAAAATATATGGTTTCTCATTCAAACAATAAAATAAAATTGATTGAATTGGATATTTGGAAGGTGTTAATTTTGGTTGAAAATATTTCATTCCATAGTTATATTATTGGAAAATAGGTCATAAAAATTGACCCTTCTAAAATAAATGTTTTTGAATAATGGTCAAGACCTAGAAATGTCCATACGATTCATAGTTTCCAGGGATTAGTGGGTTACTATGAGATGTTTGTTGAACAATTTTCTTTATTGTCTCACCCACTGAGTTTGTTAATTTGAAAAAGAGTTATAATCATTAGGAAAAAGGAATGTGATGAATTTTTTAGAAATTGGGAAGAAGAAAGTTGAATTATCTTATTTCTTCCTTATCTTCATGAAATGGTGAATTCTTCAACTGAAGTTATTTTTCATTGAAAAAATGAGGTTTTGTCCCAATGATTAATAATGAATTATTTTCTTATTCTCCATGTTAGTTGAAACCTCATGTGTTTATTTCCCCTTCACATGATTTGGAAGTATCTGTTGTTGATTATGATATGAAAATTTGGAGGGTCTATTTTTATAAAAAAAGTATTAAATATATTATGAAAAAACATGAAATATATATTCACTGATAAATAATTAAAAATGATGCAAAGAATATAGATTGAACTAATAATGGATTATGATTTAATAGTTCATTATCATATTGGAAACGAAAATAAGGTGTATGATTCAATGAGTAAAAAATGTCATGTGACATAAACCATGTTATAATTGGAATGTGGTTATTTGTTTAATGACATGATGAATATTTTCATAGATGTTGTGGTTTTGGGGCCATCCGTTGTTTTGTTTTTGGATTCAGTGTATTTTAATTTTTAAGAAATAATTATGAGGGCTCATAAGGTTGATCAATATATTTAAGAAATGGTATAATATATTAAGAATAATATGTCTCCAAATTTTAATATTTATAAGATAGTTTTTTAGGAATCAGAAAAAGATTATATGTTCCATGTGATTCAATGTTGTGGAAGGAGTTTTTTATTGATGCTCAATCTTCTTATTTTCTATTTATCTGGACACACAAAGATGTACGTAGATCTTCAGGAGTGTTTTAGTTGGGATGGAATGAATAGAGAAATTGAATAATTCCTTATCAAGTGTTTTATAAGTGAGTAGGTTACATTATAATAAATTTTAATGAAAATGATGCTTCAACTATTTCTATTACTAGAGTAGAAATGTGAAAATATATGAATGGATTTCATGGTTTAAATGGGAAATATTTTTTGAGATAATAATTTGATTTGGGTTATTGATGATCAGTAAACTAAATATATACATTTAATTCCAATTTGAGATATGATACCTTTATTGAAAATTTATATATTATATCTAAAAGAGATTATCTAATTACATTGAGTTATTATCTCCATTGAATCAGATTGTGATCCTAGTTTGATATCAATTTTTTGCAATGGGCATCAGATGTCACTGGCTACTGAATTATATTTTATTACTTAATTTGATCCACAATCGGATAAATATTTTGATTAGATGATACAAACATTGGACGATATGATTCATTCTTGTTTAATGGATTATCAGGGAAGATGGGATCGACATATTTCATTGGTTTAGTATTATTATAATATCATTTTTCATTCAATTATTGAAATGGAACCATTTGAGTCATTAAATGAAATGTGGTGTTGGAAACCATGTTTTTGGGATGGTGTAGGATAAAGGATGTTTATGGGAACAAAGATGGTTTAGAAAATAGTATTAATTTTTTATAAAATTCACTGAATCATGAGGGTATTTCCTAGTAGGATGAAAATATATGTAGATAACCTAAGGAATGATTTTTCTTTCGAGGTAGGTGATCATGTCATTATAAATGTTTCTCCTTGGAAAACTGTCATTAATTTTTGTAAGAGGGGGAAGTTGAATCCACTATTAATCGAATCATATGAAATCATGGAGAAAGTTTGATCATTTTCCTACTATGTGCCATTATCTATAATTCTGTCACAAGTACACAAAATATTTCATGTTTCAATGTTATGGAAGTATGTACCAGATTCTTCTTTTGTTTTGATCATTTAATTTATTTAGCCTAAATTGAATCTTTCTTATGATAAACACTCAGTTTAGGTTCTTGGACAAATAGAGAAACTATTTTGGAATAAGTTGATTCATTAGGTTTTTTATAGAAAACTCGTATTGTTTAAGAGGAAACATTGGAATAAGAAAATGATATGAATGGAAAATATCAAAAAATATTAGATAAGTGATTAAAATTTTGAGGTAAAAATTTCCAAAATGAGGAAGGATATAAAATTATAGATAATCATTGAATAAGAATTCTTGGTATTTAAATATGTATGATTTAGTTATTAATTGGACCTTTAAATTCAAACTAAATCCAATAGAATTTCTTACATTAACTAATGAGTTCATTGAAATCCAACGTTGCACGAAAGACTGGATTATATTGAACAGTAATATACTATTATAATTTTTAATTTATGATGTAACAATCACCTAGCCACTATATTTAAGGTTGTGAAGTGAATAGACTATATTATGATTACAATCATTTATAAATGTGTTCACATTAATCCAATAAATTTTGTATACATAAGACAATACATAATTTGGTTTTACAAATAGAGACTATACTTTTTCTAAAAAATAGATTTACATCCTTTTATTGGTGAACCTATTTTAAAACTATATTTTGAAACATTTATAAAATTTATATGCATTTTCTTTTATTGAAATCAGAATACCCAAATATAATTTTGTTGCATTTTTGTTTTTTATAGGAACATTCAAATTTTGATGTAAATTGAAAGACACCAAATTTTAATTGAAAAAGGTAAATTTTTATAAAAAAATCATAGTTCTATATTATATTTTGAGTTCATTATAAATTATAATTAGATAAATTATATATAATTTAAACCAATTTAGTTCATTGTAATATATTTCACATTGATGACAGATATAAAAACATAGAACACATTTGAACATTTTTACTTAAAACCTGCCATCTCTTCATGTATGTGGGATTAATTTAAAATTAATATATACCAAATATATAATTAAAATTTGGAAAAACATATTCCATAATATTAATAATTATAATTTTAAATTTCTTATAAGGTCAACCTATTTTTTTTAGAATTTTTGTGAAATAAATTAAAATTAGTTATATTGATTAAGGTAAAAAGTTTGTTTATATAGTGGATAAAAAGTAATATTAAGAGTCTATATAACTTAGACACATGTCCAAAACCAATTATATGGACTTGATTCGAAAATAACTATGTTTGGATCATATTTTCCTCATTATTGGAGTCACATGATTTAAGAGATACCTCCCAATAATGTTTACCATTTTATATTTACAAGAATTCCACCCCCTCCACTATAAAAATGTACCAATTCACCCATAATTATTCACACCTCTCAATAATAATTATTTCATCCAAACCCCACCCAAATAATATCCCAAAATCCAAAAAACTCCCTAGATGTCTTACATTGGACATAATACTAACCATGAAGCACTTTGGTGCAAACCCAAATGAGTTAACCGAAGAAGGGGAATATAAAGACACATGTGACAAGTCAGACTCACGGTAGGGGACTTAGTCTCAATCTCCATTAATTGAGTCGTGTCTTTATATTATGAACCTTTATTATATTTTTATATGTATATAAATATCCCTGTTAACATTTAATGTAATGAATTTATTTATTCTCATTTATTTACTGTTTTTCTCATGTTATTATTTCATAGATATTATGCTTTGATTGTTCAACGTGGTATGGAAGACATTGAATATTTAATGAATTAATTTTAAAATGTTATTATCCAGGTTAAATTTTTGAAATTATTTTTATAAAGGGAATTTAATGGAAACTTTCTCTCCATTTTAAATTTTATTCGAATTTTTTCATGAAGTAATCTTTTTATGTGTTTTAGATGGAAAATCTTGACCAATGAAAAAAGAAAGTTATATTATTAACAGACATATTGACAATGAATTTTCTACTAACATTGAAATTTTTTTTGGATTCCATTTAAATGTAACATTATTTCATATATGAAAAACCATATATCCTTTTTAGGGGTTATATTTTGATTGAAAATTGGTTTGGAAGAGAAATTTTTATTTCTTATTGAAAATGGGATTTTTGAAAGAAAATAGTATGTTAATAACTGATACTGAATTTCAAATGATTTTAATATAATTTATAAATAAATGAAATTTTTTAATTCATGGAGTGTTACTTGGACATTATAAATGATGGATGTGCCCATATTGTGTCGAGTTATCTAGTTATTCCATAAATGATTAGTAGGCCTAGTGAGTGATCTAATGAATTTGGTTATAATTATATTCTTAATAAATATATATTTGTTGTTGAATGTATGATTATTTAAATCTACTAGGGTTTTTAAGGGTTCTTCATGTGTTCAATGTGGCGATTTCCAAAGATACATATATTTATTTTCTATGTTCGATAATGACTTTTTATGGAAATCATTTGATTTAAAAAGGTTAAAAAACAAATATTTATTAAATAATGTTATTTCCCTTTCTGAATAAATTTATATATTTTGAAGAAAGTGTTTTTCATTTGGATTAATTTTATCAATGGACTAATGTATTCTGTATTTTAATATCCCATAGTGGGGTCTTTATTCTTATCGATTGGTTTTTAATGTTTCTCATAAGATTTATGGATTATTAGTGGATTTGAAGAGGTCAAGATGAATTTTGTAAAGTTTTTTCATTAAAGAGATTATATTATATTCTATAAAACTTTATATAGTGTAAATACTAGATATTGTGTGAAATAGTCCGCATTGAATTATATGGTTTTCTTATATATGAATTATGGCTTAATTCTCTAAAAATATAATGCTAAAGAGATATTCAATGTGAGATAATGTAAAATTATTGAATTTACACACTATTATGTAATGACTAATGGAAGGGCCTTATAATTTTTATCGATGAATTTAAATTCGATAAAAAAGACTTATAATACACTAATGATGAAAATATCTATTTAATTGGGAAATATTTTTGGAAATTTATTATATTGAAATATCATTATAAAAAAAATTATTTATTATTATAATCATAATCATGCAAATAATGCATCAAAGAAAGGATGTTCATAATTTAATTTAATTACATACATGCCGCTAAAGGGAAATAAGACATTCTTTTTTCAAACTAAATTTTAATAAAGTTCCACTTTTAGAAATTGATAGGAATAGTCATTTCACATTATTTGTAAAACCTAAACAGATTTTTTTTGAAAATGATAAAAATATTCATTCTTATTTTTTTGAAGAGTAAATTTTTTTTTTCCATTAATAAATTATTTTTAAAAGGTTAAAAACATGATTGTTAAGAAAATTAAAAACATTGACTTAAAATGTAATGTCCTTGATATTCTATTTAATAATTTTAATTGTTATATGGATTAATTTCATGGCCAGATGCTGAGACGGTGAGATATTTTGAGACCTAGTGTGTGGGGAATAAATGAATTAATAATATTAAAATATCAAATAGCATGCACATGATCATTCATGAAAAATTGTAATAACTTCTAAACGAGTGCATGGATCATAATTTTGAGGTCACCATGTTGCTCAGAGTAATGGATTTAACTTAGTCACGACATAACATCGGCCGACACAGGTTATATGTGAAAAGTATTTTCGGGTGTTTTTAATAAATAAAATAATCTAAAGATTCAATTTATTTTTTAACTAGTCAATTCAGTGAAACGTTACTCTTTTAAGAAATACATTAGGTAGTAATCAAAGTTTAGGATCATAACCATGGAAATTTCCATGTGGATTTAGAGAGAAAATATAAATAATTCACTCAGAGGTGAAAAAATTGACTTGTATCAGATATTTTTCATGGAAGATATTTCCAAAAAAAATTGATATTCAATAGAGAATGATCAAATTACCATGTAGGATATGTTATTTTTTATTTCATTCCCCTTAATTACATTTTACTATGAGCATGGAAAATCCAATTTATATATTTATCCGTACATAGGTCATTCATTAAAGTATGTGTTATACTATCTAGGATTTATGCAGTTTTATTATAGAGAATAGTGATTTTATTTTTTGATAGTTTATACAGAAGTGGATCGTGGTTTTAAGGAACAATTTATGATGTTTGTTCCTCATATTTTTTCCTTGGGATTTTATCTCCCTCATTTTCTACGCATTTTTCATTCTTCAATCCATTTTTTTAATGGATATAATTGTGTCTCATATTCTTGGTGTAACATTAAAAAATCAATGATCTGGCATTAGGACGACATAATAGAGGTACAATGCTGATAGTCCTTGATGAATCAGAGTGAATCAGAAGAAACGATTCTTCGAGTGGTTTGAGTCATATTCGATTTAAATGGATGTATAAGAAAATTGATGTTTCAAAATAAATATATTTCATGTTATGGTGATGTAAAAAAAATTTATATATATTTAAAAAAAATAGATCACCAGAATTAGATCTGGATCATCGGTTGTGGCACACGTATGTAGAACATGAGATTCGGGAAAACCTGATGAACATGGCGTGTAACCCAGGGTTACATGGAGTCTATCCCTCACTGAGTAATGTCTAGGGTTTCAAAATAAAGTTAAATTTCACATTACATGTGACCATATCACATAGAATTTAGGCCATTCCTATGGGCTCGACATGTATCTTGAGAGATACATGGACAAGAGTTGGAGTACACATGTTGCCTACACGTTGAGTACCCCACCACACCACATAGAATTGTCCATGAAAATATAATATCTCATGTATTGGTACATGGGAAGACACAAAAAGTATGATACTAGGTACATGAACCTATCCATCGTATACGAGTGGACCCTAGATGGAAGGACATGACATGTGTCTTATTCTACACACTGTGTAGCCATATTCTATTAAACACAGTTGGAAGGAAAGAGGTTGTTGTACACTCGTAGTACTTGGGGTGAAGAAAATATTGTATGACCCTACTAAACACTATATAACCATTTCCATAATGCTTGATTCACATTTTCATGAAGACTTGGATAGGTATTGAAAATGGTTTGTTCCCATATCATTTCCCTTAATGTTTGTATGAATGATTTCCAACTCATAGATCTGTGATCCCTTTAGCAGGAAATCTTGGATAAGTAGTTGGAATCCAATAGGATGCATAGAGTGGTATCCTATATTAATTATTCATGTTCTAGTAAGACTCCTCGGTATTTACGTTACCAACATTACCTCAAATCGATTCTCTACATACTAGTTTCATCTAGATGGATTTGTTGTTATCACCACATGGACCTAGCTATTATCCCCATTTATAGAATCATATTCTCTTCAGATAAATCTACATAACATTCTCTCATGACAGTTCCTGAGTAACATGACTTCTCAAGTTGACGTCATAAGTGCTATTAGACTAGGCAGTGTGTTATCCCATATCAGTGATTCCTAGAATCCTCCAGTTCAATTCATAGTGTTGGTATGCGGTAGTTATGACATACCTATAGACTATGTGTCTTGGATGGAGTGTATCTGGATATTCTTTTATGTGATGTAGGCATATAATTCTTTAAGTATTTTTTTATCTTTTCTATATGTATTTATATTTGGTTTCTGTGTGTCCTACTGAGTATTTTTATACACACCACTGCATTGGTTTTTCCCGCACATGTCATGTATTTTGGAGACAAGCGACATTTTGAAAAATTTCTTGGTGAACTAAGAATAGATAGAGCTTCGGGAGATTAGGAATGCTATACATTTTTCCTACTGTTAGATAAAACAGTCACAATACCTTTTCATATAGGTTGGACTTCTGTTTATAGAGATATTTTTGTGGCCTTGTATATGGCATAGTTTGACATTACTTTACTTTCCTTGCGTAATATTTTGGTATAGATATAGTGGTATACATGCATTGTTTTCATAATGGGTTTTACATTTTATCATTTTGTGGGATTGGAGATGTGTTTGTGCCTATAGGTAATATGCAAATTTCCCCAATTTTAGCAATATTCTAACATAGTTAAAGACACAATCCCCTGGCCTTTTGGAGGTAGTCTTGGTATGTCGTGACACATGACCTACTTGGACTGGTTGTGATAGAGTAGTATCATAGGTGGTTGGTTCAACATTTGGCCTATGAGTATTTCATATTGGGTTTGAAAAATAGTGCTATGTGTTTCATGATTAGATTTCAGGATAGTGAATCCATTTTTGGGGCGATAGACTAATGTATCCATACACTTGGACTCTGATAAACATCATTCTGACTCTAAACATGAGAACCCTAGTTTTAGGTAAAATAATTGTACATGCATCATATACAAACTGGTTGAGGCATCCACATACTTGTAGCGTAATCTCTCTAGATATACGCGCCGACCATAGTTTATATTTTTTTTCTAATGGGGATCGTCCATGACTCATACTAGCTAGGAATCAATAATATCATTATTAGGATAAAACCCTCAGTGGTGAGGCTTCGATACGTGGACCATTTCCCAAGATGTCACATCTAGGTGGTGCACCATCTATACTTACACCTATAACAAATCATGTGGTACCCTAATAAAAGAATATCAGGAGCAATTGTTGAGACCATATCATGAGTTTTAGAGACAGAGACCCCTCAAGTTTTATGGAATGCCCGACCCTTAGGCGGATGAGGACTTACTTGATGTGGTGATCATAGTTTTCTACCTAGTCTGAACACCAGTAGATCGGATGGTGGTTCTGGTGGAAATCCATCTACATGGATTAGTAGGTTAATGGTTGAGTTTAGTTGTCCAAACACACGAAGAGTCATCTCTTTCATGTAAAACATTAGATAATCTCATTAGAGTGGATTTATCACCACATACCCTGAGATATGTTTGTATACATGAGATTATTTAACACAAACATCGTATCATGAATATTGTCGATTATTCATCGAGGTTGACCAACCTTTACAGATACTAGATGAATATGGTAGGAGATTAGAACATTCAGGATAAGAACATGGAGTGATATATTTATTGAGATTTTGAGCCAGTGTTATCCTTCAATGCATTCTGAATTATGTTGGGTGTGTGTGAGAGAGTGTTTTTGGCCGATAGCTTCATGGATTAGTAGATACAGCTGTTGTTGGTCAGTAGTGGAAGATCATGTTCAAATACCTCAGTAGTAGAGAGCTAACATCAATCTCAGGGATTTGAACATTGGAAATGTTTTAGGAGGAGGGTCTAGGATATATGATCAATAGTTCCTGGATCATGGGGTGGGTTTAGTAATCATAATGAGAGGTTATTATTTTCATGTGACTATAGGGAAAATATTTCTCGAGATTGAATGACCCACCATGTTGCTTATAGGGAGATTGTGGATGGACCACCAATGCACATGCAATGATAGAGGTAGGTATATCCATTGGGTGGTGTTCATGGAAGAGTAGATGAGAGAGTAGAAGTAGGTGATAGAATATTTAGCTTTCTACCACCACCATCCCTAGGAGGCCCACACTAGGATCATGGAGCTAGATGATAAGGGTAGGGACAACTACATGTTGTCGAAGCATATGAACTAGGGGATCTGAGTTAGGATCTAGGTATGATCTATGAATTTTCAAATTTAGTTGTAGTATTGATAGATATATACCCTATAAATTCATTTCTCACCACATATCTTTCTCGATACATAGAGATTCATTTTGAACCATTGACTCAACCATTATTCTTAGTGACACCAACAAGAGAAGTCTCTGGGATAATACAAGTGTGCCAATTGTGTGACCTCACCTTTGGAGGTGAGAGATTCAGTTGAATCCGAATGGTGCAAGAATTGTAGCCTTAAAATTTCATTCGTGGATTGGAATGTTTATCTACTATACATTCCATGATTGATTTATTTAGGTGAAGGGTTCGATGTGTCTGTAGTGATAGAACAAGTTTTTCCTTATTTAGGGATTTGGAAACACATACACCCCGGGATGGACTAATTCATATCAGGGTGTAGCTAATTACACATCAGTTGGATTGCCTAAACCTCGGTGCAGAATATTATAAGATCTTCTAGTTTCAAATAGTGGTGGCAGAATATTAAGATGTATTTTCTGAAGGTGTTCTAGGAATTCCTCTTCATTGGGAAATATACTTATTCATTTATTTAAATGCCGAGATGACACTGATATCTGCATGAACATATTATATTTCTCCAATAGAGCATTATGAGATGATGGTGTAGTTGGGAGTCTTGCTGAATAAGGGATTCGTGATACCGAATGTTTCACCATAGGATTCCCCAATATTGTTTTCCAAAAAGGAAAATGAGAGATTGAGGTTGCGTGTGGAATACCAGCTCTAGAACAAGTAGATTTTCACGAACTAGTATCCACTACCCTGAATTTATTAACTATTTGACCTGTTGCGAGGGTCGTGATGGTTCTCTATTTTTGAACTCAGATTAGGCTATCACATATGTGATCATGAGAGGTGGATATTCTGAAGACTTCTTTCAGATGTCGCTATGTAAACTATGTGTAATTGGTTATTCCATTTAACATGATGAATGCAACAATAATGTTCATGGGACATAAAAAATATATATTTTGGACATATTTAGACTCGTTTTGGTATTAATAATTGATGATATCCTTGTATACTCATCGTCAGAGGAGGATCACGTGAGACACTTAAGGATGGTTCTTTATATACTCTGAGAGAACCATCTTTATTGGAAAAACTCAATGTTCAAGTTCTAGATTCTTGTAGTACTCTTTCGAAGACACATTTTCATAGTAGAAGGAGTGGTTGTGGACCCAATCAGGGTTGACTAAGTGTTTGAATTTGAGCCATATAAGATCATGGAAGAGGTACAAAGCTTCCATAGACCATAAGGGTATTATTAGAGATTCATACCTGATTCTCGAGGGTATTATTACCGATGATATCACTGATAGGAAATGGAAATCCATTCATGTGGGTAGTGAAGTGCCATTAGTGTTTTTATTAGTTGGGGCAGGTTATGAAGAGGGATCTAATCTAGATATTTAAGGAGGGGGGTGTTACATACGTAGTGTTCTATGAAGCATTAGGGACATGGATTTGTTGTGTGCTGATGTAGAGGTAAGAAGTGATTACCTAGGGTTTGTTCCATTAATTACCACATGAGTAGAACTACATGAAAAATTATATTGAGTTGTCAAGGGTAGTATTCACATTGAATATGCGGTGACATAGCATGATGGGTGAGTGGTTTATCTTCTACTCTGATCATAAGAGTCTCAATTATATTTTCCCTCGTAAGGATATGAACATGAGATAGGGGAAATGTCTAGATTTCCCCCAAGACAATAAATTTTTGATTTTCCAAACTCATAATAAGGGGAACATGGTGGAATATTCTCTCCAAAAGGGATCCATTTTTCAGTTTCTGAATGAGGTGATAGATCATTATCCCTCATTACAACAATCCTTTTAAGAATAGGATTGAGTTAAATACTTCCAGTCAGTGGTTGTTATCCCTCCACTCAAATAGTGAGTTTGGGAGGCACAACATGGGGATAAAGACTGTGAGATCCTACATGCTACGTTGTATAAATAGAATGATATTTTTGATAATTAAAAATAGATGAGCACATCATTCTTTTCAGAGGACACACAATAGTACAAGTGGTGTTGTTGGAGGAGGTTTTGATGAAGTTTCATGCATCACCTTTGGAGGAACATAAAGGTGTGACAAAAATGTAACACGTCCTCCAACATTAGTTCTGGTGGATGATAATAAATAAATGAGTTAAAGAGTTTGTTTATCGATACCATACTTAACTACATGTAAAGGATGAGCACCAAGTTTTAGTGGGTTTAGCTCAACCCCTTGAGGTGCCGAAATTGAACTGGGATGAGATATCAAGGAAATTCATGAATTGTTTGACACATACAACCAAGGGAAATGATACCATCTTAGTTACCATTAAATGACTCGGAAAGTCATCCCACTTCCTTGATATACAATAGTAGAGTTATGTTTAGATCACGGAATGACTCTACATTAATGATTTAGTTCAACTCCCAAGAGTTCCATCGATTAATGTTCTAGATTGTGATTCTCAATTACATCCTAGTTGTGGAAGGGATTGTAGGAGGATTTTGGAACCCAATTATTCTTGAGAATGAAATTTATCCTAAAGAAGGAAGACCATTTGGATCCGACCACTCAGGTTCTAGAGGACATGCTATGAGCTTTCCTGTTTCTCATCGGCCATATTTTGGATGATCAACGACCACTAGTGGAGTTTATGTACAATAATAGCTACCATTCCACCAATGGTATGGCACCATTTGAGGAATTGTAGGGGAAAACCTATTGGTCAACACTTTTCTAGACTGAACTGGGAGGGTAAGCACTCATGGGCCCATATTTGGTGTGATCTACAATAGATAAGGTGCATGTCATCTTGGTGTGGATGAATAATTTCCAAAGTATTCAAAAGTCATATTATGATAGGTTGTAAAGGACTTCGTAGTTTGAGGATAGAGACTATATAATCCTTTGGGTTTCACCTCGATAGGGATTAAAGATACTCAAATGGGTAGGGAATTCATCTATGAGGATTATATGATCTTTCCCAATACTGAAGAGCGTTTGTGAGGTGGCGTACCATTTATCTCTACCCACGTAGTTGAAATGGGTACATGAAGACTTTCACGTGTCATATTTGAGGTGTAACATGCATTAACCATCACACATCATTGACTGAGGCGACCTCGACATTGATGATTGATATAATTTTGTAGAGTATGTAGTGGACATCATGGATTGGGAGGAGAAGATACTTCTTTGGGGATTGATTCCTTTACTGTGTGTCTGGTGGCATCACGGGAATCACTAGAGGAGCACTTAGGAGTGCAAGGCTCAGATTTGTGCTCAGTGACCACATTTTTCTGTGTCGCATTTGTTCTAGATTTTTCACGACACAAAGAGACAAGGTGGGGAGAATGTAATGTGCTGTATTATCCAGTGTATTATTTTTTTAGTGTTATACGAATTAATTTTGAGACAATCGGCTAATATGACCAGCAATTTAGAGACCCAGTGTGTCTAGAATACAAGACTTAAAAATATTTAAATATTAAATGGAACAAACATAATTTTTTCTTGAAAAAGTAAAATAACATCTAAATAGGTGCCCAAATTAGAAATCCAAGGGAATGGTTACGTTTAGAGTAGCAAATTTACCCGAGCCTTGAGATAACATCAGCCGGCTCAGGTCAGCTATGAATAGTAGTTTCAGGAATTTTAAATGAATAAAATAAATTGATGATTTATTTTATTTTTCACTATTTTTAAAATGTAGTGACACTTATTTATTTTATGTAATACATTAATAAGGGGTTTGAGTTCAGTATCATGGCCCTAGAAATTCCCTGGTGGATCTAGAGAGAAACCCTAGTGAATTATATTGGTGGTGATGTCAATGATTTGGATCAAAAAAATTTCATGACAGATCTCTCTTGTAGTAATTGATATTCAAAAGGTAATGATCTAATTCATAGATAAGATGTATTCTTTTGTATTTTATTCCCCGATCATAGATTAAATGATGAACTTGGACTAACCAACAAACATATTAATCCATACTTTGATCTTTCATTATGGGATGGGTTATACAATGTGGGATTTATGGGGTTTGATTATATAGATTATTGAATAAATTTTTTGAATGATCTTATATGAATAGATCATGTCTAGAATGAATAACGATCGAGGTTCATTCAGTTTATTTTTTCATTATGTTTGTCTCTACCCCATTATCTAAGAAATCATTTTTTTCAATTGGGTTTTAATGAAAAATCATTGTACCTTTTTTTCTTTAGGTAACAATAGTAAATTTGTGATCCAACCTCATGGTTACCTAATGTAGGTGATGTGATGACAATGGGAGATGAATTTGAGTGAATTGGATGAATCCATTCTTTGAGCAATTTGCATTAGAATCGATTTAAATAGTTTTTTGAACCGATTTAGTGCACGGAACATATCCATTTTGTGTTAGGGTGAATGAACAACAATGGATCTTGAGATTTGAGGTGAAAGGTTCAGCATAACGATAATTGTATCATCATGCGAGGAACACAATTAAAGAACATGAGATTTAGGATAACTCGTTAAACATAGCATGTAATGCTGGGTTACATGGTGTGTGGACCCACAATGATCAAGATCTAGGATTTTGGGAGATAGTTAAATGCCACACGATGTGTGAAACTACCAAATGGAAGGTAGGCCCTTCCTAGAGACGGATCATGTATCTTGGGAGATATAAAAACCTAGGGTGGAGTACAAGGGTTGCCTACATGACCTTTACCCCACCGCACGACTTGGCATAGTCCAAGTAAACAGACCACCCCATTTACTAGTACATGGGTATACAAATATGGGTTCACATCATGTATTGGAACATTACCAGAGTACACAAGTTAAGCCCAGATGTATGAACAAGTTGTGCGACATCATCTACAAATATTATCCAATCTTTTATTTGACACAATTGGAATGACACGTTCCATTGTACACAGGCAGCAACAGGGGTCCAGAGACACTAAGTGTGACCCTATTACACACTATATACCCCTTTCTACATGGATGTAGTAACATTTCCACTGTATCATTGATATTTTATATTAATTTTTCGTTCTGTTATAATTTCCTTGAAGGTACGTAAGAATCATTTCCTACTCCTCAGACTCAGATCCCTTCAGCAAGTCTTCATGGATAGAGTTGTTGGAATCCTCTAAGAGACCTGAAGTAGGATCCTATATTCGTTCTTCATTCCCTAGATAGATTCATTTGTATTTATGTGACTAACTTCACTATTATTAAATCGTATACATATAAGGTTAATCTAGATCGAGTTGTTGGTATCACCACATGGCCTATGATTTGATCATATTCTGTGGTATCATACCATCTTCAGATCTTTCAACATATCTATCTACCATGATGGTTAATGGTGAATAGTAATTATAAAAATGACATCATCAATGCTATCAGACTCAAGATTGTGTTCTCCAAGATGAGCACTTCTTGGAATATTAAATATAAATATAAGGTGTTTGTATATTGTATTGGTAATTACCTCTAAATTATGTGTCTTGGATTGAGTAAATCCGGATATTATTAAATGTGTTGTAGACATGTACCTATGTATAAATGACTATTTAAATCCTCTTAATATTTCATTATGGTTTCAGGTTGTCCTGTCGAGTATTGTTACACTCACCCCTACACCAGATTTTCCCACATGTATTGTGACTTCTCCAGACGAGAAACATTTTGATAGTGTCCTAGGTAGAACGGGACTACATAGATCTTTGTTGGATCAGGAAGGTAAATGTGTGTTTCTATGACTGCATAAAACATTCCCAATATGATTGTTAACAGTTTGGACTTTTGGTTACAAACTTATTTTTATGGGATCGTATTTGGCCCCGTATCACATTACTTTTCATTCCCACAGTACTCTTTTGGTTGGGATATAGTGGTATGCATAGATTGTTTCCTTAGTGATTTTTATATTTCTACTTTTTTTGGAATTGGCTTGTCTGTGTGTACAGGTACATATGAAATTCCTCCCATTATAGTGATACATCAACAAGATGTTAGTCACCATCTCCTGACCCATTAGAGGCAGGCTATTGATGTCACAACTCATGATACACTGGAATGAGTTGTGACATAATAGAAAAAATATTTCTTAATAAAAATAAGAATGATGATTAGTTTTTATGAAAACATTCTATCAATTCTTTTAGGTACCATGGAGTAGAAAAATTATACAATAATTGAAAAATATCATTTATAACTAAAATTAATTGAAAATTAACCGGTTATTTATCAATGATCAATAATTTATTTCAACTAAAATTCCTTAATAAAAAATCAGATTTATAATGAGATTGTGAAATAAACCATGAAATTATTATAATGAATATGGGAGAATAAAAAAATAAATTGATTTTGTGTACTAAATATAAATCAACCTAAAAAGTTGAAATAAAACATAAGATAATCAGAATTTATTTTACACATAATCATAGAATGATATAATCAATGAAGTAAAATATTAACCTAGTGAACAGATATTGGGTTGAGATGTTCTTTACCGCATGGAAACTTTTTATTTAAACACCCTTTCATGAAATAAATAAGATTTAATCTTAAAATAACATTACTAATGAATTATTCTTGTTGTTACCTTTCAAAGGGGTAGCAAATAAACCATATAAAATAAGTTAGTTTCATAATAATACAAAACAAATCATTGAAATAAAATTGAGATGAAATCTCTCTCCACCCGCTTACTTTTCGTTAATAAAAACATAACCTTATATAAAGTGGTTAAATAAAAGTTTTTAACATATTATATAATGATAATAAAATTTTTATTATATTATATTTTTATAAAATATTATCACTCATTCGTTACTGATCATTAATTATTTTCATCATTTCAGGTGTTAATTACCTTGTTTTTCCTAGGCATGTATTGTTGAGAAATTTATAATTCATTGAAATATTATTTAGATATATCACTTCCATAATATTATTGATAAAAAATTATTATATTTAATCAATTATTTTCTTTTAATACCGATCATTAATGATAGTTTTGAAAAATCAAGTATGATACAATGATGGCAATAGTAGGCCTAAGTATTCATGAGTTACGTTTCCTTTCATCACCGATCATTATAGAAAGAATATAATTATTATATAACATTTATATAATGATAATTATTTCATATATACCATATTATACACTTATATGTGTTATCTTTTTTGTGTGTTGTGAAAAATAGTGTCACATTATTTAGTAAAGGCAGTCGTCTGCATATACATGATCGATGTTATCATCTTTATATGTGTGAAAATAAATGAAAGAAAATGATATTTATATATATAATATTTAATTAATACAATAATTATTTAATTTTTATGACATATAATCATTACCATTTTTCCTTATCTCTTTCTTTGTGAAGCATTTTTGGAAGACGAATGTCATCCCTTCAAAAGGCGGTAGTCCTCTATAAACACGAGTGTAGTTTTTTTTCATAAGTAATATAAAGTAATAATTTATATTAGATATAATGTATCTAGAGGTATAATTATGTTTAAATTATCATATATATATTTTATATCCATCATTATACCCATATTTTGTAGGTGGTAATGAAAAAAATGACTTTGGTTTCCGAGGAGATAGTTCACTATACACAAAAACACTGATTGTGCAGTCAATTTAGTTGAAGTGGATATGGATTTATATCAAGAATATGTTATAAAAACATCGTAGTACATGGAATATAATTATTTAATTATTTAAACATGGTTATAAAATAATTTAAGGTGGTGGATAAAGAAACAAGATAAAGACGCTTGTTGAAGAAATTACCTCATCATTAAGTATCGTCATTTTGTTTGCACTAAATCCTTCATATACAGAAATAATGAAACATAAAATTCCACTGGGATGTGGGGATAAATATTTGGAAGTATTTGGACCGGGACATTTGAATCCAATTTATTTTAAATGTTACTTTGAGTGGAGAGGGGGTGGCCTTTTATAAGTGGGGGAGAGGACACTGTTGGTATTTTGTATATGAATTGAGTTCTCCCGAATTTTTCATATTTAAAAATTGTGAAAATATACTATTTTCAAAACATATATTTTTAATGGTTGAAAAATGTACATAAAATATATTTTTTACATGTTTATAGGTATTTTATCAATTATCATTATATGTATAACCCCATGTAAACCCATTTTTACCTTAACTATAATAATAAATTTTTAATTCCTTCACTATTATTTTTGGTAAAAAAATTATCTTTAACATCATATAAATTAAAAATTATTATGATTCAAAATATGAAATGTATTTTTTTGTATTTTATTCACAAAAATATATGTAATTAATTTTAAATTATTCCCACAAATGTAACAAGAAAGGGTATTTTTAATGTTACAATGTTTATGAATTTACAATTTTTTTATATTTAAATTCAATATTAAAAGGATTTCAATAAACTAATTTAGAATAATTTTTATAAATTTGAAATAATTCTACTTTAAAACCAATTAATTTTTTTATATTATAAATTATTTATAACAAAAGGTAGTTCTCAATTATAATAGGTTAATTTTCATTATTCATCAAAAAATGAAACTCGTTAGAAAAAATCAAAAAACTCCCTCCAATTAAAATTTTGGTATTAAAATTTTGAAAAATGAGGTATATTTTTTAATATTAATTTAATATATATGTTAAAAATTAATATTAAATTTTTTCCATAACTCACTAGTAAACCATCTTATTGAAAAATGTTAACGTCATAAATCATTTTTTTATATTAAATTATTATTATTATATTTTTAATCAAATGATAACTAATAAACATATGTGGTTAAAATATTTTTATAAGAATGTTAATTCTATTCATTCATTCAAATAAAATATTTTGACGAAAACTATACCATTAAATAATAATATTAATAGTATAATATAGTTTGGTAAAACTCGGTCTTTCATAAACATAATCTTATTGAGGAAACTCATTGATGCATGTAATGTAATATATAAATAAAATAAAATCTATTATCAAATAAATATATTTTAATGTCTTGGGGTGTTATACTATATTCTATATATGGTTTTTATTGTAACATTCTCTATTGAATAAAATGTTATTCTTTTTTAATTTCAAGGTGTTGCAAGGATCCCTATAGAAGTGATAAACACATGCACCCCAATCATTCAATAACTCTATATAATCACTCGTTGAATGAATGACTTATAATGATTAGTTAGGTTAATCATTCTTTATCACCATATAAATCATCTTGGGAGAGTAATAACCCTTGATGATCTCTCATTTCCTCAAGAGATGATGGTAGGAGATAACTCTAGATGTATTGGTCTATCAACATGGATTCAAAAACTCTCACAATAACTTTTTTTAAATTTTCATAGATATGATATATAATAATATATTTACTTGTATAGGTTTATGGTTGGAAATCACACAAAATCCCTTTAAAAATCCATAGTTCATAACCTAACCCATTTTTTCTAATAGTAATATAAATATTATTATTCAACAATTTAAATTTGAAACACATTAATAATTTAAATCACTATCACTTATAAGATTTTTAATTGGACCATTAATCTTAGTCAACTTTCTTGTGTCCACATTTTCAAATAATTGAACAATGACTATATATTTGAAAAATACATATCACTTCATTATTCATGGATAAATATATATAAAATTATATTCTAAATAAATAAAAACAGATATTTATAATTATTATTTGATACACTTCTTCTTTTTAATAAAATTTGATTAATCTATGGCAATCAAACAAACATGAATAATTTTTTTTATTAACTTGTTAAACTCATTAATATAATTTAACCGAAATAGAAGATATTATTTGTGATTGACCCTATAAGAATATTTCATAAAGGTATTAGGCATAACCAGCGGACGTCCAATGTTAGATTCTAGAAACACACCAAGGTGTTCATATAGAAAAATGTTAATTTCATGATAACATCTAACCCTTTTTGACCATTTTCCATGTAATATAATATCTTTATCATGATATCTCTAATTAATTAGGATTTATGTCATTTCTATCAACCTATATTATTGACTCAACCACAATTGAATTTAAATTAACGAACACATCTACCAAACAAAAAGTCAATGGTTTTATGTTTGAAGTTCCATTCCCACTAATGGTTATCAGATATTTACATTTATCAAGAAACATTATGCATATATATTTTATTAGGTTATCTATTAATGAAATATCAGTCATCAAGCTCCCAATATAACCAAAATAAACTCATTCATATTTTATGATAGTTTTCAAAAATAAACAAATGTATTTGGGCCATGATATCCTTTAACAATAGTCGAAATGTCTATAAATCAATACAAACATCTACATTTTTAAATATATAATGATATATAGACATGTGGATTTCCTATTAATAGGGATGTTCTCATGACCTCGTTTCGAAGAGATTACCAAGGTATAACACCATGACATGGTGTTACAATTTATTATGAGGCTCTTATCCTAGATATCCAATATTATTTATTTCCCATAAGACAATATCATTCTTATGTAGAACTGTTTTTAAGAATAATATCTTGGAACCACTGAATTCTCATTATTGCAGGGAACTATTATAATCATTCACCTTAAAATATATTATATGGTCATTATCACATAAAAATATTTTTTAGAATAAAACTAATTTTGTGATAATAAAATTTCATTATTAACAAAAACATGTAATCAAGTAAAATGAATTTCTATTCTAGGTTTCCAATAATAAAAAATTATTCGTATAATCCATTTTAAGGATCTAAATATGGCATATATATATAATTTAAAATACTAGTTTCAAAAATGAAATTTTTCCTTAAAATGTGTGCTCATGTTTTCAATCAATTATCATGGAAAGATGAATCCTTGTAAAATAACCCATGATTATTAATGTTCCATTGAAAAACATTATTTTTGATTTATATGGGATAAGATGAGTTATATAGATTAATTAGTAACTTGAAATTGAGTTATGGGTTAAGAAATTAAATAGTCATGTATAGTTGTAATACATAATGAAAAATGGTTGAGTTAAGGATTCAACGTTTTTTTAATGTTGGGTAGATTTCTATTTGATAAAATTAACCACATATATATATAGTTATAAGTGGGGAGAAATGATATTTATTTAATATTATAAATTTTAAAACACAACAAATAATTAATCTAATTAATTATTTTTACACTACCTATTATCCACGATGTATAATAATATTAAAAAATTCTATATTATACATATTCCATGCCTAAATTTTTTTAATAGGTTAAAATTCATTTTAATAAAGAATACATCCCTTCTTTAATTTGTTAGTTGGTTTCATAATGTATGTTAATTGTTCTCTCTTCATGATACATGTGTTTCAACATCCTAAAATAATTCAGGTGAATAAAAAATTATATTGTATCCAAATTCAATTTTTTATTCATGTATGAATTTTTTAACGTAGTTATTTAAATTTAGAATGTGAAAACCTGTCACACCCCAACCTGACACTTCACAATAATTTTATTTATTTTTTGGTTTCTACAATATTTCATTCAAATTTGAGTTTATTTTAATTTAAATATATTTAATTAGAACAAAATTAAAATTAAAAAATCTCTAATCTACCCCCTCCCCTTTACCTAGCGGCCAACCCCTTCCCCTACTATTAAAATGGCTGACCCCTCCCCCTTCTTGTTTCAAGACGTAGAACCCCCGTCAGGATCCCCGTTGGTCATGCAAGACCACCCATTATAGTGGTACTCCTCTACAATAATCCTCCGATTCTACATAGTCACCCATCTTGTTTCACCATGTTATGTCCTCCCCTTATTTTATCTTTATTTTATCTATAATTTTTCCCCATCCCGTGGAACCTCTTATCTCGGTCGAACCGTCAGTTATGGGTGGACCAAGTGTGGGTAATTTCATCCATTTTTATGGTCTGTGGTGGGCCTCTCAGGTCTTCCTCCTGTGGGTTTTAGCATCCTCAACAGAAGGCAAAGTGCATCAGTCCATTCTGGATCATCCACCACAGATTGAGGTTGATTTCTTTTACCCTCTTATGTATATAGTTAATTCTAATGCCCTATAAATTTTACTTGGATAGTTTGAATTATTCTTTGGAAATTATTTAACATGATTATGAGTTATAAATGTGTTTTTTGAAAATAATATATGTATGTTTTGTGCATATTGAATTTTAATTTTTCATGGAAACGGTTTTATGCATTGTTTGGAAAGTGCAAAATATATTTTAAAAGGAACATTAGATGCTTATTTGTTATAAATTATTTTTTATTGAAGAATGGAGTATTTTTGGCATATAGACATTTTCATGTATTTTTATGATGAATATTTGATGGATTAGTCATAAAAGGAGTGTTTAGGAAAAGATTTCATGTTTTTTTTGGATTCATAAAGAAGTGATTTATGGGGAATTGGTTGAGAATGTATGTTTTTTTGTGTATTTCAAAGGGAAATTTATAAATTATATATGTGATGGTAAATGTTGTTGAAATTGGGTTTTGGGTTTGTGTAAAATGGAATTAATCAATTAATATTGGCATGTAAGTCTTGTTTCACACATTTAATATTATTTGTGAATTCCTTATAAAATTGGAAGCTAGTTTTGGAAATGAAATTATTTGATGTTTGGGTCTCTAATTGGAAAATTAAATTGAATAGTGTCTCCTAGAAGTGTGGTAGAAAAATAGAATGATACGTATATCGATATATATATATATATATATATATATATCCACCTTGAACAAATTCCCTCATGGAGTGGGGAATATCTAAATTGGATTAAGGGATATATAGGAGTGCATGTGTGAAAAAATTTCTAGTGATCTTCGTCAAATGTGTCTGGTGATGAATTTTTCATCTTGGTTCACTCCTATTTGGAGGTAGGATTCCCTTTAAATTTACCATTAAATTTAATAATCATTTATTCCTTTCATTTCACACCTACTTTTCGTATTAATTATTGATATAGATTTTTTTTAAACTATTCTATCTTGAATTGTAGTTATTTCATTCTTTTTATTAATTGAATTAAATAGTACAATTGATTTTTACATCAATGATTTATTTAAATTCCCATTGTACCTTTATAAATGTATTTCATATTTAGAATTGTTATTTGGGTTTCTTAAATGGGTCTTAGTGCGTTCCTAGATTTCAAAGAGGTGTGTCTGTTATTCTTTATGAAATTTTATTGGCATGTGAAAATCGTGCAAGGACCAGTTGGGAATTTTGTAAAACATGTTATCTAATGATAACATTATTTGTATGGGGTCCCCTTTCCTTGGTTGAGGTGAATGTTATGGGAGGTCTTCGGAGTAGGACTCCCTTGTGATCATGTGGTTGAAAGGTGAGGGAAATATTTTTTGGGTTTATTCAGGCGATGCATATCATGTGATTACCTATATATATGTCTACATGGTTTGATTCTCAGATGAAATTGGTTGGGTGGCCCGTTTTTTTCATACATATAGACATGGGAACTTAATAGAGTGAGTGAATTTTCGGTGAAGGATTGATGCTCCTGTTTTGAGTATGAACTGGCTAGTGGGCCATATAAGGGGGTATTTTATTATTATTGTTATGATATTGGGACCCTTGATCATGCTAGGTTTGGTGGTGATCAGGTGTTTGGGAATCATGACGTCATCGAGAATCGCTTGTCGTCTGGATGAGTCACATGTATAGTATGTTTGTGATTATTCACAATCCCTAGGATTCACCCATGTATACCAGAATGAATGTTTTGATGCATTGTTGGCTAGATACTTTTGTTTATATTTTCCCATTTCCCAAATTTTATAATTTTTGAGGTTGCTTCTAGAATAGTGTAAATTATTGGAAAAACTGATAGTGTTTTTAAAAGATTATGGGAAAAGGTTTTGGGAATGTTTTATACTCACTGTCTTTTTTAAAACTGAATTATCCTCTCTCTTTTAAAATTAATTTGTTTCGTCCCTGGAAAATAATATGGTTTTGAATGGAAAAAATGGATATGAACCACATTTATATTATTGATAAAATGTGTGAAATAATGTACTTGTTTATATTTTATTTCAAATATTAAATTGATGGACTTTTTGTTTAAAGGAAATGTATTTGAGAGTATATTACATGGCTATTCCTACTATGTTTTAATACTCACGACTATACATAATTCCAGTTTTTAGTCTCAAGTGAATGTTTCAGTTTGATAATGATTATTGTGGGAAATGAAGAATATTGGGATTGAAATGTGACTCGTGGGGTCATGGGGAGTTTAATGGTCATTAGGTTTGGTGAGATTTAATTTTAAGTTCATTCATAATCATTATATCTTAATAATTTATTTTGGTATACTATTTTATTATTCCACTTCTTTTTGTTTATTATATTGGGAGAAATCATTCCCCCATCACTCTTTTGATACCCTTGGTGCATTTCTCCAACACGAAAGGATTGGAAAAGCCTGTAGAGCCTTGTTGTGGGCCGACATGGGTGACTGATTCAGGGTTGACCCGTGTTGGTTCGTGAAAAAATGGAATTAGAGAATAAGGCCTTTAGAGGACCTAGCTTTCAAAGAACCCTTTATTATTTTGGATGTCAAGGTAGAAGGAGTAGGATTTTCAGATCGTGGGGTGTAGGTCCGTGGGAGTGTCTCTCCACATAATTATGGACCGAACCTTGAGTTACCATGGGAAGCATAGTTTTTCTTTGTTTATTTGATTCTTATGGGTTGCATGGTATTTGGGAAACAGAAACAAGAGTCCGAAAAATTGGTTCAGTGAGATCATAGGACTTGGAAAGCCATATAGATCCGGGGATGTGGTCACTAAAAACTATATGTGATTGTTGTTTTATTTTAATATGGGCTCCAACCATTTGACCTACTCACCCATCTATTATAGATTCCCCTGGAGTGTTGTTTTGGGTCCTTTTGAAATTTTTTAATTTTATACTCATTGAATGGTAGGTTGCTTTTGTTTGTACTTAAGGATGTGTTGGGTTTGTCTAGGGGTTTTTTAGTATGATTTTAAAATGATGCATGGATTGAAAATATGGTGATTGGATTATCAAAAAATGTGATTTCCATAATAGAAAATTGAATATGATTATGTTTGAAATGGATGGTTTTGAAAATGAGAGTTATTTTGTAAAATTTTATAGATGATTCTGAAAGGTTTTTTGAAATGTGAAATAGGAAAATGAATTTTTAATTTGAGAAAGATTTTCTTTAATAATGATATGTTTTAAAATTTTTTGATGTATTTTGAAATTGGTTTTGAAAGTGATAATGTTTTTTATCCGAATCATGGAATTCCGATGAGTTATCACATATATGTATATAGATGCATATATCTGGTGAATGGTTGTTTATTGGTTTCTATGGATGGGATCTTAAGCTATCAAGTAAATGATTACATGTGCCTTTAAATATAATATCAATGGTGGATGTTTGGTTTGTATGTCTTGTTATGTTTTCTGAATATGATCTTCAAAAAGGGGGATTTCACGGTTTTAAAATGTGGGAGTGTGTGCTGATGTATTTTTTTGGATTTTTTCTTTTAATATTTTTCTTTGATGTTATTGGGGGTTTGATTGAAATGATGTTTTGAGTTTATGGTATAAATTAAAAAAACGTGTGGAATTTTAATTTATGAAATTTTTTGTTTGGTATCATAATCTGTGTTTTCACATTACATCCCGAGTGGGTTCTAAAGTATTTTGAAAATCATATACATGTGTTTCATTCAGCCCATGTATTTCATTTGATCAAGTCATTCATTAGACATTCTGTTTATCCATTTCAGATATAGATCCTGGTGGTTCTCAAATATGGATTTTGTTTAGAGGTTTCGAGAGTGAAACCCTCCTAATTTATTTGGGCAATAAGAACATGGAAAAGATAAGGAATGGATATGAAATATTGAGAAGATATTTTTTGTCTTGAATCTCCTGAACCTCCCCAGATGAATCTTACCACCTCCACATTGGAAGGACTTTTCCAGAATGGTGGAAATATGTTCTTTAGGATAAATTAATTCATTGTTCATATAGTTGAACATCCCCGAAGACGCGAGGATACTAATGGGGTCAAATTATTACGGTGTCGAGAAGGGTGATTCAACAATGTTTGATTATACTAAGAACATCATTGATTTGGTATCATATGTTTGGACCAAAAGGGGACTATAATTCCTGAGGGGGGGGGGGGGTGAATTAGGGTATGGATATTCTTCTTCATAATTATCCATACCCCACTAGATCTTGACATCTTTATTATAAGCATCACTTTGTTTGCACTTATGTTTTACTGTTAATCTTATTATCACCTTCTTTATCTAATGACGATGCTTTTAAGGCAATTTAGGAAACCAAGAAGAATAATAGACATATTTTTACATGGTTCACCCTCACTTGGCTATCTCCAAGGATAATTCAACCATGATGTGTCGATGTACCAAATCCACAAAAGCTCACTACAAATTTACAATGTTCGATATAGATCACTTCTATGCCTTGCCTCACTACCTTTAAAATGTTTAGGGTCATATAATTAATTTCCCTAGGGTCACCACATGTTTCTCTCTCTCAACCATACTAGTGGTAGAAAGGGACAACATCTTCCTATACCTTCGCTCACTACTCTAGAAAAGATCCACCCACAGTTTATGAACTTCTCGGACCCCTATTTATCAAAAATGAATGCATCCTCCACTGTATGTAGATTCTATGTTGATGTCCAATTTTCATCCACTGATTAATACCACATTGCACTGTATGTACAAGGAAATCTTCCAATATTCGAGCAACCCTAGAATGTCTTGCAAACTTCTCCAAGACTAGTACATAGGT
Organism: Viscum album; assembly: GCA_963277665.1. Lineage (NCBI taxonomy): Eukaryota > Viridiplantae > Streptophyta > Magnoliopsida > Santalales > Viscaceae > Viscum > Viscum album. Next base: position 1,255,272,808 of record OY728141.1, read on the forward strand.
GTCACCAAACCACTTGTGGGACACTCACTTCATCAACACAAAACATGGGTAATTCACACCCTTTTACACCCAAACCAATATCGGTGCACATCTTCTAACTGACACACATCTCAAATCCAGACATGCATGTGTCACCAATCCAATTTATTGAAACTCCCTTCACCTACATAGATTTTGGTTAACTCACACATTTTTACATCCAAACCAATATTGGCACAAAAATATCAATTGGCGCACAAATTTTGAATTGATGTATACATGCACGACCAAACAACCACTTGCACGACCAAACCTAGTTGCGTTATTGGTGCTCAAATTATACATAATTTTTTAGATTATTTGGAAATTAGGTGGGGTGTCTATCTATTTATAGGCATTTTTTTCACCTTGAGCATCATGCGCATGTATCCTCCTAGAGAGAAAGTCCAGCTACCTAATCCTCTATCTCCCTAGTCACCTTATGTGGCCAAACCAAAACATGGGCACCCCTCTTTCCTTTACCTTATTTGGATGTTATGATATTGAAAAAAATATGTCTCAAAACATTCCATGGCTCTAAGAACAAGGCACCCACGTCCCTTTTCCAAAAACCCTTTTCTCCATTTTGTCGATTTTGTTGCAAATAAATTTGGAAAACACTGGAAAATGATGCCACCATGTTTCTAAACATTTTGTACTTTATCTAGATCATCTATTACTTTTTGAATCTCTTCTAGAAATCATAGATTTTCAAAATAATCTCATAAACATGAAAACTCACCATGTAAAGCCCATTTTTCATCACATTGAACATCGTGGTATGCTTTGTCCAAATAGACATCATAGGGTCCTGCTTATCAACAAACACAATCACCTCAAAAATACTTCAATGATACCTTGAGGGATTTTTTAAAAAAAAAATTCCCCCCTTTCTGTTTTCTGGAAACTCTTATCATAAAATGATACATCATTAATTCATCATCCACTATTCACTTATTACAGTTTAGATAGAGATCAATGATTCACACAAAACATACTGTAATCCCTCATGAGTAATGCTCGGTGTGAGAAAAAATAGTAAATAAAATGTTAATCAATGAATCACTTCATTTACAACAACAATTGTTGATACAAAATTGATAACAATTTCTAATAGATGGATACATTCTAACACCATTCGAACACCACTCTTCTAATTTTATCATGATCCTCAACTGTCGTGATATGTATTCTTTGATCTATAATTTCTAGAATCGTCATATTTAATACACTTCTTCAACAATACTTGGGTACATTTGTTCTCCAAGCTAAGCTCTTGCTGATCACATCAAACACCACATACTCGCATTTTGGTGCTTCCCCTATCAGTTTCTTCACATGTCCTGATAAACTCCCCCTATCCTGTTGTACCACATGTTAGCTTCTCCCTATGTCATTGAATAAGACATTTTCTCCCTTCATTAGCCGCAGTGTCTCGCCCTTTTGTAGTTACTCTTTCTCCCATTTGTCAATAAACATAAATGTCACTCTTTTGTGGTCAACAATAGAGTATCAAATAAATAGTAGTATAGTAGGGAAAACACATCATACCATGGGGATAGGGGTCCCACCCACACTTTTTCAAGTTCGGGGAGTTGACTGGACTCCGAGAGCCATCTAATGCCTCTTAAATGTATCCTTGGGTAAGGACATCATAATAATTTCTACACATTGCATCTCTTTAGGTACATAATCCATATTTACTATCCCTTGATCCACTTTCTCCTTGATGAAATTTTAATTTAACTCATTTTTTTTCTATGCGGGTCATTTCTTGATTATTTCTAATATTGACATCACTTGAGTTATCACACTGGATTAGGATCGGATACTTCATTTAAACTCCCATATCTTCAAGTTGTTGCTTCATCCACAATAATTGTGCGCATTCTTGAGTGGTCATAATATACTCAATTTCCATGGTGCTTAGTGAAATGAATTATTTCTTCTTGCTTAGGTAGGAAATACACAATCCACTGAGATAGAAGTATCCTCCTGACGTTGATTTATAGTCATCAGGTGAACTGGACAAATCTGCATTAGTTTATTATAGTAACTATGACTGAGACTTTTCATTATATATCATTCCAAAAAACACCATGAAATTGATATACCAAAGTGTTCGTTTAACTGCAAGCATGTCTCTTTCATGTGTATTACATTGATATCTCACTTCTTGGAATGTAATGAATAAAATTTCATTACCTGTTGTAGTCAATTATAGTAAATTTCCAATAATTTTCATGTATCCAATTATATTAACTGCCTTTATTTCAACATTATTTGACAGTCTCAACAGGTTTGCAACCAGAGTCTTCATTTACTTAGAATTTTACATCCCATATCTTCTTAGATCCTCCTAGGAAAATTTGGGGTGAAAGATAAATGTTTTATTCCTTCCATGTCTTATATATAATCCAATGAAAAATAGCAGCTCTCAAATCATTGAAATTTAGAACTCACTTTTCATGAATTCTGAAAACTGTCCACACTAATATTCATCTGATCAGCCATAAATTATGTAATAGACATATATCAGCACCATCATTATTTTATTACTGTCATATTTTAAATAGAGATTGTAATCAACACAACCACGCTTAAAACCTAGCATCATCAAAAATTGATCTAGTCTTAAATACCATGCTCTTGGTGCTTGGTTCATCCCATAAAAAGCCTTATTCAGACAACACTCTTTGTTCTCATCTTCATGAATGAGAAAAACATACATCTGATCAATATACACATCTTATTACACAACCCCATTCAAAAATGACGTATTTAAATCCATCAAGAACACTTTGTACTTCTGTTTCACTGAAATGGCAAAGAAAAATTTGATTTTTTCCTCCCATGCTACAGGTGAAAATGTATCATTCACATCTATACCCTCTTTTAGGGAGTATCCTTTTCACACTAGTCATGAATTTATTCGAATAAATATGACATCTTTATTCATCTTGTTGCGATAGATCCATTTAGTCCCATTGACATTCTTATCTAGTAGCCTAGAATCAATCTCTCATGTTTAATAATTCTCACATTGGTCATCTGTATTATTCCTAGATTGAACCCAATTCTTATCCGGAGTTCCATATTTGAAACAAATAGGATATATTTATGATAAGTATCATGATTACTATATAGTTACCATTTTCTTCTTCTAGACTGGCACCATCTGATCACTAATGACACTCTACCTATCAATTTTATCTCAACTCGTTGGCATATTTAGAGATATAGACATGAATTTCTCATGCTCGTTATCTAAATATTTATTTTCCACTGCTTCTCCCCCTATGCATCTTAACACATCTCTACTTTCATCAATAATCTTATAACTGTTTCACTATATAGTGACATCATTTCTATCAACTTCTTTTCTCAATTTCTTGTCAAAACATTATTGATATACTCATGTTTCTTCATGGTATCCTAAATGTAGTAAATTGAAACCACATATTTAGAAAAAATTAGACAATCATGAAATTCATGATTGTTGTTACTTCACCATTGTAACACCCCAAGCATCCACATAACATTTTCTTTTGAATAATGCAAATGCTAGTGTTGTATGCAACATGTAGTATTAACACACCACGACCAATCAAACTATCCTTGATGAACAATAATTACAAATTTTTTAAAATTTATAAATTTTATTTTTCAAAATGGAATTCATTTTTGGATTCAGAATATCAAAATCAGCTAAGTGTTATTATTTGGTATTTTTCTGAAAAAATACAATTTTTGTTGAATAGTGAAAACATTGTGTTATTGTTAAAAACCGACTTTTTATTTAAATGAATAGATATTTTATTTAAATTTATATTTGGTAAATGTAGATACATAATAATTATACATGTTAATTGTAATTCATTGGTGTCATTTTATTATAGGTTTAGATATAGAATATTTTGTTGAACTTTTTATCGTCTTTTAGCCTCCTTCTTGGAGCATTTGAAAATTTTAATAACACATAATTTTACCACATCTGTGAGTTGACATTAAAAAATCTAAGAGACAGGGTTAATATTTCTATGTAAAATGTGGTTTAATAATTTGATAATAATTTTTGGTGAATAGTAACTTTGAATTTTATTTACCGCGGTTAAAAGTAAATAGGGTAATTAAGGGTAAAAATGATATTATAAATACCCTAACACATGTCCTAATTCAATTGGATAAGTGTTAATCGGCCAAAAACATCCTTAGGTATAAAATATGAACCTATTTGGTCCAAATGGATTTGAATGGGGCATTTATTATTATATTATATAAAGAAGTGTTAAAAGAGTTAAATTCAATGTTTAATAACTAAACCATTTTTATTATAGGGTTACAAAAAATATAAAATCGACTCTAAATATTAATTAGAAATATAAAATGATTTCCTATATAATTTTAATTTATTTATAATATTTATTGATTATATAAGGAAAATTATTTATGACAAAATGATGATGAAGTAATTACCTTATCAATGAAATATTAAAATAATTGATATTATTAATATCCAAATAAATGTATATTGAAATTTTTGTTGAATTCCACTAAATTTATAGGTAAATATTACATGTAATGGTTGATTAAATAACTTTTTTTAAGTTGTAATGTTTTTATGGCTTTCAAAAAAATCAAATTCTAAATAGAGTCAAAATTTACATAATTGTGTTTTTAAAACAAATACTATAGTATTTATTGATATAATTTTCCTAAAAATATATGGTTCAATAAAAGGACATATATAGAGATACATATATCAATGGTGAACCACTTTGGGTTCCCTTGTCTTGTTACAGTTAATTTATTAACTATATAATATAAAAATACAAAAAGATATGGTAAATGTCAGAATATTAAACTAAGAGTTAAATATAAAATATAAGGTTAATATTGTGACCTAAACCTTTCTAAAACCTATTGGTTGAGTTGTTTTAAACCCATCCACACCATACATATGAAATAAATTATTTTGGACCCATTAGAAACTGAAAATGATTTTATTATAAAATAATATTTCAAGCTTTTTCTAAAGTGACCATCACATATCTTATAAAAGGGTACTTAGATTTCTCTTATTTTCACACCTCCAAAGACATCTAGATCAGCCAAACCCAACCAAAATATCCTCATAAATTCTCTCACATAAACCAAGAGTACATACATTGATCAAAAAGTCAACCAATGGTTCCCATTTGATCAACTCAAAAGAAAACACCCGATGAAGAGGTAATAATTTCACCACCCTCTTTCAAGTTCTTTTATTCTTCCACATACTCTTTATTTTTTGTTTCACATCACAATAATAACTCCAGTACCTACTAAAAAATGAGATTTTATTGTATGTATGGTATAACAATATTCTTTATTCTATACATCATATAAATGAAAAATTCACCATACGTGCTTATGAACGTCTTACCGTCTCCACACCATGTTGTTGTTTGTTATTCAAAAACATCATTTATTGGATGGGTATAATAATTATTATAGCATATGTAAATTATAAATGAAAAATGTCAATGATTCTTTTAATATTATATACCATCCAATTACATACTATTTCACCATCAATAAAATGATATTGTTGCTCGAGCGTACGTACGGATTACCGTCTCCACGAATGCGATGAGAATCACTACCCATCGTAACCATTCAAGAATAATTTTCATTTTATGATTAATAATAATGTATAAAAACATTATTTCATTCTGTATATCAATCAAATACATACTATCCATAACAAAAATGACATAACTAACAAATCATATAAAGGAAAAGGAATCAGTTAACACCTGAAATGATGATACTACAAAAATATTTATAACCAATGAATATTAGAGGATCATATATGATATCATATTTAGGTATATAGATATTTTATTATTTAATAACAATTATTTAACTATTATACAAGAGGTTAATGTCCCCTTGACCAAGGAAAATTACAAGTTAAGGGTTAATTCAACAATTTCTTTACTTATCTGTGGTTGTTAAAACGTAAGTAACTACGTAGAACTCTTTATCATCCACATCTGTGTTTTCTTAAAAATATAATTAATGTTTTTTACTATTTAATAAACTATGGTTTAATGTCATTTATACCTTTATTTGACTATATATTTTTTGAAAGTAATCTTTCCGTTTATTTTCTAAACTAGGTACTTTATGACCCTTTCTACAAAAATAAGGTAAGAATGTCTTTTTTTAACTTATACGGTTGTTGAGGATATTTTCCATTGTTTTATCACCGTCTAAGCTTCCAATACAAGATTAAAAAAAATTTCATGGTAAATTTTTTAATTAATAATTAAGTGACTTTCAAATTTTTTCAGAATAGAGAGAGGTATTTATTTCAAATTGTTTTCATTTCATCTATGTCAACATCCATTGGTTGATTTTTAACTAGATTGAAGTTGATATATTATGATAAAAATCTTCTATAATATATTGAAGTTTTTGTGTTAAGTTTTACTGGGGATGTGTTATTTTTACACCATTCATGGTTTATGTATAAAGTATTGACATTTCATATACTAGTTTAAATACGAATGTTTATTATATGATTAAACCATTTTGTGTGAGGCATGAATTGGACTTAGTAAGTGACAGGTGGAGCTTACTATAGATCCTCAATTTATCTGTAGTTATCCTGAGACAAACTAGTGTCTTAGCACAAGGGCTTGAAAAAATATTATTTGTAGTCTTGGCACAAGGTGTTGACCACGTGGTTATGATGTCTGGAACTATGCATTCCATTATTATGATGTGCTATTGTTATTTCATTTTATTATTCAACTAGTAGAATATCCATGTGAACAAGTAAATGATATTTTTTAATTGTAACTTTCCTATATTATGCTAAAGATTATGTTTAAAAGGCTTTTTAGTCTTATAAATTTCTTAAATTGATTATGCTTATTTATAATACTTTCTGCAATATTGTTATCTTTACTGAGAATCTAAGCTCACACCGTTCAATGTTTTATTTTTTCTAGTATGTGAGGAAGTATTCTATGGTTGACCAGAAGGGATAGGCTATGGATATAAGTTTTTTGAAAGGGTACACATTTTTTTGTTTTTTTCATATCATGATGTAATGTAAAACTTATGAATGTATCTAGTACATCCAATGCTACTAAACTGATCGGTATTTTGGAAAATGATTCCTTGTATCATGCCAATGTAATGTAATAATGCATAGACTCTAGGAAATGTATAAGACTAAAACAAAAGCCTTATAAATAAGAATAAATATGAGGCAAGATTAACCAACATTTAATTGGACTTCAAATCTATTTGTTACTGACAAATGAATAAGTTCCATAATGAAATTATTTCATGATTTGGGGAGTATCGAATAGTAAAAAGTTTTCACGGCTGTTTATCACCTCACAGGAGATGCAGATCAGGGATGGTCATTAATTCAAAACAAAAAAAGAAGATGAAAAAGTATCAAGTATGGAATGGAGGTAGTTTAATGGGATTTTCTTAGAAAAATTATTTTCTCTTTACCATCAGGTGGATATTGAAAGACAATTTCTGAGTCTGAGGAAAAAAGTGGATGAAAATGTTGTAAAGTATATGGATAACTTTAGAAGGATAGAAAGGCATATAGCAGATTATATATGTAACCCAATGAGTTATATTTATTGATTCATTGATGGGTTAAAACCATTTTTTCGTCGATCATTAGTATCACAATCCTTATCATCATACGATGATATTGTCTAATGTGCTTTCAAGTTAGAAAAATAATTCCTTAAGTCTAACGACATCAACGAAAAGTAAGAGAAGAAGGGATATGATAAACACTCTAGAAATGGATATATGGTGAAGAAGGGAGAAGTTGAATATTAATCCTATGGTAAATGAGGGAAGAAACACCCTAGTACTTTCCTGAAGGGAATGAGAGTCTATTCCAAGTATGGTAAAAGGACACCATTGTCGTAATTGCAAGAGGAAGAAAGAGGTTGTAAATGTTTAATGCAACAATTGTAGATAAAAGGGTCATTATATAAATGAATGTCCTATGTTCCAAGGAAACAGATCCTAGAAAAGGCCAAGGGAGAGAGGCCAGGCTTATATCATCGCTACTGCTAAATATGAAACCTTGAAAGAAGTGGTGGAATGTAATTTAATGGTTTCCTCAAGTTTATACAATGATTTATTTGATTCTGGATCATCACATTATTTCATATCTTCCAATTTTTCTATGAAAATTAGATATTTCCAATTTTACTTAATAAGGTATTTTCTAGTAAAAACTATTAAGGGAAGTATCATCGCAACAATGTTTTGTGAATAAGTTCCCATTAAGGCATATAAATGTTCTTTATATACTAATCTCATCATCATACCCATGATTGAATTTGATATAATCCTTGGTATAGATTGGCGTTCGAACCATGATGTGAAAATTTATTATATGAAGAAGGAGGATATAATTTTTTATGATGAACCAGAGTAACTTATCAATAGAGAAGAAACAACACCACCTGATTCTTATCTAGATCCACCCCCAATAGCTCTCCCAAATTCAATTATTAGGGAGGAATAGAATCAAATAACTATGGGTGAGAAAAAAGAATGTTTGAATAGAGGAAGTACTTATTGTTCAAGAATATGATGATGTGTTTCCATAGGATTTACCTGGACATCCTCTAGAATGAGAAATTGAGTTTTAAATTGATTTAATTCATAGATCAAGGCCCATATCGAAGACCCCTTATAAAATGCTCACTGTGGAAGTAGTGGAACTAAATAATTTACTATAGGAATTGAGTAATAAGGGATTTATTCACCCTTGTGTTTCTCCATGAGGAATCCCTTTCCTTTTTGATAATAAGAAAGATAGATCTATGAGGTTGTGCATTGAATACATGGAGTTGAATGTGATAAGAATAATAAACAATTATCCCCAACCTCACTTTGAGGATTTATTCGGCCAACCTCATGGAGTTCAATATTTTTCAAAGATTGACCTTTGATTTGGATATCATCAATTGTGTGTGAAGAAGGAAGACATTCTAAAAACAACATTTTGAACCAGGTACGAGTCTTATGAGTTTATAGTAATTTCTTTTGGATTGACTAATTCACCCTATATCTTCGTGGATCTAATGATTACAGTTTTCAATGAATATCATGATGACTTTGTATTTGTATTTATTGATGATAAATTGGTATACTCATAAAGCTATGAAGATCTTGAAAATCACATGCACACTGTTCTGAAATCCCTCAGAAGAAATGAATTATATGGGATGTTTTTTAGGTGTGAATTATCGCATCTCGAGATTTCTTTTCTTGCACACATTGTATCTTAGGATGGAATCTCTATTGATCCTTCAAATACTAAGGCAATTCCAGAATGGACAGCACCGACGAGATTAACTTAGGTACACCATTTTATGAGTTTAGCAGGATATTATCAACATTTTGTCTAGAATTTTTCCTGGTTGGATAACCTATTAACCAAGATCACACTTAAAGGGGTTAAATTTGTTTGGATAAATGATTGTGAATAATTCATTGATGAACTGAAGAGAATATTGTACAATGATCCTATATTGACTCTACCATCGGAGAATGATGGTTTTGTAATATATAGTGATGCTTTAACTAAAGGACATGGTTGTGTCCTTATGTAGAATGATAGAGTTATTGACAATGCATCACGACAGCGAAAAATTCATGGTCAAAACTATCTCACTCATGATATTTAGGTTGCAGTAGTAATATTTTCTATGATGATTTGGAGAAACTGTCTCTATGGGGAAAATGTGAGATATATACCAATAAAAAGATATTGAAGTATATTTCTCATAGAAATAACTCAACATGAGGCAAAGGTAATGGCTTGAACTACTCAAAGATTATGATTTCACTATACTCTACCACCCAGGGAAGGAAAATAATGTGGTCGATCCTTTGATTAGAAAGTATACTAGAGTTTTGAACAGGATGATAGTTGAAAGGGGTCTAATGTTCATAGATCTAGTAAACATGGATATAAGAATAACCATTGAACGTGAATCCTCAATATGTTTTCAAATGGTTCCCAAACCATATTTACTAGAAAATATAATGAGTTCTCAGAATGATGATGAGGAGTTTCAAATGAAGATTAAAGCTGTGAATGATGGTAGATTGAGTGATTTCATATTTGAAGAAGTAATTTTGAAATTTGGGAAGAGACTATGTGTTTCTAATATACATGATCTAAAAAGGTAATTGTTGGATTATTTTCATAGCTCCAATTTCTCTATACACCATGAGAGCAACAAGATGTATAGAGATTTGAAGGAACATTTTTGTAGCGACAACATGAAGAGGGAGATTTCTGATTTTGAGTTAATATGTATGGTTTTTCAACAGTTGAATGATGGAAGGAAACATCCTAGTGAATTCATGCAACCTCCTCCCATACCTAAGTGGAAATGGGATAATATTACGATGGACATTGTCATGAGGCTACCATAGACTCCTAGAAGGAATGATGCAATAAGGGTCATTCAGGATCGTATTACCAGGTCAGCACATATTCTTTCTATAAGAGAAGATTTATCACTTGAACATGTGGAAGGAATATATATTAATGATGTTTTAAGACTCCATAGTGTACCTCTATTGACTGTTTCTGATCGTGATCCCTATTTTACATCAAGATTCCAGACATTTCTTCAGATGTCCCGAGATACTGAACATCATTTGAGCACTACCTACCACCCTTAGACTGATGGATAATCAAAATGGACTATTAAACCTTAGAATACATGTTGAGATCTTTCTCACTTGACCATCAAGGTCTGTGAGATCAATATTTACCTCTGGTAGAATTTTCCTATAACAATAGCTTCCATTGAAATATTCATATGGATCCATATGTGCAAGATCGAATTGATTCTGATTGTAGTATCCTAATAATGATGTAGATGCTTAAAATACAAGGGGCGTGAATAGTATATTTTAAAAATCCCTTTGGATCATTTAATTATTGTATAAAAACATTTGTTTTTAACCTTAACCAAAACTATGTTTAACAATGTTAAACATGGTAAATTCATAAGACCTCTAGGTTCTACAAACATTATTGATTCCAGAAAAGTGGTTTCATAAATGAAACATAACAAAAGTTTACAAAGATAATGATTCTACCATATAGCGTTAGAATCATACTAATCAGAGTACATTTATAATAAATTATATTATAGTTATAATTTCCTCAACAATCAAAATTGAAGCGGCAAACATGAATCAACACAAGTAAGAAGTAGTAAATCTTTTTACCCAAAGAAAAGGGTATCCAAAAAACCATGGAAAAAGGACCCCTGATTTATACATTCATGAAAATATTTCTTACCCACACTAGGGTTAGATCTCGATACAAAGATCAGAGTCTATATTGCTATCCCCACAAGACAACAACTTCAAGGTAGTTCGCACCTCTGTCATTCTCCACAAGTAATTCCTCAAACTGTAAGGTAGTCGGCACCTCTGTCTTCCTATCCCCAAATTCCCTCAAATGTACTCAGCAACATTCAGAGTCGCACAATGAAAGTCTAAAAAATATGTTCATTATGCACAAATCACGATAGTATCTGTCTAGAAATCAATTCAATATCATGTAATCTATAGATTTGTAGAACAATGATGATCTCGTTCAAATGAGCCCCTATTTATAGGTACATCTTCAACGGTTAACTCCCTCCTTTAACAATCATATTTTTCCTTGAATTTTAGAGGGACCTGTATACATGTCACTCAAATAATGGTTGTTAGAAACAAAAAGAATATAATAATTTTATAACTATTAAGAAAAATATGGTTGCTTAACAAAATCCATTTTTCAATGTCTAAGAAAAAAATTAATGTTAATAGTCTAACCAAAAATAATTCAGAGTCTATAATACATGTATATTCAGATTCTGTTAATCATGGAATTCAGAGATAGAATTATATAAACATCGGAGTCTAAATTCATAAGAATTTGGAGTCTGAGGTTATAAGGATTTGGAGTCTAAGTACATAAGAATTCAGAGTCTGAATTCATTGGAATTTGGAGTCTGAACTCACAAAAGTAAGGACTCTCAATTCATAGGAATTCAGAGTCTGAACTCATAAGAGTTCAGAGTCTGAATTCAGAGAACTTGGAGTCCGAACTCATAAGAGCTCAATGTCTAAATTTAGAGAACTCGTAGTCTGAACTCATAAGAGTTCGATGTCTAAATTAAGAGAACTCAGAATCTGAACTCATAAGAGTTCGGAGTCTGAATTCATAAAACTCAGAGTCAAAACTCAGAATGTTAAGAGTCTGGATTCCGAATGTTTGGATTCTGAATTCATATAATTCGGAATCTGAATCCGGATATTGAAAACATAATGCTTTATATCTAAGTATATATATGATTCTGAGGTTTTGGATATGAAACCAAATTTTACATAGAAGATGAACAATGAAAACATGGTAGGGACACATTTTCTTGGGGGAGGAAAATTTTCCTTATAAAGATAAAACACTGTGGAAAAGAATTATTCCTTAATAAAGAGTGTTTGTGATTTTCAAAACAAGAAGTAATGGAAAATTCATAAGGAAACCTTATTGACTCAACAATCTCCCCGTTTTTGGAAAGCACAAACGTCGTTATGAAAAAGAATATAAGGACCTAGAAAATTATTTTCTGGACTCTAAAAATCAATCATATCTCCCTTAACACATAGGCAATGATGAATACAACTAACTCCCTCATAGGCTTTGGATCTAGTAAGGATCATATTTTGATTTCCTGAATGAGATTTTTCATTATCTTGAATATGGAAATCTTTATATTGAAAACTCCCCCTTAGATGAACTATACCATGACTTAGGGAACTTTCTTCTTACTAAGTATTCTTTTTGACATTACTTTCTCCCCCTTTGTGATTTTCAAAATGAATTAAAGGGGATTGAAATGAAATTATGGTACTTGAAAAATTAGTACTAAAAATCCCAAAGACAAGAAACCAAAAATGTCATTACGATTGGAGAAATTTACACAAGGAAAATACAATAAAGGATCAAAATTGAAAACGTTTATCCTTCCTTCTCCTTGGGAATCAGTTTCATCACTATTGTTTTCATCTTATTGAGATCCTTGTTATAATAATCTACTCACTTATGAAGTCGATCATGATCCCCTTCCTTCATCCTTATGGATTTTATCATTTCTTAACGAGCCTTAACAGATTTTTCCTTACCCTTAAAGTCTTATTCTTTCTTGACTAGCTTCTCTTTTATCTCTATCCTAAGACCCATTTCTCTCTTCCAAATCTGAGAAACTAAATACAAATTTTCATTGAGGTCTTTCACTTCTTGCATCCGAGAGTTTTTTTCAAGAAACTACTATTATTCAAAAAAAATGGTGAGTTCATTGAACAAACTATCGTCGATTTCCAAGGCATCATTGAAATCATCTTGAAATACATCATGAATTCTCATGTATTCTATAGTATTATTTAACCAGATGGTAATTTTATTATAAGAACATTTTTGGGCTTTTATGTGTATGTAAATGTTTGGAAATCAGCCTCAAGCTTCGCACACTTATCCATCACCATGGATACTGAATCTGCTTTCTGATTTAGGGTGTGTTAAATCATCTGGAATATCAAATTTATGCTTGGAAATATAGGGATTATCCAAAAAATTTTCTTTAAAGACTGAACTATAAAATCAATCCCATGAGAGGAAAATTCTGAATCTGGGACTTTACTTGGTGAGGATTTTTTCTCCATTTCAACTATCTTCCTCTTTGATAATCCACCAACTTATATCTTATTCAGAATAGATTTACTAGGTGTATCAGAAACCACCTGTTTTCCCTTATCTGCTTTCAGAATGGCTTCTTCTTGGATATGATATATATGTTCACTATCTGATAGTTGAACAATTTTGTCTTCATCTGCCAGTTCCTTCATAGCTCCAACCTCAACATCCTCCGGATAAATGAAATCATGATTATAACATTCTTCTTTAGACATCTTATTCACTTCTTCTTCAATATTGTCATCTTCACCTTTATCATCCTTCCCAGGGGTAGAATGCTTTGAAGACACAGCTTTAGAATTTTGTATTGAATTTTTCTCAGATGGACTTTCCTTCTTATGAAAATCCTCACCATGCTTAATGAGATATTCAGTATCACCACTTCCTTCTTCTTCCTCTTCTTTGTCAAATTCTTCATCTTCTTTTTCTTTGACTATTTAAAAAGTAAAATATATTTTTCCCAGTGTCTCTGGTAAAGCTTCAACTAAGAAGGATTGTGATACCCCAATACTTTTGGAGGCCTTCTCATTAGCCTTCAGAAGAGATTGCACAATCTCTGCTTCAGTCATATTATTCTTTTGTTTATTTTCTTTTTAATGCTTTTCATGCTCATCTACAATATTTTATTTTAAAGATTTTACATCAGTAGGATCCAAACCAAATCTAGGATCCCCTGGTTTTCTTTTCTCCTTTTCTTCCATCCATTTTGATACTACCTCGTCCGGATATGCTTTTTTCTTCATAGGCTTTGGTGGTGCGGATTGGGTTCCCATATCCTATGGGGATTTTTGTTTCTCTTATACTTCCTTCAGCTTCCTCTTCCTTCCATGCTTTTTAGAAGGTTCATCCAATTACTATATCTTCGATATGACATCAGCTTCATCTTCTGGAAATTCAAAGAAATATCCAAATTCTTTATAAAAACCAATTTTAAAATTATTCAGAATATCATCACTTACCAGCATGACTTTTCAATTCCATGTCTTAGAACTACAAGGTATTTTTAAGGACACTAAACTCTGAATAATCATATTTGATAGAATGGATGGATACATAATAATATGAGCCTTTATATTTCCATTATTAATGTTCTCAATCGTAATCATAATATACTTTACCAGATTAATAGTTCATTGATTTACCATGAAATCCAGAATATACATGTAAGTCTTCTATAATGTATCCTTTTCCCTTTTTCTCAGAATGAATAATCCGTGAACCATTTTTCAAGAATCTATAAACTGTTACATAAGTGAACAATATTCAGAGTATTTACATCTAAAATACTGAGCTATTCCACATCCTTCGCCTTATCAAAATTTCCTTTAATATCAGGCAGCTTATGTGAGCATAACTCTACCACACCCTCATAAGGAACTCCAGTTAAATTTGCTGCCTTGGTGTAGGAAAGAGCATAAGTCTTCCCATAACTCTTGAAATAGAATTTATCTTTCCCTTATTCCTTGAAAAAACGTGTGGACTGATAAAATTATACTAACAAGTCTGGATATACTAGCACCTGAGCTCCAGGTTTCGATATGGAAGCACTCTCCCATCCATTCATCTTAATGTTATATTAGATGCTAGAATCATACTTGGAAAAGAAATTTGGATACACCAAACTTTATCTATAAATATTCCATTCAGAAATCATCTTGACAGTTTACATGTCTTCTTGAGAAGATACTTCGACAGACATTCGGAGATGAGGAAGATCTGAGAAGTTCATAATGGGATTATGTTGGAGGGAAGAACTTCAACACGCGAAGACTTGCGTTTCAATGTGGGATAACCATCGTTGGTCCTTTATATAGGTGTTTGAAGTGACAATTCATCTTCCAAACTCAATCCAGATGTTATAATTCCTTATGATTTGATCTTACGGTTGAGATAATAGTCGTAAGGAGTATTTGATATAATCCCGTGTTTTGAGGTTTTAAAGATAACATTCAGATTTAAGGAAATGAGAATCCAAATAATTTAAAAAAAATTAAAATACTAATAAGTAATAGATGATTAAGATAACTCAATAAATGAAACATACCTTTCGGAATACTAGGAAGATTATTCGTATTGAAGAAAATTCATCTTGAAAAACATTAGATTCAAGTATAGAGACTAGAGAACATGTCTTTTCATAGTCTATTTATTCTTGTTGATTATATACTTTAGCAACCAATCTAGAATTATTTCACACAATTATTCAATTTTCATCATAGTTATTTTTGAAGACCCCTTTGACTCCAATAACATAATATTGCTTATGTTTTTCAACCAAGCTCCATACTTTATTCCTTTTGAATTCATTTAGCTCATATGGTATAGAATTTATACAATAAATATCAGTTGAAGCTTCATTAGATCTTTTTTGATCTGATTAGGAAAGGAATGATAGATATTCAACTTCATTCCTTAAGGAACATATAGTCCTTACAGGTTGATTCACATCCCCAATGATACTATCACTTGGATAATTCTTAAGAAACAACTGATTTGGGTTTTGTAATATAAATTCATCAATGTAGGGTAGGAAATCATCTAGTGTAAATGTCTCAGAAATATCTTCTTGGACATTTTCCATATCAGAAGGATCTTCTATCAAGGGTTTATAATTTGATTTTGAAAACACATTTGAAAATGTAGGTTGGGGTTGTTTAAAAACAAAGGGACTAGTTTCATCAAATTTTACATGTTCTGTTTCTTCAAGAGTACATGAATTTTTATTTAAAACTATATAAGCCATAAAATTTGGGGAGTAGCCTATGAAAATTTCTTCATCAGATTTTGGTACAAAGTTGTGTATATTATCTTTAGTATTTAGAATGAATACCTTGCACCCAAAGACATTGAAGTAGGAAAGTCATGGTTTTCTACCATTCCATAACTCATAAGGAGTTTTATTAATAAAAGGTCCAATCAAAACTCGATTTATAGAATAACTAGAAGTATTTACTGCTTCAGCCCAAAAAATTATTGCTACTAAATACTCAATCAACATGGTCATTGTTATTTCTTGAAGAATTCTATTTTATCTTTCAATAACACCATTCTGTTGAGGGGTTCTAGGTTCTGAGAAGTTATGAGAAATTACTTTTCTACTACAAAAAGTTTCAAAAATCAGAATATAGAAATTCTCTTCCATGATCACTATAAATAGTTATGAAGGGAATTTTTTTCTCATTTTTAACTTTGGTTCTAAAACTTTTGTAATAAGAAAAAGATTCAGTTTTCTTTTCTATAAAATAGACCCATGTAAGTCTATTGAAATCATCAATAGGAAAAATACATAATATTTACCTATAATGCTCCTAGTATGTGTTTGACCAAAAATATCCATATGCACTAACTATAATGCATCAATGGTTGAGTCTACACTGACTGATTTAAAACATGATTAATGTTTCTTTCCATATTGACAAGGATCACAAAATTTTGAAGAATCAAATCAATACTCTGGTATATCCTTAGCTATTCTTTTCATAGAGTGTTTTCAAAGGTTATTAAGGTTACATTGACCTAAACTTATATTCCATAACCAAGAATGATCTTTCATTTCACTAAGGCAACGTATGTCTTGGTTCTTAAGGTATTCTAAATATAGTGTCTATAAATTCTCTTACCTATGGGCAGAAATAATAAACTCTTCCTAGGAATTGTGTAATAAGCACTTGTCATTCCTAAAATTCACAAGGTAACCTTAATCACATAATTGACATATTCTAATGAGGTTGTTCTAAAGACCCTTAACAAATAAAACATATTAAATTAATTTTTTTTCAAGAAGAACGATGATACCTATACTAATAATTTCTCCCTGATCATTATCTTGGAAAGATAAATTTTCTCCTTTAGTCTTGAAAATCTTTTCAATGATATTTTTATTACTAGTCATATGCTGGGAACATCCACATTCCATGTACCATGTATAGTTGTTGGTACTACATTTATTTTCATGAAAATAAAAGATCTTGACTTTCAGAATCCATACTTTCCTGGATATGGAAACATCATAAAGAAAAATATTAGGAATCCACGTTTTCATTGAAAAAAAATCATTTTGAAATCCTAAAGACTGGGTTTAGTTTAGGGAACACTTTTTCCCCATTCTGACCACACTGACACTTACTGCAGAATAGAGAACTTTGAGGAACAAAATAATTGTTACAAAACATCAGTTTAGAAATAGCATAACCAAAACAAAAATTATTCCTTCGAGGTCGAATTTGAGAATACATATTATTAAAAATTTTCTTAAAAATGGTAAAGTTTGACCAACACTTCCTCAAGGAAAATATTTCTGACTTCAGTCTAATAACTATGTTTTTATCTTCCAAAACATTAGTTTTAGAACTATAGATATGCTCAAAAACATTTTTTCTTAGAAATTACTTATTCTAGATCGGTAGAATGTTTATCATTCAGAGAATCAACTTCCTCAAGGTTTTTTTGAAAAACATTAAAAATCAAGGGTTTTATTATCATGATATATAGAATGATATGATATTTCCTTAGTAGGAATAGAATTTATAGAATTTTTTTATGAATATTTTTCTTGAGTATTGAATTCTCATTATCTAGAAGCATAGAAAACCAAGAAACTTCTTTTTAGGAAGGTAAAGTATTATTTTCATCCGAAGAAGATTATTCATCTAAAGAATCATATTATTTATTATGACTATTTAATGATACATTGGTGATGGATTAAACCTTGTGTACCTTAACCATTATTTCAATGATTTGCAATAGGTAGTCTGGCTATTAAACCAAGATTCTTCTATCTAGAAGTTTCGTATTCTGATGATTCATCTGAAGAATCACCACTACCAGCATTCCACGTGTCATTAGCTTTCAGAATATTCTTAGCATTATCTTTGTATTAATTCTGGCAATTTCTCTCAAAATTATTTTCCTTTCATTCCATTTTTTGAAGAATAGTACAATCTAGCCAAATATGTCCAGCTCTCTTGCATTTATAACAAGTGACTTCTGAGTCATTCTTATCTTTCCATTATTTCTTCTTGAATATGGATTGAAAGTTCTTCTGTCCAACAATCTTGTTCAGTCTTCTTGCCAGACTGGATAATTCATTTTCTTGAAGATTCAGTTCCACTAGATTCTGATTGAATAAAAACCTTCTTAGATTTAGATCTTGTAAATCTATTAGGAGTTTTGGATTTTATATGAAGTGATGTTGTTGTAAAAGAAACACTTCCATTTCCATTTTTGTACATAATATTATTAGCATCTCTCTTCATTCTAGTCTCATGTTTAAGAATAGTTCCAATGAGTTCATCAAGAGAAATCTGTGTAACCTTCCTATACTCATCTTTAGCTGCCCTCTTGGATTCCCACTCATCGGGAATGATGTCTATGATTTTGTCCACAAGAGCATAATCATCTAATTATTTCTCACCCATAGATTTTTAACTATTAACAATAGTCATGAATCATTGTTGCACCTTACATATGGGTTCTCCAAATGGAAAGCAGAAACAATAATATTCAGCTCTGAGCATTGCTCTTCTAGTTTCAATAACTTTGGAAGTTCCAATGTGAGTAACTTCAATCTTCTTCCAAATACAATTTTTTTCTTCAAAAGATGATATTTGGATATATATATATATATATATATATGTATTCATAGAAAAATTCAATGTATTGTGTACCTTATAATTCATGTGATATTCATACTTTTCTTGGTTGGTGAAGGTACTGACTTCTTTGTCAGGTATTTTATATCCTCTGGTAAGCATAAAAAAATTGTAAAGTATAGTATTGATAATAAATGTCTTCATGCAATATCTACAACATTCGTAATAATTCCGATCAAAAATAGGTGTTCCAGTAGGATTTAGGTTTTCTATGGAACCAACATTGAATCTTACCCTCACAAAGAAAATATCTTTCCAAACAAACTTTTTAATAGTAATATTTAGTAAACAAGGAAAATATTCCTCACCAAGGAAAATATTGAACAATTAATACATGAGAAAAAAAATATATGTGAATATAATTATTTCAGATACCTTCTCTGATACCATTTGTAGGATCGAAATGATTCTGATTGTAGAGTCGAAATAATGATACAGATGCTCAATATAGAAGAGGGGAGGGGGTGAATTGCATACTTTAAAAATTCCTTTGGAACATTTAATGTTGGTATAAAAATGTTCATTTTTAACCTTAACCAAAATCGTGTTTAACAAATTTAAACAAGGTAAATACCGAAGACCTCTAAGTTCTACAAACCTTCTTGATTCTAGAAAAGTGGATTTGGAAATGAAACTTAACATACGCTTACAAAGGTAACGATTATTCTTTAAAGCCTATTAAATATTACTAATCATAGTACATGTATATGGAAGTATAAGATACTTATATATTCCTCAACAATAAAAATTACAGTGGAAAACTTGAAACAAAACAAGTAACAAGTATAAAATCTTTTAACCCAAAGAGAAGGATATCCAAAAACATTGGATTAAGGTCCCCTGATTTATACTTTCATGAAAGTCGAACTTACCCACACCAAGGTAATCCCTCGATACAATGATCGGTATTTTTCTTTCTATCCCTTCAAGAACTCAACTTCAAGGTAGTTGGCACCTCAGTCTTCCTTAATAAGGAAGTCCTCAAACATTAAGGTAGTCGACACATCTGTCTTTCTATCCATGGAAGCCCTTGAATGTTGTCAGGAACCTTCAGAGTCGCACGAAGCAAGTCTGAAAAAGATGTTCAGTAGTCACAAATCATGAGAGTCTATATCTATAAATCACTTCAACAACATGTAATATCTAGAGTTGTAGAATAGTGTTGAGCTCATTCAAAATAAATCCTATTTATAGGCTCCTCTTAAATAGTCGAATCCCTCCTCCAATGGCCATATTTTTGCTTGAATTTTTTAGGGACTTGTAAACATGTCACTCAAACAATGGTTGATTAGAAACAGAGTGCAAGACATCATTTTATAACTGTAATAAAAAATATGGTGGCCTAACCAGATACATTTTTCTGAGTGTAAGAAAAAAATGAGAGTTCAGATTCTAACCAAAAACAATTCAGAGTCTATAATATATGGATATTTGGATTCTGTTTAACAAAGAATTAGGAGTTATAATTATGTAAACAATAGAGTCTGAATTCATAAGAATTCAGAGTCAGCGTTTATAAGGATTTGGTGTCTCGGTTCATAAGAATTTAGAGTCTGAATTCATAGGAATTCAAAGTGTGAACTCATAAATGTTTGGAGTCTGAATTCAGAGGAATTCGGAGTCTGAACTAATAAGAGTTCAGAGTCTGAATTCCGAGAACTCGGAGTCTGAACTCACAAGAGTTCGGAGTCTGAATTCATAGAAACCCGATTCTGAACTCATAAGCATTTAGAGTTATAATTCTGAGTACTTAGAGTCTGAACTCATATGTGTTTGGAGTCTGAATTCAGAGAACTTGAAGTCAGAACTCAGAATGTTCGGAAACATGATTCAGAATGTTTGGAGTCTGAATTCAATGAATTTGGAACCTGAATTCAGATTGTGATAATAGAATGCTTTATATCTACGTATATATATGATTCTAAGGGGTTGGATACGAAACTGAATTTTAGATAGAATATTAAAAATGAAAACATGGTAAGGACAAATTTCCTAGGGGAGAAAAGTTTTTCTTTATGATGATAAATTATAGAGGAAAAGAATTTTTCCTTAAGAAATAGTATTTGTTAGATTCAAAACATGAAGTAATGGAAAGGTCCTAAGGAAACTTTATTGACTCAAAAATATGAGGAGTTATATAGAACGATATTACACAGACCAATTTTTTAGGAATATTCTAGTGAAAGAAAACTCGTAGGCGCAGGACATATTTAGGAAATAAAGGAAAAGATGAATATTATCCAAAACGACATCAAAGAAGCCCAAAGTAGGAAAAAGAGCTATGCTGAAAACCAAATGAAGGATTTGGAATTTCAAGTAGAAAAAATTACTTTCATGAAGGTATATCCATGGGAGGGTGTTATACGTGTTAGTTAGAAGGGTAAATTGAGTCACTGGTACATTGAAACTTTATAAATTCAAGAACTAATTGGGGCAGTAACTTACCATTTGGAAATTCCACCAAGTCTCTCAAAAGTTCATGATGTGTTCCATGTATCACTGTAGAGAAAATACATGCCTGGCCCAATGAATGTACTCACCTATGAAGAAATAGAACTGGAACCTGATACATCTTATTGCGAAGAGCCTATCAGAATTTTTGATACCAGAGAACAACTATTGAGAAATAGGATGACTCTCCTGGTGAATGTTCTCTAGTGAAATTATATGATGGAAGAGGAAAAATGGGAACCCGAGGATCATATGATGAAGAACCTCTTGAATATTTTTATGTAGTAATACTCTAGAAATTTTGAGGATGAAATTATTTGATATAGGGGAGAATGTAACACCACAAGATTTCATGAAACATTTCCCTTTGAATAATGTAGTAGCTTGTGTTGTACGCAACAAGGAGTTTTAACACCCCACAAAAAATCAAACTAGCCATTATGAATATTAATACACACTTTTGGAAATTTTAGAACTTTTATTTTTCAAAATGGACTTCATTTTTGGATACGAAATATCAAAATTATCTTAGGGTGATTTTTTTATATTTTTCAAAAAACCTTATATTTTTTATGAATAGTGAAAAACACTGCCTTATTGTTTATAACCATCTTTTCATTTACATAATTAGTTATTTTATTTTAATTAATTATTGGTCAAAATAGATACATAATTCTTATACATGATCAATGTAAATCATTGGGGTCATTTTATAATAATTTTAGATATATATATACTTGTTTGAACATTATATCATCTTTTACCCACCTTCTAGGTGCATTTTAAAATTTGCAGAAAACATAATTTTACCTATTATATGAGTTTAATTTAAAAAATCCAAGAGACGCAGTTAATATTAGTTAGTAAAATGTGGTTCAATAAGATGATAATAGTTTTTGGTGAATAGAATCTTTTGACTTTTATTTACCGCGGCTAAAACTAAATAGAGTATTTGAGGAAAAAATGATATTATAAATAACATAAAATATGTCCTAATTCTATTGGATAAGTTAAATTATACCAAAAACAACCTTCTGAATAAAATATGATCCTCTTTGGTCCATATAGATTAGATTAGAACCTTTATTATTATTTTATTTAAAGAATAGTTAAAAGAGTTAAATTCAATGTTTGA
This sequence comes from Viscum album, assembly GCA_963277665.1. NCBI lineage: Eukaryota > Viridiplantae > Streptophyta > Magnoliopsida > Santalales > Viscaceae > Viscum > Viscum album. The sequence continues at coordinate 1,255,295,873 of OY728141.1, forward strand.
TAACTAAACCCTCATTAATATTGTGCTAAACACTATATAAATTCAACTATAAATATTATTTATAAATATTAAAATGTTTCCAACATAAAGAGAATTTATTTATAATTTCTAGACATCATATAATTTAATTTATTTATGATACAATGATGATGACGTAATTAACTTATTAATAAAATATTAAAATAATAGATATTATAAATATACAAATAAATGTAAATTGAGACTTATGATGAACTAAAATAATTTTATTGGTTAACCTGAATTGTTAGGGTCTATTAAATAAATTTTATTTGATGTGATATCGTTTTTATGGCTTTCAGACAAAATTCAAATTCTAAATAATGTCAAAATTGACATAATTTAGTTTTTAAAACAAATACTATATTATTAATTGATATAATATTACTAAAAATATATGAATTTTCCAAATAAAATAGATAAAATTATATATATAAACAATTAACCACTTGGGGTTTTCTTGGCTAGTCATAATATGTTTATTAATAACATAATATAAAAATACAAAGAGACATGCTAAATGTCTTACTATTTAACAAATAGTTAAATCTAAAAGATAAAGTTAATATTGTTACATAAAGCAATCTAAAACATATTGGTTGAGATTTTTTAGACCCATTCCCACCTTATACTCGAAATAAATAATTTTATAGCCACTAAAATACGAAAATGCTTTCATTATAAAACAATATTTCAAGCATTTCTTAATGTGACCATCACCTCTCTTATAAAAGGGTGCTTCCTCTTCTCTTATTTTCACACCTCCAATTGCATTTGGATCAGCCAACCCCTGTACAAAGATCCTCCCAACATCCTCCGCAACAACCATGATTCCATACTTGGATCATAAAGCCATCCTAAGGAGCCCTTTTGATCAACTCAAAAGGAAATACTCGAAGAAGAGGTTATAATTTCACCACCCTCTTTCGAGTTCTTTTCTTCCTCCACTTCCACTTTCATTGTTGTTTCACACCAAAATAATAACACCGGAACCTCCTAAATACTATGATGTTATTATAAATATTTTACAACCATATCCGTTATTCTATCAATCCTATAAATGAAAAAGACACCATACGGACGTACGAATAGCTTACTGTCTCCACATCGTGGTGTAGTTTGTTATTCAAACACATGATTATTTGTATGGGTATAATAATGAGTATAACTGATGTAAATAATAAATATAATATGTTAAGGATTATTTATATGTGATATATTATCCAATTTCATACGATTTCACCATGAATACAATGATATTATCGCTTGTGCGTACGTACAGATTACCGTCTCCATGAACGCGTTGGGATTCATTACCCATCATAATCATTCTAGAATAATTTTCATTGTTTATTTATAAGGATATATATATCAATAATAAATGAAATTGGCATCAATTTTCTTGTTATATTTAGTTTATTAACCATATAATATACAAATACAAAGAGAAATGGTAAATGTCAAACTATTTAACTAAGAGTTAAATCTGAAAGACAAGGTTAATATTGTGACATAAACCTATATAAAACCTATTGGTTGAGTCTTTTTAGACCCATACACAACAGACCCTAGAAATAAATCATTCTGGACCTAGTAGAAATGGAAAATGATTTTATTATAAAATAATATTTCATGCTTTTCCTAAAGTGACCCTCACATCTCTTATAAAAGTGTACTTCCCCTCTATTATATTCACACCTCCAATGAAATTTGGATCGAACTACCCCTCCACAAAGATCCTCAAAAATTACATCAAATCATCAAATAGTCCTTACATTGATCATAATGTTATCCTAAGGAGCCCTTTTGTTCAACTCAAAAGGAAAAACCCAATGAAGAGGTAATAATATCACCACACCCTTTAAAATTCTCTTCTCCTTACACTTCTTCTTTCTTTGTTGTTTCACACAAAAATAATAAATCCAGTACCTCTTACATACTATGATGTTATTATAAATATGTTACAACCTTATTCATTATTCTATCCATCCTATTGATGAGAATGTCACCATACGTTCGTATGAATGTCTTACCATCTCCACGTCGTGTTTTAGTTTGTTATTCAAAAACATCATTATTTGGATGGGTATAATAAAGATTATAACTGATGTAAATAATAAATATAAAATATCAATGATTCTGTATATATGATATACCATCCAATTATATACTATTTCACCATCAATATAATGATAATGTTGCTCAAGCTTACGTACGGATTACCGTCTCGATGATCGCGATGAGATTCATTACCTATTGTAACCATTCAAGACTAATTTTAATTTTATGATTACCAATAACGTATAAAGACTTCATATAATTCTGGATATGAATCAAATATATCCTATCCATAACAAACATGACTTACCTAACAAAACATATAAAGTAAAATGAATCAGTTAACAACTGAAATGATGATAATACCGAAATATTACTAACAAAGAAATATTAGAGGATCATATATGATATCATAATTATGTGTATAGTTATTTTATAATCTAATAACGATTATTTAACTATTATACATGAGGTTAATTTACCCTCTACTAAGGAAAATTACATGGGAAGGGTTAATTCTTCAATCACATTACTTATATGAGGTTGTTAATACGTAAGTATCAACAAAGACCACTTTATCATCCAAATCCCTGTTTTTGTAAAAATGTAATTCAAAATTTTTTACTATTTACTATACTATGGTTTAATGTCATTTCTACCATTATTTGACTATATATGTTTTGAAAGGAATCTTTCCATCATTTTCCAAACAGGGTACTTTATGTCTATTTCGACAAAGTTAAGCTAAGAATGTCTTTTTTTATCTTATACGGCTAATGCGGCTATATTATGTTGTTATATCATCATCGAAACTTCCAATAAAACATTATAAAAATATTTTCAAAATAAATGTTTTAATTGATAATTATATTACTTTTAAATGATTTCACCATAGAAAGAGGTATTTGTTTTCAATAGTTTTCAATTCATCTATGGAAACATCCATTGATGGATTTTAAACTTGTTTGAAATTGATTTATTATGATACAAATCTTCCATATTTTATTGAAGGGTTTGTGATATGATTTACTGTGGATATGTTATTTTTAAACCATTCAAGGTTTGTTGATAATGTATTTACATTTTGTATGATAGTTTTAATATGAATTTTTATGTTATGTTTAAACCATTTCATATGAATAACGAATTAGACATAGTGAGTGATGGGAGGATCCCTATATAGCTCATTGATGCATCGGTATGACTCATGAGGAAAACCAGTGTCTTGGTAAAAGGCTTTGAAAAAATCATACTTATAGTCTTGGCACAAGGAATTTATTACGTTGTTAAGAAGTCTGGCATTATGCATTCCATCATTACAAAAGTGGATATTGATATTGCATGTGATTATTTGTCTAGTAGAATATCCATTTGAATAATTAAATGGAATTATTTGATTTCATCTTTTCGATATTATGCTGACGTTTATGTTTAAAAGGATTTTTTTTATCTTATACATTGCCTTAAATGATTATGCTTATTTAACATTGTTTCTGCTATGTTGTTATCCTTATTGAGCATCGGAACGTACCGCTTTCTATGTTTTATTTTTCCCGAAAGGCCGATTAGTTTATTAGCCTTGATCGGCCATTCAGGACATGATTCATTGTATCATTCCAATTTTGTGTAATAATGCCCCAACGTTGGTTGACAGGGGGTTGGTCCATTACAACCATAATCAGTCTACTCTCAAAAGGAAACTTAAACCTAAATTGGGCATTATACAAATGGATATTTATTCACAGAAACACAAAACCACATGGTCACCCATTTATAGCATTGAAATATCTTCATCTTCAATGTATACTCTTCATCACATCATCTCCAAATTTCATAGCACACATCATTCTAATACTAATTTTAATAATATAACCATTGTGTAATTCACTTTTTGAATCTGATATCATTTCTGAACATAAACTATTTTTATTATTCTCTTCTCACATAAATTCATCTGATTAGTATATAGAATTCCCCCCTATGATTTACATCTCATCGTATTTTCATGACCATTGTTTTATATCCATAATCATTATTATCCTCCTCTATCATTTATTTATCGTGTGTCCCTTAATAACGAGTCATCAACAAAACCTCTAATCCAACTGAATTGGAACTCGATTTATGAAACAAGAGATAGAGTTAATAACACCATCAAAATCCATTTCACTCAATTAGTTCCTTACATATTCAATTCTAATAACTTATTTGAATCAATTAAAATTTTGGTTCACATCACTACTTTTCATTTTTTATGCCAATTCTACATGGAGCATATCACTCTAAAAACCATGAAACTCTTGAACATCATTTAGCATCATTTAAACACATTGGTAGGGGGGTCTTCTATAATCCTCAAGATAGTTATTGTGGTAGATCAGAATGGGTAAAACCTTTGATTCTTTGTTGCAGATCAACACACCCATTCTTTGGTTCTTATAACTGCCTATCCAACTTCAACAACTTTGGCCATAAGACTAAGAATTCAGTACCCATATGCTGATCCTTTTTATGATATATAAGTTCAGAGGGCTTGTCCATTCACACAATTTGGGGTATAACCATGTTGGTACACATTTCATTCGTTCATGTTTCACCAATATTTCTCATACCTTGATTCCTTCAATTGGTAGGATTCTATCTTCTTTTCATCTTCCCTTACTCCTTCCTCAATTGTATGGATCTTAATATTTCTTCCACTACTCATTGTGGAGCACAAAAAGCAAATTTTTCCAGGATTTTATGGTAAATTTTTCTTTTTTCAGATATCTGAATCAACACATTGTTTGGTGATAGTGGTGGTTCATCGATTAAACACACGTTATTCATACTCATAGATGGACTGTCTCCTCTCTTCTTCATCCATATTTGTTCATGTTATTTCTCAAATATCTATAGTGAGTTTGACATTGGAGGTGATTAATACACTTTTCTTTCATCTAATTTTGATTTCCATGAGGTTATAATTATGTTTTTTAACTTACCACATTGCCTTCTAGTGTAGTATTTCATATCATGAATAAATTGAGTCAATAATCTCCTTTCGAGTTCCTTTTCCTTTATGTATTTCTTCTTTCTACATTGTCTTGCAAAATTCCCCTAAATAGAACATATATTACATTTTCCATCATTGGAATACTTCATTTCATCATTTCTATATTGAGTTATTGATGCAGTTTTAGTTCTTCCTCTAACATGGAGCTCCTGATCTTCCTGACACATACTCATGGTGTGTCCCATTCTACCACAGTAATAACATCTAATGAATTCCTTCCACTGAGAGAATCATCTTTTAGATTTCTCATGACAGTTCTTCTTATTCTTAAATTTAATAGTATTTTTATTTTTACTGTCTGAAATGTATTATCAAGACTCTGAATAGAAGGTTGATGTATGACCATGAATCCCAAAAATATTGCACATTCTCTAAATTATTCATGTAAAATCATTTTTAGGTCTATCAGTATCACCTAAAAGTTTTTTCTGATCTTTTTATATTTTCACTGCTCTTTTCCTATCATGAATATAATTGAGATCATCATACCCAATTCCAAATTTTTCCAAAATGGACAGCCTTTGGGATGATTCAATCCATTCATGTTTCTACGATAAAGTATCATATTTTTCATTCATTTCGTCATCACAATATGAAGTATAATGATATATTCAGTGTAAGAAATCCTTCAATTTGTCCTTGTCTTTGGTATTAGATTTCCCAATTTCATTCTTGACTAACGGTAGCACTTCACCCATTTGTAGAATCTTTTATATATTGATTCATGTTGAGCATTTAGTTCTATTTTGAGATTATTACCACTACTTATCTCATCTTCCTATTCATGTTTGAGCATATACACCACATCATTTTTCTCCTATATTTTCATTTTTTTAGTAGTAGAATATGAGGATCATGCATTCCCTTTTTGTATCATTTGATTATTCTGAACTAGTTCAGTTAGCTGTGCATCAAGATCATCATTTATGGCTTTTGGATTACGAATTTCATCTGAGTTCAGTTTCTTTCCCTTGACATTACATTTTTATATTTTATCTCTTTATAGACAAATTTTGTAATTATTCACCATGAGAATCATTCGTTTCCGTTATCTCAGTACCAACATCAATAATCCTTTAATATAAACCTCTTAGCTTGTTGACCTCAATTTTCAGTACATGGATCCAGATATCATTATATTTAACTTCTTCATCCAATTTCCAATCCAATTCCTTTTTTATATCAATATCATCTACTGGTGTCCCCCTTGAAAATTCATCTTCATTAGTAGTTTCAACATCAGTTTTAATTCCATGTACATCACTCATTCATACATGATTATTGAGTGAATCTTTCTTTTCCCAATCTGATTCATCCAAGCCTTCCTTCAGCAAGATTATTGATTAAATTAGTTGAATCAAACATTATCCCTAAACACTTCCACACTATGGAATAAAATATGACATCTATTTCATTTTTTATGTTTTTCCCTATTCCACGACACAAAAAGATAAGAGAAGAAATAATATTTAACTTGAGAAATCAATTGATTGATGTCCGAGATAAAAAATATGATAAAAGAAACCATCCTATGAATCAATTTTTTAGGACTAATAGTGGACTAGATAATCTGATGGGGGGGTGGGGATTATGGTATGGATATTATTTTTCAAAAATATCTCTGCCACACTAGATCATGATATCTTTATAATAAGGGTCTATTTTTTTCACTTATGTTTTATTATTGATCTTATTCTCCTCTTCTTTATCTGATGATGAAGCATTGAATGAAATATAGGAAATCAAGAAGACTGACACAAATTTTTTTACATGGTTCACCCGCACTGGGAAATGCCCATGGAGCATACAACGACGATGTGATGATGTACCAAATCTAGTAAATCTCACTTCCAATTTAAAATGTTTGGGATCGATCACATATATGAACATACTAAATTCCATTATAATGATTAGGGTTATCTCACTAATTTCCCAAGGGTCACTCCCTATTTCTCTCTCTCTGACTTACTACGGGTGGAAAGGATCACCTTCTTCCTCTTCATTCGGTCACTGCTCTGGAAAGTATCTCCTCGTAGTTTATAGACATTGAGGTCCCTTCTTTATCACAAATTAATGCATACACCATTATATGTAGATGCTCTATGGAAGTCCAATTTTCATCCACTAATGAATACCAGTATTTACTAGATATACTGTGAAACCTTTCAACCTTCCCACAACCCTATAATGACCAATGCGCATCTCCATGCATGGAGTGTAGGTGTCACAAAACCACTTCCAAGACACTCCCTTATTCAACACAAAACATGGGAGATTCACATACGTTTGCACCCAAACTGATATTGGGGTGCAACTATCAACTAGCACACATCTCAAAGCCTTTCACACATGTGTCACTAATCCAATTGCATGAAACTCACTTCGCCAACTTAGAACTTGTATGACTCACACCCTTTTACGCCCAAACCAATAATGGTGCACAACTATCATTTGGAACACAACTTCTAAATATCATTATACATACATGAACAAACCACCACATGAATGACCTAACCTATTTTCAAGATTGGAACTCTATTTATCTATAATGTTTTAGTTTTTATGAAAATGAGTAGGGGTGGCCATCTATTTATAGTCATTTTTGTCTGCTTGAGCACTACGCGCAAGTCTACTCTTGACGCATAAGTACAGCCACCATAGCCTCTGTTTCCTTAGTCACCTTACATGTCCAAAAAAACGTGGGTGCCCCTATTTCATTTTCTATTTTTTGGTGTTCCGACTTTCAAAGACATATGACGCACAACCTTCCTTGCATCCAAGAACCTGGCACACATGCCCCTTTTCAAGAAAAAAAATTCTTTATTTTTCGATTTTGAGGTAGAAAAATTTGAAAAACACTGGAAAATGATGCCACCCTTTATATACTATTATGTTACTGCATCCAGGTCATCGTTTCATTTATTTTGGCTCTTCTATGAATAACATATTTTCAACAACATCTCCTGAACATGACAACTCACCATGTAAATCCCGTTTTTCAATGAATTGATCATTGTGGTCTGCTTTGTCAACAAACACAACATCAAGGACCATTTTCTCAACAAACACAATCACCTAAATAATGATTCAATGATACCATAAGTTATTTTTACCAACAATATCCCCCTTGGTGTTTGATGACAACTCTTATGATAAAATGATACCTCTTTAACACTTCAACAACTATTCACACCTTCCATTTTTTATACCGATCAAGGATTCACACAACACATACTATAATCCCACATGAGTATTTCTCGGCATGAGAAACTAGAGTACAAGAAAATTTCATCAATGAATCACTTCATTTCTGACACAAATTGTTGATACCAAAATGAAACCAATTTCTGATAGCTGGAAACCTTCTAACACTATTCCAACACCACATTGGAAGGCATATTTTAGAAATTGTGGAATTATGTTCTTCAGGACAAACCAAAAAATTATTACTATTTGGAATTCATTAATGATTTGTTCATCTAGAAGTACATCCTCGATGACGTGAGTATATTGATGGGTACAATTTTTGTATGGTCATGAGTAGGTAAATTCAATGGTGTTGGATTATTCTAAGAACTTAATTGATTTGGTGTCGTATGTTAAGATCAAGTGGGGACTAGATACCTTGAGAGGGGGTGAATCAGGGTATGAATAGTATTTTCACATTTATCCCTGACCCACATGATCTTGACTTCTTTATTATAAGGGTCACTTTGTTTTCACTTATGTATTATAGTTGGTCGTATTTTCTTTCTTCTTTATCATATTATAATGATTTGAATGCAAAGAAGGAAACCAAGAAGACTGACCCAATGAATTTTATATGGTTCACCCTCACTAGTCTAGGTCCAATGATCATACAAAGATGATGTGCTGATGTAAAAAATCCACTAACGAACACTTCCAATTCAGAATAATCAGGATAGATCATTTTTATTCCTTGGCTCACTACTTTCCCAAGGGTCACTCCCTATTTTCTCTCTCTATGGCTTACTGCTGGTAGAAAGGACCACCTTATTATTCTTGTTTAACTCACTTCTTTGGAAAGTATCTACTGATATTTTTTTTTGGAATATTAGGTCCCTTCATTATCACAAATGAATGCATCCTCTGTTGTATATAGATGCTATGTTGACGTCCAATTTTCATCCACTTATTAATACATATTTTCACTTGATGTACAAGGAAGTCATCCAAATTTTGCACAACCCTAGAATTCAAGCTACGCTTCTCCAAATACTAGCGCATAGGTGTCACCAAATCACTTTCATGACAATGTCTTATTTAACACAAAACGTGTTGATTCAAACACTTTTACACCCAAAATAATATTGGCGTGAAACTATCAACTAGTACACTTCTCCCATCCTAGAGTGAAAGTTTCACCAATCCACATGAGTGACACTCCCTTCACAAACTATGAATGTGGAGACTCACACTCTTTTACACCAAAACCAATATTGGTTCTCAATTATTAATTGGCATGCATCTTCTAAATATATTTACACTTGCGTGACCAAAAAACCACTTGCACGACCAAACCTATTTGCATGATTAGATCATCAATTATACCTAATTGTTGAGATTATCAGAAAATTTGGAGGGATATCAATCTATTTATAATAATTTTAGTCACCCTGAGCATCGTACGCAAGTCTCCTCCCTACGCGCAAGTCAAGATGCCTTAGCCTATGTCTCCCTAGTCACCTTGCGTAGCCAAACCAAAACATAAGATGTCCTATTTTCATTTCCATATATTGATGTTATTATATAGAAAAGCATATTGTGCACAAGCTTCCATGCCTCCAATAATCTAGTGTGCAATTACCCTTTCCAAGAACACTATTATCCATCTGTCAATTTTGTGGCATAAAAACTAGGAAAACACTGGAAAACGACTCCACCATGTATCTATAATTTTTTTACCGCATCCAGATCTTAAATTTCACTGTTTGGGATCTTCTTTCAGTCACAGATTTTAAAAAATATCTCAGGAACATGAAAAGATACCATGTAAAGCCGCATTTTCAACTAACTGATCAATATTGTCTACTTTTTCAACAAACAAAACATAGAGGCCATCTTTGTCAACAAACAAAAACACTAAAAAAAATTTCATTGATACCATGAGGGATTTTTTCCCAACATTTTATGTCCCAAAATATGATCGGGATACATTTTTTAATGATAGAATCTTTGAAATAGGAATGTGATCATAATTCTTTCCGCCTGTACCTTCATTCCCAAAGGATTTTGAAGAATTCGCAAGGAATGATTTTATTGTTGAATGCGGTTTAGCTGCATCAGGCTAGTTGAGAAGGGGTATAACAATGTCATTGTTTTCCATCTCACTAAATTCATCTAAGAGTAATTTTTGGCTATGTTTCTAGTGTTTGAATCCGACTCATAAGAAGTTTTAATTTCATGAAACACCTATGATCATTCATACATGTGGCAGTTTAGGTTATTTGAAAAGGTCATTCTAGGATGGCACTAGAAAGTGACATGCGAGAAGATAAACACCCATACAGAACCTTCCACATTAGTTGGATAAACATATCATTGTTGCAATATCAATCTGAAGTGTTTCTTTTGTTTCCAATTCCCTTTTTGTTGAAATTATTGTGATCTGGGGTGCTGGATTATTTTGGGAATGGAGAATGAATTTGTATGACTATTGGGAACTCTTTTTTAATGTGGATGCCTTTTTAATTTTTCTTAATTCTGATGAAGAATAGTGGATTTTGTTTCCCTATGTTTCATTTATTATGGGTTTTCCTTTCATTCATTAGGATTCTAGAGTTATTCTGGCATGTAGAATCAATGTTCATCTATAGTCCTATTATTGTGGGGATACCAACATGTGATTATCTTATAATGTATCTAACTTATTGGTGTCCTTTATGGAGCACTTTCTGGTTTCCACTAAACTCATCCCTGAATAAAGTTGTTGGTCGACATGAATATTATTTCATGTAGTGTATGCTCATGGATATCCCAATCATTGCAAGACAATTTTCTTCGATAGTTTTAGTGTTTTGGTATCGCATGTACCTTTTTGGGTTGTGTTTATAAAAGTGTGTGTATCGTCAATATAATTTCTTCATTGTTTGATATAGGTCTTTGGGCTTGTAAGATGTTTTCTTTGGATGTTTGGCTTATTTTGAGGATGGAATTGTATTTTATTTTGGGAATCCGTAGTTGTAAATTATGAATGGCCACGAGTGTTAGTTCTTTAGTATTTGAGTTTCTAGGTCTTTAGTTTGTTGTAAATAATACTTTTTTTTATCAATGAAATATCTTGGAACATTATGGTGGAAAAAGATTCATTGTGGGTAGAATTGTCACACCTTGAACCGATACATCGCAGTTATTATGTACATGTTGTGAGGTAGGCTATTTAGGTCGAAGCTAGATTAGCTATGTCAGGCCATTTGAGATGAGTTATAAAAATGCGGTTATTTTACACCTCACCAGATTCATATAAAAGTTAGTTATGTATGTGTTTCCAGTGCGGTAAACCATGGTCATAGAATGTTTTCATGTGGCGATGTATATAATATTTGTTATACTTTTTTTCATTTCAGTTATTTATAATGGTATTCCCAAGGTGGCACTAATAAGTGACATGGGGCTAGATTCACCTCCTTATAAGACCTTCCATCTCAGTTCTATGAAGGCTTCATTGATGCAAGACCAATCTGAAGATTTTATTTTATTGAAAATTCCATTTTTGATGCAATTAATATAATCTATGGTGATGTATTCTTTTGATAATGGATAATGATTTTGTATGCATTTTGGGAACCCTTTTTTAATATTGATATCTTTGTAATGTTATTAATTTTGATGTAGAATGGTGGTGTTTTTAGTCCCTCGTAATTTTTCATATGTGTTTTCTGTGTTTTTATTAGGATTATAGAGTTATGATGTCCTAAGAAATCGATGTTTTTATTGAGTATTAATATGGTGGGGATACCACCATGGGAAGAAATCGTGATGAATATGAATTCCAAGTGTTCTTTAAGGAGAACTTCTTATTTCTGTTCCTACAAACCACAATTATAGTCATTGGTCGAATTGAATGCCGGTTCATGTAGTGAATGCTCGTGGAGATCCTGATCAATGCGCGACTAGTTTCTTTAACAGATTAAGAGTTAGGGGCCGGGGTGTTCCTTCATGGGTTGTGTTTATAAAATAGTTTGTACCATCTCTTTAATATCTTCTTTGTTTTTCAATCACTTTGGTCTTGTGAGATGTTTCCAAAAGATATCTTCCTTCTTTTTAGGATGGTCTTGTAGTTTCATTTGAAAATTTGTAGTTACAAGTTCTGAATTGAAGCGAGTGATGGTTCATTGGTCATTAGGTTTCCAAATCTATCCATGGTTTCAAATTATCCATTATTTTTTTGACCAACCAAATAAATTGGGACTTTCTAGAGGAAGAATGTGTCATGGTTTGGAGAGTTGTCACACCCCAACACAACACATTACATTTATTATGAAGAAGTCGTTAGACAAGATATTGTGGTCAAAGATAGTTTACATATTTATAGAAATTGGAGAGGATTTATAACAATTCCATAGTTTTATTCACAACCATATTCATCTGATTGTATGTTCTGGCTAGGTTTCCAGTGTAGGATGTTGGGGCAAACGAAGTTTTCATATCATGAAGAACTTGTTATCTGTCATGATTGTAGTTGTTTAGTTCATTATCAATGGTTTTTATAGGGTGGCACTATGAAGTGACATGGGGATAGATCTACTCCGTTGTAGAACCTTCCAACTCCTTTGGATGAACATATCGTTGATGCAAGCTCAACTCAAGCTTTAATTTTATTTGAAATTCCTTTTTTGTTTAAATCAATGTAATAGATGGTGGTGTCTTATTTTCGGTATGGGCAATGATTTTATAATTATTATGGAAACTTTTATTTATTGAGGATATCATTTTAATTTTCTTAATGATTATTTATAATGGTGGTGTTTATTGTCCCACATTTTTTTACTTTTTTGTTTTCTAGGATTTTGATAGGATTCGAGTGTTTTTCTAACTTGTCAAATCAATGTTTTTCTAGAGTACTAATATGGTGTGGAGACCACCATGGGATGAAATAATGATTAATCTAACTTCAACGTGTTCTGGATGTGTAACACCCCAAGCTTTCATGGTACGCTTCCCTTTGAATAATACAGTGGCGTGTGTTGTACGCAACTTCGAGTTCTAAAACACACCACAACCAATCAAACTAGCTGTTATGAATAGTAATACCTACCTTTTGAAATTATATTAATTTTATAATTCAAAATTTACTTCATTTTTTTATTCGGAATATCGAAATTATCCTATGTTGAAATTTTTTTAATTTTCTGAGAATTTCCAATTTTCTATGAATAGTAAAAAAATTTACTTAAAAACAACTTTTTTAATAAAAATAATTTATAGTGATATAATATACTATTTAGTGTTTTTAAAGTATAATTAGATTATATTTTTACCATTTTATCCAATGGTTGTCATTAGAATTAATTTCACTTTGAAATTGGACATAAACGAGTGTCAATCTTTTGATAAATATTGTTTCTTAAAAACACGCTATTTGTTTTGACACGGGAATTAATTATAAAAGTAATTAATGCAAATTATATGTTTGGAATTTTTTAAAACAGACATAATTTTTGAATTCATAATATCAATTATACCTTAGAGTGATTTTTTGCTATTTTTCTGAAAAACATCGATTTTTGATGAATAGTGAAACCACTAAGTGGTAGTTTAAAAACTAATTTTTTGTTTAAATGAAATTTTACCACCTCTTTGATTTGAATTAAAAAAATCCGACATACATAATTTTAATTAGGAAGTAAAATGTGGTTCGATGGGATTAAAATTAATTTTGGTGATTAGTAACTTTTAAGTTTTATTAATCGCGATTAAAGGTAATTTGTGTAATTTAAAGTAAAAATGATATTATAATAATTTGAAATTACTTTTAAACTTTTCCTACCGTTATTGGGTGAGTCATGGCTGACCAAGACAACCCATGGGTCAACTTGGGGACCCCATTGAGCCACTTGGGTAAGAAAATGACATTAATAACTTTTTATTTAAAGTAAAAATAAAATTGTCACAAACATGTGTTGGTTTACTAAAACCATTTTTACATGGGGTTATATAAGTTAAAATTTAGACTATAAATATTAATTCTAATGATAAATAAATTTACTACATCATGGTAATTTTTTTATAATTTTTAGGCATTAAATAAATAAATTTATTTATCACACCATGATGATGCAGCGATTATCTCATTAATTAACGTTTTAAATAAAATGAAAAGTTAATGTAAAATATATGACATAAACATGTAAAAAAATCTATTGGATGAGTATATTTAGAACCCTTATTACCTTATCTTATAAATATATAATTTTGGGACCTTTGAAATCCGAAAATCATTTCATAATAATGTAACATTTCATGAATTTCCAAGAGTGACCCTCCTCTCCTCTTATAAAAGGCCCCCCACCACTACCACCTTATTCACACCATCAAAGCCATTTGGCTCGGAAAACCTCTGCCCAAATACTCTCTCAACTTCCCTATCTTACTCCGAGAATCCTCACTTTGGGCAGATGACTTCCCAAGGATGCTTTTAGCTCAAATCAAAAAGAGTTACTCGATTTTAAAGGTAATGTCTTCTCTTGTATTCTTTTTTTTATTTTGCTACTCCAACCCCCTAAAATCATTTTATTCCTTTATTTTGTAACGACACCAGTATCTTCAATATACTTGGATGTTTTTAAGATAAGGATTTTATTTACAATTACACACACCTTCGTCTAATGGTTAATGAACATACTGTTTCTGTGGGTGGCGAATTACTGCCTCACAAAATGATGATTGTTCAATATTCTTTTAACACCTCTCTTGGTGGCCATATAGATGTAACTATATTTATATATTATATATATTATGTTTATGTTTTTCTTATGCTTCTGTATTTTTCATTTATGTCATACCTTTATGATTTCCATTATGTGTAAACGCGATAATTTCATTTTAGGAAGTGCGGACTACCGCCCCCTCAAAGTGATTTGAATCGTTAATGCCATATGTGGGGTCTATAAAGGATGGAGTAAATGATATTATATATGATATTATAATTTAGTTATAATATACCATTATATCATTATGATTTCATTCCATTAAATACGAAATAGAAATTAAAGTAGCGTTCATGCGTACGTACGGCTTACCGTCTCCATGAACGGTGCATTTCATTTCTTAACTCTAAATGTTATTTAATATTATAAATGAATGTATATACGGGATATATATGATATATATAATATCTAAATCATGAATATAATTTTGGATATAATGGATATTTTACCACATGAACAACTTGTAATTACAAGAAGTTTATTTTTGACTTAAGTACCAAAGATCGACAAAACGACCGTTATTAACTTAAATAATTACATAATATTCATAACATGGTTATAAGTGATATAAAAAGAATAAAGAACTTGAAAAAGGTTCTTAAGCAAGTAGAAATTAACTATAATTTATTATTCACGAGATTAAAGAAAGATCGAGTCAAGTCGGACATGAGGTAAGGGAATTTCTTAACCCAATTTCTGTTCTTTGGGTTAATCTCCTACTTTCTAATTATGTCAAGATATTATTATGTCCTATTTTGTATTTATACATTCTTTATGTGTAATTATATTTAATACATATAATAGATCTATTCTATTTAAAAAATTATCTTTATATGGGACTTCGTCTCAATCTCCTTTCATTGAGGCATATTTTGTTTTATACACAAATTTCTTTTATACGGTGTATAATACCCTTTCACATTTATGTTTATTGAAAAGGAATATTTTTATACGAATCATTTTACTAAATGACAAAGAGGATTGTTTTTTTGTTTTACGTATGCGGCAACAACGACTTCTCCACCGCCATGACCATTATTTGAGTTTCGGCTTCCTCTACAATGCATAACTTTTTTAAAATTAAAAATAAATACAATGCTTTAATTTTCTTTTATTTCATTATTGAAAATGGTTTTGAAAGTGTTTTTTATTATATCAATGTATTATATTGATATCTTGTAATTTAAATGTGGAAATATTATGTTTCAATTATGCATGTTTTATGTGATACGATTATGTTATGGTTTATGATATGTTTAAACCTGTTCATATGAGGAATGCATTGGACTTAATAAGTGACGGGTGGAGCCTGCTATATCTCCTCGATGCATCGACAGCTCTCATGATACAAACTAGTGTCTTGTAATGAGGCCTTGACAAAATCTTATTTGTAGTAATGGCACGAGGCCTTGGCTATGTGGTTATGATATTCTGGAATTATGCATTCCATCATTATGAAAGTGGTTATTGATATTTCATGTGATTATTCGACTAGTAGAATACCCATGTGAATAAGTAAATGGAATTATTTCCGATTATTTTTTCCATTTTATGTTGAAGTTCATGTTTAAAAGTATTTTCTTTTAGTTATACATTGCCTTAAATGTTTAGGATTATTTATGATGGTTTCGGCTGTATTATTATCCTTACTGAGCATCTGAGCTCAACACTTTGTATGTTTTAATTTTTTCCAGGATGTGAAGAAATATTTTATGACTGACCTGTAGGGATGGTCTGAAGTGGATATGAGTGGCGACTATGTAGACCATGTTATTGTATTTTTTCACATTATGATGTATTGTATCATTTATGAATGTATCTAGTGTTTCCAAGGCTACTAAACTAATTGGTATTTCATGACTTGATCTTTTGTGATCATGCCAATGTTATGTAATAATTCACTGACTCTGGGTAACTGGGGTTAGGGTGTTACATTTGGTATCAGAGGCATTTTAGTACTTACCTTGGAAGCTAGATTTAGAAAAACATTGACTAGATCACATAGCCCTAAGATAGACTTTGAGGATTAGTATAGAATAAATTCCTAGAATTTTGATATTATAGAGATTTTTTGAGTTTTCCGAGCAATACATCCATATCTGGATACGAGCAGGTAGAGGCGGCTCCGACACAGATGTACCTAGTGGTAAAACCCAAAAACACCACTTTGAGCTAGACTCGAATGGGAACTGGTGCACGACAATGGGCCTTACTGCACTCTTGGTTACGACACCCCCGGGGGATATGCTTAGGATAATTTTCATTTTCATTACAAACCATAAAAAAGGCTTATGAGTATATACTTCCTCAAAGAAATAATTTTTATGATTATTAATTATATCCATAAACTATTCAATTTATGTTAAGTGTTTTACAAGTATGGAATTATGTATTTTGATTCATAAAATTATCTAGTTTATGCCATTATTTAGAAATGGATCCTAGTGGATGGAATGGAAACCGTATCAATGCAAGCACTCCATGTAGGGATTTACCTCATTCTCAAGATAATTATAGTGGAGCTGGTGATACAACTGGTGCTGATCAACTTTTCACCATACTGGTACAACACACTCAGGTTATGAATAATAACCTTACTCATATGGAGCACCCTGATCCGTAATGTGGAGGATCAATGTTAGATCATTTCATGAGGAAACAACCACCAACATTTAATGGGGGTACAAATCCCTTAGTATCTGAGCAATGGATAAATTACTTAGAGAAAATATTACATGCCTTGGGGAGTAGTGGAAGGGAAAAGGTTATCATGGATGTTTACCGCCTCACTGGGGATATTGATCAATGGTGGTCATTGATTCAAAACACAATGGAGGATGATGAAGTGCCAAATATGGAATTGAGGGAGTTTAAGGAAATTTTCTTAGAAAAATAATTTCCACATGACCATCGCGCAAATATGGAAAGGCAATTTCTGAGTCTGAGACAAAAGGTTGATGAGAATGTCGCAATGGATGAGGCTAACATTACATGGTTAGCAAAGCATGAAAGAGATTATATACGTAACCCAAGAAGTATGATTGATCATTTCTTTGATGAGTTAAAACCGTTTCTCCGTTGAGACTTAGTCTCATAATCTTTCTCAACGTACGAAGATATAGTCTCGTGTTCTATCAAGACAAAAAAGGAATTATCGAAATCTTATGACAATAAAGTTAACCAATAGAAGAATAGAACGGTGGAACAAGAGAGAGAAAAAAAGAAAAAGTTAAAGAAGGATTTTCCATTATGAGATAATTGTGGGAAAAATCACCTGGGTACTTGCCTAAAAGGAATGAGAGTTTGTTATAAATGTGGAGAAAAAGGTCACCAAGCTCGTGATTTCAAGGTAATGAAAGAGGCTATCAATGATGAATGCTACAATTGTAGGGAAATGTGGAATTATGCAAATGAATGTCCTAAGCGTCAGGGAAACATACCTTAGAAAAGGCCAAGGGATCAAGGACAATCTTATGCTGTTACTACAGTTGAAGTGGAATAATTAATGTATTGGTGCTTTTGGACTGAAGGATTATATTATGCTTATAATAATAATGTGATATATATATATGGATTGTAATGAAGTACTTTTTGTTTTCATTAATGTTTTAATATGATGAAGGTAATCATATTTTTAGTATGTGACAATAAGAGAAACTTTACCTTGTTTGGGGAATCTGATGAATTGATTTTGGAATTTAGTGACCTTTTAGAGAATGTCTGGACAGAGGTATTTCGGATAACTGTAAAGGTTGGAATGGATTAAGATGAACATTGGATAGTGTTGTTTAAGGTTAAAACATTTATAATAATTTTTTTGGAATATTATAATACTATAGTTTTAGGAAAAAGAGAACATGTAGGTTGGGGGATAACAAGTCGCGTCGGACAAAGCTGCAAGAATCCAACCCACAACCATAGTGCGACATGCCTTTATTACCTACCACTATCCTACAGGAAGTCCCTGGTTATAAATAATAGTTTTCCTAATCTAAATGGTATGTGTTAATGTTTGGAACCTTGTACGATTAGGATAAATATAATATTTTTGAGTGAATGATGAGTTTAGAGTAGAAATTAGTTTAAGGTTAAAACAATACTTGTCAAGTATATATATATATACATATCTCTTATTCTATAAATAAACTAATTCATAAACATTAAGAAAGGGATATTAAAAAAAATGTGTTATCCTAATACCTTATGTTTTGTTGAACTGATGATATTTTAAATCAACATAGATTGAAGGCTTTGAGGCCCTTAATTTTACACTTGTTTGTTATTGATGACCTCAATCACTCCTTAAAAATATTTACGTTTTTCCTTCAATTATATGTCGCTAATTTCCACCAATGTTCTCCTAATCGAGATCATAATTTGATGGTGAATTTTTCATTTCCCTTTCCCTCTTATTAAGGCTAAATTTTTAACCTTATTTTCGATGTGGGCTTTCCACAAAGGTATTTTATATTTTCAAACTTTTATTTTCGAAGAACAATTTCAAATTTCAAGGATGCAATTTATTGAAGGAGGGGAGAATGTAACACCCCAAGCAGTCATGGTACAATTCCCTTTGAATAATATAGTAGTGTGTGTCGTACGCAACTTCGAGTTCTAAAACACACCACAACTAATCAAACCAGCCGTTATGAATAGTAATACCTAATTTTTTAAATTATATTAATTTTATAATTCAATATGGACTTCATTTTTGTATTCGAAATATCGAAATTATCCTAAGTTGATTTTTTTTAATTTTCTGAGAACTTCCAATTTTCTATGAATAGAAAAAAAATACTTAAAAACAACTTTTTTATTCAAAATAATTTATAGTGATAAATTATACTATTGAGTGGTTTTAATGTATAATTAGAATATATTTTTACTATTTAATCCAATGGTTGTCATTATAATTAATTTCACTTTGAAACTGGACATAAACAAGTGTCAATCATTTGATATATATTGTTTCTTAAAAACACAATATTTGTATTGAAAATGGTAATTAATTACAAAATTAATTAATGCAACTTATATGTTTGTAATTTTTTAAAACATGCATCATTTTTGAATTCGGAATATCAATTATTCCTTAGGGTGAATTTTTGGTATTTTTCTGAAAAACCTCGATTTTTTATTAATAGTGAATCTTCTAAGTGGTAGTTAAAAAACTGATTTTTCATTTAAATGAAATTTTACCACCTCTGTGATTCGAATTTCAAAACATCTGACATACATCATTGTCCGTAGGAAGTAAAATGTGGTTCAATGAGATTAAAATAATTTTTTTTGTGATTAGTAACTTTTAAGTTTTATAAATCGCGATTAAATGTAATTACTGAAATTTAAGGTAAAATTGATATTATAATAATATGAAATCACCTTTACACTTGTCCTGCCCTTATTGGGTGAGTCATGGACGACCATGAAAATCCATGGGTTAACTTGGGGAACCCATGGAGCCACATGGGTAAGAAAATGACATTAATAACTTTTTATTTAAAGTAAAAATAAACATTTCACAAACATGTGTTGTTTTACTAAAACAATTTTACATGGGGTTATATAAGTTAAAATTTTTACTATAAAAAATCATTGGAAAGATAAAAATATTTACTACATCATGGTAATTTTTTTATAATTTTTAGACATTAAATAAATTTATTTATTTATCACACCATGATGATGCAGCGATTACCTCATTAATTAACGATTTAAATAAAATGAAAATATAATGTATAATATAAAAATACACTTTTCAAAAACCTATTGGATGAGTATATATAGATCCATTATCACCTTATATTTTAAATATATAATTTTGGGACCTTTGAAATCCGAAAATCATTTCATAATAATGTAACATTTCATGACGTTCCAAGAGTGCCCCTCCTCTCTTCTTATAAAAGTCCCCCACCACTACCACCTTATTCACACCATCAAAGCCATTTGGCTCGGACATCCTCTACCCAAATACTCTCTCAACTTCCCTATCTTACTCCTATAATCCTCACTTTGGAAAAAAGTCTTCCCAAGGAATCCTTTGTCTCAAATCCAAAAGAGTTACCCGATTTTAAAGGTAATGTCTTCTCTTGTATTCTTTTGTTTTATTTTGCTTCTCCAACCCCCTAAAATAATTTTATTCCTTTATTTTATAAAAAAACCAGTATCTTAAATATATTAGGATGTTTTGATGAGAATTATTTGATTTACACTTACACAAACATTCATCTAATAGTTAATGAACATACTGTTCATCTGGGTGGCGAATTACTGCCTCACGAAACGATGATTGTTCAATCTTCATTTAACACCTCTAATGGTGTCCATTAAAATCTCACTATAATTATATATTATATATATTCTGTTTATGTTTTTTCTATTCTTTGGTATTTTTCATTTATGGCATACCCTTATGATTTCCATTATGGGTCAACACGATAATTTCATTTTAGGAAGTGCGGACTACCACCCCCTCAAAGTGATTTGAATCGTTAATGTCATATGTGGGATGTATAAAAAATAGAGTAAATGATATTATATTTGATATTATACTGGAATTATAATATACCATTATATAATTATGATTTAATTCCATTAAATATGAAATATAAATGAAAGTAGCGTTCATGCATACATATGGCTTATCGTTTCCATGAACGGTGCATTTCATTTCTTACCTCTAAATTTTTTGTAATATTATAAATGCATGTATATACTGGATATATATTATATATATGATATCTACATCATTAATATAATACTGGATATAATGTATATTTTACAACATGAACAACTTGTAATTATAAGAAGTTTATTTTTGGCTTAAGTACCAAAGATCGACAAAACGACCGATATTAACTTAAATAATTACAGAATATTCATAACATGGTAATAACTGATATAAAAGTAATAATGAACTTGAAAAAGATTTTTAATCAAGTAGAAATTAACTCTAGTTTATTATTCATGAGCTTAAAGTACGATCGAGTCAAGTCGGACACAAGGTAAGGGAACTTCTTAACCCAATTTCTGTTCTTTGGGTTATTCTCATAATTTATAATTATTTCATGATATTATTATGTCATGTCTTCTATTTATACGTTCTTTATGTGTACTTATAGTTAATACACATAATAGATCTATTTTATTTAAAAAAATGATCTTTTTCAGGGACTTCGTCTCAATCTATTTTCATTGAGGCATATTTTGTTTTATACACAAATTTCTTTTATACAGTGTATAAACCCCTTTGACTTTTACGTTTATTCAAAAGGAATATTTTTATACGAAGCGTTTTACTAAATGACAAAAAAGAAAGTTTTTTTTCGTACGTATGCTGCGACAATGACTTCTCTACTTCAGTGATCATTATTTGAGTTTCAGCTTCCTCTACAAGAAATAACTTTTTTTAAATGTAAAATAAATACAAAGTTTTATTTTTCTTTTATTTTGGTATTGAAAATTGTTTTGAAAGTGTTTTTTTATTATATCAATGTGTTGCATTGATATCATGTGATTGAAATGTTGCAATTTTTTGTTTCCTTTATGCATTTTTTATGTGATACGATTATGTTATGGTTTATGATATGTTTAAACCTGTTCAAATGAAGAATGCATTGGACATAATAAGTGATGGGTGGAGCCCTCTATAGCTCCCCAATGCATCAGTAGGTCTCATGAGACAAACTAGTCTCTTGGAATGAGGCCTTGACAAAATCTTATTTGTAGTCTTGGCACGATGCCTTGGCTATGTGGTTATGATAGTCTGGCATTATGCATTCCATCATTATGAAATTGGTTCATGATATTTCATGTGATTAATCGACTAGTAGAATATACACGTGAATAAGTAAATGGAATTATTTCATTTTATTTTTTCCATATTATGTTGATGTTCAAGTTTAAAAGAATTTTTTTTATTTATATGTTGCCATAAATATTTATGTTTATTTATAAATGTTTCTGATGTATTGTTATCCTTACTGAGCATCTGAGCTCACCCCTTTCTATGTTTTAATTTTTTCCAGGATGTGAAGAAATATTTTATTACTGACTTGCAGGGATGGTCTGAAGTGGATATGAGTGTGGAATATGGAGACCATGTTATTGTAGTTTTTCAATTTATACTGTAATGTATCATTTAAGAATGTATCTAGTGTTTCCATGGATACTAATCTAATCGGTCTTTCGAGACATGATCTTTTGTGATCATGCCAATGTTACGTAATAATTCATCGACTCTGGGTAACTAGGGTCGGGGTGTTACATGATGGATCAATTTCATAGTCCCAATTCACCAAACACTGATTATAGTTGTGGGTCGACATGAAACCAGTTCACATAGAAGATGCTCACAGAGATCCCGGAAAGTGAAAAACTAGTTTTATTGATTGTTTTTTGTTAGGGGTTGAGGTGTTTCTTGTTACGTTGTGTTTAAAAATGAATTTGAAAACTCTCTGTAATCTCTTCGTTGGTTTTTCTAAATATTTGGGATTGTGATATGGTTCCTTTGGTTGTTTGGCTTCTTTTGAGGATGTTCTTGTAGTTTCATTTGAGAATCTGTAGTTTTGAATTTAGAATGGCACCAAGTGTTGGTTCTTTGGTATTTGAATTTTTTGGTCTTACATTGGTTTTAAATCGAACATACTTTGGTTTTGATCAACCAAATATTTTGAGACATTCTAGAGGAAGAAAGTGTCATGGTGGGTAGAATTGTCACACCCAGACCTAACACTTCCCTGTTATTTTATTCATTTATGACTTTTAATAAATGTAAATAAATTGAATTAAAACTAAAGTAAAATTAACATGATAAAAAATGTAATATTTTCCCCCATCCCCACTTACCTCGGGATGAGGCCCTCAGAACTTGCCTCAAGATGTGACCCCCCATTTCCTCCTATCGGGCGACACTGACCCCCCTCCAAGATCTCCGACCACTCACTCCTCTCGGCGAACCTGCCACTCCACAACTATTCCTTATGGGGGGCCCTCTCCCTTGAGTGACCTCCCTGACGCCTCCTTTGATAGTTAACTTCATTGGTATTCTAGTTCATTTGAATCCCTAGGTGAGGGTTTGATTTGGTTTTCATGACTCATTCAATTTTAGGATTATGGAAGGGGTATCTTCATACCCATTTGTCCATTTTCGGCAATCACCACTGATGGAGAGGCGATTTAGGTTGATTTCTCTTCCAACATTATTTTGGGGTATGCTTCTAAACCCATTGTCATTATCACACCATTTACATTACAATATCATGGTGTTCATGAATCCCAGGAAATTGTTGCAGGATATTGTAATCTTTTTTCAAGTGTGAACATACATATTCCCAAGTATTGATATGTATATATATATATATATATTCTGTTTGTGTGTTCCCTCATGGAGCGGGGAACACATGAATCAGTTTAAGGATATATATATATATATATATATATGTACGTGTGCATGAGAGGCCTGATTCTAGTGTTAGAAAGAACTATCTTGTTTTACATTTAAGATAGTTCTTCCTATGCATTGACCTTAAATTTTAATGAATTATATATTTCTTTCTTTTCACACGTAGTTTCAATGATAAATTGTGATGTTTAGTTTTTAGAATAATTGTTTGAATTTAAATGGATTCGTTTTCCCAGGAACATTTCTTTTTAATTTATGACCAATTAGTTTTGTTTTTATAAATTATTCTTTAATTTATAAATATTTATGTAGGATCATTGGACTAATCATTTGTGTACAATGTTGTATTTTATACATTGATTTATGATAAATAAAATTCTTCTGTTCGATAACACACACCAAGTATCTGATAAAATGAGCCATTGGTTATTGTGAGTAACATGAGGTATAATATACTTTGTTTGGATTTTTAAATGTGTTACAATTATATGAAATGATATCTTCGGTGGCCTGTATGGGATCCCAAATGATTTTGGTTTTTTCATGTTATAGTTATTATGATTTAAGGTGTTTTAATATGTGTTTCTAATTAATAGTATCTTATGTACATTTATAAGAGATGGATTTTTTTAATGTGTAATGGAAGTGTTTTAAGGAAATTGTATAAATTCTTTTTAAATGGAAAATGGTGTGTTTACACCTATCTTTAAAATATGGATTGCCTATTCATTAAATTTTGTATTTGTGGATTGTTTAAATGCCAGTTTTGACTTTTGTATTTGTTTTGCTACATCAACTACATGGTTTGGCCTTGTGAACATATTATCGGTATAAAAATGATTTGGGTTCGTTGAATGGTGTTTAAATTTAGTTTTTAATTTAATAATAATGTTCATTGGTTTTAAAAATGTGGTTTGACTAGTGTTGTCAATTAGTAGCCTATTTGAAATTTTGATTAAAAATGGATTTGTATTGCACTTGATATATGATAACATTGAAGGCATAGTTCCCTAAATGTTTGTTAAAAGAAAAAAAGATGTTTCCCCCTTTTCTAGGAAATGAACATGGTTGTTTTGAAGAGTTGTTTTCATAGAACATTCTCAAAGGTCCGGTTAGTTCTTTTTTTGTTCATGTTTAGTTTTTTAGTTTGGTTTCTTTAATTTGTGCTAGTCTTCATCAATAACACTACATTATGTTTATTTATATTGGTATAAATCTTTCCCATTATCACATTGTTGATGCCTTTAGCGCCTCTAGCTTGCCTGGGAGGATCAGGAACACTACTTGGGACTTGTCACAGGCCCGCTCGGGTGATCAATTCAGGGTTGAATCTGGATGGTTCATGAAAAAACCCACTTAATAATTCATTAGAATACTTTTTAATCAAACAATATATTTTATCACCTAGACCTTTATGATGGAATGAAAAGATGTAAAATGCGTAAATATCAGACATCATGTTTGTCTAAAAAGGAAAATAGGTCTGAAGTTATTTCAACAGCAATAAGGCTAGAAAATCACATCATTAAAAAAATTAATTTTTCAAATAAATCAATATTGATCACAACTATATTTTCATTCATAAAATAAATAAAATTGAAATAAATTCCAAATTGAAAAAGTATGACCATGAAAATCACAATTATATTTGTTATAATGATACAAAATGAAATCATTTATTCACACATAAGATAAATCAAAGGATCCAATTTATTAAATTTAAAACACCAAGGAATATAAAACTAATGAAGGGGCCATGTAATTCCATATAGTTTGGAAAAAACTATCTTCATTGAATTGTTGTTAATAAAATTTTCATACATCATTGAATACACAACAACCCTTAAAAAACTTGAATAAAATTATATAACCATAAAACTAAATTATATATTCATCCATGATTACCATTTAAAAACATTATAGAAATATATAAAATACCAAGGACAAATAGAATAAAAATAATTCTTATAATTAATAACTAGAAAAACATAACTATATTTAAAAAAATTCTAAAATGAATTCACTAAATAACAAAATTTCATAATTAAATTACATTAAATAATAAAACAATCAAAATAGTGGGAGATGACTGCGAAATCGCAGTCTTTAGTCCACCATAATCCAGATAAGGGGATAAAATGGGATTATAATATATTATACTACTAAATTGGTTAAATTCTAAAATGAAAAAATCATTTAGAGTATGGAATATCAATATAATGGGATAATATATTCAGATTAAGTGAATATTAGAGGAATACATTGGATTAAAAATGGAAAAAAATACTTGAATAAAGTATAAAACATGGAGATATATGGCAATTTGAGAGTATAGGAAGGGATATCTATGTGTGTCACATGTATGGATAAATGTAAATAAATCCCAATACCCTATATCTGTTGTGTTATAATTATAAAATATGACAAAAATTCCAATGTATGGAATATATTTGGTGGAAATAATTATGTTAATGGTAATAAAATACTCAGTAGAATCCCATGGGGACACCCTCCCTTGTAATGTTCACTATGTACCTGGAACCCCACAATGTAGTAAAATAAAGATTCTAACATCATTTAGTATATTTGAACCCATGTAACTCCTATATATCCTAAAACAAAAAATAATAAGAAACCCTATAATTTCCTCCCAATAATTGAAATTCAATGCATAAATTCCCAAATAATAATCACCCCACCATAACCGAAAAATTAAATTTCATTACAATTTCACTAATAATTCAACAAAAAAATTACCTAAAAAATAACCTTAAATATAAAAATATTTATAAATATTTAATTAATTTAAATGAAATAAAATTGAAAAATTTATGAAATTAAAAGTATCAATTTAATAAATGATTTTATCATATTAAATAAACTATTTCAGTACCATAAGATTACATTAATTTGAGTATATAAGTTTATGATATATTATCTTTAGAATATCCACCAATTTATTACTTCAATTAACCACATTTCATTTATGGAATGCAACTAAAGATAAATGTTAAACCACAGTTATATTTTATTATTTATCAACAGAATATTTTTGAATAAATATTCTCATGTTCTTTCAAAGATTGGTAATACATCAATACTATGGTGATATTTCCTCCTTGTAGTTTAGGAAACATGGATTCTATCAATTAATACTATATGAAAATTTTCATTATTTCTCCTATTTTGACAAGATATCTCTATATCTCAACCATTTAAAAATTCAATAATTCATAAAAATTATATTTTTTTTCTAGTCACATATTAGTTTGAATACTTTAATATGTTATATTTGAACCCACCCACATTAAAAACAATTTTTAAAATTGTGATATTACATCCAATCTCCACTATCTAAATTATATGGATCTTAAAAAAAACATCATTTAAAAATTTAATTGATCAATTTTTACATCAACCAAAAATAATTTATGTTTTTTATCACTTCTCAAATATGATGATTCCTCCTAGGAAAAAATAAAATTCATCTATTATTTATAGTTTATATAATTAATATTGACTAAAATTACATGTTCATATCTATTATTACACATCTAATATAATGAAAACAACTAAACTCACCATGATCTTGTTTTCAATTATAATATTGATAAACTTATTATAACATATTGTCACAGGATCACGTGTTTCATAAAAATATAACTAATTTTTTCTGTAGTTTATTTTTTTTGAACTCATTATTAACATAATCCTCACCCCATGATTTAAATTTATATTATTGATATATAATTTTTTTGATAATATCTTATATATTCTAAAATATAATAGGTGATGAAATGGTTGATATAGAATATATTTTAATATATAAATAGTAGTTGGAGGGTCTTAATGTTGGGGGTTGGATAATATATTAACTACGATATTGGTTTATATTGTATAGATATATTATTTGATATTTTTGGAATTCTTATAATTTTTCATATCTATTTAATAACATTTGACATAATATAAAATTTATTGTTTGACCAAATGTAATTTGGATGAAATAAAATGAATATTTCTTTTGAGGTCATTTAATTGATTTTTGGAATTGACGGATTATTGGAGGATTTGGAAATATTTTTTGTTTTTTAGAAAATAAATTCAATCATAAATTACCTTTATTTTTTATAAAATAAAAAATAATTTATTATTGTTGTAGTATTTAAATTATAAATTTCGTGAAGTTAAAAATTTGTTTTAAGATAACTATAATCTTCTAACGCCACACTTTTTCATATATGGAATTTTTTTTCAAGCCTAAGTAATCCATTATTCACTACATAATGTAGTGTTCTTGATAAAACCTCACCATAATATGTTGTTAAGGCTTCATGAAATTTTGTGTTCATTACTCAGTACAAAAACAGCATGATACACAATTATTTTATGAACTAGAGTCGAGGGAATTATAGTTGAGAAATGTAACCACATTCATTACCAAAATTACCATGTATGAGTAACCCCCCCCCCCCACCATGAAAAACCCACCAAATTGATGATATCTATCAATAGATAAATCAAGGTAATTAAAATAGGTGATTGTATTCAACAAGTTGAATTGGATAAAATATCGTGAAAGGATCCATGAATTTACCATTTTCTCTTTTGTAAGTGAAATAATAAATCCTTCCCCCAAAAAGATTTTTCATAATACAAGTTGTTTTAATAGATAAATGCACATTCATAGTTAGAAATTGTGAGGTTACATCTATTGATAATGATATCAGGATGGTTTACCCATATTTTATAACATTGAAACATGAAAAGGATAAAATAATTATGAATGTATAACATCACTGAATCACACCATTATAAATTTCCATTACATTTATAAAGAATATTTTCATTGATACAACCAAAATTAAAGATAATATGAACCCCACCAACATTATTTTAGATGATGAAAAATTGAAATAGAACAGGTTTTGTAAGAACTTGGGTTTTGAGCCTGTAAGACTTTGAAATTTTCTTAATGTTATTCCAAAGTAGGGCATTCAGATGTCGTGTGATTCCGAGCCCTAGTGGGGATGAAATTATATTTATGGTGTGTTCACACTAGTCATTCCAAATAAATATAATTACTCCTAAACAGTTTCTTAGATGGGAAAACTGAGGGCACCATTGAGTTTGGAACGAGCCGTTTACCCTAGGAGGGGTATAACATTTGCTGGTGTGACCCTTCTGTGAAAAACTCCACAAGGGTCATTTTCTTTATTTAGCGGCCTCAGGCATGGACTTTTCAACATTTGAACAAAGGATCAGATTAAAATTCCGAGACTTCCATTGCACCCAAAATGTGGTTTTTACCCCAGGGGCAACTTAACCCCGACCCTACCGAATGTTCGGGTACGGGGTCTATGGGTGGGGGGTTGAAGTGTTTTTCTATTTAAACACCATCCCACCCTCTTCTCCCCCTTGATCCCCTCCATGGATTTTCCCCTCAATGAGCTCCTCCCCTCTCCACCACCTCTACAGCAAGGTGCGACAACTTTGACAGACTATTGGTGAAGCGTTCGGCTACGCCCATCGAGGTTGGCTTGGGTTTTTGTTGTTTTAATTCATGCACCCCCACTGAATGCAATTATTCATGTAGATATGTAGTCCTACTGTCGAGAAAAGATTATATTTGTGTATAGACAGATTTGAGGTTCCCAACGGTCCTTTGGGATTTAAATGTTTAGTCTTGGGGCCTCTAGGGAAGCCCCGGGATGTTTCCCGGCCATTTCCCCCTTTTTCCGGCGGTTCCCGAGAACTCTAGCAGGTGATTGTGGTGGGGTGCGGTGGCACTAGGAAGCGGTGGGCGGTGGCTCCATGTGGCGGTGGAGCGGTGGCTCTAGGTGGTAGTGACGTGGTTCTGGGACTTCAGCACAGTGGCTGACCTAGGCAGCACGGCAGGGGCTCCATGTGGCAGCTCCAGGTGGTGGCCCCAGGTGGCGGGCGAGCACGTCGGGGCGTGACGAAGGCGGGGTCGTGGTGCGCGACCTCGTGTGGGGACAAATACCAAAATTTGGTAGGTCTCTGTATAGGATAGCGGCCGGCCCATCATGTCCAGTTGGCACTACATGGACTCAGGGTCCATAGTCGGGCCGCGCAGCTGAGCCGCGGGCAGGGCTGCTTGCCAGGCCGACTAGCACGGGCCGGACCAGGCCAGTCCAGCCTAAGGGGTTCGTCCCCTCTGACTCTGGACACCAATAACATTCACTACGGGTGTCCGTTTTGCATGCTGTCTACGGAAGTGCAATCCACAGCTCGAGTCAAACATTTTGAGATTGTTTTGGGGGTTTTTCATTCCTGAGACAGGGACCTCAGTGGCATGACACGTCCGTTAAGTGGATTGGCGTTATTCCAGGGGTTCTTGTTTTGGGCGGCGTAGACACATCCAGAGTCTGTTTTGAGAAACATTAGTGGCGTTGGGACCCTGGCACCGAGGCGGAGTTTTCCACTGTGGTTTCAAGAGTTGAAATCGGAGGTGAGGTGTGGGTCCCATGATCCATCTTTTAAGCTGTGAGGATCATTTATCAAATTTTTCATCGGACGTTAATTCAGGGCGTGAGAGTAGTCGATTCTAGGTTTTTTTCCTAGGGAACTACAATGGCGGAATCAGCACCCTTTAATTCATCATGTTGGTGCGGGCCCCATGAGGGTCGTTTTTGGCGTTGGCGGTGATTCTTATCCGCTTCACCTGGTGTTTGATTTGGACAAGTGAATAGTGAATCTTGGGTGCTTCTTCGAGAGGATCGCAATGGTGTGATCTGTTGGTAGTGCTTCAGATCTGTGATGTGGGTCCCACGTAGCACCGCCCTTGTGCGGTATGAGAAAATGCATCATTTTCTCCAGATATCTATTCCACACGTGTAAGCAGTCAATTTGACATGTGTTTACGATGGGATCGCAATGGTGCATTGCACTCGACCATTTTCGGGACCGAGGTTTGGGTGCACAGGATGCCATTCTGGCATAAAGCGGTGTTGGACAACTTTTCATTCGGTTATCCGTCTGAGGTGAGTAGATAGTCTATCTCATCTGTTTTTACACTAGGATTACAGTGGTATGATCTGTTTGGATGTACAGAGCCTCATTTGAGATATCATTAAATGTGGACGTATGAAAGGTGTATGGGTGGAGGTTCCTCCCACGGTGTTTGCATAGAACCCATGGCGTGTGATTGTGAACACTCCTGTGAGAGTGAAGTGAATATTTGAAGATGTGTGGTTGACTGTGCTAGAACCATGGTGGAAGAAAGTTGGAGAACTTATGTTTTCACCCTTTTTTAGTAGAAGTTGGACATCTTGTGCATGATAGACTTTGGAATCGAAATGTGGTATACCGTGAGAGTATACAGGTTTTCTTGGAGATACATGTTGTAGTTTGTACCCAAGAATGGTTATGTACATGGTTTGGATATGAGATAGGGCCACACGTCGTGAGGTCCCATGTGCATATCATATTATACTTTACGTACCTATGACCTCTCATGACAGAGAGGCTCCTTCTGTTAATGATGGTTTAGACCATCATGGTGGAGTTGTTTCCCCTGGTTCTATTCACGACAGTTTTATCGGTGGAGTTTTTTGGGTTCCTGTGATCCTCTAACCATGTGGGATTTCAGTATTACATCCCTTCATGTTCCCTGGTAGGTTTGTTATGGATTCGGTGTGACCAGTACATTATGCGGTCACTGATAATCTACCCAGAAGGCTGTTTCCAATAGGGTGTGCAGTCGAGGGATCCCTAGTCACATACTCTCTAATCGGGTATCGAGATCATATCTTCCGTCTGTGATCTACCATGAAATGTTTTTCTAGGTAGAGTTCCAGGTATTGGTGTGAACCACACTCCACAGGTATTGACCATCTTCTAGGTGAGTTGTATTCGGATTCGGGTTGTTGCATGATACCAACTCCGAGTTCCATTGGCCAGTATTGTACGATCTCGTAAGGATGAACATAGAAGTTCTGAGTTTACCCTCAAGTGGGGATGGGTAGTGGGTTTCCCATCGACTTCTTAGGGTTTACCCACCACCTGGGCGTGGTGGTGGGTTACTCGATGAATTCATAGGGTTTACCCTCCAGCTGGGCTGGCCAGTGGGTTACCTAATGACCTCTTAGGGTTTACCCTTCAACGGGGCTGGTCAATGGGTTAACCGACAATCTCTTAGGGTTTAGCCTCCTGCGGGGCTGGGCAGTGGGTTACGCGATGATCTCTTATGGTTTACCCCTAGCTGGGCTGGGTAGTTGGTTATCCAATGACTTCTCTCAGACCCAGTTCTTTATACTATTCTAGTATATAGATTTTCTATGTTACTACCGGAGCATGAACCTTGGTTGTACGGCTCAGTGATGTGACATCTTTGACTTTGATAAGACCTATTGACTGTGTGATAGTGACGAGGTGTGTTTTGACTTTCCCCAAAACATTGATGAACAAGGGGCGCTTTCCCCACCGAGACACCACCTTGTGACTCGTACTAAAACCATGCGGATGAGTCAGTACCGGCCAAAGAGGATAGTGTCTATGTGTAGTGATTTGATACCCTTGACTTGTTGTTCGGGGTAGACGTGTGGGATACTGGGCATCGATTGGGCTTACTTCTGGGACTGTTGGAGTGCAACTTACTTGGGATGAGCTATGAGATGGAGATCCCCTTACAACCTTTTTTGGGTTTCTAGTTTGAGTATATGGATATTATATTTCTTGTTCCAGTACCCACTTCTTGGGTTTTGGTTTGTCTCCTTTTTGGAGAGGTGAAGACGTGCGGGGTATGCCACGGGCTTTCTGTGTCTAGCTTCTCATGGTTAGAAGAGTCTACTCTCCTAATATAGATAGCGAAGGCTCGATGGGAAGTTAATCTTCTCAACCATTATAGCTTCTTGTGTTAGGAAGAGTCTACTTCCTTCCTTTGGTTGGGTCGATCTGTACTCTTTACTACACTCTCTGTTGTACTCCATTACTATTCCCTATTAGATCTACTACTCACCCTTAGGTACCTACTTTGTTGCTCCCTCGAGCCTTCAGTGTATCCTACTGAGTATTTTTATATTCACCCCTGCTTGGGCTTTACCTGCATTTGGTGTTCCCTTGCAGACGATGGACATGTTTCTCATGACTACAGAGGAGCTTATGAGTTCGAGATCTTGGAACACGTGCGGCGGTTGTAGTCGTGTTCTAGGTGTGGGACTCTCCAAGCTGTTTTACTTTTATTTACCAGTTTTCGTGTTGTGGCACTTTTCCGGTTGGGGGTGTGTTTTTCCCTTTTCATTTTAGTTTACCTTCAGTATTCAAATTTTACTATTTAGAGGTCAAAGAACCTTTGTTTTCTTATAGAAGTTAGTACATTACTTTTCCTTTTACTATGCTCTTCTACATTGGTTGGGTTGTGTGTGTGTACATGTACTTAGGCAAAGGCCTCCACGAGTTGTTTAGCCATCAGCTCTTGTCGCCAGCCCCTGGCCTATGCACGCAGGCTTGGGGTAGTTGCTGCTCAAGCCCGAGTAGGGTCGGGTCATGAAAAAGTGGTATCAGAGGTGGTTTTGTTCCTCAGGACATTGTTCGGATATCCCTAAAATGAAATTGGGCTAGGATCTAGGGAAACAATGTCAATATGTCTCGAGTGCAGGTCTTAGGCCAGGGAGTCCAGCGATGGTGTGGTGGCCGACATATCCATTCACCAAGACCCTGATAACCTTCTTGTCTACTCGGCATATTGGGACACCCATTTCAGGGAAAATTGGATTGTGCATCACATAAGATTGAGTCTTTGATTGTCCTTCTTAAATCAGCTCCCCATTGTTGTTACTATCATATACATATATTCTCATCTGATCATAGTGTACCTTGATAACATTTTGGATGCCTCTACAAAGACAGCCAACCAGGATACCACATTGGTTCGTGACAATGACCCTAGGAGAGATGATGCCTTAGTCTAGGATCCATCATGTGAGTCCCTTTCTCCGGGTGGGACGATAAAAGCACCCCTTCCTGGTGAGCAGCAAACAGCATCAGCAGATCGGAATAATCTTGAGCACAAGTTGAGCATGCTCTGTGAGTTCTAGTGGTAGAGACTGCTGAGGTTCAGTTATGAGAAAAACCCCCAGGCCGCAGAGGTTTGGCTAGAGACAGTGGTTCACCTCTTCAGGCTTGTGCAGACGATGACATATCATAGGGTGGATTTGGCCACCAGCCTTTTCCAAGGAGTAGCTGAGCATTGGTGGAGTCTAGTGACTCAGTTACTCTATGAGTTGTCACTTTCGTGGGACAACATTTAGCTGCTGTTTCGTGAGAAGTTTTACCCCTCCTGCTTACACTCCGTTCAGATCCAGTAGCTCTTGCAGTTTTAGCAGGGAGGGATGACGATGACTGAGTACGCGACTAGGTTCGTGGAACGTGCATGATTTTACCTGTACTTGGTCCATGATGGAAACTTCCAATAATGGATGTTCGTGCAGGGTCTCCTTTGAGATATTATTACCAACATCGTACCCTTGGGAATCCCCACTTATGCTGAGTTTCTATTGCGGGCCCTGGTGACAGAGAGCTTCTTGTCACATTTTACAGTTGGAGGTGGCAGTAGGCATGACAGAGCTCAGACATCTGCTATAGCAAGAAGACACTGAATGATAGAACCTTTACGCAGGTGGCCTTCCCACCGCTGGTTTCGGAGATGTGGTCATACACCACTGTGGCAGCAAAGCGTAGGGCCGCAGCTGAAGAGAGCCTTCTGTGAGTGGACTTTGGGCCATGGTCGTACACCACAGTGGAATAAGAGGGCACTAGGGTAGCCCAGAGAGCGACGATACAATGCTTGAGATGGGAGAGGTCACTTGGCATGGGACTACCCAACCAGGTATGCCAAGAACTTTAGGCATGCAGTAGGCACACCACCACAACAGTGGTTGTGGTGTGATCGGAGTAGATCCTAGAGAGGTGGTGCTGGTAGAGGAGCGGGAGGAGCTGGAAGTGGGTGACTACCTTATAAGGTCTCCCCATCACCATGATGCGGTACACGTCAGGCTTCATGAGCTGAAAGTTGGGACCACGGACAGCCGCGAGCTTTGGATGTCTACGATCCCACAGAGCATGAGCTGATAAGAGTTACTCTCTAAAGCTCTTCTACTTTTTTCTATCTAATTTTAAGACTATGTTTGTGATATGATTTTCTCCATGATCCTTGTTTGAGGTGTTACCAGGGTGACTCGGGGCATTAGTGTAACCCTATGTCAGTAGAGTAGACGTGGAACCTTATCTTCTGTCGATGGTATCGACTCCTTCACTTTTAGAGCGTGTTAGAGAGTATAGGTCACGGGACATCGACTATGAAACCATGTGTGACTAGATATCCTTGGGTGTTTCTCCATATGGTTTTTCTAAAGTAGGGCATCACCGGGCTTTCTCCCATGTCCAAACGGTGATTCCAGTCGTGGTGTGCAACGTGGGGGTTCGACCGGGTAGGTGAGAGACCCCCGAGGGCCTTCGGGCCGTTTGAGACCATGTGAGGAGATGGCGAGGTTGAATAAAACCTTGTACTAACCCCCCTCCAAATTCTAGATTGGGATCATGATGCCTCCCATGTGACATACCTAAGGAGAGGTTTACATTATCATATGCACGTCATCGACGAGGGCAGACCTCACATGAATGGATCAAATCCTTTGTGTATGGTGACACAGAACTGTGTAAGAGTTTTCCTGGGTATGAGAGAGCTAGGTGTAGTCTTAGTACCATGTGTTGTTCCCTAGTTTTTCTTTTTGGGGGAGAATGGATTGAAGGATGGAATGATGTATGAACCCGGGTTTTGAGGCTGTAAGACTTTGAAATTTTCTTAATGTTATTCTAGAGCAGGGCGTTCAGACGACGAGTGATTCCGAGCCCCGATGTGGCCGAAATTAATTTTTTGTTGCGTTCACACTAGGAATTCCAAATAAACATAATAACACATAAACTGTTGCTCATATGGAAAAAACAAGGGTACCATTGAGTCTGGAACAATCCATTTACCCTAGGAGGGGTATTACATTTACAGGTGCAACGATTTTGTGAAAAGCGCCACCAATGGCGTTTTCATAATTTAGAGGCCTCGGGCGTGGAATTCACAACATTTGAATGATGTCTCGGATTAAAATTATGATATTACCATTGCACCTAGAATGTGGTTTTAACCTTAAAGGCTACTTAACCCCAACCCCATCAAAAGTTCAGGTACGGGGTCTACGGGCACAGGGTTTAAGTGTTTTTCTATTTAAAAACCACCCCCACCCTCTTCTACCCCTTTCTCACATTCATGGTGTTTCCTATCAATTATATCATCCCCTCTAATCCACCTCTATTGCATGGGGTGACAACTCCGGGGGACCATTGGTAAAGCGTCTGGCTATGCTTATAGAGGTAGGCTTGCGTTTTTATCGTTTTAATTCCTGCAACCCCCCTTTTAATGAAATTATCCACATCGAAATGTTGTTCAATCATCGAGAGATGACCATATTTGTGTAAATACCGATTTGAGGTTAGAAAAGGTCCTTTTAGATCAAAATTGCGAGTCCTGGGGCGTCCGAGATAGCCCCAGGATGTTTCCCGGCAGTTTTCCCCCTTTTCGCAGCGGTTCCAGGGGCTCTGGAAGGTGACGACAATGGCTCCTGGCGGCGGCCATGGCGGCGTGGTGTTGGGATAGCGGCCTGGCGGCAGACCCAGGATGAACGTTAGGAGATCCAAGTGGCAACTCCATGATGTGGCCCCAGGCGGTAGGTGAGCTCGACGGGGTACGACGAGGGTAGGGTCGCGACGCGTGACCCCGTGTGGGGAGAAAGACCCATATTCTGTGGGTATCCGCGCAAGACCGCGACCGACCCCTCGTGGTCGGTCGGTGATGTGTGGACCCATGGTCCATGGCCGGGCCACTCGGATATGCCACGTGCCCGCTCTACGTGCCGGGCTGGCCAGCGCGGGTCGGCCCAGGCCGGGCTGATCGACCGACCCAGGCTTGTCCAGCTTAAGGGGTTTGTCCCCTCTGACTCCGGACACCCGTAAATTTCACTACAGGTTTCCTTTTTGATTTTTGTCTGCTATAGTGAAATCCTTGGCTCGAGATGAAGATTTTTATATGGTTTTGGGGGTTTTTATTCCTGAGACTGGGTCCTCGGTGGCACGTCACATCCATTAAGGGGATTGGTGTTTTTCTTGGGATTTTTGTTTTGGGCGGCGTAGACACAACCGGAGTTTTTCTTCAGCGTCGTTATTCGAGTTGGGACTCTAGTACTGAGGCGATGTCTTACAGGTTGGTTTAAGGAATTGGAAAAAGATTTGATATATGGGCCACATGGCCCATTTTTTTATGCTGCAAGCATTGTTTAGAAACTTTTTCATCGGACATCCATTCGGGGCATGTGAGCTGTCGATTCAGGGTGTTTTTATGAGGGCATTGGAATGGATCAATCCACCCACTTTAATTCAGCACGGGTGAGCAGATCCCAAGGGGGTCATTTTGGGCATTGGCGGTGATTTTTATCCTCTTCACCGGGTGTTCGATTCGAACTAGGGAATATTCAATCTTGGTTGCTTGTTCGAGAGGATAACAATGGTGTGATCCATTGGCAATGCTTCCAGACCTTGATGCGGGTCCCACGTAGCACCGCTCATGTGCATTATGACGAAATACATCACTTTCTCTGGATATCTGTACCACGCATGTAAGAAGTCGATTTGATGTGTTTTTTCAAGGGGATCACAATGGTGCGATTCTCCTGGCTATTTTTGGGACCAAGGATCGGGACCACTGGATGTCGTTCAGGCGTAAAGCAGTATTGGACAACTTTTCCTTTGGATATCACTTTGAGGCGAGTAGATAGTCTATCTCGCATGTTATTTAACGAGGATTAATAAGGTATGATCTCTTTGGATGCGTGGAGCCTCATTAGAGATCTTATTAAATGTGGAGGAATAAAAGGTGTACGGGTGGAGGTTCTTCACGTGGTGTTTGCAGAGAACCCTTGGTGTGTGATTATGAGCACTCCTATAAGAGTAAAGTGAATGTTTGAAGAGGTTTGTTGTACCATTATAGGGATGTGGTGGAAGCAAGTTGGAGAACATGCATTTTCACACTTTTTGCGTTGACGTTAGACATCGTTTGAATCATAGCGTTTTGGATGGAAATGTGGTATTCGCTGGGTGTATGCGGGTTTTATTGGAGTTACATGTTGGATTGTGTACCCAAGAATGTTTTTTGTAGGTGGTTTGGATATGATATAGGGCCACACGTCATGAGGGCCCATGTGAGTATCATGTTCTACTTTACATTCCTCTGACCTCTC
This sequence comes from Viscum album, assembly GCA_963277665.1. Lineage (NCBI taxonomy): Eukaryota > Viridiplantae > Streptophyta > Magnoliopsida > Santalales > Viscaceae > Viscum > Viscum album. Next base: position 1,255,334,666 of record OY728141.1, read on the forward strand.
ATGACGTAGAGGGTCCTGTTAACAATGCTTTAGACCAGCTGGGTGGAGTGGTTTCCCCAGGTTCTATTCTCGACGGTTTGATCGGGGAGTTTTTTGGGTTCCCCTGTTCCTTTGGCCGTGTGGGCTTTCAGTATTAGGTCCCTTCATGTTCCCTATTAGGGTAATTATGGAATAGGTGTGACCAATAAATTACGCGGGCACGGATCCTCTACCCAGGAGGTTGTTTTCAGTATGGTGTGGAGCCCATTGATCCCTGGGCACAGACTCATTATCTGAGTATCGAGATCATATCTTCCTTCCACCATCTACTGTGACGTGTTTCCCTAGGCAGAGTTCTAGGTATCGGTGTTACCCAAACTCCATAGGCCCTGGCCCTCTGCTAGGTGAGTTGTTCTGGAGTCGGGTTGTTGCACGATACCCACTCCATGTTCTGTTGGAATGTGTTGTACCATCTGACAGGGATGGCCAAAAAAGATCTGGGTTTACCCTCCAGCGGGGCTAGGCAGTGGGTTACTAATAGACTTCTTAGGGATTACCCTCCAGCTGGGCTAGGCAGTGGGTTACCCGACGACTTCATAGGGTTTTCCCTCCAGCTGGGCTGGGCAGTGGGTTACCCGACGACTTCTTAGGGTTTACCTTCCAGTGGGGTAGGGTAGTGAGTTACCAGACTACAACTTAATGTTTACCCTCCAGCGGGGCTGGGCAGTGGGTTACCCAACGAACTTTTAGGGTTTAACCTCTAGCTGGGCTAGGTAGTGGGTTACCCAAGGAATTATCTCAGACTCATCCCTTTCTACTAGGCTAATCTGTGGCTTTTAAATATGATTATCAGAGCGGGACCCTTGGTTGTACGGGTCAGTGATGTGAAAATTTTGACTTTGAGAAGACCTATCTACTTTGTGACAGTGACGAGGTGTTGTTTGACTTTCCCCAGAACACTCATGAATGAGGGAAACTTTCCCCACCGAGATGCGTCCTTGTGATGCGACCTAAAATCGTGCGAGTGAGTCCATACTGCCCGAAGCAGATAGTATCAAGGTGCGATGATTTGAGCCCCTTGACTAGCATTTCGGGGTAGACATGCGGGATATTGGGCATCGATGGTGGGGACTGTTACTGACTCACATTATTGGGATGATCTAAGAGATGGATATCCCAATACAAACTTCTTCGGGTTTCATGTTTGAGCATATCGATATGTATATATCTTGTTCCATTACCCAGTTATTGGGTTTTGGTTACTCTCCTTCAAGGAGAGGCAATGACGTGCAAGGTATGCCACGTGATTTTTGTGTCTAGCTTCTCATGGTTGGATGAGTCTACTCTCATGCTATAGATAGTGAAGGCTGAACGGGATGTTAATCTACTAACCATTTATATCTCCCTATGTTAGGATGAGTCTACTTCCTTCCTCTTGTTGGGTCGAGCTTTAAACTTTATTGCACTATCTGTTTTACTCCTTTACTATTCCCTATTCGATCTACTGCTCACCCTTCGGTACATCATTTATTGCTCCCTCGAGCCATCGAATTATCCTACTGAGTATTTTTATATTCACCCCTACTTGGGCTTTGCCCACACTTGGTGTGCCCTTGCAGTTGATGGTTCGGTTTCTCATGACTAAAGAGGTGCTTAAGTGTTCGAGATATTAGACCACGTGTGGTGGTCATAGTCAGGTTTCAAGTGTGGGAATCTCCCATCTGTTTTAATTTTGTTTACCTGTTTCCAGATTGTGGAACTTTTCTAATTGGATGCTTGTTTTTTCATTTTCTTTTTAGTTTATCTTTAGAACTCACTTTTTACTGTTTAGAGGTCGATTCACCTTTGTGTTTTGTTTATAGAAGTTGGTACATTACTTTTCCTTTAACTCTGATCTTCTGCATTGGGTGGGTTGCGTGTGTGTGTACAGGTACTTAGGCAAAGGCCTCCCTGAGATGTTTAGCCTTCGGCGCATGTCGCCAGCCCCAGACCTATGGAGGCGGGATAGGGGTAGCTGTGTCCAAAGCCCGGGTAGGGTCAGGTCGTGACAGTTTTAATGACATGTTGGAGGGGAATAACAAGAATCTATACTAATTAATGTCCACTTTATTCCCCTATTAAAATTAAATGATTAAGGAATATAGGAATAGTTAGTGGGAAAAATTTCAAAGGATGTCATGTTGTAGAAGGAAGAAAAACCAGTGATCTGCATTGGATATTGAGAATAAATATCTCTATAGTCAGTCTGATTTTTCTTTAAAAACCACTTGAAATTTATGTAATTTTAAAATTAAGAAACACACAACACCTAGTCACATCATATTTTTGATATAATGATAAAAAAAATATTGTACAACACTTATATATAACTCCAAAATTCATGTACAAATTCTCTAATTAATCAAAATAGAATATGTGATGAACATATATTTAAGAAGTAGGTAGATAAATTAAAATAAAAAAAATATTTTTTCCAAATTAGATTTAATTTTACTATGTTTCATCATGGAAATAATTATTATTAGAAAATGACATTATGATGTTAAAAATTCATAAATATTTAATATATAACCTATTAATTATAAAGAAACTATCAAAAAAATTATTATCATATGTACCTATGTGGGATTAGTAGGGATGTGGTTATTTAAAAATGGGAGAAAATGGTTCATAATTTTTGTCAAAAACACTTACTCCTAATGGAATATCTTTAATATTACTTATGGTGGTTATAAATGTTGTCAAAAGAGGTATGTTTCATTGTAATGAAAAGGATTATATTTTTATCATGAGACTAATTTATTATTATAGTCTCTCATTTATCTATTGAGAAAATGCTATTATTCCTCAAAATCAAACATCATTATTGTCAGTGTTAGTACCCTGGTGGTCATGTCCCATTAGAGGTAATGTTGGTCACAAATAGAAGAACATGGTTCCCCAAATGTGAAATGGGACAAGTGGGGTGATCCTATACTAACAATATAATTACACATGCTTATATTGATATGGGTATGGATAATCCCATAGGGATCCACAACCAAGGGTGAGAGGGATGTAAATAAAAGAGAATTACTGGTGGTGGAAGAGGAGAAGATGACACACTATAATGTTAAATTAAACACTAATAAAGACTAAAAATGATAAATGTATTACATTCATTATAAATATTAACATTGTAAATAAATATTAATTAATATTATATATCAATATAAGAGGATTTAGGGTTGTATTTTAATGCAATATAGTTTAATATTTTAGGCTTACAAGGAAAAAAATTCTACTAATTGTTATAAAATTGGAAATAAACATAAAAATACACGAAAATTTATATTATTTTTATATTTTTATATTATATATAAACTATATATGATCCTTAAATTCAAAAATAAGAGTTCATTTAATAGGTTTTAAGTTTATATAGATCAATATATTGGTCCTTATGTTGCATGAACGTCATAAATCATGTAACTAAATTTGGAAGGAAGAAGGATTTTGGTATGTGTGTAGTGATCATTCCAATATCCTTGAAATGGCCTCACATTTGGTGTGTAGCAAGTAATTTTTAATACACATATCTTATTCAAATGTATCATTATTTATGTAATATATTTATATTATTTCATATTAAATTTTTAAAAATTTTAATACCCTATTTCACCACCTTTGTTAGTGACTCCCACAAGGTGTTGTTATGAACCCCATTGAGTGCGTGAGCCTTTATATTCACACATGGTAAAAGAAATAATATTGTTATTTTAAAAAAATATATCTACTAATCACTATTTTTGGAAGGTAATGATATTGATTAAAGTATTACTCCCCAAATAATAGACATTGTGGTGTGAATAATAAAGTAAATATTTTTTTAAATTTTTAAAACATGGTCACATCAAAGAAATGACTTTATATCATGGCTATATTAGTTGTTAACAATGTATTAACCACTAACTATGTATAATAAAGATAATTTCTACTATATTAAATTGGAATAATATAGATTGAATATAATACTAAAAGTACTAAATAGTTTAGTAGTCTTGAAAAACTAGATATAGATATGGAAATCACAATAAATTTTAAAAAATAATGGAGACGTATAATTTTATTTGAGAATTCTATTATTTCACTTTTTTTATCCTTTCATATAAATCAAAAAATACTTACCAGTATCCAGGGGAATATTACACATAATAAATATGATAGATTAGATGATCTATAACGGTAATCCTATAGCCGAATCAATGAATAAATAAGTCATACTAAATATTAAAAGGTAAATAAGTGTATCACAATTCATATAACCAATAACTGGAGAATAATATGTAATTAATAAATGATGATAAACCAAATTCCATATAAATAATCATATGAACATGAAACATGATAATGGATATAATATTTAATCAACCAATCACATGGAATAATAATAACTAAATTTATAATGTTAGAATTCACATTATGAGACATCTAAAATATATCATCGAGGATTCTTTAAGGAAATATAATATCATCAAGACCTGTTATAATACATTTAATACTACAAATTATAATTCCGATAAATATATATAAATGGGTGAGGCCAAAATAAAAATCATATCCAGTTCATCTCACAATTCCTACAGATATATTGCTGAGATATAGATGGCCTCTCCCGTTACTTGTAAGGTCTAATTCATTTTTCATATGAAAGGGGTGAAAAATAATTCATATAATCAATAATATTTGAACTATAATATTAAATTTAAAAACATTCTCCAATCAATAAATATAATAATAAACCCTACATGGTAAATCAAATTGTATCAAAATAGTATTTCCCGATTAAAACATACCATAAACCATCTTGGGAAATAATATGGGTGGTATTGTTGGAAGATTTTTTATTTAAATAATAAATGACATAAATGATTTTATTATTATGTAAAAAATTATTTTGAAACATAACTTGGATCATTCCTTGAGGAAAATATCATTTCATTGAAAACTAACCTTTTTATTTTTAAAAAATAAAATTACAAAATTATTATCAAAATACATTTTGTAAAAAATAAAAATATAATATAATAATATATTTAATATTAGGTGTAAAAATTACCTAAAAATAACCTTGTAAAATTATAGTGAATGGTTCAAATGGAATGATAATTATGATGTCATGTAATTCTGTGGATGTCATATAAGTTAAAAAGGACATTACTTTTTCACCATAAAAATAATAGAAAAGTGCCTTATTCAAAAAATGAAATCAATATTTCTGAAACATAGTTTTTTTAATTAAATATTTGGTAAAAATGTATATAATACATTATTTTTATATTTATTTACAATTTTTAGAAAATATGGTTTTGGATGGAAAGAATGTTTCGACTGATGAGGGAAATAAAGTAGGTTATTTTTAAAAAACATTTTTATAATAATTTTATGAATAAAAATAAAATAAAATGGTAATATTACATTAAAATGATGCTGAATAACTAAACAATAAGTTAATATTTAGATTTTAATGTACAAATATCATTTAATTCCCCCACTAGAGAGTTAAATAATAAAATCTTTCAAAATGGTTAGATTCTAATATAAACCCTTAGAGCTTTGGTATCTTTTCAATAATGATCTATGTTAATGAAATTACCCAAAATTAAATAATAAATACCCTTAAAAATATAATAACTTTTGATATAAAATAATTAAATTATAGTATAATACCCAAATAATGGAAATATTTGGTGAATATGGCCTACGTATCCCTGATGTAAATGTGAGAAGAGAAACCACTACCTCATGATTCCATTATTACGAATATGATTTAACCTATTATATATTACTTTATATTTGTTATTAAATTATTAAATAATGTTATTTATATTTATAATATAACTTATTATCCTTTTATAACAACTTACCACACATTCTTAAAAAATATTACATTATTTTAAATGTTTTAGTAGGTTGTTATATTGTTTTCTCATTCAGGATTTTCCTGAATGTTTGTTTTATTTTTATTAGTATATTGTTCCATAATATACTTAATAATAATTAAGAAATAATTTCACTATTTATATAATGATTATTGTTTTTAACCAATCATTAATGGTTTATTTTTAGAAATGATGTTTGTTACGAACATGGAGACTGTAGTCTTTATGTACACATGATTAACAATTACATATTTTCAATGATCATTATGGATTAGATGTAATTAAAATAATATAATTCAATATTTTTGATAATATTATTAAATGAATATTATTTCCTTCAATATAATAATATATATCATCATTGTGATGTGGTGATGAATGAGTGCTTCATCACTTCATGATGAATGGAGTCAACATGTACATGAATGGTGTTATAATACTTATGGGAGTAAAATTTAAATAATGAAATTATTTTATTATGTTAATAATGATAAATATTTAATTAATAAATTAATTATTTTAGTTATATAGAAAATAATAATAAAAATTACCCATTTCACCTTCCATGTTAAACGTTATTTAAAGGTGAACCGCATCTCTTCCTGACGTGGTAGTCCATCATACAAATGGGTTACATTATTGTATCCCCTATAAAATGGAATGTAAAAAGGTTTTATATGATAAATTGAATCCACATGCATAATTATGTTATAAATAACATATATATACTTTATATCCATTTTCATACCCAACTAAGATGGGTGGTTTAGTAAAAAATAATGATATAAGTTCATGAGGTTGTATTCCTCCATACATAATATTGATGATTTCATAACACAGTTGATGTAATTGGGAAACTTTTACTGTAAATACCTTATCATAACACTATCTATGTATATTGAATAATATAAGGATATTATGTATGATATATTTAAGAATAATTTATTGGGGTGGATGGGGAATAAAACAAAAACACTCATTAAAAAAATTATCTCTTCTTCAGGTATCCTCATTAGGATTGCAAGAATTTCTTCAGAGGTGGGATTTATTCATAAAATAAGGCTTCCAATATGATATTATGGATATTAGTATGTTATTGGGTATGTATTATTTGATGAAAAATGGTAATGTGGTGTGAAAATAGTGGATAGTGTGTGGACTTTTATAAGTCTCGTGAGTGATACTCTTGTACATTTTTTAAATAAAAAGCAGTAACCTTATTATTTACATCACACACAGGCCACAAATGGAGTATTTTCAAGAATTTAAACATCATAATGTAGAAAATGGATAGATTCTAGACATGTTTTCCAATAATTTTAACCCTTAGCTTATTAGTTAAACACCCGGTAAAAACATTTTTTGGTTAATCACTACAATAAATTTTAATTTTTTCACTTTTCATTTTGGTCAAAAATTATGCTAACATTATCAGATAATATAAATTATGTGTATAGAAAATATAGAATCTTTTTTTTCAAAATCCCATTCAATGAATTTTTATATTTGAATTTGAAATTAATTCTTTATATGAAATTAAAAATAAGGGTTTTAAAGGGAAAATGGTTAGAAGATTATAATTTTTTCATATAAAAAATAACTATAAATTGATTATAACGAAGTAAATTAGACTAATTGGTATAGAATTGAACTAAATTTAATTTTCAAAAAATCAATAGATTATTTGACATTATGATTTATTTAAATGAAATGACATTTTCCAATTAATCTTTTATATTTTTCACAATTAATGAAAAAATGAATTTTTATCAAAAAATAAAAAATTTAACCTTATAGATTTTTTATTAAATTATTTAAAAAAGGAATTTTATTATTTCAAATAAAAATTTTAAATTAGTAATAATTAATTTTAAATTATTTTTCTAATGTGTGTTAAATTCGTCTTTTGGAAGATACTAGTTTTTGAGAAAATAGTTCTTTTAATTCGAAATTTTTCACAATTTTTTATAATAAATAGATAAACATAATTTTAAGAATTAAATTCATCATATTCATACCCCAAAATTTAGCTATTAATTTATAATTTTATAAAATATTACAGTTCATTTTGAATTGGGGTTAGGTTATCTGCATGTTATCAAAGAGATTAAATTTAAATAAATAAATTCATCAGTTATTTAAGATGAGTTCCACGCTACAAAAATGCTATATGATAAATTTTAATCATTTAAATTATTAGGGTGTCACATTTCCTATACCTGAAATAAATTTAATCCTTATGATATAAAATTGATATCAATAATAAACTATTTTAAATTTTAAAATACCGTAGTTTAAAAACCAAAATCATAAAAGTGTTGATAAAATTTATTATTATTATGATAGAACGGGATGAAAAAAATTCCATATGGAAAGAAACATAAATTGGATTCTATGTAGATGAACATTGGTGGAAAATGAAATAAAATCTGTGGAAGAAAATACTAATTCCCTAGGATAAATAGAGATTGATTGAGAACATTGATAAGAAAAACGTGGAAGATCTAGAGAAGGTTAATGACCACAAAACCATAAATATATTAAATGTTTAGAGATAATTTTATAAATTAAATATTAATGAACTAAAAATACATTTTTTAAATTTCATATAATAGTGGATTAGAGTTATTTTACATTCTCAAAAAATGAAATACACCTTCAATATATTTTTCTATGTTTCACTAAAAATAGCATTCATTGGTTTTGATTTCATCAATTCTCAATTAATCCATTACTATAAGAAATGAATATCCAAAAATAAATTTTATCCTTGATGAACAAAAATTCAATTTTAATGAATTGTACGATTCATTATAGATCTATGATTCGTTCCTCTAATTTATATTAAATAATATATTAAAAAATATTTAGAACAGGTCATCCAACATGCTCAAATCATCATACGGAAAATGAATACATTAATTTATAAAAACAAATTCAAAGATCAATGAAAACTATTTCATAAAAATGGATAAATGTATTACCCAACCAATTTTTTTTGATTCAAAACATTATAATGTTGGATAATAAATTTATAAAATGAACATATGGTTATTTATCCAAAAAACACGATGTATTTATTAATCATTACATACAAAAGATGTTAATAAATTCATAATGTATTCTCTTGAAACATTTTAAAAAACTAAATTACAATAAATCTGTAATGAAAACATTCATGCTTCCTTATTCTTTAAATAAAGCACAAACTATTAGATAAATTCATAAATACTTAAATCTTAAAAGACCCTTCAGTGATAGTATGAACCAATTTGTCAGAAAATAATGTTGGATACTAAATTTATAAAATAAACATATGGTTAATTATCGAAACAACATGATGTATTTCATAATTATTACATACAAAAAAATTTAATACATTCATCATGTATTCTCATAAAAAATTTTAATAAACTAAATTTCCATAAATCTATATTGAAAACATTCATTCTTCCTTATTCTTTAAATAATGCACAAATTAATAGATAAATTCATAAATTCTTAAATCTTCAAAAATCATTCAATGATAGTATGAACCAATTTGTCAGAAAATCATTAATCAGTTACATGTTAGTTAGTACTATGAAATTTACATTATAAATATCAATCATGAATATATTCTAACATAATTACCTCAACATCCTGAACATATTAATGGTTATATTTCAACCAAATAATCAGTTTTACATGAAGATCAAAAATCCACCGATTCATTCTTCATGGCCAGTAGATCTATTAAACCAACGATATTAAATCATTTTTAGAAATTTACCATAGTTCAATCCTTTTACACTTTAGGAATATCATTTATAATATATTTTTGTAACAAATTTGTTGGATTAAAAAACACATGAAAAATAACAAATCCTCTATATCTATAGTAATATCATAATCGGGACAATGACCACTTGTCTTCTTTTGAGGTATTTTCTGATGAAATGACAGGGATTAAATTGTGTATCTCCCCATATTATTATTGTAGAAACATTTAAAATTGTAATAATCATGAACATGATAACTTATCATAGGATTATTTATATAATTCATTTTATTTTCCCACAACAACCCTATTTTTACATGAACATAATCAATCCCGATTCATCTACATATCCATGAAATTTACACTAAAATAGGTCTATCACACCTGGTTGTTCAAAAATCTCAGAGCCCATTCATTTGATCATGGGGGCCCTAAAATCTAATGATCTAGCTAGTTTCCCTGTCTCATTTTATGTTTGAAGAACCACTAAAATCAATATCATACTAAACCATGCAATCCCCAAAAATCCAAACTCCAGAAACTATTGTATCTCTCATCAAAAAACTAGATACCATTATGTCACAAACAATACACCCTCAATGACTCAATTAAAGGAGAGATAAAATTATCCTTGATTACCACCCCCAATAATCCCTAGATTGGAGGCAAGAACAGAGGGTTTAAAAACCTGAAAAGGTGGATTAATATCCCTCTATAATAAAAACATGTTTGGATGATATTATAAACGACCCCTAAGAAATTATGGAAAAAAATGATGGTTAACCAAAAACCATCCCACATAGAATGAAAAAATTAAACTGATACATATGAATTATTTGAAATATTACGAAATTCATGTTTATATAAAATATCAACAATAGCTCCATCATAATATTACAATGTCTAGATCGATCACCCATATCCTTCTAGAATCAAAAGAAATAGTTTACATATATAGTGGGAATAACATATATAATCACTTGGGACACAACCAAGGATGCAAGTGGACATGTTAATCAATCATGTAAATAATTTAGTGAACACATAATAGAAAAAAACCAAATAGCATAACTAGCCTTCCCAACCCCACAATGGATTCCTCACAAAATAACCAAAAAAGTAATATATCATTGATATCTTCAAAAGAAAGGGTCCCTACTAATAATTCCCTACTATTTTCAACTCCCATTCCCCAATATCAAAATTACTCTCTTCCCATAATTAAAATACATATCACATCAAATCATATCACACCTCCTAGAAAGACACCTTGTCCATCCCTGATGTGTGTTTGGAAACATCCCCAGCTACCCCGCTAATGAATGTTTTTGAATCAGGTTCTTGCATTAGGTACCATTATATCACATCCCATACATAGAATCGTAGGCCCACACATCATATCTTGTCACTTCCGTGAACACCAAATCTCACTTGAAGAAACATGGAATAATAATTAATATCTCTCTCATAAACACTTAAATTATCATTACAGAAGGTAGAGAGGGGAAATGAGGGTAAGCAACCACTCGTATCACCACCTACATAGATATTGGAGAAGTCACCCATAACCTAAAAACTCCCACCATTGATAATGTTTTCTATATTTGGTAGGAGAATATAGAAATAATATATCATACAAGATATATAGTTAAAACACATGAACCAGCATATCGGTTGAAAGAATCTTATTTAGAACTCAATATATTACCACAAAAATACTAAAAATCATCCATAAAAAATACTTCTATAACTATATGCAACACATCACACTAGTAAACATAAATAAATATAATTTCACATGTTTTATTACACAATATAGAACATTAATTCTTAATGAAATTTGATTTCAAGTAACAAAAACCATTTATTAGTTCAATTAACAGCTCATAAATTATTCATTTAATTTAAAATCATAATTCAATACATTGTTAACTAGGAAACTATATCAATTCTACCTTAAAACATCTCAACCATCTCACATAAACCATTACCATAATATCATACAACCATTACCATCACTACACACACCAACCAAACCAACTCTCCATAATAGCCACATGTCACATCAACCAAACACAATCACTACCCCACTACCACAACCACCATGGATGATCCAATTGTCACCATATCATATCATCATAAATCCATGACAAGACACACACTATAATAAATGACACAAAAACACCACAGATCATCACCACAAGGCAACATAATCAGTTCTCGTTACAACCTCAACACACCACATCCACTAGACACCACATCGCACTATTGCACACAACACTTCTATACCAACCATACACTGTATCATAGTTGTATGAAACAGATATCCTAGAATGTCACCTCCATCACAGCACAATATCCCCAAAAATTTAGTGAAACATAATATGAATAACCACACACATCCTTTAATCCATAATTTATATGAAGTATTTAATTTCATTACTTATATATTTTGATGGAGTATTTCCAAAAAAACCAATTTCAATGGAAAACCAATTAATTATAAAAATTTTCTTTCATTTCCTTTTATGTTTTGTTTGATCACACAAAAAATATGAATGGTCTCAACACATATCATATTCTCCGTCAAAAACAGATTTCAAAAAAAATATTTTCTAGAAGACTACAACATCAAATAATATCATGAGTAAAAAATATCAATGTAGTCAAAATATTCAACATATTCCAATTACCAAGAATTTCAATTATTCTAATTGATTTTATTATATAATAAGTGAATTTTAATCTAGGTAACGGATATAAAAATCAGGAAATCCTCATACATAGTACATAAATAATTAGAATGAACATACCCTACCTAAAAAAATCATTATGATCCCTTTTCACAACATAGAATGATGAAAAAACAATTTGAGAACTACAAATGAAAATGAAACCCATCGATAAACCTACTCCACACCAAAAGGGTTTCAAAATACATAGCCCATACACTACATAAATAAATGAAACAACACCACAATGATACCCTATGACAGTAAAGGAATGAAAAATGGGTTAAATAAGAACAAAATTCCTCATATTGAAAAAACATGTCCACTAGATCAAATGTATCAGTGACAAAGATGAAGGGATGGAAGATCATTCAAAAATGAAAAGAGGTTATTACAAAATGAACGGAATATATGATTATCGAATTTTAAATAAAAATCCAAAAAACAAATTTAAAACCTATAGGTATCAAATTTTATATCATTAAATACATATTCATGACATGAGTTCCATGGGTCCCATGGATTAGAAATCCTGTAATGTATTTTGAATAACAATCTCCCATATTTCAAACATCTAGAAAACATAATATTATATTGTCTTGATTTAATTTCACATCCTGAATGTCCCTTTTTATGATGTGAATCCATTTCAAACATCACACCACAACCAAGAATAATCACTACCTATTTTAACAACACATGATGTGAATCAAAAAATCAGAATATAAATAAGTTTAACTTTTTTAAATACTTTTTCTTGTACATTATTAGCTCAAACCATAATGAAATATATTGGAATGTCCTCTAATATTGCGCCAACACCCAAAACTAGCAATGTAATGGGATGTGAGGGTATGGTTCATTATACTATTAATATATTATGAATCAAAATTTTCTTGAATTCATATAGTTTAAAAAATAAATTTGAGTTACTGTTCATATGGAAGTGCACATGATTTCTCGATTCATGTGGAAATAGAATGATATTGGTTTGTTTTTTTACAAAACTATATCACATGGGTAACTCAATAAGTACTTATTATTCTTCTTCTAATGAATATTATACATTATATCTTATAATGTAAACGTAATTATATTATTGGGATTGAATATATTTTTTCTTGTTACTAATCATGCGAGATAGTATTTTTTCACATGATATTTATTCTTCTTACACTATTTACTCACAAGATTAATCCACCAAACAAATCACACATAAAAAAACTATGAGTCTTCGTAGATCTTCCCTCCATTTAATTAAAAAGAAATATGTGATATATTTTAAATAATTTTTAATATACATGTTGTCTTTATTAAACTTTTCATGAACAAATGACTTTTTATCACTTAAAAATCATGTAAATGGAAGGATAATGTAGTTATATTTTCATTAGAAAAATTTTATAGAAAAATATTTTAATTGTATAATGAAAGAAACCTTTTACTAAACTCATTATTTACTGATGATTCACAGCATAGCTCCTCTAATGATCACTCCGATTTAAGGCTCGTTAAATTATTGAAGATCTTAACGTATCATAATATTTATTAGCCTCAACATTTTAGAATTTTAAACATTACATGACCTTTAAATATGATGGAAGCTTACATTTTCTTGATATCATTCTTCACTTGATCCATACAATCATGTAATCCAAAGTAATTGATGTGATTGAGGCCATATCTGTATTTGACATCTCATGATCAGTGTTTTTCATTTGATGAAATTGAGATACATGTTTTCCAATCAAGATTCAGGTTATTCATTTGATTTATTAGAAGAAATAAATATGACAATTCATTTTATCGATGGTGTATCCAATTATTTGAATTATATCATGCATATGAGTTTCATATTCGATGTCGGGCTTCAGTATTACTGATGAATCCTTTCATCATATCTATTATAGGATATGGTATTGATCTCTGTCATGGAACACACACTAGATATGGTTAATTTTTTTGAGATAACAGATTTATCCCTTTAAAGGCTAAAGGATGATGATCATATCTCAATGTGATCATATGACAGATAAATATTGTATTGAATGAATTTTATTATATGTGTAATGTTTGAAATAAACTAAATGTGTCTCTTGTGTACTCTACCCACACTATTAATTTTCCTATTTAAGGGATGCCTAATTTCAATCCCCACACCATAAACAACCCAATACATCACTATGGTCATCCCCAAGACACACTAAACAGAAACCCCACACTGTCCAAAACATAAAATTGTGAAATAAACATGGGAACACTCCAGTGAATCTTGTGTGTAAGATATTATTGTTTCTTGCAATCAAATTAGATGTCATGAAATCCCACATAATAAACATTCTCCCATGAATATCCATTTTTATTTGACTCCCATATGGAAGACTTTAAAAACCCTATTTTTGTCTATAAACGACATTATAGTATCCTTGATATTATACCAGAGCAGCGCCTCTAGACGGCGTGCGATTCTGAACGCCGGTGGGGCCGGAATTAAATTTTTAGTGTGTTCACACTAGACACACCAAATAAATGGGATAACTCCTAAACGGTGATCTGGATCAGAAACCTGTGTGAACGGATGGGTCCAGAACATGGTGTTTACCCTAGGAATGAAATAAAACTTGTCAGAACGGGACATTTCGTCCCCTCACTCGCTATTGGAACGCTAAACAGATAATTAAATTAATTAATTTATTCTTTTAATGGTTAAACATAGGTATCCTGTTAACGGTGGATCAGTGGGGAAAACTGAGGGCACCGTTGAGTTTGGAACGTGTCGTTTACCCAAGGAGGGGTGTATGTTTCGCAGGTGCGTGCAGTCTGTGAAAAATGGCCCTAGGGGTGTTTTCGTAATTTAGCGGCTTCAGACGTTAAATTTTATAAATTTTGAACGGGGTTTAAGATTAAATTTTGAAGACCTCTGTTGTGCTCTGAAGGTGGTGTTTACCCTAGGGGAGGCTTAATCTCGACCCCTCCGGATGTTCGGGTTCAAGAAGACGGGCGGGTGGTTAAGTGTGTTTCTATTTAAACACTTACCCCCCCCCCCCCTCTCCCCCTTTGTTCACCCCCTGGAAGGAGCTATCAAGGAGGAACTCCTCCTATCCTCTACCTCTATGGCGAGGCGCGACAGCTCCGGCAGATCGACGGCGAAGCTCCGGGAAACGCCAAAGAGGTAGGATCATGCGTTTTAAATTTTTAATTTCCACACCACATTTGAACCCACAAAAATGTGTCTAATTATTGTTTGATCTTCAATGAAAGCAAATAATTGTGTAGAAAATATTCTGGCATTTCCAACGCACATTTCAGTTTCAAATTTGGAGTCCCGAGGCCTCCACAATCGTTTTTCGAGGTTTGCGGTTTTTTGTGTGTTTCTGGCGGTTTTTGGGATGGTCCGGCGAGCCAGCGCGGTGGCATGCGACGGCGGAGCGCGCTACGGCGGTGGTGGCGCAAGTAAAGGTGGAGGTGCGAGGCAGTTCAGGTCAGTTGAGGGTGTCGGCCAGGCTTTAGGTAGCCGGGCCGCGCGGCGGCGGCGAGCGGGGGCCGGCGGAGGGCTCTATGTGGCGCGGAGCGGAGACCGGGGTCGCACCGTGCGACCCCGCGGCCAGACCGAGACCCGCCTTTGGCGGGTATCTGCGTGGAAGAAGCGACAAACCGTGAGGCTGGTCGGTAGAACTATGGACCACAAGTCCACGGCCGACCCGCACAGCTGAACATTGGGACGGCCCAGGTTGGGCGGACCGGTCGGCCCAGGCCGGTCCAGCCAAAGGGGTATTGCCCCCTCGACTCGGACGCCCGTAATTTTTACTTCGGGAATCTTTTTTGCATGCTGTCTGTAGATATGGACCCGTATCAAAGAGGAGAACTTTTTGAGAATGTCTCAGGAATTTTTAATTCCCGAGATGAGGGGCTCGAGGCGCAACACGACGTTAAGTGGATGTACGTTTTTCTCAGGGGTTCTTGTTTTGGATGGCGCAGAAACATACGATGTCTGAAATGACCTCCATTAGTGGTGTAGCAACCGTGGAATTGAGCTGGAGATTTCCAGTGTGGTTTCGGGCATTGAAACCAGAGTTGAGGCAGGGGCCGTACGGCCCATCTGTTGAGCTGTTAGCAGCGTTTTGTAACTTTCTTGTCGGATATTCATTCGGGGCATGCGAGCAGTCATTGTTGGGTGTTTTTCCGAGGGCATTGCCATGGTGTAATTCACCTGATTTAATTCGGCATGATGGTGCGGGCCCCATGGGGTTTGTTTTGAGAGTTGGCGGTGATTTCCAGCTTTATAACCGAGTCTCCCTCCAGTGGATTACCCTTTTACAGGACTGGGCAGTGTGGCACCCGTCAACTCTTGTCGGGTCTCCCTCCAGTGGGAACCCATAGACTTCCAGGTATTTCCCTCTAGCGGGGATGGGCAGGGGGTCTCCTGTCGACTTTGAGGATACCTCTTGACTGTAGGGTAGTGACGAGGTGTGGCTTGATATTCCCCCAGAACTCTCAAGTATGACATGTGCTTTCTCCACTAAGACGCGTCCTTGCAATGTGACCTAAAACCATGCAGGCGAGTCAGTGCTGCCCAAAGCAGATAGTGTCAAGGTGTGGTGATTTGAGCCCCTTGACTTGCTGTTCGCGGCAGATGTGCGGGATGTTGGGTATCGATGGTGTTTACTTCTGGGACTATTGGCTAGTCACTTTATTGGGATGATCTACGGTATGTAGATCCCATTACGATCTTGTTAGGACTTCTTGATTGAGCATATGGATATGTATATACCTTGTTCCAGTACCCACTTCTTGGGTTTGGTTACTCTCCTTCCAGGAGAGGCGAAGAAGTGCGGGGTATGCCACATGCATCCCGTGTCTAGATTCTCGTGGTTGGACGAGTCTACTCTCCTACTATAGGTAGAGAATACTTGACGGGAAGTTTATCTTATCACCATTTCCAGCTCCGTGTGTCTGGACGAGTCTACCTTCATTCTCTTGTTGGGTTGAACTGGACTCTACTATTACACTTTCTGCACTCTTGGTTATACTCCTTTACGTTCCCCCATTCGATATACTACTCACCCTTCGATACCTACTTTGTTTCTCCCTAGAGCCTTCGGGGTATCCTAGTGAGTATTTTTATACTCACCCCTACTTGGGCTTTGCCAGCACTTTGTGTGCCCTTGCAGAAGACAGACAGGTTGGTCATGACGTCAGCGGAGCATAGGAGTTCGGGAGTTTGGACCCCATGTGATGGTCATAGTCGGGTTCCAGGTGTGAGACTCTCCCAGGTGTTTGCTTTTGGTTACCTTTTTCCGGGTTGTGGCACATTTCTGGTTGGGCGCGTGTTTGCCCCTTTCTTTTTCAGTTTACCTTCAACACTTTCTTTGTACTGTTTAGAGGTCGATGCCCTTTTGTGGTTGTATATAGCGGTTTCACATTACATTACTTGTCTTTTCTATTACTTTTACTCTGCACTTCTGCATTGAGTGGGACGTGTGTCTGTACAGGTACTTAGACAAAGGACTCCTCGAGTTTTTTAGCCTTTGGCGCTGGTCGCCAGAACCTGGCCTATGGAGGCGGGTTTGGGGTAGTTGTTGTTCGATCCCGGGTAGGGTCAGGTCATGAAAAAGTGTTATTAGAGGTGGCTCGTTCCTTGGGACGATTTTCGGACGTCCCTAAAATAAATGGAATTGGTTGGGATTTAGGGAAACAATGTTAATGTGTCTCGAGAGTGGCTCTCAGGCTAGGGAGTCTAGTAATGGAGCAGCAGCCGATGTATCCATTCATCAGGACCTTGATAACCCTCTTGTCGAATCAGTATACTGAGACACTCGTTGTAGGGAAATTGTTTTGTGCATAACATATGATTGAGTCTTTTACTGTCCTTCTTGAGTCATCTCCCCATTTTAGTGAGTGTTATATACATATATGCTCATCTGACCGCGACACTCCTTGATAATATTCAGGATGTTTTTGTGAAGATAGCCAGCCAGGATACAAGCTTTGGTTTGTGATGAAGGCCATTTGATCCATGAGGCCTCAGTGCAGGACCCATCATGTGAGCCCCTTTCTCTGGGTGGGGTGATTGCAGCACACCCACCTGTTGAGCAGCAGACAGCTTCAGCAGAGCAGATTGAGCTTGAGCGCAGGTTGAGCGTGCTCTGCGAGTTCCAGCAGCAGGGACCGTTGAGGTTCAGTGGGGAGCCAGATCCTCAGGCAGTAGAGGTTTGCTGGAGATAGTGGTTAGCCTTTTTTGGCTTGTTCAGACGCTTCCAAATCTTATAGTGGCTTTGGCGGACAACCTTATCCGCCGAGCATCTTGGCGTTGGTGGAGTCTTGTGACTCAGTTTCCTAGAGATTCGTCGCTTTTGTGGGAGACTTTCAGTTGTGTGTTTCATGAGTAGTTTTTCCCCTCCTGCTTACACTCCATTCAGATTCAGGAGCTCTTGTAGTTTCAGTAGGGAGGGATGATGGTGGCCGAGTACGCATCTAGTTTCGCAGACCGTGCATGCTTTTACCCGGACTTGGTCCATGACGACAACATTCGAGCGTGGAAGATTCAGCAGGGTCTCTGATAAGAGATTTTTGCTGTCATAGTACCCTTGGTCGTTTCCTCATATGTTGGGGTGCTAGATCAGGCGCTGGTGACAGAGAGTTTCCTTCCACATTCGAGAGTTGGTGGTGGCAGCATGCACATTGGAGCTGAGACGTCTGCCGCAGCTAGCGGGCGTCGGCAAGAAGAACCTCGACACAGGTGGATTTCTTACAACTGGACTCAGGGGCATGGTCGTACAACACAGTGGTGCTAGAGGGCACCAATGAAGCCCAGAGGGAGTTGGTGCTATGATTTTGATGGGCGAGGTCAGTTCGCACAGGACTACTCGACCAAGCATGTAGAGAGTTTCGGGCAGGCAGCAGGTGCGCCGCCATGAAGGAGGCAACGCTGTGATCGGAGTAGTACCCGGAGAGGTGGTGATAGTAGAGGAGCTAGAGAAAACGGTATTGGGGAACGACTTTATGGGGTCTTAAAATCACCCCCAGGTGTTCCATGTCAGGCTTCAGAAGCTGACAGTTGGGGCCCTGGACAGCTGTGAGCTTTGGATGTCTCTGATCCTGTAGAGAATGAGGTAATAAGAGGTATTCTCCTCAGCTCTTCTACTTATTGAAGTAGAATTGTTAGACTCTATGTGAAATGATTTTCTCCATGCTCCTTATTTGAGTTGTTACTAGGGTGACACGAGGCATCGGTGTACCCCTGTGTCGGAATGGTAGAAGGCGTAGAACATTTCCCTTCAGTCGATGGCATTGACTCCTTCGCTTTTGAGCATGTAAGAGGGTCTTGGTTGTGGTACATCGACTGTGAAACCGTGCGTGACCAGATATCCTTGGGTGTTTCACCATATGGATTTTCTGAAGGAGGGAATCATCGGGTCTTGTTCCAGGTGTGGGTGGTGATTCCAGTCACAGTGTGCGATGTAGAGGTTCGATCGGGGAGGTGAGCTACCCCCGAGAGCCTTCGGGCCGTTTGAGAATTATTGAAGGGATGGCGAGGTTCTCTACAGCCTTGCCTTAACCCCAATGTCTGGAGTGGGTGCACGACATCTTCAACTTGTCTGACCCAAAAAGATGTGTGTGTGTGATCGTATACACTTCATCAGTAAAGGAAAACCTTGCGTGAAAAGATCAAATCCTTTGGTCTGTGTGTGGTGATGTGGGACTGTGCAAGAGTTCTTCTGGGTACGGAAGAGCTAGGTGCGGGCTTAGTACCCTGAGTTGTTCCCTGGTTTTGCTTTTCGGGGAACAAAATCTTGAAGGAGTGAATGATGTAAGAATACATTTTTTTCTATAAAAGACATTGGAATATTCTTGATATTATTCTAGAGAAGCTTCTCCAGACGGCATGCGATTCCGAGCACCAGTGTGGACGGAATTAAAATTTTAGACTGTTCACACTAGAAATGCCAAATAATTGGGATTACTCCTAAATGGTGATCCAGATCAGAATCATGAGTGTACGAATGGGTCCAGAATTGGTTTTTTACCCTATGAATGACATAAAACATGTCGGTGCGGTACATTGGGACCCCTCGATTGCTATCGGAATGTTAAATGAATAATTAAATTAATTTATTTATTTTTTAAATGGTTAAACTCAGGTATATCTTAAACAGGGGATCAGATAGGAAAACCGAGGGCACCATTGATTTTGGAACATTTCGTTTTCCCTAGGAGGGTTGTATGTTTCGCGGGCGCGGGTCATCTGTGAAAAATGGCCCTAGGGTTGTTTTCTTAATTTTTTGGCTTCAGAAATTAAATTTTATAACTTTGGAATGGGTCTCGGATTAAAATCCTAAGACTTCCGTTTTGCTCGGGAGGTGGTGTTTACCCAAGGGGAGGCTTAATCTCGATCCCGCCGGAAGTTCGGGTTCGGGCCGACGGGCGTGTGATTAAGTTTATTTCTATTTAAACACATAACCCCCCCCCCCCCCCTCTCCACCTTTGTTCATCCCCTAGTAGGAACTCTCAATGAGGAACTCCTCCACTCCTCTACCTCTCCAGTGAGGCACGATAGCTCCGACGAGGCATGGCATCTCCGATGGATTGATGGTGACGCTCTAGGCAAGGCCCTAGAGGTAGGATCATGCATTTTGCGTTTTTAATTTCCACACCACCTTTGAACCCATAAACATGTGTCAAATTATTGTTTGATCTTCAATAAAAGACCAGAATTGCATTGAACATATTCTGGCCTTTCCAACAAACATTTTAGTTTCAAATTTGGAGTCTCGAGGCCTCTGCAATCGTTTGTCGAAGTTTGTCTATTTTTGAGTGTTTCTGGCGGTTTTTGGGGCGTTTCGGTGAGCCAGCGCGGCCGTAGGTGGTGGCGCCGGCACGATGCTAGGAGGAGGTGTGAGGAGGTGCATGTCGGGTGAGAGTGTCGTCCGGGCTTCAGGTGGCTGGGGCTCGTGGCGGCGGTGAGCGGGCGGTGGTGGAGGGTGCTCCGCGGCGCGGAGTGAAGACCGAGGTCCCACCATGCGACCCCGCTGCCAGATTGAGACAAGCCTTTTCTGGGTCTCCGCATGAAAGAAGCGACCGAACGTGTGGTCAGTCAGAAGAACTGTGGACTGCGGGTCCACGGCCGGCCCACGCGGCCGAAACGCGGCCGAAACGCGGGCCGGCCCTGGTCGGGCGGACCGGCTGGCCCAGGCCGGTCCAGCCCAAGGGGCATTGCCCCCACGACTCGGACGCCCGTAATTTCTGCTATGGGCGTCTGTTTTTTTCATGCCGTCTATGGATGTGGAACCGTATCGACGACGCGAATTTTTTGAGATTGTCTTGGGAATTTTTTATTCTTGATACAAGGGGCTCGGTGCGCGACACGACGTTAAGTGGACAGGTGTTTTTCTCGAGGGTTCCTGTTTTGGACGGCGCTGACACATCCAATGTCCGAATTGAGCGTCGTCAGTGGCATTGCGACCCTGGCATTGAGCTGGAGTTTTCCAGTATGGTTTCGGGCATTGAAACTAGAGTTGAGGCATGGGCCCCGTGGCTCGTCTATTGAGTTGTTAGCAACATTTTGTAACTTTTTCATTGGACATCAGTTCGGGGCATGCACACAGTCCTTGTTGGGTGTTTTTTTGAGGGCATTGCAATGGCGTAATCTGCCCGCTTTAATTTTGTACGATGGTTCAGGCCCCATGGGGGCCATTTTGGGAGTTGGCGGTGATTTCCAGATTTCGAACCGGGTCACCCTCTAGTGGATTACCCTTTTACGGGACTGGGCAGTGTGGCACCAATCGACTCTTGTCGGGTCTCCATCCAGTGGGAACCCGTCGACTTCCAGGGATTACCCTTCAGCGGGGTTGGGCAGGGGGTCGCCTGTCGACTTTGAGGAGACCTCTCGACTGCGGGGAAGTGATGAGGTGTGGCTTGAAGTTCACCCAGAACTCTCAAGTATGAGGGGGCACTTTCCCCACCATGATGCGTCCTTGCGATGCTGCCTAAAATCGTTCGAGCGATTTAGTTCCGCCCAAAGCGGATAATGTCATGGTGCGGTGATTTGAGCCCCTTGACTTTCACGTCGTGGAAGACGTGCGGGATTCAAGGTATCAATGCTATTTACTTCTTGGACTGTTGGCTACTCACTTTCTTGGGCTGAGCTACGGGATGGAGATCCGCTTATGATCTTGTTCGGGCATCTTGATTGAGCATATGGATATGTATATACCTTGTTCTAGTACCCACTTCATGGTTTCAGTTACTCTTCTTCTAAGAGAGGCAATGATGCATGGGTTATGCCACGTGCATTCCGTGTCTAGATTCTCGTGGTTGGATGAGTCTACTCTCCTGATATAGGTAGCGAAGACTCTACAAGAATTTATTCTTGTCACTGTTTCAAGCTCCTTGTTTCTAGACAAGTCTACCTCATTTCTCTTGGTGGGTTGAGCTGGACACTACTTTTACTCTTACCACACTCTCGGTTATACTCCTTTACTTTCACCTATTCGATCTACTGCTCACCCTTCGGTACCTCCTTTTTTTCTCCCTTGAGCCTTCAGGGTATCCTACTAAGTATTTTTATACTAACACCTACTTGGGCTTTTCTCACACATGGTGTGCCTTTGCAGATGACAAACAGGTTGGTCGTGACTTCAGCGTAGCTCAGGAGTTCAGGATCTTGGACAACGTGCGGTGGTCGTAGTCGGGTTCTAGGTTTGAGACTTTCCCAATTGTTTGCTTTTGGTTACCTGTTGTCGTGTTGTGGCACTTTTCTGGTTGGGTGCGTGTTTGCCCCTTTCATTTTCAGTTTACCTTCAGCACCTGATTTGTATTGTTTAGAGGTCGATTCCCTTTTGTGGTTGTATATAGCAGTTTCACTTTACATTACTTGTCTTTTCTTTTACTTTAACTCTGCACTTCTGCATTGAGTGGGCAGCATGTGTGTGTACAGGTACGTAGGCAAAGGCCTCCCCATGTTGTTTAGCCTTCAGCGTTGGTCTCCAGCCCCTGGCCTATAGAGGTAGGCTTGATGTAGTTGTGACTCAATCCCGTGTAGGGTCGGGTAGTGACAAAGACATTTGTTCCATATGTGTGGTCAATAATGGTCCTTTTTTGGGAAATTTATATCCTTTTTTCTAACTCTTGTAAATTATTTTTACAATCCATTAACATAATATCAACACCAAATACAAAAATATACTGTTTCCAATTTCTAAATTTTTCTCCATTAAATGAAAAATCCACATAAAATCAATTTATTTTTTCATTGATTTAAAATAAGTTAGTGAAATCTCAATAAGTGTTAAAAAAACCTTTACTTCATGTAAATAATGTATAAATTTTATATTAACTCCTTCTAAAATAGTATAATATTTAATGAATTTCATGAAATAAAATTTTCATGAACGTAAATGTTGTCATTGTCTTCACATTAAAAAATGTTTTGTACAATTATTAATCTCATATTTCATTTGGAAGATGTCATTAATCATTATGAACAGTTCAACAATCATCATAACTGTAATTTCCACTATGTTTTGAGCATATTTATCCAATATAGATTATCAAAAATATTTTCCATATGAAATGGTAGATCCTTAGTGAACCAAATAAATTAAATGGAATAATTATTAGGATTTACATCCATTGTGTTAGGATCATTAGTTATTCATGTAATTCTTCCACATATATTTACATAATGATATTCTGACAAAATATTTAACTTTCATTCCTCATAAATTTACCTGTGATTATAATTTTGAAATATGATGTTGTAATGAGTGAAAAATAACCTTATTTTTTCATAAATTTTATTAATGATTACTTGATTCATTCACATAATTTTTTAGGGTAAATTATCATCTCAATGTAATGTACAAAAGTGGGAAAATGACCTCCATTTTTTATTTATCAAAAAATTAAATATTTTGGGTATTTTAAATATAATAATACAATAAATATCTATTTAATAGTGAGTTTAATTAAATTATTTGTTTATATATATATATATTCAAATAAATAAGTATTAATATTTTGAGTATAAATTATAATGAATAATAATAAATTGGTTTTTTTCTTAAAAAATATAGTTTTTAAAATGTTTTCCTTATATGATGCATATTTTTATATAAAAATAAATTCTATATATTTTATAAATATAATATAAAAAATTTTATATAAAAAATTCTTATTGTCCTATGATTTTTTTTATAGTAACATTCCTTTTTATGCATTCAAATACGTTAGCTTGGTAAAAATTGAGTTATAACGGTAACATTTTAATGTGGTAAATGGGTTTCACTAAGAGTTAAATACCTAAAATATCCTAAAATGTTATGTATAAATGAGTGGATGGGATCATTTTATTCTTAACTTTCGTATCACAATTATTATTTTATTGATAAATTCCCTTTTAAAATGGAATTGCATATAATTTAATTAAAGGATGTTTATGATAATGATTCTCAATATCACCTATAAAAGGACCCATAATATACCCAAATAAACCCAGATTTATTTCCCTCACAATTACCAACCAAAATTAACTATAAAAAAAGTGTCACCAATTTTGGAGAATTTTTTTTCCTAATATTGATATCAAAATTTTTTATTTTCAAGAGGCCCTCTAAGAGAAGATTAATGTCTCCAACAAAAGTTTCATTCTCTCCTTAATTGACATTCTATATCTTCTTCATAATCCTCATCTTAAATATAATTTATAAATTTACTAGAAAAATTTAAAAATCCTTAATAATAACATTTAAAATGAATATTAACACTAGATAAGAACATGGTTTTACTCATTCGGCCATTATAATGTATTATTGTATGGGTATAAGTTTCCACCAACCTGAATGATGATTTAATTTTTATGTCATTAATGACCACAAAAAATAAATATTGATAGTATGAAATAATAATGATTGATATAAAGTGTATACATAATTTGATAAATGTATTACAATGATGTATATTCGCCCATAAATTCGATTTTTTGTTAAATCAACTATAATAAAAAATGTTATTTTTAAGATTTCCATGACAGCGTTCAGCATAAATTCCATGAAATAACTATTTTAGTAATGAAATAAATAAAAAATTTATAAATTTTAAGGAATATTTTTTAGGTTATAAGTCTATGAGAAAAGATCATTCAAAATTTCATTAGTTAAAGAAGGTATAAAAAAGTAGAGAATTTAAGACATGAATAAAAATTTTAACAATAAACAATAAATATGTGGAATGTATGAAAATAAAATTGATTTCTATTATATAAAATAAATACTAATAAAGTTATTATATATATGTATAATAAACAACAATTCAATATATTGTTCTTTAGATCTTGTACAACCATGAAAAATTATGAGGTAAGGGTTTATCATCTCAATTTTAAATCATTTAGATCTACTCAATATTCACCACCTATTTTCTTTTTTATAGATTATATAAATCTCCAGTTATGTATTTTACCATATATTTAATTAAATTTAAGGGGTTTTAAATTCCATTAATGGTTTACCTTTCCACGTATTTTTATTATAAAGATTCAAAATTCATATAGTGTTCTTTTCCATTATCACATTGAATTTGAGATTGATTATAAAACAAATTACATCAGTGGATGTTTTATATTACATCACAATATAATCAATTTTTTTTTCGAAAATAATTTATTTTTATATTTATATGTTTTCCCACCATTTTTCATACATTTGGATCCATATTCAACCAAAAGGATTAGGTAAGTAGTTCTAACCTCATCCAACTCCATGTAAATTTTTTACATATTCCTATATTAATATCTATCTAGATAACTATATGATTTCATAATTTAATTTACTTTTTAGATGATTTGATTTTACAATTATATTATAGTATTATTTTTGATTTTTTCTATAAATATTAATTCTCCCATTGTTTTTTAGTTTTCATTATAAAGAATAATTTTTAATTATTCTCAATTATCCAAAGGATTTGAATTTACTATATCATTATATTTTAATAAATATGTAGTTATAAAATATTAAATTAAAATGATATTTATCAGAATGGAAATTTTATTTCTCTTTATAATTATATGTTATTATTAATTAATATTATAATTTTATTCAACTTTTTCACTATCCTTTTATATTTTTCATTGCTCACTAGGTATCTGATTCAATGAATTCACTAATATACTTTTTCGTGATGATGTATTTTAATTCATTTTTATGATTCCTTGGAAAATAGTTTCATTCTCATGTGTTAATTAAGTGTTGAAATAATAATTAATTTCATCATGATCATGAGGCACACACACACACACATATTGTTTCCCATTATGTCATGGTTGGAACTAGAATTATATTTCTCTTCAATGAATTATGTATATATTTATATCACAAGAAATGAAAAATTATGGATTCGGGAGTGAACCCAAATACCTAAGGTGATTTTTTAATAGAAATATGCATTAATACCAAGTACCTAATGGGAAATATCAACTATATAGTAATTTCATGATTCATTATCTATGATATATTTGATTTCATTTACTAAAGTTATGTTCATATACCTTGATTATGTTATAATACTCACATATTCATCATATTCTGACTAATGATCTTACATTTATGTCTCTTATGTTCACCACTTACTAAGCATGTGATATCACCAATTTTATTTATTTACATTCTTTTATTAATGACGATGAGTGATATATATGATGTATCTAGGAGGGTATCATGTCAAAATATTATTTATTAGATATGGTAAAGAATTATTTTAAAATAATCATATTATGATTCAAATATCAAAAAATATCTACCCTATTTATTTTTTTTGGGTTTTCTTCCTAGTAATTATATATACCATTTATATATTGTGATGTATTGTGTATGTATGTTGTGGTTTTATTTCAATGTCGATACATAATTGTGACACCCTAATGATCTAATAAGGGACCAAAATAAGACTTTTGTAGCGTATAATTATGAAAATCCATTGAAATAACCGCCTAGATATAAAAAACATTTTGGGAAGCTCAATGGATTTATCAAACATTCACGAACATGATGTGGAAACTTCATCTTCTGATATTATATTCTTATCATAAAAAGTTTTATAATTATCTACTTCTTCACTATTTTAAAATAATACTAAATAAAATCCCAATACTTTATTATGACACATAAGTGATCTAATAATGGAATAATATGTATCATTTATCAAAATTAATACATAAGGTCCATTTTAACAAACCCATAGATAATAAAAAAGATATCAGGTGCACTAAATTCATTGAAAACATTAGAAAAATAAATGTAAATGATTCATTATCTACATACGTTGTAGTGGATATATCATTGATAACTCTATTTCACTTATAAATTAATGGTTAAATTCATAAACCTTGTGGTCAAATAAATACAATATTATATGTCATGAACTGTCGTGAGTATCATGGTTTACCATTAATTGAGTTAGTACTGATATAGCTTAAATGGGGTTCCTAATCCCTATGGTTTCGAGACTATCACCTGGTATCATACAATATAAAATTGGGAAAGAGTTTTTCTAAATCACAATATAAGAAATATAAACAGCCTAATTTTCATTAAAAGAAAAATAAATAAGTAGAACATTACGAGAAGTCAATTGGGCATAAAAAAATGTTCATAAATTGGGTACTATAAAAATAGGATAGTAACCATAGCCCCTACAGATACAACTCCCCAGACCCAAGGATTATGTGATACCACCACCTCCATGTTGTGTTGTACCCTTTCCAGATGATGGGAGAAAATAATCTACAAACACCTAATGGCATAGGTAGGGGTTGAGCTAAAATCCAATTACGGTATCTCTAAGGATTCATTAATAATATAAAAACATTTAATCATCCCAATAAATAATTCAATTTTAAATAAATAGATTTGAAATTTCATTGATTACATAAACAATCCATGATTTACATTTCTAACGATCAGAATAAATTAAAAATACTTAAACCCATTTTACATAAAATAGTTTATAAAAATTGTGAAGGCGTGGTAAAATAGTTCAAAAAAAGGAAAATATTTTAAATATAAGAAATTGAGAAATATGGTAATCTACCGAGAGGTACGATAGTCCAGGTTATGGGGTCCTTAGACACTCATGTGATAATAACGACAATGTGCACACACGTTGTTTTAAACTAGTCAGAGAGGACTCATCAGCATCCTACGGAGTTATAATATGTGACAATAATAATTTTTTATAGGTATAAATTGACATTCCATTTCTACAGAAATTTTAACCTAGAATTTTTGTTCTAAATAACTCACTTAGAATCAAGTATTTCATGTGAAGAAATTCAATAATTGATGTGGAATTTACTTTATGACTTCTTAATATAAATTTATTCCCATTCTATATTTTAAATATTACAATTATAAATTTTAAAAAAAAATGGTATTTCAATCAAATCATGCATTTTGTATATTGAACCAATGGGGTTTTACCCAAAAGTATTTCAATCTGTATTTCTAAAACACCAATTGGAATTTGATTCCTTAAAAAATTACATAATTCAAATTCCACAAATTAAATTATAATATTTCCATCCAATTTCAAAAAACATCCGAAGAAAATATAATTGGGTTGATGGGGTTCCCAAATTAATTTCAAATTCAATTTTAAATATGATGCTTTTAATTAAATGGAATAAATATTTTAATAAATCAATTGAAATAAATTTCATGTAATTGAATATAAATCAAATAATTGATTTCATATCAATAAATTCAGGGTTAATAAATATTATCCATCATAATAGAACCACCTACCTTGGGATCATGGGATCTTGAAATTGAAATCCCTAATCAAGAAAATCCAACAAGGAGTGTTGAAAAAAAAAATCTGAGAATGTAGCCTAGACTAAAAATCTAAAATAGTTGATATTATACCCTCTAAAAATTGAAAGATATATGAAACCCTAGTGATGATAGAGGAGAGAGATAATGAAATATATAGGGAGGAGGAATCTAACCTGGTAGATTTCTATCATTGTTCTCCAAGATTCGATCTTATTAAAGAAGGGTTTAGGGGGTCCGAAATTTCCTATGGGGACCTCCCTGAAGAAGAAATCATAATTTGTGAAATTATGTCCATCATGAACCTTAAACAATGGTCTTGGGAATTTGAAATAATTTTTAGACAAATAATAACCATACACATGGTTAGATTGGAAGGGACACATTATTAGAATATCCTTAGGCCCCATTATAATGGGGTGAATAGTTTATCCTTTATTGGAACAATTTTCTGAAACTGTGCACCATCATTGTGATCCCTTGCTGTCTTGGATGGCCTAGTTTTTCTTGAGAGATCATACCGTTTGGAAAACCCATCTTCCAAGTTTTCACATCCTTGAAGCATTAATTTTTTTCCAAATTTTCACCCAATGTATCCCCAAATTAAACCAAAACAAGGAATTATAAGAAATAGGGGTTTAGTAATACTTCAAAACTGAATCCTGATTTTGCATCCTCCCCCCATAAAAAATTTATTTCCCAAGAAAGAATAATCAGAAGAATATATGCTTAAAATAATATGAGGCCTCTACTCTCTCATCAGTGCATCGCACACCAATAAATAATGAGAATCATAACCAAGATTCCAATGTATTCGAGAAAATTATCATCCTCTGAAACAATATATGGGATTTATAATAAACCATCCTAACAAGATGTTCAGTCATAGATAATTCAAGTTCAACCTCAAGATCACTCTTAATCAGAAAATGAGATGGATCAGATTGATAATTTTGTTTCTAAGATACATTAAACATGTTATGTATTGATTTTTAGCTGGGTCGAAAATAATTAATGGTAATATTATTTCCATTGCTACTAAAAAACCTCAAAAGGTCCCACAAAAAGAGAACAAAGCTTCCCTTGACTACAAGGATATTTATAAACCAAACATGGTTGAACATTCAAGAACACTAGGTCACCAACTGAAAATATCAACATTCAGTGATGACGATCAACATAATATTTATTTTTACTCTATAACATCAACATTATCTGAAGAATCAGCTAAATAATTTTTTTTCTCTTTATCAATCTTAGTCCGACCTAGTTACTCTCACAAATCATCAACCCACACAATTGTGATCTATAATGTCGGTCATAAAATGCCTCAAAAAGACTCATTATGATCATAGACTGGTAATTATTGTTATATGAAAACTCACCAAGCCCCAGGTGGTCATCCCTAGACCCACCAAAATCATGAATGTAGGAACGACTCATATTAATAAGAATCTATATATTTCTTTCTATCAGTCTGTCCGACTAGAGATTGGATTCCATACATAGATGGACTTGAGATCCCAATGCCTCTTGAAGGAATATCCAAAAAAGATAGGTGAACTGGGGATCCCTATGATATAATATAGTGGATGGAACACTCTAAAATTAACAATCTCTTTTACATAGATATTTACCAACTCCTCAATATTAGTTATATCTCAATTGGCTATACAGTTTACCGATTTAGTCAGTTGATTGATCACAACCAATATCAAATTATTCATTCTCTAGGTTTGTGGAAACCAAACAACAGTTTCCATATAGATCCCATCCAATTTCCTTGTTATCCTTGGAATTGGATGATGAAACCCAATGGTTTCTAATGCGCAGCCCTCACATGTTGGCATGTATAATATTTAGAGACAAAATAGAAATTTTTTTCATATCATACATGGTGACCAGAATTTTCGATTCATGTCATTGAAATATTTGTGGTTACAAGATTCACAACCTACATGGATTTATAGAAACCTCCAATTAAATAATTTTATACTAGTAATGACACAACAAAAAAAATATGATAGCGTAGAATACCATCATTGGAAAATGAAAAATGACCAACGGTCTAACCCCTATAAAGAGAGTCTCAAATTATAAGGAACTAATAATCAATATTTTGTTCCAAAGAATAATCCCAAGAAGATTGAATTTAAATTAAAATTTTCAAAGGAAAACCTAGACCCATGATTCCTAGACTCCAATATGCAATTGTGAAAAAGAGTCATGAAGTTAAAATCATCGGATGATTCCTTTATAGAATAGGTCAGAGGTTTCTTAATCAAATAATCTATGAGGATATTCTATTTCCTTGAGTTATATGTGATGAAAGTGTTGAAATATTATAGGAATTACAACCTATATCTTTGTTGGAGGTTCAAATCTTTTTGAGAGAAGATTTATCTCATTCTCATGTGATCTGAAAATATGTTAGCCCTTTTATCAAAAGATAATTTTGCTAACTCTAAAGTGTGCGCATTGCGAATTCATGTTCAATTTCATGGTTCAGGTAATTCTTCTCGTGTTCCCTTTGATTTCTAGAGCCATAAGAAATGACACGGTCAATCTGCAAAATAATACATCCCAATCATGAACTCGATGCATCACAGAAGACCACAAAGCCCATCATAGTCCCTATGGTTCAACACTGGCACTGTATTGAAAAATATGACTCGTATCGACATAAAAATTATACATTTTTTTCACATGAAAACATTAACCCCTTTAGAGTTATAATAGTCATTAGAGAGTCCATGCTTGATAATTCCCTTAAAAACCAATGATAATACCCCGTAAGACCCAATATGATATTAATATCAAAAATATTTCACATTTCCTCAAATGCCATAATAGATTTAACTTTTTAAATATCAACTAAAATACTATGATCCAACACCATGTAACCTATCAATTTTACTTTCATAGTTAAAAAATAATATGTTTATATCTTGGCATAATGTGAGGGATTTCTCAACTAGTCAAGAACTGCTCTTAGATGAAGCATGTGATCCTCCGTAGAAATAGAATAATAAAAGTATGTAACCCAAAAATAATACCACGAAAGAAAAAAAGGTGATTTAAGAATTTTTTTTATCAAATCCATATAGATTGTAGGAGAATTTGTTAAACTGAATTCTATTACAATGTAGTCATAATGGCCACACCATATCTGAATGAATGTTTTATGAATATCACACTAAATAATTGTCAACTGTTGGTACCCGGACCAAAGATCAATATTCAAGAACCACTTAGACCCCTTAAAATGTCCAAACAACTCATAAAAAAATGGAAACCGATACTTATTATTTACTATAATGCGAATGAGTTTTCAGTAATCAATGCACCGAAAGAGTGACCAATAAGATTTCTTATTAAAAATAATTTTCACCACCCAATGTTTGTACCCAAACTTTTGAATAATATTTGTTTCATAAATTTGTGTGTCATTTTATTTTGTTCTCAAAAAACTATACCATTTTATTAATGAAGTGATTATAAATAAAATGAGACCCTTGGGTTACGATAGTTATATGAATGCTGGTCAATAAGAACATTAAAAACTATACAAATAACATTATGATTATTGTTCATAAATAAAATGAACATGGTTAATTAATACCGAATGAAGATTCAATGGTCTAAGTGAGTAGACTGGGGCCATACGAAGCCCATTTGTCAGAGCTTGGAAAGATGGTGGCGTTGATGGGCTTCACTCTAGTCTAAGTCCAATATGATCATTAACATGTTAATATTGAATGAAATTTCTAATGATAGAAGTACAAGTTGATAGAAATCACCACTCAGGAAATTATTTCTAAACTACCCCAGGATTCTATCACTATTGCACACCATACTCTTAGGTCATATGAAAGCGTTATAAGGGGTTATATAATGAGGACATATTTACTACGTGTAATCACTTAATAAAAATAAAATTGTTATTTCCCCATTCTTGTTTTAAGAATATCTTTTCTTAATATATTTTATGTTTAATTAAACAAATTTGATATATTTATTTTATAAGTAAAAAATTGAACTATTCAGATATTTTTCATACATAGAGAATTATTCTGAAAAAATAAAAATCATTTTGGAATTTGAAATGTCAAAATTCTCCAAGGATGAATTTTTAAAATATTTCTAACAAATCTCAGATTGCTGAATATTATTTTAGGAATAGTTTTTTTGGATTAGTATTTTATGAATATTTTTTTATGAATAGTAAAAAATATTTTATAATCAAAAAACTATTTATGTTATATAATATTCAAAAATATGACATACATTGTAGTAATTAGGTTAGAAAATTTGGTTCAATATGATCAAATATTTTTTGGTTAATAATGCCAATACCATTTGGAATATTAGTTTTACCCTTATGAATAGCAATTTTTCCAATGGAATAGAAACATCCCCTAAGGAGGGATAAATATGTTTTGGTCATCTTAAGTGGTAATGTGACAAAATTATTTCATAGTACATGTAAATAAATGTTATTTAAAATATTAGTCATGTATTATTATTTTATTTATTTATTTTATTTTGGAAAAAAATTATTTTTTATAAAATGGAGTTCACTTTTGGATTATACATGTCGAAAAATGGTTAGGGTGAATTTTTGGGATTTTATTGAAATATTTGAATTTTGGGTGAATATTGAAAATTCAATTTTGAGTTTCAGTGTGTTTGATGAAATCATTAATCATGTAATAATGATGTAACAATTATGTTTGACTTGTGTACAGTATGATATGTTAGGAGTTGTTCCATGTGTCGAATACCATGGGTTATCCCAAGGTTTTTTAGATACCACTAATGAGGAGACACATGGAAATTAATAAAATATTCCCTCAAATTTTCTATAAATACCAACCCACTCCATAATTATTTTTATTCTAAAATCCTCTACAAAAAAGATCAGGTATTTATAATTCTTAATGAGTCCTCTAAATGTTCCCATAATCCCCCCAAGGTTCCACCCTTTGTGTTTTGGAAGTTACACTTCAAGGTAAGGGATCCTTTCAACCTCCTCTTTTAGTCATGACTTACTTTATGTTATTTCTTATGGTTTTCTTTTTATTATGTGGAGTTATGTCTATATATATCCTTATTTATGTCCATATTATTTCCAAATGATGATAAACCATTTCCTCTCCCATAAAGTGATTTTTTGAAATTTTATGTTTCACCGTTAGGATAATGTATTTTCCTAAAAATATGGCATCTTCAATTTTCATTGAAGTTTTCTTTTCATGTGTTATGTCATTAAAAAATTCATTCCATGATCTTATTTACATTTTATTTTTTCCCTATACTATATTATTAGTTATTCATGTGTGTCAAACTCTTGTCCCCTCTCTTTTTGAATGTTTTCTAAAACCACGATGTATAGCTGTTATGCGGTAGAATTTTCATCTCAAAATCCCACACCCTTTCTCAATAAATTCCCCCATTTTATTTATGTGAAAATACAAACCTATTTCATTTCTATGTGTATTCATCTAAAAATAAAAATATTTATTTTATTCTCGAATTGACATACATTAAAGTCGAATTCCCTTTTCCATGTGTAATAAATGACACAATGATCATGTTTTAATTAAATTTTTAAAAGGTCGTGATTTTAATATGAAACCCAATTCTTTTATTCTCTTTGTGTTATTTTTGAAATTTATTATTATGATCTATTTGGATCACATGAAAATAAAAAAATATTAATGGGGAACCCTAATATTGCTCCAATTTATTGGGTAAATAATTTAATCTCTAGAGGTAAATTTTTTTACGATACCTTGGTGAATAACCATAGTAATGTTTATGAAACTATGGGGTTGGAACATAGTGATATGTTCATGAATATCTAAATTAAATATTGTAGCCACATTTTCATGTTATGATTCAAGTTGTTGTTTCTATTATATTCCACTTTATCATTCTTTTACAATATCCCTCATGTTCTTTTTGATATCACTCATGTTCAATGTAAAATGTTTCACTTATTTTTATTACTGGAACCTCTACCCACCCTTTCCATTGATGTTTGTCTCTAGGTTATGAGATGTAATAATTTTATATAGGAATACTTTTTCAAGAATATTTTCAAGCATATTAAAATAATGTTTTTTATTTTAATGTTTTATGTTCCTAATTTCCAAGACACTTGACATTTAAGATCCTATATCTTTAAAATGAAAGGAAATGTTTTTTTTAAAAGTTGGGATGCTATAGTTGGTGTCAAAGGATAGTTTAGTTATTTATGGATATTAAGATACAAAAAATTTAGGAAGAACCCTACATAAAAGTTTTAATATATGAAAAAATCCTTGTATTTTGGTAAAATATTATGTAAGTGGTTTAAAAAAATACATATATAGATATGAACAAGTGGATATGGGTATGTAATAGATGTTCCTAATAGTGAAAAATCTGAAAAGGAGTTTCTATCTTGACCTAGGGTATCCTGATACATGACAACAGGCCATACTAAACTCTTGGTTTGACACTCCCGATGGATATGTTTGGTTAATCTTATGATTTTTATGAATCATTATGACGAATTTTTTGAAAGAAATGTAATTGTTTTTAAAGAATATTATTTTTATACATAAATATTTATGTTATAATAATCTATTATAGTTTCATGATTTATAAATGAAAAATATTTTCACTATGTTTTTTTCATTTAGAAAATGGAAGACAATAGGAGGAACTGTGAAAAAGGTCACTGCAATGGACCATGCACTGATGACAATCCAAAGGAAGTCGGAATGGAAATATTCATGAGAATGATGAACCAAATGACTCAGGTTATGGGAAATAATGTGAATCATGATGAGCGGTAGATTTCCTTGTTATGGGAGAAACATTATGTTGAATCCTTTATTTATCAATGACCATAAACAATCTATAGATGTACGGACCAATTTATTACTGAAATATGGATCAACTCTATCGAGAAGACCTTTTCTCTGCTATATTGTTCATAATAATAAAAGGCCTCTCTGAAAATTTACCGCTTAGAGGGAGAAGCTGATCATTGGTGGGAAATGATTAAAAACACGAGGCAAAATATGGAGGTTGAAGTTATGGAGTGGGAAGTGATTATAGGGATACACTTTAATAAGTATTTCCCTTATTCTATGAGAAAAATATATGGAGAACGATTTTCTCGAGCTAATGCAGAAGGAGATTAAATTTGTGGGAACCTATGAGATTAAATTCATAAGGCTTTCATTTTACACATCTAGAATTTTCATGAATCCAAATGGTAAGGTTGATAGATTCTTCAGTGCACTGATACCTCATCTATGAAAGAATCTAGCCATCTGAGACTATGATAGCTATGAGATGATCGCGCAGAGTGTGATGAAAGTCAAACTGGAGTTCGGTGATATTGAGTTGTCTCAAAAAATCAAATGATATGAAGAGATCGATGGATCCAAAATTAGGGAGGAGATTTGATCAGGGAAGAGGATTCAAGAAAGTGAAATGTCCCATGTGTAATATGTCTGGGAAGAAGCATTTGGGGAATATCCTTCTTGGGAGTGGGAAGTTCCAAATGTGTGGAAGATAGGGAAATATTGCTTGGAATTGTAATAGTAAGGTGAAGCCTCTACTTCATAACACTAACGAAAAGGTGATGATGGTGCATTACCTACCTGGTGCCCAATGCTTCAAGTGCACACAACATGGGCACTTTTCTAATCATATTCCAAATCTATGGGCAGTAGAGGGGAATCACAATTAGCCTCAGAAAATGCCAAGGGAACAAGTTAGTTCTTTTTATATCACTATGGTTAATTATGAAGTGCCAAATGATGTGGTGGTAGGTACTCTTGTTGATCAATCAATGCCAGCATGTACATTGTTTGATTATGCTTCTACACATTACATTATTTCCTCTATGTTTTCAATGAATTGGGAATCAACCACTAAATTTCTAAAAGTAGTGTTATTAGTCAAAAGTATTAGAGGGATTTTTCAATAATTATTAGTGTTTAGAAACACTAGTATTTACTTTAACGAGCACAATATTATAACAAATATAATATCCATTCCCATGCTAGAATTTGACATTATACTGAGGATAGAATGTCTATCACTGTATAATGCTATGATCAAATGCAGAAGCAAGGAAATAACATTTGTCATGAATGGAAAACCTATAGTTATCTTCAATGGATAGATGCCTGAACCTGATCTATGTCTATAAGATCCTCATATATCCTTCATTATGGAGTTGATCGGTGATGAAGAAGAAGGAAATATGAGTATAAGGATACAAAATGTCCCCATCATCCATGAATTAATTAACGTATTTCTAGACGAGTTACCCAGACCACCCCCAAAAAGAGAGGTAGAGTTATCTATTAAACTCATACATGGATCTCATTTGATATCATAAAACCCTTATAGGATTACAAATGTGGAGCTGGAGGAATTAAGGAAGAAACTACAAGATCTTTTTGAGAAGGGTTTTATCCTTCGGAGAAAGTCTCCTTGGGGAGCACCTTTTATCTTTGGGATGAAGAAAGATGGATCAATTCAGTTATGCATTGATTATAGAGAACTAAACAGAATCACAATGAAGAACACAAACACACTTCCAAGAATTGATGACTTATTTAACCAACTTTTTGGGGCTCAATTTGTCTCTATGATTGATCTTTGATCAGGTTATCCTTAATTGATGGTGATAAACTAAAATATTCCTAAAACTACCATCTGATCAAGATATGTACATTATTAGATTATTTTTACACCCTTAGGAATGAATAATTCACATACTATTTTTGTGTATTTTATTATAGAGTATTTAAGGAATACCATTGTAAAATTGTGGTAGTTTTATTAATGATATTATATTATATTCCAAAATTTTTGAGGAGAACGAGGATCATCTATGGGTTGTATTGAAATCTCTATTGAAGTAAATGCTTTTCAGAAAGGTCAGAAAATGTGAATTTTGGTTACAACAAGTTTCTTTCTTGGGGTATATTGTAACCAATAAAAGAATAACATTTGACCCAACAAACACAAAGGATGTATAATAGTGGACTCACCGTAAAAAATAACATAGATTCATAGATTCCCTAGATTGGTGGGATACAATAGAAGGATTGTGAAAAACATTACATAAATTTCTAATCCATTAGACATGTTAACTCGAAATGGTGTCAAGTTGATCTGGACAATGGATTGTTAGAAAGATACCAGGATAAAAATAAGAGATTGGTTTCTCCACCCATATTAAATCAGACCCCAATTGGAGAAGGATTAGTCATTTTTATGGATAAACATATAAAAGGGCTTCGGTGCATCCTCACGAAAAATGAAAAAGTCATTGCATATGTATATCGACAGTTAATGACTCATGAGCCAAACTATCCTACACAGGATCTTGAGCTATATGAGGCCATTTATTTCTAAGATGAGATGGGGGAACTATCATAATGGAGAGAAATGTGATATATACATAGACCATCAAAGATTGAATTATATTTTTAGATAAACGTAATATAACAGGTTACAAAATAGATGGTTGTAACTTCCTAAAGACTGTGATTGCTCAATTTATTATCATCTCGAAAGAGAAAAAAAAATTCACAGATTCACAAAGTAGGAATGAACGAGTTGTTCTATCCATGATGTGGATTCAAAGGACCCTTTGATCAATGAACTACTGAAGCTGTACATGGTAATTATAAGGTAAGTGACATCATCAACCCTATTCCAAAGGATTTCCCAACAGTTATTACTAGAGAAGATGAAAAAGTCTCTGAAATAAGATCCTCTATTAAAAAATAATATTGAGGCTATAAAGAATGGGAGGTTTTTGGAGTTCAATATAGTTCAAGAAGGTGTACTGAAATTTTGTACAAGACTATGTGTTCTATCTATTCCAGAAATAAAGAAGGATCTGACGGATGAAACTCATAGATCTACATTCACTATACATTCAAAAAGCACGAAAATGTATAGGGACATTCGTGATCATTTTTGGAGGGTTAATAAGAAAAGGGAGATTGATGACTACTATACAAGGTTCCTGGTATGTTAGCAAGTGAAGGTGGAGAGACCACTTCCTAAATGGGTATTACAACCACTATCCATTCCAGCATGGAAGTAAGAAAATATCACTATAGTCACTCTCACTGTTCTACTGAGAACATCCAAATGAAACAATGTGATATGGGTTATTGTGGACCATCTCACCAAAACAGCCCATTTTATCTCTATTCATGAATATTTATCTCATCCTCTTCTATTAAATATATACGTGAAGGAAGTGGTAAGGATTCATGGAGTTCCACTTTCTATCATTTTTTATCATGATCCAAGGTTCACAACAAAATTAAAGACAAGTCTTCAACATGTAATGAGTACCGAATTGAATTTTAGTACGGACTATCACCCATAAAATGATGTACAATCTGAGAAGACTATTCAAACAGTCAAGGACATGCTGAAAACATTATTAATGGAATTTAAAGGTGGATAGGATAAACAAGTCCCATTATTTGAGTTATCTTAGAAAAATAGTTTTCACTCGATAATTCAAATGTCACCCTATGAATCTCTGTATGGGAAGTGATGTAGAACTATTACATGTCAGGATGAAGCTAATGAGAGAATGCATCATGGAAATGATCTTTTGAATGTGATGACATAAAAGGTGAATGTCATCTAGTAACACATTACATTATCTTAGTGTTGGAAAATGAGAAATGCCGACAACCGCTGGAGGCACTTGGAGTTTGATGATGGTGAAAATGTATTTCTTCGAATATCACCTTTGATTAGAGTCGTGAGGTTTTGGAAGAAAGGGAAGCTCATCCCAAGGTACATTGGCCCTTATGAAACCATTGATAATATTAGAGGAGTGGCCTATCAGCTTTCACTTCCTATAAATCTAGAACATGTTCGTGATGTCTTCGATGTATCCCTTTTGACGAAGTACATACATGACCATTCACATGTACTAAATCCTGATGTGGTACAACTAGAACATGAACTCTCATATGAGGAGAATCTGGTAGACATTGTGGATCATAGAGACAAGTTTCTACGCAAAAATACTACCAACATAGTTAAGGTGTTGTGGAGATTCCAAAAATGTGATGAATCCACATGGGAACCAGAGGAGTCTATGAGGAAAGAGTAACCACTAATATTCTCTTCTAATGGTACATGATAGAATATCAGGGATGATATTTCTTAAGGGGGGAATAATGTAATGACTCGAAATTTTGAATAATATTTTTTCCTAAAATTGTGTGTTATTTTATTTTGTAGTTAAAAAAACTATATAAATTTATTAATGAAGTGAGTATAATTAAAATAATTCCTCTGGATTTTGACTGTTATATGAACAGTGGTCAATATGAACATTGGAAACAATACTCTTAACATTTCGGTTATTATTTATAAATAATATGATCATGGTTAATTAATTCAAAAAGAAGAGTTGATCTCCAAATCCAGTGGACTCGGGCTCTACGAAGCCCATTTTTCATAGCTTTCAAAGGAGATTTCATTGCTGGGATTTACTCTAGAAAAATCCCAAGCCAAACATCAACATGTTATTCAAGAATAGAATAGCTTATAGGAGAAGTTTAGGTTATTAGAAATCACCACTTGGTAAATGTTGTCTGAGGACCCCAAGATTATATCAGCATTACACAACTTACTCTTATGTTCTATGTGGGTGCTATAAAGAGTTTTGTGATGATGCCTTAGTTACTTTGTGTAATCCCTTGGAATAAATTAAAATTTTATTTCATATTTATTATGTTAGGAATAGCATTTCTTAATAAATTATATGATTATTTAAGGAAAATTTGATGAATTTATTTTAGAAGAAAAAATGATACTTTTCAGATTTTTTCAACACATAGAGAATTATAATGATAAAATTAACATCATTTTTGAATTTAAATGTCAAAATTTGCCTAGGCTATATTTTTAAATGTTTTCTACAAAAATTCAATTTGATGAATAGTATTTTATGGATAGCGTTTGATAAATATTGTTTTTTATGAATAGTAAAAAATTATTTTATTATTCAATAACTTTTTCAATGAAATGATTTTATAAAATATGATTTAAAGGGTTGTAATCTGGCTGGAAAATGTTTTTCAATAAGATCAAAATAAATTTCTTAGTGAATTGTAACATTATATCATTGAATATTAATTTTACCTGTATGAATTGTAATTATACCAATGGAATAGTAACATCACCTAAGGAGGTATAAATATGTTTTGGTCATATTAGGTGGTAATATGATATAAATATATAACAGAATTATTAAATAATTTTTTTAGAAATTAGTAGTCAAGTATTAGTATTTAATTTATTTAATTAAATTTAAAATTAAATTAATTATTCTAAAATAGAGTCCAGTTTTGGATTATACATTTAGATAAAGGTTAAGAGTCATTTTTGGGATTTTTTTAAAGAAGTTGAGTTTTTGGTGAATAATACAAATAAAATTTTCAGTTTCAATGTGTTTAACAAAATCATTAATGATGAAATCATAATCTAATAATTCTGGTCATCTTGTACAATTAGATATGTTATGAGGTGTCCCAATTGACAAATACCTTGGGAAAATGCCATGGGAAAACCCATGGTTTTGAATATACTTCTAATGATATGTCCATTGGAAATTAATAAAATATTACCTCATATTTTCTATAAATACCAACCATTACTTCATTCCGCTCATTAAAAATGAATCCCCAATGATGATATGGTATTTTTTCCTCCCAAGGAGTTCTCCCATGTTTCTCTCAAGCCTCCCAAGGTCTCATCCATTGAGTTTATGATGTTATTCTTCTAGGTAAGGGAACCTTTCACCCTCCACTTTTAGTGATGACTCCCTTTTTGTTATAAAATCTAGTTTTTATTTTATTATGTGAGTGTATGTTATTCTATATCAATATTTCTGTCTATATTATGTCCAAATTATGTGATACCCTTTCTGTTCTCATCAAATGATTTTCTGAATTTTTCAGTGATCCGTTAGGTTGCAGAATTTTTGTAATGTAAACCAGATCTTCTCTTTTACTTCATATTTCCTTTTCATGTGGTTTAACATTCAAACATCCATACCATGATACTATTTACACTTTATTCTATACTTATATTGTATCATGATATATTTATGAGTGTATAACCCCTATACCATCTATTTTTAATGTATTCTAAAACCACGTTGTATAGCTGTTATGCTGCCGAATATTTTTGTCAAACTCTCTATCTATTTCTCCAAAAATTAACACATTTTATTTATTTTAATATACAAACTTATTTAATTTCTAGGGGTATTAAAAAAGAAATATAAATTCTATATTTGATTCTAGAGTTGACATACATAAAACCCTTATTCCAATTTCATGGGTTTTAAAAGACATAATGATATTGTTTTTAAGAACTTTTTAAATCATTATGATTTTGATATGATACCCTTTTAATTTATTCAAATTGTCTTATTTATGAAATATATGATTATGATTTATGTGGATCACATGAAAATAATGATATATTATGGGTGGTCCTTGATATCACCCTAATGCATTGGGTAATGAATTTTATCTCTTGAGATTAAAAGATTTATGATACCTTGATGAATAACCATGATAAATTTTATAAAACCTTGGGGTTAGACCTTGGTGATATGTTTATGATTGTCTAAATTAACTTTTGTAGATAAATTATCAAGTTATGATTCATGTTATTATTTTTATTATATTCCTCTTTATCATTTCATTATGATATCCCTCATATGGTTTTTGATATCACCGAAGTTCACACGTAAACTATTTCTCGTTTCTTCCTTACGGGGCCGTCCTCTCACCCATTTCTTTAATGCATGTCTCTAGGTTATGATATGAAATAATAGTAAATAAGATTATATTTTAAATAATATATTTAGTGGATTAAAGGAATGTTTTATGTTTTCATGTTTTATGATCCAATTTTCCACTACATTAATAATTAATGATCCTTTGTTTGTAAAATGTAATGAACTGTTATGTAATAAAAAGGTGGGATGTAATACCCAGTATGACACACTATAGAATATAATGATTTTCTCTAAAATTTCATGCAAGTAAGTATTAAATTTTTTAATTTAATTTTTATACATTCGGTAAGAAGAAATATATACCGGTTGAGTACATGATAATAATTCAGTAGATAACTCTTCCTCTGTTATCGGTGGAAACCCATATAAGTTTTAGGGGAAAAAATAGGAATGATGAAGAAAAATATAAAAAAAGCACAACTAAATGATTACCAGTCTAGATAAAAAACAAACACTTTTAGTAATTTTCCCATATTTTGATAATAAGTTCCAACTCTACTGAACCTTGGGTCTCAGTATCTATAAATGATATGGGACACCCCATCTAGTGCTGTATAGAAGAATTGTCGAAGATAAAAATCACCCAGAGAATAATTAGATATGATAAAATCCTTCCTAAGAATTTAATCAATCAGTTCTATTTTGATAAATAGAATACTCAATGGATGATTGCTATTTGATAATGAAAAAATAAAGGATTGACCATAAAGACCCTTCTTTCCCTTCATTCCAAGTGGTGTAGTAATGTTCATCCCCTGTGTTAAAATCCTCAGTGGAATGATTTTTCATATCAATAATATAGGTTGATATAAATGAATAATATGCATCAATATAAAATAATGACTTCACTAATAATAAATATATAGTTATGGTACCTTTCATGGTCATTGGACCAATATATGGTTCATCTAAAGAGTCTTCCAGTTTTTGAAGAATACTCTTTTTATATTACTATCCCTAGAACTCCTTAATTTTTGAATCATATGATTTACTAATGTTTTAAACAGTTCTAATAATAATGTTCCACTATACAGAGTAAAATTTATATTGTAGATCTTATAGTAGTGACCTGATCATCGATAGGAACCACATACCTTGGGTGAAACAATGAAAACCCACATAGAATTATCTGTCTTACCACACTTGTATCAAATAAAATGTCATCAACCTGGGATATTAGGAGGTTTAGAAAAACCCTATTATCAAAATACACCATAAGAATAATCATTATTCCACTTTATATTAGATGAATTAATAGAACCATTATGATAAAATGGAACTCCCATTAACCATAACATACCATCCGTGTCCATTTCGACGGTTAATACTCTATCTAGAATATCGACAAAAGAAAGTTTCTCAT
This sequence comes from Viscum album, assembly GCA_963277665.1. NCBI lineage: Eukaryota > Viridiplantae > Streptophyta > Magnoliopsida > Santalales > Viscaceae > Viscum > Viscum album. The sequence continues at coordinate 1,255,379,120 of OY728141.1, forward strand.
CAAGAGAAACCAAGAATGAATATCTGATTGCGGTCCCAACTTCAACATCCAGTCCTTCTTCTTATCATTTGACACAATCATATGTGAATACATTACCAACTCAGAAAAATAGTTTCTGTATTCCGTCACAATATTGTGAACCCTCTGGAGTTTAAAAAACATCATATCCATGGAAAATTACAACAACTCTAGATAAAGATATTTGTTGAAGTAATCATTTAATTCTTTCCACATGAATCCATGATGCTTCTTCTCCATCACCATCATATCCCACAATTTCGTTCTCGGTCCCTATAGTAAATGGTGGAACACTTTACCTTAGACTCCATAGGTGTCTCCAATAATTAAAACAATCTACCCATCCATAAAACCATTCTTAATCCTATTCTAGATTATTAGAGAATTAGAATATAGGTGGAATTTGGAAAATAATCTTTTAGGAATTATTCTATAATGAATTCCAATGAGGTTCCATCGTTGGATACTAAATGAGAACTAGTGGTGTTGATTGTCCCATGACATGGATAATATGCACAATCACCTCAAAAAGACTTAGAAAATGAGAGGATTTTCTCAATTTGGTTTACTAGAAACTTCTTCAATGATCTAACTCACACATCTTCATAGAGTCATGATTCTACAAAACATTATCATGAAACACCAATGAAATTATGTTAACACTGAAATAGAGAAATAGGGGAAACTAATCACATTAGATTGACAAAAAATATTTCGATTTTAATCTATCCAAATAAAAAAGGGAAAATAATTGAAATAATCTTCAATAATATATTCCCAAAACAATCCATGGTAACATTAGGATAGTTGTGATGATATATGTCTATACACTCAATCAAAAATACCTCCTACCTCTTAAAAATATTACACAAATACATAATGACAACATGGAAAAATGCATAGCCATTCCTTTGATAACAGTATTTCAGAAACTATCCTTAGTATCCAGGTCACCAAATAATCGATCTAGTCCTGACATACTCTAAAGGGAGTTCTAGATCCCCATAGGTTGGTCTCTATCACCTGGAATCATACATTATAATTATGGTAATAAATTTGTTACATAATCAATGGATGAATGAGTAATAAGTCATTGTTCGTACAAGGAAAAATCCATAGGGATAAGTGTACTAGAATTCAAACAGTCATAAGTTTATCAATGTGAAACCCCACGATAAAAAAAAGTAGGACAACATCCCATGTCCCATAACACACAACTCTATAGGACTAAGGATCTATAGCTACTACAACATCTATTCCGACCCTTACCCTCACTAAATCCTGAAATAAGATAATCTACAGAAACATGATGTATCATGTACTGTGTGAGCTAAAATTCGAGTGGATTCTAAATAATAATTACGTAATAATATACCAACATTTAATTAAGCAAATAAATATTTCATCTTTAAATAAAAAGACCTGGAAGATCAATGAATACATCAACAAATAAAAATTTACATTCCGATGGATGTAAATTATTTAAAAAATTGTCTTAAGATATATTTTATATAAAATTGCTTATAGTATTTCAGCAAGCATGGTAAAAAAGATCACAAAAAATGGTATATATTTAAAATAGAATCAAATTAGCATCATGATCATATTCCAAGAGGTATGATAGTTCTAGGTTATGAGAACATCACACACTCATGTGATATTAGAAGTAGTGTGCCCACACATCCCTCAAAACGAGCCTGATAGGACTCATCATTACCTTATATAAGAATAAGATGTTGTAATTACAATTTTGATAAGGTTTTAAATAATAAATATGTTTTTAGGGATAATCCAAACTATTGTGTTTATCTTAAATAACTCACTATCTACCTATCCTTTCAAGTTATCATATATAATAAATGATTGGAACTACATTTTATGACTTATTAATATAAAAAAAAAATCAAATTATCCATTTTAAATATCCCAATTTTCAATTTAAAAACTAAAATATGATTTTAATAAAATAATGCCATTTCACGATAAAAATAATGGGTTTCCATCCAATGTAATTTGAAGGAATTTTTCACAAATACTAATTTGAAATAAATTTCATCAAATCAATTTCACAATTAAAATTCCACAATTTAATTTAAAAAATTTCCATCCAATTAAATAACAAACACAAATTCAATAGAAATGGGGGTTTTCCCAAACCCATACCAAATACAATTTCAAATAAAATTCCCCCAATTCAATGGAATTGTTTTTTGAATAAATCAATTGTTTTTTTGAAGGAATTGAATTTAAATTATACAATTTAAGGATAATAAAAATTGTCCATCATAACGGACTAACATACCTCAAGATCACGAGATCTCAAAATAAAAATCCATAATATGGAAACTCAAATTAAGGGTGTCAGCAATGAAGATATAAGAATCAACCTAGGATGTAATATCTAAAACAAAGGCTTTTAAAAATTTAAATAACATAGAGATATTTAAATTCCTTAGGAGGAAAGAGAAGAGAGTGGTATAAATATGTTGGTAAGAAGAAACATATCGGGTAGAGACTGAAAACAATTTACCATTCTCAGATATGCTTCTAAAAGGGAATAGAGGGGACAAAATCGCCTCTTATGAGCCGCTTTGGAAGAATAAAAAATAATACTTCAAAATAAATCTATCGAGCACCTTAAAATATGGTTTTGGATTATTTTTAAAAAAATTGACTAATTATTTTCTATATGAATGCTTTTCTCGATAAAGCCTCATGGTTCGACAAACGATACACCCTAATAGTGTTCCCCATTTAGAAGGGAAGCACATTTTTTTTGGTGGTGGAATTGTGTCTTCAATTGGGTGACTATCCTAGAAACCCTCAATTTCTAGGATTTTAGGGTTTTCCCTTAAAGGGGGCACAGATTAGGAAAACCATGCACCCACCATAGTGAGCAAAAAGCATTCCAAATTTTCAAAATTTTAAACTCAAATATACAAAATGATATCAAACCAAGAAATGAAAAAAAGAGGGGTTTAAGAATATATGAAAATAGTATCTTGATGTTACACTATATCTCCAATAAATCATAATTTAAATTGGAATGGTTCTTTATTAGAAAAAATTATCATGGTGCCTCCATCATTAGTTTTGGATGTGTATTTCTAATTTGGGTTTAAATGAACACATTCCCTATTCATTTAGTATTACTCATAAAAAAATTACAATCTTGTATATACTATACCCAATTTAGATTCCATAAATTTAAAAAACCATCAATCTATAGATATTTAATTACATTAATGGTATCAACACCAAAAAATACACATTGATAACCTAAATGATGAATAAAATCAAAATAGGAACTACAAAATCATACAAAACATATGCATCCATGAAATTATTGCATTATGAAATCAACTATATTTACCCAATAATGAATACAATTTATTTTTACATTAAAAAAAATCCAAAATGAATTCTTTATGAACTATCATATGAAACGTACAGTGTTCTTTAAAATCTAAAAAATAACATCTTAAACAAAAAAATTTCATCTTAATATAAGGCATGTGATACTGAAATTTTTATGCATTGAACAAAATTAAATTACAATAATTCCTTGTTATTTTTATGTTTAAATTGTATTTTATTTATTATTTTAATATTATTTGTTAATATAATTTGAAATTCACTTTCTAAAAAAGTACTGAGTGATTTAAATTTGTGGAATATAAATTGATTATCATTTCTATGATTCATTTCTATAGATAGTTTATAAATAAATCATAAAATTATTTCTATATTTTTTGAAATAATGAATTTTTTGTTACTCATTTGATATAAAATTAAAATTTTCCTATTATTCAATTAATATTAAATTTTAAGGTTTTAAATATTCTGTTAGATTAATTTAAATACAAAAATGATTTTATAATTGAGTTTCTTTGAACATATATTCTATAGAATAAAAATTAAATTAATCACTAAGAATATTAATCTAAAAATATTCTTTTGATGATATAAAAAATAATATGTTATGGGTTTTTTAGATCCTTTGAAAACAAATTATTGATAAAAAATATTCAAGGGAATTTAATATATTTATGAGAATAATAAAATTTAAATGATAAATTTTATTATATTTTAGAAATATTTTTTGGAAATGAATATTCATTTTTTAATATTATATTATTTTAGTTATAATATGATTTTTTATTTATTTTGTTTCTATGAGTATAGAAAAATTGTTTGATGCAACTGCTAAGCTGTTATCATTTTTCTCCTATCAAGAAAAATGGTTGGATTCATGTTTCAAAATTACAAAAATTGTAGATTTCCATATTATTTTCATAAAATCATGTGAGATTATCAATCAAAATTCAGTTTATTATGTGATTTAAAGTATGGTATATCCGAACACGGGAATCTAATTGGCATAATTTGGATGTTTTTTTTAAATAATACTTCTTAAAGAATTATAGAGATGTCATGCAATGATTGGTGTTTATTTAGATGATTAGAATTGTAGATATTTGAGCAGAATCTATATTTTTATGCCAATCAATTTTTTGTGAGTATCCGATGAATCTATAAAAAAAATAATGATTGTATTTATTAAGAGGGTTTTAATTGGTATTATATTTTTAATTATTCAAGAGGAAAAAAATATAATTGACATGTATTTTTTATGATCTCGATCAAGAATACACTACACTGGGTAATTTTTCGGGATGATCACATCAAGATGAAAATATTTGAGTTCCCTTATAAATTTGGGATATGTTTCTAGGAGAAGGTGTTATCATAAATATCAAACTAGACTGAATTTATTTTTTATAATTTTTGGAGATATGGTCAATCAAGATTATATTTTATTCCTCAGTTTAATTATGCAATTTTGGGATATTTTTTTAAAATTAAAAGAGAAATATTGGAGTAAAGAAATTCATGAAATATTTTATGTGTTAAATATGTATTAAAATACTCATTGTCTTTAATAAATTTGTTAAAGTTATATTATCATGTTTAAATAATTTATTGCTGGATTGTTTTTAGTGATTTATAGAATTTTCCAATATTTAAGATGAGTACAATATTAAAAATGAATCTAAAAAGTATTTTTTTTCATGATGAAAGAGACAGTACTGGTGTTTTTAATATGTATACTGGATAATATTAAACAAAGAACATGGATGATAGGGAGGATGAATCATGATAATCTTAAAATAATGAATCTGACATCTATCCAAGATACATGCAGAAAATGCCTATAGTGGGATAAGGCCCACTCATGGACTAAGAAAAGGGCCCAAATTGGAATGAGTATGACCCTATAAACCCAAATCTAGTGTAATCAGTATTATATTGTCATTTTATACAAGAAAGCTCATCCCAAAGGACCTTATAATTTATTCATCACGGTAAACTAGATACATACATGATTCGCATATTAAATTTTAATACTAGAATTACATCAGGTTTTCTTTTAGAATAAAATTAAAACCTCATGAATATAATTTTATATGATTCATAATACCATTCATAGTCTTCTGGGAAAGGAAACCAAGTAAAGGTGAGATCATATTCTTATTAAAAATATTATACAACTGAAACTATCATGAATCAATAATTATAATCATTATGTTAAGGTAAATAACATAACAAACATGAAATTTAGAAAAAAAATATCTATCATGAAAAACTATGTAAAAACCCGTATTGAATATTTAATATATTAAAAAACTATTTAAATAACATAATTTTCATGAATATATAAGTAATAATAAATATCTCATGGTAAATAACTGAACAAAAACGACATCTAAATAACATGTATATAATTAATTATTATGGGATATTCAACATGGAAAGTTAAAAAACTAAAAACACATTAAATTTAAACAATATCTAAGAATAAAATTAATTAAACACATAATCTTATAATATCAAAGACAATAAAGAATTGATAAAATGTAATGAATGGAAATTGATTTCTGAAAGTCGTTTCCACTGAGCAACTTTTATGTAAAATCATTATTGAGGAAATATTTAAAATTGAAACCTAAAATATTACTAATTATTAAATAAAAATTATATAAAATTTCAAATGAGCCTTATATACAACATATAAAAATAATATGGGTGTAATATATCAATATTCCTGAATGAAGAGAAATTGAGAATATGTCCCTTACCATTATGGTAATATTTTGAATCATATTACAAAATAAAGATTAAATGAAACATAAAAACATAATATAATTAAAATATGGAAATTAAATGTTTATCTTTTTAAATTTTCAATACATACACCACAAAAAGAAACAAGTGGGTAATATGGCATATATCCCCCAAAAATAAAAGATAGACTACACATATGTTACCTCAGGCTTACTTTTGGTGATACATGTGTCCACCTCTTCTATAATGGTTTTAATAATGTTAATAATATATAATATAAACATATTAATATTCATAATATCATATGTTACCCTCTTATAGAAACTTATCATGCATTCGTTAACATTATTTCATTGTTTACATTATTTCAGGTGTTAATTACCATGTTTTCACATGCCTAATTTTTTATCAAAAGTTCCAGTAATTTCCCATATAATAAGGATACATATTATTTAATATTATATTTGTGTTAAGAAAATAAATTTCATTATTTTAAACTATTTTATAATCATTATTTATATTTAAACATGCATAATAGAACACATCTGGTAATCGAGACGGTATGACATGAGTACACAAAAATGACATTGTCATTTCCTTTACAAGTGAAAGGGTAAAGAATTAGGTTATATAATTATTTTAAATAATAAATATAATCTCATATATAAAACATATATTTATTAAATATATCGTCAATATATTCCATGTAAATTGAATTTGAAAACAATTCAAATTGCTTCCTGAGGCCGTAGTCCACTATACTCATGAGTAACTTTATCATATTTTAGATGACAAAGAAAATTATATGTAATATGTGATATTATAATTAAAATATATAATAATTTTATATTATATATATATATAATCTGTAAATTCATAACTATACACACTAATGAGGTGCGTGTATAGAAAATGAGTTACATCAGTTTGCAAGGTGACATACCTCTATACACTTGATTGATTATTTTGTTTCAAATTTGATGGAAGATGAAAAGGATGAATGTTATTTGTGTAACACAATAATATCTCAGAATATGGTATATACTAGTTTTAGTATAATTTCTTGATTTAATAATATTCGATTGAGTTGGAAGAAGAAATAAAAAATGATTGTTTAAGAACATTGCAAAATATTCAGATGATCTCCTTATATTTGCACTAAAGAAATTAAAAAAATTATTTCTTAACAACCTAAGGGTTAATGTATTTTGGAAATGTATTTTGGTTTTAATTATTGAGGTATTATATGATCTAAATGGGTTTTTATGTGTGGAGAGGTGTGGAGAGGGGATTATTTTAATAATTGGGGGAGGGGACACACATGAATGTTTTAAAATGATTCCATTACACAAACATTTTTATCATTTCATAGACCAATATAATTGAAAATTATCGTACCTTAGATATTATAGGGTTCATATATTGAAATTATATTGGTGTTATTAATTTTTAGTTCATTTTATGCTTTATAATTTTAGTTATACCCTTGATAAAATAGTTCTTATCTTCATTATAGTGATTAAATTTCACTCCATTTACTAATAAAATTGTTCAAAACTAATTTATTCATTTATATAATATAAATTAGATAATTAAGTATATATAATCCATTTTTACATATTAAATTTATAGAACCTAGAGAGTGCATTTTAAAATTATACACACAGTCATGATGAAAAAGGGAGTTTCCAATGTAATAATTATCATAAGTATATAATTATTTATCAATGATATTAAAAAAAAAGATAAAAATGAACAAATTTTGTTAACATTTAATATAAATGTTCAAATTTTCATTAAAAATAATTTAAAATTTAATTTTCCATTTTTAATTTTTAAAACCAAAAGGAATATTTAAATAAAAATAATAATTTTAAACAATTAATTGAGAAGTGAAATATTTCAAAAGAAATCCCATAAATTCACAATAAAAAATACTATATATTGATTTCAAAAATTATGTTATTTTTATAAAAAAAATATAAAATCTGGAAAAAATAAATTTTAAATTATTTTTACAACCCATAATAAATCTATTTTTTAGAAACAAATTAATTTTTCTAAATATATTTAATTTTATTTTAAATTATTGATATTTTATTCTTAATAAACAAATAATAATAAATTCCACCATTTATTTGGTACTATTAATACTATCTAATTTAATGTAACTGATATATTAGTATATTATATTACAGTAGATTTACAGTTGGGTTTTTGTGTTCCATAGGCTATCCATGAGATTAAACATTAAGAAATATATTTTGTGTCTTATTTAAGCTCATTGTTGTGTGTCACTAATTCTATTAAATAAAATGTTATTTTTATAAAATATGTGGGTTATATATTCTCTCCACTATTAATAAACTTTTTCATCAAAATTTAATTTTATCCTCTCCAATCAAGTGTTTGATATTTTGAAATACTGTTAGGGAAAATCCCATATCATAAAGGGGTTAATAAAAAATCAATGTGATAATTGATAATGGGAAATGTGAAGGTCATATAGAATAACTCATAAATAGGATTCCATGTTGGAGGTAATTGCAGGAAAATGAATATATGGGTACAAAAGAAAAGAGTAAATTAATATAGAGAGTGATAAAGGTCAACGATCAAAATAAAGTAAATTAACAATTGAATGTTAAGGACATAAAAACCCTATATCTATAATGATTTTAAAAACCAATTGATATATCATATATCAATTTAATATGATAACATTTGTTGTTTAAATATCATTTTCCTAATTTTGAGTAATTTTTTTACAATATATGAATAAAAGGAAATATACTTACAAGATATATTTCTATTTTATAAGAAAAATTCCATCATTTCGACATGCCCCATTCAATTTCTAATACATCGGTTACAGTGTAAAATGAATATCCAAAAACAATTTTTTATTCTAGGATCACGGAAATTTAATTTTCATGCATCGTCGGATCCCTAAATGAGTGAGAAGTACTTATGAAAATCTCTAACAATTTTCCAAAAACTATATGTTTTTCACTCATTATACAATATAATACACTAATTACTAATCGTCAACTGCAATAGCATTCGTTAATTAATAATATTTACTTAAAATTTATTTTAAATTATTAAAATGACTTATTAGCAGATATATCACATGGACTACTGGTAATAATTTCACTAGAATGTAATGTGGCTATGGATTCATGCCTTTTGGCATTGATAGATGTGGCAGGTTCCATGCAACATTCAGGTTGACTTTTTTCAAAACCATTTTAATATAATTCCAATAAACCCCAAAATTGTGATGACCTATAATAAATAAAACATTAACTATTTGATAATAATTTAAGGTTACCAATTAATTTAATATTAGTTCTCAAAAAAATATAGTTAAATTCATCCTAAAATTATGTTCTTAATATTTTAATCCTATATGATTTATTTCAAAAAATGATTTCAAAAAATACCCTTGATCATTGTATAATAACATAATATAAATGAGAATAATGAAAGATTAATATTGTGATGTTATTATCATTCTTAAACTCATAAACCAATGTAGGTATACAAAATTCGTATGTTAATTAAGAAATATATGCTTTTAAATTATTAAGAAAATCTTTAGATGTTTAATAATTCTTATAACCGACATAACATTGAAAAATTTTATATAATATATATTTATGGAATCCAAATACATTTTTAAATCCACTATTTTATCTAAAAAATGTCTTTCAATTGTCTTTTGGGTAAACATTTGATGTAGTATTGGACTGTGATAATTTCTTGTATCCCCACAATTAGGTACCTGATCTTTAAAAGGGTCCCTTAGAAGAATTTCATTCCATCCATGAAACTCTTTTAATTTGTCAAAAATTATTTCCACTAAGACCTTTTTTCTAAATGTACAACATTTTCCCAATCCATTGATACATCATCTTCAGTGTCAATTTCCACATCTATGAAATAATGGAAATTGAGCCTCTGCTTTTCCATAATCTCTATCACTCATGCTATCAGTGACCTCCAACCATATCTTAATTGGGTTTTCATGAGTTTGTTTCATTATTGGTTGTTAATCATATTTTAAGATAAATAATTATAAATAATTATGATATCATTCACTATAGTAATTATCCCATTTGGCTTGCCAATGTCCACCCATTTTCCATCATATTAAATGTTATCATGATTCCTTTGACATCCCCCCATTGAATAAATCCAAAAAGTATAGTGTGAGAAAAAATAATCATATTCATATAACACATAATCATGAATAATAACTTATAAAATTTATATATCGTAACTGATTCATATAAATCTAAGATACCATATCTTTATAATATTTCATTTATAATCATAACATATTTAAATAATTCATGATTGTTTTTAAATTAAATGTGAATTTTTTATATTGTATCCCTTAGGAGTGACAAACCTTATGCACTGTTTGGTCCACTGTTGTGTACCAGATAATTCTTAAGTCAAGAACAACATTCATTTTTTTATTACAACTACATACATTTTTTTCCAAACATGAATGTAATTATAATAAAACCTCATAATATCTAACATACATAGAATTTAGGATGCTCTTCTGTACTTATAATCATTTTCTATCATATATATATATGTTCCTAATATATGTTTTCCTAAATCCATCTCCCATATATTCTACTAAACAACGTATGATAAAAATTTCAATGAACCCAAAACTAGTAACCTTAGACCAGGTTTGGATTTACTTCATTGGAATGAGATACATGTAATCACATTACAATTTATGTTATTGTCTTGTAGTTTTGGTTATCTTTATATATATTTTACTCCCATGATAAATTTTAAACATACATTAAAACATAGTATTTATTTTTAGAATAAAATTATTCCCTCTATAATTTCGTTACATACAATTCATAATAAACATAAAGGACTCCAGTAAAATGACAAAAAGCAAGGGTGAACCTAATTTCCAATTAAGGGAAACCCAAAATGGAATATATGAAGATATAATATGCATAATAAACAGGAAAGGGTAAATTAATAAAAACCCATTCCATTTAGTTAATAACATTACTATTTTTAATAGTTACGAATTATCAAAATGGAAATGTAAATAACTAAACACTCATTAAATTTAAATAACCTAACAATAATTAATAAATAAGTAATAATAAATATAGAATTGAAATTAAATAAACATATATTCCATCTAAATAACTCGACTATCAAGAATTGATATGGAATAATAAACATTTCCTGGAATATAATTGAAAACCCAAGATATGTAATAAATAATTGAGAATGAAATTAATCCATATATAATATAACATTAAATAATATTATGGAAATTAATGTATACATTATAAAGAAGTAAATACTTAATTATTGGGGGTAATGATCCCCTGATTAATGTTACCTCTATAGTTATGTCCTTTTACATGGTAATTTATAACTATATAGAAGAACACATTTCAATCTAGATTAATAATTTCATAAAAATACTTTTTATTCATCAATGGGATATATAATTATATTCCCTATGCATCTCTAATAGTATAACTAATTCCACATATATGGAATAATATATTTAATTCATTAAAAATGTTCCTTATCATAAAATTTCTATCTTGATTAAAGAATAATATTTTTTTATTATTTTTATAAGAAAATAAATTACATTAAATGTAGAACACAAAATTTTGAAATGATATAGAGTTTAATAAATTAACATATGCATTATAAATAATATAGTTATTTAGTTGAAATTTAATATCAAATGATGACATGAATGTAAAAGTTTCTGGGGAAAGTAAATAACATCAAAATTTAAATGAAATTTTTTATTTTAATACATTAATTGGTCAAAATGATCATAAAAAATCCATAAGAGAATCAGAATGATATTAATACAATATATCACTAGTGTAGTATACATAAAATAAAATTTTATTTTTTATTAATATAAATATTTCAAATATATCTTTAAAAACATTTATGAGGAAAATTTAATTTTCACTTTGAAAATGTATTATTCAAATAAAAATATATCACAAAGGATTTTGAAAATAATTTTCATTGAAAATATACACAGATACATATAATGTATTTTTTAAAATAATGAGTGTTAATGATGATAAGAAAATTCATACATGTCATGCATGTTAAAAATATTATTTCATTCACATATATTGTAAAAGATAAAAATAAAATATTTTGAAAACAACATGAATATTCATTCCAAATCAGTTTTAAAAATTCAAAAAAATTGAAAAACCCATTAATATTTTTTTTTTATGTTTTTAAAATAATTTTTAAAATATTTTATACATTTTTTTGAAGAAAATAGATTTCTGTCTAAATAGTGAAATGTTGTTATATTTTCATAAAAACCATTTTTTCAAAAACTTTATGCAACAATAAGTTGAAAAAATGTTATTATTACATAAAAAATTCATAATTGGTAAAATGAGAATAAAATTAATGTGGTTAATTATCAATTGATAAAATAATATCCCTAAATTGAAATTCAATCATAAACAATCCTGATTAAATTCATATTGTAAAAGAAACCCCCACATTTATCATAATGATTAATAGAGAAATAATCAATTAATATATTTTGGGTAACAAATTATTATCAACATAAAAATGTTTTAATAAAAAATAATATTATCAAAAATAATTACATATATAATATTAAAATTTCAAAGGTAATGATGATGTAATATAGCCTAATGAAAGTAAATTTAGTAATGAATTTTCATATCCACGTACAAAATTTTATATAAAATCTCAATCAAAATAAAAAATAAAAATTAAAAATATAGAAACAAGAATTTTTAATTATTTTTTATTTTAAATTTAATAATGGATTTATATAAACCTAATAAAATAATGTAGGTGCATAACATTACAATATGCCTTAATAAAGGGATATTGAGACAAAGTCCCTTATCACTACGATGATTTTTGAAATCATAAGCACCGAAAAATAATAAGAGAAAATTAAACATTAAATATCATAGATATGATTATGTTAATTATATAACATTTCAATGTGGAAATATATAATCCAAATAAAATAAACATGTTGTGAATATGTTATACATCTCCCAGAAAAGATTGATATATCAAAAGTAAAACACATCACACTTTTTATTAGTTGAACATTATTTAACCTCACATATAATTGTTTTATGCATGTTATTGATTTATAATAGATACATATTCGTATTTATAAAATCATATATGATATTATAATAACATCTTAACACATGTTTGTTAAATATATTTCATTACAATAAATTTTTAATGTTTTTATTTTCTTGCTTTCTCAAACACTCTTAATTATGATTTTTAAGGTTCGTAAACATATAATATGGTGATATAAATTAAATAATTAAATTAGTATTATAAATATCATTGTTTCATTATATAAATATTTATATTAATTTTTTAATTTTTAAATTTATAATTAGTCACATTGCTTCGCGAAAATAGTAGATTGTATGTATAGATGAGTGACGTTACCATTTCATTAATGGGTGAAAGAGAAAAGAAGTATGTGAGATATTAAAATTTAAAAATAAATAGCATCCCATGTATATTATATACATTCATTAATTTTAAATTTAGTACATTCCTTTTAATGTGTATGGTAAAAATGAACTGTATAAATTCATGAGGCCTTAGTACTTCATACACACGAACAATGAGATTGTAATTTAAACAACAAGGATTGTAATAGGTATATATAATATTATAATTTTATAATTTTTATAATTTCAGAAATATTATATGTAAACAATTAATATTTAATTATATTCAATCATTTGCTTCATTGATAAAAATGAGGCAAACCGATTAGTGAGGTGGTAGTCCACCATACATAAGATCGATGATTTTGTTTCTTGTTTGATGGAAGAAGATATAGATAGAGGCTATGAAACTAAATTAATAAAATAATATTTTATAGGATATAATGGTGTTATTTTAATTTCATCATTGAATAGGATATAAAAAAGTTGAAGAAGATATAAAATAAAAATGATCGTTTAAGAACATCAGTTCTTCATCGGACAACCTCTTTAGGTGTAACGCCGTGACCCCAGTTACCCAGAGTCGGTGCATTATTGCGTAACATTGGAATGATCACAAAAGATCATGTCTCGAAAGACCGATTAGTTTAGTAGCCTTGGAACCACAAGATACATTCATAAATTTTACATTACATCATAAAGTGAAAAATCACAATATCATAGACTCCATAGTCCACACTTCTATCCCCATCAGACTATCCTTATAGGTCAGTCATAAAGTATTTCTTCACATCATGGGAAAATCAAATATATAATGTGGTGAGCTCAGATGCTGAGTAAGGATAATAATACAACGGAAACTTTCATAAATAAACATAAATATTTAAGGCAATGTATAAATAAAAAAATCCTTTTAAACTTGAACATCAACATAATATGGAAAAAATAAAATGAAATAATTCCATTTACTTATTCACATGGATATTCTACTAGTTGAATAATCACCTACAATGTCAATAACAACTTTCATAATGATGGAATGCATAATTCTAGACTATCATAACCACATATCCAATGCTTCGTACGAAGACACTAATTTGTCTCATGAGACCTATCGATGAATCGAGGAGCTATAGAGGGATCCACCCGTTAATTATTAAGTTCAATGCATTCTTTATATGAAAAGGTTTAAACATATCATAAACCTTAACATAATCATATCACATAGAACACGCATAATGGAAACACAAAATTTCCACATTTCAATCACAAAATATCAATAGAACACATTTATATAATAAAAATATTATCAAAACCATTTAAAATTCCAAAATAACAGAAAATTAAAACATGGTATTTATTTTTCATCTAAAAAAAGTTATGGCTTATAGAGGAAGTCGAAACTCAAATAATGGTCACTGCGGCGGAGAAGTTGTTATCGCCGCATACATATGAAAAAAACATTCCCTTTCTTCATTTAGTAAAACGCTTCATATAAAAAAAATTCCTTTTTAATAAAAGTCAAAGTCAAAGGGGTTTGTTCACCGTATAAAAGAAAGTCTTGTATTAAAACAAAATATCCCTCAATGAAAGAAGATTGATACGAAGTCCCTTACCACATGTCTGCATGACTCGATCGATATTTAATCTCTTGAATAATAAACTAGAGTTAATTTATAATTTCTTAAGAACCTTTTTCATGTTAATTATTCCATTTATATCACTTATTACCATGTTATGAACATTATGTAATTATTTAAGTTAATAATGGTTTTTTTTAAATCTTTGGTACTTGAATCAAAAAAAACTTCTTATATTTTACAAGTTGTTCATGTGGTAAAATATAAATTTTATTCAAAATTATATTCATGATATAGATATCATATATATCATACATATTAAGTATATACATTCATTTATAATATTATGTAACATTTAGTGGTAAGAAATGAAATTCACAGTTCATGGAGACGGTAAACCGTACGTACGCGTGAACGCTACTTTCATTTCTATTTCATATTTAATAGAATAAAATCATAATTATATAAAGTTATATTATAATTCCAGTATAATATAATATCTAATATCATTTACTCCATCCTTTATACATCCCATATATGACCTTAACGATTCAAATAACTTTGAGGGGGCGGTAATCCGAACTTCCTAAATTGAAATTATCACATTTACCCAAAATGGAAATCATAAAGATATGACATAAATGAAAAATACAGAAGCATAAGGAAAACATAAACATAATATATATCATATATAAATATAGTTACATCTTAATTTACACCATGAGAGGTGTTAAAAGAAGATTGAACAACCATCGTTTCGTGAGGCAATAATTCGCCACCCACAGAAACAGTATGTTCTTTAACCATTAGATGATGGTGTGTGTAAGTGTAAATCAAATCATTCTCATAAAAACATCCTATTATATTTAATATACTGGTTTTGTTACAAAATAAATTAATAAAAAGAGTTTAAGGGGTTGGAGAAGCAAAATAAAACAAAAGAACATAAGAGAAGACATTACCTTAAATTCGGGAAACTCTTTTTGATTTGAGCCAAAGGCTTACTTGGGAAGACATCTGCCCAAAGTGAGGCTTCTAGGAGTAGGATAGGGAAGTTGATAGATTATTTGGGCAGAGGTTGGCCGAGGAAAATGGCTTTGATTTTTTTAATAAGGTGGTATAGGTGGGGGCCTTTTATAAGAGAAGGGGAGGGGCACTCTTGGAAAGTCAAGAAATGTTACATTATTATATAATGAGTTTCGGATTATAAAGGTCCCAAAATTATATATTTCGAGGATAATGTGATAAGGGTTCTAAATATAATCATCCAATAGGTTTTTCACAAGTCAAAGGCTTAGAGTTTACATTATGTTTTCATTTTATTTAAATCATTAATTAATGAGGTAATCGCTGCATCATCTTGGTGTCATAAAAAATTTAAATTATTTAATGTATAAAAATTATAAAAAAATTATCATGGGGTAGGAAATATTTTTATATTTATACTGACTATTTATAGTCTAATATATAATTTAAATAGACAAAACTAAAATTGTTTTAATTGAGTGATATATACTTTTGTGATACTTTCCCTTTAAAAAAATTATATAATAAAATGTCACTATCCCCCAAAAATGAATCCATGGGGTCCCAAAGATTGGCACAAGGCATCCCATAGCCGTCCATGACACAACAAGTTGCATTATAACACATGTTTGGATCTTTTGTTATTATTATGATATTATTTTATTACCCTTAACTACCCAATTACTAATTAATAACGATAATTAAAGATAATTACTATCATTACTATTCATAATTTAAAAAAACAAGTGTCTTAATTACATAATTTGGACCTTCTAATTCCTAATATGGGATCCATTTTACAAAATTCCAAACACATAAACTGTATTGATTAATTTAAAAATAATTCTCGTTCTCAAAACCAATGACGAGTTTTTAAGAAGTAAAATCTATCAAAGGATTTAATTGTTTTTACATCTAATTGAAAAGTGAAATTACTTCCAATGAACAAAATTTTATTAAGTGATAAAAACATAATTCAACTATACTTTAAAACCAATTAAAATGAAAATCTAACCATTTCAATAAATTGGATGAAAAGACAGTTTGAATTAAAATACAACATTTTTCACTATTCAGAAAAAATGAACATTATCAGAAAAACACCAAAAATTCACCCTATGCTATATTTTATATTCAAAATGCAAAAATGATGTCCATTTTTCCAAATTAAAAGAATATAAGTTTAATTAATAAACTATATAGTTAATTCTCGTTGTCAAAACAAATAGCGTGTTTTTAAGAAACAATATCTAGCAAAAGGTTGACAATTGTTTATGTCCAATTTCAATGTGAAATTAACTATAAGGACCATCATTGGATAAAATGGTAAAAATATATTCTATGAATAGTTTAAAATCACTCAATAGTATAATTTATCACTATAAATTATTTTGATTAAAAATGTTGTTTTTAATTATTGTTTAGTATTTTTCACTATTCGTCAAAAATTGGAAGTACTTATAAAAATACCAAAAATTCAGATTAGCATCATTTATATATTCCAAATCCAAAAATTAAGTTCAATTTGAATAATAAAATTTATAAAATCTCAAAAAGTGGGTATTACTATTCAAAACTGCTACTTTGATTGGTCGCAGTGTGTTAGTATCTTGAACTTGCATACAATGCAAGCCATTGCATTATTGAAAGTGAAGCGTACTATGGAAGCTTGGGGTGTTACATTCTATCCTCATTCAATAAATTGTTTCCTCGCTATTTGAAATTGTTCTTCGAAAATAAAAGGTGGAAAATTGGAAATACCTTTGTGGAAAACCCACATCAGAAATAAGGATAATAAAATTTAGCCTTAATAAGAGGGAAAGAGAAATGAAAAAGTCGCTACCAAATTATGATCATTATTAGGAGAACATTGGTAGAAATTAGAGACATATAATTGGAGGAGAAATGTAAATATTTATAGGGAGTGATTGAGGTCATGAATCACAAAATATTTTAAAATCCAGGGCCTCAAAGACATCAATATATGATGAAAATATCACCAGTTCAACAAAACATAATTCTTTAGGATAAAACATTTTTGTTTTAATATACCTTCCCTAAAGTTTAATAATTAATTTCTTTATATAATTATATATATATATATACTTGACATGTTTAATTTCATCCTTCAACTAATTTATACCAGAAACTCATCATTCACTCAAAAAGACAACAGAACTCAAAAATATTATATTTATAATAATCCTATAAGGTTCTAAATATTAACACATACCATGGAGAAAAATATTTTGTAATAACCAGGGACATCTTGTAGGCTAGTGGTTGGTAATAAAGGAATGTCGCACTATGGTTGTGTGTTCGATTCCTACAGCTTTTTCTGATGCGACGTGTTATCGCCCGACCCACAGGTTGTCCTTTTCCTAAAACAATGGTATTATAAAATTTGAAAAATAATCATAAGAAATGTTTTAACCTTAAATAATACTATTCAAAGTTCAACTTAATACATTCAAAGCATTATAGTTATCCAAAATACTTCTGTCCAAACTCACAGTCCAAATTTTATATGGAAGTTAAACACAATGAAGATCCTTTTTTGTGTAATAACATGTGAATACCATCATCATGTATTCATTTAAAACACTGAAACATCATGAATTAACATAAATCCTTATTGATTACATTCATGTTCCCTTATTCTTTATAGAATACTAGATATACTCCTTCTATCCAAAAATGTGTACAAATCATTAATCAGCTTCAAGGAATTCTAAAATATCCAATATAATTTATCCAAATCAATCAAGTATTATTCCAAAATCACTATCTCGATATCAGAACCATATTATGGTCTATCTTTCTCTCACCCATATATTATCCAAAAAATTAACCTAATATTGGTTCACTTTTCTTGGTTCCACAAAATCTTAAGTCCTTAATGAAATAGTACTGCAGTACAATCCTTATATACTCCATAATTATTATAACCAGTACATCGTTGATACAACACTCAAATGAAATAATTATTTAATAACAACATAAGAACTCTAATCATTCCTCCACTTCTGTGGTAGTATCATAACTTGATGATTATCCAATAACATCATTTGGGACATACTCTGATGATTTGAACATTGGTTTGCGTAGTGACCCAACTCCTTGCAGATGAAGCATTGTACATTTGAAATATTTTTCTTACCCATGCAGTCACACACTTGGTGTCCTTTTTATCCACACTTATAACAAACTCCCATTCCCTTCAGGAAGGTTCCCAGGTGTTTTTTCCCACAGTTATCACATATTGGAAAATTATTATTTTCCCTCTTCCCTTTATCCATCTTTCTCTCTTCCATCCTTTTCTTCTATTGCTTCCCTTAAAAGCCATAGGACTCAGAGAGTTATTTACTTATATTATTAACACATGATACTATTTCTTCATATGATGAGAATACATGGGAGACTATTTCCCTTCTAAATTTTGGCTTAATACTATGAAAGATATGATCCTTCTTACTCTTTGGATCATATGTACTACTGGAGTTCACATTCCTTTTACTGGGCACCATTTCAATACAATGGAATTAACTGTAACACCCCAGGTAAATAAATAATATGACATTTTCATATTTATCCATATTTGCGAATAAAATATTAATGACTTTAAAGGGGACGCTATGCTCGATGGTGTACCCAACACGCAACATCGACTTTCTTGGGAATCTTACGTTGCACTCTAATAATAAAATAATATTATTTTAAATGGTAGTTAACATGTAGCCATTGTAATGGCGGGAAAGGATTGAAATAACTAAAATATGATTATGTATGTTCTTAAATATTTTTACATTTATACAATAAAAGATAAAGGCTTAAAATACGGAAAGAATTAAATTTTAGGCGTATATGCCCTAGTTTTCACTAAAGGTTCACTTATCACCTTTTGATGGAGAACTGTCATTAAATATAGTTTTGTTCACTCTTAAACATTCTTTTGGACCAAATAAAACTCTTATTAAGAATCGGGACATCAAAATTTACTTTGTGTAAATTTTTGGTATCTTTCCGATAAAGTTCATTTTTTTAATGAATATTGTAAAATGTTGTATTTTAATTCAAAACCACTTTTTAATCTAATTTATTTATATGATTAGATTATATTTTTAATTGGTTTTAAAGTGAAATTAGAAAATATTTTTACCATTAAATCCAATAGTGGTCGTTGGAATTAATTTCACTTTGAAATTAGACTTAAACTGGTGTCAATCTTTTGATACTTATTGTTTTATAAAAACACGCTCTTTGCTCTGACAGCGGGAATTAATTATTAAATTAATTAATGTGAATTATATGTTTTGAATTTTGTAAAATAGACTTCATTTTTGAATTCGGAATATCAAAAATAGCTTAGGGTGAATTTTTGGTAATTTTCTGAAAAACTTCAATTTTTGATGAATAGTGAAACCACTAAGTGGTAATTATAAAAGCTGATTTTTCGTTTAAATGAAATTTTACCACTTATGTGTTTTGAATTTCAAAAATCCGACATACATTGTTTTCATTATGAAGTAAAATGTGGTTCAATGGGATAAAAATAATTTTTTTGGTGAATAGTAACTTATTATGTTTTTAATCGCGTTTAGTGGTAATTAGTGTAGTTTAAGGTAAAAATAATGCTTTAATAAAATGAAATGAACTTGACACATGTCCCAACCTCATTGGTTGTGTCATGGCCGACCATGACAAGCCATGGGTCAACTTGGGGACCCCATGGATCCACTTTTGTTGGGAAATGACATAAATTACTTTTTATTTAATGTTAAAGTGAAAATGACACAAACATAATATGTTTTACGAAAACAATTTTTACGTGGGGTTATACAAGTCCAAATTTTGATTATAAATAGTAATTTAAAAGATAAAAAGATTTCCTACATCATAGTAATTTTTTTATAATTTTTAGACATTAAATAAATTAAATTATTTATGACATCATAATGATGCAGTGATGACATCATTATTTAACGATTAAAATAAAATGGAAAGATAATGTAAAATCTATGAACTACACATGTCCAAAACCCATTGGATGAGTGGATTGCGATGCCTTATCACCTTATCCAAGAATTATATCAATGTGGGACCTTTTGAAACCGAAACACATTTTCAAATAAAGTAATATTTCTTACTTTCCAAAAGTGACCCTCCTCTCCTCTTATAAAAGGCCCCCACCTCTACCTCTTTTCCCACACTCCTAAAGCCTTTGGCTCGGCCAACCCCTGCCCCTTTACTCTCCCCACATCCCTCTCATCATCTTAGAGGATTCCTTTTGGTCAGAATCCTTTCAAAGGAAGCCTTTAGGCTCAAATCAAAAGGGGTTACACTTTTAAAGGTAATTCATTCTCTCATGTTCATTTGTTTTATTTTTCTTCTCCAACCCCCTAAAATCTTTTTATTTATTTGTTTTTTAACAACACCAGTATCTTCAATATACTAGGATTTTGTTATAATATTTATTCGAGCTACACTCCCACACAACTACATCAAATGGTTAAAGAACATACGGTTTCTGTGGATGGCGAAATTCTGCCTCCCGAAACGATGATTGTTCAATACACATTTAACACCTTCAAAGGTGCCCATTATGATGTCACTATTTTTATATATGATATATAATATGTTTATGTTTTCCTTAAGCTTCTGTTTTTTTCATTTTGGTCATACCTTTATGGTTTCCATTATGGGTAAACGCGATATCTTCATTTAAGGAAGTGCGGACTACCGCCCCCTCAAAGTGATTTGATTCGTTAAATACCATATGTGGGACGTATAAAGGATGTAACTATGATATTATATATGATATTATACTGGATTTATAATATACCTTTATATCATTATTATTCAATTCTATAAAATACGAAATAGAAATGAAAGTAGCGTTCATGCGTACGTACGGCTTACCGTCTCCATGAACGGTGCATTTCATTTCTTACCTCTAAATGATTATATAATGTTATAAATGCATGAATGTACTGGATATATATGAAATATATTATATCTAAATCAGGAATACAATTCTGGATATAATAAACATTTGACCACACGAACAACATGTAATTGTAAGAAGTCCACTTTCGACTTAAGAACCAAATATCGGAAAAACAAATATTATTAACTTAAATGATTACATAATGTTTATGACATGGTAATAAGTGATATAAAAAGAATAATGAACTAGAAAAATGTTCTTAAGGAAGTAGAAATTAACTCAAGTTTATTATTCAGGAGATTAATGAACGATCGAGTCAAGTCGGACCCGAGGTAAGGGATCCTACAACTCTCTTTCTTTTTAAGTACATTCTTTTATGTAATTTCTTTTAATCTCATCTTTCTTATGATTGGGATGTTATTTTATATTACTCCTACTGTAATTTTTATGTTCATGTGATGAGAGACCCTATTCTATCTCATCAATCCTTTTGGAAGTTTTATGTGGCGCCGTTAGGCTGCCGAGTTTTCGTAAGGGATTTTTCATCTCACTTTTATCCCCGTGAGATTTATGCTACATTTGCCACAATTTCCTTTGAGTGGTGTATGTACTGCCCATTATTCTACTCTTTGTGTAATATACTTTCGTTTATGAGTATTTACATCAATGATTTATTTCCCTTCTTTCATGGGGTGTATGTTTTGAAAGATACCCAAGTCGGTAAGGGAACCTTTCACCCTCCTCTTTTTAAAAGACTTCTTTTATTGGGTCTTTTAATTTACATATTTTTATGTTGGGATATGTTCTCATATATCCTTAATGATGTAAATTTTGTGTCCAAGTGATGAGATACTCTTTTTATCTCTCATCAACTCATTTTGATGTGACGCCGTTAGGCTGTCAAGGGAACTTCTTAACCCAATTTCGATTTCTTTGGGTTCAACATGTAGTCATTGAATATGTCATCCATTTAATATGTGTGAATGACCTTTTATTGTTTTACACTTAATATCCACTTATATTGGGTGTATTTATATTTGTCACACATATTTTTGAGATTGATTTGTCCTTAATTTAAGGATACCTTCTTTATAAGGGATTTCGTCACATTTGACATTTCTATTGAGGGTTCATTGTTGTTATGCACCAATTCACTCTTATATGGTGTATATACTTTCATTTGGAGTATTATATCATGAATCCATTTATTCTCATGATATTATAAAGTTCTGACTAAATGTTATTCCTCAATTATTGTATTCAAGTGTCTCTAATTTTGGTAAAACCCCTTTAACCAAAATATCATTTTAAAAGTTTTAATTATTTGTTCTTATTAATATCCATATTTTCAAAATGGTTTTAAGGATTTATTTATATGGATATTAATGGTTTAAAATGTTAAAAGCTTCAAGGTGGTATGGGACACTTTGATTCAAAAATCTCTTTATTAAATGTTTTAAATGGTTTTGGAAATGGTTTCTTTTTGAATGGATTCATTATTTCAATATCCTAAAATGTTATATTGTGATTGAAATGTGGAAATGTTATGTTTCATTTATTCATGTTTATGTGATATGATTATGTTATGGTTCTTGGGCATTGTTATGAAGAACGGGTGGTTCCGTGATAAACTAAGGGCGGGTGAGCCCGATATAGCTCTCCAATGCATTGGGTAACGCGAAGGAGTGAAACGTTAAGGTTTCTCCGAAGAGATTTTAGGGAATATACTGTGATGGGTATTCCAAACGTAACCAAGAGGGTTACTCCCTACGTAAGAATGTTATGAATGCCTCAAGTTACCTTTATGTCTTATGATTTCTATGATTTATTCATGATTTGATGAGGTAGGTTAAAGTGCCCATGTTTTATGGGTAAATTATGATTTCATTCTTATGTATATATGAACTCATGTTTCCTTTCCATATTTTTATATCCCTTACTGAGCTTTTTATGCTCATCCCAAGTTTTTGAAATGTTTTTCAGGTCAAGGGAAAGGTACATGATAAGATGATAGAGTCAAGGATGTGTTAAGAAAGAATCCATGTTTTATTTTAAATAGGTTTCTGTTGATGGGAAGAATGAATACGGTCTTTTATGTAACCACTTTGTTTAAATGTGGAATGTAATGAAAGTTTCATGATCTAATTCTCTAAAACTCTAAACCTGAAAAGATCCTCAATGTGTAATCTTGTAATAACTCAAGATTAAGTAAGGTTTAAGGCTGGGGCCTTATAGTTGGTATCAGAGGTCTGTTTAGATAACTTTAGAGGTTAGGGTATTCTCTAAGCACAAGTGACATTACCATAATGGTTAGGATTTCAGAAAGAGTACTAGTTTTAGATAAAGTGAATGAGAAAGTATATATTAGTTTTTATCTTACTCATTAGTACATGATGGTTATGTTGATATACTCACACTGACCTTTTTGGTTTTAGTAAATGGCTGGATCTAGCAGGCACCAATGTGACAATGGGTTTGAAGGAAACTGTGGTGGTTCTCTGATTAAGAGACTGGATGAGATGGGGGATTCAATGAGGAATCTCATGGTTGTTCTAAAACAACTATCAAGGAGTCATGATCAACCACTTCAACCTTGGTGAGTTCTCTAATGCATCATGTACGAGATGTCCAACTCGATGTGGAAATTCAGGTAATAATTATTAAGGTAACCATTAGGGTTTATATGATCCTTACGTTTGAGGTAATTATGGGTTATTATATGTTATGATGGAAAATGAAAGGCATGAGATAAACTTGAGGTTAAAATATGTTATGATCATCTTTGAAGATTTTATCTCATTTCGGGGATTGTTTTAAGAATTATATAGTTTTGGAAAAAGGACAACACGCAGACCGTGTGACATCCCGTCGCGTCGGATAAAGCTGCGGGAATCGATCTTGAAACCAAAGTGCGACTGGTATTTATCACCTACCACTGGACTACGTGAAGTCCCTGGTTAGTTTGACTGATTCTTTTTGGTTATATGATTTTATGAATTAAGTGTAAGTTGATTTTGGGTTATTTATGAAAATTATTAACCTATCATGGAGGATATGTGATTAGGTTAATTACCTTTCAATACGAGACTTTAGGAGCAACTGATGTTGTTTGGAGATAAATGTTACGATTTAACTTGGAAGACTATGTGACTAAATCCTTCAAATATTTGGGTTTCAATCTTAGATTGGTTTACTTTGAAGAATTTTATGGACAAATTGTTTATCGGATGGTCCTCGTTGAACTTTGGGTTTTGTTGGAAAAAATTTGGAGATTAAGCATGGATTTTCTTTTTAATGGGTTATCCTTTTCTGGATTATCTGACCTTGTACTAACCTTTTTGGTTTTGGTTCTGGTTAAAGCCAAAAGACATTGGATGTACATAGTTCTCTTTTGTGGATTAGGTGATTCTCTAGAAGTTGATTATATTACTCTTAGTGCGAACAAGTCTCCCTAAATACTCGTCTTTTGGAAAAAAAATATGAGTTTGATTAAGGAATCTAGTAAAAGTTGAAAGTCAACATGATAAGTGATTATGTTTCCTTATGAATAAATTCCTCAATAAAAAGTATCTTAAAACAAAAATGTTGTCTATTAACTTTTCCTACTGGGGAATCGAAGACCGTTTAACCCATCACAAGTTTGTGATTTTCTCGTGGTTAACTTTCTCCTAAATATGTTTTCTATCACTCTCCATCAGAACATGACCCTTTGTTTTTTCCTTCATGTCCATATTTTCATACTTGGAAACCTAGTATGGGTTAACTCGGGTGACCTTTGTACTTATCTTTCTTTATTTTAAAGTGTTTGTTTTACCGACTCTTGTTCCGATGTGGGACGTTCAAGGATGTTTCCAAGCGCAATTTTAAAATTGCGAGGACGCAGTTCCCAAAAGGGGGGAAGGATTTAACACCCCAGGTAAATAAATAATATGAAATTTTCATATTTATCCATATTTGCGAATAAAATATTAATGACTTTAAAGGGGACGCTATGCTCAATGGTGTACCCAACACGCAACAACGACTTTCTTGGGAATCTTACATTGCACTCTAATAATAAAATAATATTATTTTAAATGGTAGTTAACATGTAGCCATTGTAATGGCGGGAAAGGATAGAAATAACTAAAATATGATTATTTATGTTCTTAGATATTTTTAAATTTATACAATAAAAGATAAAGGCTTAAAATACGGAAAGAATTCAATTTTAGGCGTATATGCCCTAGTTTTCACTAAAGGTTCACTTATCACCTTTTGATGGAGAACCGCCATTAAATATAGTTTTGTTCACTCATAAACATTCTTTTGGACCAAATAAAACTCTTATTAAGAATCGGGACATCAAAATTTACTTTGTGTAAATTTTTGGTATCTTTCCGATAAAGTTCATTTTTTTAATGAATATTGTAAAATGTTGTATTTTAATTCAAAACCACTTTTTAATCTAATTTATTTATATGATTATATTATATTTTTAATTGGTTTTAAAGTGAAATTAGAAAATATTTTTACCATTAAATCCTATTGTGGTCGTTGGAATTAATTTCACTTTGAAATTGGACTTAAACTGGTGTCAATCTTTTGATACTTATTGTTTTATAAAAACACGCTCTTTGCTCTGACAGCGGGAATTAATTATTAAATTAATTAATGTGACTTATATGTTTTGAATTTTGTAAAATAGACTTCATTTTTGAATTCG
This sequence comes from Viscum album, assembly GCA_963277665.1. NCBI lineage: Eukaryota > Viridiplantae > Streptophyta > Magnoliopsida > Santalales > Viscaceae > Viscum > Viscum album. The sequence continues at coordinate 1,255,406,042 of OY728141.1, forward strand.
GAATATCAAAAATAGCTTAGGGTGAACTTTTGGTAATTTTCTGAAAAACATCAATTTTTGATGAATAGTGAAACCACTAAGTGGTAATTATAAAAGATGATTTTTCGTTTAAATGAAATTTTACCACTTATGTGTTTTGAATTTCAAAAATCCGACATACATGGTTGCCATTAAGAAGTAAAATGTGGTTCAATGGGATAAAAATAATTTTTTTGGTGAATAGTAACTTATTATGTTTTTAATCGCGTTTAGTGGTAATTAGTGTAGTTTAAGGAAAAAATAATGCTTTCATAAAATGAAATGAACTTGACACATGTCCCAACCTCATTGGTTGTGTCATGGCCGACCATGAAAAGCCATGGGTCAACTTGGGGACCCCATGGATCCACTTTTGTTGGGAAATGACATAAATTACTTTTTATTTAATGTTAAAGTGAAAATGACACAAACATAATATGTTTTAGGAAAACAATTTTTAAGTGGGGTTATACAAGTCCAAATTTTGATTATAAATAGTAATTGGAAATATAAAAAGATTTCCTACATCATAGTAATTTGTTTATAATTTTTAGACATTAAATAAATTAAATTATTTATGACATCATAATGATGCAGTGATGACATCATTATTTAACGATTAAAATAAAATGGAAAGATAATGTAATATCAATGAACTACACATGTCCAAAACCCATTGGATTAGTGGATTTAGATTCCTTATCACCTTAGCCAAGAATTATATCAATGTGGGACCTTTTGAAACCGAAACACATTTTCAAATAAAGTAATATTTCTTACATTCCAAAAGTGCCCCTCCTCTCCTCTTATTAAAGGCCCCCACCTATACCTCTTTTCCCACACTCCTCAAGCCTTTGGCTCGGCCAACCCCTGCCCATTTACTCTCCCCACATCCCTCTCCTCATCTTAGAGGATTCCTTTTGGTCATAATCCTTTCAAAGGAAGCCTTTAGGCTCAAATCAAAAGGGGTTACACTTTTAAAGGTAATTCATTCTCTCATGTTCATTTGTTTTATTTTGCTTCTCCAACCCCCTAAACTCTTTTTATTTATTTCTTTTGTTACAAAACCAGTATCCTCAATATACTAGGATGTTTTTATAATATTTATTCGAGCTACACTCCCACACAACTACATCAAATGGTTAAAGAACATACGGTTTCTGTGGATGGCAAAATTCTGCCTCCCGAAACGATGATTGTTCAATACACATTTAACACCTTCAAAGGTGGCCATTATGATGTCACTATTTTTATATATGATATATAATATGTTTATATTTTCCTTAAGCTTCTGTTTTTTTCATTTTGGTCATACCTTTATGGTTTCCATTATGGGTAAACGCGATATCTTCATTTAAGGAATTGCGGACTACCGCCCCCTCAAAGTGATTTGATTCGTTAAATACCATATGTGGGACGTATAAAGGATGTAACTATGATATTATATATGATATTATACTAGAATTATAATATACCTTTATATCATTATTATTCAAATCTATAAAATACGAATTAGAAATGAAAGTAGCATTCATGCGTACGTACGGCTTACCGTCTCCATGAACGGTGCATTTCATTTCTTACCTCTAAATGATTATATAATGTCATAAATGCATGCATGTAGTGGATATATATGACATATATTATATCTAAATCATGAATACAATTCTGGATATAATAAACATTTGACCACACGAACAACATGTAATTGTAAGAAGTCCACTTTCGACTTAAGAACCAAATATCGGCAAAACAAATATTATTAACTTAAATGATTACATAATGTTTAATGACATGGTAATAAGTGATATAAAAGGAATAATGAACTTGAAAAATGTTCTTAAGGAAGTAGAAATTAACTCAAGTTTATTATTCAGGAGATTAAAGAACGATCGAGTCAAGTCGGACCCGAGGTAAGGGATCCTACAACTCTCTTTCTTTTTAAGTACATTCTTTTATGTAATTTCTTTTATGCTCATATTTCTTATGATTGGGATGTTATTTTATATTAATCCTACTGTAATTTTTATGTTCATGTGATGAGAGACCCTATTCTCTCTCATCAATCCTTTTGGAAGTTTTATGTGGCGCCATTAGGCTGCCGAGTTTTCGTAAGGGATTTTTCATCTCACTTTTATCCCCGTGAGATTTATGCTACATTTGCCACAATTTCCTTTGTGTGGTGTATGTACTGCCCATTATTCTACTCTTTGTGTAATATAATTTCGTTTATGAGTATTTACATCAATGATTTATTTCCCTTCTTTCATGGGGTGTATGTTTTGAAAGATACCCAAGTCGGTAAGGGAACCTTTCACCCTCCTCTTTTTAAAAGACTTCTTTTATTGGGTCTTTTAATTTACATATTGTTATGTTGGGATATGTTCTCATATATCCTTAATGATGTAAATTTTGTGTCCAAGTGATGAGATACTCTTTTTATCTCTCATCAACTCATTTTGATGTGACGCCGTTAGGCTGTCAAGGGAACTTCTTAACCCAATTTCGATTTCTTTGGGTTCAACATGTAGTCATTGAATATGTCATCCATTTAATATGTGTGAATGATCTTTTATTGTTTTACACTTAATATACACTTATATTGGGTGTATTTATATTTTTCACACATATTTTTTAGATTGATTTGTCCTTAATTTACGGATACCTTCTTTATAAGGGATTTCATCACATTTGACATTTCTATTGAGGGTTCATTGTTGTTATGCACCAATTCACTCTTATATGGTGTATATACTGTCATTTGGAGTATTATATCATGAATCCATTTATTCTCATGATATTATAAAGTTCTGACTAAATGTTATTCCTCAATTATTGTATTCAAGTGTCTCTAATTTTGGTAAAACCCCTTTAACCAAAATATCATTTTAAAAGTTTTAATTATTTGTTCTTATTAATATCCATATTTTCAAAATGGTTTTAAGGATTTATTTATATGGATATTAATGGTTTAAAATGTTAAAAGCTTCAAGGTGGTATGGGACACTTTGATTCAAAAATCTCTTTACTAAATGTTTTAAATGGTTTTGGAAATGGTTTCTTTTTGAATGGATTCATTATTTCAATATCCTAAAATGTTATATTGTGATTGAAATGTGGAAATGTTATGTTTCCTTTATTCATGTTTATGTGATACGATTATGTTATGGTTCTTGGGCATTGTTATGAAGAACGGGTGGTTCCGTGATAAACTAAGGGCGGGTGAGCCCGATATAGCTCTCCAATGCATTGGGTAACGCGAAGGAGTGAAACGTTAAGGTTTCTCCGAAGAGATTTTAGGGAATATACTGTGATGGGTATTCCAAACGTACCAAGAGGGTTACTCCCTACGTAAGAATGTTATGAATGCCTCAAGTTACCTTTATGTCTTATGATTTCTATGATTTATTCATGATTTGATGAGGTAGGTTAATGTGCCTATGTTTTATGGGTAAATTATGATTTCATTCTTATGTATATATGAACTCATGTTTCCTTTCCATATTTTTATATCCCTTACTGAGCTTTTTATGCTCATCCCAAGTTTTTGAAATGTTTTTCCGGTCAAGGGAAAGGTACATGATAAGATGATAGAGTCAAGGATGTGTTAAGAAAGAATCCATGTTTTATTTTAAATAGGTTTCTGTTGATGGGAAGAATGAATACGGTCTTTTATGTAACCACTTTGTTTAAATGTGGAATGTAATGCAAGTTTCATGATATAATTCTCTAAAACTCTAAACCTGAAAAGATCCTCAATGTGTAATCTTGTAATAACTCAATATTAAGTAAGGTTTAAGGCTGGGGCCTTATAGTTGGTATCAGAGGTCTGTTTAGATAACTTTAGAGGTTAGGGTATTCTCTAAGCACAAGTGACATTACCATAATGGTTAGGATTTCAGAAAGTGTACTAGTTTTAGATAAAGTGAATGAGAAAGTATATATTAGTTTTTATCTTACTCATTAGTACATGATGGTTATGTTGATATACTCACACTGACCTTTTTGGTTTTAGTAAATGGCTGGATCTAGCAGGCACCAATGTGACAATGGGTTTGAAGGAAACTGTGGTGGTTCTCTGATTAAGAGACTGGATGAGATGGGGGATTCAATGAGGAATCTCATGGTTGTTCTAAAACAACTATCAAGGAGTCATGATCAAACACTTCAACCTTGGTGAGTTCTCTAATGCATCATGTACGAGATGGCCAACTCGATGTGGAAATTCAGGTAATAATTATTAAGGTAACCATTAGGGTTTATATGATCCTTACTTTTGAGGTAATTATGGGTTATTAAATGTTATGATGGAAAATTAAAGGCATGAGATAAACTTGAGGTTAAAATATGTTATGATCATCTTTGAAGATTTTATCTCATTTCGGGGATTGTTTTAAGAATTATATAGTTTTGGAAAAAGGACAACACGCAGACCGTGTGACATCCCGTCGCGTCGGATAAAGCTGCGGGAATCGATCCCACAACCAAAGTGTGACTGGTATTTATCACCTACCACTGGACTACGTGAAGTCCCTGGTTAGTTTGACTGATTCTTTTTGGTTATATGATTTTATAAATTAAGTGTAAGTTGATTTTGGGTTATTTATGAAAATGATTAACCTATCATGGAGGATATGTGATTAGGTTAATTACCTTTCAATACGAGACTTTAGGAGCAACTGATGTTGTTTGGAGATAAATGTTACGATTTAACTTGGAAGACTATGTGACTAAATCCTTCAAATATTTGGGTTTCAATCTTAGATTGGTTTACTTTGAAGAATTTTATGGACAAATTGTTTATCGGATGGTCCTCGTTGAACTTTGGGTTTTGTTGGAAAAAATTTGGAGATTAAGCATGGATTTTCTTTTTAATGGGTTATCCTTTTCTGGATTATCTGACCTTGTACTAACCTTTTTGGTTTTGGTTCTGGTTAAAGCCAAAAGACATAGGATGTACATAGTTCTCTTTTGTGGATTAGGTGATTCTCTAGAAGTAGATTATAGTACTCTTAGTGCGAACAAGTCTCCCTAAATACTCGTCTTTTGGAAAAAAAATATGAGTTTGATTAAGGAATCTAGTAAAAGTTGAAAGTCAACATGATAAGTGATTATGTTTCCTTATGAATAAATTCCTCAATAAAAAGTATCTTAAAACAAAAATGTTGTCTATTAACTTTTCCTACTGGGGAATCGAAGACCGTTTAACCCATCACAAGTTTGTGATTTTATCGTGGTTTACTTTCTCCTAAATATGTTTTCTATCACTCTCCATCAGAACATGACCCTTTGTTTTTTCCTCCATGTCCATATTTTCATACTTGGAATCCTAGTATGGGTTAACTCGGGTGACCTTTGTACTTATCTTTCTTTATTTTAAAGTGTTTGTTTTACCGACTCTTGTTCCGATGTGGGACGTTCAAGGATGTTTCCAAGCGCAATTTTAAAATTGCGAGGACGCAGTTCCCAAAAGGGGGGAATGATTTAACACCCCAGGTAAATAAATAATATGACATTTTCATATTTATCCATATTTGCGAATAAAATATTAATGACTTTAAAGGGGACGCTATGCTCGATGGTGTACCCAACACGCAACAACGACTTTCTTGGGAATCTTACGTTGCACTCTAATAATAAAATAATATTATTTTAAATGGTAGTTAACATGTAGCCATTGTAATGGCGGGAAAGGATAGAAATAACTAAAATATGATTATTTATGTTCTTAAATATTTTTAAATTTATACAATAAAAGATAAAGGCTTAAAATACGGAAAGAATTCAATTTTAGGCGTATATGCCCTAGTTTTCACTAAAGGTTCACTTATCACCTTTTGATGGAGAACCGTCATTAAATATAGTTTTGTTCACTCTTAAACATTCTTTTGGACCAAATAAAACTCTTATTAAGAATCGGGACATCAAAATTTACTTTGTGTAAATTTTTGGTATCTTTCCGATAAAGTTCATTTTTTTAATGAATATTGTAAAATGTTGTATTTTAATTCAAAACCACTTTTTAATCTAATTTATTTATATGATTAGATTATATTTTTAATTGGTTTTAAAGTGAAATCAGAAAATATTTTTACCATTAAATCCTATAGTGGTCGTTGGAATTAATTTCACTTTGAAATTAGACTTAAACTGGTGTCTATCTTTTGATACTTATTATTTTATAAAAACACGCTCTTTGCTCTGACAGCGGGAATTAATTATTAAATTAATTAATGTGACTTATATGTTTTGAATTTTGTAAAATAGACTTCATTTTTGAATTCGGAATATCAAAAATAGCTTAGGGTGAATTTTTGGTAATTTTCTGAAAAACATCAATTTTTGATGAATAGTGAAACCACTAAGTGGTAATTATAAAAGATGATTTTTCGTTTAAATGAAATTTTACCACTTATGAGTTTTGAATTTCAAAAATCCGACATACATGGTTGCCATTAAGAAGTAAAATGTGGTTCAATGGGATAAAAATAATTTTTTTGGTGAATAGTAACTTATTATGTTTTTAATCGCGTTTAGTGGTAATTAGTGTAGTTTAAGGTAAAAATAATGCTTTAATAAAATGAAATGAACTTGACACATGTCCCAACATCATTGGTTATGTCATGGCCGACCATGAAAAGTCATGGGTCAACTTGGGGACCCCATGGATCCACTTTTGTTGGGAAATGACATAAATTACTTTTTATTTAATGTTAAAGTGAAAATGACACAAACATAATATGTTTTAGGAAAACAGTTTTTAAGTGGGGTTATACAAGTCCAAATTTTGATTATAAATAGTAATTGGAAATATAAAAAGATTTCCTACATCATAGTAATTTGTTTATAATTTTTAGACATTAAATAAATTAAATTATATATGACATCATAATGATGCAGTGATGACATCATTATTTAACGATTAAAATAAAATGGAATGATAATGTAAAATCTATGAACTACACATGTCCAAAACCCATTGGATGAGTGGATTTAGATGCCTTATCACCTTATCCAAGAATTATATCAATGTGGGACCTTTTGAAACCGAAACACATTTTCAAATAAAGTAATATTTCTTACTTTCCAAAAGTGCCCCTCCTCTCCTCTTATTAAAGGCCCCCACCTCTACCTATTTTCCCACACTCCTCAAGCCTTTGGCTCGGCCAACCCCTGCCCATTTACTCTCCCCACATCCCTCTCCTCATCTTAGAGGATTCCTTTTGGTCATAATCCTTTCAAAGGAAGCCTTTAGGCTCAAATCAAAAGGGGTTACACTTTTAAAGGTAATTCATTCTCTCATGTTCATTTGTTTTATTTTGCTTCTCCAACCCCATAAACTCTTTTTATTTATTTCTTTTGTTACAACACCAGTATCTTCAATATACTAGGATGTTGTTATAATATTTATTCGAGCTACACTCCCACACAACTACATCAAATGGTTAAAGAACATACGGTTTCTGTGGATGGCGAAATTCTGCCTCCCAAAACGATGATTTTTCAATACACATTTAACACCTTCAAAGGTGGCCATTATGATGTCACTATTTTTATATATGATATATAATATGTTTATGTTTTCCTTAAGCTTCTGTTTTTTTCATTTTGGTCATACCATTATGGTTTCCATTATGGGTAAACGCGATATCTTCATTTAAGGAATTGCGGACTACCGCCCCCTTAAAGTGATTTGATTCGTTAAATACCATATGTGGGACGTATAAAGGATGTAACTATGATATTATATATGATATTATACTGGAATTATAATATACCTTTATATCATTATTATTCAATTCTATAAAATACGAAATAGAAATGAAAGTAGCATTCATGCGTACGTACGGCTTACCGTCTCCATGAACGGTGCATTTCATTTCTTACCTCTAAATGATTATATAATGTCATAAATGCATGCATGTAGTGGATATATATGACATATATTATATCTAAATCATGAATACAATTCTGGATATAATAAACATTTGACCACACGAACAACATGTAATTGTAAGAAGTCCACTTTCGACTTAAGAACCAAATATCGGCAAAACAAATATTATTAACTTAAATGATTACATAATGTTTATGACATGGTAATAAGTGATATAAAAGGAATAATGAACTTGAAAAATGTTCTTAAGGAAGTATAAATTAACTCAAGTTTATTATTCAGGAGATTAAAGAACGATCGAGTCAAGTCGGACCCGAGGTAAGGGATCATACAACTCTCTTTCTTTTTAAGTACATTATTTTATGTAATTTCTTTTAAGCTCATATTTATTATGATTGGGATGTTATTTTATATTACTCATACTTTAATTTTTATGTTCATGTGATGAGAGACCCTATTCTCTCTCATCAATCCTTTTGGAAGTTTTATGTGGCGCCGTTAGGCTGCCGAGTTTTCGTAAGGGATTTTTCATCTCACTTTTATCCCCGTGAGATTTATGCTACATTTGCCACAATTTCCTTTGTGTGGTGTATGTAATGCCCATTATTCTACTCTTTGTGTAATATACTTTCGTTTATGATTATTTACATCAATGATTTATTGCCCTTCTTTCATGGGGTGTATGTTTTGAAAGATACCCAAGTCGGTAAGGGAACCTTTCACCCTCCTCTTTTTAAAAGACTTCTTTTATTGGGTCTTTTAATTTACATATTGTTATGTTGGGATATGTTCTCATATATCCTTAATGATGTAAATTTTGTGTCCAAGTGATGAGATACTCTTTTTATCTCTCATCAACTCATTTTGATGTGACGCCGTTAGGCTGTCAAGGGAACTTCTTAACCCAATTTCGATTTCTTTGGGTTCAACATGTAGTCATTGAATATGTCATCCATTTAATATGTGTGAATGATATTTTATTGTTTTACACTTAATATCCACTTATATTGGGTGTATTTATATTTTTCACACATATTTTTGAGATTGATTTGTCCTTAATTTAAGGATACCTTCTTTATAAGGGATTTCGTCACATTTGACATTTCTATTGAGGGTTCATTGTTGTTATGCACCAATTCACTCTTATATGGTGTATATACTGTCATTTGGAGTATTATATCATGAATCCATTTATTCTCATGATATTATAAAGTTCTGACTAAATGTTATTCCTCAATTATTGTATTCAAGTGTCTCTAATTTTGGTAAAACCCCTTTAACCAAAATATCATTTTAAAAGTTTTAATTATTTGTTCTTATTAATATCCATATTTTCAAAATGGTTTTAAGGATTTATTTATATGGATATTAATGGTTTAAAATGTTAAAAGCTTCAAGGTGGTATGGGACACTTTGATTCAAAAATCTCTTTATTAAATGTTTTAAATGGTTTTGGAAATGGTTTCTTTTTGAATGGATTCATTATTTCAATATCCTAAAATGTTATATTGTGATTGAAATGTGGAAATGTTATGTTTCCTTTATTCATGTTTATGTGATACGATTATGTTATGGTTCTTGGGCATTGTTATGAAGAACGGGTGGTTCCGTGATAAACTAAGGGCGGGTGAACCCGATATAGCTCTCCAATGCATTGGGTAACGCGAAGGAGTGAAACGTTAAGGTTTCTCCGAAGAGATTTTAGGGAATATACTGTGATGGGTATTCCAAACGTAACCAAGAGGGTTACTCCCTACGTAAGAATGTTATGAATGCCTCAAGTTACCTTTATGTCTTATGATTTCTATGATTTATTCATGATTTGATGAGGTAGGTTAAAGTGCCTATGTTTTATGGGTAAATTATGATTTCATTCTTATGTATATATGAACTCATGTTTCCTTTCCATATTTTTAAATCCCTTACTGAGCTTTTTATACTCATCCCAAGTTTTTGAAATGTTTTTCAAGTCAAGGGAAAGGTACATGATAAGATGATAGAGTCAAGGATGTGTTAAGAAAGAATCCATGTTTTATTTTAAATAGGTTTCTGTTGATGGGAATAATGAATACGGTGTTTTATGTAACCACTTTGTTTAAATGTGGAATGTAATGCAAGTTTCATGATCTAATTCTCTAAAACTCTAAACCTGAAAAGATCCTCAATGTATAATCTTGTAATAACTCAATATTAAGTAAGGTTTAAGGCTGGGGCCTTATATTAACTAGGTCAGTTTATGAATTTCAATAAATAATTCCAAACTTGTAAAATACTTAACATAAATTGAATGGTTTATGGATATAATCCATAATTATAAATATGGTTTCTTTGAGAAAGTATATACTCAAAAACCCTTCATAATGATTTGTAAAGAAAATGAAAATTATCCTAAGCATATCCCCCAGGAGTTTCGTAACTAAGAGTGCATTAAGTCCCATTGTCGTGCACCAGTTCCCATTCGAGTGTAGCTCAAAGTGGTGTTTTTGGGTTTTACCTCTAGGTACATCTGTCCCATAGCCACCACTACCTGGTCGTATCCAGACATGGATGTATTTCTCGGAAAATACACAAAATCTATACATTACCAAAATTCTAGGATGTTCTTCTATACTAATCCTCAAAGTATATCTTACGGCTATGTGCTCTAATCAGATTTTATCTAAATATAGCTTCCAAGGTTAGTACAAAACTGCCTCTGATACCAACCATAACGCCCCTTCCCTAGTTACCCAGAGTCGGTGCATTACTGTGTAACATTGGCATGATCACAAAATATCATCTCTCTAAAGACTGATTAGTTTAGTAGCCTTGAAAACACTAGATAAATTCATAAATTTTACATTGCATCATAAAGTAAAAAATCACAAAATCATAGAATCCATAGTCCACACTTCTATCCCCTTCACATTGTCCATGTAGGTCAGTCATAAAGTATTTCTTCACATCCAGGGAAAATAATACATATAAAGGGGTGATCTTAGATGGTCCGTAAGGATAACAATGCAGTGGAAGATTTCATAAATAAACATAAAAATTTAAGGCAATGTATAACTAAAAAAAGCCTTTTAACTTGATCTTCAAAATAATATGGGAAAAATTAAATGAAATAATTCCATTTACTTATTCACATTGATATTCTACTAGTCGAATAATCACATTCAATATCAATAACCACTTTCATAATGATGGAATGCATAAAGCCAGACTATCATAACCGCGTAGCCAATGCCTCATGCCAAGACTAATTGTTGATGATGAACTGTATCTCCTATTCAATATACCAACCCATATGCTACTATATGATGTTGAGAATCATCAACATACAACTCTCAGTATGTAGGAAGCTACGGCGGAGGCGTAGGATAAAAAATGGGGTCTGTAGGCTGAGGTGGGGCAGTGGGAGCTACTGGTAGAGGTGGAGGATAAATAATGGGGTCTGCAGGGGTAGGTGGAGGAGTGGGAGCTTAATTCTAAAATTGTCTTTTCATTTTTGCAAACATAGACTACACCGACTCTCTAATATTTTCCTCCATTGTCGCATTAATATTATGAGCTTCAGCCTCCATGGATTCTATTTTTTTTATAAACCCCCTCAATGTTATAAGTTGAAGAACATGGAAACACTTTTCTTACCCATACACCTGCCGAATATCCTCTTACACGACCAAGATGTTTGGGCCTTCCCAATGCTACAAATAAAATATCTTCCCTCCCAGTAGATGTAAATGTCCCCTCTGAACTCTTCTCCTCAAGAGATTACTGTATTAATTAATTGAACATTTCTGTAATGATTGAAATTATATGAAGAAAATAGTTAACATAAATAAATTAAATAGATATCATACAATCCTCTCAGCTAAGATTCTCGATTCTTCCGAAAGATATTGCCCTTTTTCCCTTCTGAGCTCTCTTCCATTTTTCATGTCTAGATGGAGGGGATAGAGGGGCCACCTCTCCAGAGCTTGAAGACTAAGCTCTAAGTTGTTGAAATTTTTCCGCCATCATTTGTTCTTCCAATAATGCATACCCTCCCCGAGTTAAACTATAATGGTATACATTTTTAGATTGGATCTCCTGATGAGCTTTCCTTGTTTTATATAATTTAAGAATAAGAAATCATTAACAAAACATTAATAAAATCATTTATATAAGAACGTTTATAAAAGTTTTCATTGCCCTTACCAGAAATTACTCTTTTCTTCTACTTTCAAAAAACTTTCTCCACGTGTCTTCATCTATAAAAGGACATATACGACATGGATTATGATGACTCCTATGACCATAAATGAAATCAGATGAGAGGGTTGATTTGAAATCCCTCCATCTCCTGGCATCCAACGAAAAGCATTTCTTCCTGACTCCTCCAGTGTCAGGAATAGAAAATGTCATCTGATTAAGAAGTGGTTAAACATATTATATATACTAGAAACATTAAAAGAATGGTCAAACAATGTCAAAAGATCTTACCAAAATCGTCTCACACAACTGAGAGATAATCGCTTTATCCACGCTTCTCCAATCATCATACAGAATGCTTACTTTTTCTCTTAGCCTGAGTTGCTACAAAAATCTTAAAATCTTTTGCGCTCGGACCTCTAGGAATATCATCATCATCAAACTCAACAACTATCCTCTAATCCTGCAAACGGGAACGTGATAATTTTGGTAAATGTGTGCACACACGTTTACCAACCTTTGAAATCTTTATCGTAGTAGGAGAACGTGAATGTTCATCCCCAAAGGTATAACCAGCAATATGCTCCTCTCCAGAATCATGTAGTTGATCATCTGAATGACCTGTCATTATCCTTCAAATCAAAAAAACAAACGTGAGTTCACAAATATAAAAATTCAAATATTTTAACACTACTTTAATCAGAAATTTGAAAAGTGTACTAAGTTACATAATAGTAAACATTGGTAATACGGTAAGCATGTTAAACAATGGTAATGATGGTAAAGATGGTAAAGATGGTAAAGATGGTAAAAATGGTAAAAATGGTAAACCTGGTAAACATGGTAAACATGGTAAAGTAATTGTTATTGAAAAAAAATAGATATATAATTCATGTAATGGTTATAAACATAATAAAGTAATCTAAACAAACTTAAAACAAACAAAAACATATACTTATTTTGTTTTAAAACATGTTTTAATAAATAAAAAACTTACAATATCTAACATTTACGGAAAAAATAAATGTAAACAAGAAATAAAAAAAATGTTACCTGTAATTTTAGGAATGTACAAATGGATTGTTTTCCCAAATTCCTTCGTCGTGATCGTTCCTTATGGCCCAAACTATGTCTTCAACAAGATCATCATTATGTTCTGTTAATATTTCCATGGAATTAGAGATCTCACATAAATCAGCATATTCATCAAGTTCATCCTCACCAAAATATTGTTTTTTCCCTTGTAAAACAACATCACATTTCATATCTGATTGATATACTACATAGAAAATTTGTTTTTCATGTGTTGCGATTATAAAAAAATCAGTTGTGTCTTCCAATCTATTCAGATTAACACGTGTCATTCCAAATTCATCGTGTCTGACACTATTGTTACCATTAAACCATTTACAGTTAAAAACGGGAACTTTAATTTTATAGTAATCAACCTCTTATATGTCTTTAATCACTCCATAATATGCACTTGATGCAGAAATTGGGTTTTTGTCATTAGCACTCGAAAAATGCATTGCTTCTACCAACACTGATACACCACTATTCTAAACTACACTTCTGTTGTCCTGAGCTTTCGTATGAAATGTATAACCATTAATGTCATAGCCGGACCATGTTATCACATTTAAACATGGACCACCCACTATCCATTTTAATGTCTCTGATACATCTGATCTACCAAGAAAAGTCTTTTTAATACATGACAAAAAAGTTTGGTTGTACCCATTAAGAATCCACATTTCTTTCTTCTTTGGATGACATTGTTTCAACTCATTAATATGAAATGTGATATACGGTTGAGCATCAGCTATCTTATTCAAGATGTATGTTTCTAACTTCTTCATCTGTTCACCTGACAATGAATTGACTTTCAAGCCACGAATCCCCTTTCCTTCATTATTAACTCTTTCATGGCGAGATGGAGGCAAACCAATGTGTTGCGCCGCAGCCAAGTAGCTCATACAAAACTCTGATACCTCCTCAGAAATATACTTTTCAATAATGGAGGCTTCAGGTCGATATAGATTTTTAACATACCTCTTTAATATTTTCATATACCTTTCAAAAGGATACACCCAACGAAGATATACAGGTCCACAAAGCTTTATTTCTTGAACCAGATGAATCATTAAATGCACCATTATATCAAAAAAAAAAGTTGGAGGAAAATACATTTCCAATTGAAAAAGTATAAAAATTGCATCCTTTTCCAAAATGTTCAAAGCATTCACATCAGTCGCCTTGTTACAAATTGAATTGAAAAAATAACACAACTTCATTATAGTCTTTCTGACACAAATGGGAAATATTCCACGCAATGCAACTGGTAGAATTTGTTGCATCATGATGTGACAATCATGTGATTTCATACCTATCAACTTCAAGTCCTTCAATGAGACAAAATTTTATACATTAGAAGAATAACCTTGAGGCACTTTGGTATCATGAAGACACTGACAGCAGCTAATTTTCTCCCTCTTCAGTAATGTATGACAAGCCGGGGGAAGAAATGTTGGTCTTCCTTTAGGAGTGGGAGATAACTCCAAATGTATTCCCATTGATAGTACGTCTAATCTTGCATTCATCCCATAATTAGTCATTCCTTTAATATCTAACAATGTTCCAATCAATGAATCACAGATATTCTTCTCCACGTGCATGACATCAATATTATGTTTAACTTCATGATACCTCCAATATGGTAACTAAAAAAATTGACCTTTTCATCCAAATATGTCTATCATTACCAGATTTCTGTGTCTTTCCCAATGTCACGTCAAGGTTTTTCACCCTCTCAAAATACAGATCAGGGATAAAGGTTTTGGAGCAGTATCAAATTTTTGTGAGCCATTGAATGCCTTCTTTAGTCTTCTATAAGGGTGTTCTATAGGAAAAAACATTTGATGACCCATGTACACTTTTTTCCTCCCATGACGCAATTGACAATATGACGTCTGTTGTTCGCAATTTGGACATACTTTATGCCCTTTAACACTGTATCCAGACAAATTTCTATACGCTGGGCTGTCATTTATAGTGAAGAGAAGCACTGTATGTAGTTGAAAATATTCCATTTTATATGAATCATACACCATAATACCATCATCCCATAACAGTTTTAAATCATCAATCAATGGTGACATGTAAACATCGATATCATTACCGGGTTTCTTTGGACCATAGATCATTGTACACAACATGACATATTTGCGCTTCATACAAACTTCAGGAGAGAGGTTATAAATTACCAATAAAATAGGCCATGAACTATGTGTGCTACTGAGTGTTCGGTATGGATTCATTCCATCTGTGCACAACCCTTGTCTGATATTTCTAATTTCATTTCCAAATGTAGAATATTGCGCATCAATTTTCTTCCATTGTGGACAATCAAGTGAATGACGTATTTTTCCATCACATAACCGCTCTTTAGCATTCCATCTTAACCTTTTTTCATCATGTGAATTAGCAAATAAACTTTTGAAACGATTAATTATAGGAAGATACCAAAATACCTGTGAAGGGAGATTTGTAATCTCTACACCAGCCTGTGATTTTTCTTTCACCTTATACCGTGATGTCCCACATTAAGGAAACTCTGACAGAAATTCATATTCCTTCCTATATATAATGCAGTCATTCGGACAGGCATGTATTTTCTTGTATCCAAATCCCATCGGGCATAATATTTTCTTGGCTTTGTAATGTGAATCTGGAAGATCGTTATCTTCTGGAAGAATGTCTTTCATCAATTGTAGCAGCTTTGTAAAACTTCTGTCACTCCATACATGTTTCGCCTTCAGGTTAATCAATCTTAACACTGCCGACAAAACCGTAAAATATGTACAACTAGGATATAATGGTTTTTCAGCATCACCATATAGACGCACAACTGTCGGTTCTCTCTCAATTTGTTCTGCTACAATATCGTGAATCATTTCTTCAATTCCATCGGAGTTACCATCTTGCGAATCATCATCATCAGTGACATTCCATCCAGTTTCACCATGCCAAATCCAAGGGCTGTAACTCCGATTAAAACCATGACAAATCAGATGATCTTTTATCTCTCTACTTTTCATCTTCATCATATTTAAACATTTCAGGCATGGATAGAAAAAAATGTCACTACTTTGAAAATTTCATTTTTCAAATTCCAAAAAGGCATCAACACCTTCCTCAAATTCATTGCTCATTTGATGTGCCGTAATCCTACATCGACTCATTATTACCTATAACAAATATCAACAAAAATATATATTTTTAAGATAAGACAAATATATGTTTATATGAAAAAATCATAATTTGAATGTAAAACAATTTAAAATATAAAACAAATCTATGGGTATTTAAAAAATATTCTTGAATATTAATTTTAAAACAAAATATAGTTAGATATAATAGTTTTAAATTTCATTGAATCAAAGAAAACCATGACGCCTACATAGTTGACAGAAAATTGGAGAAAATGGAGTAAACCTGAGAATCACCCCCACCCCCTGGACAACCACCCAAACCCTCTGAACAGGCCCCCACCCCCTTGAACAGCCCCCCACACCCACCCACCCCCTTGGACCACCCCTGGACACCCCCCAACCCTCCACAAAGACCTCCACCCCTCTAGACAGCACCCCCACCCCTCCTGGACACCACCCCCACCCTACCCCTTAAACACCCCCCTGGACACCCCCAACCCTTTGGACAGCCCCCCTCCCCACCAGAAAACCCCCAAAACCCTATGGACAAGCCCCCACCCACGTGGACATCCACTCACACCCACCCACCCCCTTGGACACCCACCCGCACACCACCTGTTTCCACATCTTTGATATAACATATTTTTTTTAAAAACGTTTCATGAAATATGATGAACTGTCCAATCTTATTTTTTATGAAATTTTTCTTACTAGAAAGGGTCTTAGTATTGGATAGAATAGTAAATAAAGTGGCATAAAACAGAAATATAATCCTAAAAATGCCTATAATCCAGCTTAAATATTTGAATAAATATGTTTGTAATCAACCATCAAATCCAAATGGTGTATGAGAGAACAATTAGAGAAAAACTTGGCAATGAGAGATCATAGTCATTAAGGGGGGATGATGTCAAAGGAAACAGAAAATCCAATGAACCGAGACCACTTTATGAAGTAATCCATGAAAAAGAAAAACCTATATCAAATAAACTCATAATGTCCACACATTATGTCCACACATTAACATGTGTGAAAAAATATTATTCCCATGCCATTTTGAACAAACTCATTATATCCACACCTTACTATCTTATGAGATATAAAACAAAATCAATGAAGTGGATGATGATATATGACCCCACCCATCAACATCCATACGTATGAGTCAGATATAAAATCAATAATCATTTTATCACAAAGAATACATGGAAAAATGGGTTTAATATCCATTTAAAATGGAATCATATAAATAAAAAAATTATAATTCAATCAATAAATATGATAATACCATGTAATATAAATGGGTTCCAAATGATACTAAATAAATTTCTTGGTATATACCATTCAATGATTATATGTTATTGAAACCATATAAATAATGTGTATATAGTTTAGTCAATAATTTTCTCAATCATTTTATCTATGATATCTTCTTGAACACCCTTCAATCAAAGGAATAGAAAACATGGTATTCATAGTGGATAGTTAAGAAATAAAAATCCAACGATATTCAAAAAGATGTAATAGGGTTTGAAATGGAATAATCTGACCTAGTTTAAACAAAAAAATCGTAAAACATAATTATAGACTATCTGTAAAAAAAATGAACGAAATAAATTCGTGGAAGGCTTACTTGAGTGTTGCGAGCTGAGATCATAGATCCGAGAGGAGTAAAGAAGATAAACGATGAAGCCAAAATTAGTTTAACGCAGGTCGATCGATGAGCCGATTAGGGTTTACCGCACGAGAGAGAAGAGAAGGCAGACTGTCAATCGAAAAATCGTAAATGACAGTCCATGGGGCTTTAATTTTAAAATTTTTTATAACGTCGGTTTTATAATAACTGACGTTATAAACTATGTTTTAAATTTATAACGTCGGTTATTTTAAAACCGACGTAAAAAACCAATGCGTTGGGGATTTTTACGTCGGTTATTTTATAACCTACGTAAAAACCCAAAGCGCGGGGGTTTTTTTACGTCAGTTATTTGATAAATGACGTAAAAAAGGAGATATCTATGCATTTTTTATGTCGATTATAAAATAACCGACGTAACAAAACCCGGAACGATTTGGTTTTTTACGTTGGTTATACAATAACCGACGTAAAAAACCTATAGATAACTCGTTTTTGACGTCGGTTATAAAATAACCGACGTAAAAAAACCCCAACGCTTTGGGTTTTTACTTCGGTTATTTTATAACTGACGTAAAAAACCCCGCACATTGAGTTTTAATGTCGGTTAATTTATAACCGATGTAAAAACCAAACACGCACGATTTGTAACGTCGGTTATTAAAATAACCGACGTAAAAAACCATGTTTCACAGATTATCACGTCGGTTAAATATAACCGACATAAAAAATGGTGACGTAAATAACGTTTTCTGCACTATTGTGTCAATGCCACATTCCAAGACACTATTTTGTCTCATGAGACCTACCGATGCAGCGAGGAGCTATAGCGGGCTCCACCCATCACTTGTTATGTCCAATGCATTCCTTATATGAAAAGGTTTAAACATATCATAAACCATAACATAATTGTATCACATAAAACAAGCACAAAGGAAACATAACATTTCCACATTTCAATCACAAGATATCAATACAACACACCGATATAATAAAAACATTATCAAAACGATTTTCATTACCAAAATAAAAGAAAATTAAAACATGGTATTTAATTTTCATTTAAAAAAAGTTATTTCTTGTAGAGGAAGTCAAAACTCAAATAATGGTCACTCCGGCAGAAACGTCGTTGTCGCTGCACACATACGACAAAAAAACATTCCCTTTTGTCATTTAGTAGAACACTTCGTATAAATAAGATTCCTTTTGAATAAACGCAAATATCAAAGGGGTTTATACACCGTATAGAAGAAAGTCCTGTATTAAAACAAAATATTCATCAATGAAAGTAGATTGGGACGAAGTCCCTTACCTCGTGTCTGAGTTGACTCGATCATTCTTTAATCTCCTAAATAATAAACTAGAGTTAATTTCTACTAGCTGAATGATCCTGTTCATTAGACTCTTGAACACCGCTAGAGCATTGGTTACGCCGAATGGCATAACCAAAAACTCATAGTGGCCATACTGACATATAAAGGTCGTCTTCTTCACGTCCTCATCCAGAACTCTGAGTTGATGATAGCTTGACCTGATGTCTATCTTCGAGAACCACCATGCTCCCTTGAGCCGATCGAAGAGGTCGTCATTCCTCGATAGCGGATAATTGTTCCTCACGGTCACCTGGTTCAGGCATCGATAGTCAACATGGTGAAACACTAGGTCGGATGAATCCCTTGCCCTGCAAGTCCTCTAGCTGTACCCGCAGCTCTCAAAGCTCAGCGGGAGCCATCCGATATGATGGAGTGGATATCGGGGCTGTCACGGGGTACATGTCAATATAAAAGTCTACCTCTCTTCGAGTATGTAGTCCTGGAACGTCATCAAGAAAAACGTTTGCATACTGATCCAACACTCCAGGAAAACTCGGACTCTGTACATCAACTGGTCCTTGGATGAGGCTTGCCAACTGATGAGTGATGGTTTGTGCTCTCCTCTGCGTGAGTCCATCTTGCACTGCAGAGGCTCCCTTCTCGCCGGTGAAGGTGAACCTGCTCCCATCGGCGCAGACACACCGCACCTTGTGCCTAATATAGTCGATCTGAGCATGGACTGTAGATAACCAATCCATGCCCAAGATGACGTCATAAGGCCTCGACACCACTACAAGAAGATCCCAGCCAAATATCTAGCCTCCTAGAGTATACTCACACTTCCAGCACTAGTGAGTAATCGTCGAGTCTGCTCCCGTTGGATTCTCTAGCCGTAAGGATCGAGCCAACGGCTCCGTCGGAATCTCCGAGCTCCGAACAAGGGCAGCGGCAAAAAAAGAATGACTCACTCTTGTGTCTATAAGAACTGCAGCAAGGGTGGAGTAGACACAGATAGTACCTTGAATCATCTATGGCGTGCCGTGGTCGTAGGCCTCCACTGCCTGAAGTTGAGCCTACCTCTGTCTGCCATCTCCCCGTGGTTGGGGTGGGCCTTCTGGTTGCAGTGGTGATAAAGCCTCAAAGCATCGCCCACCACCTGCTGCCCGGCCAGCTCCCCTGCCTCGTCCTCCTACTCTCTACGGACCACAACGTTCGACCCTATGCCTTAGCATGGGTTCCCCCTCAACCGTCTACTACTTCTCTGCACGGTGGTTCGGGAAGTCACGAGCCATGTGGCCCTGCCCACCGCATGTGTAGCAGCACTATGTGCTCCTCAGAAGGTTGGCTCTGCGCCGTGTGCCCCCCACCTCTAAGCCAATGTCCGGAGGTCGTCCACCTGATGTTCTGGTCTGCCTGGAACCCTGTGATGTCTGTCGAATGTCAGCTGTAGATGACTCTGCTATGTGCCACCCTTTGGTAGGTCTCGCTGCTTATGTAGGCTCAGCAAGAAAGATCTATATGAGAAGGGCTCACTCCAGTACTCCTGCCTGAGTCGGAATGCTGAGAGAGATCATCTATGCCCTGATCTCATGCCTCAGTCCCTGGTTGATGGTCCGGGCCTGGAAGAATGATTCACGTACCATGTCCGTCGAATAGCGTGAGAGGTCGGTAAATCTCACCGAGTACTGGGTGACTGTCATGCTACCCTGCCGCATCTGTATTAGCTCCTGAATGAGCACCACACTGAGGGTGGCTGAGACGAACTCTGAGAGTAAGAGCCTCTTAATGTCCGGCCAGAGGAGGGATTCCTCATCATGTACCTGGAGCATCAAGCTCCACCATTTTCCTACTACTGCGTTCAGGGGGCTCGCTGCAACGATCACCGGGAGGTCAGCTGGTGTCGCCACTAACATGAAAACTCATACAACCGCCTCCCGCCAATCCTTGGCTGCCTTAGCATCTGTATCCCTGTGGAACCTGGGTGGTATCTGATGCTGAAACTCATGATGTGCACTAAGGCGACTGGCACTCTCAGCGGTTGGGGTTGGTGGCATCGGTGGCTCGGTGGGTAGAGGTATTGCCAGCACCTCCGTTGAAAAAGGGCCCTGCACCGAGGCCTCATCGTTCGGTGGGATGTCTTCTCGCACAAAGATCTAAACCCTAGCTGGCTGCCATCGTGGGGACATCCTGAAAAGAAACTGGTGCACCACGGTCAAAATAGTATACATGGTGAGCTGACACAAAGTAATCACAAGGAAAACTTTTGAAACAGACATGCAATCAATGTTTTTGTGCAATGAGTTAGAAATTAGAATTCCGGGTCCTGGTGTACGGATACGTCGGCCGCCACACCAATACAGGACTCCCTGGACTGATAACCACACTCAATACCCTTAAAACCATTGTTTCACACAGAAGAAGGATCACAGTCTTGAGTTCTGCAGTAGAACATGACTCCTCTGATACCAATCTGTCACGACCTGTCCTCGGGGCCGATGTTGTGACTACCCCAAGCCCGCCTCCCATAGGCCAGGGGATGGTGACTAGCACTAAAGGCCTTAAATCCCAATAAAAAGGAAAGTAATTTCCTTTATAAAGTAAAAAAACACCATAGTATGCAAGCTGAAATAAACACTAAGTAAACTGGGTACAACTATAAGTGCTGGAAAGTGAATGGGCCAGAATACAAACCCAACTGAAGTAAAGTACAACTGAAAGAAAGTACATCAACTGAAAATTAAACCAGCAATGCCGAGCCGTCCACTAGAAGTCCCACCTGAAGGGTGGGTATATACAGCCTCCTCGCCTCCTCGGGTCCAGTCGTCCGCTCCATGTACGTCCCCCCCAGTGGTCCACCTCCAGGTACCGACTTGCACCACAAGCCTCAACCGCAATCAGCGTTGTCCGTCATCTGCATGCAACACAACGTAGTGCGGGCATAACACGTGCAGGGGTGAGTATATCCTACTCAGTAGGGACCCCAAGCCCCCAGAAGGTCTCCCAGAATCCACAGAGGATATTCCACAAAGGAAAGATACAATCATGATGTAACATCGAACACTGCTTAGGTATATGCCCATACATATACCTAAGTCAAAAATTCCAGTTTGGCTCCAACATCCGAGCCCAAGTTCGATCACATCCACAAAGGATAGTACAACACAATGCACACATGAAAGCACATCCCATTCCACATATAAAAACAAGTCAATCATATCGAAGATAATGATTGAAATTCAAGACTCAGCTGACACAGGTATACTCTTTCGTAAGGTGATAGAGATGATCAGATGTAGCCACAGATTCATCTAAGTTGGGATCCACGTAGGATACTAGACCAGCTAAGCTGTCAGACCCACATAGGATACAAGACCAGATACACTTCCAGACCCATGTAGGATAGAGAACAGAGTCAAACACTGCCAAACCCACATAGGATAAAAGAACAATATTACTGCCAAACCCACGTAGGATATAAGAACAGCAGTCATTGTCGTCCAACCCACAGAGTATGTCAGTACGGTCGTCATCGTTGTTGAACCCATGAAGGATTTCAGTTCAGTCGTCGTCACTGCCAAACCCTGGAGGATTTCAGTGCAGTCATCATCGTCATCGTAGTCACAGCCATCTCTAGGGTTCCTGCACACATCAACTGACACGTAGTCTGGAGTTGATGTATCCAAAATTTCTGTCTCGGCAAAAGGAACTCCACGTGACAGACGGAGCGTCAATCAGACGACTGGTCTGAGAGTTATTGGCTTTTTCGTTCAAGGGGCCCAGTTGGGTTTTAAGTCAAAACCAACACGACCGTACTCCAACTACGTCAAAACCTTGAGTGGAGTAAGCCAAAAGGTCCGTCTCACTATGAGGAATCCAATAAAGTCGACGTCATGTCAATCAGACGTCTGGAGCTCATGTTATAAGCGTTTCCGCTCCGAGGGCCCAGTTGGTTTCATGTTCCAACCAACCCGGCCATACACAAAGATCTCCAAAACCATGAGTGTGATATACCAAAACGACCATCTCGATCCAAGGATCGCATCATAATTGATGGTGCGTCAATCAAAGGATTGTAGCGCATGTTACGTGCATTTAAACGAACCTGTCAGGTTTTAGGGGGGGTTTGGGCCCGGACCGACCCGGCCCAAGACCCCCTGGGTTGGCCCGAACTGGGTCGACCCGACCCGGGTCCAGGTCCGGCCCATCTGGGTGCAGCCCGGCTCGGCTGGCGTGGCCTGGCCCGGCGCGGCTGGTCCAGGCCGGCACAGCACCGCGCGCCGCCTGAGCGCGGAAGGGGGGGAACCACCTCCCCCTTCGACGAAACGGATGACCCATGGGGGCCCTCCCTACTGGGGTTGACCGGGGGTTAAAACCCCCGGTTTTCCATAATTTGGTCGGTCGTAAAGGCTGGCCGGCTCATCCTGCGAGACCGGTTGGTCCCGGCCTCCAGGACACCGGCATCCGGGGGCTCTGGCCGCTCTCCCTTGCTCCACCACAGCCAATGGCCGAGGCCTTGGTCTGATAGGTGTGGCGTGACTGTGTCGCGCCCCTCCGCTGTGGCCCCACTCCGGCCGCGACTTCTTCGTGGTTCTCTGGCGCGGCGCGCCGGCGCCGCGCCCCCTTTGCTGTGGCCCTACTCCGGTCTCGTCTTCGTTCGGCCTCAACGGCGCGGTGCAATAGCGACGCGCTTCTTCACTGTGTTCCTCCTTGTTCCCGTGCAGTGCTGTTGCACTGCGCTGCTTTTGTTCATACCGCAGCAAGAACAATAACAAAGAGGGAGGATGGTCGGTCGTGATCGTGCGGTCCGACCTCCTCCCGTTATAACAATAACAGGGGACCCAAAATAAAAGACGATGGACGACAAAGAATATTCACGAACAAAATTAACCCCTAACTCAAAGAGTTGTCGAACGATGGCCGCGCAGAGAAAAGGCATCGCGGAAGACAGCATCGTGGAACGAGGTTCCGTATACATCTTCGGTGCACATCTGATTAAAGATGCGGCATTTCGTCATTCTCCAAAGAAGGTGTCTCTCACTGGCTGCAGAGAGGTGACGAGAGGCACGACGATTCCCTTGCAATGATGGAGTTCTTCGTCATAGACTCGGTGTTTCTTGGCATTCTTCGACAAGGAAGAATATGTTCCTCAAGAGTGCAAGAGTCCTCTCCTTGATTCCACACACCGAATCACCCCCCCAATAAAATAAGTCATTGTATTATTTTATTAACACACGCAAGCCATTAATTTGAAATTCAAGATGATCTCATTCAATTAATTTACTTAATTGAAGAGAGTTTAATATTCAAATTAATTTTGATGGTTTACTTACCATTAAATTGGGGTGTGGGTGAGTTACACAATTAAGTTCACATCGGAGCTTTTTAGGGATTTGAAGGGGTGGGGCTCGTGTAGTCACCACTTCACTAATATCCTACCTAGTGGAGTCAGGATGTAGTGGGTCCCACTCCGACCACCATGCATAGGATAAAACTACATAGAATAGAAAATAAAAATTGTTGTACAATTTTTTATTTCATTCCTTAGTTAACCAATTTTTTAATAACCTCACCCGACCAAACGCAACTCTAGAAAAGGTGTTTCTAAGAAAATACCAGCACTGCGATTCCATCGGGGCCCTCAGATTTCGATTCCGAGTACCTGTTCAAATGTTAGATAAACCAGATCATTCATTCACTGAACGTACCTGAGGTAAACATCATAAATTGACTCCGGGCACACCGGGCCTCGGAATCAGGTGCCGTCAAGAAACTGTGTACTCGTAAAATCACAATGAAAATTATGAAGAGAAATTTCCCTTGAAATTTATGGGTCTTTACAAGAAGTTACTTCTGGATACTTACCGTATGGAGGGTGAAGCTGATTAATGGTTACTATTGGTCAAAAATATGAATCATGAGTAGGAAATTGATGAGTTGGTAATGAAGGACATCCATAAAATGTTTTTCAATAAATATTTCCCTCGAACCCTCTGTCTTACTAATGAAATGGAATTTCATTACCTCAAGAAAAAAGGTGAAAAATCCATTATATAGTACATGGAAAACATCACAAGGCATACACAATATGCCTTTTGAATTTTTGTTACCCCATAATGGATAGTTGAACTCTTCTTTGGTCATCTAAAACCTAGATTATGGAAAACCCTAACAATCCGCGACATCGAGTTTTATGAGGAAACTGTCTGATGTGCCCTGAAGGTCGAAATGAAAATCGACGAATCTCAGTAGTATAATGGGGATAAGATGCATAAGGTGGAATTTAATTATGGAAGTCAGATGGATAAATACAATGTTGAAATGAAAATCCAGAACCCAACTTGGAAAAGGTGTGGAAAGTATCACCCAATAAATATCTAAAGGGGACAAGGAAATGCTTTAGGTGTGAAGGAGAAGGTCCCTTATCCACTAAATTTAGTCAAAAAAAATATGTGACAATGACAGATGATAGGAATGCTTCGTTCAACCATATACACAATTTTTATTGCTTCAACTACAAATATCCATGTCAAATTGAAAACTAGCTCCCCAACCCATGGGATTTTAGAACCGACCAACAACATCCAAGCAGTAAGGGAATGATTTTTCCATCACTACCGTTGAAGTGAACCCCAAAAATGAGGTGGTGATAGGTATGATTTTTATTAATTCAAGAATAGTGAACATAATTTTTTATTCTAGTTCTATGTATTCTTTTGTATTCAGAATGTTTAGTAGAACATTCCAAACAAATACAAAAATCAGAGATGTAATGATATAAATGGGAATGGAAATGGGGAAACCATTGCATCTCAGGAATATATCTCCTCCCCCTTTCATAATATGTTGATATAAATTTCCCGAAAGACTCATAATACAACCCTTGGTGAAATTTGATGATATTTTTGGAATTGATTGGATTTCCTTATATAGAGCCATCATAAATCTATGTGTGAGGGAAATCACTCTCTATATGGAGAATCGACCCCTGATTATATACAAGAGCAAGGAGGATGATTAATCTTATTTAGCATAATTATACCAAGTGTGGATATTACTTCCCTATCATCATGTGTATCCTTCTATAATGATTGAGTCTTTGGAATAAACCATCCTTTATGACATGACTATTTTTAGGGAATTTGCTTAAGCGTTTGTCGATGAGTTGGCTGGTCATCCTCCTAGAAGAGATGTTGAATTCTAAATTGATCTTATTATTGGGGAATTTCATATATCCAAGACTCAATATAGAATGGATATTTTTGAGATTGAGTAACTAAAGAATTAAATACAGGATTATATGAATAAAGGTCTTATACGATAAATTTATTCACCATGGGGTGAACCTGTCCTCTTTATCAAGATGAAGGATGGGTCAATGCACCTTTTCATTAATTGTCATGATCTCAACAAAATCACGATAAAGAACAATAATACTCTACCATGAATTGATGACGTCTTTAATAAGATACTTGGAGAAAAATACTTCTCCAAGGTGGTTTTATAGGTCAGGATATTACCATGTAAGGGTGAAGAAGGAGGATATCTCTAAGACTGCTTTTTGTACAAGGTGTGGGACTTAAAAATTCATAGTGATGCCCTTCAGAATCACTAATGATCTATAAATATTCATGGAATTAATGAATGGAGTCTTTAGAGGTTACCTAGACAAATATTTGGTAGTATTAATATATGATATTAAAATAAACTCCAATAACAAGGATCAGCATGAGGAGCATCTGAGCAATGTAATATAGACCTTTCAAAATTAGAAAATCTATTCAAATTACAGAAAGTGTGAGTTCTGGTTGAGGAGATCTCATTGTTTGGTCATATCATCACACATAATGGGATATTTGTGGATCCATCAAAGACAACTGAAATTGATATATGGCTGATGCCGACACCGATGACATATATCCATAGATCCTTGGTTTTAGCTAGATATTTTCACTAATTAGTGAAAAACTTATCATGATTGTCCAACCCTTTTACCAACATAACTTGGAATGGAGTAAATGTTTATTGGGGTGATGAATGTGAAGATAGCATTAAGGAGATGAAAAAGAGGCTTATCAATATGCTTGTGCTCACACTCCCACAAGTGGTGAACTTTTTGTGGTATTTAGCGATGCTTCGAAGAAGATCGTGGAATGTGTGTTGGTGAGAAATGACAAATTAATTTCTTATTCTTCAAGGCAATTGAATGTTCATGAGAAAAACTATCCAACACATTATCTGGAGTTGGATGCAATAACATTTGCTCTAAAATTTTGGCGGAATTACCTCCTTGGGGAGAAGTGTAAAATATATACAGATTACAAAAGCCTCAAATATATATTAATAAATAAAGAAATGAAAATGAAACAATGAAGATGATTAGATCTGATAAATTACTATATCTTCTCAATACATTACCACATAGGGAATTTGAAAAAGGTGGTATATTATCTATGAAGAAAATACCCAAGAATTCTACCATCGATTAGAATTGAAAACTATCCAATCTTTTGATAATTGATGAAGATGAAAATTGGAATAATAATGATGGTAACATCATCAATCTGTTCACAAATTATTGTTAAACCATATATTTTGGAATGGTTAAACGATAGTAAAAAAGATGACGTGTGAATTCAGAAGAAAGTGGAAACTATCAGAAAAGGGAAATCCTCAGAGATCAATGTTAATGAAAATAGAATTGTGGGATCTGGGAAAATACTATGTGTTCCATAAATTTCAGAGATAAATACTAAAAATTTGAATGATGCACATTGTTCGAATTTCTCCATTCACCTAGAAAACACAAATATGTATCAAGATACCTGAGATAATTATTGGGTGGATAACATGATGTTGGAGATTTTTGAGTATACATCAAAGTTCCTTGTATTTCAGCAAGGGATGGCTGAGATGCAGAAGCCTAAGTGGATGATGAAACCATTACTCATCCCATCATGGAAATGGGAGAACATAACCATGGACTTTGTCACATAACATATGAATAAATCCAATGGAAACAATGTTATCTAGGATATTGTGGATCTTCTTACAAAGACTTCATACATCGTTGAAATTCAAGAGTATTTCTCATTGGATCAACTAGAACTGATATATATCAGAGATGGGGTAAGGCTCCCTAGAGTACCAATATATATTGTATCTGATCGAGATCCAAGATTCACCTTTATGTTTTGGAGGAATCCTTAACATGATCTGGATACAGAGCTGAACATATGTACCACCTATCATCCTCAAACTGATGGCCAATCTGAGTGCACTATCCAAACATGTGAGGACATTTTGAGAGAATGTTTAATGGACTTCAATGGGTGATGGGATCAATATCTCTCTCTAGTTGAGTTCTCTTAGAACAACATTTTCCAATAAAGCATCCAAATGGATCCTTATAAATCCTTGTATAGGATGATGATCATAAAACAAACATGTTGGGATGATGTTGGGGAGAAAAAACTCATATGTCCAAAAATGGTTAACGAAATGGTGGGGAAGGTTATGAACATCCAGTAGAAAATTAAAGCTACTCAGAGTCGACAAAATAACTATGATGATAATCATCGATGAGACCTAGATTTTGATGTTTGAGACATGGAATTCCACCACATATGTCCATGGAAGAGAGTTATGATATTTGGGAAGAAGGGAAATCTGATTCCAAGGTATAATGGCCATTTTGAGATCCTTAATCGCATTGGTGCAGTGGCCAATCGAATAGAATTCCCACTGAACTTATCTCAAGTAAATTAGGTATTCGATGTATCACTCTTGAGGATGTACATACCAGACCCATCACATATACTCAATCTATGGTGGTACCATTAGATAATGACCTCTATTATAAAGTGAAGCCTGTGAATATCTTAGATAATAGGGAAGACTTTGTATGAATGAATACAATGACCTTCGTGAATGTTTGGTAGATAAACCACAAGTTTGTAGAAGCAATGAGGGAACCCTTGGAAGTAATGACGTTGAGTTACCCAGATCTATTTTAGTGTGGGAAAATGAAATTTTGATTGGAAAATTTCATAAGGGGTGAAGATTGTAATGACGAAAATCCATATTAATGGAAATTACAATTGATCTAATTAAATGTCTTATTATGTAAAATGAATATATTCCATACGAAATTCCTTGGTTTTATGATTCTAGATTTTTATATAGTGTTATGAATTTTGACTTTTTCTAGTATAGCTATTGAACAGTGATCACATGATATGTATAAATATAAGGCTTTAACAAATCAAATTTGTTAAGACAATGGAGGAGATAGACTCATCGAGTATAATTGCTCCATATGAAGCCCATTTTTTAGAGATCGGGAAGGAGGTGGCAACAATGAAATTCAATATTTACCAAACCCAAGATAAGATTCAACATGTTAATCTTGAACAGAACCACCTACGAGAGAATCGGATGTTGATATATATTTCCACTCGAGCGATGTTATCCGAGCCACCCCAATATTATGTTATCATCACACACCTTACACTAAGGTCTTATGCGGTTGTTATAAGGGTTTATGTTACAAGACCCTAACACTATTATTATATGAATTATTTTTGTATAAAATATATAATATACATTCATTTGTTTGTTTTTACATTCTAAATAGTTATTAAATATCACATTATATTTTTTAGTTAATATCCAATTAAGAAATATATTTTGATAGATTAATGGATTATTTCAATTAAATAATATTTTAATAAAATAATATTACTAAATTAATTTTTATTAAATATAATTGATCGTGCTAATTTTTATGAATACAATTATAAATTTTATTAATGTTTGAATGTCGTTTTTTCCAAAACCCATGAATTTTTTATAAATGTGGGTTTTTACGAAAACTTTCAAATATATAGAAAATTATTTAGAAAAAAATTAATATAATTTTTTGAATCAGGGTGTTCAAATTATCAAACTGTGAAATTTTCATATCATTCTGAGACAGTCGAATTTTTGGGTAAAAATTAAATATTTTTTAATTGTATAATGTTTTTTATGAAATCATAATGACCCAGTAGATATGTAATAAAATACAATAAATGGGTTATAACGAAAATATATGTTTTACCATTAAAATTATATGATCTACGATTTTTTTTATTAATTTTATTGTTTCTTAGCAGACCCTCAAGGGAATATAAAAAATTTTAACTTTTAAAATGATTTCGTTGAGAGTGTGACTCAACTACACATAAAAAAGCATAATATTTTAATATGTTCATCATTACTCCTTATAAAATAATTTATTCCACCCCATATTGGTAAAAAATGGGTAAAAATGGTATGGTTTGTGGCATTGATTTGTTTAATGTGTGGTGTCCAAAACTAAAATATTAAAGATTTATCTCTATTTTCATATATAAACCCACCCGTGCTCCGACTTACTCTTTGATAAAATTCATTGGAGATAAACCAACATCTTCCATTCTCTTTCTATAATCCTCCAAAGGCTCCCCAAGCTCCCAAGAATATTCTCACAAACCCCTCCCAAGCCTTTGGTATCATAATTCCATGTAAGGGATTTCGTTGTTTGTCAATTTTTTCCAAATTTCATTATGTTGTTATGCCATTTTTTCAATTAAAACTATTGGGGTATGATTTCCCCCTTCCCCCATACTTCCCTCTATATGATTTAATGATTATATTCCACTTTCTCTCTCATTACTTTCTCCCATGTACACCTCTTACCATTCGGAAATTCCCTGTCAAATTTTTCACTTCACATATATATTAAAGAAATGTTTTGTATTATGAATCTAAATTCCATTACATATGCTCTGACATGTATCTATATGATCCCATTAATTTAAATTTCATGAACATATGATCATAACCCATTTGTCTCTTATCAACCATTTTTATGAATTCTTATGTCCTGTTGTTATTCTTTTGAAATTGCACTGCGATTTTCCAAGCCAAACTCATTGTGTAGTGAATACCGTGTCTATTTCCCTATCAAGGGTATTCACAATTATTCAAATTTAATTATTGATTATATAGTTTCATTTATTAATTTAAAACTCTTTTATCATGGAAAAAATGATGATGTTTAATGAATCCATGTTATATGATACATGTGGCGCACTTATGCATGACATTAAATGATTAAGAATGGTGTTCCCTGATAGCACTCCAATACATTGGGTAAATATGTGTATCATTATAAGTCAATTTAAATTAGGGTTTACTCGTGATAATTCATGTTCAATGAGGTTTTACTCAGGATCCACTTTCAATTAGACTTTGATTATGCTAATATGAGGTTAAAAGTTGAAGTCACATTTCCATGTTATGAAAATCATTCTATATCATGCCTTTATGTTCATGTTTCTTTTATGATCCATTAATATGCCTTTTTCCTAACATGTACTATATTCTTCATTATATTCCTTATTTACTCATTTTCTGGTCTTTATAGCTCACCCATTCTTTGTGCATGTCCCCATGTTATCTTAGGCAATGCTAAGTACGAAGGAATGTGTGTGGTAATGTAAAATATGTTTTCAATAAAGATGTGTATTTCATGTTTTATGTTATTATGTAATGTTAAAAATATCCAAATACAGTAGACATCGTGATATTATATGTTTAATCAAGTGAATATTTTCTGTAAAAAAATATGTTTAAGTGTTAAATAAAAAGCATAGTTGTTATAAAAAACAACCAATTGAAGTACTTCAGTTATGTTGTT
Source organism: Viscum album (assembly GCA_963277665.1). Taxonomy (NCBI): domain Eukaryota; kingdom Viridiplantae; phylum Streptophyta; class Magnoliopsida; order Santalales; family Viscaceae; genus Viscum; species Viscum album. Next base: position 1,255,438,014 of record OY728141.1, read on the forward strand.
TGTATTTAAAAATGTATTTCAATTTATTTGTTATGTGTTTAATCTATAAAAGAACCTCACATTATGATGCTCCAATTTTTTTTAAACTCAATGATGGTTCCATTAGACATTAACTTGATTATAATGAACTCAAAAACAACATTGTTAGGAAAAAGTATCGTTTTCCTCATATAAATGACCAGTTTGATTATCTACTGGGAGAACCATAAATTAAATTATTAATCCTAGGTTTGAGTACCCCTAATTGAAGGTGAAGTGGTAAGATATTACATGGAAGTGATTACATACTATGTACGGTCATTATGAGTTATTTGTTATTAATTTTAGTGGTCCATGAGTAATTGGAAAATAATTGATTATTTTTTATAATATTATAGTTTATTATAATTTTCATGTTGAATTTGATAAATACATATTTATTTTTTTTACATTATTAGAAATTAATTTGTATAAAAAATTCAGTAACTGAGAATTTTGTATACATGAGAATTTATTTCGTTATATTTTTTCTAAAGAGGTCATAACTATAGATCCTATTAAAATTAGTTTTTAATATAGGCCATATCATATAAATGTCACTAAGATTTAATGTAAAAATGGATTAGTGGGTTAATATTGATGTATATTTGAAAAAAATTCTTGATGTTTTAGCTAAATAACTTAACGAAATAAGGAGTAATGTTCAACTAGATAAAAGAACATGATCAATGTTTCAATGAGTTCTAAAATGATTGTATAATGATAAAATGTTTTTTAGGCCAAAAATAAATTTTTAATTAGTTATATATAGTGATTCTTGTTTGAAGGAAATTCATTTTACTAGGATGCAGAATGATCATGTTATTATTTATAACACCTATATATTGATACTACATGACTAGAATTATCCAAATAGTTACCATCATTATACTATATTAATTTCTTACATTAAACGTTATTATATTGAATATATATTGGGGGAATGCGATATATATTGATATAATATAATATTAATGAATATATTCACTCAGAAATAGCTGAACATATGCCATGGAATATTGCTAGAATGGATTAATGATTATTGTTGAAAAAATCAATATCTTATCAAGAAAATAAAACATGGATGGTGATGAATTGTGTCGAAAATATAATTCATTATTGATGGTGTTGGGTCAGGAACATGATCCCTTAAGTAATAATTTATTATATTTTATCCTTGAAATTTTTATTTTAGAAAATTATTAAATTTTTACTCTGATACCAATTCATTAATATTTGTATATTTAATTAAGCAAGACTAGCTGGAAGATCCTGGTTTTCAAGGAAGAGTATTATGGTCCATAAAATAGATATTTCTTGAGTTAAAATTTTGATAAATAAATATTTATCAAATTTAGAATGAGGATATATGCTCCTAGTGATTCTTTATTAATGAAGGAATTGTTATGTGAATCTCATATATCATGATTTTCTATCCAACTTGGTGGTACTATAGTGTGTGTATACTATTTAGAATATTTTTGACTGAATTTATGATGAAGGAAATAGATTGTATTACAATGAATTTTTTTTCTTCTCCAAAGGATAAATATAAATGATGACCACCTTTGTCAATGCTACATCTATTTTCAACTATAGAATGGAAATTAGAAAATATATTCTTGGATATCATGGTGGTATCTCAAAAAATATCATGAGGTAATAATGTGATTTTGATTAATATTGATTGATTAACTATATTTGAACATTTTTATATAATTATGGTTACTATATCATAGCACCAACATGCAAAAAATTAACTTTAATACAATGGTTGATTATATGGGTTCTCTCTTCCCATTATATATGTTCATAATCATATTATTACATCATATTACGTGAAAATAATTTATAATTCAATGGGTATTCAATTGAATATTATGTAAAACATTTCATCCTTAATATTATGGAGAATGAACATGTAAATTTCATATTTTAGATGATATACATTGAAATAAATAAATAAATTTTTATTTATTTTGATTTTAATATATTAATTATGTTTAACTTTTTTATAATAAATTTTTTTATTCATGTATATAAATGTAACCATTTTATGAATTAAATAGAAAATTATGATTATTTTTAGTATAATGGGATGAAGTCTTGTGATGAAATTCTAGGGCCCATAATTGGTGGATGATATAGATGATAAATTAATTATGAATCATCATATCATGATGGAAGAATAGGGTGGGGAAAAGAGTTACATAAATTACTCCAAGGAATACCATTCATATGATGTTATTGAACACATATTTAATAAAATAACTCCATGGAATAGAGTAATGTGTTTCTATAAAAAATGAAAGTCGTTCTAACATTTTATTTAAAAAGTCTATATTTTTGAGATTGTGGGATCATTTCATTATCAATTTTTATTACATATGAGTTTTGTCAGTATCATTATTTTTTCAAGATTTTCTCATAAGAATGTATCTACCTAGTTCAAACTATTTTATTAAGGATAAAGTTACAAAATTATCGTAGATGATATCAAATTAAAAATATTAAATTGAGATTTTAGACCATAAATAGAAGGCACAGTGAAATAAGTTGAGTCACCAAGTTGATGATTTATTGAAGAATCACAATATTTAGGAAACAATATGAGAATCAAAAAATGAAATGAGGGAAGACCCCCTATGTTGTTTAAAAATGTAAAACAATTAGTATACGATTTTTTATAGGGGGAATCAAGTGAAAATGGGTATGCCTAAAAATAAATATATATAATGATTTTTATGTATTAATTTTTTGGATTGATATTCATCATTGTTTTATGTCTTTCTTTATATAATTTTTCAATAAATATGAATATGTTTATTTAATAAATTTTCCTTTACAATTGAATAATGGATATTCCTTAAAAATAAAAATTTATTTTTTCAAAAAAATTATTTTACAACATATCATTCATTTCATGAAACAAAAAAAAAATTTCTTATTTTTTGCAATTTTTCTAAAAAGGTTTAATATTTATTAGATTGTGAAAATGTGGATTTTTAAAAATCTATCAATTAATTTCCGTAAATGATTTATTCATATGGTGAAATTTTCCATAGAATTTGGAGTTAATGTTACATAAAGTAAATATTATTAAAAAATATATATTCATCCATAGTAATCAACATTATATTTAATTTTTTATAATGTACTTTTTATGATTAAATCCTTAATAAACTAAAAATTGTTATCTATTATGTTTTTATAACATATGTTAAAACTAATTCATTTCTGTTATAATTATTTAATATTTTAAAATTAATTCCAACTTTTCAATATTGTGTGTAATATATAGTTCTGAGTTCAACTTAATTTTGGGTTATTATGAAATGTAACCACAGTAAAAATGATTCACCACGGTAAGTGGTAAATATTGTTAATTAATTAAAAACTATGCAAAAAGATCCAAAAAAATAGTAACTTAATTATTATTGGATGTTTTTATTTTAACCATTATGACCTGAGATAAAAAAAATTATATTCCATGTTCCACTTGAAAATAAATAATACATTAATTAAATATTAATTTTTACAAAACTTACTTTTTCCACTACACTCTCTTATAAATGGGAACCTCCTCTCCTTAATTACTCAATCCTTTTGATCAATCCTAATTTCTCAAAAACTACCCAAAATATCACCCAATAATATATTCTAGACAATATAACATAAATAAATCATTATCTTACATATTTTAATATATCATTAGGTCAAAATAATTTTATTCTCTCCCAATATTATAGCCCACATAAAATGATAACATAAATTGTTCGTATGTTTGGACTTCCCTTACGACAATGCGATCAATTTTAATTTCCATCACTACTAACATATATGCTTACAAAGATTTAATAAATAAATATATAACTTTTTTATGCCATTATTATTATTTAATCAGTTTTATATATTACCTACCATGTTACCCATTAAATTAATTGGAAATTATTAATTTCTCCCTTGTATATGTTTGAAAAAAGACCTCCATAAACCAATGTTATTCATGTTTTATCTCTACATTTTATGCATTGGGATTAATATGGAATTAATGAAGAAAATATGAAATTTATCACATATTTATGGTTCTATATATATTAAATATTTTCCATACTATTCCATTTTACCAATTTTAAAATTGAAAATTGCAATCATGCATATGTACATACAATCTTTATTAGGAAACATGTAATTCATTATTCATGGAATCCATACATGGATGGTTTGAAATATTTTTTAATGTAAAGATATGCTAACTATATTTTTTTATTTTTTGGGAAACTGAACCACAAGCCTTTTGACCATTTTCAATGCCCCAATGTTGTTATGAGGTTATAAACTGAAAAACAATATAAAATTTGACATGAACAAAACTATTTTAGTAACCAAATAAGTCACTCTATCTAATGAAAGAAAAGGAACAATAATAATTTAATTAACAATAAAAAGGTTTTTAAAAACCTATAATGATAAAGTAAATTTATTATTTATGAGTTAGAGATGTTCAAATAATGGTGAAACATATGGTTAGGGATTTTTTAAAACATGGTATTAAATTTTTCTATACAAATTATTCCCCCAAATATCCATGTTCTTTAAAATAGTCAAATAAAAATTTCATTTATCCACCAAATATTTTCCAAATTAATTATCAAATTATATTTTATTTTTTTATTTTATAAGGGAAACATAGAAACTTTATTGTAATTTCTATTATATATTTTCATAACAACCTAATAAAATTATACATTATAATGTATATTGATTAAAAATAGTTTCCCATATTCATATATTATATTTATTATGAAAGTTTTTATAAAATTTGGAATTTTTATTTTCATAAAAAACAATTCTATTAGTATTCAAGTAATATTTAATTTTCAAAATATGAGAATAAATTTAGTATTTATTTCTTCATTATAATATAACTGAATGTGTTATTTCTTATGGGATTAAATTTGAATTCATATGGGTTTTATGAATAATGTGAATGAAATATGTGTTTTTTCATTCTCTAATTCTATGATATTTTATATGAATTACAGGTGAGGTCTATCTTGATCTAATAATGACTAAGCCTAATATATCTTTCCAATGCAATGGGTAATGTGATAGGGTTATTCAGTTATAAAATACTTCTAAGAGATAAGGGAATTACATTGATTAGTTATTCAATTTTATGGGATTTATTATCTTGAATTTATTGATAATTTCCCATGGTTACTAAATGAGTGGCATGAAATGTTTTACAAAGTAAATATTATTAATTTTGATGATAATAAAATGACATTACTTATTTCTGGAATGTTTATTCCTTATGATTTTATAATTAATGTTAATGGTTTTTTTCAAGGGAAGGTATTCATTAGTTTATAGGGATTGATGGAAATCCAAATGAAGATTTTTTTTCATTATGATTTCATGAGAAATGTTTCAAGAATTATTTTAAAAAAATATGTATTTTTAATTGAATCATAAAAATATATGGGCGGTTACGTTTTTATAGAGTAAAATGTAAAATTTATTTTGGTTTTCTCGTTCATAAACGCTCCAATAGGTTTCTTTTATTTTATTCCTCATAATGAGCTATGTATTTATCATCCCATATTTTTAAAAGATTTTTAACATGGATTACTGATGCGTATAATCACTAATAATGTTATTTTTATAGATATGTGAGTTACAAAAAAAGGATGGGTTGTTTAATGTATTTTGAAATTTCCACATTATTTTGTAATGTTTAACATAATTTTCTAAAACTAAAACTTGAAACGATCATATAAATTTATGAAAGTAAAAACCTTTTTATTGATCACGTATTTACTTTTTGAATAAGTTATGAGTTTTTACTAGGGTTAATGTGGAATCTAACATATGGTGGTTTATTGATAAGAATCAACATCATACATGTCACATTATTTTAATTTGATGGATATATAGATAAGTAATTTAAAAGTATCACAACATGAGGGGGAAAAATAGTCTTTATAATGGAATATTATTACCAATTAATTTTTTATTTTTCATTTAGTTATAAAAAATTGAAGTTTCATCATATTTTTACTTTTTTATAAATCATTTTTAGATACATTGGAATAAATTTAATAACTAAAAAAATTTACATCAAAAACTTATTATCATCCTATAATTTTAACGTTAGAGCCAAAAGATTAGTTTTTTTCATTTTAATATTTACATGTTAAATACCAATAATTTATTATTTAGATAAAAGAAAGGATCTATCCAAAAATTATGTTTTAATCAGGTTCAAATTACTATATAGATCCTAGAATACTATTATTATTTAGAGATCTTCAATGTTTCTTTGCATACTAAGTTTCATCAATAACTCATTTCTTTAAAAGTATAATAAAATTTAATGATTTTTGTTGTCGTAATTGAGAATTTAATATAAATAATTCTTCTTTATTATTTGGTGGTTATTGACTAGGATAGTAATTTGTGATTCACGGTGTGTGATTTTTGTATCTATATTCAAAAGAAAAAACTGCATACCATAAATGAGAATTATTTTATTTTATTTTATTTTATCTAATTGATATATTTTAGTGTTTATAATTACTAAAATATTTAAAAATTGTTTTTGGTGGGCTTATGTTTCATTCCATGTTTTGTTGAATTTTTTTAAATTTAATTTAAAACATGAATTTTTAATATAGAAATTCTAAAAGTATAATTAGTGTAACAATTTCATATAAAATTTGGTATTGTTTTGACTATTAAAATTTTTTACATTCATTAAATTTTTTCTAAATTCTTTATTTCATGTTTAAAATATATTTGTGATATTATTTTTGAAAGTTCCTTATCAATATAATTTTGAATAAAACCCCCCACCTTTAAATGAGAAATTTAACAAAATGTTCAATTTTAAGATCCATAAAAGGGATTCTTTTTAAATTTTAGGGGAGGTTCATTGTGTAAACATAAAATATTTATTATTTATTATTTTTTAAATTATATTATAAATAATTATTATTTCATGGTATGTAGGTTTTTATTTCAAAAAAAATATACATGTTCATGAGTGGCTAATATTATCATTTTATTTAATATTATTTATAGTAATTATTATTATTTATTTATTTTATAAATTCAAACTTCGATAAATTTTATATTTTTTTGTATCTAATTTTGAATATAATATTTTTTATGATGTTATATAAATAAATAATATTTTTGAGACTTATAAAAAATAAAATATTAAAAAAAATTGTGCCATATTTTTTTTCTTTGGTTATAGTTAATTGATGAGAATGATTTAATTATGAAAATATATATGTCATTATGTACTCATTAATTTAAAAAGATGTGGCAAGTTTAAAATAATAATTTTATTTCAATCATATTATGATTGGTTAGGTTATGATGTATTTCTATGTGTGTTGGCGAAAACATGGAATAAATAGTGAACTTGATGAGATTTTTAGTAGCATGATGAAATCCAATTTAATTCCTCTTAATTATTTTATATTTTATTATAATTATAAAAATGAATTTTTTTTCAAATATCATTTATTTTAATAAATAATAACATAAATTTTTCTTATTTATTTTCTTATTTATTAACAGATTATTTAAATTTGATATTTGAAAAAAAAAATATACAATTGGGGAATAATTATTTTTTATGTTTTATTAAATGATTAATGATGAAAATAATTATATTAATCATGATAAATATTATAAGGAGATATTTTAAATATTTTCATAATATATATTCCTATCAATACATGATAATTTTATTTATCAATGGAAAAAAACTAATTTTAATTAATATTAATGAAATTGGACTAATTTATTACATTCATAGAAAAAATGGTGATTAATTTTTAATGTTTGTTTATAAAATACATATTATGTTATAAATTAATATATCAACTGACAATATTAATAATTTATAAAATAATTCATATATATTATGATTAAAATAAATATTTATTTTTATTATCTCTAAAAATAAAATTTTCATGTGATTATTAAACAAAAAATATTTGATTAAAATATTGATATGTTATTTTGGATTGAGTTAAATTTGTTTTAAATGAAATTATTATGTATCTTTCAAGATATATTACACATAAAAGATAATAATATTTCTTTAGGTACGATTAATTATATATAATGATTTTATTGAAATTAAAAATTATAGGTTTTTTTCAATTAATGAATTTTTTAAATTTTTTATTGATTTTAAAATAAAATATTCATAGGAAAGTTAATAAAAAATTCTATGCATCGAATAAAAAAATTGATGCTTTTTTTAATTTTTAGATGTTTGCTTATATTAGAATCAAATGATATTTTTTGTGAATTGATTTTTATGTGGATATATTATGGTTTTATAGGGTTTTAAGGCTTTCCATGAAGGCTCATATTATACATGAAAACAAGATAAATATATGTCCATGAAAAATAAAAATCCACGATAGGAAAATGATTTTCATAAATTTTTGATGTTTTTTTGATCGTATGAACATTGATGAGGCAATTTACATGGGTGTTTATTAGAAAATGGGCATCCACTAAAAATCTGCATTTAGGTGGGCCATTGATCCAATTATGATCACATTAGGATCAAGAGTTCATGTGATTGTTGATTTTAGAACACTAATGATGATAGTGCACATTTGAGAAGAAGTTGTAGATATATATTGATTAAATATCAATGATTGTTTGATTAATCATTGGGTACACACTGACACATCAATGCACTGACTATGTTTGGATTTCTATTTATGATGGTATTGTTAGGGAGTAAGTCAATATGATTAACTTTTATATATTTGAATGATGCTAATATTTTTCACGAAAATATCTTAAAATTAAAAATATTAAATATTCATGTATTTTTAATCATTTTTCACTATATTTAACTAAACATTATTGACTATAAAATATTATAATATAAATAATTAAAGTAGATCAACATATATGGAAATTATAAATTTCTATGATTCATTTTGAAAATGATTTTTTAGATTTATAGGTTTACCCATACGCATATATTGTGGTCTATATAATGGAAATGTTTTCTATTACATTATGCATGATTGTTTTTACAACTATGTAATGAATGGTGACATGTTCTTAGAGGGTAGAAATCCAATTACATAATGGAAAATTCAACTTCCCACCATCTCTGAAAAGGTAAAGGTGTTGTATAAGGATACATAAAACACTATGTAATAGTACTACATCCACTATGTTAAGGTAAAATGGATCTTTATAATGGTATTTTAGGGACATCATTAGTTACATAATTGTAAGAAGATGCTGCATAAAGTTATGAAAACTGATTCATAATGGTATCATTGTGTTTTAGATATTTACATAAAAGTAAAATTACTTCACATAAGCATAAACCATCATATGTATAAGGGTGAACCAAGGAATTAAAATGAAACATAATGGAGATAAATGTATAAAAAACCAATTCTGTGAGGTTATAGAAGATTATTATCATACTCACACAACAACACCATAGGCTCTCCATAGAACATACTATCTAAATAAAATAACTATTGATGATTTACCATGAAGATTAAATCCTTGATGAATTTGTAAAAAGATCAATATGTTTCTCATCGATGGATTAAAAAAATAATGAATGCATGCTATAGTTGTGTTGAAGTAGTATTGGGGCATACTACCATATCATCCTATTACAAATCTAATTATGATATATCTAGTGAAATCGTTTTTGTTATATATAGATAATACATCTTATTAATCTCATTGTTCCACTATAACCTATATCTTTTACTACCAAAATATTACCTCCCAATTTTATGTTTCTACCACCAAGGTAGCAACTCCAAGAAACTGTGACCTCGAGTTTACAAACAGAGGAAACAATCTTGGCCGAATATATTATCTATTTGTATGTGCATGTAAATATGAATAAATACTGATGTAGATGTATATAAAAAATAGTTGAAATGAATATTTTTAATCCATATAGTGGAAACAAATTAAATTATTACCTACACCATAGGGATTCAATATTTTTATAGGGTTTTCTATGCTATATTATTAAAATACAAAATATCCTCTAAAAGATAATCATGTGGAATTGAAATATTGAAACCATGAACACATAGATAAAATGTGATACTGATGATTATTTATAGGCTAATAAATTTCCTATAAAATTTATGGGGGGTCATTACACATCATGGAAAGAAATTGTGATAGAGAAGAGTGTGATATTTAGTTCTTAGAAACTATATATATTAGTTTATTTTTTAGGTAATTCATATTCATTAACGTTTTAATAAAAATTTCCATTCAAAAATTTTCTTATCCATACCTATAATTTTCAATCATGATATCTTCTCATAAATAATGTAATTGGTTGTCCAGAGGATTGACCTGGGAGGAGGTTTCACTGGATTTCTGAAATATACTCTAATATTATTGTTTCATTAATTAATATTATGTTGAATGTGGGATATGTTTATGGGTTTGGAGAATGTCCATTTAATAAATCCTCTCAATATAATCTCAATTATTGACTTCATATTCATTACCTTTCTTATATTGAACCAAAACTAATCTTATGATAAAGTCAATTTTATAAATCTTAAAAAATGACATATGATGGTTTCAGGACCTATAAGGATCTAATCTCTTGGTTATGGTGTGTAATTGATATTGATTATAGGTTGATGATATGATCTTTATGTAATTGGATTCTATTTGGAATGAATAGTTACATTGAATACAAATTAAAGGATTGTCATTCATGGATGAAATATCAAAAATTAATTATCATATATAATAAAAAATAATAATGGAACACCAATGATGAACCTAAGGACCAATACTTTCCCATCATAACATCATTATTATTTTCATCGTTATGAATGATTTGGTTTTAATGTTACTTTCAATGAATCTAATATTTTACATTATTCCAAATACATTGAAAAAAGAAAACAGAAGAAATATGTTAATTAATATTATTGATTTATCTATTTTGAATATCTAGATGTGAGTCTACCCTTCGCATCGACTGGGTTATACAATGAAATTTTTAGTTTCTTTGGGGCCTCCCTTTAAAAGTTGTTATAAATCATGGAATCATTATTGGGGATCCCATTAGTTATTAAATAACCATTCTCTTTTCACATTGTTAATAGTTTTCAATAATTCATAAAACAAATCAAAATAATGTAAAATATATTTCCTTTATGATTTCAAATATCCTTTCTTATTAATGGGAGAATTAATAATTGGTGAAATAAATATTACCTTAAAATATAGTGAAGTTTCTAAAAAACGTTCTAGTAAACTCTAAGTTTTTGGCATGTAAATGATTAATGTCTTTGTTAAATGTCACGCATACAATGAACTATTGGAAATGGAGATTAAAGTCATTTATGATTATAAAAGAGTAAATTACATGTATAAAGTATCATTGGCCCTTCCTAGTTTCTAAACATATAAAGATGTTCTGGAATTTCTTGAATAATATGCATAACAAAACCATCTCATTATCTATATATAGTCATTCCTTGAAGTGCTATGGTATAGTGATGATGAATTCATTATTTATGATAAGTGTGTGATAAAATTTTATCTTTATAAATTATAGAAGAAATTTTAATTGAAATTTCATCTACCTACCTGTGAAAATGTGATTTCATCATAACCTTTTTATCTCTCTTCAGATTAATAATAAAAAGAATCTACCCAAATGGTTGAATATTATGATAATATGGATGATATTGACTACATAACTAATCATAGTTAAATGAAAATCAAAGAGATAATTTCCATCAACTAATAGATTGAATTTGAAATAACACATATAGATGACCCTTTCTCGAACTCTATATAATTTAATTTTCATGAATATTAATTGATTACCACCTATCAAAATTTGTAATTTGAATATTTTTAAGGAATGTTTTTTCTATAGAGTATAAATAAAATGTATATTCAGATACATAGGAAAAAATTGAGCTACCATAACATGTTAAAGACATAATATATGACATCCCTAAGGATTTCCAAGTGTCTTTTGTTGAGGAATCCAAGATAAGACACTTCTTACATTTAAGGGGAAGGATTCGAAATTGACCCTCATTGTTTAAATATAGAACAAATAAATTTATACTCTAACATTATATATTATTAAATAATTGAATGATAATATCTCAAGAAAGTACTAAATATTTAATAAGAGGATAAAGATATTTATGAAAAAGAAGCGAATGTGAATATGATTTGACCTACGCCCATGATATTAGTTGTACCTCATTTCCATGATGGTGATTTTTGGAACATTATCCTTGTAGTACATTAGAAAATGTACTAAGGGGTTCAAGATAGAATAAATAATATTTTTGGTTCAGGTCTATGAATATCCACCCACAATAAATCTTTGGTTAATAAATATAAATACCCTACTCGAGGTTTAAAAATACCATGTCCCACTTGTGGGGTCAATCAAAGACATATATGCCTTTTGTTTATGATTTAATTATATTTTTTCTTTTTTTATGAAATATATTTATGAATATATAAGGATACAACTCAGCCCCCTCATTATTTTTGATCATTCTTTGTCATAGTCCTTCTATCTTAATTAATGATATTTATAGGACCATGATGATGATAGAAAGACCATCCTTGTAGCAAGGATAAAATGAATGGATATGTCTATAATTTTTTTAGAAAGGTGGTTTCATTATTGAAATCATTATCTTTAAACTTACTTCCTTTGATAATAAATATTTTAACTCTAAAAGTGAATTTTCATTCAGAAACTTAGACAATCTACTTTACCCGACTAATGTAAATGGCACGAATTGTTTTAGAATTATATGATGAAATGTTATTTATTATAATGATTATTAGATATAATTGGTAATATGTATAATTATATTATTAGAGTTAATATAACATTTTAATTTTGAAAATCATAATTTGAGGGAATTTCTCAATTAATGTTATTGTATTTTTTCATCCATTTTAATTATTTGAAATTATAAAATTTTATTTATTTGATTTAATATTATTAATATAGGAAATGAGTGATTGTCAACATTATTATGTTTCCCATTTCAATGAATAATTATAGACTACTTTATTTCAGTAACATGCAAGAGAAAATTTGTTAATTGTAATTAGTTAATTACATATACTTGAATATTCCTTATTTCATGCCAATGTTATAACTCTATAAGGTCACAATTTATATGATTATTCATATTTTTTATTCCTCCTATATTTAATTTTATAATCATATTAATCAATTTTTATATCATAAAATCCTTGAATGAACTACATATGTTGATCCACAATATAAGAAAAATTTATCCATTTCTATAATGTAATTTTTTTAATGATATTTTGATGTTGATTTGTGGTGGTTATGAGATTTAGGGTGTAAGGAATGTATTAAATTTAATTGAATAAGTGTGGGTTTTAAATGTTTTCATTTTGGGAATGTTTAATGAATCAATCATTGTATTTTTATGGTTTTTTCCTTCTTTGAACAAATTGAAATTTGGAAAAAAATAAAAAAATAATAAAATAATGTGTTTTGTCTAAAGAGGATAAAAAAAATATTTGAAAAATTAGTTTGAAATATAAAAAAAATAAAAGAGTATTTAAAATCAAGAATTTCAAAATTAGTTATTATGTATTCATCATTCATGACCATAAATTCAGTTCTTGGAAGGTCGAGTTGTAACATTAAAGGGGATATTTTTACCTCCCTTTAATTTGGATATAATTAATTATTCATTATAATGAAAACCACATTTGAGACAATATTTTTTAAACCATAATCCCTAAAAACCATTATCCTTAGAGTCAATATAACATTGATTTCATTTTTCTTATGATTACTTTAAATTTCATTCTTTACAATGAGGGGAGGTTAACTAATATTTAATATTATAAATATTATAATTTACACTTGGTTTTATTTTAAATAAATTCGAATTTATTACCATTATTGATCCGAAAATGAAAATAATTCAAATCTATGTGAATCATGAATTGAAAATCATAATTAAAGTGACTTGTGATGCTAAATTAAAAGGACTGAGATGGCCTAACATTTTTCAATTTGAAAAAAAATTGCTGATAATATATTTGAATCATGTTCTGTTTAATAGATATTTTTTTTAAATTGAACGATTATTTTCCCATTGTTAATAAATTTTTCATAAAACATTAATTTTTATATATTTGAAACATCCATACCCCCTATGATTTAATAATGAGATTCAATTATTTAGGAGAATCATACTTAATAATAGTGGGAATGGGATTCCATGAGCTCACATTTGAAAATTACAAAATATTTATAATAATTTACAATTATTTTTTGATATTTTTCCCTCTTAATTAATTTATTTTCTTAAAAATGTGGGATTTTCATTTTAATAATTACTATGTTGTAAAAGATGTAAAAATTTAAAATATTAATGTTAAATTTCAAAAATTATAATTATTTGGATTTTTTGGTTTTACCATATTAATGTATTATGGCTTTAGTAAGTTTAAAATTTTCACTACTGGCATAGAGGAGTTTTTTACATCTATATGTGGTAATGAGGCATGTTACGTAAGGGTAGAATCTAATTGTGTAATGTCACGAACCAAATCAGGTAGCCACTAGTACAGGAAAAAAACCATGCCCATGGAAAGGACCGAAGGGCTTTGTCTATCCCCATGGGATATAACAAGTTCTAGGGTATCATTTATCTTTTTATGGGAACAATTAACCTGAATATGTATAAATAAAACATCAAAAGCATTTGGTAAACTCAATCTGAAAAATTCATGCCAACAAGGTTTATACAAAAATCTAGAACTGAATAAATAACTTCAAATGAAACAAAAATGGTCCAAATACATAATGAAATAGTAGGAACATAGACTCAAGGATTCCACATGATAGGGGTTCATCACACACAAGCCGTCTCCACGACTCAGCCCCAAGGATGGTAACTTACACCCCACACCACCATTACCCAAAGTCATTCATTTACCTGTTCCAAGAATAATAAAGTCTAAATACAACCAATGGTTGTATGTAAGGTGTGAGATTATTCCCAATATGATACCACCCAATTATTCCAATGTACATGAAGTAAATATTTAAAAAGAAATATGTTTTAATATGAAATGAAATGCGGGGAAAAATTGAAAGAAATGAAACATTCAATTGAAAATAGTTTTCAAGACAAACTATTCAGAATGTAAACAATTTTAAATTATCATGTCAGCTAATATAATATACTTCCAAACACATGAAAATACTGGGGGAAAACACAATTCAAATGATAAACAAAATCGGGAACACCCCTAAGCACTAGGTAGCCTCGAGGCACATGTACCTCGTACCACGATGGAAATTAACCATAGTAATATCCATTCTCATTCACGAGCCACTAGTATGGAACTTAACCATAACCTATTCTTCCCCAATCACCATCCATATAGTTTTGTTATAGTTTTCATTATCCAAATGCTATGTGAAATAGCGACAAAACACATATGGTCCACTAGTCATACAAGTACATATCCGCCCCACCTAGGTCCCCGGGCTTCCCCCTTTGTGCTCAAATAGTTTCAACATTCTACATAAACCCATATTCATATAAAACACCACTAATAGTCACATATAATCAGTAAATTATCTATAGACATTTTAGATCACTTAATACACACCATAAATCACTTTGATTTTTAAATGAAACAATTTCTCAAAATCCCACATTGTTTTGCACCCAAAACATCCTTAAAACCCACATTGTACACAACATGAACACTTTTCAGTTATCAAAATATAAAATTCAGCCTAATAAAATTTAGTGAAACCAACAAATCAATTTTAGGGAAGCCGAATGTTAACCAAGAAATGATAACTTTGTAAAACATCCATCTACACACAAACATGGAACTTATTGTTCCCATGTTCTACAAGTACTATTATAACACATCTTTATAGAGACAAACAAATGGGAATAAAATTAATAAAATATGGAATCCCTAATTATGATCAATAAAATTAATTATGTATTTATAGGGATTTCCAAAATAAATCCATAAATCATTTATATGAACACCTCTAATTTCTCATGGAATTTTCATTTAATATTCATTTTCAATAAAACCACCACTATTTTTTTTTCAGATCAAATGAAATGAGATAACCATTAAAATATTATAAATACAGCATTATAAGATGCAATGATTTCATAAAAACGGAATCAATTACCAAATTAATGAAAACCCTTGATTTTTTGGGTGAAAATCAAATCGCACTACTGCCGCACCCTGAGGGACCTAGATCAAGCCTAAAACCACAAGAATAGACCAAGAAACCACAAGGTTAATCCCTTGGTTTGAAACCCTACCCTCTGGACATTTTAAAAAACAAGAATAATTAGAATAAAATCTAACCAAAAGGTAATAAAACTCTAAGTAAATGTGAGGAAGAATGAAAGAGACCCATTTATATAAGGGATCTTGAGAAATCTCTCCAAATACACTAGTATCTAATTTTCAAAAAATAAAATAAAATGAGGTTTTAATAAGTCTATGAAGGTAATGCTAGAACAGAAATGAGGGAGAATATTAAGAATTGAATGATCTATGTAGGAATGAAGTTACCTATTCAAATATGGACATTTTGAGACAACCTATGATGTTCTATTCCAAATCATGATGAATACATGATCTAAATAGGTTGGGAGGGTAATGGGAGCACGTCTAGGTTCAATTGACATGGGGTGAGACTTTGAATCACTAAGAAAGAGTATAATTGAATATGTTATTAAATAAACATTTTTTTATAACTAGAAATGTGATTTTGGGATGGCCCAATTTATTAAATAAAAAACCCAAATCCACCATTATTATAGACTCCAAAAGGGTCCAAATTGAAATAGTTGTATTACTAGGTCAGAGGAGGTAATTTAAGAATTGTAATGGGTGAAAATTAATAAAAATGAATTTGTGATAAAGGAAAGAAAATTGGTTTTTAAATCTGGAAATGGTCTCACGGTATGGCCCAAATCAGGAAAACTCACCATTTCCACAAAAAATATTTGGAAACCCACAAAATAAATCATGAATGGAAATTATATGAAATTTACCTTTATAATATGTCATGGATGTGACAATTATCCCCACCATTAAATAATTTATTCCCGAGAAAGTCAACCTGAAGCTTGATTGCAAATCAAGAATGGGTACTCCTCCTTGACCAATGACTTCTTCTCCAATGTCTCATGTGTATCATTCCCATGATTCCAACGAATACAGACCAACATAATTGACTACCCTCAATGAACCTTCTCTTGGGAGTCCACTATTTGCACCTGACACTCAATAAGTTACATGTTTGGCTCCATCTCCAGTTCTTCCCAACTCAGCACACGAGACATATCCAGGTTCAATTATTTCAACTCCGAGACATGGAATACATCATGGATGGATTTCAAATAAGAAGGTAAATACAACCTGTATTCCACCTTAAAAATACTCTCTCTGATCTCAAATGGCCCGAAATTCCTCAACTTTAGCTTTCCTTGCTTCCCAAATTGACGATGGCCCCGACAAGGGGCCACATTCAAGAATACCATGTCACCCACATAAAACTCTTGGTCTCGACGCCTACGATCAACATATGATTTATGATGACTCTAAGATGTCAATAAATGATGCCTGATCATCATTACCTTCTCAGACATCTCCTACACCAGAATCGGCCCCAATAGTGAGGTCTCACCTACCTCTTCCCAATATAGGGGGGCCGACAATGCCGACCATAGAGCGCCTTAAAAGGAGGCATTTGAATTGAGAATTGGAAGCTGTTAGGTTAAGAAAACTCAACCAACCACAAATTGATATCATTGGAACCTCCAATGTCTAGGCCACAATCATGGAGCATGTCCTCCAAAATCTGATCCGCCCGCTCTATCTAACCATATGTATGGGGATGGTATGAAATTCTCATCTTAATATGAGACCACAAGGACTTCTGAAGGAATTCCTAGAACCGAGAAGTAAAATAGTGGTCTCTATCTAATACAACTGCTGATGGAAATCCATGGAGTCTCACCACCTCCTAATGATACAACCGGCCCAAATCATCCACATTAGTTGTATCTCTGATTAGAATGAAGTGGTATGAATTGGTAATACAATCAATCACCACCCAAATCGCATTTTTACCTTGAGGTGTACAAGATAATAAAATAATGAAGTCCATGGAATCCTCTTCCCACTTACAGGTAGGAATGGGTAGTTGATGGCGAAAACTGGAGGGCCTTTGATACTCTTATTTCTCCTGCTAGGATGTGCAACATCTCAACCGAAAGTCCATTGTGTCTTGTCTCATTCCAAGACACTAGATCTTATGATAGACATCAAAATACATCTTAGTGGCACCCAGATGCACAACCTACTGAGACCAGTGGCATTCCTCTATCACCAACTTTCACAGATATAGAGGTACTATTAATTGGCCCTTAAAGTACATGATTCTCTTGGGAGATAATGTCCAATCATCTGATGTCTCCCCACCATGATGAAATAGTTTTTACCCATAAAAAATCTCATCACTAGGCTATTCCCGCTGAATTATCTCCAACAGAGAAGGAGTCAACTGGATTCTTTCCATGAACACACCACAACTATGCTCCCTGGTCTCCACATGCATATGAAAAAAGAGCCCCAAAAAAGTCCATTAATCAATGTATTTCCTCAAATCCTACATTGGACCACTTCTGCTCAATGCATCAGTCTCCACTTTACCCATTCCTGGGTTATAGACAAAGTCAAAGTCCAACCCCTGCAAGTACCCAATCCAACGATGCTACCTCAAGTTGAGGTCCTTCTGCAAGAAGATATAGGAAAGGATTTTTTGATCAAAGTAAACCAAAAAAATCTCCACTAATATGTAGTGATGAAAAGTCTTCAAATAATGAATAACCGCCGCCAACACCATGTCATGGTTCAGGTAGTTCTTTTCGTGTGGTCAGAGTTGGAGAGATCCATACTATACAACTTGATCGTGCTGCATAAGTACACACCCACGACCCATACCTAAAGCAGCACAATAGGCTACATACCCCTTTCCATCCACTAGAAAAATATGCATGAGGGTGGTAGTCAAATTCATCTTCAGCTCCTTGAATGATGCATGACATTATAGGCACCATAAAAACATGACCCCTTTCCGGTTGAGCACAGTCATCGGTGAAAAATCCGAGAGATATCCTAAAAAAATCACCGGTAATAACCATTCAGGCCAAGGAAACTCTTAATATCAAACATATTCTTCTGCTGCTCCCATGACATAACTGCACTAATCATCTCAAGGTCAACTGAAACACCCTTTTTAGATATCACATGCCAAATAAATCTCACTTTCCTGATCCAATAAGTGCACTTTGACAACTTTGCATAGAGGCGGTGATCCCGCAATGTGCCCAAGAATATTATCAAGTGACGTTCGTGTTCCTCTTGACAGCTAGTGTATAATAGAATTTCATCCACGAACATCACAAAGAATGAATAGAGATACTGATAGAACAACCTGTTCATGAGTTCCATAAATACCGCTCGATCGTTGGACATTTCTAAGGGAATGAAAAAAATACTCAATGTGGACGTACCTATATTAGAAGGCTATATTTGGGATATCTGACTCCTTCACCCAGAGTTGATGATAGCCCAAACAGAAGTCTATTTCTAATAACCACTTTTCCTCCTTCAACTGATCAAAAAAGTCATGTATTATGGGCAATTGGTATTTGTTCTTAATTGTTACCTTATTCAGATTTCAGTAGTAAATGCACAACTGTGGGACTCCGTCAACCATTTCTGTGATGAAAATAGTTGTAACCCAAGGAGAGACTCTCAGGAGAATGAATCCTCTGGATTCTAAGTCATCTAGATGTATTTTTAATTCCATTTGATTAGTATGGGAAATGCGATAAGAGGGAAGTGATATCAGTTGTGTTCCCAACGCCAGATCAATCGAAAACTACACATCCCACTCTAGGAGAAAACTTGAGAAATCAACTGGGAATTCCTCTGGAAACTCATTCACTACATGATGTATTGCACCATTAGGTGAATGACCATCATCATCTAGTGCGAGAAATGAAAACTACAAGGTAAGACTTCCAAACTCTGGGAGTAGAGGTTCTTTAATACCTGACCTAAGATCTCATTCTACCCCAAAAACCTAACGACTCCCATCAGGTGCCGTGAAACTCACTCACCCCTATAGATATCAATGTGTGGATGGATGTGTACAAGAAAAACTATGCTAATTATTATGTTAGATTGTTTCATATCTTGAACCAAGAGGTCCCACTCCATAACAACCGCTGACATGGAAAGCACACACGCTGTGCACCTGAGGCCCTACTCCTTCTTATGTCCATGTGGTGTAGCTAACTCCATCATGAAAGGAATCAACTCAATTGGAAAATTCAGAATGTTCAAAAAATGGGCAGAAATAAATTAAACAGCGGCACCAGTATCAAAAATCGCAGTAGCTATAGAAGATGCGATCAGAATGGTACCTTAAACTGTCGACGATCCCGCCTCTTAACCTACTAGTGCTTGGTCCACTACATCGAGATATATGGTTTCTACCTAAGGAGATCCTCTAGACATTGGTCATTCCAGGAACTAGATCTACCCCGAATATGGCTCATCCCTATCACCACTGCCTCCTAATCGAGATCCCTCAGTCCACGATGGCTTGGAGTGTGCTGTCACTCCTCTTGACACCACTGACCCTGCCACATAATGTAGTGGACGTCCACCATGCCAAAGTGATAAAAATGCTCCAAACCACCACAGAGCTAACAAGGATTCATACGAAGTGGTAATTATGGTCTGATGTTCCCCGGTTTCCCACACTACGGCACTCAACAAATCTCACATCAGAAGCTACAGACCTAAAATGCATGGAAGAGTGGTCTGAACTACATCCTCCCATCTTCACTTGTTCCTACTACATCCTTTTATTTTCTGAAGAGCTTCCACTGCCCAATATGGATACTGACCCATAGAAAATAGACCTACCATTATGGTCTGTCTCCCCCATTCACGCCTGATCAATGACCTCAGCAACGGTACTCAACTTAAACAAGAACACCTGAGTGTATATATCTTGTCAAAATCAATTCTCAAATGTCTAGGCCTTCAATTTTTAATTCACGAAAAATTCATGGGAATACTGAACCAATATAGTGATACAATTGTCGTATTACATCATAGAAAAATTCCGTTGAACATGGTCCATGAACTCATGGGACATGGCATATTCCATTACCACTAGACAATACTATTCATTGAAGACGACCTTAAAGTCTCCCCAGCGCATCTGCTCATTCTTCACAGTCTAAAGCACCGACTCCCACCGCTTACATCTTAGACCCTCCAATATAATGAAGGTATACATCACTGTAATCTCCTTGGGTTTTTAAAGGAACTCAAACATACACTTGATCTTCTCGAGCCATTCCAATACATCTTGGGTTCTAAGATGCATCAGAAGGTATGAGGCTTGTTTTTCATAAACTGATGGGATTTATATTTTTCTAGGACCCATATCTTATACCCATATAAGAATAAGTGTAGGAGAAGGTCACTTTCTAAAATCATGGGTAGCCCGGACCACATCTTTGACTAGCCATTGATCAATCAGTGCGGGATAACTCTCTCTAGATTGCTCCCATGGGCACGAGGGAGCTTTCTGTGTAGGCATGTTGATACAAAATGCAACAGTCACAAAAAGTAATCAATACCACAATTCTAAAAATGATAATTAAATATATCAAATATAAACAATCTAAACACATTTCATTCATAAAATAAACAACTACTCCACCCAAGCCCGATGTCCACATGTGGTCTTCCTCCCACACATTTGACCTAGAAGAGAAGTCAGTCCGTAAATTACAATGTCCCTTGGTGACTGAAGGTATTCCATGAGAGGTGATGTCCATAAAAAATACTCATGACCAAAACCCATATCCCTAAAAATCATTTCTTCTATTAATCACGACTGATCCCAATATAGAAATATAACCTAAAAAATTAGCCCACCTCTAATAACATTTTGTCACAAACCAAATCTAGTGGCAAGAAATACCGGAAACAAACATGGCCCTTAGAAAGGAATGAATGGTTTTCCCTACCCCAATGGAATTTAAAAACTTCCCCAATATCATTTATCTTGGTTTGGGAGTGATCTACCAGAACATGTATACATAAAACATCAAAAATATTTGTTCAACCGAATCTAAAAAATTCATATTAACATGGTTTAAACAAAAATCTATAACTATATACATAAGTTAAAATGAAATAAAAATGGTCTAAATATTCAATGAATTAGCAGAAAAATATCCCATGGACTCCACATGACAGGGGGTTGTCACCCACAAGTCGTCTCCATAACTCCACCCCAAGGATGGGAACTAACACCTGAACTGCCATCACCCAATGTAATTCCATTACCTGAATCAAGAATAATAAATTCTACATACACCCATGGGGTGTATGTAGGGTGTGAGCCTATAACCAATAGGATACAACCCATTGAGTCCAATGTGAATTCAATACAAGGTGAAAACACAAGTAGATTTAATATGCAATGAAAAGCGGTGACAAATTCCAAGAAATACAACATTCAATTGAAAATAGTTATCAAGATAAAACATTCAGAATGTTAACACTTTTAAATGTTCATGTTATCTACTATAATATAATTCTAAACACACCCATATATAAGAGTCATATACCAAAAATCCAATGCAAAACAAAATCAGGAACACCCATAGGAACCAAAGAGTCTCGGGCCCCATATACCTCATACCATGGTGTAATGTAACGTTAGTAAAATTTGTTCTCATGCATGAACCCTGAGTAGGGAACATACCGATAACTTATTGGTCCTCCATCATCATCAATATAGTTTAGTTAGTGTTTTGTGTTATCCAAATACTAATTGAAATAGGGACAAAACCCGTTTGGTCTAATAGGCATACTAGTACATATCCACCACACCTAGGTACACGGGATTCCCACATTGTGCTAAAAAAAAATTTAGCAAGCTACATAAACCCATTTTCATATAAAACATCCCTAATAGTCACATAAAATTAGTACATAAGCTATACAAATTTTAAATCACTGAAAACACACCATAAAACACTATGAATTTTAAATTAATCAATTTCTCAAAATACTGCTTTGTTTTGCACCCAAGACACACTGAAAACCCCACATTGTACACTATGTTTACACTTTTATGTTACCAAAATATAAAATTCAGCCTAATAAATTTCAATAAAACCAAAAAATCAATTTTAGTGCTTCACTATGTGAACCACGAAATTTTACCTTTGTAAATCCTCCATTTACACACAAACATGCCACTTAAAGTTCACATTTTCCACGTATACTATTAAAAACCATTTTCTCAGTAACAAAAAAGGGGATTAAAATTCAAAAAAATATTAGAAGATTTATTTCAGTTCGATAAAATCAATTAATTATTTATAGTAATTCCCCAAATAAGTCAGTAAAACATTTCTATGAAAACAACCAATTTCACATAACATTTGCATTTAAAATTCACTTGCAATACAACCACCCCTAAAACTAATTTTTGAAGAAATAATCAAATGAGATAAACCTGAAAATATTATTAATACATCATCCTAAGTCAAAATTATTTCAAAAACATTGAATCATTTACCAAATTAATGAAAACCCTTGATTCATTGTGTGAAAATCAAATCATGCCACCACCGCACCAAGAGGGACCAAGATGAAGCCTAAAACCATAAGAATAAAACAAGTAGGCCCACTTTTATAACATAAGGTTGAAACCATACCCTCTAGAAATTATAAAAAAAAGAATAATTTGAAAAAATACCACCCAAAAGGAAATAAAAACAAATGTAAATGGGACGAAGAATTAAGGAGACCCACTTACTTAAAATATCTTGATGATATTTCCACAAATACACTGGAAGTTGAATTTCAAAATAGCCAAAAATGAAAATGAAGTTTGAATAAGACTGAGATGGTCATGTGAGAACTAAAATGTGGGAAAATAGTCTGAATTGAAATTTTTATGAATGAAATAATTTACCACTTCAAATTTGGACGGTTTAAAACACCCTATGAAGTTCTATAATAAATCGTGACGAATAAAAGCTCCAAAGACATTGGGAGGATAATGGGCGCACGTCTAGGTTCAGTGGGAATGGGTGAGACTTAGAATCACTAAAAAATCATTATAATTTAAAATGTTATTAAATAAGCATTTTTTAATGTGAAATGAGCTTTCAGGCTAGCCTAATTCCTTAAATAAAAACACAAATACACAGTTATTATGGATTCATAAAGGGTGCAAATTAAAATGGTGGTTTTAAAAAGTCAGGGGAGGAAATTTTGGAATTTTAATGGGTGTAAAATATTAAAAAATGAAATAATTATAAAGGAAAAAAATTGGTTTTTAAATTTGGAAATGGGCTCACGGTTTTGCCTAAATCCTGAAAACTCAACCTTTCCTCCAAAAAATCTTGGGAAACCCCCAAAACTAAGCATGAATGGAAATTAAATGAAATTTACCTTTAAAATAAGTGATGAATGTGACATTTAATGGAAACATTAACTTCCCACATACTTTGTAAAGGTCAAGGGTCTATGTAGGTTTACTTCACGCACAACGTAAAGATAAAACAATTTCTATTTAATCGTAATCATACACTATGTAAATGTATTGTATATATATTGATGAATGTGTAAATGTAATAGGAATCTAAATTAATTAGTATAATTTGATACACAAAGGTATCCTCAAGGATTTGAATGATAAAAAATGGAAAATTGAGCCAAAAAAAATGTAAACCATCATCTTTGTAAGGATAATCAAAGGGATTAAAAGGATACATAAGGTTGATCCCCCTATGAAAGACCAATTTCATAAGTGTAAAGAAGAAAATCACTATTCCACCACTGATATACCATCGGCTCACCCTGGAAACTGTTACCAAGACCAAACCATTATTGGTGATCATGAATGAAGTATTAATCCCATGTGGATGACATAATAATGCTTAAATATGACTCTCTAATGTTTTAAAAAGTTAAAAAACCCTCTACAACAACTGATGTTTCTATTCACTGGGGTGTGCTGCTACTACCCATTACCACTTCTTGAATGTTCTACCTATGCATATTTATTTATTACAATATCATGATATCAATAACCTCTATAATTTGTGTAACATTTACACCATTTTTACCACCACCATTTTTTCTACCATTTTTTCTATACAATCTTAATTAAATCAAGATATAGGGTTTAAAAATAATGGATGATGCTTGGGATGTGACTTTAAATCCATGCATACGCATGGTAAAATGATGAATTCATGGGAATTTTTCATATTCCATGTGTAATATATTACTAAGACAGATCCAGGTATAGGTAAACCATATGATTAAGAGCTTCATTGTAGTATTTCTCAATATTCTATTTGTTTTTCATTGCGGGAAATTTGAAACAACCGTTATCAATTAGGATATCATTACATGTAAATATAACATGGAAAAATTATTCAAAGAGATATAGGCTATTTTAAATGAATATTTACGGGTTAATAATTTAAATATAAATAATATTTTTGTATCCCCATATTGATTATATAGATCTTAATATTTAAGAGGTTTTTATTTAGTTCTTAACAACTATAATTCTTATTTTATGTCACGTAATTAATGTGACTTCAAGTTTTCATAAATAGTGATTTCATTCCACTATTTATCTTTATTTATTAATGTCTTAATTATATTGTGATCTCTTATACTATCTACGATGAGTGAATCTCTTGAGGATTATCATTAGGTGTTTAAGAATTTTCTTATGGAAATATTCTCTAAAATTTTTAATGCATTCATTTTATTTGTGGTCATTAAGAGAGAAGTGTATGGATTCAGAAATCTTCCACCATCTTATGAATCCAAAATTAAAATATATAATTTATTTGACATTCATTCTCCCTTTCAATTGAACAAAAAATATTCAGATGATGGATTTCATATTATCCAATCAATGATATCCCATATGACGTAGCTGAGTTGTAAATTATTACACAATATTATTTGAGGAGTGTCATTAACATTTATTATAGGGGAAGGTGGAGTTTGATAAAATAGTTATTATCCTTATAATGATAAATTTCAACCATAATAAACAAAGGTATAGTAATTTATAATTTATATGTCATAAATTAATTGTCAAACATAACATTAAAAAATGAACGAACATAACTGAACAACCCCTGGAGTAATAATTTTATATCATAAATTCATTTTATTTTTCATCATTATGATATTATTAGTTTTTAAATAACATACAATTTCTTAAATATTTTTTTATTATTTAAAAATATTAAATAATGGAAATAAATAATAAGGGAATTAGGATTTGAATGTGAACCATTTGAAAGCTCCACAAGTGAGATGAAGCTGGCCAACTACTATGCGGCACCGGAAAAAATATAGGGTCCATTATTATAGACAATGAATAGTGTTTCTTTATAATATATACCTAGTATCAATTAGAAACAAATGTTTGGGTTTCATGATTTTTCTAATGAATATAGTTGATTACAAACTTATAGTGGATCTAGTTTGATGAATTATAGTTATTTTAATGGGTTTTCCATTGAATAGATTTTTTCAATCTAATTTTAGATACCAAATCCATTAAAGATCCTAATGAATCTCATATTTTTTGTTTTTATTTTTCTTATTATCCAAGAAGAAACAAGGTGTACTAATAACAATGGGGGACATTGAGAAACTACTTGGGTGATGTCGATTGATTGAAATACTCCAGGTAGATAAGATCATTCTTGGTATGGGAGTGTGATGTTAGAATATTTGAAAGGGGGAAACTATTAATAATTTCCATTATTTTTCTATACTAGTTCCATTAATGATTTTAAATATTATACCAAAAGTGAGGCTTATTTTTTACATGTTTTCATTGAAGTATGTTATATTTTTTAATTCAAACGTATGTTTATGTTGATATGGTGATTAAAAGCAGAACTGGATTGATAGGTATAATGAACCCTAGAAATAACTTACCATACACTTTTATTAATTAATATATATAAATTCAGTGTAAACAAATAATGGAATGATCCAGACACATTGATCTGAATTATACTCAAACAATTCCAATTTTATCTTCAATAATATGAAGGATCATCATTATTGTGACTTCTATGCATTATGGTGGGATCTCATATCTCTTTAATATTATTCCTTCATTAATAATGTGATTTATTCCTTTTATACTATTATTTATTCATAGAATAAATGATGCATAATTTAACTCTATTGATATTATGTCACTGAATATTCATTGGGTATTTATGAAATTATTTTATTTAAATTCATACAATATCCATACATCAAGTTTGATATCAACATGATGATCTACATATCATTCAATTACATTTTGAAATATTTCATTTTTTAAAACACGATGAATACTATTATATTCAAATTTTTTTATATAATGTTATTTCAACATACAATTAACAAATTGATATGTTGAGGTAGTGATTATGGGAAAAGAAAAAATTAATACTATGAAAATGTCTATTTTTTAGTAAAATATTAATTATTCTATGATTTGATACTTTTATTATTTCTCTATGCCATGAAAATAAATAAATTAACACATTTCCACGGTACTGGATAAATAATGATTAAGATAAATCCAATACATAATTATATTATAAGGATTAATTTTATATAATATAAAATTATAATTTAAGTATTTTTATAAAATGTAATGAAATATAAAAATGATATAATTAGAATTAAATTATGATGTTGAATAGGATATATATATTAAAATTATTTTATGTCATGAAAAATAAATTAATAAGGAAAATAATATTTTTTTATAATATAGAAATCAAACTACCCATAGATCATATTTTATCACGTAAATATCATTATTTTTGTATCATTATTATATAAAATTATTTTTTCCTGTCTTTTTAATCCTTTTTTATAACAATATCATCAATAATATTATCATTATTTTTCTTATTGAAGTTATATTCAATATATATTTTAAAATTCATGAAAAATAACTTCACATCCCTATATATCCAATCAATCAATAATATACTTGGTAGAATAAAAAAAAATATTTTAATATTTTGATAATGAATATAACTATTTATTATTTTTGGAATTTCATAATTACATAAAAACATTTGATTACTTGATCTATATTATAAGTTTTTGAACCAAATCATTATAAGAATGAAGTCACACTCCTCGATCCCTAGTGGCTATTGTGAAAACCATGGGATAAATTATATAATATAGGTAGTAACATTCCATCTTTTGGAATTAACCATATTTACTAAGAATTCTCCTAGAAATTTTGTATAACCTTGTAATTTGATCAATATTTTAAAAATATAAATACTATAATTTAGAGTGGTTCATATTAAACTGAAATGAATATATTATCTCTTATAAAAATGTATAAAATTAAATAATTTTTTTTATAAACATATATTTATTCTATAATATATAAAAATAACATTTTTTATAAAATGCATATGGTTTACTATATATATTAATTTTAATCAAGTTCCGTGTGTTTAATAAATTCATTTATGGGAAATCTCAAAATAAATAATTTGATAACATATTTTGTTAACATTAATAAAAAATCATAAAAATAATAATCTACTAAAAAATAACAAGATACCAACTAGTAATAAATAATTAAATTTATAAAAAAATTGTCAATATTACGTAATATTTCAAATTATCATTCATTCTAAATTAATAGTATAGAGTTTTAATAAACAATATCACCAATTTCAATTGAATATTCGGTTAGTATATAATTTCATAATATATTAAATACTATATTATCATTCCATAATATATAAGACAATATGAAATTATATTTAGAACACAAAATGTTGAAAAATAAATTTTTCAATAAAATCAATTTTCCTTTACATTTTATATTTTTATATAAATGATAAATTTATTAATATTATTATTTGATTTTTATAAACATAATATAATTTTTCTAATTAATCATAATTAATTAATAATATTATTTTATTTTTTATAAATAATTTTTGTAGCTGAGTAGTGAAAAATATTGTTTTTACAAATATCGTAGCATTTATGACTATATCAAAGAATTATTAAAAATTAATAAACATAAAATTAATTTTGAATTAAAAAATTATTTATTAATTAAAGTGATATATTTAGTTATACTATTTGGATTATAATAATCCCATTTTTAATATTTGGACACATAATTATACTTCTAATAAAAAAAACTAGTTTTCACCGTGAACATTTAATTATGTTTTCACAATGTGTTATTCTATATTATATTCTATAGAAAGACACCTTAATCTTATATAGTCAATAATAAACATAATATTTCTATATAAATCAACAAAAAAGATAATTTTATCAGAATCATTTTTTATGTATAAACATACTATTTTTTATAAACAATGTTTTAAGTGTTACATACGCTAAAGATAAAATTATTTTTTCAATAAATTAAAAAATTTATATGAGAATTCATATTTCATATTTCGAAAATTGAAATTAATCAGTATATTTTTTATATTTTTTATGGTAATAGTAATGTACTTATCTTATATTTAGTTTCAATGGTAAAAACAAAAAATTGTAAAATTGAAAAAATTAACTCTAATTGAATTAAAAACATGTAAAAAACATGTGCGGAAATTTATGTTTATTAAATGGTTAACCTCACCCTTCACTGCAATATTATTTTCCATTATTAAATATATTTAACTATTGAATAGTTACTTTATCTTTTATTTATTAAAAATATTCCACTCATCGCCCCTATTAAAGGATCTATTAACACATCAATTCGATTCACACCCAAACCTCTTGGGTTATACCAATATATTTCCATAACAACTTTAAAAACTTTATAGATATTCTTGTTCTCTGAAAATAATACATCTCTAAGCCATAATCATGTTGTTGAAGGAGTTTTATAAGGTGTATGGTAAATATTATTAATTACACCCATTAGATGTCAATTTTTCTCTTTCTACTTCCACCTACATAAAATAGATTTTATCAATTCTAGTTCATCATGTATGGGAATAAGTTTTGGAACTCATTCAAATTTCAATTTGAAAATGAATTTTTTAATTTTCAGGACTTTTGGAGAACCGAGGTTCCAAAATTGATTTTGTAACATCACATCCCAGGTTAATTTATGAGCAACAATAATACAGGTTACCCAATTGACCTCAAGTGCACCTCACCATACATAAGATGATTCCAACTAGTAGTTGGAGACTATGGTCATATTATGGGGAGGAAATACTTATATTATTGAGTGAAAGATAAAAAATAACCACATTTCATCTAAAAAATAGATACTAAAAAATCATCATTAATAAATATAGAGAAAACTAATTAACAATTGTAATGATATAATGGACCGAACATCCAGGGGAAATAATCAGCTTACAACCTACTAGGATGGCCATCATATAGCTTTAATAATATACAAAATTAAAAAATGGATCTATTTTATCTATGTGATGAACCTAATTCCATATCATGAATCCATTTGTGCTATCTAGGAAGATCATTCTATCACTAGCCTTACCAAAACATATTCTTGCATCAATATGAATTTCTAATTGGGTACCCTAGAGTAGTGGTTGCCTAAGAAGGGTATGAATACCAGAATGTTTAGGGAACTACTAATGTGATCCCATACCAACAAATATATATTGTGATATGATAATGTCACTTTCATAGATTATATTAAAGACACCTAGTAAAATTAAATTATTTATTTTAGAACCTTATGTCCATCAACCAAATAAACTATGCCTTCAATATCATGTTTCATGGGTTCTCTGATCATGTATCAAAGACCACAAATGACATGTAATATTAATGCTCTATGACTATGTCATAACGAACTACACTTCACAACTTGGGGACTATACTCATGACATTTTTATCATCCGGACTCTAGATCCATGCTAAATACTAAAATATCCTCACAAGTGTAGGGATGAAGTCTGAAATAGTCATATCACCCTGGGTTAATATCTATGGAAACCCCTTTCATTAAATCTTGACTCCCAATATTATTCTCATTTAAATACATTCATATGGTCTCATAATCGATCATAATACTAATTTTTTTTTGTAATTCGAAAATATGTGTAGTCCCTAACATTAAGTTCATACTCTATATAATTTCCAACCATATAATGAGATCCACTAACTAGGAGGCTCCAACCATATCCCTATCCAAAAAATAGAATCCCATATATATAT
Source organism: Viscum album (assembly GCA_963277665.1). Taxonomy (NCBI): domain Eukaryota; kingdom Viridiplantae; phylum Streptophyta; class Magnoliopsida; order Santalales; family Viscaceae; genus Viscum; species Viscum album. The sequence goes on from OY728141.1 coordinate 1,255,469,490, forward strand.
AATTATCCATAACTATGTCATTCAAGTATTATGTCATCCACCTAAAGGGAACATCCCAAAATTCATCATATAGAAAACCCTAGAGACTGATCAAAAACCCAGGTCGATCCTTCTATCTCATCCCCTTCATGCATATATGTTACTTTGAGTTCTCTTTTCTACCCACAATCACAAATACCCATGTCCATATACACCTATTTAGGTTTTTTCTATCAATGGTACCCCAATAGGGTACCCTCAATCTTAGTTTAGTTGAGGCACCCTCACATGGGTCCTTACTCTCAGTCATGGTATTGGGTGAACAAATGAATGCACTGTGACATCATGTTCCAAAATGTCTTCAACTTTGTATCCCGACCTCACTATCTACATTGATTATTTATATATAGTAAGTAGTTAATAAAAGATATATGAAACATCTTTGTCCTTAGGGTAACTCTTGGTCTTATTTATCACTCATGTTGCCCACGGTATCCCTATGTTCAATCAACCATGGCCTAGTAACATTGAAAATAAGGTTTCACATCTCATCCTCACTATGTTGATTATGATAATAGCATAAAATAATGGAATTACCAATGGAATAAATATCATAGGATAAGTAGTCCACACTCACATCCATGTTGGAGGCATCTCAAACTCTTACATGCTACACTGGGTTTCATTCAGTCTTGCCTCACCACCCAAGTCATTTGGATCCCACCTATTCTGTCAATGTCCTATCCATAACCTTAATCACTTGAGGCATCCAGCTAGCACATATGGTATGTTTGTGACCCTATAATTCAATAATTTTAGATATTAATTGAAATTTAATTAAATTCATCCCAAATAATTTAATTAAAACTTGTTTTTAACGTTAATAGAGTTATTGAGAAACAATATGTGACATAAGAAAATATATTTTTAATATGTAAAGTACACGAGACAACCTAACTTTAGATATAATAGTTATATGTAGTCAATTAATTATTTTCTGACCCAGAATAAATTTATATGACTCACTAGGTGTCTAATGATCATTAGAATTTCATGCAACGGTGTGCCAGTCAGCCCCAACCAACCTCCAAACCCACGATGAGATAAATAACACCACTACCCCACTTCTTACATCATTATGAAATTACATTTTAATTAAAAATTATTGAAAATCCATAGTTTGATGTACCTTTGATTATTTTATTATTGGCAACAACCAATCATTATGTTAGGATAACCTCAACATCAGATGTATGAAATCCACATTACATCAATAAATTTCACCATTATATATTAAATTATTCACATTAAACCTAATTTGGAATAATGTAAAATCATTGAGAATAATGAGAGGATAATTTTGGATTAATTTAAGGATATTGTACCTTCAATAATTAACAATAACATCCTCGGAGAAAAAAATTTACCAGAGGGGACACAGTAGAGCATGGTTGGAATTCCCCTGGGTTTAGTGATAGTGAAAAATTAGGGAGTGTGGGATTTCCCCTCTATTTAATTTTGGGGAAATTTGGTCCCCCCAAAAAATGCCACCAGTTATCTAGTGGATTATACTTGCTAGAATGAGGAAATGCGGATGCTTTTTATAAAATAGATATCTAGCCTCTCTCTAGTCCCCAATGAATCTTTGAGATCCCTTCCAAAACTCTATTGATGTGAAATAAACAATCATCAAATTTTCACCATCCTCCAGAATCCTTAGTGGACATCTAGTTGAACATCCCCTTTTACATTAATTTCAAAATCCACCTTTATACACCGTGTTACACCTCTAAATTCTCAAATGTTTTCCAATGATTCACATTGATCATGTTTTTATTAAACATCCAAACCCCAATATATTTCAGGATAAAACATTATATAAATCAACATGATACAAACCAAAGTTACTCTAACAAATGACATGGTTGTGTAATCATCTCTATCATTACCCGACCTATAGTGCTCTCCACCACTATACTTTGGTTATAAAATCCAAGTCCAATAGTTTGAAATGTAATACGTTCGAATATCCCACAAAAACAAGCTCCTAGAATACTAATGATGTGAAAGGATTGGTTCCCATGTCACCATAATTTAAAAAACAAGAGATCACAAACACTAGTTCTCAATTTTGATCTGAAATAGTTAAATCTCAATCATTTATTCCCCCAATCTAGATGTGACAATTTTTTATTGAATATAATGAGATACAAACCCAACCATTTCCTTCATATACCATAAAATATACCTAATACGGTTGCTAGATCATCACACCACATTATTCATTAATACACAAGCTATTCATCTTTAGGGGGTCTAACATATAATGTGCTCTCTCTAACAACTAATGTGTTATAAACATCCTAATCATGATTAATTATTTCCCTGTTGCATTCCACGATCATTAAAATAGAAAAATCATGTCTCATAACATTCCTCTAGTGGAATTTATTATATGAACCATCCACATATTTTTTTATCAATGTGAGACATCACAATAATTTATGTAACCACTGAATTGATTCTCACATAGAGTTTCATGAACCATTTCAAGAATGACACCCATGCTCTAACAACACCATTGTAAATATTCAAATAATTTTTTTTGATTGAGTAATCTTGAAGCTCGTGTGTCCATTTTATTCACTAATTGGTGAATTCTAAAAGGATCATGCGTTAACATGTGTCACTCCAACAACCCTTATCACACAAGGTTCACAGTCTCATAGAAGACAATCTGCTCCCCACCATATGAGAATTATTTATTTTGAATTTAAAAATAGGATCACCACCACCACACCTGATGAATTATCCCTCGCGAGGCATAATGATTGTTGTGGACTAAACTACACAATTTGCACGACAAAATGGAAATGTAACACATAATGGTCCAATTTTCAATGTGTTACACTTATCATGATCCATTCTCTCCAACTACAAAGCACTAATACCATACCAATATGATAGTGAATGTTATGTTCCACACAAAAGTTAGTGTTATCATAGTACCAAATTAATTCATGATTCTTCACCTCAAATAGATTTTTAAGCTCTCTAAGAGTTTAATAACAACAATAAGATAAATAATAAGTGATTAAAAAACTTTTTCAATGATATAAATGAATTTGAATGTGAAAAATGTTATAAATAGTAATGATGAAAACTATTTAAAAGTGGTATACCTTAAACCAATGTGCAACCACTTCATATCTTGATCTCCATCAACTAATGAGTTTTATAGAGTCCACAAATATCTGACACTTATGAATCCATTAACAATTGGTATCCATGGAATAATTTGAATCATTATATTTTTGGGTGGGATTTTCCATTCTACTATGATGTTATAACATCCAAACATAAAATTGAAGAAGAATAAAAGGTGAATTGGGTTCAGTAGTAGTTCGACCAAGAATTGTAAGGCACACTCACTTACATTGTATAGAAGTGATATAGATATAGTCATCTGAGCGAATTTCATGGGGTATGTTTATTTTTTTAATGCATTATAATGCACAAATAAATTAATCATCCAACATATTTATTCTAATTATTGAATGAACTCCCATACATTACAACTTTGGTAACTATTCCTATATCAATATCAATTATGGGATAATCAATTAATGTTTACTATTAATCATTTTCCAACAATAATAAAATTCATTGTCATGATAATAATAATTTAAATAAATTAGATTTTTATTATACATATATATCATATATCTATGTATGTATTTAGAGAATATAATCATCAATCTCCCAATTATACTAAATCTGAATTTACATTCTTTGGTTTACCATAATATTTTATAATAAACAATATATTTTTATACGATATCCAAAAATTCATTTCAAAATCATCCAAAAAAATCATAATTCTATCAATAACCTCACCTTGTAACATAACATATGTTATACCTTGTGAATAAAAATCCAATTTTTTTGATCAATAGTAAAACATGTCAGTGTCACTATATGATTCAAAAATAAATCCCAATTTTTTCATCCATAATGCATGTCCTTATGGGTGTTTACCACATTGAAAACAAAAATGAATCTGGGGATCCATATTTGTGACCAATGTGTATCCTTAAGAAAAGATTCAATTCTACAGAAGTTTTAATGGGATTTGGTATCATTTCTATATAGCAGATGATTCATTATAACTGTCTTCATCAGTTGGTATCCTATGAAATCATGTATTCTAATATTCTCCTATTATCCAATACATCACGTGACTATGTGACATAGAGTATGCCAATCCCATATATCAAAATTATTGTTTTTTTACTCTCTATGTGTAGATAGATTTGATTGATTAATAAATCACATTTTATTCATCCCAATGGAATATATCCTCACTTATCCTGTATATTTATAGATGTATAATATATACATGTGACTGCACACTCCCATAGTTTATCTCAATCGAGGCCCTTGATCTCATACTCATCATACGAGATGAAATATACAATCATGGCCATGCTCTGGCCTATGAATGATCAGAAATATATCCAACCACCCCAGAATTATCTAAGTCAATATGTAAACCTTCATAATTAGATTATCATTTTATGATGTTTCTCATTATATGTATCTCACATTAATCATATATTGGTAACTAAAATATGATCCATAGACCCAATTTTAAATAGAATACATCTCTATGGCACTTAATGGGTTATACATTAGGGGAAATCTAGTTCACATGTTTAATGGATTACTAATTTTCATATCGATAACGATCATATTATGTGTCACTATACGTCAATCTAACTCATGTAAACCATATTAGTCCATCAGAACCTATAATACTGAATGAGAACCATTTTTTGGGAAAAACTGAAATACATTCATTGAGAGTTTAATTATAAATTGAATTGATTAAATGTATTTATCTATATATATAAATTATTGTATCCCACATTAAAAGATTATAAAATGAATGTTTCCATTAGTAGGATAAATTTTAATAATCAAAATATCTTTAGAAATATTTAACAAAACCAACATATCGATAGATTTGAAATTTCATATATGATAATCAACTGTATCTGGAAAAGTATGCTACACTTTATATGTTTTAGTAGCACGATATAGCATATGTAATCCTTGTTACATATCTACGTGACCACTTGATAAAACACTCCCATTAATATCTTTATTGAAAAACATCAACAAAGCAATCTAGTTTTGATCATGGTGATATTTAGGTATCATATTATTATATATTCGAACATTTAATTTCATTAGACTTATTAACCCAAAATATTCAATTGTTATAATGTAAATTAATATTTTTTATATAAAAATCATTGAAATTTCATTATCATCATTCTTCAAATCCCATTCCATCCATATTTTTCTAGGAAATAATGTTGAAAATGCATTATTTATAACGAATCCTTATATATTCTTTTAGATAATGAGAAACTACACTATTAAACTAGATAATATCACCCTTTAAATATTATTTTACCCATATATAATATATTATTTTTCAATATCAATTATAATTCACTTATCCTTTTGTTTGGTATAAAAAAATTGCCATTAATTTTTCCTAATAAATAATTTTAACAAATTATAATTTTCTTTATCTGGACACATCCAAAAATATTTTTGGACATTTAGTGAAAAATAATTATAATTTAATAATACTCTATAATATTATGAAACATTGTATTCCACATTATTAATAGAAAATAAATGTGATTCTTTACATTTTTCATTTCCATCTCACATCCTAAACTATGTTGACTGTTATTTTGAAAATAATTTAAATTAAATTTTGTTCCTTTATCAAATATTTTTGAAAAATTCTAATCCCATAAAACTCACACATTACACTTAAAGAATATATTAATTTCAAAATATCTTTTTTGGATACCTAAAAATTTTTTTAGGAAATAACATATATTTTATTTTAGATGGAATATTTAATAAAATAAATATTATTTCCATTTAATATATGGTATTATATGTGATTGGAAGATTTTTATTTTTATTGATGATTTCATTAAATTATATCTCAGATTGGTGGAAGGAAGGAATTACAATTTATTTTGAATTTTTTTTATAAAAATAATTTTATCATGGATAAAACCTCTTTATCCATATCATATTTTCATGTCATACTATAAAAATTGATGAAGTATAAACCATGTGTATGTTATTAAACATCATAAAATTTTTTATAAAAAAATAATTCTCATAAAAAACATCACTTATCACATAAATGAAATAATAAAACATTACATATCACTTAAATAGATTCATTAGATATTGATAAAATCTTCTATATTTTAATAATCAATATTTATATTGTTTTCTTCATCTCATTAATATAAATTACAATCTCTATAAAATATTTCTTTTATTTTGAACTCCTATATATTTATACCTCTTTGTAAAATATAAATTTAGCATTAAATGACTTTAAAAATAATAGATTTAATTTCATTTACAACAAAGATTAACATGGAAATTCCCTACAGTATCACATACTTATTCAGCAATATCAAGGATAATATAATCATAAAGAATTACAAATACTCCTTACTAATAACCCATGGTTTCATTGAAATTAAAATGTACCTTGAAGAAAAATTTGTGAAAATTTTGATATACTTTTATATATCATATTTTAACAATTCCATATTTTACTATTTATTTATTACAATAGAACAATGATATAATATGTTCAATTTATATATTATCAACACTTTTAGAATAACATTAATTTTTTTATTAAGTTGAATCAAATGTTGAAAATATTTTCATAATTGAAAAAAGGTTAAATTCCCTAACCAAAAAAATCCAATATTTTATAATGTTGTTTAATTCATGAATATATCAGCTATTGATTCAATAAACATACAGATTCATTAGTTAAACTATTTCATCACTTTATTTATATGGAAATAGATTGTTTCAAACATATCATGGCTCTAAATGTTTTTATTAAATCTTCCAACTGGTATAAAAACATTAATTAATTTACTATTCATAGGAGAAAAATATGTTATGTTTCTTTTTTTCATGGATTTAGTAAAAAGTATTTTCTAGATGATTTTGGTGGTGATGATATTTTCTACAACAGAAGATTATAAAATATGAAAACTAAGTTTTTTTAAATATTTAATAATTAAAAATCATGAATGGGATCCTAATAGAATGATAACCCAATTTTTCTATATATCTATTAGTAATACATGATACATACTTAACTAACAAATAATTTTACTTTCATGTTTCTCTCATCACTTAATTATTTATGTTATAAATCATCTCAATCATATGATATATTATTCTTTGTTTGTATAGTGGACTAAACATTATCAAATCCATAATATGGGTAAACTTAAAATCAAACCCATGTTATTTTATACATTAGTATCAAAGAAATGTATAACAAAAACATTAAAATATATATTAAAAACATAAAACCTAGGAAAACTGTCAGAAAACAACTCTAGTTTACCCTAAACAGGTCACCTGATCTAACCCACGATAAGGCCCGAGGGGCATCCCTGATCCACCTATGTGGAAGAACATTGAAAGGGCATAAACAAACTACATATGGGAATGATTTATCTCAATTAAAATAGAATAATTAATCTAAATAAATTGAGAAATCTAATATAACTATATGTCATGAAAATGAATGGATGATCAAGAACATGACTAATGGGTCCACAACTAAGGCTTCGTGTAACCCAATGGGTAACTCTCCGATGCCAAAATAAAATGTCACCAAAGGAAATAGGTTACTTGGTGAAATCTATAATAGGATCTTATAAAAATAAAACCCTATCATCATTAGTATTAAAACTCAGCAGGTAGTCCTGACTAATCTATTTTCAATGCATATCCTTTAAATAATGAAAATATAATTTTAGGTTTGCAATATACTCTATAATCATAGGTTTTTACAAAAATAACCTTTCAATATAAACATATCACAACACATACATTTTTTTAAACTAAGAACACTCAATGATTCCATGTGGGGTTCTCAAAGGGGTGAGAAAAAGAAAGAAGGGCCAAAAATAAAGAATACCTTTTTATTATAAATGGGAAAACATTTATTTTATCTCATTGTTTATCATGAAACAATATAATCAAAACTGCACTTTCTCAATTTTCCAAAATTACTCACAAAGGCAAGAAAAAGGGAGTAAAATTTCCCATGGGGGGAAATCTCTAATGATACAATTTTCAAAGAAACACGTGAACCCTGAGGAACTCAGAGGAAGACCTGAAAATACCATACATGAAACTCATCATAAAGGAAATCCCTACTCGATGAAATCATAACGCCATAATTTCCATCCATCGTCCTACATGTCCTGGTTGAGGGGCCCAATCCCATAACAACAATAACAACACAACCCACTCTTATGTGCCACTGACCACTGCATAATCTAAACCTGTGCAACAAATGTTCTTAGTTGTCCTCATAACTATTCTATGTTCCCATTTATATTTTACAACGGCTTAGCCATATCATTTAATCCAAAATTCATATATATATATATATTACCACATACACCACAAAGTCTGGAAACACCCTGCCCACCCCAATGTTGGTCCCCTACCATAGAATAATTTACATAGAAGGGAATCCCCATATTGAGGACCCTCCCGAAACATAATCAACCAACATTGAAGGACACCCAATTAAATAAGAGTTTTCCAAATTTCCATTTCAGAAAACAAAATGGGCCTTAAGAATCACAACATTTAAATATTTACCAAAACACATGAAAAAATTTCCAATCATTAACAAACATAATCTTTATAACTACATTTCCAAACAAGACTTTAGACCAAGATTTCTACAAAAAGTTTCCAATATAGTTTTTAAATCCAAGAAAAAATACACAAACCATAAAAAATATAAAAACAAAATTTAATACTACTTGAAATGTAACCCTCTTTTAAAAATGCCAAATGGTCCAGGACAAATGGGCATGACAACATGCATTAAATGTTTGAAAATCCAATTAATTTCATAAATAACATCAATGAACATAAAAATAGATTTCATAAAAAAAATCCAAACCATAACATAATAGATCCCTTTTCATATAAAAGTTCAACCATGAAATATTAAAATAAAAAACACTTACTGTACACAACATGAGAAAAAGCACCACATTTCAAAATCCACTTTTAAAAATCATGTGCAGCAAAAAAAATTTCAAAACGTAATTTTAAATATTTGTATTCTTTAAGAAACAATATATAATGTTATAATTTATTTAAAAAATAGTATTTCATGGATTTACACATTCAAAACCCACTAAAAAGAATCTTTTATAAATAACACATTGAAAAAAAATTAGGAACACCATTCACCACATTCACACATTTAATAAAATCACATACATGATTTATAAAGTTCATTAAAGGAGAATAATAAAGGGGAATCATTAAAATCCATCCAATTTATTTTTTTAAAACAAACATCAAGCCTCACAAACCAAAAATCTTTTTAAAATCATTCTCCACACCACGTACATATTTTATTTAACTCCTTTAAACCTTTATAAAACATCATTTTGAGACCCATCATGGGTTCAAACATGATACACAACCCATCTACTCTGAAAAAAACCTTTTCAACAAATTCACACCATCCACCCTTTCAAAAACACATTTCTCACCAAATATATAATTCATAGCACATAATGAAGAAGAAAACCAAGAATATTAAATTCATTAAACAATGTCATGGATACCTATTTAATCTTCAAAGAACATTAAAAATTAATGAAATAAATGAATTTCGAATTTAAAGTGAAAACACACTGGGACCCTACCTCAAAACAATGGATGAATGAAAATGCACACATGAGGCCATAGCCAGATCTCATTCCCACATCAGCAGCCTTCTCTGGAAGCTGTATCTAAACATAAGAAATAAAAAATAAACCCAAATTGGAGTATAAAACATATGAAAACCCTATAGAAGGAAGAAAATAAAATGAGGGGGGGATGAAAATACAGATGGGGGAGGAGGAAGGTTGTCTCCGTATAGGGTTTGGGTAGCGGGTTGTTCTAGTGAAGAGGGGACAAAGGAGGGGTCACGACAGGACATGGGGAACTCACAAGTGGGGGTTTGTGTGGCTATGTGGGGTTATCAGAATAGGGCAGTAAATGGGAGGATCACGCCGTTATTGAGAGGGGAAGATCCCTAGAGTGGTTATTGGCCAGAGAAATACCACCGGAGGAGGGAGCTTTCTCAGATAGGGGGAGGGGTGTGTTGAACACAGTGTATAATGAATGGGAAGGGTGCAAGTCATAAAGTTGGTGGTTCCCTAAAGGGGCTTAAATGAGGGAGGTGGTGGCAACCACACGGAGTTTCTTAGCTCATTTTTTCAAATAAATTTGGAAAAGAAATTAATAATAATATTATTAATTTCTATTAATTTATTAAAAAATTATAGATATATTTTTACCCTACAATTATAATATCATCATTGATTATAAAAGTATTAAAATTCTTGGTAAAATTAATAATTAACGCTCATAAAAAATAATATCTTTTATAAAAACAATAGTTATAATTATAACATTATGAAATTTTATTAAAATTTTATTATTATCCACAAAGTTAAAACACTTTCATAAATTTGTCTATTTTCGTTAAAACATATTCATATTTACATAAAGTGTCAGGAAACTGTGTGGTTACCCTGTGTGGCCCGTTAATGTTTTTTAATAATAATGATAATTACAATTATTTCTCTTTTAATAATAATAATTATTATCATTTCATTTTAATCATAAAAAAACTAAAAAATAGACATGGGACCCCCCAAATCTCGAGTTAAGCTGAAACCATGGAAAATTGAAAACATGGTGTTACTATTCACCACACCATAACACCTTCTGCCCCCAGAAAGCCATAATAAGGTAGAACCCAAAAATAGGAACTGATCCTCAGTTATTATTCTAGTATATTCTCAATGAATGAAAAATGAAGATGTCATAAAACACCACCAATGAGAGAAATGTTAATAAGAATAACTTTGGAGACCGAGAAAGACTCCTTGCTAAGTGACGACCACCCCCAAAATGCGTAAATACCTCTAGTTGATTAGTAAAAAAGTCATAGAACATACACAACAATAGATCAAACCTCAAAACATAAAAATCCTAATCATCTCCAATGGGAACACATACAATCCATCCAAACAAGAAAATGAAAACAAACCCCATCCAACAGATACCATTATAGCCAACTCCAACCAAAACTACATGAAAACTCTCATATATACATTTACTTAATGAGAGGTCTCATAATTAGATTTTTATTCACAAAAAACCACCATCAAATAGATGATAACAATGGGATGATGATACTGACATGGGGAGTCGCAAACGGTCTCCCCAGACTATCAATCAAGCTAACTGAAAATTTATTGAGTCTCGGGATGGGTCTCCCAACCAAAAGAACTAACGAGATCTCATGAACTCGAAAACATACACACACGAACCCGAAATCTCGACTGTAAGAATAAGGTTGGTATAGAACCAAATATCGGGGAATAAAAACTATAGCAGTTGATATACCAACAACTTTACAACCCTAGAGGAAGAAAAACCAATCTGTACTAAGGATAGAAATTTAACCAAGAAACTTTTTATACCCTTGGGGTTCTCTTGAGTGCCTTCCATCTTCAGTCTTGGACATACAGTTGAAGGTCTTATTTTTGAATCATCTCCCGCCTCGCAGTCAAGCTTACAAAACCTCTATATAGAAATAATAGATCAAAATTCATCAAAAACACACTTCTATAAAAATAAGAGTTCAAAATGGGTTCAACAACCACCATTATTAAAACTGATGGGAATGAAACACCACAAATACCACTTTGATCATATATTACATTCATGAATCTTTATAGAAAGAAGTCCCATGATTGACCCCAAAAAACACAATACTTCTACGAATGGGCTACTGAGACCTTCAAAGAGTTGGGTCTAGCTAAAGGATGCTTCTTGGAAACACCTTGAAAAAACCAATTCATGTGACACATGTATACACAGATGTGGTAGGTTATTTTTGATCTTGGGAACACTATATTGTTGTTAACCTTATTTCCACAATGATGAAAGATCATGAAATTGAATTCAATAGAATTAGACTATTCTTCTGAAGGCGTCATAATTTTTATACCTGCACCGCATGCATTATGCTGCCACACATTCTTCTTATTGGAATCCTCTACACCACATACTAACACCAACTGATTATTACTCACCCAACTTCCTCCAACTAACTCAGATTCAACATGAATTTCATGTCTTAACACAATAGAAAAAGGGGTTAGTTTTATTCTTCCTCCTCCGACAACTATTCAGGACAAAGCACAAATTCATAATTTTGAGCATTCTATAGATCTATTTCGACCTACCTTGGTTCATACGAATCTTGGTCCATGAATTTTGATATAATTCTAATACCAATCAGTCACCCTTTTGAATACTACACAAGACCGTCCTATTTCTCATCTTTGTAATCTCAATGAAATATAGTTGTATTAATGATGAATTGAAGAGATCCTTGGTAAGATCTTCCCAAGATCATCTTCGTGACATGGTCTTCCACCACAACCAGGATGGGACTTTTAGCGTGAAGGTAGAAAAGTTTACCTTCAATGAATCTCATAGTATAATGAAACTGAATTCTCTCTCAATCATCCTCATCCACTCTTATGCTTCAAAAATATATTCTTAACTATAAAAGAGAGGAGTGTTCAACATTCATATATCCCTAACATAATCTATAGGTTGATCCATTAGAGTGTTTAAAAAAGATGCACCACCTAATGTTGCACCATGGGGATCCATATAATCATCATGGGGAAATACACTTAGAATAAAGGACACAATGGTATTTTTCAAAACAAAGTCATTATCATTTTAAATTTAACTCTCCACAATTCAAAATGAGTCCATTTAAAACAATTTTCCATAATTAATGAAAACCCAAAATGGTTCAGAAGGGGAACCAGTGGTGATGGGTGACTTGGTCATATGGTTGGTGGAAAAATTCATGTCATGCCACCACCATGGAGAGAATTCTAGGTCAATATTGAATCTCCACATGGCTATTCAGGCCTAGTAGGCTCATAGAGGCCACTACCCAACTACATTTTAATTTTTAAATACATAAAAATTCATAAGGATCAATGAACATAAAAAACCCCATATATACCATGCTAACCTAAGGATTAGAGCATGAAAGGGTTCATGATTCCCTTCTCATTCCAACATCTTGAGCTCCGACAATACCACTCCTTCTACCATGAAACCGAAAATAAGGATTAGTTCTATGATATGCATGTCCACTTAAGAGACGACCTCCTTGGATGCCATTTTTTCACGAACCAACCCGGGTCGACCCTAAACAGGTCACCCAAATGGATCGGCGGCAAGGCCTAAGATGCATTCATGATCCTCACAGGCTGAGGATATGTGAAAGGGCATCAATAGGGTACAAATGGGAACAATTTGTCCCATTAAAAAATAGACTAAGTTGAATAAATATATATATATATATATATATATATAAAATGAAAAATAAAAAATGATATGAAAAATTAAGGATGATTAATAACACCACTAACATGTCCACGACTAAGACTCCACGTGACCCCAGGGGATACTCTTCGATGCTAAAACTAGACATCTCTGAAGGAAATCCGAACTAAGATGAAACCTATAGCATGATATAAAAACAAGAAAACACTATAGGAATGAGTATTAAAACTCAGTAGGATTTCTAGACTGATATTTTCCCTATGTACATCCATTAAATAAATAAAATATCAATTTCATGTTTGAAATAAAATCATTAACCAAAGAGTTTTCCATAATTTACATGTCAAAATAATCAATTCCTAACCCAATTACTTCACATTTTAAAAGCAGGCTCGTTCATGTGGGTCATGTGGTGTTCTCAATGGTGTGAGAAATGAAAGAAGTTCAGAATAATAATATTACATTTTATTATAAAACAAAAATATTTATTTTCATACAAAGTCATTGTTGAAACCAGTTAAACAAAATTGTACATTTTCAATTTTCCATAATGACATGAAAGTCCATGAATAAAATAGTATTGTTACAAAATGATGCAAATAGGTAATGATACAAGTGTTGGAGAAACAAGGGAAAAACTAGGAATACAAATGAATAAAAAATCATCCTATGCATGTGACTCATCCGAATAGAATAACCTACTCAATGACATCATAATGCCCAAATTCCCAACTGTCACTCTACATGGCCTGGTTGTGGGGCGCAATCACAAAATAATAATAATAGAACACCCCCCTAACATGGAAAAATAACTACTTCTCAATCTAAACAAGTGTATCTAATTTTTTTAGTAGTCCTTATAACTATGCAAGGTTACGGGTATATTTCCAATGGTGTGTCTGTACCCTTCTAACAAAAAGTCACATATATATAACCACACACACCACTAAATCCTGAAAAACCACATCCAAAACATTGTTTGTTGCCTTCTATAAAATAATTATTATTCAATGGATGTCCCAAACTGAGGACCCTCCCAACTCACAATCATCCAACTAGGCTAGAGATCCAACTCCAGAGGGGTTTCCCAAATAGGCATTAAAAAATTCAAAATTTCCCATTAGATTCATAATATTTAACCATTTACCAAACAAACTAAGAATCCATTTTAAAAACATACCAAACATTATCAGTATAATAAATTGGCCAAATGGTCTTTTAGAACAATCATTCACCAAAAACTGACTATGTACATTATTAAATCCCATAAAAACACACAAAGAATACACAAGTCCAAAAGGGATGTAATACTAGTTATAATCCAACCCTCTTTTAGAAACAAAAAATAGGTTGGGCCAAAGGGTAACGCCATTAATCACGAAATGTGTGGAAATCCATTTAAAAACATTGATCACCACATTGAACTTTAGAAATTTGTTTATAAAAAACCTAACCATGCCATAATAAATCACTATTCATTTTAATGATCTAAATAAAAAATTTTGACGAAAAACACATAGTGTGAACAACATGATAAAAATGAACTGCATGTAAAAAATATGACATTTAAAATAAATCCCAACTCCAAAAATTTCCAAAAAATTATTTTCACAATTGATATTATTTAAAAAACAAATTAAAAACATATTAGACAATTTTAAAAAGTATCCCACGACTTTACAAACACAAAACCTACACAAAAAACTATTTTAAATCCAACATATGAAAAAACCAATTAGAATCCCCTTTCACACCATTCATACATTTTATAAAATCACATATATGATTTATAAAGTGTACCATAGGAACATAATAAAGGGAAACACTTAAAATCCAACACATTTCATTTTGTAAAACTAACATGAAGCCACACACACTAGAAATCCATTTCAAATCATTATCCACAACACCTACATATTTTATCACACACCTTTCACCCTTTATAAAACACCATTAAGAAAACCATCATGGGTTCACACAAGATACAAAACCCATCTCATTTGAAAAACTACTTTTCAACACATTCACACCTTTATTCCTTTCAAAAATACATTTCACAACTCAAATATAATCCACATCACATAAAAAAAGAAAAACATGAAAAATAAATTATTAAAAAATGTCATGTATAACTATTTAATCATAAAGGAACGTGAAAAATAAAATAAATAAATTTATTGATAAATTGAAAGGGTCAATGGCATGGGATCCTAAATAAAAACAAAGGCAGAATAAAAATACATGTCCGAGAATAGTGCAAGATCTTCTTCGCACCTCAACTGCATGCTCTAGAAGCCAAATATAACCCTAAGCAACCTAAATTGAACCCAAGTTGAAGGATAAACCTTATTTAATCCCTAGGAAACGATGAAAACCAAATAAAGTGGAGGATGAAAATACTGATGGGGGGGAGGAAGGTAGTCTCCAAAGAGGGAGGCATCATCAGGTCATTCTGGTGAAGATGTGACGGTGTAGGGTGGTCACAACCGGACTAGGGGAGTGCACTTGAACAATGTAGTAGGGGGGAGGGTTGCACCATGATGAAGTTGGAAAGAGGGTCGAAGTGGTTGTTGGCTAGAGAAATCTCTTTGGGGGAGGGAGCTTACTCAGACAGGGGTAGGGATGTGATGTGCACTACACTTGAAGGAGAAGGGTGTGGGTCACAAAGGGGGGAGGCTCACTGAAGTGGGTGAAATGAGGGGAGGGGGTACTTGGGGTTTCATTACACATTTTTTCAACTAAAATATTAAATAAAATTAATAATAATAATAATAATAATAATAATAATAATAAAATTCTTTGAATATTTATAGTAATAGGTTTTAACTAACAATAATAATAAACACATTGATAATAACATTTTAAATATTCTGGGTAATTTTAAAAAATAAAGATCATAAATAATTATAACATTTATAAAAAAATTAATAATAATTTTAACTATAAAAAATTTATTAAAAAAATTATTATTATCCCCAAATGTAAAAAATATTATTAACATAAATTATTTCATGTAATACAACTTCTTATTTATTTAATGTGTCGGGAAATCATGCGGTTACCCTAGAGGGACAATAATTTTTTTTAGTAATAACGATAATATCAATTATTTATATTTATTAATTATAATATTTATCATTTTACTATTTTCGGAAAAAATCTAAAAATATATACTTGGGCTCACCCAAATATCGAGATGAGACATAACCAAGAAAAAATTGAAACTCGGGTGTGACAATTCTCCGCCCCATATTGCTTTCTGCCCAAATAATGTGACAACAAGGACGAACCCCAATACCAGAACCCATCAACTATTATAGTTCAAGTAGATTATCATGGAATTATAAACAAAGATGTCTCAAAATACCACCTATGAGAGAATGAATATCAAGAAGAAATCCAGAGACCAACATAGACTAAGTGACACATGCACCCAAAAAGCATAAAAAGCTCCAGTTGATTAGTCCAGAAAGAATATAACTTATAAAAAACTAGATATTTCCTAAAAACATGAAAATACTAAGTGTTACCAAGGGGAACAAGTAAAATCCATCGAAATACGTAAACAAAATAACCCATCCAATAGATACCTTTAGGTAATAATCCACTCAAAACTACATAAAAACTCTCACCTATACATTTACCCAAATGGAGGAATCAGAATTAGGTGGTAGCAAACATGACCCGCCACAACCATATCAATGATAAGAATGAGACTATGATACTAACATGGGGAGGCCCAATTGAACTACCCATCATAAGAAAAATTCTAACCCCAAATTATGTGATACCCATAATGGGTTTTCCCACCATAATAACTGAACATAATAAACAAACTCAAAAATTTTCCTACAGGAACCAGAAACCCGCACCATTATGGGAAGGGAGGGAAGGCATCAACTATCGGGGAATCAAAACTACAAATGTCAAAAACCCAAAAAAAATTCACCCATAGAAGTACACAAACCTAGCCACACAAATGAAAGAAAATAATAAAAGAAATTTTTTCACTATAGGGGCTCTCCTGACTATGCACCAGCTTCACTCCATGATCTATGGCTGGAGTAGTAATGTTTGAATCCCATCATACCTCAATGTCAGGCATTAGAATCCCATGTACTAATAGCAGAGATCAATATTTCACAAAACAAACTTCCATTGAAAAAAGATATAGAAATGGGTATTCCAACAACTATTATTACAACTGAAGGGAATGAAACACCACAAATTAAATGGGGAATAGATATTACATCCACGAAAAATTTCAAAAAGATGTCCCCAAACTATTCCCAAACATCGCCATACTATTACGAATGACCTGGTGTGACCATTGATATCCTAGGTCTGGCTTCATGGTGCTTCTTAGAAACACCAAGATAGAACTATTTCAGGTGACCCAAGATTCCACAGGGTGTGGTAGGATCATGGATAAATCTAGAGCACTTGAATTTAGTGACCCTTCTTACCACATAGAATACATATCATGACATTGTGCTCTGAATGTGTTGACTGGATGTCTGAAGGCCTCTTAATTCTATTATCGTGACTACCAGCATTAGGACGCTTCCTATTATTCTTATCATAATCCTTTACACTACATACAAAAATCATAGGAGGATTTTCCATCCCAATTCCCCCTACTAACTCAACATCAAAATTAAAGGCTTGTCTCACCATGTCAAGGGAGGTGGTAAGGTTGAGTTTTCCACATTTGATTGTTGTTTAGGTTGGAGAAAAAATTCAAAATTTCGAGCTTTCTCAGGCTAAGTTGTTACATACCATTGGTTATAAAAAATAAAATCCATGAAATGTTCATATAATTCTACTTTGTAACAGTCAACTTGTTGAATACCACACAACTTCATCTCCTTTCACAGCTTCTTCATCACATAAAAATACAGTTGGCTGAATGATGTCTTGAATAACTCCTAGGTTTGATCAACATGGGACTTACTTCGAGTCAGGGTCTTCCACCACTTTTAGGCTAAGCCTTCGAGCATGAAGGTAGAAAACATTACCCTAAATTACTCTAGTAGCACAAGGAATCTGAAGTCTCTCTAAATATTCTGCATCCACCCCTCCACTTTGAGAGGATCCGATTTGAAATAATATAGAGTAGGGATAAGCATTCAAAATTCATAATCATAGTCAATATGCTGATCAACTAGAGTTCTAGATAAAGAATCACCACTAAAGCTTCGCCTTAGGTATCCATCGAATCTTCATGGGGGAAGACACTAAGAAATTAGTAAATATAGAACTTTATCAAAATAATGTCATTATAATATTAAATTTATCATATAAAACATCAAAACAAAACATTTTGAAACAATTTTCTAGAATTAAAGAAAACCCAAAATGTTTAACAAGGGGTACTATATTCGATGGATGGCTCAGTCATATGGTTAGCGGCTATATTAAGTCACACATATATCCTAGAGTGAATTCAGGGTAATATCCTCAACACCACATGGATAGCAGTTCCCAATGAGCTTACAAAGGCCACTACCAACCTCTCTTTTCATTTCCCAATATAAAAAAATTCATAAGGATCAATGAACACAAAAAACCATGAGCTCTAATAATCCAACCCCTTCAACATTGACTTCTCAAATAATGATAGGTGATATAATAAGAAAGATCCACTTAATATATGACCTCATCTGATACCATTTTTTCAAGAACAAAACCAGGTCAACCATGAACCATTCCCCAATCTGATCGGTGGAAAGGGTTAATAGGAATTCCCAATCCAGCTGGGCTGGTGACAAGTGCTAGGGAATGACAGAGTACAAATGGGAAGGATTTCTACAAATGTAAATAGTGTAAGTAGTAGATATAAATAGATAATGATAATATGAATAACTAACTTGAAAAATAATGGAATGAAAAACACATTACTATATTTTCCACAAATAAGACTAACGTATCCTCATGGGGTACTCTCCGTTGCCAAAACCAAACATCACCCAAGGCGATCTGAAACAAGATGAATCCTACTATAGGAAAAAATAAGAAAACATTATGGGAATGAGTGTTAAAACACAGTATGTAGTTCTGATTAATATATTCCTAATGTACATTTTCTAAATAAATAAATCATCTATTGCAGGTCTGAAATACAATCTAAAAACATTTGGTTTACAATAATTTACTTAAAAAAGTCAAATCCCAATGCATTTTCCTCAAATTTTTGAAACTAGGATCATTAGTGGAATTCAAGTGGGGTTCTCAATGTGGTTAAAAAAGAAATAAGGGATAAATAAGAATCTTCTGATTTTATTAAAAATGTAAAACATTTATTTTCACACAAAGTCATTCATTAAACCTTTTAAACAAAACCACACATTCTAAATTTTGCCAAAAGGAAATGCAATTAAAACAACAAGGGAGTACAGTTACACAAGGATGGAAATGGGTAACGATACAAGTGTTAGAGAAACACGGGAAAACCTTGGATCTCAGTGGAAGACCATAACACACAATAAATTTAAGTCATACTAAAGGAATTACCTTCCCAATGACATCATAATTCTTTAATGCCAGAACACCACCCTACCTATCCTGTTTGAGGGGCCCAATCCGTTAGAAATATAGAAAAATACATCCCACTTCTTTGGGCCACTAGCTATTGTGAAATCTAAACTACTGAGACACATTTTCTTAGTAGTATTTACATATTTGTTAAGTTCCCATGTATATTTCACAAGGGGGTGGGACATACCTTTCAAACAACAATCCACACACACACACACATACAGACACACACACACACTCACTCACACACACACATATATATAACCACACACAGCACACAATATTACACCACAACGTCCACATAAATGTTCATCCCTTTTAAAATAATTAACATAAGAGGGATGTCCCATACTAAGGACCGTCTCAACTAACGATCATCCAAATAGGCAAGAGACCCAACACAAGAGGGGTTTTCTAAATAGCCATTTCAAAATTCCAAATGATCCTTTATCTTCCCAACACTTAACCATTTACCAAAAAAACATAGAATCCATTTAAAAAGAATTACCAAAATACATATTTATAATCACACTTCCAAAAGGGAATTTATACAAAGCTATAAATAAAATGTTCCCAATAACATTTTAATTCCTTGTAAAAAAATACAAATCATACAAACCATCAAAATGAGAATCAATACTACTTAAAATACAACCCTCTTTTACCAAAACCAAACATGTCGATCCTAATGGGCATGCCAACAAGTACTTAATGTGGGAAAATAATTTTAAATAATTAAAACACCACATTGAAATTCTATTTTTTTTATAAAAACATTGATCCGTTCCATAATAAATCTCTAATTTTTTAAAGATCAAACCGATCCATTTTCAAAAAAACTTAGTGTGGAAAACATAAAAAAACACACCACTAGTAAAAATACTCTCAATAAAGTCAGGTGCACCTCTAAACATTTACAAAACATAGTTTTCACAGTTCATTTTATTCAATAAAAAATTTAAAAATTTAAATATAAATTTCAAATTTATCCCATAACATTACACCCAAACAGACATCTCATAAACCTCTTTTAAATCCAATGCAAGAAAAAAAAATTAGAAATACCTTTTACACCATTCAACCAATTTATAAAATCCCAGAAAAAAAATTATAAATTGATTTCAAGGAGAATAAAAAAGGGGAAACCATAAAATCAAACCCATTTATTTTTAGAAAACCATCTACAAGCCACATATACCAAAAATACATTTGAAATCATTATCCACACCGCCTAAATAATTTATATAACACTATAATCCCTTTATCAAACACCATTAGGTAACCCATAAGGGGTTCACACATGATACACAACCATTATCCTTTGAAAACCTACTTTTAAACCCATGCACACCATATGTGTCTTCAAAAATAGATTTTTGACCTCAAATATAATCCATATCGCAAAAAAAAAACAATCATATTAAAATCATTAAACAATGAAGTTGATAATTATTTAATCATCATAGAATGTGAAATATGAACAAAATGAATTTATTTCTAAATGTAATGGGGAAACAAAGTGGTATCCTACCTCAAAACCAAGGCAGAATAAAAATGCATACCTGTGACTAGTGCGAAATCTCATTTACAGTTCAACTCCATGCTCTGGAAGATGAATCTAACACTATGCTACTAAAATTGAACCCAATTTGAAGAATTAAACATAAATAATCTTTATCCAAGTAATAAATCCAATGAAATGGGGAATGAGAATAAGGATGTGGGAGGAGGAAGGTTGGTGATAGAGAGTTAGGAGGCAGTAGGTCGCACCAATGAATAGGCGACAAAGTAGGGGGTCTCAGACGGACATGGGATGCACACCGGTGGAGTTTCATTTGGTTGTGCAGTGTGTATTGGAGTAGGGAAGTTGGATTGAGGGCCACCTCATGCATGAGAGGGGATGAGCACTAGAGTGGTCACTAACTTTGGAAATATCACAGAAGGAGGTAGATTTCTCAGACAAAGGGAGGGGTGTGTTGCTGATGAGGAAGGGAAAGGGTGTACGATGCAAAGGTGGGAGGCGTGTGGATATTGGTGAAATGAGGGCATGAGGCTTCCCCACATGGGGTATTGTTACCCCTTTTTAAAACTAAAATACTAAAAAAAATTAATTATAATAATAATAATTATATTCATAATAAATTTATAATTATAGTTTTTAACCTACAATAATGATAATAACTTTTATTGTAACATTCTCAAAATTATTGGTAATGTTAATAATTAATTATAATAAATAATTTTATAATTTATAAACACATTAATAATAATTATATTTATAAAAAATTTACTAAAATAATATTATTATCAGAAAATATAAAACTCTATCTTAACAAAAGAAATTCCAATAAAAACAATTTTTTTTTATTTAATGTGTCAAGAAACCATATTGTTTCTCCATACCAATAACTAATATATTTTAAAAATGATTAAAATAACAATTATTTCACATTTACTTATAAATATAAATATAATTTCATTTATTTTCTTAACAGAAATCAATTTTTTGACATGGACTCACCCATATCCATATCGTATTCGGAACCAATGAAAAAATTGATACTCTGGTTTGACTAAAACCTTATTTGGATGATCAAACCCATTGATGATATAGTCTCACCCATTATTTTCAATCCTTACACTAGATAATTTAGGATCAAATTGTGATGGAAGAACCTACCTGACTGAATGATCAAGGTCTAGAAAAGTGTCCCTTCAGAAGGAATCCTAGATGTAACATTTGATGGGAATATTCATCTCGCCCTCATATATTGTTTTATTCCATTTTATGTATGGATGCTTCAAAGAATTTATATTTGAATCATATTATCTCTACCAAATCAATATGTTCAAAACATATTGATGTGTAACTATTTACAAAACCAATATGTTTTTCTTGCTAACCCAATATTAGAATTCAAGTATATTGATACAAATCTAAATACGTAATTTTCATAATGCTCAAGAAAATATTTTCTAAAATAATAGAGTTATCCACATGAGTATGCTCAGAGTGATAGGTAGCCAACCCCATCCACCATCGTAGACAAGGCATGATCCTCTACATAGGTAGGTAATCTTGGACAATGTCCCTCTACCATAGGAAACATTACTCAACAGATAATCAAATTTATAAAAACATTAACAACTAATATGTTCAAATGAAATTTAACAACTAAATTTAAGTTCCTATCATCAATTAAATACTGAGTTCAATGTATATAAAAAAATCATTATTTATTCAATCCAACCATTTAATGAAAGGCCCAATCCTCGATGTATTTTAAAATTTTATTAATTAACATACATAATATTGAATCTTCATAAATAAATTATTAAAAAAATTCAATTGATGTGAATAACAATAAATTTATTAAACATGAGATACACTTTTTTTAACAGTTCAATTTTAAAATGTAAATTAAAATATTTTATATTTTTGTTCTATATCTTTGCAGGTATTCATTAATTATGAATATAAAATTTTTATATATATTTCAATCTGAAATAATTTATTTTTATGATTAAGTGACAATTCAATTTTAAATATAAGTCATTATATTAACAAAAACTACTTATAATATGATTTATATTATGTAAAATATTAACACAATATAAATATAATATAATTATTTATTATTTAATCATTGATCATATTAGTAATCAAATCATTTTTAATATTCATTAAATAATATCAAAATCAATCTCATTTAATTTGAAAAAATAAAATGAAAAAATTGATGTACAATTCTTATTTTATATTTAAAATGTTTTATTTTTTTCATTTTTTTGTTTTTTATAATCCTTTATAAATAATTTTCTATGATTTATAAAAACACATTTATTTTTATCTCACATAAATTTCTGAATAATTTGAAAAAATTTATTTCAAAAATTAACATTTTATGTTTTGGAAAAACAATAGACATTATAATAATTATTTACTAATTTATATATCCATTATTAATTAAGTAATACCTAAAAAACAAATATAAAAATGTATTAACCATTTATATCCTTTATGAGATAAAAATAAATATTTTTCTGTTTACCCTTATGAAGGAACCCATTCCTACATGATGGTATCTTCCCTTTACCATTACACGGACACTCTACAAAAACGTCAATATCCTTGATATTTACATATATTCACTTTGTAATGGTAATACAGTTACACAAAAATAATTCAGTGAGGGTTTGAAGAGAAAAACCTCACACAAAACCTCACATATCGGTAATAACCCTCACAAAACACCTCACTTATAGGTAATAACCATTATAAAGGCCCATGTGTATAGGTAATATCCCTTACACAATGAATCTATTATATGTTATATACCTTATGCAAACCGTATTTATGAATGTATTCCTTAATTTACATACGTTGCATAAAAAGAATCATCATAGACAACTATATTTTGGCTTGAGTACAAAAACGTGTACAGGTAAAGTTCATGGAAACCATTACATAACCCTTTTATAAATAAACTACCTTCACTCATCCCACACATCATGTAAAGGTTTGTTATGATTAAGTTATTGTAGAATATTATTCATATGGTTAATGATATATGATTCTTACATAGTCCACTGTAAAAGGGTAATCTATTAGTCAACCATACACATAATTACATTTCTTAAACCTACAACAAATTGTTAAATCTTTTACTAGAAACAAAATTCCATAAATTGAAGCACTGCAATATTTATCTGGATTCTTCGTTATTTCATTATTTATTTAACAAAACATTATCATAGAAGCCTCTAATACCACGGTTAGGTATCATAAGAGAAAAATAAAGTTTATCATATCAAGGTGATGTAGTTAAAAACATTTTTATGAGGGTCTCCATAAAGAATAATATTGAGAATTTGATAAAAATAAATGATTAACATGATATAAATCTATTTTCACATACACAGAAGTGTCGCTACCTAAAATGATAATCTATTTTTTCTAAGGATATCTGGATAGAATACCAATGTATAAAACATACTAATCTCATAATAATAGGTTTCCACAAGATAAACTAAGTCATATGAACATTATATGGGATACTCATTTCCCCTTGAAGTATTAGAATCTCATAAGGCAGTGAAAGAAGAAGAAATAGATAATTGGATTCAATAGAGTTCTTTATATGTATCATGAAATACAGTCACTACCAACAAATGGTAGTGGTATAAATATAATCAACCATGGACCCTCATGGAGTATAGTTTTCTTTTATTCATGTGTTAGATTCCATGAAAAATTATAGATCCAAGTTCATGCATCTAATACTGGAATGAACACTCATACATTACATATTATAATATATTTCATTTAATGATATAAATTATAGAAGTGTCCATAAATGATAAATATGTCTCTCAAATACATAATAATAATGGAAAAGTTACTAAAAATAATAATGTAAATTCAAAACAATATTATCTTTATAAATATCATATATTAATATATGGATTTTTGGTATATTCCCATTTGGAAGGTCATGTTTTTCCTTCAACGGTGACCTAAAACAATCATTCTTCTATGCATCAGATCTAAACTCCTTGATACTCATATTTCTTATATCTATCGCTGCTTACATCACCTGACATATCATTCATTTATTATTGCATCATCAATGAAATGAAAACATTGATCTATGGAACATAAATCAGGGCATTATGGAATGTCTCTTAGAACTATTCTTTAAATTCAGGGACTCCAGTTATGTAATAATTCATCCCACAACCACATCTTCCGGGTTTCATTAGAACACCATGGGTTCTTATCATTGATCCAAAGGCTGTAATCATTATCTGCATTTTAGTCACCACCTAACACATGTCTAGTCAGATCATCCATGAGATCTGTGACAACATAGCTAAATGCATCCACAATTTGTATGGCATGATTTCAGCATCTCCATTTTCACAAAATCACCCCTTGATATTAGAGTCACTATAACTCATGGTTCTCATCTTCACAAAGCTTTTATCACCACTTCTTCATCAGCATATATGCCAAAAAACCTACCTATCTATCCATCTCTAAGTATATAAAAAACATGTGCTGAAAAATTAGATGGGTTTATTAAAAAATCCAATCCTTCACCATACATATTCAAAAAAGAGTGAATGGTCTCTAGGTCACCCCCAATAAAAACTAGTAAGGTATCATGTTATGATCACTATGTCTCACCACCTATACTATGGTCAAACCACTTACCAAGGTAACAACCCCTGGGGCATCACTTTCAGAACATCTCTTGTTGTATCATGAAATATACTAGTGAATGCATTATCTTATAAGAATGTTAACATCCTATTCGAGAATAATCACATTAGAGAACTCCATGGAGGATCATTACACACTAGTTGAATCTATCAATAAGAAACTGCTACTTCTTGGATGATTTTTACCAAGGGTGACACACTCAGAGTTTAGTTATGTTTAATATCATTCTATGGTATACGAGACAATAACATCTCGGTTTTTAGTGGAACATTTAACAATAAAACACAATATAATGATACGAAATAGTGTTTCAAATCAATGTAAACATGTTCCCACCCTTAAAAACGGGTTCAATGTACCTCCTGTGCATGAAAACGGAATCATCTCCCTTATCTTAGAGAATATCCACAATGACCAACAAGACATACCTTTATAAAAAAATCCATTTTATAATCATCTAAGTTAAATATAATTACCAATTGTAATTATATGGTAAATTATTGTTTGAGATGTTTTTAACACATTAAACAACAAAGCCTCTGTCATTATTGAAAATCACACAATAGAATGTCATATTTGATGCATGTATTGCATGCCTGATATGATTCATGTTGTGTATATTACCTCTGTAAGAAAAGATTCATATACATCTAGTTGGAAAAATTATTATGGTCCATGATCATGGAATCCATAAAAAATCCAAAATTTCAACATCCATTTTTTAGTTCAAGGATAAATTCATATATAACCACAACATCACAAACTAGTACAATTCTACCATCCCTTATAACCTGGATTGACAATAAAATTAGAGTTTCTCAACAAACCCAAATGTTATAAATCGTATTATTTCATAAATTATTTTTCCTATAATACATTGAATCGAAAAATATTAAGAAATGAAGAAAAACTTCAATGTATTCCATGTTTTAACATCCTCATTTAGAAAATTCATTGAATAGTAGAATGATTGGTTCATAATGTTAATGTAGTAATGACTCCTAGATTTCAACTACCATCCAAATATTAGTGGGGTCTAAGGTGGTACCCAAAAATTAGTGTGTTTAATTAAAAAATTAAAAAATTACCATCTACAAATTTTTTTGTAAAGCAATAAATATAGTCAAAA
Source organism: Viscum album (assembly GCA_963277665.1). Lineage (NCBI taxonomy): Eukaryota > Viridiplantae > Streptophyta > Magnoliopsida > Santalales > Viscaceae > Viscum > Viscum album. The sequence continues at coordinate 1,255,496,921 of OY728141.1, forward strand.
TTGAACATTTAAAGAAATTCATTAAAGGCCCTAAAAACATGCTATATAAGCAACTGACTCTTTATTAATCTAGAATACATATACTAGAAAGAATAAAATAAACAAAATAGAAGGGCTCTATTACATCTCTAATTTGAAAATCATCCATTCCTATAAAACCATCTTGGCTATCCATCATGACCATTCTATCCTAGCCTCATCCAAACATGTGCATATATCGAAGAGAATTTATTTTAGGTCATGAAAGTAAAATGGAAATCCATGTCGGGTGTGAATAAAAACAATAGTATTATATCACCAACATAGTCCCATAATATCCAACATATGTATAAATATGTGTATGTGTCGTGCTGATTTGTAAACTACAAATACTAAAAAAAGTAAATTTTTTTGGATCCTTAGGTACATGACCATAACTGACCAAGACTTCTTTATAAATTATCAAGTTATATAGGTTCACGTATCAAATAACATGTATAACAAGTGAAATTTGGGATAAAAATAAACTGAAATCAAAACTAATCTACACGACTCTTGGTTCACATCACACTATAGTCCAAAAATTTAAGCTCTAAATCCATGTTGAACCATACCATGTCCTCGTGACCCTATGAACCACATCCATTTAAGTATAATGATATATGACCCTAATACATGAAATCCCCTATCATGAAATCTCAAATATTAGATTGAGGCTTCTATAATCCCTGTCATCTGGGCTTCATATTCATGGTAGCTATTTTTTTATCTAATACCTAAATCCATGGCAGTTCTAGTACCGATATAATACTCAATAGAAAATTCAACCATATAACGATCTCCAACTCAAATATCTCTCTAGTTGTTTATATATCAAGAATATGTCGTCCCATCAATATAAATGGATCAATAACATTGTTTGGACAACCAATAAACATTATAATAGTGGGAACATCAAAAAAATATCCTATGAATAAAACATGATGGATATATACTCCCACCCCCATCACCATAGTCTTACAACCATCAGGGGTAAAAATTGGTTTGTGGTGTAGGATATATATTCAACAATCACAACCACATGTCATATACACTCGCATAGGATCACTCATTCAATTCGGAACTTACATGATCCCCTCTATATTGGTTCAAAAGAGGCACACCCACATGGGTCCTTAGTATCAATCATGGTCTCAGTTTGACACCTAACATTCCAAGATTTTTCATTTCTTGATATCGTAAACACAAAAGTATGGCCTCATCAGCTACATGGTTTCATTACAAATTATCATCATCAAAGAGAAATACTAGAGCCCATATTTTATCTCATTATAACTATAGGTCATTTATCTAACCCCGAATCTTCCATATATTCACAGAATCAATCCCCTTGTCCCTATTCACATCTGACTGATTTGAGTCACTCGTCTCATATTGATCTAGATGACCCCCAAAATCATAAATTACAATGTATGTCCCCCAAGTCCTACACATCCTAGGAATACTAGAACCCCATGCATCTATCATAGGGGAGTTTCAAACCTCTATATTGGACAGTGGGTCTCATTTTTTCTGACATTACCTCAATAGAGTTCCATAGGCCCTCACGACCTCAAGTCTTGGGCCTTATTCTTTTGTATCAGAGGTGTCTATCCAAGAAAAATGTATTGTCCATGAACCCTGAAATTCAATACTTTTAGCCATTCAATTTAATTTCAATTAAAAATATGCTTTTATTTAAAAAAACACAGGCTATTTCACTTAATATCATTCCCAATAACCCAGATGAAGTAAACAAAGATAAATTTCATATAGAATGTTCATGATACCACCTAACATTAGGTACCTTTCCTCATTTATTTTTGTTGTTCCAACAACATATTTCAAGTACATATCTACCATGTCCAACCACATTATCTTTCCTATAGGCCTGAATCTAGGATTCAAACTCCAAACACACCAAAAAACTATGTAATTAATTAATTATTTCATTTATAACATATTAATTAATCAAATTCCAATATATAATTAACTCATATAACTCACTAGGTTTACAACAATCATTGACTCTTTATAAATCATGGTGTGCCCCCCACTGACCTCAGCACACCTCCGAACCCAATATGAGTGAATATCAAAACCTAAATAACAAATTCAATTGTCAATCCATTTAAAATATGATAAAAGTTTGATTCAAAATTAATGAATTAACATAACTATAATGATTTTATTAGAGAACACACTAATATATCATCACATTACATCCTCTATATAGGCACCATGGAATCCAAATCATTATTTGTCGATTTAACATTTCATGTGTGAAATATACACACTTGAAATAAACCAATACAAAGAGAAATTTGTGAGAATAGGGAGAGGAAGAGGGAAGGCGATAGAGGAGGGATCTCATACACTAATTCATTTCAAAAAATACCCATGAATAACACCCCTTACAATGATAAACAATGGTTAGAATGCGTCAAGACCCGTTGACTGTGTGAGATAAAAACTCTGTATATAGGGGGTTTCCTCCTCTATATAATCCAATATTGGGGTGTAATATAAATTCCCAAAATATTTACCATCTAGCCGGTGGCTCATAAATGATAGAGAGTGGAACTACTGCAACCACCAAAAAACAACTCCAAGTTCACCCGTACGCTCTTGATATGGCTTGGAAGTATATATTATTGTTTAAAACACCTCCATAATGTGACCAAGCCCTGAGAGAATTTGGAATCCTAAAATGGTAATTTTCCTGAAAACTAATTGATAATAAATAATTTCTTCAAAATTGAAACTCGCATACAAACAAAATATTTTATAGTTTTTGAGTCTTGGGATGCATTAAGAGGGATCTTTTAGACACTAATAGAGGATAAAGTGTTTTCCATAGGTCTTTAAGGGTCCTAATTATTGGCTGGGCGATTGTTATAGCAGAGGATATCATAGAACCGCCAACTAGTTGGTGGGGGTATTTAGGGTTCTTAATTTCCCTTAATCCCCCTCTCTATTAAGGGGGAATCCCATCTCCTTATATTATGTAATTCTTTTCCAGGGTCATGCCCCATTAGTTCAATTATTCATGAACCCTCAATAGAGGGATTTTTGGAGCCTTTGAACATTTATTATAGGTACATTTATACATATTCCGCTATTTTTTGCAATCCCCCTCTCTACAATGCTATATTTGGATTCTCATGTTTTTTGATTTGGTTTTGATTGAAAAGGTTCATGGTGGAAACAACCAAACATGATGGATCTTTCACCATAGCGATGATAATTCTGACCTCAGATGCCATATATTCATGATGGGTCATCATTTCAATAGTGTTATGTTTCGTAGACAATTAATTTGTAGTTTTTTTATTTAAATCAAATAATAATACATATAAAATTATCTTTTTTCATGATTGGACTCAATGTATAGTTTGGGAGGTGAGGGGGAACCATTAAGTGTTTTTGGGTTATTTTAGGTGTATAATGTATTTCAATTGTGAAATTGGGATTTATTCTTATTGTCATAACATAGTTTAATTAATTATAAATAGTTTTTGTTATTTATTTTGTCATCCATGGTTTGATATTGGTGTTTACGATATTGGATTTGTGACTATTTATGATAATACGACTATGGATGATCATCAGATGGGTGTGGTGATACTCAGTGTGATTCTATGAGATGCATTTGGAATATGAAATATTTAGTATAAGGTAGGTGGTCTTTTTGCATAAACATTTTTTATATTTTTACATTTTTATATGTGTTTTGCTTGTGTGGACCCACCAACATTTGCATTGATCACTTTCAAAAAATTATAAGATGTTACATAGAAAACAAGTACATTAATAGAAATATGTATGGTTTTGAGGGAACAAATGGGATGAGGTACACTGGCAGGACATCTCTACGACCAATGGCTGGGGATATGATCTTATAATTTATTACGGTCTATTTACACCATGGAATGTGATATACAGACCTATGGGAGAGAAGAGAGGTGGCTGAAGATGAATGTACATGGGTTTTTTCCATGAGTGATACATTAGATCAATTTTCTCATTAATGTTACCTTAAGGTTACTATTATTACCCCACTATGACAAGAATACCTTGGTTGTTGAGCCTATTATGATTGGAGAATGGGTTAGGGGATCAGATTGACCTACAATTACAATGAAATGAAATCTATAGAGAGCCTTCTCCATTGTTTGAATTAGAGTATGGACTAAGGAGACCTCGATGAGACTTAGGTAACCCTAGTAGGTCTCTCTATGACTTGTGACAATTACAGGTGGGTGGAAATCGAAGTGGGTAGTGATAGTATCTTGTTTAATGTTAGAACTCATACAGACACTATGTTCCCATGTGCTGAATGATGATGAGGTTTTGGTTCAAAATTACTACATCCCTTAAAAAGATCATATTTTATCATGATATGTATTGGATATCTTAGGATACATGGGAATTCGTTTTTGATCTCGGATTGGACATGATTTATCGGGATGCTTGGGAATCACTTGTTTACAGAGATGAAACATTATGAATCATAATTTATTGGGATCCTGTATCATTATATATTAAGGTATTATTCATATATCCACAATCGTAACACACCTATACATTTAGTGCCCATTTTATTTGATAGTGTTTACCACACAAAACACTAGGTATAAATGAACAAAAACATATTTTTATTTTATGAAAATTATAATATAGCTATTGATTTAGTAGGTATGAATGGATTTAACAAAATTATGAAAAATATATTATGATATAAATTAATAATAATTTATTTATAAAATAAATAAATATCCACTGAATTATTTGATGTAATAATATTTTATAAATATGAATTCATAAAAAATTTGATTTTATTGGGAAAATATTATAATTTATTTTTTTAATAATTGGGATATTTATTTAATTGAAATTATAACAATTAATGAAACCAGAAAAAAATATTTTATTTCAATTTTTTATAAAATGATATATTTTATAGTAATTTGTAAAAAATAATGATTTGCATTGAAAATAATTTTTATTTCAAGAATTTAAAAAAAAATTATGTTAAAATGGTTTCAAAGAAAAATTAGTTTTACTTCATTATGGATAATCCAATTATGTTCATTGGAATTTATTTTATATTTTATTTTTTTATAAAAACATTTTATTCTAAAAAATCATTTTTCTTGAAAACCCGTTTTTAGTTTCATTTGTTGTTTTTTTATTAAATTTAATATTCGATAACTGTAATTTTAAAAATAAAAAATTATTTTATATTTCAAATTGTGACATAAATAATTTGGTAAATAGTCTACTTTTATTCCAGTTTTATATGGATAGTAACAATATTATATTTTTTACCACGTTAAAGGTAAAATCGATTACATGGGTTGAGAAAAATTCTATAAGGATTCATATTCCTTAAAACACTTGTATGTATTTAAATGTATGAGTAAATTTCATACATATTTACCCATTGTTATAAAATTTTAATTTTTCCATTTAACGTATATTTTTAGCGATACAATATTTAATTACATGTAAAAATAAAAAAGATCTCTTTCCAATATTTAGTTTTTAGAAAATTTTCTGATGGTGATAAAAATGTATTAATGGTTCAAAATATTTATTTAATTTATAACTAAATTTCATTAACGTGGAAAATTATTTTATTTTTACTGATGAAATAATTCTATTAAATTATTACATAACGCTAACATAGTTCTTTTGCAGGTAGTATAAATATCAGTTAAATTATGTTAAAACCACTAAAAATAAAATTTTCTTGCTCTAGTTAATGCTTCCCATGAATATATAAAATACATATAACATAATTGGGAAACTTTAGAGGCTTATATTCTGAATTAAATGTATTAATGTTGTTTTCAATGTCATATTATGTGAATGGGGATTAAAATATCATTTATTGAATTTTATGTTAAATAATATTATAATAAATTATTTGGAAAACAAAAAAAATCTTTAAATAGGAATATATGTGTGGGAAATGGTTAAAATTTTTTCCCATTAAATATATTAAAACATTTTCACCATATATTTAAAATAAAAATCATTTAAAATGGAAAAAGTAAATACTGTATTTAAGGAAAAATTGGATAACGAAGGGGTTAAACATAAGGAAATGATTTGAAATGATATATAAAATACATAAAATTCAATTGGATGATTATATTAAGACCATATGTCCCATATCATATAATATTTTTCATTTCTTTAAAAAATTGATATTTTTGAAAAACATATTGTACTATAATATAATGGGAATTTCCAATTATCACATTAATGATATTATAAAATGAAAAATATTTCATAAAATGATTTAAAAGTCATTAAAATAATATATTGGGCCAATTTAATGATATAATATTTAAGAAATAAATCATAGTCTATGTAATATTAACATTTCATTTTATTCTAACATTCTAATAACTTAAAAAGGTTAAAATAATGATATAACAAAAATTGTCAAAAAGGTTAATAACTTATTTAAACTATTAGATATGACTAAAAAATTTACCAAAATATGTCCAATGTTTATTTAATGTTATTATTTATAATTATAAACATCCTATATTTGGAAAAAATTTATTTTCAGCCTCTTGAAAAAGAAAATTCATTTTTATTAATTTAATACATTAAATAATTCCTGCAGTCCACCCTCTCTTAATAATGGGATCATCCAATCATTTAACACTCATAATGAATAAGCCTTATATATCATAATTTTTTTTTCCATAATACCTTCCTCAATTCCTTCTCTTCATTCTAGATCTTAAAATATTTCTAAATTACCATCATTTTGATGTTGAATATTTAAACCAATAAAGATTTCTCAACAAAGAGGTGTAACTCTTAACTTATTATTTTCAATTTTATTTCTTCCCATACCTTCTATAGAACTATGGTATCCATTATAAAATAAAAAAATAATTTAATTTAATTTTTTTTAAAATATATACTATGGTATTTTACTAACCATTATCCACCTTCTTCTAATTTTTTGGGAAATAATAACAACACTGGTGCATACCTGGGGACTAGCATCTCCAAGAAGAGATGGGATTTTTTCACAGGTTCACTAAAAAGATGGTAATAAGGAATAATTTACTGTATATTTATGATATATATTATAAAATAATTATTCTATAATGGTTAATTATTATTTACCATTATTTCATTCTATCTTTCAAAAATTGTAAAGAACATTCATGCATATGTTCTACAAACCATTTTCATAAATGATATAATTAAAATTTTATATCATTATATTATTGAAAATTAATTATATAATTAGTATATATATAATAAATATATAACTATTGAAATTTTAAATAAGAATTAAATATTATCAAATTATAAAGGATACGACTCTGGAATAAAAAAATGCATAAAAAATGAAGCAGTGATCACCTGAAATAGTAATCTAAGGAACAAATTTTTAATAAATGCTTGAAAAGACGTTATAAGTTCGTAACATATAGTAATATAAATATATATATATAATGTGTGTATAATAAATATATATTTAATCTATGATATATTCTAATGGGTATAAAGAATGATGAGACTTGAGGTAAGGGGATTTTTTGTCCCACTTTTATTTATATGGCATATATACCATACTCACCGCATATTTCATTTGTTGGTGTATATGATGAACATGAATATAATTTAATTTTATTTAGTTGTAAATTATTTTGATTAAAAATACAAATACTTGTAACTCATTTATGATGTTTTGATTCAAATATTATTAGTGCATGAAGTGTTTGTCCTCACAAATTGTCTTCATGGGGAAATTTGTTAACATTTTCGTTTATCTTCTTCTATGTAGTGTATAAATTTTTTTAACTAGATATATCATGAAAATATATAATATATTTCTATTTAATATTTGAATTTATTTTATTATATCATGGATATTATAATTCAAAAGTCACCAATGTGGTCTCATATTTATCTTTCAGTGTCATTTCAATCAGGATTGATTATGCATGAATTTCTATTTATTGATATAATATGAACCATTCATGATAAAACAATAAAATAATAATATTATATGCTTATTTCATTATAATAAATTTTCTAACATTTTTTTCGTCACATTAATTAGTCTATATAATTAAAAAAATTAGGAGAAATTTCTATTATTAATCTCTTTGGTAGAAAAATAATTTTTCTTCGATATCAATGATTTATATAAATAAATTGAAAAATGATTCCAATAATCATATACGATTTTTAAATTATTTATATCAAATTATTTACTTGTTATTTTTTAAATGAAATCTTATTTTCATTTTCCAAATGAGGTAAATTTTTATTTATATTAAAAATGTGAAAGGAATCATTATTTTAATTTACAGGAGATCAACATAATATACCTCCCCCATTATCACTCAGTTTAATTAATGTTTAAATGATAATTTTATAATGAAAATTATATATAAAAAGTGTTACCAAATTTTTTTGGTGGAAAATATTTGATTTTTATATGTGATTTAAAAATGAGAATGATATTTTCCTCGAGTAATATTTTAGTGATATTATAATGTAATATTTCATCATTAATAACATCCTTGATGATATATAGTTTGTTATATGATATAATCAAATGATTCCATCCACATTCTATATTTCTATTTCTTATGATGATGAATATTTAATAGTTTTTCAATGAATGTTTTTTCTTTTCAACATGTTAAGTCTTTTATGATTACACCATTTTAATACTTGTTTGTTATATACGAGTTTTTCAACAAAGAATATTTTGTTATGTTATGGAACAAATATTAATAGATATATGATTATTTGATGTTTGGTCCTTGAATTGTGTATCCCTCAAATTCATTAAATATATTTTATTATTTAATGTTATCAAAAGGTTAACAAGAGGTTATCACAAGCCTAAAAGAGTGTACATTGGATGCTTTCATAAGCCCAAATAAGGGTACATATGAGGATATCCCAAGAACCCTAATTCATATGTGGGGTGTTATCCTAAAAAGATAAGTAGTTAAATTATTTTTTATCCCAATAATAACATGTTGTTATTGTATTTGATGGTATACAAGACATTGTATTTTTAAATATATTATTATACAACACAAAACCCATTATTTAATGATATGATTTTATACCAATTTTATACCCTCAGTTGTAATAATCCATGATTCTATTAACATACAATTATTACGAACGAAAAATATTTAATCCATCATTTATGATTTCTATATATGGTAGGACATGTATAACATTAATTTTTTTTATCATGTTATAATACCCTTATGTCTGTATTTTTATTTTGGGAACATTGATATATCATATGGTTACCCTTACTGGGATTCTAGGATCATGATTTCATAAATTACATTTTCATAGTTTATGAATGATTGTATTATTTAATGTATATTTATAAAGAGATTCATTTTGGAAGATCATTAGGGGATATAATCAGGTTATTTCATGAAATATGAAGAATGTGTATCTAGAATCCAATGACACTAAAACATTATATTCCATTACACATATATAAAAATTATATTTAATATTCTTCTATTGAGATGTAATATTTATGTGAGAAAATTATAGTTTATAATAGTTGATATTTGAGGGATGGATTTTTCAATAATTAGAGATTGAGATTAGTGAAACATGGTGAAAACCAATGGTATATGTTTAAGAATACGATAACATACTAATGATATATTTGGGAAGATATTATATATATTTTCTAGAAATAGATCCCTTCCTAGATACTATAAGTGGGCGTAGTTTTGGAATGATGAATCTATATGTAATAGCCCCCAAAAATAGATATTTGTGTACATATCAACAATTATTCATGTTCATAGTGTATGTGGCTTTACTAAAAACCTATATTGAAACTACTTTGGGATATTGTTTGGTTTACTCAAATTTTCATTACGATTTTATTATGAAGGATTTTTATAGATGACAAACAAGGATGGAATTCATCCTACATAAGGATGCATGACATAAAATAAGTTGTAATGATTTCGACATAAAAAATTGAATTTTCATTCTTATATAATTCCTTACAATGAAATTTTTTTCAAATAATACACATTATACTATTGGATAAAGGCATGAACCATGAGGAATCATTTCAATACTTATTTTGAAATACAATGCAGTGATATTTCTCATGAGAAACCAAAATAGATGGGAATAGAAATTTTAAAACTATTTATTATCCCTAATAATATATATCATTATATAAATAAAAATATCAACTTGGCAGATTTTCCCAACATAGCTAGTAAGAGGAAATAATGATTTAGAAAGACAATGGAGTGAAATTGATCAATCATTCTAAATTTATTTTTTTAGAGAATAACTTATTTATGTGTCTCATTAGAATAATAAGTTGTTTTATGATAGGAATAAAAGGATATAGAGAATGTAATTTCCAAAAAAAAATTATGTTTTTTATAGACGGAAATGAATTTAATCATTAGAATACATGTACAGTATAATTTTTTCTATTTTAGTAATATTGGAATTATGTTAGTTCTGTCACTAATCTAATAGAGAAGAATTAGAAAAATGAAATACTTTTTATATTCAAATCAATGAAGTGAATGATTTAATGTTTTAATATATGTTTTTTGAAAATTATATTGAATATATGTTATAAAAATTATATTCTATATATAATATTCATGAAATAGATACATTTTATTTCATAGTGTTTTTTCATTATGTATGTGAAGAAATATTATTATTGGAACTAAATTAAATTAAAACTATTTTAGTGAATATGTTTCCATGTTAATTTGGGATAATGTGTTGATTGATATTGGTGATTAAAATTTGATACTATTGGTGACGTCAAAATTGTATAGAGATTTTATGAAAATGTGATCTATGAAATCCTTGATATGATTGATTAAATCATGTATTTATATAATATATTAAATGATATGTGATTTCAATTTAGGGACAACGATTGTTTTAATTTGTGGAATCATATATGTTTTCTTGTAAATATTAAATATATGTAGTGGTCACCAAAAAGGGATTATAATTATTTTGTTGATATTATTTTGAAATGTGTTGATAATCCTTCAAATGTTTTAGGTCATTTAATTTCAATGTGATTTGAAAATTATACTAGGTTTTAGAAATAATACTCTATTGAGGATTAAATAACCCTTTTGATAGGATATTATTTGGTGTTATGTTAATTATGGTATATTTGATAGAGGGAAAAAGATAATATTTATTGTATAAAATATATTTATAGATAAGGGGATGTTTTTAAAAATATTTATTATTAAGAAAAGGATTAACTTTTAGTGTTGTATTTGAATATTTTTAGGGATATTGGTTATTATGTAAACTACGTAATAAATTCATATAATTATTTATCATTGTTATAAATGATATTTTTGGTGGTTTTTCATTGTGATGAGGAAAATATAATCCTATATTCTAAAACGACATTTAAAATGAATGATTGATAGGGGAAAAATTGAATATTGATGTTATTTGATATGTATGGATATTCATTTAGGGATTGATTTATGTTAAAAAAAATTTGGGGATTAATATAATGATTTATTAAATATGGGAATTATATTACCCTATGATAACCATTTTTTGTTTTGGATACTGTATAATTAATTAAGGAACATCCTAAAATTCATTTTTGGTATCTTGTGATCTGTTGGAAGCTGGTTTTAATAGTTCAGACCTATGAAATTCATATTGAATTGTCATCATTTAGATAAAAAGAAGATATTTTAGTGAAAATTTATTATCAGATGAAATTCTACTTGTCATGATTGTATATTTTCTTATGTTTTTTATTTATATGTTAAATTAAATACTGAAATCATATAAACTGTTATTCAAAAAAAAGTTTTCCAAATTCTTTCATTTTCAATGAATCGATGCTATTTCCACACATTATTGGTTTATATATTTTTGGTCGTTAATTTTTTCATGATCATTAACATTCATGTGATCAATGATGTCAATAAATCTCTATAATTATTTGGACATTATATTTCTTCCATGTTTATATTTTCACATCCATATAATGTTCCCATATTTGGATATATAATTATGCATTTTTATAGATTACCTTTGTGTTTCCACTTCCCTATATTTAAGATGACTATTTATTTAACCAATTTTCAATGTTATTTTAAATAAATTTTGTTTAAAAATACAACAATTCATCACTAAGAACATTTGAAAATTTAGATGATGTACTTTATTAATAGGAGGATAATGGAAAATCCCATGATTTGAAAATAAATCCATGTTTAATATTGTATACAAGGCACAACACCATGCATAAAAATACCAAAAAATGTTATTATTTAATGAACCTTATCACATAGTATTTGAATATTTTTTTGATAATAATTATGATAATTAATAAAATTATATATAGGTAAAACTGAATAAAATTTTATTAATAAATCATAAGAAATAATTAGTAATTTTTTAAGGAAATTTATTTTGTAAATATATTTTTATTAAAAAAAATTACTGGGTGAATATTATAATTATTTTTAAATATTTATGAAATGATATAGAATAATAAAATATTTTTTTATGCCATCAAATCAAGATTAACATAGTTTAATATTTATATATTTTACTAAAAAGATTAAAATTGTATTTTATCGTAAGAAATACTAATCTGTGTTGAAAAAATACTTTAGACATAAAAATCTATTTTTCAAATTAAATTTAGTTATTAATTTCATTTTTGTATTCCTTTAAAATTAATTTTTTCATCTTCTAGAAATTAAATCATAAAAATGGAGTTCATATATAGAATCATTAGTTCCATATATATTAAATATATCCCATTTTTTAACAATATAAATTATAAACATTGAATTTTTTTTTACAATGATAAAGGGAAAATATGTTAATTTGGGATAAAACATGTGATAAGATTAATAATTCATTCAAAAAAATTTCTTTATTTATTTTTCATGTTATGTTATTTCCATAAGCATCTATACATTTATAATATGAATTTTTTTTCATTTGAAATTTATTATTATATTGATAATATTTATGTAAAATATGTTACCAAAACATTCTATTTTTTAAATACAAGATTTTTGTTGTGATAAAAACAAATTCATCATTGTTAAAAATTATAGTTTTAAATATTAATTAAAATTTAATACCTTATTAATTTTTTTATAATATACCTTTTTTGATTAAATAGTCATCATAAATACATACACAATGCTAACACGACGCATGTTCGTGTTTTAGAAAAAAGAATTAAAATATTTTTAAAAACTTAAAAAATATATTTTTGGTTATTTAATATTTAACATGAATTTTTAGATAAATATAACATATTCTAGATGATTAGAAAGTTTAAATTAAAATTCAATTTTCATCATGATGTTTTCAATGTAAATTTGGGTGAATAGTTTGAAAAATAAAATTATTAGTGTTTTATGTTGGTTTATATTTTAATAAATTATGTACAAATAAAAAAAATAAATGAGGAAAATATAAAAGATAAATTGCCTAAAATTATGTAAATTTTGAATTTATGATCCAATAGTGAATCTATATGTAAAATTATAACCCTTTAATAATGAAAAATAAATTACCAATTTTTTTTTAATATTGGTTAATTAATGGGTTAAACTAAAATAAAATATTAAAAATGATATATAATGCATTAAAAATATTAATTTATGATTATATAAGGAAATATATAATACCTATAATCAAATCCATTGCATTTTTTTACATTTCACATGAGCTAGACACAAATTATTTTATAATATATCATGTATTACCAAAAATGGATGTAGTGGTGTTTAATGACAAATTGTATTATATTAAAAATTTTAAATTATTTAAATTCATATGTTCATCCAATTTAATGGGACATGGTAAGAAAAATCAACCACGGTCTATTCTTCAGTCACTTATCCTTTTATATTAAAACTATTAACCCTTAATGTGTGAAAATAATTGATATCATGGTAATTAATGAAATGGTTAACAAGAGGTTACAACTAGGAGATAATTATAACAAATTACCTACATTATTACAAATCATATTGTATTATAGGATTTAGACTTATCATCATCATATATTTAAAATATACATATTTTTATCGACCTGAACATGAAAATTAATTAATTATAATTTAATAACTTAAATAAATCGATGAGTGTTCAACCCATTACTTAAAAAATCGCATCTAATCTGTATCATCATTCAAAGTTTATAGGCCTAATATATGTTAAAATCCCTGCCATAATACCTTCCATGATTCATTTTCCACATTCTGTTTATTTTTGTCTTTTCAAATATCCAACACTTTTGGGAACAATGTGTAAGACAAAAGATCCTTCCAAATGAAGTGGTATAACACTAAAGATAGTGATTTCAATTTAATTTATTCTTATTCATTTTATAAATATATGACATCCACTACAAAATATTTAATTAATTGTATTAAAAATAGTTATTTTTTCTTATGATAATGTAACAACCATTATCTACCTTCTTCTAATATGTTAATGATTATAATGTCTCTTGGGTATACATGTGGACTATCAACTCCACAATGTGATGTGATTCGGTTTTCCCATATTGGTTGTGTAGATGGAAATGAAGATAAATTTTATAAATAAATATTACATATGTGATATAAAAATGATTCCTTAATGGTGAATTATGATTTAACTTTCTTTCGTTCCATTTTTTCAAAAGTGAAAATTGACTTCGTGTTATGTGTATCCAACTGTCTCCATGAATGATGCAATTAATACATATATATAATTAAAATATGGATATATATTTATATATAATGAATATGTATTGTATTTATATCGTGATTATGATTATAAATACTATTTAACCATAAAGATGTAAAGGAATCAAATTTACCAAACCATACCATGCATTAAAAATGACGTGGTAACTAAGTAGAACAATGATTTTAATAAACAATTGGTCATTAATTGGTTATTAAATGATATGAGTAAAACTATTATGGTAAAATATATATATTTATGGCTTGTAAATATATTTATTATTAACATATATTTACTAAAATGGAGGATTCAATGCATATGATGTAAGACGAGACTTGAGATGAGGGGATTTCTCATCTGACTTTTATTTCACTGGGTCATATGCCATATTCACCACTTATCTCGTTTTTTGTGGTGAATATACTGGAACATGAATTTATTTTATTATTAATTTAATAAAAATTATCTGGATTTACAAATACATATAATTTTGTCTCCTTCATGATTATTTGATTGAGAAATTATAAATGATTCAATAGTTTATCATCCAATATTATATTATTTGTATCATGGGTAATTTTATCACCTATATTATTTTATTAGGTTTATATATATACTCATTTAAATATTATATTATGAATCACCTTATAGTAATGATATTTATGGATTCAATTGATTTCTTACATTCCTCGGAATTACAATTTGAAATTTTAAAAAGCAGTAAGGGATTATTTTTAAATACAATTTTAATCATGAATATTTATTATTGAATTTAAATAAACATTAATTTTATGATCCTATTTTTATAAATAAATTTAATTGTATGATCCTCTTTTAATATTTTTACAATAATGTTTTCTTTTCTTTTCCTTAATCTATGTACACCAGAGACCAAATGAATTTTTTATAGAAAAAAATACTTCATTTATCCATTTACTTGAATTCCATTTTATTTAAAATCCCTTATTTATAAAAAAATTTCAATAAGATTTTACTTATTACCTTTTATTTTTTAAACAAATTTGATCCATGATTAATTTTTTTATATATTATTGAAATTAATTCTTATTTTTATTTTTTGAATGATATATTTTGACTTTTTTACAAAAAAATTGTGAATGGAATAATTGTTTTAACATAAAATAATTGAATGTATTTTACATCATCGGGAACCCTAAATGAGATGATTCATAATTTTAGTGCTTCAAATTTTGTTCCCAAAAAATATCCTTAACAATTGTGAATTTTTTTAAATTTAATTTTTTATTTAAAAATTAAACGATTATTTTGAATGAGAAATATAAATGTTATATTATTGTTTATTTTTTATCATTGATCACATATTTTATTCCACATATCTATTAATTTTGATATGATCTAATAATTGCATAAAAATTTATTCTTTGGATGGACTATGATGATGTTTATTTAATGTTCATTATTGGAAACTAATTTCATTCCAGATGGTCATTATATTATAATGAGACCTTTTTGAAACATGTTTTATTATATACAGGTTATGAAATGATTAATGTTTTATGATCATGTTGATTACATGTGAATTTATTTATGATAATTTGGTTAGAGAGACTAAATTATTTATCTCACAAATAAATTAGGAAAATATTACTATTCTATGAGTTCAAAGGGTTCCTAAGAGGTTATCACATTCCTGAGTGATAATACACAAGTGTTTATTCCAATATGGAAATTTGGTTATCAGGAGGTTATCTCAAGTATATAATAGTTTAAAGTAGATTTTATTCCATTCCTAGATGAAGCCGACATATGGTTATCTCAATTCAAACATCATAAGAATTTATTAATTATTATCTTTGAAATAATATTTCTATTATTATGATTTCATCATAATTATGACACTCTTTAATGAATGGAATTTGTTCTAATGTTATTATCTCATGTATTATTCTCTTGTATTCCATTATTATTAATGTATTATAAACTACCATGAATTATTTTACAATTCAAAATTATTATATATGATTTCCCATGCATGGTTTTAAAAACGTAATATTTTGTTCTAATACCATTATGATTATGTTATTCATATGTGTTCATTGATATCTCAATTTTTTTCCCTTACCCATCATCCAATATCTACTTTTCTTATGTTTCCAGTCACCATGTTATGAATAACAATTTTATGTTTCTTTTGTCTTTGACGAGTACTATACAGATTAACTATTTGTAATATTTTAATGATATTTCATGAAATATGATTATTTTTTATCTAGTATCTGAATACACTAGTCCTTCAGAGAGCACAATAATTTAAATATAATAATATATTGAATATTCATATTTTCAGATTTAATATCTATGTCAGAAAATTATGAGTCACTATAGATAGAATATACTCCAATAATTTACGTAGTAGTAAAATATGTAGGTCTGGTAAATAGTATATGAAATTAGTTATCAATTATATGAGTTAAATAGTAATACCTTCGAAATTATGGGTTCCATTTAAATAGTGATACCATTATGAAAATTAGTACAACAGTCTTCATGAATATACTAGTAGACCATTATAAATTCCAATTAATATTTAGAATCTAGTATAGGAATGATATTCTAGGTTGGATTATATCCCCAATTATGAATGTTGGATCTCTATAGGGTAATAGTATATCCCCTAAATTCATTCCTATGATAATCTCTAAGAACTACTAGGTATTACCCGCTTAATTTAGTAAAGGAGTCATGATTTATTGGATTCCCATGACATTGATTATGTTTTATTCGGTTGGAAGTCCAATGTTATTTTATAGTTTACTCATAAATTATCCTCTATTAGACATATAGAATTTCCTATGACCTCCCTCACAAAATAATTAGTCTTTGTGATGAAATAGATAACATTGATGTATGATAGTGGGATTAAGCTTGATATAATGAGTGTGAGGGTTGTTTGGTGATTATCAAGGGTCCATTATTCACCATGATGGGGGAATGTGTGTGGGAACCTCCATGAGTGAATATAAGATCCATTTAAGTGATTTTCATTCTTATATACATTTCAAAACTTGTTGACGAATGTATGGTTTATTGGGGTCCATTCCCTGATGTTCAATTTTAGTAGTTGGTATTGGCCAAGGTATTATGATTTTTCCCTTTGGGATGTTGGATTAGTGGTATGAATAATAATAAATATAATCCCATATAAATTTTAAAATGTAGTTTATGCATGTTTTTTGTTTTTAATTGATTTTCTATTTTTTATTTATTTATATCTGATGATATTTCACATGCACACACACGAAATATACTTGTTGTGTACGACAACCAGTTTGGGGGTCCCTAATAACTATTATACTCACACCCATCTCTGGCTTCCACTATAAACGGGTGTCTAAAATATGTTTTTACATGGTTATATGTATATGTTTGGATAAGGACCTATATGAATATCTCATATGGTATTGGATACTAGGATTATGTAATGATTTATGTTTCAGGTAGTCCATTGGGTGAATTTTATTTCATTCCATTATTGTATATGTGTTTGGACTAATTTTTAATCATTGTTGTATGTATGTAATGTATTTTCAAGACTATGTTCATTGTTAATATTATCAACCTTGTTTCAATGTATTAATTACCTTATCGAATTTAGTATGATTTGTGCTACTTAGTTATTTTATATTATGTTATTCACAATGTTATACGGTAAATAGCCTCCCCACCATAGCTGTTTTGAAAAATGATGCGAGTACATAGAATCTTGAACATAGAGAGTTTCCATGAGGAATCATGTTGTACTATTCTTATTATGTTCCATAAAGATAGTCCGGACGGGATCTTGGAATTGGTATCAATGAATTATTATTCCTTGTCTTACTATTTATGATATGGTATTCAAATTAAAAAGTAATGCGTTGGATCTTGTGATGGTAACCATGATAGTATGTTAGAAATAAATTTTTATGAAGGATGTATTGGTTAATAGTGGTCCAAGATTGTTGTTTGAGATTATTATGTTTTTGATTTATATGGTCACCACTTCTAGTCGTTCACATTTTTGTTTAAGGATCTTGACTTCTTATAGGGTTTTCCCCATCTCCTATTGGAAGGAGCCCATGGATTTGTATTTCACATATGGACTATAGAGGGGAGTTGCATCACATGAATCATATAGAATTCTTTTATTCACATGATATATAGTATTTCATGTGTATGATTTTACTGATAAAAGAGGTTGGGTTGTTAAATGTTTAAAGAACAATTTATACATAATTTTACTATAAATTTTGTTGGTGTCATTCTACTTAGAAAAAATAAATTATATTCATATTATTTATTCAATCTTGGTCTTGTTGATCTTTAATAAATATTCAATGAATATAAATATATATTTTCCATGTTAATGGTTATATAGTGAAACCATTTGGTCTAAATTGGCATTATATTCCTTAGTGGTGAACCTCTAATGGGTGAATTTTACATTGAGTCTATTTTAAAAAGGAAAATGTGTTTGGTTATATATAAATCCAATAAAAACATAAATGGTGTTTTAATAAATAAATTACAAATGAATAATAATTGAGAAGCCCAAGTGACCACATTTATTGATGTGGAATGTGGGATAATTATTTCATTACATTGGTGCTAAAATATTTATGTATGATTAATGAGGCGATGACTCCAATATGTGGAGGCTTGATGAGAAACAGTCTAATTTTAGTGATTATCAAGGGTCTAGTCCAATATATGGACACTTGCTAAGGATTATTTTCCTTATAAGTTTTCATTTAGCATTTGGTGGAATAGAATTAGACCACTTGTGTGTTTCTATTATTCGAGAATTGTTATTTATAGTGATTCGTAAGAACTGTGCATTGTTTTTTGTATATAGCTAAGAATGGAAATAAACATAACTCAAGTGATTGTGTTTTTCTAGATACATATGGAATTTAGTGATGTAGGTTGAACGTATCTGGTATTCGTTGTTATTTTATGTGACCAATAACTACTCTATAGAT
Organism: Viscum album; assembly: GCA_963277665.1. Classification (NCBI taxonomy): domain Eukaryota; kingdom Viridiplantae; phylum Streptophyta; class Magnoliopsida; order Santalales; family Viscaceae; genus Viscum; species Viscum album. The sequence continues at coordinate 1,255,516,717 of OY728141.1, forward strand.
GTTTTCACATATATATTTGATTGGAATTCTATATATGTAATACTCATGATTATTTTTACTTAAAATGAATCATGTAAGGTGATATAATTGTGTACATGATACCCATTATGACACCTTGTTTTGTGGTAATGTGGATGGACCTTGTAAAATTGTAATTAAGAAATATCATTTTTTTTGAGTTATTGGTTTTTATAATTGAGGGTGTCGTTTCAAAGGGGTTTTCTTTGTTTGAAATTGCCCTTGGATAATGAATTTTAGAAGGTATCAATGGGGTATTTTACTGATTCATTGTATGTGTTCAATATATTGTGTTAATTAGAATCATGTGTGGTTGTTCCTTTAGTATCGATATTTTTATTTTAAGGAAGGAAAATACTGACATATAAACCTCTATATATTTTTATGTGTTCTATTATAATAGCCTTGAAAATAGTATAACCTCATAAATCATATAGTTATAGTTTATTGATAATAATTTGGAAAAGCTTTATATTCCAAAGAAAACGGATGGTAATCTACGATACTCAAATGAAATAATGATGTGTGTTGCAGTGTTCTAAATCCTGGAAAAGGTGAGGTAATTAATTTTTAAATTTAGTTATGTGGGATATCCCAGTGTGATGATACTGATGTTACAAATATCATATTTATCCAAGTATTAATAACACAAGACTTGTAGATGTGTTATTCAACTGAAGGATTAGGTTGAATGTGATTGTACATGAACAATTTTTTGTGTGAAAGAAGATATATATTATTATTTATTTTCATAGTGATTATAATAATTAATTGGTATTTGATCGAGAGAGTGATAATGACTAATGGGATGGAAAAAATTATTTCACACCTGATATCCCTGGGTTTTGGTGAAATTTGAGATATCCCTCCATGGTGTAAATGGATATGAAATTAGATTGAGTGTAGTGAAATGAATTATCTATGGAAAATCATAGACTAGAATTTAATGAATGGAGAGTTTGGATTACAAAGGATTCACGAATGCACTATTTTAACATGTTAGTACTGTACTAGAGAGTGGTATGAATTGATTTGTATAATAGTGACTAATATTTTTACCATTTAAGGTATGAACCTAGTAAAATATAGTTTTATTGTGTAATAGGATCATTTATTTCATATTCATTATGAATTTTGATAATGTTGACCAAATAGTCTTGGATTTAGAAGAATTCCCAAGGGAATACATGATGTATGTTCATATGGGATATTGGTTTTTTTATATGTGTTGACATTGGGTTGAGGTGGGTTTAGTAGAATTCAATAAGGTGTGAAATTAGTGGTGCATTGGATAATGAAGAAGGATAAAAAATGTATATTTTTTTACCGATCCAATGACAGTTACACATTGGAATTTTGGGGTGGAATTTGGTGAGAATGATGAAAAAATGGTGTATCTACTAGTGTTGGAGAACAATAGATGGGTGTGTGGAAATGCATCAACGATGGATGTAAGGAATCTGTGAGATGGTTAGGATAAATTAGGATTATTAGATATTTTCTTGGTAGAAAAAATTATTGTAGTTGTAAACTAAATTGGAAATATTAAATTCGGTGTGTCTTGTGTTTTTTTTGGAAGTCAGAGTCATTTTAAAGTATTTCAATTTGTTTTGAGTGAACAAAAATAAGTATAAGGAACTAATGTATTGCTTCAAAACTAAGTATGTGGAATAAATCCAGTATTTGGATATATTTCTCTCATTTTTTTGGTGTGATGGGTTTAAAACTAAAATGGAAATGATTTTGTATTGCTGGTTTAGAGTTCTAATATTAAATTTTGTGGGTGGAAGAACCATATAATTATATTTATCTATTGTGGGATATGTAAAATTTTCGAGAGAATCATAGGAATGATGACAAAGTAGATTATAGTGTGGATGTGTTTCGGGATGGATGAGTTTGGGTAAGTATGGCCTTGATTTTGGGATAGTTTTTGAGATAATTTTCATGGGAAGGTTTCATTTAAATACTTCATGATCTATATAGTGATTTAGAATTGTGTTGGGTGATTAGAAGTGGAATTTATTAGTATGATTATGAATTATTGACTGAAATAGATTGAGAAGTTTGGTTAGATATCAATTGATATTTCTAAGGGATAATAAATGTTATGTTGGGGAGGTGTAAGGTTGCAATTCCATAATAGAGTTCAATAAATAATTATAATTTTGAGAGTAAATTTATTTTTTAGTTTTATATCAATTTCTTCATTGTAATTTTATTTGAAATATTTTTTAGAGTATGTTGGATTTCTCTAGATTGGTGTTTTTTACAATAATGGATTTTCTGAAGCTATCTCAATGGATCAGTGGAGTTTTAGGAGAGTCTGGTTAGGTGATGTGGCCATGGTTGATCTAGATCTACCAACTAGCTAGAGGAGGAATTAAATAGTATAAATGACACTTATACTCCCTTATATTTGAGAGGGGGATCCCCCACTATTTCTTCTATAATGGACTCAATGGTTGAGGTCCCTCGTCCTTGGATCCTACATTCAGTTATAAATAAATGTGGGGAAATTAGATATTTTTACATCGATTCAAGGTAAATTATTACATCTGTACATTATTATTATTATCATCACATCACACATGTATATTCCGTTTTTTCCCAGTAACATTTTTTTATTCTACTAGAGCATGTGGGAATCTGTCTAATGTGATGGTGCTTTCACACTATATAAGAAGTGGGTGATCTGAGACACTTTCTATTTTTAGTGGATTATTGATTCAACCAAGGTATATTGTGCTATAAATCTAATTAATTGGGAAAATCATATTGAATTGTATTGACAATAGAATTAGAATTGTTTTTTAGGATTTAACTTGGAATAGGTTGATGATGGCGAGACATATTTGTGGCGTTCTTTTGGGTGTATTTCTGTTGCGACAAAAGTGTTTAGTGATAAATTGGTCAATATTAAATTTATATAAAATATTTTATTTAATTAAACATTGTTTGATTTGATATGTTGGGTTATATGGTGTGAAATATGTTCTGAAGAGTTTGGGTGGGGACCAATTGATCTGAAGTCATCTGGGGAGACTTACAAATGGTCTTGGAGGGAGTTATTGAGCTGCTTTGGCAAGTGGAAATCTTTATTATTTAGTAGGTGGTACTAATATATCTACCATATCTTATTTAGGCATCTTTATTCTATTTTTGGAATGAATTTCCACACCATAGTATTTTTTGTTTATTTTTAATATTTTTTATGTTGATAGGAATAAATTGAATCTTGTGATATAATTTAACGAGTGGCCAAGGGCCCCGATGAACCATTATTAACCACTATAAATCTTCTCTACTAATGAAATATGATATTTATATAGAATATTTTGTTTTGCAGTGTACAGAGGGAAGGTGATCTAGTGATGTGTAGGAGATAATAGTGGTCACTCGATATGTATATCCCGAGGGATGAATAAGAGAGTTACCATAATGTTAGAAGATTATTGAGATGACCATTGGGTGTGCAATATTCCCTAAGTATTACATGACTAAATGTGTTGTAAGATTCGTTAGAGACATATTAACAGGTTAGAAGTTGGGACGAACCAATAATTCATGAGAGATGGAATGTTATATGAGATATTTCCATTGTGCGATTTACTAAGAAGTGTGAGGAGGAATAAATGAGACATATGTAACCACGTTTCATTTCAATGTGGATTGTGACCCTATAATGTTGGTTGAATACGAATCATAAAATGATGCCAGAGGGTTTCAATGTATAACCCATATCGAATGTATTATCCAAATGGGATGTGGATTATGATGTTTAGGATTGGGTTCAAGGTAAACCCCTACAAATGTTTTTATTTTAGTTTGATATACCATAGATTCCCCAGGATTACATGGAATAGTATATTATTAATAACTTTTTCTTGATTTCTTATATTTATAAAGAAACATTTTTGACATAAATGGTACATTGGTATTCATGGTATGTTGGGATTTGGTCTCATTTTAGATTTGGGGAAAACTCCTAGGTTACGTGGAATACAATTTTATGGTTGATGCATGGGTTTTTTTTTCTAGAGGTGGTACATTGGATCCAAAATCAAATTTCAATGAAAATATACATACTCTTATTCCGAAGAGGTTTGGCACTCCTTTTACTGTGTGATGTCATGGTGAATTCCCTAGTGTCATGATTCAAAGGACTACATATATAGTCCATTAAAAATTCATAGGACACTCAGTATTCAAACAGTCAAATGACATGATGGGTGAAAACAAATCCTCATTCCTTGATCTTGTAGAATGCATGGGTGATGGTTGTATCACCGCAATCGTTGTCTAGGGTTCCCCCTAGGATTTCATTAATGAACACATGTTTTTAATCCGATATACCATATATATTAGATTCCCAATAAATTATATTTTGGGGGATAGGGAGGGTATTACCCTTGGACATCCATGGTAACCAAGGAATCACTCATGCATGAATTTATTATATTTTCTAGGACCTCTGTGTCCTAGGAATTCGAAATTCAACTAATATTGAAAATGCACATAAATGAGAATGGGGATTATCTGAATGAATCTAAAAATAGTGTTTTCAATTAGTTACTAATGGCTTTATTCTATTTGTGATGGATGCATGGCCATGGGATACCTAATTAGTGATATTAGATTCCCAAGAGGTGATGCCCATTCTCAGAGAAAATTTTTCATTTACTATGGAAGGTTCAATTAATCGGGGTCATGAATATAAGGATTAATAGATGTTTTGGGATTGGTCCCTGATTTATAGGTATACCATTATGTTGGTCTACTTAGTGGGTATATTTTTAAATGGGTAGTGTGGAGAGGAATTTCACCAGGAAGATAAATATTGTAGTTGTTGGTTATTTATTTTTCCATAGTTAATTTATTTAGGTCAGCTAAACATGTCACATGAACATACACTATATATACTAGTTATGTATTTGACCATGATAGTGGTTACCTAATGTGTTTTCAAATAACAACATGATATGGAAACAATTAGGCCTTGGTACCAGACCATATATTCAATTCGGTGATGTTATAGGATTGGTTGAGGAACTATATTTCATGACCGATTGTGATATCATGGATAAGATAGGATACTAGGATGAGAAGATAATCATGTATTTTAGTGGGGCCAACAATTCATTTTAATTCACTACTGTAATATATATATGGTTGTCCTTGTGGGAAATTGTTGTTGTATACATGGCATAGACATCAAGGCCTTACTAAATTGGAATTATTATGAGTCTCATTTTGGGGATTTTTTACACTATCTAATTACATGTCATTAATGATACATAGTTATTTTAAATTTTTTTCACACTATCATACAAGGTGTTTGGCCACTCTAAAATAAATACTTAAACCATGTTTTCTATTTTATAGGAACTAAAATTTGTGAAAGTGCGCCTAAGGGATCATGGAGAGCCGATCTAGTAATTATTTAAAAAGTGAGATAGTCTATGGTGTTATATATATTATATTAAAATTAAATCCTTATTATTGTTTTAATGAAATTTTATTATGATTATTTAATCATTCCTAACAACCTATTCCCTTTATACATAGAAAAAATTAAAATTTCACTCTCGTAAAGTGTGTACCACATCCTCTATAAGTAGCATGATCCATTTTTCATAAACACATAACAATTATTTTTACAATATATAATTTAATGGGTTAATATGATATTTAGAAAATTATTAATATATATTAATTTAATACCATCCTCTCCCTTTCTATCGATCTATGTAATATGAACATGTCTTTTATGTAATCATACATACTAATCCCTCCACAAAACTGATTTATTTCATTTTCAACTCTAGTATTTAATTATTTATTCACCTATCATTTAATATTATCCACAAACATGATAAAATATAAATAATATAATTATAATTATGTAATATTGATTTTATAAAAAATCACTATATAATCATTCTTATCCATTAATTATACTATGTACTTATTAAGGTCGGTTTAACAGCATAAATTACTAATGCAATAAATTTCATTCTATGATGACTATTAAATCCTAACTAATGGTATTATTATATATTATTGATAAAATTTTATTTGGTTTATAGTTATATGAATTCAAAATTTGTATTTTACTTGTTATTTGGTTAACATATTTTGGAGATTAAAATCTATGAAAACAAGCTTTTCACCATGTTCATCATCACAAATATAAATTAAAATACAAAGGAAATGAAATTATAACAATATGAATCATATTAAAATTTATATTTTAACACCTTTAATGATATTATAATGATAAAAATTGGTTCTAGTAACATGAATCGATACCACATTTATGAAACAAGTATTCATATATAATATAATATGATAATGAAAATAAAATTTAACTAACTATTATAATCATAATAAAATATTATAGAAAATGTTTATAAAAGGAAAAATGTATGAAAAAAGCTATGAAATAGTATATTAAGGTATTTAATTTTTTATATAAGATATTAGAAAATATTTTTCTAATAATGAATAATGGTATTTTTTCATGATTTTTAATATATCTTCAATGATAAAAGATTAGTATTCCAGAACTGTTTTTTAGTGATTTTAATTTCTATGGATTTAGTTTTTTCATAAATATAATTCATATTGTGGTTGTTTAAAATCCATCTCGCATTCCATATTTAATAGTCATTCAATTCGATGGTTGTTAATATGGTAAGGGTCGTTGATAACTCAACTCGCTCTATTGAGTTAAAAAGATTTTTTTGATATTCATTCTTCTATGCTTAGTTTCTAAAACCATATGATTTTTTATCATGGTAATGTCTATTAATATATATATAAAATTGTTTTTTTAGTTCACATATTTTATAATGAATTATTATTTCTGCAAAATGTATATAATTGTTTAACAAATTCTCATCCTCTTATACGTTAGTTTCCCCTCCTTTTCCATATTATCCTTTCCTGATAATTTTTTCCATTATATTTTCAATACCAAATATTTAAATTCCAATTTGAAAATTATATATCAATTTCTATCCTTTAATAACTATGTTTTACTGAACCATTTTTTGATTTTAATTTTTGACCAATGTATATAAAATATTAAAAAAATCATTTCTATCTATGATCATGTGTTTTCTCATCTTCTCTAAATTTATTATTAAAAATTTATATGATTTTTACAGATAAATTATGTATAATCCAAACCATTTATAGATATATCATTATCTTGTTTTATGATATTTTTTTCATTTTTTAGTATACTTTGATTTTGTTTTTTTGGTTGTGCATTTTGATGAAAATCGGAAATTTTCAATGGTAGTGGGAATGTTCTGAATTGGCGAACGATTTTCACAAACCATGTACAGTAGCCTAGAAAACTGTATGATCCCTAATTGAGTGGATTCACATGGATAGTGTATTTTTTTTCAAACTGTGTACCCAATTATGTGAAATTGTACCCCCTGATGAGGTGCATGATTAAGGCCCACTATTAGTGGAAATTTTGCGCCCCGAGTAGAAAACAATGCATATTGGAATTTAGTCCCCCAAAAAATAGTTTTAAATTTTATTAAGCACCCATTTTAAAACATATTCATATCTGAATAAATAACTAAAAACTTTTCAATATATTGAATCCTCTAAGATAGATTCAAATCATTCTTTGCCTTCGTTCATTATGATCCATAGCCCAGATTTTATATAATCACCACTATCGTTAAGAGGATATATTTATGTGTGGTTTCCTTCTTCTCTCCCACATCTCCTTATATTTTGGAGAGACTTTATCCTCTATATTATTGTATCTATTCCTAGGATTTTTATATCTTGATCTAGGATTAAGATATATTGTTTGGCTGATCTTAAATTATGGTTTATGATCCATATGTCATTCTATATCATTGAGCGACATAATTTAAGGATTTTTTAAGGATTACCACTTATCAAATAATTGAGGTGGGTGGTATATAATTCAAGCCTCAATGTCTTGATTTCAGATATATTATTTGCATTATATAATTTCAATTAGATGATTATATATTGTGTTCATGATAGAAATAATTAATTAGGATAATTAATTAATTGAGGTAAATTATTAAATTGGAATATTGTGATTCTGTATTGAAATAATTAATTATTAAATTAATTAAGGAGTTTTCGATATTGTTGAACATGATTAATTAATATATGAATTAATTAATTGTGATACATGGGATTTTGAATTTTAATGATTTAGAATAATTAATTGTTGAATTAGTTAGGTAGATATTTATATTTAATGAATTTAATAAATAATTGTTGAATTAATTTTTTTATATATAAATTAATGAATGTGAATAGTTAATTGTTTAATTAATTCTTAGATATTGTTGAAATCATAAAATTGGTTGAGATTTTTAATTATTTTTTGAATTAAATAATGAAATTGATGTAGTTAATTAATTATTGGACTACATAATGGAATATTTTAATTGATCAATTATTGGGTTTGTTCAATTAACTGGTAAATTAAATCATGTGTGTTTGCGAAAAAATTAGTGGTGGTAATGGAATTCACAAGTGACCTGAAGATGGTGAATGGTAATAATGGAATTCATGTGTGACTTGAAATTATGTATGATAATGATCAAATTCTGTTATGTGTTTTGAAATATTTATCGTAACAATGGCATTAAAATATGCAACGATGATTGGTAACAGTGACATTCAATTATGTATTATAAAATATGAATTGTAAATATGGAATTAAATTATGAAATTATAAATGGTAATAATTTCATTGAGTCATGTATTAAGAAATTTGAATGGTAACAATGAAATTAAATTTTGAAATTAGGAATGGTAATAATGGCATTTAGTCATGTATTATAAAATATAAATGGTAACAATGGAATTAAATTATAAAAAGTCGAATAATAAAAATGATATTTAGTCAACTATTATGAAAAAATAATTGTCATAGTGGAATTAAAAATATGATATGGTTATGGTGTCCTCGAGAACATGGAGGTTTTATGTGGTAAATAAACAGTAATTGAATAACTTTAAACTGTTTAAATTATTTCATTTATTTATTCTTCATACAACAACATACACTATTTGAATAGATATTGTTTTACACATCATTGATAGTGGCATACTTAGTATTATTAACACCCTATATATGCTTCCTAATTGGGACTTGAATAGACTACATGTTTTGAAGATATGATAATGAAAAAGTTTCTCTGATACATGGATGAGTTGGGATGGAGAATGTATGAGGGAACTAGACGTAGATCGGTACCCGTGTGGGATTTCTCAGTGTCTTTAAATTTGATGACCATATTAACACTTGATATGTACTTTATCATAGTGTAGTTATTAATATGTTTTGGTATTTTATTCATTACTTTGATCATCATGTAATATTGGTACTATTTTGGATATGGTTATATATTATAATTTTATTGTTTCTTATTTTTTTTAGTTTATTAGTTTGATTTAAAAAGATATAATCTCTCCAGGATTGATATGAAACCATCAGTACTAGTGAGTAGCCTCTAGCATAAGGGGAGATTCTTTGGAGGTCACATAAAGTCCTTTTTTGGGGTACAATTGGGTGGAAACTGGGTCGGCATGTTACATAGAAGTATCATAGGTAGTTTTAATTTATTTTTCATTGGTAATACTATTTCAGAAAGGTAAATGGGAGAATAGGATGATTCAGGCCTTGGTTATGCGCTCTTTCATGGGATTCTCAAACCCTCATTTTGGGGAAAACCATGTACCCATGGTGACATTATTGATTTTAATGTGTTTTTTTACAATAGATGGTATTTCACCTCTGGTGATGCACTTTTTGTGTGATGTGAATTTTATTTTTGATTTTTTTTGGTTTCACTCATGGACCGGTAAGGTAAAAGATTATAGTATGCATGCATAATTCTAGGAAATTTTTTTTTTTGACATGCATCATTTTAGGCACACATTCATAAATAAGTTTTTTGTATGTTGTTAAAGCTAAATTATTTTTTCATGCTTCTAAAATTAAAATTAAAATGTTCCTAATATGAAATTTAGAATTGTGAAATAATTCAAGATGATAATAAATGGGTTTCAATTGAGAAACTATATTATGAGAATGATTTTTTCACGACCCGTCCCCCGGGGCCCATATCGTGACTACTCCAAACCCGCTTTCAATTGGCCAGGGGCTGGCGACTAGCACCAAAGGCGTAATTCCCTAAAAATTGGGAATGCATTTTCATTATGAAAAAACTGTAACACATACTACCAAAGTACAAGCGGAAGAAAACACATAGCAAACGAGTATAACAAGTGTGCTAAAATTAAAAAGGGGACGGAAATACAAGCCCAACAAAAAGGTACAGATACCACTGAAGAAATTACAACTGAAAAAGAGAAATAGCTGAATATTGAGGCAGCTCCTGGATCATCCTCTGGGTTCCTAATTGAAGGGTAGGTAGAGATATCCTCTTCAGCACTCTGTGTCTATCGGTCTACTCTGTATGCTGGAACACCGAGTGGTCCACCTCTGGATACCGTCTTGTCCTGGCGCTCTCAGCCTTCGTTAGCGCTATCCATCATTTAAATCCAACACAACGAGGTGCATGCATAGCCCGTGAAAAGGTGAGTATAACGATACTTACTAAGGACCCAGAGACCCTCAAGGTCTCACAAAATTCCAACAACGATAAACCACAAGGTATGATTTCAACATATAACCATTACTTTGGTATATTCCCATACATATACCTAATATATAAAGTAACCCATATCAATCATGAGGAAAACACAAAGGTCATTGACTTATCTCAAACCAGGATTTTTATTCACGATGTCGAAACCACAGCTGTAGGAGAACTCCTTCTCTGTCGAGTATAGTGGGCCTGCCGTTACAACCAAGCACTTACCACTAACCTTGGACTGCTGAAGTACTCCAGCTATCGAGTACTGTGGGCCTGCTGCTACAATCATGCGCTTCCCACCATGGGTTTGCCGCTACAATCAAGCGCTCCACCTAATAGTCTACAGAGGTACTCCTTCTATCGAGTATTGAGGATATGATGCTACAACCAAGTGATCCTCTACCATGGGTTCCTTTTACAACCAAGTGCTCCCCACTAGGCCATCTGAATCACTCCGAGTCGATCGGTCATCAGTCGTCAAGTCTCAGCCAGCTACTAGGTCTCTACATTATCCTCGCTCATCACTAGGAGGGTCCACTCCACGAGCCACAAGATGATGCTCCATGTGTCATTAATTCTCATTTAGAAGTATCACAATGTACCTCCACGTCATAGGGGTCTCAAAGCAACAGACAGCACGTCAATCAGACGCTCGGCCTGAGAGTTATTATCATTTTAGTTCCGGGGGCCCAGTTGATTTCGTGTATGAACCAACCCGACTCTAACTAAACTATACCCTGAATTCTAATGGGGTGTACTCAAGGGACCCTTTCTCAACGAGATTACCAATTCCGCTGACGGTTCATCAAACAGGCGTCCAGTCTGAGAGATATTGGTTTTTCCATTCCAGGGGTCCCGTTGGATATACGCTCATTCCAAACCCTTCTGTTTTCCAATGTTGTCCAAAACTCACATAGAGTATCGCAAAATGACTTCTTCATCATGAGGATCCCAGTACGGTAGACGGTGCATCGAGTGGACACATGGTCGCAAAGTTATTCACATTTATGTGAAACGGGCCCGCCCCGTCAAGCCCGGTGGGCTTGCAGGTCGGCCCGTCCTGGCTTGGCGGGTCTGACCTGGCTAAGTGGTTGGCCTGGCTCGATAATGTGTGGACCATCCTTGTGGGCCATAGTCTATCCCATGGTAGGCAACTTGGCCCTCCCAATGGCGCAGCCAGTTGGCTGAGCCTGTGCGGGGGGGCGCGGCCCCCCGACATCCCGAACCGGCGGCGCTGACCAGAAGTGCCGTCATATCCATCCGGATGTAGCCATCTGGTCTTCTCAGCGTGAACAGTCTGTCTTCCTGGCATGAGCATCCCATGCTGGCTGCTCTCTTCCCGCGCGACACCTGTGGGTGTTGCGACCATCTCCAACCAGACCGGCTGACGATCCAACCGGTTCGCCCGCCAAAGTCGCCCGCGGAGTGTGGGCCGTTGTCCTCCACAGCGCGGCCCCGTGGGGCGCCGCGGTTCCACCAACCTGGCTGGCTATATCCGTCTGATTCTTTTTCGGTCGAGCAGTCTGCGGATGCAGGCCACAGTTCCTCTTATCGCGGACGGCATATGGCAGCTGCTTCCTCTGGTCGTCACCACCCCTTCCGTCACCACCTCCATCGAAATAAATAAAGGATCATCAGAGGGTATTCAGGCCGTGTTCGTTCGGTCCACCCCCTCCGCATTAGGAGGTATCATATGGCCGAAGGTAAAACATGGTTTCAACGAAGAGCATCTAAGATTTCTCCTCTGCCGAAAAGGGAAATCTAGTCTCATCCCTTGTATGACCCACATCCTTTGCCTAATAAACTCAATCCTGATATGAATGATAAATTTATGTCATGGACAACTTCATATGGTCTCGATGCTAATACCAAGAGATCCAACTATTACTCTCTCCTCCATGGGTTGATTCACACAGTCGGCATTAGTGTGTGGTTACCGGGTCTCCTCCAGTAGAAATCTCAAAAGTAAGGGTCATGTCAATAGTTTAAACTTGAACCTCATAGTATTAAACACACAAAATGGAAGGAAAGAAAACGTCACAAGGAAAAGTGTCTTTTATTACCGCAGCTCAAGGTACAAAGACACAAAGAAACTACAAAAAATGACATTAACAAATTTATAAGAATCATGAACAAAGGCCTCTATTCTTGGAACTACTCCTAATCCTTTCCTCCTGCTTCCAGAGCTCCATATTCATATGCTTTAGCTGCTTGATGTTGTGCTCCCCCCTGTCCACCTGTTCCCTACGGTCAAGGTGGACCTCCTAGTGGTGGTGGTGGAAACACCTCGAAGCGTCTCCCACCGCAAGCTACACGACCAGCTCTTCTTCTACGGTCGCCTTCTCCTTGCGGTCTGTCACGATCGAACCTCTTCCTTTTCCTGGGAGGTTATTCATCTATCTGCTGATCATCCGAGTGGCGGGTCGGACAGTCATGAGCAATGTGACCTTGTCCACAGCATGAGAAACATAGCCCAGTAGGTCTGGCTCTATCTCCACCCTGGGTGCCCCGCACTACTGACCCTGAGTCGTGCGGTCGACCACCTGTAGGTATGGTCTTCCTAGACCTCTGCATCATCTGTCTACTTACATCCACAGAAGACTTTGCTACAAGATATCCATTGGTGGGTCCCACAACTGGAGACTACTCGGTTAGGAAACTCTACTCTAAAAGGGCTTGCTCCAACACCCCTGTCTGCATCAGGATGCTGTGAGAGAAAACTGAAGCTCTAATCTCTCTCCTATGCCCCTGCTCGAAGGTCTGGGCCCTGAAGAATGGGTCCAGTACCATATCTGTAGAGTAGCTCAAGAGGTATGTGACTCTCACTGAGTACTATGCTACTTTCATGCTACACTACTGTAGATGCATTAGCTCTTGTATCTGCACCACACGAAAGGTGGATGGAACAAATTCTTCCCAGAACAGGCTCTCAAAGTCTTCCCATATAAGTGGTGCCTCGTCATGAATCGGGAGCATCAAGCTCCACCATCTTCCTGTTTCTTCCTGAAGGTGGCTTTCAACAAGGATAACCAATAATTCGGCTAGTGTCCCTACTAGACTGAAGACTCTCACCATAGCCTCCAGCCAATCCTCAGCCACCTACGGGTACATCTCTCCCCTGAGCCTAGGTGGCCTCGAGCACTAGAACTCATGAAGCACGCTCAAGTGGCGTGTAGTCTCTGCTGTTGGGGATGGTGGAATCGGTGGTCCAAAGGGAAGTGGTACCGCTGGTGCCTCAACTAGAAGAGTGCCATGTACTGAGGCCTCGATTCTCAATGGGCTGTCAGTATATACAACTCTCAGTACTCTTGTTGGTCGTCTGTGAGAGGCATCCTGAAAGACACAGATGCGACACAGTCAAAAGACTAAGCCCAGTGAGAGACCTGGTTTGAGCATATTTAAAGAAAAATTTTGAAAACACACATGCAATCAGTGTTTTCGTGCAATGAGTTGGAAATTAGAAGTCAAGGTCCTGGTGTATGGATATGTCGGTTGCCTGAAAAAACACTGGACTCCATGAACTAAAAACCACACTTAGTTCCCTTAACATTATTTTTCATAGAAATGAAAAATTAGTGTTCTACGTTCTGTGGGAGAACTGCAACCTCTAATACCAATTTTTCATGACCCGCCCCCTGGGGCCCATATCGTGACTACCCCAAGACCCCCTTCCATAGGCCAGGGGCTAGCGACTAGCACCAAAGGCGTAATTACCTAAAAACCGGGAAGGCATTTCCGTTATAAAAAAATAGTCTCACACACTACCAGAGTACAAGAGGAAGGAATCACTAAGAAATGGGGTATAACAAGTGTGCCGAAAGAACAAAGGGGCCAAAAATACAATCCCAACAAAAAGGTACAGATACCACTGAAAAAAGTACAACTGAAAAAGACAGACAACTGAATGGTGAAGTGGATCCTGGATCCTCCTCCGAGTTCCTAACTGAATGGTCGGTACAGATGTCCTCCTCCGCACTCCACGTCTATCGGTCCGCTACGTATACTGGTACGCTGAGTGGTCCACCTCTGGGTACCATCTAGTCCTAGCGCTCTCGGCCTCTGTCAGCGCTATCCATCATCTACATCCAACACAACGAGGTGAAGGCATATCCCGTGTATGGGTGAGTATAACGATACTCAGTAGGGACCCTGAGACCCTCAAGGTCTTACAAAAATCCAACAAGGATAAACAAAAATGTATGATTTCAACGGATAACCATTACTTTGGTATATTCCCATACATATACCTATTTTATCAAGCAACCCATCTCAATCTTGAGGAAAACCGAAAACGTCATTCACTCAGCCCAAACTAGGATTTTTATTCATGAATTAGAAACCATAGTTGTTGGAGAACTCCTCCTCTATCGAGTACAATGGGCCTGCCGCTACAACCAAGCGCTTCCCACTAACCTTGGACTACTAATGTACTCCACCTGTCGAGTACTGTGGTCTTGCTGCTACAACCAAGCACTTCCCACCATGGGTCTTCTGCTACAACCAAGCGCTCCCCCTCAGAGGCTACAGAGGTACTCCTTCTGTCGAGTACCGTGGGTCTACCACTACAACCTAGCGCTCGTCCTCCGTGGGTCTGCTGCTACAACCAAGCGCTCCCCACTATTCCATCTGAATCACTCTGAGTCAATCGGTCAACAGTTTTCAAGTCTCAGCCAGCTACTAGGTCTCTGCAATCTGCTACCTCATCACTAAGAGGGTCCGCTCCACGAGCCACAAGTCGAAACTCCATGTTTCATGAAGTCTCACGTAGAAGTATCATAAGGACCACCACGTCCTAGGGTTTCCAACGCAATAGATGGCGCGTCAATAAATTTCTTGGTCTGATAGTTATTGGCATTTTAGTTCCGGGGGCCAGGTTGGTTTCGTGTACGAACCGACCCGACCATAACAAAAATATACCCTGAATTCCAATGGGGTGTACTCAGGGGACCATTTCTCAACGAGATTACCAATGTCGCTAACGATTCATCAAGCGGACATCTAGTCTAAGAGATACTGGATTTTCTATTCCAGGGGATCGGTTGGATATACACTCGTTCCAAAACTATTTGATTTCCAAAGTTGTCCAAAACTCACTTAGAGTATCGAAAATGGACCACTTCATCACGAGGGTTCTAGTGCCACAGACGGTGCGTCGATCGCCGCACAGTCTCATAGTTATTCGCATTTAAGTGAAACAGTCCCAGCCCGTCAGTCCCGGTGGGTTGGTGGGTCAGCCCGTCCTGGCATGGCGGGTCCGACCTAGCTAAGGGGTCGGCCCAGCCCGATAATGCATGGCCCAACCCGTTGGGGGCACGGTCCAACCCGTGGCCGGTGGCCCAGCCTGCTGTAGCCGGCCGGTCGTATCCGCCCGGTATTCCCAGCACGAGCGGCCTGTGTGGGCCGCTCTCGTCCCGCACGGCATCTGCAGGTTCTGCGGCCTTCTCTAACCCAGCCGGCTGATGAGACGACCGGTTCGCCCAGATAAGCGGCCCACGGATCACGGGTGATGGTATTTCGCAGTGCGACGCCATGGGGCATCGTGATTCAACCAGCCCTACCGGATATGGCCGGCCGGTTCTTTTTCAGTCGAGCAGCTCGTGGATGCGGGTCGTAGTTCCTCTCCTCGCGGCCGTCATACGGCCGCCACTTCCTACGGTCGCCGCCTCCCATTCCATCACCGCCTCCATTTAAATAATATAAGGATCAACAGAGGGTTGTTCACCCGTGTTCGTTCAACTCGCCCCTTTGCGTTATCCGTTATTATATAGCCGAAGATAAAACATGGATTCAAAGAAAATCAAAGAACAATTTTATTCCGTTAACATTGAAGTAAACGCCCTACCTCAAAATAAGGTTCGTTCATAGATTGAGTCATGGGGAGGTGGCATCAACTCATTGACTTCTGGGAAGAAGTGGTCAAGGATGGTGTGTTGTCAGCATTCCTTGCTGGTGGCTTATTCCCCATTGGCTTGGCCGAAGATCGAAGGATACTATCGTCATTCTTCGGCGGTTCTTCGTCAAAAGAAAAACTCTATTCTTCTTTTTCACAAGAGATCTCCCAATATTCTCTCAACACAATGAGTGCCACACTAAAATAATATCTAACACTATTATTTTATTCACACATGAATTTCATAAATTCAAACACTTTAATTAATTATTTGAAGGGTTCAATTAAGTAATCAAAAGTGTTGGAAAAAATTAATGTGAGAGAGGGAGGTGAAGAGGTCATATTAATTAAGGGGAGAGTTGTCAAATTAATTAAGGGGGGATTAATGGGGAGTTTAAGGGATTTGAAAGGTTATGGGCTCAAGTGGGCCCCAACTCACATTATCCTCTCATGGGA
Organism: Viscum album; assembly: GCA_963277665.1. Taxonomy (NCBI): domain Eukaryota; kingdom Viridiplantae; phylum Streptophyta; class Magnoliopsida; order Santalales; family Viscaceae; genus Viscum; species Viscum album. Next base: position 1,255,533,760 of record OY728141.1, read on the forward strand.
GGTTATGTGGGTGTGGGACCCACCTCTAACTTCTCTATGGAAGAAATAACAACCATCAAATAAAAACTATATACACATAATTTTTATTATTTTTTTAACGAATATCCAAAAATTAACTTCTTCTCCCGAACAAACTCAACTAAAATAAAGGTCTCCTTAAGAGGATATAGGCGCTGTGAGTTCATCGGTGTCGTCATATTTCAATTTAAATCAACGGTTCAAAATTTTGGAAAACCCGCACGTACGTTTACTGAACGTACCCGAACAAAATGTCAGAAATTGATTCCGGGCACACCGGGCCTCAGAATCAAGCGCCGTCAGAAACTGCGGACCTGTAAAATTCCAAAGAATTTATGAAAAAAATTACCTTAAAAGTTCAGGGTCTTTGAAGAGTTTCCCCTTTTTTACCATGACCTATGTCTGGGATGGTAATGGGTAGTGATATAACATCAGGTATGACCATTTGGTGGGGTTCTGGGAAAATAATTGTTGTTCCTTGTTCTATTTTCCTCTTATGTAAGCGTGATAATGCTGTCTTATGTGTAATGATACGTCTGTTTTGGAATTGTAGATATTTTTTTTATGAATACACTTATTAAGATGGTGATTTCAGTATATGTATAAAGATGATGTACCAGATGTGGAACCTGAAAAATAGAAATTTTTAAATAAGAAATTAGTGAAGTAGTTCTGAATGATTTTTTCTTGCTTCACGCAGTTTATGTGAGGTATTTATGTTCTAGAATATGTGTATCTTGACTATACCTAACCATTCAGAGACTCAATCTAAGAAGAGGGTCATATTGGATGCTTACATGCTAAAAGGATCCTCAAATCACTGAATATATATTCAATCAATGACTAGATAGGTAGATGGTGTGATATGGAAGTGAATCATCGATAAATTACTTATGCACTTCAATATATAGATGTTGAGGTAGGATGGAATAGAAGAGTTCATGATGTTGACTCAGGCGAGTATGTCTGTGATGGACTATTTTTGAAACTTTACATATTTATAATGTTTGGATTCAGCATTGATACGGGATGAGATAAATATGTTATGTAATTACTAGGACAATCTTATATTTGAAATTATGTACAATGTTAACCACTTTAGGATCGATAGGTTTGTAGATGTGGTGCGTCAAGGTATCATGGATTATGGGAACCTAAAGGTTCCAAGTGTAGGAGAGGTGGTTTCTTCTAGACGGTTAGGAGGTATATCTACCAAGAGTTGGAAGCATCATTATGAGGGTGTTTTATACTGAGATAGCAATAAAATTGTCTGGGGGGAATGATTATTCACTCAGGAACATACACGAGTATTAGCTGAATCATTATTCATTTTACGATGAGTCGTCTTAATAAAAAACACATGACTAGATAAACTCAGAGGATATTCAATTTTTATCACATAAACATTATAAAAAATTGTGAATATTTTAAATTCAATATAATGATGTAACTAATTGGGATATAAGACTTTATAAGAATATGAACATGGTAAACATCGGTTAATCTGAAAGAGTAATAGGATAATCCAATTATATCATAGATGGTCTATAAGAATATAGGATGAAATAATGGTTTCGTTAGATAAGAATATATAGTTTGGTGTTTGAATATTGATATGATAATTTTGTAACACCACATCATTTTATAAGTATTCTGTTGAAATAATTCAATATTTATTTGATAGAATTCCTTAATAGAATCCCCAAATCAATAAAAACCACAATAATGTAAATAGCATATCTGAGATATTAAATTAGAAATATGAATAGTAATGATAAATTAATGTATAATTTAATAATAATTTTAATAATTAAAATATTTGTTTTATTAAATAAAAAATATGTACAATTTTTTTACTAATATCAATATATGCTTCAAAATTAAATTTTCATCAAAAATTGGTTTTTGTCCCTTTTTCTCAAAATCATTATATAAATTTTTTTAAAAATTTTTATATATTATTTGAGGAAATTAAAATAATTATTCAAATTAGCATGTTAGTATTATAATAGGATTAATTTTTTGGATCATTTAAAAAATATGTATTTTTATATGATTAATGAAAATATTGTTTTTTTGATAAAAAAGTCATTTATTTTTAATTTTAAGTTCTGTTATCTTTTGAATTTGATCTTAATGTGATATAATTTTCCTTTAATTATATATAATTTAATTATTTAAATTGTAATATTTATAATACTTTATTATGATATGTGATAATTTTTTTTACATAAAACCCATTTTTAATAAAATAGTTTTTTCTGGAAAATGTGTTTCTTCATAATAAAATAATTTAATATATATTTAACTAAATTAATAATTATATTTATAAATTTCATATTAAATAAGCTATTTTTACATTACTTTTGTTAACATGGAAAATATTTTATGTAACATATGTTCTATACTCATAAATTGATTCTTCCAAAACAATATTTATTTATTGGTTTCACACTTATTTAAAATTAAATTAAATTATATATAGAAATTGAATATTAGAAAAGGAATTTCAAATTTTTAATAATAATATTTAATATGATTTTTTATTTTCAACTTAATTTTTTTATCGTGAATAAAAAAATAGATAATATTTTCTTTCCACATTTATGGATCAAATGGATTTACCAGTTGGGATAAAATGATAGATATGAGTAGTATTTATGAAAAAAAATCTAAAATTGATATTTTTTTAAGATATAATAAGAATACATTATATAACCTTTTAATCCCATACCATTTAGTGAAACATTAAAATAAATTTGAACTTATTTTATTAAAATCTTATTAAGAAATTCCATGTGTATACCCGCACCCCACTTATATAAGGGAACCAAATCTCCACCCTTAGTCAAAATAGTTGAGCCATTTTATTTCGAAACTCTTTAATTTAAAACACTCCTATAATACTTCCTCTAAGCCTATATATTTTTTATTCTCCTAGGAACTATCCTTTAAATTTTAATGAGTACGGAATATGTGGTCCCTCAAATAAGAGGTATTGATCTTTACTAAGATAGCTAAATATTATTAAATCTTCTTGATGGTGTAAAATGATTAAATATATAAAAAACATGATTACTAAAGTATCATAAAAAACCTAAATGTTATTATAATGATTTTATTTCATTTAACCAACATTAATATATCATATGGGATATCAAATTATCACTCATTCATACATGTCCACTACAACCTCAAAATTTTTATGGGATTCATTTTATAAAACCATCTTTAATGATTATTAATTTTTATATTTTTTATGTTTATATATTAATTTTTTTTAAAGTTTTTTTAATTATTAAATCCTTTTTAACATTATTTAATTCCATCCATTAAAAAATGGAAACATCACTAATAATTAAGCATGGACTATCATATCAATGTAGTGATTTAATTAATTTTTCCTCAAAAATTTATATGATTAGTTATAAATAGGTACATAATTAATATATATTATATTTATTCATTGTTGAAAATTTATATATTAATAATCTGGGATTAAAGTTTAAGGACCATAGCTGTTGAACCGTGCAACACATGAAAACTAATTAGATACCACCAGAAATGAGGACGACAATGAATGACTTTTAATAAATGGGTGATAAGATATTAGATGTATACCATGTCTTATATTACAGTTTTTATTATGGTTTTAGTGTATAATTATAATAATAATTTATTTATTATATAGTATTTTAGAGGACATACCTAGAAATAAAAAAATAAGGTAAAGGTTTTATGTTATAATATCATTTTTACTATGATTTTTTATTATTAAAGTTTTTGGTGATGAAAATATATAATCTATCACTACTAGGGATTTTATATTTCCTTACAACCACATTTTTCAAGAAATTTATTTTTTCATTTAATTTTCCTCTTTTTATTTTGAAAAGAAACCAAAATAATATTTTTATGGAATCATTAATTTATTTCACTCCGCGATTCGTAATATTTTCATTACATGTCCAAATATATTTTAAATTTTTTGTGAATATTAATTTTATTATTTTACAATGATTATTAAAATTCATTATTAACTATATAAGAATTTATTTTCAATGAATTAAAAATGATTCTTATTGGGGTTTTAAAACCATCTTAGGTGAAATTTTTCATTAAAATATGGGAGGATTTTTTAATGAAATACTCATGAAGATTTTTACCATGAATAATAAATACTCATTTACTTGTGGATTACTTTTTATATTTCCACAGATATTTTGAGATAATTTTTTTCCTTATTTTTTATGAAAAGGTATTTTAAATATTACATTTCAAAAAATTAATGTATATTTTCCTAAACAATTGATCTAGTTATCATTTAATTTTATTTTTATAGATATCAACATCCTCTGATGCTTCCTTATGATTTACTATATAAATGATCCAATTTATTAATATTTATTATTACCTAGATGGATTATTATTATGATTATTAAATGTTTTTGAAACTCATATACTTTCTATAGGTTACGATTTGATGGATAGATGAATGTTTAATGAATTTATGGAACATATATATATGGTTTTCTATTATGTAAGGGGTTCTCTAATAATTTAATATCCCGCCAATTAATGGGGTAATGAATGAATTCTAATGATATCAAATGAATAATAATGGAGTGTGAGAAAAATTTAGAAGGTGAATTTATCCAATAAGTTATTATTGGGTGTGAGCCTCAAATAAGGAAATTATGAAATGAAAAGTGAACCTAATAAACTATGGTAGTCCTTTTAGTGATCCGTGATTATGGAAATTATTTCCTTTGGTTATATGCATTCAAAAAACATATGTCTTATCTTATGATATGTTTTCGGGGGTCATGATTGATTATTCAGGATTGCAAACCCTTATGCAACATAAATTTTTATTAATATAAAATTATTTTCAATTTTGTGATTATGATCTATGAATTGATTAGTATAATTTTCTAATGTTATGATTGTATTATCACACCCATAAAAAATATTATGAAATATTATGATCATTTATTAATATCTCATATGATTACCTTTTCTAAGAACATAATCTTACCCTTTATTATGATTCCCCTCCCCATGATATAGATAATATTTCATTGTATGTTGTTTTAATGAAGGATTATATTCATTTGGAAATTAGTATGTAATGATATGGATGGTATATGTACCAGTTCTATATGATTCCATGTTACCAATAACACTAAACAATTTTGGGTTTTCTTGGATTTATTGACATTTAAGGAATGTTCTTGTTAATAAGGGGTGGTTTATATTTATTAAAAGTATGTGTCTCTATGTTTGGTGAAATATAATTGTTTCCTTACTTTTGGATACTATAATAACAATCCATTTGTGAGATCTCATAAGATACAGGTAAGTATATGTGAACATCAAAAGATATAGAAATGGATTGAATTTCGTCTTCAAATGATAGAAACTCATTCTAGATTCAATAAGTGGATGTGGATTTGGTTCTGATACATCTTGTGGTAATAAAATTTAAAATAGTTGTCCCAAAATATTTTTGAAATAATTATAGCGCATAGTGAATATTCTCTTACTACAAACCAGATTTTACACTCCTAGGAGATATTCATATATTGACGAAATTATAAATTATGAATAATCATAAATAAATTCAATAGATAATAATAATGGGTGTCCTAGGTTAAACATAAATTGTTGTTGAATGAAAAGAGTGTTAAATGATGTAGAAATGTTAGAATTTATTTTGATTATTATATGACTTCCAACTGTGATTATTGTATCTCAAATGTTGATATTTTGTTTTATTAAGTGGATCGAATAATATTTAACATTGTAAATAATGAATTTAATGGGAAATACAATGACTTTCCTCTAGAGAAACCAAATTTTATTGGAGATACTATGAAAATGCTTTTATATATACACTTTCTCATGACCTGAAACACATTAAGCTTCCAAATGTGAAAATAAGGTCAAATATACAATTGATTCCATTATTAGGAAACAACTATCATCTTATATTGGGTTTGATGACCCACTAATTTCTACATAATGATTCCATACCACTAAATAGATTTTTTCCACGGTATATTTTTTCTCATAAGAAAAGTTTATGTTACTTGCTTGTTGTTTAGAAGGTGTAGTGGATAAATGGAGTAATATTATAAATAATACGTGGAAATTGTGTGAAATTTACTCCATTATGTAGGATAAGTTTTGAATATTTTATTTGAAAAATTATTTTACTTTTATTATTCATATAGATATATAGAAGGAATTATTTGAGATTATCAAAAAGGAGGATGAGTCAGTCGGTTCTAATAAAGAATATTCTACAGGACTCGTGTGATATGTTCATAGTATAATGATAGAACTGGAAATTAAATTTCTGAATATTTAATTTTTTTAAAATCACGTCCCAAAATTATATTATCCATAATAGATATTAGTTTGTATATGGAAATTGATCAATTTTTTATCAATATAGTAATGGATATTATAGTCAACCATCAATATCATTGTTTTGATATGAAAATAAATATGAAATGAAAATGAACATCTACTAAAAATAACCAAGAACTGATGAATATGATATTTTTTTGTTATAGATGTGTGGAGTGAATCATGGAGGAATTTTTCTCAAGGGTGTAGGTAAATGGTTTATCTATGGAAAAGATAGCCATCAAGAAATTGGATGTCAACATAATGCGACAAAGTTAGCTACTGAAGAAAATAGAGATAATTATCCTTATAATTCATCACCTAAACTCCAATTATATAATTATAAGACTTATGGACATTATGTAAACTAGTTCTCAAAACAAGGGGTCCATAATGATGAATTAAATCCACCCTAAATTAATTCTGAAGAAAAATGGAAATCTCAACTGATTCCTATTTCTGATTTAGGGTAATGTAATGATGTGGTTAAATTTAAAAATACCATCCACTCTTTAAAAACTAATATCATAGTTATTTTCTATTACTCACAATTTATTATTTTAGGAATTTCCTAGGGATGAAAAATTTTGAAAAAATATATATTAGATATTGTAATAGTAAAAAAACTCCAAATGGTATGATGGTCACATCTCCAGTCTAGTAATAATTTCCAATTTATGTTTTTGGGAATTTTTTCATTAAATATATTTTTATTATTCACCTATTTTTGAATAATGTCATATTGGACATGATCTATGTTTCATTATAAATATCATTTATCAATTTTTAGGTAAGGGATGTTTCATTATACATTATTAAGCCTCATATGAGTTTCTATGAGTATGAGGAAAAATAGATACATCTAAAGAAAATTACATCCATTTATTGGGTAATTATTCCTATTAAAAGTTATTATATATCTCATATGTTTGGGGATAAAATAAATATCGATGATGATAGATTTATACATGATTTTTATGAAGTCTTTCTTTAAGGGTTAACTATTCATCCTTCAAATCATAAAGATGAGATTTTAATAAAAATAATAATGGGTGATACATTTATTTCAATTACTGTATATAGAATGATCCTGATTGAGTTGATATAATTGAAGAATAAACTACAGGATAATCCTGAGAAGAAACTCAATGAGAATCTAGATAAGGAATTCATTCAACAAAGTGTGTCACTATGTGGTGCAACTATAATTTTTTTTAAAATATTATGGATCAATGTGAGTCTACATTTTTAATAGAGAAAAAATAATGGTAAGTATTATTTATCATATTCCCCACATTGAAAATTTATTCCATTAAATAAAAGGAGTTCAATATTTTCCGTGATTAATGTTCGATCTAGATAATATCAATTTTTGGTCAAAATAGAATGCATTACCAAGATAGTCATTTAATCAATTTGTGGAAAATATGAATTTACAGTACTACCATTTGGTCCTACTAATTTCCCAATTACCATCATTGATTTAATTAATAAAATATTCCTATTTTAACATAACTAGATTGTGGTTGACTTTAAATATTGTATTCATATATATTACATATGTATGGAAAAGCATAAATATTACATTGTCATTTAATTGGTGTGCCTATTTTTTGATAATCTATATAAAAAATATATAAATTGAGAAATTTTGAAATTTAATGTTTTATTTTTAGGTTATATATTCTAATGTGATGGTTTATTTGGGAATGCATCAATGAAATAAATTATTGAAAATTAGAGTAGACATACCATTACGACTGAGATATTTTTTTATTGGATTGGACAGATATTTTAAATACAATCGGAATTTTTTATCATGGATATGTAATCCAATTATGAATTTATCTCTGATGGAAGTTAAGATACTGTGGACTACTACTTTTTTTTAAAATATCACTCAAATAATGAAATTATTTCCAAGTGAACCCAATCTCAAACTTCCCTATAGTGGATAAGGATTCATGATTTATATTGATTCATAAAAAAATGTTATTGGTGTATTCTTATGTATATTGATATATTTATAGCTTATTTCGGACACCAGTTCACTCTTCATGGGAAAAATTACCTGACACAAAATTTGGAGTTATTAATGGTAATCATAGAATTAATGATATAGAGGTATTATATTTATAGGTAATATTTTGACATATATACTGAACCTGAAATATAAATATATATATTTAATTACGATGAAATTAACAGGAACCATGTAAGGTGGATCTAGTTAGTTAATGAATTTGACTAATAAATACATTAAAACCTATGAAAAGTAAACAAGGTGGATAATTCTTTGAGTCAAATATATAATGAAAGATTTTTTATGATGAGGAAAAAGGAAATAGAAAATATATTGGGATTTTTATTGTCCATGACTTGAAATCTTGACGAATTGGGAAAATTATTAGCTTTCATAAATGAGTGCTCAACCATATATGCATGGAAAAATTATTGAGGAGCCTTAGGGGGATGTTTCACTATTAATTACTATGATAAATTATCATATGTTAATCCTTGATTGTGATATAATGATAATTATAAGGACCCCATTATTATTCCCATCAATACAAGAACTAAATAAGGAATTATTTGAAGAATATCATGTCTCATTATTCTCCATTCATCCCTAAATTATGAATATGCATAGAGATATGAAAGAGTATTTATAGTTGGAAAACATGAAGAGGGATATTGTATTGTATGTATCTTCTTCAAGGTATATAATAAATTTAATTCAATGTGGCATAGGTCTAAATAGATTTTAAAAATATTACCCATACAAAAATATAAATCAGAAATCATCACCATGGATTTATTCTTCAGGCAACACCAAACGTCTATATAACACAATTCTATATGTTTAATATATTATAACATTATAAAGTCAGAAGACATGAATTCAAAAAAAAATTGATTTATCTTTCGATCATATTTCCATGATATATAATATTCAATATTTATGGTTCCATGGGTGACCAGATTTCATTTCTCTGAATCGGGATATGAGATATACCTCAACGTTTGGGAGAACTACCCAGGAAGCTATAGATATAGAGTTTTGTTTCAATACTAATTATAATAGTCGGATAGATGGTCATCAATGGAATTAAATTCAATACTTGAATGATATGTTCATATATTATTCTCAACATTTCAATGGTGGTTTGGATCAAAAAATTGTTCTAGTATGGTTTTCATACAATAATTGCATTCATTTTAAAATTAAGATAACTCCTTATAAAGGCCTCAATATATATATGTTTAAAACCAGAAAATGATGTGATGAAGTTTTAGAATTAAATATATTCAGACCTGATGTATATAAAAAATGGTTGTGAATGGGAATGACAATTTACAAGACATCATTGAATCTTAGAGTCATGAGTAGTATTATACATACAATTACTGTTGTGATATAGAATTTGATATTTTAAAAATTGTTTTCTATATAATTTTACATTGGATATAGTTTATGTGATTTGGACTGAAGGGAATGTTGAGCCTAAGGTGTATTTTTCCCATATAGATTCTTGATCATGTATGAATTATAGTTTATTTAATTTTACACTTATAAATCCTATCTCATGTTCATGATGTGTTCTATGTATATACAATAAGGAATTACATACCTGATCCATAAAAATTATTGAAATCATAGGACATACCATTAGATTATGATCCTTCATATTAGGAACATCTTATGAAAATCTTGTAACATTGATATAATGTTATGAGGAACAATAATGCTAATCATGCTAATGTTATTATATGAATAAGAAATTGTAGGATTCTATTTAGGATCCCAACGATCTGATTATGTATAGATATCATTATATATTTTCTTATTTTGATAGAATATATAAGATAAAATTCAATTATGGGTGGTATAATGTACACTGTAATATTATATATGTAATCCCATTGAAATAAAATTTTTATGTATTCAATAACTATACTTATATGGATCCTCTAGTATATATAATTACAATGATATAGTAAACTAATTTAACCCTGACATTTAATTTGAAAATATTAATAGTAAGAAACACACTAATTAAAATAATAATTAATATTTTTTATAATTAAATTGTATTGATTAATGAATTATAAATAAGCACTCAATTTTTAGTAAGGTAATTTTTCTCTTTAAAAATATTTTTTTAATAAAAATGATCTTTTAAAATATTTTTTAATTTGAAAAATCAAAATAAATATTCCAATTTATTGATATTTTATTTTAGTAAATTAATATCAATATTTAAATCACCATGTCAGCATTATCGTAGGGTGATTTTATCTGATTTCATGTTAAAATATTTATTTTTCATATAAAACTGAAATATAAAAAAAATTATGAAGAAATATTATTTATTTTTAACAAAAAATTATATTATATTTAGTATTTTATCTTTAAAAAATTATAATCTTAGAACCAATTCCCTATGAATGTGACCATATATTATTGAATTATTTTAATAAGTTACATTATTGACTGTCCGCTAACATATAAAATGGAACATGTTCCCCTCCATTTTTTATATCATTTATGTCTTATATCATAGAATTCAAATAATCAAAAATAATTCTATATTCCATAACTTATTTATTTATCTTATGTTCACCCTCTAAGAAATATTCTTCAGAGATTAAGGAGTAATCCCCCAGTGGCCTCCCAAGAATGATGTATATATCATAACAAGTTATTTCTATTTTATCCCCTCTAATACATACAATAATCCATTTGTATTCAAAACATTTATTAATAAAGTAACATAAAGATAAATTTATGTCATTATGATGTTAAAAAACCTTTTACCACCTCTTCAATGTAAAATGGGATATGAGTGTATTGTTTACATGTATTTTTTGAAAACTACATATGCATAGTGATGTGAATCATTTTCATCCACCATCATTCATGGTTTGTTATTATAATATATTTATTTTTTATATATTATATTTTTGTAATACTAATTATTCTAAAAGGTTTAATTAATTATTTACTTTCTATCAATTCATATCTTGATAAATTAAATCATTACTAATGAATATATTTGGACTACAATATACATATAGTGATGTAATTCAATTTTCATCACCATATTAATAAAAGATAATAATGATTTATATAACAAACATATATAATATTTATTCAATGATTAAAATTTTGGATGGGTGATCCATAATAATATTTCAAGGATCGTAACATTCAAATGAAATCATTCCATAAAACTAATTAATTAACAGTTGAAATGATGATGTCAATGGGTGCATAAAAATAAAATAGTGATAATATGCCATTTTTAAAAAATAATTTTACTATAGGTTTTATTATGTTTATTTTATAAAATTATAATAAATGTTAATTTTTTTATGAGTATATAGTTCATATTATGTAATACCGACTTGAATTTAGGGTTTTATGTTACAATATAATTGATTCCACTATTCTTTATGATTAATTTTTTTATTATAAAAAATTTGATATATCCTTCAAATTAGTTTTTATTCTGTTATACTCCAATTTTTTATATATTATATTTTTTCCTTTGATTTCCCTTATGCTTCTCAAGAAACAACTGATTTTTTTATGAAAAATTGACATTATTTATCTCCTTCATCAAAAATCCTTTCCTTCCATGTCAATAAATTATATAAAATGTTTTAAAAATAATTTAATATACCAAAATATTAGTTATGTCAATTTTAACAATATTTTAATATCATTACCAATTTATAAAAGGGTGAATTATTATGGTATTCAAAACAATATACATTTTACATTTTAGCCTAAATATGAATGGATTTTTTTATTTAACAAACAACTTATGAATATATTTCCCAACAATAATGAATAATATTTCAATAAAACAATCCTTTATACATTTCATTAGTATTTTCAAATAATTCATTATCACCCCACTAATTTTCAAATAAATTTAATATTTAATTAATGATACAATGAGTCCTTATTAATAAAAAATGTGTTATAACCAATCCAATGAACATTATTTATCCACATATGGGTTTTCAATTTTCAATAAACAGACATTCATGGTTGTTATTTGTAAGATATTTAATGTTTGATAGCATCAACATAATTTTTTTTATGAAATAGTGAGTTGAAACATATTAATAGTAATGTACCCTTATGAATAGTAATATAACCATAATGAATAGTAAACTCTCCCATGTAAGTATAAATAAAATTTATGCACCTTATAAATGATAGTGAATATAATAAAAATTAATAATTAAGTGTTGGTATTTTTGTGTGTAATAAATCATTAATTAAAATGTTTAATTAATAAATTGAATTAAAATAAAAGTCATATTAGTAAAATGTATTCCTATATAAATATCGTGATATCCTATTATTTTAGTATAATATTATTAGACCTCATTTATTTTTTGAATGTATAATAAAATCAGTTATAATATTGAAATCTGTATATTTTCATGTAAAAAAATTTATTTAAAAAATAAATTCAAAATATTTATAAAATTAGTTTGATAAAATGGAGTCAATTTCATAATTCTAAACATTAAAAAATGGTTAGCCTAATATTTTGGTATTTTTTACATATACATGAATTATTATTGAATGCTAAAATATGTAAATTTATGTTATAAATACATCATAAGATTAATATACCATTACTGCAATCATGGATGATGTAATAACACTCTGTTCAAACTAGCATGAAATTATTGAAAGTTTTTGTCACATTAATCAAAAATATTTCTTTTCATGAGAAAAATAATAAAATAATTAAAAATATATTCAATAATCAATCCTCTCCTCAACTTTAAAGCCACCCCTCACTCCCTCTTCTCTTCCCTTATATACACCTTGATGCTTCTCAATTCTCTTCCCAAATCATATTCAATAGTTTATCCCCGCCTTCAAGATCCTTTGTTCTTTCCAAAAGTCCAATACCCTTTCCCTTGTGGAGGTTCTTAAAGAGTTTATTTCAAGTGACAACTCCAAATCCATTTTCATTTTATTTCATATCACAATATATTATTTTCTTATTATCTCATTACCTCCTGTATCAAATTGGTCATGATAACTCTAGTATAGTCTATATAATTTAATTATATTAGATTATTGTAATAACCATTATCAATCTATATACTCTCACATATTTATTTTATTAACGAAATCATCATCCGGGGGGAGACAATTTACCACCTTCATAGACGAAGAAGTTTCGATCTTCAAAATTATTATTAAAATATGTTAACGAAACCATTTTAATGGGTGATACAAATTTTAAATTGTATAATACTAATCTATAAAAACAAAATGATATATTTATGATCATTAACCGTCGTAATAATCTAAATGATTGTCACTAAATGTATTATCTAATGATTCATCGTAATAAGTTGTAAAAATATGATATATATAACTACTTATAATTATAAATTCTCATTAACATCATTCAAGACCAATTTTGGAGAAGTATGCCAATTTTAAATGGACATAATTACTTATATTTAACCAACAGATCCATAAATCAATGAAACAAACAATCCGGAAAAACGGAATTCAATCATATATCATATCAATAAGGAAAAAAATGAACATATTAAAAAACAATTACTAGTATATATATATATATATATATATTCTTGATTAAATAATTATTTGATTAAATTTGATTATCTAGGAAGTTAAGGTCCAGTTCCGAAAACATTCCAACCTAAAGTGAGGGTTTTGTACACGAACCTCCATTTTCATTAGAGTTATTCTTATTATCTACTTAAGTCGGTGAAATTATTACTTATTTTTATTTAATACTCCTAAATTATGTATAGATTCTCAATATATATATACCAATCAGAATAATTTTTTTATTGGGAGCTATATTTTTAGAAATGATCATTCAAAATATTCTTCCCGATAAACAAGGATGTTTCAAAAGAACTTCTAAAATTTTTAACTAATGTCAAATGAACTCAATATTCTTTTTAAGACAAAATTATTTTTCTAAAATCACTTATTTTTAATAAAATAAACTAAATTAATTAATTTCTGGGTTTTTGAAATTATTTTTCCAAAAGTACTCTCCATTTCAAAGTAAAATTTTATTTCTATCAAGAATTACACGATAAATTTAAAAGACGATTTTCTTCTAATTCAACAATTTTATTGATTCTTTGTTTTAATTAGTTAAAATATTTTATGATATCATTAAAAAAAATTATGCAATGGTTTATGATTACTTTTACAATAGTTATTTTATCTTTATAACATTCACTATATTACTCTGATTGGTTAGTTTTATGTGGAATGATTGGGGAAAGTGATTATTATTTCATATTTTAGTTTAAATATAAATGTATGTGAAGTTTATTTATAACCCATTTTATAAAAATAATGAATTGGGCATAGAAAGTGTTAGGTGGGGCCCTGTATATCCCCTCGGTGAAATGATACGTCTCATAAAACAAACAATTTTGGGTATTTACCCGTCTATGAATGATTGTTGCATGAGTACTTGACATAATGATTATGATGTGTGACATTATGCATTCCCTTATTATGAAATAAGAGATTTATAGTCCATGTGATTCTTAAACTAGTATAATTTCCAAGGGTATGATTAATAAAATTATTTATTTACTTTTTATTCCTACCATATCATGATAATGTTTATATTTAAAGGCATGTGTTTTTAGTTATTCGTTTTTCCTTGGTTTTTTCGTTTGTTATTACGTCTAATGTATGATATACCATTACATATAATCATAGATCACCCCATTATTATGTTTTATTATTCCCCATGATGTAGAAAAGTGTATTATGAATGGCATTTAGGGTAAATATATGAGTTTTAGATGTTTCTAATGGAATTTATATGATGTATTTGATTTGAAGGAGTAATTTTGAACTTATTTATGTATATGGTATTCCAAAACTACTAATCTTTTAATTACATAAGGATAAGACTTTATTTTAATAATTCTAATGTAATGAAATAAGGTATCATATCTGAGAAAATATTTTCAGTGAATTACAGTTGGAATTAGAGGAAGATTAGTAGAAACATTTTAAAATAGATTTAAAAAACATAGATAATTGAGAAAATCCATATGGTGGAAATCGACAATAATAATAAAAGAACATCCAAAAAATTTTAGGGTAGATATTATGCGTATATTCATTGATATAAATCTTATTATAGATACTAGAAGAATATATGGTTCAAGAACATAATTAATTATGTGTAAGAACTCCGACAAGGTGTTCTGGGATTGACTCAGGGTATCCTGGTACACAATAATGGGCCTTACTATGCTCTTGGTTTGACACATTCAAGGGATTTGATTAGGATAAATCATATCTTCATTAGAATACATTATTAAGTATTTAGAAGTAAATTATTTCCCAAAGAAACCATGTCAATGATTATAGGATTTTCTATTCATATGATTTAAAATTATGTGATGCCTTTTTCTAGTTGAGATTATACATTATGATTCATAACCTAATTTTTAGGATTCCATCATTTATAAATGTAACATAGTGGAAGGACTAGAAAATGAGTGATTATGGATATCATATGTAGGGATTTCCTTCATATGAAATTTAATGATGTTGGTTCTTGAGATACCATTGGGGCTAAGAAACTTATAACTATTCTGGGGCATCAGACCCAGGTTATAAAAAATATCCTTACCCATATGTACTATCCTGATCCATAATTTAGAGGAGAGATATTATACAACTTTATATGAAAATATCCTGCAATAATTTAATGGGACTATAAACCCATTCATATAGGAGTTGTGGATATAGTCCATAGAGATGTCATTTATCACATTAGGAACCAATGAAAATGAGAAGGTTGTCACAATAATGTATCATCTACCAGGATATATTTATTAATGGTGGTAGTGGATTAAAAACCCAATGGAGTATGTAGAGATTGAAATTATATAATTACATCCTTTTAAAGGAATTTTTCTATAAAAATAATTTCCCTTGCAAACATTAAGAAGAAATGTAAGGGAAATTCTTGAATCTAAGGTATAAGGAGAATGAAAATGATGCCCTTTTTGAAGCCATCATTATTAGGAATTCAAGGAATGTCGAGGACTACATATTTAATCCAAGGATCAATATTGATCATTTATTTGATAGTTTAAAACCATTCAACCTAAGGGCACTGGTATCTCATAATTTATCACCATATGTAAATATAATCTCATGTGCTATCATGAGAGAAAAAGAATTATATATTTATTATTACATAAAAGTAAAGAATGATAAAAAGAGTGATGTTGAAAAAAATTTAAATGAAAATAGAGAAAAGGGAAATAATTGAAGACTTGACATTCCACCTAGTACTAATTGTTGGAAGAAACGCCATAGTACTTTCTTTAAGGGAATGATCAATTGTTATAAGTGTGGAGAAAAAATCTAGTATTCTTATTATTTAAGGGTATGAAGGAAGATTCCAAAGTAAAATGTTATACTTGTAATGAGATCAGGCATTATTCACATGAATATACTTGGAATCAAGGAAACATCCCCCAATGAATACCAAGAGAGAAGGGATAAGCTTTTGTGGTCACAACATCTGAGGTTGATGTTTCTAACGATGTGGTGGCAAGTACATTAATCGTTTCTAAAACTAAAAAAATGATTTATTTGTATTCATCATCATATTCTTTGATATGTTCCCAATTTTTTAATTAATATCAGAAATTATCAATATGATTCAATAAAGGATATTTCAGTAAATACTCATAAGGGAAGTGTCATTGCAAATAATATATGTCAATCAGTACAACTTATGACAAAAAAATGTGGTTTGGATTCTAACTTTATCATCACACACATGATTGAAAATGATATAATATTAGATTAGAATTTGATTTCAAATAATGATGCAAATATCTATTTCAATAAAGAGGATGTTATGATTTTTGAGAATGATGTAGAGTCCCTTATCATAAGAGTAGAAATCTCACCATCAAATTAATTTCTAGAACCACCCCCATTATCTCTATTGAATTCAATTATTATGGAGGATATTAACTCAATATAAATGAGTTCGAAAAGGAATCATCAAAGTTAGGATGGATCTATTGTGAAAGAATATGTTGATGTGTTTCTAGATGATTTTCTTTGGTGTCCTCCAAAGTGATATGTTAAGTTCACTGTTGACAAAATTAATAATTCAGAACCTATATGAAAAACTTTTTATAGCATGGCCACCATTTAATTAGAAGATATGAAGAAAAAACAAGTGTAATTTAATAATAAAAGAATTACCCACCATAGGGTTTCTCCATGGGGATTCTTAATTCTATTTTTCAATAAGATAGATGGATCAATGAGGCTATGCTTTGACTACAAGGACATCAATGTTGTTTTGATAATGAGTAATTAGTATCTTCCTCGTGTGGATGATTTATTTGATTAGCATCACAGATCCCAATATTTGTTGAAGATTTAGCATTAATATGGATATCAGTAGTTGCATGTGAGGAAAGAAGATATTACAATGACTGAATTTCAAACCAGTTATGAGTATTACGAGTTTACATTAATTCTTTTTGGACATACTAATACACCCTCAATTTTCATGGATCTAATGAATAGAGTTTGTAGGGAATATCTTGATTACTTTTTTTGTGGTATTTATTGATGATGTCTTGGTAAAATAAAAAAGATATAAAGGCCATGAGAATCACTTCTATAATATTCCGATTAAGTTTGGAAGAAATGAATTATATAGGAAGATTAGAATGGGTGAATTTTCACTTTAATAGGTATCTTTTACAAACCATATTGTAACTAAATATGGAATTTTAGTATATCTTGTGAAGAAAATGATAACTTATGAATGGCCTACACCAATGTACATAATATGTACATAGTTTTATTGGTGTAATAGTTTATTATCAGCATTTCATTCATAAATTCACCCATTTATCTAAACCGTTAACCATTCATACATGTAAAGGGTTAATTTTCATATAGACAAAAGAATGTAATGAATGATTCAATGAATTGAAGATATGGTTAATAGATTCTCCAACCATGACTCTACCCTTGAGAAATAGTGGATTTGTGATCTATAGTGATACATCAAATAATGGACATCGTTTTGTCATTATGTAGAATGATAGAGTTATTTAATATGCATCAAGGTATTAAAATACTCTTGAACAGAACATTATGACTCATGAAATTGAGTTATCATTTGTAATATTTTCACTAAATATATTGAGAAAATTATAAATATGGTGAATTATTTGAGATATATACAGATCAAAAGACAATGATATAAATCTTTTCACAGAAAGAAATCAATATGAGGAGAATGAGATGTCTCTAGTTTGTTAAATATTATGATTATTCCATAAACTATCTATAACATCAAGGGTAAATAAAGAATATGAAAATTTTAATATTTATTAATATTTGTAAATTAAATATTAATTTTAATTTAAAGTGGATTCTATGTTCAATGGCGTACTTCATACACAACAATGTGTTTTTTTAAATCTAATGTTGCACACAATGTTGTGTCATATTGAAGTATAATAATATAATATTATTTTAAATGGTAGTTAACACCTACCTGTTGAATTGGAAATAATGGATAGACATAACAACAATATAAATATACATCTTTGTTAAAAAAATTTACATGAATCCAATAAAAGTTAGAGGCTTAAAATGTGAATGAATCATATTTTAAGCATAAGTACTCTATTATTCTTTAAATGATCAATTTACTGCCTTTTGATGGAGAACCATCATTAAATCTAGTTTTGGCCACATTTATATGTTCTATTTGACAATATAAAATTTTTCTATAGAATCGGGTCATCAAAATTAACTCTGGGTAAATTTTTGGTATTCTTCTGATAAAATTCATTTTTAATAAATAGTGAAAATCACTGTATTTTAATTCAAAACTGGATTTCAATCTAATTTATTTATAATTTTAAATTATATTTTCTGTTGTTTTTTAATTTTAATTATATTTTTTTTTACTATTTAACCAATATTTGATCATTAGAAGTAATTTCACGTTGAAATTGGACATAAATACGTGTCAATCTTTTGATAGTTTTTATTTCTTAAAAACACGCATTTAGTTTTGACCTGGGGAATTAATTTTAAATTAATTTATACCTCTTTTGTGTTTTGTATTTGGAATAATGGATTCCATATTTTGAATCAAGAATTCCAAATTGTTTAAATATCTATCTTTTATTTTAATACATTATGAATATTTATTTTAATAAAAAAATTTATTTACCAGGGTTAAAGGGTAAATATGGTAAATAAGGGTAAACAAAATATTGTTATAACAATATTAAATTATCCTAAAATGTGTCTTAATCTTATTGTTTGATAAATTTTTGACCATTTCATCCTTGGGTTGTTTTTGGTACACCATGGAGCCACATGGGAGTGGTAATGACAGTTTATATTAATTAATTTAATGTAAAGACAATAATGACTTAAACCTATATCTTTTATTAAATATATTCTTAAATGGAGTTATTTAAGTTATCTATTAGACTATAAATATTCATTTTAAAGAATAATATATTTCCTACATGATAATAATTTTTTTTTATTTTTTAGACATCAAATAAATAAAAAAAAATATTTATGACACAGTAATGATGTTCTGTTTACCTCATTAATGAATGATTTAAATAAATGTGATTATAAAGAATAAAAAATCCCGAAAACATGTCAAATTATTATTGGATGATTTTATTTCAAACATTAGTAATCTTATATTAGTATTTAATTTGTTTTGGACTTTAATAAAATGAAAATCGTTATATAATAAAATAATATTTTCAAACATTCCTAAAGAGAACCTCCTCCACCTTATAAAAATCCCTCACTTCAAACACACTCTTCACACATTTCAGTCCCCTTGGATCATCCAAACTATTCCCAATTAATCTTCCTACATCCCTATTCTCTTCTTAGAAGTCATACATTAGGAAGAAGGTTATTCAAGTAAACCTTTTGGTTCAAACAAAAGGGAGTTACCAGATTTAAAGGCAACATCTTCTCTTATGTTATTTTATTTTATTTTACTTCTCAAACCCCCTAAACCCATTTTATTCAATTATATTATAAAAAACCAGTATCCTAAATATAATAGGTTGTTTGTATGACATGTATTCGAACTAAACTTACATGCACCACCATCTAATTGTTAAAGAACATAATGATTCTGTGGACGGTGAATTACTCCCTCATGAAACGATGATTGTTCAATTATCTCCTACCTCCTCTGATGGGGGACATTATGATGGAACTAAATTAATATGTGATATATATTATATTTATAATTTTTCTATGTTTCTGTATTTTTCATTTATATCATTCTTTTATGGTTTTCCATAATGGGCAACACGATAATTTCATTTGAGGAAGTGAGGACTACCGCCCGCTCAATGTGATAACTCATTCATACCATACGCGGAATGTAAAAATGGTGGAGATATTTAAATTATATATGATATTATAATAGAATTATAGTATATTAATTTATTATTATTTTTTCATTCCATTAAATATTGAATATAAATGAAAGTATCATTCATGCGTATGTACGGTTTACCATCTCCAGGAACGGTGCATTTCATTTCTTATCTCCAAATGTTATTTAATATTATAAATAAATATATAAGATATATATATATATATATGATATATATTATATCTAAATCATGAATTTAATTCTTGAGATAATGTAATTTCGACAAAATAGACAATATATAATTATAAAAAGTTAATTTTTAACTCAAGTTCTGAATATCAACAAAATGTCCGATATGAACTCAAATAATTATATAATTTTTACAAAAATGTAATAATTTATATAAGAGGAATAATAAAAATAAAAAAGGTTCTTATAAAATTATAAATTCATATTCATTTATTATTCCAGCAATTAATGAATAATGGAGTCATGTAAGACACGTGGTAAGGGGTTTCTTACCTCACATTTAATTCCATGAGATTTCCATTTTTCGCAACTTATTTCTTGCATGTGGTGTATAGTATACTACCATTTGATATATATTATAACGATTATATTTATATTCATGGTATTATATGATTCATTTGGAGGTTATTAACTTTTGGTCATATGACGCGATTGATTACAACGTGGTAAGGGGTTTTCATCTCACTTTTTTATTCCCGTGAGATTAATGCTATATTGGACACAATTTACATTGTTATGGTGTCTGTACTACCAACTATTGTATTTATTGTGTAATATACTTCAATTTAAGGGTATTTAAATCTTCATTGTAGATCCTTTATTAATGGGGTGTATGTTTTGTATGTTACGAAAGCAGTAAAAGAACCTTTCACCATCCTCTTTTAGTGAATGGTTTATTTTTGTTATGTCCTTCCATTAACATTTACTTATGTTTTTATATGTTATTCTATATCCTTATTGTTGTAAATTTTATGTCTATGTGATTTAATACCCTTTTATCTCTCATCAACTCTTTTTCTAAATTTTAATGTGAAGTAGTTAGGCTATAGAATTTTTATAAGGGAACTTCTTTACCCAATTTCAATTCATTGGGTTAGACATCTATGTATTGATTATTTCATGATATTAATATGTGTGAATGAACTATTATTTATTTACACTTAATCTCAACTTACATTTGTTGTATTGTTATTTGTGACACATAATCATTTATTTGATTTGTCCTTCATCTATAGATATGATCTTTGTAAGGGACTTTGTCTCAATTTACATTCCATCAAAACGTATTTGTCGTCATACACCAATTCACTTTTATATGGTTTATATACTTCCCTTTGACATCTTATTTCAGTAATATTGTTATTCTCATGATATTATAATCTCTGATTATTTTTATTCTGAATTTATTTGTATTCAAACATCTCTCATTTGGTTAGAAACTTTTTAACTCAAATAACATTTTAATGGGTTTAATGATTCATTCATCAAAATGTTTTTCATTAATGTCCATGTTTAAAAAAATGTTTTTATGATTTATTTATATGGACATTAATTTTATAAAATGTTAATCCCCTTAAATGCTTTAATATGGTATGGGACACATTAATTCAGAAATATTTTTATAGAATGTCTTAAATTTGAAAATGGTTTGATAAAGAATTGTTTATTTCAATATCATGATATAATATATTGTAATTGGAATTTTTAAATTTTATCTTTCCTTTATGTTTTATGATTTTTTTATTGTTATTGGGAATTTTTTATGTATACAGGTGGTTCCGTGATAAACCTAGAGTGGGTGAGCCCATGATAGCTCTTCAATGCATTGAGTAACGTGAAAGATCTAAACTTTAAGGTTTCTCGTAAGAGATTTAGGGAAAATACTATGATGGGTATTATATTGTAACTCCCAATATAGCTATGATAGCTAAAATGTAAGTATGTTTTGAATTCCAATATATACCTTTTATGATTTATGATTTCTGTGATTTATTCATAAATATTATGATTTCATAAGGTATGTTATGATTGAAATGTATGGTTTCATTTATTGTATTTATTGATGGACTAATGTTTTCATTCCTTATTTTATAACCCTTAAAGAGCTTTTCTACTCATCCCACATTTTTTAATTGTTTTTTATAGGACATAAAGAGGAATATGGTCATGTATGGGATCATGGAAAAGTTATGAAATCTAAAACATGGAAGTAGACATGTTTATTTTTAAGAGTTTTTATTAAAAAATAGATACTGAGTAGTAGTGTCTACATGTAATCTTCCGGTTGATATGTAATAGTTAGGGCCTAATTATCTACAACTATATACCTCAAAATATCATCATTTTGAATTCTTGATTTAACTCAATATTATATAATGTTTTAAGTAGGGGCCTTATAATTGGTATCAAAGGTCGGTTTAGACAACTTTAGGGGTTAGGGGTTTTCGATAAACCCATGGTTAGTCTCTATGTCTATTATTTTAGTTAACGCCATGTTTTATAACTTTTTTGAGATCAAGGAATGTCAGTTAAAAAATTGAAGGAGGAGGATCTCAAATGACATTCCCTTTTATTCTTGATGACAAGCTTGCAATAATTATTGGAAATCCATGTTTAGATAATTGTGAATTTTTTTTAGAAAATAACTCTCTTGCAAGCTGTTGTTTGAGATATCAAACACCTCTAGTATACCTAGATATCATCGTGGATCATGGTTTGTATTTAATCAAATCTTATTTTATCAATATTATCAAATTTTCAAGAAAGGTAAATATTATCAAGTCATTTTCAAATATATTAATTTATCACAAGAATTTGAAGCATATTATGGTTATAAAAAAGGTCCTGAAGAAGTATAACCTTGCACAACCAATTTATATTGGATTTTACAATATAGTCTCTCAGCACGTAATTGTGTTATTTTCAATGTAACACTGATTGAAGGTTTCAACTCAAACTAGGTATGAATTTTTTACTAAAATAATATTTTATCCGATACTTTGAAATTATATTTCATAAATGATTATCTTCTAAAACTATTTCTCTGTGATCACCCATATGAAAAAAGTGGTATAATATGTGTTTGGATGGAGGAATAATATTATTTTGAAGGATATCTAAATAATTATTGCAATGAATGGACCTACTACCTATGTGAAAAAGATGATGATGAAACCATATGGACACCATGATCAAGGTATGATTTTTTTCTATTGGGAATAGTTTTATTTTATCATATGGAGGTGAAAAAAACATACCATATATAATATGTTAAGGTCTTAATTTATTGGAATGAAAATAAAAGGTATAAGAAAACCATTGAGGTTAAAATATGTGAGGTTTATTTTTCTGTTTTATGAAAAGGACAACCCGTATGTTTGGTGACAACCTTTCATGTCTGGAAAGGCCACCATAATCAATGCCACAACCAAAGGGCGACAAGGGTGCATCGCGTACCATTATCCTACGTGAAGTCCCTGGTTAGTATGAATTATTCATTTAAGTTAAATGTTATTATAGATCAATAATATGTTGATTTTGGGAACATAATTTTTATCAAATAAATCACCTTATTATAGGAAAATGATTTTTTGATTAAGTGGTAATGGTTATTTTGGAAGACCTTTTCTCATTTGGAAACATTATATGCTTAATGAAAATAGAATACTATGGGATCTCATTTGTGGAGTAATGGTTGAAATTTTATTTTGTAATAATCTATATTTTTATTGTAGACATACGAAAATTTGGTTTATTTATGAAAATAATTAACCAATCATGGAGAATATGTGATTAGGTAAATTACATTGAAGTATGAGACTTTTAGATTAACTATTGTTATTTGGAGATAAATGTTATGATTTATTTGGGAAGAATATGTGATCAAATCCTTCTGATATTGGGGTTTTAAATTTATTTTTGATAACATTGAATAATTTTATGTATAGTTGTTTATTAAATGGTTTTGTTGAACTTTGTGTATTGTTTGACAAAGTTTGGAGATTAAGAGTAGTTTTAATTTTTGTAAAAGATTATACTTTTTGGGGATTATCTGATCTTGTACTAACCATTTTGGTTTTGATTAATGTCTGAAGACATGGAAAAAGTATATTTCATCTATTTTTGATTATGTGATACTGTATAAGTTGATTTTAGCACTTCAGGTGTGACCAAGAAATCTTTAATACTCATCATTTAGAGAAAAGATTAGTCTTTGTTAGAAATACAGTAAAGAATGAAAGCTTACATGAAAATTTAATATGTTCGTTATGTTATTATTAGAGATATTAAATAAATTTCTCAACATTTTCAATAGAACCAAAAAAAAAATTGTCAATTAATTTTTTATACGGGGGAAGCAAAGACCGTATATCCCATCAAAGGTTTGTGATTTTCTGGTGGTTAACTTTCTCCTAATCATGTTTTTTAACACTCTCAACCAAATCGTTATGGTTTTTAATCTTCCATATCCATGTATTCTGGGAATCCTATTATGGGTTATCTCGGGTGACCATTGAACATATCATTATTTCTTTTAAAGTGATAGTTTTATTTATTTGTTTTCCAATGTGGTAATTTTAGTAAAGTTTCCAATACAAATTTCAAAATTGGGAGGACTCAATTTCCAAAAGGGGTGAAGGTTGTAACATCCAAGGTAAATAAAAAATATGGCATTATTCATATTTATAAATATTTTTAAATTAAATATTAATTTTACTTTAATGGGGAAGATATGTTCGATGGAATACCTGATATATAACAACAGGTTTCAATGAAATCTTATGTTGCACCCAATGATGAGTCATACAAAAAATTATAAATAAAGTATATTTTAAATGGTAGTTAACGCCTAGTCATTGTATTGGAGAGGATGGACAGAACTAACTACAATATGAATATAAATGTTTGTTAAATGTTTTTACATTTATCCCATAAATTTTATAGGCTTAAAATGTGAATGAATCATGTTTTAATTATATGTACTCTAATATTTGTTAAATGGTCAATTTACAACCTTTTAACGGAGAACCGTCATTAAATATATTTTTGGTCACTTTTATATGTTCTATTGGACAAAATAAAAATATTCTTTAGAATCGAGAAATCATAATTTACTTTCGGTAAATTTTTGGTATTTTTTTGATAAAATTCATTTTTTAATGAATAGTGAAAATGCCGTATTTTAATTCAAAACTCCATTTTAATCTAATTTATTTATAAGGATATATGATATTATTAATTAGTTTTAATATTTAGTTATATTATGTTTTACTATTTAATCTATTTTTAGTTGTTGAAAGTAATTTCACTTTGAAATTGGACATAAATAATTTTCAATCTTTTGATAGTTTTTATTTCCTAAAAACACGCTTTTTTGTTTTGACAGTGGGAATTAATTTTAAATTAATTTCTACCACCTCTGGGTTTTGTATATGGAAAAATGGATTCCATATTTGGAATCAGGAAGTCCAAATTTTTTAAATAGATAACATTAATTTTTTGAAATTATTAATATTTACTTCAATGAAAATTTTATTTACCATGGTTAAATGGTAAATCTGGTAAATAAGGGTAAATGAATAATATTATAATAATATTAAATTACCTTAACATGTTTCCTAATCCTATTGGTTAATAAATTTCCAACCATGGGAATAATTGGGTTGATTTTGGGACCCCATGGATCCAATTGAGAATGATAATGACAGATTATATTAATTAACTTAATGTAAAGAAAAAATTACATAAACATTGTCATGACCCAGCCCCTGGGGCCCATGTCATGACTACCCTATGCCCACCTTCCATAGGCCTGGGGCTGGAGACTAGCACCGGAAAGGCATATCCCTATAACTAGGAAGGAATTGCCTTAAAACCTATAAGCTCACACAACAAAGATCACTACAAGATACAAGAACAAAGTTTCCTATTTAATAAACAAGTTGTGTACAGTATGTAAAGGGGCCAGAATACAAGCTCAACTTGAATGTACAAGTAAAACTGATAACTGCTCCTGTGAACTCCCACCAAGGATCCTACCTTAATGGTTGGTACAACTCTTAAATGTTCATCTCTATGGTACATCTCGTCTCATGGTCATCCTGAAAGCAGCCTCCAGTCATGGCACCCTCTCCCTTGATCAATGATGTCTTTCATCTGCACAAGACACAACATGGTCTGGGAATATCCCATGCAGGGGTGAGTATAATAATACTCAGTAGGGACCCTGAGACGCCCGGTGGTCTCTTATAATCCCCAAAGGATAATCAACAAAGCAAGACCTCAATCTCAAAGCACGAAGAAATAGTCATCATCACAACTTAGGTATATGCCAATACATATATACAATGTTGTTAATATATACTCACCTCACCCATGAGGGAGGAAAACCACAAAGTTAACACCAAGAAGGTAGAAATACCACATAGGTAACACCACGAAGATAAGAGTATAACACATGTTACACCACGAAGGTGAGTTCCACAAAGGTAACACCACACGGAAGAATACCACCAAGGTATCACCACACAATAGTGAATCTCAAAGATAAAGACTTAGATCACACTCAGCATAACATAAGTATGAATGTATATATTATTAGCTTCATTTCTAGATCACCTTGCTTCGTCGAGAATATCTACAATTGACCCACAACGGATCGAAGGTGACACACGCATGATCTGAATAGGTTGACCCACACATGATCCAAAGTTGAAAAACACACGATCTGAAGATAACCGACATAGGAATGGAATACGATCCACAGAGGATCTAAATACGACCCAAACAAGATTGGTAGATGTTGACCCACACATGATCCGATAATTCTCCATATACAGCCATCTAAAGGGTTCTTGCACTAAGCACGCATGATTCATGGAGGATCCTTTCCTCAAGACATCTGTCACACATAAACTACCATGACGTCCAATAAAGATGTATCCCAAAGGACCGCCATGCCATAAGGGTCCCCAGACAATAGACATCGCGTCAATCAGACGCCCGGTCTGTAAGCTATTAGCCTTTTAGTATAGGGGGCCCGGTTGGATTCGGGTTCGATCCAACCAGGCCATACTCCATCTTTATCCAAACCAAAAGTGGGTTATAGAAAAAGGACCATCTCGTGCCATGAATTCTGGTGCCACAAACGGTTCATCAATCAGACGACTGGATCACATGTAATGGGCCAAAAGGTGTATCTAGATCCAGATAGGGTCGGGTTGGGTCGGACCGGCACAGGCTGGGTGGCGTCGGGCCAAGTCCGCGGGGCTGCGGTCTGCCCCGAACCGCGGTGCAGCCCGCGGCTAGGGTGTATCTTTGTGTAGGGGTACACCTTATCCAACACTCGGGAGGGGAGGAGCCCCCAAGGTCACATGAACGGCCCTTAAGCCATTCATTTTTGGCCAACATGGTGGCACCATGTGGTGACGCGGCTAGCACGCAGGACCTGTAAGAGGGGTCCCGATCGGCGCGACATAGTCGGCCGGAATGGTTGTACCTCATTCCAGAAGCGCAGATGTGTGCTCCTCCTCCTCCATATATTGATGAGTGTCGACCGCACACTAATCTCTGCCACGGCCAAGAGGCCTCAATCTCTAGCTCTGGCGGCACGAAGGCATGTCGCAGCTTCTTAACATGGCCGGCTGGCGTGCCGAATTCCACTCTGCTCCACTGCGATATACATGTCGTGACCTCCTCTTCTGGAGGAATGGATTCTCCACCACTTCTTTGCTACCAGCAATGGTCACAGACAAACGTTCATGGGTCACCGAGAGAGCTCTGATGGCCCGTTCTTCAAACCAAAAGAACTTTTGTGGGCCTCGGGACATTTTCATCATTCCAAGTCCAATGGGGTCAGATTCCATTCATCATGAAGTATCTCCCAAGAAGATCACATCATTCAATGAATTAGCGGAGGGATTTGGCAGTGTTTTCTTGCCCCCTCACCCTCCACGTTAAATCGGTAACATGCGGCTTGTGATGTTTAAATCACGACATGGAATCATGATGAACAAACAAGAACAACAAAATTCAATCCCCTACCATGTAATTCCTTGGAGATGTCGTTAAGAAGAAGATGAAAATGGTGAAGTCAATGTTTCATCAAACGTCAGTTCCTTCGTCGTTGGAGATGTCCTTCATTGGATGAGGTTCATCCACCATGTTCTCCTCACCCCTAAAAGTTCTCCAAAATCCTGCCCTTTTCCAATGAACTCCAACCAAGAGTTGAGGAGAAAATATTAATTATGTAAAATTAATTAAGTCAATTAATGTTATCACCTTAATTGGATGAACTCTAAGATTTCCCTTGTATTAAAGAGGAGTTCGAGTGGTCCCCACCACCAAGATTCAAAATTGGGGTTTCAAGAAAAATAAAATAAATGTTATTTATTTTATTTTTCAATTCTCCAACGAAAATATTAAAAACAAACTTCCACCCTCATCCTAATGTAGTCAATGTGAAGTTCTACATAAGCGAATACTATGGCTGTGAGTTCAATGGTGTCCTCAGATTACAATTCCAAGCACTAGTTCAAATGTTACAGAACTACGCTCACGCGTTTATTGAACGTACTTGAAAAAAAGATCATAAATAATTTTAGGCACACCAGGACTCAAAATCATGTGCCATCAATTTTGGCAGACTCGTAATAATTCCATATAATTAAAAAAAATATCACAAGGAGAAATTTCAGGTCTTTATATTCTCCCCACCTCAGGGCATTGTGTCCCTGAAAGCCGCAACACAATCTAGGGAATCATGCGGAGGTACTGAGAATGAATCATAGCTTCTTGCTCCCCTGTTCACTCATAGAGGTTCTTGTGTTGCCAACGTATGTGAACTGGAGGTATCAATCTCCAATGGAGGTCTCTCCCATGATTATCCTCAATCTTCACTAGAACCTCGGAATACATCGCCTCATAGTTGAGGTCTATCTCACCCCGGTCAATTATGTGAGAAGGTTCATGTGTGTATCTCCACGACTGGGATACGTGGAAAATGTCTTGCACCTGGTGCAACTAAGGGGGGAGATCAAGATAGTTTACCACCTCACAAACACTGCTGAGGACCTAAAAGGATTCGATTAACCTCAGAGATAACTTTCCACCTCGGCCAAAACTCTGAAAACATCATCATAGTGAGAAACGTAGAAGGACACAGTCACCATCCCTGAACACCAGAGGTCTATGTCACCTGTATGTATAAGACTTTTGGCTACTCTGTGCAGTCTTCATCTACTCCAAGATGATATGAACCTTCTCCCTGGTATCCCGTACCATCACTTGTCCCATGAGTGATGACTCCAATGGGTCAGTCCAACACAAAGGTGATCTGCATTGTCGACCATACAATTCCTCTAATAGTTCCATACCGATTGTGGTGTGATTACTGTTATTATACGTGAACTCCACCAAGGGCATGTCATTATCCCACATGTGGCCGAAATAATGGACACAAGCACGTAGCATTTCCTCAAGGTTCGGAATGGTCCACTATATCTGATGACCGTCTGAGGATGAAATTCAGGGCTCAAGCATAGATGAGTCCCAAACGCGCCCTACAACCCCTCCCATAGATGGAAAGTAAAACATGCATCAAGATCAGAGAAAATTGTCAAAGTCACCCCATGAAGCCTTAAAATTTCCTCTACGTAGAGGCATCCCAAGCCCTCTACTAATCCCAACTCTATGATCAGTATGAAGTGGGACGACCTGGTGAGTCGGTCAACGATCACCCAGATGGAATCATGCCCCTTGGACGAGCATTGAATTCCAATTCCATAGTCCATGGAGATTTCATCCCATTTCCACTCTGGAAACTCTAGTGGCTAAAATAAGCTTGCCGGAACCTAATGATCTACCTTCACATGAAGACATGTGAGGCACTATGATACAAACCCTGCTACATTATTCTTCATTCTCAGCCACCAGTGCTAACGCCGGAGGTCCTGTTACTTCTTTGCCTCTCATGGATCTACCGCTAGAAGGGGTGTATGGAAATCCCTCAACACTTCTTCTGTAGCACTACTGGTACCATAGTTCACCCCTTTAAGAGGATGGAATGCTCCACACCTTCATATAATCTATCATGTGCATGTTCTGTTGATATCTGAGAAAATCGTGCCTCATAGTCAGTGTCCCCATGTTTTGCCTCCCAGATTAGCTGATGAAGTGGGGGAGTGACTATCAGAGGTTGAAAAAGAGTTTCTCCATATAGATCCATGTAGGTTATCCGCAAATATTCTAGCTGCTACATCATCTCACCCACCAACAATCTACTAGATCTCCTACTGAGTGCATCTACTACTAAATTCCGCTTCCCAAGAGTATAGACTATATAAAAGTCATAGTCCTGGAGGAACTCAAGCCGACACCACTATCTCAGGTTCAAGTCTTTTTTAAAATGTTATACCTCAGACACTTGTTATTATAGTAGACAATAAAACTTTTTCCAATCATGTAATTTCGCCACATATTCAAGGTAGTGAACACTACAGCTAACTCCAGGTCATGGGTAGTGTAGTTCTACACATTTTGTCTCATCAGTCGATAACCATACATGATCACTGCTCCCTCCTACATCAGGACACATCCAAGCTTAGTCCCTAATGCGTCTTATTAGAATACGTACCCAATGACCTCCTTCGACAACCTCAAGATGGGGTCACTCGTCAATATCTGCCTCAACTCCTAGAAACTCAGCTCGAAATTTTCAGAACACACGAAGGGTTTTCCCTTCATTATCAATGCAAATAAGGGTGCTGCAACTTTAGAAAATTTAGTCACTAACCTCTGGTAGTAACCATAAAAAACTAGGAAACATTTCACCTCTAAAACACTCTTGGGTGGGTCCCAACAAAGATTAACCTCAATCTTTGCTGAATCCACTACAACTCTAGCCTCCGAGAAAATGTGTCCCGGAAACTGAACCTCACATATCTAGAACTGGTACTTTGAGAGCACACAATAATGTCAGTTCTATCAGAGAGTGTCCAGAACTATCTGTAGAAGATATCCATTCTCCTCCTCCATAGCTGAGTATATAAGGATGTAATCAATGAAAACTACCACAATGTGATCGAGGTATAGCTGAAGGATCCTGTTCATGAGTCCCATGAACACTACTGGGGTGTTGTTCATGCCGAATGGCATAACCAATAACTCATTATGGATATACCGACATCTAATGTTTGTCTTCCGCACATACTCATCTCGTACCCTGAGCTGGTGATAGCCTGATCTGATGTCTAATTTCTAAAACCACTGTGCTCCCTTCCACTGATCAAAGTGATCATCAATCCTTGGCAGTGGGTAATTGTCTTTCACGGACACCTAGTTTAGGAACTGATAGTCCACACAGAGTCTCAAACTCCCATAATTCTTTTTGCCGAACAATATTGGGGCTGCCAATAGAGAAACAATGTGCCTAATGAACCCCATACTCTGCAAGTCCCCTTGCTATACATGTAGCTCTCGAAGCTCCACGTCAGCCAAAGGATATGAATGTGTAGATATCGGTGATGTCTCAGTGTACAGGTCGATATAAAATTTCACTTCTCAGTGAGATTATAGACCCAAAACATCATCAGCAAACTGGTCTACCACTTCTAGATAACTCGGACTCACAGCATCAAATGCTCTGAGGGTAAGGCTAGCCGACTGATTTGTGATCATCTGCACCCTCCCCCGGGTAAGTCCACCTTGTGCTGTAATGGTTCCCTTCTCACTGATGAAGGAAAACTTGGACCCATATTCATGGACACATCACACATTAGACCTAATACATTCGATCAGAGAGTGGACTGTGGATACCAATTCTATACCCAAGATGACGGCATAAGGCCCTGACGCCGCTACTAGAATATACCAGTGGAATCTCTCGCCTCCGAGAGTAAAATCACACTACCGGAACTAGGTTATAATCATCAAATCCTCTGTCGTAAGAGTCTATAGCTGTAAGTATTGAGTCGACGACTCCAACAGAATCTACAAACTCCGAACGAGGGTCGTGGCAATAAAAGTGTGACTAGATCATGTGCCTATAGATACAACATAAAAGGCGGAGTAGACATAGATCATTCTTCAAATCATCTCTGGAGCACCATTTTCATAGGCCCCAACATCCTCGAGCGGAGCTCATCCCTGTCCACCCTCTCTCTGTGGTCGGGGTTGACCACCTGAATGTGGTTGGGGTAAAGCATCAAATCGCCGCCAACCACCTGATGCACGACCAGCTCCTCTACCACATCCGCCTCCTACATCTGGACCTCCTCGATCGATTTGTACCCTCTACATAGGTGGTCCTCCGACTGTCTGTGGTCTTCTGTACGAGGGGTGGGTATGTTGCGAGCTAGTTGACCCTTTCGCACCACATGAGTAACACTGCCTTCTCCTCACTTTCCCTTCTCTATCTCGAGAGCCTCGCACAACCAAACCTATAACATGCGGTCGTCCACCTATAGGTATGGTACTATTGGGCCTTTGTGTCATATTTCTACTGCCAGCTACATATGACTCTGCTATGTGACGTCCAGTGGTGGGTCTCACTACTGGTGACTACTCAGCAAGAAATCTCACCACAATGATTTCTCTCTCTAACACCCCTGCATGAGTTGGGATGTTGAGAGAAATCATCGAAGATATAATCTCCCATCTAGGACCATGATCGAAGTTCTGGCCCCTGAATAGAGGGTCCCACACCATATTGGTGGAGTAGCATAAAAGGTAAGTGAAACTCGTTGAATACTAATAAAAAATAATTATACCCTACACCAAGTACAGAAGCTCCTATATACGCACAGAGCATAAGGTCACTGGAACAAAATCAGTCCTTAAAAGGCTATTTAAGTATTCCCAAATGAGTGTGAACTCTCCTTGAAAATGGAGCATCATGCTCCACCATCTGGTAGGTGCTGCCTAAAGAAAACTACCAGTAAAGATCACCATGAGATCAACTGATGTCCCAATCAGTCAAAAAAACACTAACCATGGCCTACAGCAAGTACTCCACCACCTATTGATATGTTTCACCCTAAAATCTCAGTGGCCTATGTTGATGGATGTCGTCCAATGTTCTCATGTGGTGTTCACCCTCTACTGCTAGATCTAGTGGGATTGGATACCCAATGGGTAGTGGTGCAACTGCTACACCACCCAATGGTACAACTGCCAAAAGGGGGCCCTACACTGAAGCATCATTGTGTGATGGGCTGTCATCACGTACTCTACCTGGACCCCTAGATGGTTGTCTTTGAGGAGCAATCCTAAAATGAAACAGTTGTGCCACGGGTTTTAAGATATATGTGGTGAGATGACTCAATGAGTTCACAAAGAAAACTTTTCAAAAACACACACACAATCTGTTTTTTCGTGCACTGAGTTGGAAATCTGATGTCAGGGTCATGGTGTATAAAAACATTGTCCGCTGCACCAACACTGGATTCCCCAAAGTGAAAACCACCCTCCTAACAGTTAACACTATTGCCTAATCAAAAGACCAGAGTCCACATTCTCTGGTACAACTGACTCATCTGATACCAATTTGTCATGACCTGTCCCCCAGGGCCCATGTCGTAAATAACTCAATCCCTCCATCAATAGGCCAGAGGCTGGCGACTAGCACCGAAATGGTATATCCCCAAAACCAAGAAGGCATTTCCTTTAAACCTGTAAATTCACACAACCATTCCCAAAACATGATACAAGCACAAAGTAAACTTAATAGTAAATAGGGTGTGTAGAGTAAGTAAAGGTTTAAAAATACAAGCTCAACTGGAATGTACAAGAAAAACTGAGAGCAGCTCCTGAAAACACTGGGAAAGGATCATTCATGAAGGGTAGGTATAGCTCTTGAACAATCGTCTCTATGGTACGTATTGTCTAATGGTCCACCTCCATGGAGCCCCTAGTCTTGGAACCCTCAGCCTCGATCAATGATGTCCATCGTATGCACAAAACACTACAAGGTGTGTGTGTAGCTCGTGCAAGGGGGAGTATATCGATACTCAGTAGGTACCCTAAGACCCCCAAAGAACTCTCAGAATCCCCAAAGGATAATCCAAAAAAAAGACCTCAATCTCAAAGCATGAATTAATAGTTATCTTGACATCCTTGGTATATGCAAATACACATACCTTTGTTACCTATATATATGCACCTCACACATGGGGGAAGAATAGCACAATGGTAACACCACAAAGGTATAATTACTACATAGGTAACACCACAAAGATAAATGTACCACACATGTAACACCACAAATGTGAGTACCACAAAGGTAACGCCACTCAAAATAATACCACGAAATTATCACCACACATAAGTGTACCACAAAGGTAAAGACTAAGCTCACCCCAGGTATAACTTTAGTATGAATGTAAAGATGATTAGATGCATTTCAATATCATCTTACTTCGTCGAGAAGCTCTGTTATTGACCCCCACAAGATCGATGTTGACCCACACAGGATCCAAAGATGCTGACCCAGATAGGATCCAATGATGACCCACTGAAGATATGAAGATGGCCCCCATAAGATCGAAATATAACCCACAGAATATTGAGAAACTCTGCTATTTTACCCTAATATTATATTATTTAATCACAATGTGATAACATGTTATTTACAAATTTTGGGTTAGTGTAATTACCATTTCATGTAAAATGATCCAAAAATGTAATTCATGATATATTTTGACACAAATTAGCCATTTTTCCAAATATTATATTTTTAGTAATTTAATATCATTTCATAAACTATTTATTGTTTTACGTTCTGAAATACATCTATTTTTTCCACAATAAATAAATGGATTTTTAACAAATTCATAAAAACTTTATTCCTTAAAAAAATATTGAAACAATCATAAAATTTCATATTCACCTAGATCATTTGGGTATGCAATTAATTATGTCATATAATATTTATTTTAATATTTATAATATAATTTACTTGAATCCTTTATTAATGAAGAAACCACTACATCATCATTATGTTATAATTAAATTTATTTATATAATTTAAAAAATAAAATAAAATTTTAAATATTTAAGTAATATTATTAGATTTTAATTACTATTTATAGTCTATGATATCACTTATATAACAAAATATAAAAGTTTTCTTGGTATTAAGATACATGATTATGTTATTTTTCTCAATATATTATATTAATTATTATAACATGTCATTATCACTCCCTAGTGGCTCCTAAATGAATAAGGTTTTGCCTAAGGATGCTCATGGTTAGACATAACTCATCCAATATGATTGGTCCATGTTTTAGTGTATTTGTTTATTATTATAATTTCATTTTTTATAGTTATTTACCTGATTTACCCTTTAGCCATAGTAAATAAATATATTTAATGAAGTTACTTATCATAATGTACATGAATAAATGGTTCCTATTTAAAAACATTGGACATTATTATTCAAAATATGATATATTTTTTCCACATTCAAAAAAATGAATTTATAAATTTAATATATAATTATTTCTCATTGTCAAAACCAGAAAGTGAGGTTATTTGAAGTAAAACTGTCAAAAGATGAACATGTGTTTATATCCAATCTAAATGTGAAAATTCATCTAATGACCATAATTGGATTAAGTTATAAAAATGTAATCCAATTACGCTTGAAAAAATTAAAATTACAATCTAACTATATAAATAAATTTTATGAAATATTAGTTTTGAATTAAAATGCATTATTTTTCAATATTAATTAAAAATTTAACATTATCAGAAAATTACCAACAATTTATCCAAAGTATATTTTGATGTCCGTATTCAACAGATGTAGTTTATTTGGTAAAATATAACATATAAAAGTGAATAAAACTATATTTATGAAGGCTTCATCATAAAAATGAGGTCAAAGTTCCATTTTAAAGATATTATAGTATTTTATTCCGGAAATTTCATTCATTCTCATTTAAAGCCTTTACAATTCATTGGATAAATGTAATAATAGTGAAAAAAATTTGTAATCGTATTTGAGAAATTTTAATTCATTCCAAAAAAATACAACAACTAGTCATTAAAAATCATTTAAAATAATAATAATTCTATTTTATTTTTCAGTACAACTTAATGTTCTCTGCATTATATGATTTCGGTGAAACCCACTATTTTTTAGGTAATCTACCGAACCAAGTGTCCTATTAAATGTAATATTAATATCATAGCCAAAATTAATTTTTGGTATGAGAATTTATTTTTTTATAAATACATGGATCATTACATAATTTTTAACTGTATATTAATCATAAATTATAAGAATAAAAGTATACATTATCAAAAAAACGTTTTTATATGTAACATTCATTATTTTTAAAATTAATATCCTATAAAATTATAAATTTTATATTTTATAATGGACTTATTAATTTGAATGATTATGTATAAATTTTTTAATACGGGACATTTTATTTTTTCCATTAAAAATAAATTTATTAGGTAAAAAATAGTAACCCCAAAATAAAACAATAATCGTAAACATTAAAAAATGTGTAATGGACATAAAAATAAGTTCTATATGGGTTTAGATATGTTTAAATGATTGTTAATAAACATTATCCTTATCCAACTTCATTATTATTAATTATTTGATACATCCCACTATAGAATAGTGACTTTAAATTTTTTTGAATTAAATAAACATCACTCTTCTCCCTTATCAAAGCATCCATCATTACACGACTTATCATGTAACCCCATGATTATATTATTAGAACAAACTCTAAAAATAAATCACTCTAGAATCCGAATATCATTCTAAGAGTTTATTGTTCTCTCAAAATATCGCTTCTAAAATCCACATTCCTTTTTTAAAATGTAGTTTTACAAATAGTAAATTAAAAATACATTATTACAATTTTTACATTTCAATGGTTTTCTTGGTTATTCGATCACATATTGATCTATGTCATATATTTTATCATAATTACATATGTATTATTTATATAAGTAAATATTTTTATTAGAATTGAATAATCATAAAAAAAATTCCCTTCTACATAGAAAAATGAATATGCAGCTTATTTTATATGTGGACTCCCACCTCCACAAAAAATATGATCGATTTTTCACAACCACCTCGTGAGGTTGGTTATAAAAGATTTTTTAATGAATTATTTTTGAATTAAAAAAAGTAACAATATTCATAAATTTAAAACTATTCCCAATCCACCAATGATCTATGTAAAATGAATGTCTCCCTAGTATAACCATTCAGACATCTACCTCCAAAAAAGTGATATATTACTATTTTATTATTTATCCAAATTATATATAAAATGATATACCATAGTAATAAAATATTAATAATATCATTATAATTTTTTTAATAATTACATTATACATAAATGACTACTATTTTTATCTATACATTAATTATATAACGTTTTCATTTAAGTTTATTTTTCTACCTATATAAATAATATTATAAATTTATATCATATATGACTATAAAAAAATAACTACAATAATTATAACACATTAATTAAAAATTGATTTATGGTTTAATTTTCTTTCAGTATTATATTCATGTTGTATTTATAATCAATATAACTTTTTATCTCAATAAAAATTATTGAAATAATATCATCAACAAATTTTTCATAAAAATCGTAGTTAACATACATATGAAATATGATGAACTAAAATTTTATAGATGATGTACAATTTTTATTAAATTAAAATATCTATAATGAAATGTGATTATTCAAAAACATCCACTAGTTGGGTTATTTGAATCCTAGATTATTAATTTCATTCAATATTTAAATGAATGTTGATTATAATTAACATTGAAAGTGTATACATTGTATAATGATCATATTATTGGTATATATTAAGGGTTATAATATAGTACAATTGATATTGATGACATTAGTGATGTTAATGACTAGTTGGATCGTAACATATGATGCTCATTTATTATAGATTTCGAGGGATATAACATCATTGGGATTTTCCCTTGACCAATCCAAAAACAATTTTCAATAATAAAAATTTCTATTGAAACCATTAAAGGGAGTTTTTTAGCTCATAAAGGTCATTTCTCAAACCATTTATGCAAAACCAACCCATAAAAATCTCACCATCAAACACCATACCCATACAGTGTTCGATGGTGAAATCGAGGACCATTTATCATTAATTTATGAGTATTTTTATATTTCATTGTAATTAAAAAATTATTATATTTATCCTGTAATTATTACATAATAATTAATAAATAATAATGACAAAAATGATTACTTTTTTATGTGATGAAAAAAAAAATTATTTTAGGGAAATATATTTTTCATTCATAAATATATATTTTTGAATAATTTACTATATTTTATATGAATACAATTTTAGAAGAATAATAATAATAATAAATATTTAATAAAAATAAATTATAAGATAATTTTATTAGGTAAAAAATAGGTTTTATAATTTTTAGAAATCAGTCATAATAAAAAATTAATTTCCAAAAAAATTAGATTTATCATATAATAGTGTAAACACTCATAATTAGTTTGTTTTAAAGATAAAATAAATATTATTTTTCAAATAATTATTTCAAAATTATCCAATGATGTTTTTTTCATTAATTTTTTAGCCGTTTTAGTTTTTGGAACAAATATAAATTTAGTATATATATACTGTGTGTATTTTAACATCAAAATGATCTAAATGTGGGGAAATACAAGTAATAAAATGTATACAGGACAAAATATATACTTCACCAATAATAAATAATGATATTTCACTAGTTTTATAAACCCATAATGAATCATACAATTAGTATATTATATTTTATGGTTTAAAAATCATTTCATTATATAAGACTCACTTCCACATCAAAAATGTAATTATTTAAATAAGTTTTGTTATTCAAATTTTAATATAATTAAAACCACTTCACATTGTTTGAAACTATAGGAATCAGCCATGGGAATGTTTTTAGATTTGATTACTATATCATATAAATTCCAAAACCTATGCTTGGAAACAAATAAAGAATTATCATCTCCCTTTCAAAATAAACCAACAAAAACTCCCATTAATCTTTTGTAAAATGCCTAATGAACTAAATTAGTCATCCCTCACCTCTATAGATTCTTTCATCAGAGTTCAAATACTCTAAATAAGACCTTATTTATCTTTAAGAAGCACCATTCCAAGTTAAAAGGATCCTCTAATCTTATTTATTAAAGAAAATGCTTTAAATTATTTATTTTTTCAATTTTTTCATGATGGAATATGATTTTAAATATCCTTATCACATCTTTGATGAATTCCATGTGATGGGATACCCCTCTCACTATCATAAACACCATTTATTAAACATTATGTACAAATGTTAAGATATCAAAATTTCCCTCATAATTTTCATACCAAACAAATATTTATTGAGTACCCATATCCGTTTATACTCAACGTTATTCAACTAGTTGAAAATATGAATCATTGATATTGAGATCATATTTATATAAACCGCATTACATAATTAATAGATTAAATGGGATGAAATATTTCATTATTTTGAATGATCTATGTTGAACAACTCATCATTTATATATTATGATGGGTCTTCATATATTTCAATCCAATTCATAAGGTAATGTTTTAGTATCATGAGACAACATTTATGGGATTAAGAAGTGAACCTAATCAATTATGTGACATTATCAACTGTGTGATGTTGTTTGGGATGTTATCCTTGACATATATTTGTGACATGATTTATATTTTCATAACATTGGCAAGTTTCCATTATGGAATCATGTGATATCCTTCCACATTTTTCAATAATATGATCCTAGTGTTAATGTTTACCATATATTCTGATTTATAATATAAATATGTTTTCCTTATGCTATTATTTTTATTCTCATAATGGGCTTTAAAGTTCAACACATTATTATGAAATTCCCTATGTTAATCCATAAAATTTTTAAATAATTATGTAAATTTTTGATCATGATAATTTTTTTTCAAAAATATTATTTTATCAATGATTTTTGTTAATCTTCAATGTACCTCATTTCCCAATGAAACTAGACTTCATGGTCTTTATGGATTTTTTTGGGTATCTTTATATTATAAATCATGAAATAAGGTGTATTAAAAATATATTTTTACATAGTTGGTACCATAGGAATGTTTAGTTTTTTGTTGAGGATTACAAAACTACATTGAATAAATTTGGAATAAGACTAAACATATGAAAACATTCCACAATGTTAGTAATATATAGATTCAGTGACCTCAATGAAAATATATCAATTCCTAGACACGAAAATTGGATGTGGATTTATAAATGAGGTAAATAGGGCCAATAACCCTAAAAAGGATTCATTTTTCATTACTCGATTATTAAATGGTTAAAAATAAGGGGTCTTTCAACACACCTTATTTTAAACTCTTTGGGAACATGTGTTAGAAATTACACAGTATCCTTATGATCCTTTATTAACATAGAGAAAATTTACATAATAATATTTGTTTGTAAACAGGTAGTGGATGACATATATATTAAACAAATATATTCATATGTTATATAATATATGTCATTTATGAATTATCCATTTTATTTTCATGTTTTCCAATTTATTTCTAAAATTGTTTGAAATTTCTCAACACTAATATTCCCATTTTATAAGAAAAAGATTAGTTATGGGAAGAACTGAGTTATAATCTAATGTGAGGGGAAATGAGATAAATTCCTAAACTGTATATCTATCATAATGTGATATAATGTAAGATGTATTTTGATTATAAAAAAATATCTATCACAAATTATTATTAATAACAAGAACAGAGTTGTATTTAAATTCCTAATAATTAAAAGGATTGTTAGATCTCATGGAATCATATATGATAAAGTTGACAAGGGAAATAATATTCAATTTCCTAAATTTAAAAAATATAAAAAGAGGTACCAATGGGAAAGTACATAAATAAAATCAAGGTTGTTTTATGTGAAGAAAAGTAGAGCGTAATGTATATAATTTTTTTTGAATATATAATGTTTTTAACCTAATTGATGGAACTAAAGATCATTATATGGTACCATTAATAGTTCTAATTCATAAATGTTGATAATTTTATGAATATCTAATACAATATTATATTTCATGGACTGAAAACAATGATGAGAACCAACAATCTCAAGATATAAATAACAAGGAATATCAAATCTGTAGACGGATCATGTTGATCTATGTACACAAAACCCAAAATGAAATAGTCGTGAAAGTATTTTAATATTTTAATTAATTACTTATTATAATATGTTCTATGATTTCTATGAACCTCGATTCACTATAAATTTTTTTTAAATCATCGTGGAAAAACAATAATGATTATTATAAAACAATTTGGCCTTTTAGAAATGTTCTTTATAATTGTTACATTATTCATTTAGTTTAATTTGATTATTTAAATTTTAAAGGATTGTACTACATATAAAAACCAAATATAAATCAATGGGATACAGAATTAACCATAGGTAGAAATCATCGCCATCAATTTATATACAAGTTCATGGAGGAGGATGAATCTCCATCAGTAACATCATATCAAGAATTTATATTATTTCCTCAAGATAACGAGTATCTAGGTCAAATGACTGTTAATATAGAAAATATCATACTTAATTATACTCACATTATAAAGGAATTCACTAATCTATTTCTTGAACAATTTTTTGGACTTTATCCTAGCCTTTATGTTGTGTTATCAATCAATCTCATAAAAAATTATTTTCCAATATCCATGACTTGATAAAAAAAATTCATTGTTGACTTTTTGGTGTTAAATGAGTATCGATTGGGGAATCTAGATAAAGGGATCATATTCCTATGTGTTTCACCATGGGGAGAACTAGCCATAGTCTCTATGATGAATTATGGATCAATTCACATATACATTGACTATCGTGAGCCCAACATGATCACAATATAGAACAAGTATCCCTCACCATGGATTAATTACATGTTTGATCAACTAAATGAAGTAAAATACTTATATAATATATATATATGGTAAGTATATTATTATTTGATTTTTTAGGTGGAGGTTATCCCCAATATTTTTTCGTACTAGTTATATTCACTACATGTTCATAGTGATTCAATTTGGAATCACTAATACTCCATCAATAATCATGTAAAAAAGTAATAGAACCTCTAAGAATAACCTCCGAAAAAATTTCATATTTTTAAATAATATTAAAATATAATTAAATTAAATGACTACCATGAAGAGTATATTAAACACCATAATAAATATATTTCATTAAATTTTTTATGAAAAACACATCAAATTGCAATTTTTTTGGAGAATGTAACATTTCTAGAGAATTTTATCACCAGTAAAAGGATATATATGGACCCTTCAAAAATAGAGGTAATTTATTGATGATCCATAACAACCACTATGATTTATTCCAATGGATTCATTTTATTATAATAGTATTATCATTCCTATTTTGGAATCATATCAATATTTTCAAACCCATTATTCTATAAAAATATGAATATGGTAAAAAATTTCTCGAATAAATAATGTAAATAATGATTAAGGAGTTGAAGAGGATTCATATCACTACACCTGTTCTCACATAACCTGCAAGTGAAGATAGATTTATGATATAAAAAATTCATCCCAAAAGGATGGTATTGTATAATCATTCAAGAAGAAAATTAATAGGTTATGCCTCCCACAAATTAAATATCCATGATCAGAACTACACAACACCAAGTCTTGAATATTTTTTAGTTATCCCCACATAGAATATTTGGAGACATTATCTCTATATATAGAAGTGTAACAAATATACATAACATAAAATAATCAATGATATATTCACTAAAAAGGGCCCCAATATTTTTCAATAATGGTGATTTGATATAATAAATCAATATTA
The DNA here is from genome assembly GCA_963277665.1 of Viscum album. Lineage (NCBI taxonomy): Eukaryota > Viridiplantae > Streptophyta > Magnoliopsida > Santalales > Viscaceae > Viscum > Viscum album. Next base: position 1,255,577,641 of record OY728141.1, read on the forward strand.
TTGTTCAATCCATTTCCATCATAGGAAGTAAAACATTTTAGAATACTATTTAAGTAGAAAGGATCCAACAACCCAATTTATGATGATGATTATAAGGGATTAAATAATAATTTACATGAAAATTATGTACATGATATTCATAAAATATTATACATATAACCTACCAAAAAATAATTCTCAATAATAAACTATTGATATGATCACTGGCGCCCAAAAAGATATTATGGTGGTACTAGAAAATGTATTTAATATTATAGATTTTAACTTTAATATAGATGAATTAATAAGGTATGGAACATGGATATATATCCCATCAAAACCATAACTGGAGAGGTAATATTATTATGATCAACACATATAATCATTCTCTATTCATTAAGGAATATATAATATATATAGTGATTTTAGGAAAAACTTCATTCTATGATAACATGAAGAGGGAGGATGAGGAGATTGTGTATCTATTATTGGTATTCAGTAGGTCATGGTAGAATGATAAAAGTATATGTTTATAATGAAACTATTTCCCATACAAGAATGTAAATGGGAAAACACACCCATATACATCATTGTAAGACTCCTTAAAAAACTTAAATGAAACAACACTATCTAGTTGGTAGTCGATCACCTTATGAAGTCCGAAAAAATCATTTCTATCAAAGAAGATTTATATATTGAAAAACATCCAAGATATATATAATTTAATTTGTTGAAATTTATTGATATATAGAATCTATTATATCTAATTGGTATATGAGAATTACTTAAAGGTTATAGAGAAGTCTTCACAAGCATTGTATAAAGAACATAGAATCAAATGTACTTATCAAACTAAAATGTGTGTTCTCTATTGAAGGACCTTTCAATCTCTATAGATAATATTTATATATTTTACAATGTAATTAAATGGATTTTTATAAAAATAATCTCCTATTAGAGTTCATAACTAGAAAAAATTACATTCCAAAATTCTAATATAAACCCAGGAGGCTCTAAATGTGTTGAGGTGTCAAAAAACAACATATTGTGATGAATTTAGATATAAAAGTTGATGAGACCAAATAATATCAATGGTAGATATACTTATATAAATACAAAATCATATTAAGTCATTTAAAATTCTATAGAAATGAAATTTAGATATTAATCGATGTGACCTCAATTTTATGGTTGGGGATAATGTGCACATTCATATATCTCAATATATAAAATTTATTTTTTTTGGGTTTACTGTTATTCTTCATCTCATGATACTACATCCATTATAATATCATTTATAACATTAATGAAGTGGAATATATACTCGAACTCCCATATAATATATTTTTATTACAAAAATATATCGCATATATCCCTCTCCAAAAAGTACATAGCACTCCCCTCACTTGTATTTAATCAATTTGTGGTATTATTATATAATAGCCTTTTATATGAGTAGCCACTAGTGATGATATTATATCTTATAATGAAGTAACTACAAAAAATATAAAGCACCTGGTCAATGTGGTATGATGGAACCACATTTTTTGGAAGCAACATTAGAATAGGAAGAAGACATAAGACATAAGAAACATAATCTATTATAGTGTAAGTAAATATAAATTATTTGGTGAAATTTATAATGGGGGAAATTATTAACTGACTCAATAGATTATAAATGAAGTTCCCTATATGATTAAATTAAATTCAATATTTTTTAATGTGGTTATAGAGAAGACATGATATACATTGGTTATTTTAGACCATTGCAAGGTATATCCTTACAATTTTAAAATAACATTCAGAATCATAACCTTTTATAATATATCCATTATATAGTTATCAATTTATTAGTAGGTATTAATGCATATGATAAATTCTAATTGATAAAAGAAAAATAGGTAATGGACTCTACTTTTATAATCATCCACTATAAAGCCCATTTATCAATGTTTTTGAAGGGAACACATCATTAGGATTGACCCTTGACCAAACCTATGAATGGATTCAAAAACTAAGTCTTGTGATAAAATATTTACTAGATATGTTCATTATCATCAAGATATTTTTCTAAATTATGTAATAAGAACCACCCAAACAAAATGACAATCTCACACATCTTACAAATAGGGTGTTCCCTGGTGTTATACAAGGAAGTTAATACAGACCCTAACAGAATAAACATTTATATTTTACATTAATTAAATAGTTATTATATTAATCATTTTATTACATTATAATTAATAAAAGTTGATTTTCAAATTAATTAGATTTTTATTCTAGGAAATAAAAATTTATTTTATGGGAAATATATAATTCAATCAGTAAATAATTTATGGTTAATTCAATTATATTGGAATAGAATTATATAATTATAAATTTTTTTATAAAATAATATTTATTAAATAAAAATGATAATAGAATTTTATGATGCTAAAAATAATTTTTATAATGGTCAAAAAACCATTATTATAAAAAACCATTATTTTTCAATAAATATATACTTTTAATTTAAAAGGATATATATTTTAACATAGATAATTTAATGGAAAATATTTTTTTTAAATAGCATGATGAAATAATCCAACTGATTATATTTTAAAAAAATTTGGAGATAGTCAAATTTAATTTTCAATTTTTAATACCATATAAATATATAGTTTTTAATATGATATCATAATGATCGAAAAATTATTCAATATATGAAATTCTAAATAATCCCTATGAAAATTTATATTTATTCATTAAAATTTTTTTTCCTCTTATTTATTTTCTATAAACTTTTAAAAAATTCTTCCAAACCTAATATTATGTTTTATGTTTTTAAATCAATGTTCTGTAAACACTAATCACTTCAATATGAACAACTATATTATTTTAATGAGACCAGTGATTAAACATTTAAAATTATGAATAAAAACAATCTATTATAGAAACCAAGAGAAAAACCATGGTATATATAATTGATTTCACTAAATTATCATATAGAGTCCATATCCAATGATTGAAAATTAATACAGAATTATCCTATCATTTTCTATATATACACACACTCAAACTATCATTACACTAAAAAATACCCTTGGAAAATGAATTTACATAACCATTCTATCTCTTGTGTCCTCCCATGGTTTCCCTAATATCAATGAAGTCCCTGTTATGATTTAGAAATCAGCCTTTGAAGGTGAGGGATCCCTCCTTATCCCTTTTATTTACCCAACTCCTTTAAATTATGCCTTTTTTAAATTATTAATAGGCTAATATGATTTTATATATCACTATTACTTACCTTATGATTTCAATTTTATGATAGTCACTTTTCCCTATAATTAAGGAAATCTATGAAATAGTAATTACCAATATTAAGCATCTGATTTTTTTGTACAATTTTCCATGCCTACAAATTATAAATTGATTACTGATCCCCATTTCTTATCAATGGTATTTAACTAGATGTATATATCCATCAATTAATGTGTAATTACATGTATGGAAACCAATATCAATAATTTTTGGATAAAATATCATGAAATATGCATTTATGTTCACTAATCTATTTGTTACACTTGAGCATGTTTATATATGGGTGCTCCAATGTAGAAATCCAATGAATTGTGTAATGTTATAGTATCATGATATTTCATATATAAAAATATAGTATAAAAATAATCCATTATGGGACTCCATACACTATTTGTTATTGTCATAGATGTTTTTCATTGACTTATGATTATGTGATGGATTTTTTTTCCCTGCATTATTATATTTACTTTATGATCACATGTTATATCATGCCTCAATGAGGATGATTATAATTCACTCCACTCTAATTTTACCTTGATATTCATCCTAGATAACATGTAATGTTTTATTTTATACTATTCATTTTTATTCCTTTACTGGGATTTATAGCTCACCCCTTTCATAAGTATATCCCATTGGTTATATAATGATGTTTTATAAGAATGGTGGAATTTTAAGAGAAGGTTGTTGAAGTTTTCAATAATTTTTGTGTATACTTGTTTCATGTTTATTTCTATGTAACTAATTAATAGAGGAAAATATTCCTCATGAAATCACGAGATTGTTTTATGTATACTCTTCATAAAAAATAAAGATATAAAGTATAATGAATATTAGGGTTATTATATGAAATGAACTAAGAACGTTATAAATCATTATAAAAAAGATATTAAAAAATATAATGATACTTCAATGTTTAAATTAGGATACATAAAAAAATAGAAACCCGAATTACTAATATATTAATCATTTTTAATAGCATTATACTTTGAATATAAAACAGAACTAACTAGTTTATTTTGATATAACGATTATAAATAACATTTATAAAAGGTTATTTTTTAGAGAAAATTTTCTAAAATATGTGATTATGATATTTATTTTTCCATAAATAAGTTAAGAAAATATTTATCTAAGGTGAATCAAATGTAATGGTTTTTTACTGTCAATTTATATTCTTTGAGATATATATTTTAATCACTATTTAAAAACATCCAAGGAGTATAAAGTGAATTTTGATATTTATTCTATTATTTTCATTCAATTTAGTGTAACTAAATAGTCATCCCATATTCTATTACTCACGAGTTTTTCATAAAAAATATAATACTATTAAAAGGGTCATTGTTAACACAAATCCATTTGTGGTTTAAAATATTTCATCATAAATTTTTTTCTTCAAATCATGTTTTTTAACCCGATGATATAACATCCGGATAATTTATATTCCCCTCTAATGATAATTCCCTTTAAATTTATATATTTTTACATTTTTAATAAAAAATTATATCATTGTTTATTATATTAATAATCCTTTTAAATTATGGTCATCTTAATTTGTCTCTATATTCCATTCCCTCCAATGTATTAATTTTTATTTAGAAATAGTATTATGTGTTATCCCATGTGACCTTTACAGTTCCATTTTCCTAATTTCAAAAGGAATTTTTATTATACCATATAAGGATATGTTTTTTCTGCAATATTATTTAAAAATATTAAAAATATCCTTCCATTAAACATTATATATTCAATATTCCACTTCAATTTATTCAAAAAACCATTTAAACTTTTTAAGGATTCATTATTGACCTTTTAATTTGACCTGTAAGTTAGCCTTTTATTATTTTGGTAAAATCATTTTCAAAAAAATATTTTATAGTTTCCCCCAATTAATGAGTATTCTTATTTATGAATGTTTGTTTCATTATTTTAAAATGGTTTTCCAAATTATATTAACTCTTACAAAATTTTTAATAAAAATTAAATCTATTTATATTTTTAAAATGTTAAGGATTTATTTAAATATTGAATTCAACATTCTAAAAGGGGTTTTAAATGATTTTGTTAATAAAATAATGAATTAATGTATTTTTATGTTTTAAAGGAATGTTTTTGGAAAATTATTTCCATTATAATATTTATTTGAAAAAAAATTCTTGTTTTAAAGGGATACTTTAAAAAAAATTGTTCTGATCGATGTATTTAATTTTTTTTGAAATTATTTGAAATAATTTGTTACGAATTTCAAAATGGGATATTTCTTAATTTTTCAATGTGATTTTAAAAATAATTTTACAGGGATATCTGAAATCAATTTAAATAAAAATTTATCCCTATATATAACACTTGGGAACTTTTCTTATGATTCCATCCACATTCATTCTCTAGGCCTCTTATGAAATGTTCAATTAATTTCTTCATGAAATTATTCTCTATTCAACTGGTTAATTATGTAATTTTTTAATTATAAATTCTTGATTTCAATTAGAGTATATTTTTTTAGGTGAGACTTATATTCCCTTTCCATGAATTAGTTATGATATTATATAGTATAATATAATGATGTTGAAAATTAAACCAATAGTTGTTATCTAGGATCACAAGATTGATTGTGAAATAGATGTGGATTAAATAGGTTCACATGACTGAGAATAAACCTAATTTGAGTTATAAAATTTCATAATATTGTCTGTGAACCTAATACAAGTAAGATAGTTTCACAATATTGAGTTTAAATTGGATGAGTATTATCTAGGATCTTATGATTTAGCTTAGACCCGAAACAGTTTGAAATGTTCAAAAATTTATGATTCCATAATACCATGATTATTCAAAATTTATATTCTATATTCCTATGACCATGATACATATTTTTTGTTTATTATCTCATGATTCCACACACTTTTCATAGTGTATATGTTTGTTTATTGGAGGTTACATGTCCTTCAATCATGATTTATCAAAATCTCTTATTTTAACTTGATAATTTTAATAACATATTTCTTTATTGGTCATGTTATCTTGTATTCTTATGTTCGTAAACATTATTAAATATTTTCTAGTCTTTCCCTTTATGACTATTTCAGCTCACCCATAACTTATATATAAATTCCCTACTTATAAGGATTTGTATATCCAATGATGAGTTTAATAAGGGGTAGCCTGTGGTTTGATTAAATAAAAATATTCACAATTACTATTACATATGATTCTTATATATATGGTTATAAAATAAAAACCCATCTCTTACTGGGATTGTGTGATTATTGTGAGATGTAATATTTAAATTTTATATATATATATATTAATTTTTAGTTTTTAGACATGTGGCATGAAATTGAATCAAATTGTAAATGATGTATTTTTATCATAGTGTCTAGGAGTGTGGACATGGGGAATGTCCAAACCAACATATTATATATATATATAAATAAATTAATAGTGTAAAAGGTATCATTATTCTTGACTAACCTTGATAATATCATGATGAATTTAAAAATAAAAAAAATTAAACCAATACACTCTCTAAATGAGATATTTCTTATTATCCGTAAAATATCCACCAAAGATATCACACTCATGTATTAGGAAATAACATGTACTGTTAATTTTTTTCAAAATCTAGATCAATATTTACATGGTTTATATGAATCCCAATGTCATATATGTTGGTCATATATGCATTCATGTTTTTTTGCCGATGAACACCCAACCCCTTCATATCTACCACCAGATAATGTGTATATATTAGAATCAAAATATAATTTAAATATTAACATATAACTTATTTAAAATAATCAATTAAAATTTTAAATTTCATTTGACAACTTTTTAGTTAAATATTTTCAAACACAAGATTGGAAAGTATATTTATATTATTCTTGTTATTCTCATAATCCTTACTATTAAAAAATATAACATACTCACAAATGAGAAGAAGAACCTATTTACTAATAGAATAGTTTCCCATTTTTTAAGGAAAAACTAAAATAATAATTTACTTTATAGAGGAACATAAATATATGGAAAGGAATTAATTAACTTTGTTCCTATATTCACACATATATGGGGGAAGGGAAATGATGTAACGAGATCCCAAAACACGAACTATAAAATATAATTCATCATTTATTAAGGAAATTGAGTATATTTATATAATATAAAACAACCCATGTACCCTTCCACCAACCCAAAATGTTATGGTAGTACATAGATATATTTATAAAATGAAAACTAGAATATTTTTCATGATATTTTTATATATTATAAAACAACATGATTTTACTACTAAACTAAACCAAAATTCCATATACCACAATTAATATAAAGATACAAACTGTATGATGTGAAAAATAAAACAACCAAAAAAACAAATAGTTAAAATTATGTATTATAGAATCAATTTTTGATGGAAACCCATTTCTGGTTGATTCTCAGTCAATCATGCACATATTTTTTCTATAAAATGTAATGATATGTTTGAGAAGTGGTCACATAGATATTTTCTCATTGAACACTAAAATATAATCTATAAAATTGGATTATTTTATAACCAAAAATGGTTTGAAAAATACAAAAATTTCATTCTATTGACTTAACTTGTTACACCATGAATAAACAAAAGTACAACCATGAAAAGGATACATTACAATATAGTAACCAAATATGAGTTGTCACTAAAGGTTATGGGAAAAATAAAATGATATATTGGATTTGAAATACATAATGAATGGATATTATGGTTTTTAACCACTTCTACTTTCATAATATGAATAAAATTAATGGTAATGGTTACCCTACATTAGATAAATCAAAATAATTAGGATTATATTACCGTGGAAATTAAATTATACATGATCATAGTTGGGTTATATAAGGATGTAAATTGAATGGAGGAGAAACATTCAAGGGATATCAATTGGTGGGAATGTAATTGAAATATCAGGTAGAGGAATAAAATTTAATTATGTTTAACTTAAACATATTATATTTCTCATAGTTTTTTGATAAAAAATATGATTCCAACCGGTTACCCGATGAGGGAAAACTTGTCACACATTAATAATCTAGGACCCAATTGTAATTACAGAATGTGAATTTTTTTGGAAGTATGATCTCTGAAATATATTATAATGGAACCATATTCCTTTTAGTTATCCATCATATACCTAGTGTTGCTCCACATTCCCCAAATTTTTTTCTACTATCCTCTGTTATCCATGGTATGTTCCACCCAAACATAAATAATATTTATTATTCATCGTTTTAATTTTTAATAATCAGAAAATAAGATATTTAATAACAAATATTTATGTGTTTCAATAAAAAACATCATTTGGATTATTGTCTATGAGAAACATCAATGAGCATGCTGAGGAAATTGGTTAGACTAATGATCATTTACATTATTCTATCACCCCTATATTTAATCATGATTTCATTCAGGATTCCATCATACCAATTATTGTGGACGGATATTTATTCATAAATAAATTTCACTCATTTTAATTATATGATGTAATTTCTCCTAACAAAACCCTTTTTTACATGAAAATCAATATCCTCAAAATGGATAATTGTATTGGATATTTTACATACTTCCTTAGTCGAGAATCATGGTTGAAGTTATTAAATGTAATCAAATTATGAGGTGAAAAAATATATGATGAGTTAATCTCATCCAAATTAAGGAGTTATATTTTCATTCATTATCTTCTATAAGTGAAACATTAATGATAAATTATTGAAAAATACATCACCTATGAAATATAATTTTAGAGGTTAGTTCATATAATTTGTATATGACATATTGAGACTCTATGAACTAATTGATAATTTATAAAACATATTCACATACTCATTCATATCCTCTGTTACATGAGTCTTAATAAGAGAATCATTCACCAATATATATACATAATAACTTGGATTTACTGGTTCTACCATTGATGTATTCGAATATAACAATTTGAAGTGATAAATGATAGATATAATTATAATATTACACTAGGTTTGATACAAAAAATCTCCAAGGGGAATCAAATATACGAAAATTTGTTGAGTAAATATATCTCAATATATATATATAGTCCTTTTTGACTAACCATAAATTTATTGTTAATATACTATTCTCAGTTTTACATGTATACCAAAAGAACTAAATAAACCTATCAAAATTTTGGAATTAAATCTTAGTTAATTGTCATAAATGATTATTTCTTGAAAAACAATATATTTTTAAATATCTAAGATAGATAACATACATTTTTTATTTATAGATGAGAAATACCAGATATGTAGGGAGTGATTTTTATTTTTTTACTTGTCTCCAGTAACAAAATAATTCTTCCATCTTTTTAATCCTAATGGAAATATAATGACGAAATATATTGGGGATTCCTCCAAAATTTACTCTAACAAAGGAAGTGGTTGTAATATTCCAGTGGGTTGTTGGTTTTCAACATTCATCTATTTTAATGTAAATATTCTTGAAACAACACTACATATCTATTCTTAAATGTTAATCCTCCATAATTTTCTGATATTATCATGATATAACTTCTATACACCCAGTTTAAAACCACACCATAATGAATGATATTGCCATAAAACATATTACCTCATATGAATCATAACCACAATATATGTATTCAGAAAAGGAATAAATCCTATGTAAACTAAACCCACTATTGACAGTACTAATTATGAGATATACACGATGTCATTGAATATTCATGGAATATAGAAATAGTGAAAAAATACGGATATTCCTTCCAAGAATGGATCAGATGAATCATCCTTCAATTGTATCTTATTGAGAATTGATGTATGTGGGAATACATTTTTGTCCTTTATTCCTTTATCAATATTTCTATTATTTAAAAAAATTGATATCCAAGGCAAATTGGACAATAAATATTGACCCATGATCATGTGGGAGTCTCCCCAAAAATTCCTAGGGAGCCTGCACTGCTGGATTTAATAGGTGGTAGGGGTAAATAGGCATGATCTAGTATAATAGGAGAAGAGTTCTGCAAAAGGGCGGTAGCACAATGAAATAGTGGTCCGGTAATGGGGAATGACGGTAATGGATGGGATTGGACCCTGGTAATCATTTTTGGAGACCAATGGTACCAAAATTCTTTATCAAGAAATGGAATTTGAGCTGGTAGATCGTTGTGGGAAATGGGAATGTGGTTACGCCATTTCTATAACATAAAAACATACATAATTAACCACCTCTATCCTATAAATTTCTTAACACTGTCTGATCACCTCATGTGATCATAATCCATGTATCGATTTCCCTCCACACTCTTGAAACTAGGGTTTCAATTTATTGATTCATGATTTCCCTCTTACACTTGAGGTCCTTCACATCAGCCTTTTATGAAAAACAAACTGACATCATGGATGGATTTTTGATGTCCAGAGTCTGTAATTGAATGTTTTCTCATTATGAAGGTCATGATAACCTCCTGAATCATTTTATGATGATCTCCTAACAATCAATATGAGTAACCCACAATAAGAATCACAAATAATTTTTTTAAATACTAATTATTAGGTGAAGAAATATAAACATAACTAAATCTCCATTTGGAATATAGTGATACAAAATACATTAAACTATGTAAAATAATAATTTTATTATTATTCCCAAAGAATTTTTTTTCATTAATGGGATATTATTATGTAAATCCATCTCTTTATCACATGATTCTTTTGAAATGATGGTTCCACCACCTAATCTAGGAAACATGGTATTCCCAACATGAAAAGAGGATCCACCTATTGTCTAACAATGACTATATAATCCCTAATACCCTTATAAAAATTACCGTAGGATGGGGTAGAAGGAGTGTCTACGGTGATAATGGTGGATAAGAACAAAGGAAAGGGATCATTATCTGCTGACTTCACTGAAATCCATTATGAAACCATGGGACACCCATAATGAGAACCAACCATGAAATTCCTCTAAGATAATTCTTCGTGTTATCATCGTAATATCATGTGGACATTTGAATAAAACAAATATCATGTGAACCCACAGTAATGAGAATCTTCGTTCAAACCAAATATCATATCGAATGATACCACCATTTCATGCGGCCTAAAAAGAAAACCCTTGACATATGTCCTCTATATCTATGAAACCTCTTTATGTTCATTAGGGAAGGATTACGTGTATGCTAAGTCTCATGATGTTGTAAATCATTACTCTATTGATCTATACATGTGGTCCTAGATTGGTATTACTTAGTATTCACACCCATATGAATTACCAACCATGAAATGCACTATCCATGAATAGAAAAAACTATGAAATCATACCCCCAAGCTTGCGAAATGGACCAACCACCCTTAACCATGAAGCCTTGTCTATGAAAAGGATCCAATGTGTAGCCCCCTTCACATAAAAAAACATTTTCGGATGACACCCTTTGATTCTATTTGAGTCTCATGAATAGTGTATCTGCATGAGGTTCCATCATGTCAGAACCCCGTATTAGGTATACGGCCTTTTCATATATATATTTATTAATGGGAATTCTCTTATTTTTCAATCAATTGTAAGAGGTATGGATATGAAATTATCCTTTGAATTTCCACTCCTCCTATGTAAAAATATTATCCATGAGGTCTTATGGAATGATCCATTAGTCAATGAGGTTTCCCAACTCAGACAGTTGGGATATTATAAACAAATTAATTGACACTCATCCTTATAGTAAAAATAAAGTCATGAGATCACAAGGATCATAAATGTTATGATGATGTACATGGGTGGACATGGAAATTTCAATTTGGTAACAAGATATAACTAGGAAATTTTGTTTTTATTATGAGATAGGCCTTCAGTAATTCAAGATTCTCATGTGATAATTTATTGACATGTAATAATTTTCATGAAATTTTTTATTCAAAAGATTGATACATGAAGTGATTTATTATCAACATCTCCTCATTTTCATGAGAAACATTACAAGAGAATTACTATTAAATAATGAAAAGATATCTCACACAATGTACTTTAATCATGTAAATAAAAACTCTACAAAGCACACTGATCATGGAAAGAAAACTAGTACAAGTATATTGATCATCCATAAGACCATGGACTTGTCTAATTTGATCTAACAAAGAAAAATTAGATAAGTATGTTTTCCATGTGAATCATCTTGGTCATAACAATTATGATTATGAAAATTCCCCATTGAAAATCATATATTCATGGGAAAGGAAATTGATCTATCAAATTCGATCATGTGAAGCATCTGGGACGTGTTAGTAAGTCACCATTGGGTGTGTTTTTCATGTTTGACCGAGACCCCCAACATATCTACATGACACCCATGACATGTCTAGAAAATAATCAAGTCATGATAAAATCAAATTCGTTACATTTCTAGCTGAAAATATAGAAATTTATAATTGAAAATCAAGACATTTCTAGTGGATATAAAAGACATGTCAGGTAGGTCAACTAAGACATCTCAACTCCATCTATGTGTAACAATTGGACGTTTACTATATGAACCCCTACTGGGAGCCTTTAACTGCAATCCCCATTTATATGTGGTGTTTATTCAACAGGATAGGGTTACATACTCATGTGAAATTATTCATTGCATTATTGTAACGACCCATACATTACATACATTGTTATTACTTCAGAATTTAAGTACACTTATTACAACATATAACAAAACCATGTTAGGGCCGTATAGGTATAGTGTCTTTATAAACTGGGAAACATAAACAAATGGTTCATAAATCATCTACGTTGTCTCCCATTTATTTCATCATATCTGGAGTCCCTTTTTGTGACATCATACTTAATAACCTTCTTCCTGACCTGGGGAAAGAAAACATACAAAAGTGTGAGCACAAATGCTCAGTAAGGGTAAACAAAAGAAATATAAATCACATCATATTCATAAGAACATAAAATTTTGAAAATATTAACCTGCAAAAGAGATCATAATTTCATAACATGGGATAAATCATAGTAGTGAAATGTAATCCCAATAATCATAACATAAAACATGAAATGTTCTGGAATACAAGCATAATCATAGAGAATCATTTCTTAGTATTCAAGACTCATTGCCAAGACTATCATAGCGGAAAAATTCCATTTCTGAACCGAGATCACTCCTCATTTCAGTCCTATTTCACTAAACTGGTTTAACCTGTCGTTCTAGCCATGTATATCTCATGAGATATAAATCATTACCCAATGCATTAGAGGGATATATAAGTCCCACCCATCTCATAATGATACCATTCTTATTTTTGCCACAAAATCATTAACCATACATCATAGCAAAACCCACGTAATAAAAATGGGATTCTTAAACATCACGTCATCAAAACATAATCCATAAAAGGATTTCATAAAACACAATTCCAGCATAACATAATTAAATAAATGTAAAAATTGTTGGAACCACTTTGTGTATAAGGTTTTATTTGTTGTAAATAGTTGTCAATAAAGATCAAAATGAAGGAGATCAAGAAGTACTCCAATGAAATGGAGGAATGGTAAATCAGACGATTGTTGTACTGATCATACGTTCAAAGAACATGTGTCAAAGGTGACACATTTTTTACAACAATGAACAATGTGAGGTCTAATCTGTATGAGGATGATTAAAGAACCATGGGATCTGATGAAGACCATGCAGTTACTCATGATTGCATGAGAACCATGCAAGAGACTTCTTGAAGAATAGAATCGTATGTTTTTCATGAAGTAGAGGATAATGGTTGATGATGAAGAAAATGTGCAAGGGATTGGAATTTTTTACGGCATTTAACATTGAACATATGCGATGGCCATGCACATCACATTGTATCAGAAGATGATGATTCTAAAGCTGTTTTTTCAAAGAATGCATATCATGATAGTGGAGTTTGTGGTGACATCAGAAGAGTTGCTGAAGGTTCCAGATCACCGAGAAGAAGTGTTTTTGAGGTGATTGTTCTTGTTTACAAAGAAAACAAACGACATACAAACATTGTTGACAAAGGTGATTCCATGGTGGCATGATGATTTCAAAGGCTGTCATTAAGGATCCATGTCTGACTCAAGAATGTCGACAAAGGAATGGATTATGAAGGAACTAATGAGCAAGTGGCTGACATCCTGACGAAGCCATTGTCAGTGGCTGTGTTTGAAAAGAATCGGTTGAACCTTGGTGTTCAGCCACCACCTAGTGCATAAGGAGGATCCGAGATACCCCTCTCCCTGATTATGATAACTGTATTTATCTGTTTATCGATGTGATGCAGGTTTGTGGGGGAGATACTATCCATGGGGAGTATGGTTTGAGTAGAACATTGAACACATTATCGGTCTTTAAGATTGTGGTCAATGGGGGAGAAAGGAATAACTTCAGAGAAAGTTCATCATGTGAACCAGTAGAAGGTGGGGCCGTTTCCAAGTGTTTGCCAAATTTTTGGGGTCCAAAATTTGGAAGTTGCTGAGCATCGTGAAAAGTGGATTTTCATGATGATAATAATTAAATATGGAAAAGGCATGAATTTCGCGAAGAGATGATGCATGGTTTGGATATCGCGAAGACCAGAATAATGGAGGCGGTGAGTCTCCGTGATTACGTCAATGATTCGCGAACGGTAGAGGATGAAGAGCATCACAGCGACGAAGAGCTTTGCGAGGAAACTTCACAGTGAAGGCGCGAAGGAAACGACGGAATGCTCCGCTATTACGATGAGCTCCGCAAATGGAAAATTGCTGTCGTGCTTCGCGATTTTGAGAGAATTTCGGCGGGAACATCAGAGCTTCGAGATTTGAGCTGACGTGGCGCTGACTTTATGAAAAAGGGTCGAGGGTCGGTGGAATCGCCTATAAATAGAGTCTGAACCCCTCAAGATAAGTAGATAGAATTGCAAAGAAAATCATTTTCTCTCGGTTCGCAAAGGTCACTCGCGAATGCAGTGTGCTTCGAGAAAGAGGAGCTTCGCTGTAGCTATTCTAGATCCGCGAAAGTCGTGCGCCCCGCGTTAGCTCAGTGAGCTTCAAGAAGAGGAAGGAGCTCCGCGACAGCCAAGAATTTCAAAGGCTGGAGCATCACAAGAGTTCTTCGCGATTGTGCTTTGCGAAAAGGAAGGGACTCCGCGAAGACTTGTTTGAGCTTTGCAAAATTGGTAACCTTGCGAAGTAGGGTACATTGTGAAGGCCATTTCCAAAGGTTGTTTGCCCAGTGGACAAGGGAAAAAGGGGTATTCATCAGTGGATGAAATTTGGACTTCAATAGAGCATTTTTTATTGAGCAATCACACAAGTGATTGTGATTCAGGAAAACGAAGACAAGGGAATCTAGTGCATTCGGTCATTGCACTAAAGAAGAAGGATTGAACTAAAAAGTGCATCAACTCTGAACCCTGATGCAAGCAATGTATCATGATGAACAGGAGACAAAGAACTTCATGTCTATCTATTGAATAGACCTTCACGTCTATAAACTGAGTGTGACTTCACCAACAGTAGTGAGCCAGGGGGAGTCAACAGGAGTGACCCAAGGGAAGCAGTGAGCTATCCCTGAACCTTTGTAAAGGCAGTGAGCCTGGGACAGAGTGATTCTGCCCGAAAAATTGTAATATACAGCTAGTGAAGCATAGTGGATTTAGGTACAACCGACAACCTGTTGGTGTATTCTCCTTGGACGTATCCCTTAGTGGTGAACCAAGTAAAAATAGTTGTTTCATCTCTCTTCATGTGAATGTTTCATTTTTAATCATATCCATCATACAGGTTTAAGTAGTTCCTACCAATGTGGGAACAAGATCCACAACTTTAAGAAGAAAAAGATGACACCCTGATTCACCCCTCCCCTCTCATGGTGTCCCGAGTTCCTACAAAAATAGGGATATAAACAGAATCCTATATTATCTTAGATGGAAAATAATTTTTATAAAACACTTGAACTCTGTTCTTGATGAAAATATCCCTTCTACTTCAAAAACATTTTTCCTTTCTTAACATGTCATACCATTTTAAACTAAAATAAGTTGAATAAAAATAAACTGGAAAACTTTTAAGGGAAGATTCTCGGAAATAATGTTCTAAAAATCCATTCATGCCATAAATGTTAAAAAAACAATCTTCTCGTACTTTGGCTGCAAAAGTCAAAAAGTACCTCGTATGAAAAACGCTACAAGATTCCTTTCATATCTTTTACTAAAAACTCACCAAAGGGTAAAATTGGATTTATAAAATTGTAGGTGGATGGAAATAATATTACATATTTAGGAAACATGGATTTGGATGATAAATATTCCCCAGTAAATTCTGATGTATAAACAATCTCGGATAAAAATGAGATTGTGAGATTTCCCCTTACCTTAGGTCTGATTTTCTTCGTATGTGTCTGAACCTCCTGTATAATGATTTAAATAATGTTATTGACTAATTCCAGAATCATACTCATTGTTATGATATCATATATTTCCATATTCTTAGCTTCTTATTAGTAATATTTCATTGCTACTTCTTATTCGGGTGTTTATTACTTTTTGTTCTTATGCATGTTTTGTCGAATAAATTCATATTCTTCACTTTAGGTTATAGATACCTCATTTACAGAATGGTATTAGTGTAATATATATAATATTCATTCATTCAATTCATTTATATAATCATTATGCAATTAATATCATGTCGAACGAGTCGCATCACATCATGGAGATGGTATTCCGTATGTACGCACGAGCGATGATATCGTTCCCATGATCGTGGAATTGTATTGGAGTGTATGTATACTATTTCAGAATCAATATCAATTTACAATAATCATATATAGTTATTATTTACACCATTATACCCAGCCAAGTAAGGTGGGGTGGAAAATAGATTACACCACGGCGTGGAGACATTGTTCCGTACGTACGCACGTGCGGTGATTTTGTTTTCCATATGATGGATTGATGGTGAAATAGGGTTATTTAATACATATAAAAACATACCAGTATATGAGTGATACTTATGTTATTACTTCATAATGAAACAACTAAAGAAGAAGAAGTGGAAGAAGAAATAAAGTTGAAAGAATCGGTAACAGATATTACCTCTTCTTTGAAGTGCCTCTTTGAGACCTTCTCTGAGGGCAATAAAATTGGTCTTTGAAGAAGACCAGAACCTCTAGGATGTTTCTAGGGAAGTTTAGAACATAATTTGGCATGGTTTGGCAGATCTTGAAGGCTCAAAGTGGTGTGAGGAAGAGAGGGAGGAGGTTCCCTTTTATAAGGGAGGAGAGGGGCACCTTAGGAAAAACTAAAAACATTATTTTATTATAAAGTAATATTCGGATTTCAATAGTTCAAAATTGATTTATTTAGAAGCTAATGTGGGGATGGGTCGAAATCCTCTAATCCAATAGAATTTATACATGTGTAGGTTTCTATTTTAACCTTATCATCATTATTTAACTTTAAGTTAGATAATTTAACTTTTACTGTTTCTTCTTGTTTTCTTACACTATAAGGTTAATAAACATACTATTACAAGCCAAAAGAACCCCATGTTGTATATTATTAATATATATAACCTTATATAAGTCATT
The DNA here is from genome assembly GCA_963277665.1 of Viscum album. Lineage (NCBI taxonomy): Eukaryota > Viridiplantae > Streptophyta > Magnoliopsida > Santalales > Viscaceae > Viscum > Viscum album. The sequence continues at coordinate 1,255,595,517 of OY728141.1, forward strand.
TGTCTGATCCTTAGATTTGTAGGAATAAAATAACAATTAATAATATAATATTTATTTTAAAAAGTATTTTATGTCAATTTTGACACTATTTGGTAATTGATTTTTGTGAAAATAATAACAGAAATATTAGTTGGAAAAAAGTTAATTAAATCAATACTAACATGTCATATTAACCTATAAAATTATTTTAATTCATAAAAAGTCTCAAATTACATTTATTTGGGTATTTATAATCCCAATTATGTCAATATTTCAATAATAAGATAATTACTACATCATCATTGTGTCATAAATAAATTAAATTATTTATTGTCTAAAAATTTAAAATAAAATACCATTATGTATTAAATGTTTTTATATTTCTAATGAATATTTATATTTGAATTTATCTTATTTATAACCCTATATTAAATATGATTTAGTTATTAAACCTTGATTTTAACTATTTTAAACCTTCTTTAAATAAATTAATAATAAATGTCCTAATCTGATCCATGTGGGCCTAAATGGTCATATTTTATTCCTATGGTTGTTTTTGGTCAAATTAAACTTACCAAATAGAATTTGGACACGTGTTAGGGTAATAATAATAACTCTTTCACCCTTAATTTCCCTATTTACTTTTAACCGTGGTAAAGAAAAGTAAAAAGTTACTATTCACCAAAAGTTATTTTCATCTCATTGAACTACATTTTAGTCCTTGATATTACCCGTGTCTTTCAGAATTTTTAAATTCCACTCACAGAAGTGGTAAAATTATGTTTTATGTAAACTTGCAAATTCTCCAAGGAGGTGGGTAAAATACGGTGAAAAGTTCAATAAAATTTGAATATATCTAAAATAATTATAAAATGACTCCAATGAATTGAATTGAACTTATGTAGGTATTATGTATAAATTTTGACCTAAAACAAATTTAAATAAAATAAATAATAATTTAAATAAAAAGCCGGGTTTTAAATAGTAACCCAGTGTTTTCACAATTCATCAAAAAATGAATGTTTTTAGAAAAATACCAAAATTTCACCATATGCTAATTTCGATATTCCAAATCCAAAAATAAATTCAATTTTGAAATATGAAATTTAAAAAATTTCAATAAGTGGTTATTACTATTCATAATGGCTACTTCTAATAATATTTTAATAGCATATTGTTGTTTAGTGAAACTCGGTATTGCGTACAACACAAGCTATCGAGGAAGGTTGAGATTGATTGTAAAGAAAGTCAAGATAGTGTTGTGTGTAGTGAAAGATTACTTTGAAGGTTTATATAACATAAAAACAAAATATTTCTCATAAAAGTCTCGGGTGTTACATTCTACCGCCCTTAAAATGAATTTCGCCCTCAAAATTCATCACTTTGTAACAAACAGATGAGGATACCTCTCCCTCATCATATCCTCAAGCTCCCATGTAGCTTCTTCTAATTTGAGGTTCCTCCATAAAACTTTGACCAAGTGAGTGGTCTTGTTCTTTAGGACTTTTTCCCTATGATCCAGAATCTCTATCGGTTGTTCTTCATAAGAAAGATTTTGCTCTAGTGGTACAACTTTTGAGCTGAGTACATGTGAAGGATCATGTATGTACTTTCTCAGGAGAGATACATGGAACACATCGTGAACATAAGAGAGATTCGGTGGAAGCCCTAATCGGTAATCTACCTTCCCAACACGATCCAAAATTTTCAAAGGACTGATATACCTATGGCTCACCTTTCCCTTCTTTCTAAATCTAATTACTCTCTTCCAAGGAGATATTCGTAAGAACACTTTATCACCCACTTCAAACTCTAGGTCTTTTCTTCGGTTATCGGCATAACTTTTTTGTTGACATTGAGCTGCTCTAATGGGTTGTTGAATAGATCTGACCTTTTCTGCCATCTCATCAACAAGATCAGGTCCTAATAGATTTCTTTCCCCAACTTCTTCCCAGCAAGTTGGAGTCCTGCATTTCTTTCCATAGAGAGATTTATAAGGAGCCATCTGAATACTGGAGTGAAATCTATTATTATAAGAAAATTCCACCAAAGGTAGGTGTTGATCCCAAACACCTTTGAAATCCATAGAGCAAGATCTCAACATAAATTCTAGAGTTTGAGTTGTCCTCTCAAACTGACCATCTGAATGAGGATGAAAAGCAGTGCTGAAACTCAACTCTGTATCCGGAGTATGCTGAAGAATTCGCCCGAACTTCGAGGTAAATCGCGGATCCCGATCAGATATAATTGAAAGTGGTACTCCATGCAATCTTACCACTTCCTTTACATATATCCTGGAAAGTTGATCAAGAGAGAAATCCCCTCTAATAGAAATGATGTGTACAAAATTTGTAAGATGATCAACAATGACCCAGATAACATTATTTCCTTTGGATGTTTTAGGAAGTCCGGTGACAAATTTCATAGTGATGTTTTCCCATTTCCATTTGGGTAAGGGTAATGGTTGTAACATCCCCTTAGACTTCTATCTCTCAGCTTTAACTTGCTAACAAACCAAGCATCGAGAGACATATTCAGCAACATCTTTTTTCATGCCATCCCACCAGATGTAGTCTTTCAGGTCCCTATACATCTTCATGCTTCCAGGATGAATAGAGAATGAAGAACTATGAGCCTCATCCAGTATCTCTTTATTTAATTCAGGGATGGGAGGAACACAAACCCGATTCCTGAACATTATTATCCCATCATAATCAAGGTTGAATTCTGGAACATATCTCACCGTCTTTTGTAACTCTAAATCTTCTTTCTGTGCCTCTTTAATCTTCACATGTATAGATGTTTTAACATTCAATTGATAAAGATACGATTTTCCCCTTTCATTATATTTCCACGATCCATCGTTTGTAAATCCATAAATAATGGATCCTTTGTGATCCTCATCATGGATAATCTAACATGGTCTTGTCGACTTAATGCATCTTCCACCTTGTTTTCTTTCCCTGGTTTTAATGAATTGAGCAGTCGTAATCCTTAATAAGCTCCAACGATCTTCTTTGGCGTATATTCAGCTCATTTTCTGTGAAAATATACTTTAAACTTTTATGATCAGTATAAATATCCCACCTTTCTCCATAAAGATAATGCCTCCAAATCTTTAATGTAAATATTACCACAACTAACTCCAAATCATGATTTTGGTAATTTTTCTCATGGATTTTCAAATTTCATGAGCCATAAGCTATCACCATATCATTTTTCATAACAACACACCCCAGCCCCTTCTTGAATGCATAACTGTAGATCACAAACCTTTCTCCACTTCAAGGAACTGTGAGTATAGGTGCTCTGGATAACCTTCTTTTCAACTCCTTGAAATTCTCTTCGCATTCCTCCGTCCAAAAAAACATAACTCCTTTCCGAGTCAACCTGGGGAGTGGATTAGATCATCGTGAAAAATATTTCACAAAAAGTCGATAATAACCAGCCAAACCAAGAAAACGTCGGATCTCAGTTACTGTAGTTGGTCTCGACCATCATTCGATACCCTCTGTTTTTTATGGATCCACATATATCCCCTCTTTTGAAATTATGTGGCAAAAAAATGCAACTTTTTGAAGCCAAAATTCACACTTGGTAAATTTGTCATAAAGCTTCTCCATTCTCAGGTTCATTAATATAATTCTCAAATGATCTTCATGTTCTTCCTTGCACTTTTAATAGACAAGAATATCGTCTATAAAGACTACCACAAACTGATCAAGATAGTCTCTAAAGACTCTATTCATCAGATCCAAGAAGATAGTAGGGGAATTAGTAAGACCAAATGGAATCACTATAAATTCATAGTGTCCATACTTTGTACGGAAAGGCGTATTTGGTATATCCTCCCTTTTGACCCTTAATTGATGATACCATGAACAAAGAAGAATCTTGGAAAAGTATTGAGCTCCGTGTAGTTGGTCAAATAAGTCATTAATGCGTGGGGGATGATATTTTTTCTTGATCATGATTTTGTTAAGTTCCCGATAATCAATGCAGAGTTTCATTGATCCATCATTCCTCTTAACAAACAGAACAGGTGCTCCCCAAGGTGACGCACTAGGGTGTATGAATCCCTTATCAAGATTCTCTTGGAGTTGCTTCTTCAATTCCTGCAACTCAATTTGGGCCATTCTATAAGGTGTCTTTGAAATAGGCAAAGCACCCAGTAAGAGTTCTATTGAAAACTCAACTTCACTATTTGGTGGAAGACCCGACAATTCCTCTGGAAAGGCATCATCAAAATCCGGTACAATGGTCATATTCTTAATCATGAGTTTCTAACCAACCATTTGTGATAAAAACCCTTCATTTAGTGGAATCAAGTCCCATAATATGGATGAAATTTCCACTGGAAGGTTATGTTCATCCTTGCATCGATAGACGATCATAGATTTATCTGGAATATGAAATGTGACTTCCCTTCTTGGGAAATTGATATGATCTCCATATAGAGAAATCCAGTCCATGACAAGAATCACATAAAATTCCACTATAGGAAGGATCACAAGATTTTCATGATGCACTTTCCCAAAAACTTTAATCAGAGAATAATTATATACTTTTGATGCGACTTTTGTGCCATTAGGGGTTGTCACAACTAACTCAACATCTAATTGATGAGGTAATATAGTGATACCCTTAAAAAATTCATCAGAAATAAAAGATTGGGTGGATCCAGAATCAAATAAAACATTTTCTACTTTATAGTGGATGGTAAGTGTACCTTTCACCACTTCGTTATCGTGCTCCACATCACTGATAGAAATCTCATGTGACTTTCCTTTGTCGTTGGCCTTAATAGTTTGTTGACGTTGATCATCATCATCAACCCTTGGATCTGGGCATTGATTGGTATAATTCCCCATCTCCTTGCACTTGAAACATTGAAGTGTAGTAGGTTCATTCTGTGTATCCCTTCCTTTGTTTGCATCATTATACATCTTCTTCAAATTATTTTGACATTCAATTGCCCGATGACCTTCTTTTCCACACTTATAACATTTTCTTATCCCCTTAAGACAATTTCCTCCATGTTTCTTTCCACACATTGAACATAAGGGAAAACTCATCTTCTTTTTAGTGTGGTCTTTAGATTTTCCTTTGAATTCCATTTTCCTCTTCTTATCAAACCCATATGACTGATGGGTTACTCCAATATCCATCTCAACTTTGAGAGCACATCGAACGATTTCCACATAGCTATTGAAGTCCCTTATGGCTAACGCCCTTCAAAGACTTTGTTTTAAGCCACTAAATAATCGATCGATCTTACTCTCAGGTTGGATAATAATTTCGGAAGCATACCTTGCAAGTCTTGTAAAATTTTCATTATAGGTACCAACAGATTCCTCATCCTTTTGCTTCAGTTAAATAAACTGTTTCTCCATCTCTGTTCGAAGAATACGAGGGATGTACTTATTGAAAAATAAGTTCATGAACTCATCCCATTCCATGGACTCAATTTCATCCCTATTCCTTGTATTCTTAATAAGATTCCACCATTGATCAGCATCACCTTCCAAACGATAAACTACTAAGATGACTTTATCATGTTCAAAACATTGAAGAACTGAAAATATCTTTTCAGTGGTACTGATCCATTGTTCATCCATTAGTGGATCAAAAGACCCGCTGAATGAAGCTGGACGCTGCCTCATGAAGGATTCAATAGAATGTTTCTCCTTCCTTTGATCGTTTGGAAGTCCTACATGATTCATAGCTTGAGAAAGTTGTGTGAGCATGGATACAAGATTTTTCATTCTAGCTCCCATAATGTTTGGTTTCATAGGGGGAAAATAATTTCATTGCCCATCGCATTCCACATTAACACGGTTCCTTCGGGTTCTAGCTGTTGACTGAAACCAAGAAAAATAGTGTGAGAAACACTAATTATAATAGGAAAACAACATAATAAAGAATAAAATTTTACACTTAAGGTCTTATCATAGGTTATTCATGGCCATTTCTAAAACACTAAGATTGTTTTCTATGCTTAGACTTATCCTTAGGTTTCTTACTAAGGCTTTCACTTCCTAGTTTCCAAAGGATGACTATACCTTTCCTCTGATACCAACTGTAACGACCCATACTTTACATACATGTTATTACTTCAGAATTTAATTAAACATATTACAACATATAAAAAAACCATGAAAGGACCGTATAGGTATAATGTCTTTAGAAACTGGGAAACATAATCAACTGGTTCATAAATCATCTACATTGTCTCCCATTTATTTCATCATATCTAGGGTCCATTTTTGGCATATCCTAATTAATAACCTTCATCCTGACCTGGGGAATGAAAACATACAAAAGGGTGAGCTCTAATGCTCAGTAAGGGTAAACAAAAGAAATATCAATCACATCATATTCATAAGAACATAACATTTTGGAAATCATAACCTGCAAAAGAGATCATAATTTCATAACATGGGATAAATAATTGTAGTGAAATGTAATACCAATAATCATAACTTAAAACATGAAACTTTTTTAATACACATATAATCATAGATAATCATTTTTAGTAGTGAAGACTCATTTCTAAGAATATCTTAGCGGACAAATTTCATTTCTGAACCGAGTTCACTCCTCGTTTCAGTTTTGTTTCACTGAACCGGTTTAACCTTCCATTCTAGCCGTGTTTATTCATGAGATATAAATCTTTACCCAATGCATTGTAGGGAGATATAGGTCCCACCCATCTCATAATGATACCATTCTTATGTGTTCCACAAAATCATAAACCATACATCATAGCATAACCCATGTAATAAAAATGGGATTCTTAAACATCATGTCATCATAACATAATCCATAAAAGGATATCGTAAAAAATAATTCCATCATAACATAATTAAATCAATGTAAAAATATGGATATAAACCAAATCCTTATATTATCTTAGATGGAAAATAATTTTGATAAAACACTTGAACTCCGTTTTTGTGGAAAATATCCTTTCTACTTCAAAATTTTTTTCCCTTTCTTAACATGTCATGAAATTTTAAACTAAAATATGTTGATTAAAAATAAGTATGAAAATTTTTAAAGGAAGATTCTTGGAAATAATGTTCTAAAAATCCATTCATTCCTTATAAGTTAAAAAAACATTCTTCCTGTACTTTGGCCGGAAAAGTCAAAAAGTACCTCGTATGAAAAACGACAAAAGATTCCTTTCATATCTTTTAATAAAAACTCAATGAAGGGTAAAATAGGATTTAGAAAATTGTATGTGGATGGAAAAAATATTAAATAGTTAGGAAACATGGATTTGGATGATAAATATTCCCCATTAAATTTGGAAGTATAAACAATCTCGGATAAAAATGAGATTGTGAGATTTTCCCTTACCATAGGTCCAATTTGTTTTGTAACTGTCTGAACCTCCTGTATAATGATTTAAATAATGTTATTGACTTATTCCATAATCATACTCACAGTTATTATATCATATATGGCCATATTCTTAGCTTCTTATTAATAATATTTCATTGCTACTAGTTATTCAGGTGTTTATTACTTTTTGTTCTTATCTGTGTTTTGTCGAATAAATTCTTATTCTTCACTTTAGGTTATGGATACCTCATTTCCAGAATGGTATTAGTGTAATATATATCATATTAATTCATTCAATTCATTTATATAATAATTATTCAATGAAGATCACGTAGAATGAGTCGCATCACATCGTAGAGACGGTATTCTGTACATACGCACGAGTGATTATATCATTCCCATGATAGTGGAATTGTATTGGAGTGTATGTATACTATTTCAGAATCAATATCACTTTAAAATAATCATATATATTTATTATTTACACCATTATACCTATCCAAGTAAGGTGGCGGTGGAAAATAGAATACACCACTACGTGGAGATGGTATTCCGTATGTACGCACGTGCAGTGATTTCGTTTTCCATAGGATGGATAGATTGTGAAATAGGGTTGTTTAATAATTATAATAACATAACAGTATATGATTTATACTGATGTTATTACTTCATAATGAAATAACTAAAGAAGAATATGTGGAAGAAGAAATAAAGATGAAAGAATCGGTAACAGACATTACCTCTTCTTTGAAGCGCCTATTTGAGACCTTCTATTAGGGCACTAAAATTGGCCTTTGAAGAAGACCAGGACCTCTAGGATATTTCTAGGGAAGTGGAGAAGAGAATTTGGCAGGGTTTGGTCGATCATTAAGGCTCCAAGTGGTGTGAGGAAGAGAGGGAGGTGGTGCCCTTTTATAAGGGAGGAGAGGGGCACCTTAGGAAAATCTAAAAATATAATTTTATTATAAAGTCATATTCGGTTTTTAATAGTTAAAAATTGATTTATCTTGAATCTAAGGTGGGGATGGGTAAAAATCCTCTCATCCAATATAATTTAGACAAGTTTAGGTTTCTATTTTAACCTTATCATTTAGATTTTACTTTAAGTTAGATAATTTAACTTTTACCGTGTCTTCTTGTTTGCTTACACTATAAGTGTAATAAACATACTATAACAAGCCAAAAGAACCCCAAGTTGTTTATTATTAATATATATAACCTTATCTAAGTCATTTGGCTGAACCTTAGATTTTTAGGAATAAAATAACAACTAATAATATAATATTTATTTTAAAAACTATTTTATGTCAATTTTGACACAATTTGGTAATTGATTTTTGTGGAAATCATAACGGAAAGATTAGTTCGAAAAAAAGTTAATTAAATAAATAATAACATGTAATATTAACCTAGAAAATTATTTTAATTCATAAAAACTCTCAAAGTACATTTATTTGGTTATTTATAACATCAATTATGTAAATATTTCATTAATAAGATAATTACTTCATCATGATTGTGTCATAAATAAATTAAATTATTTATTGTCTAAAAATTACAAATAAAATACCATTATGTAGGAAACCATTTTATCATTCTAATTAATATTTATAGTCTAATTTATCTTATGTAGAACCCTATATTAATAATTATTTAGTTATTAAACATTGATTCTAACTATTTTATCCCTTCTTTAAATAAATTAATAATAAATGTCCTAATCTAATCCATCTGGGCCTAAATGGTCATATTGTATACCTAAGGATGTTTGATATCTAATTAAACTTATCCAATAGAATTTGGACATGTGTCAGGGTAATAATAATAACATTTTTACCCTTAATTTCCCTATTTACTTTTAAATGTGGTAAAAAAAGAAAAATGTTACTATTCAGCAGAAATTATTTTCATCTCATTTAACCACATTTTAGTCCTTGATATTAAATGTGTCACTTTTATTTTTGAAATTACACTCACATATGTGGTAGAATTATGTTTTATGTAAATTTTCAAATTCTCCTAGGAGGTGGGTAAAAGACGTTGAAAAGTTCAATAAAATTTTTATATCTCTAAAACTATTATAAAATGACTCTAATGAATTGCATTGAACTTATATAGGTATTATTTATCAATTTTGACCTAAAATAAATTTAAATAAAATAAATAATTATTTAAATAAAAAGGCAGTTTTTAAATAGTAACCCAGTGTTTTCACTATTCATAAAAAATTGAAAGTTTTCCGAAAAATACCAAAATTTCACCCTAGAGTAATTTCGATATTCCGAATCCAAAAATGTAGTCCATTTTGAAAGATGAAATTTAAAAAATTTCCAAAAGTGGTTGTTACTATTTATAATGGTTAGTTTTAATAATATTTTAATAGCATATCATTGTTTAGTGAAACTCGGTATTGCGTACGACGCAACCTATCGAGGAAGGTCACGATTGAGTGTAAATAAATCCAAGATAGTGTTGTGTATAGTGAAATATTACTTTGATGGTTTATATAACATTAAAAAAAAATATCTCATAAAATTCTCGGGTGTTATAATTCTCTTGTACGATCCCTCCATGTTTTAACATGAATATTCAATAGACCATTCAAGATTTACCTCTCAATTTATCTATCAGAATATCGATAATGAGTGTGTTAAAGGAAATCCATCATAGAATAAGTCCCTAGAATTCATAAAACCTCAGGGATAACTAGGACGTCACCATGTTTGATCACCCACCCTATCCCATCAACACGATAGTGGTAACAGAACTATGATAACAATTTTCCATTCTATAATTAGGATATATAGGTTGCCTCCATGATGCCCAAGCTCTGATGATAGTCCAAATTAGTGTATATTTGTCCATATCCCATGTACTCCTAACTTATTTGACAATATTGTCATATGAGTCTACCATACATCATCTTCCATCCACATTTGAGAAGTCTTCTCATTCATAGGAAACATTTTAATAATAACCCAAGGTCATTCCCTCAATTACATAAAACCCATCACAAGATTGTAGAAAAATATAACTACAAATAAAATGAATCCCATCATAATAGGATACATAATATTCCTTCCAAATACCGATCATACATGCCATATATTCCCTGAGACTGATAATCATAACTCTCAAAGGGAGTATTTTATGTGAAATTTCCATGAATATAAGTCCTCATGTGATGCTGCCCGTTGGACGGACTGCATCTGTTCACTTATCGATCTAAACTATTTCTTCACACATGTTTATTGAGAAGAAAAAAAAGTGGGAGATGGCCTAGAAAACACGAGTTTAAATCAAGGAATTACATATTTTGAAGACCTCCCTACTGATTTACTTTCATTGCATGAATGATATTCTAATATGATCCTGTATTTCATACTTCTTTATACTTTTTTTATATAAAAATTTGTGCCTTTGTCTTTTTTGTCCAAAAAAAACATCTTTTAAAAATATGACCTCACAGGATGTTTATGAACTATTATTTTCACTTATTTCCCACAGATATCATGAATCACATGGTCTTAGAGACTGAAAATAATTTTTCTAATAGCATGATGAGGATTCCCCATTTTGGTTCTATCACTGTGACATAGGTTTGATTATATTTCATATTTATTCAATGGTCCATACTCCTGATGATGTAATACAATAAATAATTATATGCATAAGACCCAACCAAGGTGTCTGTTGTTGTATATTTCATGAAATAGATTTAGAGAAGGTAGAGTCTGATTCATTTCATAACATGATATATTGTACACCTTATCGAGGACCGAGCCATATATTTATGACCACACTGCTTGATGTTATATTTCATGGAATTGTCCATTCATATGACTTTACAGTTTGTTAAATGAACTATGCAAGTTTTTATTCATTTTCACACGAATATATTAGATTTTTTATAGAGGTTAAACATTGTCTCACAAACACCAACCACCTTCCTAGATGGAAATAAAATCTAGAGTGGATAAACATGGCTATAAACTGATGAATCATAAATAAAAAAGATAATGACGGTGGAATAATGATATGCACAATGTTTTTCCTATCAATAAATTTTTGTAATCATGTTATCGAAAGAGGGGTAACTAGTACCATATTCATGCATGGGAAATTTTTTTGATAATTTAATTAATAAAAAATAGACTCTTGATGAATGTAATAATTCCCACTATAATGACGTGGTGTGCCCAAAAACACATCAACATGAAAAATGTGAGGTCATAAAAACCATTGGTTCTGAAGCCCTAAAGGGATAACTACATGTTGAATGATGGACTATACTCATTAATGTATGTGGGAACCACTAAGATTTTCCATTTGGAATAAATTTTTTATTCCTAATGAAAAATACTATGAAACCACCTCAACCACCCATAAGGAAGTAATAAGAATCGAACATTCCTTGTTTTTCATGAAATAAAATTGTGAACCCAAAATCAAATCATTTACTATGTCATATCATTCACATGTCAAAAAGGAGAGACAACACGGTTCCCCATCTTCCCATTCTATTAAGCATTTATTGCACAACAAATTTGTGATCCGAAATGTCATTTTTACTGCACTAAACGTTGTGAGAAATGAATACACAAACTCTATATCATTTAATAGTGAATGCAATTGATCTAAAATGTACTCTTATATATGATGCTTCACTAATAATGTTTAATTATTACTCTCAAGGACAATGAGATTCATTACAATAAATATTACTTCTTAAAATTTTCCATTGGGTTCCAAGACCCTTGAACATGATGCTTTATTCTGGAGTCCATGACACATTCTTTCACCAACAAAAAACTTCAAGTTTCATTCAGTCAACATCTTGATCAGGGAGTTCCACATGAACGAATCCATCATAAATATATAATCATATCATTAAAAAATTTATATGGTGAATACTCATGATCTTTCATTCCCACCACATGCCAATGATGTTGAAGTCACTCTTATTGGAACATTAAATCACATTAAGATCCTATCCCCGTAGTGCAGAAAAACTGCTTCCCTACCTCAATTCTTTGTATGTGGGAAATCATCATGTGTACTCAATCACATACGAGACAGCTAATAGGAATTCCATTCATTCTAGTCATCATCATCAAGATTTGACCAAAATTCCAAGAGGATCATCTGAGGATGTTTTGGTACCACATTCATTCAAATAGAGGAATCTAGTATCAGATCCCACATTGGGTAGAAAAATTATGAATCACTAGTGAATGATGATATCCTTTTCATAAAATTATTTAAGGATAAATTATTTATCTGACTAGTGGACCAGAATCAATCCTATAGCATCACTAGAAATTAGCCTCTAACTTCATCATTGATATTCTTAGTGACATGGGAATCCTAGGGGGAACCCCAACCCATAAGGATGTGGTACATTTTATCATATTTTACCCTATGATCATCATCAATTTGATAATTGACTACCCAAATAGTACTAAAGGCATTGAACCCCCCCAAATGATACTACATGTAAATTCCCACAAATAAATATATTAGAAATAATCCCACCAAATTGAATACAAGCCACAGATCCCTTAAATGAAACAATGGGCACTAACCCACCAAATTATATTATGGGGACCATAGCAAGAAATGGAATATCTGGAATCGACTTATCAAATTAGGCACAACATGGAGGATTCTCACTATCCTGCATATCTAAATCAACATGAAATCAATAAATATGAATAATTATCATTGGACGACAAAGATAACACTAATTTGAGGTAGAATAACATGATCTTATTATCATCCGAGTAATAGTAGGTTAGCCTTCATTCTACCTCCATATTTAGAAAGGGTACAATGTTTTCTCTCAAACATCTACATATCATATCATTGATCATGATTGTTTTTAGAGGGTATTTTTCGATGAATTATATGTACATTTCTACCAAGGGATTCATTATCTAGGTCCACATCATGAATCCAATCATCATCCACTCACCCTACCATCAATAGAACAGAGATTGTTATCATTTATTCCTCCAGTCAAACCCTTGAGGGTGAAATGTTTATTTATAAAGTTTAATTGATCTCTCATCTCCAACAAGAGAATAATGATTTATTGGGAATAATTTTGAGAATTATCATGGGATCCATTTACCTGAATCATACACCAACCACTTCTTGTAGAATCCTTACTTATAGTGAAGTGCCCCATCCCATAAGGATGGTGTAATATTAATATTTTTCATCCAATCATCGGGTGAAATCTAGAAATTGGTCCCACACACCAATGCCAACATGGTTGGGGGAATTTTCATATATTGAAGACCCCATTACAACAAACCTAGAGGAATTTCATTCTTTTCTTCCTCCACATCAATAGTATTCTAAAACCATCACACCTAAGTCATTTCAACAAATCTGCCTTTAGATTTATGTTCCTCTAAACATTGGGACTAGTATACACCATCTAGGGCCTGCAATACCTCATCACCAACCCCTAAACTATTGAAGATCTATGCTCTTCACAAAATAATCAAAATACAATTTAATTAAGATGAGAATACAGGTATATTAAGAATTAAATAAATCCTTCATGGTCACACATGTCTTGATGAATGGAATAAAAATCTACATTCTTTCCAATAAAAAAAATCTACATGGTATATTTATAATTCTGTAAAGAATAGAAGTATAAAGCACCCAATAATGATGAATCCAAGTGGGAGAGGTTCAATAGGTCATGTCAGATACTTCCACTACCACCAATATCTCAAGCATACAATATGTATTTTCTCTATTAATATAATTGGATAAAGAGAATGATAAATGAATGACTTAATGTGTAAAACAGTTATAAAACTCGAGATATATGGGTAATGGTCATTGAATATCCATAGGAAAAGCCTCCCCCCTAACAGGTTTTGGACCAACATCATTAAAACATGTCATTAAACTATAAAACATGGCATGAGGATAAAATCCATGGCCACATCCTTGTACCATAATACTAAATAAATTTCCACATCCTAGTCTCATTATACTAAATTACACGACCATGTCATGGTCTCAGGATGTAAAACATTATAATATTTCATATTCTCAATATGTTAAGCTGTGTGTTCTTTCCTTACCATATGATGTTATACAAAAACTATGTTATCTTATTCTCATGATGCTAAACTGTACCACCATGTCTAAGTCGCATGATGCTAAACAAGAAAACCATGTCTGCATTATATGATGTGAAACTAAAAATTACATCCTTACAACATGATTTTAAACTGCACGAATGATGTCCTAGTTAGAAGATGATAAAATAAATGTCCACATCCTAGTCTTAAAATGATATAATACATTAATAAATCATAGTGACATGACTCTAATTTGTATTAAAATGTCCGGGTAATAGGATGTTAAAGTCCTTGATATGTCATAGTCACATAAATTCGTACTCCGTGATACATGTTTATCACATGATGTTAAACTATATGATTAGACATAGCCACATGATGTTAAACTGTGTCTCACCATCCATACCAAATGATGTGAAACTTCATAGAACCTGTCATAGTTACAGGATGGTAAACTGTTTGACATATCAGTCTAAGGGATATATCATCAAAATTATATGATAATTATATTTAACAGAAACACCACCATTTCAGCATAATGGAAATCCTAATTATATAAAAATCAATACCACTCATTTGATTATTGAGGGTGTTATCTGAATTTCCATCTCCTTGGACACATAAATAGGGATTTCAGAAAAACCCTACTGAGTGCAGAAATATATAACATAGAGAGAGAAGACTAATTTCAAAATTATATAAAACAAATAATTTTATCATATCTCGGCCACACAATCGGGGAAAGAATAGACCCGCACCGCCATGCTTAAATTCCATTGGAATATATATATTGAATTATAAGGAATGTAATTTCTTATATCTTTACTACAACTATTTACATTCACAAACATATCCTGGAAGATGACATCATAAGGGGATATATTAATCTACATACCATGTGGGAGTTCAAGTGGTTTGTGATTGAAATAAAGGAGCTCCACTGTTATTTTCTACAATGAATGTGGTTATAACCATATATACACATCCCAATATACGTAGTATCATAATATTATGATCAATATGATGAAGTGGTTGTTCTATATGAGAACATATTCTTACGATATTCCAGGGGTATTATCATCATATTTTGGAAATGGATGCAGATATGACCGATATCATATCCTCTTTCCAACCAGGCCTCAACAAGTGAGAAGGGAACCTACCTAAGAACAGGCTTATATTCATCGTTAAAAATATAGGTGGAATATTTCAATGTCATTATACAAGGATCATACCCCTTTATGATCGGGTTCACCAAGAAATAGTGGTGTGGTTTTAGTACTATATCATATTATTATATAAAAAGACAATCAACCTATTCCAAAGTCATAGGACTAGGATCATAACATATTCTGACTGGGTCTCAATAAGAAAGAGTAGAACATTCCTTGGGATATGCTCATATTCCTGTCAAAAAAGAAATATAGAATACACAAATGGCATAAGAGTCAACTCATATCCCCTTTCAGATCAGGGCTCACCATGTGATAGCGGCACATGCCACGTTATAGGATCATATCCCTATTTTAACTAGGGATAAACCAGTTGGAGAAGAACTCGCATCATTACAAGATCGTATTACCATAAATAAATATACTCAAAATATTCTAGTAGCTTATAAGAGGAGGCTCATACCCCTTATGACAATCTGAATGTCCATTGGTGCATTTTTATGGGTAAAACATGTATGAATAGGGATTATATCCCCACTTCCTCCATGATTTATCAATGTATTCTATAAACCATGAATAGGTAGGATAATACCCCACCCAACATTATTGAATCTGACCAACATTCTTTAGAAACATTTCAGTAGCAGACCCTTATCTGCAGATCACGAGACATTTATCAAAATATTCATGAATCCTTCTTGGAAAATTATTATATCCCCACCCAACCCCAATATAGAGGTCATAAAATTCTAAAAATGATGCAAAACGAGGATCACATCAAAAATGTTCTCAATTATAGTTTCCATGATGTTGATCAGGTTATATTATCAACAATACTAGGGTCCACCAAATCTTTAATATAAGAAGAAGATGGTCTTACCACAATATTCTTCTTCATTCTAATGCTGATATAGATCACATGGAATCTAATATTGATATCCTCTACAGTCAAACACCACACAGTGATTTCACCCATAGACAAGGATATACACACATTTCTTTAAAACCAAAACATAAGGAGGTGTTCAGATATCATTCACCCTCATTTACGAAGGATATCGAAACACTAATATTATCCGTATATAGATCCCTAATATACCTCAGTAGAACTTATTTGTGTTCAGTGAGATACCTATAGAGGTATCCTATATGGTCTGAAATGGATAAGACATATATTCTTAAAAAAGAATTAGTTTACATGGAGATATAGAGAGATTTTGTAATAATGACCTCCCACACATATACATGCCATTTTCCACTTCTAGTTATGTTGAACCAAATTGTCTAAAAGGGTGTTCATATGTTACATTATCCCAAATATTTAGGTGGATTTTTAGATATTAGATAATTTATACCTATTTATTGGGTAATGAATGGAAAACTCTAAATTCTAAATACAATAATATTCTATAGGGGCATGGATTATTCCTCTGTTGTTCGACACCCATAATCAGAAGATTGTAAAAAATTGCTACAACATGTTGTATCTACATCATGAATACTATTTGATATATTGTAAATGTTAATCTAGAAAATTGTATTGAAAATATAGAATATTTGAATTTTTTCTTAAATTTATATCTTTTTCCTCTCTCGACTGACAAAATAATAGAAAATTATTGTCTACAAAATCCATACTCAATGAATCTAGTTGTTCAAGATAACAATTTCTATTCACATAGAAACTATTGTCTCTAAATTGAAAGTGAGGTCCCTAGATTACCTATAATATAAGAAATTTCAATTTTGGACTTAGATATAAATGAATAAGAGTGTGATCTATAGAATTTTCATCCCACTTCAGAGGAAGAAGTCTCCACCAACATCGATGTGCTCAGGTAGTTAAACCTGGGAATAGAAGAAATCCCACAACACATATTAAAATGTTACGTATTTCCTATTGAGATGAAATATTTTAAAAATGTATTTCAAAAGAACCATTGAAATTTTTTTCTTAATATAATACCAAAATTAATGGATTAATGTTGTATATAACTACACATCATTAGGTCTAACCCAATGACCATTGAGTTTTTAATAAAAAATCTAGATGAATATTTAATTCTCCTGATATAAATCACTAGAAAAAATATTTTAAACGAAAAATAATCAACAAATCATGGTCACATGATGTTAAAATACACAAAATGTCATAACCACGGGATTTTAAATTTTGTTGAAGAAGTCCACGCACCAAGAAGTTAAACTGCGCCATTTCATTCCTCCTCGTCGAATGACATCTAAGTGTACGATTTATCTTAACTATAAGATGTTAAAATAAATAAATGAAATACTTATCAAATGTTGTTAAAGTTAATGAGACACATCCAACCAATAATGATAAACCACACATGAGATAGACCTAGAGAAAAGAAATGTGATGTTCCCCTATCCCTATTTGACAGTCTTATCCAGAACCTAAGTCATTGGTCCATATAGAATATACTCATCCTAGTAAAATGAAATTATACTACCTGATATTGTTTGAGCCTTCTTTTTTATATTTGATGACATTCGTCCTTACAAAATGATGTCAAAATGTATGAATAATGTCCAATTGAAGAACTATGTGTGGATTGGATCCCACTATCACATGACACATGGGGATGTATGGAACTACATTCATGGGTCTATATATATTCTTTCATCATTTTTAGTCACCTTTGTTATTGATTCATGATGTCAAACTGCACAACTTATGTCCTCAATTCATGAAACATTACTGCATGGTTTTCTAGATATATATACTGCTTTATTCTCCTTAAAATGAGATATACATGGACACCCAAATACTATATCATGTCCTAGCCCCTATATGATAATAATATCCCCTATCCATCCATTAATTTTCTCTATAGAGTGACGGTAACATTTTCAATTCACTATTTCTCATAATAAGAATAAGTCGCATGAGCTTAAAATTATTTGTAAAGGAATCCCCGCATGATTGAGAAATATCATCTCAAGAATTGTTCAACATGGTCCTAGATGAAATATCATAAATGGAAAAAAATGATTCATTTTTGAATGTTGTTATAATGTATGGTTTATTTCCCTTTAATTCATTAAATTTCACCTTACCATTGATCTTCACTAATAGAAATAAATATATTTTGTGTCTGTCATCCACCGCACCACCATTCCAGAACATTGTGTGGCATGATTCATTTCACCAAAAAGTGTGTAGTGACATGCATATATCTAACATTAGGCATAGATATAATATTCCCTTTTCATGTCAGGTAGCCTATTTTCATTCCACAAGATGCTAAACTGTATGTTTTCTAAGTAAAAATGTGTCGATCGAGATATGACATTATATAATACACCATAACACCCTATCTCAAATCTTATAACTGAATAAAAAAACTAATGGGAATATGACCTCCTATGAATAAGGGTCAAACGTATGGGGATATTTATTCATTCAAGAACTACATATGTATTGATTGAATCCATTAATGAATACATAGTTACACAAGGATAATTCATCATAGGACAATATAATATAATAAAAAAGAAATAATACCCCCATGACAGAAGGTTCATAACTATGTAGAGAGTTTTCCATTCAAGAAATACATGTTTGTTGACTACTTCCATTTGGGGATATATTGTGATACACGTACCTCAAGTGTTGTGTCTAGTTTCAATAATCTCCTTTCATATTGGAGGGAATTCAGCCTTCCTTCATGATGTTAACCTTTATGTTTTTTCATGAACTACATATGGCATGATTTTAACATTCGCAAGATACATTTTGGAACCTACATATCTAAATTTACGTCCATCTCAACTAAAAAATAGGAACAAGATCCCCCGTTGGGTACGTATCAGACTTGAAAAGAAAATTTCAATTTAATGAGTATTGTATGCATTTATTGTTATCCTCACATGATATGAAGTGATACCAAAATCTCGAATCATGAGTCCTTCTATATGATGAAATATGATAACGCCATCGACCTGTATATGTGTCTTCCGTTCATAGGTATCTTTTATACAAGAACCATGAAAATAATAATTCCCTCCAGCAAAAGATATATAGGGAAACCTAAATCATAAATCCTAGGTTCATCCAATATCGATAAAATGATACTAATAAAACCCTAACTGCATATGGACAGAACCAATCCATTGATATACTTGTGACCGAGTCATACGTTTCATATTTTATTTCAAAGATTCCACATGTTCCTTAAACTGAGAACAAAACATGTGATCTTGGGGAAAAATTAATGTCACACTGTCTAATGTGTATGGGTCATATTTCAGATTAGGGACCATGTCATAGAAGAAAGATCATAAAATTTGGAAAAATTTTACATCCTTAACACATTACATTAATCTACAAGGAATGGATAACATTCTTACATCATGACATGAATATATATGGAAAATATCCTTACGATATAAAGTTAAATTTTAAGGGAAATTTTCTTATTGCATGAAGTTAAACTAAAAGGAAAACATCTTCTTCACACAATGCTAAAAGTATACAAATAATACATCGCTACTAAATAATTTTAAAAATGTTCAATACATTATCCTTTGCTTTTCCTTATCATTGAACCACAAGATCTCTACCTTGGTCGGCCCGATTACAATATAATGTAATCATATTTTAATTACCTCAAATCATAAATCACACTTCTTGTCATATGTTCTTTAGGTTTCAAAAAACCATTAGTAGAACATGTATAGGAAAATATATCTATCCTTTTGACCGTGATAGTGATGAATACGGTTTTTTACATAAAAAATATATATATTTTGGATCTATATGTAGGGTTTTATATTTATTATGAGCCTAATGTCATAAGGGAGGAACCTAGAACCATTAGATATTATAGGTAATTCCCTATATGATTGTCCCATAACATTACTCATAGAAATAGAACCATGATCCATTATTTAAAACATTTTTATCTCCCTCTCAAAAGTATTTTGGAATAATCTTGACGCAATGTATCTTAATTTGGGTGTTGTGAAATATTTCCCTCATTCCCGGTCCATGTGTTTCACAACCAAAAACTACATGCTCTCTCGTCAATGAATTGTTCCCTAAAATATTATCCATTTTTAGTCAAAATTGTAATGCACTAGACATATAGTAAAAGAAACGTAAAACATTTCATCCTGAAATATTTAAATAGGAATCTTGAAAAAATGTTAGGTATTCGAATGGTAAACTCTTCATCTACTATGTTTAGGTAGAAGATAGAGAATAAATGAATGATGCATAATTCTTATAGGGAAATTTTTTATGGCATGTTAAAATCTAATCCCACATTACCCTAGGGTTATGAAAATGATTGGGTAATTACTTTTCACATATCCTTGTAGTGATAACATGTTCAGGTGGCAGTGACATAACTTTTAGGGTGCTCACACCCTTCTTGAATAATTCATTTTACTCAAATCACATATAACACCCTGACTCCAGAATCCCATAGCAGGTACATTATTTTAGTACATTGACATGATTACAAGGAATCATGTCTTGAAGGACTGATCAGTTTAGTAGTCCTGGAATATAGATTACATACATGAACGTTACAATACACATTCAAACATAAAACACAATATAAATAATTCTTCTAATTCCATTATTACCTAGCTTAACCCTGAATATGAATAATAATACTCTTCTTGGAGTCATAGGAAAACAAAACATAAAATAGGGTTGAGCTCAGATGCACAGTAAGGGTAAATAATTTAGCAGAGGCTATAAACTTTTAAGGAAAGATGTGTAATAAAAAAAACATTTTAAACATAAACATGAACATAATATATAAAAACTATATAAAAAATTATCATATAAACATACACATGGATATTATACTAGCTTTATAATCACATGTAATAACCAATTTCATAATGAGGGAATGTATAAAGCTAGATATCATAACCCCAATGTCAAGGCCTCGTACCAAGACTACAAATAAATTTTTTATTTTCCAAGTCACCAATTTGTCTCATGAGACCTACCGAAGAATCGAGAGGCTATAGCGGTCCCCACCCATCATTTACTAAGTCCAATGCATTCCTCATATGAAAAGGGTGAATCATAAAACAAACATTCATATTAAAACTAGAAAATGAAATGTCAATACTTCAACAGTAAACCATGAATGGTATACAAAAAACACATCAATAGTCAAACATATCATAATTCATTCAATAAAATATAGAACATTGTTTTATAATAAATAAAACTCAATCATTAATAAAATCCAATAAAGGATGTTGACATAGTTGAAAATTATTAGTAAAAATCATTGAGGGAAATATTCATTTTTCATGAAATCATTTAAATGTAAAACAATTTCAAAAATAAGAGATTTAAAAGTAATTTTAGATTCAAATTTTCACATACCACTTCAAAATTTATTAATAAAATTAACATTTTAAAACATTCATGTCCATATACATAAATTTTTAAAACCATTTTGAAAACATGGATATTAATGAGAATGATTTATAAGAATAAATATTTGAAACATTTAGAACGATGTTTTAGTTAAGTATTACCTTCATAATAATCTTTTTGAAAACATTTTTATGAAACATGGACATTGATAATAAATATTCCCCAGTAAAAACATACACATAAACAATCATGGAAAATAATGAGATCGAGTAATTAACCCTAACCCTGTACTTTCTTTTGGTGGTGGGTAAGTTTAACCTCCTATATAAGGACCGTAGTATTATATTAAATTATACCAATATTAAATTCATATTTATTATTTAATACTTGATTACATTATGTCTTTATACTACGTCTTTAATCATAATTTCCTGGTTTAAATAACATTTCGGTTAATAATCGCTTTCTTTATCGTATGTGTTTTAACATGGTACTCTTGATAGTATCACTTATATCCGGATTTACATATATGTAGAATATAAAACATGATTTATATATCATATATTTTCAGAATATAAATGATTATAACAGATAGATATATGAAATGGAAACATCGGTCATGGAGACGGTAGTCCGTACGTATGCATGAACAATGATTTCATATTTTATTATCATATTGTATGGAAGAAAGTAAGATACAAATATTTGTATAAATAAATTTATATTATTCTATTATAAATAATATTTCACATATCTCATACTTAATCAATATATATTTTTACAAAAATTCTTGAATGTTGGTCATTGAAGATGGATCACACCGCGTCATGGAGAGTGTAAGCCTTTCGTACGCACGAGCGACAATATTATTCTATAGATCATAAAAAGGTTTATAATGGGATTTTATATTATATATATATAATAATTATCATATATATACATTATTTAAATTTATTATTCCCATTTTTATAACCATTAAATAATTTATTGTTGAATAATAAACTACACCACGACATGGAGATGGTAAGCAGTACATACGCACGTTTGGTGACTTTTTCATTCATAGGAAGGATAGAATAATGTAAATTGATGTATAATTTTTATAATAAAATCACAGTATGTAGATGATAATTTAGTTATTATTTTGGTATGGAATCAACCAAGAAAGTTGAAGTGGAATAATAAAATAACTTTGAAAAAAGTGGTGAAATTATTACCTCCTCTTCGGGTGCTTCATTTTGATTTTATCAAAAGGGCATTATAGGATGTCTTGGTGGTCAAATTAATTCCACTAAGATGAAGTGATGGTATCTAGAAGGAAATTTGAGCAGGTTTTGGTCGATCCAAATGACTTTAGAGGTGTGAAATGAAGAGAAGGGAAAGCACCGTTTTATTAGATAGGTGAGAGTCACTTTGGGAAAAGCATGAAATATTATTTTATTATAAAATCATTTTTTGTTTATTAATGGATCCATATAGATTTATATCGAATATAAGGTGTCTATGGTTCTATCACCTCCCAAAGAACTTGTTTTAGACAAGTTTATATAACCATATTAACATTATATTTATGAATTCACTATAAGTTAAATAGTTTATCATTTACCATGTCTTCTTGTATTTTAATTTTACCTGGTTAAAAAAATAACACTAAAAATACAAGAGAACCTCATGTGGTTCATTTCTTACATTTATATCATTATATAAGTCCTTTTTTAAAAACTTATATTTTGAAGAATATTATATCATTTAATAATACAATATTTGTTTTAAAAACTCATTTATGTCAATTTTGACACTATTAAGTTTTTGGTTTTTTGGGAAGGTAAATAAAACATTATTACTTCAAAAAAATACATTAAATCAACCCTAAAATGTCATATCAACCAAAAAAATTCTTTTAGTGCCTCAAAAGTCTCAATTTACATTTATGTTGATATTTATATTATCAATTATTTGAATCATTCAATAAAAAGATAATTATTGCATCATCATTTTATCATAAATAAATTTAATTATATAATTTATAATAATTATAAAATAAAATACCATGATGTAGAAAATCTTTTTAGCTTTCAAATTAATACTTATAGTCAAATTTAAATTCTGTACATCTCTATATAAAAAATATTTTAATTAATAAAATTTGAATTTAACACTTTTAACACTTCTCTAAATAAAATATAATAAAAGTTCTAATCTAATGAAAGTCGATAATATAGGATCTTATTTCTTTATTAGGTTGAGTTTTGTCAAATAACACTTATCCAATAGAAATAGGACATGTGTTAGGGTAATTATAATATCATTTTCACCTTTAATTACCCAATTTACTTTTTACAGTGGAAACTAAAATTCAAAAGTAACTATTCCCCAAAAAATTATTTTCATACTATTGAATGTTATTTTACTTACTAATGTAAACCCTATCCCTTGTAAATTTAAAATTCAATTCATAGAAGTGGTAAAATTACGTTTTATGCAAATTTTCAAATGTTCCTAGAAAGTGGGTAAAAGATGTTAAAAAGTTCAATAAAATTTTATATATTTAATGTTATTATAAAATGACACAATTTAAATACATTTGAATAATATATTTATCATGTATATATTTTTTCATTATAATAAATTTAAATTAAAAACTAATTATTTAAATGAAAAATTTGGTTTCTATATACAACGCATTGTTTTTCACTATACATAAAACATGTAATGTTTTTATAAAGATACAAAAAATCACCCAAATCTAATTTTCAGATTACAAATTCAAAATTTATGTTTATTTTATAAAATTTAATACATATAAATTTTTTTAATAAATATAAAATAAATTTTCATTGTCAAAACCAGAAAGATGGTTTTTGAGAGGTAAATACTATTGAAAGATTGGTATGTGTTTATTTACAATTTAAATGTGAAATTACTTAAAATTACCAATATTGTGTTAAATGATAAAAATATAATCGAATTATCCTTCAAAACCATTAAAATTAATAATTTAACACTATAAATTATTTTAATTAAAAAATGTGTTTTCAATTAAAATTTAGTACTTTTCACTATTCATCAAAATATGAATGTTATCCAAAATCACCAAATATTTATTGGAACTAAATTTTTATGTCCATATTATAAACAAGATTTTATTCATATTTGATATATAAAAGTGTCAAATATAGGATTAATAAAGGGTTCCCCATTAAATGGTGCTAAAATTTCAATTTTTTTTTTGAAATTAACATCTTTCATCTTAAAAATTGATTTTGTTCATATATTTTGTTTAAGAAAAACATAATATGGATTTAAAAATTATATGGATATATATAAAATACCAAATTCAGTTAATACTATCCATAAACTCTTCTTGAACGGCTAGTTTGGTTAGTCATGGTGCGGCCGAATTCAGTGTTGCGTACAACACAAGTAGTTTAATTACATTAAAAAGATAAAGTACTATGAAATATTGGGGGGGATACATAACACACCATTATATGAGAGTCTCAAATATCTAAAAACCTTCCATCACTATTGGGAAGGGAATATATCTCTCTATTTGACCATTACAATGATTCCCAAGGGATTTGACCTAAAAATAAGTGACGTCATGGACCTACATTTTAGGTTTTTTAATCCTTATTATCCTGATGTCCCCATAGTAGAATTCATCACATGAGGGTTCTTATTTCAATCCCAAACTAGATTTTCACATAAAATACACATCACTCTAGTCCTATATACTATTATTTAAAACCCCAATATCTTTACTATTCAAGCATATTTGATATTCTCGAATTCACATCCCCATGTATTGTACTATTCCTGAAAGTTAGGATTCAACACTCCATTTTGAAACAATTTTTCAGCCCACACCATGTGACTCAAAAAAATATGGTTTAAAGAACAAGAATTCAATTTATAATACAATCTTCCCAAGGGTTTAATAACCCCCTGGATAGATATCGTTCCACTTTCAAGTTCAACATTTATACATTTGAATCGTCAAAAATCATTCAAGGCCATTTGAATAGAATGGGGACCCCCTACAATATACTATCCATGTAAGCATTATATGATCATTCAAAATACATATGAACTACCCACTAGAAGAATATAAACCTTGTAATAAGGTTACTCTAATCCTCATGATCCCTAGTGACACCATGGTGGAACTCAACAACATATTGTATTTTGGGTCTTCCTGGGTAGATTCAACATCCCTAATATTTTTTTTAAATACCAATACAACCTCAAAAATCATTCCCGACCATCGAAAAATGGTTGGGAAATTTCTATTTGACCATGATGAAAATGTTATAGGTATTTTACTTACCAATCATATGTTTCTACTATTTTTAGGATTTAAACACAAATATCCATGAGCCCTAGTAAAACCATTGATTAACTCAATAACATAATGTGTTTTCGGTCATCCCCAAAACAGAATGACTATGGTAGAAGACCATAAAATATAAAATTGAAGGTATGAGATAAATGACCCTAAAATGTGAAAGTATGAGGAATGATCTAAATGACCCTATAATACAGAAGAAAAGGTCTATGTTGGAAGAACCTAAGAGACAAAATAATGATGGTCTTCTTTGAAAGACCTCAAAATAGAAAATAGAAGGAGATAAAATGAGCCCAATGTTTAAAACAAGAAATGGTAATCCTTGGAATATTTCAAGACTCCGCTCACAAGAAATAAACCTTGGGTGATCCCAAACAAATTGAGAATTTATAAAGGGGAAGAGTCCCAATACATGTCTTCATGAAAACCCAAAAGATGGAGGGATGAAACAAATATATGTCCACACCAACTAATTAATCCTCTTTATGTTGATTAGTCAAAAATAAAAGCAATATACGATATGATATACAAAGCTTGCGGTACAACCATATAGCCTTATAAATCATCAAACTATTCTCACTATGTTCCCTTACATAGGTAGAAATTAATGTATATTCCCTTTGGGAAATATATCTTACCCGAATTATCCTTGAAAATCACGACATCATAAGGAACCTATAGTAGGTAAATAAATGGGTAATATCATGTCGGTGTTAATTAGTGATTGTTTCTCAAAATAAAAATATTTTTTTTATCACAAACGATCCTAGGTATTTGGATCTATTTGGTATTAAAAGAAGGATAATAATTTTTGATGATCTGTGCAACATCTCCACCGAAAAATGGGTCTCTTCTCAGGGATTCGTCACTAAATAGTAACATTCCTCATCCTATGTACATGAAAGATATATGTAAGGACTTACTCATAGAGTCCCTCCTATGTGAACCTATTTTACAAGTATATAAATTTTATCTACTCATTAATATATATATTCAAGTACTATGTTGGGTTTGATTTTTTTCATGGTATATTTAGATATTTCAATGTACCTTACTTTAGATCGAGACACAAGTTCGATTTCTGGAAATCCAAGTTACGTCCAGAAATTTATACTCATTTTTATTTTGGATATCCAGGCCCCAAGCCAATGATACATCCTATATTGGATTAACTGAATCATTTAAGGTTAGGAGTCTCCTTTTGATAACACCTTAAAACCCCTCAACAGACAGCGTTTGGACAAATACTCTGAGGTGGTCAATATCAAAGCCATTAATTTGTTCATATACATGGAAAAGTGATATATGATTACCATAGAATCATATTTTTCATTCTAAATTAGTCAAATTACATATGGTTAATTTTTTTGATAACCATGATTGTGTGATATATGACATTCCATCAATGATTCATGGAATGTGTAGACTATGAAAAATACCAATATACCTCATATGGAGGACTATGAGGTAGAATATCTAATGAGTATGGTCAAGTGATTTAATGTACATGGGAATTAATTTTTTGGACCTTATACATTTATGGATATTCCCCTTTTGGTAAGAAATGTTACAAAAATGATAACTAGAGAAGTATGAATAACCAAGACTCATATAAAGTAACCTCAATCCAGCCTCAGGAGCGACATCAGCAATTTGAAATAGGAGGAAAGGGTTTTTTAGGCACACACCACCGAAAAGGAAATAGAACTCTTATGATTGGAAGATATGTATTTGGATAGTGGGACAAGATGGGGTATTTCCAGTGAAGGTTAGGATAAGATCTCGCTACTCTCTTCAGGTCACCATTGGTTCCTCCTTTGTAAATTAAGAAATATAATTCCATCGATGAGATCTTTGTGGGGCCAAAAAAAGTGGCATAATTGTTCATATACCTAATATGGTAATAACCATATCCACCCAATAAAATAGCTTTTCACCATCCAATCATTTCACAAGATCATTTGCAACCACTCACTCATCCTCTATACTCCAGACACCACTAGTTGTATATATAGAAACATGGAATCACTCCAATACCTAATGTACATCATATTGAATTTATCCGAAGATCGGAGATAGAATAAGGAAGCATGGTTGTTTACCCGAGGACGTGAATTCAAGCCATCATGTGAAGTGTTTCATGAAAACCACCTAAATTATATGAAGATGATGACACAAAGCTCACTATGAAGATTTCAGAACAACCACCATAATCCATTCAGTGAAGTGATTACAATTAGGTGAGTTGATGTAGACATCACCAAATCCATAGAGTAAAATTATTGATGCAATATACAAAATCCTTTAGAAATTATTATTCATTTCCCTAATGAAGTATGTAAAATGAAGTGTAAATATACTAAATAATTCATCTCAAGATCAGGTGATGATTTCTACACAATGTCTCCACCACATCATATTGAACATGCGACATTAACTCTACAAAATGTAACTCCATCGTCAGGATGCGTCTTCCTCTATAAACCCTAATCCCCAGTGAAAAAATCTTGAGGGATAGGGAGAATAAGGTGAGTAGGTAAATATAAAAGTGTGGAGTAATATTCACTAGATAAAATTTACTACTACCTTTATATAACATATTTATGAAAATATGTACCTCCCATTATGAGATCTATCCATGGAATTCCACTTTGAGAAGTTGTCACATGATCACAAAATATCATAATGTGACAAGAAAAAAACAATAATCATTAAAAACCTTTGTAATATGAATAATTCTCATGACCCAAATAAAATATGTAATCCCACTACCATTTCATGTGGTAGGGAATGAAATACCCCATCGCATGTCTTCATCACCTTTGACACCTCCCTATCATCTTGAAGGAACTGTCATATAAACACCCGGTCTCCCAATTACACAAATATTCTATCGCATGATACATTCAAGTAGACCTAAACATGGATTCCATTGCATGAAATTCCCCCATGGATCACTGAAAACTAAAAGGCCTGAATATGTTGTAAAAACAACATATTCATTCACACCATGAATGTGAAACGGACTGACCACCCTCAACCATGATCACTTTTCCATGAAACGGAAAAATTTCTCTCCCTTATAAAAAATATAATCCATTGGAATACCCCTTTTAACACCATGTGAGATCCATGTGAAATTGGACTTCATTAAATGTCACAATGTGGTAATCACTATGGATATATATACATTTTCATGTATATAAAAACATGTATGAGTTTTCATTTTGTTATGAAAGGCATAGGATTCTCATATATGAAAGGATATCTTATCCATGGACTCCTCCCATTGAATAATATTATCCTTGTAGTCTTGAGGAATGGAACCTTAGGGACGGTGACATCAACACTTGGATGGGTTCAAGGTTGTAAACAAGTTCATGAGATGACAACAAATTTTTATTAAAGGTTATGATTTCTCAATACTCCTCACTAGTCTCATTACTTCAATGGGTGGCCTTGAAATTGTCACTTTTCTCACAAGACAAACCTTGTATGTGTCATTTTTATTAAGTGATAGACCTTGGACAATTAATGTTTGTAATGTACTAACTAATTTTAAAGTAAGAATGGTCAAGTGATTTCCTAGAGACATTCCAGGTTGATCATGTAATAGATTATAAACATGATAGAATTCATAGGGGGATTAGAACTAGAAATTGTTACATTAATCAATGAATGAAATCCAGTAAATTTCACATTGATCACCCGAAGACGTCTCAAACAATGAACATTTATCATTCAAAGAAAAAGAGGAAATGTCAATTAATAATGCGAAAGACCCTGACAACACCATATTAATCATTTCTAGTCATCCTTGAAAGGTTTGTTGATTATACAAAGCATCCGGGGAATACAGGTTCTGATTATGTGATGACATCGAAATAAATTCATCTTATAATATGAATGCTCATGGAAATGACATCTTCAATCATGTGAAACATCTATGACATGTTAGTCGGACACCCATGGACATAATTTCCATGTTAGAACGACACCCTAAATATGTCTATATGGCACCCAATACATTTCTAGAAGAAAATAAATTCATGAATGAATGACACCCAAATCATGTCTATCATAAAACATAAATATGCCCAACATACAGTCGTGACATGACTTTCAATATTCAATATATGTCGGACATACCCTCATGGACAAGTAAACTCTATATGGAAACCACAACATTGACTTGTACCATGTGGACAACTATCGAAGAACCTTCATCCTCATACCCACTTTATAAGGGAATTTTCCATCGTAAATTAGTTTTTTTCACTCATATAAACATATCTATTTCATGATCTTTGACAGGAATGTTGTTTTTTAACATGTATATCCAACATATCATTCACAATCACCATATCTCTTTATCTATCCAAAGATGTTTAATGAGTATGTAAAGGGGAATCAATCCTAGAATAATTCCATATAATTCATAAAAACTAGATGATCAAAACAATATATTCTAGTTTGATTACCATCCCCAACCCATCACGAGGTTATGAGGTTACAGAACTAGGAGAGCTATAATTCCTACTATAATCAGGATATGAAGGATGCATCAATGTGGTCCAAGATCAAAAGGTAATCCACATCTATTTATGTCCTTTCAAATAAAAAATATTCTTGACTTATGGGACTATGTTATCCCCATATTCTACCATTCTACATCATCCATTTTCGAATGAGAAGTGGGATCATACACATGCATGCTTTTATGTGAAAGCCCCATCTATTACCTGATGTACCTCAAACACATCAACTGATTAGGGATAAATCAAACAATGATGAATCTGATTTATATTATCTATATCATACATTGGATGGCTTATTAAGGCCATTTCTTGACATAATATCCTAAATGATACTCGTAGTCATTCCACTCAAATGGAAACATTTATTTGTAAGGACAAAGTAAATATTCCAACATGTGATGTGTGTGAACTCACGATATCTCTTGTTTTTTAGAATAATAAAGAATCACATGGACTTGTGACTAGAATTGAGTTTAAAAATAGAATTATAAGGATTACCCCATGTGGTTCTATCATTGGGATATATTTATGATTAAATTTCACCTTTACTCAGTGGCTCAAACCCCAAAATAAAGAATTTAGGGAATCCTAATATGCATAAACCCATACTAAGGCCTATGTTGTCACATCATTAATTTCATACAAATGAACTATGATAATTTTGACTCCATTATAAATATGATATTATGGATACTTCATCGATTCCCAAGCCATATATGCACGTTATTACCTCATCATGTTAAACTGCATTGATCGGTCCATTCACATGATCATATGATATTTAAAATGAAAAAAAACGTCATTTGATTCATATTCTCGCATTATATTTAGGATAGGACAAAGATATTAAATCCCATCTCAATGATACCAACCACATCCCTTGATGGTAATAAATTCTATTGTTCTTGAACATGTGTAAAAAATAATAAATCAGAAATAATGAAGAGATTGATAGAGAACACATCATATGCACACATTATTCCTATCAATACATGGTCATAATATTGTTTTATAAAATGGGGTAACCAGTATCATATCAGGTCCTAAGAAGTACTTCATGAACATATCATAAATCTATAAGAGAGTCACAGAGTAGGTCATAATTCCCCCCAAAGGGGAGTTATGGGCTCAACCTCCCATCCTATTGGTCAATGTCAGTTCATAAGCATCATTTGGTTTGTCACCCCAAGGAACCATCTACAATTGGAAGGTTGTTCTACATTCAGTTATGGATTTGGGTCCAACTGGGAGTGTATGATAGGTAAAAATATTTCAATCCTGATGAAAACAATTATGTAACCACCCTCAATCGCACACAATCAATCGTCTGGAACAAACCATACCTTATTTTCCCTGAAACAATGCCACTTCAATAATATCTGTAGAATAATAATTTTTTGGAATAATAAATAAATAATGACATAAAACCAATGATTCCATGAATCACCTTATAATTAATGATGTCAACACAATTGAAAATAAATACTTCCCATGACAATATTCAATGACATCATAGTAAATTTCATCCATCAAATACATGGGCCCCAATTCCAATTCCACCACATTAACCCTTCAATGGTTGATCCTTTTTTCTGCTGGGATAAAAAATACATTTTCCTTGTTCATAGGGGAGTTCATAATAATATTATTGTAGGTATTCAACCAACTAATGATGCCATATTCCTTAATCCCATTTAAGGAATATATACCTCTGTATTTCTTGGTTATGAGATACCACGAATAACAATATTAAAATACAGTACATACAAAAAGTTAACTCATTCAACACTATAACAAAAAATATGAACATATATGATAACCATTTAAGAATCAAGAAAAATGACCCACTAATAAAAACAATTCTGATACCCACGTGAATCAGAATCAATATCAGATGAGAACAATAATCAATAAACAGACCCACTAAATAAGAATCAATATTAAAATTAAATAATTCAATTTCATCATTTATAGTAATTATATATGATTTTTTAACCTCGTATTCATCTCCTAGATATATTTTCCATAGTACTAAGACCCCACGAACATTACGTATATATCTATAAATATTATATTACAATAAACATACATTAAATAATTCTAAATGATCTTATTATAATATGTGGAATGTTTTAGAAATATTTTTTTTATCAAAAATATATTTCAGACTTTCATTTAAGACATATCCATTAATAATTTTATTTATTCAATAAAACTATATATTATATGAAAACATTAACAATTAATTGGAATTCATATCTCCATATTTTTTAGTAAATATAACCTAAAATAAATCCTACTATATTATATATATATATATATAGAACAATATAGAGACTCTTTTCATTATTCTATAGGTATCATGAGTTTATAGAAATCTCATCATCAAAGACAACATAAATGGAGTCTAAGAATAAATTTCACATTATGTTCATTAATTATATAAACACTTAATGGTATTTAAATGATTAAAATGGCTACAATAGACACTCTATGTGGTGATCCAAACGTCGAAATACATTCAAGGGAATTTATGTTGCTTATATACTACGGTGATGATATTTAGAATGCATGATAATATATAAAAATATTATATACACATTCATTTTATGAATGAAATTTTCTAATTTATGTAATGTATAATGGTTATTGATATTAACCAAATTTTACAATTGAAAATATAATAATATTCTTGTGATTCGATCACCATTCTATGGGGAAATAATTGAGGCACCATAGTAAGAGGTGTTGGTTTAGTTAAATCCCTTCACCTTAAATCCTTATAGATATATTATTGATTTTATTAACTAATTTAGAGTTATAATATATGGTAGATAATAATTCATTTTCATCATATGAATCTTCTCAATTGAGAACTCAATGTCATTTTTATAGGAAATCCTAGGAAATATTCCAAAAAAAATAGTAATTTACTAAATAATAGGATTTAATATCCTATGATATAATTCCTAAACCAATAAAAACATACAATTATCCATTTCAACATTGACAGATTCATAATTTCATGTATCTAGTTATTCATGGCCCACCTGAAGTCCCACCTTCTGGTTAGTGTATATTAAATTCTTAACAGATTTGAGAATGAGATCAACCATTTAAAATTGTAAATATTATCTTGGATGTCTGTTACCATTTTTATTACAATAATAACGTCATTTCTTTTGTAATGTGTGATAAAATACAGTTGAATATATCTATTTTTTATTATAATAAAAAATGGATTATCTTTAATCCATTTAACACCCTTATATAGAATAGTATTATCATCCTTGAAGGCAATTCAGGTTGATGGAGGTATTCCATATAATCTATGTTTTTGAAACATGGCTATATATGATATGATATAATATAAAATCTTATTGTATTTAATTAATTATGAAAACGGAATACTTTATTCTATTGGTGTATATATTTTTTTAGGATAGAGTGATATCATATAGAACTATGATGGATAATGCATAATTTATAACATGTTCTTATCCTATGGTAGTGTTTTTAAAGGAATTACTTTGAATGATTCTCATAAAACCTTATGATTGAGAAATGGTAGTAAAATATTGTAACACCACAAGCTTCCACGGTAAGTTTCTCTAAGAATAATGCAATACCCTGCGATGTACATAATATATTGTTTCATCACAGCACGACCAATCAATCTAAATGTTATGAATAGTAATAAAAACTTTTTGAAATTTTATAAATATGATTTTTCAAAATGGATGTAATTTTCTGGATTTAGAATATCAAAATTAGCCAAGGGTTTATTTTTTATAAATTTCTAAAAACAATCAATTTTTGATGAATAGTGAAAACCACAATGTTATTGTCTAAAAATGACTTTTGGTTTAAATATTAAGTTATTTTATATAAATTTATTTTAGGTTAATATATATATATTATACCTATATATGTTCAACATAATTCTTTTATGTCAATTTATTTTAAAATTTGATATATAAATGTTTATTGAACTTTTAACATCTTTTACCCATCCCCTAGGAACATTTGAAATTTTTCTTAAAATTTTTTTACCTCTTTTCTTAAATTAATTTCATAAATTCAAGATAGGTGGATGACATCTGTATGTAAAATGTGGTTCTGTAGGAATAAAATAAATTTTGGTGAATTGTAACTTTTGGATTTTATTTACCACTGTTAAAAGTAAATAGTGTAATTAAAGGTAAAAATGAAATTATAATTACTATAAAACATGTACTATTTCTATTTGATAAGTGAATTTCTACCCAAATCAACCTTAATAATAAAATATGATCCTCATAGTTCACTTGGATTAGATTAGGACATGTAATATTATTTTAGTTAAAGAAGAGATAAAAGTGTTAAATTCAATGATTAACGACTACACTATTTTTAATATTTGCTTATACATAAGATAAATTCTACTATAAATAAAAATTTTAAGGTTAAAATGATTTCCAATGTAATGGTATTTTATTTATAATTTTAATATATTGAATAATTAAATTTATTTAACACACAATCATGATGACGTAATTACCTAAATTTTGAATGAATAAAATAATTTTTATAATAAAAATTATTATAATTGTAAATTGAGATTTTATATGTATGAAAAGATTTTTATAGGTTAATATGAAATTTTAGGGTCTTCTTAATAAAAAAATTTCAATGTGATAAACTTTTTATGACTTTCCCAAAAACCAAATACTAAATAGTATCAAAATTGACATAAATAAGTTTTGAAGTCAAATACTATATTATTAATTGATATAGTATTAAAAGAAATCCAAGAATCTTCCAAAGGTCATAGATATGGTTATATATATCAATAATGAACCTGTTGGGGTTATCTTGGGTTTTTATAGTATGTTATTTAGCCGTTTAGTATAATAATATAAGAATACATGGTAAAAGTTTAACTATTTAACTAAGAGTTAAATCTAAATGATAAGGTTAATATGGTGACCTAAACATCTCTAAATCCTATTTTTTGAGAGGTTTTAGACCCAAAACCACCTTATCTAAAAATAAATCATTTTGGAAATATTATTAACGGAATATTATTGTAATATAAAATAATAATTCAAGATTTTCCTAAATTGACCCTCACATCACTTATAAAAAGATACTTCCCCTTCTCTCGAAATCAAACCTCCAAAGTCAATTGGATCATACAAAATCTGCTCAAATAACCTCCCAACTATCCTCACTTCAGCCTAGAGCCCATACTTCTATCAGAAATCCAACCTAAGAAGCCCATTTTTTCAAATCAAAACAAAACACCCCAAGAAGAGATAGTTATTTGTTCACCACATTCAAGTTCTTTTATTCTTCGACTTCCTATTTCTTTTATATTTCAATATTAAAATAATAAATCCAGTACGTTATACATACTAATATGTTATTATAAATATTTTACAACCATATTCGTTATTCAATCCATCTTATGAATGACAAAGTCACCATACGTGTGTATGTACGGCTTACAGTCTCTAATTTGTGGTGTAGTTTATTATTCAACACT
Source organism: Viscum album (assembly GCA_963277665.1). Lineage (NCBI taxonomy): Eukaryota > Viridiplantae > Streptophyta > Magnoliopsida > Santalales > Viscaceae > Viscum > Viscum album. The sequence continues at coordinate 1,255,631,910 of OY728141.1, forward strand.
TCATTATTTGGATAGGTATAATAATTAGTATAATTTATGTAAATAATAAATATAACATTTCAATGATTCTTTATTTATAAAAGATACCATCCAATTACATAAAATTTCACAATCAACAGAATGATATTGTCAGTTTTGCATGCGTAGAAAGTATCGTCTCCATGAACACGATGAGATTCATTACCCATCATAATAATTCAAGAATAATTTTTATTTTATTATTATAAATAAATATTATGAACGTAATATCATTATTAATATGAATCAAATACATCATATCCAAAAAAAACATGACTTATGTAACAAAACATATAAAAGTATATGAATCAGTTAACACCCTAAACAATGAAACTACTGAAATATTGTTAACAAGGAAATATTAGATGATCATATATGATATCATATTTATGTATGTGGTTATTTTATATTTTAATAAAAATTATTTCACTATTATACATGAGTTTAATGTCCCTTGACAAAGAAAAAGTACAAGGTAAATGTAATTTCACAATCTCTTCATTATCTGAGATTGTTTATAAGTGAGTATCTTCAGGGACCTCTTTATCACCACCGTCTATGTTTCTTAAATATGTATTTAAAAATATTTTGACTATTTCCTAGAATATGGGTTAAATTCATTTATATGATATTTTTAATTTTTATAAAATATTTTGAAATAATCGTTTCGTCGTTTTCCAAACAAGGTACTATATGACATTTTCGATAAATTAAGGTGAGAATGTTTTTTTAACATATAAAGCTGTTGCAGCTATTTTATACCATTATAACATCATCAAATATTCCCTTTCCTTCTTATAATATTATTTTTAATATATATGTTTTCTTTTAAAATTATGTGACTTTTAAATGATTTCAAAATAGATATAGATATTTCCCACAAATAGTTTTTATTTATCTCAACATTCTTTGATTGATTTTACACTTGTTTGAAGTTAATTTATTATGATTTAATATTCCATATTGTATTGATGATTTTAAGATATATTTGACTATGGATGAGTTATTTTTATACCCTTCATAGTTTATGGTTAAGGTATTAACATTTCATATGCCTGTTTTAATATGAATGTTAATGTTATGTTTCAACATTTTCATATGGTGAATGCATTGGACTTAGTAAGTGAAAGGTGGAGCCCACTATAGCTCATCGATGTATTGGTTGGTCTCATAAGACAAACTAGTGACTTGGAACAAGTCCTTGATAAAATATTATTTGTATTCTTGTCATGAGGTCGTGACTATGGGGTTATGATGTCTGATATTAAGCATTCCATTATTATGAAATTGGATGGTGATATTAAATGTGATTATTCATCTAATAGAATATGAATGAGAATAAATAAATGGAATTATTTGATTTATGTTTCCCAAATTATTATTATGTTTATGTTTAAACTTCTTGTGTTTTAGTCTTGTATATTTCCTTAAATTATTATCCTTATTTATGAATGTTTATGCTATATTGTTATCCGTACAGAGAATCTGAGATCATCACTTTATATGTTTAATTTTCACTGGATGTGAAGAAGCATATTATTACTGAATTGCAGTGATAAGCTAAAGGATATTAGTGTGTTCAATGGAGATAAGAAATTATATTTTCATTTCATAATGTATGGTAAATCATATATATGAAACAAGTTCATCCTAGGCTACTAAACTAATCAGTCATTTGGGATTTGATCTCTTGGGATCACGCCAATGTTATGTAATAATGCTACAATTATAGGTAGCTAGGGTCGTGGAATTACAATTGTTATTAGAGGAACAACAGTACAAGACATAGAATCTAGATTTAGAAAAACTCTAATTAGAGAACATTAACCTAAGAAATACTTTGAAGATTAGTATAGAAGAACATCCTAGATTTTGGTATTGTAGATATTTTGTGTATTTTACAAGAAATACATCCTTTTATTGATATGAGAAGGTAGATTCAGCTCTGGAACAAATGTACCTAGGAGTGAAAACTCTGAAAAGGATTTTTGGGTTTGACCAAGAGTATCCTAGTACACGACAACATTCTTTTCTTCACACTTGGTTACAACACTCTCGAGGGATATGCTTAAGATAATTCACATTTTACTTACAAACAATTATGAAGGGCAAATGAGTAAATAAATCCTCAAAGAAAACAATTTTTTTGATTGTGGATTATAGGCATAAACTGTTCAATTTATGTTAGGTATTATACTAGTTTGGAATTATGTAGTGATATTCATAATCTAATATAGTGTATTCAATTTTTTAGAAATGGTGCCTAGTGGAAGTAATGGAAAATGAATCAATGAACATAATCCATGTAAAGATTTATCACATACTCAAGATAATTATGGTGGAGCTGGCAATACAACTGGTGCTGAAAAACTTATAACCATACATGGAAAACTTACCCAGGTTATGAATAATAGCATAACCTGTATGGAGCTCCCTGATCCACAACATGGAGGATCAATGTTAGACCACTTCATGAGGAAATCAACACCAACATTCAATGGGACTAAATATACATTTTTAGATGAGAAATGGATAATTTCCTAAGAATAAATATTTCATTATTTGGGGAGTGGCGAAAGGGAAAAATATTTCATGGCAGTTTATCCCCTCACGTGAGATACAGATCAATGGTGGTCATTAATTTTAAAAAATGAGGATGATGAAGTATCAAATTGTGAAAGGAGGGAGTTTAATGAAATTTACTTATAGAAATAATTTCGATGTGATCATCAAGAAGATATGGAAAGACAATTTATGAGTCTGAGGAAAATGTAGGATGATAATTTCTCAAAGTATGTAGCTAACTTTACAAGGTTATCAAGGCATGCAACATATTATATACATAACCCAATGAGATATATTGATTTAATCCTTTATGGGTTAAATTCATTTCACCATTGAGCATTAGTCTCACAATCATTCTCATTGTATGGAGATATTGTGTCACGTTTTATGTATACCAAAAATAAATTCTCTAATTAATACAACTTTAAAGAAATGTAAAGGAAGAATAGATCTACTGAACACTCTAGAAATGGAAATAATGGGAAGAAGGGAAAATACAAATTTCCATCATGCATTAAATGTGAGAAGAAACACCCCAGTACTTTCTAGAAGGAAATGATAGTCTGTTTCATGTGTGGTGAAAAACGATACCCTAAAAGTGATTGGAGGTGAATGAAAGATTTTTTCAATGTTAAATGATTAAATTGTAGATACATGGGGCATTATGAAAATTAATTTCCTAATATCTAAGGAAGATTATGTCAGAAATGGAAATGGGAGAATGGAAAAGATTATGTGATCACTACTCCTAAGGTTGAATCTCTGAATGTGGTGGTGATAGGTAATTTATTGATATCCTATAATTTAGCCAATGATTTATTTGATTCTGGATCATTGCCGTGTTTCATATCATCTCATTTCTCTCAGAAAATTAGAATTTTCAAATTTGATTTAATAGGGTCGTTGTTATTAGATACTCCTAAGAGTAGTATCATTGCAATAATGTTTTGTTAATCATTTACCATAATGGCATATAAATGTGCTTTGTATACTGAAATCATCAGCATACCCATGATTGAATTTGATATAATACTTGGTATGGATTGGATTTCCGACCATGATGAAAATATTTATTGTTAGAAGGAGGTTACAATTTTAGATGATGATAATGAGTAACTTATTTTTAGAGAATAAATGTCACCATTTGATTCTTATCTATATCCACCCCCAGTATCTCTACTAAATTCAATTATTGGGGAGGAAGAGAGTGAATTAACTATGGGTGAGGAAAATATTATTCAAATAGAGGACATACCTATTGTGAACGAATATGTTGATGTGATTATAGCGGATTAACGTGGACATCCTCTAGAATTAGAAATTCAGTTTTCCATATATTTAATTCCTGGTTCAAGGCCTATATCGATGACCCCTTGTAGAATGTCTACTTTAGAATTAGTGGAACTAAAGAACCAAGTATATAAATTGAGTATTGAAGGATTCATTGGCCCTACTGTTTATCCATGGGGAGCCTTTATTCTTTTTGTTATGAAAAAAGATGGATCTATGAGGTTGTGCATTGACTACAGGGAAACCAATGTAATAATAATAAAGAACAAGTATCCATTACCTCATATTGAAGATTTATTTGACCAACTTCATGAAGATCAACTTTTTTCAAAGATTGACCTTTGATATGGATGTCATCATTTTTGTGTGAAAAAAGAATACATTCTAAAGAAAACATTTCGTACCAGGTATGGGCATTACAAGTTTGCAATAACGCCTTTTGGGCTAACTAATGCACCATCAGACTTCAGGAATCTATTGAATATAATTTTCAAGGAATATAATGAGGAAATTTTAGTAATATTTATTGATGATATCTTGGTTTACTCCAAAAGATATGAAGATCATTAAAATCACTAGCACACAATTCTAAAGACTATTAGATGAAATGAATTATTTGGGTAGTTTTGAATGTGTGAATTTTGGATTCAAGAGATTTATTTTCATGGACATATTGACTCTTAGGATGTAATCACTATTGATCAATATATGACAAGAGAAATACAATAATGGCAAGCCCCGACCATTTTAACTGAAGTAAACATTTTTATTGGTTCACCAGGTTATTATTGGTGTTTTGTCGATGATTTTTAACAATTGGTTAACCCATTATCCAAGCTCACACATAATGGGTTTAAATTTGTTTGGACAAAAGATTGTGAAGAATGTTTTAAAGAACCAAAAACAATATTAGTCGTTGAACCAATATTGACTCTACCAACATGGAATGATTGGTTTGTTATTTATAGTGACGCTTCAAAGAACGGACTTGGTTGTGTCCTTATGCAGAATGATAGAGTTATTTCTCATGCATCACGATAGATAAAAATTCCTGAACCAAACTATCCCAATTATGATCTTGAGTTAGAGTCTATAATTTTTATTTTGAATATATAGAGACACTATCTCTATGATGAAAAATGTGAGATATATACTGATCACAAGAGTTTGGAGTATATTTTATCATAGAATGTACTCGACATGAAAAAAATGTGATGGATTGTAATACATAAAGAATTGGATTTCACTATACACTACCACCTGGGGATGGAAAATAAGCTGCCTGATGCATTGAGAAAAAATGATCAGGGATTTTTGAACAAGATGATAGTTGATATTGTAACACCCCAAGATTTTATGAGAAATATTATTTTTAATTTCTTTGATGTCTTCTGTTATACGCTACACCAAGATTATCATACGCTATACACAACACCATATTAGTTTGTAGTATACACAACAATATTCTACTCTTGTGTTACATGCAAGAGCAACCTTCCTCGATAGTTTGCGTTGTACGCAATACTGAGTTTCACTAAACAATGATGTGTTATTAAAATATTATATAAACTAGCCATTATGAATAGTAATACTCTCTTTTTGAAATTTTAAAAAATTTATCTGTCAAAATGGACTTCATTTTTGGATTTGGAATATCTAAATTATCCTAGGGTGAATTTTTTGTATATTTTTTAAAAAATTCATTTTTTGATGAATAGTGAAAAACACTGAGTTATAGTTTAAAACCAAATTTTTATTTAAATAATTATTTATTTTTTTTAAATTTCTTTTAGGTATAATTGATACATAATACATTTAAAAGTTAAATGTAATTCATTGAAGTAATTTTATAATAATTTTATATATATAAAAATTTTATTGGACTTTTCACCGTCTTTTACCCACCTACTGGGAGAATTTTCAAATCTATATAAAACATAATTTTACAACTTCGATAAGTGGACTTTTGAAAATATGAGAAGCACGTTTAATATCAAGGAGTTAAATTTGTTTCAATACGATAAAAATAATTTTTTTGTGAATAGTAATTTTTTAGTTTTATTTACCGCGGTTAAAAATAAATAGGGTAATTAAGAGAAAAAATGATATTATTATTACCATAAAACATGTATTAATTCTATTTGAAACGTTAAATTTGACCATAACAATCCATAGGAATAAAATATTACCCTTTGAGTCCACTTAGATTAGATTAGGACATTTATTATTATTTTATTTAAAGAAGAGTTATAATAGTTAAAATCAAAGTATAATAATTAAAAAAAATTAATATAGGGTTATACATCAGATAAATTAAGGAATAAATATTCATTTGAAAGATAAAAATATTTTCTACATAATTTATTTTAAATATAATTTTTAGACATTAAGTAATGTAATTTATTTATGACACAATGGTGATGCAGTAATTAACTAATTAATGAAATATTAAAATAATTCATATTATAAATACCCAAATAAATGTAATTTGAAACTTTTTAGGAATTAAAATAATTTTATATGTTAATAAAACATATTATTGTTGGTTAGATAAATTTTTTCCGAAGTAATAATTCTTTAATGAATTTATAAAAAACAAAATCCCAAATACTGTCAAAATTGACATAAAAGTGTTTTTAAAACAATTATTATATTATTAATTGATATTCTATTTCTAAAAATGTAAGGATTTCCAAAAGACGTATATAATAATATATATGAAATTAATGAACCAATTGGGGTTCAATTGGTAGTATATAGTATGTTTACTAACCATATAGTGTAAGAATACAAGAAGACATGGTAAAAGTTAAATTATTTGACTTAGATTTAAATCTAAATGATAATGTTAAAATGGTATCCTAAACGTGTCTAAAACCTATTGGTTGAGAGGAGTTAGACCCATACCCACCCTATCCTAGAAATAAGTCACTTTTGAGCCATTATAAACCGAATTGGAATTTATTATAAAATAATATTTTAATTTTTTTCTATGTTCCCCTCACCCCTCTTATAAAAGGGAACCTCATCCCTCTCCTCTTACGAAAAATTTGGCCCTTCAATTTCAGCAAAAACCTGCGTATTTCACTTCACCACTTCCATAGAAACATACTAGAGGTCTTGGTCTTCTTCAAAGACCATCTTTAGTTCCCTAAGAGGTGGTTAAGAGGAGGCGTGTCGATGAAGATGTAATCTCTTCTACCTATTCTTTCAAGTTTCATTATTCTTATACTTCATCTTCTTTAGCTTTTTCATTATAAAGTAATGAAATAAGTATAACTAATATAATAATATGTTTTTATAAATATGAAACAACCCCATCTCACCTTCTATCCATCCTCTGGAAAATGAAATCACCGCGCATGCGTATGTATGGAATCTCGTCTCTATGTCGTGGTGTAATCCGTTTTTCCACCACCACCATAATTGGATCAGTATAATGGTGTAAAGAATAACTATATATGGTTATTATAACATCATACTTATTCTGAGATACTATACCATCCACTCCAATTCCCTTCAATAATTATGATAGTGATATCATCGCTCGTGCGTACGTACGGATTACCGTCTCCACGACGCGATGAGATTCATTCTCCATATTAACCATTCATGAGTGATTATAAAGTATATATAATGAATAATAATGATATATATGACATAATAATTCAATAGTATTTATATATATATATATATATTTAATCTACTTACTTCCATTCAAGTCAATAAGGAATGGAAAATAGCGTTCATGGGTACGTACGACCTACCGTCTCCATGAATGGTGTGTTTCATTTAATTTATCTATATATTATATATTTATATATATATACTGAATATATATGATATATAAATCATGTATTACATTATGGAAGTAATTAAATCATGATATAAGTAATAATAATATCAATAACAACAAGTCCAAACACGTACGATAAATGAAACGATTTTACACAAAACGCTTCTTTAACATGGAATTGACAAAAGAACAGGTAATATAAAGTCATAATGGAATCATATATGATATCATAAATATTATTATTGTTCTGTTACATGTTAATAATATGTTTAAACCCACTATACACGTGTTTTGGTCACGTATGGAAGAAATTGGACATATGGTAAGGGATAATTTTTCAATCTCATTTTTATCGGATATTGCTTATACGTAAGTATTTACTGGGGTAATATTTTTCATCCATGTCCATAGAAATGTTTTTCATAAAGTTTTTAATATTATTACATGTATGTTTAAATTATTTTTACACCTCTATGACTTTTACTTTGTGTTATGTAAGGAATATTTTTTTGGTTACCATATGTGGTACTTTTTAACTTTTCCTTTAAAAGTACGAGGAGACTTTTATTAACTTATACAGAATGAATAGATTTTTATAGTTTTATAAGTCCTTATTTTGATGAAGAAAACTCTAAAATATTTCATTTCTATTTTCAAAAAAATCCTTTTATTTTAAAATTTAATGGAATTTTGGTGAAATAAAATCATTTTTAAGAAGAAAGGATATTTTCCACAAGAATTCATTTCAAGTGTTTTATCAAAAACATTATCCATCTAAGATGATATTATTTCATATCTGTATCTTTCAAGTATAATGTATTTATGATTTACATGGTTTCAATTTTCTTATGAAGAAATGATATCCATTTGTTTTATACGGATTATGTAATGATTGGATGATGTTTATGAAACCCATTTTATTCTTTGGGTTATGATGAATGATTTATGTTTATGTTGTCACACACGTAAGAATGATTTCATTATAACATGGGTGGGACCTTTATCTCCCTCCAATGCATTGGGTAAAGATTTATATCTCATGAGATAGACATGGATGGAACGAAAAGTAAATCCTGTTTAGAGATATAGAACTGGAACAAGGAGTGAAATCGATTCAGTATGGAAAATTTTCCACTATAATCGTTTTGGCATCAATGTCTTGGCTACTATGGAAATCATAACCTGTGATTAATGGTTTCCACAATTACATTTTTTATTTCCATTCTATATTATCATGGTTAATGTTTTTTATCTATACCGTATGGACTACCAATATTTATGTCATTACTCATGATTTTGAGGTTTCATGTTCATGTTCTTACGTTAAAATGTTTTGGGATTGTTTTATGTTCTCACAGTTTAGCATTACTGAGCATTTGAGCACTCCCATTTTTTGTTTTCTTTTACCCAGGATATAAAGAATGGTTTTATGTACAAAAACCAAAGGGTAATATCTTTATGGGAGATGTTGAATAACTTTCACCATGATTAGAAGATTATGTTCCATGTTTCCAAAGACACTAAACTAATATGGTCTTTGGGCGTCTATTTTTGTAATGTATTAATTATTCCGCAAAAGTAATGTAATGTATATGTATGTAATGTATGGATCTCTACATTGGGTATCAGAGTAACGGATTAGTCAAACATTGGAAACTAGGATTTGAAAATATTAGTGAAATCTCTAGAGATATATCTAAGGTATGTCTAGGGTTATCTCAAGGGTTAAGTATACATATAGGTTATAGACCTATAATTATGGTAATAATCATATATTTAATCCTAACATGTTATATATTGAAGGTACTCCCCATTTATTATGTTGTTTTCCAAGATTGATTTTCGACTGACACACTATTCTTTTTGGGTTTTAGAAAATGACTGGAAACATGAGGATTACTGCTAATAGAGGATATGTTAGACAATGGAATGATATTCTTCATTAGCAACCAAATGAAATGGGATTTGGAAGTCCAAACATCGTTTTTATTCCTAATCGTAAATCACATAGTATGATCAATAATCTCAACTATGGTATGTATCCCGACAATGCTAATAAGACAAAGATGGAGTTTCATGATGATCATAGAGGAGAGAAAGTTCAATTCCCCTCATGTATACCATGTGGGAAGAGACATCAGTGAGAATGTTTCAGAGGAACTGGATGATGCTTTGGGTGTGGAAAAGAAGGACACAAAGGCATTAATTTCGAAGGAAAAGGTTTAGTTGACACCATGGACACGGAAAATGGTATTTCTAAGACATCAAAAATGGTTAAATGGTTTAAATGTGGAATGTACAGGCACTATGAAAACCAATTCTCTAAGGGAAAGTCTCATGAAGAGAATCATCATCGACGTATGGGTAGTATGTATATAGATGATGATAAAGAGACTGAAAATGATATGTGAGATGAAAGATTTGTTGATGATCGTTCAATGGTTTAATATGGTAGTGGAATGATTTATGTTTATCAAGAGTTATGTTCTATAGGTAATGGTACTATGGAATAAAGACACTTCTAAGGATTGTTACACTATTGTTTTTCTTAAAGTTTTTGAATGTATATATAGAATGGTACGGGTAACCATGAAAGGTTATTCAAATACATTTGGAAAGTAGATGATATGCGCATAATGAAGGGATAAGAAGATAATTATATGTTTTCTTGTTTTAATGATCTCATGACTGATATAAGGACAATGTTGTATGATGGTTTGATTATATAGAAATTTTGAGATTTTGGTATGTGGAAAGAAATAAAAATTGACAGAATTTTTGTTTTCACTAAGGTTCTGTGATAATTTATGTTTCAAGAGAATAAATGATTAAGGTATTCACATGTTTGTAATGCGATCAACAACATATATCTTATGATATATGGGGGATAAATGATGGTATTCCCGTGCTTGTTATGTAACCTTTCAAGTAGTCATTTTCTTTATACTTTGAGATTGGACAGATGTATTTTGGATAATTATAAAGATTGGAATGTACTATATCAGAAATCAGATAGTATGGTTTAAGGCTAGAACAATTTTTCGATAGTATTTCTATAATGTTATAATAGTGTTGTTTTAGAAAAAGGACAACCAGCCGGACATGCAACACCCCGTCACGTCAGACAGGGTTGTGGGAATTGAACCAACAACTGAAGTGCGACAGGCCTTTTTCACATACCAATGGCCTACATGCAGTCCCTTGTTAGTAGAAACTAGTTTTATATTATTATGAAGGATGATAGATTAAGTATAAGTACATTTTTGGAACCATATACGATTAATCTCACCATAGATGGATTTATATATATAACTTCTGCTAACATTATGTTTGAGATAGATGGAATGACCTATCATTCTACTGCATGATCTTCTAACCCTTCACGAATGACAAATTCAACTTAATTTCATTATGATATGAAGTGGAAATTGTTCAAAGAATGGACAACGGAGAGATTGTACTAAAATCAATTTTGTATTTCTTCAAATTCCATTTTTTCAACTTTAGGGAATTGATCTGGAATACCAAAAACCTTGTCATAGATGGTACTTTAGATCATCACAAATTTATGGATTTGTGATTGTTGGAATTTTCTTGGCCATGCTCTCTACCACCCTCCATCAGAACCTGATGGTTAGATATCTCTTCTATATCCATATTTTCACCTATGTTCTTCTATGTGGAATCCTTGTAATGAGTTAATTTGGGTAACCATTACGTTTCATACATTATTTTTTAAAATTATGTTTTAGAATTCCCTTTTTATGATGTGGGTTTCTATGAATAAAACTTTCAAGTAGTAAAACATTTATAAACCTGATGAATTTTGAGGGAGAAATTCATTTTAAGGGGGGTAGAATGTAACACCCTGAGATTTTATGAGAAATATTATTTTTAATTTCTTTTATGTCTTCTGTTATACACTACACCAAGATTACCATGCACTATACACAACACCATTTTATCTTGTAGTATACACAATTATATTCATGAATTGTGTTATAGGCTAGATTAACCTTCCTTGATAGCTTGTGTTGTATGCAAAACCGAGTTTCACTAAACAATGATGTGTTAATAAAATATAATATAAACTAACCATTATGAATAGTAATACCCACTTTTTGAAATTTTATTAATTTTATCTTTCAAAATGGACTTAATTTTTAGTTTTGGAATATTTAAATTAGCCTATGGTAACTTTTTGGTATTTTTCAGAAAACATTCAATTTTTGATGAATAGTGAAAAACACTGACTTATAGTTTAAAACTGAATTTGTATTTAAATAATTATTTATTTTATTTAAATTTATTTTAGGTAATAATTTATACATAATACCTATAAAAGTTTGATTTAATTAATTGGAGTCTTTTTATAATAATTTTAGATATATAAAAATTTTATTGAACTTTTCACAATCTTTTTCCCACCTCCTAGGAGAATTTTCAAATTTACATAAACGTAATTTTACCACTTCTATATGTGGAATTTCTAAAATATGAGAGACATGGTTAATATCAATGAGTTAAATTTGGTTCAATAAGATAAAAATAATTTTTGGTGAATAGTAACTTTTTTCTTTTATTTCCCATGATTAAAAGTAAATAAAGAAATTAAGGGTATAAATGATATCATTATTACCCTAACACATGTCCTAATTCTATAAGATAAGTTTAATTCGACCAAAAACAACCTTATGAATAATATATTACCCTTTAGTTCCACTTGGATTAGATTAGGTCATTTATTAATATTTTATTTAAGGAAGAGTTAAAATAGTTAAAATCAATGTTTAATAACTAATTTTTTTTAATATACGGTTTTACATAAGATAAATTCGGCAATAAGTATTCATTAGAAATATAAAAATAATTCCTACATAATGTTATTTTATTAATAATTTTTATAAATTAAATAATTTAATTTATTTATGACACAATGGTGATGCAGAAATAACCTAATTAATGAAATATTAAAATAATTGATATTATAAATACCCAAATAAAGGTAATTTGAGAGTTTTTATGAATTTAAATAATTCACAAGGATAATATAACATATTAGGGTTGGTTATATTAATTTTGTTCTATGTAATAATGCTTTTATAAATTTAGATAAAACAAAATACCAAATAGTGTCAAAATTGACATAAAAGAGTTTTTAAAACAAATATTATATTATTAATTGATATTCTATTCCTAAAAATCTATGGTTCGGATAAATGAATTATATAATAATATATATGACATTAATGAACCAATTGGGGTTTGATTGGCAATTTATAGTATGTTTATTAACCATATAGTGTAAGAATAAAAGAAGACACGGTAAAAGTTAAATTATATAACTTATTGTTAAATATAAATGATAAGGTTAAAAAGGTAACCTAAACTTGTATAAAACATTTTTGTTGAGATTATTTCGACCCATCCCCACCCTAGCCTCGAAATAAGTCACATTGGAGCCTTTATATACCGAATATGAATTTATTATAAAATAATATTTTTTGTTTCTCTTAAGGTGCCCCTCACCCCTCTTATAAAAGGGAACCTCCCCCCTCTCCTCTTCACCCAAATTTGAGCATTCATGCTTAGAAAAAACCTGAACATTTCACTTAACCACATATATATAAACCTACTAGTTGTCCTTGTCTTCTTCAAAGACCATCTTTAGTGCCCTAAGAATAGGTTAAGAGGAGGCGTGTCGATGAAGAGGTAATATCTTCTACCGATTATTTCAAGTTTCTATATTTTACTACTTCATCTTTTTTAGTTGTTTCATTATAATGTAATTAAATAAGTATAAATAATATACTTATATGTTCTTATAAATATTAAACAACCCCATTTAACCATCTATCCATCCTACGGAAAAGGAAATCACCGTGCGAGCGTACGTACGGAATACCCTCTCCGCACCGTGGTATAATCTGTTTTTCCACCACCACCTTACTTGGATGGGTACAATGGTGTAAAGAATAAGTATATATGGTTATAATAACATCATAATGATTCTGATATATTATATCATCCACTCCAATTCAATTCAATAATTACGAGAATGATATCATCGCTCGTGCGTACGTACGGATTACCATCTCCACGACGCGATGAGATTAATTCTCCATATTAACCATTAAAGAATGATTATAAAGTATATATAATGAATAATAATTATATATATGACATATTAATGCTACTGGATTTATGTATATATATATATATATGTAATCTACATACTTCCATTCAAGTCGATAAGTAAAGGAACCATCGTTCATTCATACGTTCGACCTACTGTCTCCAAGAACGGTGTGTTTCATCTCATTTATCTATATATTATATATATATTCTGAATATATATAATATATAAATAATGTTTTATATTATGGAAGCATGTAAATCAGGATATAAGTAAAAATAATATCAATAACAGCAAGTCCAAACACGTACGATAAACGAAACGATTTCACCCAAAACACTGCTTTAAAATGGAATTGATAAAAGAAGGGGTAATATAAAGTCATATGTGAATCATATATGATATCATAAATATTATTATGGATCTTTTAGAAGTTAATAATATGTTTAAACCCACTATACATGAGTTTCTGAAACGTATGGATGAAATTGGACGTAAGGTAAGGGATAATTTTTCAATCTCATTTTTATCCGAGATTGCTTATACGTAAGTATTTACAGGGGTTATATTTTTCATCCATGTCCATAAATATGTTTTTCATAAAGTATTTAATATTCTTCCATGTGTGTTTTAAGACATGTTTACCCCTATATAACTTTTACTTTGTGTTATGGAAGGAATCTTTCTTTTTTTTACCATACGTGGTAATTTTTGACTTTTCTGTTAAAAGTGCGAGGGGAATGTTTTTTTAACATATACAGAATGAACAGATTTTTATGGTTTTATAAAGCCTAATTTTCATGAAGCGTAATATACAATATTTCATGTCTATTTAAAAACAATCCTTTCCTTTTAATATTTTGTGTTATTTTTTGAAAAGAAATCATTTTGAAGAAGAAAGTATATTTTCCTCCAGAATTCATTTCAAGTGTTTTATCAAAACCATTTTCCATCTAAGATGAAATTATTTCATATTTTAATGTTTCAAGTATAATGTATCTATGATTTAAATGTTTTCACTTTTCTTATGATGAAATGATATTCATTTGTTTTATTTGGATTATGCTATGATGGGATGATGTTTATGAAAACCATTTTATTCTTTGGGTTATGATGAATGTTTTTTGTTTATGTTGTGGAACACATAATAATTATTTCATTATGACATTGGCGGGACTTATGTCTCCCCCCAATGAATTGGGTAAAGATTCATTACTCATGATTTTGATGTTTTATGTTCATGTTCTTACGTTAAAATGATTAGGGATTGTTTTATCCTCTCTATGTTTACCTTTAATGATAATTTGAGATCACCCTTTTTATGTTTACTTTTCTCCATGATATAAAGAAAGGATTTAGGTAATAAAATCAAAGGGGGAGATATTTACCGGAGCTGTTGAAGATCATTCACCATGATTAGAAGATTATGTTCCGAGTTTCAAAAGACAGTAAACTAATACGGTCTTTGCGCGTCTATCTTTTTAATTTATTAAGTATTCTGAAAAAGTAATGTAATTTCTATGTACATCAAGTATGGGTCTCTACAGAAATGGATCCTATTTTTATGGAGCTTGTAATGATGGATACATGAATAATCATGGAATGTGAAGAATTAATACATATTCAAATGGATTCCAAACCTTCTTTACTAGAATGGATAAAATGGTCCCAGACAAATGATGTGGATATTAAAAAGAAAATTAATGTTGTAAACGATGGCAGATTGATCGACTTCATATATGAAGATGGGATTTTAAAAATTTGGAAGAGAATTTTTGTTATTAACAAACCTGATCTGAAAAGGTAATTGTTGGATGATGCTCATAGCTCCAATTTCTATATACACTTTGGCAACACTAAGATGTTTAGAGATATGAAGGATCATTTTTGGTGTGAAAAAATGATGAGGGTTATTCATGATTATGTGTCAAGATGTATGGTTTTCCAACAGGATAATGCTAGAATACAACATCCTATAGGAGTCATGAAACCTCTATTCATACATGAGTTGAAATGAGATGATATTATGAGGGAAATTTTCATGGGGCTACCAATGAATCCTTGAAGGAATGATGCAATATGGGGAATTGTTGATCGTCTTACCATGTCAGCACATTTTCATTCAACAAGAAAAGATTTACCATTTGAACATTTATAAAGAATCATTATTAATGAAGTTTTAAGACTTCATGGAGTACCCCAATCAATTATTTCTAATCATGATCCTTGTTTTACATCAAGATTCTAGATAAGTCTTCAAAAGGCCCTAGATAGTGAACTTCGATTGGGCACTACCAACCACCCTCGAACTAATGGAAAATCAAAATAGGCTATTCAAACCATAGAATACTTGATGAGATATTACTATCATGACATTGATGGTTTGTGGGTTAAATATTTACCTCTGGTAAAATTTTCCTATAACAATAGCTTATAGTAAATTATTCACATGGGACCATATGAAGCATTATATGGAATGAGATGTCGCACACCAACATGTTGGGACGATGATGGTGAAATAAAACTATTAGGCCTAGAGTATGTTAAGGAGAAAATGGAAATGTTAATGATTATCTAAACCCACATTAATGAATCTCAATGTAGGAAAAATAGTAATGTCAATAACAGAAGGGTGGTTTTGGAATTTTAAGTAAGAGATCTTGTTATCTTAACGGTATCTCCATGGAAGGGTGTTGTACGATTCAGTAAGAAGGTTAAATTAAGTGCTAGGTACATAAGACCGTTCTAAATCCAAGAACGAATTGGATTTATAGATTACTTTTTGGAAATGTTTCCAAGTCTCTCCAAAGTTCATGATGTGTTCCGCATATCACCATTGAGAAAATACATTTCTGAACCAATGAATGTAATTACCTATGAAGAAATAGAAATGGAACCCGATATGTCTTATTGTGAAGAGCCTGTCAAGATTCTTGATACCAGAGAACACGTGTTGGGATAACATATAACTTTTCTGGTAAAAGATCTATGTAGAAACCATAAGATGAAAGATGCAATGTGGGAACCCAAGAAACAAAGGATGAAGAACCACTCAAATATTTTTATGTAGTAGTATTCTTGAAATTTCGAGGATGAAATTATTTGAATGTTGGAAGAATGTATAATCCCAAGCATCAACAATATGTTTCTCTTTAAATAATGAATATCTTGCATTGTACGCAACATCGAGTTCAAGCACACCAAGACCTATCAAACTAGCCATTATGAATATTAATAATTTTTTTTTGAAATTTTATAAATTTATTTTTCAAAATGGGCATCATTTTTGGATTCTGAATATCAAAATTATCATAGGGTGATTTTTTGGTATTTTTCTGAAAGCATTCGATTTTTTATGAATAGTGAAAAGCACTACATTATTGTTTAGTACCGACATTTTATTTAAATAATTATTTATATTATTTAAATTTATTTTATTTAAAAATAGAAACATAATACCAATTTATTTTCAATTTAATTCATTGGAATCATTTTATAAAAATATTAGATATAAAAAAATTTATTGAACTTTTAACGTCTTTTATGGAAATTTGAAAATTTGCATAAAACATAATTTTACCACTTCTATGAATTAAATATCAAAAAAACAAGAGACATGGTTGATATCCGTAATTAAAATGATGTTCAATATGATCAAAATAAATTTTCTTGATTAGTAACTATTGATTTTTATTTACCACGATTAAAAGTAAATAGTGTAATTAAATGTAAAAATGATATTATAATTTCCCAAACACATGTTCTAAATCTATTGGATAAGTCGATTTCTACAAAAATAATCCTTAGGAATAATATACGATCCTTTTGGTCCGCTTTTATTGGATTAATAAATATATTATTATTTTATTTAAATACGAGTTAAAAGCGTTAAATTAACTATTTTATATCTAAACCTAATTTAATAGCGGGTTATAAAAAATATAAATCCAACTATAAATATCCTTTAGAAAGAAAAAAAAATTTCCTATATAATTGTATTTTATTTATTATTTTTAGAAATTAAATAATTATGTTTTTAGGACACAATGATGATATAGTAATTACCTTATTTTTGAAAGATTAAAATAATTGATATTATAAATTTTAATTTTATTGTAAATTTAGAATTTTTATGTGATAAATGAATTTTATACGTTAATAATACATGTTAGGGTTGAGTAAACTATTTTTTTTCGAAGTGATGATGAAGTTATGACTTTCAGAAAAACCAAATACAAAATAGTGTCAAAATTGACATAATTGAGTTTTTAAAAAAATTCTATATTATTAATTGATATATTATTCATAAAAATACAAGGTATGGCCAAAGGACTTATATATGTTTAGATATATCTATAATGAACCACGTTGGGTTATCTTTGATTTATATAATATGTATATTAACCATTTATTATTATAATACAAGAATACATGGTAAAAGATAAATTTAATATAATGACCTAATCCCATCTAAAACATATTGGTTGAGAGGGTATCGAACCAACCCCACTGTAGCCTCCAAATAAATCATTTTGGATCCATTATAAACCAAATATGATTGTACAATAAAATAATATTTCAAAATTTTCCTAAAGTGACCCACACCTCTCTTATAAAAGTGTACATCCCCTTCTATCAAAATCAAACCTCCAAATCCATTTGCTTCAGCCAAAACCTGTTAAAATATCCTCCAAACTACCATCAATTAAATATATAGGCCTCACTTTAACCATAAATCCATCCTATGGATCCCATTAGATCAAATCAAAGAGAAGAACTCGAAGAATAGATAATTTTTTCATCACCTCTTTCAAGTTCATTTCTTCTCCCACTTCCTATTTCTTTGTTGATTCAATACTTAAATAATAACTCCAACAAAATCTACAAACTGAGATGTTATTATATATATTTTACAACCATATTCATTATTCTATCCATCCAATGAATGAAAAATTCCCCTTAAGTTTGTATGTACGGCTTACCGTCTCTTCGTCATTGTGTTATTTGTTATACAACACTTCATTATTTTGATGGGTATAATAATGAGTATAATTGATGTAAATAATAAATATAAAATGACAAGGATTCTGTATATATAAAATATACCATCCCATTAAATACAATTTCACCATAAATATAATGATATTGTCGCTTGTGCATACAAACGGATTACCGTCTCCACAAACGCGATAAGATTCATTCTCCATCGCAATCATTGAAATATAATATTCATTTTATGATTAGAAACAGTGTTTATGAAATTAATATCATTCTGTATATTAATCATATACATCCTATCCATAAAAAAAATAAGTTACATAAAAAACATATAAAGGAAAATTAAAAATTTATCACCCGAAACAATGAAATTACTGTAATGTTATTAACAAAGCAATATTAGAAGATACAGTATGACATAATATTATTTTATGTGGTTCTTTTATAATTTAATAACATAGATTAAACTATAATAAATGAGTTTACCATACACTAGACCATGAAAATAGTCAAGGTAAGGGTTATTTTACAATCTCTTTTTTATCCGAGGTTGTTTATACATGTGTATCTTCTAGGAGCTCTTTATCATCCACATATGTGTTTCTTAAATATGTATCTCAAAAACATTTTTACTGTTTCCTAGAATATGTGTAAATGTAATTTATACCATTATATTGACTTTTTATATATTTTTTAATGGAGTTTTTTCGTCATTTTCCAAACAAAGTACTTTGTGACCATTTTGACAAACTAAGGTAAGAATGTTTTTTAACATATATATGGGGTGTGGCTATTTTCTGCTATTATAATAGCTTAGAAGCTTCCCATATAAGCTTATAGAAATATTTTCCAAATATTTTGTTTTAAAATTAGGAGTCTGTTAAATTTTTTAAAATTGAAAGATATATTTCCCTCAAATAGTTTTGATTACATCTATGTGAACATCCTTTGAATGATTTTACACTTGTTTGAAGTTGATTTATTATGATAAATTCTTTCAATTTATATTAAAGGTTTTGTGATATGTTTTACTTTGGATGAGTTATTTTTATAACATTCGTGATTTATGATTAAATTATTAACATTTCATATTCCAGTTTTAATATGAATGTTTATGTTATGTTTCAAAGATTTCATGTGTGGAATGAATTGGACTTTGTAAGTGATGGGTGGAGTGTAATATAGCTCCTCGATGCATCGGTAGGTAACATTAGACAGACTGGTGTCTTGGCACATGTCCTTGAAAAAATATTATTTATAGTCTTGGAATAAGACCATGACAATGGGGTTATGATGTCCGACATTATTCACTCCACTATTATGAAATTGGATATTGTATTACATTTTTTTATTAGACTAGTATAATATCATAGTGAATAAATAAATGGAATTATTTGATTTATGTTTGCCAAATTATTCTAATTTTTATGTTTAAACGGTGTTTGTTTTATTCTTATAAATTTCATTAAATTTTTATGCTTATTTATGAATGTTTCTAATTTATTATTGTCCTTACTGAGCCTCTGAGCTCCCCTCATTCTATGTTTTATTTTTACTAGGATTCCAAAATGTATATTAGGACTGAATTTTATGGATAAGCTAAGGGATATGAGTGTGTTCAAATGAAACATAACGTTGTTGTTTTTCATTTCATGATGTAATGTAAAAATTATGTATGTTTCTATTACATCCAATCCAACTAAACTGATCAGTATTTTGGTATTGTATCTCTTGTGATCATTCCAATGTTATGTAATAATGAATAGATTATAGGTAAATAGGGTCGGGGCATTACAAATATCAATATTTAACTTTTGGTACTCTTCCACATTAACTATATTATATAATAACGTTTCTTATGATGGGTTATTGGGGATAATTCGTTTTTATGAATGTTATAATATTCATAATGAAATAAAATTACCATTGTATTTTCTACAGTATGAATTAATGATATTGTTACTAAAACATTCCCAATGACATATATAAATAGGTTGATCTCAGTGATATTTTTTTTAATATTTAAAAATCAATGAACTTATTTTACCATAGATCTATTTTTATCAATACATATATTCCAAGAGATGATACCACATCATTGATGAAAGACTCATCCCACCCGAGTGTCGTGGGGATTCTGTCAAATTGTGGATACACTACAGAGGGGGAATTCTGTTGGATACCTCTCAGTTGCCTTCAATAAAACCTGAACAAAGATATTATTATGGTATCTTTGGTTTAAAGAACATGATATTCATTTTATATTATATGTGGTTTTATTTTTAATATAATGGTGATATTAGAATTAACGGTTTCAAATGATTGCATTATAAAACAAGAATTGTTTGATTGTAGAAACACATTAGTGGTACTAGTGCTTTTCTAGGATTCTCGATTATTAAAATATTATTTTAAATAATTTAATCTATATTCCATATTTGATATAATTATTAACAAAAAATAAATTATATTCTTTATTTTCATAGGATTTTTTATATTCTAAATTAATGTATATTCACTTAATATGATATGTGATATCCTCATGGATGATTTATAATAATCCTTACATTTTTCAAAATAGTGTATAATATGATATGTGTTTCATAGAAAATTACAATTCATGTTTAATATACGTTGGATATAAATACCATCATAATAATGTTAAGATATAACATATATCATAATAAAAGAAACCAAAACTACCACGTGTTGTGTCACAACGGAAGCTTATATATCATAAAAGATGTTATATAATAATACATACTTCAACATATGGTATTTTAGATATCCTTATAAATTATATACAAGGAAATTTTTTTTTAAAAAAATTAATTATAAATCGATTTTGAAATTTATGATTTTTTTATAGATTTTATAAATGAATAATTTTTTAATATTAATTTTATTTATAAATTCATTGAAAACTTTCTAACTAAAAAATTTTAATAGTTTAATAATTTAATGTTTCAGATTCATTTACTACTGAAAAACAAAATTATTTAATGTTAATATGTTATAAATTTTTGATATTATGTTGAATGAATTATAATTTTTATACACGATTCTTATCAATAAATTATGGAGTGAATTTATAAAATGATTAATAATTGAAAAATTATAGTTGATATAAAGTTATTTATATTAAAAATTATTAATTTTTCATTATTATTAAATTATTATATTTAAATTAAATTCAATATTGGATAATTTAATTTAAATAAATCCATCATGGTTTTGTAATTATTATTATCATGGATTCTATATCATTTACAATATGATATTTAGAATATATAAATTTATTAGATGGTGTAATTATAATATAAATTTTATATTTGTCAATAAATATCATATTTTCATGTACAATTCCATAAGAAATGATACTATGAAATAGTTAATATAGTTATACCTAGAATTTATTTTTAATTATTTAGTTATGAAATGTCCATAATTCTTGGATAAATTACAAACAGTTTATAATTGACATTACTGTTGAATTATAGACAAATTTTTTATCTAATGTTAAAATATAATAATTATCTATTTATTTAGATAATTATGTACTATATTTATGAATATAATGGTTTTATAATAAATTATGATTTATGTATTTGATTAAATAGTGGAAATGTTTCTATAATTTGTCATCAAACAGTACATTATGGTAAATTATAGGATTGATAATTAATTTTGTTCTCATCTGCACTGGTTTTTTACCTCGTGATGAACATAAATTAAGAAGTTAATCGTAGTTCATACAAATAAAGTGTAATAATTTTAACAGAATTAATAAATACCCTATGTAAAGTAACCATGGGTAGAATTTCCTTTTTTAACTAATCACTATCCATGAGTTTATGTCATTCCTATAATTTTTTTGTTATCCATATATTTCATCAAGATTACTCTTATAATGATTTTGGATTTTATATAATTACTAACCTTTATATAAATGGATTTCATATATCTTCTATATTGTATGAATTTTTATATTTGTGGATACAGTTGGATTTTAATTTTTGTTAGTAGCACATCATATGGACTATGTAAAGAGATACCCATCAATATAGTTTTCAAATATTTATTACCTTTAATGAATATTAATCCAAGTTAAATCATTATATGTATACATAAATTTTATAGTAATAACATGAGGTATTATAGTGAGTTTATTATCCATTAAAAAAATTGCTCTCCAATTACAGTCAAAGAAAACAATGGTCATGACCCTGATCATTAACCAATTATTCCCTACTAAATCAAGGTTCCCATAAATAATGAAATGTATGTAAAGAAATTAATGAAGTGACCTTGAATATTTAGTGTCTCATTTATAGTTTTTTTGGGTTACACATGATTGGGAATAACAATGGGATTTGAAACCCAAGGAATGGTGTTCGATTTATCTATTTTATGGATGAGATAATGATGTGTCCAATAAATATTCCAAGATTAATATCTTATTTGGTTAACTTGAATTTTTTCAAAAATATATAAATTTTATTTTCCATTAAAAATAAGGGACACTACATATTGAATATATTTATATTGGCCCACTAATGTATATGATGTAATTTAAAATATATAACTATATTAGAAGGATAAATTTTAATATAAATCCCGAGTAAATAAATTTAATAATTTTTTTTATTAAATATCACATTTAGATAAAATAAATTAAAATCATTGAATATTACACTGTGATAAATGATTTAAATAATAATCGCAGAAAAAGAAATATTTAATCTTGTATAGAGACTTAAGAATAATCAATAAGAACGTTGGAAAATTTACGGTGTTAGAGTAATAAATGCTTTAGTTACAAAACTATTGATTTTATTAAACAAGTGAATCTATGTATTTTCCCAATCCTATTATCTTAGAGATACATTATTCATTAATAAAAAGTAATTAGAAACAAGGATTCACATCCTGAATGAATATATATTTTAGTAGTCATGCTTAACTAGAAACATACATGAGTCTTGAATTACATTTTAAAACACAAAATATCTACAATTATGTTTCTTAAATATCATTTTTACCACTATAAAAGCCGGTCACATCATTCTTAGTACACTTCATGGATTCTTAGGAATTAAAAAAATAAGGGTAGAACTAAAATTCTCGGTATGTGTTAAATACCATAGAAGTTACCATGAATCAATAATAATGATAAATATGGAATAGAAAATATCAAAACATAAATTAAATTTTAAATGACTTTACTAAAATTATTATACAAGAAATTATCAACCTGAAATGATAAATTAATTAACAAAAACTCAATTAAATAAATAAGTATACTACTGTGAATAAATAATGAATAATCAATATGGTAAGATAAATATGTCAACACAAATTCCATTTATTCAATAACATGGAATTGATTATTAGATAAGGAATAATAAATATGGAACGGTAAATATATCTAAACACAAATTCCATGTAATCAGCAAATAAATAGCATGATTAGATAATGAATAATCAATAGGGATATGTAAATATCTGAACAAACATTACATTTTATCAGTAACATGACTATCATGATTAGAAGATCGACAATTAATACGTAAAACTAAATAAGGGAAATAAGATTCCATTTTATAGATAAAATTATAATGAAAAATCTTCTATACAAAATTTCATTATTAAAATTTCTTGGATAATAATAACTAAAATCATAATTGATGGAATGATTAATTATTTGACATCATGATCCTAGAAATGTTGTCATCTCGAGTTTCATTACAATTAACAAGATAGTTTAAAACATTGTGTGAAAACTTTACTGCAAGTTTACTGATTTATCACATGATAGTACTGATTCATTGAGTGTCCATATTATTTTCCACAACCCATCACATCATTTCCAAAGCATTACTCACATATTTAATAACTGATTTAATTAATATATTAATCAATTTATAATCAAATATATATATTGAGTGAAGAATACATATTTAAAAAAAATTCTATATATAATAAAATACATTCAATGTATAACAACATAATTTTAAGTGATGAATATTTTAGAAATAATCATATCTATGAAATATAATTATGATATTTTGATTATATTTAATTTCCAATTATAATATAAATTTTCATAGTTCAAGGGAATTTTAATGAAAAAAAATGGATCAATGAAGTAAATAAAAACTCATTCATTGGTTAAAATAATCAAAAAAACATCTATAAACTGAATAAGGGTGGTGTATATATATGTACATAGTAGAGTATATGTGAAATAATTTTTTTTACACTAATGAATAGAAATACAATTTGATGATCTGGGAAAAAATTCATGAGGAAAACATCCTTCTATATTTGAAATGTATTTTAAAAAAATTAAAAGGTGAAAAAATATTTGAATAATAATTTAATTTTAGAATAACCTCTAAAACATATAGTGTATTCTTGAAAAACATTATGTTTTCATGATAACAAATAATTCAATACAAGTGGTACATAGTAAAACAAATATTCATTTCACATTTTTTATAAAATATAAATGATAATTATTAGAAAATGGACATTATGAATGATTTAAACGTTTTTGTAAAAAATAAAAAAAAAGGTGAATTTTTTTTATTATATAATTTATATAATTTTGAAAAAAAATTGAAAACGTTTTTACAAAATATGGTTTTTGTAAGAAAATTTATTTTCGAAATAAATAAAAAATGTAGTATTTTATTAAAAAAATCAATTATTTTAATTACCAATGAGTGGAAAAATATGGTATTACCTTAAAACGTAATAAATAGCCATAGTTTTTATTATAATATTACTAAATAATTTAATTTAATTTAAATTAAATTATAAATAATATAAATTAAAATGAAAATGTGAAGTTAACCATTACAAACATCTTAATGTCGATGCGATAATTAATAACTAAATCTATTATGTGTATTAAATTAAAATACACATAAAACATATTGATATAAAAAATAATATTACTAATATTAAATACACAATATTATTTAATATCAATGGCATTGATGAAGTAATATAACCTTGGGAAATGAAATTGAGTTATCAAATTATTTACAACTTAGAAACATTTAAGTCAAATCAGATTGGATGATATATTTAGTATTGAAATGTAGAATAAATCTAATATATAATAAATCTATATATTAAATATAAAATGTGTGGTAAATAAACCATATAAAATAAATTACATTCAAAACATTTAAAATATTCCTTAGTAATGGTAAATTGAGATGATTTCCCTTACCTCAACCTTACTTATGGTTGTACATGATTTAAAAGAATTTATAATGGTTTAAAACATGTTATTAATTTATTCTAGAAACCTTTCCATATTTATAATATCATAAATTATCCCCTTATAACATTTTATTACACTTTTGTTAATAATATTTCTTTAGTTTCATTGTAGAAAAAGATAAATTACTTAATTTCTCATCCGTGTTTTGTTATAAAATATATAGTTCATGAACATATAATATAATTTAATAAACTCTATAATTATAATAATTTTATAAATAGTTTTTTATTATATTCATTTCTATATTAATCATTTAAAATTTAACCTGGAAAATGGAACCCATCGCTATAAGGAGATCATTGGCTCTACGTACTCAAAAACAAAAATTTAAATTCATTAAAAGGAGTATGGTTAAATAGGTGTGGGATATATTAATTTTAAAGAGAAATCATATGGTCACATATAACACATATGTTCATGTAATTTATTTTTACAACATTTCATGTAATGTGTATATTAATAACAAGTCACATCGCTTTGAGAGGCGGAAGTATTCCGTACATACGAGTAATGTTATCATATTTTAAAAAGAATTACAAAATGAATGTTTATTTTTTATTAAAATCATAGAAATGAAAAAATCTAAAAAATTATAAAAATGTGTTAAAAACATCAATATTTCCATCCAATAAATGTGGTAATCTAAAACGAATTACATCAGATTGTGAGGTTTTTGTCTACCAGACACACGATCGATTCTTTTTTCCATTTAATAGAAGAGGATATGTATATAGTTAATACCAATAAAATAATAAAATATAATTATATTTAATATACTTATTTTTCTATTATCGAATGTTTTAATTTGATTTTATAGATTTGTAAGAATTAACAATATAAAACAACCATTTTAAGAACAGTACCTATACATCATAAGAAATCATGAAATTTTCTCCTAAACCATTCTATTATTGGATTTATAATCAACAAAACAGATATAATATATTTTTCATGGAGTGTTTAAGGTATTATAGAATGTATTGTACTAAACATATGTATTTTTATTTCTAAAGGGGGGATGATAGAGGAATCATTTTATCATTGGTGGAGAATGCACACATGGAATTTTAGAAAAAAGTTAACTTCACTCATATTTTAATCATTCCAAAGAATAAAACTGGGTCATTTTGAGAACCTTAGATGTGATAAGGTCTAAATAATTCAATAAAATTTGCGTTGGAAAATATTTTATGTCATTTTAATCCTTATCACTATAGTTTAGGACCTTTTATATCTATTTATTACCTTATCCATGGTAATTATTTTATACTATTATTATTTTTCATATTCCTCAAAAAATATGTTCTCATTTTTATATAATTTATAATATTTTTATTAAAAATAGGAATCAATTTTTTAAAATTAAATTCGTAAATATAGAATAATCTAATTTAATATTATACTCATTTTTATAAGGAGAAAATAGGTTTCTAAAGAGTAACTTCTCATAAGTATTGAATAATTTTTTATCAAAATTCTATATGAAAATGATTATTATTACCAATGTTTGATACATTTCATATAATTGATCTAATTTAAATTTATAACCAATTTTAAATATTACATGAAATTTAAAATATTTAAATAGAAGATTTAGTTGTAATTTAAAATCAAAATGTTTCATTAATAATTAAAAAATAAAACATTTTCCAAAAAACACAATGATATAAATCTAATTTAATTGCGATATAAAGATTTAAAAAATTATTTTCTATATAATCCAATTTTTAATTGTGGTAAAAATTAATTTACTTCATTTTGTAAATTCTCAACTGAATCAAATTTTAGAAAAATAGAGTTTTTTCAGAAAACATTTATTAATCATTTGAATGATACTAATTCTATTTTTAATCTATATAAAACCATTATATTCATAATTTATTTATTGACATTCATAGCCATCAATTTAATGAATATTTTATAACGGTGTACTATATCATAGTTCATTTAGACATAGGTTTCCTTGTTCCACAAGATATTGAAATATTGATACTATTTTAAAATCAAATATATCATAAATTATTGTGGGGTAATATTATTTTATAAGATTTATATTGTGTTTCATATAAGCTATCTATTATGATATTCCTTTTTAATTTATTGAGTTGTTAAATTCTCCCCAACATAAATAAATTTCATCCTCATAATATAAAATTTATCTTGGTAATCATGGGTTTGAAATTTAGAATTTAATTTTTTTAATACCCCTCATTTCAAAAGGGTTTATAAAAACATCATATTTATCATATAGAAATTTAAATATTAAAGTAATAATTAATAACACATAACTAGGATTCCATGTAGGATACCATATGTGAGAATATAATATATCTAAATGGACAAAATGTAAATAATTTTGTATAATGATAGAGATTAGTGATCTTAAGAATGTGAATGAAAAATATAAAGATTAGGGACTGAAAACCATAAAAAATTGATTACATTAAAAACCATTTGGTTCATTATATATTAATTTAACAGGGTAAAAAAAAATTTCATGATATTTTCCCTAAATATGTTGAATTGTTTTACAGTCTAAGAATATATGGAAATAACCATACTTTAGATGATTCTATTAAAGGAAATTTTATACCATTTTAAGTGTATTTATAAGTTTTCACTTAATCTCTTATTCAATGAAATGATCATCCAAAAAATTATTATTTTATTCTAGAAGCACTAATATTTAGTTTGAATGTATCAAAAATTCAATAAAAGAGTGAAAATAGTTTCCATCTGTCACTAAATATTTTCCAAAATAGATGTGATTAAAAAATTATTTAATATATAGATCTCAATAATAACAAAATTAGTTCATAATTATTATTTATTCTTGAAATAATTTAAATGAAAACTATGAAATATTAACCAGATATACACATAGGCTAGTGGATGTTGTGGAAACATTTTCACCCTTCAGTTATGGGTTCATGTCCTATAGCCTTTCCAGATATTACTACATTCCACTTATCATATTGGTTTTCCTTTTTCTAAAACCATATTAATATAATTCTTATTACATTCCAAATTTGTAGTTACCAATAATTAACAAAACATAAAAGATAATAAAATCATAATGGTTAACCATTCTGTTAAACTTATGCCCGAAAAGGTAAAGGGAATACTTCCTTAAAGAACATTTATTACTAAAACATATACTACACTAATAGGTTTTATTATAATAAAATTTTTCCATGAATATCCTTTTTCAGGTTATATTCCTACCACTTAGAATTTAATTATGGGTTTTTAAAACATTGAAAATATGATGAACCTCAAACTCATAAACCCATAATAGTAACCATAACACGTAAAATAATGAAGATATATATTCATTTAAAATTTTAAACAATACTCATACATTTAATAAATACTATAACTAAAATAACATTAATAGAAAAATGTCATGAATTTAAATTTTCAATAACAATAAAAAATACCTTACCTTTTTTAATTTTACATAGTCCCTTCCATGATTTATGGGTTAACCATTAGAATATGGAATTGAATCAGATAATGCCCCGATTACCCACATTTAAGTAAGAGATCTATAAATGGATACTATAAATGAGATTTATTTCAATCAATAATATACTTCATTATTCTATGAATTTTGTTTTGATTTATAGCCTTATTATATGCACACACAAAAATTCGCCATTTCATTGATGAATTTTCAATGGTGACTCATTCCAAATTTTGGAAATGGAATAAATTGTGTATTCTTCCCTCCATTATCTCTACCACTGATGCTATTAGTGAACTCCACCTCTCCCTTATTCTCTGATTCTAAGAGTTGTTTAAGGTATATGTAGTCAGTAATGTTTTTGGATAGCCAATTAGGGATAATTATTTTATCTTTCACAAATTTCGTAATTCCATTTTATTTAACATAGTCCCAACATTGTCCTTCATATTCAATATTAAATTGAATTCTTTATCTTATAACCATATAACTAGAAAAAATCATATTATGAGAAATAATAATGATTTAGAGAAAACTGTATATTCATTTATATGATATATAAATCATGAAACCTTATTTTAAATCAATCAAACCATTGTTTTTTCCAAATTCATTCATTATCATCATCTATTCAAATCCTTTATAATAGTTTGTAATCAAAAAGTTAATTTTCTAATGCATATCACTCTAGAGTGTCAAACTAGGTGCACAATAAGGATCAATTTTATGTATCTGATAATGATTAATTCTATAATGATGTTTCTTTTTAGAGTTATTACCCCAAGGTACATATAGTCCATAACCATGTCTACTTATATTAACTTGAATGGGATTTACTTTTATAATACTCTACATAATGTTTAACTTAAAAAAATAAAGATAATCTCTTTCACTTATCCACAAAAATCAATCGTTGGGTTCATTCCCTAATGTACTTTTTACATAATCTTTTTACCCTAGATCCAATTAAACACACTCTGATACCAAATATTTTTACCTGGGATCATGTAACTCTGAGATGATGTCTATATTATTACATTGATATAAGATATAATGAATCACGTCTTGATGTACTAAATAGTTTACTATTAATTGTAAACTAGATAGATATTTGAATCTTGCATTACATTTGAATACACAAATTACAACATACATATTTCCAAAGAGTATCATTAATACCTTATGCATATCATATCATTTAATTATTAGTACCCTACATGTACTCTAAGTAATGGATAAAAATAATGGGGATCTCAAATACATAGTAAGGGTTATGTAAAGTAGAATCTCTCATGAATTAATAAGCATAGTAAATTAGAAAAAATAAATATCTAAACAATCATGAAATTTAAATTATTTGACTATAATGATTACACAAGGAAAAATCAACATTGAAAGGTATATAAATGAAGAAACATTTTATTTAATCAATAAATTCAATATTATGAGTATATAAGTAATAATTAATGTGGAATGGTAAAAAATTTAAAAAAATATAATAAACATATAATTTGAATATAATGTTTAGTTCAGGAATAATAAAATGAGAATGTTATTTTTTTAACAGACATTACATTTAATTAATGTCAGGACTACCATGATTATATAACCCATAATTAATATGAAAAATTATATATTTAACAAACATAAAATTTATTGAATAAATTAAAAATCATGATTATATATGGAATTTTTAATATGGTAAGGTATATAACTTAAGACACATCTCATTTAATTAATAAATTAAGAATAAAAATTCATCAAGATATTATATCATTTATAAAATCTCAGGGATAATAATAACTTAATTCATAATTATGAATATTAGTAATTATTTGGTGCCATGATTTCTGGTATCTTGATACCTATACAATCAAGACCTTCCGTAAGACAATTTAAAAATAACATAAATCCCATGTTACATCCAAGCTTACTAATTATCCTAATGAGAATACATATTAATTTATAGGATATATAAATTCATGACCCACAAATCACTTCATGATTACGGCATTCCTAGTTTATTAAAAAATTAATAAAATTAATAAACAGTGTGCATAATCATCAGATATTTGTTTTGAGTAAAAAATGCAGATGAATTAATATTTCCCATTATGAAGAGATAAATCTCAATTTTGAACACTACACGTATAAATCATATATAGTTTAACTAATAAAATAATTCATGACAATTAATAATCTATTTGTGGGAAATTTGATGTCTAATATCATATCAATAGAATATTTCAAAGGAAACATAATGCCTAAAATTGATTCATGAATGTTAATTTCAATATATTACTTTTATAAATTGATCATAAAAGACCATTCAAAATAATATGGATTGTATTGATATTAAATATCTCATGTAGAGTGTATGTTATATAAAATGTTGTTTTCATTAATGAATAGAAATACAAAAAAAAATCATTAAAAACATTATTGATCAAAATATCTTTTTAGCATTAGAAATATATATTTTTTAAAATTATAATTTTTAAAAAATATTGGAAAAATCATATTCAATTAAATATACCATTTAACCATATAATAGAGTATTTAAAAATTAAAATTTTTAGGATTGAAGGGAATTTCATTCATGACGTACATGTTAAAAATTGATTTATTTCTTATTTTATGTAAAATATGTACTTGACTTGTTTACAAAATTGTATGAAGATTATTATAAAAATAAATTAAATGAAAAATTTTGGTAAATGTTTATAATAAATCAGTGGCATAATGTCAAGAACGTTTTTATTTTTTATAGAAAATATGGTTTCTGATGAAAAAGGACTTCCAATCAAAGAGGTAAATGAGGTCATAACTAATTAAAAACATTTTATAAATAATTATAAGTAAAAAATAAGGAGAAATGGCACTATTGAATGAAATAATTAGGAATAAAGAATGAAAAATAATTATTATGGGTTTTATTATAAAATTATCATAAAAATTATTCAATTGAAGCAGTAACATAAGTAATCCAGATTAAAATGAAAATTTTAAATAACCCATATGAAGGATTGTAACCTTGATATGAGAATTAATGAATAAATCAATAATATTTATAAAATTTAAGTCAACATAATATAATTTGATATAAAAATATAATATTCAAATGTAAATACAAAAATAATCATAGAATATCGATGATAATGAATAAAAAGATAAACCAATGAAATGAATTTGAGTTATGAAGTACATTACAAAATCGTAACTTATAAGTCAAGTTCCATTAGAAGAATTATTTATAATTGAATCATAATATAACAGAAAATATTTCTTTAATAATGAAATTACATGTCAATGGGGTAATATATACAAAATATAATAGAAATTGGGTGCATAACATATCAATATGCTTAATGAAGGGAAATTGAGATGATATCTATGACCACACACTTAATATTGGTTGAACCAGATATAACATCATGTATAATTTTTATAAGAATATTATAAATTTATAATATAACAATATAAATATATATAATATCATAAATGTTAATCTTATAAAATTTTACCACACAAATTCTAAAAATATATAATTTTTTTCATTAATTTAATTGTTAATTTACATGTTTTCTATTTCGTGTTTTATAACTAATTTTCAAGTAATTGAACATTATATTTAGTATCATCATCTAATGAAGAATATAAAAGTAAAAAATTTAATTTTTTCATTGTCTACTTTTTATAATTATTATTGAATTTTTTTCATTGAGTTTAATGACTCGGATTTTCTCTAGTTTTATATTGGTAAATTTATTAGAAAAATTATGAAACTAGGCACTAAGACTACGTAAGACTCATAAGCCAAGTGTGAATGAAACGATAAGATGAAAAATATTATGTTTTTTATAAAGAGAGTATGTATGTTTACATTAAAACGATAATAACTTTTAAATAGGTTCCTAGATCTGAAATTCTAGGGCACTGTCACATTCAGAGATGTCACTTCACATTAGAACGTGTCTATCATCGACCTACGTGGGTGAAATGTTAATGATAGATATTGGGAATAACTATCATTTAAATATTTTAATAAAAATATTTAATATGACTCTACATTTGTTTCATTTAATTAATGAATTTTTTCTATAGTCTAGGGTTAACATTATAACCCTACAAATTCTTATAAGGTAAGGAGAGAGAATCCTCTCAAAAGAGGGATGGGTATCTACTTGCGATATTTTGATTGTGGATTTAAATTTTATGTCGATTTATTCATCATTAAACCTTATGACATGAAATGATCAAGGCTGACATGAACCTGGCCAATAACCATTACTTGTACATTCATGTGATTTATCTCTCCCCATCAGTCTATTGTGTTCTTCATACGTTCTTCACCCTTGAAACCCATATGGGAACAATTGAGAATTGTGACCTTGATCCATGTTGAAACAATATGATATTGATGTTTTGGACCAATGAGGCATAATATAGGTGTGGAGGGAGCATGGTATAGTTCAGGGAAGGTGGTTGATTACGATAAAAATTAGTATACTATTGGTGTGGTTGCCTGCAGCGAGGGTAGCATGATGCCGGTGGGGCCATTCTAGGGTGGAGCGTGAGGTAACAATATAACACTGATAGGGTGGCCGATGGCAGAGGCATCAACAGCTGGATGGGGACCATGCCCGGCAGATCACGGTAGGATGGGCCACAGGTAGGGTGGTCGGTGGTGGTAGTATGACATGTTCTAGGTGGGAACATGTTGGAGGGAGTCTGCAGTGGTGGGGGTCATGGTCTACGGCCAGGGGCCATGGTAGGAGTCTGCGGTAGCGGCACCTGTGCGAACACGAGTCGTCTACGGTGAAGGCCAGTAGTGGTGGAATGTCGCTGGTGGATGGGGCTCGAACACAGGGGCCACATGGTCCGGGAAGAGCGCATAGACAATAAGGGGACATGACCAGGGTGGTCTGCATCATACACACATGCCATCCCATATAGTGGTATAACCCATATATATTAGGCCACTATAGTTCCCAAATGAGGCAAGTCGGTGTGGGATGGGCTGAACTAGATATGGTTAGGTTTGCCTTTGGGTAGGGTCGGATCAGTCTTGGACCAAACCCGGGTAAGATTTTTTTTAAAAAATCAGTAAAATTCAAACCCTATGTCTTTTTGATGTGTCATTTTTCTCCTTGTGACCGTTGCAACAAGTCATTAATTTTGAGATAGTCTATGTGGGTTTTTGTGGAAGATGGTTTCAAACATAATTTCTTGAGGAGTAGTTTCTCTGGAAATAAGAGTTATATGAGGGGAATCTTCCAGCTGGTTGCAGCGTGGTGAATATGTGACATGGTGGATTAATGAACCATCAACACTCCATGGGCCATCAACACTTCATGATACATCAATGGTTTAAGGAACATCGATGCTATGTGCGCCATCAACGCTCTGTGTTCCATCAACGTTCTAACTTCCATCGATGCTGCATGTTCCATCAAAGTTTTATTCATCATCCACACTCCATGAGTCACGAATACTAAACGATATGTTGAATACAACTGAAAATCCTTCTCTTCTTTCTTTAGACATATACCAATGTGTGTCGACCATATAGATTGTACTTCAGGAGTTTCCTTTATGGTATACTTCATGTGTTTTATTTATGGTGTAATTCTTGTGTTTTAATTATGGTGTACATCACATGTTTCTTTTATGGTATAAATCATGTATTTCTTAGTGGTATTTACATTGTGATATCTTGGTGTCCAAAAATGTATTGTTTTACTAACCCTTTCATTGGATTTTCCCAAATGTGTCCTATCTTGTGCAGACGATCGATGCATGGAAAGAGTTCTAGGTGGACTTGGACCAGGACGTGGTGGTGAATAGGGGGATCATATATATATTTTTTTCTCCTATGACTTCCATTTTCTGTTATACATCTACCCTTTTAGTAGGGTTTTCTAATTGTGATTTTGAAGAACATTTTTTTCACATTAATGTTAGTTACTTTTGGTGGCCCTGCATTCTATCCATGTTTACTTTCTAGCTTTCCTACTTTCGAACTCTATGGATTGTATCTTCTTATATGCATGAATTTTTTACTTAGTCTTCTTTACTTTTTGGCATTTTTGACATGGAGATGAGTGTGTGTACAAGTACTTATGAGAATTCCTCCTATTTATGGGATATAAATATTCAGTGCTAGTCGCTATCCCCTGGCCTATCCGATGTGGACTTGGGGTAGTCACAGAATTTCCCAATATAGGATGGTTCATTATAGAGTTGTATCTGAGAAGTTTGGTTCTACCTAATGATCCAAGACTCCGTGGGATTGGTTTGGTAAAATAGTGTTAAGTATTTTGAGTTCTTATTTCAGACCAAGGACTGCAGTGTTGGTGCATTGACCAATGTATCCATACACTATGACTCCGAATTCAGTTTTTGAATAGGTACATGAAAACACTAGTTTTGAGGGAAAATAAATTTTACATGAATCATATAGTATTTTTAGTTTTCTCATGTCCCTTTGGTGTCTGCTCACTAGGTATACTCTATTGATAATAGTACAACATGATCTATTTCACGATGTGTCCATGTATACAACCACCCGCGACTCTAATGTGTGATCACAAAGATGATCCACCTAATAATGAGGCATCAGTACAGGGACTAGTACCAGTGATAGCACCCCCATGGTGGTGAAATATTGATACCATCAGCCAAAGAGCAGAAGTTACTATCAGCACTATTGGTAGAGGATGCACGTAGTCCAAGTGTATTGTATGAGTTCAAGAGGTTTTGAAATCTGAGGATTAGGGGTGATATAGACCCCCTATAAGCTGAGTATTTTCTAAAGGTAGTAACATGTGTATTCTTCATTGTTGGGACGCCTTCTGACAAATAGAAATTCTCATTACAGGCCTTCTTTATCCCTCATCAGAGAGATAGTGTATCTTAGTGATCCAGATGCATGACAAGACAACTATATCTTTAGAAGATGTTGACTGCCTCTATAGGGAGGAGTTCTTTCCAACGACGTTGCGCTATTTGCACATACATGTTCTCCTGTATCTGTATCATGGAATTCAGGCAATAGTGTAGTACTCGAAGATTTTAGGTACCTCTTTCTATACTCCATGTATATGGTGTGAGACCCATTATTCAAGGCTCAGGCCATCAAGATGGGGCAACACCCATAGCTCCAAAAATACATGATATCTCTTACAGTCCCTACAAATACTGGGGTACTGGAAAGAGCCCTACTAGGTGAAATATTTCTAATGATGAAGAGGCTGAATGTGGTTTCTACAAGTACACACCATGCAGCTGAGTCTTCGGCGATAGAAAGTCGACATCAGAAGTGGGACCCAAGAGGGTAATAAACTCCAGGGGATAACCCCATGATACAAGATTAGTAGTGTGGGGATCCCATGGTAGAGAGAGATGACAGAAGGATAGGTTTTGTAACTTGTGTAGTTGTTGGGGACATCAGGCTCGATATTTCCTGACTCACCCTACATATGTTCATGAAATAGTCTAGGGACCACCAATGTTGAGGAGGAGGCTGGAGTGGGGTTGTCTAGTATGATGGTGGGAATGGAAGAGGAGCATGTAGAGCAGTAGGTTGTGGGTGTATGCTTGATGTACCTCCACCACCAACCACAGGTGGTCCATGATGAGATCACTAAGCTGGTGGATAGGGACGATGGTAGATTCAAGCCATAGATGATTAAGAACCTGGTGATCTATATATTTTAATAGGTGTGATCTATGTATTTTACACCATATATTCATTTTTTATAGGCACATGTTCAATTCTCTCTTTTCTCATCGTGACCCTTGTATGATAATTGGATATTCTAATGGAACTATTTACCCTATCCCAACTATAAGAGACTCTTATGAGGGGAGATTCAACTATCAAACACCAATGATAATTTTGGTACCTTACTCTAGGGGGTTATTGTTTCATTTGTGATTTAAGGGTGGAAGCACCGAGGCCTTACGATATCATTCTTGGTATGGACTAGTTATTGGTAGTCCATGCCTATATTGATTGTTTTAGGTGTATAGTGTGGTGTGTCCACAAATATGGGTCTATATTTTCCTTAGATAGTTAAAAGTAATCACATGTATAATATGATGTGCTTACTCATAGGAGGGTGTAACTGATTACTCACTAATTCTCTAGCCTCACCCTATGTACAATAGATGATATGGGTCCACAGTTTCCTATTGTTGTGGTAGAGTATGAAGACATTATTCCCGAGGATGTCCCTTGAATACCTCCCCATAAGGATCTAGACTATTTTATTGTCTTATACCCTAGGATAACAATTATATGTACACCTACATATCAGAAGGATCCCACAGTGCTTCGTGAGGTTGGGGTATATCTAGAGGACTTACTGAAAAAAGGATTTGTGACACCCGGTGTTTCACCATGGGAGGTTGATTTTTCATTTTCCCTGATGTAATATGAGAGCTTTATATTATGTTTTTACTTTAGGAACATGAACCATGTGACCGTATGTATTAATTATCTGCTAATGAGGATTTTTGGCCTCTTTGATCACATGAAGGGAGTGAGGTGGTTCTCAAAGATTAACCGTTGTTATGGTTATCACCAACTTCATGTACGGGATGAGGAAATCCCAATGATATACTTCAGATATCGGTACAAGCACAATGATTACTTAGTGATGTCATTTGGAATGACAAACAACCCAACAAAATTCATTGGACTCTTGCATAAAATCTTCTAGTTGTACATAGACCGGTTCAACATGATCTTCATTGATGACATCCTAGTGTACTCAGTGCCCGAGTATGAACACACTATGCACATGAAGGTGGTCCAAGAAACATGTTGGGAGCACCGTCTTTATGGGAAGATCTCAAAGTGTCAGTTTCTGACTTAGGAGGAATACTTTATAGGACACATCATTATCGGGGTTATAGTTGATGTGGATCATATGATGATTGAAGAAATTCTTGCTTGGGGGCCACCCCAGAGGGTTACCACTGTATAGAGTTTCATAGGATTAGTTGTTTACTATCAAAGGAATTTTCCAAACTTTTCTAGAGTTTAAGCACCATTAGAATTAATAACATGGAAGGGATAGCCTTTCATTTGGACAAACATGTGACAGTAGTTCTTTCAGGAGATGACGAAGAGATTTATGAGCACTCCAATCTTGATATTACTTGAAGAGAGTGTTGAGTACATTGTGTTCATTGATGAATCATAGAATAGGATTAGTTGTGCCCTGATGAAGGGGTAAGCGGTGATTGCCCATGGTTTTCACCAGTTCATGCCACATTAGCAGAACTATGTGACCCCTGATTTTGATATTCTAGTGTTATTATTTTCATTAAAGTGTTGGGAAACAACTTGATGGGTGAGTTGTTTACCGTCTACTATGACCACAAGGGTATCATGTAAATCATTTTACATAGGGATATGAACATGAGATTAATTTGATGGATAGAGTTCCTCAAAGACTATGACATTGGGATAGTCTATACTCCTAAGAACAAAAATTTAGTAGATGAAACTCTTAGTAGGATATCCATAATGTATTTGTTGAGTGAGGCATCATAGTAGTTGGCCACATTACAGATATCCATTGTGGATGGAGAAGGATCAGTTTACCACATATTAATGGTAATCAAACATGCACTCTAACAATGAGTCAGGGAGGCATAACTCATAAACTCCGACTTTGATACATTACATGATTAGATGTCCATAGAGCATTCCCATGATGGATATTCAAAAGTTGGCTAGCATGTTGTTCTATTAAATAGATGCACAGTGGTACCCATGACATTTTAGGAGGTGGTTATGGAATATTTCAAAAAATATCCTATATTTGTACATCTATGAGTGGAAAATATGTAACTGGACCTCCTTTGCTAGTTCTAGTGGTAGGGGATTAAGAAGGTTGTGGTAGAGTTTGTTTATAGAATGAGATGGCTGGGCAACCAGGTTACATTAAGATTAAACTGACTACTTGAGGTTCTAGAGTGTAATTGGGATGTGATATCGACGGAATTCATGATGGGTTTACCACACATGCCTAGGGGAAACGATATCATCTGTGTTATGGTTGACCGACTTACTATGTCAACCCAATTCTTAACGAAATATTAAGAGATTTAAGTAAAAAATTTGGTATGTCTCTATGTTCAGAAGATTGTTCGACATTACGGAGTACCATCGATTATCATTTCAGACTATGATGATTGCTTCACATCCCGGTTGTGGAAGGTATTGTAGGAGGTGTTTGGGACTTATTTACACTTGAAAATTTCATTTAATTCACAGGAAGGATGGAATGATGGGGAGAAATATCCAAGTTAATGAGGACCTGATATGTGCGTGCATCATAGGCATTGTTTGTAGTTGGGGGGATCACCTACCACTGGTGGAATTTGGGTACAAAAAATGATAACCCTTGTCCATTTGTATGGCATTGTCCTAGGCCTTGTATGGGTAACCATACATGTAACCACAATTCTGTATAGACTCAAGGGTGCCAACACTCATGGGTCCATAGTTGGTATGGGCTACCACGGAGAAGGTACAGATCATCTAGAGGAGGATGAGAACTTCATAGGTTTAGAAAAATTCAAATACTTATAGGAGAAGGCAGATAATGGTGTTTGAGAGGAGATACCTTGTGTTCTTTTAGGTCTCACCATGATGGGTATTGAAAATATTTTTATGGGGTTGCATGTTCTATCCAAGATACATATTCCATTTTCAAATTCCAAGTAGATTTGGTGGGGTGGAATAATGCCTATCTCTACTCCCACAGTTTCACTAGGTGCATGATGTCTTCCACATGTCAGAGCTCAAGAGATACATGCATGATCCATAACACTTCAATTAGTCAGGCGATATTTACATTGTAGATGGATTGAACATTATATAGTACCTAGTGGATATCAAATATCGATAACAGTGCATCCTTTGTGTGAGATTTATTCCTCTGGTGAATGTTTGTCGGCGGTATGAGAATATTTAGGAGAGTACTTGGGAGAGGGAGGATCAGATTCATGCTATGTACCCTCATATTATTATTGGGTTTCCATTGTTTTGGATTTTAGGGATATAAATCAATAAGGTAGGGAGAATATAATTACAATTATTTACTGTTTATTTATTTTTATAAATTAATTGTGAAAATTATATGACCAAGCGCTCTGAGAGTGTGACATTCTATGGCCCATAATTCCCTTAATGATACAAAAAAATCATGTTTTTAATAAAGCCATAGGATATTTTAATATAAAATGGGAATAAATTCTAAATGGTTCCTCGGGTTACAAATCGGAAGGAACCATTTTGTTCATAGCATTGACCTTAGCATTGTCAGGGTCTAACATTGATAGGTGCAGGAGGAATGTGAATGTTACAAATTGGTTTATAGCATCATTAAAATATATTAATAAAAAATATTATATTTGACATTGTGTGGGTTTATTTTAATTAATTACAATTTTTAAGAATCCATCTTTATTTCCATAGACCTAGAAATTATTCTATTGAAATGAGATATAATCTTCCCCGACAAATGATGATGAACGTTGGAGGATCTTGGATCAATGACGACACATACCTCCCTTCTTCGTCTGTGATTTATCCAAACACGAGGTATGATATTAATATCATTGTGATTTAATTTAACCTATTAAATTTAAGAAATGATCACATACCAACTGACAAATTGGTTGATTTGGCGTTTGTCTATTCTTGTAAGATGGATAACTTCTTGGAAAATTTTGAATGGGTATTTAAAATTGTGTGTCGATTTGTTCTTCATTAAACCATGTAACATGGATGGGTCATGGTTGGAATGAATAAGGACATGATCTATTCATATGGAATTAATGTGATTTATCTATACCCCTAAATATATTTCATTCTTTGTATGTTCTTCACCCTCAAAACCCCTTAGGGAATGATCGATTGTTGCACCCATGATCCATGTAGAACTAGTCTAAGATCAATGGAATATACCCATTATGGTATAGAAGAGGTTTGGAGGGAGTATGGTATAGTTCCAGTTAGGAATTTTCATTTGAAGGTGCAAGTTAGATCGTTGATGGGGAGGCTAGTGGTTAGGGCAGGATGCGGCTAGTGGTGAGGGCGAGATATGGCCTGTGGGTCCGGTCCACATGTCTGTGTGAGGCAGAAAGATGTTACCAATGACAGAGGCAGTGGAGTGCCGACTAGAGTCGGGATAGGGGGTATATAGAAGGAAGGGACACCAGTCAGGTGGTTAGAAGTGGTAGAAAGATGCAGTCTATGTGGGAATGCATCAGAGGGATTCTGCGGCATTAGGGACCTCAGGAGTGACTAGGGGCCGTGGTAGGAGGTCGTAGCAGGGGTAACCACAAGAATGAATCTAGACCAATTTGAAGGCCCCTATTGGTGGTATATCATAGGTATAAGGAGTTATAATGTAAAGGAAACTCGGTCGGGGAGAACAATGTGGACTTGTAGGAGAGGCTGTAGGGGGTGGGCCGCGTCGGGCACACAAGCCATCCTGTAGTGCGTGCCAGAACAGAGAATTCTGGCCACAAAAATGGCCTCCTAGGGTGATCCGAAAGTGCCGAGATCATTTGGCCTAAGCCAAACCAAGTTGGGTCAGTCGAAAAATATCGGGTCGGTTGGTTGATGGGTTGTGTCTGGTCTGATGGGTTGGATCGGCCCCGGACCAGAGCCGAGTAAGATCTTTTCAGAAAAACAACTCTAACTTTCAACCCATGTATCTTTTTGATGTGATGTTTCTGGAATTGGTACCTTGTCTATGATTACTTCCATTTGAGATACTCTACGTTACTTTTGTGACATATTAACAATGAACTAATGGATCTAAATATATGTTCTATTAGAACATACGAACTATGAGAATTATCCTGTGGCTGGCTATGACTTAGTGACTACGTGAATTGGGGGCTTCATGAACCATAGATGCTCCAAGTGACATTGACACTCCTTGAACCATTGATGCTGCTTATTCCATCAGATCTCTGTACAATATTGGCGCTCTATGTGCCACTGATTCTTTGTGCTATATTGACGCTTTGGGCACTAAAGACACTCCATGGGCCATAGACGCTCCATGAGTCATGGAAACTATGAGATCTATGGACTAAAAATGAAAATCCTTCTCATTGTAGTTTAGACTTATATCAGCATGAGATAATAGTATTTATTGTACATCGTATCTTTACTTTGTGGTGTACATTGTGTGTTTCCTTGTGGTGTACATCATGTTTCTCATTTTCGGGGTACATAATTTATTTATTAGTAGTATTTCCTTTCTGTTTTAGGAGTGTCCTAATGAGTATTTTTGTACTCACCCATGTACTGGAGTTTCCTGCATGTGTTTTGACTTGTGCAGATGGTTGACACCTTGATATAGTTTTGGGTGGACCAGGACCATGACCAATTGGTCCTTAGAGGGATTAGATAGATTTGATGTGATCCTATAAGTTTAGGCATATTTCTTACACCTACCCTTCAGGTTAGTGTTTTCCATGGATGAGTTTCAAGAACATGTCCATTCACTGGAAACGCAGTTTCTTTTGGAGGGCCTATATTCTATCACTATTTACATTAATATTTTCATACTTTCATACTCTTTTTTTGGTATATTATTATATTCATTCATTGTTTACTTCATGTTTTTTATTTTCATCATTTTAAGCTAGGAGGTGTGGTTCTGTGTACATTTACATAAGAAAATCCCTCCAATTCTTTAGATATTCCTTTTCGGTACTAGTCACCTTCCCATGTCATGTTAGAGACATGGTTGGCGTATTCATAGCATGGGACCCTCTGGGATGAGTCATGAAATTGAGAATTAAACACATCGGCATGTAGAGATTTCTAGTATAACGTATTCACACATGACATTATCATTTCATTAATTGGTGTAACGTTATGGAATTGGTGAAGTGTCTAGTCTGTGTATGATATTTATTATTCTTTAATTATTTTCCTTTCTTTTAAATTCTAATCATTGAAATTGTAATTTTTCATTGATGTCAATATAATGACAATTTCCCATAGTTAATGGATCACTGATGAATTACTCAAGTCGTCACATTCTATGAGTCATCAATTTGAAAATTTGATTTTCATGGAGATTATTGATGAATTCTTATTGATTTTTCTACTTGACATCAGATTTCATGGTTTAACTATTCACCTGGTAAATCAGATGACTTTATATTTTTTTCTATAGTCAATTATATGTATCAATGGTGATACATTGTTTAAAACAATGGTGATAGTTTTTTTAACATTGAAGAAGTTCATTATAATTTATAAACCAAAAATAATAATGGAATTAAATAAGTCCATTGAATATTTAATTACTAATGCTAACAATGAATAGGATCAATTGAAGGATATTCATATATATATTATTATGAGAAGGTTTTGGAAATCAATATATGGTTTTTTATATTATTATATTACATATAATTTTTCTCTATATTGAAGGATATTTACATGAAAATATTCTAACCAGTGGACCATGCATTGAATGGATTTATCTATACTATTTTAGGACCTATTATGGTCAACAATACCCAAGG
Organism: Viscum album; assembly: GCA_963277665.1. Classification (NCBI taxonomy): domain Eukaryota; kingdom Viridiplantae; phylum Streptophyta; class Magnoliopsida; order Santalales; family Viscaceae; genus Viscum; species Viscum album. The sequence continues at coordinate 1,255,676,056 of OY728141.1, forward strand.
AATCCATCTAGGGAATCCCTAAAGGCAACACGAGTTGGAACTAGAGTGTGACCACATTGAGAGAACACATAGCATAGGTGGTCCATAGTGTGGGGCTGTACAATGGTATAGAGACATGTTACATGGTGGTACCATAGGGGAAATGGATTTATGGATGGTCTGTGGCATCGTTTGATAGATATATTGTGTATGATTTCAGTAGAGGTTTCGATATGGAATGTGTTATCACCATGTAATATTAATCCCTGATTTGAAAAGATGGAAATTTCACTAGCCACATGATCAGGCTGATCTGAGTAGTTCGATCACTCGAGTATAGCATCACATATCATTAGCCACATTAATTTCTCTAGTATGATAATTATTTTTATGCAACACCACTCTTTATTGAATCAAGGATTTCATGTTTTTTCAATCATCATGATAAAGAAAGAATGAATTTTTATGATTGAACAGAGATCGTGCATGAAATTACACCCTTCATGCATGTGATGAACAAGAAGGATGAAATCACATTTTATAAATAAAAAAATTAGCAAAATAGGATGCTGATTACATGGTATATGAAATATTAGAAGAAAAAAGGTACATATCCCTTCTCTCATTTATGAGATGAGACCACCACAATGGGGAAAGTGAACTCATAAAAAAATGACATGTTTTGGTCCAAAACATAATTATTTTTTTAAGAATTATAATATAATATATTTTTATCATGAGTGGAACATAAAAAATCCATGAAAATTTTAATTTATGTGACAATTCAGCCAAAAAAGGCAATGATCCTAGTCTATAAAAGGAGGGTCACCACGCCCAAAATGATTAATATCATTTGTACAATTCAAGATATATCTTTTTCTCAATAAATAATAGCATCCACGAGCCTCCATTTCAATGATCTGAAATCATTTTTATGTGAACCTAGGATGATTTTAGAATAAATGGAGTCTCATTAGCCTTGTCAACATCATGATGGATAAGTACCACACTATGTATTAAGAAGAATAATCACTACAAGATTATTAATATTGTTCACACACAAATTATTATTCATGAAGATATGATACCTTGAGCTTCTCCTTTATTCAATTACTGTCATTATTAATTTTGATGAACTAGCTCTGATATGCATTAATAAGACATTCATAAAGAATAATGCTTTTTCATAAACTGGTTTTCTAAAATGAGTATAACTTAATACCTGGTTTGAATGTAGAGGTAGGTCTGTTTAGTTTCACATTAATTGAGAAATCAATAGTAGGTGGTTCAATATTCTGTTCACATGATATAGTGAACATAACTGATGTAAAGTGCATCCATGAAATATATTTTACATGAAGTGAGTGTCACTGAACCTACAAGAATATGATTATGTGATGAAAACAAATCGTACATGCATTGATACAACACATAAAATATTTTAATGAAACCATATAAAAATAAAAATATAATTATTTCATTATTTCACTAGTTTACTAGAGAATTTCCATGGAATAGTTTCATGGTGTCAATATCAAACTAACATTGGATTTCATGTAGATTGGTTAAGGCTAATATATCATCGAATTTGGAAGAATAATCCTCCAATGTACATGATTAACTAAAAAGTGGATATTGAACTATATTCCAAATTTCATGGTTATTGGATCAGAAAAATGATTCTACATACACTATTTAACTTTTTTTCAATGTGAAATAATTACTATTATTCCTCATAAAGATTGTTTGTATTAATTTAAATAACAAAAATTAATTTCGTGGGTCTAGGAAAATAAGAATAAGATGAATCAGTGCGATCACTTTTCCACTAAAGAATAAAATGATCATTAAATTGTCACTCTATTACATATTACTATGTGTCAAAGATTATAGACAGAAGAACAAGTGGATAGACAATCTATACTAAATTAATTATCATTTGGGTTAGGTAGAATATGGTTAATTAGTAAATAACATATTAATATTGGTTTTGGATGATACAAGAATAATTTAGTGAAGATTTTAGTTGGATGCTAGGAATAACAAAGAGGTAATTATTTCCTAATATTGTGCAAGTAATAAAGTGAATAATAAGTAAGTGGAAGAAAAAATATGTGTAATAAAAACCACCAACATTCTTAACATGTGTAAGAATTTATTTATGTTACAAATGAAATCATCAATAAGTACAATACTCTCTTCAAATGAATTATCAAGATCTAACCAAGTGCTTTAAAATAAGTAATTCCAATTAACTATAGTGGATTTAAAGATAATTGGTATTTAATACATGCTATAAAATCACTCAAACGATTACATTCTAGTGGTTTTGTGAAAAGTATCATTTCCACAACATGTTTATGAAAATCTACTCTTAATGTGTAGCGAACCTTATAAAAACCTAATGAGATATTCATTACATCATTCAAATAATTGCATGAAGTTGGAAAAATATAATAGGACCATCAATATCCTAACATTTCTAGAAGTTAACGAGATAAAAATTAATATATGGATTAAAAAATCCCCAATAATAAATCATCCCCCTTTAGTGTTAGGAATATCCCAATATGTTCCTTTCAAGTGTAAATAGAGCTAATGACCTCCTCTCTTGGATTTTCACAATTAAGTTTATCAATTTTGAAGATTTTTTTTTTCAAGATTCATAAATGAATCTTATTTTTGTTAGGATTCGGTTACCTCTAAAAATTGTTATATATCTTCTAATAAAAATGATGAAAATATAAATTAAAGATGATAGGATGATAAATAATAAGTCCCTCTAGTCTAAATGAGAGGTAGGACACGTTTTTACATTCAATAGAAATGATGAAGACATATCATTCATGGAATGTATTGATCATGTGGATCATTTCTCTACCAATAAGACAGATAAACATCTTACCTCTAGTGATCAAGTTGTAAGGGTTTGTACATTTGTAAACATTCTATAAGATAAATAGTATTTTAGAAGTGATGTAGTACCCTCGGTTTCCGATATATAACCCTTACTTGAAGCTTTTCACGGTTTTAATGTTAATGGTGATGAATGCGAGTGTCAAAAGAACATTGAATGATGTTTTGAGGTAAAGTGGAAGTTGCACAGACGGTGCACGGTTTCCCAAAACCATGTGGCAAAAACGTGTGTAGATGGTCTTAGAGGTAGTAGCTTCTGCATGGGTGGTACAAAATTTCCCTAACCATGTGGCAAAAATGTGCGTGGAGGGTCTACTGAGGTAGTGGTCAATGCATGTTTAGTGCACGATTTTTCAAACCGTGCGAGAAAACCGTGTGGGCACATAAATGAGATCCTTAAAAAGTGGATCTCACTCGTTTCTGCCTCTTAGTGTATCGTTTTCCATATAAGTGGCCATGAATCGGCATATTTATTCTGCTAAGGTCCAAAAGTGTTCTCCCATTGTTCCGGAGTCGTTCTGAATGATTATCTTGGATAATAGAAGCCGTATTCTTTAGGTATGTGATCATTTTTTATCATTCTTGTTCGGTTTCATTGTTCTACATAGATCTACAAATCCTCTTCTCTCAGATTCTTAGATATATTCCTGTTATGAGTAGATCTATGTGTGTGGAATCCAAATATTATGTGATTGGGTCTTGGTCTTTCTAGGAGAAGAGATTTACATGGATCTACTTCCCCTCTTCTCTCCTCTCCTCTCATCTTATTAGAATTGATTGGCTTAGATTCAAATCGGTTTATTTGAATAGAATTGTTTGTGAAAAGTATGGAATAAATCTCTATTAGTGGTGATTTATGGTTTAAATGAAATTTTGATATCATAGTGATTTATTGTGCAATGTGATGTGGCTTCTTGAATTTAAAATGATGATTTTAAATTTCCAATTTTCTTGATTTTTAAGTGGTTTGATGAAAAATAGGTTTCCAATAAAATGGGTGTTTTATTGAAAAGGCTTGGTATTGTAATGACTTTTATTGATTTTGTTTTCAATAAAAATGTAGTTTTATTTAGGTGGTTTGGAATGGAAATGGGTTGGTATTTAAATGGTTTGGACTGAAATGGATTAAAAAAGTGTTTTATAGAAGGGGTTGTTTTGGCCTGATTTTTGGGAATATGTGGTGTGTCTTCATGTAGAATGCATGAGGCTTGGTTGAAATATGACATTGTGCTCGATGCCAAACATTTAATGGCACATGGTAAATTTATGTACGAGGTTTGGTCAGAATATGACCTTCTGCTCAGTTCCAAACTAGTAATGGAACATAGGAAATAATTACTTTTGACTACATGGTATATTAACAAGAAACCACTCATGAGTATGCAACTGTCATAACGTATCATGCATGGTCAGTTGCATGGGTTTGTGAAATACTTGGGAATGCCAAAAAAGGGGATTTTCTGAAATGGTTCTAAAGCATGTATAATATTTTTTCATGGAAAATAACTTGTTGGAAAACATGGTTTCAATTGCACTTGTATGCTATTAGTATAAATGGTTTGGAAACATGTTTATATTTAGTTATAAACTATTTTTGAGAAATTTTTTTATATGAAATGTTTTATATAATTGAGGATATATTTTCTATCCTAGTGGAATGATTTGGGACATCATTGGGGAAATCATACTAATTTTTATACTCACCCCTTCTTTGGCACTTTGGTGCTTTGCAGATGCTATTTTCAGGGAGATGGGCAAAGGTAACACTTCCCATGTTTTTAGTACTACCTCGTGATGATTGGGGTTGTTCGGTTATTATGCAGCTTGGATCTTGTGGAGTATGGAGTCTTGGTGTCTTTTGAGAGTCTTGAGTTGTTTATCCGTTGGGTACTTTGATATTTGGTTTGGTTTTCTTTTTTGTGCACATTGATGTGGTTTGACATAAATGAAATTGTTTAGCTGTATTTCTTTTGTTCACGCATCATATAGTGAGTGTTGGTTGGTTGGTTTATTGGTTTATTTCTTAAAAGGGTAAATCGTCCCCCACATGTATTTGAAACACTTTGGCATTTATTTCCAGCCTTTGGCGTCTTGGTGATGTCTCTTAAGGCCTAGCTATGACTCATTTCACTCTCAATCTAATGAGAATTTGCAGGTCATTACATGTGATGATGGTGATAAATATAAATCCTATCATGAATCTTTAGTTGATATAATAGGGGGTTTTATAAATGGTTTTCTTGATGAAATATAATCCATTTTTTGAGTCTTTTAACGTATTTATTAATAGATCACAAAACTAGAAGGGGAAGTTGATGTTTTTTATAATGGATTTATATAAAAAATTATGGAATTATTGATGTTCTATTGGACAGTTTTAACGAATGAAATGGAAAAGAGGCAACATAAAAAATTCCCTCTAAATTAATCGAAAATTCAAATATAAATATAGTTTTAATAATTATTTAGAATAAAATATCCCTTACTTGGAATAAAAGTTTAAGAATATCATTAATGTAAAGGGATCTCAATTTTAATAAGAATCCATGTAGAACAAGGAACATGAATCTTGGATTAAAAAATATGCAAACCTAGATGATGTTGAAGTTGAATGAATGAAATAGGTTATTGAAGAAAAGATTATTATGATTGAATATCTGAAAATCATCCTCCAAATGAAAATTCTATATTTAGATGTTCAATTTTACAATCATGAGAAGAAATTCATATTGCATTTGATAATAATATCTTGAAATCTTTTATTGTTTTGTATGAAGTATTGGAGGAGAAGTGTGTACCATATAGATAATCATGTATTAATTCATCTAATCTTTTTATTACAAATAGTCTAGATTTTGAAAAAATGTTGGAATATGTTTGGATGAAGAATGTGGATAAGAATCTAAACTCCGAGAATGTGATGAATATGAATGAAAATATGGAATATTGTTCCCCAAAAATAAGTAAAATAATAAATGGATAGAACAATCATATATATAATATTTATTAAGATAATGGTTTGTAGGTGAATTTTTATATTACAGCAGGTTTTACAATAGTGCATGAGATTTTCCATACAATCCTCCAAATGAAAAAATATAGTGGAAGGCAATTTCAATTGGATGAAATGAAAAGATGAAGAATAAAAATCTGAAAGTGCATAACAATATAATTAATGCAATCATATTTGTAATTATTGATATCATATGTGATGTATGCAATGGAAGTGGTCATGCGGCTGGTACATGTACATATCTCGATGTATCTAGTGGTGATAATTATAGATGATCATAAATTTAGTCTAGGAATGATGAAGAAAACATAGGAAGTAACTGGAATAATTTTGTTAACACCGACTCTCAGAAGAATATTCTATGAAGTAATAGTGATAGTAACTTCTATTATCAATTAAATAATTTGATCAAATTTGAATCCTCCAAAAAACTGATTATAAAAATCACATCAGTAATAATAAAGCTTGCTGAATCTAAAAACTTTTTTTCACAGTTCTTAAATAAATTTTATTTATTGGATACATTAATTGAATAGAATGCGGAAATTATATGATTCCAATTATAAGGAAATTTAAAAGTGAAATTAAAATATCTTAGAAGTTGAAGAAAAATTGCATGAGTTTTTCTACCAAAAGGGAATTATTGTGTTAAATAAATTTTTTTCTGAGTGGTTTATGAACAATTGTCCATTTTCAAAAGAATCAATAACCCTTATATGAGAAAAAAGAAATCGCCTGTAAGAGGAGAAATAAATTATCATTTCTAAAGGCTGTTAAAATATCCATCACAATATAGAAGAATATGTGATGAAATAAATTATATCAAACATAAATTAAAACATATTTTTGATTCCCAACCATGTAGACAAGAACAAAAAAAACATGGGTGAGAAAAAAAACTCAACATTGTTGATCTAATTGATGAAGAAATGATGACCCACTTTATTCCCTTAATATTGTGTATTTTTTATTTTTCATATAGTGATGTAAATTTGTGGTGAAACATGTTATAAGTGGAAGAACCTTATAAGTAGATGCTACTATTACTTTATGATAGAAAAACTGATGAAATCACCATCCTTGAATAATTTCCCAACTGGTATTCAAATAAAAATATTATAGTGGATCATCAATGATGAATATGAAGAATATGATTCCCTATTTTTTAATTCTATGATAAAGAATATGCTATCTTATCTTTTTCTTATTTTTTGTAACATGATGAACAGGTATTCGAGAAGATGACCCATGGAAGAGTTTTGAATGTCGTATAATAAAGACTATCAAATGTTGACGTTCATTTTTTTGCATTCTCCATACAATAATTTATTAATGAGATCCACCATTATAAAGTTGATGTGATGTGATTCCCTTAAAGGTGAGACAAATGATAAGGTTTATTGAATCATTACTTCAGATGGTATCAAATCCGACTATTCTGAAAATTTCATAATGTTCATGTAAATGGAAATTTAATATCACTCTTGTCCTCTCATCCTTGGTTACTCAAAACAAATATCATTTTACAATGGGTGATTAAATGATTTTATCATTGAAATAATCAAAAATGATGTTCCCCAAGGTCACTTATCATTCCTATTTCACTTGAATATTTTTGATCTTATTTTTAAAGTGAGTGTTGGAGATTCGGGTTGATTTTTATAAAAAATCATCTCACATTTCTTTTTTTCATACAAAGATGTAATTGAATAATCTATGAAGATATGTATTTGAGTTCTCATTTCATGAGTTATAATGTTCATTAAAAATGGATAGATTTTGTGTATAAATTAATTTTTTTTGTTTTCTACCCCAAGCATTTCTCAAGTAGACATAGATAGAAATTATGGATGACAAATTTCTTATGTATAGTGTAATACCCATCTCCCATGAACAGTGGATTTCCTATCAATAATGTGTTGATAATGTTAAAATATTTTTTCTGAAGGAAATAGTAGAGGTAATAAAATAATACACATATCGACATATTCATTTGGGAGAGAACATTGATGGTATTGCCAAATAATAAATAGGGAAATATTGAAGAGACCAATTTCTTGATGAGTTTTATTTAATTTAAATAATTTTCATTGGATATCAATGGTGATCAAGGATATAACAATATTTTATTTATTTTAATATGATTAATATGATCCATATTTAATGGATATTGTATAAATTTGTAAAGTATTTAAATTACAAGAATCTTTTTTCTGGAAAATAAGATTCATAGTGATTCATGGGGAGTTTATTTGAATTCTTTAGATAACATTGGATTTTTTGGTTGACTAATTATAAATGTAAATTATCATATTTTTGAAATGGTTTTATGCTAGAATAAATAATAAATGGATCAATATTGTTTACAAAAATTAGGAATGTTGTTCTAGTATTTATGATGTTATTTAAAATTATTATTCCCAAAATTATAGAAGAATTTAAAAGGCCACAAAATGTTTTATTATTGAATTTGAACCATTGAGGATCTCACTTGAAGGATTTTTATATCCTAATTTTCCTGAGAAGGCTTTGGCTATGCATTTTTCTGATGAATTTTTAATAATTATATTTCATTGATTTTTTCTAAATACTGCCAAATATTTACGGAAAAAATAATCCCACCAGGGGACCAGATCATCCCAAGGCTGAAATGATATATTGTGGGACATATAAATATCAACCAAGGATAGTGAAACATTTGAGGGATTAATGGTAGAATGAGTGGGCACCGTCATGTTCCTTTATAGGGATCTTTTGTAGAATAGGTTGCAACATCATGTAGGGTTGCACAATGGTATAGAGAAGTGGTATATGGATATACTATAAGGGAGTAGATTTTTGGACTTTCTACTATATCAGTTTATTGATATATTATTGACTAGTTGTTCGGAGGATTATATGTGGGGTGTAGGTTCAACTGTGTATTTTTCAGCCATCGTTAAAATGATGGTCAATTTTTTTGGTCACTTGATATGGCTCATCTGATTTGTGTGGTCGCTCAGGGACATCACCCCCACCTTCTTCCATCCAAGAATATCTTGAATTCAAGTGTTTTTGATGAATTTTAAATCTCTATATAACCTATTCCTATATGTTTTATCTATCATAGTGATAATTGTTTGAAGAATTTTCCATATCCAACCACGATCATGTTTGAAATTACATATTGCATGCATGCTGAAAACTCAAATAATGAACTCACCTCAGATGAATTATATTGTTAGATAAAAATTATACTATGTATGTGGTATGTTTTAGATTAAAATATATAAGGAATGTTATCATATTATCGTGCATGTTATGCTCTCACAAAAAGCTAAACATGACCTCATAAAAAAGTTTAATGGTTTGATATGTATCTAATATCTATATTTGAAGAATTCAAATACAATATCTTTATGTCTTGAATGTGTTATCAAAATCGATTCGAATGAGTGAAATGGGTGGAGAATTAATTAAATGATGATTTGATCCTCAGCCTATATATGATAAAAATTAAGCCAAATAAGTTTTATACCACTTGTTATATTAAATATCACTCCTTTTATCTGTATAATAAATCCTCTACCAGTTTCCATTAATGTCACATAAATGAAATATTTTAATGTTAAATTTCATTTAATTTCCTTTCATTCTTTTTTTGCGAGTCTTCCAAGATTTTATGGAGGAATGGGTGATTTTGCATCAATTGGGCCGAGCCGTGAGCCCAATTCCAGATTTAAAAATAAATTTTTATTCAATTATAGCTCTATTATTTTTGAACATTTTACATTCATTCCAATTCTTAATTGTCATTGTCTAACCTATTAATAGCACCATATTATTTTGGACCATTTAGGAATCCATAATCATGGTGGATATGGGTTTTTATTTAAGGGATTGGGCCTGCCGGAAAGCCCATTTACTACATTAAAAATATCTTTTTTTAGTTTTTAATATCTCATTAATTATTTTCATTTTTTCAATAATTCCCACTCTCACCCAAGCCCATGTACCAGATGTGCGCCCCCATGCTCTTCTACCCCTATTTGGAGCTCGGTTTTATCGCGAATATGGATTAATCTTCTCTGATGATCTCAAATCGACTAGATTTAAAGAGGTAAATTGATTATTTAATTACTCCTTCATTAATCACTATTTTACCCCCATTCTTCTTCATAAATGATCACTTAAACCTTTTTTAAATCGTTTTTTAATTTTTGGATATTTGGAAATTCAGATACTGGTGAATTCGGGGTGATTTCTTAAATATTTCTCAAGGTAAATGATTTATTCTTTGATTCTTCTTTTTTCTTTAGGGTCTCCTCCCTAGTTCATTATGTTCTAAAATGTCCTGAAGTTAGGGTTCGAACCTAATATTTGATTTGGTGTTTTTGGACAAATATTGTGGTCTAGAGATGGATATATCTTCCTTGTGGTGCGGCGGTGGTGCGATTGATGTTCTTCACCAAGTTTTGAGGGATTCTACACTTTCGGTAGGTGGTTCCATGTGTAAAAAATTATTGATGACTTAGCATGATTCATTTACTCATTTTTTATTTTCCTCATATGTTGGGTGTGGTACAAAACTTGTTTTTTATTGATTTGGTTATTTTTTTAATTTTTTATTTACTATTTAACTTGAAATTGTCTGTTTTCATGTGTAACTCATGGGGTATTATTTGGACGTATTTCGTAACATATTTAGTTTGTTTACTAAATTTTTTTTGGCCCAAAAATTATATTTTGGTAATGTATTAGTCTCATGTGGACCTTGGAAGGTGGTTTTGGAAAAGTATTGTTGTGTAAAACATTGTTATACTTCTTGAGTGCATTTTATGAAAATTAGTGTTTTCATTTGTATCTTCTGTGGTATTATCCATGGTGATTTTATAACACTAGAAAGTTGTTTAATAAAAGTATCTAGGGTTTACAATTATACTTTGGTTGCATTTTTGTGTGGTTTTGTCCTTGAAATATGGTTTTGAAATGAGTTTTATGAGCAAAGATTGGGTATACTCTTTGGTATTGTTTTATGAAAGATTTGAATTATTTAATGATTTACGAATGTGGTGAAACCATATTAGGAAAATATTTTTGACTGTTTATATTTTGAAATGGTACATTTTAAATGTTTGAGGTGCTGTTTTGTGATGTGATCCATCTTGGAAATGTTTTACAAAAATTATTGAAATATTTACTAAATTCGGTAACTGATGTGAAAGTGGTGTGTCTTGTTTTGTGTGAGTGTGATGTGAAAAATGGTTTTTGGTTATCAAAAAGGGTATTATGTAACATGTGAGTGGGCTGTTATGTTAGTTTTAATATGATGGAATGGATTTATAAAATTGTTTAATTGATTTTTGGAAGTGTTAAAGAAATGTGTAAAGTGATATGGGCGATTTTGGTGCGAGTCGGATTTCAAATCAACTTGAATAAAATGTGAACATTTCTGACTTCTGTGGTATACATGTGGGCTGTTTGGTTAATGTTTTCTGAGTAAATGATATTTTCATATGAAAAGTATATTTCCTGACTTGTTGAGCTTGTTTGAGCACAAAGGAAAACCCAGGTATCTTGGTGGGAGGACGTGTACTAGTGTGCTAGTGAATCTGTGGGGTTTGGACTCAGATTCACATAGCATGATTGATGTATAAATCACTAACTAAAAAATGATTATGATGATTAGGGGCCGCTGGGTTATGGGTATTTTCCATAATAGTGGATCGTGCACAAGAACAAATATTTGTGATGGTTACTCTCACCGAGATACAAGGTACCTGGGACCCACAATGAGCCAGTGCCTAGGGGTTATTTCATATTGCTTGTGCTCATTAGATCCTTTATACATACAATCTTCATATGGTATATTAGACTGGAAATTCAGTATATTTATCATTTATTTTAAATTTGTTGATTCTTTAAATTATACCACTTGAAAAGTGATGTTTTTTTATGTTTCATCTTTTAGATATTGTAACTAGAAATTACATGTTTTTGAAAACATTCATGATTTTTGTCATCGACTGTTTATCGCATGGAATCTCTTAGTAGTGGTATCCTAATGGGTATTTTCTCACACCATACTTACAGACATGGGTGTATATAGACATGGTTATTTTATTTCACAAGTTGGGTACTGTTTTTAGTTCAAGTGGTTCAGGTTTCTAGCAGGTCCTTGGTGGTGATGTCTTATGGAGAGGTCTTGATGGCGATTCCCCTTTCCATGAGGTTCTTGGGATGTTTACTTTTGATTTTTACCCTTCTTATAGTCTTGTTGTGTTTTTATATAATATGTTATTCAGTTATGAATTTTTGAAAAAGATAGTTGGGTTTCAAAAATACAGATTCATTTTATTGGATTTTATTGGTTGTTTTAAGGTTATAAACTAGGGTAAATCATTCCCAATTATAATTCTAAGATACCTAGAACTTCTGACATCCCATTGGGATCGGGAACACCCTTTGGGCCATGTCTTTGGCCGGGGTTGGTGCTAGTTTTTTTGGCGACCAGATCTGGTTCGTGACAAAATGGTATGAGAGGAGGTTCTCTCAATTTAGGTCACGTTATTTGGGGAACAGTCGGGATAGTCTAGAGTTATAATTTTTGGGAATTGATATTTTTGTTATGGGTATTGTTCCTAATCACCACACCTCATGACGAGATTTGAATCACCAGGTGAAGTCAGGATTTATATGAGTCCTTTGGATTTCCTGGATTGATGAAGATTAGGGGAAATGTAAAGACTGTTCGGTTAATGGTCTCGATGAGATCCCAAGGCCTTGAAAGCCATGTGGAGCTGAGTATATTCACTAGAAAGAATCTCTATGATGGTGAAGTAATTGTAATATGGCTGCCACCCATATGTCCAAGTCACTGACTAAAACTAGTTTCATATCAGATTGTCTTGTGTTCTTTAGTTTTGAAATCATGGAACATTGGTTTTAAAGTGACTTGGTTTTATGATGTGTAATGATTTTGTGAAATAATTCTCTAATAAAGAGATAATGGTCAAATTTTGGAAAATAGAGAACTAAATTTTCAGAATTATATTAGAATGGAATATGGTGTGTTTTCACCTTTTTTAAAATCATGAACTATGTCAACAATGGTTTTTGAAAAAGTGTTTCCAATAGAGTTTTCTAAACTACAGAAAGGTGTTTTAATGGGATGGGAGGTTTTTAAATTAATGTTAATAACTTGAAAGTGAATTATCATTGGAATGATTTTTTCTTTCTAAATATATTTTTAATGCGGTAATTTGGGTTCAATTTCGTGGTTTACGGTCTTAAGAAAAAAAGGAAGAGTTGGTTGATTGTTTTTGTTTTGAAAAGTGGAAGGAGTTTTTGTATTAAGCTTTTTTATTTTCATGAACAACCAAATGCTTGGGGTTATATGGGATAATTAATGGTTAATTTCATGACTGTATGTGTGTTGGGATGTATATGTGGAGGATGCCTAGATTGGAATGAAAACATTCATGTGTGGGGCCCACAAGGTTCCATTGGGGGATACGCTAACTACTGAACCATTTGTTTTCAATGAAATAATTTGAAAATAAAATATTTATTTCTTGATGAGTGGCTTGGTATGGTATTTATTTTTTGTTTTTGGAAATGTTGATGTTGTGGAATGTTTTGAGTCTAAGAACCCATCTTGTTTGAACAATGTTTTGGTTTTCTTCTTGGACAGTACGCTAGGTTAAAAGGTTGGTTAGTGGTCTCCTATGAGAATATTTTGGAAAGCCTTAATAGTGTTTCCCCTCTTCTTTTTGGATATCATTGAGGTATGTCTTGAAAAATGGACAAGTTGGTTGGGTCCTTGGGTTCTCTCGTTGGATTAGGTACGCCCCCATTAAGGGTTAGTGCACAACTGAAGTGCATCCTATGTTGTTTTGGAATTTGAAGACCTTCCAGTTGATCAATATAAGGAATCTTTTTCAGGATATTTTTAGATTGAGACTACACCCACTCGTTTCATGGATTGTTTTATTTCTTCTTATAGTGGTAGAGTGACCATGGAAGTTTGAAAGGGAATTTAGTTTATTACATTTCCTGATTTACCGACGGTGGAAGTGGTATGGGGTTGTTAGAATGGATGAGTATCTGGATGGTGTCTAAGAGGTCCTATTTGTCCTTCGTAGTCTCTTTGAAGAAGGAGTTCACGTTATTCTACCAGTCTGGGAAATCTGGTCATGTGAATATAATGTGTCCACTTTTTAGAATTTTGTTTTTTTTTTATGTTGTATAAGGTCCCTCTCCATGTGTTGTTTATATCATTTGCCATGGTCTTATTTGGTGATTCATTGTGATGTCATGTGCTTAATTGACCGTAAAGGTGAATGTCATACAATCTTTTGAGAGTCCGTATTTTGTTGGGAGAATTTCTCCCTTGGAAAAACATCAAAATCCTCCATTTTAGAGGAATGTGAGTATATGTGTTCTTTATATCAATTATTTCTCACCTAAAGAAACTAGGTGTGATGTGTGTGAATCTTCTATGCCCTTGATTTAGTGAAATATCGGGTTAGGGTAAAGTGTGTCTGGAATGTGTCATGTCTTGGAAATATTCTCGTGGATTGCAGTGTAGTTGTTGGGGGCACTGAAAGTAGAAATCTCGTTTAGGGGAGTTTCCAAAGCCTAACTGCGAGACCAAGGATGCTTCAATCGTTTGAACACCTTCCATAGGACTCGGAGAGAGGATGGCTCATATTCAGGGGAAATATCAGGGTTGTTTAAACCCTTGTACAATGTCAGATCCTATGTATGAATGATAGGAAGAGTTTAACACTTTTTTTTCATCATCTTTCTTCTGTTGTTCCCATTCGGTGGAAATTGGTGGAGGGCCTTGTACCCATGTCATCACCAAATGTCATTCCCTCCACCTTTGGTTTCCATTGAGTCATTAAATAATGGTTAGAAATTTCGATAGATGTGTTAAGGATATAGTTTTTTCACCATTAGTAGTGGTTGTGTGCTAAGAAGCCATGCAGAAAGAATGATTTGCATACTTTGTTCATGGTTACCCAAACTATTGGGACAAACCTTGCACCCTTCACAAATCATGAATTTTTTTGGGCCTTTCTGTGTCAGCGTATGCTTTTCGGTTAACATGTTTTGTTTTTATGGTGGGAAAACCCACTATGATTCTCATGTATGTTCCTTTGTAAACATGGATTTTAATTCTACACTTTGTACTAGGGATTCTGTTCATGCCTCCCCTTGTTAGTGTCATGTTCATGTCTCGGAAAAATATAAGTTGTCTATTATAGTGGGGTGCCTATTTGTGTCCCCCCATACCAACACCTCTTATTTATCCATCGTCTAAGCTTAGGGGTAGGTAGACATGTTTGGAACTATCTAATTACTAAAATCATTCGTTAGTAAATGTTGGGATTGGAGAGCTCCCAATGGTTTAGTGAAAGTAAGGTAAGTGTAACCTTATTCGATGTTGTGGTTCGTTTGGGTGAATTTCTTGAGTCCTGTTCAGATAGTGTTTGAAGTTTTTTATTTTGGGATAAAGTATTAATGTGATTGATCATTTTTGTAAACATGTGTGTGTTTTTTCTGTGAGAGTAGTCCTTCCTTAATTTATCACTAGAGGTATTTTTTCCATTGGGAGTGAATGTTGGCAAAGATGTACATATTGGATTATCGATTGGATTTGGTTTTTGTATTTGGACTTGCTATGGATTTTCATGGATGGAATGTTTTCATGGTGGAGATAATTGTCACATACATGACATATCTTAAAGATAAATTTAATTTAATTTCCATTAATGCATTTTTTGGGAGTTTGTCAAACTTTTATGGTGAAATGGGTGAGTTTTCATGAATTTGGCCAAACCGTGAGCCCAATTCCAGATTTAAAAATAATATTTTATTCCTTTATAAATCATTCATTTTTCAACATTTTTGATCAATTTCAATTCATAATTGACATTATCTGACCTATTAACACCACCATATTTATTTGGACCATTTAAAAATCCATAATCATGGTGGATAAGTGTTTTTATTTAAAGAAATTGGGCCTGCCAGAAATCCCATTTTCATCATTAAAAATAAATTTTTTAATTATTAAATGTATCCTTAATTATTTAGGTTTTTTTATTGATTCCAACTCTCACCCAAGACCATATACCCAATGTGTTCCACCATTCTCTATTACCCCTCATTGTAGCTTGGTTTCATCGCGAATATGGAGGAATCTTCACTGACATTATCAAATCACCCTGATTTGAAGATGTAAATTGATTATTTCATAACTCCTTCATTTCACACTCTTTTTCCCCCATCCATTTCCTAAATTATCTGTTTTTCCTTTTACAAATCTCTCATGAATGGTTGTCTTTTTAAAAATTCATATACTAGTGTATTTTGGGTGATTTATTCAATATTTTTCAAGGTAAGTGATTCCTTCTTGTTTTCTTCCTATTGTCTTAGGGTTTCCTCACTCATTTATTATGTTCTAAAAAGTCCAGAAGTAAAGGTTCAATCCTAGGATTTTATTTGGTGCATTTTTGTTCAAATATTGTGGCTCAGGGATGGATTTATCTTCTTTGTGGTGCGGCGGTGGTGTGGTTAATGTTTTTCCCCATTTTTACACTTTCGGTAGGTGGTTCCATGTGTAAACAATTTTTGATGCTTAGCTTGTTGAATTTACTAATTTTTCATTCTTCTCATATGTTGTCTATGGTGAGAAAACTATTTATGATTTATTTTGTTATATTTTTAATTTTATAGATACTTTTTAACTTGTAATTGGGTGTTTTCTTGTGTAACTCGTGGGGTATTTTTTGGTTGTCTTTCATAACATATGGAGTTATCTTACTAAATATTGTTTGGCTATAAAATTATGGTTTGGTAATTTATTAGTGTCATGTGGGCATTGGAAGGGGGTTTTGGAATAGATTTGTTGTGTAAAACAATGTTATACTTCTAGAGATCATTTTATAAAAATTGGTGTTTTCATTTGTATAATTCATGGTATTATCCATGGTGATTTTATAACACATTAAAGTGGTCTTATAAGGTTCTCTAGCGCATCCAATTATACATTGGTATTGTTTTGGTGTGGTTTTTTCCTTGAAATATGGTTTTGAAATGGGTTTTATCAGAAAATATTGGGTATACTATTTGGAATTGTTTTATGAAAGATTTGAATTATTTAATGATTTATGTAAGTTGAGAAAACATATTGGAAAAATATTTAGGAGTGTATATATTCTCAAATGGTACATTTTGGATTGTGTATATTCTGAAATGGAAAAATATTTATGTGTTCCATCTTGGAAATGTTTTAAAAAATTGTTTTAAGGCTTTTCTAATGTGGGTAAGATATGTGAAAGTGATGTGTGATGTTTTGTGTGAGTGTGAAGTGAAAAATGGATTTTGGTAATGAAAAAGGGTATTATATAACATGTGAGTGGGCTGTTATGTTAGATTTAATATTTTGTAATGGTTTTGTAAAATTTTTTAATTGATTTTTGGTAGTGTTAATGTAATGTGAAATGTTTTGTGGGCTATTTGGGTGTGACTCAGATTTAAAACCAATTATAATTAAATGTTTACTATTCTGACTTTTGTGGCATACATGTGGGATTTTTGGTTAATATTTGATGAGGAAATGATATTTCCATGTGAAAATTATATTTATTGACTTGTTGATCTTGACTGAGAACAATGGGAAAACCCGGTTATCTAGGTTGGCGGACGTGTACAAGTATGCTCGTGAATCAGTGGGGTTTTTCCTCAATTTCATATAGAATGATTGACGCTTACAACTCAAACTAAACAATTATGATGATGATTGGGTGCCTCATGGTTATGGGTATGTTCCCTACCAGTGGATCATGTATGAGAACAAATATTTGTGATGGTTACTCTAACCGAGATATGAGGTACCAGGGACCCAAAACGAGCCAGTGACTATGGGTTATTTCCCATTTCTTGTACTCAATAGATCATTTATACTTTCCATCGTCATACGGTATATTTAGATGGAAAATTTAGTAACTTTTTTATTTATTTTAAAAGTGTCGATTTGTTATATTATCCCACCTGAGAACTGATTTTTTTAAGTTTTATCTTATAGAAATCGTAACTAGAAATTACATGTATTTGAATACTTTCAAGATTTTATTCTTTGAATGTATATCTCATGGAATCCCATATTGGTGTTATCCTACTGGGAATTGGATCAAACCCTACTTACACCCTTGGGTGTAAGTAGACTCGGTTATATTTGTTGTCACAGGTTGGTTAAAGTCTTTAGTTCTAGTGGTTCGGGTTTCTAAGAGGTCCTTGGTGGTGATGTCTTATGGAGATGGACTGAGGGCAGTTCTGCTTTCCATGAGGGTTCTTGGGATGTTCTCTTTTGATTTTTATACATTTTTTATATTCTTGTTTATTTTTTTTAATATGTAATTCAGTTATGATTTTTTTTAAATGAATTTTTGGTTCGAAAAATCTAGATTCATTTTATTGGATTCTTTGGTTGTTTTATGATTATAAACTTTATAAAATCATTCCCAATTCTCATTTTAGTATACCTGGGCACTTTTTCCAGCCTGTGGGGAGCATGAATTCCCTTCGGCCAATGTCACAGGCCAGGTTTGGTACTGGATTTGGTGGTGACCAGATCTGGTTCGTGACATTTCACATGAAGAGAATGAAATGTTTTTTGAGTATTTACGGCTCTATGATGTAAGTGAGTCCCGGGTTCCATATATGTTTCATGGTGGATATGGGCTGCACACTATAAAAATAACTGTAAGAACCACATACATTTTACTGCTATTCAGACCCTTTTAATTATTCTAGAAGACATGATAATGTGATATAGTGCATGTGTCGAGTAATTAATCTATGTATTGAAAAGAAATAGTTCTAGAAATATTTAACAAAGGCTTGTCAAATAATAATGTTTATGAATCAACTAAGTTTCTCAAGTGATATGAACAATACAACTTGTTTGTGTTAAGAGGAATTATTGTGAATTTATAATTTCACAAAGATAACTATAGTATGAGTTTCAAAATTCATTTCCCACAATGAAATGAACATAATATAAGTTGTGGGTGTGAATAAACCTAGTTTTTGAAAATGAAGAGGTGGTGAAACCACATTATTAAATTTATGTTAAGAAAACAGTAAATACATTCACTGATAAAAGACATATACAATATTTAAATAAAAGTGCATTAAATAATTTGAAGTTTTTTTCATGTGTTCTCAGATTTTCATGACTAGTTACAACATATAGTTTTCATGATGTCTATATCACATGAAATAGTTATTTCATTTTGATTAATTAAGTATGAGATAACTTTTTTTGAAGGAAGAATAATTTTTCACAAGTATGTGATTAACTAAAAAAGTGATATTCAAATATATTACATATTTCTTGAATATATGATTAAAAAATGATTTTGAATTCAATGTAATAATTTTATCACTAATAAATAGTTATGGTGATGTTGTGTAGATCTTGGGTTAATTGATTTTATAATCATAGTGGAATATTGTGATTGTAGAAAAAAATAATGAATATGACTAATGGAAGTGTATTATCACTAAAGAAGATTGAGATCAATAAACTATTAATATATTTGATATTACTAAGTGTAAAAGATAATAGATATAGGATTATGTGATAAGTAAATATACACTCTGTTTATTGTCATTTGGGTATGGGAGTATATGGTTATTAAGTTCACAACATATTCATTTTACTGTGAATTGTATAATAATAAGAGTGTGTAACTATTAGTTTACTAATGGGAAGATGTAATAAGTGTATCTTTCCTAGTATTGTGAAAGTAACAAAGTGAATAGTAATTTTTTAGAAGACAAACGAAATAATATAACATAATATAGTTGTGTCAATAGGTTGATACCATTACTATTTTTTCAAGGAACATTATAAACAATGATTATTCAGTCTCCAAAGGAAGTATAAATATCAATCCATGTTCTATAAAACATGGACTATAAATATACAGTATTGAATTCCATGTAAAAGAGTGTTTAATACATTTGTAACCACATTAAAATGTTTAAATTCTACTGGTATTTTAGTGGGGAGATTTTTTAGATCATGGTAAAGAGTACCTACTCTTATTTAGTCGTAATTCATTTAAAAAAATCGTGTTTCATTATTTTATAAATTTATATAATTTGATGTGATTTGTAAAAAAGAATAATAGATTCAATATTTACATTGGTTGAAGAGGTAAATAGATAACTATATATAATTGGATTATAATTTCCCCAAAAATTATTCACCCCCTATCATTGATAGGCATATCCAAAACTGGGACATTAATTTTTTTTGCATATTAATTTTAAATAATTAAAATTGTATCATATATATCACATATTTTAACTGAATTTATCCTGATTACACTACATGTAAATAATATGTAAAAAACAAGTCACATTGCTTTGTGAGGAGGTTGTCCTCCGTACACATGAGAGACTTTATAATATTTTAATTGGGATGTAATGTAAGAAGGTATATGTGATATTGAAATAAAAAAGTTATAGTAATATAATAAATATAATATATCTATGTTAAATAAATCATTATATCAATTCATGAATAGTTGTTATTTAAAATGAGTTACATATTATCATGATGTGGTATTCCATTATAAACATGATCAATTAATTTTTTCCCATTTTATGGATGACGATATAGATATTGGTTATTTGATTTTCATAATAATATTATAATATATGTATTATACCAAGGATATTATTGGAAAATGTTTATAAAATAATTTCTTAATTTCAAAGAAGAAACACAATAAAAGGATTGTTTCTAAATGTTAACTCTTCTTTGGAAATGTTCAATAGTTTTCACCAAAATCATTCTAAGGCCAGATTAATGATCAAAATGGATTTAGAATGTTGGTAGGGGTATGTAATTGATTTGGGACATATTTGGTCAATCAAATGGATGTTTATGTATAAATAAGTGAGGATGTGGGGTAGCCTTTTATATATGGGTGACAATACATGCATGGACTTTTTTGAAAATAATCATTTACAACTCAATTTTTATCAATCGAGAAAGATCAAAAATAGTTATTTATCAAATGATATATGTGACTAGATTAAATAATTTCCATAAAATAATATTTTTAAACGTTGGTAGAATTTTCTAACCATTATCTTTTTAGGTTATCTCCCCAAAAAATATTTTTTACTTCAACCATGCGAATTAATTTTTACTACTTATACTATTCATAAAGGTAAAAAAATAAAGTTCCAAATATTATATAATATAATATTTTATATTTCCAAATAATTAATACATTTATAAATGGTCAAGTCACATATTTGGTAGAATCCAATTCAAAATTTTACCCACAGACACAAAGATAATGCATGTTTACAAAGAGAAAATTTTAATATGTATAGAATGTTTTAATAAAAAATTAATTATTAAATAGATTTTAATGACATGATTTTGTTAAATTATAATATAATAGAAATAATTATACTTTAAAAATAATTACATATATAATATATACTTTTAAATTCTTTAAAATAAAAATTTCTTATCAATAAACATCATTTTTTCACTATTTATCCATAAGTGAATGTTTTTAGAAAAAAAAACCAATGACGTAAATTTTTTATAATGATAAAAAAATGAATTTATTTTTTATATTAATTTTTATTATAGTTTTCATAATTAATTGTAAATTATGTTAAGAAAAAGATACCAAATCATATTTTATAAAAATATAATTTTTCAGCAAAAACTTATTTTTATGTAAAATAATAATTATTATTTTTAGTTAAAAGATAACCATAATATTAATAGATTTGTTAGTACTATTTATACAAACAAGTTTAATGTCATGTTTCTATCTATATGATATATTATAGTTCATTTATACATGGGGTTGTGTGTTTCTCAAGTTATCGAAATGATTGAATTTATTTAAAAATATTTATTATAAAGTCACAAGGTGTTACATTCTCTTCTAGGATTGATGTTTCATTTAATATTTGACATCTATCAATATGTTAATGTTTTAAATTATTAGTTTGTAACAATATATATTTTTATGAGGAGTATTGAATGACTCACTATTAGGTACAAATGAATTAAATATAATATTACCCAATGAACTGTAGTTTCAACTCAAATACATAATTTGGTTTAGTGTTATAATGACTTAGGGAGACCATATGTATATTTTAAATATTTATATGGATATGGAATTCATTTTTTAAACTAACATTATATATTTTACAGATATGGGAATGTGTTTGATGAATTACTATCCTATTTTCTCAATTTATTGACCATAAATGAACTTATAATGAGTTATGTTGGTTATAGTTACACATTGACAAAAAATAAAAAACATTGCTATGCAAAGATTGTTTGAAAGTTCAATAATGTTACATCAAATTTATGATCGTGGAAATTTAAAATCGAATGATCGTGTTCGAAAATAAGAATTTTTTTTTTGTATTGTTGAATTATCCATTCTAGGTTTCATTTTTTCATCAATAAATTATTTATTTTTAAGGTTATATAGTAGATAATTCATATTTAGAAATGGAAAAAATTAGTATAGATTAAAAAACATATGAAAAATTAGAAATTACTTATGTTTTTATATAATAAATGAAGAAAAGTGTTAGTGAATCAGGATGAAGAAAAATATTTCTATGTCATAGAGTTAAATGAAAATTCTTATATAATACTCATATGTATCTACATAATGTATGCTTTTTTCCTATTCTACATATATTATTAAAGATGTTTTTATTTAAAAAATAGTTTTTACAAAATATAAGGGATGATATATTTAATACACACAATTTCTAATTCATGAGGTCTTAGAACATTATTTAAATGAATATACGGATTATATTTATTTCATTCTTCATAATGAGTTCGCCCTATATATTTTATAATATATTAAATATTGAAACTTCACCAACAATTAGTGGAATTTATTAAGGAATAAATTTTATTTCCAATTGAAACCCAAACCATAATGAATTATATATATGATATGGTGGTAATATTTTATTTAATTAATATTCATAGTAATGTAAATGAGGGTTTCTTCCTAACATAAACGAATTTAAGTGTCTTATCTAGATATTTATGAGAGAAAATAGTTCATAAGAGGCCATTGGTTTTATATTTATTAATTTGAAAAAAATAGGTAATAAATTATTATACCAGTCAAAATTCAAGGTATATATCATTTTATATCAAAATGGAGTTTTAGATATGTTGGTAAAGAATATTTTAATGTGTTTCAATTAGTTAGAATAGATAATGGAATGGAAATTAATAGTATAATTTAGTTTATAATATATTGGTAATGAAAACAAAATTTAATTAATTAAATTAGTACAAAAGATGAACTAAAGGAAAATGGTTCTTTGGAAATGAAACTTGGATGATGATGATGAATATAAAGTGTTTTATATAGAAATCATAATTTATCATCATAAATCATAATATTATGAAGTTACATTATTTGAATGATATGTTCAAATAGTTTAACATATGTAATATGATTCTTAAATCACAAAATTATTGAAATATGATTTATTTAGATACTTTACTAAATAATGGGATTCCATGATATGGTTTAGTAAAATGGGAACTCAGATATGTTCCATTAATTATTTGATTTTAACAAAACCATACTAGTGGTGATAACAAAAAAATAATTTTTTTTCACATGATATAAGATATGATTAGAAAACATATCATATATTATTTTTATAAATATTATTAAACGGATTTAAAAATATAAAATATATCATGTTATATGAATGTTGTTATATACTTTTCTATTCATACATTTTGGCATCATATATTCATGAAGTTAGATTATAATTAACCTATCCATGTATGATTTATAGTTATCACTAAATGAATTGTCTCAGGGATAATAATATTTTTGGTTTAAAATTGATAGTTAGAATTTGGTTGATTTATATAGTGATAAAATATATGTTTTAAGAAAAAATGTTCTTTTTAAGAAGATTACATCCCTTGTATAGAAAAAGGAGTGTCAAGCATTACATATACGGTATACCTGAGGTATATGTTTTGTAATGTAATTTCTGAATAGTTATGGTTACAAAGATAAATAACATGATATCAAACCAACACTAAAATATTTCCTATTAAATCCTATATTATTTGTTTGGGAACAATATCTTATGTTTTTGATCATCTCATAAATTGATTCGTAACCAAGGTAGAATTTTTTTCTCTCAAATGAAGTGTATAAAAAATTTTCCCCTTAGATGAGATTGACTGATGTTTTGTATGAATTTACCTATATAAGATATGTGATATGAATAATTATTGGATGAGGGGTATGAGATGTTATCATCCATAAGTGAGAAATACATGTGATGTGTTCATTGAGTGATTACTTTAATACATGGATTATTAATAATGTAACGGTATTCTATTTTGGACTAATATACTCCATGTCTCAATTTTACATGATATCATGCGAAATGTAATCATATTATGTATACTCTTCTATGGTACTATTAGTGGAGACACATATAAAGTCTTGTGTTTGGTAGAGATTTTGAAATAAACCTTTATATTATGAGTATAAAAATTTATTTACTAGTATAAATATTTTATTAGGTTTATGTAATTTGAAATTCATTTTTTCAATTATACAAAGGAATAGTGGCTCTATATTTACATATTATTTAATGGGGGTTAGGTTTTTTAACTAGGATAGAGTGTATTAAAGTGTTTTAGTGTTGTCCAAAATTTAGTTTTGGATGGATATTTAAAAGGTAATGAATATTATGTTATGAAGTTAGATGTTAATGATAGATATCCAATGGTTTTCGAAGATATCCAATAATATTTTTGTATATGGTTTCATTGGTTATTGTATATGATATAATATAAAGGGAAATAAAAAACTCCATTGAGAGATTAGTGAATGAGGGATATTAAGGGATGAATACTCTAAAACCTATGTCGATGAAGTATGATTGTATAATAAGAGAGATATATATGTCATATCATATTGTTACATGTCCTCAATGAAAACACATATTGTATTCTATGATTATATATTTTTTATGATAAATTGTTTTTCATAACATGGCCTTGGAAAAGATAAATGTTACAACATGGTCATATTATAGAGTAGTATGTGTAAATAAATCAGGTCATACTATCATCATAATACCCAACCGTTGAAAATTTTAAATTATATTTAACAAGAAATTTTAAATTTTCTTCCATATTAAATGTCATCAATAATAACGTTCCATATGATGAAACATTGGGAATAATTAAATATATCAAATATTATATTTTTTTGTTACTTAATACATTCACACAAACAGTTTATAATGATTGATTAAATGATATTGTGAATTGTGATCATCCTTAAGGTAATTATGAGAATCCTAATTCCCTCAATAACATTTCTTAAATATTTTTTATAGATTCTAATTATTTTTAATAGCTCTATTTATTTCCTTTTTTGGATTCCTAGAAACACCAATAAATCAAGGCATTCTATTTATTTTTGGTCGAAACATAAAGACATGGTATTATTGGATTAATTCAAAGAGTCTTTATTAACCATTGATTGAGGAAATTGGTATAGGATAATCAATGAATGTTTCATTTTATTCATTTTAACGTTTATAGGTTTTAAATATCCATATCTTGGTGATCTTAGGATTTGAAGTTTCTAATATCTTCCACTATATTTACAAAGTGTTTTCCAACCCCCAGAAACATTTCAATAATTTCATTCAAGTAATTCATATTAGTTTGTATATCACAAAATTATTATAATAAAATGTATCAAATAAAAAAATAGTACGTAATCATGATAATAGAATGGTGCATATAATTAAATATGGTAGTTCTCTAACATCAACTACATATTACTGAGTTACATAGATTTTTATTGTATGTTGATGTTACAATTGAGGATAAAATAGCAACCCATATATAGATATAATAGATTTTGAAAACTGACATCTCAGTGTATCTTTTGAAACAAACCATTTGGTCCAATATGAAATTCCACTTGACCTATCGAACATATCCCATATAAAGATCTCTACAATCTATCATTGAGGGCTTCCAATGGAATCATGCGACAATTATACCTTCTATCAATGTGCGTAATAAAAAATAAATAATCAAATTTATAAAAATAAAAGTTCATAGTTTCATAATACAAAAAAAAATATAATCAACAATTCATGAATATAAAAACAAAAGACTCAACAATCATAATAACAAGAGAGCACTAACTAAATAGAGGTATAATCACATATTTAGATAAAGAATGATACAAATTTAAGAGAGGCAACAAAAATCCAAGCTTCACCTCATCCATGTTTTTTTCCCATAGAGAGATATCCTTCTCAGTGATGAACCGAAGCCTTGTCCAATCATATATTATAAAAAAGTTGGGGAGTATAGAGTTCCAAAATTCCATGTCCTCCCATGTATGGTCTATGTAGAACTCTGTAGGGAACCACCAATGCGGTTCACTACCCAATCAGAAATATATATTGTACATAAATTTTATAATCCACGTATAATGTAAAAATGAAATGAAATAACTATTCCATAAAAACACAATCACCGAGAACAAACAATGTATAATAACAACATACTATGTTTTCATGCTTTCAGTAAGCTTCCATCAGGTAACAAGACATCATGTCACTAAACATCCACAAAGCAGTACGATTAAATTTATCTCATTTTTGTAAAGACCCGTAAATTTCAAAGAAATTTTTTTCTTAATTTTCTTTGGAATTTTACAAGAACGCAATTTCTGACGGCACGTGATTCCGAGCCCCGGTGTGCCCAGAATAATTTTCCGATGTTTGGCTCGGGTACGTTCAGTGAACAGACGAGCGGGTTTTTATAACTTTTGAACCAGTGCTCGGAATCAATTTCTGAGGGCACCGATGGAATCGCAGCGCCAGTATTTTCCTAGAAACGCCTCTTCCGGAGTTGCGTTTTCTCGGGTGTGGTTTTTAATTTTTGGGCTTTAAGTTAAGAAATAACATAACGTGGTATGAAAAACATTATTTTATTTCACTTAAAGCAACTTAAAGCCACTTAAAGCTGCTTAAGCTGAGTTAAAGAGGATAGGGTATAATTAAAAATATCCTACCCTCTTGGTAGGATATTTGTGAGGTGGGGCCCGCACGATCCCCACCGTTTCTTTTCCACTAAGTAATGCACCCGCGAAAACCCTTTTTAATGAAGGTCAACTAGGGTGTTTTCTTAAACAATTAAACGCTCCTATTATTGGTCGGTTAATTAGTTGAAATTAATTCTATGAATTATTTTTTTTCATTTCTTAACCTGTTTTCAAACCGTTGGCATGTTAATAAAATAAGACCAGTGCACCTTTCTTGAGGATTTTTCGTTGAGAGAATTTGACAGAAACATTAAGTCCTCCATCCTCCTTCGCGATGAATGTGAATAACGCAAAGAACGTCGGCCTCTAACGAAGAGAAACGAAGAACGCCCGACCCCCGAAGATTGACGCGACGCCGATGCTTCTTCTGCGACGTTCTTTCCCCGCGACAAATCTTCGATCAACTGCTTGAGGTAGGAGATTTAAAGTCTTTTAAATTCCATTGTGGTTTTTATCCTCAACATGGATTTAATTGTTATAATTAAATCTGTGTGTTTCATTAACCCTCGGAGATCGTCGACATGATGCCTTTCCGCGATGACGCGACGCCCTTCCGTGATGCGACGATCACCTCCTACCGCGACGGTCAATTCCGTGACGTACACGCACCCGACGACGATGTTGAGGGAGGGGTTGTTTTGAAAATGATAATACTCCATGTTTGTTTCCCTACAAGGCATGAACGCGGACCAACTAATTAACAAGTTGGTCCGTGGATTATTATTGCGGTTCGGGATTTATCAAATTGATGGGAAATATTATGGTGTTGTTTCAAACCACTAACGCGGTGGGTGTGGACCAATGAACACGTCTGAACCACCGCATTCTTTCTCGTTCTTAGTGTACGGAACGGCTGACAATGGAAAACGTGGTTGCAAGGGAGATTTGAGGGCCTTGCAGTGAAGGTCGGGTCCCGGGAGGACCACTGGCGAAAACCGCACGTAAAACGGACCACCGGAGCACGTCCGGTGGTTCTTGGAATTCCACGTTGGGGCGCCACGTCGGCGGCTGGCAGCGGCCGGCCGCCAGGCGATCGCGACGCCCGGCGCACCGCCGACAAAACCCGCCGCGGCCGCGCAGAACCAGGAGGCGGGACGCGGCCGGCATGCCACGTCCGGGTGCTGCAAAGCGGCCCCCGCGCGGGGGCCGCTGTTCCTTCGCTTGGCGGCTCGGCCGGGCCGAGCCGAGCTGAGCCGACCCGCTGGGTCGGGTCGCGCCCTGGCCATGTTGGGTCGCCCCAAACCGGGTCGGACCCGGACCCGGGTCAGGTCCACTCGGTTCCGGCCGGGTCGACTCGGTTCGGGCCGACCCCGGGGGGGGGGGGGGGGGGGTCGGGCTGGGTCGGTTCGGGCCCAGACCCCCCGTTTTGGGACTCTTTTGGTTTTTCGCACATATCTTGTGCTACGGACCTCCGTTTAACATACCGTCATTGGAGATGCGATCCTTGGATCGAGATGGTCGTTTTGGTATATTACACTCATGGTTTTGGAATACTTTGGGTTCGGCCGGGTTGGTTCGTCCACGAAACCAACCGGGCCCTCGGAGCAGAAACGCTCATAACATGAGCTCCGGACGTCCGATTGACATTCCGTCGACTTTGATGGATTCCTCTTAGGGAGACTGACCTTTTGGCTTACTCCGCTCGAGGTTTGGACACCATTGGAGTACGATCGGGTTGGTTTTGACTTAAAAACCAACCGGGCCCCTAGAACGAAAAAGCCAATAACTTCCTGACCGGGCGTCCGATTGACGCGCCGTCTATTGCGTTGACTTCCTATTAATGATAAGGAACTTTTGGATACAACAACTTCGGACTTCGTGTCAGTTGATGTATCATCCCGTCAGCTCGTGGAGCAGACCCTCCCGAACGAGATTGCTGTGTGCGGGAACCCTAGAGCTGGCTGCGTTTGCGATGATGAAGACTGCTGGTCTTGTATCCTATGTGGGTCCCAACATAGATGATTCAGTGACGGTCTTGTATCCTATGTGGGTCCCAACATAGATGATTCAGTGTTGGTCTTGTATCATATGTGGGTCCCAGCATAGATGAATCAATGAAGACTGATGTTCTTGTATCCTATGTGGGTCCCATCTTAGATGATTCATTGCTGGTCGTGCATCCTATGTGGGTACCAGCATAGAAGAATCAATGAAGACTGCTGGTCTTGTATCCTATGTGGGTCCCAGTTTAGATGATTCAGTGCTGGTATTGTATCCTATGTGGTTCCCAGCATAGATGAATCAATGAAGACTGCTGGTCTTGTACCCTATGTGGGTCCCAGCTTAGATGATTCAGTGCTGGTCATGTATCCTATGTGGGTCCCAGCATAGATGAATCAATGAAGACTTCTGGTCTTCTATCCTATGTGGGTCCCAGCTTAGATGATTCAGTGATGGTCTTGTATCCTATGTGGGTCCCAGCTTAGATGATTTAGTGCTGGTCTTGTATCCTATGTGGGTCCCAGCTTAGATGATTCAGTGCTAGTCTTGTATCCTATATGGGTCCCAGCATAGATGAATCAATGAAGACTGCTGGTCTTGTATCCTATGTGGGTCCCAGCTTAGATGATTTAGTATCTATATCTAATCATCTCTTTCACCTTTTCGATGAAGTATTCCTGTGTGAGCTGAGTCTTGAATTTCAACCTTTATCATCATGATGATTGGGTTGTGCTCTCCTGTGTGGACTGAGTTGTGCTTTCCTGGGTGTGCTAAGTTGTGCTTTCCTTTGTGGACTGGGTATGTTTTCCTGTGTGGACTGGGTTGCACTTGGGCTCGGATGTTGGAGAAAATCTGGGATTGATAACTTAGGTATATGTATGGGCATATGCCTAAGTAGTGTTGGATGTGACTTCGTGATTGTATCTTTCCTTTGTGGGTTATCCTTTGTGGATTCTGGGAGACCTTCAGGGCTCTCAGGGTCCCTACTGAGTAGCTTATACCATCCCCTCTACGGGATATGCCCGTACTACGTTGTGTTGGTTGCAGATGACAAATAGCGCTGATCGTGGTCGAGGTTTGTGGAGCAGGACGATACCTGGAGGTGGACCACTAGGCGGGGTGTACTCGGAGCGGACGGCTGGACCGAGGAGATGTGGAGGCTATCTGTACTCACCCTTCAGGTGGGACTTCAAGAGGATAGCTCAACTCTGCGGCTTTTTCTTTCAGTTTCTGTTTTCCCCTTTCAGTTGTACTTTACAGTTGGGCTTGTATTTCCGGCCCCCTTTACTTTCCGCACTTACTGTTGTACCCAGTTTTCTACTAGTGTTTACTTATTCTTCTTTCTTTCTCTATTGTGTACGTTTACTTTACAAAGGCAATTCCTTCCCTGTTTACCGGGATTTACGCCTTGGTGCTAGTCACCAGCCCCTGGCCTATGGATGGCGGGCTTGGGGTAGTCACGGCACGGGCCCCAAGGACGGGTCGTGTCAATTTTCCTCCAGGAATTATGTGAACATGTTTTTATGAATCTACATGGAATCTAGAAAATATTTCACTCGATATACATGAGGAATCCTGAAAATGTGTCACCTAGTTTCTATAAGGTATCCATTGACAATGTCTCCCAACACAAACATGGTCATCATACTCCAATTATAGATGTCATGGGTCTGGCCTCTAGGACATCATGCCCCTTCCATATTCTTATTTCCATATTGTTCATTAGAATCCATGCACACTACCCATAAAAGGGATAACCATATCATGAAATTCCATCTATATTTGAATACTCAACTAATACTAAACATTAAATATCATTGATTTCTTTTTTGGTATTTAATTTTTTATTTACGTGATATTCATTATAAATATTGAATTGTTTAATTTTATTTGTGTGTTTTGGTAGGATAAAACAAATATTCAGCTAATGGACAGAAATATTTGAATAATACAGGGTAAAGAACCATCACAGTAGGGTGTCGATGTTTTTAGTTGGAATAATGAGGGGGAAGTGTTTCAAAACGATTATAGATATCCTTTTATGATGTGTAAAGTATTCTTGTCATCAATGGGGAAATATAAGGATATGTTTGAAATGTTTTTTACCATCCTCATTTTGAAAGGTTTATTTACAACTTATTCTATAGTATCAAAGAAATAATTTAAATTTTAAAAATCATTTACATAACCGGTTTATTGGGATATGAAATACATGAAGAGGTGTACATTAATATTTTATCTTTCTATTTTTTTACATTATGCATTATTTGAGGGATCCAATCATGGAGAAGAAAAGATTCACTTTATATATCCAAAAATCCATTCAGGATGTGACCTTTTAGTCAGTATCAACATTAATTTGTAAATAATGTTTTTTATAGAGGAATATTTATTAATAATTTTCCATATTTTATAAGAGGTTAGAAAATTGAAATTAGATATACCTTGAAGGCATCATGAGATGACTACAGGGAACATCTTTGAAGCCCTACTACTACCGCCCCCATTTTTCATTATAAAACAATCTATCTATTCCACCTTATGACTATAATGAGTGGTTAGTTCTATATTATAGTGATATTTCATTGTATAGTGAGGTTTTAGGTAGATATTGCAGTATTTTTGTTTTACATTTTGGGTTGTTTAATACTTTTTTTATCAATTATAATTCAATCTCTATTCATTATATGATCATTATATTGTGGTTTGAGTAGTATAATTTTATTTCATAAATGGATATACTGATATTTCAAATGGATATTATGAAATATAGAGTGTTTATTTTTAAATATTTTTTAGGGTTACCTAGGCCAATAACTTAACCTTATAGTTGGCTATAATCATGGTGTGATTATGGATTAGTGTAGGGAACCAAAAATAATGATCCCTAATACCCAATTACATCAAAATATATTAATTAATTTGCAATTTTCTAAATACCTTGAATATGACCATGAAATTCAGTAAAACTGGCTGACATCATTCATGATTTAAAAATTAAAATGGGTTATCTATCATTTTTCCATTTTAATTCTCAAACGCTCTAATTTTTATATTATAGTTCTTTCTGGATTGACCTTGATCCCCAATTTGTTACATATCAAAAATAGATAGTAATTTTCAAGATTATATATTTTAACATTGAAGTCCCCAAAGGTAAATGATGAAGTTATAAGGAACTGTTAAATTCTTCCAATAGAAACAAGACTTATCACATAGCATGGTATAGAATACATGTACGTAAAGAATAACATACCATCATGAGAATTCATATGAAATATAAAATTAATGCCATTATTATAAAACATGAAACAACTACTAAACATGAATACTAATTTATATAATAATCAAAAGGTAGATTATTAGGATACCCATTATCCCTCATGATATCACTATCACGGATGGTAAACAAACTATGCCAATATAGGTATCACGGGATGGAAAGAGGGAACATATGAATAGAGCATGAATTATCATCAGGATTCATAGTAACTACACATGTTACCAATATCATAAATGAAATATCTAGATATAAATTAAAAAAATGAAAAAAAAATGAATATATATAGTCTTATGGGATACACACACATTCATTGCACACCCTTATATGTTCATGCAAGTAATGAAACTCTATTTTGATCAATCCTTGACCAGCAATGGAGGATAAGAAGAAACTGTATGTGTATCCATCATTGAAATTGGAACCTAGTACATTTATATTAGGTCCATTTCATTCAATTAGTTAATTATCAATGACCATTAATTATTTACACAATATAAAATGGATACATTAAATAAATATGATCATTAGACATTATAAAAATGATCCATTAAATAAATATGAATCTAGGATCATTGATTTATTATTCTTGAGTTGCGGTTCCATCAATAAAATATATTTGGTTAATTAGAACACATATAATTTCCCATTCATACCACAATTATGAATTTAATGAAAATTTAATTAGGTGTAAAATATTATCTTACATGATAATAAATTGTAAATAATTCCATATGGTAGAGTACACATGACCACCTCCCTCAAAAGGAGTCAACTACATGAACAAATAAAACTGAATGATGCATATGAGTCATCCTAGTCCATTTATCCCCCAAAATTATACAAAAGGATCTTCTCATATATATTAATTCCTATTCATTAATTATAAATAAATTGAAATTAATTATACTTTTCATGAAATAACATTAATTGGGGAAGGTGCACTATCTGTAATCCTTAAAGAATATCACAACCTTGTCGAATCCTCGACTAATCATCCATGGAAGGTATGTGTCCTACATCAAACATCATTATTGGATAAATCCCCAAAGTATTAAAATAAAAGAAATTATATTCATAATTATATTTATAATGAAATATTTACAAGAATCCAACAAAAGATAATAACATTGCTGCATTACACCCAATGAAGTTCATTCCACTACAAGTACACTCTCGATACTATTATGAGAAAAGTCCCCAATTCAATTTCATCTTAGGATGGACAAAATGACATAAATAAAAAAATAATATGATTAATTATCAAGGGATGTACTATTTTCAGACCACTATAAAATGGAATGACTCTATCATCTTGAAACATACTCTAGACATGTTACTATATATCCATGTCAAACATACACAAATATCTTTTGATCTGATGGAATTTTCTGAATTTTATATATTTTAAAGAAAGCTAATAATCTTATTTTAAACAATATGATTGAGATAAAGATAATCTCTATTTAATTTTAGAATCAATGTATCATACATCCTTAAACATTCCAAGAGGATTCATCCCCATTGAACGGTATAAGGATACACCACTATAAGAAGATGAAATAATACATGACTGAAACCTCTTCAAGGATAATACATATATTTTCTAGGGGAATAATTTAAGATACATCTTGTTTAATGAGGATCTCATGGAGCATGGAGAGGAGAAGTGGAAAACCAGGATTCAGAAAAAAAAAGAAAAAATGGAGGTTAAATTGAAGGAAATATAGTAGACTAAATGAAAAAATCTCCCTCAAATTCATACCACCTATCACAAACAAAATATGTGTTAGTCAGGGTCCACTAGAATTTCGATGTACCAACTTTTGGACACAATAGAATCCTTGGTTAGTAGATGAAACCTGCTATATAGTTGTGATTTTTCCTAGATCCTATGATAGTTGATGAATCCTACAATATAAAATGACATTTAACCAGTCCCATCAGATTGATGGTCGGATCTGTTTGATATTCGGTGGAAATTTTTTTATCACTACCAATTTTGATCCATGTCAGATAAATTCTCAATCCTCAAGTCTACATCTAAACTCCATTCATTTACAAACACGACTCTTTAGTATGTCCATCCATGAATCATGTCAGATCAGTAGGTACTTTTATGAACATGAAATCCATCTGAAGAGATGATAAAAATGCAATGAAATTCTCATCCAATAAAGTCATTTACTACTAACATCAACACACCATATCACATATTTCCTTGAATGGTTGGGGGAGAATATAAATCATGCCTCAAGATTTTCCTCAATCACCATCCAAAATGGTTCCTCTATGTTCAATCCTCAAGAACCAACCCACCACCCCTACAAATTTCTCTTTCATAAATTCCCCATATCACTACTTCTATATTACTCCAAACATAAACAGAAAAAATCTGAGACAAAACGAAATTGTCCTATGAAAATCGATTCTGTGAGCCCCATATCCATCTAATTTAACACACCAATGTGTGTTCACCTAATACCTTCTAATGAATCATTATTCTCAACACCATAGGAATCATTTTATATAAAATTACTTTATTATCCTAAACACATGACTAATGTAGTAGACTTAAATATTTCTTAGTAAGACATAAGAAATGTGTTAAGATTTGATGTAAACAACTAGTCATGGATTTTGATCTGAACCAATGAATTTCCACTCATCAAACGTATTGCAAACACACCATCCATACCAAAAATTATCTCATCCAATTATCCAACTCTACATTAAAATTCATTATAATGATATCGATGGAATTCAAACCCACCAAATTCTAGTTTACATATATATGAAATTTGGTACACCACCATAAATCTACCCAGAAAGAAACATGGCCTATACAACTATTTCTCCTTAAATCCACAAATCATGGATCCATTAGACATAGAGGAATTATTAAATCTGTTCAATATCAATAAGCCACGTATGAACTGACTTCAAAAGAGTCTTCATGATGGGTTCACCAACACCTTTCCCCAGCCACAATGCTCAGAATAGTGCATTAACTAACCAATGATATGATTCCCACTCAGACTGAAGCTATTTTATAGAATCTAAATCCCACATATAGTTTACTAATGGTTCTATATCTTAATCCAATAACATTCATTCAATACTGAACACGATTCAATTGAGTCCACTCCCAAAAAATCAAATACATTCACCATGATCATTCATGGGATATTCATACACTAGAATATGACATCTATCATAATATAATCCATTTCACTCGCAAATAGTTTTTTTATCCATAGTATGAGTATCCTTATTTTTACACTCCTGTGCTCCCATCCCACTACTCAAATATAAAATTGTTCATAAATAAACATGATAAAAATGCATGACCTTATATTAAATAATGATTTCCAAAATGAACCAATCACTACACATAGTTGGATTACTAATAAAAAACTACACAACATCCAAAAGGCACATATCCTTAATCATTAATGGTTTGGATAATAAAATAGGTGAGTTTCCTGATAAATTCAGTTGTTTATAACACCTATGGTGATCCTAAACCAAAAATCTTCAGTGAACAATAGTATCAAACTCTACTATGTTCATCCTCATAATTGGAACTTTCTAAACTATGAGTACACCTTGCCACTTCACCAGTTCAACTGAACAAATGTGTAACCACTACCAGAATTATCACACATTAAGGCTTTATAGATCTGAATGAACGAACACTATTTTACCCAAATTGATATATTATCCCTTCCTCCACACACCTCCGAGCCAATATTATCTCACTATTTTAGTTTTTCTCACACCACTAGGAGGCATCTCTACCAAACTAAGAACTCAAAATTTTCCACTTTAGAAAAGGAAACTCTTTTCCACCATGATTCAACACACATGAAACAACCCATAGAATTAATCTCAAGATTTTTTGTATCCACCATATTGTGAAAAAAAACATGTATATCAAATATTATAAATCAGTGTGATCGATCATCCTAGAATTAGAGATAACATGAAAAATTGTCATCCAGGATTTGAAATAGTTTTTCTTAATAATGGTTATTTCCATAAAAGGATGCTTTCTAAAATTCAATGAACATGAATATTCTTATGAAATAAATTCCCATAATCAGATACCGTTACACATAATAGGACTTTAATAACTTGTAACCCATGTAATATTTAATGAATCAAGGTCACACAAATTTAAAAAATTCCCCAAGTGTCATAACGCAAAATGTGTCATTTATTCACTTATCCAATGACACTCCATGATTGTTTCACTCTTAGACTAACCATTTCTATTGTTATGCACATATGGATTGATTAATTATAATGCAATTAGGTTCAACACATGACACTAATTTAACAAGGAACATTATAAGACCCATGAATATTGGGATTAAATAATTGTCATAGTCTTCATCCTTACAATCATCATCATGTCCTAGGAACACAACATCAAGTTATCACATAACCTATTATAACATGTCGACACCCATAGGGGTAATGCCAAATCTAATGTCACCAAGAACTAATATGTGAGAACACATTACAATTTGTTTACAATAAAAAATTTTTACATTATCATATATACAATCACATTCCTGAAGCATATATGTCCATATAAATCTATGTACCTAATATAAATTATGGAACACCACTTGCTGATATGATTAATATTCAAATAAATAGAAAATCAAAACCCCCAAAATCCATGTGAATCACATGTAGTTAAATCATATATAACCCTAACAATGACTGCAATGAACATAAATCCCATACCCATGTAAACAAGAATTCTCATAAAAAAGTTGTTGACAACACACTCTGAAGAGTTTCATCACATGCTCAAATTGAATCCTGTGATTACTCTCTAAAAAGTATCCAAAATAAGAAAAAGAAGACAATATGTCCTCTCATACAAATTTTTAACTTCTGACCCAAATCCACATGAATGATATGGAAGGTAACATGATCTCATTCATTCCTCCCAATATGCAATAGGATTTTTACTAGTAGTGAGGGTCTCGAGTAGAATCACTTGAAGTATATTCCCTCCATTAAAGTCCACATTATAAAAATAAATAACTAAATTTAAATTAATATAAAATACAATTATTTCAGTATCTATTACATATCACCAGTTATAAATGAATATAGAAAAAA
Source organism: Viscum album (assembly GCA_963277665.1). Lineage (NCBI taxonomy): Eukaryota > Viridiplantae > Streptophyta > Magnoliopsida > Santalales > Viscaceae > Viscum > Viscum album. The sequence goes on from OY728141.1 coordinate 1,255,713,527, forward strand.
TATAATCATCAGTCATAATAGGAATAAATTACTGACCACCCATTTAGTTAATCACAAATAAAATTAATGAAAATGGAGTTTGTATAAAAGGCTCACAACTCAATGTGTAAACACATACTTCTATCTAGACGTAGAGTGGTTAATCCCACTCAATGATAAATCCATGCCATAACCTATCATGTACTATCTACATGTGAGTAATTATCAGGCACCCAAGATCCTTGGAAGCTGATAAAGGATTGAGTATAACATAGTTTTACACCACCAATGCAGTGAAAGTCCAAAAAAGTAATATGTAGTCCAGAATCACATGATATGAACATCAAAATGTAAATATTGAATACATAATAAATACAATTACTACACAATATCCAAACACACACATGTAAAAAGCATCATTTAATGAATTTATTCTCTTACCAGGATATCATGAACGTTTTCTGTTACATCATCATCTCCATTAAAAAATAATATGCATAACAAAAATCATGAATGAACAAAAACAAGAAAAAATGATGTTTCACTTGGTATAGAGGCCTCAAATCACTCATCATACATAAGGAATCAAGCTAAAATGTTACTCAGTATTGTCATGTATTCGATAAAACTTATCTCTTGGCATCCTTATGCTATCCACTACTACAAAACTGGGTTTATATAGCCTAGGTGATTTAACTATGCTAGAAAAAAAATTGTTAAAACCAGCTTTTTAGTAATAAAAACACAATTTAATGGGGTCATTAATAGTTATTTTCTTATTGAAACTAAAGGGGTATTTAATATCACTAAAAAAACTCCTCAAGGGGTCCCTTTATTAGCACCTCAAAAAAGATCTGATAAAGCCCACCTTTATTTGAAATCGTAAACAACCAATGATAACAATGGTCCTTTATCAGTGCTTCTAATAATGTTTTTATAATGGTGGTCCTTTATCAGCACATGAAAAATGATGCTGATAATGTGTGTCTCTTTATGAATAAATTTTTTAATAGATGATAATGAAACCATTTTACCATCATGGTTTTACTAAAACTGATATCTTGTATATTTCAAAAATATAATTCCATAAAATCAATATATTAAAATATAAGTTTATTTATATTGATATAAATAATAATATATATTTTTTTTAATATGTTTCAGATAAGGGTAAATTGGAATTTACACATAATATATATGACAATTAGTGATTATTCTTTATTATGTAATTATGAATAATATTTTTAATCAATAATATTATAATTATTATTGATTAATATAAATTTAATAAAAATTTATTGATAAAAAATCAATGAATAAGTAATAGATCTAAAATAAGTTGAAAAAATAACTCCACCTTCAAAAGATATAACTTTATATTTCTGGGTCAGGTTGGGCTCTACCATAAATCAAATTAATGTATATGGTGATCTCTACACCATTTTATCTTTGGGGGACATGATCACTATTTTTTTTGATCAAAAACTGCTTAGAAGGCCTCAATAGCCATGTTTTTTTCAAGGTATATTTTTTTTAACATTCGATGGATTTTCAGCATCGTTTAACAAGGTATTTTTCGAATTTTTCATTGGGGATTGAATTCATTCCTTGGGATAAAATTCAAAATGATATTAATGATAATTTGTTTTTTAAATTTCATGTAATTTGTAATTGAATACTGAACAATATATACATATTTTTTTTTATATTAACACAAAGAATTTTAATTTTATAAATAAATAATCAAACATATTTACATATGAAATATATTTCTCAATATATAAACCTTATCTAAATAAAAAATAATCTCCATTTTATTTAAAATTAAATTGTTTGAATATTACATACCTATATAATTAATATATATATATTATATTTATATATCTGTGTGTATATAGAAAAATATATGTATATATTTATCTATATAATCTAAAAAATATATATTTATCTATATATTTTAATATATATATATATATATATGAATATATAATATATGAAAAAAAATATTAACATGTATAATTATATTTGTAGATAGACATATATATATATATAAATCATAAAAGAATGTTTCTATATATTTATAAACGCATAAAAACACACACACAAAAATTTTATATATGTATTTAAAAAATACGTATAAATATATATATAATCATATATATAAATATATGAATAAAAAATATAATAAAATTTATATAAATATATAGATATACCAAAATATGCAAAGAAAAAATATTGGGGAGTGAAAAAAGTGTTGGTGTGTCTGTCGGAAGTATGATGTTTGAAACACACTGGAAATATGGGTGTGTAAGAGAGTTTCGAATTATAAAAAAAACTGATAAAGTTGGAGGGAATCACTAAAAAATTCGGATGGGGGCATGTAGAGGAAAAAATTATCTGATTTCTTAAAGGGTTATTTATCAAAAAAAATAGTGCTTTTAAACGTATCAATTAATGTTGAAAAAAGTGTTGAAAATTGTGGCCTTTAATAGCGCTGAAAAAAGAGATTATAAATACCCCTTTTATCAGCACTAAATTTTTTTTAATGCACCCCTTTATCAGCAATTTTTTAGCCCTGTTAAAGGGGGCCTAAATCAGTTCTTCTTAAAAACACTAGTAATGATAATCCTTTAATATCAATTATATTATCATCACTTATATAGCACTAAAAATCCACTTTTACTTGCACGTTTATAGTCTTGATTTGTAGTAGTGATTGAAAAATCATTTCAACATGAATTTTTGTTGAATCGAGATAATGTGACACTCAAAATTCAGAAGAAACTAATTGAACAATGTCACTCCAAATCCACATTTTCATTTTATCCCATTACCTACCATTATAGGTCTTGCCTTAACATCCTAAAGACCATTTCTTATGTCTAATTACAATAACAACATCTTAATATTTGGGCACTCCCCCGCAACTGGGTAAACATATCATGTTGGTTCAAAGGTCATTGAATAATAGAACAATATCACCATATGAAACATAATATATCATGTAATATGTTAAATCATACATTCATTCTAGGTGTAGAATATCTACATTAGAATTTTGTATAGACATATTATAAAAACATTTGTCATCCAATATTGAATAACATATACAAATGAATACTCTTGAAAATAAGAATAAAAAAATTCTCATGGATATTACAAACACCCATATTCAATTACTATTGAGTAACATTGGAAATATATGCAAATAGAGGAATCACATCATGGATAAGAAAAGTAAACATATGAACCAATCATTTCATCTTATTATGAGGCATATCAATAACACATGTAATCTAAATAAAAAATGATTAACCATGATATCTATGGATAATTGTGGAAGAAATAGACACACATGGTATCATGGGATACTCAAAAATGAATAAATCACTTTTAAGAGTCCTTGTACTTTAAGGAATTCTTTAGTTATCAAGCCTATTCAATCAACATCCAGCATAATGCCAATGCATAAGGGTCAACCGTGGCCCTTTTCACTTTTTCTATTTACATTTGGTAGAGTTACTTTAATTAACAATTCATAATAGTCCAATCATTAATTAAACTTTCGAAAATGATCCTTTTGTTAATTAAGAGTTAGTTATCATTAATTAATTAAGAATATGTAACGGATCATTCAATTATTTAAGACATTGTAATCATTAATTAATTAAGTATTAAACATTCATAAAATATAAATGATTTTAAAATTAGTTCATTTACTGTGTAGAACCTCATATTTAATTCCAATAAGTATTATATAATAACCTAGGGTAGATTATACAACACCACTAAGATAAAATAGAGTAAAAAGTAAGCCAAGGAAAACCAATCAAAATTATCTAAGTCATCCATGTCTATTTGTCCCATAATGTTCAACATAAGGTTCTCATAATCCCATAGAATTCCAATAAATTTATTTTAAATAAACTATAATTTATTAACATATTAAAATAACACACATTCAAGGGATACAATATAGTAGCCTAAAGACATACATGACATCACCACCTAGTCAAAACAATTTCCAAACATACATGGATGATTTGTTCGACATTTCTTAAATAATTGGGAGAAAACCCCCCATCATATCGAAATAAAAAAAATACCATTTTGAATACAAATAAATTGACACGTTTAAGAACAATCAAACTAAAATAATACTATATTCATAATTTCATTCAAAATATTTTGATTTTATGTCAACAAAATATTTGTTATGAGAGGATAAAATGACCCAAATAAATTCCATGATTCTATATATATTAAACATAAATTAACCAAGTACCATATAATGAATTATTAAGGTACATTCCTTAATCAGATAATTGATCAAAGGTATGTTTTCATTATAGCATAAAATTATCTAGACATGATAATCTAAATCCCCCTTAAAAAATATGATTCCATCATGATCCAACTTAATTTTCATAATATTATATATTTTTAAGTCTTACATTGATAAATCACAATTCAATCTGATCTAGAGGAATATTATATTAAAATAAATATTGCATTAATGTATTGAAATTGATTAATCATAATGGTAGGATTCATACATTAAAAATTGTACAGTCATCCCCCACTAAAGAAGGATGAAAGATAATATAATCAATGAATCATTAATGATCATACCAAAATTCACTAATGTTTTATGTGTATACCATCTTTAATAATGTGGATCCCATGGATGGAGGAAAATATAGGTCCACAACTAGGTTTCTCCAAAATAATTGAAATAACTGTGTATAAATTTAGGTTTTATTATAGGATCCTATAAAAAATGGCCCTCCACTTAACACCACCCAATGATCCCTTGATGTTTGCATATTAGTGTACGTAGTTAAAAAAGGTCCCACTGGTTGGTTGGGAAACCTTTTGGTAGCTTGGGTTTTTCCAAGATTATGGCTTATTCGTTTAGGCTCATTGGGTAGTGTTAAAGACCATATAAATATCATTGATTGTTCCCAAAACACTATCTCTTCATTGTGAAATATAGAATCATTTTAAAATATATCACTAATTTTCTAAAATTCATGATTCTAATGTCCTCGTATGATCCCCCTTTTAAGAAAAACATAAGATACTTAAGACATTGAAACCCAAAGAATCCATGTTTAACATGCTATTTTATGAATGATGCATCCCCCATAATTTTTTTAACATCCTCTAAAATTATAACCCTTTAATTGAATGGTTCATTACATTTTTCATCCATTAAAACCCATGTGTATTATCATGTGAATAAATAACCCCTAAAGAAAATCCAATATATTGATAATGAGATGCCTTAGTTGGATTTGGGGAATAATCTATTCAAATTCAATGTATTAATAATATAGTATGACTTATTATTCATGCACTAACAATAAATGTTTAACTACCAAACCTATGATGGAAATTTTGGTTTACTGATGCATGGGTGCCTACACAAATAATTTCATTCTTTCTGTATATTATAGATATAATTAAAAAGAGGGTTTGCACCCTAACAAACAAGAATGGATCCACTACATTTCACCTCTATCAAACTTTCATTCTTTCGACTAGAGGATTCCGTACTTTCAGCCCATCTTTGAAGTGATCCATAAATCCATTTACTTCTAATATAACCTATATAGAATAGGGAATCATCAAATACAATCATAATTAATTTAAAATGGTTGAATAACACCACATGTGTCAGAAAAAGTATATCACACCATGATTTCACAACTTAATTTTTGTTAAAATTAATACATGGGAAAATAGACTATTTTAAAAGTAAAAACTAAATAAATTTAATCGGGAAGGGTAATGACATAAATTAAAATTTGGGCATTATAACATAGATTTTAGATTAAAAGGTTTAAATAAAAGTAATCACAATATAAAATTTATGTAAAAAATGTTATGTAATGGAATAATCTATAAAAATTATTCGTTATGAGGCTAATTTTTTAAATCTTATAATGGAGGTAGAATGTCTACGGAATCCCCTAGACCAACCATATAATTAATATAAAAAAGTACATCTGGAGTGAAATTGTTAGCTGGATAAGTTCATGCCTATGGAAATCACTATTAGATCCATGTTATGTATGTCACCACTTGTGATTAACTTCATTACATATCATGCCATTACATTTTATGAAATGGTTTGGAGGAGTATTATATTTACAATTTATATAATATAAACATGTAATTATTCTATAAAGACACATATATATTCTATATAGCATGTATTTCAAAACACTAAGTAAATATCTTATATTTTACTTTATAAAGCAACTTATTCAAATAATTTTTTTTGGACTATTTAAAGAAGATAATATTAAAATAAATTAAAATATTAATAAAATATTTTACATGGAAAAAATGGGAGTAAATTCTTTTTTATCCACGAGAAATTTTTTTTAAAAAAAACATTTTAGGATTTATGTGTTGTTTTATAAATATTATTTTTTTATCACCTCAAGTAACTGAAACATCTAAAATGATATAAATATTTTTAATCAAAATGTTCAAATTATGTAAAAAGTGAAATATTAATTTTATTCAGAAAAGTAAATTACCAATGATCATATTAGTTACATGGGTAAATGTAAAATTTTTATTTTCAAAAAATGATTTTATATGTGTTCCATAATTATTATCCAAATGAATTAAATTAAAATATTCTTCACGGGTGAATTTTCGAGTTTGATGGATAAAAATTATGAGGGCTAATAAGTGAAGGATATGAACCGAGATGAATGTAGGTGAAATCAGATGAGAAAAATGACCACATGAGCTAACTTAGTGGCCCACAAAAGACCACAGGTGCGGCACCGGCGACCTGCGTTGGTAGGTGAAGGCAGCACCGATGACCCGTTCCCATAGGCGAAGGTGAAGGCCGACACTGACCAACCACTATGATAGCGCTGCGCTGGAACTTTCCGTTAGAGGAGGCCGTATTAGTCAGAAGGCGGTTGGCTCTGGCCGACCACAGAGATGGTGGCGTGCTTTCATGAACTACAGGAGGAAGAGGTCGCAATTTTTATGTCGCTGCAGCTGAGCAGGGCGGCTAGCACTGCTCGGCCGTGGAGGTAGAGTGGAAGGTTGTCCCGCACATGTAATTATTCTATAAAAACACATATATATTCTATATAGCATGTATTTCACAACACTAAGTAAATATATTATATTTTACTTTAAAAAGTAACTTATTCAAATAATTTTTTTGGACTATTTAAAGAAGATAATATTAAAATAAATTAAAATATTAATAAAATATTTTACATGGAAAAAATGGGAGTAAATTTTTTTTATCCACGAGAAATTTTTTTTCATAAAAACATTTTAGGATTTATGTGTTGTTTTATAAATATTATTTTTTTATCACCTCAAGAAACTGAAACATCTAAAATGATATAAATATTTTTAATCAAAATGTTCAAATTATGTAAAAAGTGAAATATTAATTTTATTCAGAAAAGTAAATTACCAATGATCATATTAGTTACATGGGTAAATGTAAAATGTTTATTTTCAAAAAATGATTTTATATGTGTTCCATAATTTTTATCCAAATGAATTAAATTTAAATATTCTTCACGGGTGAATTTTCGAGTTTGATGGATAAAAAATCTGAGGGCTAATAAGTGAAGGATATGAACCGAGATGCATGTAGGTGCAATCAGATGAGAAAAAGGACCACATGAGCTAACATAGTGGCCCACAAAAGACCACAGGTGCGGCACCGGCGACCTGCGTTGGTAGGTGAAGGCAGCACCGATGACCCATTCCCATAGGCGAAGGTGAAGGCCGACACTGACCAACCACTATGATAGCGTTGCGCTGGAACTTGCCGTTAGAGGAGGCTGTAGTAGTCAGAAGGCGGTTGGCTCTGGCCGACCACAGAGATGGTGGCGTGCCTTCATGCACTACAGGAGGAATAGGTCGCAATTTTTATGTCGCGGTGGATGAGCAGGGCGGCTAGCACTGCTCGGCCGTGGAGGTAGAGTGGAATGTTGTCCCGCACCCCAGGAGGTTTCCATGGCTCAATGTCGTGGTAGAGGAGGGACCCACTCCCAGCAAGATTCTTGGGAACCAGGCGATGCTATTTAGCGTCGCTGCTTCAAGTCCCGAATACCGTAGCCATTCAGGAGAAAGGGGGGAAAGGAGACCACCCGTGCCAGCTTGAGCAGGACCATAACCCTCCTGGGGGATGAAAAATTCCCCCCTGTGGATGGGGGTGCACCCGCCTATGATTTGTGCAGCGCCGCCCAATGGGTCGGGCAGTGCCCCCCATGCGGGTCAGGATGGCCCCACTTACGGGCCAGGCCGCGCCCCCATGCGGGCTGAGCCGCGCCCCCTAGTGGGTCATTCTTGACCGGACTATGGCCCAATAGGACAGCCCGCCGTGACCTAATCCAATAGGGTCGACCCAGACTGGGTCGGCCCGACCGGGGCGAACCGGAGCCATCTTGACCCAGTTTCTCTTAAAATGCCATAACATGAAATACAGACGTTCGTTTGATGAACCATTTATGGACGAGGGATAAATAGAGCGAGAGGGTCCTTTTTTAATACATCACTCAAATTTTTGAGATTGTTGATGTATGAGTTGGTTGGATTGAACCTGAATTCAACTGGGCCCCTGGTACTAACACAAATATAACTCACAGACCATCTGTCTGATTGACACACTGTCTTTCACTTTCTAACCCTTACAAAATTTATGTCCTTTGTGTTAATCCATTGTGGAGCTTAGTGTATGGTTATGTAGGGCTGATATCTCATGGATTTGATTCTATGGAACTCGAGTGCAATGGGTGCAGGGAACCCTATGGCTGGCTGTCTTTGATGTAGTGATCATGTGTGGATCAATATCAAAGAGACCATGTGTTGATCAACATCATAGATACCCGACGAAGACCAGTTTTAGAGTGTCCCCTCGAGGATTAGCATCTAGATACCATTTATAGATCAACATCGTGCGGCCCTGTGTTGATAAGTATTCAAGTAACCCTATGTGAATCAGCATTCCAGTGACCCTGTGTAGATCAACATTTTAGCGACCCTGTGTGGATCAGTATTCAAGCGACCCTGTGTGGATCGGTAGTAGTCTGACCCAACGATGACAATCCTAATAGTGGACCATCGTGGAATCGTGACTTATATCCAAGAGTGTATCAATAATAGAAAAACTTATTTTTGGGCCAGTTGTGGAACTTTTAAATGGAATAAAATGATATAACATAAGAATAATCATCTATATTCATGATCAATGAGTTGTATACCTAGTTTTAGTTATTTCATTCAGTTTTTTGCTTTTTGATTGTGATCATTCTTGTGGTTTTACTTTGGGGAATTCTTACAGACCATTGGGGTCTTGGGGTCCCAACTGGGTATTGTTATACTCACCTCTGCACAAGATTCACCTTCACCATGTTGTGTCTTCTACAGACAACTGACAGCCATGATTGAGACTTGAGGGTCTAGGACCAGATGATGGAAAGTGGTGATGGTTGATGTGGTGAATTATGGAGATGAGTAGTACCTACCCTTCTGGTGGGATCCATGGTGGATAATATGAGGATGTATTTTTGGTTTTCAGTTATAGTTTTATCATTTTAGTTTGGCTTTTTTTCCAACACATTACATTTAGTACAGACTTTTACCATACAAGTTTTACTTCGTGGTTGCATCTTGTTGCATTCAAGTTTGTGTGATTGTGCATGTTTAAAGTAAATGACATTCTTTTTTATGGATACGCCATTATAGTGGTAGTCTCCAACACCTGGCATATGGATGGTGGTCTTGTGGTAGTCACGACATGGGCCCTAAGGGACTGGTTGTGAAAATATTATACTAGAGGAGTTAGTTCTACTGAAAAGCTAGGAAACTGATCTTTTAATAGAGAAGTAGTCTTATGTGTTTTGAGTGTGGTTTTTAGTTTGGAGACTCCATTGTTGGTGTGGAGGCTGACATATCTACACACCAAGACCCTTAATTCTAACTTCTGACATAGTTCATGAAAACCCTGATTGAGTGTGTTTTGGAAATGTTTTACTATTGATATTTTTTATGTCAGCTCAATAGGAAGAACATAATGATCGTTGAACACTGGTTTCTTTTCCAGATGTCACCACATAGACATCCATCCAGGATTCCCATGTGACTTAGCGATGAAGGCCCACCGAGCAATGAGGCTTCAGTGTAGGGACATATTACGGTGATAGAACCATAGGGGGGTGTACCAGCATCACAACGACATGTTGGAAATTGGTTTCCACCAGACCCACCAGTAGATGGGGCATGCCGACTAAGCGTGTTTCATGAGTTTCATCCATATGGGCCTCTGATATTCTGAGGACAGATGAATCTTCAGGCGGATGAGGACTGTCTGGAGGCCATGGATAGAGTTTTTCACATGGTTGTGACACCAGCCGACTAATTGGTGATCCTAGCTTCCAGTCTTTTTTAGGGAGAAGCAGGGAGATAGTGGAGCCTGCAACTCCATATAATTAATTAGATAACCATCACCTGTGATGATTTTGAGGTCCTCTTCAGGGTAGTGTTCATTCCAGAAACTCTATGTTATGTTCATATACAAGAGATGATAAACATATAGTATGGAAGATTTACTTTGGGCATGTAATCTTCTAGGTTCACTAACCTATAGTAATACTCTACTGAAATGGTGCATGACCATTTCTTCAGGGCGTAGACCTTCGAGTAGTGATTCCGACATAAGATCAGAGCATTGATGGTATCTCTCACCATACTGACCCATTCTAGAGAGCTATAGATAGAACACATGGTGGAGAGATTCCATGTAAAGAAGACACCAACAACAAGACCCACCACCGGGTGACATGTAGCATAGTCATATGTGGTTGGTAGTAGGCTGATGAAACAGTTGTCTAAGGGGACCAGACCTTATGGTGGATGAACCAATGAAATAGGGTCGGAGGTCCGAGGCTCAGAAGGTAGAGTAGGCCAACGGAAGAGAATATTATGCTTCACGTGATGCGGGCAGGGTCACAAGGATTTCGATTGCCCGACCAACCACCCTAAAGACCAGAAGATGATTGGTGGAATGTTGAAGAAGATATAGAGATTCAAATGGGGAGGTCCCCATGCAACTGACATACATGGAAGAGGAGCTAGCTGTGCAACAGGTAGTGGGAAGCTATTAGATGTTCTACTGCCACCACCTCCAGGTGGTACACCTCTACCATAGGATGCAAGTGGACAAAGACGAGCTTAACTCAAGATAGTTGAGGCTAATGACCTTGGCGCTCCCACGATGATTCGAGGAATGATCTATGTCTACTCCATCATATCTTAAGTACTTATAGGCACAAGTTCCCATCACTCTTTCATTACCATGGCCCTAATTCGGAACTCAGTGATTCCGATGGAGCCTTGGGCTCGATCTTTATGGCGAGAGACTCATACGAGAAGAGATCCGATGATTAAACACTGGTGATGGCAGTGTGAGCTTACTATACAAGGTGAAAGAATTATATGGGATCATCATGTAGTGGCATCGAGGACTTATGATGTTATCTTAGGTATGGACTAGTTATCTACAGTCTATGCTAAAATTCACTACACTAGGTGAAAAGTGTGGTGTTTCTGTGAGGATGGTACTAGCTTTTACTTCACCGCTGAGAAGAGAAACTTTGAAGCATATGATGGAATTATCCGAAGGAGGGTTCAGACGATCACACATTAGTTATCTAGACTTACCCTCAGAGAAGTTGATGTTGAGAGTCTGAGCTATCCAATATTTGTGGACCAATATTCTAATGTCTTCCCTGATGATGTTCCATAATTACCTCCTCACAGAGAGGTGGACATTTACATCGACCTGTACACCGGGATTACACTGATATCTACACCAGCATATAGGATGGATCCCATATAAATTCGTTAGTTATGTGTATATATGGAGGGCTTGTACTGGAAGGGGTACATAAGGCCCATTTTGTCTCCATAGGGAGCCCCGATTTTGTTCACCAGGAAGGAAGAGAGGATTTTGAGGCTCTGTGTGGATTATCAGCACCTTTTCCAAGTGACTGGGAATAAAAAGAATCCACTTCTGAGGATTGATGATCTCTTCAATCAGCTGAAGGGTGATCTTTCATTTTCAAAGATAGAGATCTGATCAGGCTATCATCAGCTCATGATACATGATGAGGATGTGCAGAAGATGACTTTTAGATGTCATTATGAACATCTGGAATACTTGGATATGCCATTCGGCATGACCAACTGCATTGTAGTGTCAATGGGGCTCATCAACATGATCTGTCAACCATACCTCAATCGCTTTGTGGTGGTCTTCGTTGACGATATATTGATAAACTCGACGTCGGAGGAGGAGCATTCCTATCATCTGTAGATTGTTCTGGATGCACTCAGAGAGAACCAACATTATTTTAAGCTCTCGAATTTCATTTTCAAGATATGGGAGGACCACTTTTAGGGACAAATTATCATGGAAGGTGGATTTGTAGGTGATCTGGCGATGATGGAGGATATGCTTGCTTGGGATCCACCCATGTGTGTGACTACGATGTGGTGTTTTCAGGGGTTGGATGGGTACAACTGGAGATTCATACTTGACTATTCCAGAGTTGCAACACCCTTGTTAGTATTGATGAAGAATGGAAAACCCTTCATGTGGATGGAGATATGCAAGAATATTATTAAGGAGCATTGGCAGAGAATAATGAGGGAGCCCATCTTGACGCTACCAGAAGAAAGAATTGGGTATGTAGTCTACTGTGGGGTATCAGGGACGGATATGGATATGTCATGTTGTATAAGAATGTAGTGATCACTTATGGTTCACTTCAATTGAAAAAACACTACTATAATTCGTAATAATTGAGACATCCTATTTGCGATGGGATACCATCGCAAATAGACTTTAGCGACGTTGCCCCGTCGCAAATAGTCTGTTACAGAAAACGCTATCGGCAATACAAGTTTTTATGACGGGCCCGTCGAAAAAAAATATTGTTTGCGACAGGAAATATCGACGACGCAAATAAGCTTCTGATTATATGTATTCTATATACGTAAAGGTTTTTACAACGGGCCCATTGCAAAAACTATTTGCGACGGGTTCTCGTCTGGTCACAATATATATATATAACACATTCTGCAACAGGCCCGTCGCAACAAATTATTAGTGACGGTCAAATACTACCGTCACAAATATGTTTTAAAAAATATTTAGTTTGGCTATTTGCGACGGGACCCCATCGCAAATGGTCCCGTCACAAATAATGAATTAATTTTAAAAAAAAAATTAATAAAATTACGATTGATGAAAAATTAATATTACTATTATTAAAATAATAAAAAATAAAAAATATTGAAATTATCAATATTCACAAAGAAATATAATAAAATAAAAATATATTAATATTTTAATTATGTAATATTTTTACCAATATAAAAGATATAAAATCTAAATAATTCATATTCCAATGTTAAATTCAAATGATTGTAACATAAAAAATCACTGGGGGTCATCTTCTGGAGGAGGTGGAGGAGCTGAAGGAGCTAGTGGAGGAAACTCCATCCCTAAAATACGAGTCAGACAGTGCATGTACACCATCTGCTCGCGACGTTGCTGATACCATCGAGGAATATGCTCCTCGTCATGCTGCTTCTGCTGATGGTGCCACCGAAACATCTCTTCTAGCTGCTTCTGTAAAGTATCTATATGATCAGCCTGAGCTCGCAGCTTCTCTTGATACTGTGAGCTAGAAGATGATACCACTCCACGGGCTCCTCTCGAGCTGGATGCCGACATCACAACAGTACCATAATAAGTACCAGGAGTCTAATGAGAGCAGATTCCAACTACTCTGCCCTTCTCAAAGCCATACTAAGTCACTTGTATACATGTTGCCTCATCAAAATGGTGACCACTGGTCTGCTCAGCCGTCTCATCCTGACCCTCAGCCTGTGTTTGGGAGGTCTCAACCTCATATGACTCCTTCAATTCCAATTTAAAATTAGAATTGTCATTATATTATATGCATTTAAGTGTTAAACTGAAAAATACTAACCACATTCTGACGCTGGCGATCACCTCTAATCACTCCAATAGTTGGATCACTGCACATCCTCTGATAAGCGTCGAACTTTATAATATCGAGATGCCATACTTCCTAAAAGTATATAAAATAAACTATTTATATTTAAATTTATATAAAATATTTAAAAAATATACTTACCACATGCTCTCTATGAGAACTGAATGTACGACTACCATCTCGATGCGTCGCCTCCTATCTCCCCCGGTTATGTCGTCCCACTAAAGATCTCCTCTTAAATCCACCACCCAACCAGTGTAAAAATAATCCATCCCAAACTTGAGATGAAATGTACTCTGGTCGGTGGGCTCTACACGACTCATCAAATTCTGTCACCCCTAATTTCTTAATATCTGTCCTTCTCAAATTGTGCAAAAACTGGCGGAAACGGTCACGCATAGAAACCTGCCATGCCGCATGGACAACTTCGCGCATGCTATCATCAATAAGATGCCATAAACCCTAAAAATAATTTATAATATCATGTTTATAATAAAATAAATTTCAAAATAAATATTATTTATTTACGTACCAGCTAATTCTAGAACATGTCGCGTCACACATCAATGGGAATCTGTTCCCATGTGATCCATTGCTGAGAAAAATAATTGCGCAATATAGCGCTCCCCTGTCCAATTGCTACATGCTGAAAACTGTGAAAAAGGAATAAATAATAAGAGAATTAGTATATATATAAATAAATTAATGAAATCTAACTAAAATATACAGGTTACCATACCTCCGTGTGAACGGATCGAAACCACGATGTGGGCATCACTCAGGGATAGGGTCAGGGATCATCAGTCGGGAAAGACCGCAACCCCTCCACGTACCTCCGGATCCACCAGTAGGCTGAGCGTCAGCTGATCCCACATCGTCATCATCCAAAGGTAGCTCAACCTCCTTTAACTCATGCAATAGATCAGAGTCCATCTAAAACAAAAAATGATTGTTATTAGCAGATAGTTTAAAATAACTATTATATATAGATATATATTTGTTATGATTATAACCATTATTTATTTGTGTCAATTTTCATTTTAATCCTCTTCTCCATAGATTTCAATGTCAATGTCTTCATCTTCCACCTCACTATCATCAATATCCATATGAGTTTCAGTTTCATCATCTCTGGTCATTTCAAATTCATTTGTAACATCATTAACATCATCATCACCATCGATCCTTAATTATGGGGTGTCATCATCGATATTCATGTCTATTTGTGAATCAGATGGATTTTCAGCCATCTCTTGAAAAAGTTCAATTCCTTCCACTTCAGCGGAACCACATTTAGTTTGAGTAAATTTATTTTCCCGAGATTTAATTTTTATTATGCTCCACCAATCTCTCAAGTCTCTAGAAGTAGCACAATGCATTGCATAATAAATTTTGTGTGCCGGTTGAGATAGTAAAAATGGTTCATTTACTGCAATAATACTTTTATATTTAATATCAACGAGTCTATGAGTCAGATGAATATGAAATCCTCTCTTAGTATCCAACCACCAACATTTAAACATTGTTATGCAATTCTGTCCTATATAACACAACTCAATAATTTCATCCAAATTTCCATAAAAGTAAACTTCAGTTTTTCTATGATGTGATATTCTCAAGAAAAATCCACTGTTAATTGTGTTTTTTGATTCCCCGTATGCATGTGTATGAAATCGAAAACTATTCACCACATATGAATTATAATATTTAACCCTTTTTGATGGTGAGTTACTCAATATAAATAGTCGCTTATCAATTTTATCAGCATATTGAGACACCTGAATATTTGTAAAACAATTAGCAATATAATAAATAATAAACAGAATTCATATTAAACCATCAATAATTTATGTTACCATTTTTTGAAACCATTGAGAAAAAAAATTCTGCATTCTTCAAGAGCAGCTGCTGTAATTTTTGGAAGATGTTTTTTGATATTATTATCATATAACCTACAAATAAAATAAGTTTAAATATTGTAACATAAATTATATAATAAGTTATAGAAGCACTCATGGGACAAATGATGTCATTTCTTCACAATTGAGCAGAACGTATGTATGAGCTATGTGATGTTCATCATCTGAAAGCCATCGTTCATGAATTCCCCCAAAACCAAGATTTGGATAATTAAAAAATATTAATTTATTTTCCATTTCTTCATTAACATTCCCCTCGTTTCGTGCCATGAGATTCTATTTTGAGGGATATTGAGATTCCAAAAAATGGGAGCAGAAAAAAGTAATTTCCTCTTGCAAATAAGCTTCAGCAATTGAGCCTTCAACTGATGATTTGTTATGTATTTTTTTCTTCAATTTTTTCATGCATCTCTAGAATGGTTAAATACATCAAAACTATACTTGACCTCCACATTTAGCTTCATGTGAAAAATCTAATATCAGATTTTCCATTGATTCAAATAAAGATGGTGGAAATATTTTTTCTAGTTTACATATAATTAAAGAAACATCTTCTGCCAGTTTTCTTAGCTCATCGTAGTCTCCTCTCACTGCACAAAATATCTTGAAAAAAATATCATATGTATGTTATCGAATCTCAAATAATAGAATTCAACAAACATTTTAATCAAATCAGAATAATTCTTTCTGTTATAACATAATAATTATGACTTT
This sequence comes from Viscum album, assembly GCA_963277665.1. NCBI lineage: Eukaryota > Viridiplantae > Streptophyta > Magnoliopsida > Santalales > Viscaceae > Viscum > Viscum album. Next base: position 1,255,730,223 of record OY728141.1, read on the forward strand.
TTAATCAAGTTACATAACCACTCTTAACACATCTTCCCAAATTGAACGTATGTCCATCTGGAAGTCTCAAATCTGTAATCCACTGACAAAATAATAAGCGACTATCTTTGGACATTGTATAATCTGCTTTTTTTCATTATCCTCTATGTTCTGACACTTTCAAATAATTCAAGTTCTGGTCACCTGCAAATTTGGGCAAGATCTGATCGTGCCTTTACAGTATCTTTGGTCATACCTGGTGTATCCAAAACTATATGAAATAAATTATCAAAATAGTTCTTCTCAACATGCATAACCTCCAACATGTGGTGGACCAAAAATTAGACCAATAAGGAATATCACAAAAAATGATCAGTTTTATCCAATTGTGTTCATTCCCAAAGCCATGTATTTTTTGTTGGTTTACTGTTGGTCCAAATGTGATGGGTGGTAACGAAAATAAAAAGTGATTTTAACTCTGTACCTGATATCATCTTTGGAGGTTCATCCCTTTCAAATGTACCTTTTCTAAAATGAGATTTGTTCCTCTGAAAAGGATGATCGGTTGGAAGAAATCTATAGTGACAATCAAAATAGAAAGGTTTTTTCCATTGACCATCATAAATGCATTGTTTTCTTTAATACATTAAGGAAATGATTTCGTACCATGTGTACTCCAACCAGATAACATTCCATATGCTGGAAAGTCACTAATCGTCCACATCAATGTAGCTTTTAATATAGAATTTTGTTTCACTGCAACATCATATGTATTAACACCATCACTCCACAATGCATTTAACTCATAAATCAATGGTTTAAAATAAACATCAATATTATTTTTCGGATCTCCTGGGATTAATGAAGTCAAAAAGATATAAGGCTCTTTCATCAACATCCGTGGAGGAAAATTGTACAGATTTATAATGATGGGCCAACATGAATACTTACTACTATAAAAACCAAACATACAAAAATCGTCAGTAAAAATATCCAATCGCACGTTTCGGGCTTCTATAGAAGAAGACAGATAAAAATGGTCAAAACGTTTCCATGAATCACAATCAGATGGATGAATCAATATTTTTTTAGTTGAAATCTTGGTTTTGTGTTGTGACCTCATTCACGATATGTTCTGAGACATAAATAAACGCTACAACCTGTGTGTAAGGGGGAAATATCTCAACTGTTTTACTGGAATCGATATAGACTTCCCTAGTTGCGCTTCTTTATACCTCGATTTTCCAAATGTGGATCAAATATCCAATGCCTCGTTTTTTCCAGAATGTAAGATGAAATAATTTGGACATGCATGAATCTTCCTATTACAATGGCCCAAATTACGAATCAGCCTCTTTCTCTCATAGTAATTTCTAGGCAACCATTTCATTCAGGTAATAGTGTTTTAAACAAATAAAATATTTGATCAAAATAGTTGATTGGGTTTCAGTTTGTTGCCTAGATGGACATGCAACATCATGAACTAAATTTTGAATTCGTGATGGATCTGGAGTCAAGTTATTAGGATCTTCTCTGGAACTGTGTTCATCGTGTTGATACCAACAAACAAAATCTGGTTGAAAACCAAACCTCAAGAGATGTCCCCCAACCTGGTCAAATGTTTCAAACGTTCTCAGAGAACATTTTTTATAAGAACTTAATTGTGCCTTCTAAAACATATTTTGGTTTTGATGATGCAAATGCTAAGAAAGCATCAACACCCTCAATATATACATGATTTAAACTAGAACCATTTCGATTTCTATAATGATTAATCCAATCTCGATCATCTAATAATGACAGATTCCGACTTCCTTGTTCCATATTTTTATATATAAAATATAAAATCATCACTGTTTTTTAATGGTTTGAAATAATAAAAACACTATCTGAAAAAGAAGATAAATAATTACAACTACTTAATAATTATCATTAATTAAGGGCGAGACAATTTCCAATGGATTGACGACTACTCTTTTCTCCGACGGCTCATTTAATTGCATCTTTCTCACACTTAATATTGCTAATTATTTCTAATTATTTCTAATTATTCCTAATTATTGTTAATTATTACTAATTATTACAAATTATTACTAATTGTTACTAATTATTACAATTTATTACTAATTATTACAATTAATTACTAATTATAACTATTTATTACTAATTTATCAATACATAGAAATACTTAGCAAAAGGAAAACTGCATGAATAATGAATGTAAATTTGGTAATAATCATTGTGGAGATGATTACAAATTCTCTCTTCATTATCCAAGAAGATTTCATTTACTAATTATTTGTAAAAAAAATTATATTATCAATATTTACGAAAAAACATTATTAATATTATTAAAATAATAAAAGATTTATAAAATATTAAAATTATCAATATTTACAATAGACTTTGTTATATTTTTAACATGTTCAAATCTCAAAGGGTTGTCAATGGTCAAGTCATGCACAATAAAAAGTTTGTTTCAGTCATGTCCAATGTAAACTCTATAATTGTATTTGCATGGTTGATCACCTTGCAAGTAGTGTTACAATAGGATGACAAAAGTAATGTTGTTATCATCTCTAAGAATCATCTCACATGACACTTTACATAGATCATTCTTCCTTAAAAATTTGAAGGTATATCATTATTTTTCTCTTGAATTGTCAATGAATAATGGTCTATGTAAAGGTTCATGTGAGATAATTCTTATAGATAAGAAGGGCATGACTTGGTTTATCTGATTGAAACATTACTAGTGAGGTGATCAACCATGCAAGAAAAATTATTGAGTTTACATTGGAAATGGATGACACAAACTTTTTAATTGAATGACCTGATAATTGGAGACCCTTTAAGATTTGAACATGTTAAGAATAGAGCAAAGAATGTTGTGAATATGGATAATTTTAATATTTTATAAATTTTTTTTATTTTATTAATATTAATATTTTTTTTCGTAAATATTGATAATATAATTTTTTTTATAATTATTTCTAATTATTTCTAATTATTGCTAATTATAGATAATTATTGCTAATTATTGCTAATTATTGCTAATTATTGCTAATTATTTCTAATTATTCCTAATTATTGCTAATTATTGATACTTACTTCTAATTATTGCTAATTATTGCTAATTATTTCTAATTATTTCAAATTATTGCTAATTATTACTAATTATTTCTAATTATTTCTAATTATTGCTAATTATGTCTAAATATTGCTATGTATTTCTATGTATTCCTATGTATTCCTATGTATTCCTAAGTATTCCTATGTATTGCTAAGTATTCCTAAGTATTCCTAAGTATTCCTAAGTATTCCTATGTATTCCTAAGTATTCTTAAGTATTCCTAACTATTCCTAAGTATTCCTAAGTATTCCTAATTTTTCCTAAGTATTCCAAAGTATTCCAAAGTATTCCTAAGTATACCTAAGTATTCCTAAGTATTCCTAAGTATTCCTTAGTATTTCTATTTATTTTTAAGAATTTTTAATTATTCCTAATTATTTTTAATTATTTTTAATTATTCCTAATTATTCCTAATTATTCCTAATTATTCCTAATTATTCCTAGTTATTCTTAATTATTCTTAATTATTTCTGATTATTCATAATTACACCTAATTATTCATAATTATTTCTAATTATTCCTAATTATTATTAATTATTCTTAATTATTCCTAATTATTCCTAATTATTCTTAATTACTTCTAATTATTCCTAATTATTCTTAATTATACCTAATTATTCCTAACTATTCCTAACTATTCCTAATTATTCCTAAATAATCCTAATTATTCCTAATTATTCTAATTATTCCCAATTATTCCTAATTATTTTGAATTATTCTTTATTATTCATATTTATTCCTAATTATTTCTAATTATTCCTAATTATTACAAATTATTCCTTATTATTCCTGATTATTATTAATTATAGATAATTATAACTAATTATAGATAATTATTCCTAATTATTACTAATTATAGCTAATTATTACAAATTATTCCTAATTATTGCTAATTATACCTAATTATTACTAAATATATCTAATTATTACTAATTGTATCTAATTATACCTAATTATATCTAATTATTCATAATTATATCTATTTATTCCTAATTATATCTATTTATTCCTAATTATATCTATTTATTCCAAAGTATATCTATTTATTCCTTATTATATCTATTTATTCCTAATTATATCTATTTATTCCTAATTATATCTAATTAATATTATTTAGAACTAATTAATATTAATTAAAACTAATTATTTATAATTATAACTAACAATATCAAGTACTTAGTAAAACTAAATATATAAAAAAATCTAATTAAAATAGAACTAATAAACAACAATTAAATTCAACATAAAAAATATAAATAAAATATAAATAAAATAAAATATAAATACCTTAAACAAAGATATTATGAAGATATTGACCCCCTCCGATTGATCTCGTAAAAAAAATTCAACTAAATACAATTCTCTTTGAAATTGATGAATGAAGAGATAGAGAAATAAAGATCTGAATGATTTGTAAAAAACTGATGGGGGTATATATAGGTAAGATTAGTTGAGACGGGATTATTAGAGACGATATTCCTGTCACAAATGGTGGAATTTTCGATGGGGCCCATCGCAATTACCCTTGCCCGCATTAATTACAATCAGCAGTTAAAAGTTTATTTGTGACGGGACACATCACAAATATTACCAGATGCCAGTCTTTTTGCGACGGGACGACATCCCATTGCAAAAAGGATTTGACCGCCATCGGCTATTTGCGATGGGACCTGTCGCGAATACCCAATTGGGGCTTGCGCACCAATCCGCGCCAAACTATTTGCGATAGGAGGTGAAATCCCATCGCAAATAACCAATTATTTTCCACAGGCTAATTTCACCTTCGCAAATAGTTTCATGGACGGGTTATTTGCGACAATAAGAAATCTCGTCGCAAATAACCTGTTGCAAATACTGATTTCTCCCATAGTGAAACAAGAGTAGAACTACACTATACATGACCTGGAGTTAGCAGCACTGGTCTTTGCGCTGATGATGTGTTGGCACTGCTAGATGTGTAAGCAGTTTACTTTTTACTCGGATCACAATAGTCTCAGGAATATCTTCTCAAAGAAGGACATGAGCCTGAGATAGCAACGTTGGCTTGAGTTTACCCAAAACTATGACTTTGAGATAGTCTATACTCCGCGGTAGGGTTACGTAGTAGGAGAGGCACTCAACTGGAGTTATGGTCTACATTTTCTATGTGTGGAGACAGTGCAGCTAGCCATGTTGGAGATATCCTTCATGGATAGAGATGGATAATCATACCTCCATTCTATGATATTCAATCCCTCACTCCTTCAGCGAGTCAGGGAGGCACAACTTGGGGACATTGACTACGAGGCTCAACATGATCAGATATCCTCAGGACAAGAATTTTATGGATTTTATGAAGGTGGGGAGCACATCATCCTCTTCAGAGGATGCACCATGATACTAGTGGTGCTATAGGAGGAGGTTTTGAGGGAGTTCCATACGTCCCCTCTGGCGGTGAACCATAGTGTGTTGAAGATGTACTAGGACCTCCTGCGTCAACACTAGTGGCGAGGTATGAAGAATGTAGTGGAAGAGATTGTTTCACCATGCCTCACTTGTCAGCAGGTGAATGCCGAGCTTCAGGTTCCAGCAAGCTTAGTGCAGCCATTAGAGGTACCAGAGTGGATGTGCGATGGTATATACATGGATTTTGTGACAGTGCTACCATGTACATCCAGGGTCCAAGATTTCATCTGGGTGATTGTTGACTGAATCCCAATGTCGTCCCACTTCCTACCCATCCGACAGCCGGGGTCAGTAGATTTTTTGGGACGCCTCTACAAACATGAGGTTGCACGACTTCAAGGGGTTCCATCGACGATCGTCTATGACCATGACATACGTTTTACATCCTGGTTGTTGAAGGGATTACGGGAGGAGTTTTGACTTAGCTACGTTTGAGCACATCTTTTCAACCACAGATGGATGGTCAGACAGATCAAACCATTCAGACACAGGAGGACAAGTTTTGTGCTTGAGTCTTAGATTTTGGCTGTAGTTGGGAGGATATGTTTCCTTTGTTGGGATTCACATACAAAAACATCTACAAGTCCACCATCGGTATGGAACCATTTGAGTCCTTTTATGGTCGTCCATGAAAATCACCACAATGCTGGACATACATAGGGGAGTCAACACTTCTGGGTCCAGAGATTGTACATGCTACCACTACGAAGGTGTAGATCATTCAGGAGAAGATGAAAACTGCACATAGCATGCATAATTCTTATGATGATAGGATGCATAGACCCTTGGAGTTCGTGGAGGAGAACAAGTCTTCCTATGGGTCTCATCACAATGTTATTTGTGGATATTTGGTCGAATGAGCAAGCTATCTCCAAGGTTCATCAGACCCTTTTAGGTTCTCAGCAGAGTTGGCGAGGCGGAATATTGCCTAGCTCTTCCCCCATATTTTCATTAGGTGCATGATGTTTTCATCATGTCATAGCTGAGGATGTAAATTCCTTATCCATCTAAAGTTATCCATAGGGTAAAGCTAGAAATTGATGATGTGGTGACGTTTACAGAGGTTCTAGTGGATATTGAGGATCTATATGAGTAGGTCCTTCGTGGATGATCGATACCTCTGTTGCGCGTTAGCTGACACCACTGGAACCTCCATGAGGGAACATGGGAGCTGGAGGCTTAGATTTGTGCTCAGTACCCCCACTTGTATCCTTAGTGCAAGTTGTGGCTTTCGAGGAAGAAAATCCCTAAAGTGGGGAGAATGTAAAGACCTGAATTTTCCATGTAATTTTTTTAATTATATCGTACTATTCCAATGCTGTGAAATCTGACAGTGTTTACTTCTGATGCCCGGTGTGCCCGGAATGGAATATTAAGATTTATTAAGGTAAAAAAAATAATAGTGCGAGTGAGAAATACTTAATTTTTAACCAGGGTTTTGAATTGAAATATGTGGGTGCCATTGAGCTCGCAACACTGGGATTAGCTTAAAGGAGCCTTAACCTTGCCCACAGTGGGTTGATATAGAATGTCGGTTTTTGCGGTATTCTGGGAGGATTAATAAAAATAAAAATAATTTATTTTAAATATCTTCTATCTCTCTTTAGGATATGGTGGCGGGGTAAAAAGGGGTGGTCGGGCATTTAATGCATCACAATAAATGCTCGATTACACAAAAATGTGTGACTATCCTACATGCAATTAAGTAGGTTAATTAATTACACTAATTAATGAAACTCTCTTAGTTATGTGTTGTAAATATAACTCCTCTATCCTCTATATTTTTGGTTTAGTTTTTCATTGGAATAAAGGTGGTGATATTAAAGAGTAGGATTTTAGAGGAGCCTCATGATGTAGAACGGATCCATCAAGCAAGAATGAAATATCATCGTTTGAGTGTCATCGTTGGAGGCTTTCTTCAGGTTCTAAGAACATCGACCCATCTACAAACATAGAAATCCCTCAAACGACTCATGATGTAGGGTTATATCATGTTTAAAATTCAACAATTATTGAATATTTTATCTTATCCCTTCATAAGATGCTAATGGAGAAGGTATGGGGTAAAAGAACAAGGTCCAGTCCCTCTACATCTTGTTACATCGGTACGTTCTTCGAGGGTGAATTTTCGGGATGGAAAAAACCTAAATCTGAGTTCCAATAAGAAAATTTGATGTCCTAGGAAGCATATAGGTGCAATCCTATAGAAAAACAGACCACCAGAGCTCACTCAGAGGCCATGGGAAGGCCGCCAGCGCAGTATCCCCAAAAAACCATGCCAACAAGTGATGTCGGTGGCTAGTATCGGCCCACCGCAATGGTGGAGTCCTTCTGGCATGTTCCCTAGGAATAGGTCATTACACAATGTCATGAAGGTCAGTAGATGGTCATCCGTATAGATGGCAGCACACCATCGCACGCCGTAGGAGGAGGAGGTCGCTGCTTTCTGTTGTGATGGATGAGTAGGGCGGCTGGCACCGACCGGCCACGGAGGCACATCGGCGCACTGTGGGAATAGTCGCAACAACTGTGGGCTGGGCTACGCCCCTAATTAGCTGGGTTTCTCCCCCCAACAAGCGGGGTGGTTCCCCTTATGCGGGTCCTGCAGTTCCCCCCTACGGTCTGGGCAGTACCCCCTGTAGATCGGGCCGCGCACGCCTACAGGTAGGGACGTGCCCCCTGCGGGCCGGGCCACGACCCCCAACGGTTTTTTCTAGACCGCAACCCCAAGGACAGACCTTTTCACGGCAACACACAACAGGGTCGGGTCTGGTGGGCATAGACCGGGTCAGGCCGGGGGGGTCTGACCAGGTCAGACTAGACTCGGAACCACACATTCCTATTATCACTTAAATTTCCATTACATGAATTTCAGATGTCTGTTTGTTGAACCATCTGAGGTTCATGGATCCTTGGAGCGAGATTGTCCTTTTGGTATACTTTACCCAATTTTTGGAGAACGTTGGAGTACAGCCAGGTTGTATTGAACCCAAATATAATTAGGCCCCCGGTACTACGATGCTTATAACTCAAAGACTGGTCGTCCGATTGACGCGCCGTCTGTCGCCTTAGAACCCTTACAACATGGTAGTCCTTTGGGTTACACCTTTGGGGATTTTAGTGGTTTACAACATATGACTGATATCTCGAGGAGCAGATTCTATGGAACTCGAGCACACTGGGTGGAGGGAACCCTATGGCTGGCTGTCTTTGAATTAGCGATCCTCTATGGATCAACATCATAGAGACCATGTGTGGATCAACATCATCACTACCTGAATACGAAAAGATTTATAGTGGCCCATAGAGGTTCATCATCTAGCGACCTTGTGTGTATAGGAATCGAGTGACCCTGTGTGGATCAACATTCGAGTCACCATGTGTGGATCAACATTCCAGTGACCCTGTGTGGATCATCATTCTAGCGACCCTCTATGGATCACCATTCTAGAGACAATGTGTATATCAGTAGGAGTGTGACCCGACAAGGAACAACCTTTTTGTGGACCATCACAGAATTGTGAATTACGTCCAAGAGTGAATCGACAATCGAACAACATCTTTATGGACCAGTTGTAGAACTTCTTAATGGAATATGATGATATAGCTTAAGATAAATCATCTATATTCATGATCTCTTAGTTGTATACCTAGTTTGAGTAGTATCATTTGGTTTTTGTTTTTTTATTGAGATCATTCTTGTCGTTTTCCTTTGTGGAAATCTGAGTGACCATTAGGGGTCTCAGGGTCCCTACTAGGTATTGTTATACTCACCACTCTACGGGCTTCACCCACACCTTGTTGTGTCTTTTAAAGACGATGGTAAACCAAGACTGATAGTAAGGGAGCTAGGACCTGATGGTGGATGGCGGTGATGGTTGATGTGGTGAGATTTGGAGATGAGTTATAACTACCGTTGAGGTGTAATCCATGGTGGAAAATCTCATGAGATGTTTTTAGTTTTTATTTGTAGTTTTATCTTTCCAGTTGGGCTTGTATTCCGACACCTAACATTCAGTACACACTTTTACTACAACAATTTTACATCATGGTCACCTCTTGTCACATTATAGTCTGTTTAATTAAATAGGTTTAATGGAAATGCCTTTCCTTTTTAGGGATACACCTTTCCGTTTCTAGTTTCCAACCCCTGTCCCATAGAAGGTGAGTTGAGTTAGTCACAACACGAGCCTCGAGGGATGGGTCGTGACATTTAAAATTCCAAAATAAACTTCCAATATATATTTAAAATTATAAACCATATTTTTATATAATTGTTCAATTTTGGGGGTTTTCTCATGACAAAAACATCAAGATCCTTTATTTTTAAAAAAATTCAAGGCATATCCTTTCCCCCCCTTATAAAATCCCACACCCTCTCTTCCCCTCTTCACACTTACAAAAATAATTATTTATCCATGAATTAACATCATACATTCCTTACTTCCATAATCACAGACTAGAGGCTTATAAATTATTAATAATCCCTCATAATGTATGTTTATAAGAATCTATCCAAAGATGATTTAAAATTCATAAACACGGGAATTCAGATAACTTCTTCTTAAACATACCTGAATCATTATTTAGTATAATGATATACAAAAAATTGTTTCTCCTATATACTAAAGTGCTATTATGTTAATTTAATAACCCAGATCCATATCATCTTTCATCAAATGGAAAATAATACTATTGACTGTGTGTACAACTGTTTTCCACCTTACAAATCGATGAAATAAGTATTCTATTAAAAAAATATAAATGATAATTATAATGATGGAATTAAAATATTAATATTAAAATTTTGAATTTATTTTAATTATTTATTTATTATATTAAATATACCTTCTTACTTTCATTTTTGTCTGGGATACGATAATGTCACTCATGAGTACGACAGACTACCACCTCATGAAATAATGTGATTTGTTTTCAATTTATGAGTTTAATAAAAATTTAGTAAGGATGAAGTTAATGATGATATTTTTAGTTATTTTATAGTCATAAATTTTCAAATATAATATCACATCTATCTTCTTTCATTCCACCTTATTGTAAAACAATAATGTCACTCATGTGTACGTGTAGACTATTACCTCCATTTAATTATGTGAATTGTTTTGCATTTTATTTTATCATCGATGGTAATAAAGAGTTATTATATTAATATAAATAATTTATTTTTTATTTTAATTATCCTTTTATGTTCAATTTATTTTAATTTTCATTTCATTCCCCCATCAAAAAAAATTGAATCAGAGATCATGTATACGTATGACGTAACTTCTTCATGAATAGTGTAACCCATTTTCTTTCACAAACATTAATAGATTACACTTAATAAATATATAATGGAAATATATGATATTTATTTCAAAGTTCAAAATAACTTTATTATTTAACCCAGATTATTATAACTTTTTTGAAATAACTAATTAAAGAATAGATGAAAAAAGAATGTAATTATGACCAGAAACATTGATTTTAATAAATAATTATCAATAAAATAGTGATAAAATACTAAAAATAAATAATATATTTTTTGAGATATATTTTTATACAAAAAAATATATTTATAATAATCCTATATTTATTATATATGAGGATCATTAACAAAACAAATGACATTGATCCTGATGTATGGGTTTCTTGTCTTATTTTTTATATCAATGAGGCATATGCAATATTCACCAATAATTTTATTTTTTGGGGGATATATGTATTCTATTTGATATATAACATAAATAATAAATTTTTTGAAATATTATTTATATTTTCATTATATTTTACCTTTTACATGGGCTTACCATTAACAGGTTGCTAATGTTGTATGAATTGATTTCACAATCTCATCATTATTTTATATTGTTTTTGTATAAGTCTCCCTTGGGATAATTATTTTATATTTATATAATAAAATAAATATTTTTACTACTCCTGTGGTAATTAATGAAATATTAACAATATCAAACTCTTTGATAAATAAAATTGTTAAGAAAATGTTTTGATGAAAATCCAACTTCCCTTCTGTCTTTGGTCTAAAATCTGTTGACATAAAATATAATTTTTTTATGATTCATCCATAAAATTGTTTTAACTTCAAAAAAAATACTAATTAAAGGTTTTTATATGTTTATAATTTTAATATTTTTTGTTTTAATATATAGTTTATTTTTAAAACATGGCCTTTTGGGATTCCATTGAAAATTTCAATTGATTCATTGTTTTGTTGTGTAATTCATGAATGATTTTTTCCATAATCAGGAGTAACCAATATATTAAAGAAATAAATACAGTTTATAAAATGTTATTTTCAAAGAAAAATAATATTAAAATGGGTTTTGGAATTTTTTAAAAGATTATTTTCAAATCCTAATGAATATATTCCTCATATTGTTTTTAATGAATTTTTTGTGGTATTTATATTCATTGACAACATAAAAACATTATTGTAAATATGAATCACTAGGGATATGATGAATTTATCACATTATAATTATTTATTTGGATGGTTTATTATCACATTGAATTACGATGTAAAATATTTTTACCATTGACAATATTATTTTTCATTGTTCATGATTCTGTTTATTTGATTTGGTTAATTTTTTAAAATCCAATTTTATTTTTCAATATGATTTTTTATGTTGATGAATTTTCCACCCTTTTATACGAGGAATCCATTAGACATTGTATCTTATCGGTGATGTCTATTTATAGATATCTCATCGATGCCTCAACATGTCTTTTGAGATAAATCAATTGGCAAATAATTTCATCTTTCTACACATGGATTTAAACAGTCTGGTTAATGGTATTTACTGTGTGTTTCATATTTAGAAAATTATGAATTAAATAATTACGAGATAACTTATTGATCTCTATGTTATTATTTAATTATTTATTATATCCATTGATAAATTTAAATATTTTTTTATTTTTTATGTGGTTTTATTTTATTATAATTTAAATATGAAATACAATTATCATGTTAGTGATTAAATGGAATGTGTTTTAGTTATTTAACTTGACATATTGACAATTATTATTAATTAATGAATGCTTCTACTATATGCAATCCATTTCTGATCATCTGATCTCACCCAATTCTTATGTTTCATTTTTACTAGGATAATAATAACTATTTCATTATTTGTATATAGTCATATTCTATGGGTAATATGGAATTCACCAAAAAACATCTTTTATATTATTATTTTAATTGTAATGTTAATTTGAAGTATATATCTAGTCGAAAAAGGCTACAAAACTATTTGGTCCTTTAAGATGTGAAGAAATTTATCTTATTAAATTGTAATAATGTTACCATATCCTTAGGGATACAAGGTCCATGGTTTTTATAGATAGTGTTAAATGATGTTTAGTAGAAACCCAAAGAACTAGATTTTGTAAAGAATACACTAAGAAATACAACTCTATTACATTAATTATATACGAGTCTAGTTATATTATAACATTACAAACATTTAAAAAAGAATAGATTATGTGGTTATCCTATAAATACATGCGTGTCCAGATACAAAAAAGTGGACGTAGTTATATACCAGATGTACCTTGGGATAATAACTCTGAAAAAGGTGCATCAGGATTGACTCAAGCATTACACGGTACATGAAAATAAGACATACTCCACACCTATTTTTAAAATAATAGGTGATATATTCCCAGTAATTTACATTATTTTTGAAAACCATTTTTAATGATTTTTAATGATTTTTATTATTTGAAAATATCTAAAAAGAAACCATGTTTACGATTATGAGAATAATTATGAATTAATTATTCAATTTATTTTAAGTGTTTCAGTGGAATTTTTATTATAGATTATTTTTCATATTATTAAGATGAAATATATTAAATTCCATTATTTTGAATTGGATGATATTTTTTGTAATGCTAACCATATAAATGAAATTACCCCATGTATGAATTTCCCTCCTATGAAAGATGATGAATCAGGAGAGATAGTTGAAACAAAAACTCATGAAATTATTACCATATTGGGGATGATAACTCGTGTAATGAGAAATAACCTTCCATAATGGAAAATACAATAGATCGACCATGTGGCGTAAAAATTTATAAAACTTTATGCATCTAGAACCACCATCATTCATTGGGAATACAATTCCTTTTCGAGGTGAGAAATGAATAAGTTCCAAAGAGACGATTTTTCTATCTTTTAATATTAATGAATGGGAGACTGTTATACTATAATTTTATCATATATAAGTGGATTTGAATCAATGGTTTTCATAAAAAACATTAATTATAAAGATTAAATATAATAAAAATCAGTAGAAATATTGTATTGTACTCTTCAAGAAAAATTAATGTCCTCAAAAGAATAAGGCTGATATAGAGACAAAATACCATGTCTAATATAAAAATAAGATAATTAAATAGATATCAAAGAATACCACATAACAATGATAGAAAGTCATGACAAGGACAACCTATGAATTATAAAGAGTAATATTGACCATTTCATTAATGGGTTAAACCGAATCCTTCAAATAGAATTATGACCAAAAAATTCCAATTATACGTGGACATAGTATCCTGTAGTATAATGATATATTAATAATTGTATAATTTCTATATATTTTATTAAATATTTAAGTTATTTATAATTGAATAGAAAAATATAAATAATTAAAATAATGGAGGGAATGATTTTCACAAAAGTGTATATTGTTTGAAGAAACACCATGGTATATTATTGATTTCAATATGTGTTTTTATTAGTGTGGAGATAAAGGAAAAATTTATCAATATTTAAAGGTAAATTATAATGTTTAAAATGTTTTTTGATTCAACTATAAATATATAGGATAATAAATAAATTAATTTACAAAACGTCAAGGGAATATACCCTAGAAAAATATATTTGGACAATGTCATGATTATGTAATTGATTAAAAATATAGTGGAATGATGAATGAGATTTAATTTGGAATCAAGAATGTGTTATTAGATTTATTTTAACATTGATATTCTAGTTATCGGATTCTAAAAATAAATGATTATTTTACTGAAATTACGTCTCTTTCAGGTTTTAAAATCAAAGGGTGAATGTTACTAATAACCAATAATGTGATTCAGGGTAAGTTTGATATCTTTGTAAAATAGATTTTTTTATTTTAGATAACCTTATATATATACACTATGTAACACCACAGGTAAATAAAGAATATGAAATTTTCATATTTATCCATATTTGTGAATAAAATATTAATATTACTTTAAAGGGGACACTATGCACGATGGCGTACCCAATACGCAACATTGAGTTTCTTGGGAATCTTGCGTTGCACTCTAATAATAAAATAATATTATTTTAAATGATAGTTAATGCCTAGCCGTTGTAATGGTGGGAATGAACAGAACTAATTAAAAAATGATTATATATGTTTCTCGAATATTTTTACTCTTTACAATAAATGTTATAGGATTAAAAATGAGAATGAATCCAATTTTAAGCGTAAACATTCCAATATTTTTTAAACGGTCGATTAACCGCCTTTTGATGGCGAACCACTTTTAAATCCACTTTTTGACAATTTTATGTGTTACATTTGACAAAATAAAATTATTCTTCATAATCAGGACATCAACATTTACTTTGTGTAATTTTTTGGTATTTTTCTGAAAAAGTTCAACTTTTAATGAATAGTGATAATTGTTGTATTTTAATTCAAAACCTCTATTTAATATAATTTATTTATATGATTATATTATCTTTTGAATTGGTTTTAAAGTGAAATTATAATATAGTCTTACCTTTTAATCCAATAGTGTTCGTTGGAATTAATTTCACATTGAAATCAGACTTAAACTAGTGTTAATATTTTGATACATTTTGTTTTATAAAAACATGCTATTTGTTTTGACATCGGGAATTAATAATTAAATTAATTAATGAAACTTATAAGTTTTTAATTTTGTAAAATAGCCATCATTTTTGAATTCGGAATATCAAATATAGCTTAGGGTGAATTTTTGGTATTTTTCTGAAAAACATCAATTTTTGAGGAATAGAGAAACCACTAAGTGGTACTTATAAAAACTGATTTTTCCATTTAAATGAAATTTTTCCATATTTGTGTTCTGAATTTAAAAAATCTAACATACATGGTTTTAATTAAGAATTAAATTGTTGTTCAATGGGATTATAATAATTTTTTGGTGAATAGAAACTTATTATGTTTTTAATCGCGATTAGAGGTAATTAGTGTAGTTTAAGGTAAGAATAATTTTTTAATAAACTGAAATGACCAAGAAACATGTCCTACCATAATTGGATGTGTCATGGCTGACCAAGAAAATCCATGGGTCAACTTGGGGACCCAATTGAGCCACATTGGTTGGAAAATGACATAAATACCTTCTTATTTAATGTTAAAGTAAAAATAACACAAACATGAGATGTTTTACTAAAACAATTTTTACATGGGGTTCTATAAGTCCTATTTTCGACTATAAATAGCCATTGGAAATCTAAAACGATTTACTACATCATAGTATTTTTATAAACTTTTTAGACATTAAATAAATTAAATTATAAATGACATCATGATGATGCAGCGATGACCTCATTATTTAATGATTTAAATAAAATGGAAAGATAATGTAAAATCTAAGACCTAAACATGTCCAAAACCTATTGTATTGGTGTATTTAGAACCCTTATCTCCTTATCCTCGAAACACATCAATGTGGGACCATTAAAATCAAAAAATCATTCTAAAAAAAACGTAACATTTCTTTACTTTCCAAGAGTGCCCCTCCTCTCCTCTTATAAAAGGCCCCCACCTCTATCTCAATACCCACACTTCCAAAGCCTTTGGCTCGGACAAACACTGCCCATTTTGTCTATCCACATCCCTCTATAACTCCTCGAAGCCTCACTTTGGGCAGAAGTCTTCCCAAGTAAGCCTTTGAGCTCAAACCAAAGGGAGTTACCCGATTTTAAGGTAATGTCTTCACTTGCGTCCTTTTGTATTATTTTGCTTCTCCAACCCCCTAAACTCTTTTTATTCATTTATTTCATAACAAATACAGTATCTTAAATATACTATGATGTTGTTATCAGATGTATTCGAGCTACACTTACAGACACCTACATCTAATTGTTAAAGAACATACTGTTTCTGTGGATGGAAAATTTCTGCCTCACGAAATGATGATTGTTCAACATTATTCAAACACCTTCAAAGTTGTCCATTAAGATGAAACTGAATTTATATATGATATATAATATGTTTATGTTTTACTTAAGCTTCTTTATTTTTCTTTTATGGCATACCTTTATGGTTTCCATTATGGGTAAACGTGATATCTTCATTTAAGGAAGTGCGGACTACCACCCCCTCAAAGTGATTTGATTCGTAAATACTTATGTGGTACGTATAAAGGATATATTTAATGATATTATATATGATACCATATTGTAATTATAATAATATTATGAATAATTGTGTTTTAATTCCATTAAATATGTAATAGAAATGGAAGTAGCGTTCATGCGCACGTACGCCTTACCGTCTCCATGAATAGTACATTTCATTTCTTATCTCAATGTTATGTACTATTATAAGTACAAATATATAATGGATACATATGTAATATAATACATCTAAATTATGGATATAATTCTGGAATTATAACATATATATATCTCTCTCATTTTTTTTTAATTCCATTAATATGACAAAAAATGAAAGTAACATTCATGCGTACGTACGGCCTACCGTCTCCATGAACGGTGCTTTTAATTTTTATCTCCAAATGCTATGGAATAGTATAAAATTATTATATACTGGATATATATGATATTTAAAACATCAATACTATTCTGGATATGATGTACCTATAACTACATGGAAAATTAATTTCCAACAAGTTCAATTTTTGACTCATGTAACAAACATCGACAAAAACATCTGATATGAACTCATATTATTAACCAATTATTATGAAATTAAAATATGTGATATGAAATGTATAATAATTTTTATAGGAGTTCCTTAATAAATTATAAATTGAACAAAGTTTATTATTCCGGAATATAAAGAAACGAACAAGACAAGTTGGACTTGAGGTAAGGGATCTTACTCCTCTCTTTCTTTTTAAGTACACTCTTTTATGTCATTACTTTTAAGCTCATATTTCTTGTGATTGGGATGTTCTTTTATATTACTCTTACTTTAAGTTTTCTGTTCATATGATGAGAGGCCCTATTCTCTCTCATCAATCCATTTTGGATGTTTTGAGTGGCGCCGTTAGGCTGCCGAATTTTCGTAAGAGATCTAACCTCTCTCTTTCTTTTTAAGTACTCTCCTTTATGTCACTTCTTTTAAGCTCCTCTTTTTTATGTTGGGGGATGTTATTTTATATTCCTTTTGCTGTAAAATTTTTGTTAATGTTATGAGTGATCATATTTGATCTCATCAATCCATTTTTGTATGTTTTAAGTTGCACCGTTAGGCTTGCGAGTTTTCATAAGGGAATTTTCATCTCACTTTTATTCCCGTGATATTTATGGTACATTTTCCACAAATTCCTTTGAGTGGTGTATGTACTGCCCATTATTTTACTCATTGTTTAATACACTTTCATTTATGAGTATTTACATCAATTATGTATTATCCTTCTTTCACGGGGTGTATGTTTCTAAAGATACCCATGTCAGTAAGGGAACCTTTCACCCTCCTCTTTTAAAAGACTTATTTTGTTATGTCTTTCAATTCACATACTATTATGTTGGGATATGTTCTTATATATCCTTATTGATATAAATTTTATGTCCAAGGGAAGAGATACCCTTTTTATCTCTCATCAACTCATTTTCTGAATTTTTAAGTGATGCCGTTAGGCTGTCGAATTTTACCCAGGGAACTTTTTCACCCAATTTCGATTTCTTTGGGTTCAACATGTAGTTATTGAATATGTCATCCTTTGAATATGTGTTAATGACCTTTTATTGTTTTACACATAATATCCACTTATATTGGGTGTATTTATATTTGTCAGACATAATTTTGAGATTGATTTATCCTTAATTTTAGGATACCTTCTTTATAAGGGATTTCATCGCATTTTACATTTCTATTGAGACATCATTGTTGTTATGCACCAATTCACTTTTATATGGTGTATATACTGTCCTTTGGAATATTATATCATGAATCCATTTGTTCTCATGATATTATAAAGTTCTGATTAAATGTCATTCCTCAATTAATGTATTCAAGTGTCTCTAATTTTGGTAAAAACCCTTTAACCAAAATATCGCTTTAAATGTTTTAATGATTTGTTCTTATTAATATCCATGTTTTCAAAATGGTTTAATGAATTTTTTTATGGATATTAATGGTTTAAAATGTTAAATGCCTCAAGGTGGTATGGGACTTTGTCTCAGTCTCCTTCCATTGAGGCATATTTTGTTTTATACAAAACCTTCTTTTATACGGTGTATAAACCCCTTTGACTTTTACGTTTATCCAAAAGAAATATTTTTTATACGAAGCATTTTACTAAACGACAAAAGGGATTTTTTTGTCATACGTATGCGGAGACAACGACTTATCTACTGCCGTAACCATTATTTGAGTTTCAGCTTCCTCTACAAGACATACCTTTTTTTAAAAGAAAAATAAATACCATGTTTTACTTTTCTTTTGTTTTGGTATTGAAAATGGTTTTCATAATGTTTTTATATCAATGAGTTGTATTGATATCTTGTGATTGAAGGTGGAAATTTTATGTTTCCAAGATGCATGTTTTATGTGATACGATTATGTTGAGGTTTTTGGGGATTATTATGAAGACGGGTGGTTCCGTGATAAACTGAGGGCGGGTGAGTCCGATATAGCTCTCCAATGCATTGGGTAACACGAAGGAGTGAAACATTAAGGTTTCTCTGAAGAGATTTAGGGAATATACTGTTGTGGGTATTCCAAACGTAACCAAGAGGGTTACTCCCTACGTAAGAATGTTATGAATGCCTCAAGTTACCTTTACGTCTTATGATTTCTATGATTTATTCAAGATTTGATGAGGTATGTTAATGTGATTATGTTTTATGAGTAAAGTATGATTTCATTGATTGTTATGTGTGCATGTACTCATGTTTCCTTTCCACATATTTTTATATCCCATTATGAGCTTTTTATGCTAATCCTATGTTTTTGAAATGTTTTTCACAGGTCAAGGGAAATGTACAAGATATGGTGATAGTTCAAGGAAGTGTCAAGAAAGAATCCATGTTTTATTTTAAATATGTTTCTGTTGATGGGATAAATGATTATTATCTTTATGTAACCACTTTGTTTAAATTTGGAATGTAATGCAAGTTTATGATCTAATTCTCTAAAACACTTAACCTGAAAATATTCTCAATGTTTAATCTTGTATTAACTCAAGATTATGTAAGGGTTAAGGTCGGGGCCTTATAGTTGGTATCAGAGGTCGGTTTAGATAACTTTAGAGGATAGGGTATCTTCTAATCATAAGTGACATTACCATAATGGTTAGGATTTCAGAAAGAGTCCTAGTTTTATATAAAGTGAATAAGTAAGTATATCTTAGCGGTTATCTTCCTCATTAGTACATCATGGTTTTGTTGATATACTCACACTGACATTTCTGTTTTTAGTGAATGGATGGATCTAGCAGGAACAAAAGTGACTATTGGTTTGAAGGAAACTGTGGTGGTTCTCTGATTAAGAGACTGAATGAAATGGGGTATTCAATGTGGAAACACATGGTTGTTCTAAACCAACTATCAAGGAGTCATGATCATCCAATGGAACCTTGGTATGTTCTGTAATGCATCATATACGAGATGACCAATCGATGTGGAAGTTCAGGTAATAATTATAAAGGTAACCATTAGGGTTTATATGATCCTTACTTTTGAGGTAATTATGGGTTATTATATGTTATAATGGAAAATGAAAGCCATGAGATAAAATTGAGGTTAAAATATTTTATGATTATTTTTCTGAAGATTTTATCTCATTTTGGGGAATGTTTTATGAATTATATAGTTTTGGAAAAAGGACAACACGCAGACCGTGTGACAACCCGTAGCGCCAGTCAAAGCTGCGGGAATCGAAACCACAACCAAAGTGCAACTGGTATTTATCGCCTACCACTGGACTACGTGAAGTCCCTGGTTAGTTTGACTAATTCTTTTTAGTTAGATGATTTTATGAATAAAGAGTAATCTGATTTTGGGTTATCTATGGAAATTTATTAACCTATCATGGATGATATGTTATTAGGTTAATTATTTTTCAATGCGAGACTTTAGGAGAAACCGATGTTGTTTGGAGATAAATGTTACGATTTAACTTGGAAGACTATGTGACTAAATCCTTAAAATATTTGGGTTTCAATCATAGTTTGCTTTACTTTGAATTATTTTATGGACAATTTGTTTATTGAATGGTCTTTGTTGAACTTTGGGTATTGTTTGATAAATTTTGGAGATTAAGAATAGATATGTTTTTTTAATAGGATTATCCTTTTGGGTATTATCTGATCTTGTACTAACTTTTTTGGTTTTGTTTTTGGTTAAGGTCTAAAGATATGGGAAGTATATAGTTCTCTTTTGTGGATTAGGTGATCCTCTAGAAGTTGATTATAGTACTCTTAATGTGAACAAGTCTTCCTAAATACTCGTCTTTTGGGGAATGTATGAGTTTCTGTAAGAAATCTAGTAAAAGTTGAAATCCAACATGACAGGTAAGTATGTTTCCTTAATATCAAAAATAAATTCCTCAATGAAGAGTAACGTAAAACAAAAATGATGCCTGTTAACTTTTCCTATTGGGGAATTGAATACCGTTTCACCCATCACAAGTTTGGGATTTTCTTATGGTTAAATTTCTCCTAGACAAGTTTACTATCACTCTCCATCAGAACATGACCCTTTGTTTTTTCCTCCATGTCCTTATTTTCATACTTGTAATCCTAGTATAGTTTAACTCGGGTGACCTTTGTACTTATCTTTCTTTATATTAAAGTGATTGTTTTACTGACTCTTGTTCCGATGTGGGATTTTCAATGAAGTTTCCATGCCCAATTTTAAAAATTGTGTGGACGCAATTCCCAAAAGGGGGGAAGGATGTAACACCCCAGGTAAATAAAGAATATGAAATTTTCATATTTATCCATATTTGTGAATAAATTAATAATATTACTTTAAAGGGGATGCTATGCACGATGGCATACCCAATACGCAACAATGAGTTTCTTGGAAATATTGCATTGCACTTTAATAATAAAATAATATTATTTTAAATGGTAGTTAACACATAGCCGTTGTAATGGTGGGAATGAATAGAACTAACTAAAAAATTATTATATATGTTTTTCAAATATTTTTACTCTTTACAATAAATGTTATAGGATTAAAAATGCGAATGAATCCAATTTTAAGCGTAAACATTCCAATATTCTTTAAAAGGTCGATTAACCGCCTTTTGATAGCAAACCTCTATTAAATCCACCTTTTGACAATATTATGTGTTATATTTGAAAAAATAAAATTCTTCTTTATAATCGGGACATCAAAATTTACTTTGTGTAAATTTTTGGTATTTTTCCGAAAAAGTTCAATTTTTAATGAATAGTGAAAACTGTTGTATTTTAATTCAAAACATCTTTTTAATCTAATTTATTTATATGATTATATTATCTTTTGAATTGATTTTAAAGTTAAATTATTATATATTTTTACCATTTAATCCAATAGTGTTCATTGGAATTAATTTCACTATGAAATTGAACTTAAACTAGTGTCAATCTTTTGATACATTTTGTTTCATAAAAACACGCTATTGGTTTTGACAGCAGGAATTAATTATTATGTTAATTTATTCAAATTATATGTTTTGAATTTTTTAAAATATACATCATTTTTGAATTTGGAATATCAAATATATCGTAGGGATAATTTTTGGTATTTTTCTGAAAAACATCAATTTTTGATGAATAGTGAAACCACTAAGTGGTACTTATAAAAACTGATTTTTCCGTTTAAATGAAATTTTTCCATCTTTGTGTTTTTAATTTCAAAAACCCAACATTAATGGCTTTCATTAAGAAGTAAAATGTGGTTCAATGGGATTAGAATAATTTTTTGGTGAATAATAACTTATTAAGTTTTTAATCGCGATTAGAGGTAATTAGTGTAGTTTAAGGTAAGAATAATGCTGTAATAAACTTAAATGACCTAGAAAAATGTCCTACCATCATTGGATGTGTCATTGCCGACAAATAAAATCCATGGGTCAACTTGGGGACCCCATGGAGCCACTTTGGTTGGATAATGACATAAATACCTTTTTATTTAATGTTAAAGTAAAAATGACACAAACATGAGATGTTTTACTAAAATAATTTTTACATGGGGTTATACAAGTCAGATTTTTGACTATAAATATCCATTGAAAATATAAAAAGATTTCCTACATCATATTATTATTTTTTTATAATTTTTATACAATAAATAAATTAAATTATTTATGACATCATGATGATGCAGCGATGACCTCATTATTTAACGATTTAAATAAAATGGAAAGATAATGTAAAATATAAGACCTAAACATGTACAAAAACTATTGGATGGGTGTATTTAGAACCCTTATCACCTTATCCTCTAAAAACATCAATGTGGGACCATAAAAATACGAATCGCATTCTAAAATAAAGTAACATTTCTTTAATTTCCAAGAGTGCCACACCTCTCCTCTTATAAAAGGCCCCCGCCTCTACCTCCTTACCCACACTTCCAAAGCCTTTGGCTCGGCCAAACCCTGCCCATTTTGTCTCTCCAAATCCCTCTATAACTCCTTGAATCTTGACTTTGGTCATATGTCTTCCCAAGGAATCCTTTGAGCTCAAACCAAAGTGAGTTACCCAATTTTAAGGTAATGTCTTCAGTTGTGTCCTTTTGTTTTATTTTTCTTCTCCAACTCCCTAAACTCTTTTTATTCATTTATTTTGTAACCAATACAACATCTTAAATATACTAGGATGTTTTTATAAGAAGGATTCGAGCTAAACTTACACACACCTACATCTAATGGGTAAAGAACATACTATTTCTGTGGATTACGAATTTCTGCCTCACGAAACGATGATTGTTCAACATTCTTCTAACACCTTCAAAGATGGCCATTAAGAGGAAAAATATTTATATATGATATATAATATGTTTATGTTTTACTTAATCTTATTTATTTTTCTTTTATGGAATAACTTTATGGTTTCCATTATGGGTAAATGCGATATCTTCATTTAAGGAAGTTTGGACTACCGCCCCCTCAAAGTGATTTGATTCGTTAATACCATATGTGGCACATATAAAGGATATATTTAATGATATTATATATGATACCATACTGGAATTAAAATACTATTATGTATCATTATGTTTTAATTCCATTAAATATGAAATAGAAGTGGAAGTAGCGTTCAGGCGTACGTACGGCTTACCGTCTCCAGGAACGGTACATTTCATTTCTTATCTCAAAATGTTATGTACTATTATAAGTACAAATATATAATGGATATATATGTCATATATTACATATAAATGATGGATATCATTCTGGAATTATAACATATATATATCTCATTCTGTTTTAATTCCATTAATATGACAAAAAATGAATGTAGCGTTCATGCGTACGTACGGCCTACCGTCTCCATGAACGGTGCTTTTAATTTTTATATACAAATGATATGGAATAGTATAAAATGAATATATACTTGATATATATGATATTTAAAACATCAATACTATTCTGGATATGTTGTACCTATAACTACATGGAAAATTATTTTCCACCAAGTTTAATTTTTGACTCATGTACCAAACATCGACAAAAACGTCTGATATGAACTCATATTATTAACCAATTATTATAACATTAAAATATGTGATATGAGATAAATAATAATTTTTATAGGAGGTCCTTAAGAAATTATAAATTGACCAAAGTTTATTATTCAGGAATATAAAGAAACGAACAAGACATGTTGGACTTGAGGTAAGGGATCCTACTCCTCTCTTTCTTTTTAAGTACACTCTTTTATGTCATTCCTTTTAATCTCATATTTCTTGTGATTGGGATGTTCTTTTAAATTACTCTTACTGTAATTTTTATGTTCATATGATGAGAGACCCCATTCTCTCTCATCAATCCATTTTGGATGTTTTGAGTGGTGCCGTTAGGGTGCCGAATTTTCGTAAGAGATCTAACCTCTCTCTTTCTTTTTAAGTACTCTCCTTTATGTCACTTATTTTAAGCTCCTATTTTTTTGGTGGGGGATGTTATTTTATATTCCTTTTTCTGTAAAAATTATCTAAATATTATTAGATACCCTATTTTATTTCATCAATCCATTTTTGTACGTTTTAAGTGGCGTCGTTAGGCTGCCGAGTTTTCGTAAGGGATTTTTCGTCTCACTTTTATTCCCGTGAGATTTATGCAACATTTGCCACAAATTCCTTTGAGTGGTGTATGTACTGACCATTATTTTACTCATTGGGTAATATAATTTCATTTATGAGTATTTACATCAATTTTGTATTGTCATTCTTTCACGGGGTGTATGTTTCTAAATATACCCATGTCGGTAAAGGAACCTTTTACCCTCCTCTTTTAAAAGACTACTTTTGTTATGTCTTTTTAATTAACATACTATTATGTTGGGATATGTTCTTATATATCCTTATTGATGTAAATTTTTTTTTCAAATGTTGAGATACCCTTTTTATCTCTCATCCACTCATTTTCTGAATTTTGAAGTGACGCCGTTAGGCTGTCGAATTTTACCAAGGGAACTTTTTAACCCAATTTCGATTTCTTTGGGTTCAACATGTCGTTATTGAATATTTCATCCTTTGAATATGTGTGAATTACCATTTATTTTTTTACACTTAATAACCACTTATATTGGGTGTATTTATATTTGTCACACATAATTTTGAGATTGATTTATCCTTAATTTAATGATACCTTCTTTATAAGGGATTTCGTCGCATTTTACATTTATATTGGGACTTCATTGTTGTTATGAACCAACTAACTCTTATATGGTGTATATAATGTTCTTTGGAATATTATATAATGAATCCATTTATTCTCATGATATTATAAAGTTCTGATTAAATGTTATTCCTCAATTATTGTATTCAAGTGCCTCTAATTTTGGTAAAAACCCTTTAACCAAAATATCGCTTTAAATGTTTTAATGATTTGTTATTATTAATATCCAAGTTTCCAAAATGGTTTTAAGAATTTATTTATATGGATATTAATGGTTTAAAATGTTAAATGCTTCATGGTGGAATGGGACTTCATCTCAATCTCCTTTCATTGTGGGATATTTTGTTTTATACAAAACCTTCTTTTATACAGTGTATTAACCCCCTTGACTTTTACGTTTATCCAAAAGGAATATTTTTTATACGAAATGTTTTACTAAACAACAAAAGGGAATGTTTTTGTCATACGTATGAGGCGACATCGACTTCTCTACCGCCGTAACAATTATTTGAGTTTCTGCTTCCTCTACAAGCCATACATTCTTTTTTAAAGAAAAATAAATACCATGTTTTACTTTTCTTTTGTTTTGGTATTTAAAATGGTTTTCATAATGTTTTTATATCAATGTGTTGTATTGACATATTGTGATTGAAAGGTGGAAATGTTATGTTTCCTATATGCATGTTTTATGTGATACGATTATGTTGAGGTTCTTGGGCATTATTATGAAGACGGGTGGTTCCGTGATAAACTAAGGGCGGGTGAGCCCGATATAGCTCTCCAATGCATTGGGTAACACTAAGGAGTGAAACATTAAGGTTTCTCCTAAGAGATTTAGGGAATATACTGTGGTGGGTATTCCAAACGTAACCAAGAGGGTTACTCCCTACATAAGAATGTTATGAATGCCTCAAGTTACCTTTATGTCTTTTGATTTCTATGATTTATTCATGATTTGATGAGGTATGATAAAGTTCTTATGTTTTATGAGTAAAGTATGATTTCATTGATTCTTATGTGTACATGTACTCATGTTTCCTTTCCATGTCTTTTTAAATCCCTTACTGATCTTTTTATGCTCATCCCAAGTTTTTGAAATGTTTTTCACAGGTCAAGGGGAAGGTACATGATATGATGACAGTGTCAAGGAAGTGTCAAGAATGAATCCATGTTTTATTTTAAATATGTTTTCTTTGATGGGATAAATGAATACTATCTTTATGTAACAACTTTTTTTTAATGTGGAATGTAATGCAAGTTTATGATCTAATTCTCTAAAACTCTAAACTTGAAAAGATCCTCAATGTGTAATCTTGTATTAACTCAAGATTAAGTAAGGTTTAAGGTGAGGTCCTTATACACTATTTTGATATAATAATGATTCTGAGATATTTATAGTATTGTATTAATGACATTTAATTTTGTTAGTGATTTGATGGTTTTTTCCATATTTCATCAATTTTAATTTATGCTTATACAAATAAAATATATTCAACACTATGATATTTTAATCTTCATATAATTAATGTTTTCATTATGGTTTTATGGTGATGATGTTATCCACCAATTTAAATATTTCCATTAAGAGAGGATTTATAATTTATAGGGTATATAATGTTTACTTAGTGACTTTCCATAAAAAAATTTGACATTTAATTTTTACAGATGAATTTTGGGAAATTATTTTTGTTAAATATTCTTGAAATTTATTATGTTAAACTTTTTTTAAATGAATTAAACTCATTATAAATATTTTTTTTGTAAAATATATAGAGACATGTTTAGTGAATTTTCATTTTATTGATATTTTAAATGTGCATCAGGAAAAAAACATCATTTTAGTTATTATTTTCTCAGAGTAGGAAATGAATTAGTATTTGATCAAAGTAAATCCAAATGTCCAAATTTTTCATATAATATTTAAATATTTAATGAATTTATTTTTTAATAAGATCTCATTCAAAATATTAAATGAAATACTAAACTCAAGGGAAAGGACATTGAAACAAAATGGCCATCCTAACACTCTAGTTTCTATTGATTTGATGGTCATTTAATCCATATATTAATAAATGATTTTTGAAATATAAATTTTCAACATATTTCACTTTTATATTTTTAATGATCTCAATAACTCTCAATAATTGGTTACACCATACTTCTATGATCATATCTTCAAATTCCCCCAATGTTCCACTATTTGGAAATGAAGTATGTTTTATTCTAGATGACGTTCATACATCAATTCATTTCTTATGAAAAGGATTTTTTATTAATCCTACATATGATGTGGGATTTTAGGATTGATATTTTATTATTTTAAACCCATGGTTATGGATATAAATATTTAATTGCAAGGATACTATTTATTTGAGGGGAGTGTAAGTTACACCTACATATTTCAAAGGAGAAATATAAAATTTGATATAGATTAATTCATGAAACACCGTCCATAGTTTATAAATTGATACCCAATGACATTTTTATAAAAATATTTTAAAATAAATTCAATTTCATGGATAGCTTATGTAATATGAAAACCACATTTATATTAATCATGATAACTATTAAAATATTTTTTTTAAAAAATTGACATTATTAAAATTCCATTAGGCTTGTGACTATGAATAATTATTAAAAAATTAATAAAATTATATGGATTAAACGTGTCTAAAATAAATTAAATTGTTATATATTGATCAGAAATATATTATGAACTATAAAAATGAAAATAAAATGTTTTATGGAAAAATTAATTTTCTGAAGGTCGGTCTTACTAATATAAGGGCATATAATATAAAAGCATTTTTTAAAAATTATAGAAAACGTAATTTCAAAATATATAGTTCAATATTATTTTTGGTTAAATATTTTATAATTTTTTTATATGATGATTTTTTTAATAATAGGAAAATATTGTGATTATTATTGAAATATATGTTTTTCAATTGATTATCTAAAAAGGTAAAATATATTTTAAATTATTATTAAATTATAAATAATAAAATTAAATTAAAATTTAACTAATTTATTTCATAGGAATGAATTTCATATTTAATATCGAGGTTAAAAAATTCAATACTTACGGTAATGGTCTCTTCTAGAAAACAGGTCTTTCGTAGCATCTATTTTTTATTTTAAAATTTATTATAAAAATTATGTGAATTTAATTTGTGAAAATGGATCCTATATTTGTAATTAAAATAATATATATTATATTATATTTTCAACATAATTTTTACGATTATAAATATTTGAGAATTAAAAAACTAATAATTGCATTTAGGGTAAACATGGGTTTTCCTGGGTGGAGAGGTAATTTATGAAAAAAAGGAATAAAAATGACCGTAAACATGTAAGTACAATATTTATATCTTCAAATGGAACTTATCAACAAAATGTTTTTATAATTTTCCATTTTGGGACATTTGATATGATAAAAATATGGGTATGACATTATCTTTTCGAATATTCAATGTGTGTCATCTCCCCCACATATAAAATGTCACCCATTATCCTCCCCATATTACACATAATTGTTTTTAAACATTACCTACCCAAATAAATTTCTTTTTAACCACCCCATATCGTTGAAGCTTTATATTTATTAGGAATTTGTCAATGGAAGGCTTTTGAATAAATGTATTGAGGCTCCCTAGTGAAGATGCAAAATTCTTAAATGTGAATATTTATATTATTTATTCAAAAACATCATAAATAAATCTTAAAAAAATATTATTTAAAATAAACCATATATATTATATAATAATATGTTTTATTATATTTAGATAACACAAATCCATCTGAACTTCCATCAAATAAAAAATAAAACTGCCGATCTTGTATATATAAAACAACTACCTCACTAAAAATGTTATTCTTTTCCATACTCATAATGGAAGGATAGATATAATGATGTTTTGAATAAATTAATATCATATTTATCAAATTTTCCTACTTCTAGAAATATGATATCACATATACCTTCTTAGTTTCAATTTTATGTGGTATATGATAATATTCATCTTGGGTATGGTGGACTACTGGCTCATGAAGCGATGTGCATTATTTTTCATTCATTTATTTCATTGATGGTAAATATTAAGTATTTTATTAATATAAAATAAATAGATACAAAATAATGATTTTTAACTTTAAATTAATATATATTTTCCTTTGATTCCATTTATTGAGAAAAACAAGAAATGTGTTCTTGCGTATATATGACACACAATGTCAATGAATAGTGTAATCTATTTTCTGTATCTATCTTTAATAGATTACTCTATAAAATATATAATGAAAATATATTATATTTATAACTATTTTTAAATTTATTATATGATTAATCCAAGATCAAATTTAATGAAAAAGAAATTCCAAACATGATCATACATGAAAATCCAAGAAATTATCACTCGTCTCACATTAAATTTTATCTTACATATGCGGTATTCACCACATATTTTTTTATGGTGTATATAATTACACATTTATATGTTATTATAGGGATATAATTACCTTAATTGTATTTAATGTTTAATTTGGTGTTATTTTATATTGGACTTATAATTCATAAGTTGAAAAAGTGGTAAGAATTTATCCCACAATATCAACATTGTTTAAGATTGTCTTTGTATAAGTCTCCATTAAGGGAATTATTTTCTATTTATACAGTGAAATAAATAAATATTCTTATACTATGGTTATTAATGATAATACTCATGTAATAGTAAAATTTTTACCCTCTTTATTACATAAAAATAGTGATTTTTTAAAGATAACTCACTTTAGTTCACTCCGATCAAAAATCCTATATCCTCTTAATACACATTTTCAAAAAACTAAATATTTTAAAAAAAATAAATCATTTTTTAAATTATTTACAGACAAAATATTTACATATTTGGACTTTTAATAAAATAATTTTGATAATAACTACATTTTTTTCAAATCATGTCATATTTTTATATTACTGAACTTGTTAAAGGAATATATATTTTTTAACATGTACAACATGAAAAAAATTATCCTCCTTTTTTAACAATAATTATTTTAAAGATTAAGCTAAAAATTTTCAATTTATTTTTCCAATAAATATATTTTTAATATTTTTTGTGATCTTTTTTTAATATATTTTTTTCAATGCCTAGTAATATGATCCGTAAAAATACATTTAATGAAATTTCTATTGTATTTATATTTAGAAATATCCTCATCCATTTATTATAATTTTTATCCAATAGGTATATGTTTTATTGATATCATAATTTTTCTTTTTATGGATTATTATCATTTTTAATGATTATGTAAAATTTTATTTCCATTCACTATATTATTTTGAATCGTTTATGATTAGCTTAATTTTATTGGCTATATAGTAACATTTCATATTTTATTTTTTTAATAGGCATGCTTAAGTTGATTATTGTTTACCTTATTAACATGTGGATTTCATTTGAATTAATATATTATGGGTGGGGCCTAGTTAATGATAGTGTCTTAATACATTAATTGGACTTATGAGAAAATTTAATTTTCCAAATTAGAAGGGGTTATACACACAGATTTAATCTATATTTGGGAATTTCATTACAATCTGTTTTAGATAACTTAAATTATGAATTAACTCATTATGAGATGAATTATTTATATCCATGTCAATTTTTAATTATTTGTAATATACATTGATATGTTTCATGATTATGTTATTATATATATTTATTTTTTAAACATATATTATTAAGGCATCTCTATACTAATGTAATTGTTTAAATGGAATGATTCTAAGTTATTTACCTTTCTAAATTTATTATTCTTATTTATACAGGATAGCTTCTAATTTAGGCATACCCTTAATGAAAATTAGATATCACATCATTCTAATGTTTTATATTTCTTATGATACAATGTACTGTTTAAATATTGTTATGAATGAATATTCTAAGGAAAAATATGGAGTTCTCAAGGAAAACGCTTTTTGTATATTATGTTATCAATAGTAATATAAATATCATTAATCTATTTATTTTACCATGACTACTAAATTATTTGGTCCTTTAGGAAGTGATCACCTATATCTTATTCTAATTTAATAACGTAACCAATGCCTCCACCAACTCATTTTGTTATCTTAACATTTAAAGAAGAATCCTCAAAAAATTCATATTTTTTACTCTCCATCATCCTACAATATGTGGTTAAAAAGTCCTATTTTTCAAAAATAATGATGCATCATTGTGCCTTTTAATTGATTATCAAGAAATAAATGATATATGATCATGAAAAATATCATTTACAACATATTTATGATTTATTTTTGGACAAATAAAACTTAAATAATTAGTAAAGTTAGATCTCTAATCAAGATACAACTAATTAAAGGTAATGTGTAACAACATGAGATTTTTTGAAAGATATTATTTTCTATTCATTTAAATTGTTTATTAAATTTTGTTTCATGTACTATATAGTTTATCTTTCATTACAAGAAACTCGAATTTTATCATTCATTTCATACAAAATCATTTCCCTTCGATAACTTGTGACACACCCAAAACTGAATTATAATAAAAAATATTATAATTTTTATATTATTATTTATAAATTTAAAATTTTCAACCTTTTAATGATAAGTAATAATTAAAACAAAATTTTGAAACCTTTATAATTTTATATGCTAAAATAAATATCATTTCTGAATGTGAGATATTGAAATTTACTTTGGGTGAATTTTTTTATGAGAACAATCATTTATTGGAGAATATAGAACTATACAGAATTGTAGTTCAAAACTTATTTTTCTTCATATTTATTTATTTAGTTAAATTAAAATTATAATTTTAAATAAATAATAGTTTGATAAATTTTATTCCAGACAAAAAACTGCATGTAATTAATAACAATTTAACAAGACATTTAGATATAAAAACATAGAAAACGTTTGGACATTTTTATATTAAATACTTGATTTCTTATTTCGTCTCTAGGATTAATTATAAACCAATTTCCGCCACTTCTATGATTAAAATATAGAAAAATAGATTTCATATTAATTATTAGAATAATTTTAATGTATGATAAGGTCCTCATAGTTTTGGACTAAAAATATTAGAAAATGAAATTAAAATTAATTATTGTTATTAAGATAAAAATCGGTTCACTTAATGCTTAAACATTAATCATAAGGGAAAAAATGACCTATAAACATGACCAAAAGCCATTATATTCCCATATTTATAACATATACCTTATTTTTTCATTAAATTAATGTTTTTATAAGACACTATTACATGATTGTTACACATAAATAAGTTAAGTTATGAAAAATAAAATTTTTTACCTTTCACCCTTTTAATTTCAATAACTATTTGGGATAGGGAAAACCCAAAATGGTTTATGATATATATAAAATTTTAATTTATAAATGAGTTTTTATAATCAAATTATTTTATCTATTATGTTCTGAGATGATATAATTACATTAGACGCATTATAAATATAAAAAGGTGGAGTATTAAGATATTAATTAAATAAAACATTTATGCTAAAAACATTAAAAGGTAATTAAATTTAATTAATTATTGAGTTACATTAATTTTTATATGAATATATAATGATTCATATTTTTGAAATAATAAATTTCATTTCCATATTTTTTTTTGATATTTTCAAACTAAGAATATGTTCATAATTTCAAAAATGACATTAATGTTATTTTATAACAAATGGTATTTTATTTCAAAAGAGTTAAAGATAATAAATATAATATATTATGAAAATTGATTTAATAATCTTAATAAATATAATTTATTGTCCACTTAAGTATCATTTAATCTTTTATAATTAACTTATTGACCAATAGATTATAAAACCATTATTAGCATGGTCCTGTTTAAAGTAATGTTTTTCCCTTTAAATGCGCTTGTTTGAAAATTAATATCCAAATAACAATATAATTTTAATTTTTAAATTAGATATAATAATTATAATTATGAGTGAATATATATTCTAATAAAAATAAATTAATTTTATTTTAATATTTAAATTACATAGGCTGTACAACCAATTACCTAAATGAATAACCAAATTGAAAAATATAAATAAAAATAAAGACTAAGGGAGAAAATTAAAAAAATAAACTTATTTTTCTATATTATAGAATTTTATCTTCTGTATTTACCCATAAATATATTATGTTTCCATTTTTTATGAACATGAGGTAAGGTAGACCACTCAATCGTGTGTACCTTTTTTGTATTTACAAAAAATGACACTCCCCCTCCATTATAATGTGGCATTCCATCTTCCACTTCCTCACATGTCTCAAGCCACATATCTTCATAAATCCTCTAACCAAAAATTAGCATAACATAAATATCATAAAAATAGTATACTATTCATCTTCATAAATAAAACCAAGGATTCCCTTTGGTGAAATCCAAAATACTTCACCCGAAAATGAAGTAACATTCATCAATATGAATTTATGTTTAATTTATTTCTCCACCTATTAATTTTTTATCATTACATGATTATATAGTATTATAAATATTATAAATATATTTAAATTTTTTTAATATGAGGTTTTTAGCTACACCCACACACAAATCCATCAAATGGTTGACAAAATTATTGTTCGTCTGAGGAGAACTACTCCCACAAGTAATGATTTTGTTCTATTTTCCTTTACCACCACTCATGTATGGGAATTATGATGGAAAATAATTTTTTTAAATGAAAAATATGAAATACGTGTTGTTCAAATACTTATGGTATGTATATATAACACATACCTTCATGTCATCTAATTGGTGTAAACATTATAACATCTTTTGTAGACATGTGGACTACCGCCTCCTCAAAGCGATGTGATATGTTCACGCAATTCATTGAATGTATTGACGATGGGGTTAATTGAAAATATGTTAAATAAAGGAAATATATATGATATTAATGAAATATTTATCTCTATATAAATTTAATATATCATTTTCTACATTATATTTTCACACAGAAAAAGTGATAACATCATTTAGGGATGTTTGGAATATCACATCCTCAACGTGATGTTATTCTATTTACATCACAATAATTCAATATATAAGATTATATTATTAATTAATATGTTATTTATAATATATGTTTACCTCTATAAATTTAAATGTTAAATACCTTATTTCCATAATCACCATTTAAAAATGGTATTGTTACTTATACGTATATATTACATATCATCTCCATGATTGCAACGTTGGTTCATTTTTCAAAACCATCATTCATGATCGGATATAAAATAATAATTTATATATAAATAATATAATTATTTTTTTATTATTATTATTTTAGATATTTTTATATATTGACCTTAGGGATCATTGTATAACTATTAAATTTAGTTTTGAGGCAAAAGTCAGATATATCAAAAACATTTAACTAAAACATCATTGATTAATTAATTGAATATAACTTTTTTATATGTGAAATAAAATTAATAAAATAATTTTATATTTTTATATGGATGGTAGATAATAAAAATCAGTTTATTACTGAGTAATATAGAGAACAACCATGATAAATTGGACTCAATGTAAGGGATTTACTTCTAACTTTTACTTTTCTGAGAAATATATCACAATCACCACTTACTTATTTTCAGTTTTTTATATACTATCCCTTTTAATTTTTATATCATGAATTTTATTACATTAATGTTATTTAAATGTTTTTTTGATTATTATTACTTTTTGGTTTTCTCATTTAGGTCTTACCACAAATGTAAGTGGAATTATATTCCCATTAATATTTTTGAGAGAACTATTCCATGTTCACTAAATATTTTTTGGTATACTGTATCCCTTTCCCAATAAGGTATTTAAATATTATTATAATTTAATTTATTCTTTTTTAAATATCCTTTTTATTATTTAACTTTCATGAGTTGTTTTGTTTCAAACATAATTATTTGGTAATGGAATTATTTCCCATTTTTACTTCTTTGATACATTTGTTATGTTAATGACATATATTCTTTTAAATGGTGAAAATACTTATCAATTGGAAAGTTATATCATGAATATAATTATTATAAAAATATTATAAGATCCCTTAATTTTTATTCCATTCATTTTGATATTGATTCAAGTGTTTCAATGTGGTATGTGAATGTTTATAAAGTTTAATGATTATTTTCCTCTGGAAGTTTTTAATTTTAATTAATGGTATTTCAATTCATCAAAGTCAAATACCATTTCTGTTACTTATCCTCCACTTGGGATATTTTTTTTATTCATAACCTCCTCATTCATTCTTACGATGGAATAAATTTGTTTCAAATATACATTTATATAACAAATACCAATTCCATGGGTTAATCATGTTTTAATGATATAGTTATTTAACCCATTTTATTCCATGGGTCATGCATGTTTAAAATATAATATTTTAGAATTTTTTTTCAATTAGTTAATCATGTATAAAATAGAATTTTATAGAACTTTTTTATTTTTCTTTGGTTAATAAACATTCAAATAGATCGTTATAGAACATGTTTTGTTTCCATCAATTAATC
Organism: Viscum album; assembly: GCA_963277665.1. Classification (NCBI taxonomy): domain Eukaryota; kingdom Viridiplantae; phylum Streptophyta; class Magnoliopsida; order Santalales; family Viscaceae; genus Viscum; species Viscum album. Next base: position 1,255,766,446 of record OY728141.1, read on the forward strand.
AATGGTTTTCCAGTTTCCCTAATTTGTTTATGAAGGATTATCTATGTGATGATATTTTAATGGTACATAGAATTTTGATCAGTGGTTTAGTGATAGTCCAATTATCGGTGGTTCTGTGATAGAAAAAGAATGAGTGGGTCTGTGATTTCCCTTTAATGCATTGGCATTGGAAGTCAGAAGAATTGTTATTATATTTGTAAGAGTAAAATATATAGATGTCGGATTCATGGTTATTCTATTTATAAGAGTGAAAAATATAATAATGTCTCATTATAACATTATCTATTTCATTATGATTTATATTGGTTTATAATGTTTCAAGTGATCGATAATGATATCACATGGAAAATGATTATTAATACTAATGAATCTTTCCTTTACCATGTATTTATATTTGATGGTCCATGTATTGATGGGTATGATAGATTTTATTATTTTCTCATGATCATTGATTTTTTCATCATAACCCTATTCACTTCTATGCTCATTGATGACATTTAAATATTAATTATTATGGTTACCCTTACTGAGCATCTGATCTCATCTTTTTTATGTTTAATTTTCCTTAGTTTTAATAAATTATGTTGAACTATTTATGTATATAAATGATTCTAAATGCATTATATCGATGGTTTATTATGAAATAATAAAACATATGGTAAAAGTTATAAATTTATTTTTGACAACATATGATTCCAAGTTGATATGTTTTTTATATGTATGTGTTTGTATAAATTCTATAAAATTGTAAAACTAAAGGGTCCTACTATTTTTACATGATACATGTTAAAATTTTGACGTTTTAAAGTTTTGATGGAAATAATTTGGGTCATAATTATAAATGCTTATGAAATTTGGGTCACAATTATTAATTCTTGTGAGTTGTTTATGAAATGTAAAGTTATGTATTTCATTAAATGATCTATGAGTGAATGTTATGGGATATTGTATTTGGTATCAAAGTTGGTTTTTAAATATGGATACTATGATTTATTAATTTGGGGATATATTATAAATATTAAATACCTTCACAAGTCTATAAGGTTGAAGATTAACATAATTTAAAAGTATTTTATGCCACATTAATTTTTTATGTGATGAGATCATAATGTGATTCTAGAGGTGTTTTTTGGGAGGAGGTATTTTTAAACACTATGATTAATATAAATTCTTTTTAGGGTGGAATTTTTTTCTTTTCTAAATAAAAATGGTAAACTCATATGATTGGTGACAACCCAACGCATCTTTGTAAGAGTTGTGGATTTATCTAATGAACGAAGGGTGATATGGGTTTCACAGACTACCACATGTCTAGATGATACTAGAGTCAGAAAAATATTTTGTCCATATAAATAAGATCATTATTTGGAAAACATATTGAATTTATATTATAAATAATGTTTTACTTATCGTGGATATATATATTATCAAATAATTAAAATATTTTAGTTTCAAATATAGTCACGAAATGTATGAAAAATCTAAAGGATAGTTTTTTATGGAATAATATAGTTTCAACCTAGGGAATAAACATTTAAGATTATTGTATCTTGTGATTTTTTATTTATATTGATAATTATTGTGCCCTTATATAACTATTTTGGATTTGGTTAATGTGTAAAGTCATTTGGATTATATTTAAATTCTTTTTTATGTTAATGTGTTTTTTAATGTTTGTTTTACTTCTTTAGGATTAATAATTCATCATTAATACTCATCCTTGGGAGAAAAGCATGAGATTTTGGAGGAAATAGACTAATATATGAGATTCTACTCCACTAGTTTGTAATTATTTCTATTACATATATCGTATGATAATTAGTTAACATTAAATTTTTAAATAATATGTTTTGGATTGATGACGTTAATTACCCTCTATAATTATTCAAATATTTTCTCCATTACAACCTATGCTCTCCGTAGGTGGAATCCAAGTAATGTGTAACATTCAATGACCTTTATGTTATCCACAATCCCATTTTAAGATATTTTTTTCAATCAAATTATTCTTTGGTTTTCAATAGTGGAATATTGGAAGTTATTATCATATGATAACCTAGATTAATATTGAGGGGAAAATTACTTTTAAGGGGGTATGAAGTTTCCTCCTGATATTTTATAAAATATATTCATTCAATATAATTAAAATTAATTAATTTATTCTGTTACACAAATTATATATTATATATTTAAAAACATGAAACAACACATTTATATTTCATTAAACATATTATATATCCCCTTTTATAACTTGTGATACCTGCTTGACCGAGTATTACTGAACATTAATATACCTTTCAAATCATTATTTAATATAACAGTTTTATAGGATTTTATTGGAAGAATTACAGTTAAAATAAATTTGGAGACATTTATTTATTTATATGAAAAAAGAAACATCGTTTTTGAAATTGATATATTTAAATATTTTTTGGCTGATGTTTTCATATTTTTCAGAGAACATTAATATTTTTGAGGTATAGTAAATAATACTAAATTTTTGTTCAAATATATTTCTTTTTTAATTTATTTTCATAGTTAAATTATGTTTAAAATTATTTTAAAGTATATTTATATTATTATTATAGCACTTCATCCTATTTATTTAATTGGAATCAATTTCACATAGAATTAACAAAAAAACATATAAGTTTTTTTGAATAGTTTCTCGTTAAATTTTTTTATTATCGTTTAGTATATAGGAATAATATTAAATTATTCTATACCACTTATTAGATTGGAATTGGGAAAAAATATTATAAATTTTAAATAACCGTAATCTATAATTTATAATAAGGTTAACATATAACTTTAGAGAAAAACATTTATTGAATGTAATTAAATGTAATTACAACGGTTAAGGTAAAAATGTGTTTACTTAGTGGTAAAACATTAGTATTGAGGGAAAAAATTTCATTTACACTTGTTAAAAATATATTTTCTACCCATATTTGGTTGTATCACCTATTTGAACTAAAATTATGAGTTTTTGAGATACTATTACATGAATTTGAAACATATAAAAAATAAAGTTAAGAAAAGGAAAATAATGTGCCTTTTTCCATTTTAATTTATATAATGCATTGGGATCGTGAAAAAAACCCACATGTCTTTGGGTGTATATATTATTATGAACCTTAAATTATTTTTTATTATAATAATCATTTATCCTTAGTTTTTATTAATTATATAATTACATTAGATCCATAAAAAACACTAACACATGATTTACGTATTTAATAATTTAATAAAATATATAATTCAAAAAACATTATTAAGAATGTGAATTTAATAAATTATATTCTTAAATTATTTTTATATATGAATATAATATGTTACTATGTTTTTAAATTAAAATATATTATATCTATGAATTTTTTAAAATTAAATTTATATTAATAATGTAAAAATTGATATTACTGTTTTCTAGTAAAAATGATATTTTATTTAAACAGAAATAAAATTACTGAAAATACAATATTCATCTAATTTATTTATAAATTTCAAAAAATATTAAATATTTTCTATTAGTGGATCAATTATATTTTAAAATTACCGTATTTACCCATAGATAGAAATAAAATTATCTATGACCTATGTTGAAGAATTGATTTTTCGTGTTACGTATAGTTGTTTTAAAATTAATATACAATAAACATTGTCTATTTATTTTAAAAATTATTAATAATATTTATAATTCAGTGGAAAAATATTTTCTAATAATTTTATATTAATTTAGTCTTAAAATTTAAATAACATTGGTTGGAAAACTTGTAATCAAAATGAAAAACAAAAATAAAATTACTAGAGGACATAAATACTAGGGAACAAAATTACAAAAAATTCATTTATTTTTTATGGTGGAAATTTTTAACAACCATAATTCCAATTTAATAAATTTTTTCCAATTTTTTATTCACATGAGATATTATAGACAACCCAATAATGAATACATTTTGGTATTTACAAGAATGACACTCCCCCTCTGTTATAAAATGGAATTCACTCTTACCCTTCCACAAAAATATAAAGACAATTTGGATCATGAAAAATATTCCCTCATAGTCTCCCAGCATACATACCATAAAAATTTAACCATAACCTTTATCATAATTATAACTTAGTATGTATTTTGGTGTTAACCAAAAAGGAGTTACCCGAAAAAAGAGGTATCATTCTGTAATGTGCAATTATGTGTTATTTGTATCTCAATACATTAATTTGTTATTATTCCATGAAAATATAAAAAAAAAATCCAAAATATACTAAAATGTTGTTATTTTATGGTTTTAACTTACACATTCAATAACATCCATAAAATGGGTAATCAAATTATTGTTCATATAAAATCAACTACTTCATCATGTAAGGATGTGATTCATTTCTTCTATATGACCAATCATGTTTGAAAATTATGGTGGAGAAATTTTTTTGTATAATATATATTATATTTATATTTTATTAAAAATTATGGAATTTTTATATATCACATACCTTCATATGATCCATTTTATGTAAATATGTTAACATCGTTTGTGAACGTATAGAATACTGTCTTCTTAATGCGATGTGATGTGTTCACAAATTTCATGGAATTTACAAATTATTCTTTTAATTATAAATATGTGACTTAAATTTAATATAAATGATATTTGTAACATAATTAAATTTCTCCGAATATAAAATATCATTTCATTTATTATGCATTGAAACACTGAAAATGAGATTACGTCATCCGTGGACGTGTAGAATATTTCCTCCACATCACAATGTGATTCAATTTAAATCATTATAAATTTAAATATAATCATATATGATTAAATTTTATTTTATTTATTATATAATTATCATTTTTTAAATAATTTCTACTTACCTTCTATTCATAATGATCATTGAAAAATGTGAACATCGCTCATGCGTACGTACGACTGACTGTCTCCATCATTTTAATGATGGTTCAATTTTTATATCCATAATTTATTAAGGGTTTTAAAATTATAATTTACTTATAAATATGATATTTTTTTCGGGATTATTATTCTTCATATGTTTATATAATGACCTCATTGACCATAGTTGAACTGTCAAAGCCAGTTTTGAGACATAAATCGAATATGATCAAAAAATCTGACTTAAATATTATTGATTAATAAATTGTATATAAAATAATTTTAAGTCAATTTAATGAAATAATAAAGATGAAAAATATTATGAATAAATTATATAATTAGCATGATTTATTTATTCATGAATATATAGAACAATAATGATAAATAAGACATCAGATTTGGGATTCTTGTCTCACTATTACATTGGTGATGCATACATCATTATCACCACTTATTTATTTTGTTTAGATTATATGATACACTTTTTGATATATTGTATAGGGAATTATTTTAACTTTATGTGATTTAATTTTTTTATTTTACTATTATTACTTTTTGGATTTCTAATTTACATTTTTCCCCAGTTGTAAGGGGATATCTATTGTCACGTTTACTTCTATGAGTCTTATTCATTGTTTACAACATATTTTTGTTTTTTTGTGTGTATAATAGCTATTATTTAATTTTATTATTGTTATAAATAGATTTTTTATTTTACATATATTTTTTTCAATCTTTCTTGGGGTTTATTTTTTCGAAGATAACAAAGTGGTAATGGACTTTTGTCACAATTTTTCATCTTTGAGACAATTGATATGTTATACCCATATCTTTTTATTTTAGGTGTAAAAATATATACATTCACATTTTATATCATGAATATAATTAAACTGAGGATGTTATATGATTCATTAATATGTTTTACATTCATAGGGATAATAGTTCTAATGTTTGACAGTAATATGGGACATTTTTGAATGATTAAATAAATTTTCATCAAGAATTTTATAATGTTTTTAATAATATTTGAAGTAATAAAAGTAAAAAACCATTTTTGATACATATTATACACTGTGGGTATTTTTTATTTATACCATACTCATTCATTATTAGTATTAATTGTGTTTATTTCAAAAAGTTTGTTTTTTAATCAATTTATTTTCGATGGGTTAATCTTGTATCAAAGTTATTTTTATATTACCAATTTATTTCCTTGTTTTATTCATGTATAAAATATATTGTTTTGGAACCAATTTTCATCATATGGTTTCATCATCCTCCATAGAGATTATTGTTGAAAATATTCCTTTTCCATGGGTTAATCATTTTTCATATATATTTTTATAGAACTCATTACTTTTTCATGGTTTAATCTAGGAGTAATTGGTTTCTCCGATGATTTTATTAAAGAGTTTATGTGCATTTAATTTATAATGTTACATTGATGTTTTATGGGGTTTTATGTGATAAACCAATGAAAAGGGGTTCTATGATAGACCAAAAGGATGGGTGGGATGATGATATACCTAAAAAAATTTAGTTACATAAGTAGGCTATATAACTGTTCAATTTTTTTGAGTGACATGTATGGAAGTAATCTACATGGTTTTTAAATTTAAAATAGTGAAAATTATAAAAAATTACAATGAAACCATTATCTATTTCATTATTATTCATATAGGTTTATAATATTTATAGTGTTTGATATATATATCACATGGCTCGTGATTGTTTATTCTGATGATTATTTACATTTTCATGTTTTTATATTTTATGCTCTAGGTATTGATGGGTATCATTTAATTTTTGATTATCTCTTTCACTTTTACTATTTAATCATCACCATATAAATTATTATTATAATTTATGAAATGTAAATGTTAAGTGTTATTTCTACCCTTTTTGAGCATCTGAAATCCCCCTTCTTATGTTCCCATTTCCACATGCTTTAAAGAATAATGTTGAATGAATTATTTTTCTAAATGTTTACAAAAGGATTATGTTGATGACCTATTTTTAAATTAGATTTTTTTTGTTAAAATATAAATATGTAGTTTTGATGACATATGAGTTTAAGTTGATAGGACTTTTTTATGTAAGTGTTTTCATAATTCTCATAATATCTAAATCTAAATGGTTTTTGACGATGTTCATGTTCTATGTTTTCATTTTGATTTTGTATGTTTTTTTTTGGAAAAAAATTGTGTGACAATTGTCGGCATCATATCCATAAATTTGAGGTTATATATTTTAGTAAAGGATCTAAGATTGCAGGTTCTGGTATATTATATATATATATTAAAGATATATGCATGACCGACTTGCACACAAGGTATGGATAATATGAATAAAAAGTGGTTCCCTTCCAAATTAAAAATACCCTTTCAATCTTTAGGGATCCTACTAATATAATAGTTATAGATTTCATTGAAAAATTTGTGGTAGTATATATTGATGGTATCCTCATATATTTCAAGTGTAAAGAAGAACATAAAGAGAGTTTTAAGACTACTCTAAAGATCATATAAAATGGAAAATTGAATACCATGATTTTATGAGTAATTTTTTTAAATGAGTATCATTTTCAGTTATTTAATATCATTATTGGGATTTTATATAGATCCATCAATGACTAAGGTGAATAAAAAATGTCCAATGACAATCACTGGATAGGGATTTTTAATATTATAAAATTAAAAGAACATTATCTATGATTTTTTTGTGATAATGATTATGATTTCAATATATTTTGATGAAGCTAACATAAAATTTAAGTTTCATTGGATATAATGAATTGAAAAAAAATTATGGACTGTAGGAAATGGGTTTTCAATGATCCAATATGTATACTACCCTATATTTGAAAATAATTTTTTATAAATAGTGTTTCATTAAAAAATTTCATTGGTTTCTCCAATATGAAATACAGAAATGTTATAACTTATGACACATATCAATTGAATACCCATGGGAATAATTAGTTCACACATGACATAGATTTGTCATGATTCTTTAATGTTTTGGATTTATTAGCTCTATGGTGTATATTTGGATATATATTCTGATAATAAGATCTTAAATTATATATTCACATCAAATGTGCTAAATATGATAAAAAATTATTTTGTTTTAATTGAACAAAAACTATTATTTGTTATTTAATTTCCATCATATAAATAAAATAAAGGACAATGTTGAAATATTTAGAGAGAATCAAAATAACTTACACATGTTTATTATTTATTAAAATTTAGTATTTATATATATTCAAATGATAGATGTGGTAATAATAATGAAAGGGTAAAATCAATCCTTTCACAAAAAATTTCTCCAACATATATCTATTAAAATATCATTGATACCCATAATAATTATATGAAGCTATTGAAGAATGTGGTAAGTATTTTTTAGGTCAACATTATAAAAGATGAAGTTATATGATTCATGAAACAATATGTGTCCTTTAAAAATAGAATAGAATAAGATGGTTTTAGAAGATTAAAAAATACAATTATTCTCTATTCACCCAAGAAGCAAAAAGAGTATAGTGATATTAAAAAAACTGTTAGTGGGAAAATAATAAGGGATATTATGTAGATAATATATATTGATACATTTTATGGTAGAATATAAAAACTGAATGTTAAAAATCTATGTGGGTAATGTAGACCTTACCTATACCTGTATTGAAATGGGACAAAATCACAATAGATTTTTTAATTATTATTTCCATGTCATATAATGGTTATTATTTGATCATGGTAGTAGTAAATGGAGATAGAATTTCTACACCCATCATTTCAATTAAAGAGGATAACTCACTTGATAAACATTCCATGATATGAGAAAATGGAGATGGCAAGGCTGCATAGAGTACTGCTATTAATTGTATTCAATCAATATCCATGGTTTTTATAAAAATTCTAGATGAGTATTAATTTTGAATTTTATAATGATATGTTCTTCCACACACCTTCCCATCTACAAATATATAGTCTGTATGAAAGTAAAATTAAAACATTAGATGATATGAAGATATGATGCTCAATAAATTTCTACATAAGTTGGTACCAACATCTTCCTCTAGTCGATATCTCATATAATAAGGGTTTCCACTCTATTATTTGAATGGAATAATATTATTCTATATAAAAGAATAGATAAAAATCACTAACATAATTTGATGAAGTCTGATATGGGATGACTTTAAGACCTAATCACTTTATAGAAATGAATATAAATGTTTGAACTAGTCAGCAACAAATCAAAGAAGAATAATGTGAATAGAAGATATGTGATAAAAATCGTTGATGATATCTGGAGTTGGATGTTTGTGAGAAGGTATTCCTTTGATCTTATCATTAAGATAAGGTACTGATATTTGGATAAAAGTGGAATCTGACCCATAGATGCATAACTCCCTTTATGATTCATGACAATATATGGACTTTATATTCACCCTTATTACTCATAGAATACCTATCTTAGGTCCACAATATGTTCAATATATCACTTTTTTGAATGTATATAATTTATCCAACACACATACTAAAGTCAAATATTGCGAAAATGAAAGAAAATATCTCTTATGAAGAATTAACGGTAGAGATATTGGACATCATAGATAATGTGATGCAAAACATAATAACCCATAAGGTCAATTTTTTTTGGATGAATAATATATTTGAGAAGCCTATGGGGTAATTTATATATTTAATGACATAAAATTTCCTTTATTATATCTAATATATATTGTAAATAACGTGGGAAATATTCCATCCAATGGGTATAATGTAATAAACTACAATTTTACTATATATTTTTTCAATAAATTAATACATTATTTAATTTGTTGTTTCATAAGAAACACCAAATAAAAATAAATCATGAAAATTTTATTGAGAGAAATAAACATATTATTGTTATAACATATTAGTTTAATTAGTGGGTATTTTTAAAATCAATATCATTATAAAATCTATGTAGAAAATAGAAGTCAATGGCATAATTTAATAAAATAATTTCTTATAATGATCATTTTTTAAGAATAGAAGGGTGTTGGTTTCACTAGTTTTTCCATTTTATCATTCTGGATATGGGAATTAACAATTTAATCATTGATAGAAATCATCTCTATGATATGTTCATGATATTCGTAATTACAGTTATATTCATGTTAGAAAAATAAACACCTTCAACTACCAACATTGTTTATCCTACCATCAGATCTTATGTAGATGACATATGGGGGTTTTAATGTAGAATATTTAACAACATAAAATCGATTTTATCATAAATTATACACATATTTTCAATGTTGAATGTTCCTAGTAAAGATAAATTTATATATGAGAGTGTGATGGGTCAATCAGTAATAATTTCATCTTTTATGTCACGACCTGTCGTCGGGGCCCATGCCGTGACTACCCCAAGCCCGCCTTCCATAGGCCAGGGGCTGGCGACTAGCACCAAGGCGTAATTCCCAGTAAAAAGGGAAGGTATTTCCTTTTTAAGGTAAACAAACACCACAAAGAAAGCAAGAAGAAGTAAACACTATGTAAAACTGGGTACAATAGTATGTGCGGAAAAGTATGTTGGCCAGAATACAAACCCAAACTGAAAGTAAAGTACAACAGAAAAAGGGAGTACAACAACTAAAAAGTAAAGCTGCTGCCTCGAGACGTCCACTAGAAAACCCACCTGAAGGGTGGGTGCAGATAGCCTCCACAACTCCTCGGGTCCAGTCGTCCGCTCCGAGTACGTCCCGCCCAGTGGTCCACCTCTAGGTATCGACCTTCTCCACAAGCCTCAACCACGATTAGCGTTGTCCATCATCTGCAACCAACAAAACGTAGTGTGGGCATAGCCTGTGAAGGGGTGTGTATAAGCAACTCATTAGGGACCCCGAGACCCCCGAAGGTCTCCCATAATCCACAATTTATAAACCACAAAGGAAGATACAATCACGAAGTAACATCTGACACAACTTAGGTATATGCCCATACATACACCTATGTCCTCAATTCTCGTTTGGCTCCAACATCTGAGCCCATGTTCGATCACATCCACATAGGATAGCACATAACAATCCACACAGGAATGAAAAACAAGATTCTGCTCACACGGGTATACTTCTTCGTAAGATGATAGAGACGATCAAATGTAGCCACTGATTCATCTAAGCCATTAGACCCACACAGGATCGAGACGATCAAATGTAGCCACTGATACATCAACTGATACATAGTCCGGAGTTGATGTATCCAAATGTTTTATATCGTCAATAGTAACTCAACTTCACAAACGGCGCGTCAATCGGACGCCCGGTCTTAGAGTTATTGGCTTTTTCATCCCAGGGGCACGGTTGGTTTTTAAGTCAAAACCAACCCAACCGTACTCCAACTGAATCCAAACCCCGAGACCGGTTCTTCACTGTGAAGACCTCAAAATGCATGTGCAGCCCGCTTCATCGTCCCCCTCTGATCCACACACCAAGAACGAAGAGACGGTGGGTTCGGAATTTTACATTGGTCCGCACCCACCGCGTTATTATTTTAAAAAGGCTTCTGGAAATTTTGAAAAACATGTCGAGGAAATAAATCACATAGATTTAAAAGAACCAAAACCCCTACCACAAGCGTCAATGATTAGAAGATTGTGACGGGAGAAGAAACGTCTCGGAAGAAGCCTCGCGGAAGGAGGATCGTCACGTCGCAGAGAAAGGGTTTGTCGGCGTCTCATCGTCGATCTCCGAGGATCTGGCGTTCTTGTCAACCTTCGTCAGAGGTCGGTGTTCTTCGCGTTCTTCGTGTTCTTCATTTTCTTCGCATTCTTCGCGTTCTACGTGAGGAGGAAGAACTTCAAGAACCTAAGAGAATTCTCCCCAGCCTCTCACAACCCAACCACTTTGATAAAATAAGAATTGTATTATTTTATTAACACAAGACAATGTTTGAATTTCAAAAAGGAAAAATCAATTAATTGAATTAATTGAGAAGTTTAAACCACCCAATTAATGAGGCGTTTATTAACCAGATTAAACGCAAGGGTTGACTTCATTAAAAGGGGGTGCATGTGGGTTACATAATTAAAGTAGGGGGGTTGAAGAAGTTGAATGAAACAGTGGGGCTCGTGTGGGCCACACCTCACAAATATCCTACTAAGTGGGTAGGATATTATGGGTCCCACATCATCCACTTAACATAGGTTAAGAAAAATAAAATAAAAATCGGTTGCACCACTTTTATTTTATTCCTTAACTTAACCCCAAAAATTAAAAACCACACCCGAGCAAACACAACTCCTGAAAAGGTGTTTTGAAACAATTACCGGTGCTGCGATTCCATCGGTGTCCTTGGATTTCGATTCCGAGCACCGGTTCAAAAGTTAGAATAACCCACTTGTTCGTTCACTGAACGTACCCGAGCTAAACTTCAAAAAATGCTTCCGGGCACACTGGGCCTCAAAATCAGGTGCCGTCAGAAACTGCGCTCTTCTATAATTCCCAAGAAAATTAAAAAAAAATTCCTTGAATTTAAAAAGTCTTTAAATCACTCCTACCTCAGGGATTTACATCTCCGTAATGATAAATCATAAACTAGGGAAACAAATGTGGGTACTGAGCACGCATCTGAGCCTCCCACCCCCAAGTGCTCTCCTGGAGGTTCTCAAGCTACCATCATATGCGCACTAGAGGAATCGACCATCCACGTAGGACCAGCTTTTGTCGATCCTCAATCTCCAATGGGACCTCGGCAGAATTCGCCCCATTATCAACATCCAACTCCCCATGGTCAATGATATACGTCGGGCCATGCACGTATCTCCTCAGCTGAGATACATGGAAGACGTCGTGCACCCGGTGCAACTGAGGTGGTAGAGCCAGGCGATAAGCCACCTCGCCAATCCTACTAAGGACATGTAAATGTCTGATGAAGGGCGGAGATAACATTCCGCCTCTGCCAAATCTCGGTAATCCATGTCGAGGTGAGACCTGTAAGAAAACATGGTCGCCATCCTTGAACTCCAGTGGCCTCTGCCTCCTGTCAGCCTAAGACTTATGCTGTTTCTAATCTGTCCTCATCCGCTCCTCGATGACCTGGACCTTCTCTGTCGTGGCCTAGACCATCTCCGGTCCCACATGTGCTGACTCTCCAGGGTCTGTCCAGCACAGTGGAGAACTTCAAAGCCGGCCATACAATGCCTCGTATGGTGCCATCCCGATGGTGGAGTGGTAGATGTTGTTGTACGCGAACTCCACCATGGGTAGGTGGTCCTCCCAGCTGCAACCAAAGTCGAGGACACATGCGCAGAGCATGTCCCCGAGAGTCTGAATGGTCCTCTCTGTCTGACCATCTATCTGAGGGTGAAAGGCGGGGCTCAAACGTAGCTGCGTCTCGAATTCCTCATGCAACCCCTTCCAAAGCCGGGAATTAAAGTGAGCATATCGATTAGAGACGATAGACGATGGTACACCATGAAGCTGTACAATCTCCTGAACGTAGAGATGTCCCAAGCACTCCACTGAGCCCTGCTTTCTGATGGGTAAGAAGTGAGCCGACTTGGTGAGTCGGTCGAAAATCACCCAAATGGAGTCGTGACCTCTGGAAGTGCGTGGAGGTCCAGTCACAAAGTCCATAGATATCTCGTCCCACTTCCACTCTAGGACCTCCAAGGGCTAAACCAAGACTGCTGGTACCTGGTGCTCTACCTTCACCTGCAGGTAGGTGAGGCATCGAGAAAACAACTCTGCCACATCCTTCTTCATGCCCGACCACTAGTGTTTTCGTCTGAGATCCTGGTACATCATCACCACTCCAGTATGTACCTCCAAAGGGGAAGTGTGAAAATATCTCAGCACCTCCTCTCATAAAGCAACTGGCTCCAAGGTACATCCTCTAAAAAAGATGTTGTGCTCTCCTCCTAATGTGAAACCATCAGGTTCATGTCTTGAGGATATCTGTGCGCGCCGCGTATCACAGTCGGCGTCCCCACGTTGTGCCTCTCTGACCCACTCCATCAGTGGAGGAGTGACTGTGAGTGACTAAATGAAGGATGCTCCATCTCTAACCATGAAGGATATCTGCAAAGTGGCTATATGCTCTATCTTCACCCCATGTAGCTGAATGCCCGTCCTCCTGCTGAGAGCATCGGCTACTACGTTCCCCTTCCCAGGAGTATAGACTATCTCAAAGTCATAGTCCTGGAGGAACTCGAGCCATCTCCGCTATCTCAGGTTCAGGTCCTTCTGCGAGAAGATGTACCTGAGACTCTGATGGTTAGAATAGATTGTAAAGCGCCCGCCCATCAAATAGTGTCGCCACATCTTCAGAGCGAAGACCACTACTGCTAGCTCTAGGTCATGGGTAGCAAGGTTCTGCTCATGCTACCTCAACTGACGTGATACATAGGCAATCATGGCCCGCTCCGGCATCAGGACACATCCGAGTCCGGTCCATGACGCATCACAGTAAACTATGTACCCAAATCCCTCCTCTGGTAGCCTCAAGATAGGCGCGCTGGTCAATCATTGTCTCAGCTCCTGGAAGATCTGCTGACATCTTTCTGACCACATAAAGGGTTTCCCCTTCATCGTCAAAGCTGAGAGTGGAGCCGAAACTCTGGAAAAGTCTGGTACAAATCTCCGATAGTATCCAGCTAGTCCCAATAAACTCCGCACCTCCATCACGCTCCTGGGAGGCTCCCAAGCTTGCACTGCCTCAATCATCGCAGGATCCACCACAACTCCCGCCTCAGAGATGACTTGGCCTATGAAGTGGACCTCGCGTATCCATAACTGAAAATTCGAGAGCTTTCCATAAAGATGGTTATCTCGGAGTGTGTCTAGTACAACCCTCAAGTGGTAGGCATGCCCCTCCTCAGTCATCGAGTATATTAAAATGTCATCGATGAAGACCACGACAAATCGATCGAGGTATGGCTGAAAGATCCTGTTCATGAGGCCCATGAACACTGCTGGAGCTTTGGTTATGCCGAGTGGAATAACCAAGAACTCATAGTGGCCATACCAACATCTGAAGGTCGTCTTCTGCATGTCCTCGTCCCAAACTCGGAGCTGATGATATCCTGATCTAAGGTGTCTATTTGAGAACCACCGTGATCCCCTGAGCTGATCGAAGAGGTAATCAATCCTCAGTAGCAGATACTTTTTCCTCACTATCACCTGGTTCAGGCGACGATAGTTGACACAAAGTCGCAAGATCCCATCTGGATTCTTGGCGAACAATATCGGGGAAGCCCAGGGTGAAACACTGGGTCGGATGAATCCATTGCCCTGAAAGTCCTCCAACTATATCTGTAGCTCTCGAAGCTCAGCGGGAGCCTTCCGATATGCTGGGGTAGATATCAGGGTTGTCTTGGGGTATAGATCAATATAAAATTCTTCCTCTCTGCGAGGAAGTAGTCCTGGAACTTCATCGGGAAAAATGTCCACATATTGATCCACCACTGCAGGAAAAACATGACTCTGCACGTCAACTACCCCTAGGATGAGGCTAGCCAACTGATGAGTGATGGGATGTCCTCTCCTCTGTGAGAGTCCATCCTATGCTGTGAAGGCTCCCTTCTCGCCAGTGATGGTGAACCTTCTCCCGATGGTGCGTACACACCGCACCTTGTGCCTAAAACAGTCAATCTGAACATGGATTGTAGATAACAAATCCATGCCAAAGATGACGTCGTAAGGCCTCGACGCCACTACAAGAAGATCCCATCCGAAGCTCTCGCCTCCTAAAGTAAGCTCTCACTGGTCGCACCAGTGCGTAATCATCAAGTCTGCTCCTGTAGGAGTATCTAGCCATAAGGATCGAGCCAACGGCTCTGTCGGAATCTCCGAGCTCTGGACAAGGGTAGCGACTATGAAAGAATGACTCAGTCCTGTGTCTATAAGAACTACAGAAAGGGTGGAATAGACTTATAGAGTACCTCAAATCATCTCGGGTGCACCGTGGTCGTAGGCCTCCACTGCCTGAAGCTACTCTTGTCTCTGCCCGCCAGCTCCCTGTGGTCGGGGTGGTCCGCATAGTGGTGGTGGTGGTAGAGCCTCAAAGCATCTCCCACCACCTACTCCTCTGCCAGCTCCTCTGCCTCATCCACCTGCTCCCTACGGACCACCACGGTCGACCCTCTGCCTCTACTAGGGTGGCCCCTCAACCGTCTTCTGCTCCTCCGCACGGCGGGTCGGGCAGTCACGAGCCATGTGGCCCTGCCCGCCGCAAACATAGCATTGTCTGCCTCTCGAAAGACTAGCTTCGTGCTGTGTGTCCCGCACCACTGAGCCAGTGTCCTGAGGTCATATGCCTAAGGGTCTGGTCTGCCTGGACCCATGAATCATCCGTTGACTGCCTGCTGCAGAAGACTCTGCTACGTGTTTTCCTGCGGTAGGTCTTGCTGCTGATGTAGGCTCAACAAGGAAGCTCTCAATGAGAAGGGCTCATTCTAGTACCCCTGCGTGTATCGTAATGCTGAGGGAGATCCGCGATGCCCTGTTCTCATGCCTCAATCCCTGCTACAAGGTCCGGGCTCGGAAGAATGGTTCTCATACCATGTACGTCGAATATCGCTAGAGATCTGTAAATCTCACTGAGTACTGGGCAACCGTCAAGCTTCTATGCCGCAGCTGTAGAAGCTCCTGAATGCACACCGCACGGAGGGTGGCTGGGACGAACTCCGAGCGGAAGAGGCTCTCAAAGTCCGTCCAGAGGAGAGATGCCTTGTCGTGCACCCGGAGCATCAAGCTCCACCATCTACTTGCTGCTGCGTGCAGGAGGCTCGCTACGAGGATCACCATGAGGTCTATTGGTGTCCTCACTAACCTAAAAACTCATACCACTACCTCCAGCCAATCCTCGGCTGCCTGAGGGACCGTCTCCCCGTGGAACCTGGACGGTCACTGACGCTGAAACTCGTGCAGTGCACTAAGGCGACGTGCATCGTCAGCGGCTGGGGCTGGTAGCATCGGTGTCTCGGCGGGTAGAGGTACGTCCGGTGCCTCTGCTGTCATAGGGCCCTGTACCAAGGCCTCGTCGCTTGGTGGGCTGTCGTCACACCCAATGCTCAGAACCCTAGCTGGCTACCGTCGTGGGGCCATCCTGAAAAGAGACAGGTGTGGCACGGTCATAACAGTATACCTATTGAGCTGACATAATGTAATCACAAAGAAAACTTGAAACACACATGCAATCAATGTTTTCATGCATTAAGTCAGAAATCAGAAGTCAGGGTCCTGGTGTATGGATACGTCGGCCGCCGCACCAACACTGGACTCCCTGGACGGATAACCACAATCGATACTCTTAACACTATTTCTTCACATAGAAAAATATTAGAGTCCTGAGTTCTATGGTAGAACCGAACACTTCTGATACCAATTTGTCACGACCCGTCCTCGGGGCCCGTGCCGTGACTACCCAAAGCCCGCCTTCCATAGGCCAGGGGCTGGCCACTAGCACCAACGCATAATTCCCGGTAAAAAGGGAAGGCATTACCTTTGTAATTTAAATAAACACCATAGCGCAAGCAAGAAGAAGTAAACACTAAATAAAAATTGGGTACAACACTATGTGCGGAAAATAAGTGGGCCAGGATACAAAGAAAAATTGAATATAAAGTACAACTGAAAAAAGGAGTACAAAAACTTCAAAGTAAATCCGCAGCCTTGAGCCATCCACTGGAAATCCCACCTGAAGGGTGGGTACAGATAACATCCACAACTCCTCGGGTCTAGCCGTCCTCTCCGAGTACATCCCACCCAGTGGTCCACCTCCAGGTACCGACCTGCTCCGCAAGCCTCAACCATGATCGGTGTTGTTCATTGTCTGCAACCAACACAATGTAGTGCGGGTATAGCCCGTGCATGGGTGAATATAAGCTACTCAGTAGGGACCCCGAGACCCCTGATGGTCTCCCAGAATCCACAAAGGATAAACCACAAGGGAAGATACAATCACGATGTAACATCCGACACCACTTAGGTATATGACCATACAAATACCTAAGTCATCAATTCTCGTTCGGCTCCAACATCTGAGTCCATGTTCGATCATATCCACAGAGGAAGCACAACACAATCCATATAGGAATGCAAAAAAAGATTCAGCTCACACATGTATACCTCTTCGTAAGACGATAAAGATGATCAGATGTAGCCACTGATTCATCTAAGCCGTCAGACACACACAGTATCGATAGGTACTAACCCCTTCAATGACCCACAATGGATCGATAGGTAACTAACCCCTGAAATGACCCACAAAGGATCGATAGGTAACTAACCCCTGCAATGACCCACATAGGATCGGACCCACACCTGATCTGTAGGCACTGACCCACACAGGACCGCTGAGCACTGACCCACACAGGATCAGACCCACAAAGGATTGGTAGCACTAATCCATGTAGGATCGCTGAGTGTTGTAGTCTTCGCCATCGAATCCACAGAGGATTCCTGCACAGTCGTCATCGTCGTCGCAGTCGCATCCATCTCCAGGGTTCCCGCACACAGCAAGCTCATTCGGGAGGGTCCGCTCAACGAGCTGAGGGGCTGATACATCAACTGACACATAGTCCGGAGTTGACATATCCAAAAGTTCCGCATCGTCAACAGGAACTCAACGTCACAGACGGCGCGTCAATCGGACGCCTGGTCAAAGAGTTGTTGACTTTTTTATCCCAGGGGCCCGGTTGGTTTTTAAGTCAAAACCAACCCGATCATACTCCAACTACATCCAAACCTCAAGCGGAGTAAACCAAAAAGTTCTTTCTCACTAATAGGAATCCAACAACGTCGACGGTACGTCAATAGGACGTCTGGAGCTCAAGTTATAAGCGATTCTGCTACGAGGGCCCGGTTGGTGTCGTGTATGAACCAGCCCGGCCAAACCAAAAGTACTCTGAAACCTTTAGTACAGTATAACGAAACGACCGTCTCAATCCTAGGATCGCTACGCAACTGACGGTGCGTCGTTCAGTGGTTCGTAGCCCATGTTAGGTGAAACAGACTGAAAAAGTCCGGTATTAGGGGGTTCGGGCCCGGTCCGACCCGGCCCGAGACCCCCTGGTTCGGCCCGAACCGGGTCAACCCAACTCGGGTTTGGGTCCGTCCCGCTTGGGCGTGGCCCGGCGCACTAGCGCGCTGGCTAGTAGGCTCGGCTAAAACGACCGAGCGTTGAGACGCGGGGGGGGGGGGGGGGGTGGCGTTGCCCCCCGCTTGTTTGTAATTGAAGCCCCATGGGGGGAAGCTCCTTGTCAACAGATGCGTCATAACATCGTGTCCCGCCTCCCTTGGTCTCGCGCGGTTGCGGGACATGCGGCCTGCTGCCGCGGCTTCAGTCGCGTCGGATATTCCGGGAGCCGCTGCCGCCTGGCGGCCGGCCGGTGCCGAACGCCGCCGTGCCGGCGCGGTGCGCTGGCGGAGTGCTCCGCGGACCACCGGATGGGCTCCAGTGGTCGTTTTTGCCTTCCGTCTTCGCTAAAGGCCCTCCCGGGAAAGGTTCTTCCCTGAAAAGACCTTATAACACCTGTGCGGCCTGCATCATCGTCGCCCGCCGATCCACACACCAAGAACGAAGAGACTGTGAGTTCGGACTTGTTCGTTGGTCCGCACCCACCGTGTTAGCGTTTTAAAAAGCCTTCCGACAATTTTTAAACACATGCCTAGGATATAAATCACATATATTTAAATGAACCAAAACCCCTACCACAAGCGTCGATGATTCGAAGATTGTCGCGGGAGAAGAAACATCCCGGATGAAGCTTCGCGGAAGGAGGATCGTCGCGTCGCGGGGAAAGGGTTTGTCGACGTCGCGACGTCGATCTCCGAGGATCTAGTGTTCTTGTCGACCTTCGTCGGAGGTCGGCATTCTTCGCGTTCTTCGTGTTCTTCGCGTTCTTCATGTTCTCCGCGTTCTTCGCGAGAAGGAAGAACTTCAATAACCTGAGAGATTTCTCCACAGCCTCTCACAACCCAACCACATTGATAAAATAAGAATTGTCTTATTTTATTAACACAAGCCAACGTTTGAATTTCAAAAAGAAATAATCAATTAATTGAATTAATTGAGGATTCTAAACCGCCATATTAATGAGGCGTTTATAACCAGATTAAACAGAAGGGTTGACTTCATTAAAAGGGTGTGCGGGTGCGTTACTTAATTAAAGGAGGGGGGTTGAAAAAGATGAATGAAACGGTGGGGCTCGTGAGGGCCCCAACTCACAAATATCCTACCAAGTGGGAAGGATATTGTGGGTCCCACATCATCCACTTAACTTAGGATAAGCAAAATAAAATAAAAATCGGTTGCACAACTTTTATTTTATTCCTTAACTTAACCCCAAAAATTAAAAACCACACCCGAGCAAACACAACTCCAGAAAAGGTGTTTCTAAACAATTACTGGCGCTGCGATTCCATCGGTGTCCTTAGATTTTGATTCTGAGCATCGATTAAAATGTTAGAAAAACCCACTTGTTCGTTCACTGAACGTACCCGAGCTAAACTTCGGAAAATGATTTCGGGCACAACGGGCCTCAGAATCAGGTGCCGTCAGAAACTGCACTCTTGTAAAATTTCCAAGAAAATTAAAAAAAAACTTCCTTGAATTTTACAGGTCTTAACATTTTATGTTTTCTTGTAATTGAAACAACCATCGACTCTAATTAAAAATTATAATCCCTGATAAAAAAATTCAAACACACATCATCATGAACCCAAGAATTTACAATGTTCACTATTCAATAAGAATCGATAAATCCTTTTTATGGTTTGGAAGTATTCCAATACCACACAATCCACTAAAAATTAATCAATGGATTAAATTAAGTAGAATATGTCCTTTCACATATGTATCACTATATAATCCATTCCAATAGTGTGTGTTCACCCTCCCACCTCAAAGTGAGTTATATAGTGTCTTTGTAACAACTCATTTTACATGTTCTTATTTTCAATTTCACAAATTTATTCAAATTAATACACTTCATCAGTTTCTTAACCAAAATATGGAAAGAAAATCTTAGCCATTGTTATGAAAACTCAATCTGAATTTCTGAGTATCTTTTTTCCAGTCTGATTCATCTGAGTTCGATTCTCCCAAATATGATTCATCTCTATATGATTCCCTAATCCCGATTGAACCATGTATGAAAATTCATGGAATGATTTCTCAATATGAAAAGATATTTATCTAGCTATGTTCAATTGAGACTATTCATAAATACATCATCCTCATGATAGAAATAACAGTATAGTAATCTCGATCTGATTATTTCTTCCAATAAGATTATCCTCATAACACAATTGAAAATATGAATACGATAATAAAATGTATACTATAATAAATGAGTACGATGAACAACTGTATATATCATT
Organism: Viscum album; assembly: GCA_963277665.1. Classification (NCBI taxonomy): domain Eukaryota; kingdom Viridiplantae; phylum Streptophyta; class Magnoliopsida; order Santalales; family Viscaceae; genus Viscum; species Viscum album. Next base: position 1,255,787,722 of record OY728141.1, read on the forward strand.
GTTATCTTCCCTCTCCCTTTCACTTAAATCAATTAAAAAAAATTCAACAATGGATTTATACAAAAATATCTTCTTCTCTCTAAAATAATAAGAGCTTCTCTCTCTTCTGTGGTGAAGATTTCATTGATCCTCAAAAATGTACAATGTACATTTTTTCATTTATAGGTGACCCATAAGAGGGTTTAGTGGGAATTCAAAATCCTTTCCCACTAATATAGATTCACTAAAATCTCAATTTCCCCTAAAATAAAAATTATATTTTGACTTCACCAACACTTCTCTAATCTCGTTGAATATTTTAAATACATCATATCTTATTTATAGTTTCATTTCAATTAGTATACTATTTTCAATTAATGATACTGATTTTATAAAATTAATTCCATAAAAAACAAACCTCGATATAAATTGAATGTAAATTTATAATTAAATATAATCTATTTAAATTTCTGAATATGATTCTCTATATAAATTTAATAAAATAATTATTTAAATTGTATAAATCCCCATTTATATCAAATTCAGCGAACAATATCATATCCACTCTCAAACCATTTTTATCTTATTCACCTTTTTTCTTGACCCACTAGAAAATTCACATGAAAATAATACAAATTGGTTCCACTCTTGAACAACTTGATGAAGGCTTTTCCAAACAAGTCAGTGTTCATTTATCTCTTCCTTCAGCAAGGCATTCAACCATATTAAAGGCTTAAGTACATTGTTGATTGTTCTCTATAAATATGATATTCCAGAGATTCTGATAAATTATTTTTTACATTGGTCCCTACTATAATCAACTATTCTTAATTATCATGGTTCACTGAGTACGATGGAATGGTGTCAACATCAACTAGATTTCTTTCCAACTAAGCCTGAGTACGATTGTCTTGAGTATTATCTTTATAACTAGGATTTTCATAGAAATGATCATTTTGGGTATGATCATTATGAGTATGATTTTTTCATTATAATCCTAAGTACAATTTTCAACAATTCATTTAGCCTGATTACTATCACTATCATCTCTTTATTCTTTACTACCATTATTTGATTAATCTAGGTATGATTAGGAATACCTCATTTTCCTTTTTTGCATAATGCATGCATCATAAGTTCTCCAATCAACATACGAGTTATCTGAAATGAAAATCAATAAATCATCATTACATTTTCATTAGAACCATTCGGAACCTGATCACAATAAATTACACATTATGATTTTAACAAATTCCAAACCCAAGGTGAGTCTGATCAAAACAATTTCTTCCAAAAAACTTCTTCTAGATAAAATGGCTTTTATTAATCAAATCGAGTCTGATTTTTTAAAAAATAAATAGTTATTTTTATTTTCATCTAAATACAATGTGAAGTTATTTGTTTTTATGCCAACAACAATCTAGAAAATAATGGAACACATTTGAAAACAATCACCTTCCTCATAATCTTGGTCCTAACAATCCCACCCCATTGTAATTTGTATTCAACCATGTTCATATGTCAGTAGACATTGTATCCTCACGAAATAGATTACCTGCAAATAATTCTATGTTTCTTTGAGAAAACTCATTATAGGGATCATGATTCATTAATAGAAAAACCATTCTATCCAATATTATTTATTATGACATCCTACTTCATATTCATAAACATCATCTTTGAGGGAATACAAAACATAATTTATCATTCAAAGAAAAGATAGTTAGAATAGTGCACAAAGAATACAATGTTGAATTCAGATCATACCCACAAATCCCTCTATTTACATCCATCAAATGGACAGATTTATGAGACAATTATCCCTATTTAAAATAAAATAAATTGTAAGATGGGATAAGGGGAAAAAACATACCATATCATTAACGACAATGAGGTTGGGAGCCCATGTTAAACCTCACTTTTGAAAATTATTCCATCATAATGGTTTTTTTAATATTCCCCCAACTTGTTCATATTTTGGAACATACTCCAGTTTCAAATAATTATTATCGAAATGATTTTTTATGAATTATATTTGATATCAATATGTTTTGATTGAAAATTTTGAATAGTATTCCCGGTGATATTGGTTGTGGTTTTATTATCAGAACCATAGAGAAATTGTATCATCCCTTCAACTATAAATCTTAAAATTGAGTTTTCATCCACCAGAGTTGAGTTGTAGATAGAGTGGAATCCACGTACTTAGCTTCATCAATACTGAGTGTTATTGAATTATATTTCTTTGAATTCCAATTAACACAATTCTTTCCTAGAAAGAATACTACACCATACATGGATCTTATATCATAAAAATTTCCAATCCAATCAACACTAGAATACCCAAATAAATCAATACTATTTGATATGTTATAACTGATAATGAAATTAATTATAATCGCATTTTTCATCAATAGAAATAATAATTCTAATGGTTTCTAATATTTCAACCAGAGAAAAGGATTCATTAAAATCAGTAACTTCAATTTTTGAATACCCTTTGAATAAAAATATTGTTCCGTTTCTTATAACTTCAAATTCTTCATTAAGATTATCCCAGAAAACCCACATTTCCCCAAGAATGTTTTTTTGGATTGGTTATGTGTTCCCATGAATCATTCTTCTACATTTTATCAAACTCTCATTACTAGAAAAGGGGCCTATACACATGCCCCAATACCCACGTTTTTGAAAAACTGAGTGTATGTGTGTTTTTTTGTCAATACCTATAGTTTTATTAAATATGTGGGTATTTAATCCCCAATTTCATCCCACCATTAGAATTATCCTCTTGACTCACTCTATTCTATCAGGCTCCGCCGCTTGAAACCTGAAATCCTCGTCCTCCACTACCGCGCCCTCTCCTCTGCTCCTCGACCACCGCCTCTTGGCCATCCAACCTCCGCCTCCCGACCCTCTCCTCTCATCTCTAACCTCCAACTCCAATTCATCTGACAACTGATTCTCAGTCATCTCCTCCACTCCACGACCACTGCCTCATAGCTCCACCACGACTCCCGACCTCCACCTCTCTGTCTTCGCCTCAACCTCAACATCCCGACATCCACCTCTTACCCCCCATCCCCTCTCGCCTCCCTCTCCTCTAGTGATGTACTAACCCCCTATAATCTCCCTATCCTCTGACAACAACTCCACCCAATTAATTGAATCTATTTTTGGAATTTCTTTTACATTCTTTTTTGTTATTTATAAAGTAATCATTTATTCATATTTCAACTACCTCAACACATTTACTACAAAATTTTTCTTTTTTATTTTTTATTTAACAAATAAGAATTCATCATAGAGGAAACTCATAATTCCCCACATTGTTATTGAAAAATCATTTTCATATATTATTCTTTGGTTGGTAGAATATTTTTGAAATTTTTTGTTCCACACATTGTTTTCTCACATATTTTACACTTTTTGATTTTCAATCCACAATTTCGTGATGTATCCTAACAATATATTACCTCCCAGTATAAAGGAACCTATATTATTTGAAATTTAGAATGATCATGATTTTTATACATTTATTTATCCTAGTCTAGTTGGTCTGGAAATATAATCAACCATACATTATATGATTTATCTTCATTTTCATAAAATTTCTCATTTACCTTATTATCATATTTAAATTTTCCTATCATATCTAGAGTTTTCCTCATAATAATTTTACCACTCACACCATACAGAAGTGATCCTCATATTTTGTCCATGAATACATAATATTTATGAAATTATTATCTACTTATACCACACACTTCTTCTAAATGATCAAATCTATATTGGGTGGTTATATTTGTTTATATTCTGGTCACATATATCATTTATTGTGTTCCCCCATTAATTGATCTCAAAATATCCAATGTTGTTCATTCCATTTCACTAAAAAGTCATATTATAATATAGAGAAAAACATATGGGTCCATACATTGCACAACACAAAAAAAACCCTTCAAATATTTAACATTCAGGTTGATTAATGATCAATCCAACTCCATGTTCAATTTTTATGAGGTAGTGTAAGCCTACTAAACATATAAAACAATATATTGTATCACCACAGATGGGGGGATACATGATTACATTAAAAATAAGTGGCAACCTGATCATCCACAATCTTATCATCAACACTCTATCCAATATCCAATGACCCACATTTTATCAATATTATCCCCAGAAGTCCCTGAAACTATAAATTCCAATTCTATATTCCAATACCACCATGTACAGAGCATGCTTATTGTTACATGAAAACATAGGAATCTCACACTATCAAACCACGTAAATGAAAACTGATAATTATATCATCATTTTATAATTCATTTAGAGTTCATTCATAATCTCATCACTGTTTAACCTCAATTCCATAGTTTATGGGGAAATGCACAAAATCACTTTTCATTCCAAATAATTAATTAATTTGAAAAAACTATCTCACAAAGTGTATTCATCTCATGATCACCATGTATCTCTATATGAAGGATCCAAAACTTCTCCAATAGTTTTATTATCTGTGGGAAACAAAAATTTTATCCCCCATGAATATAGTGGTTCTACCTGACAAGTACTGAGGTCACCTTGGCTAGAAATCTGAATAAGAATTCCCTTCCTCAAACAATCCATAAAGATGAAATAACCATCTCAAAAGTACTTATCTATGGGAACCCATGTCAACTAACACACCAATCAGAAATAAATTGTCAAATATTTGTGAATCGATATCATAAAATAATGTTTTTTACTTATTCCTCACACACTTAAGTGTTTCTAGAAATGTCCAACCAGTCAGATGGGTTACCCTCAAAGGGAAGAATATACTAAATTCCAAACATGGAGTCAAGGTAAATAATGTAATGGGTTTCTCAATCCAACTCCACACATTATTCTTAATAGTGGTCATAACTATTGTTTAAAATCATCCCCATCTCAATGTAACATGTCATCTTATATTCCAAATATTTACACTTATTTATCAACCATCCATTAAAATTAATTTCAACCTAACCACTGACATATCACTAATAAACTTACAGTTTCACATGTCATATCTACAAATCTCAAAACTAGCTCAATAAAACTATGACCTATATAAAAATTCACTATACTTTTAGAGCTTCCATGTCATAGGGATACAACACAACTCAAGCACTCTCAATATCCCTAACAACCCAAACATGGGGTCCACATATACTCCCCACCATATCATCAATATATATATATATATATATTTCAAAATTGTTTTCATTAGTCAATAAATATTATATTAACCCAACATTCAACAATATGGTCCTAGATAAATGAAATTTCAATTTAATATTATTGATAAAAACCCTCATTATGTGGTACATGGAAGTTTATTTTCGATTGTTCCTCATAAAAATAATTTTACGGAAAATATTAATATGAATTAACCATTTACCATTATAGAAATCACTATATCTATTCCTTAGTTAAAAATGATTCCAATTATATGTTATTTAGGAGAAAATTATATATGTAATAATACACATTTTTTAGTTATAACATTTTGATAAACTCTCTATGTAGTCATAGAGAAAATATTTTATAATACATTGGATTGGATATATAAGATAAAACCATTCAATTATATGAAAAACAAATAAATTTTGTCAAAAACATGAAATAACTCAATCTAGTAATATTTTTCATAAATAATAAAATTCCATCTTAAGCAAGAATGGTACAAACTTGATAAGATTCATGAACACACCCCCACATGTCATACTATGCCATGATATGAATCATATAAATCTTTAACCTCATAATGAAGTGTTTCTTCTATGGTTAAATTAGATCAATTATATAATTGAATAATATAAATAAAAATTATACTTATATAACATGGAATTTCTTCAAACATTGGTTGGGTAGTCCTAGGGAAAAGCTCGAAAATATTTCTCAACATATTTTTATTCTATTTTGTACCTTTGAAAAATAGAAAGACTAAAAAAACCTCTAATAACATTTTACTAGGACCCAAAACCACATACCAACAATTTGTACATTAACCATTTGTAGATATAATACCCCATGAATGCCACCCCATGTAATGGAGGATGTTGACTAATAGTGAGGGTCTAAAGTAGTATGGTTGGGATCTAGTACCAGCATATTTGATAAAAAATAGTATAATTAAACCTACTAATATAAAAATATGTAAACAATACATTTAATGAAAAAATGAAATTTTTTAAAAATAATAAAAAAAATTCAAATAAATAAAAACTTAATTTTATGCAATACATTCAGGTATTCATAATATAACCAGAATATCAGAAGATAAAACTATGAAAAATATGACAAATGGTCTTGATTATCTACCTGGACCCAACACCCATACTTAGTCCTTGAAACCATGAATTAAAAAAAATCAGGTTTATTCCCAAATCTAAATATACAACATAATAATGATAACATCTAAAGTACCTAACATCAATGGTAGAAAGTGGAATGTTTTTTTATAACCCAATATGACTAAAAAATGGTGTCCCTAAAATTAAAATTTAATTGTTTATTTCATTGACATGTGATTTAGTAATCAATTGTTGATTATGGTATTGTTATTTGAAAAATAAAACATTTAATTTGAAGCTTAAGAAAAATAAAAGTGATGCTCGGTCTCTACAATGAAACTCAGAATCATTTTTATCTAACTTTTCATCACTAGTGAGTCAATAGTCATGGTACATGTCAAAATGTAAATTCTTACAATGTAAAAAATCATGGGTACCAAGGTAGTAATAATCTGAGAGAACTCAGATCACTCAATTAATCATTATATCTCAATAAAACTCATACAAAATACAATATGGTGAGCCATTCCATTCTTCAAAATCTATTATTCTAGTCTAAACTGACGGAACCATTACTAAAATTTAGAAGAAAGGTAATATTATAACCTGAAGATTACCATTAAGGTATTCCAACCAAATAGAAAAATTCTAATATAGCTAATTCATCATTGAAAAATAAATGAGGGTAATCTATAAGAATTAAAATTATTAATAGAAAACATTTGATAGATAATACAATACCTATTTCCCAGGGGAGGGTCCCCTGGACCTTTCACTTAAATTTCGCCCTATTTTATTTATTATGAAAATTCGAATCATGGTTTTTGTAATATTTAGTGTTATAAATTAATCTAATAATATCTATTAAATTTTTCAATTTATTTTATAATCATTCATTTTACCAGAATTATGTTTTCGTTTATAAGTGTCTTGTTGTGACATGGTCCACTTTTTATGTAGTAGGTATTTCTAGTTAATTATTTTATTAAAAAAATCATGAGGATATTTAGTCTATTAAATTCATCTTTATGAATATTTTAAAAAAATTATTCCCATTATTATTTTATATAAATTATATAAATGATTTTTATTCTTGGTGGTAAAGTAGTTTTCTTTATATTTCATTTCCATCATTGAATTAAATTTCTACCCAAGTGAAATATTAAATTTAATGAATATGTGGATGGTTTAAAATATTTTTTATGACGAGTGAAATATTTTATCTCTTCCATTATTTTTAAATGAAAACCCCATGTTTGAGGATGTGCATTAATTATAATAGTTTATTATTTCAATGTTACACCTACAGGAGGAATAACATTATTATATATCACATTGTTCAACTATAAAGACACATACAACTCTATCATGGACATGGAAACATTTTTGGACAATTATGTTTTACCTTTTTCATCATAAATTTATAGGATAGAGGTAATTATATTATCTCTGAAACTAAAGGGGTTGAAATTGGTTATAAAAATAAGGTACTTTCACTACAAAGGTTAATTAACCATTAAGTTTTTATGTTCTAAATGTTTTATTTTATAAAATACATATCCATTTTTTTATTATGGTTTACATGTTTGATGGTAAGATATCTTTTTTTCTTTTTATAGAATGGATAGTAGCGGGATGTATTGTACCAATAGGATTTCAACCACGTTTCAAAATAATTTAGATAATTTTTTTGATTTTTCATTTAATAATGCTTAAGATGGAGGTTTTAGATAGTCTTTATGCTATAAATGTGTTGTGAGGCCATTTATACGTTGGAAAGAAGATTTTTAACATATAGATAAATTTGGATGATGAAAAAACTTTTATGTTTGGTACAACCAAGGAGATATAAGTCAATGTTCTATTATTAATGAAAAAAATTAAAGAAGTGTCATAAAGAATTTGATATTTTATTGGCTTCCATTTGTTTTTCATGTTGAGAGAGATAGTATGCCAGTGAAATAAGACAATGATAACAACACACATTAGTAAAATACTAATGATGATAAAGAAATAGTTAAAAATTATTAGATGATACAAATCCCTAGTATATTAGGAATGTATTAAATGACCATGTTGGAATTTTTAATACAGTAATATCATGGGAAAACCAGGTATGAAATTTCTAATACCACTATTAATTATATTCCTTCATTTATAATGGACTTGCTTCTTGATGGTGTAGATATTCCCTCAAACCAGTAAAATATATGGAAGTTAATTAAGAATCTTGGATTTGATAATAATAAATTGCATGATTTTTTAAAAGATTGCATTTTATTTTGGGAGGAAATAGCTAACCATAATCAAGATAAATAATGTGGTACATCTTGATGAAAGACAAATTGAGATGGAACAGAATATCATGTGGTAAATAATGCCATGTGGCACATTACATTTATTCTCATACTTCTAAATATATTCATGTATGTAGAAATATCGTCCAATACGAGATGGCGTGATGCTCGGAAAATTAAAGGTATCGATTAGTTGGTTTGTCCTAATGATTGATTAACTTGGTTGAAATTTGATTCACAATATCTTGATTCTGCAGTTGAGGTGCATAATTTCATGTTGGGTATATCCTATGATGGTCTTAATCTGTTTGGAATGATGCTTATTACTCACCCCTCTTGGCCAGTTTTTATTCATGTTTATAATCATCCTCCATTGATGTGTACAAAAAAAATTTACATTATTGAGAATACCAATATATGGACCATATTATCCCCATAATGATATATATGTCTACATGCATCCTTTAATAAGAGAGTTGAAACAACATTGGTATTTGGTTGTGTGGACATTTGATGCTTATTCAACGAATACATTTCCGATGTGTGGTGACCTTATATGGACCATAAATTAATTCCCTACGTATGAAGTAATATCTAGGTGGAGCATGATGGAAAACCCTCAGGTAATGTTTTTATAAAGAATACACAATTTAAAAGACTTAAATATCATCGTAGTTTTAGTTTCATGGGGCCTCGACAATAATTTCCCTTGGATCATTAATATAAGACGAATTGTCAGAGGTTTGGTAATAATGTTGAGAATGATCATTCACCACAACATATTTCAAGAAGTTATGTTCTTAATGAATTGAATGATTTGCGTTTTTTATTAGCTAACGGTCATTTTAAATCTAAATAGAGGAATAATTTTGAAACAAAAACCACTTACAATTGAAAAAAGAAAAGTATTTTTTTGAGATTCCATATTAGTCTACCAATTTGATACATCATTATTTTGACGTAATGCATATTGAGAAGAATATTTTTGAGTCAATAAGGTTTTCCATATGTCTTTTTTCATTCCTTCTTGTTTTGAAAATCACAATCACCTTTCTTAAGTAAAAATGCTTTCTTAAGGAAAAATGCTTTCTTAAGGAAAATTTCTTTTATAAGGGAAAATGCTTTTATAAGGAAATTTATCTTTATTATATTTTCATCTAAATTTTTCGTAAGTATGAGATTCAGATTCATTTCTATTTTCTCGGAATTGCTTGAAACATTGATATGAAGTATTCTCTTTTAAGATCCAGATTCTGGATAAGAACTGTGATAAAGTTTCACTCCGAAATCCAAAATGAGAACTGTGAAAAAGTACCATTCTGAATTCCGGAAACGGTTTTAATCCAGACTCAGGATACGAATCCTTATGAAGTTCGACAACGAATTCTTCTTAAGAATTATGATAAGGAATTCTCATTATGAATTCTGATGATTAATTCCCATTACGAATTCTGATGATTAATTCTCATTACGAATTCTGATGATGAATTCTCATTACGAATTGTGATGATAAATTCTCATTACGAATTAAGATGATGAATTCTCTTTATGAATTCTGATGATGAATTCTCATAACGAATTCTGATGATGAATTCTCATAATGAATTCTGATGATGAATTCTCATAACGAATTCTGATGATGAATTCTCATTACGAATTCCGATGATAAATTCTCATTACGAATTCCGATGACGAATTCTCACTCCGAATTCTCATTCTGAATTCATCTATTTAACAGAATCTGATCATATTTGTTTTATACACTCTGAATTAATTCAGAATCCGAAAAATATTTTGGTTAGACTCCGAACTATTATTCTGCTTACATTTCTATAATTTGTCTACTCTTTACTATTTCCATTACACTCCGAATCTTCACTCCGAAGATTTCATTCCGAACTTTTGAGTTAGAATTAAAACGATGTCGTATATTCTATTACACTTGTTTTGTTATAAAACAATGTCGTCTATTTTGTTATAAACTAACCGTTGTATAAGTGACACATGTACAGGTCGCTCCGATCGTTAAGGAAAATATGACCGTTGGAGAAGGATCCAACCTTACCTATAAATAGGAGCTCATTTGAAAGAGCTCAGTGCTGTTGAAGTTCTGAATGGCTTACTGATCTTTAACTCATTTGATTACATACTTGAAGTGATTTCTAGAGAGAGAGGCTCTTATTAAATCTCAAAGCTTCATGCGACTCCGAATGTTGGTGATTACATTCGAGGACTTCCGTGGATAGGAAGATAGAGGTGCCGACTACCTTGAAGTTCGAGGGCTTCCTTGCTGAGGAAGGAAGAGGTTGCCAACTACCTTGAAGTTGAGGGCTTGCGGGGATAGCAAGACAGAGACTCTGATCTTTGTATCGATGGCTTACCCTAGTGTGGGTAAGACATACTTTCTTGAAAGTATAAATCAAGGGACCTTTATCCAAGGTTGTTGGATACCCTTCTCTTTGAGTTAAAACACTTATATCTTGTTACTTGTAGTTTAACTACTTGTTTATATTCCACTGCATTTTGTATTATAAGGAAAGTATAACATTCTTATACTTACTTACATGTACTCTGTTTCATTTAGATTCTATACGCTTTAAGGTAGAATCTCATATTGTAACTTTTGTTAAGGTTAAATATCCGGAACCCTATTTCTGGAACCCACGTTCGGAATCTCTTTCCAAGATTTAATTCGGTATAAGAGGTGTTGTGAATTTTCATAGTTTAACTTTGTTAAACTTAGCCCTTTCCTTTGCTTAAGGAGAACATAGCTATTTGTAACTAACATTAAAGGTTCCAAAGGAATTTATAAAGTATAAAATTAACACCCCCCCTCTTGTATATTGAGCATCTACATCATTATTTCGATCCTACAATTGGTATCAGAGCAGGTCTCTGAAATACTTATACATACGAATAAGTTTTTCTTGCTCACTTTATCATTCCGAACGTTGACATTCCGAATTTTTCCATTCCGAACTTTCTCAATCCGAACTTTGTAACTTTTGCTACTAACAAGTTTGTGTGCCAAAGGTTGTTCAAGTATGGTAGGAATTAATGTTGGTTCGATTGATAATCTAAATCCAATACGACCACCTATATTTGATGGTAATGACTATGAGTACTGGAGAGATCGAATGAAGACTTTTGTTATCAACACTGGAGTGGAGAACTTTGTTATGCTTACTGGTGATTATAAAATTCCTGACAAGGAAGTTAGAACTTTCACTAACCAGGAAAAGCAAGAATATCAACTCAATTATATGGTACGCAATACTCTACTTTGTTCAATGACCAGGAATATATGTATCCAAATTTCTTCTTGTGAAGCAGCTAACTATATATGGAAGAAGTTAGAGGTTACACACTTTGGAACTTCTAAGGTGATTGATACTAGAAGAGCTATGCTTAGAGCTGATTATCATGGCTTCAATTTTCCTTATGGAGAACCAATCTGTAAAGTTCAACAGAGATTCATGACTATAGTCAACAGTCTACAATCTATGGGAGAGAAAGGTTTAGATTATGAAGCTCTTTTGGATAAGATAATTGATATTATGCCCAATGAGTGGGAATTCAAGAGAACAGCTATACATGAGAACAGGAAGGTCACTCAAATTACTCTTGATGAGATTTTTGGAACTCTTCTACAACATGAAACTAGAATGAAGAGAGATGCTGACAACATCAAGAAGAAGAATGGAAATGGTACTGTTGCTTTTACTACAACTTCAAATCAGATGAAAGCTAAGACTCCTGAGAGAGTAACTAGATCCAAGTCTAAGAAAGTTATTTTCCAATCCGAATCTAGTGAGGGTGAAGTCTCAGAAAATGAATTAGCCAATCTTACTCGAAGGATGAACAAGATATCTGGCCAGAGAAATTTCCAATCCAAGTATAAGAAAAAGGACAGGAAAGATAATAAAGATGGAGACGTTACTTGTTATGAATGCAAAAGAACTGGACATATTAGACCAGATTGACCTATGATCAAAAAGAAAGAGAGAATAGAAAGGAATTCAGATAGGAAAAGAAAAAGGTTTTATAATGCTAAAGCTAACAATGTTTTGAAAGCTAATGACACCTGGAGTGCCAGTGGTGGTGACTCTTCAGATGAATCTTCTGATTATGAATCTTCAGGACAGAAGAATCTTGGTCTTATAGCCAGATTACCTATTGATAATCATTGTTTCATGGCTAAGGTACGAAATGCTGAATCATTGACCAATGTTTCTTTAAATTCTAATGATAGTAAGTATTATAACTCTTCTGATGAAGAATCCTCTTCTGATGAGGAAAATACTTTACCAACTTATGAATAAGTCTCTAGGTTTGCTGAAATTCTTGAAATTGAGAATTCCAAACTCAATAAGAAACTTGATAAGGCAAACTCTAGGAATTCTATTCTTACAAAAGAGATATCAGATCTTTCTAAAGATCATGATAAGAAAAATAATGATTTTGAAAGTATTTCAAAGAATCTTGAGGAAGTAAGTTCTTAGAAGAACAAACTTTCTAAAGAATTAGAAAAAGTAATTTCTAATAAAAATGTTTTAGAGCCTAGCTCTAGTTCTAAAACTAATGATTTTGAGGATAAAAACTTGGTTGTAAAAATCGAGTCCGAAATTTTTTCCTTAAAGAAGTGTTTATCAAACTTTACCCATGGTAAGGAAAATTTTGATAAGATGTATTCCCAAATACGACCTTTAAGAATTAAATCTGGATTTGGTTATTCCCATGAAAAACCTATTTTCAGTAACAATTATTTTGTTCCTCAAAGTGCCCCATTTTGTACCAAGTGTCAATGTGGTGGTCACTAGGAAAAGAATTGTTCCTTAAACAAAACCCAATCTTCAGGATTTCATAAAGCTTACTTCTCTAAGAAGATGTGGGTTCCAAAAATTTTATTATTTGGAAATCTCGGATCCAAACAAGTTTGGATTCCGAAAATCTAATTTTCTTTTTGATTTCAGGAAAATAAAGAGAGTACCAGCAACAATACATGGTACATGGATAGTGGATATTCCCGGCACATGACTGGTAACAAAAGCTATTTTGAAAAGATTATCAAAATGAAAGGAGGAAAGGTAACTTTCGGAGATAATGCTAAGGGAGAGATTCTTGGTATTGGTAATATTATTCTTCTTGGTAAGACCTTGATTTCAAATGTTCTTTTTGTTAAAGGTCTTAAGCACAACCTCATTAGCATAAGCCAGTTATGTGATGAAGGTTACCTTGTGAATTTTAGGAATAACAAGTGCTTAGGTCACAATTCCAAGGAAGAATTTATTCTCTCAGCCAACAGGCAAGAGAATGTTTACACTCTGAATTTAGAAGACCTCAGAAGTCAAGATTTACCATGACTAAGTGCAATGGAAGATCATTCCTGGTTATGGCATAGAAGACTAGGACACTGTAACCTTAAGAACCTATGTAAACTCTCTAAGAAGAAACTAGTTATGGATCTACCGGAGCATAGATTTGATTCTTCTAAAGTTTGTGATCCTTGTCAATATGGAAAGCAACATAAATCTAGTTTTAAATCAATCGGTGAAGTCTCAACAACCGATGCATTGCAATTAGTGCACGTGGATCTTTTTGGTCCAACACAAACTGGAAGTATTGGAGGCAAATATTATGTGTTTTATCTAGTTGATGATTACACTAGATTTACTTGGGTCTATTTTCTAGAAAAGAAATCTGAATCTTTTTTCTATTTCAAATGTTTTAGAGCTCAAGTTAAAAATGAGAAAAACCTTCCATTGAAAACTATTCATAGTGATCATGGAGGAGAATTTCAAAATTCAGATTTTGAAACATTTTGTAGTAAGAAAGGTATTACTCACAATTTTTCAGCACCTATAACTCCTCAACAGAATGGTGTAGTTGAAAGAAGAAATAGAATTCTTTAAGAGATAACTAGAACCATGTTGAGTGAATATTCTATTGCTAGACATTTCTGGGCTGAAGCTGTATGTACTGCTTGTTATACTATAAATCGAGTTTTGATTAGACCTTTTCTTAATAAAACTCCTTATGAGTTATGGAATGGTAGAAAACCAAGATTATCCTACTTCAAGGTTTTTGGTTGCAAATTATTCATTTTTAATACTAAAGATAACTTACATAAATTCGCACCAAAATCTGGTGAAGTAATTTTCTTAGGTTATTCCACAACATCTAAGGCTTATAGATTTTTTAATAAAAACACTTGTACTGTTGAAGAAAAAGTACATGTAAAATTTGATGAGTTAGATCCTTTTGTTTTTAAACCATCTCTTCCTACATCCTCGAATGTGTTTTCAAAAACTGATTGTCAACCTTTGATAGAAGAACCTTCTGATAAGGATAATGTTCTAAAAGATACTTCAGAATAATTTACCCCAGAAGACTTTCTACCCTATGTTGATGAACAGGTTTTACAAAACCCAAATCAGGTGCTTCTTAAAAATCATCCTAGTGATAGTATCATTGGTGATGTAAATCAACCTGTAAGGACTAGAAGTTCCTTAAGAAATGAAGTAGAACATCTAGCATTTCTTTCCCAATTAGAACCTAAAATCACTGATGAAGCTTTAGGTGATGATGATTGGATCAATGCCATGCAAGATGAACTAAATGAATTCGAAAGGAATAAAGTCTGGACGTTGGTTGAAATACCTAAGGAAACTTCTGTTATTGGAGTAAAATGGGGTTTTAGGAATAAATGTGATGAAAATGGAATCATAGTAAGAAATAAAGCTAGACTTGTTGCTAAATGCTATAATCAACAAGAAGGAATAGACTATGAAGAAACCTATGCTCTAGTAGCTAGACTTGAATCTATCCGTATACTACTTGCCTTTGCAGCATTATATAATTTCAAACTTTTCCAAATGGATGGAAATGTGATTTTCTTAACGGTTATGTTCAAGAGGAAGTCTTTGTTGAACAACCTCCTGGCTTTGAAGATACAAAACATCTTGATCATGTTTTTAGACTTACCAAAGCTTTGTATGGTCTTAAACAAGCCCCACGAGCATGGTATAATAGACTCACTGGATTTTTACTTCAAAATAACTATGTTAAGGGAAATGAAGATCCAACCCTTTTTATAAAGAAAGACAAGAAAAATGTTTTGATTGTACAAATTTATGTTGATGAAATCATATTAGGTTCAACTCAGCAATCTTTGACTGACTCCTTTGCAAGTCTAATGAAATCTGAGTTTGAAATGAGTATGATGGGTGAGATAACTTTTTTCCTTTGTTTTCAAATTTCTCAAAAACCAGAAGGAACGTACATATCTCAACATAAGTATTTTAAAGATCTTCTGAAAAAGTATGGTTATGACAACACTAAGAGTATAAGTACTCCCAATGGTACCTCAATCTCTTTAGATATTGATGAAGCTGGGAAACCAGTAGATCAAACATCTTTTAGAGTTATGATAGGAAGTTTACTTTACTTAACAGCTAGTCTAATAGACTTAATGTTTTCAGTATGCTTATGGGCAAGATATCAATCCAATCCTAAGGAATCTCACTTAAAAGCAGTAAAAAGAAAATTTCTCTACCTTAAGGGAACCATGGATCTAGGATTATTTTATACTTCTGGAAATGATTTTGTTTTAAAAAGATTTTCTGATGCTGACTTTGGAGGATGTAGAATGGATAGAAAAAGTACATCTGGAACTTGTCATTTCTTAGGAGATTCACTAGTTTCTTGGTCCTGCACGAAGCAACATTCTGTAGAACTCTCCACTGCTAAAGCTGAATATGTAGCAGCTGGAAGTTGTTGTGCTCAAGTGTTGTGGATGCAACACACACTCACAGACTATGGCTTGAGTTTTACCGAAACTCAAATTTTGTGTGAAAACACAAGTGCCATTTCCCTTAGTAAAAACCCTTCACATCACTCCCGTGCAAAACACATAGATATTAGGAATCACTTTCTTAGGGATCACACACTAAAAAGAGATATTATTCTTCAGTTTATTGGAACGCAAGATAAACTTGGTGATATTTTCACAAAATCTTTGCCTTCTGATAGATTTGAATACATTAAACAGAAGTTAGGGATGATAACCGTAAGGTAATATTTCTTAATTAACTTTCTGTTGAAAAAATCTCCTTACAGCAATAAACTCCTTTTCATAGGGGGAGTACATTTGTTTGATAGAATAACAAAGTTTTTCAATGTTTTTTTTCAAACATTTCGGAACGAAGATTTCCGGAAAAGAATGTACGGAACTATAATTTTCCAGAATGGACTTTTTCATACAGAACACTTCTAGAATTGAAGTATTCATATTGAAAATTTCTGGAATGAAAATTTTCATACTGATATTTTCAAAACGAGATTTTCATACCGAATATTCCTTACTATGTTTTTCCTTACTATGTTTTTTTTCCATACTGAGTTTTCAGTAATGAGTTTTTCCGTATTGAGTTTTGTCGTACTAAATTTATTTTCCGTAGTAAATTTTTTGCGAACTCTGTATTTTCATAATAAAGTTTTTTTTCATAGTCATTTTTAAATTACCCATTACACATAATCCTCCTAAGCCAATCTGAAATGTATGATTACCTTACTTAAGTTTTCGTAGTCATATTTTACTTGCTGTAATTTTCTTATATTATGTTTTCGGATTATAGTTTTCTTAATTCCTTGTTTTAATAAAAACCTCAAAAAGATCGGATTCAAGTTTTCAACCGTCAGATCTGATCACAGCTTATCCCAACCGTTAGATCAACAGAGGAAGTTGAACCGTTATCTCATTGCCTATATAAAGGGGACCCAAATACTCATCCCACATCGGTTCTCAAGCTCTCACGTCCCGAATCTCTACCTCTCTGTTTTTAAAGAATTCCAAACTTCAGATGTTTCCGTTCCGAACATCCCAGAGGACTTCAGATCCGAATGTCTGCGGAGTTAGCGTATCAAGAAATGTAATCCACTAAGCCTATTTCACAATGGATAGTTTAAAGAGAAAGGTTAGTCAATCCGGATTTCTTCAACAACTATAATTCTCTTATTTCGAAGAACATTAAGTTGAATGGATGGGAAGAGGTTGCGGTGTCAAAACCCGGGAACCAAGATGAAGTGTATTCATACTTACTTGTTGAATTCTATGACACAGTTTCTTTTCTTCAATAAGATGGAAAGGACAAATTGTCTTTTAAGTCTTATGGGAAGACTTTTAAACTTTTATATACCAAGGCAGCCAGCTTGGTAGGGCTAAAGAATGAAGGTGAAGCTGAGTTTGTTTCTCATGTGTTTATGGATTCTAAAGGTAGATTCGACAAGGAAAAAGCTATAGAAACTCTCGTACTGGATGATGACAAGGCTCCGAAGATTTCTAGTTTATCTACAAATTTCCGGATTCAACAAGTTAGATATCTGAATGGGAAGTTGAATTCGGTTTCTCAGAATTGGAAATTTGAAAGAGATCATCGGATTGAGTTTGAAGAGAAGTTGAAAGCTCAGGAAGAGAAGATCAAAGCTCATGAAGAAAAGCTTCAATCCCAGGAAGAAAGAATTGAAGCTCAAAGTGCAAGATTAGTGGTCTTAGAGAAGCAAGCTGAAGAAGATCATAAAGACATGAAGAAGATCAAGACTATTCTTAAGGGGCTCATGTCGAAGGAAAAAGATCCTAAATATCTAAATCCGATCTTTTTGTTGTAATATTTTTTTGTTGCCAAGATTTTAAATCTAATGAAGATTATGCCTCTCGTTTCTTTTGTTCTTAATACTAATTTTTTAGGTACTTTGTTTTTTTTTCATTCCCTCGATTTCTTTTTGAAAATCACAAAGGGGGAGAGGGAAAAAGATCCTTAAGAAAAAGAAGAACTCCAATGAAAGTTTATCTAAAGGGGAGTTTTTCATTAAAGAAGACTTTCTTATTTCAATGAAATGTCACTCCGGAAATCTAGAATATGATCCTTAGTGTTTCAATGCCTAAGGGGGAGTTAGTCGTATTCATCAATTTCTTTAAAGAAATGAAGATAAGCCTTAATGTTTTTCTTTCTTCTTAGAATTTCTTTTTCGTAAGGATGTTTGTGCTTTCCAAAAAGGGGGAGATTGTTGAGTCAATATGTTTTTCCTTATGACTTTTTTCATTCCTTCTTGTTTTGAAAATCACAAACACCTTTCTTAAGGAAAAATGATTTCTTAAGGAAAAATGTTTTTGTAAGGAAAATTGCCTTTATAAGGGAAAATGCTTTTATAAGGAAATTTATCTTTATTATATTTTCATCTAAATTTTTCTTAAGTATGAGATTCGGATTCATTTCTATTTTCTCGGAATTTCTTGAAACTTTGATATGAAGTATTCTGTTTTAAGATCCGGATTCTGGATAAGAACTATGATAAAGTTTCACTCCGAAATCCAAAATGAGAACTGTGAAAAAGTTCCATTCCGAATTCCGGATACGGTTTTAATCTAGACTCAGGATACGAATCCTTATGAAGTTCGACAATGAATTCTTCTTAAGAATTCTGATAATGAATTCTCATTACGAATTCTGATGATTATTTCTCATTATGAATTCTGATGATTAATTCTCATTACGAATTCTGATGATGAATTCTCATTACGAATTCTGATGATGAATTCTCATTATGAATTATGATGATGAATTCTCATTATGAATTCTGATGATGAATTCTCATTACGAATTCTGATGATGAATTCTCATAACGAATTCTGATGATGAATTCTCATAACGAATTCTGATGATTAATTCTCATTACGAATTCTGATGATAAATTCTCATTACGAATTCTGATGACGAATTCTCATTCCGAATTCTCATTCCAAATTCATCTATTAACCAGAATCTGATCATCTTTGTTTTATACACTATGAATTAATTCAGACTCCGAAAAATATTTTGGTTAGACTCCGAACTTTTATTCTGCTTACATTTCTATAATCTATCTACTCTTTACTCTTTCCATTACACTACGAATCTTCACTCCAAAGATTTCATTCCGAACTTTTGAGTTAGAATTAAAACGATGTCTTACATTCTGTTACACTTGTTTTGTTATAAAATGATGTCGGCTATTTTGTTATAAACTAACCGTTGTCTAAGTGACACATGTATAGGTCCCTCCGATCTTTAAGGAAAATATGACCGTTGGAGAAGGAGCCAAACATACGTATAAATATGAGCTCATTTGAAAGAGCTTGGTGCTGTTGAAGTGCTGAATGGTTGACTGATCTTCAACTCATGTGATTACATACATGAAGTGATTTATAGAGAGAGATGCTCTTATTAACTCTCAATGCTTCGTGCAATTCCGAATGTTGGTGATTACATTCGAGGACTTCCGGGGATAGGAAGACAGAGGTGTCGACTACCTTGAAGTTCGTGGGCTTCCTTGCTGAGGAAGATAGAGGTTTCCAACTACCATGAAGTTGAGGGCTTGCGGGGATAGCAAGACAGAGACTCCAATCTTCGTATCGAGGGCTTACCCTGGTGTGGGTAAGACAGACTTTCTTGAAAGTATAAATCAAGGGACCTTTATCCAAGGTTGTTGGATACCCTTCTCTTTGGGTTAAAAGACTTATATCTTGTTACTTGTAGTTTAACTACTTGTTTATATTCCGCTGCATTTTGTATTATAAGGAAAGTATAACTTTCTTATACTTCCTTACTTGTACTCTGTTTCATTTAGATTCTATATGCTTTAAGGTAGAATATCATATTGTAACTTTTGTTAAGGGTAAATATCCGGAACCCTATTTTCGGAACCCGCGTTCGGAATCTCTTTCCAAGTTTTAATTCGGTATTAGAGGTGTTGTGAATTTTCTTAGTTTAGCTTTGTTATACTTAGCCCTTTCCTTTGCTTAAGGAGATCATAACTATTTGTAACTATCTTTAAAGGTTCCAAAGGAATTTTTAAAGTATACAATTCACCCCCCCTCTTGAATATTGAGCATCTACATCATTAGTTAGATCCTACAAATATGAGTGAAATGTTTCTTTCAATTCTTATATATATCATGGGGAAAACTAAATATGACTTTTGATCTCGTCTGGACTTTTTGGATTGGGATTTTGACAGGAACTATATATTGTGTGTATCTGTGAAAAAAATGGAATGTTCCCTATGCATATTATGTGATGACACCATCAAAGAAAGATACAATTTAGGTGGTATTGGAGAATATCAGGTTTCCCAGTGGATTTTCAAACAACATATCAAAATGATTCAATAGAAGTTATGTGAAACGAAAATATCTAAAAGCTCATGATTATCAAATCATAATTCAAGAATTGATTCCAATTGCAATTTTTAATTTTCTATCCAATAATGTATGTGGGATTGTGATTCAATTGTTCCATTTTTTATATAACTTTATACTAAATGGATATCCAAGTCCATAATCAAAAAAATGATGTTGGAGGAGCCATTAATTTTAGGTGAGATGGGAAAAATTTCCACCATCATTTTTCACATGCATGTTGCATTTAACGATTCAGCTAAAAAACTAAAACAATTTTTTGGTGGAACCGTTTCACTTTAGTAGATGTATCCAATTGAAATAAAAAATTGCACAATGAAATCATATATCCTAAACATGAATTATCCTGAAGGTTTTATTCGGAAGGGTATTCTGTCTCAAGAATTAGTGGATTTTCATTCAATTTAATTGTTTGATGTGACCATGAGACATAACTAGCCAATGAAAAATTAAGATTACTAGTAATGAAAAATTTAGATCTTGTTTCCATATAATCCCCAAACAGGATAATGTGTTGGGTGAAATACATTAGCTACATTGATCCTTGAAGAGAGGGAGATGGAAGATCACACAGTCTTGTTTAAATGTGGTTTGTTTGATGACTATATCAAGTATGTAATTTGTATATTTATATTTTATCTCATATTTTGAAATTTCACATATACCTAGCACTTTTATTATTATTTTATATAAGGAATATAGAGAAATTATAATTATATTTCATCGATCTTTTCCTTTGAGAAGGAGAGAGGCTTTTCATAGCCGTGAGTTTTCTACTTGGTTGAAATCAGATGTATTACCATTTCTTCAATTAGATTAAAATATAAATATACATTTAATTGTA
Source organism: Viscum album (assembly GCA_963277665.1). NCBI lineage: Eukaryota > Viridiplantae > Streptophyta > Magnoliopsida > Santalales > Viscaceae > Viscum > Viscum album. The sequence continues at coordinate 1,255,809,400 of OY728141.1, forward strand.
TCATTCATTTATATTTCAGGAGTTTATTTTACTTGTTGACAATGTTTCTCAAGAATTTAGAGCATTGAGTTTTAGTCCTAATTTTTTGATTTTTGAATTAAAAGCATTCATAATCATTGGGTATAAATTTATTACAATGGATTGTGGGGTAAAAATGAGAACACAAGTTGATTTTATTATGTTATATTCTACAATTTATTGTTATTCTAGTGTATCAAATAATTGGCCTCAATATAAAGATTATTATTATTATGGAATTCTTGAGAAAATATTTTTATTTGATTACTACTCTCAAGGTATAGTCACTATGATAATATATAAATGGATTGATTCAATAAGATGAAAAGGAACATTTTTTAATGACTATGGATTCAGAGTTATTGATATGAGTCAATTACTGTGTACTAATAAACCATAAATCATGGAATCAATTGGATAAACAAGTGTTTTAGGTGAAAGATCTTCTTAGACCAAATTTTTGTGTCATTAAAGACATAATCCCAATATAAATTTCTCCTGATGCTGAGATAAAATTCCTGCCATTGACAACCTCATTGGTTTTGGCCAAAATATTTTATTTGAGGAATCAAATTGTCCCATTATGAGAGTTTATGTTGAACCTGATTTAGTGGTTGATATTATATAGAATCAACCATATATGTTCGCTATTCATTCAGTTTACATTAACATTATTTTTTCAGATTATTGTTTACTATAATTACTTTAACTACGTTTCAGATTAGAATGATATGTTTTTTTGTATTTTCAAGTGTCATTTCAATAAAACAGATTTATTTAAATGTACAAAAAATGGATTAAATCATGTTTTAAAAAAATTTATAACATGGTAATTTAATTCTAATTGGCATGTTATTCATTTCCTTATAATCATTATAAAAATTAATAATTAAATTAAGTAAAATAGGTTCCTCCAATGAATTGTTTATATAATTATTTTGTATGAATTATTTTTAAAATCTATTTAAAAACATTAGATTTTATTATTTTTTGTATTATGAAAAATACTAATGAAGGTTCAAGAAAGTGATTGTTTGATCCTGATCAACCGGGGCATGATTTTTTATTTCCTTCTTCGCTCCCATCGAAGAGTATATTATTATAATATTTTATTCTGCATTACATAGAATTTCAGGATAATATTATTTATCAAATATTTTAGGGAAATTTAGTTCCACTACATTTGAATCCTAATCCTATTGGGAAGGGTATTAGTGGAATGCTCATAGACCTATATGGAGTACCCACCTTACCCATTTCCAAAACGACCAACCAGTGGACCTCTTCTACCCCATCATTCTATCCTCCTCTTGAGTCTCCAAAAATTTTCTTATCCATGACTCCATCATCATCCCATCTACCCTCTTATTCACATGCCATTAATTTTTTTCATTCAAGGATGATCCTAGTAAAGCCTTCATCGTCTTATTTTTCCTCTTCTTCTTATATGATGACAAAACCACCTCCACATATATTTCCACCTTAACCATAGCCATTTATGATGATTCATCCCGCATCCTACTACGCATAATCATCTATGGCTACACTGCCTCCAATTCCTACCATCCTCCTAGCTTCTGAAGAGTCTGTTCCACTATCTACCACATCAGTGCATGAAGGGAACCCATAGAATTTACCGTTACAGACACTTTATGTTGACGATGATGAGTTAAGAAATCCTAAAGATCTATCACAGTCTATTGACCAGGCTACAAATGGTTTTTTATTATAACTATTCGATGTTATGTCACTTTATTTTAATTGTGTTGTATCATGTGTTAATTTTTCATTCAACCATATTTTTCTTATTTATAGAAATCTTCTCCTTGATGATGTGGGTGCACTTGGATGAAGGATTTTTGGATTTGACATACACTGCAAATGGTGGATTGGAATTGAAAAAATCATATGGCAGGTAAAAATGCAACATTGTGTAAAAGTTCCATGGCCACTTTGGCCAAGTATCACGATATCATTCATGTGGAACCGCTATCATAGAGACGTATTAGTAATCAGATCAAAGACAAAGAATCGGAGAAAATATGTTAATGAAAAATTTATAAATTAATATATATATTATTTTTGTATTTAAATGAAATAACAAGTAGAATGAAGATATCTTTTAATATTACCAATAGATAAGCAACTAAGGCTTCATGGTTGATGGATGTTGGTGAGTTCTGGTGCTCATACAACCATGAGTTGTATGTTGGTTGGAAGAGTAGTGTTGGTATTGACATACAGTGGGTACCCATATAGATAGACTTTCCTAAATGTAAATATTAAAAAATTATTACACATTGGAAGACTATTATGTTTAAGGTAATCTCAATCATTATTGGTCTATGTATAAAATTTATATCATATTACTTTTATTAGAATTTTTTTAAGAAATTTCATAGAAAACCATAAAGAATAAGGATTCAAATAAATATTTGCACACATTGGGGCACACTACAATGCTTGATCATGAAATGCACCAGGTGATTTAACTGGTTATTATGATGTTATATAGGATGTTTTACTAATAATATTATTGAATAGTCATAGGCAAGATTTTTTCATTTCTTATATATGGTTCTAATTTATATTTTTGAATCTCTCATGTGTAGAAAGCAGTATTGGTTATCCAATGTCGTGTACCTAATGCAAACTTATTTTTCTCCTATAGAAATAAAAAATGATGGATGTATGGTAAATGCATAGATACAAGATAAAATTGAATGTTTTTTCTTTATATTTTATATATTTATATTAAATTAATAATTTAATATGTTCTTAATCTCATCGGTATGCCATGGAGGCCCCCAATGGTAAGGTAGATGACAACTTTGGGCCACATGATCGTTTTTGTCAGGTATTATGAGTGGAGTATCGAGGTAGAGTATGATATAAACCTATGAAAAACATCATCCCCTCCAGGTATTTTTCATCATCAGGATCCTCTCAAGCCTCCCAGACCTCTGAGATAGAAATCACTCATGCTAAAGCACCTGAGGCATTGAAAATAGATATAGAGGACCCTGAAAGAAGTTTGTTGATGACCATGCATTTCATGAATGATATGGTAGTTTTGAGTCATTCTCTAACATTAAAGGCTATTGATACTTTTGAATCATATATGGAATCAATGCTCTCTTTAAATGATGTTTTTTATTTCCAATGAGGTTCATAGTGGTGTTGAAGGAGGTGGAGATAGAGCTTATAGTGGTGAGGATGTTATTGATGCTGTTGTTGGTGAGGAGGTTGCCGACAATGATTATGATGATGATTATGATGATGATGATGGGCATGGACACGAGGATGGGGATATTTGTGATGGGGGATATTAATCCCCTTAATTTTTGACTTATTAATGACACATACGTATGTACTTTAAGAACATGAATTTATCTCTTGAATGGATGCGAATTTTTAATTTATTTTCTTCTGAAAAGTTCTGAATAAATTCTTACATGCATTTTTTTAGATATAATATTATAATCCAAAGTCTTGAATATTTGTAAGTGGGTGAGGAGGTTATCCTACTTCTATGTGATTATATTTTTGGTTTGTGTTGTATATAACCATATGGTGCAGGTTCACTAGTCTAATTCATATAATTCCTATCTCATTTCTACACTATAGTAGATTGTACACAAATTCCATGTCAGGTAAAATTATTTAACACATCACAAAGGATCATGATAAAATCTAAGAATAAGTTGAGAATCCAGGGGAAAACTGATGTAACATGTGTGTAATGTCCTAAATAGTTTTCTGTTGTAAAATTCTTAATGGAATTTAAAAATATTTTCTTTACTTTGTTTGTTTTGAAAACTGGGAGTCAAAAAAATATTTTGAGAGATTTGGAATCCATAAAATAATATTTTTTGGTGGGTTTTATGGACCAGGAGGTAACATGGGGAGTTTTAGGAAGAACCATAGAAAAGATGTCTGGTTGGTGTGTTTCAGTTGCGATCTTAGTTATTTTTCTCTATCCCTCTTCTATGTTTAAACCATATTTCATTGTCCTCTAATTTCACATTTATTTTAGGTATTCTGTGTACATTATACTAGATCAAGGTATAGTCAACCAAAATGGATGGAATTTCATAAACCCTAATTAGAAGTCATTCGGGGAGGACATCATCGTTCCACCACTATTTGTATTGGGGAGGTATGTCATAATATTGATTTTTCATAACTTTTTCTAATATTATACTAATTCATTGAATAATTGATATTTTTTTGTTTGGGATTTATCTCGGGATGGTGTTGGGTTTTGTTGTGAACTCTTTGGTGTGGTTGGTTAATGTATTGGTGGTGTAATAGTACTGTTTTTCTTTTTGATGATTATTCCAAGTTGGTTTAATTTAAATAGTTAATTATATTTATTTATAATAAATTATTTATTTCATCTGATGCAAAGTATGACCTCAGGTAGAGGTACATCATTATATGGAACAATCGTACTTTGTGAGATGTTTGGTGATTAATCCACATCGGTTTAAAATAAATAATAAATTATAATTATTTATAAATAATTTTGTATGTCATGTGATGAAATGTATGACCTCAATATATTCCTTTACTTCACAAGATCATTCATCTCAAATATTATGGGAAAAATAATTTTTTATTTTCAAATCATTGAAAATCAATTATGAACATAAAGATTTATGGAACATAAAATAGAAAATTGTTATGCTTCAAATATACCATTTGTTCTAGTAAAAAAATGATCAATGTTATACCTACTGAATCCATCTTCAACCATAAACGACTCAATCTACATTTTACCTTCTAGTTGTTCTTTCTCAAATCCATAAAATATTTTATTCATCTTATACACAAAAATTTTGTTATCATCTACTCATAATCCTATCAGTTTTTTCATATAAATCTCTTCTTAAAAATCACCACGAAGAAAAGTTTTCATAACATCCATTTATTACAGTTAAAAATCATATCATTCCCAACAAACATAGAATTACTCATAGGTTAAAATTTTTAACAACTGGTGAAATGATTTTTGAGAAATATAACCTTATATTTTTTGAAATCCCTTCATTACAAATCTCGTTTTTTTTATTTTCATAGCATCAAATTCATCCTTAAAATAGTAATTCCACACGTTCGGAAGTTCTACATTACCCTCTAGAAGTTCAGTTACCTCCCATGTTCTATTGAACATTAATGATACCATATCTTCATCCATGGATAACTCCCAGTATTTTGATTCACTTTGACAAACTACATACTATGGATTTGTTGGATCTCATGTATTAATTAGAATAAAAATGTTCAAATAATTTCCAAACCATTACACTAGTCACAAAATACTGATTCTTATTCTTATATTAATCTAATAAACTGAATTAGGTTGATATTTTTGTTTTAAAAGTATTCTAATTACCCATTCAAGAGATTATAGGGCCAATACTGTGAGTTCTCCCACTCAAGATTTATATTTCACTAAACATTTTGGTGTTTCTTATTGTAATACTTCTTTACATCTAGTTCCTTTAGCATGTATATTTTATTTATGTAGTTTTTGCGAATTACTAGTACTCTGGTCAACATATACATTAATAGATTATTTTCCCTCAACATCATGCTCATCAATGTTTCATAAATTCCATAAAACATTCATATTGAAAACAACATCCATGTTTTTATTTATTTGTTTTATATCATCATGATATAAAAAAGTTAAACTCCTTGGAAAAGACATTTTTTATATTATTTGGATGCAATTTTAGTATAATCGATAAAACTTTTATGTTCATATGATAAAATAAAATAAAAATTAAAATGTTGATCTTATAGTCGTTTCCAGATCACATTCCCTCTAGATGTTCTTTCCCAACTATCAAATCCATACTATTTTATGAGATATCCCACCTTATTGAGTTCATTTTCCCAAATGGGCTTAGTAATTCCCAAGTGTAAACTCATACATTAATTTATATCACATTAAATGATTGGTTCTTTTTTATAGCCACAAAAATAATTTTTGGAGTTCCAGGAATCATATTCTAATGTTTCATTATTCTATTGATACAATCCTTCATTCTAGATGAAGTTCCAAAAATTTCATCAGTTGTACTGAACTCTATTTTCCATACATATAAACTTCAACCTCTACCAATATTCGATTTATAAAAGTGATTTATGGTGAATAAACTGCAAAAATTCATAATAACTATATTTTAAGAAGTAGATAAATACATTTATAGTAGCATCGTCAATAAAAATTGGAATGAAGAGGCATCCAAATTAATTTATTCATCAATTATTTATATTTATTTGTCGAAACAACTATATCCTCTTCATTACTATATCATATCCCTGAATGATTTCTTCTTCACCATTCAACGAAAATGTTTAATTGATTAAAATGGTAATCTTTATAATACCTAGACTCAAGAAAATTCTTAAAAATTTAAATCAAGGAGTTTTTCATAAAAAATATACAGATTAATATCAGATTGAGTCATATAGAAACAATGATTCTTGATATAAACCATAGTATTCATGGCTTCCCAAAAAACTAATAAGAAAGGTCATGTTCCTGTAACACGGTTCTTCCAATTTCTAATAAACATTTCTTCTTTACATGAGAAACCCCATTTGGATGAGTAGTATATAAGGAACTATACTCATGATGAACACCAAAATTATCATTATAACTGTATAATTTTACATTTCAATATTCACCACCATTTTCTGATTTTAACTTCTTCATGGAATAATGACATTCTTTCACACCTTTCCTTCTAATACTTTTAAACACTCTCAAATAATCTATTTTATGATTCATAGACACAAAACATATAATGAATGTAAATTCATCTATGAGATTGAAGAATTACTTATCTCTATTTATTGGCTTTTTTTTCATTAGCTCATAAATATCAGAATAGATTATCTCTCAAGGTTTACTTGAAAAAATATCAACTTTCTTATTTATTATGTTTATAATCATTTAATTTATACAAATATTGAAACTCTAATCTATTATTATTTGAAAATAAGGAATGTCTCTAACACTATACCATTTAGATAAGTTTCCCATGTTTCATTTCCACATGTATCCTAGCCTTTTATGTCATAATATAATCTCTTCCACCATACTCAGGTAACAAGAGTTTTTTACAAAGCCATCTTGAATGAAGTTTCATTTGGTATGTTGGCCTCATTTAAAAATATTTCCATCTTATTAATGTTTCAAAAAAACATCATTTCTGAAGATAAAATATTTACCCTGATAACACAATTATGAAACAGTTAGAGAATTTTGTTTCATCCCATCGTCATACAAATATTTCATGGTTTTTATCTTATCCTCACCAATGATGAAAGATCCAACATCTTTTATTTTTAAGGATTCATCATTAAAAAATGGAACTATACCCTCCTGAAATCATTCAAATTCTTCAACATGTTTAAATCTCCTATTATATGATAAGAACACAATCTACCCATAATCCATGGTTATTCTTTTTTTTCAATGTTGTTTCAACAACAATATATTTGACTTCATTATTTTCTTTCTTCACCACTAAATTTTGATAACTGTAAAGTATATTTTTTTGTTCCGGTAAACAAACAAAGACAACCTATTTCAATATGTCCAGGTTGTTCACATCTTTCAAAAATATTTTTCAAGGGTCGGAACCTATTTTCAATATTTACTGTAACCTTTTTAGGATTCATCAAAATAATTTTCTTTGACTTATTCTTTTAAGTTAATTGTCACCCCCTCAATCTTTTCCTTTTATAACATGTGGTATAATAATATTTTTTTGGATAAACCAACACATATTTATTGTATGTCGGAATCACCAAAAATTGTAGCAATGTCCATAAAATGGGTATTTTTCCCTGAAACATCCATTATGGCCTTAATTGTGAATACATTTCTAGTCCACATTTTTCACATTATTTTCTTATCCATTAACCATTCTATTGTCAATATGGGTATTCCTTTTCATTTATATTTAATTTGAAACATAATTATTTAATACTTTTCTAGTTTCATAATAATTCAAAAAACCTTCTGACTCGTTGTTCATTAAAAATTATAAATTCCTATAATTTTTTGTATTGTCCACATATATAACATTCACAAAATTCTTCATTTCATATACAATTACATCATTATTTTTAACAAGTTAAGATATATATTTTTTCATTATTCTTAGTTTTATCCTTTTTATAACCTTCCACATCTTCAGAGATATCATTTTGGAATCATTTATTTCATTGATTAGATTTTGAATATTTCTATTATAAATGATCCAACTCTTTTTCATTTTCCTTCAACTTCACATACAGATACACATTCAGATTCAATTATTTTTCATGATATTTTTTCAAATCATCAATCTCTTTTACTTTTCATTATTTCTCATATAGAATATATATTTTTTAGTTTTTTAAAGAATATTCATCTTCCAACTTCTTGTTTTTTCTAAGGTCATATAATATTTCTTAGACATTCATTAAGATCTTCTTAAAATAATATTCAAGTTGAGTTTATTCTTATTCTAAACATATACTTCTGAACTCATCATCATTAACACTTCCAATGAATGTTTTTTCAATGCCAAATCCAGTAGATTTTACATATTAAACATCACTTCCTTCTTATTCATTATCTTAAGATATTAAACATCTTATTTTTGGATTTAAAGAATTTTCCTTCATTCCATATAGAGGAAATATTATATTATCTCCAGGTTTCTTACTTGATCATCATGGATTTCTTTATTCTTTATCACTATTATATTCTTTCATTCTTAGAGGAAACATTTCCACTATTTGAAATACTCCTCCACATTCAAAACATTTTAATTGAATTTTACCTTTTCATTTCTTTGTAAATATTACACAATTTTAGAACCCAAGGATAAAATTTTATCAAAATTTTAACATTCCTCGTTTCATTATCAGAACAACTTCATTAATATTTAAAATGAATTTTCATTTAATTTTCTTATTACCACCCTTGAAATACATTCCTCATTCAACTATTGATTAGATATTAATAGATTTATCCCTTATCATTTCTTATGTTAGGAATGTACATTGAAAATCCTTGTGATATGACGTTTTAGCATCACTGTATTCAAATGAATATAAATTTTATTTAGATTATCTATAAATATTCTCAAAATTGATTCAAAAAATGTTGAATCATATATCTTTTGACCAAGGATTCTAATGGTACTCACAATGTCATTCACCTTGGTAAAGGAGTCCATAATAGATTAATTCTCACACATAATCAAATCATTGTATTCCAATATCTTGATTTATAATTTTTCTTTCTTCATGATTTTATTACTTAAATATTTTTTTTCAATTTATCCCATATAACATTGGTTTTGTATACTACTTTCACTCCTAAGAATTCAATTTCAAGATGTTATGATAAAATTGCATTGTTTTTCATTTCCATAATTCTCATGATTCTTCTTATCAACCGATGTAAAAGGACCTTTAAAATAAATAGCTGGAATCCCATCTGTTGTAAAAATCAAAAATGGCATATACAATTAACATGATATATGGAAACATTATATCTTTCAAAATATGATAATTATTTCCATCGAAGACTACAATACCTTTAATATTAAAACAATTCAAAATCTCTATCCGAAAAGATTAAGCGAATGATACCTATAATCTGATAACATTTGAAAGTGCCCAGTTAGGTTAATTCTATCACTGAGAGGGGAAGCGGTGAATTAGTGATACTTTATCCTTATATTTTTCTATGTAATTGAAAAAAACTTCACCTCCTATTAAATATTCTATTACCTACTAAAATAAATTCCAACCATCATCCACAGTAACAATACTATTTAGAAGATTCACTATTCAATAAGAATATCTACATATCTTGTGTGGTTTGTATTTAATCCAATACTGAACTATCAACTATAAATCATTACTTAGATCAAAATGAGTATGATATCAATTTTCACCCATGTATCACTATGTAAATAGTTCCTGTAGTTTGTGTGCACCCTCTCGACAAAAATAGAGTAATACATATTTTGTGTCACAACTCATGTGACATGTGCTTGTTTTGAATTTCAAAACTTTATTCAACTGAAAAAAATTCATTAATTTATTACCAAGAATAAGGTAAAAATTTATAGACTTTGTTTTGAAAACAAAACCCAATCGTCCCATTATGTTTACCACAGTCTGATTCATCCATGTTGGATTCTCCTTGATACAATTCTTCTTAGTTTGATTCTCTCAAACAGATTCATTGAAGTCAGATTCTTCCGATTGTGATTTATCATTGCAGAATGATATTTCACTAACAAAGTCTGATTGATGAAATTTAGAATTCTATTTTCCTTATAATAGATATCTTAGTATGGATATACTTATATGATCTTTGAGCCTGATATGATTACCATCCAAATACGATACATAAGTTGAATAGGGTAATCAATTGAATGTGATAAGAACTGTGCATGATAAATATATTAATAAAATGTTGAAATCTTTCTTCTTCTCATTCACAGCAACCGTCAAAATTTTTCAATATAGACCCAATACAAAAACTTCTTCTGTACTCTAAAAAAATCAATGTTTCTCTCTCTTCGGTAGTGAATAGTACATCAGTAATCCCAAAAGTACAGTGTACTTATTTCCATTTATAATTGTCCCATTAAATGTGTTTATGGAAATCCCAGTACCTTTCCCTGGACAAGAATTTACCCAAATATAAACTTCTTCTAAAATATTGGTGGATTTTGAATTCGTCAAAAACTCGCAAATCTTCTTGATTATTCTACAAACTTCATCTCTTCCTCATACATTCATTTAAATAACCAGTTTGATTTAAATTAAAGAGTATGATTTTCTGAATCTAATTTCTTAAAACAAAATATTTGTATCAATTAAATTTAAATGTGTGAATAAATAGATACCATTATTATTTCTTAATATAATCATCCATATCAAATCGATACAATCATTCTTTCTAACGCCATGGACCCACATCACAACACATTCAAAAAACTCTATTATCTTTATTATAGAACCATTTTTACTTCTTCTCATTTTCTCTTATCCTACGTAATAATTCACATGAAAGGAAACAAGTAAATTCCACTCGTGACCCACATAATGAAAACATATAGACACAAGTTAGAGTTCATCTATCTCATTCTTCCATAATTCATTCAAACTTTATAAATGTATAACTACATTGTTGATTGGTCTCTATCAGTAATATATTCATGAAATTTATCTCAATTTCATTTCTATCAATATGTGTTGAAAAAAAAGCTTCATGAGTACGATGGTTTGCCAATTAAAATGGAATGATATCAATAGCCACCAACTTCCTTTCAAACTCTTCCTGAGTATGATTTTCTTCATTATTATCTTTATGATTATGATAGGCCTAGATATGTTCATTCTAGTTATGATATTTTTGAGTATAACCATTTTCTTTCAGATACAGAGAATGATTTTCAATAAATCATTCAGCATAAATATTACTTCTAACATCATTTTCTTCTTTTACACCTAGATATGATTAATCATTATAAGATTAGGAATACGTATTTTCCTTTCATTCAATCAAAATTGTATCATAAAATCTCTAATAAAATTATGAATTATATAAAATAAAAATCACAAATTAATTGTAACATTTTCAAAAAATCCTTTCTGAATTTGATTACAATCAATACCTTATCATGATCCTGTCCCATTTTAATCATAGGCGAGTCAGATCAAAACCATTTCATCCAAACAGCTTCTTCATGATATGATGGACTTCCATAAACATAGTGAGTATATTTTTTTGAGAATGAAATTGAAGTCTGATTATCAAATGAATACAATGTTAGGTGATTTCCTTTCATCAAACAACATTATTAACTACAAATGACAACACATGAATACAATCACCTTCATAATTATCTTTGTCCTAAAAATTGTAATGTGTATTTAAATAATAAAATAATTATAAATTTATTATATTAATAATAAGCTTAAATTAATAAAAAATATTGTTTTAAATTAATATTATTTATTATATAAAAACAAACTTAATAATACTATTATTAAATTGACATGTACATGAAAAATTTATTTTAGGCTAAACAATATATTTTTCATATCTTATTTCACACTATGTGTTTTTATAGTAAAATTAATTTTTATTACACTATAAAAAAATCTAATAAAATATATTAAAAATATGAAATCATCACATTTAAATTATTAATTATTTTTTTAGATAGAAAAATGAGATATCGTTGTAAATTTTGTTTACCACAGTATACATAATGATATAAATTCACATATTTGATTGTATATGTGATTTGTAATTTTCATGAAATTAAGTTAAATTTATCAATATGAAATCACACATTTAATATAATTTAACTGCTTATAAATTTTCAAATTTATTAACCTTAATTAAAATTATAAAATTATATGAAATTATAATAACAAAAATAATATTTTAAATTTCTTTTTTTCTCAAAAAAGTTCTTCATATGTATTATGTTATATTTCAAAAGATAATTTTCTCATATCTATAAACATAGTAAGATTAAATAGAGATAAAATTTGGAATAAAAACAACAATGTTGAATAGTAAGAGTCATATTATTATATTATGAATAAATAATTACCCTAATAAATAATTGATTGTGGTAAAAATGGGTAACATAAGATGGATTAATATTTTAATACATAAAATTATTGACACTCTTTCTAAATAACATTCCTAGTTTTTGGAATAAATTACACAGTGCCACAAAAATATATTTATCAACCATACCTAACTACCATGGGATTCCATATTTACCACTATATAAATTACCTTTAAAATGATATTTCTATAATTGTCACATATAAGAGGAGATCTTGTTTTCCTATTACAAAAAAAAATCTTCCCTATTGAATCCCACTTGAATCCACACACAATTTAATCAAATAATATTATATAAAACATTTTCAAACACTAGTAATCATAGGAAGTCTAAAATAAACTATATCAAAGAGTCATCCTAGGAGAAGATTACTATTCTTGACGATGGTAGATCACTACTGATTAATAAGTAATATATAGGAAGGGTTTTCTTGGCTAAAATTTATTTTCATCAGGTCTGTATAATTTTATAATAATAACGTTATGAAAAAAAATTCTTATATTTCAATCATTTCATTATGTAATATGGAATTCAGATTATTTATATAGGTAAATCACATTTTAATTGGAAGATTATTCTTTTATATATTTCTCTTTCAAAAAAATATAATGTTGATTAGAACATTTTATAAAATATCTTTAAGCCATTTATCTTCTATGACCACATTATTAATTTATCAAAAATTAATTTTCTTATATTTAAATCGAGTTTAATATAAATTATTTTATTGTTTACATCTATATTTATCTATTTATAAAATGAACAATTTTCAATGGTTTCATCGATGCCAATTTTCATTATAATTTTTAAAAAACATTAGGAGACATTCTTTATCATTTTCTAGGATTTTATATTCACCAAATTTTTTATACATATATTATTTAATTTCAATGTCCCATAATCTTTGATTCATTATAATTATTGTTATTAAAATTATCCCTTCTTTAAAATTAATTTCTAACGTGACTTTTAACATTATCTTTTTATGAACATAATAAAAAAGTTGTCTTATTTATTTATGATTGACATCCTTTTTAATCACTATAATAGAATGATCTATCTCTTATGGTGTAGTGTACATGATCACCCACTAGGTTATTTCATTATATAAATCATTTTGAAAATTGAATCTTTTTATTAATCGATTAATCACGTGATGTAGTTTTATGTTATAGTGTTTCCAGATACTGTGAAATAAATTTTATTTCCATGATATTTTACATTATATGATGTTTAATTGATATCATGTTGAAATTATATATGGTTTATAATAAAATTACAGATGGTTTGATATATATTCCTATAATTTTTTTTATTAATGTTATATATCTTATTTCATAACTATGAGAATGGAGTTAGGATAATTGATCTAAAATTGTCTCTAGAATTTGATGTCTGACCATCTATGTTATAGTAAATGGGACTTGGATATTTGATCTAATATATCATGGGATTTAGTTAATGATTCCCCATTCAAAATTTCTTCGTATGTGGGATTATGATTCCTATTCCAAAGTATAATGGGTTGATTTATTTTAATTACTATTCCTCTCTGTTATGATTTATTCTACATACTTTTAGGATATATATATGTATATATATGTTATTCCTCATATCCGCATTATGTTATGTGTCCCATGATTATTTCTTATGTCACTATATAATTAAGATATGTTAAATATTTAATCATTTTATGTTATATGTCATACTATAATGACTTATGGAAAACTCTTATGGTTCCATTGTCCATTTAATTATATAATTTTCCCATTCTCATTCATTACCACATGTTTATGATCTAATACATTGAGGCTCTTTTATTGGTTTTTAAATTACGTATAATTTTATCTCAATCCTCATTTTTTCCACATACATATTAAATTATATCAAGGATAATGAGTAATATGATTTTTTATATAATGTTTTTTATATAAGTATTTGAAGCAATAACATGTTTTAAGATATTTATATATCTGATGTCCAAGACACTAAACCATTCAGTTATTATATTTTGTGATTATATGTTAGGTGAAAATATTATGACGTTGAAATGATTTAAAATATATGTATATTATGTTCATGGTGTCTCTTAATAGATCTTTCAAAACCATCCCAGAAATCATATCTTCAACATTATCATCCCCACTCAACGAGGGTGTGAAATGAAGTAAGTCATTGAATTTTTTAGAATAATTCATCAATATCATCACCTTATTACTCTGTTATATAAAATTTTCAATTTACATGCCTTGATCCCTTTATCCTAGAATTGGTTGATACATTATTAAAATAGAATATGATATAAGTGATAGAATCCCAATGGAATAAAAATATTAGTATCATTTTAGTATAGATACATACTTGATCCTCACATTACCAATGAATACATAAAAAAATTATAGTGAATCTAAATATCATTTGTACATTAAATAATTTGTTGATTCCTTCATCAAATGATTGGAAAAAAAGAAAAATAATGGTAAAAACCTTTGTTTTATATTGATTACATGTAATGTATGTTTTAATAGATTAAATGATTTATAATCAATATGTCAAGGAGAATAACTGAAAAACAAGAGATTTAATAAACAACATGTCCAAATAAAATAATATAGTATGAATAAATTATGATAAAATATTTCCATATAACTAATCCAATAATCTCATAAAATATGCTTGGATATCAAAAATATTAATGTATTGGTATGACCATTAATAACAAATCTCATAATGATGGAAATCATATTGTTAGTCATGGAAAACATGATGTCAAATCCTCTTGCCAAGAAATCATAAAATAATGGGTAAACCATCATACAAATACCCAATATAGTTTGTCCCATGAGGCCTAATAATGCATCAATGGTCTATGAACGGTCCCTCCCCTCACTCACAAAGTCCATTGTATTCTTTATTTGTAGGGGGGAAATATAAATTTAGTATATAATCAATCAAAACATTAACATCGGTAAAAAATAAAAAAAATTGTTAATATTTCCCCTGATATTTCGGATCATAAACCTTTAATATAAAGAATAATGATGTTATAATTACATTATATCCCCATTGGAGAATAATAAAAATAATTGGTTTGTATTTTATATGAATATAAATAACAGGAAGTGAACATTAAAATATTCTTTAGTAAAATACATTGTATAACTATGATATTAACTATAAAAATTTTAAAACTTCGTGATTATTAGAAAAAAAATTTCATAAAAAAATTATATCAAAAATATAAAGGAATATTCAAATGAATGAGTTTTAATGATTTTGGGAAATTATTTTCTTATTATGTATGTTACAAAAATACTAATTACACATTTCTAGTAAAATTAAAAAATTAAAATATTTTTAAAATGATAAGATGATTCCTTTTAAAATAATTTTTTAGAAATTTAAATATGGGTAAAATATTCTCTAATATACCATTGGAGAGTATTAAAAAATATTTAAATCATAGTAATAAAAATATATACCTAGAAGAAAATGATTCTTAGCCCAATTGAAAAATAATGTTAGTTTTTATTAAAAATAACCTTTTTTGTCGTGATTATTTAAAATAAGAAAACATATGGAAGGAAAATAATTTAACAAATCACCGCATGTGAATAATATATTTTAGGTTTAATATATAAATTTTAAATATTTATCCTAGTATAGACTTAGACATAATCAATCCCAAATAATGAGATGTCTCTTAAATAAACCCGTAACGAATGTCGTAACTATTGAATCATAATACACATAAAATATAAAAATAATGAAACATTAAATTTAATAATCATAATGATTATTGTCATATAAAATATAAAATTGGTGTATATACCAAATAAAATAAAAATTATACTAAAAAAATAAAATAAGACTCAAAGATAGAAAATTGGGATAAAAGTCATTGAAATGATCATAAAAATGATGTGAGAATCAATCACTGAAGTGATTATGTGTAAATAATTTATATCCATATAAAAAAATTTAATACGACATAAAATAATCATAGGTCATTCTAAACATAATCATATATTATAATAGTTAATAAAAAATTAATAGAGACTAATGAAATAGATTGAGTTTCGAAATATATTTCCTCAGTTTTGACTCACAAAGTCCAATTTATTCATCATGAATAATAAAAAATTTATAATTATTTACATTTTCAATATAAAATTATAAAATTTATAATTAATTTTAATTTATTTTATACCATGTTATATTTTATTACATTATCGTTTGACTATATGTCATATGTTTTGAAAATATTCAGTTCATATCTCAAAAATGAAATTGTTATGTTCACTAAAATAAATGTTGGAACTTTATCATTTTATGTATAATAATTATCATTTTTATACATTAATTATATTTTTCCAAAAAAATGTGAAATTTGGTTATGAATAATGAACTATATTATAACCATAGATACAGTATGTCATATATACACATGGAAAACATTTCAAATTTAGAATGAATGTGATGAAAATAAGGTTTGAACTATATTATAACCATAGATACAGTATGTCATATATACACATGGAAAACATTTCAAATTTAGAATGAATGTGATGAAAATAAGGTTTGAGTTGTTTAAATACTCACGAATGATCATTATATCATATGTAACATATTATTTATTTCAATATAAATATATATATCATCCATGGGAAGTGGGAATGATGAAAAATCGCATCACTTCATGGTTGTCGTAGTCCACACGTATGAACAAACGACATTATCATTTTAAATAAATGGAAAGGTAATAAATTAGATGAAATATTAAAATTTAATAATAATAAATATGTCATCAATATAATATTTAGACATTAAATCTATAATTATAACCATATTTGATAGGTGGTTATGGAAAATAAATATCATTTGTTCATTTGGTGGTAGTGAGACGCACACATATATGACGGTTTAGTTTCCCATTTTGATGGATTTTTTGATAGATATATGAAATTAATGTAAAATAAAAACATATAGGTATATCTAATATACTTTTATTCTTATTTTATATTTTTCAAAAAATATTTTATGAGGGTAGAATAATAATTAATACTAAAAATTTTGTTAAAAACAATACATCTTAGCTAAAAAACCTACTTTACATTACACATAATCCTTTCTAAGGTTGATATTATAAGTAAAATAATACCACTAAAAAGTGTTATGGTATGTTTAGAAGGGATTTTTTTTATATATAGGGTAAAAATGATTTATGAAGTTTTGATAGACTAAGAGTTAGGGTTACCCTTTATAATGAGGGGAGGTAAATTCATGTAATTTTTGTAAGTATTAAATTAATATAAAAGATATTCGTTCTAAAAATGGATCTGAATTCTTCAAAATAGAAAATATGATTTATATGTGTCTAAATATTACCATATAATATTATCTAGAAAAGTTTATATTAGTTTTTTACTCTTTTATCTATGTTTTTAACCAGCGTTACAATTTTTTTAGAATTACTGTGATAAAAATGTTTCATAAACATTACAAGACAATATGGTTACAATATAATGAAAATTAGAATATAAATAGATCATTATTTATATATTAAGCCATATCCCATAAACATGGAGTATTATAGGATATTCATGATATAGAGATGACAACATTTTCCACATATTATAATAAGAATTAAATAATTATCATTTATCAAATAAAAACCATGGATCCAAACATCAAGTGTATTTGGAATACTGGGTAAATAATTAGAATACAAGAACTATAATAAAAAATTATTTTATTAATATACATAATAATATCCTAACTCCCATTGATCTCCTATAACTTCATTGGATAACCAAGGGAATACATAAAAAAAATGGAAGATATAAAAATACCCCCAAGGGAATAAACCTAGAAATCAGGAATAATACATTTGCAATAATGAATAGATGGTTAAATTTATGCATGTATCATGAATAAAAATTTTGAAAAAACATATAAGACATGTAATCCTCTGATCATGTTAAAATAAGATTTTTTCAAAAAAAATAACCTGACAAAAATATTAACATGGATAACTGGAAAGACTGTATGACATGGAGGACATTCTGTCATAAATGATTAGGTTTAGTCACTAATCCCATACATAACATCTAGTTAGAAAACAAATTACCTAATTAATTTGAGTGTTATATGGGTGCATCAATAATTACACGTTCATGAATATATGTTTCGGTTGAAGAATCAAACATAGTGACTAAATATATGGGTTACCTATAGAAATTAATTGGATTTGTATTCATATATTTTGGAATAAAAAAAGGGAATTTATTAATGGTATACATGAATTAATTAATTAAAATCATTCTATGAAATTCATAATGAGAAAAAAATATATCTTGAATAATGATGTTAAAATGAGTTGGAAACATGAAGATGAGTTGTTAGGATACTTTTGAAGAGTTCCAGTTAAGAGTGGTTTCTGAGGAATGAATAAAGATTCTTTAAGGTGTAATTATTTACTAAAAAGAAAAAATAAACTAAAATATTTTTCCATGAAAAAAATAATGATTAAAAAAACATGCTTAAAAATTTTAATGGCGTGTACATGAAAGTGGGTATGAAACAGTGATTTTTCCTTTAAATGAGTTTGTTGATCAATGGGAATTGTGAAGGTTACTTTTTAAAACATGTATTTACATAACAAAGAATGATTATTCAATAAATATAAACAATATTTTAAATTATAAAAACAATTTATGGAATAATATAAGAATAATTAATAAATAAATTTGGTTAATGATAAGGAAAGCGTAACCCAGTGGAAAAAATAGAGGTTTAAATTTTCACGACCCGTCCTCGGGGCCCATGCCATGACTACCCCAAGCCCGCCATCTATAGGCCAGGGGCTGGCGACTAGCACCAAAGGCGTAAATCCAGATAACTGGGAAGGCATTTCCTTTATAAAAGTAAACAAACACCATGGAGTACAAGCAGAAGTAAACACTAAGTACAAAGAGAAGTGCTGAAAGGAAAATGGGCCATAATACAAACCCAAAATAAAGTACAACTACAACTGAACAATGTACAACAGAAAAAGACAACACCTGGAGGGACAGAAGTGGCTCCTAGGTCGTCCTCCTCGGATCCTACCTGAAGGGTAGGTACAGACGGCGCAGCTCCTGGATTCTCCACCACGGATCTTACCTGAAGGGTAGGTAAAGATAGCCTCCACAATGCTCTCACCCGCAAACCTCCTCTGAGTGTCGTCTCACTGTGAAGTCCACCTCCGGATACTGACTCGTTGTGTAGTCCACCTCCTGGTACCGTCCAGTCCTCGAACACTCGGCCTCCGTCAGCACTGCCCGTCGTCTGCAACCAACACAACGAGGTGCGGGCATAGCCCGTGCAGGGGTGAGTATAACGATACTCAGTAGGGACCCTGAGACCCTCAAGGTCTCACTAAAACCAACATGGATAACCACAAAGAAGATCTCAACAGATAACCCCTACATAGGTATATGCCCATGTATATACCTAAGTTATCATGTAACCCATCTGAATCATGAGGAAAACACCAAGATCATGAAATCAATGGATAACCACTACCCTTGTATATGACCATACATATACCTAAGTTATCAAGTGACCCATCTCAATCATGAGGTAAACACAATGGTCAAAAGTCTCAGCTCAAACCAGGATTTTCATTATCGAAACTGTAACTGCTGAAGAGCCCCTTCTCTGGAGTGTACAGTGGTCCTGTCACGACTCCGAGGTACTGCTCACTAACCTAAGACTGCTGAGGTACTCCTCATATCGAGTACCGCGGGCCAGCCACCCAAACAAAGTAGTGCTTCCCGCCGGGGTATGTCACCCAAACACAGTAGTGCACACCCCCTAGTAACCTGCTGAGGTACTCTCCGGATGAGTACCGCGGGTCTGCACTGTCACACAGGTAGTGCTTCGTCCGCCATGGGTATGCTCCTCACAAAGTAGTGCTTCGTCCACTGGGCTAGTCGACTCACTCCACATCGAGTTGGTCAAGCAGTCGTCAGGTCTCAGTCGGCTACACGGTCTCCATACTCCGCACGCTCGTCTCTGGGAGGGTCCGCTCCATGAGCTATAGGTCGATACTCCAACTATCTCAAAGGCCCGCGAAGAAGTATCACAAAAGACGGCCTCGTCATAGTGGTCTCAACGCAACAGACGGCGCATCAATCGGACGTCCGGTCTGTGAGTTATTATCCTTTTCGTCCCAGGGGCCCGGTTGGTTTTGTGAGCGAACCAACCTGGTCGTATCTCAACTGTATCCCGAACTCTCATAGGTTATACTCATAGGGACCGTTTCTCAACGTGATCAACAATGCCACTGACGGTTCGTCAAACGAACGTCCTGTCTGAAAGGTATCAGCTTTTCCGTTCCAGGGGCCCAGTTGGATTTCGGGTGCGATCCAACCCGACCACTATCTAACTGTATCGAAATCTTGGGCGAAGTATCCAAATGTTCCATATCATCAAGAGGAATTCAACGAAACAGACGGCGCATCAATCGGACGCCCGGTCTGTGAGTTATTGGCTTTTTCGTTCCAGGGGCCCGGTTGGTTTCGTGAGCGATCCAACCCGACCGAACTCCAAAAGCATCCAAACCTTGAGCAGAATAAGCGAAAAGATCTGTCTCACTTAGAGGAATCCATCAAATTTGACCACACGTCAATCGGACGTCCGGAACTCATGGTACGAGCGTTTCCGCTCCGAGGGCCCGGTTGGTTTCGCGTACGAACCAACCCGGCCGAACACAAAGTTCTTAGAAACCTTGAGTTTATTATATCTAGACGACCGTCTCGGACCAAGGATCGTGTTTCCACTGAAGGTGCGTCAATCAGAGGTCTACAGCTCATGATATGGGCATTTGACCGAAAGTGGCCCGAAAACGGGGGTCTGGGCCCAGGGCGACCCGGCCCGACCCCCCCTGGGTCGGCCGCACCGGGTCGACCCGACCCGGGTCCGACCCGGCGGGGCCCGGCTCAGTCTGGCCTGACCGGCCGGCCAAGGCTCGGCCAGCGTGGCCGAGCCGAATCGCGGAGCGGGGTGCGCGACTCCCCCACCCGCCGCTAATTGAGGCCGGTGGCGGATCCGCCGGCCACCAACCATCCGGCGGCGCGCCGCCACCTTCGCCTTCGGAAGACCACCGGACGCACTCCGGTGGTCCGTTCCTCCTTCCGTCTTCGACTATGGCCCCCCCAGGAGCCCACCTTCACTGGGAAGGGATTCAAACTCCCAAACGGCCTGCTTCGTCGTCACCCGTCAATCCGCATGTCAAAACTAATAGCATCATCTTTGTAGTTATCCAACGCAACCCGATGGCGCCACACCCCTTCACCGCAGCCCGACTCCGACCGTGGTTCTTTGGTTTTCTTTGACGCAGTGCGATGGCATCGCGTTCTTAGACTTCTTTCCACGGCGTGACGTGATATTGTCACCTAATACTTGTCGTGTCATTCCCGCATGGTGCGACGACACCTCTCCATTCCGTTCCATCCACAAAGAATCAAACATTGAACATAGGAGGGGGTTTGGTCGTGTTTGTGTGGTCCGACCCCCCTCTCGTTAAACGATATCATCTAGTTTAAAAACCACGATAATCGATAAACTATATTCATGAATGGAAAAATAATTAAATAAAATAATCCCCTACCTCGGTTCAGGAACGGTGTTCGTCAACGAGTCGCGGAAGATGAGTGTCGTGGAGGACGGGCATCGCGGGAAAAGAACGTCGACGTCGCGAAGCGAGGATTATAAGTAGTTGACGGTGATTTCGTCACGGAAAACCTTCGTGGAAGAGACGACGCGGAAGAAGAATGTCACGTCGCGGATACGACATCGCGGAAGAACTGTGTTCTTCGGCAGAGAAGTTCTTCGTTAAAGAATGGTGTTCTTCGCTTTCTTCGTCGAGGTTGAAGAAGAAGAAGACCGCTTCCCCAATCCTCTCAAGGTGCAAAACTCTAACAATAATAAAATAAGACTATGTATTATCTTATTAACACAACATAACCATTTGAAATTCAAGAGTTTGAAATTAAGTAACTCACTTAATTAATTATTACAAGTTGTCAAAAATTAATGAAGTGAGTTAATGGGGAGTTAGGAAAGTGATGGGTTAAGAGGGTTAGGGAGTTTATGGAATTTGAAATGGTGGGGGGTTCGTGTGGGCCCCACCCTTTCAAATATCCACAGATGGGAAGTTGGATGGATGTGGGGCCACCACCAACTTCCCATGGGAGAAGTTAACCACATAACATGAAATAAAATTGATTCATCAATTTTATTCACTTTTTTAATTAATTCCCAAAAATTAACTTCTTCTTCCGCACAAACGCAACTATGGTAAAGGTTCCCTTACGTTATTACCGGCGTTGCGAGTTCATCAGTGCAATCAGATTTCAATTCCTAGCACCGGTTCAAAAGATAGGAAAACCCGCTCGTTCGTTCACTGAACGTACCCGAGCCAAACTTCGGAAATTGACTCCGGGCACTCCAGGCCTCGGAATCAAGTGCCGTCAAAAACCGCATTCTTGTAAAATCCCAATGAAAATTTAGAAAAAATTTCCTTTAAATTTTATGGGTCTCAACATTACTCCCACCTCAGGGCTTTACGTCCTCGCAAAGCTTTAACATAAACTACGGTTACAAAAGCGGTATAAAGCACGCATCTGAGCCTTCCGCTCCCATGTGCTCACCTGGAGGTTTCCGTACATCCATAGAAAGTGCCATCAAGGAATCGATCTTCCTCATAGGATCTGATCCTATTGATCCTTGATCCCCACTAGAACCTCTGTGGAAAACACCTCATCGCCATCGCCCAGCTCCTCATGGTCAATGATATGCGAAGGGTCGAGCACATATCTCTTCAGTTGAGATACGTGGAAGTCGTCGTGCACCTGGTGAAACTGAGGTGGATGGGTCAAACGGTAAACCACCTCGCCTACCCAGTTGTGGACCTAGAAAGGTCCATTGAACCTCAGAGTTTACTTGCCGACTTGGCCACAAATCCGTAAACTTCATCGAGGTGAGACTCGTATAAGGTCATGATCGTCATCCTCGAACTCTAGAGGCCTCCAATTCCTGTTAGAACTAGAACTCAAAACGACTTCCACTATGAGGGTAAGGTTGACCAACTCAAGAGTGATCGGTCGCACCCTCCTGTAAAAGAGTTTATCCTGTGCTGCCCGGGGTTTCCTTTTCGCCGATTAAGGAAAACCCATCCCGATGTTTTCCTAAAACCGTCAATTTGAGTATGAACAGTTATTGCCCATTCCATACTCAAACTAACGTCGTAAGGCCTCGACACTACCACCAAGAGATTCCAACCGGAACTCTTGCCTCTAGGGTTTGACCACACCGGCGGCGTAAGTGTGATTATCAAGTCTCCTCCCAAGGTATCTCCAGACGTGAGGGTCAAGTCCACGGCTTACCGGAATCTCTAGGTCTGGAACAAGATTTGTGAAAGCAAGGAATGATTCATATCGACATCCATTACTAAAACATCTAGTAGTGGACACAGACTATCCCTTGAATCATTTCTAGAGCCATTGGGTCACACTCCTTGACCACATGCAGCCGCACTCTTCCTCCGCCCTCCAGCTCCCTAAGCCGGGCGGGGATAACTACGGCGGGTGGATGTAGCATGTTAAGATGTACACCACCTCATGCTGCTTTTTTAGCTCTTCCTCCACGTCTGCTTCTTTGTAGACTCTTCTCTCCTTTAAGCTTCATCTTCTTTAACATTTAACACGCTCGAGTCTCTAATACTGGATCCAGTTTCTAGTTTCTTACTGCACTGTGCAGTCTTCATCCGGTCCAGGATGATCTGCACCTGCTTTGCCTATGATCTGAAATAGCTGCTAAAATTTCTCTTTTTCCGAAAAGAGAAACTCGGTCTCATCCCCTAGATGAACCACGCCCATTGCCTAATACAGTCAATCCTAACATGAATGACACATTCATGCCATGGATGATGTCGTAAGGCCTCGACGTAACTACTAAGAGATCCAATTGTCACTCTCGCCTCTAAGGGTCGAGTCACACTATCGGCATCAGTGTGAGGTCACTGGGTCTCCTCAAGAAAAAATCTCGAAAGTGAGGGTCAAGTCAACAGTTTTAACCGGGACCACTCAGTATCAACCAAACAAAAGGACCGGAAAGTAAACAAAGATAAGTGTCTTTTTATTATTGCAGCTCATAGTAGAAAGACACGAATACAACAGAAAAATGGAACTTGAAGTACAAGGGACGTATCCACTAGTTCCACTCCTGTCCACCTGCTCCCGGAGCTCTACTTCCTTGTCCACTGCTCGACGGTTGCTCAAGCACTCGTCGCTGCTTCTTCCTCGGTGGCTCCTCCAAAGCATTTGGATCAACTGTACGAGGAGTCGGATAGTCACGTGCCAGGTGACCCTTACCGCCACATGAGTAACACTGTCTGTTTCTGGCACGCCTGGCTCTGACCCCACCCCGGGTGCCCCGCACCACCGGTCCTAAAACCCGAGATCGTCCAACTACTGGTCTGGTCCTCATGGACCACTGCATCATCTGTCTACTTCCCACAGATGACTCGGCTACTAATCGAAAAACACGCAGCAAAGGCAGAAGCTCCTGTACACGCTCGGGGTGTAGAGCTACAGGCACAAACTCCACCTTGAAGAAGGTCTCGAAGTCTTCCCATGCGAAGTTCATCCCGTCGCAAAACTGAAATAAGTGGCTCCACCACTTGCCTGCTGCTGCCTGAAGGAGGCTGGCAGCAAAGATCACCATGAAGTCTGCAGGTGTCCCCACTAGCCTAACACTCTCACCACAGCCTCCAGCCAAAACTCAACTGCCTGCGGGTCCGTCTCTCCCCGGAACCTCAGTGGCCTCTGGCGCTGGAACTCGTGCAGCGCACTCAAGTGGCGTGCATCGCCTACTGCTGGGGCTGGTGGCATCGGTGGCCCAATGTATGGTAGTACTGCTGGTTCCTCCACTGGTGCCTCAATTACGAGAGGGCCCTGTACCGAAGCCTCGTTGCTCGACAGGCTGTCAGCACGCCCTTCCCTCTGGGCTCTAGGTGGTCGTCTGAGAAAAGGCATCCTGAAAGAAACAATGTAACACGGTCAAATGATTATACATGGTGAGATGAACTGGTTTGAGCTGATATTTAAATAAAACTTCTGGAAAACACACATGCAATCAGTGTTTTCGTGCACAAAGTCGGAATTCAGTTGTCAGGGTCCTGGTGTATGGATACGTCGGCTGCCCGCACCAACACTAGACTCCCTGAACTGAAGACCACACTCGGTACCCTTAACACTATTTCTTCACAGAAAGAAAATTTCAGAGTTATAAGTTCTGCGGTAGAACCGACTCCTCTGCTACCAATTTGTCACGACCCGTCATCGGGGCCCATGCCATGACTACCCCAAGCCCTCCATCTATAGGCCAGGGGCTGGCGACTTGCATCAAAGGCGTAAATCTTAATAACTAGGAAGGCATTGCCTTTATAAAAGTAAACAAACACCATGGAGTACAAGCATAAGTAAACACTAAGTACAAAGAGAAGTGATGAAAGGAAAATGGGCCAGAATACAAACCCAAAAGAAAGCACAACTACAACTGAACAAAGTACAACAGAAAAAGACAATAGCTGGAGGGACGGAAGTGGCTCCTGGGTCATCATCCTCAGACCCTACCTGAAGGGTAGGTACAGACGGCGCAGCTCCTAGATCGCCCACCACAGATCTTACCTGAAGGGTAGGTACAAATAGCCTCCACAATGATCTCGCCCGTCAACCTCCTCCGAGTGTCATCTCACCGTGAAGTCCACCTCCGGATACTGACTCGTCGTGTAGTCCACCTCCAGGTACCGTCCAGTCTTCGAACACTCGGCCTCCGTCAGCACTGGCCGTCGTCTGCAACCAACACAACGAGGTGCGGGCATAGCCCATGCAGGGGTGAGTATAACAATACTCAGTAGGGACCCCGAGACCCTCAAGGTCTCACTAAAACCAACATGGATAACAACAAAGAAGATCTCAACAGATAACCCCTACTTAGGTATATGCCCATTATATACCTAAGTTATCAAGTAACCCATCTCAATCATGAGGAAAACACCAAGATCATGAAATCAACGGATAACCACTACCCATGTATATGCTCATACATATACCTAAGTTATCAAGTGACCCATCTCAATCATGAGGTAAACACAAAGGTCAAAATTCTCAGCTCAAACCAGGATTTTCATTATCGAAACCGTAACTCCTGAAGAACCCCGTCTCTGGAGTGTACAATGGACCTATCACGACTCCGAGGTACTGCTCACTAACCTAAGACTGCTGAGGTACTCCTCCTGTCGAGTACCGCGGGCCAGCCACCCAAACACAGTAGTGATTCCTGCCGGGGTATGTCACCCAAACACAGTAGTGCACACCCTCTAGTAGCCTACTGAGGTACTCTCTGGATGAGTACCGCTGGTCTGCACTGTCACACAGGTAGTTCTCCATCCGCCATGGGTATGCTCCTCACAAAGTAGTGCTTCGTCCACTGGGCTAGTCGACTCACTCCAAGTCGAGTCGGTCAAGCAGTCGTGAGGTCTCAGTCGGCTACATGGTCTCCGTACTCCGCATGCTCGTCTCTGGGAGGGTCCTCTCCACGAGCTACAGGTCGATACTCCAAGTATCTCAAAGGCCCACGAAGAAGTATCACAAAAGACCGCCTCGTCATAGGGGTCTCAACGCAACAGAAGGCGCGTCAATCGGACGCCCGGTCTGTGAGTTATTAGCCTTTTCATCCCAGGGTCCCGGTTGGTTTCGTGAGCGAACCAACCCGGCCGTATCTCAACTGTATCCCAAACTCTCATAGGGTATACTCATAGGGACCATTTCTCAACGTGATGAACAACACCGCTGACGGTTCGTCAAATGGACGTCTGGTCTGAAAGGTATCAACTTTTCCATTCCAGGGGCCCAGTTGGATTTCGGGTGCGATCCAAATCGGCCACTATCCAACTGTATCCAAATCTCGGGCGAAGTATCCAAAAGTTCCGTCTCATCAAGAGGAATTCAACGAAACAGACGGCGTGTCAATCAGACGCTCGGTCTGTGAGTTATTGGCTTTTTCGTTCCAGGGGCCCGGTTGGTTTCGTGAGCGAACCAACCCGACCGCACTCAAAAAGCATCCAAACCTTGAGCGGAGTATGGAAAAAGTTCCGTCTCACTTTGAGGAATCCATCAAAGTTGAGCACACGTCAATCGGACGTCTGGAACTCAAGTTACGAGCGTTTCCGCTGCGAGGGCCCGGTTGGTTTTGCGTACAAACCAACCCGGCCGAACCCAATGTTCTCAGAAACCTTGTGTGTAATATATCGAAACGACCGTCTCGGTCCAAGGGTCATGTTGCCGCTGATGGCGCGTCAATCGGAGGTCTACAACTCATGATATAGGCATTTGACCTAAAGTGGACAGAAAACGGGGGTCTGGGCCCGGGGCGACCCGGCCCGACCCCCCTGGGCGGCCGCACCGGGTCGACCCGACCCGGGTCCGACCCGGTGGGGGCCGGCCCGACAGGGCATGGCCCGGCTCGGTCCAGCCTGACCGGCCGGCCGCGGCTCGACCAGCGTGGCCGAGCCGAATCGCGGAGC
Source organism: Viscum album (assembly GCA_963277665.1). Classification (NCBI taxonomy): domain Eukaryota; kingdom Viridiplantae; phylum Streptophyta; class Magnoliopsida; order Santalales; family Viscaceae; genus Viscum; species Viscum album. The sequence goes on from OY728141.1 coordinate 1,255,837,735, forward strand.
GGGGTGCGTGAATCCCCCGCCCGCCGCTAATTGAGGCCGGCGGAAGTTCCGCCGGCCACCAACCATCCGGCGGCGCGCCGCCGCCGCCGCCTTTCGTATACCACCGGACGCGCTCCAGTGGTCCGTTCCTCCTGCCGTCTTCGACTATGGTCCCCCCAGGACCCCACCTTCACTGCGAAGGGATTCAAACGCCCAAACGGCCTGCTTCGTCGTCGCCCGACAATCCGCATGTCAAAACGAATAGCATCTTCTTTGAAGTTATCCAGCACTACCCGATGGCGCCGCAGCCCGACTCCGACCGTGGTTCGTTGGTTTTCTTTGATGCAGTGTGACGGCGTCGCGTTCTTAGACTTCTTTCCACGGCTCGGCACGACGACGTCGCCTAATACTTGCCGTGTGATTCCCGCGTGGTGCAACGACACCTCGCCATTCCGTTCCGTCCACAAAGAACAAACATGAACATATGAGTGGGTTTGGTCGTGTTTTTGCGGTCTGGCCCCCCTCTTGTTAAACGATATCATCTAGTCGAAAAACCATGACAATCGAAAAACTAGATTCATGAACGGAAAAATAATTAAATAAAATAATCCCCTACCTTGGTTCAGGAACGGTGTTCGTCAACGAGCCGCGGAAGATGAGTGTCGCGGAGGTCGGGCGTCGCGGGAAAAGAACGTCGACGTCGCGAAGTGAGGATTCGAAGTAGTTGATGGCGATATCGTCGCGGAAAACCTTCATGGAAGAGACGACGTGGAAGAAGAATGCCGCGTCGCGGATACGGCGTCGTGGAAGAACGATGTTCTTCGGCGGATAAGTTATTCGATGAAGAACGGTGTTCTTCGCTTTCTTCGTCGAGGTTGAAGAAGAAGAAGACCGCTTCCCCAATCCTCTCATGGTTGCACAACTCTAACAATAATAAAATAAGACTAATTCTTATTTTATTAACAAAACCTAACCATTTGAAATTCAAGAGTTTGAAATTAAGTAACTCACTTAATTGATTATAACAAGTTGTCAAAAATTAATGAAGTGAGTTAATGGGGAGTTAGGAAAGTGAGGGGCTAAGAGGGTTATGGAGTTTAAGGAATTTGAAAAGGTAGGGGGTTCATGTGGGCCCCACCCTTTCAAATATCCACACATGGGAAGTTGGATGGATATGGGCCCACCACCAACTTCCCGTGGGGGAAGTTAACCACATAACATGAAATAAAATTGATTCAACAATTTTATTCACTTTTTTAATTAATTCCCAAAAATTAACATCATCTTCCGCACAAACACAACAACGGTAAAGGTTCCCTTAAGTGATTACTGGCGTTGCAAGTTCATCAGTGCCATCAGATTTCAATTCTGAGCATCGGTTCAAAAGATAGGAAAACCCGCTCTTTCGTTCACTGAACGTACCCGAGCCAAACTTCAGAAATTGATTCCGGGCACTCCAGACCTCGGAATAAAGTTCCGTAAAACACCGCATTCTTGTAAAATCCCAAAGAAAATTTAGAAAAGCCTTCCCTTGAATTTTACGAGTCTTTACATAAATATATCCCTTACCATATGTATGATTTCATTCACCAGATGCTTTTAATTACTTGGTTAATAAAGTTATTTTAATTAATTAAATAATTAAAAATATATTTATTTTTTATTTGATATATTAATGTTTTATTATTTTCATTTTTTCCATTTTGATAAGTTATAAATTATAATTTCAGCATTCTATGAGCCATCATTTTAACATTTTCATGATCAGTTCACTTGTAGATAATAGTGGAATTTTTTTTCAAATGGGGGTAATTCGAAATATGATAAATGAAGTTATATTAATGAAATTAATTATTTATAAATAGTCCCATATATAATTTCTTTAAAAAATTATTCATTTTAGAAAATATTAATGAAAAATTTTTAGTTTATTTTGGTAGTTTTCACATGCATCATCATCTAGAATCATTTCCGTTAATATTATGATAATATATCGGTTAAAAAACATTAAATAGGTTATAATATCAATATTAAAATATTAATTATAAATATTAATGGTTTTATGAAATCAATTAATGTTTAAATGAAAAGAGAAAATACATTTTCATATAGTTGATTAACCTCTATAATTTGGAAAATGTTTTAGTTTCATTGAATAAGAGTAGATGGAAAAATGGTGGATAGATGATATTCAATTTAAACTAAATATTTCATATATAAACATGTTACTTGAGTGATTATGATTTTATGTATTAAGGAGGTGGTGATAAGTTGTAAGAAGAAATAAAATTAAAATTGATTGTTTTAGAAAGTTACCTCTTTAATATCACCTCTTTAGATGAACCCATGAAGAACATGAAATTCTTATTCACTTCAGAAACTCTTCTCTAGGAAATCATTATGTTTATTTTAAAGGGAATTGGGAATAATATTGACAAGAAACATGGCTTGGAATGTTTGAGGAGAAGGGGTGGTGAGGGGTGGTGTTTATAGAGGTATATGGGTGTTTTTGTTATAATTTTTAGATTAATACATGGGATCAAAAATATCAATAGTGTTGATACCAACTACCAAATAAATTATAAATTAGTATTAAGGATCCACATAATGGATTCCAACGTCATCCATGACTGAAAAAATCTTGTATTCAACACATATTGTTACGTAGCCTCAATTACGATATTTTAGTATTCTCGAAAAATTAAACTATTATAATAAATCCCAAAAACTCAACCAAACAACCTTTGGATTTTTTTAATTCAAAATGGATTTAAACTTATGGTAAAAAAATTATAAATATTATAAATATAATTTTGAAATAAAATCAACATTTATTTGGACCACATTTATTTTAATATTGTCAATACATTCTTAACGCATTAAAAAATTAATTAAGGATACATAAAACTACTTTATAATTATAATACAACATAATATAAATTCATTATTCCATTTTATGAAAATTATTATTTTTTAAATCATTATATTTATTATTAAAATATAAATAAACATTACTGTTTTATTAAAATGAAAACACCTAATTTATTAGTCATAAATAATTTATTTATTTATACCTTGGTAAAAATATATCATTTATTTGTTTATATGCAACAAAATATTATTCGATAATTTCATAGGTGGGGTTACTATTCTAATCGAAAGATTAATAATCTTGAGTTTTAAATTTCTATTCCAATGGTTACATTACTATTCCAATAGTATAGGTTCCTCAATATCTATAAATACATATTATTTCATTCATTATTCATTAAAATACAATTTCTCTCAACGTTATATATATTAATCTTAAAAATAAATATTATATTATAAAATATATTTTTTTACATATTCAACCCAATTCATGAGTGTGGTCATTGTAGGGGATGAATAAGATTTGAATCATTCAATTATTATTATCATATTTTCAATATATTTTCATGATATAATATATGGATTTCATATTAGTTTAATTGATATGTAAATTATTATTAATCATTTATTAAAATAAAATATTTATTTGGTTCTATCTGTGATTCATTTGTTTTATGAAATAATTATAAGATGTGAAATTATATTGATAAAATCATGGGTTATTACATTATCCCATGTTATGAAACTTTTCCCTAAATTGTTTTATTTACATATAATGGTGAAAAAATCATGGTATTTATCTTTCATCACATCATATGGTTCCCATAATGCCTCTTCATTATAAAGGTTCTATAATAGTAATTTTACTAGATGAGTAGCCTTATTTCATAGAACATTATATCTATTGTCCACGAGCATCCCTGATTTCTCCTCACAAGGGATATCATTTTATAGCATGGAAACCTTTGAATTTGGTATGTGTGAGGGATATCGTATTTACTTCCTCATGTTGTATACATGGTATAAATTTTTAAATTGTCACACAGTAGGTGGAATTGATAATAGATAGTCAATTTCTCTGATGTGATTGGGAATCTAAAAAGGGTGAATATATCTACCAATTATCTTTTCCTTATTCCGAAATCTTATTTCTCTATTGCATGGAGATATGATGAAAAATATTACGTCTCTATCATCAATATATTGGTAAAATTAATTATTCTTTAAAAATATTTTCTATTGACATTGGGAAGAACTTATTTTTTTTCTAAATGGTATTTAATTTTTCATACATTTATTCAACTATTTTAGGTCTTAACAGCTAACATTAACTTATTTCATCAAAACATGCATGTGTTTTTTAACTTTTCCCATAATATATTTCATATAGATAAATTTCGATTATTTTAGATGAAACTATTTTTGTAAGAGAAATCGACATGTGGAAGATGCTAATCTGACCATCCTTTGAAGTCCATTGAGTTTTCTCTTAACATGTCTACCATTTTATGAAATATATATTCATATTGGCTGTTATCTTTAGCGTGATAAGTTATACTAAATTTCAACATAAAATTTAGATCATATTATAGAATTTCTGAGAACATGAATGTAAATCAGGGATCTCAATCAGATACAATCTATAATAGTAATCCATGTAGCTTCTACAATTATCTGATTTATATATATATAATTTGATCGGGTGATAAGTCTAATCTAATTATTGAAGATTTAGTTATCTTTATTTGATAATCCACAATAAAACATATATCATTATTTCATTTTGAATTCATTGGATTTCTACTGAAAAAGACTCAGGTGTCATTTTACAATTTCTATATTGGTATGGGTAATGGTTTCATCATCCCTTCATAATTATTTATTTTATCCTTTAATTTCCGATAGGCCATTGATGAAAATTAATATTAAGTTATCCCCTTCTTCATATTGTGTAACACTCGAGACTTTTATGTTATATAAATCATCAAAGGAATATTTTTCTACACAACACTTGCTTGGCTTGCTTTACACGCAATCACGACCTTCCTCGATAGCTTGCGTCGTACGCAATACCGAGTTTCACTAAACAACAATATGCTATTAAAACTAGCCGTTATGAATAGTAATAACCACTTTTTGAAATTTTATAAATTTTATTTTTCAAAATGGACTTCATTTTTGGACTCAGAATATCGAAATTAGCCTAGGTTGAAATTTTGGTATTTTTCTGAAAACTTTCAATTTTTGATGAATAGTGAAACCACTAAGTGGTAGGTTAAAAACTGAATTTTGCATAAAACTTAATTTTACCGCTTCTGTGAATGGAATTTCGAAAATCCGACAGACACGGTTGATATCAGTATGTAAAATGTGGTTCAATGAGATAAAAATAATTTTTTTGGTGAATAGTAACTTTTTACTTTTTTTTACCGCGGTTAATAGTAAATAGGGTAACTAAGGGTAAATATGATATTAATATTACCCTAACACATGTCCTAATTCTATTGGACAAGTGTAATTCGACCAAAAACAAACTTAGGAATAAAATATGACCATTTAGGCCCACTTGGATTAGATTAGGACATTTATTATTAATTTATTTAAAGTAGGGTTAAAATAGTTAAAATCAAAGTTTAATAAGTAAATCATTTTTAATATGGGTTTATACATAAGATAAATTCGACTATAAATATTCATTAGAAAGCTAAAAAGATTTCCTACATAATGGTATTTTATTTATAATTTTTAGACATTAAATAATTTATTTTAATTATGACACAATGATGATGCAGTAATTATCTTATTAATGAAATATTGACATAATTGATGATATAAACACCGAAATAAATGTAATTTGAGACTTTTTATGAATTCAACTAATTTTCTAGGTTACTATGATATATTAGTGGTGATTTAATCAACTTGGTTCGAACATATAATTCTGTTATGACTTTCACAAAAATCATATATCAAATAGTGTCAAAATTGACACAAAATAGTTTTTAAATCAAATATTATATTATTAATTGTTATTTTATTCCTAAAAATCTAAGGTTCGGCCAAATTACTTAGATAAGGATATATATATTAATAATAAACAATTTGGGGTTCGTTTGTCATGTTATAGTAAGTGTATTAACCATATAGTGAAAGAAAACAAAAAGACATGGTAAAAGATAAATTATTTAACTTAGAGTTAAATCTAACTGATAAGGTTACAATAATATCCCAAACTTGTCTAAATCCTATTGGTTGATAGGATTTCGACCCTTCCCCACTTTAGCTTTTAAATAAGACCCTTTGGAACCATTATAAACCGATTTTGACTTTAATATAAAATAATATTTTGAGATATTCCTAAGGTGCCCCTCTCCTCCCTTATAAAAGGGCACCTCCTCCCCCACCTCCTCACACCAATTTGAGCACTCAAGCTCGGACAACCCCTGCCATTTTCTCCTCTCCACTTACCTATAATAATCCTAGAGTTCCTGGTCTTCTTCAAAGACCAACCTTAGTTCCCTAAGTGGAGGACTCAAAGAGGCGTTCCAAAGAAGAGGTAATATCCATTACCGATCTTTTCAATTTCTTTCTTCTTCAACTTCTTCTTCTTTAGTTGTTTCATGATAAAGTAATAACATAAGTATTACATACATACTGATATGTTATTGTAAATATGAAACAACCCTAATTCACCTTCTATACATCCTACGGAAAAATGAAATCACCGCGCGTGCGTACGTACGGAATACCGTCTCCACGCCGCGGTGTAATCTATTTTCCACCACCACCTTACAAGGATGGGTATAATGGTGTAATGAGTAACTATTTATGATTATTATTAAGTAATATTGATACTGAAATAATATATATACACACCAATACAATTCCACGATCATAGGAACGATATCATCACTCGTGCGTACGTACGAAATACCGTCTCTACGATGTGATGTGACTCGTTCTACATGATCATCATTACATAGTAATTATATAAATGAATTGAATGAATAAATATGATATATGTTACACTAATACCATTCTGGATATAAGGTATCTATAACCTTAAAAGAAGAATAAGAATGTATTCGGAAAAACACGCATAAGAACAAAAGGCAATAAAGACCCGAGTAACAAGTAACTATGAAATATTACTAACAAGAAGCTAAGAATATGACCATATATGATATCATATAAATATTTATGATTCTGGAATAAGTCATAAACATTATTTAAATCATTATACAGGAGCTTCGGACACGTACAAAGAAAATCGGACCTAAGGTAAGGGAAATTATCACGATCTCATTTTTATCCGAGATTGTTTATTCGTAAGTATTTACTGGGGTGTATTTTATCATCCACATCCATGTTTCCTCAATATGTAATATTATTTCCATCCAACTACAATTGTTTGAATCCAATTTTACCCTTCGGTGAGTTTTTAGTAAAAGATATGAAAGGAATCATTTTTCGTTTTTCGTACGAGGTACTTTTTGACTTTTCCGACAAAAGTACGAAGAATGTTTTTTTTTACTTATACGGCATGAATGGATTTTTAAAACATTATTTCCAAGAATCTTCATTTAAAAGTTTTCAAGTTTATTTTTAATCAACATCTTTTAGTTTATAATTGTATGACATGTTAAGAAAAGAAAAGTGTTTTTGAAGAAGAAAGGATATTTTCCTCAAGAATGGAGTTCAAGTGTTTTATCAAAATTATTTTACATCTAAGATAATAAAGGGTTCTGATTTTATCCCTATTATTACATTGATTTGATCATGTTGTGATGGAATTATTTTTATAAATTCCTTTATCTTATATGAATTGATTTATGATGTCATGATGTTTCAAGAATCCCATTTTTGTTACATGTGTTATGCGATGATGTATGTTTTATGATTATGTGGCACACATAAGAAAGGATTCATTATAAGATGGGTGGGACCTATATCTCCCTCCAATGCATTGGGTAAAAATTTTATATCTCATGAGATAGACATGGCTGGAACGGAAGGTTATTTCGGTTCAGTGATACAGGACTGAAACGAGGAGTGAACTCGGTTCAGAAAGGGACTTTGTCCACTAAGATAGTCTTGTAAATGAGTCATGACTAACAAGAAATGATTTTCCATGATTATGTGTGCATGCCACCAAGTTTCAAGTTTAATGTTATGATTAGGGGGATCTCATTTACACTTCTATTATTTATTCCATGTTAAGATATTATGATCTCTTTTGCAGGTTTTGATTTTCAAAAAGATATGATATGATTTTGATTTCCTTTATTTGACCTTGCTGAGCATTTGAGCTCACCCTTTTATGTTTTCTTTTCCCCAGGTCAGGAAGATGGATATTAAGTAGAATATGCAAAAAAGGGACCCTAGATATGATGAAAAAAATGGGAGACACTGTAGAAGATTTATGAACCAGTTGTTTCTGTTTCCCAGTTTCTAAAGACACTATACCTATACAGTCCTTTGTGGTTTTGTCATATGTTGTAATAAGTGTGCTTAAATTTTGAAGTATTAACAATGTATGTAAAGTATGGGTCGTTATAGTTGGTATCAAAGGAATGGTATAGTCAACCTTTGGAAACTAGGATGTGAAAGCCTTAGTAAGAACCCTAAGGATAAGTCTAAGTATAGAACACAATCTTAGTGTTTTAGAAATGTCTTTGAATAACCTAGGATAAGACCTTAAGCATGAAAATTTTATTCTTGAATTGTGTGGTTTTCCTATTATAATTAGTGTTGCTCACACTATTCTTCTTGGTTTTAGTCAATGGCTGGAACCCGAAGGAACCGTGTTAATGTGGAATGCGATGGGCAATGCAATGATTGTCCCCCTGAGCAACCAAACGATATGGGAGCTGGAATGCAAAATCATGTAGCCATGCTCACAGAACTTTCTCAAGCTATGAATCATGAAGGATTTCCAAACGAGCAAAGGAAGGAGCAACATTCTGTTGAATCCTTCATGAGGCAGCGTCCACCTTCTTTCAGCGGGTCTACTGATCCATTAGTTGCTGAATAATGGATTAGTACTACTGAAAATATATTTTCAGTTCTTCAATGTTCTGAGCATGATAATGTTATCCTAGCAGTGTATCGTTTGGAAGGAGGTGTTGATCAATGGTGGAATCTTATTAAGAATACGAGGCAAAGGGATGAAATTGAGTCTATGGAATGGGACGAGTTCAAGAACTTATTTTTCAATAAGTACTTCCCTCGTATTCTCCGAACAAAGACGGAGAAAGAGTTTCTTGAACTGAAGCAAAGGGATGATGAATCTGTTGGTACCTATGAAGCAAATTTTACAAGACTTGCAAGGTACGCTTCTGGTATTATTATCCAACCTGAGAGTAAGATCGATCGATTCTTTAGTGGCTTAAAACCAAGTCTTCGAAGGGCGTTAGCCATAAGGGACTTCAATAGCTACGAGGAAATCGTTCGATGTGCTCTCAAAGTCGAGATGGAGATTGGAGTAACCCATCAGTCACATGGGTTTGATAAGAAGAGGAAGATGGAATTAAAAGAAAAATCTAAAGAGCACACTGAAAAGAATATGAACATTCCCTGATGCTCAAAGTGTGGAAAGAAACATGGAGGAAGTTGTCTTAAAGGGACAAGTAAATGTTTTAAATGTGGAAAGGAAGGTCATCGGGCATTTGAATGCCGCGATAATGGGAAGAAGATGTCTAATGATGCAAACAAAGGAAGGGATACACAGAATGAACCTACTACACTTCAATGTTTCAAGTGCAAGGAGATGGGGCATTATGCCAATCAATGCCCAAATCCAAGGGTTGATGATGATGGTCGACGTCAACAAAATCTTAAGGCTAAAGACAAAGGAAAGTCACATGCAATTTCTATCAGTGATGTGGAGTACGATAACGAAGTGGTGAAAGGTACACTTACCGTCCACTCTAATGTAGCAAATGTTTTATTTGATTCTGGATCCACCCACTCTTTTATTTCTAAAGAATTTTCTAAGGGTATCACCATATTACCTCAAAAATTAGATGTTGAGTTAGCTGTGACAACACCTAATGGCACAACAGTCGCATCAATAGTTTATAATTCTTCTCCGATCGAAGTTTGTGGGAATGTGCTTCCTGCAAATCTTGTGATCCTTCCTTTAGTGGAATTTGATGTGATTCTGGGCATGGATTGGCTTTCTCTACATGGAGATCATATCAATTTCCAAAGAAGGGAAGTCACATTTCATATTCCAGATCAATCTACGATCGTCTATCGATGCAAGGATGAATATAACCTTCCAGTGGAAATTTCTTCCATCTTATGGTTATTGATTCCACTAAATGAAGGTTATTTATCTCAAATGGTTGGTGAGAAACTCACGATTAAGAATATGCCCATTGTACGGGAGTTTGATGATGTCTTTCCGGAGGAATTACCGGGTCTTCCACCAAATCGTGAAGTTGAGTTTTCAATAGAACTCATACCGGGTGCTTTGCCTATTTCAAAGTCACCTTATAGAATGGCCCCAATTGAGTTGTAGTAATTGAAGACGCAACTCCAAGAGAATCTTGATAAGGGATTCATACGCCCTAGTGCGTCACCTTGGGGAGTACCTGTTCTATTTGTTAAGAAGAAAGATGGATCAATGAGACTCTGCATTGATTATCGAGAACTTAACAAGATCACTATCAAGAACAAATATCCTCTCCCATGCATTAATGACTTATTTGACCAACAACGCGGAGCTCAATACTTTTCCAAGATTGATCTTCATTCAGGGTATCATCAATTAAGGGTCAAAAGGGAGGATATTCCAAAGACGGCTTTCCGTACAAGGTATGGACACTATGAATTTATAGTGATGCCATTTGGTCTTACTAATGCCCCTGCTATCTTCATGGATCTAATGAATAGAGTCTTTAGAGACTATCTTGATCAATTTGTGGTAGTCTTTATAGAAGATATTCTTGTCTATTCAAAGAGCAAGGAAGAGCATGTAGATCACTTGAGAATTATATTGAAGACCCTGAGAAAGGAAAAGCTTTATGCCAAATTTACCAAGTCTGAATTTTGGCTTAAAAAAGTTGCATTTTTGGGTCACATAATAACAAAAGAGGGAATATCCGTGGATCCAGCAAAAACAGAGGTTATCGATAGATGGTCAAGACCAACAACAGTAACTGAGATTCGAAGTTTTCTTGGTTTGGCTGGATATTATCGACGTTTTGTAAAAGATTTTTCACGATTATCTAATCCACTCACCAAGTTGACTCGGAAAGGAGTTAAGTTTGTCTGGACAGAGGAATGTGAAGAGAATTTCAAGGAGTTGAAAAGAAGGCTATCCAGTGCACCTGTGCTCACACTACCTTGTAGTGGAGAAAGGTTTGTGATCTACAGTGATGCATCCAAGAAGGGATTGGGGTGTGTTCTTATGCAAAATGATATGGTGATAGCTTATGCCTCACGACAGTTGAAAATCCATGAGCAAAATTACCCAACACATGATTTGGAGTTGGCTGCGGTAATCATTGCATTAAAGATTTAGAGGCATTACCTTTATGGTGAAAGGTGTGATATTTATACTGATCATAAAAGTTTAAAGTATATTTTCACACAAAAGGAGCTGAATATGCGTCAAAGAAGATGGTTGGAGCTGATTAAGGATTATGACTGCTCAATCCATTACCACCCTGGGAAAGCAAACAAGGTGGAAGATTCATTAAGTCGACAAGACCATGCTAGTTTATCCATGATGAGGATCACAAAAGATCCAATATTTATGGATTTACAAAGGACGGATCTTGGAATTATAATGGATGGGGAAAAATCTTATCTTTCTCAAATGAATGTTCAACCATCTATACGTGCGAAGATTAAGAAGGCACATAAAGAAGAGGTCGAGTTACAAAAGAAGGTGAGAAATGTTCCTGAATTCAACCTTGATTGTGATGGGATAATAAAGTTCAGGAATCGGGTTTGTGTTCCTCCCATCCCCGAATTAAAGAAGGAGCTGCTGGATGAGGCTCATAGTTCTTCATTCTCTATTCATCCTGGAAGCACGAAGATGTATAGGGACCTGAAAGAGTACTTCTGGTGGGATGGCATGAAAAGAGATGTTGCTGAATATGTCTCTCGATGCTTGGTTTGTCAACAAGTTAAAGCTAAGAGACAAAAGTCTAAGGGGATGTTACAACCATTACCCATACCCGAATGGAAATGGGAAAACATCACTATGGACTTTGTCACAGGACTTCCTAAAACATCCAAAGGCAATAATGCTATCTGGGTCATAGTTGATCGTCTTACAAAGTCTGCACACTTCATTGCTATTAGAGAGGATTTCTCTCTAGATCATCTTTCCAGGATATATGTAAAGGAAGTGGTAAGATTGCATGGAGTACCACTTTCTATTATATCTGATCGGGATCCGAGATTTACCTCGAAGTTCAGGCGAAGTGTTCAGCATACTCTGGATACAGAGTTGAGTTTCAGCACTGCTTATCATCCCCAGACAGACGGTCAGTCTGAGAGAACAATTCAAACCCTAGAAGATATGTTGAGAGCTTGCTCTATGGATTTCAAAGGAGGTTGGGATCAACACCTACCTTTGGTGGAATTTTCTTATAATAATAGCTTTCACTCCAGTATTCAGATGGCTCCTTATGAAGCTCTCTATGGAAAGAAATGCAGGACTCCAACTTACTGGGATAAAGTTGGGGAATGAAAGCTATTAGGACCTGATGTCATTGATGAAATGGCAGAAAAGGTCAGATCTATTCAACAACACATAAGTGCAGCTCAGAGTCGACAGAAAAGTTATACCGACAACCGAAGAAAAGACCTAGAGTTTGAAGTGGGTGATAAAGTGTTCTTACGAATATCTCCCTGGAAGAGGGTTATGAGATTTGGAAAGAAGGGGAAGTTGAGCCCTAGATATATCGGTCCATTCGAAATACTAGATCGTGTTGGGAAGGTAGCTTACCGATTGGCGCTTCCACCGAATCTCTCTCAAGTTCACGATGTGTTCCATGTATCTCTCCTAAGAATGTACATACCAGATCCTTCACATGTACTCAGCTTAGAAGTTGTACCGCTGGAGCAAGATCTTTCTTATGAAGAACAACCGATAGAGATTCTGGATCGTAGCAAAAAAGTCCTACGAAACAAGACCACTCGCTTGGTGAAAATTTTATGGAGGAACCACCAACTTGAAGAAGCTACATGGGAGCTTGAGGATATGATGAGGGAGAAGTATCCTCATCTGTTTGTTACAAAGTGACGAATTTCGAGGGCGAAATTCTTTTTAAGGGGGGTAGAATGTAACACTCGAGACTTTTATGTTATATAAATCATCAAAGGAATCTTTTTCTACACAACACTTGCTTGGCTTGCTTTACACGCAATCACGACCTTTCTCGATAGCTTGCGTCGTACGCAATACCGAGTTTCACTAAACAACAATATGCTATTAAAACTAGCCGTTATGAATAGTAATAACCACTTTTTGAAATTTTATAAATTTTATTTTTCAAAATGGACTTCATTTTTGGACTCAGAATATCGAAATTAGCCTAGGGTGAAATTTTGGTATTTTTCTGAAAACTTTCAATTTTTGATGAATAGTGAAACCACTAAGTGGTAGGTTAAAAACTGAATTTTGCATAAAACTTAATTTTACCGCTTCTGTGAATGGAATTTCGAAAATCCGACAGACACGGTTGATATCAGTAAGTAAAATTTGGTTCAATGAGATAAAAATAATTTTTTGGTGAATAGTAACTTTTTACTTTTTTTTACCGCGGTTAATAGTAAATAGGGTAACTAAGGGTAAATATGATATTAATATTACACTAAAACATGTCCTAATTATATTGGACAAGTGTAATTCGACCAAAAACAAACTTAGGAATAAAATATGACCATTTAGGCCCACTTGGATTAGATTAGGACATTTATTATTAATTTATTTAAAGAAGTGTTAAAATATTTAAAATCAATGTTTAATAAGTAAATCATTTTTAATATGGGGTTATACATAAGATAAATTCTACTATAAATATTCATTAGAAATATAAAAAGATTTCCTACATAATGGTATTTTATTTATAATTTTTAGACATTAAATAATTTAATTTATTTATGACACAATGATGATACAGTAATTATCTTATTAATGAAATATTGACATAATTGATTTTATAAACACCGAAATAAATGTAATTTGATACTTTTTATGAATTCCACTAATTTTATAGGTTACTATGATATATTAGTGTTGATTTAATCAACTTGGTTCGAACATATAATTCTGTTATGACTTTCACAAAAATCATATATCAAATAGTGTCAAAATTGACACAAAATAGTTTTTAAATCAAATATTATATTATTAATTGTTATTTTATTCCTAAAAATCTAAGGTTCGGCCAAATGACTTAGATAAGGATATATATATTAATAATAAACAATTTGGGGTTCGTTTGGCATGTTATAGTAAGTGTATTAACCATATAGTGAAAGAAAACAAAAAGACATGGTAAAAGTTAAATTATTTAACTTAGAGTTAAATCTAACTGATAAGGTTAAAATAATATCCCAAACTTGTCTAAATCCTATTGGTTGATAGGATTTCGACCCTTCCCCACTTTAGCTTCGAAATAAAACCCTTTGGAACCATTATAACCCGATTTTGACTTTAATATAAAATAATATTTTCAGATATTCCTAAGGTGCCCCTCTCCTCCCTTATAAAAGGGCACCTCCTCCCCCTCCTCCTTACACCAATTTGAGCACTCAAGCTCGGCCAACCCCTGCCATTTTCTCCTCTCCACTTCCCTAGAATAATCATATAGGTCCTGGTCTTCTTAAAAGACCATCCTTAGTTCCCTAAGTGGAGGACTCAAAGAGGCATTCCAAAGAAGAGGTAATATCCATTACCGATCTTTTCAATTTCTTTCTTCTTCAACTTCTTCTTCTTTAGTTGTTTCATGATAAAGTAATAACACAAGTATTACTTACATACTGATATGTTATTATAAATATGAAACGACCCTAATTCACCTTCTATCCATCCTACGGAAAAATGAAATCACCGCGCGTGCGTACGTACGGAATACCGTCTCCACGCCGTGGTGTAATCTATTTTCCACCACCACCTTACAAGGATGGGTATAATGGTGTAATGAGTAACTATTTATGATTATTATTAAGTAATATTGATACTTAAATAATATATATACACTCCAATACAATTCCACGATCATAGGAATGATATCATCACTCGTGCGTACGTACGGAATACCGTCACCACGATGTGATGTCACTCATTCTACATGATCATCATTACATAGTAATTATATAAATGAATTGAATGAATAAATATGATATATGTTACACTAATACCATTCTGGATATAAGGTATCTATAACCTTAAAAAAAGAATAAGAATGTATTCGGCAAAACACGCATAAGAACATAAGGCAATAAAGACCCGAGTAACAAGTAACAATGAAATATTACTAACAAGAAGCTAAGAATATGACCATATATGATATCATATCAATATGTATGATTTTGGAATAAGTCAATAACATTATTTAAATCATTATACAGGAGCTTCAGACACGTACAAAGAAAATCGGACCTAAGGTAAGGGAAATTATCACAATCTCATTTTTATCCGAGATTGTTTATTCGTAAGTATTTACTGGGGTGTATTTTATCATCCACATCCATGTTTCCTCAATATGTAATATTATTTCCATCCACCTACAATTGTTTGAATCCAATTTTACCCTTCGGTGAGTTTTTAGTAAAAGATATGAAAGGAATCTTTTGTCGTTTTTCGTACGAGGTACTTTTTGACTTTTCCGACAAAAGTACGAAGAATGTTTTTTTTACTTATACGACATGAATGGATTTTTAGAACATTATTTCCAAGAATCTTCCTTTACAAGTTTTCAAGTTTATTTTTAATCAACTTCTTTTAGTTTATAATTGTATGACATGTTAAGAAAAGAAAAGTGTTTTTGAAGAAGAAAGGATATTTTCCTCAAGAATGGAGTTCAAGTGTTTTATCAAAATTATTTTCCATCTAAGATAATAAAGGGTTCTGTTTTTATCCCTATTATTAAATTGATTTGATCATGTTGTGATGGAATTATTTTTATAAATTCCTTTATCTTATATGAATTGATTTATGATGTCATGATGTTTCAAGAATCCCATTTTTGTTACATGTGTTATGCGATGATGTATGTTTTATGATTATGTGGCACACATAAGAAAGGATTCATTATAAGATGGGTGGGACCTATATCTCCCTCCAATGCATTGGGTAAAGATTTTATATCTCATGAGATAGACATGGCTGGAACGGAAGGTTATTTCGATTCAGTGATACAGGACTGAAACGAGGAGTGAACTCGGTTCAGAAAGGGACTTTGTCCACTAAGATAGTCTTGGCAATGAGTCATGACTAACAAGAAATGATTTTCCATGATTATGTGTGCATGCCACCAAGTTTCATGTTTTATGTTATGATTATGGGGATCTCATTTACACTTCTAGGATTTATTCCATGTTAAGATATTATGATCTCTTTTGCAGGTTTTGATTTTCAAAAAGATATGATATGATTTTTATTTCCTTTATTTGACCTTGCTGAGCATTTGAGCTCACCCTTTTATGTTTTCTTTTCCCCAGGTCAGGAAGATGGATATTAAGTAGAATATGAAAAAAAGGGACCCTAGATATGATGAAATAAATGGGAGACACTGTAGATGATTTATGAACCAGTTGTTTATGTTTCCCAGTTTCTAAAGACACTATACCTATACGGTCCTTTGTGGTTTTGTCATATGTTGTAATAAGTGTGCTTAAATTTTGAATTATTAACAATGTATGTAAAGTATGGGTCGTTATATATTGTCCCACAAATAATGATCTATGAGATCTCGATAAATCATTATGAACCTGAGGTTAATAGGGAAGAATGATATATTTCCATCATTCAAAATATCATTCTTTATCATAGGATTTTATGGTACACATAGTCTTGATCCAAATCCTATGACTCCATTCTCATCAATTTTAAATTTCATGGATTTACATTTTTTTGATATCTTCCACCTTTATTTGAATTTACACATAATTTCATTGAGTATGCTTTATATTATATAAAAGGGATGTTTGATCAATATTGTTTTTAAATAATGATGATTTACCTTCCCTTAGGATTCCTATATCCATCCCTTTTATGTCTAGAAATTATGGATCCTTCTCAATTATCATAATTTTAATGTTATAGGATCCTCTCTACCTAATTCATTTTCCAATTTATTTACATTACCAGGATGATTGTGCATTGAGATGTCATAATATTATATAATCTATAACTATCATTACCGGAACATATTGATCTCATTTAGTGGGAATATATATTTGCGTCTCTTATGATCTTTATATATCTAAAACTTCTCCACATAGAGATAAGGACTCTAGATTCTCAACATGTTTATCACTGCTGCTAACTCTGGATAATGTGTGGGATTGTTTTTTTAATGAATTTACAACTACATTGAGGTGAAACAATCTATGTATATCGATTACAGAAGTTGGTTTGGAAAAATCATTACCATGGAAACTATGGATATCCATTAAAAATGTTGGTCTAGTAAAATACTTAATTTCATTTATTTAAAATGGCATTACCGATACTCCATCATTGGTGTTAAAATTCCCCAATAATGATAAATTAACCATCCATAACTCACATTTTATATAATTTTCATATAGTTTCTCCTTTCACAATGTATTTTTCATAGTATTAAAATTCACCTCAATATCGTACATGATTTTAGTTTTTTTCAAAATATCATCTAGAAATACTAATACAAACATATTAAGGTAATATCTAAAGAAACTATTCATTATTTCCATGATAATTTCTAGATACTTATTGAGTTAGAAGGTAATCATTATGAACTGATAGTTTCAATAACTCATTTGAAAATAAGTATTGGGAAAATATTACTTCTGCACCATTAATTGGAGATATAAAAACTGAAGGTCCGCCTTAGAGAAATACTTTTCCCGACATAGTTAATAAAAATTCCATATATCCATGGTAGGGTATATTTGTTCATTATTTTTTTATTTTATTGAACTCACAACAATCAATGAATATGTGGATTGATCGATTCCTCTTCTTTATGATGATGAATGGAAAACCCCATGTTGAAGAACTCCATCATATAAATCTATTGACCAAATTATATGGGAACTACTTCTATATTTCTGAATAAAATATGTAATTACTGTAAAGAATATTTGATATAGTCATAGATCTTGGTATATGATCTACTTATAACTCATGCACTATAACAATAAGATGAACAAAAAAATTCAAAAAGAAACACATCAGTGCAGTCACCCACAATGAGAATTTCTTCGAGTTTGGTCCTCTCATTTGTGTAAATAATTTTAGAATACCTCAAATATTTGGGATTATTCATCCTCCATAAACTTATAAAAAATTCCTCAATTGATACAATTGAGAATATTGAAAAATATATATTGAGAATACCACAATAAAAAAAATAGAGTGTGAAGAGTGATCATGATTTTTTTTTGAGAATACATAAATTGTTTTTGAGAATACCTCAAGATGTAAAGAGTGATCTCCATTTCCAGATAGTTTATGCTACCTTTATATAATTAAAAAAATCCATGCCAAATATATAATGGAACTACACCAGATGATGCAAGATGATTTTTTGGGAGTTTCAGTCCACAAAAATTGATCAAGAACAAGATATATACAATGGATTAAATAATTCTCATAAATATTGGTGTCATATATATCTTTTCCAAGTGGGTTTTTTAGACAATTTTATTTTTCTATAAAACATATAAGATATGAAAAAATGTGAAGAACTGGAAAAAAATGTTTTCTATTCCTGAATGAATATCCAGCAAACCATTCACCAATTCATTTTTGGGTTATACTTGAGTAGTAGAGATAGAATATTCCATTCCTTATATCCAAGGATGTTTATGATTCTTATTTTATATAAAAATATTTGTAATAGGTAATTTCTAGGAATAATTCCAATTTTACAAGATATTGAAACAATACACATTATTTATAAATTTCATCAAAAACATCCTTTATTCTCGGAATTTTGTGTGATTATTCATATCCCTTTGACAAAAAAAATATGATGCCCTTGTATTACACATTTTAAGCATATCTCTGTTCACTTTATATATTTATTAAGATAATTCTTCACACACATTTGACACTGGGGATGTTGGTTTTCATCCATTCATGGGATTTATCTATTTTTCCTCCCATATAATGCCATGTTTTCATCTTTTTGCCTCTAAACCTCTGATTCCACTTAGAGTCCCCAATCTCCATTTCATCCTTTAATTCACATTGAATAATATCTATATTTCAATAAAAGTTTTTAATCTCCATTAATTTTCATAGATTTTTTTAATAAACTAAATAATTGTTCCACCTTAATATTATTTTTCATAGAAAATCAATAGTTGTATTTGGAAATCATTTTCAAATCCATGTGTATTTTTACTTTTATGCACTGATAGATTCATATTTTTTTGTATGATTCCATGTAACCCCCCTTCCATAAAAATATCGAGAATTCAGGGAAAATAATTATTAAGAAACATTTTATTGATTACATCCCACACTATGGAATCAGAATCCTCTTTAGATATAAAGTTGTTTATCCGTGCCCATTACACATCTTCTTCCCCGTTGAAACAATATACAATAATAATTACATCTTATTTTTATGATACATGGTGTATAGACATTATATTCTCAATGAAGTTAATCAATTGATCTAAGAGAAGGGGAACATAAGATCCAGTAAATGTGGGAGGCCTTTTCTTAAAAAACATTTAAAAAAATCACTCTCTTATTATAAGGAGGGAGTTCTACATGATTCATGTAACTATTCGTAACAAGTTCTTGTTGATCAGGTACTTTTACAATGTTATGAGATTCTATTTCATTCAGATTAGGCATTTCATTTGGGAAATCATCACATTACCCATCAATTTTTTTTGTAAGGGTTATCATAATGATATCCATTAACTAAATAGAAAAAATTAGGGCGCTTCAATAAATACGTAATGATAATATTAAAAGTAAACTACGAACATAAAAGTATTAACTTATAAAATAAAAGTATATCATCACATATTATTCACTAGGATTCAATAAAGGTAATTCATGGGATAGAATTATCCCTCAGGTTCTCAAAGTATTTTTATTGTCCTAATCACAATATATAATAAGACTAATATATGATACCTACTATATAGATCGTATCCTTTTATAAATATTTTTACATTATTATAATAATTATTTTCTATAAAAAAGGATGTATTAAAAGGTCTAGTTTATTTGGAAGGATAGATAAATAATTAATGATCATGAAACTATAATAAAAAATAATTTTATTAATCTCCATAATGAGATTGTAACTCGATTTGAGAACCTATAACTTTATAGTACAACCTAGGGGATATATACAAAATTAGATAAGATAAAATCCATGAAAGGGAATTAGCATAGAAATGATTCATTGTGTAGGTGTCATAAAGAATAAGATTAAAAAAAATATAAGCATAGATCACGAATAAATGGGTAGATTCCTAAAATATAAGACCTGATGTCAGATGATACTCTCAATATAGAAATTCATAATCCTCACAAAACCTGAAATAAACATGATTCAAGGAAACATTCTAATATTATATCACCTAGAAGACATAGTCCCATAATGGATTTGGATTACTCCTTAGTCCCATACATAACATTTCATGAGCCTAAATCACTAGCCAATTTATTAGGATGTTATATTTCTGAATCCATCATATCATGTTCATGCATATGTGAGAAACATAAATAATCAATCATATGGAATAAACATATGGGTTAACCATTGAATGAAATGAGTTTTCTAATCAAGTCATGAGATATAACTATAGCCAATATCATAATGGATTATATGAAAAAGTATTTAAATTATTATTGAAAATTCATAAGGAAAAAAATATATCATTATAAAGAATGGACATCAAAATTGGAAACAATAAAATGAGTTGTTATATACTATACAAATGTTACACTCAAGAATGGTTTCTGAGAAATGAATAAATAGTATTTAAATTGTAATTATTAATGTAAAAAAATGAAAAAAATATATTTCATCATTATAAAATGTTAGTTTCTATTAAAATATTGATTGGAAAATATTTTTTACGGTGTGTACATGAAAATGGGTTAGCAATAAACAAGTTCCTTTTAATCGATCTTTCACATCGATAGGAATTGAGAAGGTGGCCATTTAAACATTTATTTCCCCATAAAGTGAAGATAATTTGAGATATATGAATAATAATGGACTATATTTTTAGAATTTAGGGGATTTATATATGAATAATTAATATATAAATTTGGTTAAAGAGAGATAAAGAATAACCATAAAGAAAAATTGATGTCCAGAGAGATCGCTTACCTTATGTCTAAATGCTTTATGCACTAGAAATTAATATTATAAATAATAAAACTATATTATTTAATTACATAATTAAGAAGATATTACACAAATATTTTATTTAATATAATTTATTTATTTTCATTTATGTTAATTTTTAGAAATAATAACTATAAATTTCATAATTTTGGTAGCGTTTGTTTTAATTATGTCAGGATATGTTCATTAGTATATATTTGTGGGATTTATTTTAAATAGGTAATAATTATATAAAAGTTAAATTAATTGTTATTAATTTACATAAATATGTCTAAATGGTTTCATATATCTTTTTATTTGTTAATAAAATGATTCATTTAAAAAATTTATGATAAATGTTTATTTTATTTTTCATATTTTTACACCTATCATGAACTACTATAGTTATATTTAATATTATGTTTATATATTGGTTCCAGATCATTAAATAAGCTTTAATATTCATATTATAAAATAATTTTACCATATTAATTTTTTTAGGACCATCCAATATGGTAGTGATGATAAAAAATTAAACATTAATCATGAATATGATTTACTCCCATAATTTAGACAACGATTTCTTTACATTAAATAAGAATAGATGAGAGAATAAGTTGAAATAATATATTCAGTTATAAATATATTAATATATTTTGTAAATTATATTTTAGTTATTATTTTTTATGGATTATGGAGATGAGGATAATGGAGTACAAAAAATTAAATTTTATGAGATGGTTTTGAAAAGCTACATATTGAAAATCACCTCCTTGAAGGACCCCTTGTGAATCACGATATTGGTATTTTGTTGAGACCAAAATATCTATGACATGGGGAATATTATAGGGAATGGATTTTGAAATAAAATGGATAATCTACAAGTAATATAATGTATGAGGATAAGGGGGTCTATTTAAAGTGGGAGAGGTGGTTTATTTATTATGTTTATTACATTATTATTTTGGATCTACTCTACCAATAGTATTTATTTGTTTGAATAAATAAATTAAATATTTAATTAAGTTTCTAGATAATGGGTTATTATATCAACCTTTACCCATAAATTAATTTAATTCAATTTAAATGTAAAATACAGTAAATTATTGTATATCACTACATAAAAAAAATTCCACTATTTTTGAAAAAGAATAAAAAACTCCTTAAAATTTTATCAACAAGTGGATTCTAAAAATGTATTTCATTTATGAAAATAATTTTCTATATATAGGAAATTAACATTTTATATAAAATAAATATTTATTTGAAAATAACATATTTTAATATTATAATTGATTTTTTGATCCTTCAAATAATTAATGAATGTCACATAAAATTATCTTATAAATATAATATAACATAATATTAGTTTATTAATAAATTTTATGATATTAAATGTTTTAAAATAATTTTATAAAATATATAAATCTAAATAATCAGTTATGTTTTAAAAAAATAGCAACACCTAATTTATTATTTTTCAAAAAAAATTTACTTTTACTATGATATTAATATATTATTATTTTTTATTTATAGGATACACAAATTTTATTTTATATATTCTATCGAGACCATTTTATTTCATACAATTTGATTACATAACGTTTGCAAAATTTGTTAAAAAATAATATATGGACATCGAAGGCCATATTACATTAGTCCCTTTTGAAACATGGAAACAATAACACTTGTAAAAAGGTGAGAAAAATTTGTTACCAGTAGGTTCTACATGAAAAGAACCACTCATAGACATATCACACAAGAAATATATCTTCATAAGTCGGGGAAGGAAACATAAATGGGATGAGATAAAATACTCGGTACGGGTAAACAAGGGAGGCATGTATGTATAAACACGAGCATATGGGTATGATAATTTGATCATATTATTTGAAGATCAAACCCTACATATAAAAATATTTAAAATGAATTATGTAATAAATCATTTATGTTCATAAGAAATTAATTAGAAGGAAATAAATATCGTAAACCATGAAATAACAACTAAGGAAAAAGGAATATAATTTTTTTCATATATATAAGAATAAAAAATATTTGGTAAAGGATACCTACTATGGAATTTTGAGAATGTTAGGCTATGTATATGAATCATGTACCTACTATTGGATTGGGCTAACAAATTGTGTACAATCTTACATTAATGATTGGAATACAACCGATGTCCCATCTTGTTTTTAAGCTTAGGATACAACTCATGCACCTTATTGTATTTATAATTGTTCTATAACAAGTTTACCCTCTTAGAATTAGGATTTTTTCTACAACCCATGTACCATATTATTTTTGGGCTTTTTCTACAACCCTTGTACCCTATAATTTCAAATTCAACTTATAATTACCCAAATATATTAGATGGAGATATTTGTCACACCAATCACATAATAACCCATACATACATGGTCTATGAGATAATAAATATTATATACTATCCCATAAAAATGATTTTATATGTAATAATCAAATCAAAATGCAAGAAATGAAATTGGTATCATTAACATTTCATCAAATTATAACCAATGGAAAAAGGTTTTGTGTGAAAATAATATCATCAAATAATAACCCATCAGATGAACTGGGTTTTAAAATAATAAAACTCATGAAAATGAAAAATGTGTCATAATTATCTTTCCGTCGTGACATAAACCATTCAAAAAACTATACTAACATATACTCTAGATTATTTCATATAAGGGAATGATTAATATCAACGGATGTTATCATAGTTGGAAAATAACGTTGAAGAAAATATTGACATAATTTTCAGGTAAATATTCTTTCTTATTTTAAAAAGGATATTAAAAATATAATACCATTTGAAACCCATTTTCCTGAAAATTAACTTGGAAACTTATAAATAATAAATTGAAATCCTTTTGGTAACCCTCTTCATTGAAAAAATATATGTAGTTCTTGAAATCATTTGGAAAACCATTTCTCTACATATACATTGAGTTTTTTTAAGAATTATTGGAAAAATATTTAAATACATTTTATGTGAAAATACATTTACAATATATATATATATATAAATCTTGGAAACATTTTTATAAAACATTGTTTGAATGAACACCGATTTTTCACTGATGTGATAGGTAGAGTCGGGATCTCTTCAAACACATTTAAAACTATGTTATATAAAAAATATCGTAAAAATGGTATTCATATGTGAATATATAGTTAAAAAAATAAATTATATGAAAATTATGTAGTTTTCTTATGTTATGAATCATAATATTTAATCAAAGGTAGCATATAAATAAACAATCCCAAAAAGTGATGAGATTGTTTCAATAAACCCATTCCACTTGGTACAATTGAAAGATACAGTAAATTTATAAAAATTTATTTAAAATAATAATGAAATATCATTAGAATATGTATATTAATGATATAAAATTTCAAATTTATTATATACACCTCATGGATAAATATAGGTTCATTACATGGAATGTGTCTCCAAGAAGGAAAATCAAGGCAAAATTACATTACCGATTTTGTAACATCTAAAACATAAAACCCTCTAAAATAAAAATCATAAAATTATATGTAAATACCAATAAAGTTTTTTATAAAAACCATTTAATTAATAAAATATCATTATATACAGTACACAAAAGAATTGGGTGGTGAATATATCATGCTTCTCATAGAAATATAAATTGGCATGAAATTTCCTTTGTGTATTTACTCTCTTCATACAAGTAAGATACTCTTTTTTAATAAATATATGTTTATTATAAATATATTATAGAAATATATTATTATGAATAATTTAATATATTATTTTATATTGAATTTATATTACCATTTTTTGAAAATTCTATGTCATGGTTACACTTCAGATAATATTCAGTTTATTTTACGAATATGTTTTAATTTGTTATATAATTTATCCTTATACATATATCATTATTTATAAAATATAATCCATTATATAATTATCATTAATAATCATTATATGGGTATTATAATAATCAATATAATTATGAAATAGAATACCCCATTACTGGAGAAGGTATGACATACGTACGCATGAATGCTACTTACGTTTTATTTATAGATTAAAAGAAAAAAATAAAATGAAATATATGTATATGTATATATATATATAATATAACTACATTATCATAATTATTTCATGTATAAAATATATATTCACTAAACATATCCTCAATACATTCCATGTAATATTTGAAAAACTTACATTGCTTTGAAGGGTGGTAATCCATACTTCCTCAAATGAAATTATCGTATTTACACCAAATGGAAAATATAACGATTTGTGTTGTAAAATTATAAAAGAATATTAAATACATATTAAATATAATATATTACATATTTTTAAATATATACATATTTTCCATCATATATTCCACCAGGTGTTAATGGAAAAATGAACAATCATTGTTTAATGAGGTGGTAGTTCTCCTTACCTGTAAATAGTATGTCTGTTATGAATTTAATGTACGTGTGTCAATGTTTAGGTCTAAGAAATATTATAAAAACCTCCTAGTATATTTTGAATACATTTTTTATTTATAAAATAATTTAATATGATGACTTTAGTGGTGGTGGATACATGAAATATCATTACAGAACTGGTGGAAGGATGTTACCTCTTATTCGGGTAACACCATTTTGGTTTTCTCCAAAGGGATTCCTGGAATTTAGTTTTTACGAAGGATAGGATTCCTAGAAAATATTATGGGAGTTTAGGAGCTATTTGGTCAGAGGTTTTTCAATCCATATGTTCTTGATATTTGTTGGCAAGTGGGAGGAGATGATTCCTTTTTATTGTTGATGGGTAGCGACACTCATGTTATATTTTGACAAAGGAATTCCATATAAGTTGTTCAAATGATAAATTGATCAATTAATGAAAAAAAATATTTCAAATGGAATTTATTTTTAAATATTTATATAAAATTTATCTTGGACATGTTTATAGGATGTCTTCTGTCTTAAATTTATGATTTAGTCATTAGATAAGATTAATTTTATATTAATCGATGCTATCATTTTTAATTAATTTTACAAATATTATTGATAAAAAACTTTTTAGACATTATTTGTAATTATAAAATATCAATATTCAAAATTTGGAATCTATTCTTCCTAATTCAAAACATAGACATTTTAAAAATTAATTCAAAATTAATCCTGCAAATGGGATGACATTGTCGTTTTTTAAAGTAAAAATGATCAAATGATTGTGATGTTTTTATATCCAATTTCAATGTGAAATTTGATCCAACTTCATAACTTTTATTAATTGATAAAAATATTATCTTATTAAACTTTTAAAACAATTTATTATATAATTTATTTTTATAAAAGTATTGTATGAAAAATAACCTTTGAATTAATATTTTTTATTTTAATCAATTCATTAAAAAATTAATCCTTATAGAGAAATGAAAAAAAATTATACAAAATAAATGTTTATATTTATATATTAAAATTTTATGTTCATTTTAATATATTAAATCTATAAAATTTCTAAAATGTGGATTTAAATGGGTTATACATTAAAAGTGTGTAAAATTCCTTTTATAAAAATATATTTTTTTCAAACCTAACATTGGGACATTTATTATCTTATGTATATCAAATAAATTTAATTAATATCAAAAAATTTTGATTTAATATATATCATATATATTGCATTTATATACCTCACAAATTTTATTTAATTTTAATTTTTTGGTAATAATGATTTGTAAACAGAAAAAAAATAATATTACATTTTCTATTAAATTGGTTTACATGTTCATTTATTATTAACTGGAATCTAATAAATTCATATTATATTTGATTAAATCATATATTTTCATAAATTAGTTAATATTATTCATGAATTTTAAATTAATTTATTTGTTATATCATATTACAATAACATTTTAATAAATATTACCATTCAGTATAACATAGTCTTATGTATTACACAACTCATTGAGGATAGTAATTGTTGCAGGTGCGCAATACAACCTCGGTGTTACTTATAGAGTAATATAAAAATTGTGTTACATGTAGTGAATCGTTATCATGGTGTTCTGTATAAAACAATAAAACATATTTATTTAATATAAAATACCTATTTGTGATTCATGAAATACAAAATATCTAAGACGTTAAATTAATTTGATCATTATAAATTCACAAAATTTCGGTTAGTTACATTCTACCACCATTAAATTGAATTTCACTCACAATATTTATTTGGGTTATCAGATGATTAATAATTTAATGTTTCATTTATGTAACCAAAAATCATAAAAAATTAATACTGAATCATCCCTTAAAAAGGGAATGTTGGAACCATAACAGTTTCCCAAAGTTACACATAGTTGGGTTTTCACGTAGGAGAACATAGGTGGAAAATGAAAACATGGGCATGGAATAGAAATATTACTATCAAGACCAACAAGAGACTGATAGAGAACTTTGTCATGATAAATTTAAAAATCACTAAGCTATAAATATGTGACGACATAATGGGTCTTCAGAATCATCAGAAATGAAGGTATAAAGACACCATTTTCCACTTGAAGATCATTTTTCCTAATATTGAATAATTTTCATGAAAATAAATACATGCATGACTTTAAGAAAAAATCATCCATTCCTGATCACTAATACACATCACATATTTCTCTAAAAATAGATGTGCAATTTTCATTCTTGGAGTAATAACAGTTCACGAGACCCATGATATTCCATCCCATAACATATCAAAAAAAGTAGTTTAAATACAATATGTAATATGGATTTATCCTCTTATGGAGAGATAACACATTAATATTTCTGACTTCATCTAATGTTTAAAATATAATTTCCATAAATGGTAAACCATATAACATTTTTGAGAGATGAAAATTAAAATATTTAGTAAGAATGTTTTGAAATTCTTATAACAGTGATCCATATATATCTCAAAGTGCCACTTGGTTATCAAATTCTATTCATGAAAATACCCTAATTGTATATTCCATTAATTACCATAAATACATTTATAAGACATGCATGATTCCTTATTCCAATGATTACTAGATATATTCATTAAATACCATAAGTTATAAACTTCATCCATGATAACATAGGGTAGTTTCTAAATCTCAGTTCTAGGGTAATCTGGACCATCCAATTTAATTAGTCATATACATCATATCATTATTAAAAAATCATTATCGTAATACTAGGGATATACTAAAGGATATATTTCCCTTAATCATGTGTTTTTCATTAACATATCCTAACCATGAAAGCACATTTCTAGTACATCAGAACAACGTGATGTATTCTTGTAAATCCTTATAGAAAAAAACATAAACATAAAATCCTAAAATATTTCACCATTAATAAATCTAAAATTCAAATGCATAAATAAATCAATACATACAATTTAATGATTGTAATTGAATAGGTGATTCCTTGGTTTATAAGTAATTTATTATTTCAAGTTATCGAGTTGGGTAGTTATCATGTTCTTCAATGATAATAAATTGAACTCCATGAATATTTGTCACTCTATTACCCTTTTCCCCACATTGATAACATCTCCCCCACAATTTTATGTATTTTTTAATATTATTATTCCATTTTTCATGATATTATTTAAGATGAAATTTAACTCTTATAAGTTACTTCACATGTGAATATTTAATAAACTCCATCTTCCACTTATTTGGTGTGTCAATAATAACATCGAACATAACATTATTAATAATTTATCACGATAGATAGTGTGTCATAATTAAAATATTATTCAATCCAGTGATCATCCCATTTGAATGCTCATCAAAAACCTATCTTTCACATTAATTGTTAACAATGTTTATTTTGGTTCCCTCCATATACTAAAACTACAAATAATAATTTGATAAATAGTTTTCAAATAAGAAAACCATATATTCATAAAAAATTACTTATAAGACGTCTAAATAATGACATCAAAATCCTTAATCTATGAAACTATAGGTTTATCATAGGTTATTAATTGTCACATTCTATTCAAATAATTCATAATGGTTCATGAATATTTATTGAATTTCCAAAGCATTTCTCTTAGGATTGTCAATCCAAGTGTGCAGTAAGGCCCAATGTTGTTTACCAGATTATCCCAACTCAATCCCTGATCATAGCTTTTTGACTTGATACCCCTTTTTACAATTGTACTAGTTCCACATGAACATGTCTTATTTTTATATGTATGTATTAATAGGAAACCAATCACTCTATCTTTCACCAAAATTACAGGTCATTTTAGTAAACAATTCCTTTTCCTTAGATTTAACCCTATATATTTCGTTATCATTAGTACTACAGTTATCTCATCCTAGCTTCTAACAGATAAATAAACCATTTATATAAATAAAACCATAGTTACCCTCTCTTTTTGTAAATAGTCATTTCATAACTTTTACCAAATACATAAATACTTTTTACAAAATGATTCCAAAACACCTTCTTAGGATAGTGCATTGGGAAACATGGAAACGCAAACACTGGTACATAAGTGAGCTATATTATCTCCCACTTGGATATCCAATACTAGCACCCCTCTTAACCATATTAGATATAAAATATATCTTCATAACCTATGGAATGAAACATAAAAATTGGTGAGTTAAGATGCCTAGTAAGGGTATAAAAGGGACACATGTATGTATAAACAAGAGCATAGGAGTATGATAATGTGATAATTATATTATAAGAACATCCCATTCATACCAAATATCATGAACAAGAATTATGGAATAATGATTTATAATTCAATAAAAGTGAATCATAAAAAAATTAATATCATCATCCATGAAATCATAACTATGGAACATGATATTCAATTTTTGGAATAAATATTATAATTGAATATGTTATGTGAAGTTTACCTAAAATGACATTTTTAACATGTTAGGATAGGCCTACAACCCGTTAACCTGCTTTAGGATTGGGAAAAACTCTATGTACCCTCTTACATTTAGGCTTGCTCTAAAAACCATGTACCTACTTGTTTCTAGGATTGAGATACATCCCATGTACCTTCTTGTTTTTTAGAATTTACTACAACACATATACAATCATAATTTTAGGTTTTTGGCTACAACCCATGTATATTTTTTTTCATGGGATAAAACCAGTGTACCCATTGAGATCATATACATCATATCATTACTTAATGCATTGGAATGAGATATAGGTCCCACCCAACTTATAATATACCATACATATATGTTCCATAAGATAATAAATCACATATCACGACCCACATAAAATATGAGGTCTATAGGAATCCAATCCTAACTCATGAAATAAAATGGGTATCATTTACATATCTTCACATCATAAACAATTGAAAATAGATAGGTATCCTAATCATTTCATCAATGTATTACCAATGAAATTAATTGGGGATCAAAATAATATAACCCATGAAATATAAATGGGTGTCATAGGCATAATTACTTTAAGACAAATACTATTCATAAAATAATATTATTGGAAACATTGGTATATTTTGTTGAAGATAAATAGTAGCGTCAAAAAATGTTATCATAGATAGAAAATAACAATGATGGATGTCCTGAAAATATTTCATGATTTAAATTTCCTTTCTTATTTGTAAAATTCACATTAAAACATAAAATCATTTCAAATTGTTTTCCTTGAAAATAAACATAAAGTCTTACAAATATATCATTGAAACCATTTTGGTAAACCTTTTATTATATAACATATAAATAAACCTAGAAAACGTTTTGAATACCTTTTACTTGAATATATTTATAAAATTTATATAAAAAATTGTGAAAATTTTTTAAAAACCATTTTCATTGTTTATAATTTTTAATTATATATATATCTCTCTCTTGAAAACATTTTTAGAAAACATGGTGTAAAGAACACATATTTTTGACCAACGATGTAGATAATGTAAAGCTTTCTAAAAAGAACTTTATTAACAATATTATGAAAAAAGGAGTGTAAAAATTGTACTAATACATCCATATATCATGAATAAATTTTGGAGAATAAAATTCATTAGTGATATTTAGATATGTATCAAAATATTTCATCAAATGATGTATAATCATAAACAATCTCAAAAGTGACGAGATTAATTTATAAACGCTTTCCTCTTGGTAACATTGAACTATACTATTAATATTAGAAAATAAAAATAAAATAAGATTAAAATATATTAATGATAATTACATTTAATACAGAACATTTCAATGGTAAGATATACACCTCATATGAAATTATACGTGAATACCATGGCATCTATCTTAGAGGAGGAAAATTGAGACATAATTATTCTAACTATTTGGTAACATTTATAACATGACACCCCATGAAATAGATATCCTCAAATCGATATGTAAATATACATATATTTAATAATAATAATCATAGAATTCATCCATGTTCAGTATACACACCACACAAAAGGAATGAGAGGTTAATAAAGCATGTATCTCAACGAAATAAAATGTGAGATGAAATTTCATTACCTTATGTCTTGAAACTATTCATAATCATAAGAACCTCCTGTATAATTTTTATAAGAGTATTAAAAATAATTTAAATAAGTATATTTATATATCTAATTTCATAAATTTGTTAATTTTGACATTGTATTACATAATTTTTAACAATTCTATGTGAATGTAACGTTTTGTTTAATATTCGCTTTTAATTTTACATGTGTCTAGATTTACAATATAATTTTTACTTATAATTATTTCATGATAAAACTAATTTAAAATAATATATAAATATCATTAATATTTTTTTATTTATTATAATTATGTATTGAATAATGAAATGTATTACACTGTTCATGGATATGGTAGGTTGTATGTACACATGAACACTACTTTCATTTTCGTAGCGTATTAATAGTGATAAATATAATGAAAAATATGAATACGAATATATTTATTTAATAAAATTATAGTACCATTGTTATTTCATATATATCATAAAATTTCATCAAATTTATCCTTAATACATTCCATGTATTGTGTGGATGAGTCACATTTTCTTGAGGGAGCGGTAGTCCACACATCCTAAATAATTTTATTGAAGTTACATCAAATGGATCATATAAAGATATATTTAAAAAAATTACAAAATAAGAATAAAAACATAACAAATATTATATTAAAATTTATATTAATATATTTTCCATCATAATTTCCACCATGAGAAGCGGTGAATGAAAAATCAACAATCATCGTTTCATGAGGTGGTAGTTCGCCGTACTTGTAATGAGTATATCTGTTTCACATTAAATGGAAGTGTTTGTAAGTATTTATCTAAAATTTATAATAAAAACATCCAAGTATAATTATTATAGATTTATTTTAAAATAATCAAATAATAATTGTTTAGTTGATTGGGTAATAAAAATTACACAAAATAACATGAGGAATGATATTTCCTCTTATTCAGGTAACTATTATTGGATTTCCCCCAAGGAATTCATTGGAATCCTTTCTGGCCAAGGAGGGGCTTATAAGATTAAGGTAGAAATTTTTATGAGATATTTGGGAAAAAATTGGTAAGAAAATTTTTCTTCAGATGTGTTAATGTGGGATAAGAGGAGGCTTTGATATCGTAGGGGGGTGATACTCTTGTAATATTTGGACAATGTAATCCATATAGTTATTTTGAAAGTAAAGCGGATCCAATAATAGACCAAATTATATAACATTTCGAATAGGGTCTATATGTGGAATGAAAATTTCTCTAGGATAAGTGCATAAGTCAATTTGGGTCATAAATGTAATGTTTAGTCCATAGTTAAGACTAATTTTACATTAATTGATGTAATTATTTTAAATTATTTTCACTAATATTTTCGGTCAAAAAATTGTAGATGTTATTTTCTAATATAAATTATGATGGATCCAAATATATAGTTCAGTTTTTTAAATTACAACCATATAAGTGGTAGAAATTAATTTAAACATTATGGCAATGATGGGATGCCACTATGGGTTTTTAAAGTAAAAATGATAAAAAGTTTATATTTTTTTATTTCCAATTTCAAAGTAAAAATTCATAAAATGGACTATATTGGATTAATATAAAAATATATTATTTTCTTCAACATTTAAAAAATTTTAAAATATAATTTTTCCCTATAAACGATTTAGATGAAATCACAGTTTTGAATTAAAATTCAATATTATTTACTATTCATTAAAAAGTGCATCCTCATCAAATTTTTTTAAAAATTAACCCTAACCTAATTATTATGTTTCTTTTTCATATATGATTTTAATTTTGAGATTTTAAATCTATAAAAGATCAAATATTATATTTAAAATGGAGTTTCCCTAAAATGTTGGTAAAACTACCTATATAGAAATATAGGGTTTTAAACATAAAATTTGGTTTTTTCTTCACTATGCCTATAAAGTCATTTGAATGAATGTAAAAAATAATAGATTGAGTATATAACATATTTATTTTGTTAATATCTCTCAAAAAAATTATTTAATTTTATTTATTAGGGTGAAATAGCTTTTTGACCATAAAATAAAATCATCACATTTAATATTTAATCAGTTATCATTTTCATTTCAAATAAATTGGTAACCCATATATTCATCATATATTTTCATAAACCAAATATTTTAATAAATTATTTTACACTATTCTAACCCTTAATTTAGTGGTTATCTTCCATCTTATTATAATAACATTTCAATAATATATTATTCTTCGGTAAAACACAACCTTATGTGTTATGCAAGCCATTGAAGAAAGTCATTGTTGCATGTAATGAATGATAAAATTTTTGTATTATGTAGTGAAATCTAAAATTTATGTTGTGTTTGGTGAATGACTAAATTGTTTGTGTGTTGAACGCAAACCAAACATTGTTCTTAATATAAAATATTCTATTTTTTTGTGTTTCGTGAAATTAAAAATATCCAAAAGGATAAATTAATTTGAAAAACATAATTCAAAAAATATTAGGGTGTTACATTTTCATAGGTGAGGTCTAACAGCCATATTACTATTCATAATAGTCATATTACTATTCAAATGGTTAAATTAATAATTCAATGCAATATTTTTCTTAATTTCTATAAATACCTCTTATTTAATTCATTATTCATTAACTTATTTTTTTACCATTTTTATATTTTTTCAACAAAAAAATGAATAAAATTTTAATAACATTGTGTTTAATTTTTACATCATTGATCATGAGTGTTTTCATTCAAGTTGAGAGATCCAATATAAATATTCCCACACGTATTATCCTATTTTATATTTACTTTCCCACCATAAAATATTGAATTATTATTTGTTTTTTTATGAATAAGATATCATTAATAATTTATGAGAATAATGTTTTTATTTAGTTCTATATGTGATGTATCTGTTATAAGACATAATTATTAGAAAGAAAATTTAATTGATAATATTCTACATAATTTAGAATGTATTTTAAATAATTTAATAAAATATTAATTATCAAAAAAATTTATAAATATTAATTCAGAAACTGTGAATTTTGATTGATATTTAAAACAACATTTCATAAAAAATATAATTCTCTCACACATCCCAAACATGATATATTTCTCTATAAATTATTTGGAACATAATAATTTATTCAAATTATAATACATTTAATTTTTTTAGAATCATTTATTTTATTTTCTTAATAATTGAATAAATATTCTATTGATGTTGCGTCTGTATTTTAGGTAATTACATTAATGATTAAAATTAATTTAAAAAACATGAAAAAATATATTTTCTTTTAGGTTACCATTACGATCCAATCATTTGTTATTTTTATCCTTATCGAAAAATATTATATATTTAAAAAGTAGAATGTGACAATTTTAACATTATCATTTAAATAAATATTATAATGGGAAAGTCAAGGAAATATAAAAAATATTTTTATATTTTTGATAAATGAATATTAATACATGAAATGAACTCATATAATAGAAAAAAGAAAATTTTTATGATCCTGTTTTTGTCCTTATCATATTATTTTTCCAAAATTACCCAATTTACATATACCAATGTAAGAATTATTAATTTGATAAGAATTGATAACGAACAAAAATAAAAGGTATTTATTTACCCAATTTAGACCGCCTCATTAAAAATATGGAATATATTTTTCATTATTAAATTTATATAAATGTAATAATTTAAATTAATATTAAAAAAATAGGGTAATGATAAACTGTATTCAAAAAAATGATTTCCAGTATAATTTTTTAAAAAAAATTAAAAAATAAAATTCAATAAAATATACATTATTTTAGTAGTTATAATATAATTGAACTAATGGTAATTTGAAAACACATTAAAATTTTTAATTCAATATATCAAGGAACAAAAATGTAGTTTTAAATAAAAAGACTTATTTTTCAATATTCAATTGAGAATCATTCTGTTAAAAAATCACAGAAACTCAACCAAGGATAATTTCAACGTGAATATTTATAATATGGTAAAAATAATATTAAATAAAAATTATATATTGTCCAAAAATTTAATATAATATTTTATCACAAAAATAATTGTTTTGTGAAAATATCATATTTTTTATTAATATTATATGAATTTACTATTAAATGATTTATAATTTCATAAAATATTAATCAATAAATTTATTTTGAGTTGTAAATCAATATATTTATTGTATTTTTTAACCCTATTAATAACAACCATGTCAATGGAAATTTTGTATTTATATCATTTTAATAGTAATATTTTTCATTTTGTTTAGAGTCGGTATATAATGTCATATACACCATAGACCATATTTATCTATTAAATTTTCAGGGTTTCACATTTTCGTAATTTAATAAATTTAATTCTCATAATTGGTCATAAAATCTATAATTAGGTTTTTTACATTTGAAAACACTTTTTATGAAAACCCATGTACTAAAAAGTATTAATAAAACATCTACATCAAAGAGGGAAATGTAAATACAAATAGCATGTGAAATAATAAAAACTAAGTTTCCGAATAGTATAACACAAGTTGGATGTAATAATATGAAAATGGAGGAGAACAATAATTACTATGCAATAAAAAATAATGAAAAAGATTGTGTTCTTGAGAAATTTAATACCCAGAAAACTATAAATTTATGATTGTTGGAATGAAAACATAAATTTAAAAAATGATCATAATAGGGCTGATTTTTTTATCAAGATCCATTTCTATGTTTATAATACATTAATTACAATCTAGAATAGAAACCTGAGTAATTATTATTACATTAATAGTAACATTTCATCCTTTAGTAAATTTTCACCTCAACCACATCCTTTCATGTAATGATGATTATTCAAGATGATTTTTATGCCTTTTTTTCTAAAATCGAAATAAAATGTATCACATAATATATAAAATGATAAAAATATTTTCCTATAATCATTACATTTTAGTCAAAATTGAAATATTACCACGTAGTACGACAACATCTAGAATTTATAATTCATCATATAATGAAATATTATATATTAATTCAAAATTTCCAAGAAAACACAAAAAATGTTGAACATATATTATTCAAAAACTAAATAACTTATAAAGACATATAATTTTGTTATAATTTTTTTAATTATATGGAATTATTTCAAAATTGTGAAATTCGACGATATGTGATTCTGAGGAATATAGTGCACTAAATGTATTTTTGATCTTTTTAAGGTACGTTTTGTAAACATGAAAGCATGATTTTCTATCATTTGAATTGATGCTCGGATTGAAAATCTGGTGGTACCATTGAACTCACAGCATCACGATTTTCATAGGAAAAGCATAACATTGACTGTAAAAGGTCAGAATGAAGAGATAATTTTCGATTTTTTTTTAAAAAAAAATTATACAATAACTAAATGAGTAATTTTATCCCGTCTTCAACCGTTGAGTAATAGTTGGGGGTACCATAGTGAAACGATGTTCATTAAATGATATTCATTTAATGAATCGTTACTTTTTTTTAATAGCAATGCACATATTTTTAATGGATCATTAATTAAGGTACATAAATGAGCCACATTAATGATCAACATAAAATCCCTTTTGTATATGTTTATTTAATCCATTGGAAAAGTGATTAGAAACTGCGGGAAACCTCTTAGGAAGAGTCGGTGACATCACCCTCCAACAAAGAATGGTGATCGATCGAAAACTTTTGGAGGATTTAATATGGAGATCGATTAATGGTGACAAACAAATCAGAATGTAAATTCATTCCTTCATCCGTAGTGGATTCCACTGAATTCAGGTTGGGGAAATTAATTTATTTCTATGTGTTTAATGTATCCTCCTTCTCTATATTGATTAATATGATTAACCCATATCAACCGACTAATAGTTAGATCAATGATTCATTAAATATTGTGATAGGATGTTACGGGGTTTTTATTTAGGGTTATTGTTAAACTATGAGATGATTGTTTACATTACCTTGTTAAATGGTTAACGTGGAGAGAGCAAGTCAATCTTAATAAGACGTGAACCCTATATCGATCTCAGTTTTTTTACGTTCATTGAGGAAGATCAAGCAATGAGGAGGCTTGGTGAAACGAAGGGACTCGTAGTGAAAGTGGTGACCCAAGAGGCTCATACATGTAGATAGGAAGCAAAACAAACTGTCAGAGCCCCTCTGGTGGACCATAGAAGGAGACGTCATCAAGACACCACTAGAGCAGTGGTGCTGGAGACTTACGGTTGTAGCTGGCCTGTTCCTTCTACATGGGGGTGGAGGTTCCTGCAGGAATCACATCGACAAGGGGTGGCCGCCTCTCGAAGACCATGCTGGAAGATAGCGGCCTACCTGTCAGTGCGCCGCGACGACT
This sequence comes from Viscum album, assembly GCA_963277665.1. Lineage (NCBI taxonomy): Eukaryota > Viridiplantae > Streptophyta > Magnoliopsida > Santalales > Viscaceae > Viscum > Viscum album. Next base: position 1,255,876,011 of record OY728141.1, read on the forward strand.
AGGTGTCTTGGATGGATAGTCATGTCAGGTAAAGGATGTGGCGTCGATGCACCACATGGAAGATAAGTGGTTGCTTTGAAGCTCTGGAGGTGCACCAAAGACTAGCTCCTGACAGTTGTTTCAAGAGATGGGGAGGAACCCCACTGGGGCTGAAAATTGGGAGAATTAGACGCCCCACATCTAGTCCAACACAATCATGCCACACCATGCAGGTTAGGTCCACCAGGTGGGTCGGACCCACCGACTGGGTTGGACCCTGCCTGCCAGGTCAGACCCTCACTGGCTGAGTCGGACCCCCACTAGCCGGGTCGGTCCTGTTCCCACCGGGCCGGACCCATGCCAGTCGAGCCTCACCCACTCTAGCCGGGACAGACCCGTAACTGCATGGATGGACCAGCGCCAACTACACCAAACCTATGCCAGTGGGGCTAGACTCGCGGGCCCAATGTGAAGGCCGTTCCAAACCCTTATCAGACCGTCACTAAAACCGACCATCCCCATTTTACTAAAACAACTATAACTCACAAACCGTGTGTCTTCTAGACATACTATCTATGGAATGAGAACCCTAGATATGAGGTAGTCATTTTGTGATAATCCACTTGAGTTTTGATAGATGGTGGAGTACGATTGGGTTGGATCAGACATGAAACCAACCAGGCCCTTTTTACCTTTTTTCTTATATCTTATAGACTGGGCGTCTGATTGATGTGATGTCTATCGTGTTGTAACCAATATGAAAAATTGGTTCATTGGGTTACATATAAGTGGTACTTCATGGAATTTGAAATATGACTGATGTCTTTAGGATCGGATCCTTCGGAAATCAAACATACTATGTGAGGGAATCTAGTAGATGATTGTAATGTGATGAATGAATAGATATCCTATTTTGGTCAGCACATAGAGATCCTATGAGGTTCATCATTTATATATCCTTTATGAGATAGCACGTAGAGATCCTTTGTGGGTAACCACATATCAATCTTCTATGGATGAGCACCTATCGATCCTTTATGGGTCAGCATGTAGTGACCCTCTATGGGTCGACAACAAACGATCCTTTGTGGGTGAGCATCTAGAAACCCTTTGTAGTATAGAGAAAAATCCTATCAACAAAATAAGATGATCTGGCTTTATGAAATATCAGCATTATTTCTGTTATTTATGTTGTATACCTAGTGTGAGATATCATTTACATTTTCATCTATGATTGAGATAATTCTTTTTGGTTTTTCCTTTTGGAATTCCAAGTGACCTTCATGGGTCTGGGGATCCCTACTGAGTATTGTTATAGTCACCCTGTCATGGGTATCACCCACACCTTTTATTTTCTTGTGAAAATGATAGAAAAAATGACTGAGAATTTAGAGAGTCAGGGCTAGACAGTACAATGAGGTGAACGATTGATATTGTGAGCCTCATTTACGAGATGTACCTACCCATAATGTATGATCCTTGGTGGACGATCTCTGTAGATTTTTTTTTACTTTTTCTGTACTACTCTTTCTGTTTGGATTTTATACTGGCACCTTAACTTTCAGTACTTTCTTTTATTCTTAGTTTTTGTTTTTAATGGTGGTTGTTATACTTCTATTACGCCATGTTTTACTTCCATGCAGTTTTCTTTGTCTGTGTGTGAACATTATTGAAGGAAATGGCTTTCCTTTTGGGTTTCACCTTTTAGTGCCAGTCACTAGCCCATGGCCTTTGAATGATGAGATTAGTGTAGTCATGAAATGGGACCTAGGGGACAGGTCATGATAAAGTCTTGTCATTGGGTGGCCGTTTCGACCAAAAGAAATATTAGTTTGTATTTTCTCAATGGGGAAATAGTTTTAGGTGTTTTGGGTATTGTTTTCATTTCGGGGACTCTATTTCTAGTGTATCAGACAACATATTCGTACACAAGGACCATGAATTCTATTTTCTGACTCGATACACGAAAACACTAGTTACATGTGTTTTGAAAATGTATTACTCTAGATCTCTTTTGAGTCAGAAAAATATTTTTTAGTTATTGACCATGGAACATCTGTTTCTATACAAGATAACTCTAAAAATACACCCAACCATGATTCCCATGCGATATCACAATGACGACCCACCGAGTGATGAGACATCAATGCAGGGACCACAGACAATAGTATGATCTTCGGGTGGTATACCAGTAGCACCACCACATGGGGATTAATAGTTACTAGCAGCCACACCAGTATATAGTTCACGCCGACTGATAACATTTCACGAGTTCCAAAAATAGTGGCATCTGAGGTTTCGTGGTGAGAATGATCCGCAGGCAGCTGAGGACTGGCTAGAGGCTATGGCATGAGTTTTCCACTTGGTTGAGGCACCAGCAGACCATATAGTGATATTAGGTGCTAGTCTATTTCAGGAAACATCAAGGAGATGGTGAAGACTGATACTCAAGACACACAATGAAACAAATCTTACCTAGTTGAACTCCTAGAGCCTCTTCAAGGCGAAGCTCATACCAGTGACCCTATGCTCTGTATGTATTCAGGCGCTACTACACTTACAAAAGTGAAGCGTGGCAGTGGCCTAGTACTCTGGATGATTTATTATCCTCTCCCGCTACTCCACAGATATGGTAGGCAGCCTGTTCATTAGGGCCCAGACCATTCAGCAGGTTCTATAGCTGGATATCAGAGCGTCAATGATTTTGGTCATCATTCTGATACAGTATGGTGTTCTTGATAGATAAATAATAGATTAGGGTTTCATTATCGAGCAGGCACCAACAATAAGCCTTACCACTAGACGACATGTAGCTGATTCACCTATAGCAGGCCGTAGTCAGATGACACAGAGGCCCAAAAATGATAGATTATCCGGTTGGCCACCCCAAGATGTAGGGTTGGAGGTGCAGAGCATGCGATAAAGAGGAGGATATCTAAGGACTATAGTATGTTACTCTTGTTTCAGAAATGAGGAAATGGTACACAACTATCTGAATCATCACACAGATGACCAGAAAGCAGTAGAGGAACCATCAAGGTAGTGAAATAAGTTCAAGCAAGGAGGTATGCAAGGTGGAGGTCATGGAAGAGGAGCATGACCTGCTGTAGGTGGTGAGAGACAGTTTGAGGTACTACGGCCACCACCTCAAGGTGGTCCACCATGGCCATAGGGAGTAGGTGGAAGGTGACATGCTCAACTTTAGGCAGAGGAGGTCTATGACCACGGTGCTCTGGACATGATTCTATGTATGATCTATTTCTACTCCACCCTAGCTGAATATCCTATCGACAGAGGTGTCAGTCACTATTTTGTTTCCACATCTCTTTTTTGGTTCATGGTGAATATGGTGTAGAAGATAGCTCTATAATTATGATTAGAGACACCTAAGTGATAGGATTCGACGATTACCCACTAGTGTCGGTAGTGTCTGCTTACTCTGGGACATGAGAGCTTCATCTAGGATATCCTAGTAGCAGGTTTGATGCCCTATGATGTCTTCATGGGTATGGACTAGTTATCCATGGTCCATGCTGTGATCAACTATTTTAGATTCAAAGTGTGGTATTTCCATGAGGATGGGACCAGTTTTTCCTTCCCTAGTGAAAGGGGAAACATTGTAGCAATGAATGGGATTCCATAGTGGAAGTTACAGCTGATCAATCGTTAGTTTGATAGCCTTATCCTCGGTGCAGTTGACGAGAGGAATATGAACTATCCTATAGTTGTGTACCAGTATGTTGATGTCATTCATGTGGATGTTTCAGGACTACCTCTTCACAGAAGGGTAGAATTATACATATCCCATTACCCAATTAATGACACTGATATATACACTATCAAACTAGATATCTACATCAAAGAATCTTGAGTTGATGGTTTGTTTGGTGGACTTGCGGAGGAAGGGGTTTGTAAGACCCAGTGTTTCTCCATTTACATCTCTGTGATGTTTGTGAAAAAGAAAAATGGGAGCTTTAGGATTTATTTAGACTATCTTCACTTGAATCAGATGATCATGAAGAAAATGTATCCTCTATTTAGGATTTATGATGTCTTCAATCAGCTGAAGAGAGCTCAGTGGTTTTCAAAGATAGACGTCAAATGAGGATATCATTAGTTTCAGGTGCATGATATGGGCATACAAAAGGCAGCCTTTTGATGCTGGTATGGCCACTTAATTTTCTTGGGGATTCCTTTTAGAATGACCAATTCTCCAGCAGTGTTCATGGGAATCATGAATAGGATCTTACAGCCTTACCTCGATCGCTTCGTTGTTGTTTTCGTTGATTAAATTTTTGTGTACTCGGTGTTATAGGAGAAGTACGCCACACAAATTCTTATAGTTATAGATAAAATCATAGATCACTATCCTTATGGTAAGCTATTGAAATTCCTGTTATGGATAGGTGAGGTCCACCTCCTGTGACACTTCATCTCGAAGGCTGGAGTTGTGGTGGTTCTGGCAAAGATAGAGGCAGTTCTTTCTTGGAAGACACCCAATAGTTTGAATGAGGTGTGATGTTTCCTGGGGTTGGATGGGTACTACTGCTGATTTGTAACCATCTTTTCTAGAGTATACACACCCTTTTCATCTTTTAAAAATAAGGTACAACCCTTCATATAGACATAGAGTACCAGAAAAGATTCCAAGAGATGAGGTGGAGACTGACGAGTTCCTCAATTGTGAGGATACTAGTAGAGGGTGTTGGGTATGTAGTCTTTTGTGATTAATCAGGGACCCAACTGGGATCTATCCTAATGTAGAAGTGAGAAAATATTACCTTTGGGTCACTATAGCTGAGGCAACATGAGCAGAACTACACAACCCAAGACTTGGAGTTAGTAGTAGTGGTCTTCGTCTTGATGATATGGTAGAAGTATATTATGGGAAAACAATTTACTGTCTTCTCGGATCAGTAGAGCCTAAGTTAAATCTTCTCACAAAAGGACCTGAACTTGAGACAATGGCGCTTTTTGGCATTCATCCAAGACTTTGACATTGATATAGTCTACACTCATGGGATGGGAAACATAGTAGTAGATGAACTCAATTAGAGTTCGGCCCTACAACTGCTGAGTGAGGTGACATAGAAGCTATCCGCGTTGCAGTTTCCATTGTGGATAGTGATAGAGAAACCTACCTCCACTCTATGATCGTCACTCCAAAACTCCTTTAGAGAGTATGGGAGTCACAACATGGGGTCCTTGATTGTGAGGTCTAACGTGCTCAAATATACTTATGGAGGCTCCTGATGGATTTTCAGAAGGTGGGGAACACATCATCCTTTTCAGGGGATGCACCATGGTACTAGTGACACTACAAGAGGAGGTTTTGAGAGAGTTCTATACATCTCCTTTGGTGGTACATCCTAGTGTGGTAAAGATGTATTATGACCTTCTACGTCAGTGCTGGTGGACAAGGATGAAGAAACCAGTGGAAGAGTTCATAACATGAGGCCTCATTTGTCAACAAGTGAAGTTCAAGCATCAGGCCCAAGCGAGTTTAGAATAACTACTTGTGGTACCAAAATAGAAGTGGAATGGAATACTCATGGACATCTTGATATGGTTACGATGCATGTCTAGGGGCCACAATTCAATCTGGGTGATCGATGAATGACTAACCATGTGGGCCCACATCCTACCCATTTATGTGTATGGATCTTTTGAGGTATTAGGACAGATCTACATACAAGAGATAATATGACTGGATGGGGGACCATCAATTATCATATCGGATCATGATGCTTGATTTATATCCTGGATGTGGAAGGGATTTCAAGAGACATTAGGCACTCAAAAATTCATGAGCACCACCTTTCACACATAGATAGATGTTGATACGGAGTTTCCCATACAGGCACTTGAGTACATGCATTGTGCCTGCGTTCATGAAATCATCCATAGATGGGAGGACTACCTACAACTAGTGGAGGTTGTAAAAAAACTACAACTATCAATCCACCATTCACCTATCACCATTTGAATCCTTGTATTAGGACCATGAAGATCACCTCTATAATTGACAAACCCAGGGAGTCAACAATTATTGGTTCGGAGATGATATAATGTACCACTACGAAGGATCATTTAATCCAGGGGTGTGTGATGACTCCACATCATAGAGAGAGGTCTTATGCCGATAGGAGACATAGACCATTGGCATGCAAAGAGGGAGACCATTTCTTCCTACGGGTCTCACCCCGATGAGGATTTCCAAGATTTTTCCATGGAAACATGCTATCTCAATGGTTCATCGGACCTTTCCAAATTCGAAGTAGAGTTAGAGAGGTGGCTTACATCCAAAATCATCCCCCACAGATGCACCGATTGCATGAAGTTTTCTACGTGTCCTAGAAAAGGAGATACGTACATGACCAATCACACATCATAAACTAGGGAAAAATGGACATTGATGATGGTTTGAATTTTACAGAGTTCCTAGTAGAGATAAAGGATCAATAGGAGTGGGTCCTTCATGGACATTCGATCCATCTGGTGCAAGTTTTGTGGTAGAATGGGATCCTCCAAAAAGATAACATGGGAGTGAGAGGATTAATTTCATGCTTAGTAACCTCATTTTTATACTTATACATTGTAATAGATTTCGGGGATTTAAATCCCTAACGGGGGAAAATGTAAAGACCCGCACTTTTCATATAATGTTTTTTAATTTATATGAAATTCTTTCAAGACTATGAACTTCGATGCACATGATTCCAAGGCCTTGAGAGCCTATAATGGATTTTGGATCAATTTTTTGATACATTCATTAAAATTACTAGCAAGACTTTCTATGTTTTTAAGCAGTGCACAGATTGAATATTTGAGGGCATTGTTGAACTCATAGCCCCAAGATTCTCTTAGGCAGTGCATAACATTGACATAAAATGGTCAGATGGAAGAGTTATTTTTTGGACATTTAGGAACAAATAATAAAATTACTAAATGATTTAATTATTATTTCTTCAATCATTGATCAATGGTCGGTGGAACGCAGTGTAATGAAATTCATTAAATGAGAGTAATTTAATGACTCATTGATTTGGTTGTGTAACAACATATGTGATATGTTTAATGGAGCATTAATTAAGGTTCATATATTAACCACATTAGTGAAAAAGATTAAAGTTATTATATATTTGTTTAATTAATCCTTTGGTGAAGGGATTGGAATGTACGGAAAACCTCTGACGAAGTACTGATGATGTCACCCTCCAACGAAGAATGGTTATCGATCGATTACTATAGGAGGCTTCGATATGGAGATCGACGATTGATGAAGAACATCTTCGAATGCAGATTCATTTCTTTGAATGCAGCAGATACCACCAAATCCAGGATTGGGAAATTAATTTATTTCTATGTGTTTAATATTTCATCTTTCTCGTTCTCGAATAATATAGAGAACGTCGATCAACTGACTAACGGGTTGATCCACGATTCATTCTATATTACAGGATTTTGTTGTTTTGATTCTCTTTGGGGTTATTCATAAACTATTGGACAATTGTTTTATTTCCCTTATTAAAACGTTAACGTAGGGGGGTGCAGGCCGATCCAAACAAGACCAAACCCTCTGACGATCTCAGTTTTTTGTGTGTTCTTCGAGAAAGGCAATGAAACGAGGAACCAAGGAAAACCATAGGGCCTCGTAGTGAAGGAGGTGACCCGAGAGTCCTATAAGCACAGACAAGAAGGATAACAAACCAATAGAGAATATCTGTTGGCCCATGGATGGAGATGACGGTAGGGAACGGCTGGTTCGGCGGAGCTAGAGACCAGCAGCAATGGTTGGCCAATGTTAGCCATGTGGATCTGGCGACACTCACAGGCACCGTAGTGGCATGGGGTAGGACTATAACGACCCATACTTTACATACATTGTTAATACTTCAAAATTGAAGTATACTTATTACAACATATAACAAAACCACGAAAGGACCGTATAGGTATAGTGTCTTTAGAAAATGGGAATCATAAACAACTGGTTCATAAAGCATCAACTTTGCCTCCCACTTATTTCATCATATCTAGAGTCCCTTTTTGGCATATCCTACTTAATAACCTTCTTCCTGACCTGGGGAAAGAAAACATACAAAAGGGTGAGCTCAAATGCTCAGTAAGGGTAAAAAAAGAAATATCAATCACATCGTATACACAAGCACATCACTTTTGGAAATCTTAACCTGTAAAAGAGATCATAATTTCATAACATGGGATAAATCATGGCAGTGAAATGTAATCACAATAATCATAACATAAAACATGAATCTTTGTGGTGTACACATATAATCATAGAGAATCATTTCTTGTTAGTCAAGACTCATTTCCAAGATTATCTTAGTGGACAATGTCCCTTTCTGAACCGAGTCACCCTCGTTTCAGTCCTGTTTCACTGAACCGGTATAACCTACCGTTCCAGCCATGTCTATCTCATGAGATATAAAATCTTTACCCAATGCATTGGAGGGAGATATAGGTCCCACCATCTCATAGTGATACCATTCTTATGTGTGCCACAAAATCATAAATCATACATCATTGCATAACCCATGTAGAAAAAATGGGATTCTTAAACACCATGAAATCATAAAATAATTCATATAAGATAATGGAATTAATAAAAATAATTCCATCACAACATAATAAAATCAATATAATAATATGGATAGAAACAGAGCCCTATATTATCTTAGATGGAAAATAATTTTGACAAAACACTTGAACTCCATTCTTGAGGAAAATATCCTTTCTACTTTAAAAACATTTTTTCCTTTCTTAACATGTCATTAAATTTTAAAATAAAAGAAGTTGATTAAAAATAAACTTGAAAACTTGTAAGGGAAGCTTCATGGAAATAATGTTTTAAAAATCCATTCAAGCCGTATAAGTAAAAAAAACATTCTTTGTACTTTTGTTGGAAAAGTAAAAAAGTACCTCGTACGAAAAACGACCAAAGATTCCTTTCATATCTTTTACTAAAAACTCACCGAAGGGTAAAATAGGATTTAAACAATTGTAGGTGAATGCAAATAATATTATATATTGAGGAAACATGGATGTGGATGATAAAATACACCCTAGTAAATACTAAAGTAAAAATAATCTCAGATAAAAATGAGATTGTGATATTTCCCTTACCTTAGGTCCGACTTGCTTTGTAAGTGTCTGAACCTCCTGTATCATGATTTAAATAATGTTATTGACTTATTCCAGAATCATAATTATTTTTGTGATATCATATATGGTCATATTATTGCCATCTTAGTAGTAATATTTCATTGCAACTTGTTATTCGGGTGTTTATAACTTTTTGTTCTTATTCGTGTTTGGTCGAATAAATTATTATTCTTTTCTTTAGGTTGTAGATACCTCATTTCCAGAATGGTGTTAGTGTAATATATATCATATTCATTCATTCAATTCATTTATATAATCATTATGAAATGAAGATCATGTAGAATGAGTCGCATCACAGCGTGGAGACGGTATTCCTTACGTACGCACAAGTGATGATATCGTTCCTATGATCGGTGAATTATATTGGAGTATATGTATACTATTTCATAATCAATATAACTTTATAATAGTCATATATAGTCATTATTTACACCATTATACCCATCCATGTAAGGTGGTGGTGGAAAATAGATTACACCACAGCGTGTAGACGGTATTCCGTACGTACGCACGCGCGGTGATTTCTTTTTTTGTAGGATGGATAGATGGTGAAATAGGGTTGTTTCATACTTATAATAACATATCAGTATATGAGTGATACTTATGTTTTTACTTCATAAATAAACAACTAGAGAAGAAGAAGTGGAAGAAGAAATAATGATTAAAGAATCGGTAACAGACATTACCTCTTCTTTGAAGTGCTTCTTTGAGACCTTCTTTTAGGGAAACAAAATTGGTATTTGAAGAAGACCAGGACCTCTAGGATGTCTCTAGGGAAGTGGAGAGGAGAATGTGGTAGGGGTTGTCCGATCATGAAGGCTCAAAGTGGTGTGAGGAAGAGGGGGAGGCGGTGTCCTTTTATAAGGTAGTAGAGGGGCACATTTGGAATAACCAAAACTATTATTTTATTATAAAGTCAAGTTCGGTGTTAAATAGCTACAAATTGATATATTTCGAAGATAAGGTGGGGATGGGTCGAAACTCTCTCCTCCAATAAAATTTAGACAAGTTTAGGTTCCTATTTTAACCTTATCATTTAGATTTAACATTAAGTTAAATAATTTTACTTTTACCATGTCTTCTTGAGTTCTTATATTATAATGTTAATAAACATACTATAAGCAGCAAAACGAACCACAAGTTGTTTATTATTAATATATATAACCTTATCTAAGTCATTTGACCGACCCTTAGATTTTTAGGAATAAAATAACAATTACCAATATAATATTTGTTTTAAAAACTATTTTATGTCAATTACGACACTATTTAGTAATTGATTTTTGTAAAAATCATAACAGAATTATTAGTTCGAAACACATCAATTAAATCAATACTAACATGTCATATTAACCTAGAAAATTAGCGGGATTCATAAAAAGTCTAAAATTACATTTATTTTGGTGTTTATAACATCAATTATGTCAATATTTTATTAATAAGGTAATTACTGCATCATCATTGTGTCATAAATAAATTAAATTATTTATTGTCTAAAATTACAAATAAAATACCATTATGTAGGAAATCTCTTTATCTTTCTAATGAATATTTACAGTTGAATTTATCTTATGTATAACCCCATATTAAAAATTATTTACTTATTAAACTTTGATTTTAACTATTTTAACCCTTCTTTAAATAAATTAATAATAAATGTCCTAATGTAATCCAAGTGGGCCTAAATGGACATATTTTATTTCTAAGTTTGTTTTTGGTCGAATTACATTTATACAATAGAATTAGGACATGTGTTAGTGTAATAATAATATCATCTTTACCTTTAATTACACTATTTACTTTTAACCGTGGTAAAAAAAAGTAAAAAGTTACTATTAACCAAAAATTATTTTCATCTCATTGAACCACATTTTTGTCCTTCATATTAACTGTGTCTCTTGGATTTTCTAAATTCCACTCACAGAAGTAGTAAAATTAAGTTTTATGAAAAATTCAATTTTTTTAACTACCACTTAGTGGTTTCAATATTCATCAAAAATTGAAAGTTTTCAGAAAAATACCAAAATTTCACCCTAGGCTAATTTCGATATTCCGAATCCAAAAATGAAGTCCATTTGGAAAAATAAAATTTATAAAATTTAAAAAAGTGGTTATTACTATTCATAATGGCTAGTTTTAATAATATTTTAATAGCATATCGTTGTTTAGTGAAACTCGGTATTGCGTACGACGCAATCTATCGAAGAAGGCCGCGATTTCGTGTAAAGCAAGCCAAGCAAGTGTTTTGTAGAAAAAGATTCCTTTGATGATTTATATATCATAAAAGTCTCAGGTGATACATTCTACCCCCTTTAAAATGAATTTCACCCTCGAAATTCGTCACTTTGTAACAAAAAGATGAGGATACCTCTCCCTCATCATATCCTCAAGCTCCCATGTAGCTTCTTCTAATTGGTGGTTCCTCCATAAAACTTTCACCAATCGAGTGGTCCTGTATCGTAGGACTTTTTCGCTACGATCCAGAATCTTTATCGGCTGTTCTTCATAAGAACGATCTTGCTCCAGCGGTACAACTTCTGAGCTAAGTACATGTGAAGGATCAGGTATGTACTTTCTCGGGAGAGATTCATGGAACATGTCGTGAACTTGAGAGAGATTCAGTGGAAGCGCCAATCAGTAAGCTACCTTCCCAACACGATCCAGTATTTTGAAAGGACCGATATATCTAGGGCTCAACTTCCCCTTCTTTCCAAATCTAATAACCCTCTTCCAGGAGATATTCGTAAGAACACTTTATCACCCACTTCAAACTCTAGGTCTTTTCTTCGGTTGTCGGCATAACTTTTCTATCGACTCTGAGCTGCTCTTATGTGTTGTTGAATAGATATGACTTTTTCTGCCATTTCGTCAACGAGATCAGGTCCTAATAGCTTTCTTTCCCCAACTTCATCCCAACAAGTTGGAGTCCTGCATTTCATTACATAGAGAGCATCATAAAGAGCCATCTGAATACTGGAGTGAATGCTATTATTATAAGAAAATTCCAACAAAGGTAGGTGTTGATCCCAACCACCTTTGAAATCCATAGATCAAGCTCTCAACATATCTTCTAGGGTTTGAATTGTTCTCTCAGACTGACCGTCTGTCTGAGGATGATAACCAGTGCTGAAACTCAACTCTGTATCCAGAGTATGCTGAAGACTTCACCAGAACTTCGAGGTAAATCTCGGATCCCGATCAGACATAATATAAAGTGGTACTCCATGAAATCTTACCACTTCCTTTACATATATCCTAGAAAGTTGATCTAGAGAGATGTCCTCTCTAATAGTAATGAAGTGTGCAGACTTTGTAAGACGGTCAACTATGACCCAGATAGCATTATTGCCTTTGGATGTTTTAGGAAGTCCTGTGACAATGTCCATAGTAATGTTTTCCTATTTCCATTCGGGTATGGGTAATGGTTGTAACAACCCCTTAGACTTCTATCACTCAGCTTTAACTTGTTGACAAACCAAGCATCGAGAGACATATTCAGCTACATCTCCTTTCATGCCATCCCACCAGAACTACTCTTTCAGGTCCCTATAGATCTTCATGCTTCCAGGATGAATAGGGAATGAAGAACTATGAGCCTCATCCAGCAGCTCCTTCATTAATTCGGGGATGGGAGGAACACAAACCCGATTCCTGAACTTTATTATCCCATCACAATCAAGGTTGAATTCAGGAACATTTCTCACCTTCTTTTATAATTCGACATATTCTTTCTGTGCCTCTTTAATCTTCACATGTATTGATGGTTGAACATTAATTTGAGAAAGATAATATTTTTTCCCCTTCCATTATAATTCCAAGATCCATCCTTTGTAAATCCAACAATATTGGAACTTTTGTGATCCTTATCATGGACAAACTAGCATGGTCTTGTCGACTTAATGCATCTGCCACCTTGATTTCTTTCCCAGGTTGGTAATGGATTGAGAAGTCGTAATCCTTAATCAGCTCCAACCATCTTCTTTGACGGATATTCAGCTCCTTTTGTGTGAAAATATACTTTAAACATTTATGATCAGTATAAATATCACACCTTTCACCATAAAGTTAATGCCACCCAATCTTTAATGAAAATATTACCACAGCTAACTCCAAATCATGTGTTGGGTAATTTTTCCCATGGATTTTCAACTGTCGTGAGGCATAAGCTATCACCATATCATTTTGCATAAGAACACACCCTAATCCCTTCTTGGATGCATCACTATAGATCACAAACCTTTCTCCACTACAAGGCAGTGTGAGCACAGGTGCACTGGATAACCATCTTTTCAACTCTTTGAAAATCTCTTCACATTCTTCCGTCCAGACAAACGTAACTCCTTTCCGAGTCAACTTGGTGAGTGAATTAGATAATCGTGAAAAATCTTTCACAAAACGTCGATAATATCCAGCCAAACCCAGAAAACTTTGGATCTCAGTTACTGTTGTTGGTCTCGACCATCTTTCGATAACCTCTGTTTTTTCTGGATCCACAGATATCCCCTCTTTTGAGATTATGTGACCCAAAAATGCATCTTTTTGAAGCCAAAATTCTCACTTGGTAAATTTGGCATAAAGAATCTCCTTTATCAGGGTCTTCAATATAATTCTCAAGTGATCTTCATGCTCTTCCCTGCTCTTTGAATAGACAAGAATATCGTCTATAAAGACTACCACAAATTGATCAACATAGTCTCTAAAGACTCTATTCATTAGATCCATGAATATAGCAGGGGCATTAGTAAGACCAAATGGCATCACTATAAATTCATAGTGTCCATACCTTGTACGGAAATCCGTATTTGGTATATCCTCCCTTTTGACCCTTAATTGATGATACCCTGAACGATGATCAATCTTGGAAAAGTATTGAGCTCCGCGTAGTTGGTCAAATAAGTCATCAATGCGTGGGAGAGGATATTTGTTCTTGATAGTGATCTTGTTAAGTTCTCGATATTCAATGCAGAGTCTCATTGATCCATCTTTCTTTTTAACAAAGAGAACAGGTGCTCCCCAAGGTGACGCACTAGGGCATATGAATCCCTTATCAAGATTCTCTTGGAGTTTCTTCTTCAATTCATGCAACTCCATTGGGGCCATTCTATAAGGTGTCTTTGAAATAGGCAAAGCACCCGGTACGAGTTCTATTGAAAACTCAACTTCACGATTTGGTGGAAGACCCGATAATTCCTCCGGAAAGACATCATAAAACTCCCGTACAATGGGCATATTCGTAATCGTGAGTTTTTCACCAACCATTTGTGATAAATAACCTTCATTTAGTGGAATCAATACCCATAAAATGGAATAAATTTCCATTGGAAGGTTATGTTCATCCTTGTATTGATAGACGATCATAGATTGATCTGGAATATGAAATGTGACTTCCCTTATTTGGAAATTGATATGAGATCCATATAAAGAAATCCAATCCATGCCAAGAATCACATCAAATTCCACTATAGGAAGGATCACAAGATTTGCAGAAAGCACTTTCCCACAAACTTCGATCGGAGAAGAATTATAAACTTTTGATGCGACTGTTGTTCCATTAGGTGTTTTCATAGCTAACTCAACATCTAATTGTTGAGGTAATACGGTGATACCCTTATAAAATTCATCAGAAATAAAAGAGTGGGTTGATCAAGAATCAAATAAAACATTTTCTACTTTAGAGTGGATGGTAAGTGTACCTTTCACCACATCGTTATCGTACTCCACATTGCTGATAGAAATTGCATGTGACATTCCTTTGTTTTAGCCTTAAGAGTTTTTTGACGTCGACCATCATCATCAACCCTTGGATTAGGGTATTTATTGGCATAATGCACCATCTCCTTGCACGTGAAACATTGAAGTGTAGTAGGTTCATTCTATGTATCCCTTCCTTTGTTTGCATCATTATACATCTTCTTCCCATCATCGTGGCATTCAAATGCCCGATGACCTTCCTTTCCACATTTGAAACATTTACTTGTCCCTTTAAGACAACTCCCTCCATGATTGATTCCACACTTTGAGCATAAGGTAAAACTCATCTTCTTTTCAGTGTGCTCTTTAGATTTTCCTTTGAATTCCATTTTCCTCTTCTTATCAAACCCATATGACTGATGGGTTACTCCAATCTCCATCTCGACTTTGAGAGCACATCAAAAAATTTCCTCATATCTATTGAAGTCTCTTATGGATAACGCCCTTCGAAGACTTGGTTTCAAGCCACTAAAGAATCGATCGATCTTACTATCACGTTGGATAATAATACCAGAAGCGTACCATGCAAGTCTTGTAAAATTTGCTTCATAGGTACCAACAGATTCATCATCATTTTTCTTTAGTTCAAGAAACTCTTTCTCCATCTTTGTTCGGAGAATATGAGGGAAGTACTTATTGAAAAATAAGTTCTTGAACTTCTCCCATTCCATGGACTCAATTTCATCCCTTTGCCTCGTATTCTTAATAAGATTCCACCATTGATCACCATCTCCTTCCAAACGATAAACTACTAGGATGACTTTATCATGTTCAGAACATTGAAGAACTGAAAATATCTTTTCGATAGTACTAATCCATTGTTCAGAAACTAATGGATCAGTAGACCCGCTGAAAGAAGGTGGACGCTGCCTCATGAAGGATTCAACAGAATGTTGCTCCTTCATTTGCTCGTTTGGAAGTCCTGCATGATTCATAGCTTGAGAAAGTTGTGTTAGCATGGCTACATGATTTTTCATTCCAGCTCCCATAACGATTGGTTGCTCAGGGGGCAATCATTGCATTGCCCGTCACATTCTGCATTAACACGGTTCTTTCGGGTTCCAGCCATTGACTAAAACAAAGAAGAATAGTGTGAGCAACACTAATTATAATAGGAAAACCACATAATCAAGAATGAAATTTCACACATAAGGTCTTATCCTAGGTTATTCATGGCCATTTCTAAAACACTAATATTGTGTTCTATGCTTAGACTTATCCATAGGGTTCTTACTAAGGCTTTCACATCCTAGTTTCCAAAGGTTGAATATACCTTTGCTCTGATACCAACTATAATGACCCATACATTACATACATTGTTAACACTTCAAAATTGAAGCATACTTATTACAACATATAACAAAACCACGAAAGGACCGTATAAGTATAGTGTCTTTAGAAACTGGGAAACATAAACAACTAGTTCATAAAGCATCAACTTTGCCTCCCACTTATTTCATCATATCTAGAGTCCCTTTTTGGCATATCCTACTTAAAAACCTTCTTCCTGACCTAGGGAAAGAAAACATTCAAAAGGGTGAGCTCAAATGCTCAGTAAGGGTAAACAAAAGAAATATCAATCACATCGCATACACAAGCACATAACTTTTGGAAATCTTAGCCTGCAAAAGAGATCATAATTTCATAACATGGGTTAAATCATGGCAGTGAAATGTAATCACAATAATCATAACTTAAAACATGAAACTTTGTTTCATACACACATAATCATAGAGAATCATTTCTTGTTAGTCAAGACTCATTGCCAAGACTATCTTAGTGGACAAAGTCCCTTTCTGAACCGAGTCACCCTCGTTTCAGTCCTGTTTCACTGAACCGGTATAACCTACCGTTCCAGCCATGTCTATATCATGAGATATAAAATCTTTAACCAATGTATTGGAGGGGGATATATGTCCCACCCATCTCATAATGATACCATTCTTATGTGTGCCACAAAATCATAAATCATACATCATTGCATAACCCATGTAGTAAAAATGGGATTCTTAAACAACATGACATCATAAAACAATTCATATAAGATAAATGAATTCATAAAAATAATTCCATCACAACATAATCAAATCAATGTAAAAATAGGGATACAAATAGAACCCAATATTATCTTAGATGGAAAATAATTTTGATAAAACACTTGAACTCCATTTTTGAGGAAAATATCCTTTCTACTTTAAATAACTTTTTTCCTTTCTTAACATGTCATACAATTTTAAACTAAAAGAAGTTGATTAAAAATAAACATGAAAACTTGTAAGGGATTCTTCTTGGAAATAATTTTTTAAAAATCCATTCATGCCATATAAGTTAAAAAAACATTCTTCGTACTTTTGTTGGAAAAGTCAAAAAGTACCTCGTACGAAAAAGGACAAAAGATTCCTTTCATATCTTTTACTAAAAACTCACCGAAGGGTAAAATAGGATTTAAACAATTGTAGGTGAATGTAAATAATATTACATATTGAGGAAACATGGATGTGGATGATAAAATACACCCTAATAAATACTAAAGTAAAAACAATCTCGGATAAAAATGAGATTCTGATATTTCACTTACCTTAGGTCCGACTTGCTTTTTAAGTGTCCGAACCTCTTGTATAATGATTTAAATAATGTTATTGACTAATTCCAGAATCATACTTATTTTTATGATATGATATATGGTCATATTCTTAGCTTCTTAGTAGTAATATTTCATTGCTACTTGATATTCGGGTGTTTATAACTTTTTGTTCTTATGCGTGTTTTGTCGAATAAAATCTTATTCTTTTAATTTGGATATTGATACCGCATTTCCAGAATGTTTTTAGTGTAATATATATCATATTCATTCATTCAATTCATTTATATAATCGTTATGAAATAAAGATCATGTAGAACGAGTTGCATCACATCGTGGAGACGGTATTCCGTACGTACGCACGAGTGATGATTTCGTTCCTGTGATCGTGGAATTATATTGGATTATATGTATACTATTTCAGAATCAATATCAAATTATAATAGTCATATATAGTCATTATTTACACCATTATACCCATCCAAGTAAGGTGGTGGTGGAAAATAGATTACACCACATCGTGGAGACGGTATTCCGTACGTACGCACGCGCGGTGATTTCTTTTTCCGTAGGATGGATAGATGGTGAAATAGGGCTGTTTCATACTTATAATAACATATCATTATATGTGTGATACTGATTTTATTACTTCATAATGAAACAACTAAAGAAGATGATGTGGAAGAAGAAATAAAGATGAAAGAATCGGTAATAGACATTACCTCTACTTTGAAGTGCTTCTTTGAGACCTTCTTTTAGGGCACTAAAATTGGTATTTGAAGAAAACCAGGACCTCTAGGATGTCTCTAGGGAAGTTTAGAGGAGAAATTGGTAGGGTTTGGCCGAGCATGAAGGCTCAAAGTGGTGTGAGGAAGAGGGGGAGGAGGTGTTCTTTTATAAGGGAGAAGAGGGGCATCTTTGGAATAACTAAAACTATTATTTTATTATAAAGTCAAGATCGGTTTTAAAATGATAAAAATTGATATATTTCGAAGCTAAGGTGGGAATGGGTCGAAATCCTCTCATCCAATAGAATTTAGACATGTTTTGGTTCCTATTTTAACCTTATCATTTAGATTAAACATTAAGTCAAATAAGTGTACTTTTACCATGTCTTCTTGTGTTCTTATACAATAATGTTAGTAAACATACTATAAGCAGCCAAACGAACCCCAAGATGTTTATTATTAATATATATAACCTTATCTAAGTCATTTGGCCGAACCTTAGATTTTTAGGAATAAAATAACAATTACCAATATAATATTTGTTTTAAAAAGTATTATATGTCAATTTTGACACTATTTAGTAATTGATTTTTGTGAAAATAATAACAGAATTATTAGTTCGAACCACGTTATTTAAATCACTACTAAATGTCATATTAACCTATAAATTTAGTGGGATTCATAAAAAGTCTCAAATTACATTTATTTTTGTGTTTATAACATCAATTATGTCAATATTTCATTAATAAGATAATTACTTCATCATCATTGTGTAAAAAATAATTTAAATTATTTAATGTCTAAAAATTAAAAATAAAATCCCATTATGTAGGAAATCTTTTTATCTTTCTAGTGAATATTTATAGTCGAATTTAGCTTATGTATAACCCCATATTAAAAATGATTTACTTATTAAACTTTGATTTAAACTATTTTAACCCTTCTTTAAATAAATTAATAATAAATGTCCTAATATAATCCAAGTGGGCCTAAATGGTCATATTTTATTCCTAAGTTTGTTTTTGGTCTAATTACACTTATCCAATAGAATTAGGACATGTGTTAGTGTAATAATAATATCATCTTTACCCTTGATTACCCTATTTACTTTTAACTGTGGTAAAAAAAAGTAAAAAGTTACTATTCACCAAAATTTTTTTCATCTCATTGAACCACATTTTAGTCCTTCATATTAACTGTGTCACTCGGATTTTCAAAATTCCACTTACAGAAGCGGTAAAATTATGTTTTATGAAAAATTCAATTTTTTTAACTACCACTTAGTGGTTTCACTATTCATCAAAAATTGAAAGTTTTCAGAAAAATACCAAAATTTAACCATAGGCTAATTTTGATATTCTGAATCCAAAAATGAAGTCCATTTTGAAAAATAAAATTTATAAAATTTCAAAAAGTGGTTATTACTATTCATATCGGCTAGTTTTAATAATATTTTAATAGCATATCGTTGTTTAGTGAAACTCTGTATTGCGTACGACGCAAGCTATCGAGGAAGGCCGCGATTTCGTGTAAAGCAAGCCAAGAAAGTGTTGTGTAGAAAAAGATTCCATTGATGATTTATATAACATAAAAGTCTCGGGTGTTACACGGACGCTCTTCCTAGCTGTGTTGGAAGACATCGGAGTGCTATGGTAGGTGGACGACGTGACACTAACACATCATGTAGAAGAAAATCATCCACTTGACCGATATGGAGACACACTAAGGTTCGAATCATACCGTCCATTTTGGGTGATGGGAAGGCACCACACTGGCACCACCAGATGGGTGAATTGGACACCCCACATGCAGTCTAGCACAAATAGCCCGCATCGTAAGGGTCAGGTTCTCCGGTAGATCCAGACCCTACAACTGGGAAGTACCTCTCCAATCAACCAGGAACCCGTTTAGTTGGACCCATTCTATCCAGGATAGACCCACGGTCCTAATGGCCTAGCCAGGCCGGACCTTTACTAGACCCTCATCGGACTCGACCATCCCCGTTTCACTAAAATGACTATTACTCGTAGACGACGCGTTGGATAGATGCCCCATATGAAGTTTGAGGACCCTTCTGACAAGGTGGTACTTTTGAGATAATCCACATTAGTTTTTTTATAAGTTTTAGTATATATGGGTTGGATTGGGCTTTAATACAACTACGCCTTATTTACCTTTTTTCCTATATCTTGCAAATTGGGCATTCGATTGATGTTTCGTCTATCCCATTTGATCCATTATAACAAGATGGTACTTTGGAATAATTTTCTGAGGGACTTCGTGGTGGTTGAGAAACGGTCAGTGGCATGAGGAGCAGATCCTCCGAAAATCAAGCATGCTATGTGAGGGAATCTAGGGGATTGTTGGGACGTGATGAAGGAATAATGATTTTTTTGTGGGTCAGAACATAGAGATCCTCTGTTGGTCAGAACCTAGAGATCTTATATTTTTCAACACATATTGATCGTACGTGGGTCAACACCTAGCGATCCTCTGTGAGTTAGTACATAGCGAAACCTTGTGGGTCAGTAGCTAGCGATCCTCTGTGGGTCAACAGATAGAGTCCCTATGCATCCAGAAGGAAAATCCTCTCAATAGAATAAGATGATTTGGCTTTATGACTATTCATCTTTATTCATGATCTTTAGGTTGTATACCTGGTGTGAGCTTTATTTTATGTTGTGATATATGATTGATATCATGATTTTTGGTTTTCCTTATTGAATTATGAGAGACTATTGGGGGTCTCAGGGTCCATATTGATTATTGTTATACTCACCCCTGAACGGGCTTCACCAACACATTGTCATGTCTTGTGGAGAAGACGAAAAGTTTGACTGAGACATTGGAGTGACATGGATTGATGATACACGAAGTTGACCGAATGATGTTGGTGAGCCGTAGTGAAATGATATACCTATCAGTCATGTAGGATACTTGGTGGATGATCTCTAGATCTTGTTTTTCATTTCTTTATATTACTATTTTAGTTGGGCTTGTATAATGGAACCTTTACTTCAAGTACATACTTTTATTCCCAGTGGGAGTTTTTAGTGGTGGTTTCTACTTCTTCTCCATCGTGTTTTACTTGCATTCAGTATGTCATGTCTATGTGTTTATAGGAATAAAGTAAATTCCTTCCCTTTTTTGGTTTCACCTTTCCGGTACAAGTCACCAACCCCCGGCCTATGGAAGGTGGGATATGGGTAGTCATGGAACATCCCCCGTGGGATGGGTCCGGACATTACATCCTAATTAACCTCAATAACCATAAAATTATTTAATTTTTTTAACCCAATGCTTCTCTAATACCATTTAAATTACAATATCAAAATTTAATTTCATTAATACAAAATAAAATGTCATGATAATCGACATGAAAAACATAAATTTTAAATATACAAAACCCCAATGAACTGTCCCAAATGCATTATTAATAGTGATTGTAAATCACAATATTTTCATGTAATGCATTGAACTTCACTAGAGTAACAAATATATAATTTAGATACGAACCTACAATTTAATCCCTAGCATAGCTCCAAATATAGTTTAAAATATAACCTTGTCAATGAATAATATATGAAAAATCATGATTTTTTATATCTCGTTATCCAATAGATCATAATTAGCATTACATCAAGTAATATACTAACTCATAGGGTCATTTAATAATTAATGGTGTCCATTTTCTCTAACTATATTAATATAAAGCCTATAAGTTTTCAGAAAATATATATAAAATACTATTAATTATCAAATAACACATTAACAGCTTAGTAGTTAAATATTGTTTATTTGATTCTACAAAAAAAATATTCATTGAATATTTTAAAAAGAATATAAATGATCATATTAACAAAAATATTATCAATAAAATTAAACTAATTATCACAAAATATAAATTCATTATTCCTTAAATAACATTTTCACTAAAATATATATTAATCCAAAGTGTTTTATTCCTATAAATATCTATAAAATATCATTAATTATCTTTAATTCCCTAAAATTAAAACATAAAATGAGTATCAATACTTTATACATGGGATAAACTACTGACTAATCACACCAAGATAGATCATGTTTATCTCATATCACTATTGGATTTCATAGGTTTTCATACATTCTATTATCTCATTCAGTGTAATTGTTCAAAAATAAAATATTAATTACCCCTATTGTATCCCTCATTAGTGTCAAAATAGGTTTGTATTATGTTCACACTCACCGTGAACCATAATGATGGTCAATATATATTCAAAAAAATGTATATGATGTTATTACCCCTAAATTTTCCTCTTCCAAAACAACATTCATGTGTAGTACAGAGTTATGGATGTATTAATTGGAATACCACCTAATATCTACCACAAAAAAACTATAATTTCACATTTCATCAATGTAATTAATAAGGTTATCTACCATAATATATGTTTTGATAAATCTAGTTCCCATAGTTTGTACAAAATTTATTTGATACCAACTAAAATTAACCCACCTACAGTTTCCCAGAACTAGTGGTCACATTATTAAAATGAAATAAAATAAATGTGGATGCATCCAAATTAAAATAATTTTTTTATTAATCATGGTAATATATATACATACATGAAACTAAATTACATCTGAAAATATAACATACATTATTTATAATGTAAATATTTATTTTCTTTAAAATCATATAAGGATTCCAACATCTTATCCTGAGGAAAGGGAAAAAATAACGCTGAACATAGAATTTCAATAAGGGTTAGGCATAGTGATTTTTATATAACAATTAATTATTAAAAATCAATATGGAAAGGTAAATTAATGAAAAAATATTTCACATAATAAACATTTTTAATGAAGAATAATATGCAAAGAGGAAATAATGAAGAAATAATTCCATATATTTAATCCCATGATCAAGAAATCTATATATGAATATGAAAATAATTAGAATAATCACATCCAAATAAATAAAGAATTTCATATTTATTAAATTCATTATGGAAATCATTATAATATATTTTTCAATTTCTCGAGCCTAGACATCGTATAAAAATGGTTAAGGCCTCATCTATGTATTCATGTTATTTTATCTTATGAAACCTATAGATGAATCACAGGGCTATGAAAAGCTCCAAACATAACTTACCTATTTTATTGAATTCATCATATGAAGGGGTGAATAACAATTCATTGCATAATCAACAAAAAAATATGTGTATTGATAAACTAATATACAAAATTTAAATATTTCCCATAATTAATATTCTAATAAACCATCCTAAGAATGAGTGAGTTTTGTTTCATTATAAAATTACAATAGTTGATCGTGAATAAAATAAATTGTAGTTATTAATTTTGAATAGAAATATCAAAAAAAACATAATGAATAATTTTTTGTGGAAATTTCCCATTTCAATTTGAAATTCACATTAAGAAACACAATATTTATAGAATATATGGGAAAATATATTAAAATAATAAATGAAAGATGTAAAGGAATATTCAAATCTTAAATAAGTTTTGATGGTGGGATATTTCATTCATGTCAAGTGTTTTCAAACAATGAATCCTTTCCCATTTTTTAAATAATTTAAAAATTACCACATTTGGAAATTGAATCATATATTCGCATTAAATCACAATGTAAAAATTAAAATATCAGTAAAAATTTTATTAATAAATATGTCTAGAATAGTAATAAAATATAAAACAGTTTTATAGAAAATATGGTTATGGAAGAAAATGTTTCTTAGCCACGTATAAAAATAATGTTGGGTTTTTAGAATTATTTGGGGTTCGGAATTATTTAAATGAAGAAAATGAAAGTAAAAAATATAATTTTTTGAAATATATATAATATAAGAAAATATATTATGTTTATAATTGAAAAATAAAATAATTATTCTAGTGGAGGCATAATCATAAAAAATCACGAATAATGATGATATTGTGAGAGGAACCCTTACCACATTCATAACAATTGAATATTAATCCCCTTAAAAAAATAAAATATTTTATTATATTAAATATTATGTTAATAATGAAAATAATTATGAAGCATTTCAAAATAGGAATATATACCGCATATTAAATAAATTACATTCGTTATTATAAAATTTGACCCAATGAAGGATATTTGTGAAGAAATTATAAATAAGCAACATAACATTGATATGATTGTTAATTAATTATGTTATCATCTAACAAAATCCAATAAAAACATTTTGATTTTACACATTAAATACTCATATTTTATTCTATAAATAATCGTAGCATGAAATAATAAATAATGAAATAATATAACCCCATGAAAATAAACAATATGATAAAATCCCATATCTCATGTCAACCTTACCACATACGTTCTATATCTTATAGAACAAAAAATATGTTAATAATTTAATTTCATAAAAACTTTTTCATATTTACTATTCTTTTTAGTTTATTTATCAGAATTTTGTATTAAATTACCTAGTCAATTAATTTCTAATTGGACTTTTTGGCGATATTCAATATAAATTTTTAAAATGACATTGGATGGATGAATAAGTTAAAACAGTTAATTAACCCATCATATATAGAATAATAATATATAAATAAATACAATTTTTACTAAAAAATTATTCTTTCAAAACCATCCATGATATGTTGTTATTAAAAATGAACTACGTTGTAATCCTGGATATGGTAAGTCATATGTACATGTGAGTATGATTTCTATTTTAAACAAACATTATGGAAAGAATTTATGTATTATATTACCACTACTAGAAATGTGGGTTTTACCCATGGTTCTTTACCAACAATTTTCTTAAACCGTTGGTAATGATGGCCTAGGAAATACTATCCCAATGGTTCTAGTGAACCATTTGAAAAGGGTACCCCATTTCCAACGACTCCATAAAACCGTTGGCAAAGAGGTTCTCAAGTTACCCTTTCCCAACAGTTTCAGAAAACCATTGGGAAAGGCCACCCCTTTGCCAACGGTTCTGTCGAACCGTTGGGAAAGGGTACTCTGAACACCCATTTCCCAACAGTTTTTAAATACCGTTGGTAAAGCTTTTCACCAAATATAATTAGGCTGCTGCTCTCCCCCAGTCGCGACAGAACCCTAAAATCAATCTGGCGCTCAGCTCCTCTCTCGAACTCCCCCATTCGAACAGGTGAAAATCTATCTGAATCATCCCAAATCAGGTATTTTATTCTTTATAAAAATATTCTACCTTGTTTTTATTGTTATTTATCAAATATTTTAGTTTTATGTTTTGATTTTTATGTGATTTCACCCTGAAAAATAGGGAAATGAACGAATATTTTGTTAATTAATTAGTTTCCCATCGAATATCATTTGTGTTATATTGTCCATGAAAATTAATGGGGTAATGTAATAGAAGAACATGAATAAATTGTGGAAGTTGGGGTATGTTGCTTCTATGAGAGGTTTTATGTTGTGTTTCATTGTATACTGTAGGCTGTTGTATGGTGAGTGAGGTGACCAGTTTGGCTTGGTGATATCTGGGGTTGTAATGTGATGGTTAGTGGGCATGGATGTGACATGTGAAGTTGAGTGATAGTGATGATGTGTGGAGGTGTTGTGTCGTGTGGAGGTGTTGTGTGATGAGGTTGTGGTTTATGATGTGGTGAGGTGGTTTTGGTTGTGCGGTGGTTTGTTATGTGAAATATTTTTGTTGTGATATGTGGTTTTTTTGGTGAGATGGTTGGCCGATGTAACATAGAGATAATGGTTATTGTGAGATGGTGAGTTGTTGTGCGGTGGTTTTATTAGTTTCCTAGTTATCTATGGAATAAATTATGCTGTTAAAACAAAAAAACAAGATAGTAAATAAATGAGATGAAATAGAAATGGATGTGTGGTAAATGGATTTAATTAATTAATCATTAAATGACTGGACATTGTAAGTTTGAATGAAGTGGCTTATAAATGAAAGTGGGAAATGCTATGTGTCTTGTTTGGTGGTGGTGTGTTGTGTTGCATATAGTGGTGAAAGTGGTTGTTATGGTTTATGTGTTGTATGGTAGTAGTGAAGTGTGTGATTATGTAGTTAATGTGAACCCATAGGTTGGGTATTTTCTGATATCTATATATCATGTATTTTATGTTATTTCTACACATTCCCAACCAGAGTTGGATAAACTTACCCACGATCAGAGGTTTTGAGTTATGGGTATTTTTACTAATATCTAGGATGGTGGTTATATGGTTGGATAGATACCATGTATTCCCTACTCTTCCTTCATAAGTTATTGACATGTGTTTTTAGGCAAGATGTGTTGTGATTGTCCACGTGTCTTCAGGTGAGATGTACTACGATTTCCCTAGTGTTTTCAGGTGAGTTGCGATGTGAAAAGGCTATAATAAGATGTGGCATGTGGTTGGGGTCATGTAGGGTAAGAGGATGGGACAAGGTTTATGTTATTCATGTTCATGATACCCTACTAATATTGTTATGGGATGAGGCAAGTTGTGATGTTATAACACATTATGCTCTTGTTGGATTTACATTTTTTCAAAAACACATTAGTATGATTTATTTCAAATGTGTTGTTGATACCTTGATTATTTTCTTCCTTTATCATTTACGTAAATGTATTTTCTATTAATGTTTAATCCTATTAAATTGTTTATGACAAAATTACTTATATAAATTATTTTTACAGAATAGACAGAAGTTGGATGTACAAAACCAAACGGATCTCAAGCGATTTTCAAAACAATTTGGAAATCTTTATAGATTTTTCATTTCACAATGCTTTAGATAGTGGTCGCATACACTTCCAATGTTTCAATTGTCTTGGTAGACCTAGGTTGAGCCGTGAAGAAGTCAACTACCACATAACCAAAAATGATTTTCAGGAAAACTTCTTTGTGTGGTATCACAATGGGGAGAAAATAAAATCTCAAATTGTTGATGATCGAAATGAAAGGATCGGAATGGAAAAATTGTTAGATGATCAGTTTCCTTTTATTTGTCATCATGAAAAATAAAGGATTTCGACTCAAGAATACATCTATATGAGGAAAGATGATGCATCTAGTGACAATGATGATATTGATATGGTGAAAAAATTGAATGATGCTGCCACGACTTCAGTATATCGACAATGCGATAAAATGAAAAAGATGGAATTTTTAATCTGATTGTATCATGGGAAAACTATGTATGGGATTTCTAATAAATCAATCAATTACATTCTTACCCTCTTGAAGGATTTACTTCCAGATGATGCAGATATTCCCTGAAACCACTATATGGCATGGAAGTTAGTTGAGGAACATGTATTTTCAAGAAAAAAAATTCATGCTTGCCCAAATGATTGCAGTATATTCTCGGAGTAAACTGCTGAATGAAATGATTGTATAAAATGTGGCATATCCCGCTGTATGTCAAAATCTGATGGAATACCATCTCGTATTCCACAGAAAGTAATAGGGATCATTCCATTGATCCCCAGACTCCAGAATCTTTTTATGTCTGATTAAATATCAATAAAAATAGATGGCATGAAACAAAGAGAAAGAAGACTAATGATGAGTTGGTTCGTCCTGTAGATGGATTTTAATGGAAGATATTTGTTGCTCAACATCCTGATTTTGCAACTGAAGTGTGTAATGTGAGGTTTTGTCGTTCATGCGACGGTTTTAATCCTTTTGGGCAGATGCTTACTTTGCACAGTATATGGCCATTTTTTATACACATTTATAATCTTTCCCCATGGTTGTGAATGAAAAAACCATTCACTTTCATGAGTATACTCATATCTGGTCCTTTTGATACCAGCATTGATATTGATGTATACATGCAACCTTTAATAAAAGGGTTGAAACTTCTTTGGGATGTGGGTGTGCACACATACGTTGCATGTTCTAAAGACATATTTCAGATGCGTGCTACGATTATGTGGACAATCAATGATTTTATGTCTTATGCAATGATGTATCGATGGAGCACGAATGGAAAACTTTCATGTCCAATTTTTATGAAGAATACATGATCCAGAAGACTGAATCATCGATGTAGTTTCAGTTTTATGGGACATCGATGATTCTTGCCAAAGGATCATCCATATAAAATGAATCGTCGAAGATTTGATAATACCATAGATACCGATGATCCACCTCAGTATATGTCTAGAACTGGCGTGCCTAATGCATTGAATGATTTCAATTTTTCATTTGGGAAGGGGCAAAAGAAATCTGGAAAAAGAAAGATTGTTTCCACTGAAACCTGTTACAATTGGAAGAATATGGGTATCTTTTTTGATTTTCCTTATTGGTCAACCAATTTGTTATGTCATTACTTAGACATAATGCATATTGAAAAGAATATTTTCTAAATGTTGCTTTTAGTTCTTCTAAATGTTAAGGGGAAGACAGAAGATGATTTATGATCTCGGCATGACTTGGTGGATTGGGGCATCAGACCAGAATTTTATCCTTTGTGTATCCGTGAAAATAAATGTAAACTTCCATGTGCTTCTTATGTGATGACACATATGAAAAAAAACAATTCTGGATGTTTTTGAGACTATTAGAGTTCCTGATGGCTATTCAAGAAACATATCTAAATGGGTCAATAGAAGAGATTTGAAGCTAAAATATTTGATGACTAATGATTATCACGTTCTACTGCATGAGTTGCTTTCAATATAAATCTGTCATCTTTTGTCCAATAATGAAAGGTTGGTTGTTATTCAGTTGTTCTATATGTTTAGATATCTTTGTGCTAAGAAGTTTTCCAAGACTTTCTTGCAAAAAATGTTTACAAATGCCCCATTAATTTTGTGTGAATTGGGGAAAATATTTCCTCCATCATTTTTCACATGCATGATGCATCTGACTGTCCATATTCCCACTTAAATACTTCTCAGAGGACCTTTTTCTTTTTTTTGGATGTATCCAACTGAAAGAAATATGTTCAAATTAATGTCTTATGTCTGAAACAGAAATCATCTCGAAGGCTCTATAGTGAATGGTTACTTGGCTCAAGAATGTATGGATTTCTACTCGATATATTTGTCTGATCTTACTACACGATTGAACAGACCAATGAGAAATCAAGAAGCACATTATGAGAAAATTGAACCCAGTATTCCATCACTTCCTCAAACAGGAGGAATTCCTGGATCATATACATGGAAGACATTAAGCCATGAAGAGCGGTAGATGGCACATCACACAGTTTTGTTCAACATTGATTTGTTCGATGACTATATTAGGTAACTAAATTGATTATGTATATCTTACATATATATCTATTAAACTATTAATATTTTTTATCTACAGGGAACATAAAACAATGATAAATACGAAGCATCGTTCTATATCTTTGAGAAGGAGAGAGACTTTTCATAGAAAAGATTTTTCTGCTTTGTTAAAATTGAAGGTAAAAATATTAATGTTTAAAATAATTATATCAATATTTATTTATGTTTAATATTCATTTATATTGCAGGTATCGAGTTTGTCTGATAAATCTATCTATGAGGAAATAATATCTTTTTATTTTGGTCCCAATATCGTGGTTCGTGACTGTAAATCAATTGTTATCAATGGGTACAAATTTATTGTCACTAAATGAGCAACGAACATGAGAACACGACATGATGGTGTTATGGTTACTAGCACAACAGATTGTTATGCCATTACATTAGATAGTAGACCACGATTTGAAAATGTGGGTTATTATGGAGATGTTGATAAAATAATAATATTGTATTATTACTCTCATGGATGAGTCACAATGATAAAATTCCATTGGTTTGATTCGATGACAAGACATGGAACATTTATTGATGATTGTGGATTTTGGGTAAAAAATATGACTCACATCCTTGCTACTGAAGAACCATATGTGTTGGAATCAATGGAAAAACAAGTTTTTTATATGAAAGACCAACTTTGACCTGAATTTGGTGTCATTGTTGAAGTAATTACAAGAAATATTTTTGATGATGGTGATGATTGAATTGACACTGTCCCTAGTGCCATTGAAACCAATCCATTTATTTCTTTTGATGACACCAATTGCTCAATTGTTAGAGTTGATTGTGAACCTGATGTTGTGGTTTACAATATATATAATCATTCATCCATGTTCTCATTTCATTTGGTTTACCTCAAATTGGGTTGTTAAGGTTGGTAATATTCTAATTGATTTAGTATTTATCACAAATATGTTTTAGCTGACTTGACCATTATGTGAATTTTCAATGTTTACTGGTTGCAATTTTATTTGAATTTCATTTTCTAATTTGGAATTGAACTGTATTCAAACATAGTCAAACAATATTTCTAACTTGGTGAACATTAAAACTTTTATGATTTATTAAATCTGTTCAACTCTTATAAAACAATTGATAGATAAATTACCAATGAACCCCCCTATTCCCTCATATATTTAGTTTTTTTGGGTTACACATCAGTTTCGTTTTTATAATTAATTACATATTTGTTTTCAAAAGCAGTAAATGTGCCAATTGAAGTGAGATGAAGGAAAAAATGACGGAGAACAATCGTCGAATGACAGAGTTGGGAATTCCGTCATTAGTGCCTGTAGTGAGTACTTTATTTCAAATTGATATATTCAAAGAATATATAATGTCATGTGATTAATTTTTTTGTAATAATTTTTGTAGAATCCACCTATATGTCGACAGTTATTCGACGAGGAGCCTTGTACTGGTCCTAGTACTCATGCTAGTGGTATGAGGAGGGTTCATATCAGAGGTGGACGAGCTGCTGCGTGTACCCGACTAGACCTTGACCCTCCCACTGACATGTCATCCTTCCCACATTCTGATCCTGGTGTGTCATTAGGGACACATGAGATATTTGGGCCTCCCATGTTTACGCTACCTTCTTCATCTTCTAGCCCATCATTTTCACATCCCATGATGATTCCCACTCCCCAATCAGAATCTGGTCAGACAGTTGTCCCATCTTCTTTTCCTTCTACTTCTGTCTCTCTGAGCTTCTATATTCCATCATCATCGACACCTGTTCGACCAATGTGTGTTCCATCAATTTCTGTGGATCCAGCAGCGCTCAGGGGTCACACCGACATAGGTATATTTATAGAACCCTAACAAATTTTTATAGCAATATTAATTTTGATTATAACATGTTTTGATAAAATACTTTTTTTCATTCATGATAGATACATATACTGATAGGAGGCATGGGCGGGGGAATACATGAATTCGTTCGGTGTGGAACCTTCACACACATGTTATGGTGGATTATAATGAAGTAATCCAAATGGTTGAGAAAACAGGGCAGCAATGTTAGAGTTTTTTTGCGACACTTGTCAAATACTCCGACATCATTCCCATCAGCCCGCTATCACGGAGACATTTTCCACATGAGGTCAAGGATAGATCTTGGGCATAGATATGGGTAAAAAATATGTTCTATTTAATTCCATGAATTATTTTTGTATTTATATGAATTAATATTTTGATGTCATCTTCAATTTAATTTTCCCGATGGTGAGGGTGCTCGATCAGAACGTCTAAAGGATTTAGGCGAGCTTTGGAGAGCCTACAAGAATGAGTTGTATATTGGCTGGGTTTCTAGAGTTGCCACTGAGTGAGAAGCGGTATAAGTGGTGGATGATTGTCCTATAGACCAGTATCGTCAGATGATTACTCATTGGATGAGTAATCAGTTTAAGGAATTAATTACATTTGAGGTATTTAAATAATAACATTCATTTTATTCATTAATACTATCTATTTCATTTTATAATTTTATTTAGGAATCATCTGAAAAAATAAAAAGAACATTGATGCAAAAAAATACCTCCACACACTAGGACACACTACGATTCCTGGTCATGAGAGGAAGCAGGTATGACAATTGTTTATAAGTTTTCTTTATGACATAAACTTACTATTGTTTCCTCAATTATTTAATATTTTGATAAAGTTTTCATAAAACATTAGTTTTCAATGTCATTGTAGAGTCAAATACAAAATATTGAAGGACGGGTGCCTCGATCCAAACAGTTTTTCTCGAGTAGATAGAAAAAGGATGGAAGTGTCGTTAACTAAGGGACTCAATAGCAGATTGTAAGTTTTAATCTGTTGAATTTATATTTTAATATCTATTTTTAACTTAATGATATATTTATATTTGGAAAAGGATACTTTATAAGTGCTTGATGCCCAAGAACCAGACAATTTTGGGCCAATAGATCACTTACATTAGGTGTTGGGAGAGGAGCATCCTGGCAGTGTATGCTGCCGAATTAGGATATCTCCGACGAGGTATGGGCCCTCCTCAGGTATGAGCTGTAGTGCCACTGAGCTACAGCAAGTTAGGGCATAGGTAGAACAGGGTGAGAAAATGGCCATAGAGACGGCATAACGGTCTGCTAGGGAAAACAGTGCGTTTATGAAATTTATTAAAGTTCTACGTCCAACACTTCCAGTAGAGGCCAACCTAGATTTTGATTAATATATGTCTTCGATAATTTCTAAATATAGTCCACCAGGTGGCAGTTCTAGTGGTGGTCAGTATGATCTCTATCTTGACGATGATGATGGAGAGGAGTCTGATGTAGAAGATGAGGGAGAGGAGGAGGGCGAGGCGGGTGGCGAGGGCGAGGAGGAGGGTGGGGGCGAGGACATGGGCGCTGAGGAGGGAGAGGACGATGATGGGGACGAGGAAGAGGGTGATGATGATGGTGATGATGGTGATGGTGATGTGGGAAAAATTGATCCATTAAATTTTGACTAATATTACTGATATTTGATATTTAATCTATTCTAGTTGTTGGTTTTATCTAGACTCATTGTATAGTATTGGAGTTGAGTTATTTTTATATATTATCTGTTTTTATGTATGTTGTTTTCTTTTAGTGGTTGTGTGTTTGAGAACCCCCCTCCTTCCTGGACCCTGAAAAATCCCCAACCATCCTCCTTGGACCCCGGTCAGACCTCAGGATAGCCCCCCAGACAACCCCCCACCATCCTCCCTGGTCCCCAGACAGCCCCTCGGACAGCCCCCAGACAAACCCCCGAATAGCCCCCCGAAAAGCCCCCCCACCCTCCTACATAGACCCCGTACAGCCCCCAGACAACCCTCCCTCCCACCCTCCTCCTTGGACCCTGGAAAATCCCCTGAACACCTCTCGGACAACCCCCCACACAGCCCCCCCCCCACCACCATCCTTGGTCCCCGGACAGCCCCCTGAAAACCCACCGGACAGCCCCTCGGATAACCCCCCCACCCTCCTTGATTTAATTTACTACTAGAAAATCTATAATATATATTTTATTAATTATCATAATGATAATAAATTTAAATCACGTTTACACATCTAATCAATAACATAGATTCTTGGTATGTTATAAAAGGGATGTATTCATTGGGCATGACATTGTTAGCTCTGAAATGTTTCATAGCATGATAAAATAAATTATATTCCACAATAAGAATGATAAAAAAATATTCTATATGAATATCAACAAGATTTTAACTTAATACCATTCCAGTAATAAACACATGAGGATTCTCATAAATCAGGTTTACCTTAATATTTCCACAAGGATTTTTAGTAAAAGTTTTATCTTCTATTAATTTTCTAATATTCTCATTTTAAATGTAAATGCTTCATAAATAAATTAATTTAATGACCCATAGTGAAATAGTGTATTTGAATAATGTGAACAAACAACTAGCATACCACTCTAACTGTGTCACTTTTGTTTAAAATGGACATGATTATAAGTGAAAAGAAAAACTATCATACGGAAAACCGACAAAACGAATAATGATTCTTTTGATAATTTATCACAACGATCCATGGGTCATATGTGACGTGTACGAGCCATCCCGGGCTCAATCCGAGGCATGGTGTGGCCGGGATTAGTCTAAGTGGCTCCCATTTGTTTAAAATGGACAACATTTTAAGTACATATGGAAAACTGACCAAACGCATTCGGTTTTCGTTGAAACATTAGAAGAACGATCCATGGGTCATCTGTGACGTGTATGAATCAACCCCGCCTCAATCAGAGACATTGTGTGGCAGACACCACTAAAAGTGTATGTATTTTTTTTCAAAAGGATATCCTTTTAATTGAAAAACATCAACTGGAATACGGAAAACCAACCAAACACATTTTTATTGTGTCGATACTTTATCACAATGATCCATGGGTCATATATGACGTGTAAGAGTCAACCCCGCCTCAATCCGAGGTACGGCGTGGCCGAAACCATTCACAGTGTCTCTCTTTTGTTTAAAATGGACAGGATTATAAGTGAAAAGATCAACTGACATACGAAAAACTGACCAAACGCATTTGGATTCTGTTGATAATTTACCAAAAAGATCCATGGGTCATATGTGACGTGTATGAGTCGACCCCACCATAATCTGAGGCATGGTGTGGCCGAGATCACTCTAAGTGGCTCTCTGTTGTTTAAAATGGACATCATTTTAAGTACATAGGGAAAACTAAACAAACGTATTCTGATTGTGTTAATACTTTATCACAATAATCCATGGGTCATATGTGACGTGTATGAATCAACCATGACTCAATTAGAGAATCGGTGTGTCCAGAACCACTCAAAGTGTCTGTCTTTTGATTCAAAATGACATCATTTTAAGTGAAAAACATCAACTGGCATACGAAAAACCGACCAAACGCCTTAGGATTGTGTCGATACATTAGTAGAATGATCCATGGGTCATATGTGACGTGTACGAGTTAACCTTTCCTCGATATGAGGCACGGTGTGGCCGACCTCTTTCACAATGTCTCTCTTTTGTTTAAAATGGACAAGATTATAAGTGAAAAGAACAACTGACATACGAAAAACCAACCAAATGCATTCGGATTCAGTTGATAATTTATCACAATTATTCATGGGTCATATGTGACATGTACGAGTCAACCCCTCCTTAATACGAGGCACAGTGTGGCCGGGATCACTCTAAGTGGACCTTTTTTGTTTAAAATGGAAAACATTTTAAGTACATACGGAAAACTGACAAAAAGGATTATGATTGTGTCGATACTTTAGCACAAAGATACATGGGTTATATGTGATGTGTATGAATTAACCCAGCCTCAATTGGAGACATGGTATAGCCGTCTCCACTCAAAGTGTATGTCTTTTGTTTCAAAAGGACATCATTTTAAGTGAAAAACATGAACTGGCATACGAAAAACCAACCAAACACATTTGGATTGTGTCGATAAATTAGAACAACGATCCATGGGTCATATGTGACGTGTAAGAGTCAACCCCTCCTCAATCCGAGGCATGGTGTGGCCGACACCACTCACAATATCTCTCTTTTGTTTAAAATGGACAGGATTATAAGTGAAAATAACAACTGACATACGAAAAACCGACCAAACGCATTCGAATTCTGTTCATAATTTATCAGAACGATCCATGGGTCATATGTGACGTTTTCGAGTCAACCCAGCCTCAATCCGAGGCATGATGTGGCCGGGATCACTCTAAGTGGCTCTCTTTTGTTTAAAATGGACAACATTTTAAGTACATATGGAAAACTGATTTAACGAATTCCGATTGTGTTGATACTTTATCACAACGATCCACGGGTAATATTTGACGTGTATGAATCAAACCCACCTCAATTAGAGACACGGTGTGGCCGACACCACTCAAAGTGCCTGTCTTTTGTTTCAAAATGACATCATTTTAAGTGAAAAACATCAACTGGCATACAGAAAACCAACCAAACACATTCGGATTGTGTCGATACTTTAGAACAACGATCCATGTGTTATATGTGATTTGTACGAGTCAACCCCGCCACAATACGAGGCACGATGTGGACAAAAACATTCACTTTGTCTCTATTTTGTTTAAAATGGACAGGATTATAAGTGAAAAGAACAACTAACATACGAAAAACCAACCAAACACATTCGGATTATTTTGATAATTTATCACAAAGATCAATGGGTTAAATGTGACGTGTACGATTCAACCCTACCTTAATCTGAGGCACAGTGTAGATGTATTCACTCTATGTGGCTCTCTTTTGTTTAAAATGGACAACAATTTATGTACATATGGAAAACTGACCAAACGGATTTTGATTGTATTTATAAATTATCACAAAGATCCATGGGGCATATTCAATGTGTATGAATCAACACCGCCTCAATCGGAGACGTGGTGTGGTCGGAAGCACTCAAAGTGACTATCTTTTGTTTCAAAATGACATTATTTTAATTGAAAAACATTAACTGGCAAACGGAAAACTGACCAAACGCATTCGAACTGTGTCGATACTTTAGCACAACAATCCATTGGTCATATATGATGTGTACGAGTCAACCCCGCCTCAATCAGAGATGTTGTATGGTTCACACCACTCAAAGTGTCTGTCTTTTGTTTCAAAAGGACATCATTTTAAGTGAAAAAACATCACCTAGCATACGGAAAACGGACCAAACACATTCAGATTGTGTCAATACATTACCAAAATTATCTATGGGTCATATGTGACATATACAAGTCAACCTCGCCTTAATCTGAGGCACGGTGTGGCCGAGATCACTCTAAGTGTCTCTGGTTTGTTTAAAATGGACAACATTTTTAGTAAATATGGAAAACTGACCAAACGGATTCTGATTGTGTTGATACATTAGCACAACGATCCATGGGTATTATTTTACATGTATGAATCAACCCTGCCTCAATCGGAGATGCAGTGCGGCCCGCACCACTCAAAGTGTCTGTCTTTTATTTCTAAAGGACATCATTTTAAGTGAAAAACATCAACTGGAATACAGAAAACTGACCAAACACATTTGGATTGTGTAGATACTCTAGTACAATGATCTATGGGTTATATCTGACATGTAAGAGTCAACCTCTCCTCAATCCGAGGTGTGGTGTGGCTGACATCATTAAAAGTGTCTCTCTTTTGTTTGAAATGGACAGGATTATAAGTGAAAAGAACAAATGACATACGAAAAACTGACCAAATGCATTCGTATTCTGTTGATGATTTATCACAACGATCCATGGGTCATATGTGATGTGTACGAGTCAACCACCACTTAATCTGAGGCATAGTGTGGCTGGAATCACTATAAGGGGCTCTCTTTTGTTTAAAATGGACAAAATTTTTTGTACATACGGAAAGCTTCCCAAACACATTCGGATTGTGTCAATACATTAGCCCAACAATCCCTTGGTCATATGTGACGTTTATGGTTCAACCCCGCCTCAATACGAGATGCGGTGTAGCCAACACCACTCTAATTGTGTCTCTTTTGTTTAAAATGGACAGGATTATAAGTGAAAAGAACAACTAGTATACGGAAAACCGACCAAACGCATTTGAAATTTGTTAATGATTTAGGACAACGATCCATGGGTCATATGTGACGTGTATGAGTCAACCCCACCTTAATCCGAGGCATGGTGTGGCCGGGATCACTCTATGTATCTCTCTTTTGTTTAAAATGGACAACAGTTTAAGTACAAATAGAAAACCTACCAAACGCATTCGGTTTCCATTGAAACATTAAGAGAATGTTCTATGGGTCATATGAGACGTGTACGAATCAAACCTCCCACAATATGAGAGGCAGTGTGGCCGGAACCACTCAAAATGACTATCTTTTGTTTCAAAAGGACATCATTTTAAGTGAAAAACATCAGTTGGGAAACAGAAAACTAACCAAACGCATTCAGATTTAGTTGATACATTAGGAAGATGATTAATGGGTCATTTTAGACAAGTATGAGTCAACCCCATTTAAATCCGAGACGCGGTGTGGCCGGAACCACTCTAACTATGTCTCTTTTGTTTAAAATGGACAGGAATATAAGTGAAAAGAACATCTTGCATACGGAAAACTGACCAAACCCATTCTGAATATGTTGATAAATTTTCACAATGATCAATGAGTCATATGTGACTTGTACATTCCAACCCAGGCTCAATCCGAGTCGCGGTGTGGCCGAGATCAGTCTAAGTGTCTCTCTTTTGTTTAAAATGGACAACATTTTATGTACATATGGAAAAATGACCAAACGCATTCAGTTTCCATTGAAACATTAGGAGAACTAACCATGGGTTATTTGTGAAATGTATGAGTCAACTTCGTTTCAATCTGAGGTGCAGTGTGGCTGAAACCTCTCAAAGTGTCTCTCTTTTGATTAAAATTGAGTTCATTTAAAGTGAAAAAAACAACTAACATACGAAAAACTGACCAAATGGATTTTGATTGTGTTGGTACTCTAGCACAACATTGCATGGTTCATATGTGACGTGTACGAGTCAACCACGCCTCAATCCGTGATGTAGTGTGGCTGAAACCATTTATAGTGTCTCTCTTTTGATTTAAATGGACATCATTTTAAGTGAAAACAACAACTGACATACGAAAAACTGACCAAATGCATTCGAAATGTGTTGATGCTTTAGGAAAACGATCCATGGGTCATATGTGATGTGTATGAGTCAACCCCGCCTTAATCTGAGGCATGGTGTGTCCGGGATCACTCTAAGTGGCTATCTTTTGTTTAAAATGGACAATGTTTTAAGTACATATGGAAAACCAACAAAATGCATTCGGTTTCCATTAAAACATTACGAGAATGATCCATGGGTCATATGTGAAGTGTAAAAAACAACCCCACCTCAATATGATATGTGGTGTTGCTGGAACCAGTCAAAGTGTCTGTCTTTTGTTTAAAATTGACTTCATTTTATGTGAAAACAACAACTAGCATACGAAAAACCAGCCAAACATATTCTAATTATGTCGATACTCTAGCACAATGATTCATGTGTCATATGTGATGTGTACGAGTCAACCCGTCCTCAATCCGAGACATGGTGTGGCCGACACCATTCATAGTGTCTCTCTTTTGTTTAAAATGGGCATCCTTTTAAATAAAACAACAACTGACATAATAAAAACTGACCAAATTCATTCTAAATGTGTTGATGCTTTAGGAAAATGATCCATGGGTTATATATGATGTGTACGAGTCAACCCCGCCTTAATCTGAGGCACGGTGTGTCTGGGATCACTCTAAGTGGGTCACTTTTGTTTAAAATGGACAACATTTGAAGTACATACGGAAAACCGACCAAACGCATTCGGTTTCCATTGAAACATAAGAAGAACGATCCATGGGTCATATGTGATGTGTAAATTAACAAACCCACCTCAATCTGAGATGTGGTGTGGCCGACACCAGTCAAAGTGTCTATCTTTTGTTTAAAATTGACTTCATTTTAAGTGAAAACAACAACTAGAATACAGAAAAACGACCAAACAGATTCTAATTGTGTCGATACTCTATCACAATGATCCATGGGTCATATGTGACATGTATGAGTCAACCCCACCTCAATCCAAGACACGGTGTGGCCGACACCATTCATAGTGTCTCTCTTTTGTTTAAAATGGACATCATTTTAACTGAAAACAAAAACTGACATACGAAAAACTGACCAAATGTGTTCAAAATTTGTCGATGCTTTAGGACAATGATCTATGGGTCATATGTGATTTGTACGAGTCAACCCCACCTTAATCCGAGGCATGGTGTGGCCGAGATCACTCTATGTGGTTCTCTTTTTTTTTAAAATGGACAACATTTTAAGTACATACGTAAAATCGACCGAATGAATTCGGTTTCCAATGAAACTTTAGGAGGACGATCCATGGGTCATATGTGACGTGTACGAATCAACCCCGCCTCAATATGAGATTTGGTGTGGATGGAACCACTCAATGTTTCTATCTTTTGTTTCAAAAGGTCATCATTTTATGTGAAAAACATCAAATGGAATATGGAAAACCGATCAAACGCTTTCAGAATATGTTGATACTTTAGGACAATGATCGATGTGTAATTTGTGATGTGTACGAGTTAACATCGCCTCAATCCAAGGAACGATGTGGCCAGTATCACTCCATGTGTATGTATTTTGTTTAAAATGGACATAATTTTAGGTAAAAATATTTGGTATACAAAAAACCAATCAAATTATGAATTGAATTTCAAATTCCACATATAATTGTCATCTAAATTTTAAATTGAATTCTAAATCAAATATGTATGTTTATGAATTCTAATATAATTATGGATGTGTATAGTTCCATGATGAATTATATGTTAAATGTGTATGAATTTGTTCTCTATATGTATCTATTAGTTGGTTATTTCAGGTACAATAATTGTACATGTATGTGTTAGTTTTTTGCAGGTACAATAATTGGATTGAAAATGAGAGGGAATGCACAAAATGAGGCCTGCTGTGCAAATTGCAGAGCTACTGTGAACATTGCAGGCTGCTATGGAATTTTCATAGCATAGGCTATACCAAAGGTTTCAAACCGTTGGTATAGAATCTCTGATTCTTTTTTTACCAATGGTTCAATTAACCATTGGTAAAAAACATTTCCCAACAGTTTGGAAACCGTTTGGAAAGATGAGAGTGTTTGGGCTTTCCAAACGGTTCATGCCAAACCGTTGGAAAAAACTATCCCAACAGTTTGGACCAACCATTGGGATAGGTTATTTTTTCCCCACCATATCCCAAAAGATCATTGTAAACCATTGGGAAGAGCTTTCCCAACGGCTTACTTCCTTAAGGTTTGCAGAACAATTGGTATAACATATACCAACAGTTCTGCAGCCTTTCCCAACAGTTTAGAACCATTGGGAAAGACTATATTTCTAGTAGATTACTATTCTATAATGATTAATATATAATAAATACCATATAATATATTTAAATAAAACTAAATATGTCATCCATTTGTTTTTTCTATGTAAAATGAGTCACATCTATTTGTGGAGGTGGAAGCCCATATATTATCCTGAAAGACATTAAAATTTTTTCTATGAAGCTTCCTTTATAAGATTTCAAGTTTATTTTCGATGAAATTCATTTCTTTTAATATTTAAAAACATTTTGAGAAAATGAAATGTTACAAAATAAGAAATGATATTTTCCTCAACATTTGATTTAAAGTGTTTTATAAAAAATTATTTTTCCCTATAAGATGAAATTATTTAGTAAGGATATGTTTCATGATTATTATACCTATTATTCATATGTTCTTATTGTTTTTATGAAATTTATGAAATCCACTTTTTTCCTAGATTATGTTATAATGGAATGATTTTAAAGAAACCAATTTTATTTATTTGGTTATATATTAATTAATGATTTAGATTTTTGTGGAGAATATAAGAATTATTTCATTATGATATGGGTCATACGTATATCTATCACTAATGTATTGAGTAAATATTTATATATCATGAGAATGAATGGAATGGAACAACAAGTAAATATGGTTATGTAATCTGGGGTTGGAATAGTATGTAAGTCTGGTTCGGTAATACAAGGTTGGGAAGAAGAGTGAGATTGAGTCAATAAAAGACTTTTTACACTATTTTGGTCTTGGAATTTAGACTTAGCTGATATTGAATGGATTTTAATTCATATGATTTTTTTCATAATTTCATGTTTAATGTAAATTTTATTTTCTCATGGATTATGTTCCATTATGATTTATGTCTTATGAACTACTATGAATTATTTCAAGACTCGTTATTTTTATATATGTTATACGTGGTATGATTTTAAAATGTTATGTTCATCTTTTTACATTCATATGTTCAAGTTTTGTTTGATATTTTTTATTTTTACCCTTACATAGAATTTGAAATCACAATTTTCATTCATTTTCTTTTCCCTAGGATATAATGAATGATTTTAGGCAGATAAATGAATAGTGTGGTTCATTATTGGAGATGTTGAAGATTATTCCCCAATTAGAATAATGTATTTCTTGTTTAAAAAGTCGCTAAATGAATACAATCTTTAGGCATCTGTATGTATAATATATTTAGTATTCTACAAATAAAATTTATGTAGTGTCAATGTATTTCAATCTCTGTTTTATATTGATACTACCACAGTGAGGGTTAAGTCACAAATATTAATCTATGATGTAAAAAAATTTAGTGAGATCCCTAGATATTTTTCTAAGG
This sequence comes from Viscum album, assembly GCA_963277665.1. Taxonomy (NCBI): domain Eukaryota; kingdom Viridiplantae; phylum Streptophyta; class Magnoliopsida; order Santalales; family Viscaceae; genus Viscum; species Viscum album. The sequence goes on from OY728141.1 coordinate 1,255,918,285, forward strand.
ATATGACATGTTATTTCCTAAGGATAATTCTATATATATGAAACAATCCAAGAGTTTTTATGATAATCATGAATAACCTTGTATTAGCCATATGATATCAAAAATTGAAATATTATTTGTAATTTAACTTAATTATGTTCTTTTAATCTCGAGTATATATTTGTTACACTTTTCTTTCTGGTATTAACCAATATCTAGAACTATATATAGCATATTTAACATTAAATATTTCTATTTGGAATGTATGGGAGTTATGAACACTAATTTCCTATTTAGAAATATCGAAAAATTGAATCAAGAAGTTTGTATGAGTATTTTTTATACTACTAAGGATAATGATATAGTAAATGACATGTAAAAGGTATGGGATGTTCTAGCATTATTTTTTAATTAAACCAAAGAATCATTGTTATATTATGGTTTTGGAACCTTAATACATTACTGATATTTTTGGAAAGACTAAAATTATGGATCCTCAGTAATGGTTTATGAAAATAGTTGGTAGATTGAAGAATTAAAATATTTTGTTATTTGAATCTTTAAATAAATAAGTGTTTTAATTAGATTTTATCATTAATGATTTTAAAGGATATGTTTAATAGTTCTATAGACAAAAAGAAGTTTTTTATTGGTTTGGGTGACATACTTGGATAACTCATGATTAAGAGAATGATATCCCTTAATATAACACTTATGTTAATATAGTGAAATTTTTATGAAGATATGTTGGATTTGAATAGGAAAATTGGATGATTCAAGTATGTTGGTGAAAAATTATAGACATGTGGTCAAGAGGGTTATGTAATCATTGATGATATATAAAATTTTCGGGACATAATGAATATATCTGATAATTTTTGGAATAAAGAAACATTTATGTTTTCAATATAGATAATTCGTAGTTCTGGTTATTACAATTACTCAAGAGAATTCGAGATTATGGTCATAACATGTTTGTAATATAACCCAATAGAGATACCATTGGATATATAGGGGATAAATGTTAATACGATTTAGTGTACCTATTTCTAATGTTTTGTATTTTCAAATTTCAGAAGTATTTTATGGTTATCCATTTATGGATAGTATAATTTAAACATTGGATGATGTTTTTATTATCTCAATTTAGGAGGAATTATTTAAATTAGATAACATATTATAACATTTTGGTTGTGGTAATTGTATATGAAATGAACTACCAATCTATTTATGGATATCATTATCTTTTAACACTTATGTAATAATAATTCCATTTTCATTTCTATGAATAATAACTGGAGGGGAAATTGATCATGGGAGAACCAACTATGATATTGTAATGAAAAAAAGTACATATAAAATCTCCTAAAAATCATTCAACATTAGTAGAATGGGGTCATGGGGTAAAACAGTGTCTTATTATCATAATGGTTTGTGATATCAATGAACTCTTTCACACTTCTTTATTTTATATCTCTGTGATTGTTAACAATCACTAGATCAAAATATTTCTGGTGATCTACAATTTTTACTAATCTCTATGATTATTTATGCTTTTCCACCATTCCCAATCATTTCGTATCCTACATAAAGACCTGATTATGAATTTCTTTGGGTAAATGTCACTTCCAAAATTCTAATTTTTAACGGATGTTTTAGACCCTGCTTTTATGATGTGGGTTTTATTTAAATAATGTTTCACATATAAAATAATATAACCACATTGATGAATTTAAAAGGAGAAATTAATTTTTATGGGTATAGAATTTTACACCCAAATAGATTTATTAGATAGTTTTCTAATTTCTTTGATATCATGTGTTGTACGCTACACCTTCATAATCTTTTGCTATACACATGTCACGACCCGTCCTCGGGGCCCGTGCCGTGACTACCCCAAGCCCGCCTTCCATAGGCCAGGGGCTGGCGACTAGCACCAAGGCGTAAAATCCCAGTAAACAGGGAAGGCATTGCCTTTATAAGTAACAACCACACAGAGTCAGCAAGCGGAAAGTAAGTGCAGAAAAGTAAAGGGGCCGGAAATACAAGCCCAACTGTAAAGTACAACTGAAAAGTAATGTACAGCAACTGAAGAAAAGACGGCGGCCTCGTGTCGTCCACTGGCAATCCCACCTGAAGGGTGGGTACAGATAGCCTCCAGGCTCCTCGGGTCCCACGTCCGCTCCGAGTACGTTCCGCCCAATGGTCCACCTCCAGGTACCGTCCTGCTCCACGCCCAACCGTGATCAGCGCTGTCCGTCGTCTGCAACCAACACAACAAGGTGCGGGCATAGCCCGTGCAGGGGTGAGTACAAGCTACTCAGTAAGGACCCCGAGACCCCCGAAGGTCTCCCGAAATCCACAAAGGATATAGTACAAAAGAAAGATGCAATCACGAAGTAACATCTGACTCGACTTAGGTATATGCCCATACATATACCTAAGTCCCCATTTCTAGCTCTGCTCACGAGCTCGAGAACAACTCAATCCACAAAGGAAAGCAAGACTCAAATCCACAAGGAGAGTAAACAGTAAATCCACTTAGGATAGTTCAACACAATCCACATAGGAGAGTAACATAAGATTCAGCTCAACCAGGTATACTTTTTCAGATGACGTCAAAGACGATCACTGATCCGTCTAAGTCGTCGGACCCACGAAGGATCGATAGGTACTGACCCCCGCAAAAGACCCACGTAGGATCGGGCTCACACAGAACCTGTAGGCAGTGGCTCACACAGAACCGGCAGTAAGGACCCACGTAGGATCGGGCTCACACAGAACCTGTAGGCACTGATCCACATGGGATCGCTGAGTGCAGTAGTCGACGCAGTCCACTGAGGATCTCTGCACCGTCGTCGCCGCAGTCCACGAAGGATCTCTGCTCTGCCGTCGTCGCAGTCCACGGAGGATCTCTGCTCTGTCGTCGTCGCAGTCCACGAAGGATCTCTGCTCTGTCGTCGAAGTCACAGCCAGCGCTAGGGTTCCCGCACATAGCGAGCTCGTTTAGGAGGGTCCGCTCCACGAGCCGAGAGGCTGATATATCAACTGACACGTAGTCCGAAGTTGATGTATCCAAAAGTTCCGTATCGACAACAGGATCTCAACGCAACAGACGGCGCGTCAATCGGACGCCCGGTCTGAGAGTTATTGGCATTTTCGTCCCAGGGGCCCGGTTGGTTTTTTGGGCAAAACCGACCTGACCGTACTCCGCCTGTATCCGATCCTCGGGCGGAGTTCGCCAAAAGTTCCGTCTCACTTAGAGGAAACTACCACAGCTGACGGTACGTCGTTCGGACGTCCGTAGCTCAAGTTATGAGTGTTTCTGCTCCGAGGGCCCGGTTGGTTTCGTGTACGAACCAACCCGGCCGAACCCAAAGTCTTCCGAAACCTTGAGTATAATATACCGAAACGACCGTCTCGATCCAAGGATCGTGTATCCGCTGACGGTTCGTCAATCGGAGGTCCCAGGCCCAAGATATGGGCGAAAGACCGAAGAGGGCCCGAAACGGGGGTTCCGGGCCCGGGGCGACCCGGCCCGAACCCCCCCCTGGGGTCGGCCCGAACCGGCCCGAACCGGCTCGGCCGGGTCCGGTCCGGCCTGGGCGCGGCCCGGCCGACCGGACCGGCCGGCTCGGCTTCGGCCGAGCGGCCGAGCAGGCCGCCGCCGCGGGTTTGACCCGCGGCATTTGGAGAAACGCGGCCCCCGCGGGGGGGCCGCCTGTCACGCGGACGCGGCCGGGCCGCCGCGTCCGTTCCCGGTTCCGCGCGGCCGCGGAACCGGCCGCCTCCGCCGCGGCTTCAGCCGCGGCGGAAGATCTCCACGGCGGCGCGCCGGGCGCCGCCGCCGCCGCCTTCCGCGGGCCGCCGGAGATGCTCCGGTGGCCCGATTCCTTTCCCGTCTGCGCCGTTGCTCCTCCCGGGGGACGATCTTCACTGCGGAAACAACAGATTGCCCTTGCCGCACGGTTCGTCGTCGTCCGCCAAATCCGCACAAAAAGGGAAGATCGGCGGAGGGTTGCCGGGTCTTGTTCGTTAGACCCGCTCCCTCCGCGTTAATCATAAACAACGGGAGAAAAGAATAAGATGATCAACACATGATCCAACAATTTTATTTAAAGATAAAATTGTTCGCTTGAACCGGCTTTTTAAATTTTCAAGAACGTTCACGAGAAAATTTTAAAAGGGGTAACTTTTCCAAAATAAATCCCTACCTCGAAGTCGTCGTCGGACGAGAGGTCGTCGCGGAAGAAGGAGATCGTCGCGTCGTCGCGGTATCCGGCGTCGCGTCGCCAATCTCCGGATCAAGAACAAACATATTTAATTAATTAAATCCGTTGTTATTGAAATTAAGAAGGGAGAATTTAGAAGTTTCGATTCTCACCTTTAACCGCCGATCGCAGGTTCGCCGCGGAAGAAGAGGCACCGAAGAAGAAGAAGAAGAAGGTCGCGGAAAAGCTGTTGACGTCGCGGATCGTGCGTCGTCGGATTCCGGTTCCGGCGTTCTTCGCGTTCTTCGCGTTCTTCGCGTTCTTCGCGTTCTTCGCGGGGAGGGTGGAGGAACGAAGATTCTCTCAAATCCTTTCCAAGGATTTTTAGGTTGGTCTTATTTTATAAACATGCCAACACGAAACCGGTTAAGAAACGATCCATCAATTCGAAAGAAACGACCCATTTAATTCACGAAGAAACAGTCCATTTAATTTACGAAATAAACCGCCCAATTAAATGGTCTGTTAAGAATTAAAGAAAACGCGTCGGTTGACTTTTCAGTTACTTTGACGGGTTTTCGCGGGTGCGTTACTTAGCGAAAGAAACGGCGGGGCTCGTGCGGGTCCCACCGCACAAATATCCTACCAAGGGGTAGGATATTTCTGGATAGCATCCTATCCAGTTCAACTCAGTTCAAGCCGCCTTTAAGTGACTTTAAGTGGCTTCCAAGCAGTTTAAGTGAAATAAAATAAAGTTGTCGCACAAACTTTATTTTATTTCTGACTTAAAGCCGCAAAATTTAAAAACCACGTCTGAGCAAACGCAACTCCGAAAGAGGCGTTTCTAAGTAAATACCGGCGCTGCGATTTCATCGGTGCCCTCAGAATTCGATTCCGGGCACCGGTTCAAAAGATAGAAAAACCCGCTCGTCCGTTCACTGAACGTACCCGAGCCAAACTTCGGAGATTGATTCCGGGCACACCGGGCCTCGGAATCAGGTGCCGTCTGAAGCTGCGCTCTTGTAAAATTCCAAAGAAAATTAAGAAAAAAATTTCCTTGAAATTTGCGGGTCTTTACAACACACCACCGACTTACCTAGTTTAATACAAAACACTATACGTGGCCTATGTTTCACACAATTTAAAGTTATTTTTATTGAATTTATTTCAGGAAATACTGGTTTTAATTGAACCACAAATTTTTTTATGTTTCCTTATAACCTATTCATTGTAATTTTGGTTATGAACAATATTAACATTCTTATGGAAAACTATTTAAATGAAAATAAGTTATATTACATAATAATAAAATCAATCATAATGTATTTTATTAATGTAATATACATGTAATATATTCAATATAATGTTTAAAACAAATACTATATATTTCTAAAAATTATATTAGTACAAATTTATGTTTTCAGATAAAATAAGTAATTTAAAAAATTGTAGTTTTTCTATCTTTTGATGGAAAACACAATGTACATATAGGTTTTGAAATATTTATCTATTATATTCAATTAAATAATCCTCTTCTTTGGAATTATGATATGAAAATTTACTTTTTACTCTTTGTTGATATCATTCTGATAAGTTTTATGTTTTGATGAAAAAAATATAATAAATTATAATTGAAAACAACCTATTCAATCAAAATAATATATGTTGTAAAATTGTATTATTTAATGGGTTTAATATATATATATTATTTATTTTTATCATTTAATATAATTTAGCTTATTTTAATTTATTTTACATTTAATTTATATGCAAAAACTTTTCAATCTTTTTCAATGTTTTAACTTTTAAATCATCTTCTCTCAATTTAACAATGAGGTTAATTTTAAACTAATTAATGAAACTATTTTGTTTTAAATTTTGAGTAATGTATTCCATATATGTAATCATTTGATCCAAATTATGTATATAGATTTATTTTATTTTCCGGAAAATATAATGAGTAACATTAGTATTTATTATTAATATCTATAAGGTTAAATCAAGTATTTAAGGGTGAGAATATTTTTATAAAATTACCCTAACTCTTGACTTAATGTCATTTGAGGATTTGGTTTCGTCCTATATCATCCTTGGTTCGAAATGGTATCTAGTTGAATCCACATGGATGAGTCTAGGTCATATAAATTTATTTATTTTATGAAATTTAAAATATGTCTCACTCAAATTTTAGTAACTAAATAAATTTTAATATAAAGTTATATAAAAGATAAATTATATTATAATTACACATTTCAAATATAAAATGTTTTTATATATCATGGTATTTTATATTTAATATTTGGGAAATAAATATTTATGCTCTTACTTTAATATATATATTATGAAAAAATTATTTATTTGATGAAAAATTAGTAATCTAATATATATTAAAATGGTAATAACCAATAAAAAACAAAAACATGACAAATTTTTAATTTTAGAGTACATATTGACCACAGTTATCCATGTGTCAAGTTATTTACCATTTTTATAATTTTATATGATATTAGGACACTTAAATTATTTTTTTAAAGTGATGTTAAACTTGTCACATTCATGTATTAATAAGTATATCATTTTTAATGATGCATTTTATAGACGATATCACATACTAAAAGAATTATACTAAAACCTAGTATATTTTTCATCATAATTTTAATTTTTTTAAAATTTTATTCACCAATTAAGTGTATTTTGTAGTTACAAAAACTAATTTTGTAATAATTTTATTTCTGGAGAAGAAAATAAATGTTATTAAAATATAAAAATAAATATTATTTGGTATAATTAATATTTCCAATAAATTATTAAGATTAGATTTACATATTAAGAATATAATAAAATATTTTATTCGATGTTAACATGTTATCTTAATATTTTTTAAAATAAATGAATTAAATAGTGACAATATTGACACTATAAATTGTTTTTCAAAATAATGTTTCATTAAATTATATAAAAATCATATACTATTTTCAAATATAAAAAATTTATTATGGTTTACGATAAAATGATTTATATTTTTCATTTATTGTCAAAATGATATAAAATATATATAATTTTCACAATATTAATATTGATCAATTTTTTACCAGAGATAAATTTAAAATAGAATAATTAAGGATAAAAGGAAATGATAATTTTTAAAATGAAATCAAAACAAAAAATTGATCAATGTTGAGATTAAAGTCGTATCTCATATCATCTTCAAAATAAGAACATTTTTTGATGTTTTCCTATATTGATTTTTCATTAGAATTTAATATTCTTTGAATTTAGAAAAGTGAGCCTCCCCTCAATTATAAATGGATACATCCTCCATCACCTATTAAATTCACTATGAGCCTTAAATATCATCCATACCCTAAGAATTTCGATTATAAACTTCCATATGTATATTCTAGATGTTCTATTCTTCTCAGAAGAACAACTCTAGTACCATAAATAGTAGATCTAGAGGGAGTACGTTGAAGAAGAGGATGATCATACACATTTGAAGGAACCCAGACCTAAGGTAAGGGATAATTTCGCAATATCATTTTTATCCAAGATTTTTTATACATAATTATTTTCTGGGTTATATATATCATCCATTTTCATGTCCTATACATGTGTATTATAAAATATACATCATATCATTCTTATATTGTTTATTTACAACATTATCCTTTGGATAATATTTAAAAAATGGAATGAAACTAATATTTTATCGCCTTTATTATGATGTACTTTTTGACATTACAAAAAGAGTATGAGAATAATGTTTTCACATAACATATATTTACTCAAAGGATTTTTACACTTTTATAACACCTTATTTATATGGACATTCCTTTATAATATTTCATGTTTATTTTTTAGGAAATGATTTTCTTTTAAAATAGTGTGGTACTTTGAAAAAATAAAACATTTTATAGAAGAAATTATATTCTCGTCAAGATTTAATTTCAAGTGTTTTATCAAAATTATTTTCCTTCAATGATGACGTTCATTAATAAGGAAATTTTGCAAGAATACTTTCCCTATTATTCATATTTTTTAATGTGTTTTTATATATATTAAATCCATTTGTTTCTATTGCATTATGATCTGATGGAATGATGTATATGGAACCCAATTTATTCCTTATGTTATGATAGGATGAATGATTTATATTTTTTAGAACACGTAAGAATTATTTTAATTCCAGATGTGTAAGACCAATATCTACCTCTAATCAATTGGGAAGAGATTTATATATAATTAGGTAAATTAGACTAGAAAGACAAGTAAATATTTCTCAATAATACTGGGATAGAAGAATAAGTAAATCTAGTTCAGTATTACATGTCTAGAAATAAAGTGTGAAATAATTTCAGAAAAAGGAATTTTTCCACTCTGGTGGTTTTGTAAATGTGACTTGGTTAATATGGAAATTATTTTATATTATTATTTTCCCACAATTCCATGTTTTTTGGAAGTGTTCATTTCTCATGGATTATGTTACTTTATGATTTATATGTTATGAAATTCCAAGAATTAATTCATGACTCAATATTTTGATACATGTTATGCATGGTATGATTTTCAAAATTTATGTTTTTGTCTTTACATTTTTGTGTACACTTTTTGTTTGATATTTTCCATGTTTACCATTTATCATAAATTGTGCTCACCATTTTCATTTTCTTTCATTTCCCAATTATATAAGGAATTTTTTTATGTTGTAAAAATAAAGGATTAGATATTTATGGGAGATGATAAATAACTCTCACCAAAGGAAGAATGTGTTCCTTATTTACGAAGGTATTAAAATAATATTGTTTTTGGGAATCTATTTGTGTAATGTATTAAGTATTCCGAAAAAATAATGTATTTTCAATGTATTCCATGATATGGTCTTTACAATTATGGGGGCATCTAAATAAGTATTTTATGAATATTATACTTTTTTTCTGCATATCCACTTTAGAACCTATAGGATAGATGGTTTTTTAGATACTTCATGGAATCCAAGGTTCTAACTATTGTGCTACAGAAAAATGAAGTTACATACAGTTTAAGAGACTCACATTGATGTCGATGTGGGTCATTTTGTAATTAGTGGAACTATATATTTTTCTTTACCCTATAAACTAATGTTTTGATACAGGTGACTCTCAATCCTTTGTATTTAAATGTACAGTGGAACATCATAAAGATCCAATAAATCTCATTCAATTTTTTGTTGAATTATTTATATCTATAGGAAAGGATAAGGATTATTGTTTTCAATGAACCTCTTGATAATTTTTATATTAGACATAGATTATGTTTTTGATATCATAGATCCTGAATTATACCACATTGATGTAATTATTTGGATGGATTAGTTAATTTATTGTAACTCTTGTATTAATTTGTTTCATCACTGGTTGTATTTTATTTCCCCATATAGGAAATCCCATATATATCAAATATAAAATGATCCATGTTCCATTAATGTGGTACCATCATTTTCATATATTTATAAGATGAAGGAATTTTTTACATATGAGTTGGTAAAAGAATCTAGAGGTTGTAACTGATATCCCAATGGTTGTAGTTGATTTTTATGGGGAAAAAATTAAAATATTTTGAAAATTATGAAAAAAATAAAGAAAAAAATTAAGCTGTAAGTCTGAATTTTGTACCAAAAGTTTGATTTTTATTCTAAATATTAATTTTAGAATTAATAATTAAATTGATTGAATTATTATAGAGAGAAGAACAATCAATTTTTTTTATATTTTGATATAATATGCGATGTGTGCAAGGTTCAGTGATTTTTAGGATAACATTCTTGGTGTCTATATAATTATATGTTCAATAATATTTCATTGTAAATATTTGGAATCTAGTGATTCATAGTTTGGGTACCCTTCATAGATCATATAACAATACCATTGGAGTTGACAACTACAAGGCTTGATTTCCAGATTGGCTGAACCAAACCCCTATTTAAACATAACCACAACATATTTCATAATGGTCATACTCTATAATGGGTAATTTTTTAATCCATAAAATTTATTCATACAATAAGAAAAACATAATAATTAAATTTTATTGAATGTATATTTATATTTAAAAATTAATATTACATCAAAGTAAACATGAATAGAAATAAAAATATAATATCTAAGACTACTTCCCTTACAAACAAGTAACCAGAAAAAATAGAACTAATCCATCTTGAAATATATATAGAGGCAGAGAGAAAAGGTCAAATGAATAGTAATAGAGGCAGTTATATAGAGCTAAACTAATGTGTGATCACATCGTATGGTTGTTGTCTACCATCTTGTAACATCCCGAGATTTTATGAAATATATTCTTTTTAATTTCATTGATGTCTTTTATTGTACGCTACATGAAATATTAGCTTGCTCTATACACAACATTGTATTCGCTTACAGTATAAACAAACACTATTCTAGGCTTGTGTTGCATGCCAGAGCAACCATCCTCGATAGCGTGTGTTGTACGCAATACCGGGTTTCACTAAACGAGATATTATTATAATATTATTACGAACTTGCCGTTAGGAATAGTAATACCCAATTTTTCAAATTTTATAAATTTTATATTTTAAAATGGACTTCATTTTTGGATTCGGAATATCGAAAATAGTCTATGGTGAATTTTTGGTATTTTGCTGAAAACATTCAATTTTTGATGAATAGTGAAAAACAATAAGTTATAGTTTAAAATCAAATTTTTTTAATTAATAATTTTTTTTATTTAAATTTATTTTATGAAAAAATTGATACATAATACTTATATATGTTCAATGTAATTCATTGGAGTCATTTTATAATAATTATATATATATATAAATTTTATTGAACTTTTCACCATCTTTTACCTACCTCTTAGGAGATTTTTGAAAAATTACACAGAACATAATTTTACCACTATTGTCAGTGTAATTTCTAAAATTAGAGAGACATGGTTAGAATGAAGGAGTAAAATGTGGTTCAATAAGATAATTTTTTTGGTGAATAGTAACTTTTTACTTTTATTTACCACGGTTAAAATTAAATAGGGTAAATAAGGGTAAAAATGATATTATTATTACCCTAACACATGTCCTAGTTCAATTGGATAAGTGTAATTCGACCAAAAAACCTTAGGGATAAAATATTACCCTTTAGGTCCACTTGGATTAGATTAGGACATATACTATTATTTTATTTAAAGAAGAATTAATATTGTTAAAATCAATGTTTAATAACTAAAACATTTTTAATATAGGGTTATATATAAGAACAATAAGTCTATAAATATTTATTACAAAGATAAAAATATTTTCTAGATAATTTTATTTTATTTATAATTTTTATACATTAAATAAGTTAATTTATTTATGACACAATGATAATGGAGTAATTACCTTATTAATGAAATATTAACATAATGAATGTTATAAATACCCAAATAAATGTAATTTTAGAATTTTTATGAATTCCACAAACTTTCTAGGTTAATATGACATTTTATTATTGATTTAATTAAATTTTTTTCGAACTAATCATGACGTTATGATTTTCAAAAAAATCAAGTACCAAATAGTGTCAAAATTGACATAAAATAGTTTTTAAAACAAATATTATATTATTAATTGTTATTTTATTCCTAAAAATATAAGGTTCAGCCAAATGACATAGATAAATATATATATATATAATGACCCACTTGGGGTTATTTTGGCTTGTTATAGTATGTTTATTAACCATATAGTGTAAGAAAACTAACAGTCATGGTAAAAGGTAAATTATTTAACTTAGAGTTAAATCAAAATGATAAGGATAATATAGAAACCTAAATTTGTCTAAAACCTATTGGTTGAGAGGACTTCTACCCACAACCACCTTGGCTTCGAAATAAATCAATTTGGAGCTATTAAAAAACAGAATATGGCTTTATTATAAAATAATATTTTATGTATTCCTAAGGTGCCCCTCTCCTCCCTTATAAAAAGGGAACCACTTCCGTCTTATCGTCACAACCTTTTTACCCTTGAAGCATGTCCAAACTCGCAAAATTACACTTCTAAAGCTCTATAGTTATATCATGTAGGTTATGGTCTTCTCAAAAGACCATATATAGTGCCCTAAGAAGAATTTTAATGGAGGTGCGTCGAGGAAGAGATAATCCCTTCTACCGACTCTTTCATGTTTCTTTCTTTTTCTAATTCCTCTTAATTATTTTTTTCACTATAAAGTAATAACATAAGTATTACTTATATACTGATATGTTATTATAAATATTAAACAACCCTATTTATCATTCTATCCATCCTACGGAAAACGAAATCACCGCGCGTGAGTACGTACGGAATACCGTCTCTACGCTGTGGGGTAATCATTTTTTTCTAACACCACCTTACCTGGATGGGTATAATGGTGTAAATAATAACTATATATGATTATTATAACACCATACTGATTCTAAAATATTACATCATCCACTCTAATTCCATTCAATAAATATGGGAACGATATCATCACTCGTGTGTACGTATGGATTACTGTCTCCACGACGCGATGTGATTCATTTTACATGATAACTATTCAAGAATGATTATAAAGTATATATAATAAGAAATCATGAAATATATGACATAATAATTCTACTGTATTTATGTATATATATATGTATGTCATCTACTTAATTCCATTCAATTCAATAAGGAAACGAAAAACATCGTTCATGCGTACGTACGACCTACCGTCTCCATGAACAGTGTATTTCTTTAAATTTATAGATCTATTATATATATGTATATACTGAATATATATGATAGATAAATCATGATTTACTTTTTGGAAGTATGTAAATCATGATATAGTTAATAATTATATCAATAAAAACAAGTCCAAACACGTACGATAAATAAAACGATTTTACCCAAAATGCTGTTTTAACATGGAATTTACAAAAGAATTGGTAATATAAAGTCATAAGTGAACCATATATGATATAATAACAATTAAAATGATTCTGTAATAGGTAAATGAAATTATATAAATTATTATACAGGAGTTTCAGATACATACTAATCATATCAGACATAAGGTATGGGATACTTTTCCAATCTCAATTTTATCTGAGATTGTTTATTCGTTAGTATTTACTGGGGTTATATTTATAATCCATGTACCTATTATATAAAAATGGATTCGTGTATTTTTAAATTATTTTTTACCCATTTTTTACTTTTACTACATGGTATGTAAGGAATGTTTCTTTTTTTTACCATAAAAGTTAATTTTTGACTTCTCCGGCAAAAGTACAAGAAGAATGTTTTTTTAACTTATAAGGCATGAATAGATCTTTACGGTTTCATAAAGCCTTTTATTCATGAATATTACTCTACAAGTTTTCATGGTTGTTTTAAATTAAAAAAATTCTTTTAAAATGGTGTGGCATTTTGTGAAAAGAAAATGACTTTTAAGAAGAAAGGATATTTTCCTCAAAAGTTCATTTTAAGTGTTTTATCAAAACTATTTTCCATCTAAGATGAAATTATATTGCATGATTATGTTTCAAGTATAATATCTCTATTATTTACATGGTTTTATTTTTATTAGGATGAAATGATATCCATTTGTTTTATATGGATTATGTCATGATGAGATGGCGTTTATGAAACCCATTTTTTTATTTGGGTAATGATGAATGATTTATGTTTATTTTCTGGAACAAGTAAGAATGATTTCATTATGAGATGGGTGGGACTTATATATCCATCCAATTATTTGGGTAAATATTGATATCTAATGAGATAGACATTGCTGGAATGGTATGCTAATCCGATTTAGTGATACAAGACTGGAATGAGGAGTGAACTTGATTCAGAAAAGGAAATTTTTCCACTAAGATGATCTTGGAAGAATTGCGTTGGCTAATATGGAAATCATATCATGTGCTTAATGTTTTTCCACAATTAGAAGTTTTATTTCCAAGCTATTTTATCTTGATTATTGTTCCATTATGATCTATGCCTTACGTACTTCCATCTTTAATTTAATTTCTCATATTTCTATTCTTAAACATTGTGGTCATGGTTTTATGTTCAAATGTTTATTTTTTGTTTTATTTTCACCATGCTTACCCTTACTGAGCATTTGAGATCACCCTTTGATTGTTTTCTTTTCCCCAGGATATAATGAAAAAAGGTTTTAGGTAAGAAAATAAAAGGGGATGATCTTTATGGGAGATGTTGAAGATATTTCACAATGATTAGAAGATTATGATCCAAGTTTCCAAAGACATTATACTATTATGGTCCTTGTGTGTTTGTTTTTTTATGTATTATGTATTCCGAAAAATTAATGTAATGTCCATGTACGTCAAGCATTGGGTCTCTATAGTTTGTATCAAAGGAAAGGTTTAGTTAACCTTTAGAAACTAGGATGTGAAAACATTAGTGATATACCAAGAGATATTTCTATGGTATGTCTAGGGATCCCTGAGGTTAAGTATAAGTATAGGTTATAGTCCTAAAATTACAGTAACAATCTTAGAATAAAACCTAAGATGTTATATATTGAAGGTACTCCCCCTTTATTATGTTTTTTTCCATAGAATGATTTTTGTCTCTCACACTATTCTTTTTGGGTTTTAGACGATGGCTGGAAGCCAAAGGAGACATGTTGATCAATGCAATGGACAATGCAATGATTTTCCTCCTGAACAAACCAATGTTATGGGAGATGGAGTGAAAAATATTATTGTTATACTTACATAAGCTATGAATCATTCTGGACATCCAAATGAGCAGAGAGGGGAACAATATTTTATTGTGTCCTTCATGATGAAATGTCCACATTCATTAATTGGGTCTTCTAATCCACTTCTTGCTAAACAATGGATCAATACCATTGAAAAGATATTTTCCATACTTTGCTGTTTGGAAAATGAAAAATTCATTCTGGATATTTAAAGTTTAGAAGTTGAAACAGATCAATGGTGGACTCTAATTAAGAATATGAGGCCCCGAGATGAAATTGAATCCTTGGAATGGGATGAGTTCAATAAATTTTTTTTAAATAAGTACTTCCCATGTATTCTTAGAACAAATATGGAGGAGGATTTCCTTGAGCTTAAGCAAAATGATGATGAATCTGTCGGTATATACTATGCGAATTTTACAAGGCTTGCAAGGTATTAATCTGGATTTATCATCCAAACTGGAAGTAAAGTTGACCGATTATTCAGTGGCTTAAGACCAAGTCTTTGAAGGGAATTAGCTATAAGATACTTCAGTAGCTATGAAAAAATTGTGTGTTGTGCTATCAAGGTAGAAATGGAAGTTGGTGTTACATATCCATCTCATGGTTTTGACAAGAAACGAAAGATGGAGTTCAAGGATAAATCTCAGAATAATGGTGAAAAGAAAATGAATGCTTCCATATGCTCAATGTTTGGAATGAAGAACGGTGGAGATTTTATTAAAGGGATGAGAAAATGTTTATGTGTGGAAAAGAATGTCATCGAGAGGTGATTGTCGAAGTAATGGAAAAAAGGGTTTCTAATGATGGGAATAAAGAAAAGACTGCAGAGAACGCACCCCCAACACTTCAATGCTTCAAGTGAAAGGAAATGGGGAATTATGCTAATCAATGACCTAATCCAAGGGTTAATGATGATCAAGGTGAGAAACCTCTTAAGGAAAAGGATTAAAGGAAGTCACATGCGATCACTGTTTGTGATGTTGAGTATGAAAATGATGTTGTGTAATGATTAAGTGTTTATGTAATGGGATTTGAAAATAGTATCATGGAATCTTATTTATGGCATCATGGAATTTTGGAATATCTATGTATTGGATTTAAATAATTAAATGGTACTGGTAACCATGAAAAGTGATTGAAATATTTTTTGAAAGAAGAAGATATTCACATAATGAAGCGATAAAGAAAAAAATGAAATGAGTTCATGACTGATATAAGGAAAAAGTTATATCACGGTTTGAGTATATAGAAATTTTGGGATTTGGAATGTGGAATGAGTTAACTTTTGACAGCATTCATGTTTTCTCAAACGTTCTATGGTAATTCATGTTTCAAAAGAATACATGATTAAGGTATTCACATGTTTAGAATATGACCAACAAGATATATCGTATGATATATGAGAGATAAAAGATGGTATTCACATGCTTGGTAGATGACCTCTCTAGTAATCATTTTCATTATACTATGAGATTGGACATATGTATTTTTGATAAGCCCAAAGATTGGAATGGATTATGTTGGACATAAGATAGTATTATTTAAGGATAGAACTTGTTTTTTGATATTATTTTTAGAATGTTATAATAATGTAGTTTTAGAAATAGGACAAACTGCAAGACGGGCGAAAACTCGTCGCGTCGGACAAGGCTATGGGAATCGAACCCACAACCGAAGTGCAACAGGCCTTTATCGCCTACCACTGGCCTACAGGAATTCCCCAGTTAGTAGAAATTTTTTTATTTTATTAAGCGTTATGATAGATGATGTATAAGTCCATTTTTGGAATCATATACGATTAACCTCACCATAGATGGACTTATGTATATTTGATAACATTTGCTAACCTTATGTTTGAGACATATGGAATGACCAATCATTCTATCACATGATCAGCTAACACTTCAAGAATGACAAATTCAACTTAATTTATTTAAGATATCAAGTGGAAATTGGTCAAGGTATGATCAAAAGTGATATTGTACCAAAATCATGTATGTATTTCTTTTAATTCAAAAAGTATTCAACATTAGGGAAATGATTTTGAAAACAAAATATGTTGTCCTAATGCCCACATATCTGATGAATTAGATGGTACCTTATATAATCACAAATTTATGGCTTTGTGATTGTTGTCTTTCTCATATCCATGTTCTCTACCACTCTTCATCCAAACATGATGGTTATATTTCTCTTCCATATCCATATTTCACCTATGTTCTCATAGGTGGAAACCCAGTGATGAGTTAATTTGGGTAACCATTATGTTTCATACTTTACTTTTTAAAATTAAGTTTTAGTATTTCTTTTTTCAATGTAGGTTACTATGAATGAAACTTTCAAGTAGTAAACGATTTATAACAGTGACAAATTTCGAGGGAAAAATTCATTTTAAGGGGGGTAGAATGTAAGACCCTTAGATTTTATAAGATATATTCTTTTTAATTTCTTTGATGTCTTCTATTTTACACTACACCAAGATTAGATTGCGCTATACACAACACCATATTAGCTTACAGTATACCCAAACACTATTCTAGGCATGTGTTGCATGCCAGAGTAACATTCCTCGATATCGTGTGTTGTACGCTGTACCGAGTTTCACTAAACGAGATATTATTATAATATTATTATGAACTAGAAATTATGAATAGTAATACCCACTTTATAGATTTTTTAAAATTTTATATTTTAAAATGGAATTCATTTTTGGATTTGGAATATTGAAATTAACCTAGGGTGAACTTTTGGAATTTTTCTGAAAACTTTCAATTTTTGATGAATATGGATAAAATACTATGTTATAGTTTAAAACCGAATTTTTATTTAAATAATTATTTATTTTATATTAATTTATTTTCGGTAAAAATTGATAAATAGTACCTATATATGTTCAATGTAATTCTTTGTATTCATTTTATAATAATTTTAAATATTTAAAAATATTAATGAACTTTTCACCGTCTTTTAACTACATCCTAGGAGCATTTTGCAAACATACATAAAATATAATTTTACCGCTTCTGTGAGTGGAATTTCAAAAATCTAAGAGACATGGTTAATTTCAAGGAGTAAAATGTGGTTTAATAAGATAAAAATAATTTTTGGTGAATAGTAACTTTGAACTTTTATTTACCACGGTTAAAAGTAAATAGGGTAATTAAGAGTAAAAATGATATTATTATTACCCTAACACATGTTCTAATTCTATTTTATAAGTTTAATTCGACCAAGAACAACCTTAGAGATAAAATATTACCCTTTAGGTCCACTTGGATTAGATTTTGACATTTATTATAATTTTATTTAATGAATAATTAAAATAGTTAAAATCAATGTTTAATAACTAAAACATTTTTAATATAGGGTTATACATAAGATAAATTAGACTATAAATATTAATTATAAAGCTAAAAATATTTCGTACATAATGGTGTTTGATTTATAATTTTTAGACGTTAAATAAGTTAATTTATTTATGACACAATAATTATGCAGTAATTACCTTATTAATGAAATATTAATATTATCGATGATATAAATACACAAATAAATGGAACATTAGACTTTTTATGAATTACAATAATTTTATTGGTTAATATTAAATGTTAGTATTTATTTAATTTACATTGTTTGAACTAACCATGATATTATGATTTTCAAAAAAATTAGGTACCAAATAGTGTCAAAATTGACTTAAAATAGTTTTTAAAACAAATATTATATTATTAATTGATATTTTATTCCTAAAAATATAATGTTCGGCCAAATGACTTAGATAAGGATATATATATTAATAATTAACCACTTGGGGTTCTTCTGGATTATTATAGTATGTTTATTAAACATATAGTATAAGAAAACAAAAAGACACGGTAAAAGTTAAATTATTTAACTTAGAGTTAAATCTAAATGATATGGATAAAATAGTAACCTAAACTTGTCTAAAACCTATTTATTGTGATGATTTAGACCCATACCTACCTTATATTCCAAATAAATCAATATGGAGCTATTAAAAACCGAATATGACTTTATTATATAATAATATTTTAAGTTTTTCTAAGGTGCCCCTCTCCTCCCTTATAAAAAGGGCATCCCTTCCCACTTCTCTTCACACCCTTTTGAGCCTTTAAGATCAAAAAACCCTTACCAATTCCTCTTATAAACCTATTTAGTTATATCATAGAGGATATTGTCCTCTCAAAATAGCAATTCTAGTTCCCAATGAATAATTTTAATGGAGGTGCGTCGAGGAAGAGGTAATCTCTTCTACCGACTCTTTTAAGTTTCTTTATTCTTCTACTTCCTCTTGTTTATTTGTTTCATTATAATGTAATAACATAATTATTACTTATATACTGATATGTTTTTATAAAAATGAAACATCCCTATTTATCCTTTTATCCATCCTACGGAAAACGAAATCACCACGCGTGCATACGTACGGAATACCGTCTCCACACCGTGGTGTAATCAGTTTTTCCACCACCACCTTACTTGGACGGGTATAATGGTGTATAGATTAACTATATATGATTATTATAACACCATAATTATTCTAAGATATTATAACATCCACTCAAATTACATTCAATAAATATGGGAATGATATCATGGCTGGTTCTTATGTACAGATTACCGTCTCCACGACGCAATAGGATTCATTTTCCATGTTATCAATTCAAGAATGATTATAAAGTATATATAATAAGTAATCATGAAATATATGACATAATAATGCTACTGAATTTATATATATATATATATATATGTCATCTACTTAATTCCATTCAATTCAATAAGGAAAAGAAAAACAGCGTTCATGTGTACGTACGGCCTACCGTCTCCATGAACGGTGTATTTCATTCCATTTATCGATCTATTATATATATATATAATGAATATATATTACATATAAATAATGATTAACATTATGGATTATGTAAATCATGATATAAATAATAATAATATCAAGAACAACAAGTCCAAACACGTACAATTAATTAAACGATTTTACCCAAAACGCTGCTTTAACATGGAATTTACAAAAGAATGGGTAATATAAAGTCATAAGTGAGACATATATGAAATCATAACAATTAATATGATTCCTTAATATGTAAATGACATTATCTAAATCATTATACAGGAGGTTCGGATATGTAAGAATCATATCGGACATACGGTAGTGGATACTTTTCCAATCTTGTTTTTATACGAGATTGTTTATTCGTAAGTATTTAATTGGGTTATATTTATCATCCATGTCCCTATTTTTTAAAAATGGTTTCATGTATTTTTAAATTATTTTTTACCCATTTTGACTTTTACTACATGGTATGTAAGGAATCTTTATTTTTTTAACCATACGAGGTACTTTTTGACTTTTCCAACAAAAGTACGAGAAGAATGTTTTTTTAACTTCTACGGCATGAATGGATTTTTACGGGTTCATAAATCCTATTTTTCATGAAGCTTCCACTACATGTTTTCATGGATATTTTCAATAAAATAATTTTATTTTAAAATGGTGTGGAATTTTGTGAAAAGGAAATGATTTTTAAGAAGAATGGACATTTTCCTCAAAAATTCATTTCAAGTGTTTTATCAAAACTATTTTCCATCTAAGATGAAATTATTTTGCATGATTATGTTTCAAGTACAATGTCTCTATTATTTACATGGTTTTATTTTTATTAAGATGAAATGATATCAATTTGTTCTATATGGATTATGTCATGATGAGATGATGTTTATGAAACCCATTTTACTCGTTGGGTTATGACGAATGATTTATGTTTATTTTGTGGCACAAGTAAGAAAGATTTCATTATGAGATGTGTGGGACCTATATCTCCCTCTAATGAATTGGGTAAATATTTATATCCCATGAGATAGATATGGCTGGAATGGTAAGTTAATCCGGTTCAGTGATACACGACTGCAACGAGGAGTGAAATCGATTTAGAAAGGGACTTTGTCCACTAAGATGGTATTGGTAGTAATGCCTTGGATACTATGGAAATCATATCATGTGCTTAATGTTTTTTCACAATTACAAGTTTTATTTCCATTATTTTTTATCATTATTTATTTTCCGTTATGATCTATGTCGTACGTACTTCCATGTTTTATGTAATTTCTCAATATTTCGATGTTTAAACATTATGTTCATGGTTTTATGTTCAAATGTATATGGTTTGTTTTATTTTATCCATTATTACCCTTACAGAGAATTTGAGCTCGCACTTTATATGTTTTCTTTTCACCAGGATATAAAGAAAGTTTTTAGGTATGAAAACAAAAGGGGAAGATATTTATGGGAGATGTTGAAGATCTATCACCACGATTAGAAGATTATGATCCGAGTTTCCAAAGAAAATAAACTATTAGGGACCTTGGGTGTTTGTTTTTGTTATGTATTAAGTATTCCACAAAAGTAATGTAATGTCCATGTACGCCATGCTTTGAGTCTCTACACATCTGGTCTTTAGAGACCCATAAATAATGTACATATACATTACATTACTTTTGCAGAAAACTTAATACATTACAAAAACAGATGCCCAACTACCGTATTAGTTTAGTGTCTTTGGAAACTCAGAACATAATCTTCTAATCATGGTGAAATATCTTCAACATCTCCCATAAGGATCATCCCAGTTTTTTCTTACCTAAAACCTTTATTTATATTTTGGGGAAAAGAAAACATAAAAAGGGTGAGCTCACATGCTTTGTAATGGTAAACATGGAAAACATAAAAAAATCCCTAAAGATTTGAACGTATCAACATGAACATAAAACATCAAAATCATGAATAATGACATAAATCAAGGTAGTTCATAAGGAATAGATCGAAAAGGAACATTAACCATGATAAAATAGCATGGTAATAAACCATGTAATTGTGGAAACCATTAATCACATGATATTATTTCGATAGTAGCCAAGGCATTTCTGCCAAGACCATCATTGTGGACAAACTCTCTTAATGAATCGAGTTCACTCCTACTTTTAGTCATGTATCAATGAACCAGATTAACTTGCTATTTCGGCCATGTGTATCTCATGAGATATAAATCTTTACCCAATACATTGGATGGAGATATAGGTCCCACCCATATCATAATGAAATCATTCTTTCATGTGCCACAACATAAACATAAATCATTCATCATAAACCAAAGAATAAAATGGGTTTCACAAACATCATCCCATCATAATGTAACCCATATTAAACAAATGGATATAATTTCATCATAAGAAAAGTGAAAACATGTAAATCATAGATACATTATACTTTAAACATAAACATATGAAATAATGTCATCTTATAGGTAAAATGGTTTTGATAAAATACTTGAAATGAAATCTTGAGGAAAATATCATTTCTTATTCAAAATCATTTTCTTTTCACAAAATTCCATGCAATATTAAAAGAAAGGGATTTTGTTTAAAATTGTCATGA
Source organism: Viscum album (assembly GCA_963277665.1). Classification (NCBI taxonomy): domain Eukaryota; kingdom Viridiplantae; phylum Streptophyta; class Magnoliopsida; order Santalales; family Viscaceae; genus Viscum; species Viscum album. Next base: position 1,255,940,685 of record OY728141.1, read on the forward strand.
AATCATATAGAGGATTAATTATGTAAATAAGGCGTTATGAAATCATAAAAATCCATTCATGACGTATAAGTTAAAAAAACATTAAACTCATACTTTTTCCAAAAAAGTCAAAATATACCTCAAATGGAAAACAAAAGAAAGATTCCTTCCATAACACAAAGTAAATGTCAAAAAGGGGTAAAAATTCATTTAAAAATACATGGAAGAATATTAAACATTTATGAGAACTTTTTTACGGACAACGATGAAAAATAATATCCCAAAAAAAAATTACGTATAAGCAATCTCGGATAAAAATGAGATTGCAAAATTATCCATTACCATAGGTCCAATTTCTTCCACACATGTCTCAAACTCGTGTATAGTGTGTTTAAAAATATTATTAACTTATAACAGAACCATGATAATATTTTTTATATCATATATGATTCACTTATGACTTTATATAACCCTTTCTTTTGTCAATTCCATGTTAAACCAACATTTTGGGTAAAATTTTTCATTTATCGTACTTGTTTGTAATTGTTGTTCTTGATATTATTATTACATATATTATGATTTAATTACTTCTAGAATTTAAATCATGATTTATATATCATATATATTCAATATATATATATATATAATATATAGATAAATGAAATGAAACACACCATTCATGGAGACGGTAGGCCGTACGTATGGATGCCGTCGTTTTCCTTTCCTTATTGACTTGAATGGAAGTATGTAGATAACATATATATATATATACATAAATACAGTATCATTATTATTTCATATATATCATTATTATTCATTATATATACTTTATAATCATTCTTTAATGGTTAATATGGAGATTGAATCTCATCGCGTCGTGGAGATGGTAATCTGTACGTACGCACGAGCGATGATATCGTTCACATAATTATTGAATGGAATTGGATTGGATGATATAATATATCAGAATTAGTATGATGTTATAATAAACATATATACTTATTCTTTACACCATTATATGCATCCAAGAAAGGTGGTGGTGGAAAAACAGATTACACCACGACATGGAGACGGTATTACGTACGTACGCACGCGCGGTGATTTCATTTTCCGTAGGATGGATAGAAGGTGAAATGGGGTTGATTAATATTTATAATGAAATATAAGTTTATTAGTTAAACTGATTTCATTACATTATAATAAAACAACTAATGATGACTATGTATAAGAATAACGAAACTTCATAGAATCGGTAGAAGAGATTACCTCTTCTTCGACGCGCCTCCTCTTAACCTCTTATTAAGGAACTAAAGTTGGTATTTGAAGAAGACCAAGTCCTCTAGTAGTATTATATGGAATTTTTTAAGTGAAATGGGTAGGGGTCTTTCGATCTTGAATGCTCAAATTTGTGTGAATATTTGAGGGAAGTTGTTTCCTTTTATAAGCGGGGTGAGGGGCACCATAGGAAAAACAAAAAATATTATTTTATAATAAATTAATATAGGGTTTATAATGGCTCAAAAGTGACTTATTTTGAGTCTAGGGTGTGGATGGGTCGAAATATTCTCATCCAGTAGGTTTTAGACATGTTTAGGTTAACATTATACCCATATCATTTAGACTTAAATCTATGTTAAATAATTTAACATTTCACCACCACAAAAGTGGGCAAGGCATGCGCCTGGCTTTATCAGCGCTAACAGTAAAGTGCTGATAAAGGACCGGGCCTTTATCAGCACTTTTTTTAGCACTGATAAAGGCCCGGCCCTTTATCAGCCCTTTTTTAGCGCTGATAAAGGGATTATTTATCAGTGCTAAAAAAGCGCGGATAAAGGCTCGAGCGGATTTGTTAAAAACACGCGGGTCCTCTTCCTCCACCCTGCACCCAGTCAAGCTCTCGCGGAAGCCCTCCTTTACGCCGCTGCCGCCGCCTCCTCCTCCTCCGCCGCGGCTGCCTCCTCCTCCTCCGGCCTCCGCCTCCTCCTCCTCAGGCCACCACCACCTCCTCCTCCTCTGCTCCCCCCCCCCCCCTCCTCCTCCTCCTCCAGCGTGGCCTCATCCTCCTCCTCCTCTACCAACGCTTCCACCACCTCCTCCTAGTTCACGACCTCATCCTCCTCCTCCACCACCGGTGCCTCCTCCTCCTCCTCCTCTGCATACTACGCTGCCTCCTCCTCCACCGTGGCCTCCTCCTCCTCCTCCTTCTCCTCCTCCTCCTCTGCTGCATCCGCTGCCTCCACCCTGCCTCTGCCCTGCCTCCGCCCTGCCTCTGTGCTGCCTCTGGTGCCTCCGCTGTCGACACCTCATTCTCCTCAACCACCGGGTCATCCTCCTTAAGGTGATTCAAATTGAATTTTCATGAATTAATTATGTTTGGAATGGGTAAGCGTTTGTCCAACTATTCTTCGTGTTGAATCTTCAGTTTCCATGGGTGGTTTGGGATTGTTGTTATGTTTTGATCCTAACTATGGGTTTTTTTATATTTTCCCACTACTTCATTAGATTTATTTAGTTATTCTTATGTTTTGGTGTTTTCATTTAGTTCTTTTGTTGTGATTTGATGTTGGGTTTTCCTTGATGGAGGTTGTTCATGTTTCTTGTAGACAATACCTCCTAGAAGGACCATGTAGAAGCATAGAGAGTGTGATCCAAAGTAACCCAAAGAGGAACCATCCCATTGATACAAATTTTTTTTGGATTCAATGATTTATAATTTCAAAAAATTGGTTTAAATTGGTATCCATGATAAGACATGAACTATGGACCACACTCAAGAATTTTCAAAGAATTATTCAGAGTTTTTCCTTATGGAAAATAAAACCATGTAATTTAAGGAGTAGTTGGACTGTATCAAGTAGATCTTAGAGTTTTTGAAAACCCCTAAGACATCTAAAGTGTTATTTTTTGGATCCTTTTTAAAATAATATATTTGAATGTGGTGTGATTCAATGATGCTTTCGAGGAATAGAGGGGATCTCACTTTTACCACTTTTTAAGTGGTATTTCATCAAAGGTTCTACACAGATACCTTGAGATTGATGAATGACTATGTGTTTTTAATGCTAGAGTATGGTGGTAATTTATTTAGGGATTATGCCACTAGATTCCGTAATTTGGTTCATGTATCTCTTTATCACCTCATGAACGATTATCTTATGGATATTAATTTTGAGATGGGTTTGAGGAAATATATCAGATGTATTCTTATTGTTCTAAGTCTACCAACCTATTTTTAGGTGTTTCCCAAGGAATTGATGTGAGAGGCATATTTCAATTGAAATATTGGTCTCAATGGTGTTCCATTAATGGGTGGTATCCATAGTTATTTTTGAGGATAAAATCTAAAGCACGATGAGTCTTAGAGAAGTTGTGGAAAGGGATTTGAGTAGTCTTTATGAACAGATTATGTGGATTCTATGGACAATTGACCTATTTTTTTTATCAGATTAGAAATTTGGGAAACAAGGCTTCAAATTGTGGAGGATCACATCCTAAAAGAAAGGGGGATTTTTAATAGGGAAATGATACATAGACGAGTCTAATCCAGAAAAAATCAATGCAGTAGAGGTCATTCATGAGGACTCTTAATCTTAGCCAACCACAATTCGAGGTGATTTTTTTTCATTCTTCAATAGTATTGGTTTCATTTCAAAATGGTTAATCCTAGTCATTAATTTCACTTATTTTTTTATTACTTGGGTATGACGGCAGAGTTTATCAATTATTTCATGTATTTCCTAACCCTTTTGGGTAGGAAAAATGATCATGGTTTCATGTTCTTTGAGAGTTTTGTTGTGGTACTTGACATGGAGGACATTTCAGAATTCAATGTTTTGGACCTTGTCATTTCCGACCTCATTATTGTCTTGGATTTTTTTATTGGATTAGTGCACTAGATGACTATTATCACCATTGGGATCAGTTACATACTCCTAACAGGAGATTCCATGTCTTCTATGGAGATTGTGATCTATAACCATGGAGGGTATGACATGTTTCTTTTATGTTATGGTTAATATCATGTCATTTTTTCCAAGATTTTACTTGGGGTTGTTGAGAAGTGTTCTTCATGTGAAATTCCAGTGGTCATGGAAAAGTACACAAAATCATTTCTAGAGGACTTCATGGGATAACCTCCCCAATGAGTGTTTGCATTTTCTATCTATTTTCTTTACAGGACGATCCCATTTTCCATTCCATCACATCATAAGGCTCTGGCCGATTTAGAGGAGCTAAATGATCAGCTAGAAGATCTTTAGGGAAATGGTTCTATCTATATGATCATGTCACTATGGGATTTTCCAATTCTATTTTCAATGAAGTCGTATCATAGCCTATTAATTTAAACAGTCTACCGTAGTCATGCCAGGTGACAATAATGAATAATTACATATTACCTATAATTGATGATTTGTTTGACTATATTATAAGGTTATATTGGATTTCGATAAATTTTCTAGAGATCAGGGAACCAACAGTTGTGGTTTTGGGAAGAGGATGCACAAAAGATAGATTTTTAAAGTCGATATGGAAATTTAATGTATTTATGAATTCCATTTGGGATCACCAATGATCTATCTATTTCATGGAACTGATGAACTAGATCTTTAATATCTTTCTAGACACCTCCATTTTCGTTTTTTAGAATACTTCATGGTGTATTACAATATATAGGAGGAGTACTCCGATAATATGGAGGTTGTTTTGGGTGTTTTTAGAGAGATTTGTCTTTATTACAATATTATAAATTCCCCATATTTTGTTTATGAAGTATTGTTTCATGGTCACATTATTTCCTTGGAAGGAGTTCTAGGTTATCCAGAAAAGGTTCGAGAAGTCATTTCTCCAAATCGGTCAAAGAATGTATTCAAGATCCACAACATTCTAGTCTTATTCATTTCATGGTCACATTATTTCCTTGAAGTATCTTGTTTTTTTATCTAAATTGTACTCATATTCCTTCTCCTCTAACCTATATACTCATCCTATGGATTTGAAATAGGATGAATATAAATAATGAATGGATGAATGCCAATCGGTTGAAAAAAGAGTATGAAAAAGGTGTGAAAGAATTTATCATGTTTGCAAAAGATCATGCATGTGACTCTTCTAAAATCCATTGTCCGTGTTTACACTATTGTTATTCAAAACAAATTAGTCCAGATGAGTTGGAAGTACACTTGATCTGTCATAGAATAGATAAATGTTATACATGTTGGAATAAACATGGGGAAACAACGAATGTAGGTAGTGACTGGGGTGACACTTCGTTTTATGGATCATCTGATATGATTATAAACATGAACAATAAAGATTCCCATATGGAGGATGTGATTACAGGTGTGAATGATGATGAAGATCGTATTGAGAAAATGACAAGTACCTTCAAAGATGAACTTTGTGATTGCCCAAAATTGTTTGAGAAGTAAAAAAGTTGTGCAAAGACGCCATTGTATGCTGGTTGCACTAAATATACAGCATTGTCAGCCGTAATGAAGCTGTATAATTTGAAAGAAGATAACGGGTGGAGTGACGACAGTTTTACGAAACTACTTGCCCTCTTGAATGACATGCTCCCAGAAGACAATGAGCTCCCGAGGCGAACATACGATGCCAAACGAATGCTACGCTCTATGGGTATGATCTCTGAAAGAATACGCACCTGCCTGAATGACTGTATACTATTTCAAAAGGACCACAAATCACTTAAAGAATGCCCAAAGTGTGGTTCTTCTTGTTACAAGAAAGATAAATCCAGTCCTAATAAAGTTGTATGGTACTTTCCAATCATTCCAAGGTTTAGAAGCCTATATGGAAGTGAGGAGACTGCATAACAATTAACATGGCATGTAGATACATGAATTAAAGATGGGATACTATGTCACCTGGCAAACTCTCCTCAGGGGAAGAGAATCGATCCTGAGTATCCTGAATTTGGAAACGAGTCGAGAAATCTTCATCTTGCGTTATCTACAGATGGAGTGAATCCTTTTGGTTTTCAAAGAAACAGTCACAGTACATGGCCGGTTATGTTGATAAATTATAACTTACCACTGTGGTTATGCATGAAACGAAAAAACATCATGTTATCTATGCTTATATCAGGACCAAAACAACCGGGTAATGATATTGATGTTTATTTAGCTCCATTGATCGAAGATTTGAAATTATTGTGGGATTCAGGTGTTACATTGTATGATGCTTACAGAAAGAAAGATTTCACTTTAAGAGTCATGTTGTATGGGACGATAAATGACTTCCCTGCTTATGGAAATTTTTAATGATATAGCATTAAAGGAACTCAAGGCTTTCTCGTTTGCGATGAAGGTACACAATCAATTAGGTTGAAACATTCATCGAAAATCGTGTTTCTAGGTCATTGCAGATTTCTACCGCGACGACATATGTACCATTCTTGGAAGACATAATTTGATGGAAGTTCAGAAGAACGTACAACACCGTATCCACTAACAGGCGATCAATGTTTTGAGAAAGTTAAAAATGTGGACACTAATTTTGGTAAACTGGCTTCGAAAAACCTTACGAAAATCAGTTGGAAAAAGAGATCAATTTTTTTTTAATTACAATACTGGAATTGTCTGTATGTAAGACATTTTATTGATGTTATGCATGTTAAAAAAATGTATTTGACAGTGTTATCAACACGTTGCTAAATACATCTGGCAAAACAAAAGATGGTATTAAGGCTAGGTTGGACATGGTTGAGATGGTAATACGAGAAGAGTTGGCACCAGTGAAGGGTGAAAAACGAACATTTATTCCTCCTGCTGCTTACACTCTTTCCAGGCAGGAGAGATATCAGTTTTTCAAATTCTTGATTGACGTAAAGGTTCCAGAGGGGTATTCGTCAAATATCAATAACCTTGTGTCAATGAGCGACTTGAAGTTAAAAGGTCTGAAATCACACGACTGTCATGTTTTGATGCAAAATATAATTCCAATTTCGTTACGTTGCATTTTGCCCTAGAATTTTCTCCATACATTAACGAAACTGTGTTTCTTCTTCAAATCTATATGCAGCAAAGTTATAGACCTGGCGAAATTTCCATCTATGGAAAACGAAATTGCCGTCATATTATGTGAATTAGAAATGTTCTTCCTGCCCTCATTTTTTGATATGATGGTTCATTTGATGGTCCACTTGGTGAGGAAGATTTGACTATGTGGTCCTGTACATTACAGATGGATGTACCCCATTTAACGGTATATGAAGATTCTGAAAGGGTATGTCAAAAATCGAAGTAGGCCAGAGGGTTGTATTGCAGAGTGATATATTGTTGAGGAAGACGTTGAATTCTGTACCGAATACTTGACTGGTGTGGAAACCACTGGTTTCCCGAAATCTCGTCACACTGGGTGTCTTGAGGGTGAAGGAATTTCTGGAATAAAGGTTTTCACAATCAATATTACAGATCGAGAGCAGGACCACCTTTATGTTTTGCATAATAGTTTCGACATTGACCCATATGTTGAAATCCACAATGAAATTATTAGGAATTTGAATCCATCAAGGGCTGAAAAATGGATATCATATTCACATAATTGATTGTTTATATGATGGTTTCGAGATCATATTTTTAATAAGTCAGATGAAAATCCAAAGTCAATTTCGGAACGACTTTGATCGCTAGCCAGAGGACCAAGTGTGTATGCATTATCTTACAATGCTTATGTAGTTAATGGTTATACATTTTATACTAATGAACATGATGAAGACAGTACCATGAAGAATAGTGGGGTCGCACTTGTGGCTGAAGTGATGCATGATTCCGGTGCTAAGGACAATAAATCCAATTTATGCGAATATGTCATACTTTGGCATCCTCAAACAAATATGGGAGTTGGATTATACGGAATTTGAAGTTACGATATTTCAATGCAAGTGGGTTGATAACAGGAGTGATGTTAAAATAGATGATTTGGTATTCGTGAAAGTTGATTTCAGTAAGGAAGGGGAGAAAGAGGAACCATTTATAATGGCATCACAGGTAGTGCAAGTATTTTATGTTCCAGATCCCGCAAACCAAAACTGGTCAATTGTTCTGTTATCGACCAAAACAGCTGAAGGGTCAGATGAAAATTCAATGGAAGATGACCCTTTCATTGGGACTTCACAATCATTTCATAGTGGTTCCAATGTAGATGACGTTTTTTATGTCATAGGAGACCACAATGAAGGGATATGGATAGTTGATACAGGGGACAAATCCTTTCAGTCTTTAAAAAAAAGGGAGTTCAATAATTAGGTTATTTATTTTTATTGTAATATAGATTGTGTTAGAGTATGTTATTATCAATTAGCAGCTACTTTTATGTGATCTAAATTAAATTTTAAACCATTTCTACAGATAATGACTTCTTCACCTGCTGATGCACCCAATCCCGAGACACAACACGTCTCTCAACCTATTACAGCTGGTCCCACTGCTGAGAGACAACAGGTCTTTCAACCTGTTACAGCTGGTCCCACTGATGAGAGACAACAGGTCTCTCAACCTGTTGCAGTTGGTCCTACTGCCGACGTACAACAGGTCTCTCAACCTGTTGCAGCTGGTGTCAGTGCCGATGCTAGCGCTTCGGATAAACATAATGATGATGCAGAAACTGAGGAAATGGTAGGCGATGAAACCCCATCGACAAAAAAAAAAGAGGTGCGTCGTAGTTTGACAGTTTTAGCAAAAATCCTTAATGCAAAAGAAAAAGGCATCAAATATGAGGTGGGATAGAATATGTTAGGCCAGCATGTAAACCCCAACAAAGCCATGTTTAGTAGCTACATTGGAATTGTCACTCGACAACGCGTGCTGATTGACGTAGAGTCGTGGCACCATGTTGTCAGCGGGTTGAAAACATTAATGTGGGAAGAGATTACGGTAAAATTATGATATTATCTATTTAATTTATTAAAATAAAATAAAATATTGAAATATTGACTAACCCTTCATCATCTCTTACAGAGTGCATTTATAGTAGATGATTTGAACAAAGAATATGTTTTCAGACTGGCAGGAAGGATTCATTGAGGCTTTCGCACCATTTTAAGGAAACATCATCTGAAAGATGCCGAACGGAAAATCAAGCCACACCCGCCTCCTCTTTATGCACACTTGATATCCCAAGGAACGTGGGATGCGTTTTTCAACCGTCGTGCGGAACCGAATTTTCAGGTACATTGTGTTTGGTTACACATTGTGTAACGTTTCTTGTATTCATCACGTTGATTGATAGGATTTTATTTATGAAACAGCAACTGAGTGCTGAAAATAAATAACGGACAGAAAAACCAGCGTACCCCTACCGTAAAGCAAGGTTGGGGTACGCTTCAATTGAAAAACAATTGGTATGTATTTTAAAAGTACTTTAATAATTTTATTTGACATAAAACAACTCTGTAACCATGTGTCTCGGTTTATATACAGATTGATGAAGCAAAATCTCAAGTCACTTTCATTCCACACCATGTGTTATGGAAGGAGGCTCATGTTAATAAAGAGGGGAAACTGATAGATGAAAACACACAAAAAGTGTGGGAAACATGTGTAAGTATGACATAATATAAACATGTTTTTCTTTAAATCACTATTACATAACGATGATTACTTATTTTTTCATATTTTCTATTTAACATATTCACGTGAATCAACAACACCCACACCGGATGCAGACATACTTTCAACGGCCTTGGAACAGCCAGAACAGTATGGCCGCATCAGAGATGTGGGTTTTGGGGTGTCACCCCCGACATATTTTCAGAAAAAAAACAAGAGGATGAACAAACTAAAGAATTGCAAGTAATGAGAGATAAAGTAGCTACCCTTGAAGAACTAATCCAAAATCTGGTAGAGATGCTAAAGAGTTTGATGGAGGAGAGGCGAAAAGAACAAACAACTCAAGAACAACCACCCGTGAGAAGATCCACCCCTCACCAGCTTGAGGCAAGCCATTCCCCTCAATGACCTGACTTAACCGAGGTAATAAATGTTATAATATTCGTTTTTGTGAGATGTGAATCACATAGACACTAATACCTTTCATGTAATGATATTCTGCAGGGTGAAAAGGACTGTGATTTATATCAGTCGACTCCCACCCATCACCTTGTAGCGAGGGCTACGGTGTTCAATATGTAGAATGACACGCTACACTCCAGACCACTTCCAACCGATCATGTCAAAGTGTCGATTAACGTAGATCATGAACCGAGCGCCGAGATACCCGTTCCAAATGACGATGACGACATTAATACGGTGTAAAAAGCTGTTGGAACATTCGTCGCATCCGTCGAATCTTGTAAAAAATCATGTCGAGCAGGAGGTATTCATTTCCAGTTCATTTTTCAAGCAGAACATTTAACATTAAATTAGAAAATGGCTGAACTGATGAATGTTATTACAGAAGGATAAAATAGAGAAGCTAAAACGAAAGAGCGGCTCCAACATTGGATCAACCAACCGATCAAAACAATCTACTGAGAGCGCGTTCACCCCACCCATCCTATATCCACATTTAATATCATTGCAAGCTCATGTGGATATGAAAATTAAAGACAGCAAGATTCATACAATTGTTTGTGAAAAAGATATGTACGGAGAGGAAACAATAGATTTTGTTAGTGTAGATGCTATTTCTGAGATCATCACATACGACTGGCTAGGCGCCTCAGTTATAAATGTATACATGAGGTATGTTTTCATGATTTTATTTTACAGAAGCTGATATACTTTGATAATTATGGATAAATATATCTCATATTTTTCACATGCGTATATATGAGAATCAATTGAAGGGATTTGCCCATGAATACAAATTTGGACTCGTTAGTCCTCACACCATTTCTACACAACGAACAAAAATAGATTCTAATTTTCAGGATGAATTGATGTCAAATCTGCTCAGAACGTTTCAAAGAAGAATTACGACTGACAGGTTCTTTTTAATACCAACGATTCAAGGGTAAAACTCTAAATTTTAATCATATCAATTATATTTTCATTTATATTATTACTTATATCTTTTGGTGTTTTTAGGGAACATTGGATGCTCATTGCAGTCAATTTGGATACTCCAAAGATTTATTTTCTGGATTCACTGCATGGATATCCAACTAACCAACCACAAATGATGGCGAATGTCAATTTTTAATACACTAGATACAACATTTTAGAACTAAATATCTAGTTAAATAATTTATATTATCTATTAATGAGGATTTTTTTATGATAGCGCGGTGTATGAATATCGTCTAAAGGCTGGAATGAATCCAGGGCATAAGGATGAGAATGCCCACGAGATCTACAAATGGAGAAGTATCTGGGTATATATAATTATATTTCACAATCCAAATACATATGAAAACAAATTACTTATTTTTCTCGATGTTTCTACTGTGTCCGAAATAAACCAATGATAAGGACTGCAGTTATTATGTTTGTAAATTTATGAAAGAGATCATATTTCATGAACAAAATAGCATCCCTGAAGAGGTATTTTAGAAAATAATTACTACTTTATTTAAGATAATTATTAATCCTTTGTGTATTTATATTTTTTCAGTACTACTATGACTGTCGCAAAAACTCATATTCAGAAGATGATATAAATGTCTTTAGAAACGAATGGGCATCATACCTGATGGAAGAATGTAAAAAAATAGGACAATGAAGGTGAATTCCTAATACATATGTTATATTTATATGGTCATGGATATATCCCTTTACACTTGTTTAGAATCTTTTCCCTCCTTTTCTTATGTTTCATATCCTTGGATTAGAGAATTCCTATTACTTAGTTTGAAAATTATATAATCTTTGGAAAACAACACCAATGACATACGGAAAACCAAGCAAACACATTCGGATTGTTTTGATACTTTAGGACAATGATCCACGAGTCATTTGTGATGTGTACGAATCGACCGCACCTCAATCCGACGCACGGTGTGACTGGTATTGCTAAAAGTGTCTGATATCAGTTTCAAATTGAGATAAACTTTGGAAAACAGCACCAATGACATACGGAAAACTGAGCAAATGTGTTTGTATTGTTTTGATACTTTAGGAAAACAATCCACGATTCATTTGTGACGTGTACGAATTGACCGCACCTCAATCCGACGCACGGTGTGACCGGTATGGCTAAAATTGTCTGATATCTGTTTCAAATTGAGTTTAACATCGGAAAACAACACCAATGACATAGAGAAAACTGATAAAACATGTTCGGATTGTTTTTATACTTTAGGAAAATGATCCAGGAGTCATTTTTGATGTGTACGAATCGACCACACCTCAATCCGATGCACTGTGTGACCGGTATGGCTAAAAGTGTCTGATATGAGTTTTAAAATTGAGATAAACTTTGGAAAACAACACCAATGACATACGGAAAACTGAGAAAACGTGTTCGGATTGTTTTGATACCTTAGGACAAAAATCCACGAGTCATTTGTGACGTGTACGAAACAACTGCACCACAATCCGACGCACGGTGTGACCGGTATGTCTAAAAGTGTCTGATATCAGTTTCAAATTGAGATAAACTTAGGAAAACAACACCAATGACATACGCCAAACCGAGAAAATGTGTTCGGATTGTTTTGATACTTTATTCCAACGATCCACTAGTCATTTGTGACGTGTACGAATCTACCGCACCTCAATCCGACGCACGGTGTGACCGGTATGGCTAAATGTGTCTGATATCAGTTTCAAATTGAGATAAACTTTGGAAAACAGCACCAATGACATACTCCAAACCGAGGAAACACATTCTGATTGTTTTGATACTTCAGGAAAACGATCCACGAGTCATTTGTGATGTGTATGAATCGACCTCACCGCTATCCGATGCACGGTGTGAAAGGTATGGCTAAAAGTGTTTGATATCAGTTTCAAATTGAGATAAACTATGGAAAACAACACCAATGACATACGCCAGACCGATCAAATGCATTCGGATTGTTTTGATACTTTAGGACAACAATCCAAGAGTCATTTGTGACGTGTACGAATCGACCGCACCTCAATCCCACACACGGTGTGACAGGTATGGCTAAAAGTGTCTCATATGAGTTTCAAATTGAGATAAACTTTGGTAAACAACACCAATGACTTACGCCAAACCGAGAAAACGCGTTCGGATTGTTTTGATACTTTAGGAAAACGATCCATGAGTCATTTTTGACATGTACGAATCGACCGCACCTCAATCTGTCACACGGTGTGACTGGTATGGCTAAAAGTGTTTGATATCAGTTTCAAATTGAGATAATCTCTGGAAAACAACACCAATGACATATTCCAAACCGAGGAAACACGTTCGGATTGTTTTGATACTTTAGTACAACGATCCACGAGTCATTTGTGACATGTACGAATTGACCGCACCTCAATCCGACTCACGGTGTGACCGGTATGGCTAAAAGTGTCTGATATCAGTTTCAAATTGAGATAAACTTTGGAAAACATCACCAATGACATATTCCAAACCGAGAGAATGCATTCGGATTGTTTTTATACTTTAGGACAAGGATCCATGAGTCATTTTTGACATGTACGAATTGACCGCACCTCAATCCGACACACGGTGTGACCGATATGGCTAAAATTGTCTGATATCAGTTTCAAATTGAGAAAAACTCTGGAAAACAACACCAATGACATACACCAAACCAAGGAAACACGTTCGGATTGTTTTGATACTTTAGTACAATGATCCACGAGTCATTTGTGACGTGTACGAATTGACCACACCTCAATCCGACTCACGGTGTGACCGGTATGGCTAAAAGTGTCTGATATCAGTTTCAAATTGAGATAAACATTGGAAAAAAACACCAATGACATACGCCAAACCGAGAAAAAGCGTACAGATTGTTTTTATACATTAGGAAAAAGATCAACGAGTCATTTGTGATGTGTACGAATTGACCGCACCTCAATCCGACGCACGCTGTGACCGGTATGGCTAAAAGTGTCTGAGATCATTTTGAAATTGAGATAAACTTTGGAAAACAACACCAATGACATACTCCAAACCGACCAAATGCATTCGGATTGTTTTGATACATTAGGACAATGATCCACGAGTCATTTGTGACGTGTACGAATCGACCACACCGCTATCCGATGCACGTTGTGACCGGTATGGCTAAAAGTTTCTGATATAGGTTTCAAATTTAGATAAACTTTGGAAAACAACAAAAATGTCATATGCCAAACCGAGCAAACGCGTTCGGATTGTTTTGATAATTTAGAAAAACGATCCACGAGTCATTTCTGATGTGTACGAATCGACCGCACCTCAATCTGACGCACACTGGGACTGGTATGTCTAAAAGTTTCTGATATCAGTTTCAAATTGATAAAAACTTTGGAAAACAACACCAATGACATACTGCAAACCAAGAAAATGCGTTTGGATTGTTTTGATACTTTAGGACAACGATCCACGAGTCATTTGTGATGTGTATGAATCTATCACACCTCAATCCGATGCACATTGTGACCGGTGTGGCTAAAAGTGTTTGATATCAGTTTCAAATTGAGATAAACTTTGGAAAACAACACCAATGACATACGGCAAACTGGGCAAACACGTTCGGTTTTTTTTGATACTTTAGGACAACGATCCACGAGTCATTTGTGATGTGTACGAATCGACCACACCTCTATCTGATGCACGTTCTGACCGGTATGGTTAAAAGTGTCTAATATCAGTTTCAAATTTAGATAAACATTGGAAAACAACACCAATGACATACGCCAAATCGAGCAAACGCGTTCGGATTGTTTTGGTACTTTAGGACAACGATCCACGAGTCATTTGTGACGTGTATGAATCGACCGCACCTCAATCCGACACACACTGTGACCAGTATGGCTAAAAATGTCTGATATCAGTTTCAAATTGAGATAACCTATGGAAAACAACACCAATGACATACGCCAAACCGAGCAAACGCGTTCATATTGTTTTTATACATTAGGAAAATGATACATGAGTCATTTTTGACGTGTACGAATCGACCGCACCTCAATCTGACGCACGCTGTGACCGGTATGACTAAAAGTTTCTGATATCAATTTAAAATTGAGATAAACTTTGGAAAACAACACAAATGACATACGGAAAACCAAGCAAACACGTTCGGATTGTTTTGATACTTTTGGAAAATGATCCACAAGTCATTTGTGACATGTACGAATCGACCGCACCTCAATCCAACGCACGCTGTGACCGGTATGGCTAAAAGTGTCTGATATCAGTTTCAAATTGAGATAAACATTGGAAAACAACACCAATGACATACGCCAAACCGATCAAACGCGTTCGGATTGTTTTTATACTTTAGGAAAATGATCCACATGTCATTTGTGATGTGTACAAATTGACCGAACCACAATCCGACGAATGCTATGAACAGTATTGCTAAAAGTGTCTGATATCAGTTTCAAATTGATATAAACATTGGAAAACAACACCAATGACATACGCCAAACCGAGTAAATGCGTTCGGATTGTTTTGATACTTTAGGACAACTCTCCATGAGTCATTTGTGACGTGTACGAATCGACTGCACCTCAATCCGAGTGACGCACGGTGTGCCCGACAAATCTTTTCATTAGATAAAGAATCAATATTTATTAAATGAGATAAATCAATCAAAAACATATTTATTTTACATTATTCCCTTTCATTGTTATGAAAATGAAAACTTTTGAGTTTAAAATTTCATATTTTAGTTTCACATTTCCATATTAATGTATTCTTTCATATTACTGTTTTAATTTCTTTCATTATTGCATTACTAACATAATATTTGTTTTCTTATATAGGTGAATTTTTTTCCTTCAGTTCAGATGCTTTGTTCGGCAACAAATAACGTCGAGAGCGGATCACAGATATCAAAGGATGAAACATGAATGTTTATAAATATTGTTGAATAATTTTAAATGTAACCATGTAAAAAAATGTTTGAATTGTATATAGCAATGCGTTTTTTTGGATTCATGATGTTAAGTAAATGTATATACCGTTGTCGGTCAAAATATTGTGTGCGGGTGCTATGGTGTGCTGGTGTGCATGTGCTACTTTGTGCAGGTATTCTGGTATGCAGGTGTGCAGGTACTATTTTGTAGTGGCAGGCGATGGGGCCTATATCAGCGCTTTTTTAGCGCTGATAAAGGACACCACTAACAGTGCTGGAGGAGCGCTGATAAAGGAAACTTTTATCAGCGCTTCGTCAAGCGCCGATATAGGAGACCTTTATCAGCGCTAAAATAAGCGCTGATAATTGGGTCCTTTATCAGCGCTCTGAGAAGCGCTGATATAGGAGACCTTTATCAGCGCTAAGAGAAGCGCTGATAAAGGCGGTCCTTTATCAGCGCTTTTTTAGCACTGATAAAGGTACCCTATATCAGCGCTTCTCGGAGCACTGATAAAGGGGACCCCCCCCCCCCCCTTTATCTATGCCGGCATTAATAGTGCTTTTCTAGTGCTGTTAATGCCGGTTTTTAGCGCTGATAAAGGGCCAGGTTGTAGTAGTGTTTACTAAGTCTTCTTGTATTCTTACACTATATGGTTGATAAACATACTATAATCTACCAATTGAATCACAATTGGTTCATTAATGTCATATATATTTTTATATAAGTCTTTTGGAAGAACCATATATTTTTTGGAATAGAATATCAATAAATAATATAATATATGTTTTAAAAACTCTTTTTTGTAAATTTTGACACTATTTGGTATTTTGTTTTATCTAAATTCATAAAAGCATTATTACTTGTAAAACAATTCATCTAACCAACACTAATATGTTATATTAACCTATAAAATTATTTTAATTCATAAAAAGTCTTAAATTACATTTATTTGTGTATTTATAATATCAATTATTTTAATATTTCATTATTTAGGTAATTACTGCATCACCATTGTGTCATAAATATATTAAATTATTTAATGTCTAAAAATTATAAATAAAATAGAATTATGTAGTAATTTTTTTTATCTTTATAGTGAATATTTATAGTCAAATTTATCTTATGTATAACCCTATATTAAAAATGTTTTAGTTATTAATCATTGATTTTGACTATCTTAACTCTTCTTTAAGTAAAACAATAATAAATTTCCTAATCTAATACAAGTGGACCTAAAGGGTAATATTTTATTCCTAAGGTTTTTTTTGGTCGAATTACACTTATCCAATTGAATTAAGTGATGTGTTACGGTAATAATAATATCATTTTTACCCTTAATTACCCTATTTACGTTTAACTTTGGTAAATAAAAGTAAAAATTGATTATTCAACAAAAATTATTTTTATCTTATTGAACCACATTTTACTCCTTGATATTATCTGCTTCTCTCGGATTTTTAAAATTTCACTCACATAAGCGGTAAAATTATGTTTTATGTAAATTTGTAAATTCTTCTAAGAGGTGGGTAAAAGACTGTGAAAAGTTCAATAATATTTTTATATATCTTAAATTATTATAAGATGACTACAATTAATTAAATTGAAATTATATAGGTATTATGTATCAATTTTGACCTAATATAAATTTAAATAAAATAAATAATTATTTAAATAAAAATTCAGTTTTAAACTATAACTTAGTGTTTTCACTATTCATAAAAAATTGAATGTTTTCAGAAAAATACCAAAAATTTACCCTAGTCTAACTTTGATATTCCGAATCCAAAAACGAAGTCCATTTTGAAAGATAAATTTTATAAAATTTCAAAAAGTGGGTATTAATATTCATAACGTCTAGTTTATATGATATTTTAATAACATGTCATTGTTTCGTGAAACTCGGTATTGCAAAAGACGCAAGCTATTGAGGAAGGTTTCTCTTTCGTGTAACACAATCCATGAATAGTATTGCATATACTAAAAGATAATATTTTGTTCTACATAGAGAATGATATTTTTGGTGTACCATACAACACAAGACATCAATGAAATTAAAAATAATATTTCTCATAAAATCTCGATGTGTTACATTATACCTCCCTTAAAATGAATTTTGCCCTCGAAATTCATCGAGGTTATAAATGGTTTACTACTTGAAAATTACATTCATAGAAACCCACATCGTAAAAAGGAATATTAAAACTTAATTGTAAAAACTAATGAATGAAATGTAACAGTTACCCAAATTAACTCATCACTGGGTTTCCACAAAGAAGAACATAGGTGAAAATATGGATATGGAAGAGAAATCCAACTATCAAGTTCTGATGGAGAGTGGTAGAGAAAATGGCTATGAAAAACCCAACAATCACAATGCCATAAATTTGTAATGATCTAAGGTACCATCTAGGACAACATTTTTGGTTTTCAAGATCATTTACCTAGAGTTGAAAAAATGGAATTAGACGAAATACATAATTGATTTTCGTACAATATAACAGATGGATATTCCATGAACAATTTCCACTTCATATCTTAAATAAATGAAGATGAATTTTTCATTTGTGAAGTGTTATTAGATCATGCGATAGAATGATAGGTCATTCCATCTGTCTCAAACATAAGGTTAGGAAAATTTATATACATAATTCCATCTATGGTGTGATTAATTGTATACGGTTCCAAAAATGGACTTATACTTCATCTATCATCATGATTAATAAAATAAAACTAGTATATACTAACTAGGGACTTCCTGTAGGCCAATGTAATGTGATAAAGCCTTACTGCACTTCGGTTGTGGGTTCGATTCTTGCATCCTTGTCTGACACAGCGGGTTGTCACATGTCCTGCAGGTTATCCTTTTTCTAAAACTACAATATTATAACATTACAGAAATAATAACAAAAAAAACGTTATAGCCTTAAACAATACTATCTAATGTCTAACATAATACATAAAAATCTTTAGACTTATCCAAAATACATCTGTCTAATCTCATAGTATAAAGAAAACGATTACTGGAAAGGTCACATAACAAGCACGTGAATACCATCATTTAACCCCCATATATCATAAGATATATCTTGTTTATCTCATTCCAAAAATGTGAATACCTTAATCGTTTATTCTCTTGAGACATAAATTACCATAGAACCATAGTGAAAACATGAATTCTGTCAAAAATTTACTCTTTCCACATTCCAAAATCCCAAAATTTCTATATACTCAATCCATGATATCACATTGTCCTTATGTCAGTCATGATCTCATTAATACTATAAAACATCTCACTATCTCCTTATCCCTTTATTATTCACATATCATCTACTTTCCAAAAATATCTGAATAACCTTTCATGGTTACCGGTACCATTCAACATATACTTTCAAACACATTAGCAAAAATAATAGTGTAAAAATCATTAGATGTGTCTTTATTCCATAGTAACATTTCCTATTCAACATAACTCTTGATAAACATAAATCATTTCACTACTTTATTAAACCATTGACCGAGCTTCAAAAATTATTTCATCTCACATATTATTTTTAGTCTCTTCATCATCATCAATATAAATACAACACATATGACCATTCTGATTCTCTTCATATGACATTCACTTAGGGCATTGGTTTTCATAATACCCGTACATTCCACATTTAAAACTTTTAACCATTGTTGATGTCTTATAAATACCATTATCCTTGTCCATGGTGTCAACTAAACCTTTTCCTATGAAATTACTGGTTTTGTGTCCTTATTTTCCACACCCAAAGGATCTTCCAGTTCCTTTGAAACATTCTCCCTAATGCCTCTTCCCACATGATTTACATGAGGGGAATTGAACTTTTTTTCCTCTATGATCATCCTGAAACTCCATCTTTCTCTTATTAGCTGAGTCAGGATACTTACCAAACTTGAGATTATTGATCATATTATGAGATATCTTATTAGTAATAATAACGATGTTTGGACTTCCAAATCCATTTTCATTTGGATTCTCATGAATAATATCATTTCATTATCCATCATATCCTCTATTATCGTGAATCTTCCTATTTCTATCCATTTTCTAAAACCCAAAAAGATTATTATGAGAGGGAACAATCATGATAGGAAAAAACATAATAAAGGGGGAGTTCCTTCAATATATTACATCTTGGGTTTAATTCTAATATCGTTACAATAATTCTTCGACTATAGACTATACATACACTTAACCTTAGAGACATCCCTAGACATAACTTAGAAATATATCTAAGGATTTCACTAAAGTTTTCACATCCAATATTCCAACGGTTAAATAAACAGTCTCTCTAATACCAAATGTAGAGACCCATACTTGACATACATAGAAATTACATTACTTTTTTGGAATACCTAATACATTACAAAAACAGACACCCAAAGACCGTATTAGTTTAGTCTCTTTGGAAACTCGGAACATAATCTTCTAATCATGGTGAAATATCTTCAAAATCACCCATAAAGATATTCCCATTTGTTTTTCTTACCTAAAACCTTTCTCTATATCCTAGGGAAAATAAAACCAAAATGGGTGAGCTCAAATGCTCAGTAAGGGTAATCATGGAGAACATAAGACAATCCCTGAACATTTGAACGTATGAACATGAACATAAAACATAAAAATCCTATGTAATGACATAAATCTTGGTAGTTCATACGGAATAGATCAAAAAAGAAACACTAAACATGATAAAATAGAATTGGAATAAAACAAGTAATTTTGGAAACCATTAACAACATGTAATTATTTCCTTAGTAGCCAAGGCATTACTGCCAAGACCATAATTGTGGACAAAGTCCCTTACTAAATCGTGTTCAGTCCTCGTTCAAGTCCTATATAACTGAACCAGATTAACTTATAGTTCCAAACATATCAATGTCATGAGATATAAATATTTACCCAAAGCATTTGAGGGAGATATAGGTCCCACCCATCTCATAATGAAATCATTCTTATGTGTTCCACAACATAAACATAAATCATTCATTAGAACCCAAAGAATAAAAAGGGTTTCATAAACATCATCCCATCATAAAATAATGCATATAAAACAAATAGATATAATTTCATCATAATAAAAGTGAAACCATGTAAATCATAGAGTCATTATACTTGAAACATACAGATATGAAATAATCACAGCTTTGATGGAAAATGGTTTTGATAAAAAACATGAAATGAATATTTGAGGAAAATATCCATTCTTCTTAAAAATAATTTTATTTTCACAAAATGACATTAAATTTTAAAAGAAATGTATTTGGTTGAAAATAGTCATGAAATATTGTAGAGGAATATTTATGTAAATAAGGTGTTATTAAATCTTAAAAATCCGTTCATGCCGTATAAGTTAAAAAAACATTTTTCTCGTACTTTTACCAAAAATGTCAGAAAATACATCGTATGGAAAAAAATATAGAGTCCTTCCAAATCACAAAGTAAAAGTCAAAAATGTGTAAACATTCCTTAAAAAATACATGGAATTATATTAAACACTTTATGAAATCTTTTGGATGGAAAATATAACCCTAGTAAATACTTACGTAATAGCAATCTTAGATAATATGAGATTGTAAAATTATCCCTTACCTTAGGTGCAATTTCATTCGTAGGTGTCTGAAAATATTATATAATGGGTTTAAACATATTATTAATTTCTAATAGAACCATAATAATATTTATGATTTCATATATGATTCACTTATGACATTATATTACCCTTTATTTTTTCAATTCCACGTAAAAGAAGCGTTTTGGGTAAAATCGTTTCATTTATCATACGTGTTGGACTTGTTGTTCTTGATATTATTATTACTCATATAGTTATTTAATTACTTAAAGAATGTAAAACATGATTTATATATCATATATATTCATTATATTTATATATAATAGATAGGTAAATTAAATGAAACACACCGTTCATGGAGATGGTAGGTCGTACGTACGCATGAACGTTGTTTTCCATTCCTTATTGACTTGAATGGAAGTAAGTATAAGACATATATATATATATATATATATATAAATACAATAGAATTATTATGTCACATATATCATTATTATTCATTATATATACTTTATAATCATTCTTGAATGGTTAATATGGAGAATGAATCTCATCACGTCGTGGAGACGGTAATCCGTACGTATGCAAGAGAGATGATATCATTTCCATAATTATTGAATGGAATTAGAGTGGATGATCTAATATCTCAGAATTAGTAAGATGTTATAATAACCATATATAGTTATTCATTACACCATTATAACCATCCAAGTAAGGTGGTGTTAGAAAAACATATTACAACACAACGTGGAGACTGTATTTCGTATGTACGCATGCACGATGATTTCATTTTCCGTAGGATGGATAAAAGGAGAAATGGGGTTGTTTCATATTTATAATAACATATCAGTATATTAATTATACTGAAGTAATTACTTTATAATGAATCAACAAAATAAGTGGAAATAGAAGAATAAAGTAACTTGAAAGAATCGGTAGAAGAGATTACCTCTTCTTTGACGTGCCTCCTCTTAACCTACTCTTAGGGCACTAAATATGGTATTTGAAGAAAACAAAGAAATCTAGTTGGTTTCTATGGAAGTGGTGAAGTGAAATGGGAATTTTTTGGCCGGGCATGAAGGCACAAATTTGTTTGAAGAGGAGAGAGAGGAGGTTCCTTTTTATAAGAGGGGTGAGGGGCACCTTAAGAAAAAAATAAAATATTATTTTATCATAAATTCATATTTGGTTTATAATGTCTCCAATGTGACTTAATTCATGTATAGGGTGAGGATGAGTCGAAATCCTCCCAACTAATATGTTTTAGACGAGTTTAGGTTTCCATTTTTAACTTATCATTTAGATTTAACTCTAAGTCAAATAATTTAATTTTTACAAGGTCTTGTTGTATTCTTACACTATATGGTTAATAAACATACAATAAATAGCCAATAAAAACCCAATTGGTTCATTAATGTCATATATATTATTATATAAGTCGTTTGGCCGAACCATATAACTTTTGGAACAGAATATTAATTAAAAATATAATATTTGTTTTAAAAACTCATTTATGTAAATTTTGACACTATTTGGTATTTTGTTTTTTCAAAATTTATAAAAGCATTATTATTTCTAAAAATATTAATCTAACCAACCCAAATATTCTCTATTAATCTATGAAATTATTTTAATTCATAAAAAGTCTAAAATAACATTTATTTGGGTATTTATAATACCGATTATTTAATTATTTGATTAATTAGGTAATTACTGCATCACCATTGTGTCATAAATAAATTAAATAAGATAATGAAAAAAAATTATACATAAAATAATATTATGTAGGAAATAGTTTTATCTTTCTAATTAATATTTATAGTCAAATTTATCTTATGTATAACTCTATATTAAAAATGTTTTACTTATTAAACATTGATTATAATTATTTTAACTCTTCATTAAATAAAATAATAATAAATTTCCTAATATAATCCAAGTGGTCCTAAAGGGTAATATTTTATTCCTAATGTTTTTTTCGTCTAATTAATGTTATCCAAAGGAATTAAGAAATGTGTTAGGGTAATAATAATATCATTTTTACCCTTAATTAACTTATTTACTTTTAACCCTGGTAAATAAAAGTAAAAAGTTATTATTCAACAAAAAATATTTATCTTATTGAAACACATTTTAGACATTTATATTAACTGTGTCTCTCATATTTTCTAAATTACACTTATATAAGCGGTAAAATTACGTTTTATTTAAATTTGAAAATTCTTCTATGAGGTGTTTAAAAAAGGTGAAAAGTTAAATAAAATTATTATATATCTTAAATTACTATAAAATGACATCCATGAATTACATTTAACATATATAGTTATTATGTATCAATTTTGACCTAAAATAAATTTAAATTAAATACATAATTATTTAAATAAAAATCCGGTTTTAAACTATAACTCAGTGTTTTTCACTAATCATCAAAAATCGAATGTTTTTTTAAAAATACCAAAAATTCCCACTAGGTTAATTTTGATATTAAGAATCCAAAAATAAATTCCATTTTGAATGAAAAAAATTTATAAAATTTCTAAAATTGGGTAATACTATTCATAACATCTAGTCTATATAATATTTTAATAACATATCATTGTTTAGTGAAACTCAGTATTGCGTACAATGCAAGCTATCGAGGAAGGTCGCTCTTGCCTGTAACACAAGCCATAAATAGTTTTGTGTATACTACAAGATAATATGGTGTGGGGAATATCAAAAGATAGTCTTTTTGTAGCGTACAACACAATACATCAATGAAATTAAATATAATATTTCTCATAAAATCTCTGGGTGTTACATGGGCATTGATCAACGTCCCTTGGAATGTGTGGAATCTATGAATATAAAGTCATCCACTAGAAAATACACCTCTGACAGGGAGTTAACTCAACCATTAACTACATTTCATGATGTATATGTTGTATTAATGATGTAAGAGGTTCATCTGTGGTAATCCAAAAATTCTTATTCGATAACATTACAGTGAAACTATGAATTTTACAGAATAAATTTATTCTAGGGAGACTTAAAAATATGTTTAAAACCACATTTCAAAGCATGAGGTGGTGATGTGATTCCCCTCATAACTCTACCAAATCAATTATCCTACACCATATACAGATTTTATGATGTAAACCACACACTTTCAAGATTCTACGGTTCTCCTATATCATTTACCCAAAATCAAAATTCCATTTTCACCCCATGGACGTTTAGGTTGTCATGTGACGTGTCTCTAACTCACTATATTCGCCACTTTTTGGAAATAATCCCAATATTGGTTGTATCTAAAATCATAAAAAACAATTAAATATAATAAAATTAGAAGAATAGCAATTAAATCATACATATTTTTTTAATATAATATCTTAAAAAAATATACAATAAATTCATGTATCATTAATCACCCACCAACAGTCAATGAGTTTCATGATGTGGATGAAAATGACATATCAAGTATTCCTCAAGAGCCGATTATGTATTTCATTATTGGCATAGTTCCCAACACACATATGATATTGGTTTCATAGTACAACTTGTATCAATCTAAATTGAAAGTGGTAGAAATTGTTTTGGATGAGTTGAGATCCAAGGGAATTATACACATCAGTATGTCACCATGGGTTTCCCCGTGCTCATTTCCAAGAAGGATAATGGAAAATTTTGTAACTCAATGATGATTGTTATCTAAACTGACTAAAAATCATGAAAAAATATAAATTACCCTATATTTATGATTATTTTGATCTTTTGAAAGAGGAATGGTGGTTTTCAGAAATTGACCTTCTCTCTCGTCATCAGAAACTCAATATATATGATGAAATTATTCCATATTCAACCTTCAATAATATGGATGTCCACTATGAGTACATTGTGATTTAATTTTCCCAAACTAAAACTCTTATTATTTTCAAGGAAATGATGAAATATATTTTCCACCAATATCATGATACTTATATAGTTGTGTGTGTGAATGAAATTTTAGTGTACTCAAAGATAGAGGAAGATAAAGTTAATCCCATGAAGCCTGCTTAAGGAATATTGATGGATCACTGCATGAATGAAAATTTATCTAAATAATATTTCTAGATTTGAGAAGTTATGTTCCTATAAAATGTTATCACTAAACATGGTATTATATTTTATCAAAAAATTCTACTGTCATGTCATGGGAACGATCCAAAAATTTCATTGACATTCATATCATCATATTTTTTTCTTGTTATTTTTATTGATTCATAATATATTTGAAAAATCATGCATTATATATGAAAGTTATCACATAGAGGGGGGGTTATGATCATATGGGATTTAATTTTTATGTATTATTTTTAAGAACAAAAGGGTTTAACAAACAAGGTAGACAAATTCTATTAGTTGTATGGTTTTCTTAAAAGTGTCTCCTTGGTTGGGTCCCAAATGGCTCAGAAAAAAATGTACGATTGATATATGATTTGTCGGGCCAATTAGGGTCATTGAAACTATTGTAATGGTGGAATATACCTTTTATTTATCAGAATAATTTATTTGATACATACTATATTCCATATTTCTAAGCATAAAATATATAAACTGGATTCATCTCATGATTTGAATTTGAAAGAACCCAACATAAAATATAATATGCATGTTTCCATGAAACTATTATAGGTTATAGGTTCTCAAGTGAACATTAAATATTGTAAAATTATAAATCTATTATGTTAATTGGTTAGATGGTTTTATTTCTCATGAAACATAATTGTTGGGGTCTTATTTGATGGTGTAATTCCATCATTTCGTTGTAGTTCATCCTTCTTTTACATAACATTATTGGTTCAAAAAGTGATTTGACTGATTTAATTACAACATCGAGGCTTTGTTTTTTGGTTGTAAAATATTCATGTTTATCAATAATTATTTTTATGATACACACTCATTTCTAGTGTTTACTGTTCGTTTAGATTGTTAACAGCGTTTCAAATGTCATCTGTAATGTTTAATTGAATTTTAAATCATGTCATTTGTTTTTTTTCATTGATTGGTGATTACAATGTGGTTGGGGTGCACAGTGTAGTAGATGACTTCAGGTGTTCGGTAAATTTGTTCATAGATATAACATAATATGAAGAATATGATTTTTTGTATTTTCTGGTGAAACTAATTCAGTTAAAACAATTTTTGGATCACTATATCATGGATCTATGTTGTTGTGTAACCTTCTTTGTAGTATGAAAATTCAACGACATGGTATATTTCTTATATCATGTTTCCTTTTTACTTTAATAAATTATCTCATATTTTACTATGGCATGGATTTTAGGAACACTATTAAATATAATATACTATAGATTATTAATTTACCAATCACCATGTTATTTTTTTATACCACTTTGTTTTGTGCAGTATTCCTTACACCATATTGTTTTCATTCCATATTTTCACTATATGTTCTGGAAATAGTTGAACCCAGCCTTCTTTCACACATTCCCCATGAACAATTATTGACCTAAGTATTTATTCAAGATAAACTCTATCCATCAACAAATTTTCATTATCTAAAACCTTAGAGGACCAAATATTGGAGATCCTACTAAAAAACAATATCATAAAATCATCCTGAAATGTTACTAAATTAAAGGATTAGGATTGAATCTATAATAATCATGGATTTTTTTCCGTAATTTTGTTTGTAAGTATTCCTATTGATTTTATTTTTTCTAGAAAGTAAATGTATGGGAATTTTTTATTTGGAATCATCAATTTGGTGTCCTTCCATAGTTTAATGAGTCCTTTTTCATCATGTCTTGTGGATTCCATATGGGTGTTAATATTCTAAGTGTTTTGGGGGAGTGATCTTATAAGATTTCATTATATTATAAACATTTTCTAATTTATCTATGATTTTATTGAAAATGGTGAGATTAAAGGATTTTTAACTCTATAATTAAAATGGGGTATAGAGTAATTTTGAATATATTACTAGTAAAATGTGGTGGTTTTAGTAAAACCTTTAGAAAATATATTTCTCCATTTGTGTTGTAAATGGGAAAGGGAATAAATAATAAACGGTCTTTTTGAAAAGATAAAATTACCATGAATGAATTTATTATGGTTTACCCAAATGTCACTAATGATGAAGTAGGGAGGCATCCTTAGAGTTGAACTCTTTCCTTGTTGACTTGTTCTTCTATGGTAATGTGTGGACCAGATTCCCTATGTTGTGGACGAGATCCACTCATAGGTATGAACTCATAATCAATATACCTATTATTCAATTTTAATGTGTACACCATGAAGAATTTTAAAAATAAAAATTTAATGAGGATTATCATTGAACTTGAACTATTGACACTCTTTTATACTCTATTTATAATCAACGAAAATTATAATTGGAATGTTTATGGAAATCATTAAAAAATTGTTTTATTTAAAATTATAAAAAAATTGTTAGAAAGAATTTATTTAATAATTTTTTATACCAAATTAGGTATTATTTTTTCTCATACCCAATTTATTTTTCACTTGAGCATAAATGGTTCATTTTGTAATCTCTCTTTGTAAAACATATGGAGGGGTCCTAAGAGAATCATTCCCTTACAAAATGTATATAACATTACATGTACATAGATATTTTTCATCACATATAGGAGAGTGAAATTCCCATTAAAGTGAAACAGGTTTTTTCCTTAGTAGGGTGTGGGAGTTTCTTAGTGAAGTCATGTCATCTAGATCAGGGACTCATTAAATATGGAGTTCATTATTTATTTTATATAACTTGGAAAAAAATTTAATTATTTACATCTCTTATATTGTTTTTAGGAATTCCGACATTAATATTTTTCATTATTTACTAAAATTATTATCTTTTTGTTGAAATTATTATAAATTATATTTAATGATTATCAGTGGCTTTTTTCCATCCCATGAAAATTTGAGAATACACTTGGGATATTATTGGACCTGATCGGGTCATGGATAAAATGATAATCCATGTGTGTTCGATACATTTTTGTCTTACATATTGATTCTTAAGGATATAATTTCTAAGATAATTCAATATCCAATTTTACTATATGAGATACGATATTAATTTATAATGAGATGATATTAAATTAAATGCTTCAAATTAAATCACCATAATACCTTAGGCATGCTTTGTGATCTCCAATCATGGGTAATAATCAAATGAGTGAAAAAATAAATACCATCATACATATATATGCATAGCTCAACCTAGACGCACACCAATTACTTAGACACTTGGCATCTAGTGATTTCCCTAAACTAAAACAGATTTACTTTTTCACCCTTCACTATTACACTTCACTCCTAAACCCTTTAAAATATTATCCCCAATTAAATAATTTAGAATAGAAAAATAATATAGATACCAAAAAAAGATAATTCCGGCCATTAAAAAACAAACCCATTACAAAAAATCATAAATTTGTATATTGAAAAATAATATACCCAAAATATAAAGTGTTCAATGTTATATAAGAATGATACATGGAAATATTTTCTTAGATAAATATAATGTGTCCTCACATCGATTATGATGACATCTCATTGTAACAACCCAAAATTAAATAAATGGATCTTTTTCCCCTTCTAATAATTATGTTATGTGGTATTAAATATATATGTTTAATAGAGATTCCAATAGAAACATCATTCTACTATGTTAATAATTCAATAATTAATATTTAAAATAATTAAGTAAACTATAATGATTGAATAGTAACATGACCATTTGAATATTAACATGAACATTATGAATATTAATCTGGAAAATAGAATAGTAACATCACATATGAATGTATTAATAAAATTTAGCCATGTAATAAATGAATCTATGATATAATTATACAATGGAATAAGAAAATAAATCTTTCATATACGATAAATTGCATGTGGGTATTTTTTTTAAATGTAAATGTTTATTTAATATTTAATAATTAATATAAATATTTACAGGAAATATTATTTTCAAAAAATATATTATAAAATTAATATATATTTTTTCCTATGATCGTAACATTATTTTATAAGGACATAATTAATTTTTTAATGTTTCATAAAATCTGTTAGAGTATAAAAATTTTCATTTTTTAGTAACTGGGTTTTTTATTTAAAAATTAAATTTATCAAATTTATAATATTATATTCAGAAAAATTATTCCATTTTTCAATTATCCATATTGAAAAAAAAATATGTGGTACTTTTTTTATATTTTTCTAAAATATATGACTTTTAGGAATAGTTAAATATGATAATTTTCAAAATGAGCTGAACATATGAGTTATTGTGTCATGGTTGATTTATGGATAAGGAATGAAACAATTTGATTTCACAAGCCAAAACATTTTACTTTATTTCTTCAAAATAATAATCACTATTGATATTATTGATCAAAATAAACAAAATCATGAAAAAAAAAAATTAAAAGACACTCATCCCCTCTCTAATAAATACCACCCTCACCACCTATTTTCCTCACACCTATTACACCTTTAATATTGTATATATTCTACTTAATACACATCCCAATTCTCTCATTGATGGCTATGTGATTTTTTATCTATAAGAGACCAAACTGTTGTTCCTTATGTGGTCTCTCCGGGAGATGAAATTCAAGAAGTAAAATCTTCTTATGTTTTCTTTAAAATTTTTTCAATTTTTTATTATCTCCTCACCTTTAATATTTAAAATGGCATTAATATATCAGTACATAATATATTATATATTTTAATTTTTTAATGTACTAATCCGTAATCACATATCTTATGTCTTAATTTTATTCTAATAATGAGAACATCATTGGTGATGTGTATAATAACTGCCTTCGTGGATGATGATTTTTTATTTTACATTACCAACTTATTGGATGGTAATAAAATGTTTATTATAGTTAAATAGGATTATAATATGAATATTATAACTTTCATCATGTACTAGAACCATTATATAATCATGATATAAAATAAAATTAAAAAAAATCATGATTTTCTCCAAAATAAATTAAAAACATTTCATCATTGTTTTATCTAATTAATCAACCACATACCATAAAAAATTTATATATGACATAAATTTAACATAATTTTTTTTAGTAATAACACATAATTTTACTTCTATATATTTATTCCAATTATATAATTATATACAAGAAAATATACTATGAAACAATGAAAATCAAAACTCACGAAATGATATATGTAACTCTATAACTCATCAAAAGGCCATAAAAACATAATAAAAATATAATAAAAAAATAAATGTAGAAGAGGTTTTGGATTTAGTAATTAATTAATCTAATTTGATTATCCAGGATATTAATGTGAAAAAAACATTCTGGCATAATGTAAGGATATTTCTAGAACCCAACTCAATTTTATTATGTTATTCATCATTCATTAAAAATTTATATGTGTATGTTCTTTTCATATTAATAGGACATAATTTCATTATTATTAAATTTTTCTAGGACATATATCATCCCAGTATGATTTTATGTTAAACATAAGTATATTAAAAAATAGCTCTTCTTTCTGAAAACACAACTTTGACTTCTCTTGAGATAGTTTCATATTTTCTCAATATTGATGATTATTATAAGAAGTAAGTTATTACCATTTTCTCTTTGAGTCCAAAAAGATTATTCATGAATTTGTTATAAGGGCTTGGCCTTAAATAATACATAATATTGAATTATATGAATAATTCACATTGATGATTTTTTCAGGTTTAGAGTTTTAGAGAGTTAGTGCATAACTATTACATCTCAAAATTTTTACAAGGTAGACACTTCTACATAGTTTCCATTTTTTTACACAAAATAATAACACATGAAAAAAGAGTCATATCTAGTTCCATGTTTAAGGCAACATGAATTTTCCCTGATCCCATCCTTGACCCAATTCCACATTATATCCTATGAAAAACATTTCAAAAATTTTGGATGAGCATAATAAAGATCATTATGGGATACACAATGAAGGAAAACTGTTAGTCTTTCAAAACAATAAGTATACAATGAATACTTTAACATAAGTAATACTTTTCACCTTTATGAAGTAGTAAATACTCTTCACTGAATAAAAGATCATTACATAACCTTTTTATAACCAAAATATTACCATAAAACCCATATAAAGAACACATAACATATAAAGGTAACATGGGACATAAACATACATAAATGGAATAACCATACGGTCGACTTCCACACATATCAATAATGGAATAGCCATATGTCTGACTTCCATACCCAATGCATTGGATGTTATAACGTAGCCACATGTCCTGTTATTCACGGCACCACCCATTATTTGGTTTATCACGTAACCACCCGTCCAATGTCCAAGTACCATTATTAAATCATAACACATAAAACAATTATAAAGGAAGAAAAATTTTCCACATTTCAAAAAAAATATATAACTTAAATATATTTACATAAAAAATCCATTTTCAAAACCATTTTCACGACCAAAAATACATAAAAGAGTATATGGTATTTATTTTCTTTTAAAAACAGTACGGCTTGTTGAGGAAGCTAAAGATCAAATAATACTCACAGCGGCGGAAAAGGTCGTTGTCACAAATTACATTAAAAAGGAAAATTATTTTTTTCATTTAGTAAAATGATTTGTAGAAATAGATTCCCTTCGAAAACTGAATGATGTTTATACAGCGTATAAAAGAAAGTCTTGTATTAAAACAAAATATCCCTCAATGAATGAAGATTGATACGATGTCCCTTACCTAGCGTCCGACTTGACTCGATCATTCATTAATCTCCTGAATAATAAACTAAAGTTAATTTCTAATTTCATAAGAACATTTTTCAAGTTTAATATTCCTTTATATCACTTATTACCATGTTATAAACATTATTAAATCATTTACGTTAACAAGGTTCATTTTGTCGATATTTGGTACTTGAGAAAAAATGAACGCCTTATATTTACAAGTTTTCCATGTGGTCAAATGTTTCAGTATATATAGAATGATATTCATGATTTGGATATCATATATACCATATATATCCAGTATATACATGTTTTTATAATAGTACATATCATTTAGAGGTAAGAAATAAAATGCACCATTCATGGAGACGGAAAGCCGTACGTACGCATGAATGCTACTTCCATTTCTATGTCTTGTTTTTATGGTATTAAAGCATAATGATACATAGGTATATTATAATTATTGTATAATATCATATATAATATCATTAACTCTATCCTTTATACATCCCTCATAAGGCATTAACGAATCAAATCATTTTGAGGGGCGGTAGTCCGCACATCCTCAAATGAGATTATCATATTTACCCACTACGGAATTCATAAAGGCGTGCTATAAATGGAAAATACCGAAGCATAAAGAAAACATAAACAGAATACATATCATATATAAATACAGTTCCATCATAATGGCCACCATTAGAGGCGGTAAGAGATAATCAAATAATCATCGTTTCGTGAGGAGTTATTTTTCCATCCATAGAAATATTGTGTTCTTCATCCAATAGATGGAGGTGTGTGTATGTGTAGTTCGAATACATCTCATAAAAACATACTACTATATTAATGATACTGGTTTTGTCACAAAATATAGAAATAAAAGAGTTTAGTGGTTGGAGATGTAAAATAAAACAAAACAATTTAAGAGAAATCGTTACCTTTAATTTAGGTAACTTCTTTTGGTTTGGACCAAAAGGACTTTTGAAGTGCCTTATGGATAAGTTAAGGATTATAGGGTGATGAGAGGGATGTTGAGAGAATAATTGGGCATAGTATGGACGATCCAAATGGCTTGAGAGGTGTGAGAAATTGGTTAGAAGTCGTCACTTTTTATAAGGGGGAGGAGGGGCTCTTTAGGAAAGTGTGAAAATATTAGTTTATAATATAATGATATTAGGAATATAATGGCCCAAAAATCATTATAGTGGAATCTATGATGAGTCATGGTCGAAATAAAATCATCCAATCATAATTGGACATGTTTTGGATAGTATTTTAATCATTATAATCTTATTTATTTGAATCATTTATTAATGATATAAATACCGCATCATTATTGTGTCATAAAAAATTTAAATTATTTGATGTATAAAAATTATAAAAAAATACCATCATGTAGGAAATCATTTCATCTTTATAATGAGTATTTATAGTCGAAAATATGACATTTTTAAAACCACATAAAACTAATTAATAAAATATTTTTGTTAATGTCAATTATGTCTTTACATTAAATTAATTATTGTAAAGTGTCATTATCATTCATAAGTGGCTCCATGGGGTCCAAAAATCGACCCAAGGTTTTATATTGTCGACCAATACTCAACCAATATGGTTAGGACAAGTTTTAAGATAATTTTAAATTTTTATAAACTCTTTTAACCTTCAATTACCCTATTTACCTTTAACCGCGGTAAATAAAAGTCAAAAGTTACTATTCATCAAAAATTATTTTCATCATAATGAACCACATTTTACTTATTGATAATAACCATGTATGTCGGATTTTTGAAATTCAATTCACAGAAGTGGTAAAATTTTATTAAAATGAAAATGTCAGTTTTTTTAACTACCACTAAGTGGTGTGACTATTAATCAAAAATTGATGTTTTTCAGAAAAATACCAAAAATTCAGCCAAAGATATATTTGATATTCCAAATTCAAAAATTATGTCTATTTTTCAAATTAAAAACATAGAAGTGGAATTCATTAATTTTAAAATTATTTCCTATTAACAAAACAAATAATGTGTTTTTTAGAAACAATAACTATCAAAAGATTGATACTTGTTTATGTCAAATTTCAAAGTGAAATTAATTCCAATGACCAACATTGGATTAAATGGTAAAAATTAATTTCAATTTCACATTAAAACAATCTAAAAATATAATCTAACCATATAAATAAATTGTATTTAAAGGCACTTTTGAATTAAAATAAAGTATTTTTCACTATTTATTAAAAAATGAACTTTATCAGAAAAATACCAAAAAATTACCCAAAGTAAAATTTGATTTCCCCATTATAAATAAGGATTATATTTGGTCAATTATAATGTATTAATGTGACCAAAACTATATTAAAATAGGGTTCTCCATTAAAATGCATTAAATCAGCCTTTTAATGTAAATTATGCTTAAAATTAGATTCATTCATATTTTAATCCTCTAAATTTTTATTGGATAAATGTAAATAAATTTATCAATAATGTATAGTCATATTGTAATTAGTTTCATTACTTCCCTCCAATACAACGGCTAGGAGTTAAGTACAATTTAAAATAATAATATTATAATA
This sequence comes from Viscum album, assembly GCA_963277665.1. Taxonomy (NCBI): domain Eukaryota; kingdom Viridiplantae; phylum Streptophyta; class Magnoliopsida; order Santalales; family Viscaceae; genus Viscum; species Viscum album. The sequence continues at coordinate 1,255,975,533 of OY728141.1, forward strand.
TTTGTGTGAAACGTAAGATTCCAAAGAAACCGGTTGTTGCGTATCGGGTACGCTATCGAACATAGAAACCACTTTAAAGTAAAATTAATATTTAATTCACAAATATTAATAAATATGAAATATGTCTTATTCTTCATTTACCTGGGATGTTACATCCTTCCCCCCTTTTGGGAATTGTGTCCTCACAATTTTTATTTACTTATCAAAATAAGTGGGGGTATTTATCTCTCATAGAATTTTCAGATTCCCATGTTGCCTCTTCAACCATATGGGTTTTTCCATAAACCTTTACCTGGTGAGTTACCTTATTCCGCAACACTTACTCTCTACGGTCAAGAATCTGGAATGATTGTTCTTCATAAGAGAGATTTTCTTCCAACTGAGCTGCATCTAGGCTCAAACCATGAGATGGATCTGTCGTATACTTTCCCAACATCGATAAGTGAAAAATATTGTGTACCTAGGATAAACATGGAGGTAAAGCCACTATATATGCAACTGATCAAACATTCTCCAGAATTTCATATGGTCCAATGAACCTCGGACTCTAATTTCCCTTCTTTCCAAAATGCATCACACTTTTCCAAGGAGAAACATTGAGAAAGACATGATCACCTACCTCAAAGGAAAGATCCTTCCTCCGGTTATCGGCATAACATTTATGTCTACTCTGAGCTGTTCTCATGTGCTTCTGAGTCAACTGAACATTCTCTGCCACATCTTCTACCAATTCTAGTCCCATTATCTTCCTTTCACCTACTTCATCCCAAAAAGCCGTAGTTCGACAACACTTTCCATATAATGCCTCCAATGGATCCATCTGTATATTGGAATGATAAATGTTATTATAAGAAAATTCAAACAAAGAAACATGTTGGTCCCAAATTCCCTGATAATCCATCGAACAAGCATGTAACATATCCTACAAGGTCAGAATTGTTCGTTCTAATTGCCCATCTTATTGAGGATGAAAAGATGTACTAAAATTTAATTCAGTACCCAATAAATTTTGAAGGACTTTCCAAAAGTTAGAAGTAATCCTGGGACCACGATCAGATACAATGGAGAGGGGAACTCCTTGCAACCTTACTATCTCTTTAACATAAAACCGAGCAAGTTTATCTAGAGGCAAAGTATATCTAATCGGAAGGGAATGAGAAGATTTAGTCAATAGGTCAACTATAACCCAGATTGTATTATTACCTCGAGATGTCTTTGGTAATCCCACAAAAAAGTCCATGGATATATTTTCCCATTTCTACTCTAGCACCAATAACGGTTGAATCATTCCTTTCGGTAATTGTCTCTCTTCTTTAACATACATACAAATCAAACACTTCACAGTAAAATCAAAAATATCTATTTTCATTCCATCCCACCAGTAATACTCACGAAGATCTCTATACATATTAGTATTACCTGGATGAACAAAAATTGGAGAACTAGGAGCTTGACATACCAACTCATTATTCAACTGTGAATCAAAAGGCATACATAATCTCTTTCCAAATCTCAAAACACAATCATTATCAATGATAAAATCTGGAAACATACCCTTCTGAACCAACACTACCTTTTTCTGCAAATCACTATCTTATTTCTGTGATTGCTTTATTCTATCTGGTAGAGATGATCTCACTGACACCTAAAACAAAAAAAAATTAATTTCCTCCACCAACAACTTCTACGCCAAAGTTCATCAAATAAAAAACCAAAGGATCTCGTTCCAAACGTAGCATGGCTAATGAGACATTACATTTTCGACTCAAAGCATCAACCACTTTATTTGATTTTCCTGGATGTTAATGGATCGTGCAACCATAATCCATGATTACTTCCAACCATCCCCTCTATCTAATTTTCAATTCTTTTGGAGTGAATATAAAATTTAAACTTTTGTGGTCAGAATATATTTCACATGTCACTCCATACCATTGATGCCTCCATATTTTTAAAGCAAAAAAACAGCATCTAATTCCAAATCATGTGTAGCATAATTTAACTCATGTGGTTTTAACTAACGTGAAGGATAAGCAATTACCTGATAATTATGAATTACGACAAAAACCAGTCCTTTCAATGAAGAATCAATTTAGATAACAAACCCACCATTTCTGGGTGGTAGTGACAAAACTAGATCATTCACCAATCTTCATTTCAATTCTTGAAAAGAATCATCACATTCTTTTGTCCAGATGAACTTAACACCTTTTCGAGTTAACTTTGTCATTGGACTAGATAACCGTGATAAATTTCCAACAAACCTTTGGTAATAACCTTCCAAACCAAGAAAACTACAAATCTCGGTCATATTTGTGGGTCTTGTCCATTATTCATCAACTTTGTTTTAGCAGGATGAAAAGTTATGCCAATTTTTGAAACAATGTGACCAAGGAAAGAAATTTTTTATAACCAAAACTCACACTTACTGAATTTACCATAATGTTTCTTTTCTTTTAGGGTTTGCAAGACAACCCTCAAAAGACGTTCATGTTCCTATTTAATTTTTGAATAAACCAAAATATCATCAATGAACACAACCAAAAACATATCCAAGAACTCATGGAAAATATTATTCATAAGATCCATGAATATAGCTGGTGCATTGGTTAACCCAAAATGCATAACTACAAATTCATAATTGCCATATCTAGTATGAATCACAGTATTCGGAATGTCTTCTTCTTTTACTTTCAACTGATGGTACCCTGACCTCATGTCAATAATCAAAAAATACTGAGCTCCCTGGAGCTGATCAAACAAATCATCGATATGAGGCAAAGGATACTTATTCATAATAGTGATGTTATTCAATGCTCTATAATCAATGCAATTTATCATTGAACCATCATTCTTTTTAATAAACAAAATAGGAGCACCCCTTGGTGATGTGCTAGGTTGAATGAATCCTTTATCTAATAACTCCTGCAATTGATTCTTTAACCCTAAAAGATCAGTATGAGCAATTTGATAAGTGGGTTTTGAAATTGTATTAGCATCAAAAACTAAGAAAACAGTATATTCAACTTCTCGATTAGGTATAATACCAAGAAACTCATCGGGAAAAACGTCAAGGTACTCATTTACCACTGGCACATCATTAATCTGAACAGTTCCTTTGTTTTCAACAATATGTGCAAGGTAACATTCATTTCCATCTTTTACTAGTTTCTCAGCTTCCTAATATATTATAAAAAAAGGGTTCATTCTTGTACACAAACATTAAATCATTCTAAAAAGAAACCTCTTTAGATCTACAATCTATCTTAGAATGATAAACTGACATCCAATCTATGCCCAAAATATCATCAAACTCTACTAGTGGAAAAACAATAAGATTTTCATATAGGTTCTTTCCGCACACAAGGACTTGAATGTTCTTATGTTTTCTTTTTTTCTCAACATTTCTTCCAGGTGTTTTTACCATAAGTTTTGTATTCATATCTTTATATGGTATTCCAAATTTACTAGAAAACTTCTCAGAAATGAAAGAGTGTGTACACCCCGAATCAAACAACACAATGGCGTAATCTGAACAAATAAACAGTGTATCTGATATAACTTCGTTTTAGGGCCCATCATTTGCTGAAGTAGTTGAAAAGGACTTCACCACCCCTTTCTGCTTGTAGTCTGGCTGATTTCCCTTAGATGAGTTCTTTTCTGGAAACTCATTTTCATAATAACCCATTTCATTAAACATAAAACATCTTACCGATGGGTTTTCATCGTCTGCTTGATCATCTTCCTTATAGTTACGAGCAATATGACCAGACTTACCACACCGTAAGCACATTACAGACTTTGATAAACATTCTCCAGGATTCGTTTTACCACACTTCTCAAAAGTTGGATATTTACTTTTCTTACCTTCAGGCTTCTTTGATTAATTCTTCCCCTTTTCTTGCCAACATGACCTCTTATTCTGTTGTTTTTCAAAGAATACCTGATCATCGGAAAACTCCATTTCCACCTTCTTCGCACAACGAACATGTTTTTCATAACTTTTGAACTCACGAGATGATAATGCCTTTCGATACTTTGGCTTTAATCATGAGTAAAAATGTATGATTTTACTATCAAGGTCTCGTATGAAATTTGGAGCATACCTTGTCATTCAACTGAACATTGCTTCATAAGCATCCACTGAGTCATCCTCCTGCCTCAACTCTAGGAATTGTTTTTCCATCCTAAGACGAAACACCTTTGGAAAATATTTCTCAAGAGACATACCTTTGAATTCATCCCAATCAATAGAATCAATCTCCCCACTATCCCGGATATTTTTTACCATCGACCACCACTGATCAGCTTCACCTTCAAAATGGTAAACATCGAGACTAACCTTTTGATGTTCTGAACAACCCATGACATCAAAAATCTTCTCCAGTGCTTTAATCCACCTTTCAGCTAGAACAGGGTCAGATGATCCTCTGATTGATGGGGGATGTTGCCTCATGAAATGCTTCACAACTAACATGTTCCTCTATGGTTGATCTGGCTGATCTCGTGCATGAATACCACCACCATTTATAGCCTGAGTCAACTGTGACATCAATGCAACAAACTGTTCAGTTCTGATTCCGACCATCATAGGTTTCTAATTTTGAAGGTTGTATTCTTCCTAATGTCGTCCCTACATAGTTTCCCTATTTCCTCTACAGAAAACTATTCTGAACATAGAAATATCTTAGGCTAAGCAACATGGTAATCTATAAATGCTATATGATATTAATATTAACATAAATTACTTTATGGATATTAATTTAACAATACCCTAACACCTAATGTTATCTATACCGTCCTCTGATACCAACTATAAGGGACCAGCCTTAAAAATTACATAATATTGAATTAAATTAATAATTCACATTGAGGATCTTTTTAGGTTTAGAGTTTTAGATAGTTAGGCCAAAACTATTACATCTAAAAATATTTACAATGTGGACACTTCTACACAGTATCCATTTCTTTGCACAAAATAATAACTCTTGAAAAAAAGATTCATGTCAAGTCCCATGTTTATGACAGCATGACTTTTCCTTGATCCAATCGTTGACCCTATTCCACAATATATCATGTGAAAAACATTTCAAAAACTTGTAATGATCATAAAAACATCAGCATGGGATACACAAAGAAGGAAAAATGTTTGTTTTTCAAAACAATAAGTAAACCAATAATACATTAACATAAGTAATACTTTTCACCTTTATTATGTAGTAAATACACTTCACTGAAAAAATGATCATTACTTACCCTTTTTTTAACCAAAATATTACCATAAAACCAATATAAAGAACACATAACATATAATGATAACTTGGGACATACACATACATAAATGGAATAACCATACGGTCGACTTCCACACATATTAATAATGGAATGGCCATACGTCCAACTTCCATACCCAATGCATTGGAGGTTAAAATGTAACCACCCATCCTTGTATTCACGGCACCACCCGTCATTTGGTTTATCATGTAACCACCCGTATAATGTCCAAGTACCATTATAAAATCATAACACATAAAACAATTATAAAGGAAAGAAAAAATTTCCACATTTCAATCACAATATATCACTTAAATATATTGACATAACAAATCCATTTTCAAAACCATTTTCAATACACAAAATACATAAAAGAGTATATGTTATTTATTTTCTTTTAAAAACAGTACAGCTTGTTGAGGAAGCCAAAGATCAAATAATACTCGTGGTGGCGGAAATGGTCGGTGTCACCGCTTATGTTAAAAAGGAACATTATTTTTGTCGTTTAGTAAAACAATTTGTAGAAAAAGATTCCCTTTGAAAAGTGAAGGGTGTTTACAAATCGTATAAAATAATGTCTTTTATTAAAACAAAATATGCCTCAATGAATGGAGATTGAGACGTAGTCCCTTACCTCACGTCCGACTTGACTCGATCTTTCTTTATTCTCACGAATAATAAACTAAAGTTAATTTATACTTTCTTAAGAACCTTTTTCATGTTTATTATTCCTTTTATATCACTTATTACCATGTTATAAACATTATGCAATCATTTAAGTTAATAACATTCATTTTGTCGATATTTGGTACTTGAGTAAAAAATGAACACATTATATTTACAAGTTGTCCATGTGGTAAAAAGGTTCATTATATCCATAATTATATTCGTGATTTGGATATCATATATATCATATATATCCAGTATATACATGTTTTTATAATATTACATAACATTTAGAGGTCAGAAATGAAACGCACCGTTCATGGAGACTGCAAGCTGTACGTACGCATGAACGCTACTTTCATTTCTATTTAATATTTTAATTGAATTAAAGCATAATGATACATAGGTATATTATAATTACAATGTAATATCAAATATAATATCATTAACTCCATTTATACATCCCACATATGGAATTAACGAATCAAATCACTTTGAGGGGCGGTAGTCCGCACTTCCTCAAATGAGATTATCGTATTTACCCACTATGGAAATCATAAAGGCGTTGTATAAATGGAAAATACAGAAGCATAATGAAAACATAATCATAATATATATCATATATAAATAAATTTCCATCATAATGGCCACCATGAGAGGTGGTAAGAGGAAATTGACCAATCATCGTTTCGTGAGGTGTTAGTTTTCCATCCACAGAAATATTAAGTTCTTCATCCATTAGATGGAGGTGTGTGTTTGTGTAGTTAGAATACTTCTAATAACAACATCCTTGTATATTGAGGATAATGTTGTTGTATAAAAATAATGAAATAAAAAGCATTTAGGGGTTTGAGAAGTAAAATAAAAGAAAACAATTTAAGAGAAATCGTTACCTTTAATTTAGGTAACTTTCTTTGGTTTGAAGCAAAAGGACATTTGAAGTGCATTCTGCCTAAGGAAAGGATTATAAGGTGAGGAGGGGATGTTGGGAGATTAATTGGGCAGAGGTTGGATGGTCCAAATTGCTTGAGAGGTGTGAGGAATTGGTTAGAAGTGGTCTCCTTTTATAAGGGGGAGGAGGAGCTCTTTTGGAAAGTGTGAAAATATTATTTTAAAATAAAATGATATTCTCTTTCTAATGGACCAAAAATCATTATAGTAGAAGATAAGATGAGTAATGTCCGAAATAAAATGATCCAATTAGAATTGGACATGTTTTGGATAATATTTAAATCATTATAATCTTATTTATTTTAATCATTTTCTAATGAGATAAATACTTCATCATTATTGTGTCATAAATAATTTAATTTATTTGATGTCCAAAAATTATTAAAAAATACCAACTTGTATGAAATAATTTTATCCATCCAATGTGAATTTATAGTCTAAAATAGGACTTCTATAACACCATATATAAATTAATTGCTAAAATATCTTTGTTAATGTCAATTTTTTATTTACATTAAATTAATTAATCTAAAGTGTCATTATCTTTCATAAGTGGCACCATGGGGTCCCAAAATTGACCCAAGGATTCCCATGGTCGGCCACTACTCAACCAATAAGGTTAGATCAAGTGTTAATGTAATTTTGAATTTTTATAATATTCATTTAACCTTGAATTACCCTATTTACCTTTAACCGCTGTAAATAAAAGTCAAAATTTACTATTCATAAAAAAAATTTCATCTTAATGAACCACATGTTACTTATTGATAACAACCTTGTATGTCAGATTTTTGAAATTCAATTCACAGAAGTGGTAAAATTTCATTTAGATGAAAAAGTCAGTTTTTTAACTACCACTAAGTGGTGTCACTATTCATCAAAAATTGATGTTTTTCAGAAAAATACCAAAAAATTCAGCCTAAGATATATTTGATATTACGAATTCAAGAATGATGTCTATTTTATCAAATTAAAAACATAAAAGTGGAATTAAATAATTTTAAAATTAATTCCTGTTATCAAAACAAATAGCATGTTCTTAGGAAACAATAACTATCAAAAGATTGATACTTGTTTATATCCAATTTCAAAGTGAAATTAATTTCAATAAAAAAAATGGATTAAATGGTAAAAATATATTTCAATTTAACATTAAAGCCAACTAAAAATATAATCTAACCAGACAAAAAAATTAGATTAAAAGGCACTTTTGAATTAAAATATAGTATTTTTTACTATTCATTTAAAAATGAACTTTTTCAGAAAAATACCAAAAAAATACCAAAAGTAAATTTTGATGTCCCCATTTTAAAAAAGGATTTTATTTGGTCAATTATAATGTATTAAAGTGACCGAAACTATATTTAAATAGGGTTCTCCATTAAAAGGTGGTAAATCGGCCGTTTAATGTAAATTATGCTTAAAATTAGATTCATTCATATTTTAAGCCTCTAAAATTTTATTGGATAAATTAAAATACAATTAAAAATCATGTATAATCATATTGTAGTAAGTTTCATTCATTCCCACCAATACAACGTCTAGGAGTTAACTACAATTTAAAATAATAATATTATATAATTAGTGTGCAACGTAAGATTCCAAAGAAACCTGTTGTTGCGTATCAGGTACGCTATCAAACATAGCAACTCCTTTAAAGTAAAATTAATATTTAATTCACAAATATTAATAAATATGAAATATGTTTTATTTATCATTTACCTAGGATGTTACATTTATGATATACGAAATTAATAACATCCCATTAAATTAGTTATTTTATGTCTAATATTGATATAGGTTCTACGTGTCATGCATGATATTAATAATGGTGTGATGTGATAGGTGAGAATGAAATTATATAGAGCTTTGATTCACTGGGTAATGTAATTTATCTCATGAGATGAAGTGAAATATGAGAACATGATTCTATTTTTTTTCACACTAATTATTTTATGATTATTCACTTATGATAGGGAAGGAAAATATCCAAGGGTTGTTCACAACTATGTGTGGTATTTGACAACAAAAAAATGATTTTTATTTTTATGCATTTCCACATTACATGTCGTTATATAATTATTCCTGTAAATATTATGATGAAAATATATGGTAATTTTTTGATTCTTATGAATATTTTCACCCATGTTATATTGTTTCAATCCCTTATCTATCCTATTATATGGAATTTAGCTTACCCCTTTCATTGAGTCATATTTTCTTTTAACTACATATACTATGGAGATCAAGAACATTAAAATGTTAATGAATTAGTGTTTAAATAATTTTATCATTTTTTATTATGAATAAATAATGTATACTCGTTATTTTATAATGATATTAAACCTTTGGATATTGGGTTTCAAATTCTATTATCCTGACAACCTTAAAAATAATTTCATAATTAGCAATTAAATGTAGGTTCTTTATAGTTGGTATTAGAGCACATTTTAGTTAATTTAGGAATTCGAATTGGATAACATTACCCAAACTGATTAATATAAGACTAATAATATGTAAATATCTAAGAAGCTTGTTTTATAAAAATTATTAACATAGGATCCCACAATATATAGAATCATTGTTAATTTCACAAAGGAATATATTTTTTATTCATGTATTATTGACTTATCTTTTCTTTTAACATTTTATAATTAATGAAATAGTGTGAACCCTGAGAGGGTAGTCCAAATACCTATTTAAAGTGCAGCGAAGTGAATTTCTAAATGACAACCCCAATTAATTAGGAGTTAGAGTTCAAAATTTAATGGTGATGCTTACCTAGTTGTCAGAAGATGTTAATAATAGCACGAATGTTGTATAACATCCACATTCACATAAGAGGTAGAATCTGATTGTGGAATATTTTATGAAGAAATGACCAATGAAATATATTTGATGTTTTTATCCACCTATTGTTGAATAATGGGTTTACTCAATGGAGAATATATTTTCTATGCTTCAATATTCAAAGAATAAGAAGGTGACTCTTATAATATATAATTTAGATGGATAGGTTTATCAAGGGTGAAAATTGATTAAGAACACCATAATAATGATTAAAAATAAATATATGTAGTGGGAATACAATATATAAATTTTTTATCAATTATTTCCCTCAAACTATATTTATAAAGATGGAGAGGGAATTTGTAGAGCTGAAGAAAAAAAAGAATGTGAATCTATCACTAATTATGATTAATAAATAAAAAAGCATAAAAGGTAGGGATCACATGTTGTTATCAAAATGGATAGAAAAATATATAGATTATTTAGTGGTTTAAAACAAGTTTTTCTAATGCCTATAGATATTTGAGACATTTGTAGTTATGGAAAAGTTCATCGATTTTCTCTCAAAGTGGAGATGATGTTTGGAGAATTTTCACATCGCTATAAACATATAAAATAAAATATGCTGTTTCCGGATGAATGATTTAATGAAGAATGTCTATATAAATGTCAACCATTGTCATGTGAAATATTTTGTGAGAAGCATCATGGGAACTACATCAAAGGGATTAGGAGATGCTATAAGTGTTAGAGAGAAGGCAACCACGCACATGAATATTGAAGAGGCAAGAAGAATAAATCCAATTTAATGTTAATATGTAGAGAACCACACATGATTCAATGCTTAAAAATTAGAGAGAAAGTTCACTATGCAAGGTTATGGACTAAACCTCGATACCTCAAGTGTAATCAATATTAGAAACAAAAATTTACAAGAGAAAATGGAAATATTATCCCATCACATATGCTAAAGTGTGAAAATAATTTTTTTTGTTCAAGGTAATATTCATATTTATTTAGTAATGGGGAAGAATTATTTTATTCTAATCCAAATTATTTCATTTAATCCTTCATATTATCAAGGACTATTGAATTTAATCTCCAAAACATTGAATTATATGTATCTCTAAAAACAAGATAGTGGTGAGATCAATGAAACCCATGTGTTGGACTCTTCTCCTATTAGCATATATGGGATGATTCTTCTATAAAATATTATGATACTTCCCTTGGTGGAATTTGATGATATAATAGGATTGGATTTGATCCCATTATATAGAGAAAAAAACCAAATTTTAATGTAAATGAAATATCATTTAAAACTACAAACCATCCCATGCTCCTCTAAATATGTATGGATGAATGTGAATCTCATTTGAAAAATAAAAAAATGGTGTGGGAGTTGATACACTATTAAGAATCATACATTGATGAAATTGTTGTGTAAAAAAGCTATAAACCTAGTTTAAATTCCAACTATGAAGGAATATAGTGATGTATTTCCCAAAAAGATACATATACTTCCCCCAGGCTGTGAGGTAGAGTTCTGAATAATAATTATACCTAGATCCAATATTATATCAAAATTCCCATATAGGATGGCCTCAATTGAACTTGAGGATTTTATAAAGAATTAACAATATTATTTAAAAAACCGTTCATACACCCAATTGTGCCTCATTGGGGTGCATCAGTGCACTTTTTAAATAAAAAGGATTGATCAATGTTATTTTGTATCAATAAAAGGTATATCAATAAGATAACCATAAATAATAAGTATCATGTTAGAAGGATTGATGACATGTTTTATCAACTTCAAGGGGCTCCATACTTCTCAATTGTGAATCCTCATTCTAGATATCATAAACTAATGATGAAGTGGGATGATATTCAAAAGAGAATTTTCCATACAAGTTATGGGAACTATGTTTTTTTAGAGATTCCCCTCATGCATAGAAATTTACCTAAAATATTTATGGATATTATTAATATATTATTCCAAAAATAACTTAATAAATTTTATGTAGGGTTTATTTAAGGTATTCCCTTCTACTGTAAGAGTAAGTTGGAAGAAGAAGAATATCTAATGGTTATACTGATGACATTAAAGACATTAAAATTGTATTCCATGTTCATATGGTGTCACTTTTGGATGATTTAAGTCACACACTTGGGAAACATGATCACACGTGATAGAATTTATGTGTAACCTTAAAAAACAATATCAATTTATGAATCGTCCAGACCCACTACTGTCATGGAAAACAAATTTTTTCATGGATTATCATGGTACTACTGATGTCTTCTGAGAAATTTTTCATGCTTTTCTATCCAAATAAATCTATTATAAATTAAAGTGTGAAATTATTTTTGGATAGAAGAACGTGAGAAATGAATAAAAGAGATAAATAAGAGGCTCATCACATACACATTCACTCACATTTATAATTAGTAGAGAATTTTCATTAATATAAAGTGATTATTCAAATAATGTATTTTGTTTTGCACACATAAAAATATATAATTGATAGCATAAGGATAATGTGATTTGATGATCCATGTTCTTAACTACCTGATTTTATGATTTGGAGTGAGAATTTATGATCGTCACCTTGATGATTTGGAAAAATTACCTCTATGGTGACAAGTGTGACATATATAATAATTACAAGATAATAAATTATATATTCACACCAAATGTACACAAAATACATCAAATAATATGGTTACATATAGTCAAGGGCTATGATTTTTCTATTCAATACTATTCAGGAAAGGCGAATGAGGAATCACATGTTCTTAAAAAAGTAACTTGCCACTCTTTCCATGATGAAAATTTAGAAATCCCCTATATTCATGGATTTGAATTGGAGAGATTTGGAAATCATAATGGAAGGGAATACATCCTACCATTCAAAAATGATTTGACAACCATATATAAGATATAATATTAAAGAGTTACAGACCGATGATCTTTAGTTACAAAATAAGGTTAATGAGGTAAAGGAATGGATGCTATAGGTGTTCCATAACAATGATGATGGAGTGATTTTTTTTGGGAATATGATAGTTTTTCTTTCATCACATGAGATAAATAATTATGTATGGTATAATTCACATACCTCACCTTTATCCATTGATCCTATAAGTATTAAGATGTATCGTGATCTCCAAAAAACATATGGTGGGATTAAATTAATAATGAGATTGTTGAATATATATCATAGTGTTCGGAATGTAAAAAAGATAATATAGAGAGACATAAGTCTGAACATATGATGAACCCATTTATTATGACCATATTGAAATGGGATAATGTCTCTATGGACTTTGTCACTGGTCTTCAAATGAAATCAATATGAAAACATAAAATATGGGTTTTAATTTATTGACTCACAATGACATCCCACATTATCACTATTCAGGCAGATATTTTTTCTTGGACATCTATTTAATATATATGTAAAGGAATTGGTGAGTAATCATGTGTTTCCACTTTTGATCGCCTCTAACCATGTCCCAAGGTTCCCATATCGATTCTAGTGAATTCTTCAACATGCTCTTTGTACTAAATTTAATTTCCTCCCATCCTATCACCCCCAAACTTTTGGCCCATCTATAATTACTAGTCAAACACTCGGGGTCATGTAAAGATCATGCTCAATAGAATTAAATGGTTTATTGGATATGTATCACCTATTTATCGAGTTCTCATAAAAAAAATTTCACTGCAGAATTACTCTAGCACCATATAAGGACATGTATATAAAAAGATGTAGAACTCCAACCTATAAATATGAAGTTGGAAAATTAATGCTATATAGACATAACCTCGTAAAAGTGATGACTAATAATGTTCAATCCATCATTTAACATATCAATGATTTTTATATTTTTCAAAAAAGCTACACTTACAATCGTCGAAGGGACATGGTGTTCAATTTTGGATATAAATTATTCCTTTGAATTTCACCATGTAAAACATTCATTTTGTTTGAAAGGAAGTGGAATCCTAGACCAAGGTACATTACACCATTGCTATCCTTGATCACATAAGAGCATAAAATATTATCTTTTTGTTCCACCAATTATGGATCATGATCCTAAATTTTCCACATATCAATCATGAGTAAGTACAAACCTCACCCCTAACATGTACTAAATATATATGATGTACAAGTTGAGAATGACATATCATATGAAGAGCAGTCGGTGTGGATTTTGGATCGAATTCACAAAGACCTCTGTAATAAGAAAACTCTCCATTTCAATTTTTTAGAGATGAATCATAAGTATGATAATGTTAAATGGGATCTATAGGAAATAATTATGGAGAATTACCCTCCCCTATTTTCACCTTAGTAGATAAAATGAAATTTAATGGGAGAAATTTCAAAAGGGGCCAATAAGGTAATGGCCCACACTATTATCGATGAATTTTTTTTACCTTTTTTAATTATTTAATATGGTATAAAATACATACATAGTACTTTTATATCAATATAAACATCATTATCATAAATGAATAATTAAATGACTCATATTTAAATAAATTAAGGAACCTATAACTATGGAACATTAACATAACTGTTGCAAAAGTAACATAACCATTAAGAATAGTATTATGGAAAATATAAAAGAAAAGCCACCTATTAATGTTTATATAAGATTTAATAATTTTAAAAATTAAGAGATAATGAAATTATACCAAGGTATAAGTAAATAAATGATTGAAAATTTATTAATTAAATGTGGTTATTTTCATAATACATAATGTTTTATTTAAAATTTTATCACTAATATATTGATCAACCAGAAAAAATATTTCCATAAAATAGATTAATAAACTAATATTTTGTTTTCATATAATTATAATATAATTTTATTATACCTTAATTAAATTTTAAATGATTAATTAAATTGTTTATACTAATAACATTGGTATTTTTTGAGAAATTGATGATTTTAATTAAAAATTTATTTTCTCATATTTAAAAATCAATTTAAAAAAAATGGAATCTATTTTTAAATTATACACATAGGAAAAGGATGGGGTTATTATTTTGGATTTTTTAAAATAATTTATTAATTGTAAATAGTGAAATATATTAATTTATGATCTAATCTAAATAAATTAATTATTGATTCGTTGATAATTTATGGATGAGGTAAGAATCTGTTAGTTCGAACTATAATTAAACAGTTACATTATTTAGCCACAAGAATCATCCCTATTGATTGTCTTCATCCAAAACTATAAACTAAAGGATAAAATAATCAAAAAAGCGCCCCTATCCCATATAAATACAACACCTCTCAATATCTTTTTCTCACCCCTTGTACGCCGTGAAGATTATATTAATTATATATTATCCTTTTCCCAAGCCTCATGCCCATGTCGATAGGCTTCTGTTCTCAGAAAAAATCCAAACCCTTGTCCCTTAAAGATGTTCTCAAGGAGAATAATTGAAAGAGGTAAAATCCACCTTCATTCTCATTTAATTTCATTTCAATTTCATTTCTTTTCATACTCTAACCTCACATATCATATTCCAAATAGATTGATAAATATAATACCTTATCAACACAATATTTTTTGTTTTTTATTGATTAATCCATTTTCAAATTTATTTTCTCCACCTTTTTTTCTAAAAATGAAAACATTAACTGTGATTTTTCTATTCACTACCTTGGTGGTTGATGAGTTTTGGTTTTCCATTACCAGCTTCAAATATGGTAATAAAAACATTATTATGGTTCCATATGATTTTAATATACATATTATTACTTTATAATATATTACAATCAATATATAATAATGATATTAAAAAAATTATACAAGTTCATCATTTTTTCCAAAATAAATTAATACATTTTCATCATTATTTTATATAAATAATCGTCCTCATAAGATATAAGAAAATTATATATGATAGAATTTGAACTTTTGTATGCTAATTAATGACAAATAATTTCACTTCTAGAAAATTATTCTAATTCTATAATTATATATTAGTAATGTTACCATGAAACCATGAAAAACAAACACATGTGAGATAATGGAACTGAACACTATAATTAATAAATATGGGCATAAATGATCTTAATAAAATTAGGGTAAATCAAATAAGTATTAAGTTGTTATGGATTTTGTAATTAAATTATCTAAATTTTTTATCAGGGATACTAAAGTGAATAATGTGTTCATACAGAAGGTAAGCATATTTCTCAAACCCAACTCCTTTTTATTGGGTTATTCTTCTTTTATTCCAAATTTCAGTGTGGGTGTTCTTGAAATATTCCAAAAACATACTTTAATTGTATTTTTACCTTTTCAATCATTTATATACATTTTCCCACTATGATCTTTTGAAAAATATAACGATTTTCGAAAATAAGTCTTCACTCTAAAAAACAGCTTTCACTTCTCTTGAGATTGTTCCTTCATCACTCAAGATTGTTGATTCATTCACCATGTATGTTATTACTTTATAATTTGAAGATCCCTAAAAATTACTTATGAATTTATAATTTATGAAATAAAACCTAATACATTCCATCAATTATTTTATGTCTATTATTGATATATGTTCAATGTTGAATGCATGAATATGTTAATGTTATGATGTGACAGGTGAATCCAGAATTATATGTTACACAAATGCATTTCCTGATGTGATGTATCTCATTATCCTTAATGTCCCGATGGCCTTAATTTTTATTGATTTTTGATAACCCCCCTTTCATGGGTTAAGGGGGAACCCTTACAAGGCCCGTAGGCACACAGATTACATGGCCCGTAGGCTTTGGAGATTACATGACCCGAAGGTCTTAGGGAATTAAACCAGATTATCTACAAGGAACTACCCTCCCCACTATCTACATCCCGATAATATCTGTCCACCTTCACATGACTATCTAGCTAGGCTTCTTGTGCAAGCACAGTCTGGTACCGATGGAATAGCCATACCATTTCATTCTAACAATTCATTTGGCTCTGCTCTGGTGAGTGCACCTGCTCTGAATCCTTTTCTAGGGATGCTCCTTTTTTATAGTGTGTATGGGGCCTACATTCATGTGGCCCAAAGGCCTTGGGGTGGCCCTTAGGCCTTAACAGAGCCCTAAGGCCTTGAGAATCAACTGGCCCAAAGTCCCTATGTGGCATGAAAGCATTATACGACTCGAGGACAAAACCGGTGGCTCGAAGGCCCAGATCGATGAATAGTTCCAGCTGCTAGAGTACTGAACAATTCCTATTATATTACTGCTAAAGTGCCTACAAAAGTACTTATATAGTACCCGAAAATATCCCTCCACTAAGATTTGATCTTGGGTCTCTTGGATGCACCTAGCGAGTCCTCACAAACTGTGTTGAGGCTCTTGTACAAATGTGTTTCATTATATTATCTATAATATTCATTAACATGATTCTATATTTTTTCACAATAATGATTTCATTATTATTCACTAATTTTATGTGTGTAAATGCCACTAGCTTTCTTCATAACTATACATGTAATTTGAAAACTAAGACATGTTATTTCATTTTTATGAATTCTAACATTCCATACCTTTATATAATTATTTATACCACGATTATGATGATTATAATATTAATATTTTATCATTATGAATATTATTCTCTCCCATGTTATTATAATTTATTTCCTTATATATCCAATAACTAGTCTTATAACTCACCCATTTCATTGATTTTTATCCTTAGGTGGCTACACATAGTAAGGTGATCATGAGATTTATCCAGAAAAAGAAAAAGATTTTAGATAAATATTTATCTTTTGTTAGAAAAAACTGAGGTATAGTCCAAAATTTCCAAGGATACTAAACCTTTAGAACTTTTTTTAATTATATTATGTTTTTATCGTTAAAATAATGTAAAAGTTTTGTATAAATAATTGGCTCAATATTAAAATGTAATGTGACTATATTAATTTCATCGTTAAAAATTATATTGTAGATGGAATTCAACTAGGGATTCCCTAATGTGAACCTGGAAGATAATGTATTTATGAAATCCCACAAAAAATATCAATAAAACAAATATTAAATTCATAATTATGAAATATGTATCCTTGATGTAACATCTTGAAATATAATAGGATTCTATGCATTATTTTTTACATATCATACTTCCATTTACTTCTACTTTTGATAGATTTTTAGCAGTGTTAGATGATCGACGATCTGATACATAAGGAGGTGTGGAACCTAACTATATGTGTAGCGTTTTCATACTCCCCCTTGGTAAAAGATTACGGTAAAAGTATACCAATAATACATGAGGATCAACAAAAAATTTTGTTTTGTTACACCACCAATCATGAGTCAAATACAGTATCTATAGGAATTGCAAGAAGCTGTCGATCACTAGGGGGAATCCACCAGGTAGACTATAGACCCATTCATGATTTTTCCCAGCGGTTGCATCATCTTTTCACTATATGACTTCTATTATATATATATATATATATATTGATATTATAGACCATTATCCATCTTGAATTAATATAGAGACTCCATTAATGATAATTTATTTACCTTGTCCCCCTCCTTCACTAGTTGAAGATCTGATTGATCCAAAAACATCCATATGTTATGTTCAAGATGATCTACCCTAAATATCTTCTTTTTCAAGGGACAAATCTAGGATATTATATATTATCTAATATGAAATTCATGTTTCATTAAAGGATAAATGAAAATATCTATTAAATATCTATTTCCCTCACATTATTAGATCTATATCGATTATTGATTGTGGTTATCATTGGTAACACTAAGAAAATTGTATCTGTTTTCTTTCTCGTTTTCTTGGATATCAATTATATAATCCTGATGGGATGAATTTGTGATGGTTCTAGGAATTTTTGAGTGAGGTCTTGATCTAAGTAGAAATTATTATGGTTTGATATTGATACTATTGGGGAAGGAAGTCAATACGATTTGATGTCCCTTATATAATATTATATTACATGACATGCTTATGTAAGAATGAGTGGCTCATTAGGCCTCTCTACTATTATTTCATGATTATTCATGTTTATAGCCCATGATTTTTTTGAAAAGTCATGTGAATGTACTTTTATGTATAAAATATAGACTTCTGAAATCTTGTATTAAAGAGATTGGTTGACCATTAATAGATAGGTATTCCCCATAGAGGGGGGGGGGACTTGTGTGACCTAAAATTTGATTATTTTTGGGTTATTTAATGGAAAATCGTAGGGTATGAAAACATTAATTCCCATCCTAATACTGGATATGTGGAATTGATGCCTAATTACGTGATATAATATTGACGGTGTGGTGTGACATGATTATGAATTGAAACAATACATGATATCCTTGTGGAATATTCTAAGACATATGTGGGGCACAATGACTTTTTGAGACATATGGTAGCTACAAAAAACTAACCATCTTCTGTGGAACCAATGCATATAGGTTTGGGGGGCATGATAGTTTACATGACACATGATGTCATATCATGATTGTTTTTACATATGGATTTAATTTTCTATCATCACATACAAAATATTATATATTTTCTCACATTTGTTGAGGTTTAATTTTTTGTGTCCAACATGATTTATAATCACAACATACACTAGAATCTTGGATCATATTTTGAATTTATTATCCTGGAACATGTGAATGGAAAATGACCTATGTTGGGTAGCTATGTCAGAAGGTGTAGGTGGATGGGGGAAATTTCAGCACAAACTCAGTTTTATTTTTAGTGTGTTCCATTTAATTTTATAATATTCATACTCTTGATTAATCGTCAACTTTTGGGATCTGTGTTGTTATCATGTGTTACATGTATTACATTTTCTAAAAATGTGGTATTATTTTTAGATTCTATTTTATGTTTTCGGGTGTTTAAAATTATTTTAATTTGGAAGATATGTATTTCAATTTTTTAGAGGGAATAAAATGCCCATAAAAAAATCAGACACCCTTCTCTAGTCGGTTGCCTCTTCCGTTAGAGAGGTTCACATGCGGCCACACTAAAATCAAACTTGAACAAAGATATTTAGATAGTGGAGTTACAAATCTATATCATGTGTTTTTTACCATTATTTTCCTCTTTAATATGTTTGAGGAATTATATAATAGAGATAGACAATGAGTAATTTTTTTAGGGGTGATTTAATTTTATAAAATGTTCCTATGTAATGGATCATTGAGTTACTAGTGGAGAGATTTATATTATATATTTAAAATTTATATATTTTCATTAATCATTGGTATTATTATGATGTGAAATTTTTTGGGATTTTTGTGTCTTCATACATCATGTGTTGGAATGTTGGTACACATGCCAGGAATATAATTCCTGGTGATAGATATTTTTTAAAATAATTGCCTTTTATTTATAATCTATGTGATATGGTTCTAAATGTGCTACTAATTATTTTTATTTAAAACATACTAATCATTATATACTAAATTTTATGTATTTGGTATATTTTGAAATGAAACTATATGATCCTTCAGATATTACAGGGGAATATGTTGGGGGTTGTGTGTTATAAGCATTGGTATCCAATTAGGTTGTGTCTCTATGAATTGGTTCATACTTTTGTGACTATAAATTTGTTTATTGGTGTAGTAATATATGAATTTTAATTCATTTCATAAAATAAATTATGAAATTTTAGATAATTCCCCCTTGACATTTTTTTATTGTAGTACCTTAGGATACAGATCACAATGCACCCTCAAAAGATTATTCATTTATAGTGCTTCTAGAAATATGATAGGTTTATCCTAACCATTGTCTATTAGCCACTCTAGAAGTGTAGGAAGTAGAAAATTTTCACCATTGAGTATTATGGATAGTTCATATTTTGGTCAAAGCAGTTCAAAGTACAATAGTTTATTTAATCTTGTATTACCAGTATTAGTATAACTACAGATACAGTGAACTGGAACCCCCTAGGATGTAGTGGATTTAATAGAAATAATTAATGCAATATTTTAATTGGTAGATACTTTATATGTCTTATTTGTGAAATTAGTTTCATTTATGATTCAAGAACCTAATTGGACTTGGTGGAGTGTGTTAGATCAATATAGGTTGCATGAGGTTCTATCATGGGATACATTCAAGGATGTCTCCTTTCAGTAATTATTACCTAAAATAATTATGTTAATCAACAATATAAGTCTGTGGATCATAGAATGGTAATTATAATAGTTTTGTTTAATATTATTATAATATTGATTATTATATTAATTTTAATACTATCTTTGTTGGGATCGATGTACAGATAGACCATATGTTTCATAATTGACGTTTACAATATATAAGGTTTCATGTAAAAAAATTAAACCTAATAATATATTCTTATTTTCATTTCAATGTTATCATTATTTAGAAGGGATTGTAGGATGACAGAAAAGCATATCTTCTTCAATATCTTGGCGGACCTATGAGTTGAATCGCTAGTGGTGTTTTGGTTGATTTTTCTATTAGTAAGAAGAGAAATGGATAAGTTATTTTCTAGGGACCAAAAATAAATCTAGATGATTTTTGGGTTTTTTGAAATCCATCCATGTGAGGAGGTGTCCCCAAATTCGTTATGGGGGTGGGAATTAAAAAGTAATGGAAATTCAACTAAGCTTCTTAGTGTAAGTGTCTTTTATGTATTATGATAGGATATTTCAATCATTTTTTATCTGTCTGAATCAAAAATGGTTCTTTGTTAGAATTCATGAAAAACCCATGCCTAAAGGGAATGGATAAAAAACATCATACAAGGAGTCATGAAATAATAAGATAGTTGGGTCCTAAAAATTGTTGGGGGTATCATTAGTATATGCAGACTCTATAGAATTTAGTGACCCATGTGAATAATGAATCTATTGAAAAATGGAATTGATCTAAATTATATATTGTTTCTATGTGGAATAGGTTATATCAAATTATTTTTGAGGTCCTATAACTATATATGGTATTTTAATTGTTAAATATAAAATTTCATTTGGATTATTTTATAGAGGAGCTTCTCATTCCTTAATATCCTCTCAATTTGACTTGCATGATAAATTCTCCCTTGAGATTCACTATCTTGAAACACCATTTGGAATGACCATAAATTACAATTTGGGATGTCTAGAATATCCTATATGGTTTTATGGATATGTACATGAATGGTATTTAATGATTCTATATATGACTAGTTTTAATGAAATCTTCAGTATGTATTGGTCGACTTGTTTCTATTCTCACATAAAGTTTTACAAAAGGTGGGTAACCATTATCAATGTTATAAGAGAAAATAATGTCTTAAATAAAGAATATAATTAATGTGGAATAAGTTGGATCTAATCTTGACCATGTTTGATCCATTGCAGGGAAGCTAGATATCATGGTTATTGTAGTAGATCAAACAATAGTTTTACTGTATATCCCTCTCATAAGGGATCTTTATAATAATGTTTTTTCAGATGACTTATTATGTTTTTATCATGAAAGGAGGAAATATATTTATGTGGAACTAATTCTATGTGTGTAAAATATATCAATTAATAATTACCATATGAGATATTTTGAATGAACTAACATTGGTTCTCGACAATTTAGAGGAGAAATTCTTTATCCAACAGACCAATTCTTCATTGGATTTTATAGTTACTCCCTTTATAAGGTAGATGGTTTCATTTATCTATGAGTTTATTCTTCAATTATGAATCATTATATAGTGAGGAGTAGGTACCTATTTTTATTTTTTAATTAATTTTTTGATTTTTTATAGGTATCCATGTGGTTCTCTTTGATTTAATTGTGTTTTGGCTACCACAAATATTTTGTTATAGAAGAATAAAAAATATGTTATATTTTAGGAGAAGATAAAAGGATTATGTGTATAACGTGAAACCTTTTAGGTTTATTAAGTGTTCAGTATTGTTGATGGATGTAATAGAAATTATTTTTCACCCATAATTGACTCAGTTTTCATTGTATTTATTGATGATATAGTGATATATAGTCAAATATCACAATCGAATGCTAATTAATTTGATATTATGATGAGTAAACTATGAGTTTATTGGCATTATACCATGATTTATATGATTCACATTTGGCTCTACGGGTTATGTTTCCAGGGGAATTTGCTTATTAATACTGGAAACACTATTTATCCTAAGAAGGTAGAGGAAATTATATCTTAGGAACGATCTTGCAATATATCTGAAATTTATAGTTCACTTAGTTTAGAGGGATAATATAAATGGTTCATTCGATAAATTACTTAATTAATATAAAATAAAATGGGGCTTACCAAGAAGCGTGCGATGTTTGAATAGATGTATACATTTGAATAATTGTTTATACAGATGATGATATATTTGATTTCATTTCCGATTTATATTTTTATTGATCTGTAGATTAGTTATATAGTTTACTTTGATACATCAGGTATTTTCAAGGGAGTTTAATTCATACAATGAGATCATCTAGTTTCTTATGGGCCCCATCACATGCACCAACATGGTTGGAGCTATAAAACTCAAAATATTGAGTTATCTATATTGTTTCATACAAGGAAGTGTTAGAGACACTCTATATATATATATATATATTTCATTTATAAAAACTAAAAAAACATTTGGTATATCTTATTTAGTTTAGACATGAACATTCAAACGTACATGGGGTTGAGTGCTGATAGATGGTTTAGTTATTGGTGAGATATTCTCAAGGGAAAGGAAATTTTATTACAGATTATCTCAATAAGAACATATCAGAACATAAAGTGAGATGATCCAAAGAAGAGTACATTTTGAATATATTGTATATATATTGGGTTAAAGGTGAGTCTAAATACCTTGGGGAAATTATTTTTTCTCCCTAAGTCTTCACATTTATCCTTTTATAGACCATGTTAAATTTAACCATGTGAGTGATCCTGAATGGACATTAATAAAGTAATGGCTGATCGGGAACAACAATATTCTAGGATAATAATTTGATGTGAATGACATGGAATACATCCCCATTTGGGTATTGTTCCCCTAATTTAATGAGGAATTATTTGATTACCAATCCAATGAATCTATGTTGGTTGTTCACTGAGGATCACCAATGATTTATCATGATATTAGATTATGTTTGCGGTATCTAGGAACGGAGAGGTATGTAATAGGTTCTCTATTTCATTATATTATAGTATAGAGGATCATCTTATATCATGAATGACTAGGTGTATTACTTTATCCACATCCAAAGAAATTTTGGAAGAGAAATAAAGAGAAAATTAATTTTTATGGGGATACCCAAGCCCAAAAGTAGTTGAGATGTTGAAGAGAATTTCATTATTCTGATAATTAAGATAACTAATTTATTTATGTTTTATGATTCCCATTCAATTGATGAGTTAGTAATTTTATACATATGAGACATATTGAAGCGATATGGAGTGATTAAGAGTATAGAAATTTACTAATATTTTTATTTCACATTGTGATTTTTGAATGGAATACAAAATAATATTAGTAATCAGTTGAGATTGAGTATAGAATATTACATCAAACTGATGGAATGTTAGAAAAGAATACCCGGATTTTAGTGGATATTCTCATATAATGTATTCTTCATTTTGGAGTGAAAAAAAATAATCACATTTCATTAATAGAGTTATCTTGTAATTAAATTTTCTTTTCTATTATTCAAATGGATAAATTTGATGTTATCTATGGTTGTCCATTTCTTTTAAAGCTGAGTTATCATGATATGGGTGAGACAACTATTATCAGGCTATGTTTGGTAGAGGAGAACTCATGCTGGGTGCAGTTTATTTAGAAGTGGTTGGATAGTAGTTAGAGAAGGTAGTTTTCATAGGCTAAATTAAACTGACATCCTTATGACTATTCTATTTCTAGTCCAATTTTCAAATATTTCATGACCCTTCCTCGGGGCATGTGCCGTGACTACCCCACGCCCGCCTTCCATAGGCCAGGGGTTGGCGACTAGCACCAAGGTGTAAAACCTGGAAAAAGGGAAGGCATTGCCTTTGAAAAGTAAACAAGCACCACAGAGTAAGAAAGCGGAAATGTAAACACTAAGTAAAAACTGTAACAAGCTGTGATGAAAGTAAAAAGGGGCCAGAAATACAAGCCCAACTTTAAAGTACAACTGAAAGGGGAAAACAACAACTGAAAAGAAAATCCGCAGCGTCGAGCCGTCCGCTGAAGGTCCCGCCTGAAGGGTGGGTACAGATAGCCTCCACAGCACCTCGGTCCAGCCGTCCGCTCCGAGTATGTCCCGCCCAGTGGTCCACCTCCAGGTATCGTCCTTCTCCGCATGCCTCCACCACAATCAGTGTTGTCCATCGTCTACAACCAACACAACGAAGTGCGGGCATAACCCGTGTAGGGGTGAGTATAAGCTACTCAGTAGGGACCCCGAGACCCCCGAAGGTCTCCCAGAATCCACAAAGGATAATCCACAAAGGAAAGATACAATCACGAAGTAACATCCGACATGGCTTAGGTATATGCCCATACATATACCTAAGTCATCAATTCTCATTGGCTCCAACATCCGAGCCCAAGCACAACCCAGTCCACACAGGAAAGAAAAACGTATACCCACACAGGATAGGACAACACAATACACGAAGGAGAGTAAACAGTAAATCCACACAGGATATTTCAACACAACCCACAAAGGAGAGTAACACAAGGTTCAGCTCACACAGGTATACTTCTTGTATGATGATAAAGATGATCACGGTTCCATATAAGTCGTCGGACCCACAAAGGATAGAAAGGTAATAACCCGCGCAATGACCCACATAGGATCGACAGGTAACTAACCCCCGCAAAGACCCACACAGAATCGAGCCCACACATGACCTGTAGGCGCTGGCTCACACAGAAACGCTGAGCACTGACCCACACAGGATCGGATCCACACAGGATCTGTAGCACTGATCCACGTAGGATCGCTGAGTGCAGTAGTCATCGCAGTCCACTGAGGATCTCTGCACATTCGTCATTACATCCCACTGAGGATCTCTGCACAGTCGTCACTGTCGAAGTAGCAGTCGCAGCTAGCTCTAGGGTTCCCGCACACAGCAAGATTGTTCGGGAGGGTCCCCTCCACGAGCCGAGAGGCTGATACATCAACTGACACAAAGTCCGAAGTTGATGTATCCAAAAGTTCTGTATCGTCAACAGGAACTCAACGTCGCAGACGGTACGTCAATCGGATGCTCGGTCTGAGAGTTATTGGCTTTTTCGTCCTAGGGACCTCGTTGGGTTTTAAGGCAAAACCAACCCGACCGTACTCCACCTGCGTCCAAACCTCGGGCGGACTGAGCCAAAAGATCTGTCTCACTTAGAGGAATTCAACAAAGTCGACGGCTCATCAATCGGACGTTCGGAGCTCAAGATATGAGTGTTTCCGCTCCGAGGGCCCGGTTGGTTTCGTGTACGAACCAACCCGGCCGAACACAAAGTATTCCGAAACCTTGAGTGTGATGTACCGAAACGACCGTCTCAATCTAAGGATCGTGTTGCCGCTGACGGCGCGTCGTTCGGAGGCCCGTACCTCAAGTTATGAGTGAAAGACAGGGAATACTCCGAAGACGGGGGGTCTGGGCACGGGCCGACCCGGCCCGCCCCCCCTGGGTCGGCCAAACCGGGTCGACCCGACCTGGTCCAGCACGGCCAGGGCACGGCCCGGTCGGTCGGACCGGCATGGCTCGGCTCGGCCGCACGGCCGAGCGCTCGGGTGCCGCGGCGCGCCGCCCCCACGGGTTGGAAGACGCCGCAGCCCTCGAAGGACCGCGCTGGAGTTAACGGACGCGGCATATCCGCGTCCCGTGCGTGAGGGCCGGACCTGCACTACCACGGGTCCGCTGGCAGCCACCGCTACGGCATCAGCCGTGGCAGCCCTGTCCGGCAGCGCGCCGGGGCGCCGCCGACTCCTTCGGCGGGCCACCGTAGTTGCTCTGGTGGTCTGTTTTCCTTCCCGTTTGCACCGTTGTTCCTCGAGGGTTCCGTTCTTCACTGCGGGATCATCAAAACGCCCTTGCATCACGTTTTTCTGTCGCCCGCCAAATCCGCACAACCAGGAAGAATGACCGAGGGTTGTCGGGCCGTGTTCGTTTGGCCTACACCCTCCGTGTTAATTAATAACAACGGGAGAATTATTCAACACATGAAAACATAACCAAAACAATTTTAATGAATTAAAATTTTTCTAATTGTCCTGGTTCTTCACTATTAAATGAAATGATCATGGGCATAAAAAAGGGTATTTCCAAATAAAATCCCTACCTCGTCAAGTCGTCGCACGCGGGTTCTTCGCGGATTTGATCGTCACGGAAGGAGGTGATCGTCGCGTCGCGGAAGGCGTCGTGTCGTCGCGGAAGGTCTTCGCGTCATGCGGAAGGGCATCACGTCGTCTCGGAAGTGCATCGTGTCGACGAACTCCGAGGTTCAAGAAAAACAAAATTAATTTTAATAATTAAATCCATGAGTTTTTAAAAACCACAATGGAGTTTTAAAAGAAACCCAAAAACTCTTACCTCAAACAGATGATCAAAGATTTCGTTGTGGACGAAGGAACGTCGCAGAAGAACGTCGCGGAAGAGGAAACGTCAGCGTCGCGGCACACGGCGTCGCAGCGTCGATTTCCGCGGTTTCGGCGTTCTTCGTCGGAGGTCGGCGTTCTTCGCGTTCTTCGCGTTCTTCGCGTTCTTTGCGAAAAAGGGTGAAGGCACAAGAATTCTGACAAAGCCTCCCAACATGTAATCCTCCAAAATTCGTCATTGGTCTTATTTTATTATTACGCCAACAAACGAAAAAAAAGAGGTAAGTAACGACCCATTAATTCAAAGAATTAATTCAACGAAAGAAACCGCCCATATAATTCACGAGTAAATCTGCCCAATTAAATGGTGCGTTAAGAATTTAAGAAAACGCGTTAGTTGACTTTCATAATGACGGGTTTTCGTGGCTGTGTTACTTAGCATAAAAGAAATGGTGGGGCACGTGTGGGTCCCACCTCACAAATATCCTAACAAGAGGGTAGGATATTTTTGGATAGCATCCTATTCGGATCAACTCAGCTTAAGCCACTTTTAAGTGGCTTCAAGTGGCATCCAAGTGGCTAAAGTGAAATAAAATAAAGTTTGTCGTACAATTATTTTATTTCTTAACTTTAAGCCCGAAAATTAAAAACCACACCCGAGCAAACGCAACTCCAGAAGAGGCGTTTATAAGTAATTACCGGCGCTGCGATTCCATCGGTTCCCTCATAATTCGATTCCGGGCACCAGTTCAAAAGTTAGAAAATCCCGCTCGTCCGTTCACTAAACGTACCCGAGCCAAAATTCGGAAAATGATTCCGGGCACACCGGGCCTCGGAATCAGGTGCCGTCAGAAACTGTGTTCTTGTAAAATTCCAAAGAATATTAAGAAAAAAATTTCCTTGAAATTTACAGGTCTTTATATTACTCCCACCTCAGGGCTTTACATCCCCGTAAAGATACATCATAAACTAGGGAAACCAATGTGGGTACTGAGCACGCATCTGAGACTCTCGCTCCCAAGTGCTCTCCTGGAGGTTCCCGTGCTTCCACCTGATGCGCAATAGAGGAATCGATCATCCACGTAGGACCCGCTCCTGTTGATCCTCGATCTCCACTGGGACCTCTGCCAAATTCGCCCCATCATCCATGTCTAACTCCCCATGGTCAATGATGTGCGTCGGGTCATGCACGTATCTCCTCAGCTGAGATACGTGGAAGACGTAGTGCACCCGGTGCAACCGAGGTGGTAGAGCCAGGCGATAAGCCAACTCGCCAATCCTACTGAGGACCTGTAAGGGTCCAATGATGTATGGAGACAACTTGCCACCTCAGACAAATATCTGTAAACCACGTCGAGGTGAGACACAAAAGAATACGTGGTCACCATCCTCGAACTCTAGTGGCCTCCGCCTCCTGTCAGCATAAGACTTCTGCCGGCTCTGAGTTGTCCTCATCCGCTCCTGGATGACCTGGTCCTTCTCTGTTGTGGCTCGGACCATCTCTGGTCCCACAAGTGCTGACTCCCCAGGGTCTGTCCAGTACAAAGGAGATATGTAAGGTTTGTCGTACAACACCTCATATGGTGCCATCCCGATAGTGGAGTGGTTGCTGTTGTTGTACGTGAACTCCACCAAGGGTAGGTGGTCCTCCAAGCTGCGGCCAAAGTCAAGGACACATGCACGGATCATGTCCTCGAGAGTCTGAATGGTCCTCTTTGTCTGACCATCCGTCTGAGGGTGAAAGGCGGTGCTCAGACGTAGCCGCGTCCCGAATGCCTCCTGCAACCCTTTCCAAAGACGGGAAGTAAAATGAGTGTCCCGATCGGAAACGATTGACGATGGCACACCGTGAAGCCGTACAATCTTCTTAATATAGAGATGCCCCAAGCTCTCCACTGAGCCCTGCTCTCGGATGGGTAAGAATTGTGCCGACTTGGTGAGTCAGTCAACAATCACCCAAATAGAGTCGTGACCTCTGGAAGTGCGTGGAAGTCCAGTCACGAAGTCCATATATATCTCGTCCCACTTCCACTCCGGGACCTCCAAGGGCTGTACCAAGCCTGCTGGTACCTGATGCTCTACCTTCACCTACTGGCAGGTGAGGCACCGAGAAACGAAGTCTGCCACAGCCTTCTTCATGCCCGGCCACCAGTGCTGTCGTCAGAGGTCCTGGTACATCTTCGTTACTCCAGGATGTACCGCCAAAGGAGAAGTGTGAAACTCTCTCAGAACCTCCTCTCGTAAAGCGACTGGTACTAAGGTACGTCCTCTGAAAAGGACATCATGCCCTGCCCCAAGGGAGAAACCATCAGGTGCCTGTCCCGAGGATATCTGTGCACGCCGTGTCTCATAGCCAGTGTCCCCATGCTGTGCCTCTCTGCCCCGCTGTAGAAGTGGAGAGACTGTGAGAGACTGAATGAAGGCTTCTCTGTCCCTATCCATGAAGGATATCTGCAAGGTGGCTAGCTGCCATGTCGCCTCCTCATGTAGCTGAATGCCCGTCCTCCTGCTGAGGACATCAGCTACTACGTTCCCATTCCCAGGAGTATAGACTTTCTCAAATTCATAGTCCTAGAGGAACTAGAGCCATCGTCTATGTCTCAAGTATAGGTCCTTCTGAGAGAAGATGTACCTGAGACGCTGGTGGTCAGAAAAGATTGTAAAGCGCTCGCCCATCAGATAGTGCCGCCATGTCTTCAGAGTGAAGACCACTGCTGCTAACTCCAGGTCATGGGTAGCGTAGTTCTGCTCATGCGGCCTCAACTGACATGATCCATAAGCAATCACGGCCCGCTCCTTCATTAGTACACATCATAGTCTGGTCCCTGATGCATCGCAGTAGACTACGTATCCAACTCCCTCCTCAGGCAACCTCAAGATAGGTGTGCTGGTCAATCTCTACCTCAGCTCCTGAAAGCTCTACTGACATCTTTCTGACCACACAAAGGGTTTCCCCTTCTTCGTCAAAGCTGCGAGTGGTTCCGCAACTCTGTAGAAGTCTGGCACAAATCTCCGACAGTATCCAGCTAGTCCCAAGAAACTCCGCACCTCTGTCACACTCCTGGGTGGCTCCCAAGACAGCGCTGCTTCGATCTTTGCGGGATCCACCGCAACTCCCGCCTCAAAAATGACGTTCCCCAAGAAGTGGACCTCACGTAACTAGAACTGGCACTTCGAGAGCTTTCCATAAAGCTAGAGCTCTCAGAGTGTTTCTAGTACAACCCGCAAGTGGTAGGCGTGCTCCTCCTCCGTGGTCGAGTACACCAAAATGTCGTCGATGAAGACCACAACAAATCGATCGAGGTATGGCTCGAAGATCCTGTTCATGAGGCTCATGAACACTGCTGGAGCATTGGTTACGCCGAAAGACATAACCAAGAACTCATAGTGGCCATACCGACACCTGAAGGCCGTCTTCTGCATGTCCGCGTCTCGAACTCTGAGATGATGATAGCTTGACCTGAGGTCTATCTTTGAGAACCACCATGCTCCCTTGAGATGATCGAAGATGTCATTAATCCTCGGTTGCAGATATTTGTTCCTCACTATCACCTGGTTCAGGTGACGATAGTCGACACACAGTCGCAAGCTCCCGTCCGCCTTCTTGGCGAACAAAATCGGGGAAGACCAGGGTGAAACACTGGGTTGGATGAACCCCTTTCCCTGCAAGTCCTCCAACTATACCCGTAGATCTCGAAGCTCAGCGGGGGCCATCCGATATGCTAGAGTGGATATCGGGGCAGTCCTTGGGTAGAGATCAATATAAAAGTCTACCTCTCTGCGAGGAGGTAGTCCTGGAATGTCGTCGGTGAAGACATCTACATACTGATCCACCACTGCAGGAAACTAGGACTCTGCACGTCAACAGCTCCAAGTATGAGGCTAGCCAACTGATGAGTGATGGGCTGCCCTCTCCTCTGCGAGAGTCCCTCCTGTGCTGCAAATGCTCCTTTCTCGTTGGTGAAGGTGAACCTGCTCCCGTCGGTGCGCACACATCGCACCTTGCGCCTAAAACAATCAATCTAAGCATGGACTGTAGATAACCAATCCATGCCCAATATGACGTCGTAAGGCCTCGACGCCGCTACAAGAAGATCCCAGCCAAATATCTCGCCTCCTAGAGTAAGATCACACTGCCGGCACCAGTGTGTAATCGTCGAGTCTGCTCCCGTTGGAGTCTCTAGCCGTAAGGATCGAACCAACGGATCTATTAGAATCTCCGAGCTCCGAACAAGGGTAGCGGCTATGAAAGTGTGACTCACTCCTGTGTCTATAAGAACTGAAGAAAGGGGGGAATAGACACATATCGTACCTCAAATCATCTCTGGCGCGTCATGGGCGTAGGCCTCCACTGCATGGAGCTGTGCTTGTCTCTGCCCGCCAGCTCCCTGTGGTCGGGGCGGACCTCCTGGTGGTTGTGGTGGCAAAGCCTCAAAGCGTCTCCCACCACCTACTGCTCAGCCAGCTCATCTGCCTCGTCCGCCTCCTCCCTGCGGACCGCCACGGTCGACCCTCTACCTCTGCCTGGGTGGCCCCTCCACCGTCTGCTGCTCCTCGGCACGGCGGGTCGGGCAGTCACGAGCCATGTGGCCCTGCCCGCCGCATGCGTAACACTGCCTGCCTCTCGAAAGACTGGCTCCATGCTGTGTGCCCCGCACTGCTGATCCAGTGTCCTAAGGTCATCTACGAGAGGGTCTGGTCTGCCTGGAACCCTGAGTCATCCGTCGGCTACCTTCTGCCGAAGACTCCGATACCTGCCGCTCTGCGGTAGGTCTCGCTGCTGAAGTAGACTCATCCAGAAAGCTCTCGATCAGAAGGGCTCTCTCCAGCACTCTTGCCTAGGTCGAGATGCTGAGGGAGATCAGCGATGCCCTGATCTCGTGTCTCAAACCCTGCTCAATGGTCCGAGCTCAGAAGAAGGGGTCCCGTACCATGTCGGTCGAGTAGCGAGAAAGATCGGTAAACCTCACCGTGTACTGGGTGACCGTCAAGCTGCCCTGTCACAGCTGAAGGAGCCCCTAAATGCGCACCGCACGGAGGGTGGCTGGGATGAAATTTGAGTGGAAGAGTCTCTCGATGTTTGTCGAGATGAGAGAGGCCTCATCGTGCACCTAGAGCATCAAGCTCCACCATCGTCCTACTGCTGCGTGTAGTAGGCTCACCGTGAGGATCACCATGAGGTATGCTGGTGTCCTCACTAGCCGAAAAACTCATACGACCGCCTCTAGCCAATCCTCGGCTGCCTGGGGGTCTGTGTCCCCACGAAACTTAGGTGGTCGCTAGCGCTGGAACTCGTGCAGAGATCCGAGGCGACGTGCATCGTCAGCGGTCGGTGCTGAAAGCATCAGGGGCTCGGCGGGTAAAGGTACCACCGGTGCCTCTACAGTCAACGGGCCCTATACCGAGGCCTCGTCGCTCGGCGGGCTGTCGTCACGCTCTACTCTCGGAACCCTAGTTGGCTGCCGTCGTGGGGCCATCCTGAAAAAGGAAACAAGTGCGCCACAGTCAAAACAGTATACCTGGTGAGCTGATACAAAGTAATCACGAAGAAAACATGAAAACACCCATGTCATATATGATACATAAATCTTGGTTTTATTTCTCAATTTTATTAAATAATGATCAAATCAATTTAATTAACAAGTAACATGTGAAAACATACTAAAAATCTAGGAAATTAACTACCAAAATAGTGAAAATATTTGTATATTACTAAAAAACGGGTAATGGGATAGAATACGAGTATAAAATATGATATTATAAAGATACGTATAGTTCAATTATAATTTAATAACAATTTTAAAACAATTATAAAAGATCATAAATTATATTAACTCTAATGTAAATGATAGGTAAAGCATTTCTTCTATATTTACATTCCAATGAGACTTATTTTTTGTTATGCAGCACTTCACTTTCATGTGGTGTATATTATATCAACTATTAATTTAATATCATGTTTTAACGTTAATTTATGTAAATTTTAGTTTGACATTGAATTATCTCACCAATGTGTATCAACTTGAAAATTACCGAGTGGTATGAGTAATCATTGTATTCCCAGTTTCTTTTGTAATTGATAACATTATCTTGAAAAAATAACATTATTATATTAAATTTTCGTGGGAAAATTCTTTAAATATAAAATTTCATGTGTTAATTATATTATTTTTACTAAATAATATAGAATTGTTACATATTTTGTTTAATTTGAAAATTATTTTATTATCTGGGGAAATATGGATCACTATGTATTATATATTCAATACATTTATTTGATATGGAATATTCATCATTAATATATTAATCAACATGAGGAATGACTTGGATTGGTAGTGACATATGGGGACTAAAAATTATATCACACATTAAATTCATTGATAGACTATCATGAAATAAATCAATTGGAATAATTAAATGGGATTCTTTCTATATTTTTAAACCGACTTGTCAAAGGTCTTAATGGTATAAGTTTTCATGTTCCTCATGCATAATGTCGAATGATTAATCATTTCCATCATAGATATTTTAGTTAATTTTGTAATAATCCATGTTAATTGCTATAAAAATGAGCATTTATTTCATTATTATTTTATTGATTAAATTGGATGAGTTTTTATCTATTTACCATTCCATATGAAATATGCCTCAAATAATTATTTAAATAGCATGTGTTCATAATTTTTTACCATTCCATGTTTATTTATTATTATGGAAACATTATTGATTCCACTTTAATTTCCCTCACTAATCATATTAGGTAAATCTTATTATGTTTCGTTACCCAAGGTTATGTTGGGGAATCATTTGAACAAGTATCAAGGTTGTGGAGATTTTACATATGATATACTTTATTTTCATATAACAATGTATTATTGGAATCTTTTATATAATCTTATTTTCCAAAATTTCAAATCTATTCAAACCCTTAGGATTAAAATCCTTATAATCATTCCAATTCAATAATGTAATGCACCGACTATGTGATTCTAGGGTTTGGGAATTATAGTTGGTATTAGAGAATGTTTTGTAGAATCCTTGGAAGATAGATTTAGAAAGCATTGATTAAGGAACATAACAAAAAGATAAAAATTGATGATATGTATATAAGAACATTAAAGAATTTTTTTAATGTAGATATTATGAGGATCTTACAAGAAATATTTCAATTTCTAGAAACTAAATGTGGTAGTTCTTTTGGAATAGATAAACTTAGTTGTAACAACTCTAAAAATGTGGTTCGAGCTTGACTCGAGCGTGGGTGGGTGCACAATAATGGGACTTACTACACAATTGGTTAAACACTCCTTGAGTATATTCTTTGGATAATCCTAATTTTCATTACAAATAATTATGATTTAATTTTAATTAAAGAATCCCATAAATAACCCAATGTTTTTGATTCTATAATTTACGATGCATACATTTATGTTATGAATTATACCATATTTGGAATTATATATTACAATTATATGAGATAATCATGAATATTCAATTTATTTTTAATGGGGCATGAAATGAAATATAGTATCAATACTCATGGAATATGTAGATATTTCTCTATTTAAGAAACCAATACATATAGTATTGAAATGGAGGAAATTATGGATATATTAGGGAAACACTAACATGATATAAAAAATAGCCTTTCCAGAATAGAGAAACCTATTCCACATGGATAATGTCATATGTTGGATTTCATTTTGAAACTGTTTCCTCAATCGTTTAATTATAAAACATACCCAATTTTAGTTTAGAAATGTATTATTTCTTTAGAGAATATATCTAGGAATTGGGATGAAGTGTAATGAAAAATAAATCACAGATAGTCTATTTCTTTAATGGTGATGTTGATCAATGGTTTTATTATATCCAGAATACTAATGTGGAAGAAGAAATAGAGTTCATGGAATATAGATAATTAAAGGAGACATTATTCAATAAATACATCCATCATGATAAACAAGTTAATATTAAGAGAATGTTCTTTAGGTTAATGAAAATGGATGAACATAGTGTGTTATATTTTGAAGCTACAATTAAATAATTGGAAAGGTGTTATGAAAATTTCATATATGATTTAGAGTGAAATATTTACCACCTGTTTAAAGGTATTAATCCAAATCTATGAGGATAAGTAGTTTCACAGACATTTTCATCATACGATGAAATATTTTTTCAAGCTATAAAGATAAATAAATAAATCACCATGTCTTATAACATCAGAGTGAAATCAACTAAGAAGAGGATAAAAGAGAAAATAAAAAATAAAGGGAATCATGTAAATACATATTACAATATAAATAATCACCCAATTAAATTCTTGATGGAATTTGGATTTTTTTATATGTGTGAAGATAATTGTTCTGAGGAAAACGAATGAAAAGTGAACAAGGAAAATGATACTATTTAGGGTTAAAAATTCATGGATATGGAGAAATATTAAAACAAATTCCCCAAGATTCAAAGGAATATACCTAAGAAAATCATGGTGTCAAGGTCATACATATGTTATTGACACAACTATTGGGGAATTCATAATGTGATTCTGTATTTGGACCAAAGAAATATGGTGTAAAATTATTTTATTGATGATTTTCTCATCATATTATTTTTGAAATTTGTATGGATTTTATTGATGTATTGTCACATTAAAAATTTGTGTGAATATGTTGTAGGATCCATGATATGTTATTTAGTATTATGTTAATCTGTTTTATAAGAAAAATGGTTGAGGGAAATATAACACTTAATATGTTCTTGATGTTGAGGTAATGATATTTTGATAGAGAGATGACTAATATTGATAATGTAATTTTGATACTACTAACTTTATGGGATATAATTTTAATGTGTGGGATCATAATATTTTACAAAATTACCCATTTATGAAATGGTTTAAGATGAATTTGGATATGGTTTTCGAGGTTAATGTAATAATTCACCCTATAAGGAAACATCTAGTAAGAGAAGAAGTATAAATAATTCAAGCCACAATCTAAGGATAAAATTGTGCTTCAATAAATGTATCACATATAATTATTTACCTATATCCATAGATAGTGAATGAATTGATGAACTCTATGAAAATTTATCATGAAACAAAATTATTTCCTATTATCATCATTTTTATGATATCAATGATATTTATTCACACGTCTTGTTAATGATTTTTTGTTCAACAACATTATCAGTAACATGTTCTCCATAACAATCTATTGTAAAATGATGTTTATATTTTTCTACCTCCTATATTTTTCACTAATGTTATCTTACACAATATCGTAATTTTGTGTTGACCTTACTATTTATTTTTTCCTCATGAAATAGATATATATTATTGAAAATATTTTATATGTGTTTTTTTCAAATATATTTTTGTTTCAAATATCAATCCCTTGATTACCAAAATCATGTTTAAATTACTGGGACCCAATTTATTTAATATGGGTAGAATGTAAGACCTGGAAATTCTGAAGTAAGAACATTGTATTTTTACGCCCGTGTAACATGCAACACCATTTTTTGAAAGGAATATAACATCCCGACACATTAAGATATATTTACTATATTATATAAATCCATTTTAAAAGTTATAATGAATGCAACATTGAGTTATCTTTGGTAACACATAAGAAAAAATTTGTTGTATTGTTTTAGTTACTGGAAAGACCACATTTTTTATGAACAACAATTTATTATAAAAATATCATTTTTACTATAATAATATATAACCCAAAACAAAAATGATTAAATGAATATTATTTATTGTGTTATAAAAATATATGTTCAAATTCATTTGTTAACAATTAGTTAAAAATTAATATAGAATGCAACTGAATATAAAAGAATTTTATTATAAAAAAAATTCCATGTGGAGAAGTATTTTTAACATAATAAAATTATAATAAATAATATTAGAAGATTATTTTAATGAAATTTATATATTATAAATTCAATAACATATTTTTTACATTCATCCAAAAAAATTTAAACATATAATATAAGAACAAACTCAATATTACACATCAAAATCAATATTTTTTAATAGCAATTTTGATTCCTTTTAAAGGCACTCATATTTTAAATATAAATTTTAACAATTTTATAAATATTAAATGTAAAAATAAAATAATTTTTTGAAATTTTAATTTCTTAATTATGTTAGTGAGATTTTGTTTTTATTTTATTGAGATGACTCATTTTTTACAAAGAGTGAAAAAATACTTTAATATTAATTGAAAAATACAATTTTCATTAAATTTTTTTATATATTAAATTATATATAATTTTTTATAAATTATATTAAGATTATTTATTAATCGATTAATTCAATTGAGGTCATTGTATAAAATTTCACATTGATATTGGATATAAAAATTATTTCAAGCAGTTCAACATTTGTACTTTAAAACCTTACTTTGTCGTCTGATCTATGGGATTAATTTTAAATTATTTTCTTCCACATATGCATTTTCTATTTTTAAAATGGATTATATATTTTTAATAAAAACAATCAATAATTTATTTTAATTTAATCTTTTTTTTACCAAAAATATTAGTCAAAGGAATTACAATTAATTACAGCGATTAAGGGAGAAATTACCTTTACAACAAACTAAACCTTAAAAATAAGGATAAAAATGGCATGTATACTTTTCCAAAATCCATTTTAGGGACATATAGAGTCCATATACTCAATTTCCTCTCATTTTTTTAGTACTGGAGAAAACATTCATGTAAAAAAACATTAGTGGAATTTCGTCTTCAAAAGTTTACAAGAATTCCACTCATCCTCCACAAAAAGGTACTCTCCCCTCCAAATTATTGAATCAAATAAATCAAATTATCTCATACAAAATATAATCATATAAAATTAAAAAATCCATTCCTTAATCTTATAATGCTCACCTTGGGTATAAGGAAACCCAAGGAAGGGAATTTTCTATACTGAAATGACTTACCTTGACTAGAGGTAACGTTCTTCAACTAACTCTTTTAGTTAATTTACTTATCCACCCCATCAAGTATTTTTATATCATTATTATTTAATATAATTATAATCATAAATATAATTAAATATTTTTATTTTATTTTTTACCTACACCTTCACACACATCCATCAAAATTAGAAACATATTCATCATTGGAGTGTATGGTGAACTACTGCCTCAAGAACTGATGTCCTTCTTTCTTCCATTGCTCACCATTCAAGGTTGGAATAATGATGGATTTATTGTTACATATGATACATATTTTAAATATGAATAATTTATGATTTGTTAATTTCTATATAACACATTCCATTATTCTTTCAATTTAGTGGGAATATGATAACATTGTATGTGGATATGTGGAATACACCCTTCTGAAAGAGATGTGATTCATTATCGCTATACATAAAATGTATTCATGGTGATATTAATAACAATATGTCATTTATATATCATAAATATGATATTTTAATTATAAAATACATATATATTATTTACATTTCAATCTTTTAATATAAGAATGAAATTTAATTACCATTCATGCATATGAACGCCCTATCATCTACATGAATGGTGCATTTCGATTCATATATCCAAATTTTATGGATTATTAAAAATAAACCTATGGTGAATTTATATGATTTTTGAATCATGTTTTTAAATATATTTATGATGAAATTATTATCTAATTAATAGGATCATAAAGTAACATGTCAAAACATACTTGAAAAAGTAATCAGTTAACACCCATAATAGTTAAATTAATGAAATATTTTTAGCAAATGAGAAATGATATATTAGAAGAATATAATATATGATATTATAAATATTATTATGGTTTTTTTATAAATTAATAACAGTCTTAAAATTATTATAAATTAGGTTAGTGTATTTTAAAACAAAAGTAAATGCAAGGTAATTGATTTCGTCTCAATTTACTTTCCATTGAGAATTATTTTTAGTTATTCATTAATTCAAATTAATGTGGTTTATATACTACCAATTTAACATTTAATATCATTATTAACTAGTATTTCATCGTATTTTATGATTAAATGTGAATAAACTCACCCATGGGTTTTAACATGAAAATTATAAACTGGCAGAAGTTATATTTTCAATCTCACTTTCCTTTGTGATTGTTAATGTTATATTGAAAAAATATATTTATAATAATCATTTTTCATTTTGAATTTCCTTATATATCCAAATTATGGTTTATGGGTATTACTACTTCCTAAAAATTTTTCAATTTTTAAATTTGATGTTTACTTTTATAGTTATTGTATTATCTAGAGAAATGTTGATAAATAATTATTCTTTATTTTCTATGGTTATTCGATATGGAATATTGATTACTAAATCACTACATGATATGAGGAAATATTTTCACTAACAGGTACGGGTGCATCCTATAATATATATATACCCCCCGATGCATTTAGAGGTTTGCGTGTGACAAATAATTTGGCCACATTAAATTGTTTTCTACCTGTTGTTTTAAAGCATCCTTTTAAATGTCTTAATGATATAGGTTTTCATGTGCCTAAAATTTCATGTAAAATAATTAATCATTTCCCTTAAATATATATAAGTTATTACATTATTATCCATGATATTCATATATGATAAAATATATTATTTTATTTTATTCTATGATTGGTCACTAAATGGATTGTGATTATTATTATTTAACATGTCATATTAGGTATTCCATATCAAATTAATTAAATAGAATTTGTTATATGTTGTTTTCCTTTCCATTTTGATTTATTATTATTAATTCATTAGTTATTACTCTTTATATACCCTTAATAAGCATTATATATCACTCTTATTTTTTTTCATTTCAATAATTCATGATGTAAAATCCTTTGAATGTGTTTCAAGTAGGCTGAGATTTTACATATGTTATTAATTTGTTTTCATATATGAATGTATTATGAGTATCATTTATGTAATATGGTTTTACTAAACTGCTATAATATTCGGTATGTCGGGATTTTATTCCTTGTAATAATGAAATTCTATGAATTTAATACACCAACTATGAACTTCTAGTGTCGGGGTTTTATAATAGAGATGAAGTACTGCCTTCAACATTTGTGTAAAAATTAATAATCCTTTGTAGAAACACACAGATCATAAATCTGATCATCTCATGTAATGTGAGGTTAAAATTCTTTAGAACCTAGAACTTTTCACGACATTAACAGTAAGCTCCCTTAGCATAATTTGGGCCTCCTAATGGTGGGGGTGGAAGGATATCATAACATGTCCCACCACCCATATCTCCTCTTCCTTCTCTTATTATTCCATATCAACCTCCATGGGGTCTTCCCTACCGTCTCCTCTAATATCCTTGAAAATGGTTCTTCCTCTACTATGGTGGTTTATGTGAAACATGCCTATTCTATTCAGCAAGTCTGGTTAGTCAATCACACACTTTGGGACCTCTCCCATCACAATAATAGTATTGATCCTCTCTACTATTGCTTGTTGATTTCTTTTGTTCCCAAGTTTCCTAACCACACACATATGTTTTATCATGATAGGATTTATTTCTCTAATATCTTACTAACTTGCACATCATAATTGCTTCAAATGGCGTAACATTGTGATTTCCACTACTAGTTCCAACTATCTGGAATCCATCTAAAAGAAATAAATCTACCACCAGCATCCTCTACAAAATCCCAATATATGTGGGAATAGAAAATATTATCATGATAGAATAGATATATCTATAGTTTCCCTCCTATAATATCCATTCATGGATGTAACCATCAAGAATCATTACAATGGTCTACCATGTAAGGTCTATGAACCTCATAAAATACCCATCCAACGCCATCCGTTATTGATGCATATCTTTCATCCAAATTGAATATGAATATGAGGGGTGGTTCTATTCTGGAATAGATGTTTTATATCAGTCTATGATAGTGTCAATTCATCATGAATTTGGGTAAAAAGACTCAACTAGCTCACAGCTTCTCTATGGAAAAGGATAGCTTCCAATTCAACCACCAGACCCATTATTGTCCGTATTATTCAGAAAACACTGGAAACCAACTCATTACAATCCTTGATTTCCTGAAAAATTTTCTCACCATGGATCCTCAATGTCTGGTTGCATTAGAACTCACATAGTTTACTAAGCATGTGTACATCCTTATCCTGGTCTAAAAGAATGATTGGTTTATTGATGGGATATGGTGTAACTATCATCTAACCTAGAGGAATAAGCTCACAAAATTGACCTAGAACTGAGGCCTCATGACTCATCGGATCTTATTCGTTATTCATAAATAGTATTATAGATATCTGTCATCACATAGGAATCCTGAAATTTAATCAAAACATACAACAATCTAATGAGAATAAATATATATATAATGGGGATCTTACACAATAAGGATAGTTTAATATTTAATACATTATAATTCATGAACCATTGATCCCTTGAACCAATGTCTTAGCATGCTGAGTTGAAAAAAGGTACCCAATTTCCAAGTGAATGGATATGTCGGCCACCCATACTATCACTGTATTACATGTCTAGAGAGCCACACTCGAGACAGTTTTAAACTATTTCACTAATCCAAATCAAATCCTATAACTGGAACTACTCCAAACACAATCAGAATTATCGAAACACTAATAATACGATTCATTCAGGACTGGACTCTAATCAGTGGTCAAGCCGAAACTACCCCACGCCTGCCTCCATTGGCCAGAGGTGGTGATATGCACCGAATAAAATATCATAAATGGGATGCCTTTTCAAAATGAAACTATAATCACACCATATACCTTATAAAACATATAAGTGTTGAGGAATAATATTAAAATGGTCAAAAAAATAGAATGAAAACCAAGAATGAAAAACCTCTAGGGTGTACAAGAGTACGACAAATCTCTTAAAAAGAAAGGGGAAAATACACACCCAACCAAAAATGTGTTCCAACCTGACTAAACTAGAATGTAAACAAATAAGAGAGCCCATATTATAATCTCCCATATATGACCAAAGAACATAGTCAAAAACCCAAGTATCCATATGATCCTCTATTCTAATCACCAACATGTATGTCGTCTTCATAAGACATGACACATGTAGGAAAATACCATGTAGGTGTGGGTATATAATTACCAATTAGGATGCCATCAATGATAAATGGATTGTGCGGTAAAATTTAAAATTCAAATAGATATATGGTAGATTGTAAACATGATGCATCTCAACACAGAGCATGAAAAAATAGTATCCTCTTCTATGAACAAGAGGCTCAACACGTTCTGTAGGTGAGTTGTACATCATGTCTTCTCTACCCATTGTAGGAGAGTAACCACATCCAATAATTTGAAGCTAACCATTTAATTAATGTGGAATACCACATGCATCTTCACAAGCCATCTAAGGAGAGAAACCAAATAAAATGGTATAGATACATACACAGACACACAAATATACATATATATATATCTCCAGTCATGAGAAGCCCAATGGAGAGAGAAAGGGGATCTATATCTCATAACCCATTCTAAGAAAAGATACACTAACTACTCCAAATATAATGACCCTTCTGTAAATGTTACATATTCTATTGGGTTTTAACTATAATTCAAATTACATGGAATTTTCAGTTTAGTGATTTTTGAAATAATAAAAAAGCACTTAAGGTGTAGAACCAAACATTTTTTATAGACAATTATAGTCGATAAAAAAAATTTCACACTGAAAGAATCTCTTTTTAAACAAAACATGATTTCCATTCACAAAAAATCTTCATTAATTTCATAAAAGAATATTCTATTTTGTTAAAAATAATTAAACATGTTAAAAAACATCATTGGATGAGTGAAAAAGCATAGTAAGGGACATAATTTATGAAAATCAATAGTCCCTTGAAAAATTGATAACCAATTAAAAATATTTTCTTAAAAACATATTAAGAAGCATATAAAATAATTTAGTTGCCTTGGAAAATCATTACCATATCACACATACAATATCCCATACATATGGAATAACCATATGGTCAACATCCACCTCTAGAATACCCAATTCATTGTAGACCGATATTGGTTCTCAACATTGGATTAAACTTTATCAGGATAACCCATCATCCATGAGCTATAATGGGGCTCAACCCTTCCTATAATATATATCAGGATCACCTAATAAATTAACAAGTACCAACACATAAAAACATTCAATTTTTAACATTTCACTCATATAATTTCATTTTCATTCATAATTTGACCAATCCATTTTCAGAAACCAGTTTAAAACATTAATAAATGTTATTTTTTATTCAATGTGACCCATACCATAATGAGACTTTTAGAAGAATTTTCTAGAATTAACATTTTAAAAAATTTAAGCCCATATA
Source organism: Viscum album (assembly GCA_963277665.1). Lineage (NCBI taxonomy): Eukaryota > Viridiplantae > Streptophyta > Magnoliopsida > Santalales > Viscaceae > Viscum > Viscum album. The sequence goes on from OY728141.1 coordinate 1,256,019,179, forward strand.
AATAAATCTATAAATTAATTCTGAAAAAATGGATATGAACAAGAATTATTTATAAGATGAAATCATTCAAACACATAAAAAAGTTGTTAGTAAAAGAGTCTAATACCACATATAATTGTTAAATTATAAGCCACATAAAACAAAAACATTTTAAAAAACATTAAATAATATTATTTTTGAAATCATATGGATATGGAAAGTCAGAGGGGCTGTATATACACCTTATAAAAGAACAAAGAGGAATATCATTAAGAAATGACTCAATGAAATGAGATTGAGATAAAATCCCATAACATACATATGACTCATCAAATAAAATATTTATCATCCAGAATAATAAAAAAGGCTAATTATTTAATTAATTATGAAAAATTATATTGTTTATTATTTCTTTTATATTATTATTATCATTCCATAACAATTACATAATTATTTATGTTCACCTCTGGTGATCTATAGATATTTGGTACTTGAGTCGAAAAAAAGATCGTAGGATTCCAATAGCCCATGAGGACATAAGCCCATAATATCAAGAATAATATTCATGAAATAATAATAAATTTTTTATATCATTTATACCTTTATATGTAAAGGATTTTTTTAATTAAAATGCATTATTTTTCACTGTTCAAAAAATAATAATTTTATCAGAACAATACCAAAAATTAAACCATGGTAAATTTTGATGACCCAATTCTATCAAATAATTTTATGATTTCAAATAAAACATATTAATGTTCAAAAATCTAAATTTGAAATGGGTTTTCCATCAAATGGTAGTGAAAATTCCTTTTTGAAAAAATACATAATTTTTTATTAAAATCATATTTACTCTCATTTAAGGACTCATAAATACATAAGATGGATTTTAAAACTCAAATAAAATATATTTAATATATTTAACTATAATAATAAAACATGGGTTATTTTATCATTTTATAAACACAATTATTCCAACTTAAATAGTTTTTCTTAACAATCATCATTATATTCAATTGGGATTTTTTAATTTCAAATTATTTAGGAAACCAAAGAATCATTATTTAAAAATTATTGAACCTTATTGTTAAAATTAAAATAATAATATTCATTCCCAAAATTCTAACGAACATGTTATAATGGAATCATTTCAATAATAATATGTCATTATACATTTAAACATGATGAGGTGTATCATGAATGTTATCAAATATATTAATTCTATTTTTAACATGGGATTTTACATTCTGACACACTTTTAGAATTTTTTCCCCACACTTATTTATTTCGGGTTGGTAAATAATGTATGATTTTTCAAAATAACTTTATTGAAAACCCACATCAAAAAAGGTTTAAAAAATTTCAACATTAAGAAATGAAAGGAATGTATGATGGCCACTTGATATGACACATACTAAAATTCCATGTAGTAAAACATAGACATGGAATAAAAAATTAACAATCATGTTCTAATGTATCGTGATATAAAACATTTTTAAGAAAAATTTAATAATCACAAGGCTATAAATTTGTAATGGGTTAAATGGTCATTGCCATCAATTTAAGAAAAGTAAACAGAAAAGGTTTCTTTTTTAAGAATTTATTCATAATGATGATGAATTATTTTACATCCTTAACTAATAACATAAGGATACATAATTACATGAAATGTATGGTTTCGTATTTTAATCAATTTCCACAACATTCTCATCTTTTTTCCAATTTTTTTTATAAAAGTTGAATTAATAATTATAGAATAACATAATCCAAAAATGATTAACTATACATTTCTCTTATATTGAAACATTAAAAAAATAATTATAGCTAGGATAAAATACAAAATAAACCATTCGATAGTGAAAAACTACTTTTAATCTCCAAAATTCTACTGTAATACCAAAAGTTCCACATAGACCATTAAAAAAATAATTATCCTTAAAATTTCCAAAAAAATTATAACTAAGATTAAATCCAAAAAATTAGAATTATTTATTCAAATAATGTTCCAATATTTGTTATAAAATGTAATCCAAAATAACATAAACCACTCTTAATGTCTCATACAACAAATTAATTAACCTAATCACATATTCTCCATGATAGGTTAATGATTCTCTTAAAGGACCAAATTCCACGAAATTCCACAAATAAAATTATATATTCTTTCGAAATATAGTTCAACCACATCTGATAAATTAAAATCATATAGTATAATATATACCTTAATAATATAAATTTCCTATAATATTTAACATCATCCAAAATAATATTTATCACATTATTGCCAAATAATTTTCCAATACCCATGATATTTATTTGATAAAACACGAGTCCCCAAAATCAACTTATTGTTATATCATCATCACTTTTAAGTAAAAAGAAAAAATTATAATATAAAAGTACATCAAATAGACCAGTGCTAGGTGATAACAATTTTCACACATCGGTTTTGTAACATCATGGGTTTAAAGAAATAGACAATATGGTCAGTATCATAAATGATATGCCACATCGAGAATAACAGAAAAACTAAATATTATTATTTAAATGATACCATTATAACCTAGCCATTAGAATGGTGGGAATGAATACTGCCAATTTAATTATCAAAATATGGTTTACACATGTTTAAATAATTATTTATTTGTTTCTAAAATTATTATAAATGTATATAAAATCAAATTCAATATAAAGGATTTGTTTTTATAAAAACCTATTTAAAAAGAGATCAATTATATTAATTAAATCATTTCAATAATTTTGAATTCTTTAATGAAAATTATATGATATTTTTTTAAAATTTAATGTTTTAAATTGATCATATTTGTTTTCTAGATACGATATAAAAACAAATATAATTTTTAGATAAAAGATATATTTCTCTACAAATATAGTGTTACCACCTATTGTCGGAAAATACTTTTTAAATTATGTTTTTGACACCATTAAATGTTATATTTGGAAAAATAAAATTCTTCTTCAGAATCAGGGCATAAAAATTTACTTTGGATGAATTTTGGAATTTATTTTTGACAACTATCATGTTTTGATGAATAATAAAAGTATGTTAAATTTTAATCAAAAACATATTTTTCCATAAAGATAATTTATAGGCATAAATATTATTATTTAATCGATAAAAATTATAAAGGTAATATATTTTTATCATTTAATCAAATTTTGATCATTAGTTGAATTTCACATTTTAATTGGACATAAACACATGTCAATATTTGGATAGTTTATAATTCTAAATAACACGATTTCTATTTTTGAAAACGGGAATTAATATTAAATTAATTACTCAAATTTCTATGTTTTGAAATTGAAAATATGGATTCAATATTTCGAATTATAATTTTCAAATTTGGTAAATTGGCACCTTTTATTTTTTGGACATGATGAATAGTAACATGAGTAATTATTCTTATTTATCATGGTAAGAGTGTAAATCAAGCAAATAAGGGTACAATATAATTTTATAATAATAGAAAACTACCCTAAAACGTTTCTTAATACTCTTTTATGGTATATTTCTGAACACGATAACACTTAGTTCAAACTTTTGTCATTTGGAAGCCACTTGTGTGTGAAAATGACATTTTATAACATTTAATTTAATGAAAATGAAAATAAAACATAAATATGCATCATTAAATAAATAATTTTTAATATAGGGTTATATTATAAGGCCCTAGCCATTATTATCATATAATATTGGTTTGATTCATGAATTCATATTGAATAACATTTCAGTTTATAGTTTTAGGGAATGAAGCCATAATTATTACATTATATCTCAAAATTTTCAAAGTAGACACTTTTTCTCTATTAAATTTTTTTTGAAAAAAATAAAATCCATAAAATAAAAGAAGAATTATTTTCTTGATAATAATCTTATTTAATTATTTATTTCTTTTACCCATCCTTATACATTACAAAAAACATTTCAAAAAAGTGGAAAGACAAAAAAACCTTATTAAGGGATATAAATTAAGGAAATAAAACATTGTTCTATAAACACATACAAATCAATGAAACCATACTTTTCAATTATTAATCATAATTTATTTATGATACCTCATGAAATCATAAGATTTATGTATGAAACAAAAAAATCATAAATCTTAAATGTAATGTGTGGAATCCATAACATAATTACATTGTTGTTTTCACACTATCATAGGGAGTTATGTTTGGAATAATAATCATGGTATATTAACTAAATCTAAAAGGAGAAACATTAATGATTACCAGTGTCACATTACCCAATGCATTATAGAGTTATCTGGGTCTTACCCGCCCTTGTATTATCATGGAATCACCCATATAATAAATAATTTCCAAGAACCATAACAAATTCCTAACACATAAAAAAACCCAAAGGAAAAGATATCATTAACACATCACAATCACAATATATAATTTCATGATATTGATATATTCAATTCCTTCACAAAACCATTTTCATTACCAAAATATTTTAATAGGTTATATGGTATTTATTTTTCTTTTAAAAACATTATGTCTTATTAAGGAATCTAAATATCAAATAATACTCGTGGATACAGAATGGTCGGTGTCACCATGAATTTAAAAAGAAACATTATTTCTGTTTTTAATTAAAACACTTCATCGAAAAATTATTCACTTGGATGAAATAAAAAGTAAATTAAGTTTATAAACCATATAAAATAATGTCTTATATAAATCAAAATATGCATCAATTATAGAATATTGAGAGAATGTACCTGATAAAGTTCATATAAATGACGTTAGAATTTATCAATGTGATGACTATGTGTAGAAATAGTATATCCACTCAAATGGAAGTTTAAATTATAAAATTAAAAAATAAACATGTTATTCCACACATAATCTAGGAAAAATATAATTAAAAAATTTGTGTACAACCCAATGGAAATAAATTGATTTTATAAATTCTCTTACGAAAATTCTACATCCTAATGTAGACATTAAAAAATTCAGAAATTGAGTTTCTGTGAGAGAAAAGGGTCTCTCATAATTTGGAAATAATTTGTAGATAAATAATGATATTGAAGAAAATAACCCAAAATTATAAACTATAAATTACAAGAAATATCATAAAATAAGTATTTTGACTAAAAGGGGATGGTGAAATGTTTCCTTACCTTGAGTCCAACTTGTCTCGTACATTCTTTATATTCCTGAATAATAAAATTGTGTTAATTTATGCTTTGTTAATCAATTTTTTAATGTTTATTATTAAATTTATATTACTTTTCATCATGATAAAAATGTTACAAAATTATTTAGGTTTATATATATCATTTTTTGATATTCGGTACTTGAGTCGAAAATGAACTTGATATAATTACAAATAGTCCATGTGGTCAAAAGTAATTTATCTCTAGAATAATATCAATGATTTAAATATATTATATATCTAGTATATAAATGTATTTAAAATATTCCATAACATTTGGAGATAATAAATGAAATGCTTCATTCATGAAGATGGTAAGTCATACATACATATGAACACTACTTTCATTTTCATTTCATAGTTAAACGAATGAAAAATAAATGATACATTGGTATATTATAATTATATTATAATATCATATTTTATATACATTACATAATTTCACTAACTCCATCCTTTATATGTTCCATTTATGACATACACGAATCACATCACATTGAGTTGGCGGTAGTCCGCACATCCTCAAAATAAATTATTGTATTTACACATTATGGAAAGAATAAAGGTATTATTTAAATGAAAATAAATATTAATAATGAAAATAAAAATATCATATATATATAATATATAAATATATTCACGTCATAATGTCCACCATGATAGGTGGTATGGGAAAATTGAATAATCATCGTTTCGTGAGGTATTCATTCACTATCCATAGAAAACAATATGTTCATATCCATTAGATGGTGGTGTGTGTAATTGTATTTCTAATCCTTTTTAAAAAAATCCTAGTATAATGAAGATATAGGTTTTTTATGTAATGAAATAATAGAAATAGATTATATTTTGAAGAATTTAAATAATGGAAAAGAACATTATAGAATATACTAACTCTTAAAACGTGTTACTCCATTTGATTGGAACCAAAATGATTTCATGAATTAAAATTTACGTATGTAAAGGCTTCTAGGAAGAAGATATGGATTTTTTGAACTTATTTAGTCAGAGTTTGGATGAACCAAGGGGCTTTAAAGGTGTTATTAAATGGAGAGAGGTGATGCAATTTTATAAGAGGGAGGATGGGTTCTTTAAGAAATTTGTGTAGTATTATTTTCTTAAAAAATAATTTTCAGTAAAAAAATCTCCCAAAGTAATTTATTTCAAAGATAATATGTCGTTGGGTTGAAATAAACTTCAACCAATAGGTTTTGGATATGTATAGGTCACAAATTGTACTGTATCTTTTTCCATTACCTTTTTGTTAACTAATTTAACTCTTATCATGTCTTCTTATATATTAAAACTATATGGTTAAAATAGTTGTTATAAAATTCCAATAGAACCTCAATTAGTTCATTAATGATATGTTCAACATCATATAAGTAACTTTTCCAAATATTATATTTTTTGGAATATTATATCATTTAATAAAATATTTTTTTTTAAATACTCATTTATGTCAATTTTTAGGTTATTCATATCATGAATTTTTATAAATATAAAACTACATGATTATTTCGAAAAAATGTAATTAAATCAATGATGACAAGTCATAAGAATTCATAAAATTCTTGGATGGCATAAAATGTTTCCAAATTAAATTATTTTAATATTTATAATCACATTTATTTAAACATTCATTAATAAGGTAATCACTACATCATCAATGTGTCCAAAATATATTAATTTATTTGATTTTTAAAAATTATAAATAAAATAATATGATATATAAAATCATTTTAGATTTCTAATTAATATTAATAGTCTAATATATGACTCATTTAAAACCAACTTTTTTTAATAAAAGACTCATCTTAATGTTACATTTTTCATTACATGAAATGAATTCTTACAAAATGTTTTTTTCACATTCAAGTGGCTCCATGGGGTCTCTGAAATTGATCCAAGGATGAACATGGACGAAAATATGTCATCTAATATTATTTGGACATTTTTTAGGGCAGTTTAATATTATTATAATATTATTTTTTACCCTTATTTACCATATTTACCCTTTAACCTTGGTTAATAAAATAATTACGGCAGTTACTATTCATAATATCAAAAAATAAAAGGTACTTATTCACTCAATTTGGAACTTCAAATTCCAAATATGGAATCTATTTTTCCCAATTCAAAACATAGTCATTGAATTGATTAATTTATAAATAATTCTAGTTGTCAAAATAAAAAAGTGGATCTTTAAGAAAATATAACTATCAAAAGATTGACATGGGTTTATGTTCAATTTAGAATATGAAATTACGTAAAATGACCCAAATTTGATTAAATGATAAAAATATAATCCTATTAGACTTTAATAAAAATTAGAATAACAATTTTTCTTTATAAATAAATTGGTGGAAAAGGAAATTTTGACTTAAAATGCGTTATTTTTCACTATTTATTAAAAAAATGAAAAATATCAAAAAAATTATCAAAAAATTATCTAATGTATATTTTGATGTCTAGATTTTTTATAATATGTTTATTTTTTCAAAAAGAACATATAAAAATAAAAAAGAGTAGTTTTAAAATGTGATCTATATGAAAAGGAAGAAAAAACCCCATTTTAAAAATATTATATTATTTCATGCATAAAATATGATTCGTTATTATTTGAAGCCTATAAAATTTATCGGTTAAATGTAAATTCATATAAAAAACATATATAATCATATTGTAGTTAGTTTTGTTCATTCCCTCTAACAAACTGACTAGTTTCTAACTATATTTTAAAATAATAAAAGTATTATATAATTTTTTGGTATAACTCACAATTTCGTGAAACATATGATTTCAATGAAACCCGTTGTTACGTGTTTTGTACGCTATCATACAATGCATACCCTTTAATGTACAAATAACATCTTAATTATAAATTTGAATAGAAAATAAAAAAGTACTATTCTCTAAATACCTTGGTCGTTACATCCGTCATCTATTTTAGAAACTGCATCCAGAAAATTTTAAAATTTGGATGGGAAGCATCATTAAATGACCCACATTGGAAAAAAAGTAAATAAAACTATCACTATTTATGAAAGAAAGAGGAGTAAAAAGGTTAATCAAGATAACCCATACAAGGATTCCATGTATAGAACATGGATATGGAAGAGAAACTAACAAACCAATTCTGATGGAGATTGATAGAAAGCATGATGAAGAGAAAGTTAACCACTATAAAATCCGATTCTTGTGATAAGTTAAATGGTATTCTATTCCATAGTAAGAAAAGTAAATGGACAATGTTTCTTGTTTTAAGTTACTTTTCATAAATTTTTAGAATTTATATATGATATGGAATAAGAACAAAAGAAAATATACTTAATTTTCACGTATAGTTTCATCCATTGATAAATTTCAACCACAAACCCATCTATTCTCCAAAAGATGAGTATTCAAGATGACTTGGTCACATCTGAAGCACTATAATAAAATTATATAGAATCACATAATCCAAAATATATAATATATACAATTCCCATATATTTATACATTAAAAAAACACAAATCATTAGTACGAGATCAGATAATCCCTAAAAAGGATAATCATTTATAAAAATAAATGGTACTCTTAATCTACAAATTTTAACAATCAATACCCAGTGTTCAATAAAGTCCATTAAATACATAAATTTCCATCAAATTGTTCAATATAATCAATATAAGATTGAAAATAAAAATTTAGATTTAATTGATCACATAGTCTTCCATGATAAATCTTAATATTTATCTCCGAATAACACCAACTACTCTTAAGGTCTCATAATGAAAAATAATTTACAAGACCAAATATTCACTACGATTGGTTAATAATTTCCCTAAATAGAACAAATTTCCATATGTACACAATAAAACATATATTAAAACAAAACAATATTTCAACCATTACTCCAATAATTAAGTCCCATAGTATTCTGTTTTCTTTAGGTTTAGAGTGTTCCCAATAAAAAGAACGTCCAACAAAATAACATTAATCACTTAAATCACCAAACAATTTTCATATAATAAGGATATCGATATTATAGAATAGAAGTTAAAAAATCAATATATTCATGATTTATAAAATCATTTCACTAAAATTATTAAGTCATAAAAACCAGGGAATTCATGTAGGCCAGTGGAAGCAAATGTAGCTTTGTCTCCCTTCAATTGTGGGTTTTATTCAAGAGGCCTTGCCGGACTCGATAGTTTTTCACCCATCCTACATGTTGTCATTTTTATAAAACAATATTATTCTTATAAAATTGTAAAAAATTAGATAATTTCCGAAAAAATTACCACAACATTCATTATCTTCAATTGTTATCTAAAAACATTCAATTTGTATCCCAAAATGTAATTACCATTAGTCACCACAAAAACAAAAGATCATTTGAACTCCTTTGGTAATCAATTATGTCCACATAAGAAAAAGAAATTCTTCCTTGTATAATATCATTACATATCAAACATTATGGTTACACATATTTGAGAAATTATTCCAAATTATTCCAATCATAAATAGAGCATTAATACTTTTAAACATATCATCATCTTTCAACCTACCATAACTCATGAATCCATGATATATAGACTTATTACTCATTCAGTGATGCACATAATCAATTAACAATGCATTTCCACCTTATTTATTAAAACATCATTCATGAAGATCGAATATCATCATCATTTATAAATAATATTCCAATTATTCTTCATAATTTATGGATAAGAAAATAAATAATTTCATCAATCTATGTATCATGATCTTTAGGATCTCCCCTTTCTCTTTCAGCATGTTTTCATGATTTCAAAATGTAAACGTTCACTCAACTTCTGTAATTTCACATTTCTATAGAGTTGAAAATTTTGAGATCTTCACATTGTTTGAAAAGGATATCATGACCTGTAAATTTTATTTCCAAATGATTAGGTTTTTTGATAACTAAACCAATTTCTTGTATGTGATTTGAATACACAAGAAGCATTCAAAATCATTCTAAGATGATTTTTCAATAATAGTGAATATCAAATCATCCAAGAGGGATAAGAAGGTTGTGAAAGATCAATTTCCATACATATTTACAATTGATCATTATTCTATTGACATAAATCGACACTTAAACATGAAACAGAATATTTTTTTTTAAAAAAATGAATCTTTTATTCGGTAAAGATAACATAAGAACATTTATATTACTATAATCTCTCTACCTCCTAATATTACCATTGTTAATGTTTTTATCCAATAATCCTATTTTAATGTAACCCTCCAAATGTTTCCATATGATAATAACTCTCTTGGTTATATGGGATCCTTTACCAGTACCCAGATAACACCCTAACCTCGAAATTTTTCAAAACCGACCTTTGATACCAACTCTAAGTCCCCAGCCTTAAATATGACATAATCATAAGTTATGACATGAATTCACATTAGGGATCATATTTGGTTTAGAGTATATCGAATTAGTCTATAACTATTACATTACATCTAAAAAATTATAACGTAGACACCTCTTCTCTATCCATTTTTTTGACAAAAACTAAACTCCATAAAATAAAACAAGAATTCTTTTCATGATATAAATCTTCCTGAATTCATCTATTCATGTACCCTTACATATAGTCATTGAAAAAAAAATCAAAAACATGGGATGAGAAAAAAAATATCATTAAGTGATTTAAAATATGGAAAAAACATTAGTCCATGAATACATACAAATAAATGAAACAATAATTTTTAATCATAAATCATAAGTTCAATAACATAACTCATGAAATCATATGATTTATGGATAACCCATAGAAATCATAAATCATAATGTGATCTTGTAAAATCAATAACATAATGACATTTTAGATTTCATAGATTCATAGGGAGTTATGTTTGGAATACCCATCAGAGTATATTACCTAAATCTCTTTGGATTGACATTAACATTCACATCCGTCATGTTAGACAATGCACTGGAGAGAAATCGTGGGATTACCCACCCTTTTTTTGTCACGAAACGACCCGTATACAAATACAATTCCCATAAACAATAACATATTCATAACATATAAAACAATCATAAATGAAAAGATAACATTTCCACATTGTTGTCACAATTTATCATTTCAATATATTGATATAATCAATTATATCTCATAAAAATTTCAATACAAAATTACTTAAAAAGGGTATTTGGAATTTATTTTCCTTTTAAAAATATTATGGATTGTTAAAATGGCCAAACAGAAAATAATACTCATGGCGGCAGAAAGGTATTTTTCACCGCATACGTTAATAAGAAACATTATTTTTTTTTTCATTTAGTAAAACTATGTGTAAAAAAATATTTCCTTTGAATGAAATTAAAAGTAAAAGTGGTTTATAAACCAAATAAATGAAATTCTTGTTTAAATTAAAATATGCCTCAATGAAAGGAGATTGAGATGCAGCACCTCACAATGTTTGAAAAAATTACGAAGGATTTTTTCACTAGGATGACTATTAGTATAAATAGTATATCAACACTATGTAAAGTTGAAATTATAACATTAATAAATTAATATTGATTCCACACATAATCATGGCATAATATAATTAACGACAAATGTGTAAAACCTTATGAATGTAAATTGAGTTTAGAAATCCTCTTATAAAAATTTGGTATTCTAATGGTGTCACTTCAAAAATTCAAAATAATCTCATCATTTGGACATAAAATAGACCAAAATAAAAATATATAAGAACATAAAAAAAATTAGAAACTATAAATTAATAAAGATAACATAAAAAAGTCTTTGACTAAAATTACTAAAGTTACTATTCATAATGTCTGGAAATAAAAAGGTACATATTCCCACAATTTGAAACTTATTATTCAAAATATGGATTAAATTTCACCCAATTAAAAACACATATTTTTTTGTAATTAATTTAATATTAAATCATGTTGTTAAATACAAAAAGATGGATTATAATAAATAATAACAATCAAAAGATTGACAAGGGTTTATGTCCACATAAATGTGAGATTAGTCCAATGACCATAACTAGATTAAAAAATAAAAAATAATTCCTACTGAACATAAAAACCAATTAATATTACAATTTAAACTTTTAATTAAATTAGATGAAAAAGCAGTTTTGAACTAAAATGCTTTTTTTTCACTATTCATTAAAAATGAACTTTATCATAAAATTACCAAAAACATATCCAAAGTAAATTTTGAAATCATGATTCTATATAATAAATTTAGTTGGAAAAATAGAACATAAAAAAGCGACAAAAACTAGATTAAAAAATAGATCACCAAGATAAGGTTGTAAATTAACCTTTTTAAAAATATTAGAGTATTTCATGATTAAAATCGGATAAGTTCTTATTTGAAGCCTATAAATTTTTTTTAAAATGTAAATAAATTTAACAAACATGTATAGTCATATTTTAGTTAGATCTGTTCATTCTCACTAACACAATAGTAAGAAACTAAATACCATTTAAAATAACAATAATATTATATATATTTTCCATTAAAACTCAATGGAGCATACAATATATGATTTAAAAGAAAACCATTATTGTGGGTTGTGTATGCTATTAGACAAAAAATCCCCTTTAATATAACAAAGAATATCTTATTCATAAATATTAATATAAAATAAAAACATATTATTTTATAAATATGTGTGTCTTAACATATATAATAGATTGATTTGACTACAAATAGGTATTAGAAATCTAAAGGGATTTAATAATTCATGGATTTTTATTTTGTATTTTTTTAAATTAAATAAATTTATTTATTTATAACACAATGATGCATTGATTACCTTATTAATGAAAGATTCAACTAAATAATATTATAAATATTAAAAAAATGTGTTTTGATTATTTTGATGCCATCAAGGAATTTTTTGGATAATATCAGAATATTATCATTGAGTTAATTCCATTTTTAGAAGGAATTAGATTTTTTTGACTCTAAAAAAACTAAATTACTTAACATTATCTTTATTGACATAATTGAGTTTTTAAAACAGATATTATTTTATTAAATGATATAATATTTCTAAAAAATCTATTATTCATCCAACGAATCTATATAATGTTAAAAATTTAATTAATGACCCAATTATTGTTCTATTTGAATTTTATAGTTACTATAGTAAACATATATTATAAAAATACTAGAAGCCATTTTAAGAGTTAATGTTTTTATCTAATGGTTAAATAAAAAAGATAAGGTTAAATTTGTGACTTGAACTTTTGTAAAACATATTGGTTGAGAAGTTTTCAACCCAACATCATCTAATATTTTAAATAAATTATGTTTTGACAAATTGACACAAATAATTATTTTATTAAAAAATAATATTTCAAAATATCACTAATGTGCCTCTCCTCCATATAATAAAAGTCCACCACATCTACCCACTTACTCAGACCTCTCAATCCCCTTAGCTTATCCAAACTCTATAGACAGAAGCTCCCAACATCCCTCCTATAATTCTTGAAGCCATAACATGGGAATAAGGAAATTAAAGAATGGTTTTTAGTTCTAATCAGAAGAAGTGAGCTGATTTATAGGTAACTGATCACACTACCATTCACTGTTTCATTTTCAACCTTACACCGCTATGCTAAATTTTTTTGGTATTTAAAGTTATAAAAATAACAAAGAATTTAGTTTCATATTTGAATAATTTATTTTGTTTTTATTACTGTTAAAATGGGAAATTCTACCTGTATTAACAATCTCATTGAAGGTGGAGGTGATTTGGAGGGCCCGTGATGAAGTCCAAGAAAAATGTGCTAAAATGCATAGGATCCATGGACATCAGTAGCCTAATCTTCCCACTGCTACTGAACCGGGAATTTAAATGCGCTAAAATTTTGTGGGTGGGTCAAAATTTTTTGGGATACATTTATTTTGAAGAAACCCCAGACTCATTTGGCCATCTGATGGCCCAACCAACCAAATCATTCTAGCACACCGAATCTGCATTAACTCGAAATTGGTGTGTTCATATCTATCTATATCTCGAGCTCTAGTTTTCCAATGTGTACCAAACATTCGGTGGAGTCATCCAAGTGGTGGGGCTAAAATATTTTTAATTTTTAAAAATTGATATAATGAATTATGGAGGTCGAAACCCATGTGAAAAGTGGTTTTAATAAATCTATGTGCTCAAAACCACCTTCTCATTTTCCAATAAAATGGCACAATGGGCTTCCCATTTGTAAAGTTGAACCAGAATTGAATCTATACAATTTTGATGTACTAGATGATTATACTCCTCATCCTTGAGGTTATGGAGGCCCATATCCTCATAGGGGAATCAATAATGAAGAAGGAGTTCCACCAGAGCTACCTCCTTCTCCCGATGTCAAGCTAAACAGTGGGAATTTGTTGTGAGGAACCAACACACATGCCATGGGAGTTCTGATTCTTATGTTAGCTACTAGTTTGGGGTAATTTGGGTGTGAAAACATTTCTTTCCATGTATCTTACATAATTCCATATTTTAATTCTTTTTTTGATTCATGTTATTGAGATACTCTTAATTTCAAACTGATCAGTGTGAGGTTTTGAGTGTGTGGCTTGTGTGGTTCCGATTGGGCAACACGAGAATCCTTTTCATTCCCACCTTCTGAATATTTCAATATTCTTTGGATTATTTTATTCCATTAATATGTTCTATATCTTGACAATATTATTGTTATGTCAAGGTTTGGTTCTATAAGAATTGAAATAAATCCATATGAATTAATTCGGATTCCAATTAATTCCAACCAAGGAATTACAACAAACATAATTGAATATCTAAGAATAATTACCTTGAAATCGGTGTAGTGAAATCCAAATGAACCATTTTATCTCATATTTTTCAAAATACATTGGGTTTCTCAACATTTAAACATTCATTTATGTCATTTCATCCTAAAACTATTTTCAAAACCTCCCCTATTTTAGAACTTCTTAATAAAAACGTGCACTCTAAACCCACGAAATCTCTTTGAGAGGTGAAATAGGGTCTTCCCTATATTACAAATCAAACATAATATCATAATGAATTTGACCTTTCATGACATCATTGTCAAATTTTGGCAACGTAGTTGAAGAGCACTTTGGTTTTAGGGCGTGTTTTTATATGATTTTTGAAATATTTGTGAATATTTAATTTTTTTTCTTCTACCATATAATATAGATTTTTTGTTCCGGTTTGTTTAGTATATAGGTTTTGTTCATGATGTGTTCTAATCAAGGAGACCTACAACCTTTCAAACCTGAACCGAGAGGATTTTATTTCAGTAACCCTGAGATGCACAAGACAACCCTTTGAAGAAGGACACAACACAACTCTTGACTTTTCTAAAACCAAATTCTTGGGGAACCATATTTGAACATGAAATTAATGTGTATGAACTGGCTAAGAATAATAGAACACTAAAATAAATAACCTCACCCGATGTCGATATTCGGTCCTAATATATTCTATTACAAGACAAGGCACAAAATTTTGAACTAAGTCTTGTTTAAGGGATATATTTCCAAGATTCCATTGACTTCTTGGAGAGGATACACTCAAGCACATAAAAAATTTCATATGGATTGATCAATATTATAACCTTATAATGGGGATGATGAACAAGTAAAGCTTATATCATTTCCATTTTCTTTATAAGACATTATAAATATTGGTTGTACTATGGTAATTTACCAATAAGAAGTTGTACTGACATGAAACTCATTTTCCATGAAAAAAATTTCATAGCCACTTGAACTACAATAATAAGGAAATAAATTTTTGGGATAAGATAATCTCAAGGGGATAAAATACATGAATATTGCTAATTATTTAAAAGATTATGTTCAAGATGATTGTACCACCAAAAAATTGATCAACTTCTAATACAATATTTTAATGAAGGATTAATTTCAGTGGATCATAACATGATTGATGCTACTACAAGTGGTGCACTAGTAGATAAGACCCTAATTTATGCATGAACCTTGATTAAGAACATGGAAGACATTAAAAAAATTTGTACAAGGTCCAGTGTGCCTATTCGAGAAGTCCATGAGGTGCACTGTACCAAATTCTATAAAAATTTGGACACAAAGTTCAAATAGGTAGAATCCTTATTCGATAACATGCTCTTTTCCAAGGGAAATATCAATCTCATCCTCTCATCCATTGTGGAATCTTTTATTCTAACACCCATTAATCTGACCAATGATCCCAATAGAGATACACTTCTGATATTTGTGAGGAAATCATTCAAGGCCGCCCCTATGACCAACCATTTATGGAAGAACCATAATATCCCTCCAATAATGTGTGTAATGAAAACCAATCCTATTAGAAGGGGTTATTCAAACCAACCACCACAAACATTGAACCAATAGGGGCAGTGTAGTCATCCACCACCACCCAGAAATCCTCAACCACAACAATGTTCATTCCAAAAAACCCATCCCAAAACCAATCCTAGCTTAGAAGACATGACGAAACAAATGTGTGACAAAAATATATAAATCCAAAAAACCACCCAATCTACCATAAAAGACCAAAAAACCCAATTAGGCCAACTTTCCAACTTGGTGGGGGAAATCCAGAGCCATGTTTCGGGTAAAAAAACCTTCTCAACCATAAGTTTACCCTAGAGATAATGGAAATGTCAGTTATATCAACCTTCAAAGTGGAACATAACAAAAAATCAAAATGACCCCTCCACTAATGTCATCCCCATCTAAGGAAACCACTATCCTAACTACTAGAAATACTCCAAATAAGGTAGAATCCTATCCGAAGACAATCCCCTCCAAAGGAAAGACTGTTTTTATTGATGAGTCACCTATCCCAAAAATCCCTCTTTAGTTTCCACAAAGGGCCACCCAACATAGAAATCAAAAGGCAACTGAACACGATGGGGAGATTTAGGAGACATTAAAAAATTGTACATAAAAATTCCCCTGATTTATGATGTGAAACATGTTCCAATATAAACCATGTTTCTAAAGGATATGTGTACACACTGAAGGCGACATCCCAACTAATTGAAATACCTCCCACCAAGTGCAATGATCCTAGAACATTCTAAACTTCATGCACCATAGGGGAGTATTTTTTTAATGCTATGATTGATTTAGGTGATTGTATAAATGTGATGCCTCACTTTATTTACTTTACATTGCGTGGAGGGGAACTGATGCCCATTGAAATTTCTGTTGAACCGGATAACTGATGTACTGCACACAACTATAGCGTGTTATTGGATGTTCTTGTGAGGGTTAAAAATTTAATTTTTCCTTCATAATTTTATGTGCTCAAAATGGTGGACGATAGGATGAATGGACACGCCCTGATTATATTGGGGAGACCCTCCTTGAAAACATCCAAAATCATATTTATTGTTTACAATGGTACATTAACAATGGATTTTGGTGGTGACATTTTCCACATCAATATCCTTGATGCCATGAAGCACCCTTTAGAATAACATTATTCTCTCTCTATTAATTCTATAGACGTACTCACTTCCCTTGAAAAAAACATTTCATTCCCCTAATCCCATCTCTGAGTTTTCTTCATTGATTTAAATTCTAGGAATGAATCATGAATTCATTGTAGTATTGGTCTAGAAAAGTGTAATGCATGTGAATTGATTGATGATTTCTTTAGCATTGAGGATCCAAAGACCATCGATGATACGACTAAGCATGTAAGAGCTCATTCCTCTATTGAGGATGATAGCATTGAGCAGTTAGAAGAGATTCGTGACCTATAAATTTTACACACACTTCCTTCAATAAAAAATCATTTTGAATTAGAACTGAAACTACTGCCTCATGATATAAAATATTCATATCTTGATAATGGAAACAAGATACCCGTCATCATTGCTAGTTTACTCCCTCCTATGCATGAATTATGACTTCTTGTACTTTTGAGGGAGTATAAACAAGATTTGGGTTGGACACATTCCGACATTCCTGGTATTGGCCCATCAAATTTCAAAAGTCTTATTTTATTAACTGATGAGGCTAAACCTATGAGGCAGGAATAAAATCAACTAAACACAAACCTCCTAAAAGTATTGAAAAAGGAGGTAACAAAATTATTGGATTCTAGAATCATTTCCCCCATATCTGATAGAAAATGGGGCAGTCCTGTTTAAGTAGTTCCTAAAAAAACTGGACCACCATTAACTAAAATTAAATTAATGAATGGGTTCCTAATCGTGTGTAGAATAGTTGGCGTTTCTGCTTAGACTATCACAAAAAAAACCATAACACTAGGAAAGACCATTTCCCATTGCCATTAATTTTCCAAATGCTAGAGAGGATAGCGGGTATGTCTAACTACTATTTCCATAATGGGTATTCTGGATACTTTCATATCAATATTTCCTCCAAGGATCAGGAAAAGACAACCTTCACTTTCCCCATTGGAACATTTTCATATAGCTGGAAGTCATTTTGTATGGGCAATGCTTCGGGTACTATCCAGTAATGTATCGTTAGTATTTTATCAAATTACTTGGATAATTGCAGGGATGTTTTCATGTATGATTTCACGGTTTATGGATTTTATTTTGATAAATGTTTAGATAGTTTTTCATTCGTCCTACCTCACTATATTAATAAGAATATTGTATTAAATTATGATAAATTTCATTTCATGGTGCTAAAAGGTATAGTTTTGGTGCTTTTCATTTCTTCGAAAGGTATCCAAGTAGATTAATCAAAAGTAGAAATCATTTTTTCCTTACTATTTACCCAAAATATATGGGATGTGTGGTCTTTCCTAGGTCATGCAAGATCGTACCATTGTTTCATTCGTTAAATTAGTAAGATTTCACTCCCACTCTCCTGGTTACTCCAAAAAGAAAAAGAATTTGTTTTTGATTGTGAATGTGATGATGTTTTTAATAAGTTAAAATGGATTCTCACATCACCCCTAGTAATCCAACAACCTCGGTGTGATTTATCATTTGAGCTCATGTATAATGCATAATACAATTCGGTTGGGGTAGTCTTGTAAAAAAGGGTCAATTGAGTTCCACATGTCATTTCCTATGCCTCACGTACTTTGGACCCTGCCCAAGAAAACTACACAACAAAAGAAAAATAATTTCTTAACATCATGATTTTCATGGATAAATTTAGGTCATATATTTTAGTGTCTAAAGTCATTGTATTCACCGACCATGAAGCCCTCCAGTATCTACTTAAGAAACCGAAATCCAAACCACTCCTCATTTACTAGATGCACCTTTTTCTGGATTTCAATCTATAAATTTGATAAAAAGGAGTAGAGAATGTGGTGGCTAACCATATTAGTAGGATCAACCCATCCTCAGGCAGTGATTCATCTCACTGTATTCTAATAAATGAATGTTTCTTAATGAGAAATTATACTGAGTGAATGATTATATTACTTGGAATTATAAAATTGTAAATTATTTGGTTTCACCTTGCATTCCTACTGATTTCAACAAATACCAGGCCGACCGTCGAAAACATGAGTCACGTTGGTACATTTGGGATGATAACTACCTTTAGCATACCTGTATTGATCATGTCCTTAGGCATTGTGTTCCAAATAGTTAGTTTTATCCTCTCCTTATATTCTTCCACACTCTTTCTTGTGGGAGCCATTTTGGTCCACAATGGAATACTTTCATGGTACGTGATTCAGGTCTCTTTTTTCCATCACTTTTTTGGGATACCCATGATTTTTTCAACATTTCTCCTCATTGTCAAATAATAGAGAATTTTTCTAAAAGAAATGAAATGACACAATGAATGTTTCTCTTTCATGTCATTTTTTATGCTTGGGGCATTGAATTTATGGTTCTATTTCCCAATCTCTTTGGAAACATGTACATTCATCTAGCTGTCAATTATGTTTCAAAATGGGTATGGGGCCTGATCCACAAGGAAAAATTATTCCAAAATAATTGTGGAATTTTTGAGAACTCAGATTTTTTGTAGGTTTTGATAATCTAGGTTCATCATTATTGACAAGGATTCTAATTTCTGCAAACGACCAATTCAATCACTTTTCTTTTGTATGGGGTCGGGAATCGAGTGTGTACATCATATCACCCACAATCCAATGGTCATTCTAAGGTGTCAAATAGATAAGTAAAATATATTATGTAGAAAACAGTTCAATCCAATATAAAATATTGGAGCCTTCAACTTGATGATTAATTATGGTCCTACAGTACTGCTTTCAAAACTCCCATTGGAATGTCACTCTATCAGCTTCTGTTTTGAAATATTTATCACCTCCTTATTGAGATTGTGCTTCAGGCCTACTAGGCCATTAGAAAATGTAATTCTAGCTTTCTGGTCTAGGTTCATATTAGATGTTGTAGATTTAGTAGCAAGAATAAATTAGAAGGGATGCATATGAGAACTCCCAGATTTATAATTAGCATACCAAGGCTTCCCACGACTGTCTCACACTTCATCTTTAGTTCCGCATTAGGAATATGGTCCTCCTCTAAAATGTAAGGCAGAAGTTGTATCTAGGTATGCTTCGTTCATACTGGTTTGGATTATAAATTATTCCTAACATCTCCACATTTGGTGTCATCCATGTTCAAAATATAGAAACCAAGAAAACCTTCACTATCAATGGTAAGTAGCTGATTCACTTCCATGAATCCATTCTGGAGTCCTCGATGGAGGAAATCCATGTTAAAGATGAAATATAGGAATGAAACTCACTGGGTTATATCCTTCATTCCCAAATTCTCTTTTCGTACAGTGATAACACTACACACTTTAGGTGGGGGGGGGGGGACAGGAATATTCATGCGTTAGTTATGAATTTTCATCAACTTTTTTATTCTTCACTTTTTCGCATTCTGAATTGTATTGATAATTTCCCCATTCCGTCCCCATCACATTTGTTCTGGAATTGTACATTTTTATACCCACATTATCATGGAAAATGATTCCCATTTAATCGTGGATGTTATTGAAAATTCATGTGGAATGTCCGTATTTCATGTTGTCTTAAAGTTAAAAAACATTTTTGATGAAATGTGCATTTTAGAATGAATTCAATACTACGGTGTGACTTTTTTTTGAAATATATTTCATTGCTTATGATATAAATGGTTGTATCATATTGAAACTTTCGAGAATAATGGTTCCCTTTTTTGTGAATAGTTTAATGGGAATTATTTTTACATAATCGCAACACATATTTTGACACCGAACCATGAAATGTGTAAAAAGTTTACTTAATAGAAGGTAAATATAATTTTGGTTTATTTTTCTCGACTTTCAAAAAAAATTCAATATGTTTGTTCGCTATCTGATCTATTTCATTATTGTACTAGATTAACCTATGTGTGTTTACCTATTATCTAACTATTGTACACCCTCAAAAAAAATTAAAAAAGGGTTATATATTGTGATGATCAAAAACCACCCTTCCTCAACCATTTATATAGTTATAACTATTACAATTAGTGTTGTGATGAGATCAAATATGCTTTGGGGGAAGCAGGTGAGATTTGTTCCAAATGAAAATTTTGAAATATTAATAAATGAGGGGAGTGAAGAAATGTACAAATATAGGGATATCTAGGTCAGGATCTTATGGGTTGACATATGATATTTCTTATGTGGGTGGGTCTTGAAATTTTATTGTAAAGGATGTGGGGAATGTTCGGTGTAAAGGATCTTCTAAGTAGACAATTATTAAAATCACTTATATTTTCTCGATAAAAATGGATAGAATATAATGAAATGGTTTTCACACACACACATTGAAGATTAGTGACATTAATTTATTTTGAATTATTTTTTTGATTAAAATCATGTATCTCTTGGAATTTCATTTCGATACAAATTTTGAGATGTCTTTTTCAATGATCATTGAGAACAACTCCTTAGTGTGATTTTTTCATTGATCACATTTCAATCAGGAATAAAATTTTCATTGAATGTTTAATATTTATGATGTTAGAAATATCTAAATACATAAGTTTTTTATTTATGAATTTTCCCTCGAGTGAAAATGTTTTGGTGTGGGGGTGTGATCGCACTACGATTCACTATTTCAATTTTACCCTTACACCACTATTCTAAACTAGTTTTAAATTAAAAATTATAAAAAAAAAATAAGGAATTTAATTTCATGTTTGAGACATTTCATTTTTTCTTACCACTGTTAAAAAGGAAAATAAAACTTGTTTTAAAAATCTCATTAAAGGTGGAGGTGATTTGGAGGAACCATAATAGTGTAATGAAAATGTGCCAAACTGCACAGGATCCATGGACACCAGTGGACTCATCCATACACTGCTAATACAATGTGAATCCAAATGGGCTGAACGTTTTGGTGAGGGTCCAAAAATTATTCTTCTACATTTATTATGATGAAACCCAAGACTAATTCGGCCAACTGGTGGTCCAAATAACCGAATTTGTGTTGCACACTAAATCTGCACAAATGAAAAAATGGTGTGATGTGATCACTCCATATCTCAGGATTTATTTTTCCAATTTGTGCCAAAACTTCATTGGAAACACCCAAGTTGTGGTTCTACAACTCTGTTATTTTATCCAATGTTAGATAAGGCATTTTGAAGGTCAAAACCCATGTGACAAGTTGTTTTGATAAATATGTGTGCTCAAAACCACCTTCCCATTTACCTATAAAATGGCACATTGAGATTCCCATTTGTATTTCGAACCAAAATTGAAAATCTTCCATTTTTAAGTCCTAGATGATTCTCTTACTAATAATTGATGTTCTAGAGGCCATTATCCTTATAGGGGGTCAATAATAAAGAAGTATTTCCACTTTAGCTACCTCCTCCTACCGATGTCGAACTAAATAGCGGGTGTTCGTTTTGAGGGAGCTACGCACATGTCAAGGGAGTTACAATTCTTATTTTAGATTATGTTTTGGAGTAATTTGGGTGTGGAAACATTTCCTTCCATCTATCTAAATAATTACATATTTTAATTCTTGTTTTGATGCATGTGATTGAGATACTATGAATTTTTAACCGATTGGGGTGAGGTTTTTTGTGCGTGACATTTTTTGTTACGATTGGGATGCACAAGAATCCTTTTCAAACCCACCTGCTTTAGACTTCAATATGATTTGGATTCTCTTTTAACATTCATATGTTCTGGTCCTTGACAATACCATAGTTACGTCAAGGTTTGTTTCTTGAGGCATTGAAATAAAAACATAGGAATTAATCTGGATTCCAATTAATTTCAACCAAAGAATTACTCCAAACCTAAACAAATATCTATGAACAATGAACTTGAAATGTGTGTAGTGAAATCCCAATAAACCATTTTATCTCATATTATTCAAAATATATTTGGTTTCTCATCTTTTAAAATTTTAATCAAGTCATTTCATCTTAAAATAATTTTCAAAACCATCCCTTATTTTACCACTTCTTTTTAAAAATGTTAAAACCATGAATGCTCCTTGAGAGATGTCCAAGGGAATTCCCTAGACTATAAATCAACCTTAAAATAATAATAAATTTCACGTGTCATGACATCGTGAACAGTAACTTCTTCTCTAAAGATCCATTCCATTATTTTTCTTATCCACTCCATATGCTCTTATTATTCAATGATTACATAACAAAACCAGTATCCTAAATATACTAGGATGTTTTATGTTATGGATTTGAACTAAACTTAGGCACACCTCCATATAATGGATAGGAACATACTCATTCTATGTACAGTGAACTAAAACCTCTCGAAATGATTATTTTTCAATTATCTCCTACCACCACTGATGAAGGCCATTATGAAAAAAAATTATATTTATATATAATGTATATTATATTTACATTGTATTTATGACTCTGTAATTTTTATTTTCAACATACCTTTATGATTTCCATAATATGTAAATATGATAATTTCATTTGAGAAGTGCGGACTACTACCCTCTCCAAGTGATATGACTTGTTCATGCCATAAATGGAATGTATAAAGGTCGGTGTTAATGAAATTATGAAACATATATAAAATATATATTATAATAGAATTATAATATAAATATGTATCATTTATTTTTAATTCCATTTATATGACATTGAAATGAAGGTAGCATTCATGCATTCAAATAGCTTACCATCTCCATGAATGGATCATTTCATTTCATTTCATTTCGGGTCTTGGGATCTCCAGGAACGAGCGGTGGTAGGCCTGCTGGATAGTAAGCATATCATGGATCGGTTCGATTCAGAGGCGGATTTGATCCAAGCATGGGCGAGAGCTCCCCGTGTCTTCAACGGTTCACGTTTTCTTCTACTTCGGTGGTCCTTTGATCTAAACATGAAGCGTGATTCGCCTTCAATGGCAGTTTGGGTAAGTTTTCCTAAACTTCCATTACCGTTTCAAAACCCCTCAATAATTTGTATGTCGAGGAATCTGGTTGGTCGGTTCCTTTGTACGGATATTCACACGGAGGTTGTATGCCATCCAGTGAACCCTCGGGCATGTGTTGAGGTTGATCCCTCGCACATTACATTTGATTTTGTATGGATCACTATTTGAGAGTAGTACCGTTGCAAGAAACAAGTTATCTACAAGGACTGGATTAATTTCTGTGGCTCCTGTAGGAAGATGGGCCACTCGGTTGACTGATGTCGAGGTGGTTATACAGCACAATTGGGGGAGGAAATTTGTAGGAAAGGAGCTCCTGGGACCACATTTGTCATTTCTAGAAGAAAAACTATGGGGGCTGGTCTGGAGATGGACATGGAGGAGAATTTAGTAGGTCCTAGTTTAAAAGAGAAGGTTTTATGCGAGCCCGGGTTGGATATGGAGAGTAATGATACAGGGCCTAGCAGGGAGGCAGTGCTAGGTGTTAGAAATTCTCCTTCTGCTATGGGAGAGCCTTGTATAGAGCAGGCTGGGGTTGAAAGAGATGCAATTTCTGAAGAAGTGGGTGTCATGCCAGGGGATAGGAATTGTACCAGGCTGGACCCTTTTTGTGATGACCCAAACTCTCTTGGTCCTTCCCTTTGCCAAAATCCGGGTTTTAAAGGAGTGGTTTCTCGGTGAGACCGATCGGTGAGACCGATCGGCGTCACACGACCTTGTCAAGTTGTTTCCAGTAGCGCTCCTTTTTGTAAATAGGGTTTTAAACCCTATTCTGACTCGTTTTACCGTGTTTTTAAGACCCGTAATTCCCATAAGAGTTTTAATTAAATACTTCATCAATTCATGAGTCGGCTTAAAACATGCGACCCGCTTTTTGTGACGAGTGGAGCCGCGTGGTCAACCTATGACCCTCGCGCCTTACCCGGTTTCGCGTTTTCACCTCAACTGTCCCCGGATCTTATAAACTAAGGGTTAGTCGTTGTTTCTCCTTTCCTCGGTCGTGGATTTTCACAAACAGCTTCTGGTACATCAGGCGCATCGTCATCCGTAATGTTCCGCGCCCCCGGCCGAAACGCCGATCATCTATCAACAAGTAGGGAATTTCTCCTTCGTCTCTCTCTTTTTTGTATCATGCGGGGTGGGCATGCTTTTGATCCTGTAGAAATGGGTAAAACATACCTAATTAAAGATAAAGAACGAATTCTATAAAGAAAGTCGAGGGGGGTTGTGATAGTTGATGTTGTCTTATACTTTGATGTTGTTTCTTCTACGAACATCTTGTTGAGTTGTGATGGCTTATGCCTCATGAAGATCGAGGCTCTTGGTGGTCATTGTTTGTGCACTGATAAACACTGCTGATGTTTTAAATGGCTTGTTTGTGGTTGTAAACTCCTGCTGTGAAAGGTGAATCGGTTAATCACGTATATCCGGCTGAATAATTGAATTCACCAGGATCAACCCTTCTGTGATAACTCCTGGTTAGAACACACAGATCATGAAATCATGGAGTGTGTTAACTCGTTTAAATCTGAAAATCCATGACTTGTGTTGGTGGTGGTAGTTGGTTGTTTTTCTTTTGGGCCGATTGCTGGAAATGTGGGAGGGGATGGGATCCCCTGTTCTTTTATACTCTCGGTGGTCGTGTGAATTTGGGGGATGTGATCTCCTGTTGGTATGGATTTGGTGGTTGTGAGTTTCAAGAACGGGTGGTTACTTGTTTATATCACAAATTGGGGTGGAATCCTCGGTTGTTGAGAACCAGGTGTGGACGTTTTGGTTGATGTATGACTGTTTACTTTCCTGGACTTATGCCTATGCCTACTACTTGCCCAGTAATTCTTAAACGTAAACATTATTACTGAATGTGAAATAAGAAAGGGGACACATGGGTTGTTGGCGTGAGTCGTGACTCGGACTTGAGTTTTGTTGTGATCTGTAGGCTTTCTGAAGAAAAACCTTGCTTTGGGTGAGTGCTTGTTACATATTATATATATATATATGTAGCTTTTTGTTTCTTATTCGCGCCCCACCCAAGTTGAGAACTTAGTGTCGAACACCCCCATTTCATGGGGGAGGGTGTTTTTACCAACACTATTCTTAGTGGCTGGTTATTAGCTCCTTTTCTGCTCCCTTTCCCGGATAGCCCATGTATCTTCGGGCAGGCTGTGATGGCCTGAGGTCCATTATTATCCCAAGAACATTCGGTCGGGGTAGTGTGGTGGTTGGCCAGGTGTGTGCGGCAGGTGGTTTCCCAAGCGTCTTCGGGATGAGGCCCAGGTGTCTTCGGGCGTGGCAGTGGATCCTTTAGCCCAGGTGTCTTCGGGCGTGGTG
Source organism: Viscum album (assembly GCA_963277665.1). NCBI lineage: Eukaryota > Viridiplantae > Streptophyta > Magnoliopsida > Santalales > Viscaceae > Viscum > Viscum album. The sequence continues at coordinate 1,256,046,063 of OY728141.1, forward strand.
GTGGTTGTTCTGGACTAGGTGTTTGCAGGCATGGTTACATGTGACAGTTTTGGCCCTAGTGTGTGTAGGCAGGATTTCGGCAGTGGGACTGCGTGTGGTTGTGGCCCAGGTGTGTGCGGGCGGGTGTGGCAGTGGGACTGCGATGAGAATGGTGGGATTTGTCCGATGCGTAGGATGTCTCAATAACCAGTGGGAAAGTGGCGCGGGGTACCCAAACATCAATGTGCTCTTATTATATATATTACTTGAATTGCGTTATTTGGGGAGTGACCCTTAGTGAGGCCTGGGATGGATAGTTTTCCTTGTTAGGTGTTTGGTTTACTGTTTTTCTCACGGGACTTTAGTACGTTCCCCCACTTGTGCACGAGAGTCTTGGTTTTCCCTACTGAGTGTACTTGTGTGCTCACCATACATATATAAAACTGCTTTCAGGTTTCCAGGAGGACTTCGGGGATTACGCAGGACCATTCTAGTTCGGACTTTTGGAGCAGTTACAGTTGTTGTTTTTCTTTTCACTTTGGTACTTACCTTGTAGTCACCTTTTTCACTTTGTGGCTTTTACTTTTGAAACATGAATGTGGGAATGGTTTACTTTTGGCATAACTTTTCATTCTACCTTGGTGTTGTTGGGTTTTCTTCTCCTTATCTCTCGATCCAATAAAATAAAAAGGGTAATGCCTTCCATTTTTGATAATTTTCTATACCCTTGGTGCTATTCGCCACTCTGGGACCTATTGAAGGTGGGTTTTGGGGGTCATTATCTCTCCTTCAACTTAAAGAAGGAAGGGCCTGGAAATCTGATGACCCTTCCCTCCTTTTGGTGAAGGCGGGTCGTGAAAGAATGGTATCAAAGGTGATGGTTGAGAGATAGGATGGAGTCTGGAGTTAGGCACAGTGAGGATTGCATGTGATGGTAGGGAAACGGTGTTGGGTGACCTTGGAGAGTGAATTAGGCCAGGGAAGACCGGCTTGGACATGGTATTTTAGGGCCCCCCGTGATCTGATGCAAGGACTCTGGACCTACCGAACGACCAAGTGAGGCCACACTGATTGTAGGGTAGAGACCTTAGGAAGGGTACATGCATCATAATCACTTGTGTTCTTGAGTTTATAGGATGTCTTGGGAGTTAAGAATAAGTTAATTTTTAAGAAGTTTTAAGAACGATATTCTGCACTACATGGGCTTAGGCATTCCTTGTTTACCTTGCAACTATGGCACCTGGAAGGCAACCATGTGTGGTACAGGTGATCGAGGCCCCGAAGAATACATTGGCTGATCGGCAGAGAGCTGATCGAGAGGAAGAAGACGACCAGTGTAATAATACTCTTCGAGCCTTCTAGCGAAAGGCCCTCGAGAAGTATGAGGGCAGCACCTCCAATATGACGACGTAAGGCTGGCTAGAGGAGCTAGTTATAGCCTTCGGCCTGATTCGGGCCCCGACTGAGTACTGGGTACCCCTAGCCGTTATCCAGATGTGGGGAGCGGCACGTCAGTGGTGGATGCTTTACCTGGGGGAGAGGAGAGAGTTTGAGGTGGCTTGGGTGGATTTCGAGAAGGATTTCCAGGTGGAATTCCTCTCCTCGATGATGAAGGTAGAAAAGAGGCAGGAACTACTCTCCCTCCAGCAGGGGAGTATGTCTGTGAGGGAGCTAGGGATCAAGTTCAAGGACCTCCTACGTTTTTCTCCAGACCTCTTTCCTGAAGAGGAGTCTCGGGCAAGACTTTTGGAGGAGGCACTCCAAACCTCCCTCCAGTATGATGTTAGCCCCTTTACCATGCCGACGTACTTGGAGGTCCAGAAGAAGGCCGAAGTGGTGGAGTGGATGCATGCTCTAGGGGTAGTGTCGCGAGAGGGGATCCAGCTGGGACCATCAATGGGGAAAGACATCAGCACCATGCCTCTAGCGTCAGGACCCTCTAGGTTCCGACCAGCATGGAGCAGGCCGCAGCAGTTTCAGTTTTGATCCCCCGGCCCTTGCCCTTTTCCTACAGGCCCGGGACCGCGGTTCATCATCTGTGGGAGCCCTGGGCATCTCCGGAGTCAGTTCCCAGACCGGGTGCAGTACAGTAGTGGCAGTCAAACCCAGCACCCGCCCCAGCAGTAGCTTCCAGCCAGACATTTCCAGCAGCAGTAGGAGGGACAACGAACTCACGCTCCTCCAAGGGTAGGCGTAGGAGGAGGCTGACCTCAGGGCGCTCCACATGGACCTCGACCAGGGCGTGGTCGGGGAGGTGGCCGATAGCCGAGGGGAAGGGGAGCTGGGCGTGGACAGTTGCACGCTGCAGAGGCAGCAGTCCCAGCAGGGCCAGAGGTTGTTCCAGGTACGATCAATCTGTTTATCACTCTTTCTTATGCTTTGTTCGATACCGGAGCTTTGCACTCCTTCGTTGCACCCAGTCTAGCCTGTGCCTTGGGTCTAGATGCTGAGAGACTTCCAGTGCCCCTGGTGTTGAGCACACCAGTTGGAGGTCAGACCGACTTGTTGTTCGTTTGTCGGGGATGTAGACTGATGATAGGGCCACATCAGTAGGTTAAGGATCTTCTTCTGTTACAGATTCAACCATACGATGTCATCCTAGGCATTGACTGGCTATTTTCTATGTGCGCCGTCATCGATTGTTTTCGAAGAAGGGTGGTGTTCTCAGACTTGGACAGCCAGCGTCTTACCTTCACCGGCGAGCGGAGCAGTCCGAAGGGAAACAGTAGAGAGGAACCTCTCCTCTCCTTGTTGACCGAGCTGATGGTAGAATCATTAGATGCGGAAATGGTGGATGTTCCAGAGATTTTCCGTGAGTTTAAGGACATCTTTCCTGAGGAGGTGACGACTCTACCCCCTCGACGTGATATCGAGTTCGGGATAGACCTGTAGCCCGGCACTCGTCCAATCTCTATGGATCCTTACCGAATGGCACCTTCGGAGCTACGGGAGTTGCGAATACAGATTGATGATCTGATGAAGAGGGTTTATGTTCGTCCGTGTGCTTCACCGTGGTGTTCTCCGGTCTTTTTTGCAAAGAAGTCAGATGGAGGTCTTAGGTTGTGCATAGACTACAGGAGGTTGAATCAGGTGACGATCAAAAATCTCTACCCTCTCCCAATGATAGATGATCTTTTTGACCAGCTGAAAGGGGCAGGATGGTTCTTGAAGATCGACCTGCGGTCTGGGTACCACCTGCTGAGGGTGAAAGAGAGCGACATCCCGAAGACAGCGTTCAGGTGCAGGTATGGACACTTCGAGTTCATAGTCATGCCCTTCGGTGTTACGAACTCCCCGGCTGTGTTAATGGGGCTTATGAACTCCATCTTCTGAGAGTACCTGGATTGGTTCATGGTTGTGTTCATCGACGACATCCTGGTCTACTCTAGATTAGAGGACGACCATACAGAGCACCTGAGGACAGTTTTGGAGGTCCTTCGACAACACCAGCTCTATGGGATGTTGTCAAAATTCAAGTTCTGGACACATGAAGTGCACTTCCTCGAGCACGTAGTGTCTGAGCAGGGGCTAGCGGTCGACCCATCAAAGGTTGAGGCAGTTGTTTCATGGGAAACACCCAAGAATTTGGCAGAAGTCCGATGTTTCCTCGGGCTGGCGGGTTACTATAGGAGATTCATACCCAACTTCTCCCGGGTAGCATCCCCTTTGACGGCTCTGACGAAGAAGGACTAGGCCTTCGTATGGAGTGAGCAATGCCAGTTAGCCTTCAGCTATCTAAAGGAGAAGTAGGTCAGTGGCCCAGTGCTGAGATTACCAGAAGAAGGTTGGCCTATGAGGTGTTCTACGATGCTTTGGGATAGGGCTTGTGATACATGTTGATGCAGCGACAAGGGGTGTTCTCTTATGGGTCCAGGCACCTGCGTTCCCATAAGCATAATTACGACACCCACGACCTAGAGCTTGTAGCGGTCGTTTTTTCGCTAAAGTTAGGGAGGCACTACCTCATCGGGGAACGCTTTGTGGTCTTCACGGATCACAGAAGCTGGAGGTATATCTTCCCCCAGCGGGACTTAAACTTGCGATAGCGGAGATGGGTGGAGTTCTTCAAGGATTATGACTTTGAGATCTCTTATACTGAGGGAAAGGGAAACGTGGTGGTCGATGCATTGAGAAGTAAGACGCAGAAGGATGCGGTCCAAGAGTCGGCGGACGCCTGGAAGGCAATGGAAGAGTTGGCTGCCTTACACCTGGATGCGACGATGGATAGCGGTAGAGGCTGCCTATATCAGATGATAGTGCAGTAATCCCTATTTCAGCAGGTGGAAGAGTCTCAGTGGGGATACCTAGAGTGTGAAGTGATTCGGGACCAAGTTGACTAGGGCAATGCTCCGGAAGGATGGACCAAGGATGGTCAGAACCAGATGCTTTTGCAGGGATGGTTGTTTTTCCCAGAGGCGATGTGCAGAAAGGTTCTCAGTGAGTTCCACAACTCACCCCTGGCGGTACACCCAGGATTTTCCAAGATGTACCAGGGGTTGAAGAGGTAGTTTTGGTGGCCCGGAGTTAAGCGAGCAGTGGCAGAGGTTGTGGCCAAGTGCCTAGTGTGTCAGCAAGTGAAGGCTGAACACTGAGTTTCAGGCGGCCTAATATAGCCCCTAGATGTCCCCGAGTGGAAGTGGGATGACATCTCAATGTATTTTGTCACGGGACTACCCAAGGTCCAAGGATGGTACGACTCCATCTGGGTGGTAGTGGACAGGTTGATGAAATCGGCTTACTTTCTGGCGACCAGGGAGTCGAGTGCAGTGGATGCTTTGGCACGAAATTTTGTGGATGAGGTGGTGCGGTTGCATGGAGTTCTGAGGTCTATAATCTCGGATAGGGATGCCCGGTTTACCTTGCGGGTCTGGAGAGGATTGCAGCATGCGTTTGGCACCCAGTTACGCCTTAGCACTGCTATCCATCCCCAGACAGATGGACAAACATAGAGCACCATCCAGATATTGGAGGATATGCTGCGAGCATGTGTTCTGGACTCAGGAGGGTCATGGGTACAATACTTTCCTCTGGTAGAGTTTTCCTACAATAATAGCTACCACTCTACCATTGGCATGGCCCCGTTGGGAGATTTGTACGGGAGGCCATGTCGTTCGCCTGTGTGTTGGACCGAAGTAGGAGAGGCAGACATCCTTGGTCCGGAGGTGGTGCAGAACACGACAGAGAAGGTTCAGCTCATACGGGAAAGGATGAAGGCAGCCCAGGACCGACAGAAGTCGTATGATGATATCAAGAGGAGGCCCTTGGAGTTTGAGGTTGGGGACCACGTGTTCTTAAAGGTCTCCCCTCGGCGTGGGCAGCGGAGGTTTAGCAAAGGGGGTAAGCTTTCTCCCAGATTCATCAGACCCTTCCAAGTGTTGCGGCAGGTCGGTGAAGTGGCTTACTAGCTAGCGTTGCCACTGCCGCTACTAAGGATACATGATGTCTTTCATGTGTCCTTGCTCCGTCGGTATCTGCACGATGATTCACACATCCTTGATTGGGGTGAGATGGACATCTAGGACGACGTGAACTTTGTGGAGAGACCAGTGGTGATCAGGGATCTCAAAGAAAAGGTGCTTTGCGGGCGAACCATTCCCTTGGTTCGTGTGTTGTGGAGAAATGGTGGGTTTGAGGAGAGTTCGTGGGAGAGGGAAACACAGATGCGTACCCAGTACCCAGAGTTGTTTTAAGTTTTGTTCCATGTTGTACCAGTTATGATAGAACGTTTTTTCTTTTGGCTATTAAATGTACTGGTTTTCATCCTCATCTTGTGTGTGAAAACCCCCGTCTATAGGGAAGGAGAGAACCAGACCCCTAATCAAGGCTCATTAAGGTGGATGAAATTAATCCCATGCGGGCGAGTCAGTGCCGCCCAAAGCGGATAATATCTTCACATGGGGGAAGAGACTCCCCAACCCACGTGCCTGGGTAGTTTGGCATGGTATGTTTCTTGGTACGTGACAGGAAGATGTTCTTAGTTAGCGATGAGGTTCACTCTTGAGAGGTATCTTTTGGGGTGGTTGTTCAGACCCACCCTTTCCTTCTGGGTTGTTTAAATTCTCGGAGACGAGAATAGTTTGAGAGGTATCTGATGTGATGACCCAGACTCTCTTGGTCCTTCCCGTTGCCAAAATCGGGATTCTAAAGGAGTGGCGTCTCGGTGAGACCGATCGGTGAGAGCGATTGGTGAGACCGATCGGTGAGACCGATCGGTGGGACCGATCGGCACAACCGATCAGTGGGACCGATCGGCGTCACCCGACCTTGTCATGTTGTTTCCAATAGCGCTCCTTTGCGTAAATAGGGTTTTAAACCCTATTCTGACTCATTTAAGCGGGTTTTTAATACCCCTAACGCCCATAAGAGTTTTAATTAAATACTTCATCAATTCACGAGTCAGATTAAACCACCCGACCCCCTTTTTGTGACGTTTGGAGCCGCGTGGTCAACCCACGACCCCCGCGCCTTACGTGGTTTTTCATTTTCACCTCAACCGTCCCCAACTCGTATAAACTAATGGTTAGTCGTGGTTTCTCCTTTCCTCGATCGTGGCTTATCACAAACATCTTCTGGTACATCGGGCACATCATCATCCGTAAAGTTCCACGCCCCCAGCCTAAACGTCGATCATCTATCAACAAGTAGGGAATATCTCCTTCGTCTCTCTCTTTTGTGTATCATGCGGGGTGGGCGTTCTTTTGATCCTGTAGAATTGGGTAAACCAGACCTAATTAATGATAAAAACCAAATTCTATAAAGAAAGAAGAGGGGGGCTATGATTGTTGATGATGTCTTATACTTTGATGTTGTTTCTTCTATGACCATCTTGTTGAGTTGTACTGGCTTATGCCTCTTGAAGATCGAGGCCGTTGGTGGTCATTTTTTGTGCACTGATAAACCCTGCTGATGTTTTAAATGGCTTGTTTTTGGTTGTAAACTATTACTGTGAAAATTGAATCGGTTAATCACGTATATTCGACTGAATAATTGAAAACACCATGATCAACCTTTCTGTGATAACTCTCTATTAGAACACACGAAATTTCAAATCATGGAGTGTGTTATGTCGTTTAAATCGGAAAATCTCTGACTTGTGTTGGTGGTGGTAGTTGGTTGTTTTCCTTTTGGGCTGATAGCTGGAAATGTGGGAGGGGATGGGATCCACTGTTCATTTATACTCTCGGTGGTCGTTTGAATTTGGGGGATGGGATCTCTTGTTGGTATGGATTCGGTGGTTGCGAGTTTCAAGACCAGGTGGTTACTTGTTTATATCACAAATTGGGGTGGAATCCTCTGTTGTTGAGAACCATGTGTGGACGTTTTGGTTGATGTTTGACTTTTTACTTTCCTGGACTTATGCCTAAGCCTACTAGTTTCCCAGTAGTGCTTAAATGTAAACATTATTACTGAATGTGAAATAAGAAAGGGGACACATGGGTTGTTGGCGTGAGTCGTGACTCGGACTTGAGTGTTGTTGTGATCTGTAGGCTGTCTGAAGAAAAACCTAGCTTTGGGTGAGTGATTGTTACATATTATATATATATCTGTAGCTTTGTGTTTCTTATTCGCGCCCCACCCAAGTTGAGCACTTAGTGCCGAACACCCCCATTTCATGGGGGAGGGTGTTTATCCCAACACTATTCTTAGTGACTGGTTATTAGCTCCTTTTATGCTCCCTTTACCGGATAGCCCATGTATCTTCGGGTAGGCTGTGATGGCCTGAGGTCCATTATTAGCCTAAGAACCTTCGGCGGGGTAGTTTGGTGGTTGGCCAGGTGTGTGCGGCAGGTGGTTTCCCAATCGTCTTCGGGATGAGGCCCAGGTGTCTTCAGTCATGGCAGTGGATCCTTTAGCCCATGTGACTTCGGGCATGGTGGAGGTTGTTCTGGCCTTGGTGTTTGCAGGCATGGTTAAATGTGACAGTTGTGGCCCAGGTGTGTGCGGGCAGGATTTCGGCAGTGGGACTGCGTGTGGTTGGGGCCCAGGTGTGTGTGGGTGGGTGTGGCAGTGGGACTGTGGTGAGAATGGATGGATTGGTCTGATGCATAGGATGTCTCAATAACAAGTGAGAAAGTGGCGCGGGGTACCCAAACATCTATATGCTCTTATTATATATATTACTTGACTTGTGTTATTTGGGATGTGAGCCTTGGTGAGGCCTGGGATGGATAGTTTTCCTTTTTAGGTGTTTGGTTTACTCTTTTTCTCACGGGACTTTAGTAAGTTCCCCCACTTGTGCACGAGAGTCTTGGTTTTCTCTACTGAGTGTACTTGTATGCTCACCCTACGTATATAAAACTGCTTTCAGGTTTCCAGGAGGACATCGGGGATTACGCAGGACCTTACTAGTTCAGAATTTTGGAGCAGTTGCAGTTGTTATTTTTCTTTTCCCTTTAGTACTTACCTTGTAGTCACCTTTTTCAATTTTTGGATTTTACTTTTGAAACTTGCATGTGGGAATGGTTTACTTTTGGCTTTACTTTTCTTTCTACTTTGGTGTTGTTGGGTTTTCTTCTCCTTATCTCTCGATCCTATAAAATAAAAAGGGTAATGCCTTCCATTTGTGATAATTTTCTATACCCTTGGTGTTAGTCTCCACTCCGGGACCTATTGAAGGTGGCTTTCGGGGGTCATTATATCTCCTTCAACTTAAAGAAGGAAGGGCTTGGCAATCTGCTGACCCTTCACTCCTTTTGGTGAAGGCGGGTCGTGACACTTTGGCTACCCCCCTTTATTTCATTAAGTAACAGGTTTGATGGACTGTCCGAGGAGTTCTTGGCTGAAGAAATGGTGGAGGAGGAGAATGCAGGGAAGGAGGATAAGTTGGTACTTCTAGACAAAAAACAATCTGATGTATTGGTTGCTGTGTAGGCTAGCCAGGGTAAGAAGATGGAGGTGGCTCAATCAGGGAAGGTCTTGGGACAACGTCTTGATGTCCAGGACACCCCCAGTCTGGCCATGAGCAGCTCACTGGTGTTTGGAGCAGTCCACAGGTTGGGAGACTCGCAGGCTTGTGGCTTTGGGATGGAGTCACACTCCATGGATGAGGTGAATGCTCCGTTAGAGGAAGTGTGATTTCCTTTGAGAGAGAATAGAAATCCAGATCAAAGGATGGACTACTTCTTTGAACAGCCCAGAGGAGGGAAGGAAAATTGTAATGGAAATGAGACCTTGAGTGCTCCGGCTGGTCGGTCCTTCAGCGAGGTTGTTCAAAAGGGGACCCAAGAAGAAGTTGCGGGGGAAAGGTTGGATGCAACTAAAACTAGGAGATCCAGGAAGGATTATTCATACCTCCCGGGCCCAATGCAGACTGGGTCTGCTTCAAAAAGGGAGAAGCCGGTGACTATTGTAGTCAAGAAAAGCTGCAGGATTAAGAAGGCTTCGCCATACTTGGCTACTCTGGAGAATCTAAGAAACTGCATTCATAGTGAGTGTTTTTGGAGAATCCCGGAGTGGGAATCTACAACTGGGTAAGAGAAATTGAGCTTGGGTTGCGGTGAAGACTTCTGGTACTATGAATTTTAATTTTGTGCTCTTTAGTTGTGATTTTTGTAATGGTTTACTGGATCTGGTTGGTTGGGCACCAGACACCCCGAAACTGGCTTTATAAAATAAAAAAATTATTTTTAGTCATATATACTGGATATAAATGATATTTAAATGATGGATAATATTTTAGAGATTATGGAATTTTTATCATGTGGAAAATGTACATCAAAAAAGTTCATTTTCAACTCTAGTACCAAATATCGACAAAACAACCAATATGAACGTAAATAATTATTTAATTTTTATAAAATGGTAATAATTGATATAAAAAGAATAATAAAAATTAAAATGGTTCTGAATAAATTATAAATTATCCTAAGTTTATTATTCAAGAAATAAATGAATAAACAAACCAAGTCGTACTCAATGTTGGAGAGCATTTAACCCTCCCCTTATAGTCAAATATATATTTTCTGTTATATCTTTTAATTTCCATTTTCTTATGTTGTTATATGTTCTTATATATCCTTATATATGTCTATTATATGTCCATGTGATGAGGGACCCTTCTATATATCATCATCTAAATTTAGTAATTTTTACATGACACTGTTAGGCTACCAAAATTTTATAAGGGAATTTATATCCTCAATTTCCACTCATTTGGTTTTACGCATACTTTGTTGATTATATTATGAATTTTTTTTGGAATCACTATATATATATATTTATTTATTAATTTATACTTCCCATTATGTGGATATACCACTTCTAAATATAATCACCCATTAGAAAATTCTTACGTCATTTATACAATATTTGTATGGGAAATCATAACTCAATCTCCATTCCTTGAGAAAAATATCCATGTCATTGGTTTTTTTCCAGAATAAGTTTGAATGCACTATGACTATTTTACACTGATTAGCCTATTATAATGTGTGTATTTATATTTTTCAAACTTAATTATGTCATTAATTTATCTTTAATATAAGGATACAATATTTTTAAGGGACCATATCTTATTATCCATTCATTGAGACATATTTTGGTTTATACATGGACTACTATAATACGGTGTATAATTAACCACTTGTACTTTTAATTACATTAACGATTTTCAAAATTTATCTATTTTTTAGCAAAGTGTTTTAATTAATGACAAAGAGAATGTTTCTTTTTAATTTATGCGGTGATAATGATTGTTCTTCCGCCATGAGTATTATTTTATATTTTCCTTCCTTACCAACTCATAATGTTTTTAAATGGAAAATAAATACCATATACCCCTTATCGGTATTTTGGTATTGTAAATGGTTTTGGTAATTCATTGATTATATCAATATCTTGAAATGATATATTGTGTTTGCAATGTGGTAAATTTATATTTTCTTTTATGCTTGTTTTATGTTTTATGATTATGTTATGGTCTTTGAAATCATTTAAATATATGGTTGGTTCCATGATAAACCCAGGGAAGGTGATCACAAGATATCCCTTGAATGAATTTTTTAATGTGATGGAGGTAAATGAAAATGTTTATCTCATGATATTTAAAGAATATAATGTGATGGGTATTCAAAATATAACCATGAATGCTACTCCCTATGTAGTTGTGAAAGCTACAATTTATGTATGATATAAATTTTCCAAGATACCATTCTGTATTATGATTTCAATGAATTTTTTAGGAATCCTGTGATTAAAGGATTTAAGATAAGTAATTCATGTTTTATGGGTGAAAATTATGATTTTGTAAAAATGTTTTCATGGGTTTTCAATATCATGGAATAATGGTTTTATTCTTTATTTTATATTCCTTGACGACCTTTTTATGCTCATATCATGTTTTGTAATGTTTTTCAAAGGGTGTAAAGAAGGGTAAGAAAAAATAATTATTCAAAAATATTTTTATTCAAAAAGAATTCATTTTTTATTGAAGTAACTTTATTTTTGTGAAAAATGGATAGTGGGTAGAAATGTATACTTTGTAATTTTTGAGTTTAATGTAATAGTGATTGAAAATTCCCGAAAACTGTAAACAAAAAAAGATCCTCAGTGCAAAATAAAGTAAATTATTGATCAAAAATCAAGATTATGTACGGTTTTTGGCTTTGTACATATAATTTGTATCAAAGGTCGGTCTGGAAAACATTAGGGATTAGAAGTTCTGAATATCCACATGGTTAGTCTCAATGTCTATTAATTATTTGAAATCCTTATTTTATAAATTTTTATTATCAATGAAATTCACTAAAAAATATAAAGAGGGGGATCTCAAACAACATTCCAATTTCTTCCTAATGACATGCTTGTAATAATTATTGCGAACAATTTTTCGCATGATTGTGAAACATTTTCTAACGTACGACTCTCTTGAATACCGCTATTTGAGATATCAAACACCTTTATTATCACTTGATAGCATCGTCAATCAGAGGTTGTATATTATAAAATAAAATTTTCTCAGTATACAAATATTTTGAAGAATTGACAATTTTATCAGGGAATTTTCAAATATTTTACCTTATCACATGATTTTAAGCGTATTATGATTTGCAAAGAGGTAATGAATTAGAAGACCCTTGAAAAAAATATCTATTTTCTCTGTTAAAATATATTCTTTCATCACATACTTATAGTATTTTAAATGTATCATTGATTGAATGATTCCACTCAAACATAGTATGACTATTTTATAAAAATCATGTTTTATCATATGTTTTGGAATTATATGACATATATGATTATTTTCTGAAACTATATTTCTAAGAACACCCATATGACCCAAGTTGTATAAGGTTTATTTGGATAATAGTATAAAATAATTTTTAAGGATCTTTAAATAATGTTTTCTATGCATGCACCTTCTATTTACATTAAAAAAATGACCATAAAACCAGGTGGACATCCTAATAGAGGTACTATGTTATTTATTTGGGAGTAGTTTTATTTTAACATATAGAGGTGAAATAACAAATCAAAATATATATGTGACATCATGAATTATGATGTTGTGGTTATTATGAGTGGGGATAAAAAGAGTGGTATAAGACAACCATTTAGGATAAAACATGTTAGGGTTATTTATGAGTTATATAAAGAGGGATGACCTACATGATGGGTTACAACCCATCCCATCCAGAAAGTCTCTAGGAATCGAATCCCCAACCATATTTCAAATAGCATTTATCTCATAACACATGACTAAATGAAGTCCCCTATTAGTATTACTTATTCTTGTTAGTTAAATTATTTTATAGAGTAAGAATATGTTGATTTATAGAACATTTGTTCTATCAAATATTATTATTATAAGATAATGATTTTGTGATTAATTCTTAAATATTATTTTGGTATACATTCACTCATTTGGTAACACTATATGCCTAATGAAAATAGAGTAATATGGGATTTAATTTGTGGAGTAATGGGTGAATTTTATTTTGGAATATACTATATAATTATTTTTGACATATGTGGATTAGGGTTATTTATGGAAATGATTAACCTACGATTTGGAAAATGTTACAAGGTTAATTACATTTAATTTTTAGAGGTTACGAGTAGTCGATGTTATTTGGCGGTAAATTTTAAGATTTATCAAGGAATGATATGTGATCAAATTGTTCTGAATTTTGGGTTTCTATATTAGATTGGATTATTTTGAATAATTTTAAGGATAATTGTTTGTTGAATGTCATTTGTTGAACTTTGGTTTTTTTTTAAAATTTTATAGACAAAGAGTAATATTTATTTTATTAATTTTTGGTATTATATAATATTTTACTAATAATATTGGTTTTTTTAATATCAATAGTCAATGGAAATATATAGTTCATCATTTTTGGATTATGGGATTCTATTGATGTTGATTCTATCACATTAGGTGTTATCAAGTCATCTTGGATTGTGGGATTCTCTAGAAAATGATTCTATTGTTTAACCCATCACGAGTTTGTAGTTTTCTAGGGGTTGACATATCCTGATCATGTTTTTTATCACTCTACATCAGAATAGTATTGTTACTTTTCAATTCATTTCCTTGTTTTGTTACATGGATTCCAAGTATGTGTTATCCCATGTGACCTTTGTACTTATATTTTGTTCTTTTAAAGTGATAGTTTTATTGACTATTATCAATGATGTATCCATGAAAAATTTCAAAAATGTGAGGACATAAATTTCTAAAAGGTGGGAATGATGTAACATCCCATGTTTTATGAAACAAACACTATGTTCAATATCATACATGATATGCTACATTGAGCATAAACAAACAACAAAATATAATTGTCTAAATGTTACCATGATAAACTAACCATTGGATTTACCAGAATCAATCGAATAAACTGAATTACTAAAATATGGTTTATGAATGCTTATTTAATGATTCATTGGTTACCAAATTTATTAAAAATGGGAAGAAAAAAATTGAATATAAAGGATGTGTTTTTATGAAAACCGATCTAAAATGAGAATAATTTTGTTGATAAAGTTGTATCGTTGTTTATGAATTTTTTTAAATGAAAAATATATGTTTTATATATATTCAATGTAATGTTTTACATTCATCTTATATTTTTTCTCGATATGATATAATAAGAAATTCAATTTTTCAGATAAAATAAGTAATTTTTCTAAAAATGATTTTTACTACGTTTTGATGGAGAATCCATTTTAAATTTAGTTTTTGACACTTTCCTATTTTCAATTTTTTAAAATAAACATTTTTTAGATGTGGGAAACCAAAATTTACTTTGTATGAATTTCAGATATTTTATAGATAACTATTATGTTTTAATAAATAGTAAAAATATGTTAACTTTTAATTGAAATCATCTTTTCCCATCTAGTTAATTTATATTAATAAATCATATAATTTAATAGTTTTAATTTATAAATGGAATATATTTTAATAATTTAATGAAATTTTTTTCATTGGAAGAATTTTCACATTTTAATTAGACATAAACACATGTAAATATTTTGATAGTATTTACTACTTACAAGTATTATTTAATGTTTTGACAACGAGAAATAAAATAAAATTAATTACTATAATTTTATGTGTTTTTGAAATTGGAAAGATGGTTTTATTATTTGAAATGAAATGGTTCAAACTGTGTAAATAGGTACATTTTTTTGGATATTAAGAATAGCAACTTCAGTAATTATTTTTATTCATCATGGTTAAATGGTAAATCAGGTAAATAAGAGTAAAAAACAATGTTATAATAATATCAAACTACCCTAAAATTTGTTCTAATACTATTGGATGAGATATTTCTGACCCTGATCATCCCTAGGTAGAACATTTGTGATTTTGGAGCTACTTTTATGTGAAAATTAAATTTTATAATATTTAATTTAATGTAAAGGGAAATATAACATAAACAAGTATTTTTTACCAAATAAATTTTAAGATGGGTTTATATATTTGATATATGTGACTATAAATAGTCCTTAAAAATATAATAATATTTCCTAAATCATGGTATTTTTTTATAGTTTTTAGACATTAAATATATAAATTTATTTATAACACAATGATGACCCCATGATTACCTACTTAATGAAAGATTCAAAAAACCAATATTATAAATATTATCTTAAATGTAATTTGATCATTTTAATGTCATACATGAATTTTTGGTAAGATATGGACACATTATATTTAATTTAATGCCTTTATTTCGAACGAATCAAGTTTTTATGTCTTTAACAAAAATCAATTACAAAATAGAGTCAAAATTGATATAAATGATTTCATAAAAAATAATATATTATTAAATGAAAGAGTATTCTTAAAAATATAAGATTAATCCAACTAACTTATATAATGTTAAAAATTTCATTAATGATCCCCTTTTGGTTGTATTGTCATTTTATAGATACTATAGTAACCATATATTTGGAAAACACAAGAAGACATTGTAAGAGTCAATATTTTTAACTAAGGGTTAAATCCAAAAGATATGGTTAATTTTGTGACCTAAACATGTATAAAATCTATTATTTGAGAGTTTATTGACACAAAATCTTATTATATTTTAAATAATTAGTTTTTTACCATTTAAAACCGAAAATCATTTTATAATAAAATAATATTTCATTACATCCCTAAAGTGTCCGTCCACCCTCTAATAAATGGTCACCATCTCTACCCACTTACTCACACCACTAATTCCCCTTGTCTCATCCAAAATCTACTCAAATAATCTCCCAATATGATTTTTTAATACTTTTATCCTTAACACGGGAATAAGAAAATTCATCAAACCCATTTGTCTCTAATCAAATGAAGTTACCCGATTTAGAGGTAACGTCTTATCCCAGGATGATTTCCATTATGTTCATATCCACTCCATATGGTCTTCTTTTTAATTGATTACATATTAAAACTAGTACCCTCAATATACTAGGATTTTTTATGATACAGATTCGATGTACACATACACAGACCTCCAACTAATGGATACGTACATACTGTGTCTCTGTACGGTGAACTATTGCCTCACGAAACAATGAGTATTCAATTTTCTCCTACAACCAATACTAGTGGAAATTATGATGGAACTGTATCAATATATGATATATATTATATTTTTTCCCAATATTATTCTGTAATTTTAATATAAATCATACCATTATGATTTTCATAATGTGTAAATATGATAAATTCATTTAATAAAGTGTGTACTACCGCCCCCTCAAAGTGATATGACATAGTCATACCATATATGGAATGTATAAAGGATAGAGTAAATGAACTCATGTTACATATATAACATATATATTATAATGGAATTATAATATACAAATGTATCATTTAGTTTTAATTCCATTAATATGACAAAGAAATTAATGTATGGTTCAAGCGAACATACGACCTACCGTCTCCATAAACTGTGAATTTCATTTCATATCACCAAATGTTATGAAATTTTATAAATAAATATATAATGGATATATATTATTTTTCAATTATAGAATAATATTCTTGGGTTAATGGAATTTTGATCACATGGACAATTTACATCAAAAAATGATTATTTTCGAATTATATACCGAATATCAACCAAACAACCAATATAAAAATTAATATTTATGTAATTTTTAGAAAATGTGAAGAATTTATATAAAATGAATAATAAACATGAAAATGGTTCTGAATAATGTTGAAATTAACCTATGATTATTTTTCAAGAAATTAATAAATGAACGATTGAATTCAAATGCTATGTAAGTGAACCATTCACCCCGCCTGATTATTTAATGATTTATTTTTGGTTAAGTCATTTAGTTTAATTTTTCATAAGTTGGTATACGTTCTTATATATCCTTATTTCTATCAATTTTTTTCCCAGTGATGAGATACCCTTTTTGAAATGATAAAATCATTTTTATGTTTTTAAGTGATGTTGTTTGGGTGCCAAAATATAATAATGGATTTTCTAAAATCTATTTATCATCATTGGATTTTAATCAAACCTTATTGATTATATTATCCTAGGGTTATTTGTGGAATCACTATTTATTTATTTATATTGTAATTTCCACTTTCCATTCTTTGGATATACTGTTTCTACACCTAATTTCTATATTGATAAATTCTTACATCCTTAATACAAGATTTGTATGGGAAAACATAACTCAATCTCCATTCATTGAGTTAAATATCCATTTCCTTGATTTGGGTTTTTCAAAAATATTTGTGAATGACCTTTGATTGTTTTACACTAAATATCCTCCAATATTTGGCCTATTTATATTTTTCAAACATTATTATTTCATTGATATATCCTTAATCTAAGGATATGATCTCTATAAAGAACTTCGTCTCAATCTATTTTCATTGTGGAATATTTTTTTTATTCACGACCTACATTTATAGGTTTTATAATCTTCAACTTTAAATATTAACATCATTAAATGGTTTTCAATGTTTATTATTGTTTTTATGAAGCGTTTTACTAAATATCCAAGGGAATTTATCTATTTAACGTGTGCAGAGATAATGGCGGTTCTATTGTCGAATGCATTATTTGGTATTTGGATTCCATAACAACATGTAATGTTTTTAAAATGATAATAAATACCATATAAAATTTTTAAATATATTGGTATTGAAAATATATTTGAGAAATCATTTATTAGGATAATATATTGAAATTATATATTGTAATTGCAATGTGGCAATATTAACTATCATGTGCGATTTTTTTATTTGTTATGATTATGTTCTAGTTCTTGGGAATTGTTTATTTATATGGGTGGTTCTTTGATAAAACTAGGGTGGGTGAGCCCGAGATAGATCTCTAATGCATTTGGTATTGTGGAAGAGGTAAATAATAATGTTTATCCTATGAAATTTACGTAATATACTGTGATGGGTATTCCAAATGTAACTATGAAAGTTACTCCCTATGTTTCTATGAAAGCTATGATGTAATAATGATATAGATTCCACAAGTTGAATTTAGGTTCTATGATTTATATAACATTATATAGAAATTTATGATTACCTAATGAATGCTATTTAGTTTATCATTTCTGGATAAAAGGTATGATTTTGTGAAAATGTTTTTATGGGTTTTAAATATTCATGGACTAACTGATTATTCCTTATTTTATATTCATTAATGATTTTTTATGCTCATCCCATGTTTTGAAATGTTTTTCAGAGGGTATAAGGAATGGAAAGTGAAAATTAATAATTCAATAAGGTTTTATCAAGAAATTTATTCTTGTCTTATTTAAGGATTTTAATTTTAGTGAAAAAATTTATAGTTGGAGGAGGTGTCTACATTGTAATATTTATTATGTAATTTAAATGTTATGGATTAATTCTACAAAACAATAATCATGAAAAGGTCCTCAATGAGAATGAAAGTAAATTATTGGTAAAAAATCATGACTATATATAGTTTAACACTGGGGCCTCATAGGTTGCAGGTTTGACTCCCATGGACTTTTCTGACGTGACGAGTTCTCACACAGTCTGTAGGTTACCTGTTTTCAAAAACAATATAATACATGTAATATTCCAAAATTATTATGGACCTAAAAATAACCAAAACATGTTTTAACCTCAATAGATAGCACAAACCTTCCATTTTGAATGCCAAAAAGTAATAACCCATAATTTTTCAAAGGATAATGACTCAAAAAATACCTTAAGTCACCTTACGATATAATAACATAAACCCTCAAAAGATAGTAAGAAAATAAACATATAATCAACTATGAAATTATAAACCCATGAGGATATCTCTTAATATTTATAAATCATCCTAATCTAAAAATATTTTTAATCCATCCTCTAGTACAATATATATGTACATTTCCTTAAATGTTATATATTCTAGTGTTTTTGAACTAGATTTCAAATTGAATGATCTTCTTAGTTTAGAGTTTTAAAGTATATGGAATACACCTTACATGGTATACCCATAAATTATATGTGGAAAATTACACATAGAATCCACTTTTTCAACCAATTAAACCCCATTTGAAATAAAAAAATATTTATATTCATGAGACATCATCTGTACTATCATCAATGAATCTTCTTGGACGTTACAAATATTTAGACCTGTGAAAAGATTGTTAAAATATGGGATTATAAGAAAATATTAGTTAGGGACCTAAATAACGTAAATCATTAGTCATGTGACAACATGAAACCCCATTAAAAACGTTTTCTTAAAAACATATTAGCAATCATTAGAAATCCTCTAGATTATTTGGGATATCATTACCATGTCACTCTTATAATCACCATATCAAATTGAATAACCGTATGGTTGACTTCCACCATTATAATACCCAATACATTTGAGATCTTTAATGGGTCTCACAGTTTATATAAGCTACATCAGGCTCACCCTTATTTATGAGTTATAATGGGGATCAACCATTCGTATATGATATATCAGGCTCACCCATTAAATGTACAAGTACAAACACATATACGATTGAAATTTTCAACATTTCAATAATATAAATTCATTTTCATTTATAAGATAACCAATTGATTTTTAAAAACCAATTAAAATAATTTCTAAATGATATTTTAGATTAAAATTGTCCCATACCAATTTTAATCTTTTAAAATAATATTCTAGATATAAAATTTTAAAATATTTATTTCCAAATAAATAAATCCAAAGAAATATTTATAAATGATGGACTTGAATTGGAAATATTTAGGACAAAAAATCAATAAAAAACATAAGATAATTTTTTAGTTTAAGAGTCACATACGACTTTCAAAATTTAAATTATATGAAAAAAAGTAGAAAATATTAAAAAAAATTAAATTACAAGATTATAGAGAAACTATGTATATTAAAATCAAAATGTTCTGTATATGCAGTTTATAAAATAATAAAGATGAATATCTTGATAAAATGTCTCAATGAAAGGTGGTGGTGATGAAATCCCTTACCTTAAGTCCAAATCATCATGTAAAATCTTTATCTTCATGAATAATAAAATTCTGTTAATTATTTACATTCTTAAGAACCATTATAATGTTTATTATTCCTTTTATATTACTATTACCATGTCATAACAACTACATAATTATTTATGTTTACGAGAGGCATTTTGTTGATATTTTGTACTTGAGTTGAAAATGAACATGGTAGGATATAAATAGTTCATTATTTCATGAGTCCATCATCTCTATAATATTATTCATTAAATAATAATAATTTTTTTATCAATAAAACTTTTAAATCCACTCATTAAATATGGATATTAAAAATGAACAACGTTAAATTCATTTTGACTATAAGTCGTACGTATGCATGAGTAACATCTTCATTTTTTATGATCATTATTGAAAGAATGTATATAATGTATCATTTTTATAGAATTATAAAAAATAATTAATATCATATTAATATTTTAAATACACTTATATATAGCATACAAATGATTTTCTGAATAAAAATGAATCACAATGCTTTATGGTGGTGATTGTTCACATGTATGCACGAACAAAATTTTCATTTTTATGTGCAAGGAAAGTAAGAATTTAATTGACATATTGTTATATTATAATTATTAATATGTCATTAATATCACATATGAATTTAATTCCATCAGTATAACCAATATTTATAGACATTGATAAAAAATGAACTACATCGGTTTGCAATGAGCTATTATGTCATAAACACGAACGAAAAGGTCATTTCCCATTTGATAAATTTGGAGATGGATTCAGATGATGTTATTAACATATTAAACTATAAATATATTGATTATACTAGAGTAATTATTTTATCATTGATGGAGGATATTTGGTGATGTGGGAGAAGAAATAATATATAAATAATTAAATAAATCGATGATTCTTATTTAGTTGATCAACTTTAAAGATCACCTTACCCCTTATAAGAAGGGTTTTGTACCGAATATAAGTATTCAATAATGTAGATATATATTTTAAAAAGGGTTTTGGGTAGAATTTATCTAAAAAAATGCTTCATGAATATTGAGCAATAGAGAATATTGGGTATAGTTTTATTGGTTAGGGGAGGGGAACCCTTGATATTATGAAATGTATTAAATTAATATAAATTAAATATAGTTTTTAAATGATCCAAAACTAATTTTTTTTAAAAATAATATGATTTGGGCTCGAATAATTTTCATCCAATAAAAATTATGAACTTTCAGAATATTTTTTAATCCTTATCCTTTTTAATCAATTTAACTTTTTCCATTTTTTCAAGTAATTTACACATTGAGAAACAAAATTATTTCTAAATCATTTCTAACGACCAATGAAAGAGTATTTAGTGAAATTTTCAGATTTATCTATTCTTTTTTGTAGAATATTGTATTTTTATAAATTTTATATCATTTAAAAATTTATTTTATAATTTATATTATGATTTATGTAAATTTATCACTATTCATTAAATGACATTTTTTATAAAATTATAACTACATGATTCCATCAAAAAAATACATTAACTGAATCCTAACAAGTCATATTCATCCATAAAAACTTTTAATGAAATAAAATATTCAAAATTATATTAATTTTAATATTATTAGTATCGTTTTTTATTCTTTCTTGAATAAATTAATTTTTTCATCATCATTGTATTGGTATTAAATTTAATTATATATTTTCTATAAATTATAAATAAAATAAAATGAGGTATGTAATATTTTTAAATTTATAAGGAATATTAATAGTTGAATATATCACTTATATAACCCCATTATAAAATTGGTTTAGTAAGAAAAGACATATTTATGACATATTATCCTTTACTATAAATTAAAAGTTCTAAATGTCATAATCACACCCAAGTGCCTTCCAAATGTTCCAATTTAAGCCAAAAGATTGTAATGGTAGCTAATAACTAATCCAATAATATTAGAACATGTTTTATATCAATTATATTATATGATGATATTAATTTTTCCTTTAATTAACTTTTACCTTTAATAGTGGTAAATAAAATAATAATTTCACTATTCACCAACAATTATTTTGATCATATTTACCACATTTTTCAAAATGAGAAAAAAAAATTATTTCATTTTTTAAAAATTTAATTCACATTACTGGTTATATTAGTTTTAACACTAAACCTATTGACGGTTTGAGAAAAAGGGTTTTTAAATAAATTGTTTAAATGTTCACATTGTTTTTCTATTAAATTTCAATAGTAATATCATCCAATGTACAAAATTTAATTAAATGATAAAAACTACGGCTAATTATTATTTAAAACTTTTTAATAATGTAATATAACAATATAAATAAATTATAAAAAAGGTAGTTTCGAATTAAAAGGTAGTATTTTTCCCTAATCATTAAAATATTTATTTTATCAGAACAATACCATAAATTCAAACAAGCTAAATTTGGAGGTCGGGTATCCAAATAGTATGTATATTTTGTCAAATAGAACATATAAAATTTACAAAAAAGTAAATTTGAAATTGAATTTCCATCAAAAGGCAGTAATATTAACTTTTTTGAAAAATAGTAATCTTATTCCTAAAATAATATTTGTTCATATATTTGGACATGAAATCAAATAAGATAAATTGTAACAATTAAAGTAAATATATTTAATTTATATTTCATTAATTTAACAGAACAATAGTTATTTCCTTATTTTAAAAATATAATTATTCTCATAAATTTTTTTTCATAAAACACATCCATTATATTAAAATGTTATTTTAATTTATAATTAATTTTATAACCAATGAGTAATTATATAAACATTTGTAAACCCTATTTTAATAATTCAATTAGAACTATTCATTCCCTCTATTCTAACGAATATGTTATAATGGGAACATTTAAATAATAATATTTAACTATTCATTTAAACATGATGTGGAGTATTATGTATTCCATCCAAGATAGTATTTCTTTTTTAAACTCAGGTTGATAAAAAATGTCCCAAAAATTATTCCACATATTTTCACATCTTCCCAGTGTATACAATCCAAGTCAAGCCACACATCATCATGGTGTCACACTATTGATGACCCATAATGTCTAGATAGAGGACCCATACCACGGTACAACAAGAGGGTTCCTCTAACTTGATTAGTAGAGGATGCATACCATATTACAATAGGAGTTTTACACTCTAATGGAAGATAACCCATGTCCTTCCCAGCAATAGGGTTCCACTATGATGGTAGAGGACCCATGCCAATCCCAAATGGATGGTTCCTCTTTAGAAATATATAGAGGTCCCATTCCATGTTCCAACATTAGGGTTGTAATTTGATGATAGAGGACCCATTCCTAGCCTTGTTGGGGAATTCCATTCTATAAGTCTATAGAGGGCTCATGCCCAACCCAGTTGGAGTGTTTCACTATATGGATTGATGACATATTCCCTACAGAGCTTTAGTGTTCCACTTGGATGTCTCTAGAGGACCCAAGCCATGAACACGAGGGTTCCACTCCAAATTATATAAAGGACCCATGGTAATCCTACATTGAGGGTTCCACTCTAGTCATCAAGGACTCATGCCTAGCCTAGTAGGAGGGTTACACTCTTAATGCCACATGTGATCTTTTATGATATCTACCTTCAAAAGGATATAACTAAACAAGATACATGCCTGTAAAATCACAAATAGTATTTCAAAAGAAACAACAGGGAGAACCATTGTAATGTCCTGATCCGGATGCCACTTAATGTTTCCTTATACTATATTGGCCACATGGACTCTAGTGCATTTCCCAAAACTCTAGAGGCTATTGACATTAAATGAGTGCCTAGGTGTGACAGTGGGTGAACTATGCACTCTTTGTCAGATTATGACATGGTGAAATACATTAATAAGTCAACAGTAAAAGTAGTAATATCATACAATAGATGTAATCAATAAAAGACTGATAGCATAAATATCCAGATGTCATATCATTCAAAACATTATGATGCATACAATATTTTCTAGGAAAACAGAAAAAAAAGGTTATAGTGCAGTGATACATGATATAAGTACCATCAATATAAAAATGGAAAAATAAACACAAAATCATCGCAAGCCTTAGCTTGGTCCCATACTCTACTAGTCCTATGCCGAAAATCACGTAACTCGAGAAGGGTTCATTCCCATATTGACACATGTAAGATTATAATATAATTTTCCAAAAAAACATGACCCAAATAGTGTGTAATACTAAATACTTGTATGCAGCCACCCAAGGACTTTTCCAATCTGTCACTGAATATATATTTCATTAAGTGTAAAATAGAGAAATAATTATGGTAGAAAGTACACAAAATATAACATTCCTACAAGAATTGGTTTCCATTTATATCCATTTCTGGTTCATTAACAATTCAATGACATTGTATTATACTTATCGTTGGATCCAACATAATCCTAACAACCCCCATGTAATGAAATAACAACAGATATCTCAAAATACCATTTAAACAAGTATAAGTGAAGACCAAATCCATGATTTTTCTTCTTCTAGGAAGATGCATCATAAGTCATTACATATCAATATTAAATTAATAATATGATTCTGACTATGACATACCTAACATGGAATTCATGTATCACTCCTATTTTGATACCACCTATATCCAACGTTCCAATTCAGATGATCCACTCAGGAACCCAGTCTCACCCTAGGTGTGGTGTGAATATATATCAGCTGATATGTCATTAAATACTTTAAAAAAGACCCATGTATTACCCAAGACATTTAATTAGTGCCAATAGAACCCTTCCCTGGTATCCCCCACTCCCCTACTCATTCAACCTTGAAAAAAATATTATGTGAACCCATCCACTCAATTCTTAGTTCGCTCACAACATAAACATATTAATCCCCTTTTAGTCCATCATCCATGACTCATCCGGGCTATAATGAACAATAGTCACAAGAACCTATTCATGTAATTATAATCTTAATCCACGATTCACACATTTCTATTTTCACTTTATCATGTATGATTTAATTAATCATTTCAATAGTAAGGTAAAGGTCAATCCCAAAAGCATCCAATATAATCTCAATAAATTTCCAACCACAGAAGGATTTTCCTTTAAAATACTCACATTCAAACAATTGACATAGAAAGAAAAAAATATATAATTTAAACTATTACATTGTATAATCATTAATAAAATCATGAATCTAGGACATTATAATAATAAATTCAAACCAACATGCATATCAAGGAACATGAAAAAAAGGATAAGGGTAAATACAACCATCCCAATACCCATAACAAATATCATTATAATTTTACAATCATTTACGTCATTAATAACATAATAATTTTTAACAGCCCATGAATGGGAAATGAAGGCATGCCTTATATGTATCATAGGACATACCATAAATAGCCATCCATGGGAAATGAACCCACAAGGTTTCCCTAATTCAAGGTAAACAACTCTATAGATGAACAAGAACATATATTCAATCACATAAACATCAATAAGCAACAACATGGTTCAATTCTTTAATAAGGTGAGACTCAAAAATCAGTGTGTGACACTATATCACATATAAACAACATGAAAATTAGCGAAATGAATGAGATTATCAACCTCTTATTCATTCAACTCTCCTAGTCCAGTGTCAGCCTCTAATTTGACCTATAACGATGTTGATCTTTAATATGATCATAAAATACAAATCCACAATAACTACATCGAGAGAAAAAAACATTATGAAACACACAAGGGGAATCAAGAACTCATTAAAGGGGATCCAACGAATCTGAATACATTTTCATCTGAGTTCAGAGGAATAATCAAGATCCAAATATTCATTTTCCACTGTTGTTCGAGAAAACCCAGGTGAGGGTTCTATCCTATTAAAGAAGATAAGGATACTAAACAATTTATCTAAAACAAATTTACATGGCGTGTACATCAGAATAATATCTATGTTTATGCCAATTTTTTACCTTCTTATGCCAACATCGCTTACACATCAAAAATATGTCCATCTAACATCCATTACATGGTGTTTTTTGGGATTATACTGTGTGTAACCCCCAATCACGTAATGTAACTTACCATACCAAGTACATTACATTTTTACGCTACTTCTAAGTAAAAACAAAAATAAAGAGATTCATACCTCAATAGAAGAACATGGATCTTAAACCCCCGCACAAATAAATTCATCCTATAATTACCCTTACAAGGCTGCTGAAGAAATATTTGAGAAACAATCTGGCCACTGTGATCGTACATTTGCATCCCTCTCCCATGTCTCCTCCTACACTTGGTCATGTTGCCATAACACCCTTAAAAAAGGAATAGACAACCCATGGAGAAACTTCATTCTATGATCCACAATTCTTATAGGATACTCCTCGATAGACGCATCTACCTAAAACTAAACCTCCCCAAGCATCAGAATCAGAGACATGCTTGAACAGTGATGTTGAAACTATAAAATTTGAAAGTGATCCTGAAATGTATATTACCAATAAGGTAACTATAATGGATAGACAATAGAACTTACTCTCTCTAGAATCTCGAACAACCCAACATATCTCAGGGAAATCTTACCCTGTATCATAATCATGTTATGTCCCAACCTCGGTACAACATATAGAAAAACTCAATCCCCGAACATGAACTCCAGAGTTCATTTATAGTGATTGGCATAATACATCTGAGGATACTAAACTGTAGTCATCGGCTTCTGAATCAACTAATATTTTTCAGTGGTGTCCAGGAAAAGACAAGTTACCAACATAGCTAACTCTCCTACCTCTATCCAACACAGGGGATATCAAAATTGTCTAGCATATAAAGCTTTATATGGAACCATCTGAATAGTATACAGAAAGATAATGTTATAGGAGGACTTAACCAATGGTATGTGTCTCTCCCATGAACACTTAAATTTCAGGATGAATGCCTGATGCATGTCCTCTATAAATTGAACTGTGCGCTTGGGTTGTACATCTATCTGGGGGTGATAATATCTGCTCAGAAGAACCTATGTACCCAATTCCATCTATATCCATTTCCATATACTAGATGTAAACCATCAATCCCGATCTAAAATGATATAACGTGGGACACTTTGTAGTCATATGATCTCACAGATGTAAAACCTACCAAAATCATCAACACTATTTGTTTTATTGATCGGTACGAAATGTGAAACATTAATGAGCCAGTCAACAACAACACATATATAGTTCGTACCTCGGAGAGAAGTAGGTAATCCCGTTATGATATCCATAGTAAAATCATTACTTTCCACTTAGGAATTAGTATCTGTAGTGAACGTTTGGTTGGTCACTGGTGTTCTTACTTCAACTGCTGGCTCACAGATCACCTCATGAAAAACCCTCTACAATTCTTTTCATACCTCCTCCCCAATACTGATGATATAATTCCTGATACATCTGGGTGCCCCTGGATTCATTACCCATATAGAGTCATTAAAATCCCTCATAATCTATACATGAATGTCTATTAAACCCACACACAACCTTGTAAATGTATAAACTTGTCCTCGCCTATGGTCAAGCCAGGAGGAGGGTCCTCACTTGACATATTATCCCGTAGAACTAGGCCTTTCAAATTATAGAGTTTTTTCAACCTCACTCTATCTAGTATGGTGGAAGTAAATGATAAGGGTAAAATAAATGTATTCCCCTGACCATCATGAACCTCCAATTGCATCTCATAAAACAAATCCACAAGCTTCCACATGCTACTGGCCTACTGCACTGCCTGCAACTGATTACTCCTTCTCAATGAATTAGATACTGAAATACCATTCCCCAGTGTGTAGGAATTATCAATGTCAAAATACTAATGGTATTCTACCCAACTTTTCTACCTCATATAAAATTATGGTGATTAAATATGTAATTGAGGATTTTGTTGTCCATCTACACTAATAAATACTCTCCTAATAGGTAATGACTCCAACATCATAAATCATGAACAACTTTAGGTTACATGAGATCTTTCATAGGGTATTTCATCCCATGTGAACTCAAAATCCATGACCGGTATGAAATGGATTGCTCCCCATTCATAATAATGTCCCCTAACCTAATAACTGATGTGTCAGATCACATAGTATCATTCCTTCCTAGATTTGGAAAAATCTGTATTGTTGCTCATGTCAATCTCCCTTTTAGCTCCAAAAATGTCATCTCACGTGAATCTTTCCACACATACATCCCACCCTTTTTATTCATGCACATCAATGACACTGATAAATGTGATAAGTCATGTATGATATTACTATTTTAAATAGTTTGTCCAAGAAAACACTACACTTCAAAGATGTTCTTGGCTTCCTCCTAGGAATCTACTACTCTTACCTTCCCTGGGTCCACTAATACTCCTATCTTCGAGATGATGTAATTCATTAAGTGAATCTGGTCCATCCAAAAGAGTAACTTTATTATATTATAAATATATCTTATGGTCTCATAGTGTACTCAAAATCAATATCAAATACGAGGAATGAACCACTCAATTCATCAGTTCCATAAAATTTTTCATCACCTTGGTGAGACTGAACGATAATAATAAATACTCATATATACTAGAACTAAATAAAAATGTTGGGAAATGTATGGGTGATGATTGAACACACACCGGATGAATACCAGATCTAAATTCAATTTTTGAGAAGACTTGATCTCCTCAAAGCATGTCTAAGAAATTATCTATCCGTGGAAGAGGATATATGTTCCTAATCATCAACTACTTCACCATATTATAATCCAAACATAGCCTAGGGGTACCATCCACATTTTTCACAAAATGGACCAGTGAACCTCAAGGAGAAGTACTAGGTCAAATGAAACCTTTAGCATCCAAATACTATAGTTGGACTTATGATCTTATAACTATTTCATAGCCATCCTATACGGAGGAATGGATTAAGGTGAAACTGTTGGCACTAGAACGATACTCTCACCAGAGGAAAACCTATTTATTCTTCTATGAAAATGATAATGAAATGATCAACCACTAGAGAGAAATCCATTTGAAATTTTCCTAAGTCATCCAGATACAAACTCGCAATCCGGGTTGTCATTCCAAAAAATCCATGATGATCAAGTCCAATTTGTCTCTCCTGGACATCACATTAACCTTTATGTAGAAATGATCTTCTCTGTAGTTATGTAAAACACACAAAATGGTGGATGAAATCTAAAAATTCTTGAAATGAAACCAACCAATCCATCCCGATAATGACGTCAAATCCTATCCTACATAGAGGTCACGTATGAAGTGATACCCACCATCCTCCAGGGGTACTCCTTGCACTAATGAACACCTACCATTCTAATCCATAACATAATTTATAGAATAATAATATTAATAGAATTAAAATCATAAATCCGAAGGATATCCATAATGGGAACAAATATCAATCTATGCTATGACCATGAATCAAAATGTGAAAAAGAAAAAATTGAATGTGAATAAAATAGTACCTATGATAGTAGATAGTCCAAAATCCTTCTCATGTTGGGTATGCTTCACTACATAATTTTGACTTGTATCGCAACCCTATGAAACATTCTGGCAGCCATGAGCTAATACACCATGCTTTCATTGTGAATATAGAGTTTGGCTACCATTTCCTTGGAAACCACCTCAGACTGAACGGTATAGCATTCCCTAGCTCCCAATCTAATGAAAAGTTGGTGACCCTACTCCCGAACATGGAGTTGGTGTAGACCCTCTTCAACTAGCTGATAGTGGAAACAGCCTCTAAAATCATTTTAGATGGCCCATATTACAACATGATTTATAAAACCCGATTATTTCATAGTACGTTATATCTTTAAAGTAATTCAATAGCTTTCTCTATAGGAAAAACACCAAGTTCGAGCGCACCATGACTTACCAAACTAAGCCATTCAAAAAGCGGTTATGAATAGTAGTATGAATAATTTAAATTTTATATACATCCTATATAATTTTAACAATTAACTATTGTGTTTTTAGACATAATATAAGGACAAATTCAACTTTTAGATAAATGAATTTTTTTTAAAAAGCAGTGTTTCCGCCTTGTATAGGAGAATCCTTTATAAATCCAATATTTGACACTATTATATATTAAATTTACTGAAATTAAAATCTACTTTAGAATAGAGACATAA
The DNA here is from genome assembly GCA_963277665.1 of Viscum album. Taxonomy (NCBI): domain Eukaryota; kingdom Viridiplantae; phylum Streptophyta; class Magnoliopsida; order Santalales; family Viscaceae; genus Viscum; species Viscum album. Next base: position 1,256,076,176 of record OY728141.1, read on the forward strand.
AAATTTAGTTTGGATATATTTTTGGTACATTTCTGATAACTTTAATATTTTGATGAATAGTGAAAATACTAAATTTTAACTGAGAAAAAAAAAAATTAATCAAAATAATTTATGGTTTTAAATTTTAATTTTAGTGTTTTTAAATTATAAAAAAAATATATTTTTATCATTAAATATAATTTAGAACATTATAATTAATTTCATATTTAAATTTAACATAAACAGATGTCAATATTTTGATTGATTTTATTTTTTAAAAACTCACTTTTTTGTTTTGACAACGGGAAATAATTTCAAATCAATAAATTAAACTTTTATGTTTTGAATTTGGTAAAATGGAATTAATTTTAGAATGTTTAATATCAAAATTTTCTAAGTGTGAATTTTTTTATTTATCTGGAAGCATTCAATTTTTGATTAATAGTGAAAAGTATTGGATTTTTGTTTAAGTCCAACTTATTATTTAAATAAGAATTTATTTTATTCAAATTTATTTTAATTAAAAATAGCTACATAATACTTAAATAAGTCCAATGTAATTCATTAGAGTCATTTAATAATGAGATAAGATATATAAAAATCTATTGAACTTTTTACCGTCTTTTACCCACCTTCAAGCAAAATTTTCAAATTTGCATAAAAATAATTTTACTTCTTCTGTGAAATGAGTTTCAAAAATATTTGAGACATCGTTGATATAATTAAGTAATATTCGGTTCAATAAGATTAAAATAATTTTTGGTGAATACTAACTTTTGAATTTTATTTTCCACGGTTATAAGTAAATATAGTAATTAAAGTTAAAATGATATTATAATTACACTAACACATATCATAATTCTATTGGATGACTGTATTTAGATGGAAAACATGAATAGGAATAAAATATGATCATTTTTATCAACTTGGATTAGATTAGGATATTTTTTAATATTTTATTTAAAAAACAGTTTAAAGTGTAAAATTCAATGTTTAATAACTAAACCAATTTAATATAGGTTTATACATAAGAAAAATTTAACTATATATATTCATTATAAATATAAAATTATTTTCTACACTATGGATTTTTTTTAAAATTTTTCGACATTAAATAATTAAATTTATTTATGATAGAATGATGATGCAGTAATTTCCATATTAATAAAAAAATCAAATAAATGATATTATAAATATTAGATGAAATATAATTTTAATGTTTTGATGAACTTAAACTAATTTTATAGGGTAATATGAAAATTTAGTGTTGATTAAATATAATTTTTTCAATGTGATAATTTTTTATGACATTATCTAAAATTAAATTCTAAATAGTGTAAAAATTGACAGAAATGTGTTTTTAAAACAAATACTATATTATTTAATTATATAATAGTCCTAAAAATTTATGGTTCGAAAAAAGGACTTATATAATAATATATATGTAATTAATGAAGAACATAGGGTTTTCATGTCATTTAATAGTATGTTTATTAACCATATAATATAAAAATACAAGGAGACATGGTAAATGTAATACAATTTAACTCAGAGTTAAATCTAAAACATAAGGTTAATATGGTAACCTAAACTTGTCTAAAACATATTGCTTGAGATTATTTCAACCCATAACCACATAATTCACTTCATAAATTTATATGGAGACATTAAAACCCAAATATGATTGTATAATATACGAATATTTCAGGTTTTTCGTAAGATGCCCCTAACCCAATTTTTAAAACGGCACTTATCCTTCTCTGAAATTGACACCTATAAATCCATTTGGATCGGCCAATACCAACCCAAATATCCTCCCAACTATACTCACTTAATCCTAGGGGACTTACCTTGATCATAAATCAAACCTATGGATCACTTTTGTTCAAATCAAAAGGAATCACCCAAAGAAGAGGTACTAATTTCATCACCAATTTCAATGTTATAATCTTCTTCAACTTTCTCCTTCTTTTTTATTTTAATAAAAAAATATTTACCCTTGTACCTTCTATATAATTTGATTTATCATAAATAGTATACAACCATATTCGTTACTCTATCCATCCTATGAAAGATAATGTCACCATGTGTGCGTACATACGACTTTCTGTCTCCAGGTCATGGTGTAATTTGTTATTCAACACCATGTTATTTGGATGGATATAATGATGAGTAATATTTATAAAAGAAATTAAAATAACATGCTAATATCTCTTTAAAATTTATATACCATTTCATTTGACATCTTTTATTTATTATGGAAATGATATTGTCAATCGTGTGTACGTACCACTTACTGTCTACGTGAAGAGATGAGATTCTTTTCCACATTCACCATTAAATGATGACTATAAAAATAAATATTATTAATAATTATTTAATATATGAAATAATTATTCTACTGAATATATATATATATATATATATCTTATTCACATAGTTCTGTTAAAAAAGATATGAAAACAGAAACAATGTTTATGCGTACATAGGGCCTACCGTCTCCATAAACTGTGTTTTGTATTTCATATATATATCTATTATACATATTTATTTTCTAAATATATATTATATTGAAATCATTTTTCATATTCTAGAAGTAATTAATCATGATCTAGGTGACAAGATCAAGAATAAAAACATAAAACACATATGATAATGAATGAAAATATTAATAGAAATGATTATTTAACATGGAAATTATTATTAAATGGGTTGTATAAACTCATAAATGAATCATGTTTGATATCATAAATATTAATATGGTTCTAATATAATTTAATAACATACTATGGCCATCATACAAGAGGTTAAATGTACCCTCATCTAGAGGAATGAACAAGGTAATGGTTAATTTCTCAATCTAATTATTATCCAAGTTTTATTATGTGTTAGTATTATCTAAGACATATTTATTATCCATGAAAATTTTTCATAAAAGAAACTTCAAAATGATTATGTTAATGTACTCTGTAACTGAAACAGCATTTTAAATGTTTTAAATATTTATTCTTCTAAATCATTCCCATTAATTTCCATGTTTTCAAAATTGTTTTAAGGATTTTTTTATTTGGACCTGATTTTTTTAAAATGATAATTCCATTGAAAAATATTAAAGCAGAATGGGACACTTTGATTTGAAAATATATTTTAAATGAAATACTTTATAAATGTATTAATTTTAAATTATTTCACAAAAGGGATATCTCTCTCCAGATGTTTTACTAATCATTTTCAACTATGTAACATCCTTTACTAGATAATAATCTTGATTAAGGATGATTTGTTATAATACAATCATCTATATTGTATTGAATGAGTTATTATATGTTTGACTGTGGATGTGGTATTTTTATACCCTTCATTGTTTACGGTTTAAGTATAGACATTTCGTATGCTAATTTTAATACTAATGATTATGTTATGTTTCAACAGTTTCATATTAGAAATGCAGTGGACTATATAAGTGACAGGTGGGGCCCTCTATAGACCCTAGATGCATCGGTAGGTATCATGAGGCAAATTAGTGTATTGGAATAAAACCTTGAATAAATTTTATTTGTAGTCTTGGCACGAGGCCTTGACTCTGTGGAAATTATATCTGGCATTAGTCATTCCCTCATTATGAAATTAATTATTACATATGATTATTCAACTAGTAGAATATACATGTGCATGATTATATTGAAATTATTGATTTATTTTCTCCATATTACACACATGTTTATGTCAAAAAAGATATTTTTTTAATAAACATCATTTCATAAAATTTTATGGCTTCCTCGAAACTATTTACCCTTACTGAGAATCTGAGCTAACTCCTTTCTTACGTTTTGTTTTCCTACGATTTCATGAAGTATATTACGTTTTTCATACAGAAAAATTCAAGGGAAATAATTGAGTTCTCAATGGATTACTTATTTTGTGTTTTATGTTTTAATGTGTTGTGTAATTCCCATGTATGTAATCTATTTTCCAATAGTACTAAACTAATTGGTCATTCAGGACTTGATTATTTTTAATCATTCCAATGTATTAAAATAATGCACCGACTCGAGGCTTTTGGTGTCCGGGCATTTTAGTTTGTATTTGAGAAAGTTTAGTAAAAACCATGGAAACGATAATTAGAAAAACTCTTATTAGAGAACAATACCCAAAGATAGACTTTGAGGATTAAAATATAAGAACATCCTAGCATTTTTTTAATGTACTGATTTTTTATATTTTCCATTCAATACAACCTTGTCTGAAAACAAGCAGGTAGACACAGCTCTAGAAAAAATGTACCTAAGGGTGAAAACTATGACAATGATTTTTGGGATTCACCCGGCGTATCCTGGTACATGAAAAAGGGACTTACGACACTCTTGGTTAAGAAACACCCAGGGGATATGTTCTGGATAATCCACATTTTCATTAAAATCCACTATTAATGATTTTAATGTAACTAATTCCTAAATTAAATTTTTTTATGATTATATATTAAATGAATAATCTTCTTAATTGACGTTAGGTAATTTACAAGTTTATAATTATTCATTGTGATTTATAAACATACCTAGTGTATGCCATTGTTTTGAAATGGCACCTAGTAGAATGAATGAGAACTATATCAATATGCATGATCGAAAGAGTAATATGTATCATATCTTTCATGTTATTAGCCAATAATTGTAAGGGATATAGTCTCCCAAATATTCACATCAAAGGAAGAAATAATATCATTTGTCAATAAGATATGTAAAAAATTATATAACTCCTATAGCTTTGAATGGAACCAAGAGAAAAAAAGGATGGTAGAGATAACGATGGATAAAGGGAAGAGGGGAAAGAAGGATTTTACCAAATGTGATTACTGTGGAAAAAATCACCACGGTAAATTTTTGAAGGGAATGGGAGATTATTATAAGTGTGGAAAAAAGGACACCATGTACGTGATTGCATGGGTAAGATAAAGGTTTAAAATGTACAATTATTTATCTACAAGGAGTTGGTATAACACATGAATCAATGTCCCAATCATTAGAGTATGACCCAAATGATGTTATTGGGTATTAATCAAGTGATTATACTACCACAGATGAAGGGGGATGACTAGTGTTTTTATGTTTTTTGTAATGAATTTTTTCATTTTAGTGATGTATCAATGATGTACTGGTTATATGAATTATGGAAAAATATAAGTATTGTGTTTAAGTACTATTTCATTGTGAATTTGAGATTATATGGTTCAATGAAAGGTGGCTCAATAGAAAGTTAACCATTTTGGAAAATACATGGTTCAAGGAATGATAAACCTCAATATGGTTTGATACTGAGTTACAGATTTTGAAATATGATATAATTGATTTGGATAAATTATATTTGATATTCTTGACTACTTTTAAACTTATTAATTGTTTGTTTATTACATTATATTGGATTTTACATGATTTTTAGAGATTAGGAGTATATCCAGTATTCTATAAAGTATATAGGATCATGAATGTAATCAATACTGTTTTTTTGGTAATTCGGTGTGTTACCGTGTTTTAAACGAATACATGATGAATGTATTCACATGTTATTATGTGTGAAAAAGGATCTTCCTTATTTTTACCTTCATTATAAATTTTGGTTTTTGAGTTTGGAACAAAGTATTTTGGATAAGTCTAAAGGATATAATGGATCATGTTTTACATTGGATTCTATTGTTAAGGACAAGTCATTTCTTAATATTATATTTTGATTGTTTTAAAAAGTATATCCTAGAGGTCGGGTGACTACCCATCGTGTCTTGCAAGGCTGTGAGACATGAACCCACAACCAAAGTGAAACAAGTATTTATCACCTACCACTAGCCTACAACATGTCCCTGCTTATTACAACATTGTTTTGATCATTTAAATGGTATATTTTAATATTTGTAACCCTATACGATTAGGAAAAATAAAATATTTTTGAGTTCAATTATGTTTTGGATTGAAAGATTAGTTTGTGGTAGAAATTAGTTAAAAGATGGAACTATACATGTAATGTATAATTTTTCTAATTCTATGAAGAAATTATTTATTATGCATTACAGAAAAGATCTTCAAACCAGAAGTGTTTTATCATAATACAATATGTTTTGTTGAACTGATGAAATTTTAAATCATCATAGATTGAGGGCTTTGAGGCTCTTAATTTTAAATTTGGTTATTATTGATGACCTCAATCAATCCCTATATATATTTACGTTTTTATCCAATTATGTGTCCATAATTTCCACTAATTTTACCCTAATTGAGATCATAATTTGGTGGTGATTTTTTCATTTTCCTTTACCTTTTATTAAGACTGAATTTTATTAACCCTATTTCTGATGTGTTTTTTCGACAAAAGTATTTTCTATTTTCCTATGTTTATTTTTGAAGAAAAATTTAAAATTTCAAGGATTCAATTTTTTAAAGGAGGGGATAATTTAACACCACATTATTTCATAGTACGTTATCTCATTAAAGTAATTCAATAGATTGTGTTATACACAAATCCGAGTTCGGGCACACCACAACAAACCATACTAATTAGTTCACAAAATCGTTTATGAATAGTATTGACCAAATTTTAAATTATATGTATATCATAAATAATATTAACATTCAAATTTTTTGTTTCTTAGATATAATATAGGGAAAAATTAAATTTTCATATAAAGCAAGTATTTTTTAAAAAATAACATTTCTATGCCTTTTAATAGAGAATCCTTTTTAAATCCAATATTTAAATTTTTTGGATATTAATATTAATTAAATTAAATTATTCTTTATAATCGGGATAAAAAAATTAAGTTTGGAAAAAAATTTGGTACTTTTCTCATAACATTCATATTTTGATGAATAGTGAAAAATACTAAATTTTAATTTAAATCAACATTTTTAATCAAAATAATTTATAGAGTTAAATTATGAAATTAACTGGGTTTTATGTATAATTAGATTATATTTTATTTATTTAATAAAAATTAGGTAATTATAAATTATTTTATATTTAAATTGAACATAAACACATGTCAATTTTTTGATAGTTTTTACTTATTTAAAAACCCACATTTTGGTTTTAACAACAAGAATTAATTTTAAATTAATTAACTATACGTTGATTTTTTGAATTTTGAAAAATAGAATACATTTTTGAATTCTAAATATTACAATTATCTTAGGGTAAATTTTTTGTATTTTTTTTAAAACTTCTAATTTTTAATGATTAGTGAAAAACACTGCCTTTTTTTTAAACCGATGTCTTTTTTAACTAATTATTTATATTATCCAAATTTATTTTATGTCAAAATAGATTCATAATAACTATATATGTCCAATGTAATTCATTGGAGTCATTTTATTATAATATTATATTTATAAAAAAATTTAACATTTTACATTCTTTTACACACCTTCTTGGACCATTTGAAAAATTGCCTAAAACGTAATTTAACAGCTTTTGTAAATTGAATATCAAAAATACTATAGACACGGTTGATATCATAATGTAAAATGGGGTTCAATAGTATGAAAATAATTTTTGGTGAATAGTAATTTTTGAATATTATTTACCATTGTAAAAAGAAAATAGGATAATTAAAAGTAAAAATGATATTATAATTACACTAAAACATGTCCTAATTCTATTGGATAAATGTTTAAAAAAAATTCAGGATAAAATATGATCCATTTTATCCGCTTTTTTTATATTTGGACATTTATTATTATTTTATTTAGAGAAGAGTTAAAAGTGAAAAATTCAAAGAATAATAACTAATCCATTTTAATATAGGGTTATACAGAAGATAAATTTGACTATAATTATTCATTATAAAGATAAAAGGATTCTATAAATCAAGGTATTTTATTTATATTTTTTATAAATTACATAATTAAATTTATTTATGACACAATGATGATATAGTAATTAACTTATTAACAAAATCATCAAATAAATGATATTATAAATATATAAATATGTATAATTTTATTGTTTTGATGCATTAAACCAAATTTATATGTTAATATGACTTGTTAGTGTTGATATAATAAATTTTTTTAAAGAGATAATGTTGTTATGAGTATAATAAAAATAAAATTCTAAATAGTGTCAAAATTGACATAAATGAGTTCTTAAAAAAAATATAATATTATTATATTTTATAATAGTACTAAAAATCTATCGTTCAGCCAATGAACGTATATAATAATAGATATTTCATTAATTAACCACTTGGGTTTCTCTTGTCATTTTATTGTTCGTTTATTAAGCATATAATATAAAAATAAAAGGAGACATGGTAAATGTTAAACTATTTATTTAAGAGTTAAATCTAAAAGATAAGGTTAATATGGTAACCTAAACTTGTCTAAAACCAATTAGTTGAAATTCCTTTTACCCAAAAACACCTAAGGCTTGAAATAAAAATTTTTGGAGCCATTTTGAAACATATATGATTATATAATAAACTAATATTCCAATTTTTTCCATGGGTGCCCCTCACCCATCTTATAAAAGGTCACTTCCTCTTCTGTCAAATTCACAAATCCAATGCCATTCAGCTCAGCCAAAAACTACCCATATATCCTCCAAACTATTCTCAATTCAACCTATAGGCCTTCCCTTGATCAGTAAGATAACCTATGGAGCCCTTTTTTTCAAATCAAAAGGAATCACCAGAAGAAGAGGTAATAATTTCAACACCTCTTTCAATGTTTCCTTCTTCTTCCAAATTCTCTTTCATTTTTATTTCAATACAAAAAAATAGCTCAATAACTTTTACATACTGTTATGTTTTTATAAATATGGTACAACCATATTCATTATTCTATCCATCCTATGAATGATAATATCACCATGCGTGCATGCGTACGGCTTACCATCTTCATGTCGTGTTGTAATTTGTTATTCAACCCAATGTTATCTGGATGGATATAATGATGAGTATTATGTATATTAATATGGAAAATAACAGCATAATGTCTCTTTAAATTTAAAATACCATATAATTCCATACATGTTAATCATTATATAAATGATATCATCACTCGTGTGTATGTACGGCTTATCGTCTCCACGACGCTATGAGATCAATTTCCACATTTCCCATTCAGTGATGATTATAAAAATATATATTATTAATAAGTATGTAATATATGACATTATAATGTTACTGAATATATATATATATATATGTGTGTGTGTGTATTTACTCATATCTTATTCACATAGTTCCATTCAATACGATATGGAAACAGAAACATCGTTTATGCGTACGTACGACCTAGCGTCTCCATAAACGGTGTTTTCCACTTCATATATATATATATTGTACATATTTATATTCAATATATATAAATGATATATATATATATCATGTTTTATATTATTAAAATATTTAAATCATGATATATGTTATACGATCAAGAATAACAAGTTAAAACAGGTACGATAAAGAATGCGATTATTACCAGAAATATTAATTTAACATGTAAATTATTATTAAAATGGATGAATAACGATTTAAATGGATCATTTATGATATCAAAAATATTAATATGGTTCTGTTATAATTTAATAACATACTATGGTCATCATACAGGAGGTTAAACATACCCTTGACTAACAGAATGAACAAGGAAAGGGTTAATTCCCCAATCTCATTATTATCCGTGATTGTTTATGTGTATGTATTTTCTGGGAGATTTTTATTATCCATGACCATGTTTCATAAAAAGAATTTCAAAATTATTCTTTTAATGTAAACTTTAAATAAAACATCATTTTAAATGATTTAAATATTTGTTCTTCTACATATTTCTCATTAATATATATGTTTTTAAAATGGTTTTAAGGATTTATTTTTATGGACATGATTGTTTTAAAATGTCAATTCATTTCAAAAGTTTCAATTTTGTATGGGACACTTTGATTAAAAAATATATTTTAAATGAATTTTTTTATAAATGTGTTACTTTTAAATGATTTCAAAAAATGGTATATTTCTCTCAAAAGCTTTTATTGGTTATATTCAAATATTTCTACATACTTTACTGGATGTTATTCTTGATATAGGTTGATTTATTATAATACAGTATTTCATATATTATTGAATGAGTTATGATATTTTTGAATGTGTATGTGTTATTTTTATACCCTTCATGTTTTATTGTTGATGTATTTAGATTTCCTAGGCTAGTTTTAATACGAATGTTTATGTTATGTTTCAACATTTTCATATGACGAATGTAGTGGACATAGTGAGTGACGGGTGGGGCCTTCTATATCCCCTCGATTTATCGGTAGGTCTAATGAGACAAATTAGTGTCCTTGCACAAGGCATTGACAAAAAATTTATATTCAGTCTTATCACGAGGCCTTGACTATCTGGTAATGATGTCATGCATTAGGCATTCCTTCATTATGAAATTTATTATTACTTGTGATTATTCGACTAGTAGAATATCAATGTGCATGTTTATATTGTAATGTTTGATTTAATTTTTCCATATTATGTTAATGTTTATGTTTAAAAGGCTGTTTTTTTATTACACTTATTTCCTTAAAATTTTATATCTTCCAGTAAATTATTTTCCCTTACTGAGCATCTTATCTCACACCATTGTTATGTTTTTTCCAAGATTCCAAGAAGTCTATTTTGTTGATATGCAAGGTTAACCTAGGGGAATAATGGAATTATCATTGGATTATTTATGTTTCTTTTTATGTTTTAATGTGTAATTTAACACTCATGTATGTAATGTATTTTCCAAGACTACTAAACTGATCGGTCCTTTGGGACATGACTCCTTTTAATCATGCCAATATATTAAAATAATGCACCGTCTTCGGGTTTCTGGGGTCGGGGTGTTACAAGATGGGCACTCAACTGGTTCATTCATGAAATTTGGATCCGTATTCATTGTCTTACCGCACTGGTATAACCTCACTTTCTACTAGAAGAAATTTTCTAACTACTCACATTACTACGAGAAAGCTCCAGACGATTCTTATTACTAATGGTCCAAAGAGTACCAATTGTCGGTGCTGGACTGCCCGAGATCACACCTCTAAATTCCCCCATATCACACTAGGTAATTAGTTTGGGATTCACTATATTAGATATAGTAGACAACATTACGTCATTTACCTACGATCAAGCATCGTACCTAAGACCATACTCGAATTGCATATCCTTCAAAAAATTGTCACCCATCAGAATTGGTGCGAGATGCTGGAATTAAGTAAAACTAGAATAATATTCCATAACAGAATGTTTTTGATGCTCGAGATTCACAATCTCTCAGGCTCTATCCCCCCATAATTTATCATGAAAATAATAATTATCTAAGAAAATCTATAAATATCCTCATTCTATATCTCAATGAAAATACGACTGACTGATAACATCCCACTATCTCTTGGAAGAATCACGCAAAATATATATCACAAGATTTACCATCCTCTAAATAGTTGTATAAATAGTCTTATATGGTAATCATGGACTCTATACATGGCTTCGCACAATGGGGTCTACCATCCCCTAAAAACATGGGCAGGTACTACATTCGGAACCCTCGCATCAACTCTTACAAAGACGTGGCATGTTTTGGTTCTCCCTGAAAGGCTTTTATGAACCTCATAAATCCTTCAAAGAACTATACATCATCACATGTTTCTGGTATAACAGTTGGCGCCGCAACTAGCACGACTAGATTATCATCTGGAAACCCATGGCCTACCATCACTGGTGTCTGCTCATCGCTACTCTCATAGAATAATACTATAGTTAATTACAGTATCATGATTCATAAAGGTCATGCACCCACTATGGATCAAGATTATCATCAAGGACCTCATTTCAAGAGAACAAAAACTAATCATGCGAGAAAAAACCATCAATGGTGACCATAATAGGAGTATATTGTGTGTAGACACCATACATTGTGTGTACCCTCATGCTCTGACTGGGATGTGTACTTCCGCTAGCATAGGCATGTTAACACCCCACGTACACGAAATTTTAGGTATGTACATGGAATTTAATCATGTCTCCCCTCTTGTCCATTTACTTTTACATGGAAAGATTCACATGGGGTTTTCCATTGTAAATCTACATTGTGTGTCTCTAAAGTACACAAAGTGCACGGTCCAAAAACCATTATTTTGTGTTATTTCTCATAGGACCGAACACACGACCATATACCACAAAACATGTACTCAGTGTACATGGATTGTACCTAAGATAATTTATTCTTTCCGAATAGATGAAGGCATGACATTTTTTCATAAATCCACACATTGTGTTATTTGGGTTCCCAAATAGAAAATCTTTATAACTACCTCGGAACAGCCATTCATAAAACTTAAACCAGTAGTATGCCAAATTTCATTTATTGGGGGCCCATACTCCCAACAAATCAATGTTTAAATCCATATATAGCACATCATAACACAATTCAATATAAATCTAGAATACAATCCATTAAATTTTGATCCAAGGGGGTCCAAACACCTCAGAGACCAAAACATTTTATCCATCCAAATTCCAACCATATCATGTTCCAAGAAACCTATCACAACAAGTGTAACACCCCATGCTTCCATGGTACTTTACTAATTGAATAATACAATAGCGTGTGTTGTATGCAACTTCGAGTTCTAAAGCACCATAACCAATCAAACTAACCATTATGAATATTAATACCCAATTTTTTAAATTTTATAAATTTTATCAATCAAAATGGACTTAATTTTATTATTCGGAATATCAAAATTATCTTAGGGTGAAATTTTGGTATTTTTCCGAATACATTCAATATTTAATGAATAGTGAAAAAACACAGAGCTATAGTTTAAAACCGAATTTTTATTAAAAAAATATTTATTTTATTTAAATTTACTTTAGGTCAAAATAGATAAATAATACATATATATATTCAATGTAATTCATTGGATTTTTGTCGCGTTTTACCCACCTCCTATTAGCATATGCGAATTTATATAAAACACAATTTCAATGCTTCTGTGAGTACAATTTAAAAAATCAAAGAGAGATGGATGATATCAGTATGCCAAATGTGGCTCAATAAGATGAATATAATTTTTGGTGAATAGTAACTTTTTTCTTTTATTTACCACGCTTAAAAGTAAATAAGGTAATTTAGGGTAAAAATGTTATTATCATTACCCTAACACATGTACATATTCTATCGGACAATTGTAATTCAATGAAAAACATACTTAGGAATAAAATATTAGCCATTAGGTCCACTTGGATTAAATTATGAAATTTATTATTATTTAATTCAAAGAATAATTAAAAGTGTTAAATTCATTGTTTAATAAATAAACCATTTTAATATAGTGTTACAGTCAATATAAATTCGACTATAAATATTAATTTTAAAACTAAAACGATTTCCTACATAATTTTATTTTATTTATAATTTTTATACATTAAATTATTTAATTTAATAATGACACAATGATGATGCAGTATTTACATAATTAATTAAATATTAAAATAGTTGATATTAATAATATCCAAATAAATTTAATTTTAGACTTTTGATGAATTACACTAATTTTATATGTTAATATGACATGTTAGAGTTGGTTAGATTAATTTTTTTGAAGTAATAATACTTTTTTGAATTTTGAAAAAAACAAAAAACAAAATATTGTCAAATTTGACATTAAAGAGTTTTTGAAACAAATATTATATTATTAATTGATATTCGATTCCAAAAAAATATAAGATTCAGGAAAAGGTCATAAATAATATTATATATGTCATTAATGAACCAGTTGAGGTTCTCTTTGAAGCTTATAGTATGTTTATTAACAATAAAATAATAAAATACAAAGAGACATGGTAAATTTCCAACTATTTAACTATGAGTAAAATCTAAAAGATAATGTAGATATAGTGATACAAAACTATCTAAAACATATCGGTTGACTAGTTCTCGACCCATTACCGCATTTTAATTTAAATAATTCATTTTGGAGCCATTATAAACCAAAATTGATTTAATTATAAAATTATATTTCTAGATTTTCCTAAGGTTCCCCTTACACCTCTTATAATAGGTCACTCCCGCTACCTTAAAATTCATACCTTAAAAGCCTTTTAGCTCGGCCAACCTCTACCCAAATACCCTCACAACATTCCCCCCTTCGTCAAAGGGGCCTTTATTTAGTCATAAAGACCACATAAGGAGCCCGTTTGATCAAATCAACAGAAAGAACATGAAGAAGAGATAAATATTTCATCACTTCATTCAAGTTATTTTATTCATCCACTTCCTCTTTCATTATTGTTTCCATTATAAAATAATAACTCCATTATCTTATATATAATGTGATGCTATTACAAATATGGTACCTCTATATTCATTATTCTATCCATCCTTTGAATGACATGTCACCATACGTGCGTATGTACGGCTTACCATCTCCACGTAGTGGTGTAATTGTTATTCAATACATTATTATTTGGATGGGTATAATAATGATGTTTAATTTATTTAATTAATAAATATAACATGATAATGATTCTTTATATCTGATATACCATCCAATTATATATTATTTTAGAATCAGAAAAATGATATTGTCGCTCATGCGTACGTACCGATTATTGTCTCCACGAAACGCGATGAGATTCAATCCCCATCGTATCCATTCAAGACAAATTTTCATTATATTATTAAAAATAATTCTTAAATGCATAATATAATTCTGAATATGAATAAGATACATCATATCCACAAGAATCATTACTTACGTAATAATTCATATAAAGGAAAAAGAAGTATTTAACACCTGAAATGACGATAATACATAGATATTATTAACAAAGAAATATTAAAAGATTATATATGATATAATATTAATGTATATGATTCTTTTATAATTTATTAAAAATTATTTCACCATTATATTGGAGGATAACTTACCCTTGACCATGTAAATGTACAAGGTAAGGGTTAATTTCACAATCTCTTTATTATTCGAGGTTGTTTTTATGAAAGTATATACTGGGACCTCTTTATCATCCATATACATGTTTCTTATAAATTTATTTAAGAAAAATTTACTACTGAATATACAATGGGTTAAAGTCATTTATACCCTTATTTGACATTGTATGTTTTGAAATATTTAGGTAAAACTAGAAGACATTGCATTGAGAAAGACTCGAAGGTTTGTACTAAACTTCCTCTGATATCAACAGTAACCATAGAAACTAGATTTAGTAAAAAAAATTCTATTGAAAATAATATGCGTTAAATTCATTTATACCCTTATTTGAAAGTAAATGTTTTGAAATATTTAGGTAAAACTAGAAAACACCGCATTGAGAAAGACTCGAATGGAAACTGGTGCACGACAACAGGCCTGGATACACTCTTTGTTATGACACTCCTGGGGGATATTCTTAGGATAATTATCAATTTTTTACAAACCATTATTAAGGGTTTATGAGTATATACTTTCTCAAAGAAAACATTTTTTATGATTATGGATTATATCTTTAAATGGTTAAATTTATGTTAACTGTTTTAGACGTTTGGATTTATGTATTTCAATTCATAAACTGATGTACTTTATTCCATTATTTAGAAATAGTGCCTAGTGGAAGTAATGCAAACTGTATCAATGCTTGCATTCCATGTAGGGATTTCCATCTTACTCAAGATAATTATAGTGGAGTTGGTGATGCAACTGGTGATGATCAACTAATCACTTTACTTGGAAAACTCAATCATGTTATGATTAATAACCTTACCCATATGGAGCACCCTGATCCGCAGTGTAGAGGATCAATGATATATCGCTTCATGAGTAAACAACCACCAACTTTAAATGGGGGTAAAAATCCACTAGTATCTTAGCAATGAATTAATTCCATTGATAAAATATTCAATGCCAGGGGGTGTAGCGAAAGGGAATATTTTGTCATGGTAGTTTATAGCCTCACTGGAGATGTTGATCAATGGTGGTCATTGATTAAAAACACAAAGGAAGATTATGAAGTAAAAAATATGGAATTGATGGAGTTTAATGATATTTTCATAGAAAAATACTTTCCTCATGACCATAGAGCGGATATAGAAAGACAATATTTGAGTCTGAGGCAAATGGAAGATGAGAATGTTGAAAAGTATGAAGCTAACATTAAAAGGGTAGCGAGGAATTCTGCAGATTATATATGTATCCCAAGAATTAATATTGATCATTTATTTTAGGCGTTAAAACCATTTCTCCGTCAAGAATTAGTCTTACAGTCCTTCTCTTCATACGAAGATATTGTCTCATTTACTATCAAGACAGAAAAAGAGTTCTCTATGTCTTACGAGTTTAAAGCAATGAAATAGAAGAATAGATCTGTTGAACACTCTAGGAAGGAAATAAGTGGAAGAAGGGAAATATTGAATATCCATACTACATTAAATACATGTAGAAAAAACCTGGTACTTTCCTGAAGGGAATGTGAGTCTGTTTAAAGTGTGGTGAAAAAGGCCACCAAGATCGTGATTGCAAGGGGAAGAAAGATGTTGTCGATGTTGAATTCTACAATTGTATAGAAAGGGGAAATTATTTGAATGAATATCCTAAGAGTCATGTGAACATAACTCATAAAATTCCAAGGGATCATGGCCAATCTTATGTTGTCACTACTCCTAATTTTTATGATCTGAAAGATGTGGTGGTAGGAAATTTAATTGTTTCCTCATGTTTATAAAATGATTTATTTGATTTTGGATAATTGCATTGTTTCATATCATCCTAGTTTTATAAGAAAATTAAATATTTCCAATTTGATTTAACAAGGGATTTTTTAGACAAAACTCATTAGGGAAGTATCATAGCAATAATGTTTTGTGAAATAGTCCACATTAGGGCATATAAATTTTCTTTATCTTTTGATCTCATCATCATACACATTCTTGAATTTGATATAATCCTTGGTATCGATTTGATTTCAAACAATGATGTGAAAATTTATTGTAAGAGGAAGGAGGTTACAATTTTTTATGATGATAAGGATTACCTTTTCTTTACAGTAGAAATTTCACCCCCTTAATCTTATCTACATCCACCCCCAGTAGCTCAACTAAATTAAATTATTGGGGAGGAAGAGAATGATATAACAATGGGTGAGGAAAGGAATGTTCCAATAGAGGATATACCTATTTTCCAAGAATAAGTTTATGTGTTTCTAGACGATTTACCTAGACATCCTTCATAATGATAAATTGAATTTCCATTGATATAATTCCTAGTTCAAGGCCCATATCGAAGAACCCTCATAGAATTGCCATTGTGGAATTAGTGGAACTAAAGAAACAACTAGAGGAATTTAGTAATAAGGGATTTATTATCCCGAGTGTTTCTCCTTGGGGATCCCATCTTCTTTTTGTTAAGATGAAATATGGATCTATGAGGTTGTGCATTGAATAGAGGGAGATCAACGCTATAATAATAAAGAACAAGTATCCCCTACCTGTCATTGATGATTTTTTGACCATCTTCATGGATATCAATACTTTTAAAAGATTGAATTTTATCTATATATCATTAGTTGTGTGTGAATAATGAATACATTCCAAAAACAACATTTTGAACCAGGTACGAGCATTATGAGTTTACAGTAATTCCTTTTGGATTGTCTAATGCACCCTCTGTCATCATGGATCTAATGAATAGTGTTTTCAAGGAATATCTTGATGACTTTTAGTGGTATTTATTGATGATATCTTGGTATAATCTTAAATCTATGAAGATCATGAAAACCACTTGCTTGTTATTCTAAATACTCTTAGAATAATTTAATTATATGGGATGTTTCGCTACTGTGAATTCTGGCTTCAAGAGATTTATTTTCTTTGGCCATATTGTCTCTAAGGATGGAATCTCTTTTGATCCTTCTAAGACCAAGGAAATCCAAAAATGGCCATCACCAATGAGTATAACAGAGGTACGCTATATTATTGGTTTAGCAGGTTATTATCGACATTTCATCCAGAATTTTTCCAGGTGGGCTAACCCATTAACAAAGCTTGTATGAAAAGGTGTTATATTTGTTTATACAAAATAGTGTGAAGAATGTTTTCAAGATTTTAAGTGAATATTAATCAATGATACTATATTGACTGTACCATTGGAGAATGATGAGTTTGTGATTTATAGTGATGCTTTAATGAATGGACTTGGTAGTGTCCATATGCAGAATGATAGGGTTTTTGCCCATGCATCACAACATATAAAAATTCATGAGTAAAAATATCCTACTCATGACCTTGAGTTGGCAGCATTAATATTTTCTTTGATGATATGGAGACATTATCTTTATGGTGAAAAATTTGATATTTATTTTGTTCACAAGAGTTTTAAGTATATTTTCTCACAAAATGAACTAAAAATGATTTACACAGTATGCTTCTCTTTAAATAATACAATAGTGTTTGTCGTACGCAACTTCGAGTTCTAACACACCACAACCAATCAAACTTGCAGTTATTAATAGTAATAACCAATTTATGAAATTTTATAATTTTTTTCTTTCATAATTCACTTCATTTTTGGATTTGGAATATAGAAATTAGCTTAGGTTGAATTTTTGGTATTTTTCTCAAAACATTCAATTTTTTATGAATAGTGAAAAAACACTGAGTTATAGTTTAAAAATGATTTTTTGAAAATATTTATTTATTTCATTTAAATTTATTTTAGGTAAAAATTAGATACATAATACCTATATATGTTCAATTTAATTCATTGGAGTCTATTTACAATAATTTTAGATATATAAAAATATTATTGAACATTTTACTGTCTTTTACCCACCTCCTTGGAGCATTTGCAAATTTACATAAAACTTAATTTTACCACTTCTGTGAGTTGAATTTCAAAAATCCGAGATACATGGTTGACATAAATAAGTAAAATTCGGTTCAATAAGAGAAACCAATTTTTGGTGAATAGAAACTTTTTACTTTTATTTACCACGGTTAAAAATTAATAGGGCAATTAAGGGTAAAAATGATATTACTATTACCCTAAAACATATTCTAATTCTATTGGATATGTGTAATTCGACCATAAACAACCTTAGGAATTAAATATGATCCTTTAGGTCCACTTGGATTAGATTAGTACATTTATTATTTTTTAATTCAATGATGAGTTAAAAGTGTTAAATTCAATGTTTAATAACTAAACCACTTTAAATATAGGGTTACACACAATATAAATTCTACAATAAATATTAAATAGAAAGATAAATATTTTTCCTACATGATGGTATTTTATTTATAATTATTAGATGTTAAATAATTTAATTTAATTATGAAACAATGATGATGCGGTAATTACCTAATTAATAAAATGTTAAAATAATTGATATTATTAACATCCAAATAAATGAAATTTAAACTTTTTATGAATTACACTAATTTTATAGTGTAATAAGACATTTAAGGGTTCATTGGATTATTTTTTTCGAAGTAATAATGCTTTTATAAATTTATCAAAAAACAAAATATCAAATTGTGTCAAAATTGACATAAAAGATTTTTAAAACAAATATTATATTATTAATTGATATTCCATAATAAAAAACTAAGGTTCGGCCAAAGGTCTTAAATAATATTATATTTGTTATTAATGAACCACTTTAGGTTTTTTAGGATGCTTATAGTATGTTTATAGACCATATAATATAAAAATACAAAGAGACATGGTAACTGTCAAACTATTTAACTAAGTGTAAAATGTAAAAGATAAAGATAATATAGTGACCCAAAACTATCTACAACCTATTGGTTTAGTTGTTTTATACCCATTCCAACCTTAGACTTTAAATAATTCATTTTATATCCATTAAAAACAGAAAATTATTTTATTATCAAATATTATTTCTAGCTTTTCCTAAGGTTCCCCGCACCCCTCTTATAAAAGGGCACTCCCCGTTCCCTCATATTCACACCATCAAAGCCTTTTGGATCGGCTAGAACCTTCCCAACAAACCTTTAAATTTTCCTTCATTTATTATAGAGGCCTTATTTTAGACATAAATCCATCCATAGGTCCCCTTTTTGATCAAATCAAAAGGAATAACCCGAAGAAGAGGTAAATATTTCATCACCTCATCCATGTTGTTTTCTGCTTCCTCTTCCTCTTTCTTTATAGTTTGCATTATAAAATAAAAAATCCAATTTCTTCTAAATACTTTTATGTTATTATAAATATGGTAAAACCATATTCATTATTCTATCCGTCTTTTGAATGAATGTCACCATACGTGCATTCATAGGGCTTAATGTCTCCACGTCGTGGTGTAACTGTTATTCAATACATTATTATTTGGATGGGTATAATAATGATGTGTAATTGATTTAAATAATAAAAATAACATGATAATAATTCTTTATATATGATATAACATCAAATTATATATTATTTTAATATCAAAATAATGATATTGTCGCTCGTGCGTATGTACAGATTAGTGTCTCCATGAAACACGATGAGATTCATTCCCCATCATATCCATTCCAGACTAATTTTCATTAGATGGTTAAAAATAATATTTAAGGACTTGATATCATTAAGAATATAAATAATATACATCATATCCTCAATAAACATTACTTACATAACAAATCATATAAAGGAAAATGAATCAGTTATCACCTGAAACGTTGATAATACTAAGATATTATTAACAATGAAATGTTACAAGATCATATATGATATCATATTAATTTATGTTATTCTTGAATAATATAATTACTATTATTTCACCATTATACAGGTGTTTAACCTACCCTCAACCAATGAAAAGTACAAGGTAAGGGTTAATTTCACAAGCTCTTTATTATTTGAGGTCGTTTTTATGTAAGTATCTACTGGGACCTCTTTATCATATACATCCATGTTTCTTAAAAATGTATTTCAAAACATTTTTACTATTTAAGAGGAAATGGGTTAAAGTAATTTATCCCATTATTTTACTTTATATGTTTTGAATGGAATCTTTTCGTCGTTTTCCAACGAAGGCACCTCATGACCTTTTCGACAAAATTAATATAAGAATGTTTTTTATAACAAATACGACAGGTGTGACTATTTTCTGTTATTATAACATCGTCAAAGCTTCCCTTACAATATTATAATAATATTTTAAAAAAAGCGTTTTCTTTATAATTATGTGACTCTTATTTCAAAATAGAAAGAGATATTTCTATAAAAAGGGTTTTGATTTCATCTATGTCAACATTCTTTGATGGATTTCATGTTTATTTGAAGTTGATTTATTATAATACAAAACATTCATATTGTATTGAAGGTTTTGTGATATTTTTTACTGTGGATGGTTTATGTTATACCGTTAATGGTTTATGGATAAATTATTGACATATCATATTCTAGTTTTAATACGAATGTTTAAACCTTTTCATATGAGAATTGCATTGGACTTGGTAAGTGACGGATGGATCCCCCTATACCTCCTTGATGCATCGGTAGGTCTCATGAGACAAACTAGTGTCTAGGGACTAGGCCATGAAAAAATATTTTTTGTATTCTTATCACAAGGCCTTGACTATGTGGTTATGATTTCTGGCATTATGCATTCCATCATTTTGTAATTGGCTATTGATATTGCATGTGATTATTCGACTAGTAGAATATCCATTTTATTAAGTAAATGGAATTATTTTGATTTATATTTTCTATATTATGATGTTGTTTATGTTGAAATGGATTCTGTTTTAGTTTTATAAATTTCTTTAAATGTTTATGAGTATTCACAAAAGTTTCCTCTATATTGTTATCCTTACTGAGCATCTGTGCTCACCCCATTCTATGTTTTAATTTTTCCCAGGATGCGAAGAAGTATATTATGAATGACATGTAGTGATTGTCTCTGAATTGTTAGTGGTGTCTATGGAAACAATGTTGTTTTAGTTTTCCATTTTATGATGTAATGTAAACCTTATGAATTTATCGAGTACATCCAAGGATACTAAACTAATCTGTCTTTAGAGACATGATCTTTTGTGTTCATGCCAATAATACATAATAATTCACTGTCACTGGGTTTATAGGGTCAGGGCATTATAAAAACGACTATATTAGTACTGGTATATAAATGGAATTGTAAGAATTCATGGGATATGAATTTTAACAAGTTATTATATGATGCATGAGATAGATTACCCAAATCTCACTCGATTACAACAAAATCGCACTAAAATGGTGTCAAAAATAATAGTACAAAATGTATTCATCACCCAACTGTAAAATAGAGTCAATTTTAATAGCTCAAAATACATAAATCAAAATTCAACATGAGGAAATGTATAATTTTCCTATACAAAGGTATCTACTCAGGGGAACATATTATTACCAAACTCTGTTTCTTACCTATCACTGTCTAATGTTGACAAACATTTTGACAAGCCAAAAAAACACATCGTATACCACTTTATAACTTCCCAGATTTGGATGCCACTCAACGGTGCCCAGAACGATATTGGTCACATGGCCTCAACCATGTTTCCCTAAATTCCAATGTCTTCTGACTAGCAGTGAGGTCTTAGGTGTGAGAGTTGGGATACTATTCCCTAATGGGAAAATTATAACATAGTGGAATACAATAATAAGTCAATAGCGGAAGCAGTAATACTATAAAAAAATGTAAACTACATAAGACTCATAACATAAATTCCTAGAAGTCATATCATTCAAAAGAAGATGTTTCATGATTTATGATATAGGAAAACATAGAAAATATGTTACACTAAGGTAATATATGATATACGTACAAAAAATAAAAAAAAGCAAAAAAGAAAGTCAGAAGCATCATAATCCTTGGCTTGGTCCAATTCTCTCATTCTCATAAGCATCAAAACAATTAGCTGGAGAAGGTTTGTTTAAATTATCGACACCTACAACATTATTATAATTTTGTGCACAAAAATAGGAACCAAATAGGGTGTGGTACTAAATCATAGTTGGAAACCAGTCATGGTCTCTTTCAATATATAAGTGAATAAATATAATAGGTAGTGCAGAACAGTGAAAGAAGTATGCTTGGATGTCCTCAATATATAATGGTCCTACTATATTTTGTTTTCATTTATATTCATTTCATGGTCATTAACTATTTAGTAACGTTTAATTATATAAGTCACAAGATCCGACATAATCCCAAAATCCCTTTTGCAATGAAAGCACAACAGATGTCAACAAAGACAATCTAAACAAGTACAAGTAAAGACTAGATACAAGATTATGTTTTGTCTTAGTAGATGCATATTACTAAATCCATTTCAATATTAAATTTAAAATATTACTATGAACATGACACTCATATGTTTTAATTCAAGGATTCTTGCAGGTGAAATTTCACCTACATCTAATGAACCCATCCAGACGATCCTCTGAAGAACCCGACCTCACCCTATGTGGGGTGTAATTATATATCATCTGATCCATACATGGATCCTATAAAATTTATTCAAATATTAAAAAATTCATATAAATAGTTCCAATAGAACATGATGTGGTATCCCCAATTCCATGACTCATTAATCCTTTAAATAAAACGAACATGAACCCATCCACTATAATCTTGGTTTGCTCACAGTTCAAACCTTTAAACCACATTTTAATCAATCTGTGGTATCCCTCAATGGAATAATTGTTCACCTAAGGAATAAGGTAAAATAATCGCATGAAACTGTTCATGGTATTCTAATATGTGTTCATTATTCACCCATTTCAATTGAGTGATTTTTCATTTTATATTGAATGAAACATTTCACTATGCATTGAATGTTCAAAACCAAAAGCAGCTAATATAATATCAAGAATGAACCTACCTCATAAGTTAGGGTCATTCATATAATCATATGGGATCAATTAACATAACACGATGCACATTTAAATTAAACTATTACATGGTGTAATCATTAATAAACTCATGTGGGTAAGCCAATATAATAATTAATTCAAACCAACATGTTTATCAAGTCCAAGGAAGATAAAGGATATGTGGAAATCTCTCCATCCCATGACCAATAAAAAATTCAATTAATATTTAACAATATATTAATTCATTAATAATATAAATTCATTTCTAATAGACTAATAATGGAAAATAAAGGCACGCCTCATAGGCATTCTAGACCAAACGGCCATACACATTCAAGCATGGTAAATGCACCCATCATGTGGTACTATTTCAAGGTAAAATATCCTATACATAATCAAGAACACATATTCAATTAATTAAACATCAACTGGAAAAAATGGTCCATATATTAAACAAGGATACATCCAAAATGGTTATACAACACTATGACACATATAAACAACTTGACAATTTGATAATGTCATGAGAAAACCTACATTATACTCGTATGACTCTAATCATCTAGTTTAGACCACAAATTCGACCCATAACATAGTATATTTACAAAACGAGCATAAATCCCATATATCCATTAACAAGGGTGAGATACAAAAACATTAATAATGGATTAAGATGAATTGAGAACTCACCAAAGGGGTTTGATCACCTCTAACAGTATTTGAATTCTATTTTAGATGATGAATCAAGAGTCAAATATTCAACTAGTGCTGTTGTTCGAGAAAACCTTGGTGACAGTTTTTTCCAGTTGAAGAAGAAGAAGATATCGGCAATTTTATCAAAATGAAAAATAAATGACATATACATGAGAATAAATTCCATGTGTATTCCAATTTTTTCCTTCTTCTTCAAAAATCCCTTGCCTGTGATAAATAGGTTTGTCTGACATCCATTACACAACATGTACAATGATTACATAGCATGTCAAATTGAGTATCATCGTATAACTGACATATAGCCAGTACATGGCCTATTTTCCTCTCTTTTCTTAAATAAAATAAAAAAATCTGTACCTTAAATGAAGAACTGGGTTCTTACAGCCAAGATGTTATATGGTAAAAACACTATAGATAGTCTACCTGTAATCAAAAATCCAAGTCCAAATGAATGATATAAGAGATATTCATGTTTCCTAATAAGGATGAGAGGGGTACACGGTGTGTGAGGGGACCCACATGGTCTATGGTCCCACTCTATCACATATATGTTTCCCTATATATATTGATTTCTAAAACTGTAGGGATACACTATATTTTGGGGATATACATGGAATTCCCATGAAAATGAGGGTGCCACCGACATGTTTGGAATCAGCCGTGTATCAATCCCAAGTCACTGTACATTGGTATGTAGTGTGCCTCTTCACACGTTGTGCCACCCATGTGTTCAACCATGACTTTTTACTCGTTCACTTGGGGTTTTCTTAGTCTCGTCCTCCAACACACAACATTTTTCACATGATAAATGTGGAATATGGCATGTATAGAGTCTACATAGAATTCAATCATTTTGAGTTTTAAAATACCAGGTCGTCACAACATATGGGATACATTCCATGCTTAAATCCTGAGAAATGGTTTGTACTGTCATTTTTTCAATTGTCATTATTTCACCATTCTAAAAATGGAATCAATCCATTCAACCACTGATCAAGACTAAAAACTATCGTAACTCAGTGGATCATTCCTCTATGGGTAGTTTTTTTCCATCTGGTGGCTGTCAATGACCAATCATCGACACTAGGGGTTTGTCGTTTGATCCTACCTACCTTGGTTTCCCCGGACATAGATTATATGATATCAAATTTTCAAAAATATCACCAAAATATCATTAATTATATAGATCTATACATGATTCATTGATTCACCCCTAAAAGTAGAACACTTTTTATTTCAGGTGTTTGATCAGGCTTAGTACACCTTGTAAACATTTAACCGGGACCATGGGTTCCAACTGGTGATAAAATAATGAGAAATAAATGTGGAAAGACACAAAATAAAATATATATTCATTCTTAACAAGTGGATAGTAATCTTGAATGGGGATATCTGGGGTCGGATAACCAAAGAAAATAATCAATTTAATTGGTATACAGGGGCATAAAAACGCCACACATGTCCGAGATCAAATTGGGGATTTTTCTAATTAATAAATTTAATCAGATATTTTGTAATACCTAGTTTAATGAGTCTAAACCATATAATTGATCATTATTAATCGACGAACATGGTTTACAATGATTAAAAGAATTTGTTGCATTCATTTTCCTCTAATTTTCTTAAATCTCAGGTTTCATCATCGTCGGAGGAGATTCTCTAAATGGATGGAGAAAGTCGAATATTACATGTAGTTTCCATGGTTACGAGGCTACCCTTGTGAAATTTTACATGATCATACATTTAATGAAAATTGTAAATAGATTATTAAATGAAACTAATTTAATTAAACATTTAATTAAATCACCAAACATAGCACCAATGGTGGTATATCTGAATGCCCAATGCCAGCCTATTTTAGGTCACACGTAGTGTAAACAACATGTTCTAGAATCAACCATGGTCTCGTATTTTTGATCTGATCTTCCATTTATGTTTTATATCATTTTTATGAAATTTCATGAAATAAATTTAGAATATATTTTATATTTTTGTACAATTAATTATGGGCACACGAGGTCTCAAAATCACATGTCAAACCATTTTATAATATTTTTTAAGATGAAAGCTACTTAGTTTAATTGAAACCAAAACAATGAAATAAAATTTGAGGATTCCCCCAAATTTTTTTGATTACTCGGTTTCTTGTATGAAACATTATCTCTATTTGTTCAACTGTCGACTACCACATAAGATTCCATAGTAAATGATTGTAGTTTGAGAAAAAAATATCATCAAATTAATACAAAATGGATTCACCAAAAACTTCTGGGAAAATCACTATTCATAGAGTTGAATTTAATGAATGTGAAACTCAGTGTTGTGTATTACAAAATATAAAATCAATGTTGATTATGACATAAAATATTTTTGATAATAAATTTAACGGGAAATATATATTTCAAAAAACCAGTTGGTTATACATTCTACCCCCTTAAAAACAATATCAACCTTTAAATTCATCCCTTTGGATCCAAAATATTGGATTCTTCTAACACATTACATCCTAAGGTTCCTTTATATTTTACTCTATATAGTGGTTTAACCAAAAAACATATAACATGTGAGTGGTATTCATTCATATAACATTTTAT
The DNA here is from genome assembly GCA_963277665.1 of Viscum album. Classification (NCBI taxonomy): domain Eukaryota; kingdom Viridiplantae; phylum Streptophyta; class Magnoliopsida; order Santalales; family Viscaceae; genus Viscum; species Viscum album. Next base: position 1,256,103,352 of record OY728141.1, read on the forward strand.
GTATGATCTAGAATCTCTAAATTTTTCCATCATAAGAAATATCATTCCCCATTGGTACAACCTCTAAGTCCATTCCATGTGAATGATCAGGAATTTACATCATCAAAAGAGATACACAGAACACATCATGAACATGTGAGTGGTTTCATGGATGCTCGAAAAAATATAATACCATCCAAATAAGATCAATAATATCTAATGGATCTATATACATAGGAAATATATTTCATATCTATCATAGAATATTTTCATTTTTTTTGTTTTCATTTGAAAAATTTCCACTTCAACTCTTTCTTAGTGAAATTAAGTTTGTTATTTATTCCTAAATCACTAACGGATTCCAATATCTATAATGAAATGATAATTTATTCCATATATCTCTAGTTATCATCATAAAAAATATTTTATCTCATGTTTTCCAATATTGAAAAAACATAATACAATGAAAAATTACAATAATATCTAAAACCTCATCCATTGTTTAAAATAATCCATTCCATAAATGGTTAACATTACAAACCATTCAAAATTATAAATTTATATTGAAGGTCAATAAATTTCCATAAATTAAAATTAAATATAATCTCCAAATTATCATTAAGTATCTCTTAATTGTCATATATCAAATATGTAAATACCTTAGAAATATATTTTCCTGAAACATGTTAATAAATAAAATTACATTAAACCCATAATGAAAACATAAATACATCCAAATTCCATGAATAAAAACAAAGATTATATAATATATTCCCTAAATCCAATAATTTTTATACTCAATTAATTATTACTTAAACCATTTTATCCCCAAATCATGAAATAGTTATAATGTCAGCAATACTATAAAATGTACATTACTCTTATCCATCATCTATTTTTTTGCCAATATCATTACCAAAACCTCCAAAAAATATTTAGGGTTATCATTACTTAATCATCTGTTTCCATTAAAATATCACCTTCTATTAAATCACTTGTTTGGTTACATGGTATTAGTCAACATATTCCTGAAATAACATAATGATAATAATATATTTAAAAGTAATTATAAATTTAATAATTCCTAATTTATAGTACATATTCCCTTAAAAATTATACTTTATTCTTAAATCATAAATTAGGCTTCATCATATATACCTTAATAACTCCTTCATTAAATATTTCATTTATAACCACTTAATTCTCAACAACCAAATCATTACCTATACTGCATTGTTGATCCACTTCTTGAGTATTCTACCAAGAACATTGATTTGATTAATTCCCCTAAAATATGCATTTATATCATTCAACTATTTATGAAACTTTATGAAAACAATTTCTCTTAAACACCCCTTTGACTGATATTTTGATTTTTACTACAGTGTTTCTTACTCTGTGTCCTTCTTCATCACACAGAAAACATTTTTTCATTATTGTATGAAATTAACTTGATTTAACCATCGCATATTCGTTATATATTGGAAAAATAAACTTCTTACCATCATTGTGTTCACCACATAAACTCCCAATGATCTCTATTCATATCTTCATTCATGTTTTCTGGTGTTGGTCTATGTAGATGTTGTTAGTAAAATATCTATATAATTTATTAGGAATAATCCAAATTTCCTTCACTATAGCCATAATTCTGTATTCCAAAACAAAAAATAATTTTATATCACATTAAATGTTAGTCCAATTAATTTTAATTATATCTATTTAAAAAACACAAAAAATAATTTGTGAGCAATAATATTCATTATCGGCTACCACAAAACCAAGAAAAATAATAGACAAGATGGATAAATCATGTAACCTACTTTCATTATAAAACATGTTAAACAGAACCAAGGTCATCCATGATGATTATTTTAATCATTCAGGAGGGATTATAAATATTTTCTTTTTCAATTTACAAATCATATCCTGTGGTTGTGTTTTTCCATGTGAGTTGAAATGAAAATTATTGTGAACTAGGTTATAGATCAGTGCAACTCAATGATCCCTCTTCGAAGTTGTAACACCTAGGTAAATCTATAATAGTTTCACAATATATTGTCGTCTCCAAAAAAGGATGTAATTTCATAGAATCCAATTGCTCTATCCATTACCAATATTGTCAAAAAAAATTACAATACATTGCATCATCCTCATATATAACCTTAGAGATATTCCTATATATATCGATATAAATATACCTAGGGATATCACTAATGTTTTTTAATCCTATATTCTAATTTTTAACTAAACCATTTATCTGATATCTTCTATAGGGACCTTCCATTCATGTATAGTGATATCAAATTTAAATAGAAATATATTCTTTACATTATAAAAATAAAAAAGACAAAGAATATAATAGTTTAGTTCAATTTTATACTTGGTAAATAATATTCTCTTTATGGAAAGATCTTCAACATCTACCATATTCTTATTCTACATTTGTACTCCTCTAAACACAACTTCATTAAAACCATCATCCATAACATGGGAAAATATATATAATAATGGATGAGATCAGATGATCCGTAAAGGTAAATAAATGAAATATGTAAACAAAACATGAGAATTAGTGTATGAGAGTAAGATAATAACATACGAAAACTATATCAACCATATCAAATATCAAAATCCTATGTCACAAAAATTCACTGGATATTCATAATACATGAATCATTTCAGATTAAAAAACCAAGATCCATTAGGACATGATATATAAATATGAAATATTTTTTATTAATAAAAATAACTTATTTCAATGTGTACATTTATAAATAGAAAAATGTTCACACATTTCATTGTGGAAATGAAATTAGGCCCTGGTATAAACATATGGACAAGAAAACAGGTCCATGCATAACCTTATTGATATATAAGAACGGTCCATGAATAACATTGTGAACATGTAATGAGGTTCACATATATCATTTTGAACATCTGATCAGGATCATGCAAATTATTTTGAACACGTAAATATATTCAGGATAACATATTTACTCATGACTTAATCATCTTTTCCAAATGCATTGGAGGTTGATTCCACTCCCACCCATCAGCTAATCTATACATATATATTCCATAATGTTATAAAACACTTATCATATAATGGATTAGAAAATAAAATGTATTTCATAGTCATTGCATCAAATCAAAACGAGTGAAATGAAAAAAATCACATAATCAGTTTATCATTTCATCATAGAATAACCCATTGAATAATAAGTGGGTTTTATAATAATTTTATCATTGTATAACATATAGAAGATAAATGGGTTTCATAATCATGTTTGCATCAAAATGATAAAAAAATTCATTAAATAAATTAAAAATGATTACATTGCTCATATCCTGGATAAATCATAATTAACATCATAGGATGTCCTCATAGATGGAAAATATGTTCAATTATAATTTGGATTTTTTAAGGAAATAACCATTTCCATTTTAAAAATAAATTTCCAAATACCAAAAAAAATTAAATATTTTATTGAAAATATAATTGAAAACATACTGTGAAATATTGAAAACATTGAGTAGTCGTGATAGGGGAAATTCCATATATGTTAAAAACAAAATACATTCCCATTTTTGGTAAAAGTCATATGAGACATGTTTTGAAAATGACAACTAGATTCATTTTAAAAAAATATACAAAAAAATCAGTCATTGGTAAAAGTTAATTAATAAATATTTTGGACAATGATAAAACATTTTTGGAAACATATTTAGGAAATATTGATATGGGAGAATTTTTTTTTTCAACTGAATATTGAAATGAAGATGATTTATATTTAAATACATTATGTTGGAATCATGAATACAAAAATAGAGTTAAATGTATGGGAAATTTTTTTCATGAATAAAATTTGATAATAAAATTCATCATTTTATTGGGAAATAGATAATAATATTTCATCATTAAAATCATTATAATAGCAATACCAATAAAAATTGTGATTATAACATGAAAGCTTTACCATATTAGTATTTTTTGAATCATATTCCCCATAAAAAAACAAAATAAGATCCATTGAATATCATTAATAGAATACTATTCATGAAACAAAATTTAATAGTGAATTTTATAATCCTCATTATATTATATAGGTTCATATGCAGACATATGTCTCAAATAATGAAGATTCAGAAAAAATTTCTTACAGCTTCGGTAACATTGAAATTGTAAACCCCATTAAAGATAGATCTTAAAATGGATATTTAAATCACAATTATTATTAGGTAAATCATCAAAAATAAAATCATGGTATGTATGTAAACCACATCATGAAATATGTGGTGAATATTTTCCATGTCTCAAAGAAGTATAATGTGAGCCACAAATCCTATAAATTAAGTATTGTTTCTATAATAAATGTTCAAACCTACTGAATAATAAATATACGTTTTTATAAATATATTATATAACCATAAATATATATATTAAACTATATGTTATTTACTTATGATCTTTTATTTCCCATTTATTTACATTTTCATGTTAAATAATTCTTTTAGGTAACAACTAATTTGTTTTTCTTATTTGTATTGATTTAGTATCATTATTCCTATTCATTTTATAATTGTTCGGTAATAATGAAATTTTTAACAATGATATATATTTTATATTTATTTAGAATATATGTATTTATATTAATTTATTATAGTTAGAGATTGAAAAAAATACACTCTTCATAGTTATTGTAAGTCGTAAGTAAGCATGAATGCAGTTTCCATTATCATGATGAATATAATAAAACTGTTTAAATAATAATTAAAAATAAAATATTCATTATTATTTCATATATATCACATATATTCATTAAATTTTTCCATAATACATTCCATGCAAAGTGTTAGTGAAAAAAAAGTCACATCGCTTTGCGAGATGGTACTCTATCATACAAACATTTGAATGTATCATATCCCATGTCAAATAGAGTGTATGAATTTATATTTGGTATCATACATATAGAAGTATAATTATTTTAAATATATCATATAAATAAATTTAATCTATCTTTATTTATATTTAGTTAAAAAGAAATGAAAAACACATGACACTAGATTGAATGGTAGTAGTCTGCTATACATAGGACATATGTTATTTTATTCCAATGGGTTTAGGGGAATGAATTAAATGTGATATTATAATTATAGTGGTATAATAATATCATATAAATTATATATTAACATTAAATATATCATCATATATTTCTATGATTGGTTGTGAAGGAAAACAAATATTATTATTTTTCTAGGCAATAGTCTAATACACACACAAATGATGGTTTCATAACCCATTTCATGGAGGTTGGAAATGATATAGGTTATTACATAAAATAATGTAATCTAATATTATATTAGATAAATTTCTTATTAGATTTATATAATTGGAATTTTATTAATTAGTTTGAGGAAGAAGTAAAATAAAATTGCATTGTTAAAATTATTACATCATCTTCAGAAAAGCTCTATAGGTTTATCTTAAATCATTACAAGATTGAATTTATGATAAATAAATGGAATATATAATGAGGGGAATAATGTATTGAATAAATATTTTATTGGTACTATGGTAACAAAACTGTTTTATGTGTGAATATGATATGAGAGGGGGTGTCCTTTTATAAGTGATATGATTGGTACACTTGTAATTTTTTTAAAAAAAGTGCACCATGATTATCATAATAAAAATTTCTCAAAAATGGATAAATATATTATTTTAGAGGTCATAAGGAATATATAAAGATATTAAATGTGTTCTTCTAAGATTATCTTATTGGTAAATCCATTTTCACCTTAAATGAGGTAAAAAAATTTAAATGTTTTTTCTATTCATTATGTCCAAAAATTATTTTTAATAAATATATATCATAAATTATTCTGATTAAAAACTCAATCCATTTTTCCAAATTCCAATAACTGTAGTGTTAAAATTTAACTTAAAAATAATCACATAGATATGATGAAAAATCAGTTTTCCACTGAGAATTTTTTTTAATGTTTAAAAAGTGATTACATCAAAATTAAAAATTTAATTCATTCCCATGAACTGAATTTTATTAATATATATATATATATTATTGAAATATTTTTTCATTAAAATAAATCATATAATAATTTTCATCTTTTTTAATTATTTAAAATACACTACAATTCTAAATAAAATCATTTATTTTCAAATATTTTTAAAAAATATTAACATTTAAAAAATTCTAAAAAAAATAACTCTAAGAGTTTTTTGACACGATGAATGAAATAATAAATTATATTTTTACAAATAAAATTTATATAGGTAGAAAATCTTAATTTTAAATTGAGTTTGAAAAACAAGATAAAAGTGATATACAAGAAAAATAAAAAATAAAAATGTAAAATTTATTTTCTTGTTATTACATCTATAGAAATCACATAAGATGAATTTTAACAGTTTTATTGAATACATGCTATATAAATTTAATTAACATTATTCAACAATTTTTATTTTTCAAATTTATTAATGCAAAACTATTTTGTGCATTGATATATATTTTTCGGAAAAAAACAAACCTTATATTCAAATGTTTCTTAATTAAACGTCTAAATAATTGGAAACCACTGAATTGATTCAATATAAATATGTAAACAATATATTTTTAGTATTTATTAAATATTATTCATACAAGCCATTCTAATGTTTAAATTAAATTTACTATACTAAATCATCAATTATTAATTGCATGTCATGTTTTTTATCAAATTGTTGTCCTGTTTATGGAAGCTAAACTCAATATTTCATGTAACAAAAGATAAAAATTGTGTTTATTATAAAGATAGATAATGTTAGTGATTTTTATTATTCAAAAAATCAAAAATATTAAATTTTTATAAAAAAATCTTATCTAAAAATATCTTGGTGTTACCCCAACAATAATATAAGGTGATTTCTTCCATTTACACTCTATACATGGATTAGTTCATTGAATATAATATAATTCTAGATTTGGGAAAGGTTTTATTATTTATTCCACCTATTCATGGTGTAATTGAACAAGTGTAATAGGGTTTTTGTGTAATTTGGAAATAAGATGGACCGAGATGTGGTTTTCCCATTGTCTGTCATTATTGTAGTTGTGGTAAGACACTTCCTTATATTATTTAGATTTGAAGTTAAAATTTGAAGAAATCATTGGTTTATTATGAGAATGTAAATTTTTATTTTTAATTGAATGTTTTTGGGGTTGTTCTATGGACCTTTTTTGTATTTGTTGTCTGAATTTCTATTTGATAACACTATCGGTTGAGTTTTCATTCAAATATGAAAAAAAATTAATTTAAATAAATAATTATAATGAATAATAATTATTTACTTGTCTCATATGATCTGTTATATAAACTGAGGTTAATATATGATCTTGGATGAGGCATGTAAAAGCACATATGAGGCTTATTGGTTCTTAACATTAATAATAACACTGTTTCTATGGTACATATCTCCTTTAATACAAATACATATGCATATTATCCATAATTTCGTAAAAATTGTGTATATCCTTACATCATATAAATTTAGAGGGACCATTAATTCATTTTTTTGAATATATATGATTTTTTGGGCCTCCTATATATATTTTATGTTAAAGTTATCACTATTGGTGTTTTCAGTCATCAGGAGACAATGAAACTAAGTAGTAAGGATTGTGGTTAAGCTAATGTGAGTCCTTAGGTAGGTATCGAGGTATGTTTTTTATATATGTATCATATGAAAAATTATCTAGGTCTAGGCGGCTATAGTGAGAGGCATATTCAATGTTATGATAGGTGAGATAGTCATACGTCTCCCACCAACTCAGTGACACCCACTTGAGTGTTGTTTGAGGTTTAGTGAAGACGTTGAATTCGATGAATCATTCAAGACTATACAAGGTTTTATGTATGGGATTTTCATCTAAGGGATAGGTTTAGAGGTATCACATATGATAAATGTAAATATATTCAACTTTTTCTTTTGGGGTTTGGATATGAGCTTTTCATATTGTTTCCACGGGGGTTTGGAAGAGAAACTTTCTGATGGTTCATGAGGTATTGTGTCCAGGTGGTGATTACATTATTGATTAATATTGGACTCCACCAACTAATGTTATATTTAAGGTTAAAATATAGGATATAGAGTAACCATTGTGTGGTATAGACGTGATTATATCTTTGATAAGATATTTGAATGGGTATGGAGGACCATGAAAGGCACCCAGATGGGGTGGCAGAGTTGTTCCTTTGTGAGTAGTTGTGTCTCGGGTGACTAGAATGCTCATATAATGTGTGGATCGTTATGATGGGATACATTCCATATGTTCTATTGTATATTTTTTCATTCATGTTTTGGGTTATGTGTTTTCATAGGTGACAGAACTACTGTATGTTTTCAATCATCAGTCGTTGAATATCTATGAGGGATATGAAAGTAGTAGAACTTCTATTATTGAGCATCATTAATTAGTCAATATGATGTTTGAGAGGACCATGAGTGAGATGGTGTGGATTTTGATAAATTTTTAAATATGTGAGTGAGATAATATGATTTTTCCCTACAACGAGTGTAATAGTAGTTATCAAAAAACCATGGGTTATATCAGTTCCTTGATATGAAATGATGAGATTAGACTATGGGAGGTACATGAGTGATATGGTGTCCCTATAATGGGTATGATTTAATGAAATTGAATTATGGTACATTTATTAGTTTTATGGTTAGATACAAGTAATACACATGGGACCCCATGAGTAAGAAAGGTTCATGTTTTTCATGTGATGCACGATAAGATGGATGGAACCTACCATTAGTGAGACCATAGAATTCATTAATTGGATGTGTCACAATATTGAGAGAGAATGTGAGTTAATTTCATAGGAATGTGACCATGTCCTTCCACTTTCTGTAGTGTTCGAGGATTATATGTCTCCCCACCTCAAGTCATACAGAATGTGATTGGTTAGATGAGAAATATCAAAAGATAAAAGTGACTGAATTATAATATGGTATACAAGCAGTTAGTGTAAATTTCAATGGATTCAGAGTTATCACATGTTGAATAAACATGCTAATGAGTTATTGTGCCTGGGTAATCTAAGAAAAATCTGTCAATACATACAAGAATATTATATTATATTAGATTATTATTCGCTGCATCTTATAATAATACAAACTCAATAACCATATATTTGTAGAATATTTTGAGATTATATTCATAAAAAACCCATTTCATTAAATATCCACAATATCCATTGTAAATACCTTTTATCAATATACACTTTTTAAAAATAATCCAATTAAAAACTTCCTCATTTCCTAGGGAATGTAATTATATGAAATTTTGAGCTTAGATTCTCATTAAATATACATAATGAATTTAGTAGTCAATGAACAATTGAAATTACTACATGATCATAAATGTGGGAGAAAATTATATTAAAAATTTAAAATCATACCAAACAATTCTTTTATCAGAATTGTGGAATATGGATTTAGAAGGTCATAAGAAAGGAATAAAATAATTGTCAAGGATCATTGGACATGAGATCATGTTCTAATCATAATAATATGTTCTAGATAGTGTCATAAAATATTTAAGATAATCAAAACCATATAAATAAAATTTCAAGGAAACCCACCAAGACACTCAATATATCATAGGATTGGGATGACTACAAGTGTACCAAAATCATTATTGAGATAAAATCTCGTGTACCCTCAATTGGGATATATAGAACCTTATGTACAATTTTTTTGCTTTTAAAACTCAAACCATACCCAATAAATCATTATACTATAATGGTATCACCAGAAAATTCATCATAATTTATTCATATATATTCTCCAATATAATTAAAATATTTATATTCTCATCGTTTAACCCATGGTAAATATAATGTGTTTAATGTTGAATCCATTATAAAGACCAACAACCCCCAATAAAAATAATAAAAATATTTCCATTGGATCATATACGTAGTAAATCATAAAAAACATCAAAGGAATTTTTATAAATGAATATGACATTACATGATCACTATAAAATTTCTTGAGAAAATTTTACTTTTTATATTGAATCAACGTATTTAAAGTCTACAAATTTCCAAATTTTTTAGAAAAATATTTTTCTTTGAAACGAACCAAACAATATGATGTAACATCCATATAAAAGAGTATTAGTGATTTTTATAGTAAAATATAGGTCAACATAACATCAATTAATAATTTTATAATATTAAAACCCATTCATTAAAAATGTTTACTGATAATATGATCATAAATGAAAAATATTTTCAGTTGAAGTTATAAATAAAGGTGGTCTTCCATAAAAAATAATATTTCATTCTTATGAGTACATATAGAGGCTTAAATGAATAGAAAATTCGTAAATTCTTTAAAATATCCACAGGATAATAAAATAAATTCTATTTATTAGTGATGTATTATATAATTTCAACATTAAAAATTTAGGTAAACACAATCACATTATATACTGAAATTATAATATAAAGTTTTTATCTCTTGTCTTACTTGCATTGTGTGTTCTATATCCTCCTATATATTAAATTTAAATTTTAATACGTTAATTCCAAAAAATTATTAATTCTTATAACACCATAAATATTTTTTACCTATAATATCCTTTCTAAAATTGACTAAAAATGTTCCATTATCATCATCATTTTACGTGTTAACTTCTTCGTTTCTTATATATATTTTTTGATGGGATTTAAATTCCATGCATCTTGACCATTGTTATATCATATACATATTACTAATAATTATATTAATGTAATATATATTATTCATATAAATTTTTATAATTGTCTATAAAACAATATGATTGAAAAATGAAGTACATTATTCATTGTGATAATAGCTCGTAAGTAATCATGAATGTCCGTTTAATATTATATAAAAGAAAAAAAAGATAGATAAATTATATTTTATCATTTGAAAATCATATTTATATCGTAAATATCAAATTTATTTAATAAATTAAAAATGATATCATTCAATGTGTGGCAGTGATGGAAAGTTATTAATATCATTTTGTGGAGGTTGTAGTCCACATTTACACATGAGATATAATTTCATTTCCAATTTGATGTGAAAGTGGTAGAAAGTCATTTTCTCATATTAATAATAATTTATTTTTTACATTTAAGGAACTATATTTATTATGTTAAGATAGATATTTCCATTTTAGAAGATTTAAGTGAATATATAATCATTGGAAGAGTCTAGTTAGATGCCTACAACTACATCATGAGAACTATTTTTTCTTAAAACATTAACATTTAAACGATGATCCTAGGGTAACACATAAATCATAATTTTGATGGTATGTAAGAAAGGATAGTGTTTCATTAGGTAAATATTTATTTATTATTCTCATTGTTTTAATATGTGAGGGTAAAATTTTCCATACAGTCTGTTAGGAGAGACACACACATGGAAATACATAAAATATTTGAATGTTGTATATTAATTTTCTAGTGAAACTATTTGAAAATTTCCTTGAAAAAATTATAATACAATATAACGTATAAATATATTCAACGTATAAATATATTCAATAAATAATATTAAGTGAGATTCATGAGAAATATTTACCATTATATATTAGTTTAACCCCTGATAAACTAATTTTAATCCTAATTATTGGAACAAATTTATACTATTTAAACTATTCAATATAAACAAAAATGTATTTTTCGTGTTATTAAAAGACTTCATTGAATCTATAATCTACAAACTTCCTTAGCATCATTAATAAATAGGGACTTTGTAACATCATGATATTGTGTGAAATTTTAAAAATAAATTTAATTTTTACCATATTTTTTTATTAAATAAAATATCGATAATATCTTTTTTACATGAATCAACAATTTATTATTATTCTATATGAAACACATGGTTATGTTGTCTTACACACAAACTGAGTTTTAACAAAACCATAATATATTGTCAATATTGTTTTTTAAACTTTATGATTATATCTTATCCGTCAATCATAAAGATATGAATATTAATATTAAATTTTTAAATATTATATATAATGGTTTTATATCACAAAAACACATTGATAAAATATTACGTAAAATTTTCAATAAAGATTATATGTTTAGAAAATTAAATTTTTTTAAAAATAGTTCTTGAAATATTTTTTGAATGTTAATAAAATTAATTATTCACACTTTTATAAAATTATTTTTTAAAAAATAAACTTTATTTATGAAATATTTATGTCAAAATATGCATAATCTAAAATTTTAGGATATATTTTGAAATATTTCAATTTTTGTTGACTAAAAAATAATATAGAATTTAAATTGATAGTATATTTTTCATTTAAATAATTTATATTGTTAATGTACATATAAAGTTAATTCTAAAGTAAAATTAGTTGAAAATTTAAATCCATTAATCCAATTTAATCCATTAAGAATATTTTCATATTGAATTTGGATATAAAAATTTGCTTCAATTTTGATCATTTTAAAATTAAAACATTCTCTCTCATCATGTATGAGTGTATAATTATAAATTAAAATTTCCCACTTATGAGTAAGTAATTTGGAAAAATGGATTTCATCTTTGAAATAATGATAATATATTTAGAATAATTTGATAAATTTAATTTTTGGATGAAATTTATTGTAACACAAGTAAAAAAAGTTATACAGTAGTAAAGGTAGAATGGTTTTACATAGGGGATTATAATAAAATCTATATGGGTAAAAATGACCATTAACATTTTTGATCCACATTTTATAGACATATTTCAAACTTTATTTCTTATTTTATTTAGAATTTTCCATTATCGGATCCATGTTAAATGAAAAAAGAGATTGATGGAATTCTATATTTCAAAAAAAAATTATTATCCTACTTACCTCACTTAGAAATGGACACCACGTATCATCTCTAACTCACACATTAAAATGATTTTCGTTTATTAAATATTATCCCATATAACATCCCAACTTATTTCATTTCATCTTACAAGACTTATTTTTTTACAAAATGTTAACCTAGAAATGATTTCAGTTAAAACCTATGGAGGATACCTAAATAACAGTTATGGTTCATAATTGAGTGTTTTTTTTCTAAAACGATATTCACATCAATCAAATAGGTTTTTAAATCAGTGTTCATATGTACGGCTCTCATAAGCCTCACGAACAAATGTCATTAAATTTTAAATTACCAACACTAATGGATTTAAATAATTATTTATTTATGATATCTATATTATATTAATGTTTTTATTGTGATTCTGTAATTATTATACAACATATACCATCAAACACTCCATATTTTGAAAATACGATAATGAAACTGGTTTGTTTAGTGTACTACCCCCTCGCGAAGTGAGGTAATTCATTCACACTCTTAATGGAATGAGTTAAGAATGTATTTATAAAACATATATAGATACATAATAAATTTTATTATGGGATAATAATATATATAACTTACTTTTCATTCATTAATTTGAAAATGGAAATTGAAATAACGGTCATCTGTATGTATGACCTATAGTCTCCATGAACATTGCATATCATTTTCTATTTATATATATTATAGATTACTATAAATACCTATATACTGAATATAAATTATATTCATATCGTTTTTAATATTCTATAGATTATGTAACTCTGATAAATGATAGGATACCAAAAAAATAAAATTATATTCACAAAGAAATACTGTTATTTCCTAAAACGTGACATTAACAACAAATTGTTATTAAATGGATAATAAAAGTTCATAATAAAATAATATATGGTTTAATATATATTATAAGCTACAATTAATAGATTTATCATTAAATTATACTTATTATGAGTTAGTTTTTAATGAGCATGATAGATGTCATGAATTAAGGTAAGATATTTTCGTATCACCTTTTAATTTGGTCTGAAACATTCCATTTTGACAACCTATTTATTAAATATACTATATAAATTTACAAGGAATTTATTTTATGAATATTATACTTAATATTACCTGAATTTATATATAGATTTTTACTTAATTTTATTGGGGTTTACGGTACTAATGTTATGAAATTAGTAATGTATTCTTGCATAATTATTTCTACATTGAGATGTATGTTATGTGATACACCTATATTTTATAACGAGGTGTCTATAAATCCACATTTAAATTTAATATCATAAATATATTTACCACCATGATATTTTATGTTCCATTTTATTTTACTCCTTTATAGGTCTTATGAATGAAATTTACGAGTGTCATGTTGATTTTATGTTAAAATCACATCGTTTAACAATATTGTTTACGATTATGTTTTTAATGATAAAATATTATGATATATATCTCAGGAAAGAATAATTATTCACTAAAGGATAATCATTACATATTCCAAGATTATTGCAATATTTTTATACTTTTTGACTTATAATAATTGATAAAAGGTTATTTGGAAATATGAATTTTTTTTCTCTTTATTAAGAAATTATTTTTCCTCAAAATCAATGTTTTCTAAAAATGTTTCGAAATTTGATTTATTATAATCCTATAATTTTTACAAAAAATTTAATCAATGAATAACTTCTAAAAAAGGTTTTTAATGGAATATTCATCTTATTTTTCAAAAAAAATATCATTTAGATTATACCAAAAATGTAAAAGAAATCATTTGTTAAACATGTATTTAAAATAAAAGCTTCCCATAATCTTTTTCATAGATGATTCCTTTATATGATTATATATATATATTTAATGTAACACATTTTCAAAAGTACTATGGTCTGAAATGTGTTTTTCCAATTATGAAAAGAAATTTTACACAATAATTATTTTAAATGTGTAATAAAAATAATTTTCCCTCTTATATGATATTATTTGATATTCCCTATACCTTACGGATGAAATGATCCAAGGATACAAAATTTGTTTCCATAAATTTTTTATATTTATGAAACCCCTTTATCATATAAGGGTTATACCATGATACAATTCATATGAAACATTTTTCTTATTCCACTAGTTACACAATAATGAGATCATGAAATTATTATGAGACCAGTCTTTTTTCTATAGGTTTTGGTATGAGGAAATTGTTACAAATCCCACTAAATATCATATGCTTTGATATGTAGGAATTTTTATGATCTTGTGGCACACTGAAATATGTATTTCATTATGGTAGCGGTGGGACCTATATCTGCCACTAATGCATTGGGAAAATATTTATATCTCATGAGATAGATAAGATGGGAAAGGGTAGTGAACCCAGTTTAGTATGGGACATTGTAAAATATGATGGTATTGGGTCTAAACCTGGACTATTTTGATGGTTTTCATATTGAAACCATTACACTATGATATCCATTGTAGTTTAACATGAATAATATGAAAAAGATTTTATATTCTTATGTGTTTGTCAGCAATTCCCTATTGTATGATAATGGTTTTCTCCCATATATCAACTTATTCGACTCTGTCATGATTCAAGCCTTATGAACCACTAATATTTATTCAATTATTCATGATTATGATATTTCGTATAAGGTTATGGTTTTATTATTTTATTGTATTGTTCATATAAAATTATTCTTGTGTTATGTTTATATATATATATCCATTGTTTAACCTTATTGAACATATAAGATCACCCTTTATTATGTTTCATATCCCCAGTTTATAAAGATATAAATTGGGTATGATATGTTTATAATAGGTTTTATCCATGATAATATAAATGGTAGATTATGTCGTGTACCTATGAACTACTTTTATTTGTTTACAAGCTTCCACAGACAATAATCTATAATTTTCCTTAGAGGTGTGTTTATGTAATGTAATTAATATTACCAAAAATAATGTTATACCAAATTATGATAATCATTTGTTTTTTATTTGGTATCCGTGAATATTTTTAGTTAACCATTCAAAATTAGGATGATAAAACCATATTTGGATCCCTAAGGACATGTCTAAGGATATGTTTAATGATAAGTAAACATATAAGAAAACGTTCTAGAACATTGGTAAAGGATATATTGAATGGTTTATAAGAAATATCATCCTTGTATAAACAATAAATGTGTATGTTTTTATATAATAGAGTTTCCTATTGGTAATAACATTGAAAATGGTGCATTGAGAAAGACATGATCTTCACCATGCGCACCAAAGTGGGCCTTAATAAACACATACTATGAAAATCATTGGGGATATGATTTTTAAATTCTATAACTACAAATACACCAGAAAAAAGGATTTAAATATAATAGGAATATGAATATCCTAGGATAAGCCTATGGTGTAATAGATTAAGGAATAATGTTTTATTATTTAGGAATACTAATTTTTTTTGTCATGATAATATAGGTCACCTTTAAGATTATTGTTTCATTAAATATGATTTTTTGTTTTATTTAATGTATGAAACAAGAAGGAACCACATTAATTCTAAGTGAAATGGAAAATTAAATTATTTTAAACCTAGTAATAAAAACATCATATGATCTATTGTGAAAATGTATTCAAAATTCCCACAGAACTCTCTCAATATATTAATCATGTTGGAATTCGTAATGAAAAAAGGAGTGAACAATCACATTTAATCATTTAGGTTGAAATGATTACCTTCCTCCAGTGGAACCAATGAACCACTAGTTTTCAACAAAATTATCATTACCATTGAAAATATATTTTTTTCTCCTTTATTTGGAAAATGAAAAATTCATCATAGATACCTAAATTTTGGGAGGTTAACTGGATCAATGGTGGAATTTTATCATGATAACAATGAATCATGATGAATTTGACTCCATAGATTGTGATTAATTCAAGATAATATTTTTCAATATTTATTATCATGACATTATTCATATGGAAATATTGAATGAGATATCTGGGTTAACAAAAATGGATAGTGATTCTTTTGATAACTATGTGGGAATTTTCACATGTATATTGAGGTGCACATATGGTATTATAATCCAACATAAATGTATGGTCGATCAATTATTTTTTTCAATTAATATAAATTGAGTAAAGTTCATTATTCATAAGATAATTAACTATATATGAAGAAATTTGTTTGATGTTATAAAAAGGAGGACATAGGGGTTGGAGTTATGTATAAAGCTCATTGTTTTTATAGGAAATAGATGATATAGTTTCTATAGAGAATCTAAAATGCATGGAGACAATAAGATAACCTTTATATTATAATAAATGTGTTGAATGAGCTATGGAGAAAAAAAATTTATGTGGAATGAAAATATTTTCTTTGTGGATGTGATGGTCATCATGAAATTTATTATGGATGTGATGTGAAGAGGTAAGATAATAGAAAAATAGAGACGATGATATAATGAATATAGAACCCACACTCCATTGTTTCAAAGGAAATATTATGAGAACTATACTATGTAGGGAAAAAATATAATGTTTGATAAAGATTATTGATATCAAAAACCTCTTATGGTTATTGATGATATAAAATCTATGGGGATAATTATTTCTAATGAGGGGTAAAATATCATTACGGTGAAAGGTGCTCCTACAATCTAGTATAGAATTTCTAATGTCTTATTTATCTCTTCATATATCTCTTTTTTCATATATGAATAAATTTCTATGGGTTTAAATATTTGATAAAACAATTGTATAAATAATTACCACTGAAAACCCATAATGTTAATTTGAACACATCTCATGTCTATGATTACAATCCTATTAATGTTGTTCATATTTTTCATCTTGTTAATAATATCATTCATCTTCTTCTTGAATTTGATGTTATCATGGGCATAGATTGGAAACCTCTACATAAATACCACACCAATTTTCTTGTTTGTGATGTCATATTTCATATTCTAATCCAACCTAGTATTTTCATTAAATGTTCTAATAATTATTAAATTCCTAGGGATAACACATCTATGCTCTGGGTTGTGATTCCCATTATTAATGGGTATTTATCTCAAATGTTTTGCGAGAAACATTATAATAATGATATGACTATTTTTTGTATTTTCTAATTTATTAATTGATGAATTAGGTATTACCCCACCAAAAAGTGATGTTTATTTCTCAATTGAACTCATACATACTGGAATACAAATTCCAAAAAATCCTTTTTGGATGGACCTGACTTAGTTGATTGAATTGAACAAGAAACTCTTTGAAGACCTTGAAAAAGTCTCATTCGACCATGTTTGTCACCTTATGATTATGATTTTTTTTTGTTTAAAATATTTATGGGTAAATTTGACTCTGTATTGATTATTGGGATTTAATCAAGATCATTATTAAGTACAAGTATCCCCTTACCTGTATTGATGACTTGTTTGTTCAATTTTTCATATCTAAATACATTTCTCAGAAAGATCTTCATTTTTTATATCATCATTTGAGTGTGAAGAAGATGTAAAATCACACATCATTCCTTATAATTTATGTACACTATGAATATATTTTGACGACATTATATATTAGTAATTTACCAACAACCTTTATATAAATAATGATTATATTCTTAAGATATTAACTTGATTAGTCAATGGTAGTCATTATAGATGAGATTATTACTTATTCAATGGGAATTTAAGATCATTATGACCACATGAGAATTATAATAAGGACCATAAGGACAAATAAACTGTATAAAAAATATAGAATGTGTGAATTTTGTCTACAAATGGATTGATTTTTGGGTTATATAATCTCAATGGAGCATATATTAGAACATCAATCATAGATGAAGGCTATTAAATGTTGGAGAATAACAACATCCCTGAAATTCATAAAATGTTTTCATGGTTTATCCTGATATTATCGATGGTTTGCGGTGATATTCTATTGAATATCAAATCCTGAGACCACATTGACTTGGAAGGGATCCAATATCATCTAGGCATATGAATGTGGTTATAATTTCTAGGAACTGAAGAGAATTTTATCCAATGTACATGTGTATAGATTACCCCATAGATGAGAGGGGTTTGTTATCAATAATGATTCATTCAAGAAGGGACTCAGAGGTGTTATAATGAATAATTTCATGTTTCTATCATATTCATAATTAGAAGTTAAGAATCATGAGAAAAAATACATGAATCATGATTTCAAGTATGTTACCATAATTTTTTAATCAAAATATATAGGAATTAACTGTATAGAGAAAGGTGTGATTTATGTACCTATTATAAATTATTAAAATAAGTATTCACATTGAATAAATTGAATATGCACAAAGATAATATGGTTTGAGTTGATTAAAAATTATGTTTTTTCAATACAGACCATATAATGACCCATACTTTACAAATAGATATTACATCAACATTGAATAATGATTATTACATAACATAACATAACTCACGCCTGGACCGTATTGGTTTACTATCTTTAGAAACTGGGAAACAAGAGAAACTTGTTCATAAAACATCCACATTTTCTCTAGATTATTTCTTCATAACTAGACTCTTTTTTGGGAATATCCTACTTAATACTCTTCTTCATGTCTTTAGGAAAAGAAACATAAAAAATGGTTAGCTCAAATTCTCTGTAAGGGTAAACAAGTGAAATTTAAATCATATAATAATCATTAGAACATAGCATTTGAAAATATTATACTACATATATAAGACCATAATATCAGGTCATGAGATAAATCATAAAATTGAAATGTAATCTAAAAATTCAAAACAAATGAATTTAAGCGTCGTAGAATACACACATAAGTATATAAAAATAATTTCATATTAGTCAAGGCTCATTGTTGAGACCATCATAGTGTCCAAGTCCGTTATTGAACCATGTTCACTAGTCATTCAAGACCTGTATTTTTGAATAGTTTTACATTTCATGCAATTAATGTATATCTAATAAGATATAACTCAGTACCCACTGGATTAGAGGGGGTTATAAGTCACACCCATCTTATAATTAAACAATTATTTTGTGTTCCATAAAAACATAAAAACAATTAGTATAACATAACACATGAAATAAAATAGGATTCTTAAAAATCATTCAATCATAATTTATATAAAAAAATGACTTTCCTACGTAACACACTATCAAATCATAGTAACAATAGGGTTATAAATATAACCATATTAAAATAGTGCCATCTTATATGGAAAATAATTTTGAGAAAACACTTTAAATTAATTCTTGAGTAAAATATTCTTTCATCTTCAAAAACGTTTTCCTTCCTAAAAATACAAAAAAAAATAGAAGAAATAAATTTATGTTAAAATAACCCTTTAAAAATTTAGGTGAATATTATAGGAAATATATAATTATGAAAGTGTAAAAATCTTTTCATTTCATATAAGTTAAAGAAACATTCTTCATGTAATTTTGTTGGAAAAGTCAAAAAGCACCTCGTACCAAAAATGAAAAAAAGAATCCATTAATACCATTTAAAAAAAAATTAACCACTGGGTAAAATTTTAGGGGAATATAAAGAGTATTTTATAATACATATTTTGGAAACTTGAACGTCGATGATAAATATACCCCAATAAATACTTTCGAATAGACAATCTCTGATAAAAATAAGATTTCAACTGTTATCCCTTACCATTGGTATGATATTATCCATATGTATGTGAAACTCCTATATAATGATTTAAATAATGTTACTGATTTATTATAAAATCATATTAATTTTTTTTATAACATTTATTATCATATTTTTATTTTTTGTTATTAATGTTTCATTATTACTCGTTATTTGTGTTTTAACTACTTTATGTTCTTATGAATGTTTTTTAATATATGCTCTTTGAAAATTTTTATTATATAGTTGTATCTTTTAAATAATGTTATTAGTATAATATATATCATATTAAGTCATTAAATTCATTTATATAGTCATTGTTTAATGATGATCATTTAGAATTAATAACATTTCATTGTGGAGATGGAAGGTCTTATTTATGCATGAGTGCTGATATCATTCCCAAAATTATTGAATTGTATTGAATTGGATGGTGTATGATATTTCAGAATTTTTATTATTTTATAATT
The DNA here is from genome assembly GCA_963277665.1 of Viscum album. Taxonomy (NCBI): domain Eukaryota; kingdom Viridiplantae; phylum Streptophyta; class Magnoliopsida; order Santalales; family Viscaceae; genus Viscum; species Viscum album. Next base: position 1,256,124,383 of record OY728141.1, read on the forward strand.
ATCATATAAAGTTATTATTTCCATCATTATATTAATTCAAGTAATGAGGTGGTGAGAAATAGAATACAACATGTCGTTGAGACAGTAAGCCATACGTACGCATGGGTGGTGATTTTATTTTTTGTAGGATTGATAGAAGGTGAAATATTGTTGTTTTTTATTATAGTAACATATAAACATATGAGTGGTAATTATTTTATTTCTTTATAATTATAAAACTAATTATGTGAAATTAGAAGAAGAAATAACTTTGAATGAATCAGCACAACAGATTATGTCTTCCTTGATGAACATCCTCAAAATCATTTTTTAGAGCACTAGGATTGCTATTTAAAGATGACCAGAACCTATAGAGTGAAAATATGGAAGTTTATAAGAAAAAATGGCAGTGTTTGGCCATTATTTAAGGATCAAATTTAGTTTAATATGTGAGGGAGTAGGTGACCCTTTATAATTGAGGTGAAGGTCACTTTAGGAAACTCCATAAATAATAATTTATAATTAAAATAAAAACCTAGAAAAAGACCATAAAATGTACCAATTTAAAATATGTTATGATATATTGTTTTCAAATCAGTATCAAATTAATTTTTGACAAGTTATTTTTCTGATTTTAACCATATCTTTTTTTGACACCTAGTTATTCTATTAAATTTTAAATGTGGTAATAAATTTATAAATATTTAATTTATATAAATTTTCTCATATATGGGGTTTATTGAAAATAAATTGATATTTTATGGAATTTAAGATCTTATAAATATAATTTTTTTAAAAATATTTTTTTATATATAATTAATAAATTGTAATTTTCAAAAAATATCAAATGTTTCATTTTTAAAACTATTCATTTATTTGACTTTAAAAAAATACACTGAAGTGCACTGTGTTGCATTTGTTGTCAATGAGGCATGAAGTTGTCTTGGAATGAATGGAAGTCAAGGAATGTGACGATGTGAATGACAATGGTTGTGATGGTGTTGGTGATGAATGGAGAATGGCCATGGTACTAAGATGCGTGTCACTTAGGAGATTCACTAAGTGGCATAGGAGATGTGGTTGAAACATTCTCTAGTAAAATCAGACGATTGATGAGCTTATCTTTAAGTTCAAAGAACTTGTATCCTGATGATACAATGTCACAACATTGATTGAAGACCATTCATTGTCTTCACAATGCATGAGGAGTTGAAAGGAGTTCCATCCACAACTACTAAGTGTATGATGTGCATTAAAGAAGTCCATGCACTAACTCTTAGTTCATGTGAATGTGAAGAAGATCCAATTGATCTCTGATTTGATCAATGAAGCTCATTGGAGATTTGCTGTGATTCAAGAGCTCAGTTGATGAAGAACCTTCAAGAATTTCCATTCCTAAGTGATAAATAAAAGTTGAGGATGAATGGAGGAATTCTTAAGAAGAAGAAGAAAAATGTAGAAGAAGAATGGCTTAGAGGAAGATGGCTTGGCATTTAGAATGGGCATTTTTCATATGGAGTACTTTGTTTTTGACAAAGTAACATTCTGTCCCTTTGCCAAAAATATGGCCAGCCAAGGCACCTTGAGGGTTCAACCCCAAGACATGGGCGCTAGGGCACCACGCCCATGGGGGAACCCGTGGGGCGAGCCAGGGCGGCAGGGCGCACCCAAGACACTGCATGAGCGTCTGGGGCACGCCCGGAGGAGCGCGGTAGGGGCGCATGAGCGCACTCGCGAGTGTCAAGCAGTGCATGGTGGGCGCTAGAGCGCGCCCGCAGGAGGCGTGAGTGGGCGCAGAGCGCGCACGCAGGAGAACACGGTGCGGGGCGGCACCGTGGAGGAGGAAGTTCAATTAAGCTGAGGTTGGCACGCGGTGTTTGATAAACCGCGGAAATTCCGCAAGGTGATTCGATGTGGGACAAAACATTTCGCCGCGGATCAGATCTGAGCCGTCCGTCTCATCGCGCGCTCGATCTCCGCCGCTCATCGCATCGCGCCGCTCCCGTTCAGATCCAGGCCGTCCGATGTGTTTCATTCGCCCGATCCAACGGCTCCCGGTCCATCTCCTACCTCGAGCTCGAACGAAGCCACCCGCATGCCTCCGTCGAACCAGGAGCAACCCGACGACGGCTTTTGAGCTCCCGGCCACCTCTGAGCAAACCGAGACCTCCATGGTGATCGTCTGGCCTCTATGAACACATTCATGTATAAATATGAGTTTCCATGCGATGAGAAGAAGAATTCGAGATTTGACCGAAGGAAAACCGTAGGTGCCGAGGCCATGTGGTGTTCGTGCTTTGCATGCATGGGCCTAAACAGAGGCATGCACACATTCCATGCACGTAGAGGTGAAAGAAAAGGAGGAAAATAAAAAGAAGAGGGAACCCGCGTGAAACAGATGAGAAACGAGATTTGAAAAAAATCTTTAATGAACCGAAATCTTCAGGGTTTCGAAAGATATCTCACGCGGATTACAGAGGCTTCTACTGCCTATAAAAAGAGAGGCTGAACTCTCGTTTTTGCTTGCTGATCCTTTGTTGAAGATCTGGAGTCCCATGAAGCTCTCTGCCTCGCGAAGAAAGAAGCCCCGCGCACACTTGCGCGGCTGAAGTTCCAGAGCCACCCGAGGCTCTGAAGGAGGTCCCTGCCCGCGTACTCGTGCGGCAGAAGGAACCCTCACTACCCGCAAACTTGCGCGGCAGGAGGAGCCTGCGCGGCCCTTGTGGCCTTGTTCCCTTGCGCGGCCAAGGTGCCTTGCACCTTTGAGGAACTTGCACGATCAAAGTGAGACGCCTTGCACCCGAGGAGGTTTCACTTGTGCGGCCTAGTGATCCTTGTGCCTTGGACTTGCGCGGTTGAAGACAGTGAGGCCGCACCACCTTTCACGCCTTAAAGTGAACAAGAAAAGGGTCGTGGCAGTGTGTGTGCATAAGTGGAGAAGGACACATTCGGGTGTGTGTGCAAGAAGAGAAGGAAGGCCGTAGCCAAGTGGGAAGACAAGAGGGCCTTAGAACCCAAGTGTGTGCATAAGCACCAAGTGAAGACCACACATTTTGTGTGTATGAAAAGTGAAGGAATAAGGCCAAAGACGTACCTTAGTGGTGTGTGTTCAAAGGAATAAAAAGCCCGAACCTAGTGTGTGTGCACTAAGTGAAGTGAACACACTTAGAAGAAGGAAGAAAGAGGAGACCCTCACACTAAAGTATAACACACATTCAAGTGTGTAAGAAAATTGAATAAAGTGTGTGAAGAAGTGAGAAGCTGGTGTGTGCATAAAAGATACTACACCCTTTGTGGGTTTATTGCACCGAGAAGAAGAAGGGGAGTGCATGCTTACATGCATGAACGTGCACACGTGAACAAGTCTGAATCTGCTTGTGTGCATTTGAGGAGACCAAGACGAGAGGATCTTGAAGAATTTGAGAAGGACATGCAGTCAGTGCATGAAGATGCAGAGTTGCCATGCACTCAGTGCATGAAGTTGAAGTGAACTGAGACTGGACCAGACTGAAGTTAAAGATATCAGTTGTCTGAGTATTCAGTAGTTGGAGAGAGGCCGGGTCATCCTTAGAAGAAGGTGATAAAGCCCGAGCAAGATGAGAAGACCTGTTCACTACAAGTGAGTAGAGGTACAGAGCAAGGCCAGCAGTCTTTATCCCAGACTGCTGAAGATACTTGAAGAAGCTTAAAGAGAAGAAGAGCTACTCGTGTGACTCGAGGAGCCAGGAGAAGACCCTGTGGGACTCAGGGAGATGAAGTCTTCAGTGGGATTCTGGAGCAGGCCAGTGGGACTCTGGTAACACTGTGTGAAGCAGTATAAAGACCCTCCTGTGGGACTCAGGAGAGATACGGTGGGAAGCTGTATCGACCATTGTAATACTAACAGATTATAATGGGAGAATCCATGCTGGGAGAGAATGGCAAGGACGTAGGCCTTTGGTGCCGAACCTTGAAAATCCTTGTGTCCAGTGCCTTTACATTTACTGCATCATTCGAGGAAAGGTGAGAGATACAAGAAGACTTGATCGAGGCATTAACCAGCCATAGAGGTTTAATTGATTAAGAATCAATTAGTAAAAAGTTTTAAGGGATCACTGATTCACCCCCTCCCCCTCTCAGTGATTCACACTGATCTGGGCACTTCATACACAATTAAGATAAAATCGAAAAGAAATATTTACTACACTCCTAACATGTTATAGTGAACTATAAAATGTTTTTAATGCATTAATTAGCTCATATGATAATTATTTTATATTTTTTAAAACCATTTAGTTTATATTTCTATTAATAAAATAATTGTTACATTACTAATGTGTCATCATAAAGTGCAATTATTTAACCTCTAAAAATTAAAAATAAATTTCAATCATGTATGTAATTCCTTTAGATTTCAGAAGACTACATATTTTAGATATTATCTCCTATTTGTCTATATATAAAAATTATTATAATTATATAAAAGTATAATATGACATTTTTCCACATTCATTAGTTTTTTTACATTCATGTCATATTCAAAGTTATGTTGACATAAAGTGATTAAATTTATAAATATAGATGCAAATGGATGAAATAAGTCATCCAATTGGGTTTTCACAGTTGTTATATGAATTTAATAATAATAATTTCTCCTTCAATTTCCATATTTAACGTTAACCATCGTAAAAAAAATTATTACCAAAGTTACTATTCAGAATGTACAAAAATAAAAGTAGCCTATAACATAATTTGGAACTAAAAATTTTAAATACAGGTTCCATTTTATAAAATTCAAAAAAAAAAATTGGTATTTTATTTATATTCACTCCCATTGTCGGAATGAGAGAATAATGGTTTTTTAAGCTAAAACATTGAAAAAGATTGACATGATTTTTTATATGAAATTAATGTCTAATTATTTCCAATAACCTAAATTATATTAAATGTCAAACATATATTATATTTATAATTGAAACCATTCAATAATATAATTTAACCCTATAAATTATGTCAATGAAAAATAAATTATATTTAATTAAAATTTAGTGAATTTTTACAATTAATCAACACATAAAAGTTTTCAGAAAAATATTGGAATGTCATTAAAAGTAATTTTTTATATCTTCAATCAAAATAAAATGTTTTTTTGAAATATAAAAATTATTAATGATTCAAAATATTAATTATAAAGGGGTTTCCCATTCAAAGGTGTAAAATTAAACATTAAAAAATATGTTTTATATATCAAAATGGTTTTTATTCATATAATATGATTAAAATATCCATTGGATGAATATCAAAAATATTTTTAAAAAAATATATGACATATTTATCTAATTAATTTCATCACAAAATTTAATTCACTCAAAAAAAAATATCTAATTTATATCCTTCATTAATAATTGATATCCAATGAATTCATTATGAAATTTCATAAGATAGTTATAATTATACCCTCTAACCTAATGTTTAGGCTATAGCAATAATTTTATACTAAGGGAATCTTGTGGTTGGTTTAAATACATGATTGCGTGAAATTAATGATACTGAAGAATAATAATTATTTAAAGAAAATATTTGACAAAAAACATCTTGGTGTTACATTCTACACCCCTTTAAAATGAATCTTAGCCTCAAAAATTAGACACATAGAAATATAAATATGAGGATACATCTAATTTTTAAATATCCTTAAGGTTTCAAGTAGCTTATTCAATTTGGTGGGTCCACCATAAATCATTAATCAAGTGAGTGTTCTTGTTTCTTTAGAAATTTTCTTCTATGATCTAGAATCTTCATCTGTTGTTCTTAATAATAAATATTGTGCTCTAGTGGTACGATTTCTCATCATAGATCATGGAATGGATTCGGTATTTAATTTATCAGGAGAGAAACATGGAACACATTATGAACTTGGGAGATAATCAGTGGAGGATCTAATCGGTACTCTACGTTCCCAACATGATCAAGAATTTCAAAACAACTGATATAACTAGGGCTCAACTTGACCTTATTTCCAAATCTCATTAGTCTCTTCCCGGGAGATATTCATAGAAACATAATATCATATACATTAATCTATATGTCTTTTATTCGGTTTTTAGCTTAACTTTTCTAGAGAATTTGATCTTCTCATATGTGTTGTTGGATAGATCTGACTATTTTTGTTATTTCAACAAATATCATGTCATAATAGCTTACATTCAAAGACATAATCCTAGAAAGTTGGAGTTCATCACTTCATTCTGAAGAGTTCATCATAAGGAGACATATAAATACTAGAGTGAATTCTATTATTGTAATAAAATTACACCAATGGTAGGTGTTGTTCCCAACCACATATGAAATACACAAAGAATTCTCTCTACAAGTCTTCCAGATGATGAATTTTCCTCTCAGACTTACCATATGGCTGTGGATAAAAAGAATTGTTAAAACATAACATTGTATCTAGAGAATGATAAATCATTTTCTATAACAAAATGGAAAACCTCAGAACACGATCATAGATTATGGGATGTGGTACTCCATAAAATCTTACCACATCTTTTACATATATCAAGGAATTCTGATCAAGAGTGAAATCATATCTAATATAACTAATGTCACGACCCTCTCCCACCAAGGATGCCCCTCTTGAGTTGAAAATGGTGAAAGGGAGATAATGATCCCCGAGTGCCACCTCCAGTAGGCCCCGGAGTGGCGACTAGCACCAAGGGTATGAGTTTTCACAATTATGGGTGGCATTACCCTTTTTATTAATTATGATCGGGAAATAAGATGAGTCAAACACCAAAATAAAAGGGAAAAAGTAAATGAGAATAAACCCAAAACCAAGACCGTATGCATGTTTTATACAATACTGAAACAAAAGTAAAAGTATAAGAAAATCTCCAAAGCATGATACCAAGAAAGGAAAGCAAAAAACGGAAACCAGCAAAACTATGACGCCCAACTAGCAAGGTCTCGCACAGTCCCTGATGTCCTCCTGAAAACCTTAATGTAAACGTAGGGTGATCATACATGTATACTTAGTAAGGAAACCTAAATCTCTCGTGCATAGGTGGGGAGACATCCTAATGCCCCGTGAAAAAATAGAAGGAACCAAATCCCATCAAGGAATCTATCCACCAAACCTTACAAGACACACTAACCAAATATCACAAGTCAATAGAGTAGTATAGTAATATTATAAATGTCTGGGTACCCCACACCACCTTCCCACTGAATACTTCTCATTCCTTTATGACTAATGCTTTTAAGCTTCCCCTTCTTCTTGATCTAGTGCCACAACCTAGCCATACGAATCTCATAGAATCCTGTCGGCACACAATCCTTGTCTATAACCACATCTCATCCCTCATTCTGCCGACACTCAATCCTCGGCCATGAACACATCTCATCTCAAAGACACCTAGTAACCACATCGCATCTTGTCCCGAATACTCTTGGGAAACATCTGTCGTAACCTACCCGAAGGATCTTGGGCTATAGAACCTGGAGGAGGGAGCACATTGAAGAATAGTAACCAGCCATCCTTTGGATGTTTGGAAATCTCACCCCACGTCCCGCGGGTGTTCGGAATTTGGTGCTTACCATGGGTGGGGTGTGTAAAGAAACATAAAATGTATAGATTTATATAATTATATCAACCACACAGCCCATCCTAAGGCTTTTACATAAAATACCTGAGCACATGCCTCGACACTGCTACCACGAAAGTATGCACACAAAGAACATCCCCAAACCACATTATGCTTTTCATGTTTCAACAATTTTAGTTTATCAGTCCCATAATAACCGAGAAACAAACAACAACAAAACTAGATCAAATGTTCGTAAAACATATCCCTGCCTACCAGAAATAAGGCTAGGGAAAACACAAGCAACCCAAAACCATTTTCTTTTATCAGCCAATCATTTCCATTAATTTTCTGTATTTAATCAACGACCATGCCACACAGTTCATTAGTTAACACTTCCAATTTTATTCATATTCAAAACCCATCCCTACAGCCCTGCTTCCAACCACCACAACCACAAACACCTTAGAAACAAATCCCATACCGTGTCATTATCCCTTCAATACCATTCACTGCAGCTCCACTGCCCGTCACAACCATATGATACACGCCAACCCAAAACCAAGCCAACCATAGCCCTGCTTCTCACCCATTCCACAACTACCCATGAAACACCCCTTCACATAATGAACCCCCAACCATCACCCACAAAATTCATTCTTTAATTTAATTTAATCTGGGTGATCATACAAGGGTTCTGGGTATTCATTTAACCATCAAAGTTTACATTATTAACCAATTTCCACTTTCTATGAATTCCATACATGAAACAAACCAGAAAAACATGGAAGCATCTAATGGCGCAAGAAATGGCCCCCAATGACCTTGATTTTCAGTAGGCATAAGCCCATTCAATTCACAAGATAATAAAAGGAGAAGAATTTATGGAAATAATACAGCAATACCAATAAAAATATCCCCAAACCCATTCTTTAACAAGTTACTATCTTTATTTAATGTTTCAACCGTATCTCATAAAACAAGAGGATACCCACCCCGCATGACGTACAAAAGTGAGAGAGAGACGAAGGTAAGATCCCTACCTCAATGGTTTTTGACGAAACCACGACGGTCAAAGAACGCTCAAGAAATCGGGTCGATTCCCCACGAATCCTCTTTAGATATCCTCTGCTAACACAACCCTGACCAAAGATCAACATATTAGACATCCACACACATAGAGATACCCATAACGAGCATAGATCTATGAAACCGAGAGAAGAGTAGGAGGAGATTTAAGTAGATCTAGGTAATCAAAAAAGAATGATCACATACATCAAGAAACCGACATTGATTCACTAAGAAAAGCCTCTCGATCACCTCCAAAACGCCTAGGATAGGTTCTTCTACCTTCTAGGAAGGGTAATCCAGAGTTATGGATGCTTAGGGGCTTAAATGAACCATTTAGAGGAAAAAGAGTTCAGATCCACAATATTAGGATCTAACTTTATGTGCTCGCACAGTTTAACAAACTGTGCGCTAACCGTGCATTAGCATCTGCCTTTCAAAACACTCCTTACATGGTTAGTACACATGGTTAGCCAAACCGTGCGCTAACCTTTTGTTAGCCACTACTTCCAACACCAACCTTTCTTGGTTTGGATGCATGGTTTAGCCAAACCGTGCGCCAACCGTGTGAAAGCTATCTCCCTTTAGCTTTCTGTAAAAGTCCACCCAAACACACCCCCAAGTCACCTTGACCTCCTGGAACACCTCCAGCACCACATTTCACCAAGGAATGGACTGAAGAGGTTTATTCCATTATATCAGATACCTCTCAAAACATTCTCGTCCTCAAGAATCCAAAAACCCACCTAAAGAAAGGATTGGGGTCCGAATAACTCCCCCTCGAAAGATACCTCTCAGGGGAAAACCTCCTTTTTACAAAGGAGCACCCCCTTCTCTATCTATCTCCTAAAAAATCACAATCATACCACTCCTCTCCCCCATTAAACCAAGAAAAACAAAAGACCAAACTATTCGGTCAAGTGGTTGAGGGGTTTCCCTTCCTCCATGTTCAGATACTATCCACTTTGGGCGGCACTGACTCACCCGCACGTGGTTAGGAACATCCACATTAATGCATCATAACTAGGGATCATGTCCTCCCCTCCCCATATCTCAGGACACTTCACACACATCCAGAGAAAATAAAAACTGCACATTCCATAATTAGTAATGTAAATCATTACATCAACCAAGTACAAACAAAAGAGAACAAAACATAAAACAACTCGGGGTACTGGGCGCACATCTGCGTCTCTTCTTCCAAGGTACATTCCTCAAGCCCATCATGTCTCCACAAAAAATGAACCAAAGGAATGGTTTGTCCACAAAGAACCTTCTCTTCACGACCTTCGATAATCACTGGTCTCTCCACGAATGTTACATCATCCCCGATATCTAGATCTCCCCCGTCAAGGACATGTGAATCATCGTGCAGATACTGATAGAGTTGGGACACATGGAAGACATCATGCATCCTTTGTAGTAGTGGTGGAAATGCCAAATGATAATCCACCTCGCTGACCCACTGCAGCACCTCGAATGGTCCGACAAACCTGGGGGAATGTTTACTCCCTCTGCCAAACCTCTATTGCCCAAGCACGGGGGAGACCTTCAAGAATACGTTGTCCCTACCTCGAACTCCAAGGGTCCTCTCCTATTATCGGTTTTGACTTATGCCGGTCCATATCTTCCTTCATCCTCTCTTGTATAAGATGAACCTTCTCCTCCATGCTCGGCACCACCTCCGGGCCAAGAACACCTAATTCTCCAACCTCTATCCTGCTTACGGGCGAGTGGCACAACCACCCGTAGAAATCTACAAAAGGAGCCATGCCAATGGTAGAGTTATTGATGTTGTTGTAATAGAAATATATCAGAGGCATGTGTTGTACCCATGATCCTCCATGGTCCAAAACACATGATCATAGCATATCTTCTAATGTTTGGATGGTGCGCTCTATCTACCCATCTTTATGGGGGTGGAAAGCAGTGCTAAGGCGTAGCTATGTGCCAAAAACATGATGCAATCCTCTCCAGAATCGTGAGGTAAACCATTCATCCCGATCCAAGACTATGGACCTTGGAACTCCATGAAACTGCACCACCTAATCCACATACCTTCATGATAAGGCATCCACTGCACCCGACTCCTTGATTTCCAAGAAGTGAGCTGATTTCGTCAACTAGTCCACCACAACCCAGATGGAGTCGTAGCCCCCTTGAACCTTGGGTATCCCTGTGACTAAATCCATCAAGTTGTAGTCCCACTTCCTCTCGGGGAAATATAAAGATTGCAACAAACCACCCAGAACACTGTGGTCAACCTTCACCTACAGACACACTAGGCACATGGCATCAAACTCTGCCCCTGCCCGCTTTACCCTAGGCCACCAAAACTGTCTCCTCAAACCCTGGTACATCTTTAAAACATCCAGGTGTACTGCTTGGGGTGATTAATGTAACTCACCAAGAACCCTCTCGCGCATCATCTCTGGAAAAAACATATTCCCTCGCAAAAGCATCTGATTCTGACCATCCTATGTCCAACCTTCTGAGGCATCGCCTTGGGAAACCCGTTCACGCATCACTTCACATTCTGAGTCTCCCCACTGGGACTCCTCCACCTGCCGTAGTAGAGAAGACTACACTTTCATCTGATACAGGAAACCTCTACCACCATCCATCTTTACATCTAGGTGGAGGGTATCCAACTCCTCCTTTGACTTCCAAGCATATGCATCCTCTCAAACCACATCCTTCTACGACTTCCAACTCATGGAATCAGCCACCACATTCCCTTTTCCTAAGGGGTATGAAATTTTGAAGTTGTAGTCCTGAAGGAACTCCATCCACATTTTCTGTCGTAAGTTCAAATCCTACTGGAATAATATATGATTCATGATTTTGTGATCTGTGAAGACCACAAAGCGCTCCCTGAAGAGGTAATGCCGCCACAACATTAGCGCGAAACCAACCGCTGCATGCTCCAGATCGTGGGTGGCATAATTATGTTTATGAGGACTTAACTGCCTAGATCCAAAAGAGATAACCCCTTTTTCACTGCATCAACACACAACTGAGACCTTGCCCTGAAGCATCAGAGAACACCTCATACGCTTCCCATTCTTCTGGAAATCTCAGCCCTGGTGCACTACCCAACTTCTCCATCAGTTAACTAAAGAATGGCTCGCACTACTCATCACAAAAGAAAGCTCGATCATTCTTTGTCAAGGCAGTCAATGGTGCTGCAACTCAAGAGAAGTTGGGTACGGACCACCGGTAGTAACCTTCTAGTCCTAGGAAAAATCAAAACTCTTCCACGTTCTTGGTTGCTACCCATGAAACAACCGCATCGACCGTCGATGGGTCCACCGTTATTCCCTGCTCAGACAACATGTTCCCAAGGATGTGCACTTCTCGCATCCAGATAATGCACATGGAAAATTTCCAATAGATTTTTTGTTGTCAGAGGACCTCTAAATGTTTTCTCAGGTGCTCAGCATGATCCTCCTCTAATCTTGAGTAGATCAAAATGTTGTCAATAAACACGACTACGAACCGATCCAGGTATTTCCAGAAGACGGATTTCATGAGTCCCATGAACACAGCTGGTGCATTTGTAACACTGAATGACATAACTACAAACTAAATGTTCCCATACCTACATCTGAAGGAATTCTTCAAGATGTCTCCCTTCTTCCCCCTCAACTGGTGATATCCAGACCGCAGATTGATCTTAGAGAATTAACCTGCTCCCATCAGCTGGAAAAAGAGATCATCTATCCTCGGGAGGGGTTAACAGTTCTTGACCATTACCTAATTTAGTCTCTGGTAGTCTATGCATAGCCTGAGACCACCATCTACCTTATTTGTGAACATGACAAGAGCACCCCAAGGTGGCGCACTTGGTCGAACAAAACCCTTCTTCCTCTGATCATCAATCTGAATCTGAAACTCTTGCAACTCAAAAGGTTCCATCTGGTAGGGAACCATGAAATTTGGATGGGCACCTGGTTACAAGTCTATCCCGAACTCCACATCAAGTCGAGGGGGTAGGGTCCCCACCTCTTTAGGGAATACGTCCATAAACACAACAATGATCCCCAGTACATCAACTATTTCTGTATTCACCAACTCCACTGATTGTTTAGATAACAAGGAAAGGAGAGGCTCCACTTTCAGGTTACCTTCCTGGTAACCCTGCTCGCCGATGAAAGTCACACATCGGCCGCCCGAGTTTGAAAACACAACCCTTCTTCGAAAACAATCAATGACGTCACACACTATGAACAGCCAGTCGATGCCTAGAATGACATCATGTGACTTCATTTGCAGTAAAAGAAGATCTCCACTGGATTGGTGTGGCGCCAAAATCAACCTACATCCCCGGAAAACACGTGACAAGCTGGTCTGACCTCCGACTGGCGTACTCAAAACTAGGGTTATAGATAGTCTCTCTATGTCTAGGCCCAAGGCACGGGCTAGACTGGGTGCAAAAAAGGAGTGCAAAGCTCCTGAATAAAACAATGCATAAGCAAGGGTACTAAACAAGTTGATCTTACCTCGAATGACTTCTAGATCTGCTGGAACTACTGCCTCTGTGTCGTGAATCATCCCATGCCTAGTTCCTCTACCAATCGGCTGTCGGCCTCCTCCCCAACCATGCCCTGGTCGAGGTCCATGAGGAGTGCCATGAGGTTGGACTCCTCCTGAAATTTTTTCCCTCGGAGGAACGGGAGCGTGCTGCCCCTGCTAGAAGGGCCTTGCTGGAAACTACTGTGGCTGAGGCGGGTGTTGTATTGGTCCTCCTCCACTGTATTGTACTCGGTCTGGGAACTAGTTCTAAAGGTGCCCACGACTGCCACAGATGAAACACCTCGGTCCCGAGCTTGAAGGAAAAGGGTGAGGACCGGGAGATCTGAACTGAAACTGCTGAGCCCTGCTCCCTACTGGTCGAAACCTAGAGGGCCCTGATGTTGGAGGCCTGCTGCTGACGGCTTTCCCCTTTGACGACCCCAACTAGAATCCTTCTCACGACAGACCTCCCAGTGTGTGCATCCTTTCCACCACATCATCCTTCTTCTTGACCTCCAAGTATGTCGATAGGGTGAAGGGAGTAACAACATACTAGAGAAAAGGCCAAACTGCCTCCTCCTAGTGTGTGCATTCTTTCTAGTTATTATTATGTATAATTTATCTTTTACATATAAAATCAATAAAATACATTTATTTTTTAAAAAATTATACAAAATGTTACATATTATATATCAGTAAAAAAATTCTTTTTAAAAAAGCATTATCAAATAATAAAAAACATTTTTTTAAATTGATATAAAATAATAAAATGTTAATGACATTATTGAACAAAAATAATAAATCATTCATTGAAAATATACGATATTGTATTTTCCCCCTTAAAAATGTTCTTTTTTAAACTGTTGATAAAAACATATGAAACTAAAATGTTCAATTCAAGGTATTATATTTTACAAAAACCTAATAAGTACATATGATATTATAATTTTATAGTTTATAAAATTTTATAATAGTCATCATGAGAAAACTTTTATAAATATATTTCTATATACCAAAATATTTGGAATTAAAATTCCATAAACTAACCACACAATGATTAAATACTAATAGAGATGCTACAGAACCACACTACCAAAAATGGAGCTAAAAAGAAATATGTATAAATTGGTCATAACATTTAAAATAAACACTAAAGATAAAATGTACTATGTATTTGGGAAATATTCTCATTTATATCTAAACCCATGGTACAATAAACAATCCTTCCAAAAATATTCTCTAAATTTTTTAATTCTAAAAACCTATAAATTTAATTTAAAACAAAAGCGAAAAGGGTAAAATGAAATGATGTTCCATAAATGCGAGTTTGGGAAAAAATCAAGATTATCATGAGGAAAAAACCTATGGTTTAACATAGTTATCAATATAATGTAAAGAGATAATAACCTAAAATAGTCATATTATATGATCACATGTTGGAAAATGATTATATAATAATGGTATTATATAAATGTGATAAACATATATAATTTAAAATAATAATTATTATATGAGTTTTACCACAAAGACAACAGAATAAAATGTTAATCTAAACCGCAAATACATCCTCAAAAAGTGTTCATTGGTTAAATTATCTCACAACATACATGGTATATCATAATATATAAACATTACCCATTGAATTAGAGTGTTATCTGGGTGAAAAAATCACTTTATTAACATGTATTGACATATGTGCAACACATTAGGAAAAAGTAAATATTTCTATAAATAATAATAACCTAAAACCATAGAAAATTAATGGCAATATAATGAGAGTAAACATGTCATTGTTAAATACATTTCAATAAAAATAATGAAAAATTAGGAGTATACACCATATAGAATATACTGTATAAATTTTTTTCCCAATATTAAAATTAAATTAATGAATACGTTTCGTGGTGAGCATTCACCAATTTGAAAAAAAAATTGAAGGGTATCTACAAGGGAAATGTAATTGAATAAATGTTATACAAAACCGATGATAAGTAATGACAAACCATGTGATGGATTATTATCTATAGAGAATTCATTTCCACGACAACTTGTGTTAATAAGAACATTGAAAAATTTGAGAAACGTACAATACATTTTCATTATGGAGTGTGATATAAATCAATATCACCTATTAATAAATTTCTGGGAAATTACCCTTTTAAATTGATAAATGTGGTTATCTATGTGAATGTCCATCACTAATAATTAGAAACTAAAAGATATAAACAATACTATAGGATGTATCCCATTCAAATTAATGTCATAATGCAGTAGTGGATTGTAATTTAATACCTTAAGGATATCAATTTTTTCTAAAACTATATCCATATATTCTAATCCTTCATTATTGATTATAAATGCTTGTCAATTATCCATAGAATATCCATATAGAGTGTCATATCATGTGGATATTCATGCCTCTTTTTCCTGAACGTGGTGATGATAATTTTATAACAAAATTATAACTTTTTAATGTTATTATACCAAGGTACATTTATTAATGAGACTGCATCCAATTTTTTATTTCCAGATATGGTTGTCTTCTCAAGGAATAAAACACACCATTTTATTTAGAATTTTTTTTATGGATTTGTGGATACCTATTTTCTTTTGGAATTATAATGTCCTAAAATGGATTTATAATGAGTTTAAATGGTGATATATATTAAAAAATACATAAATTTATAAAAAAGAAACATAACAACATTTCCCATTGAAATTATATGTAATTTAAAAGGAACACAAATGTATTTAGAATATAGGGGGAAGGAACCCATATTTTGGTATTGCAAGGGATTGTATAAATTATATATGGATAAGGAATAAATAAGCTCATATTTTTCAAAAATAAAATATAATTATATTAAATATAAAGTGTTATAGAATATGAAAAGTTATTAAAATTAAAATATATAACAAATGATTGGAAATATAATATGAAAAAACAGGATAGGGGGAACATAAAATTCTATTGAGTTTCTTAAAATAGTGAATACCCATAAAACCAATACAATATTAAATATTAAATATATAGAATTATAAGATATGTTTTAATAGATATATGATAAGATAAATGAAAATTTTGGTATAAGAAAATGCGAATAATGGTTGGTATTAATCCATGTGGTGGAGGTGTTTAGGGTTAATATCGTAATTCTATTTTATTAAGGCTAACCTCATTTGGGTGGAATTAATTTAAACATTCTTGGTTTGTGATAAATGTGTAAAAGGATGGTTGGGGGCATGAAATACCTCAACTAATAATTTAAATCAATGATTTTTTTTGTAATTTAATGTCATTAAATTTTAATTTTAACCATTTACTATATTTTACTATTACCCTGGTAACACACCATTTACGTTAGTAACATATTTCTGTGCCTGAAATTTAAATATACCTTATTTCCAATTTTTTATTTTTTAATATAAAATATGAAATAAATTTTATTTAATTTAATTTTAAAATATAAAAAAGTAAGCATATAGCATGAAAATATAATTTTTGAACAATGCAATATTTGTTTCAAAAAATAAAAAATTGGTGCTAAATTAAAATAATATATTAAATTCATTATCATAATCACTAAATTATATTTTAATCAATAAATACTTTTCATATATTTCACGTAATAATCCAAAAATAATTATTTCATAAATGTTAGAAATTTTAATAAGAATGTTATTTTTTAGTTTAAGAAATCCTAAAAATGATTTATTTCGGGTCAAATTTAATTTATAGAATTTAGAAATGATTCATTAAAATATTATATTATAACAATTGGAATGTAATTAATTTTTAAAAAATACAATTTATTTTCCTCTATGTAATTAAATTCATCTATATAGTTTTAAATTTTTTATTATATGATATGTAATTAATGATGTACATATCCCAATATATACATTTAAATAAATTACTAGCATGATTAAGTTAAATTGAAATATCAAATCCAATATCAATATTTGTGTTTTACTATGAATATTTTTTTACACTTTATCAAAATTATATATCAATGGCCATATACTTTTAAAAAATACACTACGAAAAGTTTATAAAAATCCTATTGATAAAATATTTAAAATCTTAATCATGTTGTCGAATAGAAATAATAAATATTTCATTTGAATCCTAATATGGTACACTAAAAATATCATCTGAATATCTAATACAAATCTTATTTTCTTCCACGACTCCCTAGAATCCTTTACTGTCTAAGCTTGAGATTTCATACTCAATGAATTAGCTAAGAAATTTTCCTTCCATGTAATATAAATAATTCCAAAATCAAAAATTATATAGATAATTCACCCATATTACCTATATCAAATTATGATCACAATGGTTGAATATGTATCTTAAAATATTATGATCTGATTACATTAAAAACATACTAAAAAAATTAATATCTTAAACTCTTCATATCATGACATGTTATTGATAAATTCAATTCATTGGTATGATAATTCTATTCAATGTTACTCATCATCCTAGAACTATAAACTATTAATTTTACTTCATTCACAAATATAAATCTTTCCCATATCCTAATGAATTATTAAAAAACACATTTCCAACTCCTAGCTCTACATTATCCAATACATGGAATGAATATAAACACATATTTATCTCCTAAAAATCCTCCTAGAACTTTTTATTCCTCTATAAATTTTCACTAATCTAATTAAAAGACATCATGGGTGAATAAAAAAAATTCTTATTTTACAAAACATATAAAGTATCTAGTGATGCGTAAGAATTTTCACAACTCAAACACTTGACATTGATTCTCCTAAGACACCACATACATAAACATCATATGGTTAAAAAATCATTCTCAATATAAAAGTACCTTCAACAATGTATTATCATAATGAATCTATAAATAGAACATAGAAAACTTTTAATACAACTAATACTCAACCAATTTATCACAATAAATTTATCAATGTTTCCCATGATCCTCCACATATATCGAATAACCATGAATTTCATCATTAAACACCACCATAGAAGAGTCCATGTTCTAATGAAAAGTCGTATTAATTAAATCCATAAAGATAGTAGGTTCCTTGGTAGAATCCAAATTTAATTTAAATTATCTAATAATAGATTATATATAATCAAATTTGACCTTTATAATATCATATAATCTCAAAAAAAATTGCTGATAATATAACCAGATATCATTTTTGGAGAACCAAAAAGCCCCTTTTATCTATTCAATTAAATTAAAATTTCATGTAAAACAATTAATACTCAATATTTTCACATTTTTAAACAGTTAGTATACTTTAAATAACTACAAGATAGCATTTTTTATTATAAAAACTAATATGGGACTATTGAAAGTAAAAAACATGGTAAACATTACCCATTCCTTTAAAAATTATCCAACTACACCTTCTACTTATTCAACACTACTAGAATATGAAGATAATGGGAAAGAAAAAAAGGAGTCAACTCAAGCTTGTATTAAATGTATTTCATAACATTAATCATGCACTAAATCTAAAAAAATTCCTTTGGAATAAAATTTTTATATCCACCAACCACAATTAATAAATGTGTTTTC
This sequence comes from Viscum album, assembly GCA_963277665.1. Classification (NCBI taxonomy): domain Eukaryota; kingdom Viridiplantae; phylum Streptophyta; class Magnoliopsida; order Santalales; family Viscaceae; genus Viscum; species Viscum album. Next base: position 1,256,143,083 of record OY728141.1, read on the forward strand.
CCATATGAAAAAAATGAGATCTTTCAAAATATTTGGCCCTTCCTACTAGAATAGGAATCCAACTCTCCCTTGTTTGTTTGTATAACCCCAATAGGTTCTACAAAGAAATTTTTATTGATGTATAAATAAATATAATATCTAAAATAGATTATGTATACCATCTTGATTATCATAATATATATTTTCATTTCTTGAAATATGATGTCTCATGATATATCTAAATCACCAATCATGATCACATTAGTTAAACATTAAAAACCTACCTTGATATCTCAATTAGTGTTATATGAATCTATATAATTTATCACATTATCTTAGTATGAAAACTCAAAAAAAACTCTGTAGAAATTAATGAATCGAATACAGTATTATATAAAAATAATGAAATAATATTAGAGGTTACCATAATGTTAAGTGGAACTATTTATTTTATTATATAATCCATTGTCATCTCCTACACTTACATAATTTTGAAGAGTCATTTATACTATTTTTAATGATTAATTTTCTAATCCATGAATGTTTATAACCCTTCCATGAGTTTTTGAGTATACCTGTTTGGATATTTCCCTATATACATCAGACCCTCATAAATGATTAGGTTATCCTTTAATAAAAGAAATAATAAATCAATCCAAATTCTTACCCGCATGGAATAATATCCCATATTGGTGAAACAATGGATGGGTTTAGGTATATAGAATTCTGGGATGCCTCCTCACATTACTATAAGAACTCCAGTTGTTCTCATGAAATATAACTCGTGCAAACATCACCTGAGATTCACATGTCCTCTTTTTATTATATAAAACACATTTAAATTTATTTGATCAAGTAAGGAACCAACTATCCTTATTCACACCTTGTATATCAATTTTGAAGAAGTAGTTATTCTATCCACCTCCAAATAGGTTGGTATATTCCAAAAAATGATCCATGATCAAATATCTAGTAAAAATCAAATATCAAACATTTAAGATTTATGTTTCATATTTATTATAATTTTTTTAGAAAAAATATATCATATTTTAGGAAAAATAAAACGCCATTGACTCATATAAATTATTCTATATTTGAGTCCCAAAATATCTCAAGGAATTGTCAACTTCAAATCCTCATTAAAACACTTCCAACTAAAAATATTATATAATCCCTTGAAATCGAGATACTTCTTATTTCTGGGATCCTGAATGATATCCTACCATTTCTGTATAGGTCGTTATATAAAAAAACTAAACTAAAAATTATTTATCATTAGAATTTGATATAACCTAAATATCAGATCCATCATTTATATCCACACGATGGATATCTCAGGTACTATATACCCTCTAAATGTTGAGGGATTAGTTTTTATGAACTATTATTAGTTTTTAATTTTTCATTTTATATCATAGTCTTTACACATATCCAATCCATGGATAACCTAAATAATAAACCCCATTAATATAAAATCCGTAGGTTCATATCTAAATACTATTGTCCAATGTTATATAGGATCTATCCTATGCGGAATAATCTTTAACAAATGAGGAATTCCATCAAAATCACACAACTACATATTCCACCAAACACTATAACTAGTAACCACTCTACCCATAGAAAAATTAATTCCATCGAATTTCCACATACAAATGGATCTATTTAATTATAAACCCACACAATTTAAAAACACTTACATGCACAATACCATATAATTACTTATATATCAATTTTTACAAGAGAATGTTTTTTCATCAAAAACTATTCTATGGAATTAATTCCATTTCACCCTTTCCATAATGAAATATATCATATTAATATTATTATTCATAAAGAATAACCCAATAAAACACATCTTAGTAGTAATTAGTTATAATATATATCCCTACAATGTTACTAGAACTGACCCATTACCAAGAATCCATGGTAACTCATAGCACACCATAAAGTGGTTAGAAATGCCTTTTATGTGGAAATTTAGAATCCAAAACACCATATTCTCCATTCATACTTTATTTCCATAAAATTACTCGAAAATACACCACTCTAATACTATAACATCCCACAACCTACACTATTAATGTCTGGATGAATTCAGAAACATTAAATTTCCAGATTTGATGTTGATAGTTGTGACCAAATTAGTTTCCTTCCAAACCGTAAAATATCAAAATGACTATACAGATCACTTACATATTCCATGATATTTTATGTTTATAGTTTTATATAATTATGAAAATCACATTCATAATCAAAACCCCTATCTTTAAAATGAAATTCATCACACTTAACCAATTTTTCAAATTAGGTTCTCAACATCAACATTATTAAATCCTTTATAGCCATAATTCGTTCAACCTCATTCTTTATAACATGGGGAACTGAAATATGAGAAAGGTTTTATCATATTATTAATAAGTATAAACCTAAGCATTGTTAATTAAATTTAATCAATTATAATAAGAGTGCATTGATTAATGAAACATAATTAGAGTGCATCAGAAAATCATAATAGAACTAATAACCATCAACACCTAGATCATAAAATTTTGAAAACATGGAAAGGGAAAGAGTCCTCATAATCAATGATCAATATCCATGTAATTTTAATCCTAATCAAATGAAACATAACAAACCCATAGGATTCATATATAAATCATATTCTTATCATGGATAATCATCTCATAGCACCCATAAAAATAAGAAAAATCATACATCCGACATCAAATATAATTCCCTGTAAAATAATATTTGTCACCCAATTAATTGGAGTGATATCTCGGTCCACTATTCTAATAATCTATAACATGATCACTCAATGTTATTTAGGCTCGTCCAATAGTTATACTATCCAAGAAACTAATAAGGAAGAATGATCCTAGAGAATTATTTTCATCATAACACATTATAAAAACATTGATTATTTTTTTAACAAGATTAACTTATGGGATGGAAATGGGTTCCATAAAAATCTCCTTGAAAAATTATTAACACCTAGAAGATAAATAAATTTCATAAAAATTTCTTTGACACATGATTTACTATTGTAAATGAAACAGGTCTTATAAAAATATCATAGAAATAATATTATTCCATTTATAACATGAATGAAGATGTTATGAATAAAAAAAATATCCCTGGTGAAGGATAAGTGACAACATGTGTTATTGACATTTATTAATGTAAATACCATGGAAGTAACATTAAATGGTTTTTTAAATACTCTTTTCATAGATTAATCACTTTTTAAAATAGACTACATTTTGAAAATAATTTTATTTTAAAATATCTAAGAGGGTTTATAAGGGTAAAATTAAAAACCAGTTAAAAATATTATTGAGGAAAATATCCATTCACATTTGAAATAATAAATATCAAAAAAAAAATTATTCATTTAAGGAAAACATGATTTTTGAAGAAAATAATTTCTCAATCAAGAATGCAATTTTTCAACAAAAAATCATTATTTTGCACTATTGTGTACATAAAGTCATGAAATGTAAGACAAACATGTATTCTCATGACATAAATAGAGGATAAGACAATTCAGGAGAATTATTTATATGTATTTTATTATAATTCATAATTGGAGAGTTATCATAAATTATACAAATAACAATTGAGATTTTAATATGAAACTCTTACCATATTGGTATCATTGAATCATAAACCGTATGAAAGGATTACATTAAAAATATAATAAAATACAATTATAATATATAAATTAATAATATTTCATATTGAATGTTCCCAGTCATGATAATTGTATCACTGAGATGGGAAGGGGGTGAATCAGTGGTACTCTATTTATATTTCTTTCAAACAACATTCACCTCCTATTAAAGATGTCAACTCCAACTAAAAACAATTATAAAAACATCCATTAGAAAATAATAATTTAAAAGGTTCACTATTAAATAAGAATAGCTACATCCTTGGGATAGTTTGGAAATGATCCAATACCACACAACCCACTAGAAAACCATCCCTTGGGATGAATACAACATGTAGGATATACCCTTTCACAAGTGTTGCACAATGTAAAAAATGAAATTTTCTGCGTGCACAAAACACATGTTACCAATGCTTCATTTCATTTTCTAAAAATTTATTCATGAAAAAAATAATTATTAATTTATTACCAAGAAGCTGGTGAGAACATCAAGGACTTTGATATATAACTTATTCTAAATTTCATGTCTGATTGTCTGAATCTAATTATTTCACTCTAATTATTCAAATCCATTTTCACTGTATGATGGATACAAATCTCACATAATAAAATTGAGTCAAATGAGAATTACTTCATCCCCAATTAGGGAATCCAAATATGGAAATCCATATCCGATTATCTAGCTCAATATAATGATTAGTTGAATACGATAACAACCGGAATATTATATTCACCTGAATATGATAGTCACTAAATATGATGATCAACTGAATAACATTGCAATATTTTCTTTTCTCCTTTCACTTCTCTTTATTTAATCTTATTCAATAAAGTATTCAAATAGGAACTGTTGTATCTCCCAATAATGTAGGATCTTCTCTACCATTATGTAAACATCACATCCATCATCAGTTGTCATAAATGTACAAAGAACATTCCCTTTTTATAGGTTACCCATACGTCATTTTGGTAGGAATCCTCAAAACATTCATGCTCTATAGAATTACCCAAAATATCGATTTATCTTTAATTTCTAGTGCATTTATATATTTTTCAACTCTTCTTGAATCTTCCTAAATCTCCCCATAGACAAGAAATATATATCATTTCTTCAACTAATATATTTCTCCACTTGATTTATAAACTAACTAATTAATGAAATGATTAATTTTTAGCTAAATTTTTTATCAGATTCTTTTATATTCATTATATTCATCATTTTAAAACAATTCTCCCTCTGATTATGATGGAATCCCATGTCTGATCAGTAGATTCTTTATTTTATAAATATGAAACCATTGAAAACATATTTATATTTTCCAATTAAATTCAACATCTGAATTTTTCATTCTTTTGGACTTTTGTCTGATTGAACACAAAAACCATCAGATTTTTACATTTTCCACATATGTTCTCGGGCTTTATGAATATGATGATCCCATTTTAAATCTTTATTTTCATCAAATTTATTCATTAAAACTCAATAGACATTAATTCCTCATTCATTTTAATACATTGACTATTGGATACTATAGTGCACATATTTATTTTAGCAATATCCTTAATTCTAACGCAGTATTAATAAAATACTACTAAATATGATCTTCACCTCCCATTTTATTTCCTATTCATATATGATCAAAATTAATATGATTGGGAGAATATCTTTTATTTATTTCCAATAGATTTTAAATCATTAGGGATTATTCTCCTCTTTCTTTTCATCAATAATTCCTCACATGTTTTTCTTTTAAATTATGATTTTTTATATCTCCATGGTTAGAAAAAAAGGTTCACTTTTTATTTATCTTATTCATATAGTCTATGATTCTCCTATTTTGATAACTTCATCCATTCCAAATCTAGATTAAATATGATGAGAATTTTCTTCCTGATTTCTTCTCCAAATGTGATGGATCTTTTCATGCATTGTGAGTATGTTTCACTTGAATGTAGTGGTTTGTCTAAATTTCACCAAATACAATATGAGGTGATTTTTACATTATTTTTAAACGTATTTGAAAAATAATGAAAACACATTGAATAAAATTACCTTTACCATTATCTTGGTAAAAATAATCTCCCCTTTAGATTTTGTTGTCAACTGACTTTTATAAATCATTGAACTTCGTATCCTCATGAAATCGATAATATATCAATAATTTTTAGCTTATTTAAGCTGAATCGTTATTAGAAACGTGATTTCTTGAAATAAAACCCAACATATCTAAATGAATTGATTAGGAAAACATCCTTATATTTTCCAATTTAATTCTATAATTTCATCAACTATTCTAGAATACAAAACATTTTATTCCTTTCTACCACTCGAATAGATTGTTAGAATATTTCGCACACATTCAAAATACTAAATTCAAATATATCTTACAACTACAGCTTTTTACAGGCAATAAAAATGATATATTTAATAAACAATACAATTCTCCCCTTGAAAAAAACTATCCAAATGTAAGATGAGAGAGACGTAAGAAACACATACATCATCCTAGGTGAGAGATAGGATTGTAACCCATGTTCATCCTCAATTTTTAAAAGTATTCTTTTGAAATGGGTTTTGAGAAAATGATTTCAACTTTTTCCATTGATGTAACATACTCCATGATCAATTCATTTTTCTTCACATTCTCTTTCACGAAATGATATTTGATATCAATATGTTTTGAACAATAATTTTAAACTTCATTCCTAGTGAGATTGATTGTATGATGATTATAACAACTCAAGTGAAAGGGAACAATTAAGTATTTTAATTGAGTTTTAATCCATATAAGTTTATTAGTGTATTTAGTGGAAGTATCATATTCAGATTCAACTAAATAGAGAGTTATTGAGCTCTGTTTCATTGAATTCTAACTAACACAATTTTTTCCTTGAAAGAATACTATAATTTATGTGGATGTTCAATTATAAATATTTCAGGAACAATTAGTATCTAAAACCCCAAAAAAAACACAATATAAGATGTCATATCTGATTAAAAAATCAATTGTTCCATTAATGTATCTAGGAATTCCTTTTCCAGAAATTTAATTTTTATTTCGGGAACTCTGAAATCTAGCACAAAAAAAAACATCATAAAAAAAATTTGGGTCCTAATAGAGTAAAATAAAATATACTTCTAATTAGCTTTCTGAATTATTTCTGATCAACATCTATTTCATATCAATATTTATAAATATTTATTCATAATAAAATTATTGTTGAAATAGGTTTTGAGTTTTCAATGTAGAAACTCTTAATATGTTCCATAGAATAATTTTATTGATAAAGATAGTTGTATTTATCCCTATTAAATATATGTAACCCAAGAATGTACTTCATTTCCACCGGCATGGAAATCTCAAAAACCTTTTTCATCTCTTCATCAAATATATTACAATTTCATTCATTATTCCTAGAAATGAAAATTTAAACAACATAAGCAATAACAATGAGGGAATACTCTTTACTTTCATTGGTATAAATATTGTTATCAACATTTCCTTTATGGAAACTCATATTTCATAAGTACATATCCAATTTGGAATATCATATTCTTTGAGAATTTTTTAGCCCATAAAAACCCTTTTTCAATATACACACATAACTATCATCATTCACAACAACCAATAAAAATTTTGATCAAAGTAAACTTCCTCCACAATATCACTATTCAAGAATGTAGATTTAACCTCCATCTGAATGATTTTGTATAATTATTTTGTTGGGATAGAAATAAAACTTATAATTGTGTCTTATCATTACATCATATAAAAAGAATCATCAAAATTAATATGTTAAATTTTTTAATAACCCTTTCAAACCAACATTGATTTCATTATTGTAACTTCACCTTCTTCAAGAACCTTGTTCCAGAAAAACCACATTGTGCTAATAATGTTTTTGTTTTCTAGAATGGGTATGAGTTTTAATGTATCATTCATTTCAATTTGATCAAAATCATCATTCATGGAATGAAACAATTCTAGATTCTCAAAATCTTCTTTTTCATAATTTGTAAAAAATTTTGAGTACAAATAAGTATGTGTAATATCATATTTTGTTCTTCTTGTTTGAATCTTTAGATGTTGATCAGCAACAATGTTCTGAGCATCCTCTTCTTTCCTCATAATAATGTGATGTTTTTGAGTATCTTCACCATAAATGGAAGTATCTAAGTCTGATTCTTTTTCTATATTAGGATTTCAATTGTATGTATGGTTTTCCGAATTATTTTCCTTATCCTACACTACTTTATTTTTTCTTAATCATGTTTGTCTTCCTTGGATCCTTCAATTAAATTCCAATCAATAAAATCATAAATTGTTACCTTTTGATTATTGAAACATCAATAAACTATTCCTTCTGTAGCAAAGTGAATAAATTTTTTTAGCTTATCCATTTTTTTCAAACATTTCCATGTTTCCACTTTTATTATTTATAATTCATGGAGTCAAAATATTTCATAATTATTTCATGATTATTGTTTTTATATAAAACAATTCATATGTATTTGTATCTGAACTAGACCTATATGAACATTTATTATGAATAAAAAAAAATTATGGATTTCCATTATTATTAATGATAAATACCATGTTCGAGTAACACACTTCTTCCAACTTACATCAAACTTCTTTTAATTATTTCAAAAACCTCATTTTGTTATGGTGTTTATGTGTAACAATACACATATCAAACTCTTTTCTTCCTAATATAACATTCAAATAATTCAAATCAATATTCTTATCCATTTTCAACTGTCAAACTCTTTACTAAATACTTAGATTCCTTCTCGACATTCCTTCAAAAAAATTTAAACATCATCAAATCATCTTATTTTTTATTTATATACCTAACACAAGTAATTTTAGTAAAAGAATCAATGAATGTTATGATGTTATTATCTCTATTTGAATATTTGTTTCTCATTGGGATATATATAATGGATGTAATAGGAAGTATGAGTTGTTTTGAACAAATCACAACATTCATGTGCACTAAGTTTGTAATCATTAAAATCTAAAACATACTGAAACAAAAATGTCTTATTATTGGAATATCAGGAATTTCATGGACACTATTTCTCTTTGATAACATGGAATTTTTTCATTGAGATGTGTTTTCCAACCTTTTATGCCATAATTGATTCTCTTTCACCATACTCATGTAATATTCTTTATGTATTTCACGAGCCTGAAAGAAATTTACTTTTTTATAGGAATCTTATAACAATCATTCCCTCTTCATCACATTTCACAAAAAAGCCTTCATTCTTAAAGATAACATTGTATCCCTCCACACACAATTCTGAAACACTTTTAAAATTTGTATTCATCCCATAAACATAAATAGTATTATTGGATTTCATCTTTTCATTCCAAATAATTGTTCATCTAACACCTTTGACATTCAAAGATTCGTCACTTCCAAAATTTGCAACTTGTTTTTTAAATTCGTTCACATACTTAAAAATTTTTTAATCTCTTATCATGTGGGAAGAAAACACACTATCAAGAATAAGAGGTCATTCCCCTTTTGATACTTTTAATGTTATTTCAAAAATATGATATTTTTATTATACCTCTTATATCTTCACCTTTGGAATCTATGAAATTTAAAAGAACTTTCATTTGATGATAAAAGGATAAGACATCATTTTCAAGTATTCTAGTTTCTTCATAATTATCACAAAATTTTCCCTTAGTTTGAATCTATTATCAGTCATTACGCTAGCCTTTTTAGGTTTCATTCACTGAGGAGATTGAATCACCTTTAATATTTTACTTCCACATCCAATGGGTAATATAAATGTTGATGGTTAAACTAAAACATTTATTTCATGTGTCAAAATCCCCCATAAATCTATTAATAACCATATGTAGAATATTTTCCTCTTAAACATCCTTACAGACAATAAATGTGAATATATTTATAAACAAATTATTCTAATTCATATATATGCCCATAAAATTTTGTTATTAGAAAAATAGTTATTTTTCATTTCATCTTTATCGGGACTAGAATTATTCTAAAACTTTATAGATCTTTATAAAACGTTTTTGGAATCTAGGTATTTTTGAACTTTTGAATTCCTTACTTCTTCAATATTTGATACATACATAAATTACCACAATTTTTTTTCTCAGAAACAATTCTAGCATCCTTCTCAAACTATAAAGGTAAATTTTATTGATCCTTTATATCTTATTCAATATGATAGATTTGACCAACTTTAGAAATATTTTTTTAAAATTTTTTACCTCTATCTTCAGTTTTAGAATGTCTTATTGGGAAAGTTCATAATATTCTCTATTTTTCTTTATCTTCATATCTCGATGTTCAATACAATTATTTTCATCATCAATATATATCTCTAGATCATCAATTTCATTTACTATATTCACCTTATCATCAGTAAGACATTCTTGATAGGTTTTTGAGACACATTCTTCTTCCTTCCTTTTTTCTTTCCATGTCTTCTGATCATTCTAAAACATTATTTCATCTCTTATTTCAAATGGAATTCATGTTGCATTTATTATTTATCTAAGATAATAATTTCAAAGTATTCATTATTAAAAATTGTAATATAGAGATTATCAATACCATATCCAATATACTTTTCAGATTCAGCATCACTGATATCTTCTTTATCATATGTAAATTATAAACATTTTCATTTGGATTTGAATAATTTTACAACATTACCTAAGGAATATTATTTTCCTTTTCTCTCTACTTCTTCCATGATCATCTTGTCATTCTTTATTCTTCTTCATTATCCTCTTCATTCGTGTTTTGAGGAGAAATAGCTGTAAAATGCCCAATGGATCCAGATTCAATAAATTTAAATAGAGATTTCCATTTTAATTTCCCTATATCCTTTTCAAATTTTTATAAAACAAGGTTATGATATCATAAAATGTTTTACATGCCTCAACTTCTAAATCAGATTCAACAGCTTTATATTTAATAAGAATCTTCTTTCACTTCTCTTTATTATCATCCATGAAATAAATTTCTCTATTAACATTTATATTTCTTCCTATATCATTCTCCCATTTCATTTCATAAGTAATAAGAGTAATATGTAAATCATCTAGGGATAATTATTTCAGATATCTATCATCTAATGAAGAAACTTTTACATCAATCAAGTGGGAAAGGATTATCCAGATCATTTCATCAATTTTAGAACCATATAACTTTTCACCAAGGTATCATATAGTGAGGATGATGCAATTATCATTTATAAAGATGTAACTAATAGAAAAATACTTCCTCATCTTCAAATCGTCAAACATCATCATATATATTTGTAACATTTCCTTCACCAAATTTATATTGATGTCGTATTTTTTTCATCTTATCCCATATACCTTTTTCTATGGAAACAACATCCACTCATAAGAATTTACTTTCAAAATGTAATGATAATAATGAATTATTTGACCTTCCATCATTCTCAATATTATTTATATCAACATATATAAGAAGAATCAATAGGTGGAAACCACATGTTGCAACTTCAAAAACATCATATCAAATTGATATAAGATAATGAAACATTATATCATTCCAGATATGATAATTATTATCAACAAAAACAATAATACCTATACAATTCAAAAAATTCCAATTCACCATTAACATGGAATAAATGAAGGGAACCTACCCCTAGATACCACTTTAATATTAACAATCAAGTTGACTATATCACTAACAAGGGGAGGGGAAAATCAATGGTTATTTTTTAGGTTTCCATGAAATGAACATAAACTCTTGTTATAGTTTTGAAAAACTTCTCAAAACAATTGAATCACATAACCACATGAATATAATAATTTATCATTTCTACTATTCAATAATAATATAAACGTCCTTGTTATGGTTTGAAAATGATATAGTACCACAAAAACAATCCTTTGTATGGAATGAAATGATTATTATATACCCATTACACCTATCTAGAACTATGTAAAAAATATAATACTGTTTTTGTACCCTCATTGAACAAATAGGGTAATAAATTGGTTTTTTAACAAAAAAAATTACCTGTTCTTCTTTTAATATTCCAAATATGTGTTCTTAAAAAATAATTCTTCAATTCCATAAACAGATACTGGTAATAACATAAAGGCCTTTAATTGTGAATTCAATCCTATTTTAATGTCCAATCCTCCTTATCTTCTTATTCCACTAAGATTCTACCAATCCAATTTACCAATATTATTAATATTACTCTGACAGAATACAATTGATTCAATTCCAAATTCGTTCTTCTATAGTCCAATGAATCTCATTATGGAAATCCAAATCTTATTATCTAGAATGATATGATGATCATCTAGTACGATAATAATCATAATATGATATTCAACTAAATATGTTAATCCCTAACTAAAATGATCAACTAAAGAATATTGAAATCGTGTCGCTTCTCCTTACACATCTCCCAGTCAAAACATCTTTAATAAAGGTTTAATAAGGAAAAAATCTTCACTCCTTCGAAATTCAGTTTTTCTCTCTCTTCACATTTATATTATGTCTATCGTCAGTCATCAAAAAAGTATGATGTACTTCGCATTTAATAGGTGACCCAAATTTGATTTTGGAGGCAATCCCCAAAATGTTGCGACTCAAATAAAATTACCCAATAAATTTATTTTCTAGGAATTTCAGGTGAATTTATGACTTTGAAAACTCTTCTAGAGTCATTTATAATATTCTTCAAACATTTCCACTTATTTTTTTTTTGAAGCTCCAATCCTGATCTCATTCCTCATTCCTATTATCATAATCTGTTTTCTTTAATAAGTTGTTATGTACTGATTGAAAAGAAACATTCATTGAATTTCATTATCCACCTAGAAAACATGTCCATATCTTTTCATCATCTATTCTCTTGATCAAATTTATTAATTAACAATCTAATTCAACCACTTTTGAATGGTTTACTATGTTTTTTATCACATTATTTTCTTTTCTTTTAATTAATCAGTTTCTTGAAATTCGTCTTTAGATTACGATGGCATCCAAGGTCTGATCAGTAGATTCTATCATTTCAAAATAATATAACAATTAAAACATATTTCTATTTTCCAATTAACATAATTATCCGATGATTTGTTTATTCATTATTTTTTCCTAGTTGAAAACCAACAACTTTGGTTTTTCACATTTTCGACAAACATTCTCAGCCTTTATGAATCTGATGATCCAATCCGAAATCATCGTCTCTATAAATTTAATCATTAAAACTCATTATACATGACGTAATAGTGTCTATGAATACATTAAATATTAAATTCTATAGTTCTTGTATTTATTTTAGTAACATCTCACATTCCGACCTATCTTAAATATGATCCGGCTAAATATGGTCTTTAAAATCGTTATTTTCCTATCCAAATATGATCAATATGAATATGATTGGAAGAATATATTATATTTTTCTCTAATATATTATCAATAATTAGGTAATCTACCCATACCTCATGTTATCATGATTAAATCATATGTCTAACAATTAGCTTATGATTTTTGATAACTCCATTATCATCAAAGAAACATCACAATTGATTTATCAGAATCATATAGACTCTGATTCTCATATTACTATTACTTATTCTATAAAAACTTCATAGATAATTCGATGATACTTTTCTTCCTATGAGCTTCTTTGAAAAATATGGATGTTTTCAATCATTTTGAGCCAAAATCTTTTGAATATAATGGTCTGTTTGAATTTCACCAAATACAATGTTAGGTGATTTTTCCTTTCATTATAAATGTTTTTACAACAAAATTTAACTCATTGAATACAACCTAGTTCCTCAATATGTTCTTCCTAACACATTTAAAATGATATTTATATAAACCTCATAAATTGATATAGATTCATAATGCGACTTATGTCACAAAGAAGGTAAATTCTGACAAAAATCCATTACTTCTATGTTTTTATTGAAATTTTAAATCCCATGAAAGATATATCATAAAACTGATATATAAATCCCTTAAATTTACGTATATGAATCATAAATTAAATTTATGGGAATATTATAAACTAAAAAATAATAATAATTGGAGAATATAGAATATAACCAACTGAAATAAAAGTGATAGGAGAAAAAACCTTACCGCATGCTTCTATTTGGTCGATAATGATTTAAATTCATGTATATTGGTTTTATGTAAATTATTAAATTATTAAAAAAATATTATTAACATCATATTTTATTTTATTAGGACCGTTTATACAACTTTTTTTGAAAATATCATTATAAATATACATTTCGGGTAATAACAACATTATTTTTTGTATTTGTTTAGACATGTTATTTTTGGTCAGTTATATCAATTATTTTTTAATAATATATTTTATGTAATCCCTGATATATATATCATATATATTTATTATATATTTTTTTATCTTGATCCATGAAATTTAGAGATGTGAAATTCAATACATCTTCCATGGAGATAGTGGGTCATATTTAAACATGAACATTGTTTTCATTTTCATAACGTATTGAAAGAATAAAAAATAAAAGATAAATATATATATTATCTTTTCTATAACATTTAAATGTTATATATATTACATATTCTTATTAAACTCATTCATAATACTTTCTACGTAAATCATGAATGAACCACATTACTTTATGAGGTGGTAGACATTCGTACACATCAATGATGTTATCATATTCTAAAAAATAGAAAAACAAGAAGGTATGTGATATAGAATATTTAAAGAAGAAATAAAAAACATATTACATATCATATATATCATATATATATATAATATTTCCATCATTATTCCTAATCTTAAAGGATTGTAATGGAATAATTAATAGCATTAATTCATGGGGCAGTAGTTAGTCGTACAATCAAACTATGATTTCATAACACATTTGATAAAATTTTGTGTTTTATAGGACATAAAATTAATATAACAACATAAATTTTTATTTAATATACTTCATATATTAAATAATAATTATATAAAAATAATTTAAGGAGAGGGAGAATTAAATAAAATAATATAGTTTTAGGATAAAATTACATTTTCTTCAGTTATCCTCTTTAGGTTTGCACAAAAACCATGAAAGGATAACATTATTCCTAAAATAAGACATCAAGTATGGGGAAATTGTTATTTTTAATAGATTTTGGAACATTTAGGATATTCAAAATGGATTGAGAGCTGTCGAAAATTGGTTATAGTGAGAATCATTATATAGTTGAGGAGGAGTGGCATTCTTATAAACACCCAAAAATTATTCACTATTGGGAGTTCTCCTTTTCCACATTTTCTTCCAAGATTGAAAATTATTAGATATAAAGGATTTTATGGACTATAAAAAATACAAGAAAAAATCAATTTATCAATTTTTCCTTAGTATTTTAGTTTTCCCAATATTACCTTTATGTTTTTACCATGGTAACTATTTATGTAACCTATATAATTTATCATTTTTTAATAAATTAAAGTGAGAATTATTTTAAAAATTTAACCCAATGATTTTAAATAGTATATATAATTTCAAAAATTAAAATCCCTTTTGGTGTCAAATTAGTTTTCAAAAAAGCTCATGTAACGCACAAAAACACTCATTTAACCATAACAAAGTTAATTGGTTTTCTATAATTTTGTACTCATTATAGTCATTATCCAAGAAACATTGTTCCATTAATTTAACATATTTTATATTTATTAAATTTAATGAAACATGTTATATGATATGTTTTTTATTAATTTTATATTGTTTAATAAAATAATATTTATTATAAAATGACACTAATTTCACTTTTGACTTTATTTATTTAACTCAAATTTGAAAACATCAGGAAATTGAAGTAATTTTAATATAATAATTTAAAACATGTGTAAAGTTATATATTAATATAAAAAATATATGTTTAATAATAATTCATTTAATTTACATCACTTTTATTATTTTTAGTAACCTTTTTTTTCATTAATTATTAATTATTTAATTTCTCTATAGGCATTTTTTAAGAATTTTAGGAAACTATTAAATATATAAAATTTTGGTATAAATAATTATGATTAAAATATATCATCAATATTCCAAAATAAAATTTATTACCAATCCAATTTATTTTATCCTCATACCAAAACATTATAGAATTTAAAAGGAGGGAAGGTATATTTTTTGTCTTTTTCATTATTTAAAATATTATATGTGTCATTGTCATTGGAAAATGTCCCCAAACTCATAAATTTAGATATAAATATTATAAGTGTTGAAATATATGCTTAAAATATGTTATTGAAACGTATTGGGTCAGGTATACACCTTATATTCTATGTTTAACCACTATGTAAACTCATTTTTACCATAATTACTGTAATTCATTTTAATTTTTCACATGATCAATTTGGTGAAATATTATGATATAATCATTAGATAATATCAATTATTATAATTAAAATTATTTTTCCATTTTTAAATATTTAACTTACATTGGTGAATCATTTTAAATTAAATGTAATCTCACAGATGTGATGCAAAATCAGGGTTTTTAAAGTGAAAATGATTAATGTTTTTATAATTTTATATACAAATAAAATATTATAAATCTTCCGATGAACTAATAAAGATTAATTGATATAATTTTTAAATAATTTTACTTTAAACCCAATTAAAAATTAATTTAAATTTTAAAATTATTTTTTGGTGAAAATATAGACTTAAATTTAAATTCAGTATTCTTCACTATTCATAAATAATATAAAAAATCCTAAATAATATAAAATATTGAAAATAATATAATTTTTATACTAAAAAATTAAAAGAAAATTATTATTAGAAATAAATATTATAAAAAAAATAATTTGTAGTTTTAAATTTATGGTGTGCCAATAGTTGACAAGTCAGGTTTTTAAAAAATAGTTTTAAACATAAAATGTGATTTTTTATCTATTATCTTGAAAAAACAGAAGATAAATGTTAAAAATAATATTTAATATATTAAATATAAAATTCGTTAATAAAATCCCAGAACTGTGGTAGTTCTATTTTATTGGTACAAAACACAGTTGTATGCATTAAATAGTTTTACAGAAAATGTTTTCTTTTTATTTTCAAAGGTGTTTTTTTCAACTATAAATAATTACTAACAAAATACTCCATTATATATACACATGTAAAATAAATTTAAAATTTATCTAATCATATCCACACCATCTATGTGTAATGGTAAGGGGATAACTATCGTTCTAAATAATAATTTGAATCTTATATTGTTGTTCAATAAAACATCATCTTTTGTTTAAAAAAATACATTGAATACACTCATTGTTTCATTTATCATGAGATAATATAATTTTTCATTTCCTTTAAACTAAAAAAATAATTTTTTATTTTATAATCTTGGTGTTTTACATCCTCCCCCCTTTAGTAAGTTGCACCCTCACAATTCAAACTTTATCTCGGTAATCAATGATTGTAACATTGAACATGCTTTTGTTTCAAGATCATTTTCCTAGAGTTGGTGAATTATATTTCCTTATATACTAATATAATATGTATATATACTTACATTATTTGTATAATTTCATCCTTTTAATCATTTTCCACCAAAAATTCATCTTTTTCTATAAATAATGTGTATTTATGATAACTTTTTCCGACCTAAAGAAATATATTAAACAATAATGTGGAAATATAATCCCCAAAAAATAATAGGATATTCTTATTCTATATAAAATTTATCCAAGGAAATGATTTTTAGAAAATATTATGATAATTTCCTAATTAAATAAATCATTATTCAAAGAAATATCGTTCAAAATTCAACAATACTACCCATTGTTGAAATTAAATCGTTAATTAAATAAATTTCCTTAAAATTATTAAAAAAAATTCCTATAAATGTTTGATACAGAATGATTATATTAGCATTAACATATATTTTGTCAAGAGAAATAAAACATTATTCCTCAAATAAAATACTATATGGTTATGAAATAAAAATATTCATTATATATAAGAATTTCATATTAAATAGGATATCATGTAGGCCCATAGTAGGCACTATAATTATATCATACATTGGTCAAGGTTTTTAGAACCACTGCATTACCGGATAAGATGGGGTTTCACACAGTATATGGGTTATCAATTATTCACTTCAAACATTAAAAATAATTCATATATAATTCAAAATTCATGTTGCTCATATGAGATTAAAATAAATCAACCCACAAAATTACTCTAAATAGTACATTAATATCCTAAAAAACTTTACTATATAAAATATCATGGGGATGTATAATATTTTTAACCTATGATCATCTATAATCATATATACCAATGATGGTATCCCCAAATCATAATATAACCTCTCTAGAAGACTTCATAATCATTAATGTTATCTAAAATGACCTTTGATATCAATTATAATCTCCTAGAACATACACTCGCAGATTTTGTACTAAAATTGTTAACATTAAATTTCAATATTTTATATTAATAACTATGAGCCAATTTTTTTCAATTAAAAGATTACATCATCAAAAGGAAAAATATTATCATTAACATTTTTCAGTTTCTTTTAGGTTTATAATTTAAGAGAATTGTGAAAAGAGTCTATAAAAAATAGCCATGTCATAGAAAAATAATTTATCCAACTAAACATCGATTTTCATTTTCACATTAAGTCATCAACCTCATTATTATGAAATACATTATAGGCATAATTTGTTTAAAATATTTATTTATAACCAGTGCAAAATTAAACATAAGATGTTTGGGATCAAATTATTAGTAAGGATAAATGTAATCATTAATAATTAAATGTTATTTATGAGAACAAGTGTAGATAATGGTATAAAAAAATAATCTGAGTACCTTAGTGAATCATACAAGAACTAATAACCATCAATGCCTAGATCATGAAATATAAAAACATGGAAAATGAAAGAGTTATTAGAATTAATAATCATGATCCATTTTAGATCAATATTGATCAAATAAAACATTATAAATCCATAAATAAAATATATAAATCATATTTTTTTAGAACATCTTCTCATAAATCCTTTACATGACTAGCAAATAATTCTTAAAAATTGGAATAACAATATAGAAAACATACAATATAATTATCAATAGAACAAATATAAGGACCCTGCCTTAAAACATTACATAATATTCAATTAAATGAGTAATTCACATTGAGGATATATTCAAGTTTACCGTTTTAGAGATTTAGGTGATAACTATTTAATTACATCTCATAAATAACAATGTAGACACTTCTACTCAGCTTCCATTTTTTTCATAAAATAAAAAATCTTAAAAAAAGTCAGGTCCAGTTCCATGTTTTAGCAAGCATGAATTTCGCATGAACCCATCCTTGATCATATTCCCTTTAAGTCTTGTGAAAAAACATTTCAAAACATGTGATGAGTATAAAATGATTTGTAATGGTTATAAAATAAAAAAATAATAGTTCATCAATACATACATAACATAAGCTCTTTAACATACCTCATGAAATCATATGATTAATGAATAAAATCAGGAAATCATAAGTCATAAATGTAACTTGTGGTATCCATATCATACATACATTGTAGCTATCACAACTATATAGAGAGTTAAATTTGAAATACCCATCACAGTATATTCTCGAAATCTCTTAGGAGAAACATTCATTTTTACCTCTATCCTGTCACCCAATGCTTTGGAGAGTTATCTTAGGCTCACACACCCTAGTTTTATCACGGAACAACCCGTATATGTATACAATGCCCAATGATCATAATATAATCATCACACATAACATAA
Organism: Viscum album; assembly: GCA_963277665.1. Lineage (NCBI taxonomy): Eukaryota > Viridiplantae > Streptophyta > Magnoliopsida > Santalales > Viscaceae > Viscum > Viscum album. The sequence goes on from OY728141.1 coordinate 1,256,162,568, forward strand.
AGATAAAGGAAAGATAACATTCCCAAATTGCAATCAAAATATATCGTTTTAAGATATTGAACTATATATTAAAATAGTAAATCCAAAAACCATTTTTCAATACCAAAATATGTATACGAGTATATGGTATTTAATTTCATTTTTAAAAAACATTAAGGCTAGTTAAGGAATCCAAAGATCAAATAATACTCGTGGCGGTGGAAAAGGTCGTTGTCACCACTTACATTAAAAGAAACATTCTGTTTTGGTCGTTTAGTAAAATACTTCTTAGAGAAATATTCCTTTTGAATAGAAGTAAAATTAAAATTGGTTTATACACCATATAAAAGAAAGTTGTGTATAAATCAGAATATTCCTCAATGAAAGGAGATTGAGACGATGTCCCTTACCTCATGTCCCACTTGACCCGTTCATTCATTAATTTCTTCAATAATAGTGTAATGTTAATTTCTACTTGCTTAAGAAACTTTGTCATGTTTATTATTCATTTTATATATCTTATTACTATGTTATATTGATTATATAATCATTTATGTTAATAATAGTCGTTTTGTCGATATTTGGTACTTGTGTAAAAAATGAACTTCTTAGATTAACAAGTTTTCTATGTGGTCAAATTTCCATTGTATAAAAAATGATATTCATGATTTAGATATCTTATATATCATATATATCCTATATATACATGTATTTATAATAGTACAAAACATTTAGCGGTAAGAAATGAAATGCACCATTTATAGAGATGGTAAGTCGTACGTACACGTGAACGCTACTTCCATTTATATTTTGTATTTAAATGGAATTAAAACAAAATGATACATAGGTATATTATAATTCTAGTATAATATAATATATAATACCATTAAATCCATCCATTATACATCCCACATATATCCTTAATGAGTCATATCACTTTGAGGGGGCGGTAGTACGCACTTCCTCAAATTAAATTATTGTGTTTCCCATAATGGAAAACATAAAGGTATGATATAAAGGAAAAAATACAGAATCATAAAGAAAACATAAACATAATATATATCATATATAAATATAGTTCCATCTTAATAGACAATATAAGAGGTTGTCGGAGATAATTGAACAATCATTGTTTCATGAGGCGTTAATTTGTCATCCACGGAAACAATATATTCTTTACCCATTAGATAGAGGTGTGGGTAGGTGTAGATCTAATAATTCTCATAAAACATAGTAGTATATTGAGGATACTGGTGTTTTTCTAAAATATAATAATAAAAAGAGTTTATGGGTTGGGAAAGTAAAATAAAATAAAATAAAACCAAAGAATTTAAGAGAAATTGTTTCCTTTATTTCAGTTAACTCCCTTTGGATTCAATAAAATGGACATCTTGAATTACCTTATGCCTAAGGTATGGCTTATTAGAGGAGGAAATGGATGTAGGGAGATTAATAGGATCAACTTTGGATGATCCAAGCATCTTGATAGGTGTGAATAATTGGTTATAAGTGAGGGCGTTTTATGAGGGGGAGGAGGGGCTCTTTAGGAAAGTGTGAAAATATTATTTTCTTATATAATGATTTTTAGTATCTAAAGATATAAACAATATTAAAATCGAATATAAGATTAGTAATTGTCGAAATAATATCATCCAATATGAATTGTACTTGTTTTGGATTTTGTTTTAATATTTATAATCTTATTTATTTAAATCATTTATTAATGAGGTAAACGTTGCATCATTGTTCTGTCAAAAATAATTTAATTTATTTGATGTCTAAAATTTTGAAAAAAATACCACGAAGTAAAAAATGTTTTTATCTTTCCAATTAATATTTATAGTCAAAATTATAACTTATATAACCTTATAAAGAAATTAATTTACTAAAATATATTTGTTTGTGTCATTTTTGTCTTAACTTTAAGATAATTAAAATAAAGGGTTATTATCAGTCTTAAGAGGATCCATTGGGTCCCAAAATTTACCCAAGGATGCCAATGGTAGGCCATCACTCATCCAATAAGGTATGGAAATGTGTTATGATAATTTTGTATTATAATAATATACCTTTTACATTTAATTACACTATCTACCTTTAACTACGGTAAATAAAAGGCAAAAGTTTCTATTCACCAGAAACTATTTCCATCTTATTGAACAAAATTTTACTTACTCATAACAACAATGCATTTTTGATTTTCAAAATTCTATTCATAGAGGTACTAAAATTTCATTTTAATGAAAAAATCTAATTTTTGACTACTACATAGTGGTTTCACTATTTATAAAAATTGATGTTTTTAAGAAAAATAAAAAAATTTCATCCTAAGTTATATTTGAAATTATGAATGAAAAAATGATTTCTTTTTAAAAAAAATCAAAATATAGAAGTTGGATTGATTAATTTAAAATTTATTCCCGTTTTCAAAACAAATAGCGTGTTTTTAAGAAACAATATCTATCAAAAGATAGACACTTGTTTATGTCCAATTTCAAAGTAAAATTATAGCCAATGATGAAAATTTGATTAAATGAAAAAAATGTAAATTAATTACACTTTAAATCCAATTAAAAATATTATATAACCATATCAATAAATTAGATTAAAAGGAATTTTTGAAGTAAAATTCAATATTTTTCATTATTCATTTTAAAAATAAACTTTATCAAAAAAATAACAAATATTTACCAAAAGTATATTTTGATGTCCCGATTAAAAAGAATTATTTTATTTTCTAATAGAGTAACAAATTTAAGTTTCAAAAACTAGATTTAAAAAGGGTTCACAATTAAAAGGTTCTAAATCGACCATTTAAACTAAATTATGCTTAAAATTACATTCATTAACATTTTAATCCTCTAACTTTTATTGGATAAATGTAAAAACATTTAACAATCATATATAATCATATATTAGTTAGTTATTTTCATTCCCACTAATACAATGTCTAGGAGTTGACTACCCTTTAAAATAATAATATTAATTTGTTAGAGTGAAACATATGATTTCTATAAAACCTGTTGTTGTGTATCAGGTAAGCCATCGAACATAGAAACCCCTTTAAAGTAAAACAAATATTTAATTCACAAAATATTAATTAAAATGAAATATCCTATTTCTCTATTTATCTAGGATGTTACATCTTTACCCCTTTTCAAAATTATGTCCTCAAAATTTTATTCACTTATCAAATAAATGGTGGTACTTAACCCTCATAACATTTTATGATTTCCACATTGCCTCTTCAACCATATGGTTTTTACACAAAACCATTACCTGATTAATGACCTTTTTCCGCAACACTTGATATCTTTAGTCAAGAATCTGGACTGGTTGTTCCTCAAAAGAGAGATTCCCTTCCAACTGAACCACTTCATAGCTCAAAACATGAGATGAATCTGGCATATACATTCTTAACATTGAAACATGAAAAACCTTGTGTACCAGGGACAAAAATGGAGAGAAAGACACTCTATAAGCATCTGATCCATCTTTCTACATGATTTCATAGGCTCCAATGTCCCTCAGACTCAACTTTCCTATCTTCTAAACCCCACCACACGTTTCATTGGAGAAACATTAAGAAAAACATGGTCGCGTACAATTAAAGAAAGATCCTTCCTCCTATTATTTGCATAACTTTTCTGCCTACTCTGAGCAGTTCTCATGTGCTTATGAATTATCTAAACTTCCTCTTCCATCTCTTCAACCAATTTTGGTCCCATAAACTTCCTTTCCCAAACCACATCCCAAAATTCTGGAGTTTGACACCAATTTCAATATAATGACTCAAACGGTGCCATCTATATATTAGAATGATAACTATTATTATAAGAAAATTCAACCAAAGAATGATGTTGGTCCCCATATCCCTTTTCATCTCTTGAGAAAGCAGGTAACATATCCTCAAAAGTATGAATTGTTTGTTCTGACTTCCAATCTGATTCTGGATGAAATGTTGTACCAAAATTTAATTCAGTACCCAATGACTTTTGACGGCCATTCCCAATGTTAGAAGTAAACCTGGGATCACTATCACTTACAATAGAGAGGGAAAAAAATGAAGCCAAACAATCTCTTTAACATAAAATTGATAAATTTGATCTATAGATAAAGTATCATGAATAGGATGGAAATGAGAAGATTTTGTCAATCGATCAACAATAACCCATATTTCATTATTACCTCGAGATGTCTTCGGTAATAACACAAAGAAGTTCATGGATATATTTTCCCATTTCTACCCTAGCACCCGTAAAGAATAAAGAATCCCTTTCAGTAACTGCCGCTCTACTTTAACCTATTGACAAATCAAACACATCATATTAAAATCAGCAATATCTCTTTTCATTCCATCCCACCAGAAATACTCCTGAAGATCTCTGTACATAATAGTTCAGCCAGAATGAACTGAAAATTGAGAAGTATGAGATTCACATAACAACTCATTCATCAACTGTGAATCACAAGGACCACATAATATTTTCCCAATCCTCCAAACACAATCATTATCAATGTTAAAATCAGAAAACATGCTTTTATGTACCATCTATACCTTTTTCTGCAACTCGCTGTCTTCCTTATGTGCTTCCTTAATTCTGTCTGAGAGAGATGATTTAAGTGACACCTGAAACAAAATAGAGGAATTTCTGGCACGAAAAAAATTATATTACAATGTTCATCAAATCAAAATCCAAAGCATCTAATTCCAAACTTATCATGGTTAATGATGCATTACATTTTTAACTCAAATAATCATCCACTTTATTTTCTTTTCTCGGATGGTAATGAATTGTACAATCATAAAACTTGATTAATTCCAACCATATCCTCTATCTCATGTTAAATTCATTTTGACTGAATTTATACATTACACATTGATGGTTAGTGTATATTTCACATTTTAATCCATAGAAATGATGCCTCCAAACTTTTAAAGCAAAAAAATAGCAGCTACTTCCAAATCATTTTAGTGAAATTTAACTCATTTGGTATCAATTGACATGAAACATAAGAAATTAAATGATCATTATGCATTTGGTAACACCCAAGTCTTTTCAACGAAGCATCATTGTTGATAACAAACTCAGCATTTCTGGAAGTTAGTGTCTAAATTAGATCATTCAAAAATCATATTTTCAATTCCTGAAAACAATCATCACATTAAATGGTCCAAACAAATTTAACACCTTCTCAAGATAGCATAGTCATTGGACTAGATAGCCGTGAAAACATTTAAAAAAACCTTCGTTAATAACCTTCAAAACCAAGAAAAATACAGATCTCGGTTATATTTTCAGGTCTTGGCCATTCTTTAAAAACTTTTGTTTTAGCAAGATCAAAAGCTAGAACATTTTTTGAAACAATGTGACTAAGGAATGACATTTGTTGTAACCAAAACTCACACATTGTGAATTGACCAAGTAGCTTCTTTTCTATTAATATTTTCAAGATAGCCCTTAAATGAAATTCATGTTCCTATTTTCCTTTAGAATAATCCATAATATCATCAATTAACACAACCATAATCTTATCCAAGAACTCATGGAAAATTATATTCATATGATCCATGAATACATTAGGTGTATTGGTTAACCCAAAAGGCATAACTAAAAATTCATAATGGCCATATCTATTATGAAACGTGGTCATCAAAATGTCTGCTTCCTTTACTTTCAACTAATGATAACCTGACCTCAAATCAATCTTTAAAAAATAATGAGCTCCCTGGAGTTGAAAAAACAAATAATCACTATGAGGAAAAGTTTACTTGTTCTTAATAGTGATGTTATTCAATTCTCTATAATCCATGAAAACTCTCACTAAACCAACATTCTTTTTTAAAAACATGATAGGAGCACCCCACGGTGATCTGCTAGGTAGAATGAAACCTTTATCTAAAAACTAATTTAATTGCTTCTTTAACTCTAAATGTTCAATTTGATCCATTCGATAAGGGGGTTTGGAAATAGTCTTAGCATCAGGAACTATGTCAATAGTAAATTCATCTTACCAATCAGGTATAATAATAGAAAAATAATCAGGAAAAACATCATGAAACCCATTTACCACTGACACATCATTTATTGAAATAGTTCCTTATTTTTCTACAATATGTAAAAGGTAACATTCATTTCCATCTTTTACCAGTTTCTCAACTTCCTAATAAGTTATGAAAAGTAAGGGTTCATTCTTGTACACAAACCAAAAATATTTATAAAAATAAACATATTTAGCTCTGCATTCAATATTGGCATGATAAAAAGACAGTTAATCAATACCCAAAATAACATCTAACTCTACTAGAGGCAAAAAAATAAGGATTGAAGGTAGATTCTTTCTACACAGAATGATTGGAAGGTTATTATGTTTTATTTATTTCTCAAAATTTCTTCCGAGTGTTTTTACCATAAGTTCGGGATTCATATCTTGATATGGATTTCCCAATTTACTAGAAAACTTATCAGAAATGAATGAACGTATAGACCTCGAATCAAACAATACATTGGCATAATCTGAACAAACAAACATTATACCTGACACTACATCATTTGATGGCCCAAGATCTACTGAAGTAGTTGCAAAGGATTTCACCACCCCTTTATTCTTGTAGTCTGGCTGCCTTCTCTCAGTCGAGTTCTTTGTTGGACACTTATTTGCATAATGTCCCATTTCATTACACTGACAACATTTTACTGACTATAAATAAGATTTTGTTTCACCCTTACCCTAATCTTTTTTTAGTGAAATTACGAGACATATGTACCATTTTACCACATCGGTAACACCTACTAGAATTAAAAATACATTACACATCATGCTTTTTACCACAATTTTCACAATCTTTAAATATAAGTTTCTCACCATCAGGCTTTTTTGAAGACTTATTCCCTTTATCCTGCCACCTTGACCTCTTATTCTTTTGTTTTTAAAAGAAAAATAATGATTTGAAAACTCAATTTCAACCTTCTCCACCCATCAAACATGTTTATCATAACATTTGAGCTCATGAGAAGCTAAATCCATTCAATAATTTGGCTTTTATCATGTGTAAAACGGTTGATTTTACTACAAAGATCTCATATGAAATTTGGCGCATACCATTCCAGTGGAGTGAATTTTCCTTTATAAGAAACAACTTAATCATCATCCTGCCTCAATTTCAATAGTTTTTTTTCATCCTATGATGAACCACTATAGGAAATTATTTCTCAAGATACATACATTTTAAATCATACCAATCAAGAGACTTAATCTCTTCACAATCCCTAAAATTTTTCACCATCGACCACCAATAATCTGCTTCACCTTCAAAACAGTAATCATCAAGACTAACCTTTTGATGTTATGAATTCCCCATGACATCAAAAATCGTCTCCAATGCTTTAATCTACCCTTCAGCTAGCACATGGTCATATGACCTTCTGAATGATGGTGTATGTTCCCTCATGAAATGCTCTACTACTGACATGTTCCTCTATGGGTGATTTGGTTGATCTCATACAGGGATACCACCACCATTTGTAGAAAGAGTCAACTGTTCCATCATTGCTACAAACTCTTCAGTTCCGATTCGAACCATATCCGGTTGCTAATTTGGAAGTTTGTCTTCTTCGAGATGTCTTCCCATCAAAGCTTCCATGTGTCCTCCATGGAAAACCATTATTAACACAGAGATATCTTATGTGAAACAACATGTTAATCTTTAAATTCTAACATTTCAATATTAACATAAACTAATTTATGGGCATTAATTTAACAATATTCTAACTCCTAATGTTGTATTAAAAAATATATGATACCAACTATAAGGAACTGGCCTTAAAACATTACATAATATTTATTTAAAAGAATAATTAACATTTAGTATCTTTTCACGTTTAGTGTTTTAGAGAAATTGGCCATAAGTATTACATTACATCTCAAAAATTACAAATTAGACACTTCTACATAGTTTCCATTTTTCTCATAAAATAAAAACTCTTAAAAAAGAGTCATATTCAGTTCCATGTTCTACACAGCATGAATTTCCTTTGAAATCATATGATTTCTTAATAAAAAATCTCTTTAACATAACTCATGAAATCATATGATTTCTTAATAACATACAAAAATCATAAATAATAAAGGTAACATGTTGCAACTATATAAAAACATTTTTTTGTAGCTATCACAGCTACATAGGGAGTTACATTTGGAATACCCCTCAGAGTATATTCCCTAAATCTATTAGGAGAAACATTCATGTTTAGCTCTGTCAAGTTACCCAATGCATTAGAGAGTTATCTCGGGCTCACCTGCCCTAGGTTTATCATGGAACTACACCTATATGTAAACAATGCCCAAGGATCGTAATATAATCATAACACATAACATAAGCATAAAATAATGATAACATTCCCAAATTTCCATCACAATATATCTTTTCATGATATGGAACTATATATTGAAATAATAAATCAAAAAACAATTTCAATAAAAAAATACGTAAAATAGTATATGGTATTTATTTTCCTTTTTAAAAACATTATGTCTTGTTAAGGAATCCAAAGATCAAATAATTCTGGCGGCGGCGGAAAAGATTGTTGTCACTACTTACATTTAAAGAGACATTAATTTTTTTTGTACTAAAACACTTCATAGAGAAAACATCCCTTTTGAATAAAATTAAAATTCAATGAGTTTTATACACCGCATAAAGGTAAAGTTGTAAATAAATCAAAATATTCCTCAATGAAAGGATATTGAGATTATGTCTCTTACCTCGTGTCGGACTTGACACGTTCGTTCTTTAATCTGCTGAATAATAAACAAATGTTAATTTATACTTGCCTTTGTACCATTTTCATGTATATTATTCTTTTTAAAAATCTTATTACAATGTTATAAACATTATATAATCATTTATTTTAATAATGGTCATTTTGATGATATTTGGTACTTTAGTAAAAAATGAACTTCTAATATTTACAATTTTTCTATGTGGTCAAAAGTCTATTATATTCATAATGATATTAATTATTAAGATATAATACATGTCATATATATCCAATATATACATGTAATAATTATATTACATACAATTTAGAGGTTTGAAATGAACTGTACTGTTCATGGAGATGGTAAGCTCTACGTACGCATGAACGCTACTTCCATTTATTTTTTGTATTTAAATGGTATTCAAACATAATGATACATATGTATATTATAATTCCAGTATAATATCATATATAATATCAATATCTCCATCCTTTATACATCCCACATATGTCATTAACCAGTCATATCACTTCGACGGGCGGCAGTCCGCACTTCCTGAAATGAAATTATCGTGTTTACCCATAATGGAAACAATAAAGGTATTCTATAAATGAAATATACATATGCATAAAGAAATCTTATACATAATAAATATCATATATAAATACATTTCCATCTTAATGGAATCCTTAATAGGTGGTAGGAGATAATTGAACAATCATCGTTTTGTGAGGCATTAATTTTCCATCCACAGAAACAATATGTTTTTTACCCATTAAATGTAGGTGTGTGTTTGTGTAGTTCAAATATTTCTCATAACATCATCCTAGTATATTGAGTATACAGGTTTTTTTATAAATTATATGAATAAAAACTGTTTAGGGGTTGGAAAAGTAAAATGAATCAAATTAAAACAAAATAATTTAAGAGAAACTATTACCTTTAGTTCAGGTAAATCCCTTTAAATTGTAACAAAAGAAATTATTGATGTTTCTTCTACCTATGTTAAGGCTTCTTGGAAGAGGATAGGGATGTAGGGAGATTATGGGGGTATTGGTTAGACAAGACAATTTTCTTTATAGGTGTGAGTATTTGGTTAGATGCGAGGGATTTGTATAAGGGGGGGAGGGGCTCTATACAAATGTCTGAAAATATTATTTTATTATATAATTATTTTTCGTTTATAAAGTACAAAACGTATTAAAGTCTAAGATAAGTAGTCTGATGGTCCAAATAAAATCATCCAATAAGAACTAGACAGGTTTTGAATATTTTTTTTAATATTTATAATCTTATTTATTTAAATCATTTATTAATGATGTAAACATTGAATCATTATTGTGTCATAAATAATATAATTTATTTGAAGTATAAAAATTATAAACCAAATAAAAAGATGTATTAAATCTATTTTTATTTCAAAAGAATATTTATAGTTGAAAAGATAACTTATATACGCTTAAGTAGAAATTAATTTACTAAGAGATATTTGTTTGTTTCATTTATGTCTTTATTTTTTGTTAATTTATATAAAGGGTAATTATCACTCTTATGTGGCACCATAGGGTCATAAAATCAACCCAATTATGGCCATGGTAGTCTATAACTCATCCAATAACGTTATTATAGTTGTTAATTTAATTATTTATTACTATAATATTATTTTTAACTTGAATTACCCTATATAACTTTAACCGTGGTAAATAAAAGTCAAAAGTTACAATTCACCAAAAATTATTTTCAACTTATTGAACCAAATTTTACCTAATAATAACAACAATGTATATCAGATATTTGAAATTCAATTCATATAAGCAGTAAAATTTTATTTTAAAGAAAAACTATTATTTTTAACTACTACTTAGTGGTTTCACTATTCATCAAAAATTGATTTTTTTCAAAAAAAATACCAAAAATTCAGCCTAATCTATATTTGATATTCCAAATTCCAAAATTATTTCAATTTTACAAAATTAAAAACATAGAATTTGGATTAATTAATTTATAATTAAATCTCTTTGTCAAAACAAATAGCATGTTTTTAAGAAATAATAATTATCAAAAGATCGACCCTTGTTTGTGTCTAATTTCTAAGTAAAATTACTACAATGACCAAAATTGTAATAAATTTTAAAAATATAATATAATTACACTTTAAAACCAATTAAAAAGATAATATAACCATAAAAATTAATTAGAAAAAAAGGAAACTTTTGTTTAAAATACACTATTTTTCACTGTTCATTTAAAAACTGAACATTATCAGAAAAATACAAAAAATTTACCCAATGTAAATTATGATGTATTTATTAAAAAGAATTATTTTATTTTGTAAAATAGAAAAAATAAGAGTTACATAAATTAGATTTATATATGGTTCTCTATTAAAAGGAGGTAAATCAACCTTTTCAAGTAAATTGTTTTTAAAATTAGAATCATTCAAATTTTATGACTCTAACTTTTATTGGATAAATGTAAAAATATTTAACAAAAATTTATAATCATATTTTAGTTAGTTCTATTAATTACCTCAAATACAATTAATAGGCTTTAACTACCATTTAAAATAATAATATGATACTGTTAGTGTGCAACGTAAGATTTCAAAGAAACCAGTTGTTGTGTATTGGGTACACCATCGAACATAGAACCCGATTTAATGTAAAATATAATTTAAATTAAAAAAATATTATTTAAAATGAAAAGTCATATTTCCCTATTTATCTAGGATGTTACAACATAATCATTACCCAATGAATTGGAGGTATATATTTTTTCAACCATCATATAAGATTTAACATTATCACATGATGCTATCTGTGTGAACCCATCATTCGTAATGATGATGAACTGAATAATAAAAAAGCATATAGATAATTGATTAAATCATATCTCATTAAAGGAAAAAATAATTAATTTAAGTACATGAATAAATCATGGAATGGAAAAGTGCCCTGTAAAAATGTTTTTGAAGCATGTTTAACCCATGGAATAGAAACATGTTCTGTATCAATCATTTGAAACATGATTAAAATAGGTAAAGAAACGGGTATCATAACAATATCAGATAAACCATATTATAAATTCTTGAGAAAGAATGAGTATGGTATCAATACCAATATATCCCTAGTGAAGGATAATTTAAAACAAGGGTTTTTTCCATTTATTAATGTAAACACCATAAAATAATCATCGGAATTTGTTTCAGGGAAATACAATTTTCTTTTTGAAAATCACTATAAATACATAACACAATTTTATAAAATATATATTTTAAAATAACCTTGAATAATTATAAAATATGATTTTAGGAATAATTTAAAAAATTTACAAAAAAAAAATATACTCTAACCATTGAAAAAAAAATTAAAACTTTTTGGAAACAATGGTTTTGGATGAAAATGAGTTTTTATTGAAAAAATTATTTTTCAAAAAATACTTCTTTTAAACTCTTCATTATAAAATTAGAGGAAAATTAATGGAAAATGTGTATTATCATTACATAATTAATGTAAAATAAAATTAAAGAGAAATAGTTTGAATTATTTAATAATATTTTAATATTTCAATATTAATAAAAACAATCCCGATAAACCATGACATTATAACATGAAACCCTTGACACATTGGTAAAATTTAATAATAAGACAGTTAAAAGGATTAAATTAAATAGAAACTAAAATAAAATTATAATAAATAAATTCATGATATTTCATATAAAATGGTTTTTATATAAACATTATAATATTTTTTAGTTTCATAACATGACATAAGCCTCAATGGCAGAAAATTGTTACAAAAATCCATTACCACTTATGCATGATTGAAACCATAAACTCCATAAAAGTGATATCATAAAATGGATTTTTAAATACCAATAAAATTAAGGATTAAAATCTTAATATACATTCGTTGGAGTAATATAAACCACACAACATCAATAAGTTGTGAATATGGAATATAACTCATAGAAATAATAGTGGGATTAGAAAAACCATTTTTGTCACACATTCTTTTGGATGAACATCTTTTAACATTCTGTAAAGTGGTTTTAATAATAATTTCAACATATTAATAAACCTTAATAATATTTTAATATCATATATTATTTTATTGTTACCTTTTATTACCCGTTTATTAACAATTCAATGTTAAACATACGTTTCATGTTATAACAACATTGTGTTCCATAGATGCTTACAATTTCTATGTTTGGTCCAATTTCATATATAATTGGTTCATTATATAAATCATGTAAAACATGATATAAATTTCATATATATTAATAATAAATCAATTTAGATTAATCATTAAAATTTACTGATCATAATTTAAACACATCATTCTTGGAGAGGGTTGATCGCAAATAAGCTTGAAGATTTTAATCATTTTTAATGTTGTACTAAATAAAATAAAAGTAAATTTAACATATATTTATTTATTATAGTAGATTTTTTATTTTATTTATATCATATATTTTTCTTAAAATCATCCTTAATATATTCTATGTAAAACACAGACTAATCAAAGGGCTTCCTAAGGCGGTAGTCTATCATACACATGAACAACATCATCGTATTACCAATAAATTATAATCCTGGAATGATGTGTCATATAATACTTTAAGAAGGTTAATAAAATTATAAATAACACTAATCTCATATAAAAAATTATTTCCATCATTATTCAAAATATTTAAATGTATTTATGGAAAAAATAATGATATTAGTTCTCGAGGAGGTAGTCATCTATACACACGAACAATGATTCTTTATCCCATTTTATGGAAGTGTATAGGGTTATAGGTCATGCCATTATAATTAAAAAAACATATTATATGCATTCTAAATATTTTGTTATATAATAATGATATAAAAAAATTGAAGGTGGTGAAGAAGGAAATAAAATAAAAAATCTATTAAAATAACATTACCTCTACTTCGGGTATCCTCTTAGTCATGAATTAAAACCATGAAAGGAATTATTTATTAGAAATGTTTTTTAAATTATTATGTATGGAAATTTCGGAATTTATTTTGGTAGGGATTGGTTGATAAATATGGATTTATATGAGTGGATAAGTTTGGAGATTGAGTTCCATTTAACAGCTGAGGAGGAGTGATATTCATTTAAATTATCTAATGTTTTCACTATTGAGAAGTATCTTTTACATCATGTTCTTAAAAAAAGAAAAATAATTATTAGGGGTAATTTAAGATCTATAAATTCATTAAAAAAAGAAATAAAATAATATTTATAATTTTTATCATTAGACATTATGTTTATTCAATTTTACCCTTTTTTACAACAATGACAAGTTTTGTAACCTAGGTAATTTATCCTTTAAGACTATATTAAATTGATAACTATTAGGAAAATTAGAAAAATTGATTCAAAATATGATATCAATTTTATTAAAAAAATATCATGTGTGTGTAAAATTAAATTTTATAGAAACACATGTAATTTTCAAGAACACTACTTTAACATTAACATCGCTAACATAGTATTTCTTTTTTAGTTTATAACTATAATCATTATAAAAGAAAAAAGGTTAATTAATTGAATTTTTTGATTTATTAACATTTTAATAGCTCGTGGAATATTATATTATTTTTAGTAACTATAAATCATATAATAAAATAACATTTATTATAAAATCACAATAATGTTATATTTGACATTATTTAGTTAATTAAAATTTGAAAATATCATTAAAATGGTGAAATTTAAATATATTAATTTAAAACCTATATAACATTATATATTTAAATGAAAATTATTTTAAGAAAATAATCATTCAAGTTAAATCAATTTTAATATTTTTAGTATCATTTATTAATGTTTGTTATTAAATAATTAATTATTTCATTGGAATTTATTATACATTATAAATAACTAATTCAACTATATAAATTAAATAAAAAGTATTATGAATAAAATAACTCATTTATATTCGCATATAATATTTATAACCAAAAATATTTATATTAATTAAAAAGAAAAATGACATTTTTTACTTATTATTTATTTAACTTATTATATGAGAATACTTCCTCGAAAGTGGTCTGAAAAAAATATTTTATCTCTATTATATTCTGAAATGGTTAGAAACATTTTCATCCAATAAGTTTTGGATATATTTTCATTAATTTATAAAATTATATTATATGTTTAACCAGTAAGTGAACTCAATTTTACCTTAATCATTATAATTACTTTTAATTTCGTTCATTAAAAACATTGGTAAAAATTATGTTGACCATATTATATAAAAACATATTTTAATTTAAAATATGCATCTATTTTTTCAAATTCAACATACATAAGAGTCATATTTTAATTTAAAATTAATCCAGTAGACATGTTGAGAAAATGAGTTTCTTAATGTGAAATCTTTTAAAGGTTTATTATGTTTTTATATATAAATTTAAAGTGAAAATTGGTCAATATAATTATATTTTATTAATTTTTTAAAGTATATCTACTTTTACTTCAAACCCAATTCAAAATATAATTTACATTTTTAAGTAATTTAGGTAAAACGATAGTTCTCAATTAAAGTTCACTATTTTCTATTATTCATACATAAAAATAAATAAGTCAGATTAATAATAATAATTTATGCCTTACATAATTTTGATATTATACTTTAAAAAAATTATGTTTATTATTTAAAATGAAAATTTTAAATTATCAAAAAAAAACATATTTTCCTCATAAAAATGGTGGAAAAACTATAAGTACTCGAACTTAAAGATTAAATAATATAGTTAATTAAAAAAGAATTAAATTTTATACATTCTCAAAGATATTTTCGGTTCATATTTATAGATAATTAGTTCATAGACTCAAGAATAAAAAATCATATATTGAAAAGTGGAAACATCTACTCAATATCAGTTTTTTCAAAATATTAAACATTTAAAAAAATATTATTTTTTATATAAGAATACTTCATGAAATTAATATTAAATTATCACATTTAATTACACATCCATGAAACCTGTGAATGAAAATTTATAACATGGTATGAGAATAAAAATCTCAGTAAGGGGCACAAAAAAGATGAATGAAACCGTTAGTTCATGATTGAAATCATTGTCAAAATGTTATAACTTTTAGAAAAAAATAAACATTTTATCTTACCTTATGAAATCATATGTTTCTAGTAAAACCAGATAAATAATATATGAATTATAAAGGTAGATTTCTGAATTATGTTGATATAATACTTACATATAATGTATCTCTCTAGGATACATAGGGAGTAACCATCCTAGTTACCTAAGAAAACCCTGTCACAAAATATTCCCACAATCTTTTAAGAGAAACCTAACTAGTTAAATTTGTCCCTATACTAATGCATTGGAGATCTATAAAGAGCTCACTCACCATTATTTTATCATGAAACCATCCATCATTATACAATTTCCCATGAACAAAAACATGATCTTACCCCATAAATCATTCATAAAAGAAACATTCTTAAGGAAAATAACATTTCCATTGTGAAATCAACATTCTTTTCCACAAGCCACAAAAAATAAATGAAAAAATATATGAATATAAAGTTGTGATCTTTTAATGGAATATTTAATGCATTAGAGTGTCAAAAAAGTGATAATCTGTGTTCATCCCATAAGAAAAATTATTTAAAGTTCACAATAAAGATACATTAAAGGGGATTCTTAAAGAATGTCTATCACAAAAATACAATCATTGAAGATAGAATTAATAAATTATATGAAATATAGAAATTAAATATAAATCAATATAACACAAAATAATATAATCAAATGTAATTTCACAAATAATATTAGCATGATATTATTAATGAAGTGTAATTTTAACCCAATGAATAGAAATTGGGTTATCAATTCTCTTATATTATGTCCAAAAGCATTCTTCAACTATAGATAATTTCCTAGATAATGAAATTAGATCATTTATTATTAAATAAGTAAAATATTATTAATTTTTATGGATTTTTATTATTTTATTATGCTTTTTCAATTGTATGAGTCTTATATTTCAATTTCAGTATTCAACTAGTGTTTATTTCATGGGTTCATGGTTAGTTCCCTTGAGATTAATTATGGGACATCTTTTTGAATGGAAGAAAAACAACAGAAGTAGAAAAAAATAATACTAATATACTTATACAATTATGAATGATCTCATATATCATTTTTTCCTTTTATTAGTATGATTCATTAGAAAAACATTAATGATAATTTTTTTATTAATTTTGTCTACTTTTATGACCATCACAAACTAGTTTCATTTTATTGAATTTTATGTATATAAATTAGATCCTAAACAAAAAAACATATAATATACACATTATATTATGATATAACCATAATAATAGTTTTATTACAGCCTCGATGGTGGAAATGTAAAATGAAAACTCGTCACCCAGGACGGTAGTGAATCGGCACGTAAAGAACTATGTTTTCATTTTTTATAATATGAAGATAATAGAAGTGGTTTGATAATGGATATTACATTGTACCAATAACATTATATACTATATATTATACTGGATTTATCATTACACTATTGTTATCAGAGGTGAGGATATGGTAGAAAATAAATAAAGGATGAAATTAAAAGAGAGAGATGTATTTTACCACTTGAGTATCGACTCCTTGAGAACCTCTTTAAGGCACATTGTTTTGGTCTTTTTTTGGGACCAGCATGTCTTGGACGTGTAGAAGAGTATTGTTAATGTAATTTTATCTAATTTAGGCAAGCTACATGGCTTTTAAGGTGAGAGGATAATGTTGGTGGGGTTGGTTTCTTAGGGAGAGTATATGGGTCCTTTTGATTTTTTATTCATTTTTTTATTATATTACCTCATGACTATCAATAGTGAGGATTCCATTGAGAATATATAATAACAAAATAATGTGAGTTCAATATAATGTTTTAATTACTCATCCATACATCACCTATTACACAATAATTATTTTATTTAATTATAATGTTAAATACTATATATTGTTGTATTTCATTATTTAAAAAATTACTATTAACGAAAAAACCAAAAAATTCACCTGAACCATTTTATATAAATAGATGTAATAAATGGAACCTATTTTATGAAAATAATTTTCAAAATATAAGAAAATTATTTTTAATTTAAATCCTGATTTATTCAAAAAAATTATTCTTTTTAATATTATAACAGATAATATTAAATATTGAAAAATAAATTAAGCTATAATAAATTTATATTATAATTATGATAAAAATAAAATTTATGAATCTAATTTATTAATATAAATTTTATTCTAAATCATAATAATAATTATAAAATAAATAAAATATTTATGTTTCAAAAATATAGGAAAACATTATGTATCATTTTGAAAACATATATTTTCTTATTATATGATATAAATACTAAATATTTTCAATTATGAGGTACCAAAATTTTATTTATACTTTCATAGGTGAGATGATTATTTTAATGGTTAGCTTACTATTCATAACTATCACATTAATAATTCAACGGTGAGGTTAATATTAATTTATTTCTTAATTTTAATAAATACCACTTATTTCATTATAAATTAATATTTATTTTAAATCGATAATTCTAGAATGAAAATATATTATTCTATAAGTACATGGGATGTTACATTATCCCCCACCCATTTTGGAAATTGAAACCTCAAAATTTTATTCACATAATTAACAAGTGAGGATACATTTTTCTCATAACATTTTTGGATTCACATATCGCTTCTTCAACAATGTGTTTTTATCAAAAAAACCTTAAATTTGTGAATTAACTTATTTAGAAATAATTTCTCTCTTTAGTAAATAATATTAATTTTAATTTACTCATATCAAATGATATCTTCTAACTAGACAACCTCAAGGATCCCAACTTGAGATGAATCTGGAAGATAATTTTTTAAATTCGAAACTTGAATAAACAAACTACAAGGGACAATATCAGAGAAAAATGAACTTAGTGGGAAACTCATCCATGTTTATATGGAATTTTATAGGGTCCGATGAACTATATATTCTGTATTCATCTCAAACCAAAATGACAAAGACTTTTCCATAGAGAAACATTGACAAATAAATGATCAATTAATTTCAATGACAGATGCTTCCTCTAGTTATCTGTATTAATTTAATGCATTCTTTCACATATCCTCAAGTGACACCCAATCATCTAATAATTATTTTCCATTTCCTCTACTAATTTTGGTCCCATTAACTTTATTTAACATAAATAATCCCAAAATTACTGATTTTGACAAGGTTTTACATATAATGACCATTATACGACAACTTTATACTAAAATGAAAATTATTATTAAAAGAAAAGTAATATAAATAAATATATTGATCCCAAAATTCATATTAATACATTTAGCAATAAAACAATTTCCTCCAATGTTTGAATTTTTTTCTCTGATTGTCTATGAGAATGATGATGAAAAGCAAAATTGAAAATTAATTTAGTTACCAATGAATTATAAATGCCATTTCTAACATTATAACTGATCATGTGATCATGATCAGATACAGCAGAGGTAAGAACTCTATGTAACATAACTATATCATTAAAATACAATGGATAACGTTTATCTAGAGAAAATGTGTCATGAATAATGAAAAAATGTGCAGAATTAGTTAGTCAATCAATACTAACCCATATTGAATTGTTACCTTTAAGAGTTCTTGGTAATCCCACAAAAAAACCCAAGGTTATATTTTCCCATTTCCACATTCACACTAAAAAAGAAAAAAGAATCCCCTAAAATAATTGAGATTATTCTTTGAACTATTGACATGTAAAACATATCAACATAATTTTAGAAATATCTATTTTCATTCCATCCCATTAAGAATTCTCCCAAAGCACATTATACATATTAGTTCATTTAGAATGAACTAAAAATGATGATATATTAACTTGACCTAATAACTTTTTCTTCAAATGTGAATCCCAAGACACACATACTCTCTTCCAAAATAAAAAAATACAATATTTATGAATGTTAAATTCTAGAAACATAACCATTATAACAAATTCAATAAATTTTCCAAACTCACATTCTACCTCATATATTTTCTCAATTTTACATAATATAAATGATTTCACTAACACTAGAAACAATATAGTGTAATTGCCTAAAATAACAACTTCCAAGATGAATTTAATCGAATCAATAACTAATGGGTCATGTTCCAACCATAACATGATTAATATAGAATTATTTTTCTAATTCAAAGCATAATACACAATATTTTATTTTCAATGATGGTAAAGAATCATGAAAAAAAGTCCATAAATAGTTCTGGTCATCTTCTTCTCCTCATGTTCAATTAATATTAAGTAAATATATACTTCAAACATTTATGATAAATATATATGTCACATTTAGCTCCCTATGAATGATTTCATCAAACATTTAAATTTAAAACCATAGTTTCTAATTCCAATTCATGTTTAGGATAATTTAACTCAAAAAGATTCACTTTCCATGAATTATAATCAAACCTAATCAATCTGCATATGAATTCAACTACATCTCATTATAGAAGAATCACTACATGTAACAAACATTCCATTTATAAAAACCAGATCAAAAAATGGATCATTCACCATTGTCATGTTCATTTCCTAAAAAATCACATTATTTTGTCCCGATAAATTTAAAAAAAATTTCATGGTAACTAAGACAGTGGTCATCATAGCGATGAATAATTTTTAATAAACCATTAGTAAATGATTCCTAATCCTTTAAAAATATGAAACTCAATAACATTTGTGGGTCTTGGAATTCATCAACCACTATTTTGGGTCACATAAAATATTATTACATCCTTATTTATAATATACTAAAAAAATAAAAAATTTCTATCACAATATAACAATTTTTAAATTTCCCATAAAACATATTTCATTAAGGGTGTTCAGAATAATCCCTAGATTTTTTATTGATCCTAATAAATTTCAGAATAATCCAAAATATCATTAATAAGTACCATAAAAATATATCCTAATATTCCTGAAAGATACTATTTATAATATCATTAAATTAAATATGTGAATTTTTCAATCAAAACGATTTCCCTAAGAACTCATAATTACCATATTTGATCTGGAATGTTTTTTAGAAAGCAATCCCCATTCACCTTTAGATGATGACACCCAAACCTGATATGAGTATTCAAAAACTACTCCTCTACTTATATCTGGTCAAACAAATAATTTATATGAGTATAAATATACCTATTATTTATAGTAATGTTATTAAATTATCTATAATTAATATAAAGTCTCATGGAAACATCTTTATTTTTATCAAGCAATACAGGATAACCCCATGGTTAATTTCTGGTTAGAATAAAACCTTCATCTAGAATCACTTATATCCAAATTTTCAATTATAAAATATCTACATGAGACATTTGATATGGGTTTTTTTAAATAGGTTTAACATCATGGACTAATTAAATAGAAAACGCATCCTCCTCATCAGGTGAAATACAGAGAAATACATCAAGAAAAACAACATGATACTCATTTACCATAAAAAAACAATTACTCTAAACACTTATTTTTTTCAAAAAATGTCAAATACTACAATTAATTATATGTTTTAACAATTTCAATGCTTCTTAATATGTTATCAATGTTATTTATTCATTCATGTTTACAAACTAAATATAATTCTAAATAAACATCTTTATCACTATTATGAATCATAGTGTCATAAAAATAAATCCAATACATACCCAAAATAAAAGCTTCTTCTACTAGGGGAAGTACAACAATGTTCCTAGGTAAATTCCATCCCTATAAATTGATAGGAAGAATCTTATAATTTATTTTTTCCATAATATTTCACCCATTTTATTTGACTATAAAATTTTCATCATTTTTCTGGATGAATATAAAATTTAATATAAATTTTATCAGATATTAAATAATGTGTAGACCATGTGTAAATAAAAACCGTAGAATAATATGCATAATCAATCAATGTACATGATACCAATTCATTTGATGCACCTACACCTACTGAACTATTTGCAATGAATTTCTCCACACCTTTTGTATATAGTTTGATTGTTTCCCATCTTTCTAGTTCCTCTTTAGACACTCATTTTCATAATGACCCATCTCAATACCTTTAAAATATTTCACCATATTAAAATCAATATTTTTCATACCACTACTATTAAAATTATAATTTATAATATGATCCATATACCCCATAATTATATATAGAAACACATACGATACAACAAATTGAATTCCTTGGTGTGTGTTTATAAAAATTCTCACAAACTAAAAACTTAATTTTCATACCATAAAACATATTTGATGAAATCATTTATATTTCTATCCACCATGACCAATTATTATATTGGGTTTCATAGAACACAAGATCATCAAGAAAACTCTCTTTCCCGGTTATCAGCACATCAAAGAAGTTTTTAATGTCTTTTTTATTAATGAGAATCTTATTACCATCGATATTTTGGAATCAATCATGATTAATTTTTTTACTAGCAATATCCACATAAAAATTTGAGTATACCATTCTAATCGAGTTAATTTTTCTTCTTATGTTGTACAGTCCCGAAAATTCCGTTGAAATTTTTTTCCTAAATACATGGGAATTTTACGAGTCCGTGAATTTTACGGTGATTGATTCTGAGGCCCGGTGTGCCTGGAATCAAATTCTGGTGTTTTGTTCAGGTGCATTTAGTAAAAGAATGAGAGGAATTTTATAACTTTTGAATGGATGCGGGGAATTGAAATTTGAGGGCACCACTGAACTCGTAGCGCCAATATTCACTTATGAAGACGTTCACCTCGACAATAGTTGGTTAAGTATAAATGTTAGTTTTTTGTATTTTTATAAAAAATAAATTAAATAATGTGAGCTAACTCATTATTTTATATTATCCGTCATGTGGAGGTTGGGTGGTTAAATTCTCCAAGTTGTGGTTGGAGGTGGGGGCCACCACACCTTAACCTCCTATGAGAGGTTTTTGTGGTGGGGCCCACCTGAACATAACCTCCCTTTGGAGGATAATATTGGTGGGGACCACCCATGCTTGTAACCCCTTGGAACTCCCCATTGAATGTGGAGAAACTCCTTGACCACCCATCACCTTAATGAAGCCCACTCTCCTACCAATTAATGGTGCCACCACCACCCCAATTAATTTCCAAATCCTCCTTTTTGAATTTTGTTCCATCTCCCCTAATTAACATCACCAACACATGTGAATTAATTAAGGGGATCCCCATGACATCCTCCAAATTAAATGTGACACCTCTCATGCAATTTATTTGGTGGGGCCAAGTAAATTAATGTAACCATTTTCATTTATCATGCCAAAAAAATAATAGACAAACCATTCCACTTTTATTTTCGTTGGGAATTTGGTGTTGCTTGTGATGAGGAATGCTAGGGAGAAAATAACTTCTCCCAACGAAGAATACTTCCAATGATGAATGAAAATAACACCATCAAAAATTTCCTCCTTCGACTTCCTCCATCGGATCCTACCAATGTTTTGTGTCTTCCATGCCCGACGAAGCTCAGAAGTGGAAGTGTGCGGAAGATGTGATGAATGACGACTTTGTCTTCTTCCCCGAACCCCGTCAACAAATGTCTATCGGCGAATCAAGGGTAGGGGTTTAGTTTCATTAAGTTCCATGTTCTTTTTTTCTTTTAAAGAATCGATGAACGGAGATGATTAACTTTTATGAGTGGAATATTTTTCTTCATTCTTGAGAACAAATTGTTACCACCCTAAATGCAGATGGTGTAGGTCAAACAGACAAAGACCAAACCCTACTGCGGTCTTGTTTTGATTGAACATCAGCTTGGCGATGAAGCAAGTGTCAATGAAGGCGGCAATGATGAAGGCAGCGCTACCCGCGGCCTTTATAAATGGCGCCGCCCCCACGGCACACCAGTGCTCCCGGCCAGACACCACTGGCCGAGTAGTGGCCGACCCGCCTAACCACGGCATGCTAATTCCCTACACGGCGTACACCCCTACCGAAACCGCGACCTTCCCCACAACATGCCCGGCCCCACCGGCGCCCAACTAGGTGCCCCTGCGCGCTTCTCGCGCCCCCATGCACTGCCCCGCGGCCTGCTCGGCCCCACTGGTGCCCTACCCGGCACCCCCGCGTGCTACCCCACATGCTTCCCAGCACACTTGATGCCCATAAATGCCCTACCTGGTGCCATGCTGCGCCCTGCCTCGCGCCATGTTTCGCACTACCCGGCGCCCCCGGCGACCTTCCAGGCCGCTAGCATGGTCTTTCTAGCTCCCTCGCAGCGTCCAAGAACCCTCGAGGCCACCCGGCCAAGACGGTGTCCCATACCCCTCGTGGTTCCCTTTCCGAACTAGCCTAGACATTCCCTCTCAATGCTCTGGGCCGAACTGGAACCGAGCCCGGGCCGAACCACCCCCGCAGTCCTCTAGGTCGGTCTAAGAAAACCGGGTTGAACATAGCGGTTTGACCCACATAAAGGGCCAGAACAGACCCAACGGGTCTGTCCATGTTGACCCAGGCTGGGTCGGCAAAGACCGGGTTGGGCCAAGTCGGTTCGACTGGGTCGGACAGGACCTGATCCCTCTACCGACCATTTACTTCCTTTGGCCATAACATTGGCACCAAAAATCCATTTGGTGAATCGTCAGCGATGCTGGTATTCATGGAGCATAGATGCCCCTTTGATTATACCCCACTGGAGTTCGAGGTTTATTTGAAATATGGTCTGGTATGATTGTAATCGATATCTAACCGGGCTCTCGGGACTAAATGGCCAATAACTAACAGACCGGACGTCTGATTGACGTACTATATGTTGCATTGAGAAACCTATGATGAAAGAGACCTATGAGATACTTATTTGTTTAAATTTTCAACAGTTGCAGTATTGAACAGTAGTTGAGGGAGCAGATCCTTGAACTGATGAGCAGACAGAGTGTCAAGACCTAGTAGCTGGTATACTTGACAATTGCTTGACTGATTCAATTCGGAGTGATTCGGCTAGCCGAGTGGGGAGTGTCTGGTAGTTGGCGGCAGACCCACAGAAGAGGAGGGCTTGGTAGATGGCAGCAGTCCTTTAGTACTCGTCAGGAGGAGTACCTCTTCACGCTATTAGGGGGAGCACCAAGTTGTTGGCGGCAGACCCACAGTGGAAGAGCATCTTAAAGATGGCAGCAGACACACGTTACTCGATAGGAGGAGTACCTTAGCAGTCCAAGGATAGTGAGAATCGCCTTGTTTTCGCAACAGGACCACTATACTAGACATTGGAAAAGTTCTCCATAAATAATGGATTCGATAATGAAATTCCTGGTTTGAGCTGAGTCAATGACTTTTGTGTTTTCCTCATGATTCAGATGTGTTACTAGATAACTTAGGTATATGTATGTGCATATACATATGTAATGGTTATCCGTTGATTTCATAATTTTTGGTTTATCCTTGTTGGATTTTGTAATCCATTGAGGGTCTCAGCATCCTTACTGAGTATTATTATAATCACCCCTGCATGGGTTATTCCCGCACCACATTTTGATGGTTAGAGATGATGAACAACGCTGACCGAGGCATAGTGTAGCAGGACATGATGGTACTCGGAGGTTGACAACTCAGTGTGATGGTACACAGAGCTGATGGATGTAATGGATTGTTGTGGAGGTCATCTGAACCTACCCTATAGTTAGGAACCCTGTAGGATGACCTAGTAGTTGTTTTACTTTTCTTCAGTTGTACTTTCATTCAGTTTTACTTGTACTTTTCATGTTGGGCTTATATTTCCAGCCCCTTTTACATTCGTGAACTTCATCTGTATACAATTTTACTTAGTGTTTTTCTTCCAGTTGTGTACTCTATTGTGTTTGTTTTCAGTTATAAAGGAAATTCCTTCCCATTTTAGGGATTTATGCGTTTGGTGCTAGTCACTAGCCCATAGACTATGGAAGGCGGGCTTGGGTTTTGTCACAATACGATCCCTGGGGGATGGGTCATGAAAAATTGGTATCAGAGAAGATGGTTCTACCGTAGGACATAGGACTCTGATATTTCTTTTCTGTGAATCAATAGTGTTAAGGGTACTATGTGAGGTTTTCAGTTCAAAGATACTAGTGTTGATGCGGGTGGCCGACTTATCCATACACCATGACCTTGACCTCTGATTTCCGACTCAGTGCATGTAAACACTAATTGTGTGTGTGTTTCAAAAGTTTTTCATTAATTCAGTTCAACCAGGTTAGCTCACCAAGTATAAATCTTTTGACCATGTCTCACTTATTTCTTTCAGGATGCCTCCCCGCAGACGACCATATAGAGCCCCGAGAGTTGTACGCACTAACACCCCACCAAGCAATGAGGCCTCAGTGCAGGTCCCTTTTCCAGTAGAGGAACCATCGGTACTACTTCATGTTGGGCCACTGATGCCACCATCCCCAATAGTGGATGATACACACCACTTGAGTGCATTGAATGAGTTCCCGTGCATGAGGCCACACAGGGGAGAGATAGAACCACATGTAGCTGAGGATTTGCTGTAGGATGTGGTGAGATTTTTCAGGATACAAGGGACACCAACAGAAATCATGGTGATCCTTATTGCCAGCCTCATTCAGAGAGTAGTAAGAAGATGATGGAGCCTAATTATCTAGGTGCATTGTGAGTTAATGCTACTCTGGGAAAACATCGAGAGCCTGTTTCGGGTGGAGTTTGTCCCAACCACCCTTAGAGTAGTGCAGATACATGAGCTACTACATCTACATCAGGTTATCATGACAGTAGCACAATACTCAGTGAGGTTCATCGACCTCTCGTGCTACTCCACTGATATGGTACAAGACCCATTCTTCAGGGTTGGAGCTTTGATCTGGGGCTCAGGCGAGAGATCAGAGCTCTGATGATCTCACTCAGCATCCCAACACAAGAGGGTGTGCTAGAGAGAGAACTCCTAGTGGAGAGTTTCCATGCTGACCAGACTCTAGAAGCGAGACCCACCACTAGCTGACACGCATCAGAGTCTTATCCAGCTAGCAGTAAACTGATGTCACAGAGGTCCAAGAGGACCAGACCTACAGGTTGTAGACCACATGAATCAGGATCAGTTGTGCGGGGCACCTAGAGTAGAGAGAGAGCCAGTCAAGCCAAAAATAGACAGTGTCACTCATGCAGCAGGCTTGGTCACATGGCTTGTGACTGGCCGACCCACCACTCTGATGTTCTATAGAGAGTTGAGAGACCTCCCAGGAAGAGTTTTAGGTTCGATCGAGGCGTTCCGCAGGGAGGCGGCAGACGTGGCTGAGGAAATGGACGTGCAGCTGGCGGTGGACACCATTTCGAAGTGTTGCCACCACCACCACTAGGAGGTCCACCCCAACCATAGGGAGTGGGTGGAGAAGGGACAACTCTACTTCAGGCTACTAAGTCTTACGATCACAGCACTCCGAAGATTATTCATGGTACAATTTTTTCCTACTTTCCTTAGCTACATTTCTTGTAGTCAGAGATGCCAGTCACACTTTCATTGCCACTGGAAGCGTTCAGAGATCAGAGATTCCGAGAGATTTGTTGGCTTGATCCTTATAGCTAGAGACTCCTATAGTAGTAGAATCGGCTATTACGCATGGGTTATGACATTGTGAGCGTACTCTAGGTGGAGAGGGATTTGGCTGGGATCTCCTCATAGTGGGGTCGAGGCCTTATGACGTCATCTTGGGTATAGACTAGCTATCTGCAGTCGATGCTCAGATTGACTTTATAAGGTGAAAAGTGAGGTGTGTCCACTTGGATGGAACCAGGTTTACCTTCATCTGCCAGAGGGAACCTTTGTTGCACAAGAAGGACTTACTCAGAGGAGGGTATAGCCTATCACTCACCATTTTTCTTTCCTTACCCTCAAATCAGTTGATGTGGAGAGTGCAACTTATCCTGTAGTGTTGTGCCAGTACGTGGATATTTTCCCTAAAGATGTTCCCAGATTACCTACTTGTAGAGAGGTGGACTTCTACATTGACCTATACACCAGGATGGCACTGATATCTACACCAGCGTACAGGATGGCTCCTTCTGAGCATCACAAGCTTTAGGTACAACTAGAGGACTTTTAGGGAAAGAGATTCATCTCATCCAGTGTTTCTCCCAGGGCAACACCGATTCTATTTTCCAAAAAGGCAGATGGGAGCTTGAAGCATTGTGTCGACTACCATCACCTAAACTAGGTGACCATAATGATCAGGAACCCACTCTCGAGGATTGATGAGCACCTTGACCAACTGAAGGGTTCATGGTGGTTCTTGAAGATAGAACTCAGATCAGGCTATCACTAGCTCAGAGTTTGAGATGAGAATTTGAAGATGATGGCCTTCAGGTGTCGTTATGGATACTACAATTTCTTGGTTATGCCATTTGGCATAAACAATGATCTAGAATTGTTTATGAGTCTCTTGAACATGATCTTCCATAATTACCTCGATCTCTTTATCGTAGTCTTCATTTATAACATTCTGATCTACTCGACTACTGAGGAGGATCAAGCCTACCATTTTCAGGTATTACTGGACACACTCTGAGAGCACAAGCATTATGGTAAGCTCTGGAAGTGCCAGTTTTGGATTCTATAGGTTAACTTCTTGGGACACATCATATCATAGGCTAGAGTTGCAGTGGATCTAGTGAATATTTAAGTGGTTCTTTCTTGGGAGCCACCCAGGAGTGTGACGAAAATACGATGTTTTCTGGGTTTGGATGGATACTACCAGAGATTAATTCTAGACTACTCCAGAGTTAAAGAACCACTATCAGCCTTGACTAAGAAGGGTAAAACCTTCATGTGGTTGGAGAGATTCTAGCAGAGCTTTTAGAAGCTATGGTAGAGGCTGACTTGTGCCCCAATCTTGAGTCTTCCAAAGGAATCCTTAGGTACATAGTCTACTGCGACACATCATGGACCAAACATGGGAGTTTCTTGATGCAGTAGCGAGAAATATTTTCTTATGGTTCTTAGTAGCTGAGACAACACGAGCAGAACTACGCTACCCATGACCTGGAGTTAGCAGTAGTGGTATTCGCCTTTAAGATGTGGCAACACTATCTGATGGGTGAGCGTTTTATCGTGTACTCTGATAACAAGAGTCATAGATATATCTTCTCTCAGAAGGACCTAGTTAGGAGATAGCGGCGATGGATCGAGTTCCTCTAGGGATATGAGTTCAAGATAGTCTATACTCCTGGGAAGTGGAACGTTGTAGCAGATGCTCTCAATAGGAGATCTAGTATACAGTTGTAAAGAGTGGGAACAGTGCAGCTGGCAGCCTTACATATATCCTTTGTGGATAGAGATGGAGCAAATTATCTATAGTATCTTACGGTCACTCCCCCACTTCTTCAGTGAGTCTGGGAGGCACTACATGGGGACGCTGACTATGAGACATGACGCGCTCAAATATCCAAAGGGGAGGCACCTAATGGATTTTATGAAGGTGGATAGCACGTCATCCTCTTCAGAGGACGTACCTTGGTACAAGTGACACTTCAGGAGGAAGTGTTGAGGGATTTCCACACATCCCCTCTAGCGGTACATCAAAGAGTGGCGAAGATGTACTAGGACCTTCGACGATAGCACTGGTGACCATGTATGAAGAAGGCAGTAGGGAAGTTTGTCTCACGGTGCCTCACTTGTCAGCAAGTGAAGGCTAGGAACCAGGTACCAGTAGGCTTGGTTCAACCATTAGAGGTCCCAGAGTGGAAGTGGGATGGGATATCCATGGACTTCAGGAAGGTTCTTCCACGTACATCTGGGGGTCACGACTTGATTTGGGTGGACATTGACCAACTCACCAAGTCGTCCCACTACCTACCGATCAGAGAGCGAGGCTCAGTAGAGATCTTGGTACGCCTCTATGTCTAGGAGATTGTGTGTATACATGGAGTACATTCCTCTATTGTCTCCAACCGTGATGCACAGTTTACTTCACGACTATGGAAGGGGTTTTAGGAGCCTTTCGGGACACAGCTTCGCTTGAACACCGCCTTCCATCCTCAGACAGATGTTTAAACCGAGATGACCATCCAAACCCTCATGGACATGCTACGTGAATGTGTTCTCGACTTCGATTGTATCTAGGAAGATCACTTGACTTTGGTGGGGTTTTCCTACAACAACAGCTATCACTCCACCGTAGGGATGATACCTTTCGAGGCACTGTATAGGTGACCTTGCAGATCACACTTGTGTTCGGTTGTCCCTGGGGATTCAGCACTAGTGGGACCAAAGATGGTACGATTTACCACAAAGAACGGGCATATCATCCAAGAGTAGATGAAGACAGCACAGAGCAGGTAGAAGTTGTATGCTGACAAGAGACAGAGAACTCTGGAGTTCGAAGATAGTTACAACATCTTTCTATGGGTCTCAACTCGATGAGGTCTATGGATATTTACCTGAGGCGTCAAGTTATCTCAGAGATTCATCAGACATTCCCATGTGCTTAGAAGAGTAGGCGTGGTAGCTTACCTCTTAGCTCTTCCACCTCAATTTCACTGGTGCACGACGTCTTCCACGTATCTCAGCGGAAAAGATACTTGGACAACCCTTCCCATATCATCGACCACGGAGATCTGGATGTCGACGATGGGGAGACTTTTACGGTTGTTCTAGTGGATATTGGGGATCGACAAGATCAGGTTCTCTTTGGATGGTTAATACCTCTAGTGCTCGTTCTTAGGTAGCTTAGGAACCTCTAGGAGAGAACATGGGAGCAGGAGGCTCAAATGTGTTCCCAGTACCCAATTTGATCCCATAGTTTGAGTTTTCGCTTATGGGGACGCAAAGCCCTGAAGTGGAAAGAATCTAAAGACCTGGAAATTCCATGAATAATTTTTTTAAATACATGGTAATTTTAAGAGTCCTTGATTTTTTAAAGCGCTTGATTCTGAGGCCCAGTGTGCCCGGAATCAATTTATGACTTTTTTTCTGTTACATTTAGTAAATGTAAAAATGGGATTTATAACTTTTTAATCGATGATAAGAATTGAAATATGAGTTCACCATTTAACTCGAAGCACCGATATTCTCTTAAGAATTCATTCCCCTTGATGACAGTTTGTCGATAATAAAAGTTAGTTTTTGGATTTTTATAAAAAAAAATTAATAAAATAAAGTGTGCTAACACAATATTTTATTTTATCCACCATGTGGAGGTTGGGTGGTTAAATTCTCCAAGTGGAGGTTGTAGGTGGGGTCCACCACACCTTAACCTCCTATGAGAGGTTATAGTGGTGGGGCCCACTCGAATATAACCTCCCTTGGGAGGATAATTTTGGTGGGGACCACCCGGGCTTGTAACCCCTTAGAACTCCCCATTAAAGGTGGAGACACTCCTTGACCACCCCTAACCTTAAATAATCCCACTCCCCTAGCAATTAATGGTTCCACCACCACCCCAATTAATATTCAAATCCTCCTTTTGGAATATTGTTCCATCTCCCCTAATTAACTTCGCCCATGCATGTGAATTAATTAACGGGAGCCTCTTGAAATTCTCTAAATTAAATGTTACACCTCTCGTGCAATTAATTTGGTGAAGACCTATTAATTAATTTCACCTTTTAGATTTATCATGCCAACAAAATAATTGAAAAACCATTCCACTATTATTTTAATTGGGCATTTGGTGGAGCTTGGGAGGAAGAAATCTAGGGAGAAGAGAGGTTCTCTCAATGAAGAACGCTTCCAATGAAGAATGTGAAGAACGCCAACGACAATTTCCTCCTTCGACTTCCTCCCTCAGATCCTACCAATGTCGAGTGTCTTCCACGACCAAAGTAACTCAGAAGTGGAAGTGTGTGGCGAACATAACGAACAACGACTTCATCTTCTTCCCGCAACTCCATCAACGAACATCGAGTGGAGAATCAGAGGTAGGGGTTTAGTTTCTTTAATATCCATGTTCTTCTTTCTTTTTAAGAATCGTAGAACGATGATGATTATATTTTATGGGTGGAATATTGTGATTCATTTTTGAGAACCAATTGTTACCACCCAAAATGCAGAGGGTGTGGGCCAAACCAACATGGCCCGACCCCTATGCCAATCTTGTTTTGATTGATCTTCAGCTTGGCGATGAAGCAAGGGGAAACGAAGGCGGCAACGACAAAGGCTGCACTCCCCGCAACCTCCACGAATTGCGACGCCCCCGCAGCACACTGGTGGTTCCGACCAAACACCACCGGCCGAGCGGCACCCGACCCGCCTACTCAGGGCTTCCCGACGCCCTGCCCGGTGCGCTCCCCGTCCAAACCCACGGCCTACCCAACGGCCTGCCCGGCTCCGTCGGCGCCTTGCCCGGCGCCCCCACGCACTGCAAGCGCCCCTGTGCACTGCCCCGAGGCCTTCCTGGCCCCACTTGTGCCCTACCTGGCCCCCTCGCGCGTTGTCCGCTCCTATGCGTGCTGCCCCACACACTGCCCGGCACCCTGCCACGGCCTGCCCGACCCCTACCGCGGCCTTCCCATTGCCCCTGAGGCGTCTTGACGATCTGAAGGCCACTCAGCCAAGCTGGTGTCCAGTTCCCCTAATGGTTCCTTGGTCAAACCAACCTAGCTGTGCCCTCGCAATTCTTCGGGTCGAACTGACCTCAAGCCCTGGTCGAACCACCCCTGCAGTCCGTTGGGCTGGGCCCAGCGGACTATGATAAACATAGTAGGATGAGCCGCCCAATGGGTCGGGTCAGACCCAATGGGTCTATTCGGGATGACCCAGACAAGGTCGACCCAGACTGGGTTGGGCTGAGTCCGTCCGACCAGGTCGGAGAGGACCTGGGCCCACTACCGACCCTTTATATCCTTTAACCATAACCTTGGCACCGAACATTGGTTTGAAGAACCATTAGCAGAACTTTATTCTTGGACCGTAAATATACCTTTGAGTATACTCCACTAGAGTTAGGGTTTTATTTGAGATTTGGTTGGTTGGATCGTACTCGAATCCAACTGGGCCCCTAGGACTAAATGGCTAATAACAAAAAGACTGGTCTTCTAATTAAAATGTTTTCCATTGCATTAAAACCCATATGATGAGGCAAAACTTTGAGATACTTCTTCATGGGACGTTTGGATAGTTGGGGTATTTCCTATTAGCTAGAGGATTAGATCCTTCCACCGATGAGCAGACATAGTGCGGAGACCTAGTAGCTTGCAGACTTGATGATTTCTTGACCGATTCGACTAGGAGTGATTCAACCAGCCCAGTGTGGAGAGACTACTAGATGGAAGATGACCCACGACGACGGAGCTCTTGGTAGTTGGCTGCAGTCACGCGGTACTCGACAGGAGAAGTTCCTCTGTAGGCTATTAGGGGGAGCTCCCTAGTAGTTAGCGGCATACCCACAACATAGGAGCGTCAAGTAGTTGGCAGCATACCTGCGGTACTCGACAGGAAGAGTACCTCAGTAGTCCAAGGTTAGTGAGAAGCACCTTGGTGTCACGACAGACCCATTGTACTCGACCGAGGAGGAGTTCTCCAGTAGTCATGGTTTCGATAATTAAAATCTCGGTTTGAGCTGATTCACTGACTTTTGTGTTTTCCTCGTGACTGAGATGGGTTACCAGATAACTTAGGTATATGTATGGGAATATACTTGATTTATGGTTATCTTATGATTTTATACAATTTGGTTCATCCTTGTTGTATTTTGTGAGACCATGAGGGTCTTGGGGTACCTAATATGTATCGTTATACTCACCCTAGCATGGGCTATGCTCGCACTTGTTGTGTCAGTTGATGATGACAGACAGCGCTGACCGAAGCAGAGTGTAACAGGACTAGATGGTAACTGTTGGTGGACCACTCGGTGTCACGGTGCACGGAGCTAACGGACAGACGAGAGTGTTGTGGAGGCCATTTATACCTACCCTTTATATAGGAACCTCGTAGGACGACCTAGCAGTTATTTTACATTTCATCATTTGTACATGATTTCAGTTGTACTTGTGCTTTCTAGTTGGGATTGTATTTCCGACCCATTATAATTTCCAGGACTTCTTTAGTATACAATTTTACTTATTGTTTTGCTTCTAGTTGTGTACTCTCTTGTGTTTATTTTTAGTTATTATGGCAATGCCTTCCCAGTTTAGGGATTTAAACCTTTGGTTCTAGTCGCCAACCCCTGGCCTATGGTAGGCGGGATTGGGGTTAGGCACGATATTGGCCATGTGGGATGGGTCATGACATATGCATCCACGAAATCCTCCTCCTATCTCAATTTAATGAACTATTTTTCCATCCTAAATCAAATCCGCATTGAAAAATATCTATCAAGGAATATATTTTTGAAATAAACCCATTATAAAGCATAAATGTCCTCACATTCACTGATATTATTGACTGTCGACCCCCACGGGTTGGATATACCTTTAAGATGGTTATTAAAAATAATAAACTATTGATTGTATGAAAAACCTATGAAATCAAAAAATAATTATTGGACTATAATCCACACCTCATCAAAAACTAGCTGTAAAGATCCACTAAATTACAGAGGGTGTTCATCATAAAATGGTCCACCTCTAACATATTCAGAACGAATTTCGATTAAAGAATGATATAAGATGAAGTAGGAATGAATTTAGAGGATGATACTCATCCTAATATTAAAACTATAAGGGTGGTAATTGAAATCAAGAATATTTTTATAGTAATGGATAACTCATCATTAAACCATCTAAAAAAATTTTAATACAAAAGATGATGACAAAAATCTCAATATGAATCATAAACGTTAAGGAATAATCTATTATTCCTTGAATGAATTTTTTTTCACAATGTTATAACTTTTACACAGAAATATAATCTCTTTATCTTACATTGTGAAATAATAAGTTTCTAATAAAACAAGGGAAAGAATAAAAAACATAAAGGGAACATGTGGAAGGATTTTCATATCACTCTTACATATAAAGTGTCTTTCTTTTCTATATAGGGAGTAACAATACATGTGAAAATTGGAATAACCATTGTATTATATTCCCATTATCTCATAGAAGATATCTAACTAGTTATCCACATCCATTTACCCTATTCATTATAGAATTATAAAAATATCACCTTCAATTAGTTTATCATTTCATCGCCCACAATAATAACAATTCGAATGAAATATTACATGATCATAACTTATAAATCATTCATAAAAGAAACATTATTGAGGAAAATAATTAATTCATTTTAAAATCACTATTCATTTTTACAAGGCGTTCAATCGTGAATGAAAAAAATTGAAATTATAATTTTGATAATTTAAAGTATTTAAAGTATTATTATTGTTTCATAAAAGTGGGAAATTCCATTTATTTCCTATAAAATAATTATTTTTATATTTTGTCAAAATAGACATTATAGAGTATTTTAAAGGAAAACCATTTCAAATTTCATAACATTGAATATATAATTAATCAAATTAATATAATATGTGCATTCAATGTAAATTCACATAATTAAATATATTATAGTAAACATTAATTTAACAAGTAATGATATCATCACATGACCAATGATATATAAGGCTAACCAAAAGAATAAAAATTGGGTTACAAATTATATTTTCTTATGTGTGAAAGCATTTTGAATTTGTACTTAGTTTCCTAGATGATCAAATTACATTAATTTCTAAATCAATAACATATTACTAATTAATTTTATTTATTATAGTTTTACTAATCTAATTTATGGTCATTTGGATGAGTTATTTAGTTTAATTTCATCATTCTTGGAGTGTTCATTTCTTGGTTTTATGGTCAGTTTCCTTGAGTACTCTTTTGGGAGTTATTTTCAAATGGACGAAAAAACTATAGAAGAGGTCTGAAATGGTATTAATATACATAAAAAATTTATATGGCCCAATATATAATTTTTATAATATTAGGAAGATTCATTAGATAAAACATTAATGATAAATGATAGGTTTATTTTGGGAAGTTTCCCCGACCATCATAATCTACTTCAATTTTATTTAATATTATGTATATATATTAGTTTCAGAATATTTAAAAACTAATAATACAATTATTAAAATTTCTTTTATCCATAATAACGGTTTTCTTTCCATCCTTGAAGGTGGAAATGAAAATTGAAAACTTTTTATTGGGGAGTTAACATGTCCTTGAGGATGTTTAAATTTTTTATAATAAGGGGAAGAAAAAACGGGTTTGGTGATAGATAATCCATTATAAAAAAAAATTTATAGTATATGTATAAAACTTGAGTTATCATTCCACATTAGATCGTGGATGTTAGGATAATTTTTAATGAATGAAATAAATATTGAATTTTTCATATAAAGAAGGATTTAAACTCTTAAATATTTTCACCTTGAGATCCTCCCTTAAGAACATTTTGTTTAAATTTTCCCTAGAGATTACATTTTTGGACGTGGGGAAGATCCTTGGGAAGAAAATTTGTGACAATTTTGATTATATACAATGATTTGGATATGTGATTAGAATGAGTTGTGAGGGGTTGTATTTATAAGGAGAGAGGATAAGTGTTTTTTATTTTTAAATTCATTGGTTTATTATTTTGTTACAAGACTATATATATTGTTGATTCCGATATATAAATACTGTAATTATATCATATGAGTTAAAAGGAATGAATTAATACCTCATATATACATCAATAATGACTTAATACATCATTTATTAAATTATGATGTTAAATATTATAAATTATTTTATTTAAATATTCAAAAAAAATATTATAGAAAAATCCAAAAAAATAACACTAACCATTTTCAACTTGTATATTTATAATATGGACACTATTTTTTAACATGAATTTTATAAATATGATAAAATTAATTTTTTTTACAATCATTACTTATTTTAAAAAAATATTTATGTTAATATTATACACTTTTTTGGCACATTTAAAAGTTAACTAAGGCCTCGATAAATTATCATTTAATTATAATAAAACCAAATTATTATTTATGAATCTATTTTATGAAAATAATTTTTTTTAATTCATTATTTTATTTATATAACTGTATATTCAAATTAAAATTTTAAAAAAAATAGCAACATTTAATTTTTCTATTTTAAAATATTTATTTTAATATTTTATTATATAAATACATTATATTTTATCTTGTGAGATACCAAATTTTATTAATAATTAAATAGGTTTTCTTATTACTCTAAGTGCCATATTACTATTCTTAACAGTCACATTTATTTTCCATTGGTAAAGATATTTTTCAAATAGTATAGATTTCTTAATTTTTATAAATATAACTTAGTTCATTATACATTTATAATGAAATTAACATTTTAATTACATAATTAAAAAAATATTCTATAAGTTCATAAGTTGTTACAAAAACATTTTTTAGAAAAATACAGTTTTTAATCCTAAAAATGATTTTATTTTTATCAATTGTCTAGAAAACATATAATAGGATTGTTAAACATAATATAGAATATATTACATATAAATTAGTTAGTCTAATACTATTAGTTTTATTTGTTAATTTATTGGTATAAATAACACTTCTTAACATTTAAATAGTTTTTCAGATAAATATTTTCATTTTCTTTTTAGAAGGGTTCTATTTTAATTTATGAATAATTGTCCTTCACAAATTCATTATATATACATGTTTAAAAAATATTTAACTAATTTAGTTAAGACAACACATAACTACCATTCTAATGGTGATGAAATAAATATCATGTTAAATATTAATCTTTATAGTATATTGTTGTTCTGTAAAACTCGATCTAGCATGTAACAAAATATATTAAAGAAACTCATTTTTTCCATATCATTAAATAAACACAGTGGTTCATACCCTTTATGATATTAGTAAAATCATTTTTTAAAATCATGGGGTGTTAGAGATACCAATAAACACACCCCACCTCAGGGGTCTGATTAATGAAACATGAGTTAGAGTGATACATTGGCTCAAGTTTGGTCTCCAATTTCAAAAGGCTTATAGGAAAAGGTTAGGAGTAAAATGAACTATGGGTAAATGGTTTCCAATAGAAAAAAATAAACTAAAACATCATGATATATTATAAGAAAATATTATAAAAATAATAATCTATAAAAAATATATCATTAAATTATATGGGAGTAAAAAAATTCAATCAATATTTGAGATATAAAAAAATAAGACAATGTATTAAGTCTATGAAATCATATGTACTGCCATGAGCCTATTTCACCCACTTTTATACTCCACCAAAATAGTAACTCCCAATTAAAACTATTACTCATCACCTCTAAAATATTTTAAAACCATGACATTTCCAATGAAAGAAGAAAAAATACAATTCTTAGTGCACATGTATGGGAAACTTATGATATCTACCAGGATAATCATCAAACTCTAAAAACACACATGAATAAATATTTCAATAAAAATTTAATACATGAAAATCAATAATTTAGTAACTAATTAAATTGATAGTTAAAACATTCCTGGAAAATAAAATTAGTCTCAAATAGTTATACATCAATTCTAATATCACACACACAAATATAATAAATTTCCAATATAATATTATTATTTACCTTCGAATAATTTCATTATATAGAGAAGAAATAATATTCTCCCAAAAAAAAATAACTATTTTTGACATTCATGTTCCATGTGTTTAATCTATTTCATATATCTATCTAATTTTAGATCACTTCCCAACTAATGTGTACTTCCTCTCCTTGAGTGTGTCAATATATCCCATCTTATAGTCATTATTATGACTTAGTATTCAATTCCAATGGTATAAAACCTAGAGTTTTTAATCGTTATCTATAATCCATCCATCCTCATGTTATGAAACATAAATTTATCTAAATAAGACTCACTACATTATTTTAAACAAACACACCCTCTAATACAGACATCCATATCATATGAAACTAATTTATTTCCCTATAATTACCATCATTTACACTCTATGAGAACAATGAAACTTATGAAAATTCACCTTTTCACATTAAATTTATAAAAACATGTTTTAATATAGTCGGTAAAATTAAAATTTTTCATCTAGAAGATGAATTTAAAAAAAAATTATTTCCAAAAACCATTTGTAAAAAGGAAAATTGGTATTTTATTCCTAAAAATAACACAATGAGTGAAATAAGCTAATTCATGAGTATTTATATGGCCTCATACCATGTTCTATAATTCCAAAAATTTATGTGATCATATGATGATTATACCTCACTTGGTGACCAAATATGCCACATTCATATTATAGTAAACCATAATTATTAGTTACATGACTTCAACTCATAGGTTGGATGATTTTTACCTAGATCATAAGTCCAAATAACGAGTTTATAAAAATTTATAATGGAATATATGAGGATAACTTTGATCCGATGATAATGAAATGATATTGTACTATAGATTATCCAAAAGAATGTGAGAAAACACCCAAATTAGAAAATGGTGTCTCTGATGGTCGAGTGGGTTTTTGAAAAATTAAATAGGACCAAACATATCATGTGCCACTTAGTTTGATAGTAAATTACCCCAATATACAATGAATCTACCCAACTCTCTATATAGCGTGGTTTCTCAACCCCCATCCCAAAAAAACAATGTTTCTATTATAATAGACATGGATAGTATAATGGAAAAAAATCATCTGACACAAAATAATCTTCTTTTTTTTAAGATTAACAAATAACATCTCAAGAAATAATCATTCCAATCCATAAAATTGTGACATAACACTTTTTAATGAAACACACCATTTGTATGATTATCCCATTATACCATACATCATGACCATCACATATCATGTTATAAACAACCTTCAAACATTAGGAAGAGTGACCCCAAAATATCTCATCGTCTACTCCAGGTCACATACAGCTAGCTCTATTCTACACTGACTAACCCAGAACATGATTCTTATGAAACTATTTATGTTGTGGTGTGATCCATCATACAGTGATACCCAATGATGAATAAAACCCTTGAATATAGTACCATAGATATATAATCCATTTAAAATAATTTTGATATAATTTAAATGAGAATAACAATAGAATAACATTAATATCAATCACAAAATAAATTTATATGTTTCAATACCATGAAAAAAACATGTGAATATAATATGTCCCAACTCAACCTAATATCATAGTTGATATAAACATGGATAAAAATATTCATTTCAATTAAATGATAAAGTAATGAAATAATATATTATGTTTATCATATAAACATTAATGATAAAAATTACCATTCATTATAATCCTTTTATGACAAATATATATAGAAACATAGATAAATACAAGATCACTAACCTAAAATTCATTATGTCGACACCTATTATTGGAATTTTACACCTATAAGATCTTGGAAATAATTGAAAATTTATAATTAAAATTCCTCTAGTCATACAGCTTATTTATTATTCTAACCCCAGTTAATATTGATTCACTTATATCTATCTAGAACAATTGAAATTGACACGGTCTATCAAAGAGTATTTCAGAAGTAGTGATAAGTTTTGATAAATTGAATATATTATCGAATAAAAAAATATAAATTATATATGATATCTTGATGAGAAGTTAAAATAAAATATACAGGTAAAAATAATGCCTACTATATTATATATAATCCATTCTCACTATCCATTAGTATGTTGGTAATATACAACACTCAGTTTTACCTGATGGCCTAGATATGACTATAACCATTTCTAAAATAAAAAATTAAATCATTGTTTTCTGTTCGAAATGATTCATGTTGTTACATGATAAAATATTATAATATATTGAGTATATAACATAACCACGAATTTTAAAGAACTAGATTACCTAATGTATATAAAGTGATATGTCATAGTTAAATAGTCTAAAAAAATTGAATCCTAAAAATTTGGTGGTCATGGAACGATAGAAATGAAATTCATAATGATCTTATCAAATATCTACTCAAAAACGTAATTTGTGGTAATATGGTTTTGGTGTATTAGTGTTATTATTTTACCTATTAAAAAAGTATGTAATATAGAAAAAATCACCTTTCTTATTTATTTTTTATTCTCTAGAAAGTTTTTATGTGTTTCATGAAAAAACATATATACACCCAGGTGAATAAACTGGCTAAACATTAATATTCCCATATAATTTTTTCTCTCGTACAATTTAAAACAATAAGTTGTCCATTGGAAATAAAAAAGAATGATAATCCTAAAACCATTCCTTAATAATATCCCTAGAACAAATTTTTTCTTTAATTATAAATCAACTATGATAAATATTATAGGAGTTCATGAATCAATATATAATGGATATTGTTATGTCAGTCTGGAATAAATACATCCGATTTCAGTATTTAGTGACATCCATGTAAATATAATATGTTATATACATTTTTCTCAATTTCTCCTTCACCTCATATAACTTATTAGGATTAGATTTTCTAGTTATGGAATAAAAGGTAATATATACCTTTCCAGGTGTATATAATTTTTCAAAATCATTTAACATATTATTTATACCTCAGTTTTTTTCTCACTGAGAAAATATTTAGTTTTTATTTCTTTATTGGTGAATACCATGATTCAATCATAAAAAGTGATCTTTCAATAGAACATTAATATTTTCCCAACCATGGACATTTAAGTTCATCGGACTCATAATTATCTTCATATTTATTCTTTTTTCAGAACCATAATGGACCACAATGTTATCCTTCCTGAGTACATAGTCTGAATACATTTAGTAAGAATCAAAATTAACTTTATATACTTTAATTTATGTTTGTAAAAATGAATTTAACTACAATTGTAAACATTATGTTCACCACCTTGAAATCTATTTCACACTTATGAAACTAAAAAAACATGATATAATATATTTTCAAGGATAAAATTGAAGAGGCTATCTTGAGAAAATATTGTATGATGTGGTGAAAATGTTTATAAACATTTAGAAAGAATTTGACCAAACTAATATTTTATAGTACCATTTAATATATAGCCACATTTATCATTTTAATATTGACTAAAAATCTAGATTCTAATATCACATGAATAATTATTTTGAATTACAAAGTCCATAATTAATATTTATACATCACATCATTAAACTTATACTCTAATTACATTTATACAAAAATTTAAACATTTTATCCGTAACCACTCTTTAATCTGGAGAATATAATAATTTTAGATAAAAATAAAACCATAATATAGTTTAAAAATGGATTAAATATCATATTTATTACTATTATGAATACTATATCATAATTGGTCCAATAAAATTTATTTAATATAAATGTACATCACCATAGAATTATAATAAATTTTTCATTATGAGGTCCTTCTCCAATTTCGGTGGTGATGATATCCAAACTACATGTCAATATTTAAGAATATATTGTAAAATTTTAGTTGACCAAGTGAATTATCCCTTCATGTTATTAAACAATACATATTGATAGGCATCTAATTCAATATACTTTAATACACATATTATAATATAAATCAATCTCCTTTATTTTCAAATTGAAATGAGGAACTCCAATGATAAGTGTTGGGTGTGTTAAATCACTACACATAATGCCCTGAAAGATAACATTTTACTTTTGTCAACATAGATTGAGCTATATAATACCATAAAAAAATAATTTCAACCGTAGAAATATCTAAATGTCAAACTCTACCACTTCTTTAGGAATAAATAATGTTAAATATTTTACATATTTGAAAAAAATAAACTATATGGGTAATATCTTATGACCTTCTACCTCATCTAATCATAAAGTCAAACGCTCAATTTCTATGTTAATATATCTATCATATATCTATTCTATTACTTGAAATTCAAATTGAATTTTCAACTCTATGATAAATTTATATTAAATACTAGTTATGGAGGAGAAAGATTTCTACCATCGATATCAATCGATATTGTAACTGAATTGGTTTAACTATTCTATTCCAAAAAATAACATTGACAATTTTCATGAAGATTCTATAATAATCCAACTGAAACCTATATGTTCATAGTATAATAAAACATTGAACCTTTTTATTCTTTTTTACCCAAACTCCCAGTGATGTATCATAAATTTTCATAATTAATGATACATGGAATTTCATTAAATGAATTTATATCAGTTTCATAGTGATAAAATAAGTTTAGCTATAGTTTAAATTAAAACAAATGTGTTGATGATATCAGAATAAGTCCTATGATTATAAAAGGTATGTTTTATATATTATATATAGATTTACATGCCACAAAGGCCCAACTAATACCATCATACTGATCATTATTTTGAAATAATTACACACAATAATATACTATTTTCTATCAACTATCATCACATTACATACCTCAAAACCAGGTCTACCATTATTTTTTTGATGCCACTATCAACAAGACACCAGATTGATCATGATATAATTTATTGTAACAATATTATTATGAATAGATAAATATCTATACATTATTAATATATATTGTGATAATAATTAAATTAACAAATATTGGTAAATTATATGAAATAAGGTAAATAACCATTAATGTTAATAACAGACATTTTAATACAAAAGTTATTTTCATTATATTATTTTATATAAATTTAAAAAACAATTTTATTAATTTTAAAATTTTCATTTAAATAAATTATCCCAATTTTTTTATGAAATCATGTAAAAAAATTTACAATGAATTTGTGGGATTTTTCTAAAAGGAACGATTTTTGGGTGAATAGTGAAAATTAATAATGTCACAAATTATTTCATTTGTATAAAATATAATGAATTTAAAATTTCTGAAAAAATTATTCTAGATCTAATATATATTTAATAAATAATAAAATTTACTTATGAATACAATTTTAACATGTATTTTTTTAGATTTTGTAAATCAATGAAATGATTTTTATAAATAATTTTTTTTCCATTATTACATTTTAATAATTTTTTCAGATGGATATTTTTAATTTTTTTAATTGATTTAATTTAAAATAAGACTCATTTTATTTAAATTAATCCAAATAATCTCATTATTATCAACATTGTTGTTTATTTTGTTTTAATATCATTTTTTCTTAAAAATAATTTAAAAAAGAATATTTTTTATTTTTTTTAAACATATTATAAAATAAAATCTTTAAATTAGAGAATTTCAATCATGGATAATTAATTCCTTATATTATATCTTCATATTTTCTCTTTTTAATTATTTCAATCTCATTTTTTATCGTAATGTATATTTACTATGGAAAATACTGTCAATATGCTTAATAAATAATGGGTTAATGATAAGGGTAGAACAAAGTCATAGGGACTCAAATTTATATAAAACCTATCTGTATTTAACTATAACTTTTATTTAGAACTATACATATACTATATATAAAATTGAACTTAATTTAATCAATATTATAAAAAAATTATTATATGTTAAACTACGTAATATTTAAGAGGGAACCACTCCTCCCCCTGTAAATGAGAGCCTCCTCTCACCAATTTATAAAATTCATTATGAATCATCAATAAAAAAACATTCTACCTAAACCAAATATTTCAATTAATCCCAATTCTTTACAGTTCCACGTCTCACTGAAATACCTATCGTATAATTCATAATGTGTAATATATAAGAAGATATTCATGGATGTGGTATAGGTCTTAATCAAATTACTTAATGTTTATTTCTTATTTCAAAACATTTAAATATATTATAAACATTACAATATAATTAATTTAGTATATTTAAAATAACAAAATGTTATTATTATTAATTTTTATAACAATTACATTA
Organism: Viscum album; assembly: GCA_963277665.1. NCBI lineage: Eukaryota > Viridiplantae > Streptophyta > Magnoliopsida > Santalales > Viscaceae > Viscum > Viscum album. The sequence goes on from OY728141.1 coordinate 1,256,207,168, forward strand.
TATAAATTTTCCATCCTATGAGAAATGGAAACGTTCTTAGGCTGAATGTGTAGAATACTATATCCACTAACAATTGTATTTCATTTATTAGCACCACATCACAACGATGAAGATAAATATAGATTTAATGAATATATAGTATTTATAACATATTTAGAATTATATTACATTAAATTATAATTTAAATTTTATTCATTCCATCCATTGAAAAATTATAATCTCCCAAATATGAAAGTGAAAACCATGACCTCCATGATGTGATGTGGGTAATTATTCATCAATGCCTTAAACAAATTGTTCATAAAGATAATATTATGAATAAAAATGAAAATAATTTCACTATTATGATATTAAATATGATAAAACAATTTCCAAGTTGTAAGGACCAGAATCTATAAAGTTAAACATTAATATAAAGTAGAAGAGCTAACACAAGAATACTAATTCTAATGATTTTATTTTCATAAATATATAAATGGAAAATATTAGAGGATTATATATAATAATATAATTATTAATATTTTAAAATTATAAATTCATAAAAAGATTAAATATATTATAAATGATTTTATTGCCTATATGAAGGATGTGTGAACTTTGATTAAGGGGATTCTCTACACAATTTCCATTCAATGGGTTAAATCAATAAATTATTCTCTCTGATATGTAACGATTATGTCTCCTGTGAAATTTAATTGTTTTTGATATATTTACAATTTTGTATATTTATTTACAATAATTTCCACTTAATCATTTCATTTATATATTCCTATTTCAAATTTTATAATCCTTATAAGGGTATATTATTTTTAATTTATCTTCATTAAGATATGGTCTATATTATTAAACACCCAAACATTATAAATGATATTTCTCCCTTCAAATTAATTTTTATAATAATATACTATATATAAATTATACATAAAAAGAAACCAATAGATGATTATATCATTAATTAATACTTTTATAATAAAAATAAATGAAAAATAATTAAAATCCATACATTTAAACTATTTAAAAACTATAAATTAGAAATGATAAAATGGAAAAATATGGACCATCCCAATCTACAAGAATCATCACCCACACGTCAAACACAATAGTAATTAAAACAAATGTTATTAAACCAATCAACATCATTCAAGAAATAAATATAGAACCTTGAGAGTAATAGAGTTAAATATTGAGTGAAATAATGAATTAGTATTTATATAAGGTAATGTGACAAGTGAAATATTAATGATACAATTGAAAAAGAAGCCTCACCATTGGAAATTGAAACAAAACCATTGGAACAATTATTTTTCAACAAAATAATTATTTTTCAACAAAATAATTATTTTTCAACAAATAATTTTTATCATGATCAATTTATTTAAATTTAAATATTATAATGAAAAACAATATCTTTATTAAAAAATATAAATACAAATGAGCACATTTTTTAATAAAATATATATTAATTTTTTTGTAAAAGTCATAATTTTTATACTGTTAAAAAATAATTACCTATTATAAAAAATTTTGTTATAAAATTATTTTGAGTTTTTAAATGGTCATGTGAAAATTTTTCCAGCGTGATTTTTTTGGTAATTCTATGAATTACATCATTTTTTAGGTGAATAGTAAAAAATTGTAATTTTCACATAACTGGAACATCATAATGAAATAATTCTTTATAGAACATGAAGTTCAAAATTGAAATAATTTATTTCATAAATTAGTAATTAAAAGAAAATAAACCTAATTTGTGAACGAAAAAAGATCTTTTTTAAAACATAAATTAAAAAATTCTTCCTTAAAATAATAATTTGACTTTTTTTAGACGTTCCATTTTAATAAAATAATTAATTCAAATTATAAATTAAATTTAAATTCATAAAAAATTATATTTAATTTATTTTTGATTTATTTTTTCTAAAATTCAGTATCACATGTCTTACAATTGATATAATATTTTTTCCTATACTTTATTATAAACATACACCTCTATTTAAGTATAAATAAACCCCCTCAATCCCCTTGGAAAATCACTAATACCTATCCAACCAACAAAATTATTCAACAAAATTATTCTCTCTAAATACTGTTAGAAAACCTATGTACGTTTTGTGGTAAACTAACTCCAAAAATCAATATATTTTTTACAGATTACAAGAGAAGTTACACCAAGGATAAAGTAAGTTTCGATCAACATTTTTTTTTTATTTCCTCTTGTTTTGATCATAAATTTTTTCACCAACCCATTAATAATATTAAATATTATTAGTTAGCTGGTATGTTAGAATTATATTATTTATTTTAACCATCTTGATGAATCATATTTATGATATATATATAAATTTTAAACATCCCTTTCCCCCTCTCCTAATAATGTCCCGTCAAATATCAGTTTACCACCTATGGAGACATTGAAATTTCGTCACATGTAACCATAATTATGTAATGATATTATAAATCATATATTACATAAAAAAATTTAATTATATTTATTATATGATTTTAAAATTATATAAAACATGATATCAAAATGAATACCCTATAACCATGGAAAATAAGAAATATATAATAATTACTATAATTGATAAATAGTTGTTAAAAAATAACTTTTCTATCAATTTATTAATTATCAATGTTTATTATTCATGGGTAATAGAATCAATTAAATAAAATGGGAATTAAGGTATTAGGTTTCGTAAAACCACCTCATTTGCATTGTGTAATCCCTCTTTGATAACATCATTGGTATGATTATTCCAATAATTTTCATAAAATATAATTTCATTATTATTTTATTTTCCTTTTAGTTATATATATTTTTACATTGTAATTTTATATCAAACACTAAGCTTTTTCAAAAGATATGTCCTTCCCAAAAAACATCTTTTACTCATATTGATTTGTTTCTTCATCACCAAAGAGTGATGATACCTATACAAAATATTTTTTTATTTTTCATTTGGGAAAACTGAGTTTATTCATGTAATCGTTGTTGATGAAATAACTATGAAAGTCATTCCTTTCCATGGGTTAATTCATTTATAAGAACACAATATGTTCTGTATTTCATGCATGATTATGTAAATATTATGAAGTGATGGATGGGATTGGAATTATATTTCACTCTAATTCATTGCGTAATGTGATGTATCTCCTGAGGTAATTTGTATTATTTTTAAACATGATGAAATAATTGTTCATAATGATGATGTTATGGTTATGAAAATATAATATTTGTAAACACGAGGCTAGATTTGTACACAACAGTGTGTGGTATTTAACCACAATGACATGACGACACATTTTAACGCATTTCCAACTTCCATGCCTTTATTAAATGTCTCCCACATGATGTTTATGATTACCCACTATTATTATATGATGATTGTTGTTATCACCCATGTAATATTGATTCATTTCCATTACTCATCTTATTATTGGGATTTTAGCTCACAACATGCTTTGATGATTATCCTTACCTAATTACAAGGAAAAATTAGAACACGAGGTTATAGAAGGATAAATAATAAAGATTTAATTTTTTTTTATTTAATAGTAATGTATGAGCCTAATTTTCACAAGACAATGATTATTCTGATCAGGGATTTGTATATCTATTTTGTTTTTTATCTTAAAAAATTTGTAATTGGTATAGAAAAAATTAGAGTAACTATAGTTGGTATCATATCATGGTTTAGTTAATTTGGGAATTGTTATTAAATAAAATTGAACCCCATCAGTCGACACTAATTTATTGGTAAAAAAACTAGGATAATCCTTTTTTGTAAAAAGATAAACATAATAATTCTATAATATGTTCCTTTAATATTAATTTAATCAAAGAAAATATGGTAATCAGGTTCTATTAAATTTCAATTTTTTCAAATAGTACATATATATATATATAATGGTGTGAACTATGTGATACTATGCAAACAACTCATTCCAGGGATAAAGAAACAATTTTCCACATGACAATCTCAATGACAGGGGAGGTGGAGTTCAATATAGCATGAAGATGTTTATCCATCTGTCTCAATCTACGAACAATAACTTGAACCAAATAGGACATACTTCTTCTCCCAGGAAATAGAAATTAACCATTGAGTCCTTTATGCAAAATTTAATACCACATTTTAGTGCAACATATTATCCACTTGTCTAGGAATAGATGGTTAACTCAATAGAGATTATCCATTTTGTGATCTATAGTTTTGAAAAAGGGAAGGTGACTCTTGTTGTATATCTTTTATATAGAGAGGTATATCAATAGTCTATGTTGATTAAGAACACCAAGGAAAAATGATGAAATGGATGTTACAGAGTTGGAAGACATTAAGAAAATATTTCTTAAAAAGTATTTCATACAAACGATTTAAACAAATATAGAGAGATAATTAATAGATATGATACACCTCAGGTTTTGTGATAAAAATGTTTGAAAAATATATAGATTTTTTATGATTAAAACAAAAACATTTAATTTCATTATCTATTAAGGACTTCGTTATTTATGAATATGTGGGTTAATGTGCTCTAAACATAGGGGTGGAGTTCGTGTACTGGTCCTAAGGTTATGGATATAAAAAGAGAATAATATAGTTCCAAAATGGTGTGTGAAATGAAAATTAAGGAAAGAGGATCCAACTACACATATGTCAATGATGTGGGAGGAAAAATCATGGTAATTATCTCAAGGGGATGGGTAATGTTTCATTTTTCAGAGAGAAGGAGCCCAATTTCATGAATGATGATGTGAAATGACGAATATGACCAACAAGTGGGGGAAAGAAGGTCACCTCCAAATTCTCCAATAATGGCTAAATTCTCCAATTACAGTTACTGAGGGTATTATAAAAGAAATTCATGTAAACTATGCTTCCACGAGGGTAAATTTTTTCAACAAACACCATTGTTAAATGGAAAATGAAAATATTATTCCATCACTACAGATTAAGTAGATCATGAAAATGATGTTTTAGGAAGTATAATTCTAATTCACTCATGACTGGAAAAATGAATTATTTGATTCTGATTCTATGTATTTATTTTATATCCTATATGTTTTCTATAACTATTTAATCGAATACATGATACCTTAATTATGTTATATCTATAAAAAAATATTGTATTAATCATTCAAAATCAGGTGTTGGATTCATCTTTTATAATAATGTGTAGGAATATTCTTCTTTTGAATCTCATAATACATCTATTGATAGAATTTCATTGCTATACTAGGAATTTATCAAATCACATTATATAGAGAACATATTAACTGTTTGAAAAAGGAAATCGATTTTCATATTTCCATCCATCTATTACATCTCTAAAAATGTAATTAATATCCTGAATATCCTTTGTAAAATCCCATAGTGGTTCTAGTGTTGATAACCTATGATGAATAATATCATTCCAAAATGGTGAGTCAAAGGAAGGGAAACATGGAGGAAATTCCCATAATATGTTAATATAGTTATGTATTTCCCAAAGAGTTACATAGACATCCCTTAGATTTTTTGGTGCAGTTTTAAATTAAACTTGTACATGGTCCAACTCATATCTTCAAAATCACTTACATGATGGTACCAATCTTACTATAGGATTTAATGATGCAGCTTCCAGTAAATTTGTAATAAAGGCTTCATATTCTTTAATGAATCACCTTGGTGTGTGTAAGTTCTCTCTGAAAAAAATGATGGATAATTGTGGTTGTGTATCGGTTAACAGGGGATCAACAAGATCACCATAGAGAAAAATTATCCTCAACCAAGGATTTATGACTTGTTCGATCAGTTATGATGAGCTCAAGACTTTTCAAGTGTGGATCTTCATTCTGGTTATCGTCAACTGAATACGGGTAATGAATATATTCAGAAGACCACATTATATAAAAGTTATGGACACTATGATATAATATTTTTTACCTTCAGACTTACTAATATCAATCAAATCATCATCAATTTTATTAATATATTATATAAATACTAACTCATCAAATTTTTTGTAGTGTTTATTGATTATATTCTTATTAAAGTGGACACCGGATTTTAATCCCTACTCTGAACCTCTGATAGTCCCCATTTGGGTAGGATTTCCAGAACTTCCCTTGCACTTGTTCAAATAGGATGCATTATTTCTTATTGCCAGACTCATTGGAAATCCGCTGAGGCTAGATGGAGCTACAAAAACTCTTTCAAGACCTTCAATTGCCAGGATATGCATTGAGATTGATGTTTCAAAATCACTGCCCTCGAACATTTGGATTCAGAGTGGTGACTTAGGATTCTTACAAGAGGTTGTTTATGAGAGAGATCCAGACTATTGCATGAAGTGTTTTAGGCTGGGACATGATTCTATCAGCTGTGGAAATTGTGAATTAGGCTCTAAAAAATTTAAATCAAAATGGATTGAAAAGGCTAAAGACAGTCACAAGGAAGCTGGCCCCTCTGACTCCTCTAATCAAGAAAATGTTAGTGTGGACCGGACCATACAAGTCCCTGGGAAGCAAATTTCGGATTTTATTAACATATCCATTACTGAGTTTGATAACACCACTGCTCTTAAGGATAAATTGCAACATCATGAGACTTCTGAAATTAGTATAAAATATCACAACAATTCAATCAGCTCATCTGAAGTTAAAAGAGATGAATCGCTTTAGGATAGGGGCACTAATGAGGAGGTTTCAGAAGTTTATGATGAATCAATGTTGGTTCAAAAAGGAAAAAAATTATAGTTGATTCTGATGGTTTTATCACTCCTCATCCCAGAAAAACCCGGAAATATCGTGGTAATGTCAATAGTGAAAGGAATATTATCACAAGATCTCTAGCTTCTAAGGCTATTGAGGTTGAGGTCCCTCCGCAACCTGCACCTTTTGAACAATTGCCTGACTCCTCACAATCCTCTGAATGTTCGGATTCAGATTCATCATCAAGTGAGGACAATAATGATCCTTATCTAAAGGATGCCTATCAGTTTGAGGAGTCTTTGAAATTCCCAGAGGAGCTTGACTCCTGGATTGTCGCACATGATACAGCTTCCTTTAGAAGTTACCAAAATGGTGAATTGACTGCTGAGGCTTATCTTGATATTAGAAAAAGAATGTTTATCAAAATGGCTGAGGAATTTGAGAAAAATCCAAATTTCGATTTTAAGAACATAACATGGAAGTGACTCATTATTCTGGTTCCCTTCTGCTTCAGAGATTTCTTTTTGGATCTGGATCTGATCTGCTCAGTGGATAGCCAAATGGGTTTTGCCTTGCAGGAACTTCTATGCCCTATTTCAACTCTGCACTACTCTCCTTCTGATTCTGTCTTTGTCTGCTCAACTTTGATTGCCCTGTTTCCTGTAGTCGTTTGAAACCTTTTGTTGGAACCCTTGATGGTTGTTTGTATTATTGTTTTTGTTTTTGCTTTCAACCCGTCTACTGATTGTGAAACAGTTTGAAGGCTGCTTTTTGATTTATGACATAAACTGGACTTCTAAATCCGTTTTTTGGTTTTTTCTTATTGTCATGCTTTAAGAGGTTTTTCTGGCCTGCTTCACTGTTGCATTAGGAGATTGAATCAGTATGGTTACTTTCTGCTTGATGTGAATGAGTTGGATGGATGAATCACTGCCGCTTTGGTTTCTGTTCTGAATTGAAAGACAACTTCTTCTTGGAGTTTGGTTTCATTTTTCTTGCTCTCTTGGAGTTTTGACCTCATGCTGTTTGGCTTTACCAATGATTTTGAGGTTTTCATTCTGGATGGTTATCTCTATTTATGAGCTTGATTACAAATCATGGAGGTCTGTATATGTATTTGTTCTTCACCCTTATGGAGATTTTGTTTGGCAATCTGGAAGAACTAGTTTACTGCTTTTCTTTTGACAGGTGGTTTAGTTCTGCATTCTGGTTTGGAAAGTGCACACTCTCCTGGATTTTTTGTTGCTTGCTGATGATTGCTTCAAGGATGGGCTATTTTCTGGATTCTGTTGCAGATTGGTGACTTTTATACTATGGTTGACAACATTATAATGCTGCATTTTGGTTTGGAAAGTGCACTCACTACCTGGATTATCTTGTTGCTTGCTGATGATTGCTTCAAGGATGGGCTTTTGTCTGGATTCTGTTGCAGATTGGGGACTTTTACAATATGTTCTTGGATTTGAGGACATGAATTCCTTGGTACTGGCCTGAAGTTGTTGTTCCTTATGACTGATGTTGAATGGTTGAGAAGTGAGGTCCTTAAACCCTCTCCCTATCCTACTGTTAACACCCCACAAGGTCTGGATTTTCTGAACCTCCAGCTTGTTCTTGCCTGGACACTAGTTGATTTTGAAGATTTTCTCTATCTGCTTATAGTGCTGGAATTAAGTATTCTGATTTCCTGGTTTGATCAGTATGCCTTTTGTATATTTGACAGCTATGGCAAGGATACTATAGAAGCAAGATGACCTCTTTCTACTTTTTCCCCTGCTCTGCATGGTTGCAATTCATGCTGTTTTCAGGTGAGGATTGCTCGGATGGATATATTCTCTTCAATATGATAGCTTGCTGATTTTATGGATGGACTGCATTTTCATAGATCCAGTTTTGAAAAAACTGAATGGTGATTGTTCTGGGCTGCCTTAAAGAATTGGTTTATTGGGATTGAGTATTTTTTGTAACCCCTTTAAATCACAGTTGGCGTAAGTTCTTTACGCTTCGAGGTTGTACTGTCCTTTTTTTGACTTTAATAAATTCCATGGGCGACATGAATTGGGAAACCAATTCATGTCACCAATTTTCTTTTAAAAAAAATAGATATTTAAATAATGATGAAGTGTATTCTATATTCCCAATGTGTGAATTTTCTTTGTAGAACGTCGCTTTGATAGGGAACATGATCATTGGTGAGAAAATTTATATGGACCCTTGACCGATAAATTAAATTTTCGAAACAATCAGGCCAACTAGTGTCATAGAATTCCATAGTTTTCTTTTCATAGCTGGGTAATACTAATGTAATGATAGAAATTTATTGCTATTTTATATCCATATAACCAAGATAACCTAGAAATGGGTAAAGAATGTATGCGTTGAAAATTGTGAATAAATATTTAAAGATCTAATGAAGAGGATTATTAATACACTTGTACTCTCTCTACCAACCAATGGATATGTTTTTTATATACAGTGATGATTCAAAAAGAAATTTGTGTTGTGTAAAAATGTAAAATGATAAATTTATAGACTTCACCTCCCGAAATATGATTATACATGAGAAAAACTACATGACACAAGATCTATAGTTAAATGATGTGATCTTCTCTCTAAATATATGGTTGAACTACCTCTATAGTGGGAAGTGTGAAATATATGCTAACCATAAGAGACTAAATGATATGTTCACATCAAAGGATATCTACATGTGTCAAATATGATGGTTAAATATAATAAAGGAATTCAATATCTCTATTAACTACCATCTAGGAAATGTAAATAATGTAGCTGATGGTCTTAGAAAAAGATGAACCTACAACTCTATCAATCACGTGGAATAATAGGGACCCTATCTTTTTGGATGTAAAATGGATAGATCATAGAATCCTGAGAGTATAGAATACATCCTACAATGGAAAAATTATTTTTCAACCATCAATAAAATAGAATATCAAGGAGGCATAATTGGATTATATGGAGGTTAAAAATGTTTAAAATAGTAAAGGATGGTAAGCTATATGAAGTCCACATAAATGATGATGGTTTTTTTTTGTTTTGTGTCACATAAATTATATATTTTAAATTATTTCATTCATTTAATTTCCATTAAACCTTTTTTTGTGGTTTCCTAAGGTTTTATGGAGGAATATGTGAGTTTTAATGAATTGGGCCAAACTATGAGCCCAATTCCAGATATAAAAATAAATTTTGTTTCATTTATAAATTTTTCATTATTTAATATTTTTCTCTTATTCTAATTCCAAAATTTCCTCCAATGATATATTAACACAAAAATTGAAATTTGGAACCTTTAAAAATCCATGAACATGTTGTATTTTGGTTTTTATTTAAGGGATTATGCCTGCCCGGAAGCCCATATCCAGTTTTAAAAATGAATTTTATTTCTTTAATAACATATTCAATATTAAGTATTGTTTGGTGATTCCAAGAAACACTGGAGCCCAATGCAACCAGTCACACGCCCAGCCTCTTTCTCCCGGCTTTGAAGCTCATAGGCATCACGATTTAGGGACGAACTTCCTAGGGTTTCTCAAATCATCTAGATTTGAGAAGGTAAGATATTTCCATCATAACTCTCTCAATTATTACTATTTTTCCTCCATTATAGTTCTTAAATTACATCCTCATAATTATTCTACCCTCTCTTGAGGTTGTGACTATTTTGAAATTCAGCTATTGGTGTATTTGGGGTGATGCTTCAAGATCCCTCAAGTAAGTGAGTCTCATCCATTACTCTTCCAAATTTCTTAAGGTTACATTCTATTTTGTTGGGGTTTCGTCCATTTTTCATGAAGTACAAAATTACCGTGGGGTATGGTTTCTAACCTAGTGTTTAACCTCGAGTTTTTTGGGTCCAATTTTTTGGTTTTAGGTTTGTTTTAAGTCCCTCTTGGTACGGTGGTGGTGCGACTTGATTTTCACACGTTGATCCAAGGGTTTTCATTACTTTGTTAGGTGATCTCACATTGTATAAAATCCTTGTTCCATAGATAAATTGTTTGTTATATTTTCATGTGTAACTCATTGATTTGGTTTTGTAAAAATTTGTTTAAGTGGTGTTTTTAATGCCTGTGAATTTTAAGTTCCAATTTCAAGTGAAATTTGTTTTTTTTCATAAAACTATTTTATTAGTTTATTATGATATGACTTTTAATTATTTAGTTGAACTAATTGAACTTTATTAGGGCTTAAAATATTTTTTAAAATGTTATTATTCGTCGTTTGTTGCTGAGAAATAGGTTTTGGGTGAGGTTTGTTAGGAAAATGATTTTTGAGTACCAATTTGGTGTTGAATTGGGTGTTTTACATCGGTGTTCTCTGTGATGCTTATTGGGATAGTTTTATAACTCATGTAATGAGTTTAAAGAAATTATTAGGGTGTGTTGGATTCTATTTTGTTAAATATGAGTATGAATATGATGTTCATGTGGGGTTTTCAAAGTGTTTTGGGTGCTAAACAAGGAAAGATTTGGAGAAGTTGTTTTATTGAAACTCAATATGTTTTTTTGAGTGTTTTAAATTGTATAAATTGTGTGTAGAAATTTTACTTTTTGTATGTGATCTTTATTGGTGTTATATATGGCAATGGATATATGAATCATTCTGAAATTGTTTGAGAACAAAGGGGGAAGACCGGGTACCTCGGTGGGGCGGCTGTGTACTAGTAAGGCTAGTGAACCGGATGGGTTTTGTCCCTGTTTCACCTAGAATTTGTATAATGACACCTCCAACTAAACTATGTGGATGATTATTGGGGACCACTAGGTTTTGGGTATATTCCCTACTAGTGGATTATGTACAGGAACCAAATTTACTATGGTTACATTACACCGAGGTATGAGGTACATGGGGCCTGAGACTATCTAGTTCCTAGGGGTGCTCTTGATTTTGTTGCTCATTGTGTTTGTGGTATTTTACCACATATTGGGTTTTTTTTGCATTTAATTTACAGTATATAACATTTCTATTTAAATGTTTTAACTTCTGAAATTTCTATCTTGAAAATAGTTTTCATTAGAAAGTTTTGTTTCATGGATTTTATGGATGCTTTTCATTGCATATTAAAACTGCTTGCTTTTTCGCATTATATTGAATGCTCTTTGGAATAATTGGGTGGAATCCTATTGGTAATAGTGTTATACCCTACATACATTCCTTATGTGTAAGTATAATTGGTTATCATTGACTCAGTTAAAGGAAAAGCTAAGGGTGATGGCGGTTCAGGGTGTTAGTCCCCATCCATGGGGCGGAGTGGTTGATATGGATTGTGGGTGATGACCCATTTACATGTGGAGTCCATGGGGTTATTTTGTGGCTGTTTAATTGTTCCTTTGGACCTTTTTTATTTCTTTGGAACTTATGTATTCAGTTTTGTATTTTTGTATAAACCTTGTTGGTTTAATTTTATCAGATTCATTTTATCAAATAGTTTTTATGTTTTATGTTTATATATTCGGGATAATTGTTCCCAATCCATGATAAATGATACCTGGGTTCTTGTTCCATTTTGTGGAGATAGGTAACGCCCTCTGGGCCTTGTCATGTGCGGGGTTTGGTACCAGAATTGGTGGTGACCAGATTCGGTTCGTGACAGAATGGTATTAGCGGGGGTTTTTGTGTTTGTGTTATATTTCAATTTTGGGATGAGTCAGAATATACGGGAGCTAGGAATGTTGGGGAATTGAGTTTTGTTTGTGAGTAGGGTGTCCGACATGCACCTCTCATGGTAGACCTTCAGTCAACAGGGGACGTTGGAATTTATGGATTGACTTCACTTCCAGGTGAGACGTGTGGGCTGCAGACCACACGTGGACATCGGGTGGAGGTGGAGTAGTTATTTCATTTATTACTGGAATGTGTTTAGATTATTTATATTTGATGTATTTGATTAAAATTTTCATAATTTTTGTATTGATTATTGTTTCGTGACAGTTTCATTTTGTAGCAACATGCCTCCCTAGAAAGCTCCCACGTGCCCATGGGAGGAAGCCAAAGAGTGTTCTCTCACACCAATCGATTAGAGGCTACTCGAGGCTGTGTTCAAGGTTGTCCAATCTCATAGGTAGGGACTAACCCCTACACATATTATTCAAAAGGCAAAAGGGATGGGTCCTAGAAAAGATAATGATCAAGAGTTTTTGAAAAACAAGCCTGCTACCTTTCAAGGCGTCTCAGAACCCCAGGATGCCGAGGAACGACTCTAGAAGATCGAGTGTATGTTTTAGTTCCTTGAAACACCCAAGCAGCTTAGGGTGAAGTGTCCCTCTTTTCTGTTGGAGGGTCTCAGCCGTAATTGGCGGGAGTCGGTGCTTCAGGATGGGAAGAATGAGTAGATGTGCTGGGGAGATTTCAAGGCTGTCTTCAATGAATAGTACTGACCGGAGGTGTTGTCATATTATAGGTATAGAGAGTTCATAGTCCTTGATTAGGGGACTCTATCTATGATGGAGTATGCCAACTGTTACACAGATTTGGTTAGGTATGCTCCAAAAATCATCTCCAATGAGAAGGCAAAGGCCCAGAGGTTTGAGAAAGGATTGCGATCATAGATTTACTGCCAAGTGTTCTTATTTATGATGATGACCTATGTTGATGTCATTGATTGGGCTTGCATGTTGGAGATTGATATGAATGGTAGGGTTGGTTACTCTAGTTAAGTATCAACTGTGGGTAGTGGCATCTCCTTAGAGAAGAAAAGGAAGCTGGAGGATTATGTGATGAAAGAAGGTGGTAGTTCATGCCACTCTTCCAGAAAGTTTTCGTCTACGACTTCTGATGCGAGATCCGTCTTGTGACACCAGTGTGGGAATCCCAGGCACATCCGTCCAGTATGTCCACTTCCTCTGAAGCCTTGTTACCAATGTGTAGGTATGGGGAATTTGAAATGTTTCTACGTTGTGGCACGTCTACATTCGAGTGGGGCAGGGTCAGTGGCTTCAACACGAGTGCCAGCACAGTCCAAGGCATTGAGGACTAGGGGATCTCGATTTGGCAGCTGTGGTGGTAGGGATGGGTTATCTTCTTGGAAATCTAGTTCAAGTCACAACCACAGACTAGAGGTTATCCTTAAGCAGATACTGGACATCTCTATGCTGTGGATAAAGCCCCAATATGATCAGAGGCAGGACCGTCGACAGTTTGACGTACCGTTCTGATCTTATATTCTATATATACTTCTCTATTTGATATTTCCGCCTTTGATTCATTTATTTCTACCCTTTTGAGGACATGTATAATTTTCCAACATATTTGATGTCTTTCGCGATGGAGTTGGTGACACCGCTGGGAAAGAGGAAGGAGCAGGGTCTCAGGTGACCGCCGTGTGCACTTTCTCTGTCAGGGGTCGAGATGGAGGGGGACCTCATGGTCTTAGATATGGAACCATTTGACTTAATTCTGGGGATGGATTTTCTAGTACACTTCTAGTCACATGTTGATTGCTATAGGAGTTAATTGTGTTTCACGACACATGATGTGAATCGTCAGGTCGTTCGAGGAGAATGGGATCCTCAGTCGGGTGACGCATGACCTCCACTCTGAGAGTTGAGAAGTCTTTCCTTCTAGTTATCATCGCTCATTCTAGAGGATGACAGTATTTTTCATGGAGGTGCACTACCTCATGTAGTGAATGAGTTTCTAGAGGTATTCTCGGATGATTTATCAGGTTTTCCACCGGAGCGGGATGTGGAGTTTTCGATTGATCTGGCACCAGGAACACAGCTGATATCTCCTACCTCTTATATTATTCCCCCACTGAGATGAGGGAATTAAAGATACATCTAGAAGACTTAGATTCCAAATAATTAATTCACCTGAGCCTTTCTCCTTAGGCCGCTCATGTGTTGTTCACGAAAAACGATGAAGGATCCCTCCAGTTGTGCATTAACAACCGGATGCTGAATAAGGAATTTTTTTTGAAAAAATACCCTTTGCATAGAATAGATGATTTTTTCAATCAGTTGAAGAGGGAAAAGTGGTTCTGAAAAATAGACTTGCATTCTGGTTATCAGCGGCTTAGGGTGAAGGAGTCAAATATCCCTATGACAGCCTTCCAAAGCAGGTACGACTACCATTAGTATTTGGTCTTGACCTTTAGATTGACCAATGATCTAGCAGTCTTTATGGAACTCATGAACTGGTTGGTTCATCAGAATCTAGATTCCTTCATTGTGGTGTTCGTGGATGACATTCTGGTATACTCTGGCTCTGAGGAGGAACACAAACATCACATGAGGATTGTTTTGGGTAAATTACAAGATGACCACCTCTATGCAATGTTTTAAAAGTTCACATTTTGGATCAGTGATGTGAGATTTTTGTTGAATGTGATCTTTGAGAAGGGGGTTTCAGTGGACCCTGAGAAGATTAGTGCAGTTATGTCATGGGAGTAGTAGAATAATTTCTTCAAGATCATGAGTTTCCTTGATCTGGCTGGTTATTACAGGTGATTTATTCGGGATTTTTCTCGGATTTCTTCATCGATGACTGCGCTCACATGGAAAGGGGAGAAGTTTGTATGGGGTCCATAATTCCAGGAATCATTCGAGGAGCTGAAGAGGAGGTTTACTACTTCCCCACGTGCTGATTTTTTCTAAGGCTGAGAAGGGGAATGTGGTCTATTGTGATGATTTAGGTATGGGACTTGGGTGCGTGCTTATGCAGGATGATCACGTGGTGGTGTATGGCTCCGCCTACTCCGGCCACATGAAAAGAATTACCCAAACCATGACATGAAGTTGGCAATGTTGATGCATGATTTCATTAATTAGAGTCACTACATCTTTGTGGAGAAGTTTTTGGTCTAATGTGACCAAAAAATCTTAGCCTATATATTCTCTCAGAATGACCTCAACTTGAGGCAGCATCGCTAGATTGAGTACTTGCAGGGGTTCGATGTTGAAATTGTCTATACCCCAGGAAAGGGTACTGTGGTGGGCGATTCATTGAGCATAAGAGTTCCAGTGCAGGCTTTGAGGAAGTCCAGTGATGAGTGGACTTTGATGGGGCTCTTTTCTCATATGCCAGTGGGGACCATGGAACATAGTGGAGTGGAATTCTTGTTGAGCATCCAGTTGAATCCTTCTCTGTTGGAGTTGATTCAGCAGGAACAACCCAGTGATGAGCTTCGTCAGCTGTCGAAGAATTTTATTCATTGTGAGGAGACATCATATGATTGGCCATCGTCTCCTGAGGGCATCTTGTGCTTCAAGGGCCGTTCAGTAGTGACGTTATCCCTACAGAAGGTGGTGATGAAGGATAGCCCCCCGTCACAGTGGGTTGTCCATCCAAGTGACACTAAGATGTATTATGATGTCTATCGGTAGCTTTGGTGGCCTGGTATAGGACAGGACATATCGTACTTTGTTTTGAGATGCTACACATGCCAGCGGGTGAAAGCAGAGCCCCAAAGGCCATCCAGTTTGCTCCAACCACTACCCATTCTTACCTGGAAGTGGGATGAGGTCTCCCAGGACTCCATTTTTGGCTTACCTCGTACACCTTGGGGTAAGAATGACATTTGGGTGGTGATTGGTCCTCTGGCCGAATCAGCACTCATCATTCTGATAAAATGTACAACTAAAGTGGATGGGTTTGGCCTTTAGTATCTTCAAGAAGTGGTGACACTCCATGGCGTACCATATGCAGTTG
Source organism: Viscum album (assembly GCA_963277665.1). NCBI lineage: Eukaryota > Viridiplantae > Streptophyta > Magnoliopsida > Santalales > Viscaceae > Viscum > Viscum album. The sequence continues at coordinate 1,256,223,531 of OY728141.1, forward strand.
TCTTAGATAGATACACCCAATTTACTTCTCAATTTTGGGAAGGCCTTCAAAAGGCCTTAGAGTCTCAGATTAAGATGAGCACGTCATACCACCCTCAGACGAATGGTCAGACAGAGTGGGTAAATCTGATTTTAGATAAAATGATTTGTGCATGTGTCTTAGACATTGGAGGTTCTTGGGATATTCATTTTGGATTGGTTGGGTTTTCTTATAGTAATAGTTACCAATCATCGATTAAAATGGCCCCTTTTGAGGCGCTCTGCGGTTGGCCATGTCGGTCCCCCTATGTTGGGATGAGGTAGGAGAGACATCATCATTAGGGACGAGCCATGTGAAAGAGACTTCTGAAAAGGTCAACCTGATCTGGAAGTGCTTGTTGATATCCCAAAGTCGTCATGAATCTTATGCAGACCGGGGGCAGTGAGACCTAGATTTTTTTGTGGGTGATAGGGTATTCTTGAATGTGGCCCCTCATCTGGGCCATCGTCGTTTGGGGAAGCAAGGTAAGCTGATGCCACGATATGTCGGGCCCCTTGAGATCACCAAGCATGTTTTAAAGGTGGAATAATGGTTGTTTTTTACTTTATCAATTGACATCTATAGATGATGTCTTCCATGTGTCTCAGTTAATGAAATAAAACTCGGATCCATCCCATGTGTTGAGTAGGGAAGCACTACAGCTAGAGCCTGACATGTCTTTTATTGAGGGGACGTTGCAAATAGTGGACTCCCAATAGATGGTGCATCATGGGAAGTCCATTCCATTGGTCCTGGAATTTTTGAGGCATGGTAATGATACCTTGAGTCATGGGACTAGATGTCATGGGTTGAGGAAGCGTATTCGTTCCTGTTTTCTAATCAAGCTTCAGGTTGACATTCCATGATAGAAAGTTTTCATGGTGGGGAGAATTTTCACATACATGAACTATTGTAAAGGTATTTGTTTCATTTAATATCATTTAATTCTTTATTTTGGGGGTTTTCCAATGTTTTATGAAGGAATAGGTGAGTTTTCATGAATTGAGCCAAACCATGAGCCCAATTCCAGATTTAAAAATAAATATTGTTTGTTTTATAAAATATTCATTTTTTAATATTTTTCACTCATTAAAATTCCAAAATTTCCCCCATGATGTATTTAGACCACAATAGAAATTTGGAACCTGTAAAAATCCATAAACATGATGTAATTTGTTTTGTATATAAGGGATTTTTTCTACCCCGAATCCCATATCCTGTTTGAAAAATAAATATTCATTATGTAATAACATATTCAATTTTAAATATTTTTTTGCTGATTCTAAGTATAACAGAATCCCATTGCACCCAGCCACGTACCCATCCTCTTTCCTCCCTCTTTTGTGCTCTTAGGAGTCATTATTTATTGACGAACTTTCTAGGGTTTCTCAAATCGGCCAGATTTGAGGAGGTAAGTTATTTACATCATAACTCCACCAATTCATACTCTTTTTCCTACTTTATAGTTCTTAAATGACCTCCTTATAATTCTTTGAACCTCCCTTGATGTTTTACCTATTTTAAAATTCATCTACTGGTGTATTTGGGGAGATTTGTCAAGATCCCTCAAATAAGTGAGTCTCTTCCAATTATTTTTCAAATTGCTTAAAGCTCCATTCTATTTGAATAGGGTTTCGTCCCTTTTCATTGAAGTAAAAAATTTCTAGGGTGTAGTGTTTCAATACTAGTGTTTATCCATGGGTTTACATAGTCAAATTATCTGTTTTTAGGATTGTTATAAGTCTTTCTGAGTGCGGTGGTGGTGCGACTTGATTTTCACATGTTGATCCAAGGGTTTTCATTACATTGGTAGGTGATTTCACTTTTTATGAAATCCTTGTGACATATCTACTGTTTTTATTATATTTTCATGTTTATCCCATTTATTTGGTGTGGTAGAAATTGGTTTTAGTGGTGTTTGTAATGCAACTTAATTTTAAGTGCCCATTTTATATGAAATTTGTGTTTTTTTCATATAAATATTTTATTGGTTCATTAAGGGAAGTGTTTTAATTAATTAGATGACCTTATTGGACTATATTAGGCCTGAAAATAATGTTTTAAATGTTATTATTCTTTTTTGTTGCTACAAAATTTGTTTTGGGTGACGTTTGTTAAGAAAATGGGGTTTGATTACTAATTTGGTGTTGAATTGGGTGGTTTACAGGGTTATTCTATGCGATGCTTATTGGGATTGTTTTATAACACATGTAATTATATTATAAAAATTTTTAGGGTGTTGTGGATTATTTTTTTATAAATATGATAATTTATATGGTGTTCATTTGGGGGTTTCGAAGAGTTTTGGGTGCAAACCAATGAAAGATTTGGATAAGTTGTTTCATTGAAACTCAAAGTGTTTTGTTGTGTGTTTTAAATGGTATAAAATGTGTGTATATACTGTACATATTTTATGTGACAAGTAGTGGGGTTTTATATGGAAATGGATTTATGTATCACTATGAAATTTTATTAGCACAAAGGGAGAAGCTCGGGTACCAAGATGGTGCAGATGTGTACTAGTACGACTAGTAGACATGATGGGTTTTGTCCCTATTTCAACTAGAATTTGGATAAATACATCTCGAAATAATCTATGTAGATGATGATTAAGGACCACTAGGTTGTGGGTATGTTCCCTACTAGTGTCTCATGCATGATAATGTATTTTACTATGGTTACTTTATACTGAGGTATGAGGTACAAGGGGCCTGAGAATATCTAGTGCCTAAGGCTGTTCCCGATTTTGTTTCTCATTGTATTTTTGGTTTTTTCTCATGTATTGGGGTGTTTTTGGAATTAATTTATAGTATATAACATGTACATTTAAATGCGTGGACATTCTTAACACCTTATCTTGAAAACTATTTTCAAATGAAAGATATATTTCTTGGATTTTATCACTACTTTTCTTTGCGTATTAAAACTGATTTCTTTTTCACGTTGTATTGCATGCTATTTGGAATAATTGGTTGGTATCCTATTTCTCTTAGGCTCACACCCTACTTACACCCCTTTGTTATATGTATACTTGGTTATTTTTGACTCAAGTAAAGGAAAGGCTAAGGGTGATGGCAGTTCAGGGGGTTAGACCCCATCCTTGGGGCAGAGTTCTGGAGACGGCTTGGGGGATGATGACCCCTTTCTATGTGGAGTACATGGGGCAGTTTTGTTTCTGTTTCATTGTGCCCATGGAAATTTTGTATTTATTTGGACCATATGTATTCAGTTTTGGTTTTTTTATAAACCTTGTTTGTATTAATTTTTCATATTCATTTTATCAAATATTTTTTATGTTTTATGTTTCCATATTTGGGAAAAATTGTTCTCAAACCAAGATAAATGATACACGGGAACTTGTACCATCCCGTGGGGATAAGGAACACCCATCGGGCCATGTCACAGGCTAGGTTTGGTGCCAGTATTGGTGGTGAACAGATTCGGATTGTGACAGTTTGTAATGAGGTTTTCTGTGACATCATCACCTATGATAATGAAGGAGCTACTGGGTAATGCACACAACATACCATTCTTAATTAATACTAGATATAAAGTGATATAGCATGATATTAGATATTAATTCTAGTTGGAAAACATGAAAAATGATATTTAAAAGAATATCGCATGATGATTGGCATGTTATCAGGTTATAGAATAGAAACAAAATTCAAAAGGGATGATGCATTTATTTACTATTCCCACATTGAAATGAGAGAACATCAGGATGTTCATTTTCATTGGTATCCCGAATAAATCAAATGAAAAAACCATGATATGAGTTGTGGTAGATAAAATCACAAAGAATACCAACATTATTAAAATTCAGGAAGATTTCATTCTTGAAAAACTTGATAAGATATATGTAAAGGAAGTGGTCAGGCTGGATGGGTTTCCACTTTCGATCATCTATGATCATGATCCAAAGATCACCTTTAAATTCTGGAAAAGTATTTAAAATGATTTGTGTAATTAATTTAATTTCATCCAGGTATATCACCCCCAACGTGATATCCAATATAAATAAACATTTAAAATGCTTGATGAAATGATAATATCTATGTCATTATAATTCAATGGCAGATAAGATCATCATATCCAATTATTTTAGTTCTCATACATCAATAGATTCAACTCAAGTATTCAAATGGCTCTCTTTGAACCTTTATTTGGGAAGTGATGTAGAAGTATTAATTTTTTGGATAAAGACAGTGAATGGAAGATATGTGAACCTAAAATTATGGAAGAGAAGAACGAGAAGGATCATGCCATCTCAAAATATATAAATGCTTCTCAGATTTAGAAAAATCACTATACGGACAACCTTCAATGCAACTGGGATTTTTTTTACGGAGAAAAAGCTTCCCGTTTAATATAACCATATAAGATGTACATGTGGTTTAAAATGAAATTAATACAAAGTCTAAGAAAACAAATTCCCCTTTTAAAAAAATTATATCGTTTGACCACTGGAAAATCATCTTGAACTGCCACTGAGTATAGTAAATGTTCATGAATTCTTCACATATCACACATGAAAAAGTACATACCTAATACCTCATATGTACTGAAAAATAGGTTGTAAAACTAATGATTAAACTCTCATATGAAGAGTTGATGGTGAAAATCTTGTGCTATAGAGATAAATCTATACATATCTAGATAAATCGTCTTGGGAAAGTGTGGTGGAGGAACCATATGTTTGATGATAATACATGATAAACATATTTACAGTGAAAAAATATACCCCTAACTATTCTCAGTTGTGAATAGGATTTCAAAGATCATATACAAAAATTATAAAGGGGAAATGAATATAAGAACCCATATTTATAAAATATATGTGCCACTTAAATTAAATGTGTGTTATTATATAATATATACAATTATACACAAAAACTAAACTACAAAATTATTCCCTTAATAAATAATGTCCCATTAATTATAATTGAATCAAATTAAAATTATAAACATTACAATTATACAAAAAATATATAAAATATATATTATAAAATGGTAAAATTTGGATCACCTAAATCTATTTGAATCGTCGACCCAACTGCCAATTTTATAGAAATGAAATAAATTATTTATAAGACAATAAAAATGTTATAACATATAAATATAGAACATTGAGATAAATTTAGTTGAATATTTAGTGAATGAATAAATTTCTATTATTAATTGGTAATGTGACAATTTTAATAGCAATGTGACCATTGGAAGAGTAACCTAACTATTTGAATAGTAACCTAATAGTTGGGAATAGTAACCTAGCTATTATAATAGTTATTTTACCAAAAAAATAGTTGTGATAAAAATAATATTTATCAAGATCTATTTATGTATGTAAAATTATTATAATTCAAAAATTCGTGATTAAAAAACAAAAAAAAATTATTATCACAATTTCTAATAAATAATATTTTATTATATTTTTCAAAATTCATAATTATCATATAAAAAATTTAAATTAAATATTTTATAAATTTATTTTGATAAAATTAATATCATTTTGGAAATCATTATGTTGAAATATTCAATGGTTATATTTTTGGTAATTTTTTGAATACACAAATTTTTTATGGAATAGAAAAAAAAGATTGTTTTTCACATGACCGGTGATTCATAATGAAATAATACATTCTAGAACATGGAGTTCATAGATGATTTATTTTATTTAGTGAATGAGTCATTAAAATATAAGAAAATTAATTTCCATACATAAAAATAACTTTCCAAAACCAAAAGACATGAGTGATTTCTTAAAATAACAACAGCCATATTTCCCAAATTACATACCAATGAACTAATTAATTAAAAATATAAATGTGATTTAATATCTTAAAGACATTCTATTATATTCATATATGATTTATATTTTCAACAATACATTAATACTATTTGATATCATCATTAAATATATTGATATTAGGATCGAACAAATATATTAGAGATGGATCAATTAAAAGAGGGGCATGATAGAATATTTATAAGTCATTAGTTCAAAATTTATTAAGCTAAACCAATTGGGAACCCTCTTTAAGAAAAAATATCATATTCGTAATTGGCCCTCATTCCAATTACCAAAGTATCATATTCAGTATTTTTACAATATATCATGGTAAAATAATTATATACATAAAGAATTTGAATATATCATCATCAACATGGATATGATTATACTCATGTAAAATATTTGTAATCACATAATATTCTATTATAAAAAATAGGAATATCAGATTAACAAAATATTTGATTAATATATTTTTGTTTATCATATTTAGATATGTTATAATAAACTACTTACAAATAGTACAGTTAAATTTAAATTTTGTAAGAAAAAATAAAAACAATAGAAAAAATAATAACAATTACATAGAATTTTTAAAATTAATAGATCTATTTAAACCATAAGAGTAAGTAATATACATTCTGTGGTTAATGTATTACCTTATTTTATACTTAAATGATTTTATGGAATTACTTATTAGTCTAATATGTCGTTATGAATATCGGTTTTGATCTATCTCTATATCCCTATGACTCCCTTGATCAGATGAATCTTCCTTGTTTTTATACCCTTGCAATCCCTCGATCAAGAAGATCATATTCTCTATCCTTCTGTACCCACAACCCTCAATCATAATCATGGATCAAATTATTTTTTTAAAATTCATTTTAATTTTTATGGGGACAAACCCTACAAGGTTCACTTAAGAATTCTAAACTCCAAAAATATGACAAAATTATAGGAACATGTCATTCACACATAGTAATTATCAAATATCTCTCATAATGAAATCTATCAGCACTATATATAAGAAAATCTAAACCTAACTCTTCGATTGACATGTTATGTTATAGGAAATTACCAATAGTGATATTTCATTCCCAATGGTATTATTTCACTGAGTTTTCCTCAAAGGCTTAGACACCTGGGACATTAACCACTCTTTTATAGTTGATTGTAAAATGTTGTATTGAATGAAAATAAAACAACCTAAGAGATATTCCATTATGATTGATTTTTTTTAATTTATTTAGAATTTAATCATCATCAGTCTGAGGTACTTGTTTATAAATTTTATTGGGATAGTCTTTAAGAGTATGAATCTGATATTACTCAGTTTCATTATGAGTCATGTTATAAATAATTTTCTAGTAATAAAGCCATGACAAGAAGCATATATTCTTACTTGATAAACATGAATTTGATGTTTATTGGATCCCTAATCATTTCTATAATCTAAATAAAGACTGTCATTTCATATTATTGAATAATTTATATATAATCCTAAGTATGGTAAAAGTATATGTTTTCTAAAAAATAATATTAAATGCACTTTGGACAAGAAAATTTAGTAATCTGCTATTTATGATTGTTTTTATGATTTAAAAAACAAATGGGATGGAAAATTCTTAATTGTAACTTTTTACAAAAAATATCCATTTTTTAATATCACAGACCACAAAACATAATTAGAAAATAACGTTGAAAACATATAGTCCATTTTATTTTAGGTACTTTATATTAAGAGTTAAATATAAATATTATCTCACTCGGAGATTATAACACATATAAATATGATGAATAATGTGACTAACTCCACTATGTATAATAACTACCCCTAAGACCATATTCATCTTGTAAATTTAATTTCTCACTCTTTGAAAAATAATTAAAAAATATTCTCTATAGAAAATTTTTCTCTCTCTCAAATATGATTATTTATCACCCTTCCGGATTTTAAAAAATAAGAGGTAAATGTATTGGAATTCTTGAAAATGGATAGAGAAATTAATATATGTAACAAATATAATGAACTACCAGATCATCAATAAATAAATAATAAACATTCAACCAATTCAGGATTCAAAAACATTTAAAAAATTAGAAATAAAATGAAAAAGTCAATCATTGATAAAAAGATTTATAAAATACTTATAAAAAATAGTTCAATGGGAAATAATTTTTTATTTTTTTATAAATTATTTTATAATATCTTCATATTTATGAACTCCTTCCAATATTCCTAAAAAATTGAAATAAAATCGTAATGAGATTGAAGTTATTCTAATAATTCATCAATATGGATCATTATAGTGATGATTTAATTATTGTATAAATTATGTCTAGAAATATCTAAATACATGTATCTCATCGCCCCATTTATCTTCGTCAATTATAGGGCATGTATGCTAGTTTTATTCTAGAAATCCTCTAAAAATTTCACACTATCTAACATAAATTAGGGTAACACATTGAATGATTATGCCGATTCAGTCATTATTTCATTAAATGGTAAATAGATTCTCCATCCATTTTCAAATTGTTATAATGATTTAATGACTATTTCAATACTTTAATTCAAGTCTTTTTATGATGTTATGTTCTTTTTTGAGGAAATGATGATTATCCTCATTCTGAATTACTATTTCACTCCATAAAATGATTTACTTTAATTTATTAATATGATTTACATAAATCGAATAAATATTTTCTTCTAAGCTTTGGATGGAATGGATAAATCCTTCTATTCTCTATAAAGCATTAATGATGAAATTAATTCCTGGTGTTGTAATCATATTCACTTAATCAAGTACGTCAATTTTACTGATTTGATAATGGTTAGGTATGAATTTAGTCATTTTTCCAATCAATTTATCCTTCATTGAAACCTATTTTTAAAATTTTTTATTGTTTTTCATTCAATAAAAAATTTATATGATTTACTCATCTTCTTTCCCATCAATTTCACCTTATGATTTTTAATTCTTATTTTTCTCAACTATTTTGATAAAGTCTCAACTTCTTTCTCTAATGACTTTTTTATGTTTTAACTTCTGAATTTCTCCGTTTTATTAATTATATAATTTAAATAAGATGACAAATCCTATGATTTTATTAATGAAAACATTTTTAATTGAATATAATTATATTTTTATTAACATCATTATCATCCCCTTTAACCTCTTTATATTTAGATTCCTAATATTCACCTCATTCATCTTCATTATCAGGGAATTATTTTTTTATACTCTCTTCTTCATATTCAATTTATTCTTCAACACATTAACATGATTTTTCAAAAACTTCAATACTTATGGATCATTTTCCTATTTATTTAATAAATACATATTGATTATTATATTCGTTCATTAAATCGGTTTTATCTGTATGTATTGATTAAATTTGTTTTTCCTGAGATTTAGGGGGAATCGATTCATCAATAAAATTACCCTTTCCCGTTTCTATGATAGAGTGAACTTTAGAATTAACCATAATATACTCATGAAAAGGTAAACCGATATCAGGAATTACTTATCCGGACTGACATGGAGGTAAGGTAACATTTTTAGAGGTTTCCTTTACTCCATTCATTAAAGAATATATAAGTCTTAAAACTTATTGTTTCTTATTTTGTTTATTTCCCTTTTGTTATTTTTCTAAAACCTAATAACCACGAATTTTTATGTATAATTCCTCAATTGGATCCTATCTAAATCGATGAGCTCTTTCCTTATTATATACCTTCTTCTTTATACATTCTTCCCTTACTTCATCTAGAAGTTAATTTTGTTAATTATTTTTCATTATAGGGGAATAATTATCTACTTATATTTTCATATTTTTATTACCTTGGTCAATTTTTTTCTTCATATGAACATTTCTACATGATTTATTAGAGGTTCTGCATTCATAATAGTAACTCCAGATTCATAAAAAAACACTACTTCTTCATCAAAAACAAACATCATTCTCTTGATATTATAACCACTAATTAATTATATTCCCATCTTCGTCGTACCTGAATAATTTTCTACATTGAAAAACTTCATTCATTAATGAATTAACTATGATAATACCACTGAAAACATATTAATATTTCACATCATATAACGGGACTTTATTTTATGATTGTATGAAATATGTAACCCATAATATATATCTTTCTAATATTAACCACAAAATCAATAACAAATACATCAGTCACTTTTAAGGTATTATAATCTCATTTTATCAGTATCATGAAATCAGACATCCATAATAATATTAAATTATTATTAAAAGTTAGATGAGATTCCTTACTAACGTTTTCATAATGATAAAACAAGTTATCCCCTTTATTATAATTATTTAATGAATCAAGGCTTTCATGTAAACATATAAGAAAGAGAGTAGGATTCTCCGTCTAATAGAATTTTAAGAAAATATTAATCATTTCTTTATTTCAAGTGATAAAATTTTACCAAAATTTGGAAATAAATTTTTTTCCATTCTCATTGAAATATATCACTGAACTATAGAATTCTCAATCAACATCCAAATATTTCAAACCATAATCCTCATAATTTTTTTTCGACACATAATGATTCCCATCCTTCAAATTAAACAAAATTATTTATGATAGAATCGTAATTATCATAAAAATATTTCATAACTAATGTTTCAATGAAAACGACTCTAACAATAAAATCCTAAGAAATAGGAATCATGTTTCGAGAAGAAGTGGAAGATTCTAACAAAAGGAATGATTTTGATATTGGAGGTTTTTGAATACAATAGTACATCGACCAAAGAAGAGATAGATATCTAATGTGGAACATTCCCCCACCCAAGTTATATAGGATATGAAAGTGTTGGTTAAAATTATAATAGAATCTTACTGTGTAGATTAAGAATCATTAAATCTAATGGTTGAAAACAATCCGAAGAAATATATATAAAATTAAAATATTTAGGTTTTAACAAAATATATCATATTAAGGTAAAATTAAACTTAAAAAAATTATTTTTTCCATAAATATAACATTATATTTAATGACAACAAATGTAAATAATTTTAATGAAATAGTAAAAATATTACAAGATAAGAAGAATACCATTCTGAGTTGGAAAGTGTCATCAAATTGAGAAAAACGATGTTATTGTATTTTATAAACTAATTGTATTAGGATAGTTCTAAACTATTGAATATGATATATTTTAATACAAAAACTAAATATTGATGTTTTGAAAGTAAACATAAATTAGTTTTGAAAAATAAAAATAAATATGATATTATAAATTAAAGTGTTATTATGAAAATTTATTGAATTAAAAATTAATTAGAAAACATGAGTCTGGAAATTTTTTATTATTATTTTTATTTCGATAATGATTTTATGAATAATGAACTGAAATGTTTTTTTGATGAAATATGATTATTGAAAACCCATTACGATAATATTTTATGAAAGAAACCAATTTTTAAAACATAAAAACACATACCCCCCTGTGATATGGAGTAACATAATGTAAATAGATGGGTAAAGAAGAATTATATATTAATGCTTACTTTAAGTTAATAAATCATAGATTATTTTTAATTTATTCAAATATATCATAAAGAAAAAAAATTTGTAAAAATATCAACATATTTTTGTTATGTTACGATGAATTGTAAGATTATATCTCCTTTCTGGTTTTGATCCCTAGGAAATTTATTCCTAATAACTATGTGTTTTTCATGAGATTGATGTCAAGGGTTCTTACCTAAGGAAATGGAACTCGTATTCTAATAGAGTATCTTTTTTTTAAATGAAGGTCGTATTTAGTTAGTGTGTGTCGCATCCACAACACTTGAGCACAACAACTTCAAGGTGAAACATATTCATTGTTAGTTGTGGAAAGTACTACTGAGTGTTGATTCTTACAATACAAAGAAACTAATGAGTATCTTAAGAAATTACTGGTTCTATATGTAAATTTCTTGTCCATTATATAACTACCAATGATAGAATCTAAACAAATGTAGATAAAAAACATTTGTAGTAGAATATAAAAATCTTAAATCCGTAGTTCCCTTAAGATAATGGAAATTCCTTTTACTACTATTAGATGTGAATTATTTGGATTAGCATGATATATTTCACATAGGAATACAGTAAACATAAATTCTGGTTAAATTTTAGTTATGTAAATTGAAACTCCTATCATACCTCTAAAAGTATATTGATTAACTGACTTCCACGAATCATCAAGATCGAGTCTATTTTAGGTATCGATAGGAGTGCTCAAACTTTTAGTATTATCATATCTAAATTAATTTCAAATATATTTTATATACATATGTAGATATATATAAGTACTTTATATTTTTTGGGAAACATTAGTACCTAAAATGTATTTTAACTCACCCATCAACCTCTTTTAAAACTCAAATTTAAATATATATTTAAAGGAATCTATTAATGAATTTTTATTTGATTTAAATATAATTTCATAAGCACAAATTTTTATAATAATAATATTTTTTGCAAAAATATTTTATAAAAATAATTTCATCCACATCTCCCGTAATTTTTTTTGACATAAATGCGGTTAACTTTCCATATCAAGCTGTAGGGGATTGAAAATATAGAGTCGTGTAGTGGAATGTAAAATATGAAAATCCACAATTATAAAACAAGTATTTACCCATGGTATTCCAAAAAAACCATGGCTATAGGGATTAGTTTATACCTATACACATTATATTACTAAAATTGTGGCTATATTGTATGGTTCATAACCTATACCCATGGTTTTGTCCAAAATGGAGGGTATAGGTAAGCCATGTACCCATCGTTTTTCACAACTGTTAATATAGTGTTTGTTTAAAAACCTATACCCATCATCCCTTAAAAACCCCTAGGTATTAGTCAATACCATACAATAATATTAACCAATACTATTGTTATATATTTTGGTTCAAAACATATACCGATGGTTCTCCAAAAATTGTGGTTATAGCTTTCCCACACATGTGTGGGAAAAAATTCACGGGGAGCAAAATATTTTCTGAGGGAGAACCTATTACTATGTATTTTACCTATATCCATAGTATAGAAATATATATATATATATATATATATATTGATGAATTTAATTTCTATAGTTGTAAGGTGTGTAGATAGTTTATTGGTTGTCATGGGTAGGAATCTAGACGAATAATTTTTTTATTCCAATAACCACAGTTTCATAACTGTGGATATAGGGTTATCGAAATTGTGGCCATACACTTATTCCCCAGTTTAAAAACCATGGGTATATCATTTTCAATCATTGTACATAGATTATATTTATACTGATGATCAATCTCCCATGGTTCTCTAAAACGTGGGTATATCATATACGCACAGTTTTATAGGCTATATAGATGGTTAAAAACTATTGGTATAGAGTAATTACATGAATATGTTTCATCACATTATATTCCTTTTTTTGGTTATAACATTTTGTAACACGTTGTTCTTTTTTTTATTATTTATTCCATATTCATCACATTGGTTTCTGAAAATCCATTTTACTCTAATTATAGAGTTTTAAGGTCATTCAACTAAATTCCACACTCTGATCCACTCAAATTAATTTATCTCATATTGAATAGCCTTTATACATTCCACATCACCTAATGACTGAGAAGGATTTTTATTTTTAAATTGCTAAATAAAGGATATATGTTCAATTTCATTCCTTAAGGATCATACAATCCAAACTAGTTGATCAACATCATCAATGATACTATCACTCAGATGATTCCTAAGAAAGAATGGATTTCTTGGGTTTTGTAAACTCTATTCATCTACAAATGGTAAAAAATATTCATGAGTAAATACGTTAGAAACAATTTCTTGAGTATATTCCTTATAAGAATAATTTTCTAACAGCGGATGAAAATCAGTTTTTCAAAACACATCCAAGGTTGATATAGGTTGGGGTTATTCGAAAAAAAATTGATCTTTTTATCAAATTTCATATTTATTGTTTCCTCAATAGTAACCGATTTTTTATTAAAAGCACTATATGGCTTATAAGAAGTGGAATAACATAAAAATATTATTCATTGTATTTGGGAGAAAAATTATAAAAGATATCATTCGTATTTAGGATAAGTAGTTTACATCCAAATAATCTAAAGTATGAAATAATTTTTTGTCATCCTTTCCACAATTCGTAGCAGTTTTATTATGAAAAGGCATAAAAACATGATTTATAGTATAGAAGGTAGTAGTGACTTATTTATTCCAAAAAACTTTATCCTTTAATTATACACTGAAAATGGTTTTTTTATTTATTTATGAATATTATTTCCCCTCTCTACAATAAAATTTTTATGTGGGTTTTAGCTGTTGAAAGGATATGTTCAATATATTTCTTAATACAAAATTTTTCAAAATCAAAATTTATATATTATCCACCATGATCACTGTGAATAGTTATCAAGGAATTTTTTTTCTCAATTTCAACTTTGGATTCAAAATTTTTGAAATAACAAAAAGAATCATATTTAATTATGAGAAAATAAACCCATATGTATCTACTATTATCATAAACCAAGAAATATAAAAAGTATTTTACTCTAATAATCCAATTTTCTGTAGGAAAAAATAATTCTTAGGACACTGACATCAAATAATCAATAGTTGATACTTTATTAATAGATTTAAAAGATGACTTATGTTTCTTACCGTATAGATAAGGTTCCCATACATTTGGGGAAAAAAATTTGTTATAATAGACCCAAAAATAGTCTTTCCTTAATTAAAATTCTTATGATTCCATGGTTACAGTGTCCCAAACTTCTATTATATAACCATGGTATATCATCCTTTTCACAAATTCTTGGTATGTAATGAATCAGAAGCTCCTCTATGTTATGTATAATAACATTTTCATTACGTTGGGTAGAAATAATTTAGTCACCCATAAAATTATATACTACAAATTTATCGTTTCTAAAATTCACAAGTTATCCTTCATCACATAATTATATTCTTCATATATGGTTGTTTTTTATATATTTAACATACACAAAATTTAAATTAATACTTTAACAAGAAGAACAATGTTACATATACTGATAAACTCCCCTTGAGCATTATTTCTAAAAGTAACCTTTCCTCCATTAATTTTGTTGATATTTTGGAAAAAATATCTATGGCCACTCATATGTTAGGAACATCCATTAGATATATTCCAAGAATTCATTTTATTGGTAATTTTTTCATTTCCTAAAAGAATTTTTGTTTTTAAATTTGTAATGTAAACCTTATGATGTCTAGAAATGTCATAAAAAAACTTTTCGAATCCACTTTAGATTATAAATTTTTGTTTTATGGAAACCTAGGGATTGATCTTTAATAAACGGTTAATTATTTTTCTCATTTCCACCTATTTTAAATTTAATACAAAGTGTGGTATTTTTAGGGACTATATAATTGTTACTAAAAAGTTTTTTATACTTATAGAACATTGTGGAACTATTTCCATGAAAAATTAATTTTTTTTATATATCATATCATAGTTTTCATTACCAATAGTATTTTTAACAAGATTTTCATTAAATAAGATACTTAAAACATTATATTTATTACTAAATTCTTATCATATTTATTAGTAGTAATAGAATTTAGTTTAATAAAACTACTTTGTAATGAATATATTTAAAAAATTACATTTTCAAGATCTTTAGAAAGATTTTCTTTCTCATTGGTAACTTTTTCATGATCTCTTGAAATGGTTTCCATTTAAAAAGTTCTCTTATAAAGATATTTACAATAATATGTTATATCATTTTTTAAAACACATATCCATGAAACAATATTATCATGATTTTTATTAAAATTGCAATTCTCATTTCCATGGAGTTTATAAAAATTTGATACCATCATATGAAGGTAAGATATTATCTTATTTAGAGGAATATTCTTCATTTGTGGATATTAAATCCTTCTCATTTTGATAATTATCTTTTCATGATTTATTTTTAGGATTCTCAATGGTGTGTACCTTATCCATAAGATAATTATTTTCTTTAAGTACCCTAGAAATCAGACTAATATTCATTTGTTCATAACTATTATTATCATTAGAGTTATCTGAGGAGTGTAATGTACTTTAACACCATGAATCATTAGATTTATGGAAATTCTTTCCATTTGAAATATAAAATCATTCCATTTTGATATTATAATGACTTTATATTATTTAATTCCTTTTTATCATTGGAAAATCTGGTCTGATGATTTCAGATTCCATGCCTTCATAAGAAGTATGCTCATAATATTTCATCTCTCCTTTTTTCTTTTTTCTTTTCATATACTGATACAAAATATCATTCTTACCAACAACCATGTTAATCCTTAGGGTATGATTAGTTATTTAATTTTTAAAATGTTCTGATAAACATGAGCATGATTGTATAACAACCTTATTTTTCATTCTGGATGATTTTACTACTTCCTCATCAGTTATCCTCTTAAACTCTCATTCATTGGGCATGATTAATATTACCATCCCATAAGAATTTCATCATTTAATCATTTTTCTCTAATATATTTTAATTATTTTATGATAGTCACAAATATTTGAAGCATATTAAACATAGATTTTCTTAGTAAAAATGAAAATTATGAACAGTCATATCTTAGAATTACTCTCTTAGTTTCAACAACTTTTGAGGTACAAAAATGTGTAACCAATAAATTCTTCCAAATATTATTAGCTACCTTATAGGATAAAATATTACATTAGATACTTCTTGTCCTTCGGCATAGCGATGTGTTTCTGAATTTATAATTAATTTAATATTCTTTATTTTATTTATTTTCAAAACCAGTAACATCCTTATCAGTAATTTTATAATCTCTAGTTAGCATAATAAAAGTATCAACAAAATTTTGGTTCACAAAATTATTCATTCTACCCCACCAATATTCGGAATGTACACCGCAAAAAATTAGTTTTCTATTGGGAATATGATTATCCATGGATCCAATATTAACTCCGACCATCTTTCAAAGAAATACATATAAAAATTTCTTTCTCCAATACATTTTAGCATAACTATTAGATATAATCAATATGTTTAAAATAAAATTTAAATAATCTATAAATCATAATGAAGAAAAAAATATTATCATATACATGAGCCATAGAATCCTCTTTTGATAATAATTATTGGATATCAATATGATATCTATTGATATTCGGAGTGAAATAATATATTTTAAATGTATCAATTATAAGAGGGGTGAAATTTACATTTAAAAATATTTAGATTAAAAGGATTCAAAGTAAAATAGTTCACAAAACTCTTTAATTAAAAATTTCAGATATAGAATTGGACCTCCGTCCGATTACCGTTGAACATTAATTATGATGATTATATAAATATGTGTAAAATAATAATAATTATAAATAATATAATAATATCTTAATCATGAGGGATTAGATTATATTAGAGTAAAAGAATCGAAATCCGATAAGATTCTATTATAATCAAATAGACAGATCAAATTCACAGAAGATATGATTAATATATTAATGTGTATCATATTCAAATATGTTATGATAAAAAAATTACAAATAGTAATGTGTAATTTTACACATCTAGCAAACAAGTATGACAATTGAAAAAAATGACATAACTATTTAAAAATAAATAGATCACTTTAATCTTCAGAGTAAGGTAGTAAAAAACATAGGCAAAAGGTTTCCATTTTTTTATACTTATAGGGAAGAACACCATTCTTAATAATCGAAATCCCTCAATACAAATATCATTTTTGATCTATCTACCTATACTCGAAAACACTCGATTCGATGGATCAAAACCCTCTTTTTATTCCCAGCAATCCCTTAGTTGAGAATATCAGATTTTATTTCTTCTTATCCCTAAAAACCATTGATCATAATCATAGATCAGATACACATTTTTCAACACAAAATAATTCTCAATAGAACAACTGAAAAGGATTCCACAAGAATACTAAACTCAAAAACAATTTCAGAACTCTATGACCAATTCAGTCATGATTTGTAATATTCAGATCTCTCACAGAATGAAATATATCAGTCGTGTAGCAACTACAATCTACTCCAAACTATTCGAATTGATGGGTATTTATAGGTAAACCCCAAATAGTCATATTTCATTCAAAACTTTCATATTACTATTTGTTTGTCTCAAAGACCAATACACTTAGAAATTCAACAACACTTATATACGAAATTATATAACATCGTATTGAATTAAACCATAATCTTATAAGAGATGTTCCATTATGATAGAAATTGGTTTTTATTATTTTGATTTTAAATATCATCTGTCAAATGGACTTACAAATATCATAATGATAGTATTCATGGGTTCGATTCTGATGTTTATTGATTTCATCATCTTTCTGATTATATACTTTTTCAATGTGAAATAAATAATATAAAGTCTCATATCTGACTAGATAAAAGTTAATCTAATGCTTATTAGGTCTATACTCATTGCAATAATAAAAATGAATAATATTATTTTTTATTCATAAATACATTAGAACTATTTCTAAGTATGGTAAAAAAAAAATTCAACAATAAAAATTCAAAAAAAAACAGTGCAAATGAAAATTTGATAATCAAGTATGAATGAAAGACATTTTTATTTCCAAAAAGATAGGAAAATAAAATTAATAAATTTATGTTTTGGATCAATATATACATTTCTTACCATTGATATAATATTTTATTCAATATTTTATTCTAAAAATACCCCTCAACATAACTATAAATAATCCCTCTGCCTGCCCGTGGAAAATCACTCATACAACTCATAGAAAACCCAATAATCTTCGAAACACCTCCCACTGATGATCTTTTTAAAACAATGAGATTTCAAGAAAAAACAAACTCCAAAGAGTATGGGATTTTTTTTGGCATACATGGGTAGCTACATCGAGGATTATGTATGTTTCAATCAACTATTCCTATTTTTATTTAATTTTCTACTTATATTTATTTGTTCCCACCATTCCAAAAAAAAGAGTCATGTGGGATTATTTATGCGGTAAGATAATATTATATAAAATATTTTAATATATTTAACGTATCATATTTACTATAAATATTTAAATTAGAAAATCCCATTTCCTAGTCAATCGATAATGTTCCATCAATGGTCGATTTACCACCTAATGAGACATTTCCATCATGACACATATAAGAACTATAATGGTTGGTTATTATAAATTATATAATACATATAAAAATATAATAATTTTTTTTAAATTCTTCTAGATTTAATAATACTAATTTATAGATTTTATTTAAATTTTTTTGGAATCGATGAAAAGAAGAAATATATTATGTAGAAACATATATCAAAATCAATTCATAATAACCAAGGAAATTAAGAAATATAATGTAATTAATATAATTGATAAATATTTAATTTTTTAAGAATAATTCACTTGTTGATAATTATTTTAATCAATCAATAATGTTAAATTCTAGAGCCATAGAAGTAATGAAATAAAGCATAAATTAAGGAAAGGGGACTCCCAAACACAAATTCATTTCTTTGGGTAAAACATATGTCATGAAAACATAGGTATGAATAATCCTATAA
This sequence comes from Viscum album, assembly GCA_963277665.1. NCBI lineage: Eukaryota > Viridiplantae > Streptophyta > Magnoliopsida > Santalales > Viscaceae > Viscum > Viscum album. The sequence continues at coordinate 1,256,242,970 of OY728141.1, forward strand.
TGTTCTTTAAATATAGTTTCATTATTTTTATATTTTTTTCTGATATACATATTACCTCCTAGATTTTATGAAAATTAATATGATATTACAATAGAACATTTATTTCCAAAACACATCTTTTACTCATATTGTGTAGTTTGATATTCACTCAAGAATGATGATTAATATTTAAAATAGCTTATCAATTTTTCATTTCTAAAACCCATTGTTCATTCATGAAAAAATTAATGATTAAATCCTTTTGAAACCCATTCTTTTTCATTGGTTTATTTGTGACAATGATTGAAGTATGTTATATATGGCATGCATGATTATGTTAATATTATGATGTCATAGGTAGGAAATGAATTATATATCCCTAAAATAAATTGAGTAATGTATTTTATCACATGAATTAATATTTATTGTGAATGAACATGATGCTCTATATTTTTCACAATGATGACATAAAGATTATTCACAAATGTTATTCAGGAACATGATCTTGGATTTATTAACAACTAGGTGTGGTATTTAACCACGATGACATGATGATTCATTTTTAGGTATTTACATATTCCATGACTTTATGATATTTTTTTTAAGTTGACATGAACTCGTTTCCCAGTTCATGTCCAAGAAATTTATTAAATAAAAAGGCGTACATGGAAATCTCGAGGTGTAATGAGCTTACACCCTCTGAAAGTTAATGAAACCAAAAAAAACATACATTGAAAACCAAGGAGAATGAAATTTCAGACCTGCTGCAAGTATGTCAAGGAATCACAAGAAAGGCAGGCAGTTCTGTATCTTGTTGATGATTATACCAAGATTATCATATTGTGATGATGTTTATCCTCACCCATTTTATAGTGATTCATGTCCCTTATTTATCCTCTTATTGATACTTTTTTCTCTACCCATTCATTGATGTATATCCTTAAGTGGTTACATGAACTAAGTTGAATAAAAGGTTTTATAATGGTAAAAAAGAAGGATTTATGTAAATAATTATTTTTTATTTTTTAAATGTAATGTCTGATCCAAATTTTCAATTAAAATTAAGTTTTTGACCCTGGATTTGTATCTCTATTAATTTTATTATCAAAATAAAAGTAATAATTATGAAAACAAATGTAGGGTCTTCATAATATTCACCACTGTGTTTTATTTTTTTTATCTATATAATTCCATTGAAAATATATTTAATACATTTCAAAATAATTATGTATATTTAATAATACATACTTGGCTATAAAATTATTGAGGATTTAATTCAAAGGATACCAACCCGATAAGGGTCTATGCAAAAATATAACTGTTATATGTACTATTTATATTTCAATTTATATTTTTGTAAAATAAATATTATTTCATTATTAAAAATATATATTTTAATCTCCTATTATTATTTTTTAGATTTTCATGTATTCCTTCCTTTTTTTATTTTGTATACATAGAAACGCTAAATGAATATATTAAAGAAAAGTAGACCTAATTTCTCATTTTTTGTTCAGGAACCCTTTTCCTCTATATCCACAATGTTAAAATTATTTTATGGAAGTTATTACACAATATTAAATTATATATAACACTATTTTTAACAATACATTATTTTCATCATAAATATTTTAAATAATTTATTTTCATTTTCTAAACAGGTCATTTTTCCCTTCATTTTTAAATGTTTGAAAATAATGATTTATAAGTACATATGGTATGAAATGATTTTACCAAATTAATTTAATTTATTGATTAAAAATTTTCCTTTATATGATTATATGGTTTTGAAAGAAAATAATATTTTCATTTTTATATGAATTTTTTGTTTCAAATGTTACAATGGTAAATAAGGATTCTTCTTATTTTTAATGAATCATTATAAGGATTTTAATAATTAATTTTTCATATATGTGACCATAATTTATGATTTTTAATAATTTAATATAAATTTGATTTAATGATACCATCCACATAACATCACTATATTATTTATGATGATAATTTTATAAATATGAATTCATTAAACCAAATTTATTATCATTAGATAATTATTCAATGATAGAATCATTGATATTGTTATCTTGTAGAAAACATATATATATATATATATAGATATTCAATATGTGAATATTTGTATCATTATAGACATCAAATGAATCAGTTAATGTTTTATATCTCATGAGATAATAAAATTTTTATGGAAAGTAATAAAGACAGATATGTTCCCATGTTTGAGTGACCAAATGATTGTGGATTTATATACACCTATGATGGTTGGGGAAATGATATAAGGTATTTATTATCACAATATTATTAGTGGAAATAAATTTAATTTTCTACATTCAAATGTTTCATATTTTCATTTGACGTATCTATTACGTAAACTTATTACATATTCATATTATATGTTATAATTGATAGTAATTCATTTTTGATGATTCTATACTCATGAGACTCTAATATTTTTTTTATAAAAATTCCTTATGAAATGAGTCATTATCTATGTTATATGAATTTTTTTGGTATGTTTTAATAATTTATTATCAAGATCTTATACCCTTATGATTATTTTATGTTCAATTATGATCATTGATTAGTATATCCCATGTTTTCCCTTACTGTTCATCTAAGATCACCTTGTTTTAATCTAATTCTCCATGTTAGAAAAGAATTAATTATGTATGATATATCAAATAAGGGATTCATGGGGGGATTATTATTTAAGAAATATTAAATACTTTTTATGAAATAAGTTATTCATTATATAAGGGGAAAAATTCTTGTTTTATATGAAATACATGTTTTTTGTTATGTAATGGTTTTATCTTGTTTCTATTAACCTCTACACCCAGATAATAATTAGTTAATAATGTGAATCATTATTTTTTTTGAGAACATAAATATATATGATATTTTTCATCACATAATTTTGTGTAAAATCTGTTATGTAACGAATGTGTTTTCAACAATAGATCACTTTGTACAGATATTGGGCATTATAGTATGTATCAGAGAATGGATTTAAAATATATTAAAGGATAATAAGTTAGAAAATGTGAATGTTTATGATCATTTGATATCATCATGTGTTGGTAATTAGAAGGGCAATCATCATATAAAGGTTATAGATTTCATTTTCATGATTTATTTGAATCGAAATTAAGGGGATTAATGATATTTCAAGAGTTGTTTTTATAAAGGATCAATGTATAAGAAACTATTAAAATTAAAATTTTATTAAGTTTAAGGATTATTTGGAAATAGTATTAATAAGTACATAAGTTTAAATTACACAAAACAATAATGGTTAATACATTCTATAATGTTGAGTTCATTATGATTAATTAGGATAGAGGTTGTTCATATTATAGAAAATGAAAAATTAAAAACTAGAGTATGAATTTTTATGTAAAATAAGTTAATATTATATTTGGAATAATGGCTGAGTTTTTGTTCAAAATCATTTATGAGATAGAATTTTAGATTTTCAGAAAATATTTGTATACTTTGATAATATTTGATTAGTTTAGACACATTTATTTGGTTTTATTTCATCCAATTCATAATTTTCCTTTTATAGGTATTATTATCCCTAAATTTTCTTATTTTACTAAATGTATAGTACCATGAGAATTTGAGTCAAATATCGGTTTGAAGGAAAATGCGGTGATTGTCCCATTTAAAAAACAATTTCTTGGGATGTTGTAGTATAATCCATCATGGAAATGATCATTCAACCATCTCAAACTATGAATAATAGCTGGAACCACATTGATCCCCAAAACTCATAATGGATAGAGAAACTCTCTATATATTTCACCGTGATGGAATTCACTCTTTCTTTTATTAGATCATCCAATATACTAGTTTCCGAGAAATCGATCATTGTTAGGATATTGATATTTTCCATTCTATAGTTCTCAGACAATGGGAATGTTTTATTATCCATATATATACTTAAATGTGATGTTGAACAATTGTGTACCCTTATGAAGAACATTTCACTAGAGTAATAAATTTATTAGAGGAAATGGTAGTTGTTTAAGAAGTAATTTATTTGATAATTGTTTAGTATTAACTCTTCATAAGAAAATGTATTAATATTACCTAGAGATAAAACAAAAGGAGGAATAATTCATTTTGATCCTTTGTGGGAATCAACACGACCATCACATCCTACACATAATGTTTAATTACTTAAAATAATATAATTATTCATGTGCTCATTTTCGTCTTTAATCCAAGTCCCTAAAACTAAATAGATATAAAATAATTTGGTATCAATGAATAAATTGTTCAACATGTCCTGAAGAATGGATTAGAAACTAGATACTCTCATCATTCCCATAGATTCAGATACAAGAAATAGAAAATACAGTCTCATTAAAATTGAAATTATATTTAGCATGATGGAAATTATAGTTAGTCACATATTTTACAAAAAATTTGTACGAAGAACCAATGAAATTTTTCTAAAGAAATGGTGTATGTTTCTGTTGTGGAAGGTTTTTTGATCAAAAAATTTATTATAAATTATTTATAAATAGATTTGGAAATAAAATTGATGCTATTAGGGTCCCATTGTATAGATACACATACTTGATGTACATATAAATTACATTAATTTTGTGGAATACTTAATATATTACAAAAACAGACGCTTATAGGCCGTATTAGTATAGTGTCTTTGAAAACTCGGAACATAATCTTCTAATCATGGTGAAACATCTTCAAAATCTCCCATAATGATCTTCGCCTTTGGTTTTTTATCTAAAACCTTTATTTACACTTTGGGGAAAAGAAAACATAGAATGGTTGAGCTAAAATTCTCAGTACGGGTAAACATGGTGAACATAAAATGATCCATATAATTTTGAACGTAAGAACATGAACATAATACATCAAAATCATGAGCAATGACCTAAATCTTGGAAGTGCATAAGGCATAAATAAAAAACATTAACCATGAAAAAATATTAGGGGAATAAAACATGTAATTGAGGAAACCATTAATCACATGTTATGATTTCTATAGTAGCCAAGACATTGCTTTCAAAACCATCATAGTGGACAAAGTCCCTTACTGAATCGAGTTCACTCCACGTTCTAGTCCTGTATCACTGAACTGGATTAACATTCTGTTCTAGCCATGTCTATCTCATGAGATATAAATCTTTACCCAACAATTATAGGGAGATATAGGTCCCACCCATCTCATAATGAAATCATTCTTATGTGTGCCGCAACATAAACATAAATCATTAAGCAAAACCCAAAGCACAAAATGGGTTTCATAAACATCATCCCATCATAACATAATCCATATAAAACAAATGGATATCATTTCATCATAAGAAAAGTGAAACCATTTAAATCATATAGTCATTATACTTGAAACATACACATATGAAATATTTTCATTTTATATGGAAAATGTTTTTAATAAAACAATTGAAATGAATTCTTGAGGAAAATATCATTTCGTCTACAAAATCATTTTCTTTTCACAAAATGCGATGAAATTTCAAAAGAAAAGTATTTTTTATAAAAATAAACATGAAATATTATAGAGTAAGCTTCATGAAAATAAGGTGTTATAAAACCTTAAAAATCTATTCATTCCATATAAGTTAAAAAACATTTTCCTCGTACTTTTAACGAAAAAGTCAAAAAATACCACGTATGGTAAAAAAAATATTCCTTCAATAACACAAAGTAAAAGTCATAGTGGGGTAAAAATGACTTTAAACATTCATGGAAGAATACTAAACACTATATTAAAAACATTTTTATGGACATGGATGAAAAATATAACCCCTGTAAATACTTACGTATAAGCAATCTAGTATAAAAATGAGATTGAAAAATTATCCCGTACCTTAGGTCCAATTTCTTCTGTACGTGTTAGAAACTACATTATAGTGGGTTTAAAATATTATTAACTTGTAACAGAACCATAATAATATTTACTATATCATATATGATTCACTTATGACTTTATATTACCCGTTATATTGTCAATTCTTTGTTAAAGCATCGTTTTTGGTAAAATCGTTTGATTTATCATACGTGTTTGTACTTGTTGTTCTTGATATTATTATTACTTATATAATTATTTAAATACTTCCATAATGTAAAACATGATTTATATATCATATATATTCATTATATATATAATAGATAGATAAATGTAATAAAACACACCGTTCAAGGAGACGGTAGGCCGTACGTATGTATGGACGTTGTTTTCCATTCCTTATTTTCTTCAAAGGAAGTAAGTAGATGAAATATATATATATATATATATATAAATCCATTATCTTTATTATGTCATATATATCATTATTATTCATTATATAAACTTTATAATCATTCTTGAATGGTTAATATGGAGAATGAATCTCGTCGCGTGTTGGAGACTGTAATCTGTACGTATGCACCAGAAATGATATCATTCCCATAATTATTGAATGGAATTAGAGTTGATGATATAATATCTCATAATCATTATGATGTTATAATAACCATATATTTTCATTATTTACAACATTATACCCATCCAAGTAAGGTGGTGGTGGAAAAACAGATTACACCACGGCATGGAGACGGTATTCCGTACATACGCAAGCGTGGTGATTTCGTTTTTCGTGGGATATATTGAAAGTGAAATGGGGTTGTTTCATATTTCAAATAACATATCAGTATTTTTTTTCTGATTTTATTAATTTATAATGAAACAACTAAAGAATAGGAAGTAAAATAAAAATAAAAAACTTGACAAAATCGGTAGAAGAGATTACCTCTACTTCGACGAACCTCCTATTAACCTTTATGTAGGGAAATAAATAAAGTATTTAAAGAAAACCATGACCTCTAGTAGGTTTCTATGGAAGTGGTGAAGTTAAATGGTCAGGTTTTGGCCTAGATTGATGGCTCAAATATGTGGGAAGAGGAGAGGGAGGAGGTTCCCTTTTATTAGAGGGGTGATGGGCACCTTTGGAAAAACATAAAATATTATTTTATAATAAATTCATATTCGATTTATAATGGCTCAAAAGTGACTTATTTATAGTATAGGGTGGGGATGGGTCGAAATCCTCTCAACCAATAGTTTTTATAAAAGTTTACGTTACCATTATAACCTTATCATTTAAATTTAACTCTATGTTAAATAATTTATCTTTTACCATGTCTTCTAGTATTCTTACACTATATGGTTAATAAACTTACTATAAACTACCAATCAAACCCCAATTGTTTCATTAATGTCATTTATATTATTATATAAGTATTTTGGCCAAACCTTAGATTTTTAGGAATATAATATCAATTAATAATATAATATTTGTTTTAAAAATACTTTTATATCAATTTTGACATTAATTGGTATTTTTTTCTAAATTCATAAAAGCATTATTACAATGAACTAGATTAATATAACCAATCCAAATATGTAATATTAACCTAGAAAATTAATTTTATTTGGTTATTTATAACATCAATTATTTTAATATTTTATTAATTAGGTAATTACTACATCACCATTGTGTCATAAATAAATTAAATTTTTTAATGTCTGAAATTTATAAATAAAATACAATTATTTAGGAAATAATTTCAGCTTTCTAATGAATATTTATAGTCTAATTTATCTTCTGTATAACACTATATTAAAAAAATTAGTTATTAAACATTGATTTTAACTATTTTAACTCCTCTTTAAATAAATTAATAATAAATGTCCTAATCTAATCCAAGTGGACCAAAAGGGTAATATTTTATTCCTAAGGTTGTTTTTGGTGGAATTAAACTTATCCAATAGAATTAGGACATGTCTTACGGTTTTAATAATATCATTTTTTACCCTTAATTACCCTATTTACTTTTAATCGTGGTAAGTAAAAGTAAAAAGTTACTATTTACCAAAAAATATTTTTATCTTATCGAACCACATTTTACTCCTCAATATTAAATGTGTCTCTTGGATTTTTTAAATTCCACTCACAGGAGTGGAAAATTTATGTTTTATTTTATTTACAAATTCTCCTAGGAGGTGAGTAAAAGACGGTGAAAAGTTCAATAAAATTTTTATATATCATAAATTATTTTAAAATGACTCCAATGAATTAAATTGAAATTATATTGGTATTATGTATCAATTTTAACCTAAAATAAATTTAAATAAAATAAATATTAATTTAAATAAAAATTATGTTATAAACTATAACTTAGTGTTTTTCACTATTCATCAAAAATTGAATGTTTTCAGAAAAATACCAAAAATTCACCCTAGGCAGATTTCGATATTCTGAATCCAAAAATAAATTCCATTTTGAAAGATAAAATATATAAAATTTCAAAAAGTGGGTATTACTATTCATAACGGCTATTATATATAATATTTTAATAACACATCATTGTTTAGTGAAACTCGGTATTGTGTACAACGCATGCTATCGAGGAAGGTTTCTTTTGCATGTAACACTGACCAAAATAGTGTTGTGTATACTAAAAGCTAATATGGTGTTGCGTATAGCACAATATAATCATGGTTTAGCGTAAAACACAAGACATCAAAGAAATTAAAAATAATATTTCTCATAAAATCTCAGTGTCACGACTCGTCCCAATGGGGCCCGAGCCGCAACTCCCCATGCCCGCCTCCAATAGGCCAGGGGTTAGCGACTAGCACCGAGTAGGCATGCTACTAACATGGGAGGCATTTCTTATAACCTGTACACACGCACACACATCTCCAAGCCCACAAAGCTGAAAAGTAGAAACTAATAAAAGAAAAAGATGCAAGAATACACTAAAACCCAACCAACAGAGTACGACAGGGAAGTAAAGTATAGTAAAGTAAAACACTGGGCCAAAAGTACAAGCCCACCAAAAGAATGTCTGCAATAAGTCCAACCTGTAGAGAAAGGTACTGGGACCGTAACCTGTCGTCGTAGGAACGCACCTCGGCCTGTCTGATCTCACTGAGCATCGTCCGGTCCTGGTCCACCAAGAATCATGTCAAAGGCTCGCTCGTCTGCACAAGACACGACACGTGCGGGGAACGCCCATATAGGGGTGAGTATAACAATACCGAGTAGGACACCCCGAAAACCAAAAAGGAATTAAACAAAGGAAAATTCCATGAAGAAATGTATAGTCAGCTCTACACAGTATATTTCTATGGAACATATAACAAGAATATCCAGATATACTCATACACAAGAAACCATCGCGAAACCACTACTAAGATCCATCTCGAAGATTCCACTAAGCATACCATCAGGAAAACACACTCCTAGGGCTGAAGAGAGAGACATGAAGTACTCGTTCTAGGAGAACACACTCCACAAGTACCTTGGGAACAAGATTCTCAGATGAGGATCACATCCAAGTCATGGGGTGATTCCGATAACTCAGTCTGAGCTAATCTGCTAAGCTAAGGATCGGCACCCGGGTAAAGTTGGTCACGTCGATACCAAGAACTCTACCTAGGGTTCCAAGAATGAATAGAGGATCCGGCTCTAAGTCTCATAGAGGGGATTACAACAACTCTATTCAGGGAGTTCTGCTGATGGGATCATACTCTTGTATAATGGAATTGATACCAGAACTTTCAGGGGATTACCAAGGGTATGAAACCTAAGAACTGGTCCAAGTCACAGAAGGAATGTGGCTCAAGCCATTAAGAAAAAGTTACATGGCGTGTAGTATGGTTACACACTGAGTTCTTTGACCTTGGGTATTTCCCGTGTAAACAGCTTGTGTTCTTCGTTCAAGACATGCAAAACCAAACTACACGTCGTGTAGAAAAAGTACATGTTGTGTTCCTTGACCCCGGGTGCTGCCCGTGTAACTGGTCCGTGTCATTCGTATTTTCTGATAAAAAACAACTACACATCATGTAGAAGAAAATCGCACGCCGTGTTTGAGCACCTGGGCTCGCTCTGTGTACGATGGACATTATCCCATACACGGTCTCTGCCTGTGTCTATGTCGCCTGCTCGTGTACCAGTACACGGGGTACCCCGTGTATCTAGCCGGGTCTGGCCAGAGAGGGGTATACACAGTGTGTCCATGGTCGTGTACCCTACCCGTGTCTGTGTACTCCTGGAGTACACGCCAGGTCGTTCTTTGAAGAACACACGCCGTGTAGCCCATATTACACGTTGTGTAGTCGCAATTTTTTCAGAAACACCGTCTTCCTCCGTACGCCTCAGTTGATCCTCTGGACTTCTATTCATCCATATGTTTTCCGCAAAACTCATTATTCTGGATCGCCTCGTCATCTTGATGCTGAATCCATGGGTTTCGGGCCTTCAATCGGCTCCAAAATCCGATTTCTTTCACCCGTTCAGAAATCGTTCGAAGAACGATTTCCTCTAATCCGCTTCGATCCTTCCATTGCCACCATAGCTGCACCTCCGTAGGGTCTTACCGAGGACAAATCTTCAATTTCAGACTGTCGCATCGCACAACGGGTGCACAATGATCCATTGTACCTCGTCCCGTGAAGAACGCGAATAACACTCACGAAGAACATGATAAATTTGTGGAAGAGACACACAAAAATCGAGAGGGATGAACCTCGATCGATGTTTGTATCGATCTTGGTCCATCACCGTTAGAAGGATGAATGAATCCAATCAATAATAAGAATCAAATCCCCAAAATCCCCACAAAATCCCATCCCTAAAAAATTATCGATCCGTGGGATAATATGTTCTCGGATTAGTCCGCATTCGTTGTAGAAATCAAAAACGGGGATGAATAAAATCACAACGACATCCTACCTCGATCTCGGAATTCGTTGGCAAAGATTCAGTCATCGCGTCGTCGTCGCTGACGAAATCTGTCAAAGAATGTCACCGCCATGTTGGGGGTTTCTTCCAGAGCTTTCCCAGAGCCTCCAGGGGAAAATCAGGGTAATGGGGATTGTAACCCTGATCCCCTCTGTAATCTCGATTTAAAAGATAAGAGATATTTGACGTAATATGGTTTAAATAAAATATTTTAATTAAATATTTTATTACTGTTGCGTCCAAAAACCAGATTTCACCATCGACCTACACCGGCTGATGTTAGTCCTCACCTTATGTAAAATCATTGTTCTGAATGCAACGGTACCCTAGGATTTATAATCTGACCACCATTTGGGGAGTTATTCCACATTTTCTAAAAAACCACACACACGCATAATTTAATTATTAAATTAAATTCAAACATTTGTTACGAGCTCACTGGGCCTCAAAACTGCACGCCGTCTCAGAGCTTGGTCTCAAATTAATTCCCATATAATTTTAAAATAATGGATGGAATTATGGGACATTACATCACACCCACCTTAGGGCATTTATGTCCCTGAAAATAAAAAACAAGGGCTACTCAAATAGATGTTGGTACTGCACGCAAATCTGAGCCTCCCACTACCACGTGCTCTCCTGGAGATTCTCGTACTGCCAACAGACATGCACCAAGAGAATATCTCATCCCTGAAGGATCATCTCCTGTTGATCCTCGATCTCCACTGGGTACTCAGTAATTTTTGCTCCATTATTGATGTCTAGATCTCCCTAGTCGATGTCTTGCGATGGATCATGCACATACCTCCGTAGCTGCGACACATGGAAGACGTTGTGTGCCCAGTCCATCTGAGGAGCTAGAGCTAAGAGATACGCCACCTCTCCAACTCTACTCAAAATCTGAAAAGGGCCAATGAACCTCGGAGATAGATTGTCGCCTCGGCCAAATCTATGCAATCCTCGTCGAGGTGAGACCCGAAGGAACACATTGTCTCCCTCCTCGAACTCCAAAGGCCTCCGCCTCCTGTCAACATAAGACTTTTTCCAACTCTGTGCAGTCTCCATCCGCTCCTAGATGTCTTGCACCTTCTCTATAGTTTCTCTCACCATTTCTGGGCCCATGAGTGCTGACTCTCCCGGGTCAGTCCAGCAAAGTGGTGACCTACAAGGTCGCCCGTATAGAGCCTCGAATGGTGACATACCAACAGTGGAATGATAACTATTTTTATAATAAAATTCCACCAGTGGTAGGTGATCATCCCAGCTATGACCGAAATCAAGTATGCATGCTCATAGCATATCCTCCACGACCTGGATGGTTCGCTCTGTCTAACCATCAGTCTGGGGATGAAACGTTGTGCTCAAGCGTAACTGGTTCCCAGAAGCTTCTTTCAATCCCTTCCACAACCGGGATGTGAAATGAGCATCACGATCTGAGACGATCGTGGATGGTAATCCATTAAGTCGAAATATATCCTACACGTATAGGCATCACAAGCTCTCTACTGAACTCTGCTTATGTATGGATAGAAAGTGGGCCGACTTGGTGAGTCGATCAATGATCACCCAGATGGCATCCTGTCCCCTGGACGTGTGTGGTAAACCTGTCACAAAGTCCATGGATATCCCATCCCACTTACACTCTAGAACCTCAAGGGGCTGAGTCAAACCTGCTGGATCCTGGTGCTCAGCCTTTACTTGCTGACAAGTAAGGCACCGAGAAACAAACTCTGCCACAATATTCTTCATCACTGGCCACCAGAACTGAAGTCAGAGGTCTTGGTACATCTTTTCCATGCCTGGATTCACCACCAAAGGGGATGTATGGAACTCCCTCATAACCTCCTCCTGCAATGTCACTGGTACTACCATGCGCCCTTTGAAAAGGACAACGTGCTCCCCTCCTTCTCAAAATCCATCAGCAGCATCACTTGTGGATATCTGAGCACATAGAGTCTCACAGCTAGCATCCTTGTGCTGTGCTTCCCTGACTCGCCGTAAGAGTGGAGGGGTAACAATCATCAAATGAAGGTAAGCTCCCCCATCTGTATCCATGAAGGACAACTACAAAGATGCCAACTTCCTTGTCACCTCATCCAGCAACTGAAAACTGGATTTCTTACTGAGAGGATCTTCCACCACGTTACCCTTCCCAGGAGTATAAATGATCTCAAAGTCGTAATCCTGGAGGAACTCAATCCATCGCCTCTGTCTCAACTTCAGATCCTTTTGAGAAAAGATATATCTGAGACTCTTGTGATCAGAGTAGACAGTAAATCGTTCTCCCATCAGGTAATGCCACCACATCATCAATGCGAAGACTACCGCTGCTAACTCAAGATCACGGGTCGTGTAATTCTGCTCATGTGGCATCAACTGACGCGAGCCATATGAAATCACTGCTTGCCTCTACATAAGGACACAACCAAGCCCGGTTCCTGATGCGTCGTTGAACACTACGTTCTTAACACCCTCCTATGGTAATCTCATGATCAGGGCACTCGTCAGACTCTGTCTCAACTACTGGAAAGCCTGCTAGCATCTCTCGGTCCACACAATGGGATATCCCATTCGGGTTAAAGCTGTCTTGGGTGCTGCAATCTTGGAGAAATCCTAGATGAATCTCTGATAGTAGCCTTCCAAACCAAGGAAACTCTGCACCTCTGTCACGCTTCGGGGTGGCTCCCATGCTAGCACTTCCTCCACCTCTAATACCACTCTGTCACGACCCGTCCCAATGGGGCCCGAGCTCCAACTCCCCAAGCCCTCCTCTAATAGGCCAGGGGTTGGTGACTAGCACCGAGTAGGCATGCTACTAACATGAGAGGCATGCCCTATAACCTGTACACAAGCACACACATCTCCAAGCCCACAAATATGAAAAGTAAAAACTACTAAAAGAAAAATATGCAAGCATACACTAAATCCCAACCTACAGAGTATGACATGGAAGTAAAGTATAGTAAAGTCAATCCCTGAGCCAAAAGTACATGCCCACCAAAAGAAAGTCTACAATAATTCCAACCTATATAGAAAGGTACTGGGACCGCAACCCGTTGTCGTAGGAATGCACCTCGGCCTATCTGATCTCACTGAGCATCGTCCGGTCCTGGTCCACCAAGAATCCTATCAAAATATCACTCATCTGCACAATACATGACACGTGTGGGTAATGCCCGTGCAGGGGTGAGTATAACAATACCCAGATGGACACCTTGAAAACCACAAAGGAATACAAAAAAGGAAAATACAATGAAGGAAGGTACAGTCTGCTCTACACAGTATATGTCTACAGAACATATAACAAGAATATTCAGATATACTCATACGCAGGAGACCATCGTGAAACCACCACTAAGATCCAGCTCAAATATTCTACTAAGCATACCATCGGGAGAACACACACCTAAGTCTTAAGAGAGAGAAACGAAGTACTCGTTCCAGGAGAACACACTCCACAAGTACCTTGGGAACACGATGCTCAGATGAGGATCATAGCCAAGTCATGGAGTGATTCCTACAACTCAGTCTGAGCTAATTTGCTAAGCAGAGGATTGGCGCACGAGTAAAGTTGGACACGCCGATACCAAGAACTCTACCTAGGGTTCCAGGAATGAATAGAGGATCCAGATCTACGTCTCGTAGAGGGGATTCCAACAACTCTATTCAGGGAGTTCTTCTGAAGGGATCATACTCTTGTATAAAGGAATTGATACCAGAACATTCGGTGGATTACCAAGGGTACGAACCCTAAGAACTGTTCCAAGTCACAGAAGGAAAGTGGCTCAAGCCATGATGAAAAAGTTACATGGAGTGTAGTATGGTTACACTTCGTGTTCCTTGTCCCCGGGTACTTCTCGTGTAAATGGCCCGTGTCCTTCGTTCAAGCCGTGCAAAACCAAACTACACGGCGTGTAGAAAACTTACACGCCGTCTTCTTTTACCCCGGGTTCTACCTGTGTAACCAGCTCATTTCATTTGGATTTTAGGATAGAAAACAACTACACGACGTGTAGAAGAAAATCACATGTCGTGTTTGAGCACCTGGGCTCACTCCATGTACGCTGGCCATGTGCCTGTACATGGTCTCTGCCCGTGTCTGTGTCGCCTGCCTGTGTACCAATACACAGGGTATCCAGTGTATCTGGCCGGGTTTGGCCGAAGAGATGTATACAAGGTGTGTCCATGGCCGTGTCCGTGTACTCCCAGAGTACACGCCAGGTCATTCGCCGACGGACACATGCTGTGTAGCCCATACTACACGGCGTGTAGTCGGGATTTTTCCAGAAATGTCGTCTTCCTCCGCATGCCCAGGCTGATCCTCCGGACATTGATTCAGTCTTCTGTTTGCTGCGAAACTCAATATGTTGGATCACCTCATCATCGTGATTCCAAATCCAGGGGTTTCGATCCTTTAATCGGCTCCAAAATCTGATTCTGGTCACCCGTGTAGAAATAATTCGAAGAAACATTTCTTCCAATCTGCTTCGATCCGTCCGTCGCCACCGCAGTAGCACCTTCGTAGGTTCGTATCGATGTCATATCTTCAATTTCGGACCGTTGAATCTCACAACGGCTGTGCAACGATCCATTGTTCCTCGTCCCGCGAAGAACGCGAAAAACACTCACGAAGAACGTGATAAATTTGGGGAAGATACTCACACAAATCAAGAGGGATGAACCTCGATCAATGTTCGTGTCAATCTTGGTCTGTCACCATTAGAAGGTTGAAAGAAACGAAACAATAACAAGATTCAAATCCCCAAAATCCCCGGAAAATCCCATCCTGCAAGAACGATCGATCCGCGGGCTAATCTGTTCTTGGATTAGTCTACGTTCATGGTAGAAATAAAAAACAGTGATGAATAAAATCACAATGACATCCTACCTGGATCCCAGCATTCGTTGGCGATGATTCGGTCGCCGCGTCATCGTCGCCGATGAAATCCATCAAGAATGTCGCCGCCGCATAGAGGGATTCCTCCAGAGCATTCCCAGAGCCTCCAGGGGAAAATCAGGGTTATGGGGATTTCAACCCTGATCCCCTATGTAATCTATATTTAAAAGATAAGAGATATATGATGTAACATCATTTAAATAAAATATTATAATTAAATATTTTATTACTGTTGCGTCCAAAAACCCGATTTTACCACCGACCTGCACCGGCCGATGTTAGGCCTCGCCTTAGGTAAAATCGTTGTTCTAAATGCAACGGTGCCCTCAGATTCCTGATCCGAGCACCCATTCGTGAGTTATTCTACTTTTTCAGGAAAATCGCAAGCACGCCTAATTTAGTTATTTAATTAAATTCAAACATTTGTTCCGAGCTCATTGGGCCTCGGTACTGCATGTCGTCTCAGAGCATGGTCTCGAATTAATTCCCATATAATATTAAAATAATACATGGAAAAATCTGGTACATTACAGTCGGGGTGTTACATTCTACCCCCCTTAAAATGAATTTTTCCCACGAAATTTTTCGGGGTTATAAATGGATTTCTACTTGAAAGTTTCATTCATAGAAACCCACATCGTAAAATAGAATACTAAAACCTAATTTTAAAAACTAATGTATGAAACATAATAGTTAACAAAATTAACTCATCACTGGGTTTCCACATAGAATAACATAGGTGAAAATATAGATATGGAAGAGAAATCAAACCATCATGTTCTGATGGAGAGTGGTAGAGAACATGGCTATGAAAAATCCAACAATCAGAAAGCCATAAATTTGTGATGATCTGTGGTACAATCTAGGACAACATTTTTGGTTTTCAAGATTATTTCCCTAAAGTAGAAAAAAATTGGAATTAGAAGAAATACATAATTGATTTTGGTACAATCTCACTATTGGTCATTCCATGAACAATTACCACGTCACCTCTTAATGAAATGAACTTGAATTTTTTATTCATAAAGTGTTAGTAGATCATGTAATAGAATTATATGTCATTCCATCTGTCTCAAACAGATGGTTAGAAAAAGTTGTGTACGTAAGTCCTTCTATGGTGAGATTAATCGTATATGGTTCCAAAAATGGACTTATACTTCATCTATCATCCTGATTTATAAAATAAAAGTAGTTTCTACTAACGAGGGACTTCATGTTGGCCAGTGTTAGGAGATAAAGGCCCATCACACTTCGGTTGTGGTTTCGATTCCTACAACCTTTTCTGACGTGATGGGTTTTCACCCATTCTGCATGCTGTCCTTTTTATTAAACTACCCTATTCTAACATTACAGAAATAATATCGAAAAAAGGTTTATCCTTAATCAATACTATCTGATCTCTAACATAATCCATTCCAATATTTAGACTTATCCAAAAATACATCTTTCCAATCTCATAGTATAATGAAAATGATTACTGGAATGGTCACATAACAAGCACGTGAATACCATCATTTATCCCCCATATATCATAAGATATATCTTTTTGATTGCATTATATACATGTGAATACCTTAATCATGTATTCTCTTGAAACATAAATTACTATAAAACCTTGGTGAAATCATTAATTCGGTTAAAAGAAAAATTGTTCCACTTACCAAAATCCCAATATTTCTATATACTCAAACCATGCTATCACATTGTCCTTATATCAGTCATGAGTTCATTAATACAATCAAACATATCATTATTTCCTTATCCCTTTATTATGAACTTATCATCTACTTTCCCAAAATTTATGAATAACCTTTCATGGTTACCAGTACAATTAAACATATACTTTCAAATACATTAAAAATCAATTGTTTAACAATCCTTAGATGTGTCTTTATTCCATAGTACCATTACATATAAAACATAACTCTTGATAAACATAAATCATTCCACTAACTTATTAAACAATTGAACAAGATAAAATAATTCTTTCATATCACATATCTTTTTGTAGTCTCTTTATCATCATCAATATAAATACTACCCATATGACCATGCTGATTCTCTTCGTGAGACTTTCACTTTGGGCATTGGTTTTTATAATGCCTGTAAATTCCACATTTTAAATATTTAACCATTGTTGATGTCTTAGCAATACCATTATCCTTGTCCATGGTGTTAAATACACATTTTCCTTTAAAATTAATAGCTTTGAGTCCTTCTTTTCCACACCCAAAGCATCTTCCAGTTCCTTTGAAACATTATCACTGATTCCTCTTCCCACATGATTTACACAAGGGGAATTGAACTTTCTTTTCACTATGATCAACATGAAACTCCATCTTTCTCTTATTAGCCGAGTCGGGATACTTACCAAAGTTGAGATTATTGATCATATTATGAGATTGCTGATTAGAAAAAATAACAGTGTTTGTACTTCCAAATCCCGTTTCATTTGGTTTCTAATGAATAATATCATTACATTGTCCATCATATCCTCCATTATCGTGAATATTCCTTTTTCCAGCCATTTTCTAAAACCCAAAAAGAATAGTTTGAGGAAATAGTCCTGCAAGGGAAAAACATAATAAAGGGGGAGTACCTTCAATATATAACATCTTGGGTTTAATTCTAAGATCGTTACCATAATTCTAGGACTATAACCAATACATACACTTAACCTTAGAGACATCCCTAGACATACCTAAGAAATAAATCTATGGATTTCACTAAAGTTTTCGCATCCTACCTTCAAAAGGTTAACTAAACTGTCACTCTGATACCAACTATAGATACCCATACTTGATGTACATAGACATTACATTACATTTGTGGAATACTTAATACATTACAAAAACAGATTCCATAAGACCGTATTAGTTTAGTGTATTTGGAAACTCAGCACATAATCTTCTAATCATGGTGAAAGATCTTCAACATCTCCCATAAAAATATTCCCATTTGGTTTTCTTACATAAATACTTTATTTATATCCTAAGTTAATGAATACATAAAAACCTGAGCTAAAATGCTCAGTAAGGGTATACATGGAGAACCGAAAACAATCCCTAAACATTTGAACGTAAGATCATGAACTTAATACATCAAAATCATGAGTAATGACCTAAATATTGGTAGTGCATGTAACACCACAGGTAAATAAAGAGTATGACATTTTCACATTTATCCATATTTGTGAATAAAATATTAATATTACTTTAAAGGGAATGCTATGCTCGATGGCGTACCCAATATGCAACAATAAGTTTCTTTGAAATCTTACATTGCACTCAAATAATAAAATAATATTATTTTAAATGGTAGTTAACGCCTAACCGTTGTAATGGCGAGAATGAACAGAACTAACTAAAAAACTATTATATATATTTTTTCAAATATTTTTACTTTTTTTTCAATAAATGTTAGAGGACTAAAAATGCAAATGAATCCAGTTTTTAAGCGTAAAAATTCTAATATTCCTTAAAAGGTCGATTAACAGCCTTTTGATGGAGAACCCCTTTTAAATCCACTTTTTGGCAATTTTATAAGCAATATTTTTCAAAATAAACATATTATTTATGATTGGGACATTGAAATTTACCTTGGGTTAATTTTTTGTATTTTTCTGACAATGTTCATTTTTCAATGAATAGTGAAAAATACTGCATTTTACATCAAAACTGCTTTTTCATATAATTTAATTATATGATTATATTATATTTTTAATTTATTTTAAAGTTTAATTAGAATATATTTTTACCATGTAATTCAATTATGGCCATTGGGATTAATTTAACTTTGGAATTAGGCATAAACAAGTGCCAAAATTTTCATAAATATGTTTCAAAAAAACCCGCTATTTGTGTTGACAACGGGAAGTTTTTTTAAATTTATTATTGAAATTTATGTGTTTGGAATTTGGTAAAATGGATTACATATTTAGAATCAGAAGGTCCAAATTATGTTATTATGACTCTTTTGTTTTTGGACATTATGAATAGTAACGGCGGTAATTATCTTTAATTATCTTGATTAATTAGTAATTAGGTAGTTAAAGATAATAAGATAATATCATAATAATAAAAATGACCATAAAATGTGTCCTAAGGATACTAGTTGTCTCATGGCCGACCATGTGATGCCTTGCGCCAAACTTGGGGGCCCCATGGAATCACTTTTGTGAGAAAGTGACCTATCATCTTTTTATTTTTAAAGAATGTTAAATGTAACAAAGAATGTATCACCTAAGTAAAATATTTTTAATTTTGTCTACATAAATGATCTTTTGGACTATAAATATTAATTAGAATGCTAAAAATATTTCCTACATCATAGTAGTTTTTTTATAATTTTTAGACATTAAATAAATCAAATTATTTATGACATCATGATGATGCAGCGATGACCTCATTATTTAACAATTTAAATAAAATGGAAATATAATGTATAATCTAAGACCTACACATGTACAAAACCTATTGGATGGGCGGATTTCAAACCTTTATCACCTTATCCCCGAAACACATCAATGTGGGACAATTAAAATCCGAAACTCATTTGAAAATAACGTTACATTTTATACCTTTCCAAGAGTGCCCCTCCTCTCCTCTTATAAAAGGCCTCCACCCCTACCTCCTTACCCACACATCCAAAGCCTTTGGATCGGCCAACCCCTACCCATTTTTTCTCTCCACATCCCTATCTATCTCTTTGAATCATATATTTGGGTAGAAGTCTTCCCAAGGAAGCCTTTTAGCTCAAACCAAAGGGAGTTACCCGATTTTATTGTAATGTCTTCACTTGAGTCATTTTGTTTTATTTAGCTTCTCCAACCCCCTAAACTCTTTTTATTAATGTTTTTGTAACAAATCCAGTATCTTAAATATAATAGGATGTTTTTATAAGAATTATTCGAGCTACACTTACACACACTTTTGTCTAATGGTTAATGAACATATTGTTTCTGTGGATGGCGATTTTCTGCCTCACGAAACGATAATTGTTCAATATTCTTTTAACAGCTTTAAAGGTGGCCATTATGATGTCACTGTATTTTATATATTATATATATGGTATTTATGTTTAATATATGCTTCTTTATTTTATATTTAAACCATACCTTTGTTCTTTTCATGTTGTGTAAATGCGATAATTTCATATGAAGAAGTGCGGACTACCGCCCCCTCAAGTGATGTGACTTGTACATGCAATACATGGAATGTATAAAGAATGAAATTAATGAACATATGTTATCTATATAACATATATATTATACTCTAATTATAATATATATATATATATTTCATTTATTTTTAATTCCATTAATATGAAAAAGAAAAAAATGAAAGTAGCGTTCATGCGTACGTACGGCCTACCATCTCCATGAACGGTGCTTTTCGTTTTTTACCTCCAAATGATATGGAAAAGTATAAAATTAATATGTAATGGATATATATGATATATATGATATATACATCATGATTATAAATCTGGATATAATGGATACATGAACAACTTGTAATTATAAAGATCATATTTTGACCCAATTACCAATGATCGTTTAAACGACTGTTATTAACTAAAAAAATTACATAGTGTTCATGACATGGACATAAGTGATATAAAAAGAATAATGAACTTGAAAAATGTTCTTAAGGAAGTATAAATTAACTCAAGTTTATTATTCAGGAGATTAAAGAATGATCAAGTCATGTCAGACCCGAGGTAAGAGATCCTACTCCTATCATTATTTTTAAGTACACTCTTTTATGTCATTCCTTTTAAGATAATATTTATTATGATTGGAATGTCCCTTTATATTACTCCTACTGTACTTTTTATGTTCATATGGACCTTATTTTCTCTCATCAATCCATTTTGGATGTTTGGAGTGGCGCCGTTAGGCTGCCGAATTTTCGTAAGAGATCTAACATCTCTTTTTTTGTACTCTCATTTATGTCACTTCTTTTAAGCTCTTCTTTGTTATGATGGGGGATGTTCTTTTATATTCCTCTTGCTGTACATTTTATTTTAATATTATGAGATACTCTATTTGATCTCATCAATCCATTTTTGGAATGTTTTAAGTGGCGCCGTTAGGCTGCCGAGTTTTCGTAAGGGATTTTTCATCTCACTTTTATTCATGTGAGATTTATGCTTCATTTGCCACCATTTCCTTTGAGTGGTGTATGTACTTACCATTATTATACACATTTTGTAGTATAATTTCATTTATTGTTATTCACATCTTCATTGTATGACCCTTCTTCCATGGGGTGTAGGTTTCAAAAGCTACCCAACTCGGTAAGGGGACCTTTCACCCTCCTCTTTTTAAAAGACTTCTTTTGTTATGTCTTTTAATTCACATACTATTATGTTTGGATAAGTTATTTTATATCATTATTGATGTAAATTTTATTTCCAAGTGATGAGATGCCCTTTTTATCTCTCATCAACTCATTTTCTGAATTTTGAAGTGATGTCGTTTGGCTGTCAAATTTTACCAAGGGAACTTTTTAACCCAATTTCGATTTCTATGGGTTCAACATGTAGTTATTGAATATGTCATCTTTTGAATATGTGTGAATGACCTTCAATTGTTTCACACTTAATATCCACTTATACTGGGTGTATTTATATTTGTCACACATAATTTTTAGATTGAATTATCCTTAACTTAAGGATACCTTCTTTATAAGGGAATTCATCACATTTGACATTTCTATTAAGTCTTCATTGTTGTTATGCACCAATTCACTCTTATATGGTGTATATACTGTCCTTTGGAATATTATATTATGAATCCATTTATTCACATGATAATATAAAGTTCTGACAAAATGTTATTCCTCAATTATTGTATTCAAGTGTCTCTAATTTTGGTAGAACCCCTTTAACCAAAATATCGCTTTAAATGATTTAATTATTTATTCTTATTAATTTCCATGTTTTCAAAATGGTTTTAAGGATTTATTTATATGGATATTAATGGTTTAACATTTTAAAAGCTTCAAGGTGGTATGGGACACTTTGATTAAAAAATTTCTTTATTAAATGTTTTAAATGGTTTTGGAAATGGTTTCTTTTTGAATGGATTCATTATTTCAATATACTGAAATATTATATTGTGATTGAAATGTGGAAATGTTATGTTTCCTTTATGCATGTTTTACGGGATACGTTTATGTTATGGTTCTTGGTCATTGATATGAAAACGGGTTGTTCCGTGATAAACTAAGGACGGGTGAGCCCGATATAGCTCTCCAATGCATTGGGTAACGCGAAGGAGTGAAACGTTAAGGTTTCTCCGAAGAGATTTAGGGAATATATTGTGGTGGGTATTCCAAACGTAACCAAGAGGGTTAATCTCTACGTAATAATGTTATGAATGCCTCATGTTAACTTTTATGTCTTAGGATTTCTATGATTTATTCATGATTTGATGAGGTATGTTAAAGTGCCTATGTTTTATGGGTAAAGTATGATTTCATTCTTATGTATATATGAACTCATGTTTACTTTCCATATTTTTTATAACCCTTACTGAGCTTTTTATGCTCATCCCAATTTTTTTTGAAATGTTTATCACAGGTCAAGGTAAAGGTAAATGATATGATGATAGTGTCAAGAAAGTGTCAAGAAAGAATCCATGTTTCATTTAAGTATGTTTCCGTTGATGGGAAAAAATGAATACTATCTTTTTTGTAACCACTTTGTTTAAATGTGGAATGTAATGCAAGTTTATGATATAATTCTCTAAAACTCTAAACCTGAAAAGATCCTCAATGTGTAATCTTGTATTAACTCAAGATTAAGTAAGGTTTAAGGCTGGGGCCTTATAGTTGGTATCAGTGGTCAGTTTAGATAACTTTAGAGGTTAAGGTATTCTTTAAGTATAAGTGACATTACCATAATGGATAGGATTTTAGAAAGAGTTCTAGTTTTAGATAAAGTGAATGAGTAAGTATATCTTAGTTTTTATCTTCATCATTAGTACATGATGGTTTTGTTAATATACTCACACTGACCTTTTTGGTTTTAGTAAATGGTTGGATCTAGCATGCACCAAAGTAACAGTGGATGTGAAGGAAAATGTGACAGTTTTTTGATCAAGAAACTAAATGATATGGGAGCTGTAATGAGAACTCTTGTGATTATCCTCAACCAACTATCTGGAGTCATGATTGACCACCTAAACATTGGTGATTTCTTTAAGGCATCATATATGCGAAAAACGAATCCCTATGGAACTACAGGTAATAATCATAAAGATAAGTGTGTTAAAAAACTTATGTGTCAAAAATGTGGAAAGAAACACCTAGGAAAATGATTCAAATGGACAAAAATATGCTATATTTGTGGAAATGAAGGTCATAAAGCAAGAACCTTCCATGGAAAAAGGAAGCATCCATTTGACTCGAGGAAAGGGAAAGAAGTTCTTTCTGAGGGATCAATTGAATGTTTTAAATGTGGTGTGTGTGGTCATTATGAAAACACCTGTCCTATGAAGAAGTTTCATGAATGGGATCACCAATATCGTACAAATGTTCTTTTACCAATACCTAATGCCATTCCGATTGAGGATGAAGAAACTGAAAATGTCCAATCAAATGTATGGATTATTTCATGACTATTGTTTTCCTATTTTGGAATCTTAGGATATGATTCATGATTTTGTTTATAGTAAAGAAGTATTTCAGAATAAGTTGGAAAGGAATGGTTAATGGATCATGAAGAATTTTTAATGAGTAAGATGTCAACATATAAGAGATTCAAGAGTTATGGTGAAATTCTTAATAGTATTAAGTCTCTTTTGATGATGGGGTTACATTAGAAGACTTTTTATACTATGTGTAACCCTGATGTTTAATATATGAAAATTTTATTCAAGGAATATTTATCTTTTCTTTTGTGGACATTGTTATAAAGAACCATTTGGGTTTATATGATCCTTACTTTTGAGGTAATTATGGGTTACTATATGTTATGATGGAAGTGAAAGGCATGAGATAAAATTGAGGTTAAATTATGTTATGGTTATTTTTGATGATTTTATCTCTTTTTGGGGAATGATTTTATAATTATATAGTTTTGTAAAAAGGACAACACACAGACCGTGTGACTACCCGTCGCGTCGGACAAAGCTGCGGTAATCGAACCCACAACCAAAGTGCGACTGGTATTTATCGCCTACCACTGGACTACGTGAAGTCCCTGGTTAATTTGACAGAATCTTTTTAGTTATATGATTTTATAAATTAAGAGTAATTTGATTTTGGGTTTTTTTATGGAAATATATTAACCTATCATGGAGGATATGTGATTAGGGTAATTAATTTTCAATACGAGACTTTAAGATAAACTGATGTTGTTTGGAGATAAATGTTACGATTTAACTTTGAAGACTATGTGACTAAATCCTTCAAATATTTGGGTTTCAATCTTAGTTTGTTTTACTTTGAATAATTTTATGGACAAATTGTTTATCGAATGGTCCTCATTGAACTTTGGGTTTTGTTGGACAAATTTTGGTGATTAAGAATAGATTTTCCTTTTATGAAGGGTTATCCTTTTCTGGATTATCTAATCTTGTACTAACCTTTTTGGTTTTGGATTTGGATAAATTCTAAAGACATGGGAAGTATATAGTTCTCTTTTGTGGATTAGGTGATTCTCTAGAAGTTGATTATAGCACACTTAATGTGAATAAGTCTTCCTAAATACTCGTCTTTTGGAGAAAATATGAGTTTGTGTAAGGAATCTAATAAAAGATGAAAGACAACATGATAAGTGATTTTATTTCCTTATGAACAAATTCCTCAATAAAATGTAACTTAAAACAAAAATGTTGTCTATTAAATTTTCCTACAGAGGAATCGAATACTGTTTAAACCATCACAGGTTTGTGATTTTCTTGTGGTTAACTTTCTCATAGACATGTTTACTATCACTCTCCATCAGAACATGGCCCTTTTTTTCCCTCCAAGTCCATATTTTCATACTTGGAATCCTAGTATGGGTTAACTAGGGTGACCTTTTTACTTATATTTCTTTATTTTAAAGTTATTGTTTTACCGACTCTTGTTCCGATGTGGGATGTTCAAGGATGTTTCCAAGATCAATTTTAAAATTGCGAGGACGCAATTCCCAAAAGGGGGGAAGGATGTAACACCCCAGGTAAATAAAGAGTATGACATTTTCACATTTATCCATATTTGTGATTAAAATATTAATATTACTTTAAAGTTAATTCTATGCTCGATGGCGTACCCAATATGCAAAAACAAGTTTCTTTGAAATCTTACGTTGCACTCAAATAATAAAATAATATTATTTTAAATAGTAGTTAACGCCTAATCGTTGTAATGGCGGGAATGAACAGAACTAACTACAAAATGATTATATATGTTTTTCAAATATTTTTACTTTTCTTCAATAAATGTTAGAGGATTAAAAATTCAAATGAATCCAGTTTTTAAGCATAAACATTCTAATATTCCTCAAAAGGTCGATTAACCGCCTTTTGATGGCGAACCCCTTTTAAATCAAATTTTTGGCAATTTTATAAGATATTTTTTTTTCAAAATAAACATATTATTTATTATTGGGACATTGAAATTTACCTTGGGTTAATTTTTGGTATTTTTCTGACAATGTTCATTTTTCATTGAATAGTGAAAAATACTGCATTTTACATCAAAACTGCTTTTTCATATATTTTAATTAGATTTTTATATTATCTTTTTAATTTATTTTAATGTTCAATTAGAATAAATTTTTACCATGTAATTCAATTATGGTCATTGGGATTAATTTCACTTTGGAATTAGGCATAAACAAGTGCCAAACATTTCATAAATATTGTTTCAAAAAAACCCGCTATTTGTGTTGACAACGGGAAGTTTTTTTAAATTAATTTTTTCAATTTATGTGCTTGGAATTTGGTAAAATGGATTACATATTTGGAATCAGAAGGTCCAAATTATGTAATTAAGACTCTTTTGTTTTTGGACATTATGATTAGTAACGACCGCAATTATCTTTAATTATCTTGATTAATGAGTAATCGGGTAGTTGAAGATAATAAGATAATATAATAAAAAGAAAAATGACCACAAAATGTGTCATAAGGCGACTGGTTGTCTAATGGCCGACCATGGGAAGCCTTGTTCCAAACTTGGGGGCCCCATGGAATCACTTTTGTGAGAATGTGACTTTTTATCTTTTTATTTTTAAAGAATGTTAAATGTAACAAAGAATGTATCACCT
The DNA here is from genome assembly GCA_963277665.1 of Viscum album. Classification (NCBI taxonomy): domain Eukaryota; kingdom Viridiplantae; phylum Streptophyta; class Magnoliopsida; order Santalales; family Viscaceae; genus Viscum; species Viscum album. The sequence goes on from OY728141.1 coordinate 1,256,269,916, forward strand.
AAGTAAAATATTTTTAATTTTGTCTAAATAAATGATCTTTTGACTATAAATAGTCATTAGAAATATAAAAAGATTTATTAAATCATAGTATTTTTTTATAATTTTTAGACATTAAATAAATCAAATTATTTATGACATCATGATGATGCAGCGATGACCTCATTATTTAACGATATAAATAAAATGAAAAGATAATGTAAAATCTAAGACCTACAATGTCCAAAACCTATTGGATGGGTGGCTTTCGAACCCTTATCACCTTATCCCCGAAACACATCAATGTGAGACCATTAAAATCCGAAACTCATTTGAAAATAAAGTTACATTTTATACCTTTCCAAGAGTGCCCCTCTTCTCCTCTTATAAAAGGCCCCCACCCTACCACCTTAGCCACACTTCCAAAGCCTTTGGCTTGGCCTAACCCTTCCCATTTTGTCTCTCCACTTCCCTATCTAACTCTTTGAAGCCTAACATTGGGAAGAAGTCTTCCCAAGGAATCCTTTTAGCTCAAACCAAAGGGAGTTACCCGATTTTATGGTAATGTCTTCACTTGAGTCCTTTTGGTTTATTTTGCTTCTCCAACCCCCTAAACTCTTTTTATTCATTTCATTTGTAACAAATACAATATCTTCAATATACTAAGATGTTTTTATAAGAAGTATTCGAGATACACTTACACACACCTTCGTCTAATGGTTAAAGAACATATTGTTTCTGTTGTTGGCGATTTTCTGCCTCACGAAACAATGATTGTTCAATATTCTTTTAAGACCTTTAAAGGTGGACATTATGATGTCACTGTATTTTATATATGATATATATGGTATTTATGTTTAATATATTCTTCTTTATTTTATATTTAAACCATACCTTTATTCTTTTCATGTTGTGTAAATGCGATAATTTCATATGAGGAAGTGCGGACTACCGCCCCCTCAAGTGATTTGACTCGTACATGCAATACATGGAATGTATAAAAATTGAAATTAATGAACATATGTGATCTATATAACATATATATTATATTGGTCTTATAATATATATATATATATAATTTATTTTAAATTTCATTTATATGAAAAACAAAAAAATGAAAGTAGCGTTCATGCGTACGTATGGCCTACCGTCTCCATGAACGGTGCTTTTTGTTTTTTTCCTCCAAATGATATGGAATAGTATTAAATGAATATTCACTGGATATATATGATATATATGATATATACATCATGATTATAACTCTGGATATAAGGGATACATGAACAACTTGTAATTATAAAGAGCATATTTTGACTCAAGTACCAATGATCGTTTAAACGACCGTTATTAACTAAAATAATTACATAGTGTTCATGACATGGTAATAAGTGATATAAAAGGAATAATGGACTTGAAAAATGTTTTTAAGGATGTATAAATTAACTCAAGTTTATTATTCATGGGATTAAAGAACGATCGAGTCAAGTCGGACCCATGGTAAGGGATCCTACTCCTCTCTTTCTTTTTAAGTACACTCTTTTATGTCATTCATTTTAAGATCATATTTATTATGATTGGGATGTCCATTTATAATACTCCAATTGTACTTTTTATGTTCATATAGACCCTATTTTCTCTCATCAATCCATTTTTGAAGTTTTGAGTGGCGCCGTTAGGCAGCCGAATTTTCGTAAGAGATCTAACCTCTCTATTTTTTAAGTACTCTCATTTATGTCACTTCTTTTAAGCTCCTCTTTGTTATGATGGGGGATGTTCTTTTATATAACTGTTGATTTAAATTTCATTTTAATATGATGAGATACTCTATTTGATCTCATCAATCCATTTTTGGAAGTTTTAAGTGGCGTCGTTAGTCTGCCGAGTTTTCGTAAGGGATTTTTCATCTCACTTTTATTCCCGTGAGATTTATGCTACATTTGCCAACATTTCCTTTGAGTGGTGCATGTAATGCCCATTATTATACAATTTCTGTAGTATAATTTCATTTATGGGTATTCACATCTTCATTGTATGACCCTTCTTCCATGGGGTGTACGTTTCGAAAGTTACCCAACTCGGTAAGAGGACCTTTCACCCTCCACTTTTTAAAAGACTTCTTTTGTTATGTCTTTTAATTCACATAATATTATGTTGGGATATTTTATTTTATATCCTTATTTATGTAAATTTTATTTCCAAGTGATGAGATTCCATTTTTATCTCTCATCAACTCATTTTCTGAATTTTGAAGTGATGCCGTTAGGCTGTCGAATTTTTCCAAGGGAACTTTTTAACCCAATTTCAATTTCTTTGGGTTCAACATGTAGTTATTGAAAATGTCACATTTTGAATATGTGTTAATGACCTTTTATTGTTTTACACATAATATCCACTTATATTGTGTGTATTTATATTTTTCACACATAATTTTGAGATTGAATTATACTTAATTTAAGGATACCTTCTTTATAAGGGAATTCATCACATTTGACATTTCTATTGAGACTTCATTGTTGTTATGAACCAATTCACTATTATATGGTGTATATACTGTCCTTTGGAATATTATATCATGAATCCATTTATTCTCATGATATTATAAAGTTCTGACTAAATTTTATTCCTCAATTATTGTATTCAAGTGTCTCTAATTTTGGTAGAACCCCTTTAACAAAAATATCGCTTTAAATGTTTTAATTATTTGTTCTTATTAATATCCATTTTTTCAAAATGGTTTTAAGGATTTATTTATATGGATATTAATGGTTTAACATTTTAAAAGCTTGAAGGTGGTATGGGACACTTTGATTAAAAAATCTATTTATTAAATGATTTAAATGGTTTTGGAAATGGGTTCTTTTTGAATGGATTCATTGTTTCAATATACTAAAATGTTATATTGTTATTGAATTGTGGAAATGTTATGATTCCTTTATGCATGTTTTATGTGATACGTTTATGTTATGGTTCTTGGGCATTGTTATGAAAACAGGTGGTTCTGTGATAAACTAAGGGCGGGTGAGCCCGATAGAGCTCTCTAATGCATTGGGTAACGCGAAGGAGTGAAACGTTATGGTTTCTCTGAAGAGATTTAGGGAATATACTTTGGTGGGTATTCCAAACATAACCAAGAGGGTTACTCCCTACGTAAGAATTTTATGAATGCCTCATGTTACCTTTTATGTCTTACGATTTCTATGATTTATTCATGATTTGATGAGGTATGTTAAAGTGTCTATGTTTTATGGGTAACGTATGATTTCATTATTATGTATATATGAACTCATGTTTCCTTTCCTTATTTTTTATAACCCTTACTGAGATTTTTATGCTCATCCCATGTTTTTTTGAAATGATTTTCACAGGTCAAGGGAAAGGTACATGATATGATGGTAGTGTCAAGGAAGTGTCAAGAAAGAATTCATGATTCATTTTAAATATGTTTCCGTTGATGGGAAAAAATGAATACTATAATTTATGTAACCACTTTGTTTAAATGTGTAATGTAATGCATGTTTATGATCTAATTCTCTAAAACTCTAAACCTGAAAAGATCCTCAATGTGTAATCTTGTTTTAACTCAAGATTAAGTAAGGTTTAAGGCTGGGGCCTTATAGTGCATACGGCAGATATAAAAAAATTAATCATGATAAAAAATCCTGGTAATAAAACATGAAATTGTGGAAACCATTAATAAAAAGTTATTATTTCCATAGTAGCCAATATATTTCTTCCAAGACCATCATAGTGGACAAAGTCCCTTACAAAATCGAGTTCACTGCTCATTCCATTCATGTATCACTAAACCTGATTAACTTACCGTCATAGGCATGTATATCTCATCAGATATAAATATTTACCCAATGCATTGGAGGGATATATAGGTCCCACCCATCTCATAATGAAACCATTCGTACATGTGCCACAACATAAACACAAATCATTCATCATAACCCAAATAATAAAATGGGTTTCATAAACATCATCCCATCATAACATAATCCAAATAAAAAAAGGATATCCTTTCATTATAAGAAAATTGAAGTCATGTAAATCATAGAGACAATTTACATGAAACATACACATATGAAATAATGTCATCTTATATGGAAAATGGTTTTGATAAAACACTTGAAATGAATTCTTGAGGAAAATTTCATTTCTTCTTCAAAATCATTTTCGTTTCACAAAATTCCATGAAATTTTAAAAGAAAAAGATTTTGTTGAAAATAGACATGAAATATTGTAGAGTAAGATTCATGAAAATAAGGCATTATAAAACCGCCAAAATCCGTTCATTCCGTATACGTTAAAAAACATTCTTCTCGTACTTTTAACTGAAAAGTCAAAAAGTACCTCATATGGTAAACAAAAGAAATATTCCTTCCATAACACAATGAAAAAGTCATAGAGGTTAAAAAATTACATTAAAAATACCTGGAATAGTATTTAAAACATTAAGAAAAACATTTTTATGGACATTGACGAAAAATATAACTGCAGTAAATACTTAGGTATAAGAAACCTCGGATAAAATGAGATTTAAAAATTATCCCTTAACGTATGTCCAATTTCTTCCATACGTGTCTGAAACACCTATATAGTGGGTTTAAACATATTATTAACTTGTAACAGAACCATATTAATATTTATTATATCATATATGATTCACTTTTGACTTTATATTACCTGTTCATTTGTCAATTCCATGTTAAAGCAGCGTTTTGGGTAAAATCGTTTCATTTATCGTACGTGTTTGGAATTGTTGTTCTTGATATTATTATTAAATATATCATTATTTACTTACATACAGATTGTAAAAAATGATTTATATATCATATATATTCAGTATATATATATATATATTTATAATAGATAGATAAATGAAATAAAACACACCGTTCATTGAGACGGTAGGTTGTACGTACGCATGAACGTTGTTTTCCTTTCTTTATTGAATTGAATGGACGTAAGTAGATGAAATATATATATACATAAATCCAGTAGAATTATTATGTCATATATATCATTATTAGTAATTATATATACTTTATAATCCAGCTTCAATGGTTAATATGGATAATGAATCTCATTGGGTCGTGGAGACGGTAATCCGTACGTATGCATGAGCGATGATATCGTTCCCCTAATTATTGAATGAAATTGGAGTGGATGATATAATATCTCAGAATTATTATGATGTTATAATAATCATTTATATTTATTATTTACACCATTATACCCATCCAAGTAAGGTGGTGGTAGAAAAATAGATTACACCACAGCGTGGAGATGGTATTCCATACATACGGACGCACGGTGATTTCATTTTCTGTAGAATGGATAGAAGCATAAATTGGGTTGTTTAATATTTATAATAACATATATGTATATTAGTTATACTTATGTCATTACATTATAATGAAACAACTAAATAAGAGGATGTAGAAGAATCAATAAACTTGATTGAATCGGTAGAAGATATTACATATTCTTCGAAGCGCCTCCTCTTAACATCTTCTTAGAGAACTAATGTTGGTCTTTGAATAAGGCAAGGACCTCTATTAGGATCATATTTATGTGGTGAAGTGAAAAGTCCAGGGGTTTTCCGATCTTTAATGCACAAATTTGTGCGAAGATGAGAGGGAGGAGGTCCCTTTTATAATAGGGGTGGGGGGCACCTTAGGAAAAACATAAAATATTATTTTCTGATAAATTTATATTCGGTTTATAATGCCCACAAAGTGACTTATTTCGATGCTAGGGTGGGTATGGGTAGAAATCCTCTCAACTAATATGTTTTAGACAAGTTTAGGTTACCATTTTAACCTAATCATTTAGATTTAACTATAAGTTAAATAATGTAACGTTTACCATGTCTTCTTCTATTCTTACACGATATGGTTAAAAAACATACTATATACTTCCAATAGAACTAAATTGGTTAATTAATGTCATATTAATTATTATATAAGTCTTTTTTATGAACCTTATATTTTTAAGAATAGTGTATCAATTAATAATATAATACTTTTTTTAAAAACTCTTTTATTTCAATTTTCACACAATGTGGTATTTGGTTTTTTCTAAATTCATATAAGAATTATTACTTCTAAAAAAAATCATCTAACAAACTCTAATATTTTATATTAACCTATAAAATTATTTTAAATCATAAACTATCTATAAATAAATTTATTTGGGTATTTATAATATCCATTATTTTAATATTTCATTAATTAGGTTATTACTGCATCACCATTGTGTCATAAATAAATTAGACTATTTAATGTCTAAAAATATTAAATAAAATACCATTATGTGTTAAATATTTCTATATTTCAAATTAATATTTATAGTCAAAATTATCTTTTGTATAACCCTATATTAAAAATACTTTAGTTATTAAACATTGATTTTAACTATTTTAACTTGTCTTTAAATAAAATAATAATAAATGTCCTAATGCAATCCATGTGGACCTAAATGGTAATATTTTATTCCTAAGGTTGTTTTTGGTCGAGATAAAATTATCCAATAGAATTAAGACATGTGTTTGTGTAATAATAATATCATTTTTACCCTTAATTGCCCTATTTTCTTTTAACCGTGGTAAATAAAAGTAAAAAGTTACTATTCACAAAAAATTATTTTTATCTTATTGAACAATTTTTTAATCCTTGATATTAACTGTGTCTCTTGGATTTTAGAAATTCCTCTCTCAGAAGCGGTAAAATTATGTTATATTAAAATTTTAAATTCTCCTAGGAGGTGGGTAAAAGATGGTGAAAAGTTCAATAAACTTTTTATATATCATAAATTATTATTAAATGACTCCAATAAATTACATTGAACATATATAGGTATTATGTATCAATTTTTACATAAAATAAATTTAGATAAAATAAATAATCATTTAAATAAAAATTCGGTTTTAACTATATCTTAGTGTTTTTCACAATTCATCAAAAATTGAATGTTTTTTGAAAAATACCAAAAATTCACCCTAGGACAATTTCGATATTCTGAATCCAAAAATGAAGACCATTTGGAATGATAAAATTTATAAAATTTAAAAAATATGTATTACTATTCATAACAGCTAGTTTATATAATATTTTAATAACACATCATTGTTTAGTGAAACTCAGTATTGTGTACAACGCAAGCTATCCAGGAAGGTTGCTCTTTCGTGTAACACAAGCCAAGAATATTTTTGTGTAAACTACAAGTTAATATTGTGTTGCGTAAAGAACAAGATAATATTGGTGTAGCGTATAACACAAGACATCAAAGAAATTTAAAATATTATTTCTCATAAAATCTTACGGTGTTACATTCTACCTTCCTTAAAATGAATTTCTCCATCGAAATTCATCAGGGTTATAAATGTTTTACTAATTAAAAGTTTCATTAATAGAAACCCACATCATAAAAATGTATACTAAAACATAATTTTAAAAATTAATGTATGAAACATAATGGTTACCCAAATTAACTCATCACTAGGTTTCCATATAGAAGAACATATGTGAAAAATGGATATAGAAGAGAAATATAACCATCATGTTATGAAGGAAAGTGGTAGAAAACATGGCTATAAGAAAGACAAAAATCACAAAGCCATAAATTTTTTATGATCTAAGTTACCATCTTGGACAAAATTTTTGGTTTTCAAGATAATTTCCCAAATGTTGAATAAAATGGAATTTGAAGAAATACTTAATTGATTTTGTTATAATCTCACTCTTGGTCATTCCTTGAACAATTCCCCCTTCATCTCCTAAAGAAATGAAGTTGAATTTGTCATTCGTGAAGTATTAGTAGATCATGCGATAGATTGATAGGTCATTCCATCTGTCTCAAACATATGGTTAGCAAAAGTTATATACGTAAGTCTGTCTATGGTGAGATTAATTTAATATGGTTACAAAAATGGACTTATACATCCTATATCTTCCTGCTTAATAAAATAAAAATAGTTTTTACTAACCAGGGAATTCATGTAGGCCAGTGTTAGGTGATAAAATCATGTCTCACTTTTGTTGTGGGTTTGATTCCTGCAACCTTGTCCTACGCGACGGGTTGTCGCCCGTCTAGTAGGTTGTCCTTTTCCTAAAACTACAATATTATAACATTACAGAAATAATATCAAAAAAGAAGTTCTAGACTTAAACAATACTACTTGATGTCTAACATAATCCATTCCCGTCATTAGACTTATCCAAAATACATCTATCCAACCTCATAGTATACAGAAAATTATTAATGGAAAGGTTTCATAATAAGCACATGAATTTCATCATTTATCCCCCATATATTATAAGATATATCTTGTTAATCACATTCCATACATCAGAATAGCTTAATCATGTATTCTCTTGAAACATAAATTACCATATAACCTTAGTGAAAACATTAATTCTGTCAAAAGACAACTCTTTCCACATACCAAAATCCCAAAATTGCTATATACTCAAACCGTGATATCACATTGTCCTTATATCAGTCATGAGCTCAATAATACTATCAAGAATCTCATTATCTCCTTAACCCTTTATTATGCACATATCATCTACTTTCCAAAAATATATGAATAAAATTTCATGGATACCAGTACAATTCAAGATATACATTCAAATACATTAGGAAAAACAGTAGTGTAAAAATCCTTAGATGTGTCTTTCTTCTATAGTACCATTTCCTATACAACATAAATCTCGATATACATAAATAATTCCACCACCTTCTTAAACCATTGGCCGAGCTTCAACAATTATTTCATCTCACCTATCATTTGTAGTCTCTCCATCATCATCAATATAAATACTACACATATGACCATGCTGTTTCTCTTCATGAGACATTCCCTTAGGGAATTGGTTTGCATAATGCATGAACATTCCACATTTAAAACATTTAACCATAGATGATGTCTTAGAAATACCATTATCTTTGTCCAGGGTGTTAACTAAACCTTTTCCTTTACAATTATTGGCTTTGTGTCCTTCTGTTCCACACCCAAAGAATCTTCCAGTTCCTTTGAAACATTCTCCATGATTTCCCATCCAACATGATTTACATGAGGGGAATTGAACATTCTTTCCTATATGATCATCATGAAACATCATCTTTCTCTAATTAGCTGAGTTGGGATACTTACCAAACATGATATTATTGATCATATTATGATATTGCTGATTATGAATAACAACAATTTTTGGACTTGCAAATCCCGTTTCAATAGGCTGACCATGAAGAATATCATTCCATTGTCCATCATATCCTCCATTATCATGAATCATCCTTTTTCCATCCATTTTATAAATCCCAAAATGAATAGTGTGAGAGGCAACAATCAGGAAAGGAAAAAAGCATAATAACGGGGGATTACCTTCAATATATAACATATTGGGATTAATTCTAAGATCAAAACCATAATTCTAGGACTACAACCTATACGTACACTTAACCTTAGAGACTTCTGTAGATATACCTTATAAATATCATTAGGTATTTCAGTAAATTTTTCGCATCCTAGTTTCCAAAGGTTAAAGAAACCTTCGCTTTGATACCAAATGTAGATACCCATACTTCATGTACATAGAAATTACATTTCTTTTTCAGAATACTTAATACATTACGAAAACAGATGCCCAATGACCGTATTAGTTTAGTGTATTTGGAAACTCGGAACATAATCTTATAAACATGTTGAAAGATCTTCAACAGCTCCCATAAAGATCTTCCCCTTTGGGTTTCTTACATAAAACCATTATTTGTATCCTAGTGAACATAAAACATAAAAAATAATAGCTCAAATTCTCAGTAAGGGTAAACATGGAGAACATAAAACAATCCATAAAAATTTGAATGTATGAACATGAACATAAAACAACAAAATCACGAGTAATGACCTAAATCTTGGATGTCCATAAGGAATAGATAAAAAATCATTAACCATGGTAAAATAACATGGGAATAAAACATGTAATTTTTGAAACAATTAAGAACATGTTATTATTTACATATTATCCAAGACATTTCTGCCAAGACCATCAGAGTGGACAAAGTCTCTTACTGAATTGAGTTCACTCCTCTTTCCAATCCTGTATCACTGAACCACATTTACGTTCTGTTCCAACCATGTCTATCCAATGAGATATAAATCATTACCCAATTCATTTTAGTGAGATATACATCCCACCCTTCGCATAATGAAAACATTATTATGTGTGCCACAAAATAAACATAAATCATTTATCATAACCCAAAGAATAAAATGGGTTTCAAAAACATCATCACATCATAAATTAATCCATATAAAACAAATGGATATAATTTCATCATAAGAAAAGTGAAACCATTTAAATCATAGAGAAATTATACTTGAAACATACTCATATGAAATAATGTCTTCTTAGATGGAAAATGGTTTTGATAAAACACTTGAAATGATTTCTTGAGGAAAATATCCATTCTTCTTCAAAATCATTTTCTTTTCACAAAATTCCATGAAATTTTAAAAGGAATGGATTTCATTGAAAATAGACATGAAATATTGTAGAGTAAGATTCATGAAAATAAGGCATTATAAAATAGAAAAAATCTGTTCATTCCATATAAGTTAAAAAAACATTCTTCTCGTACTTTTAACGGAAAAGTCAAAAAGTACCACGTATGGTAAACAAAATAAAGATTCCTTCCATAACACAAAGTAAAAGTCATAGTGGGGTAAAAATGAATCTAAACATACATGGAATAATATTAAAAACATTATGAAAAACATTTTCATGGATATGGATTAAAAATATAACTCTAGTAAATACATACGTATATGCAATCTGGAATAAAAATGAGATTGAAAAATTATCCTTTAACTTAGGGCCAATTTCTTCCGTACGTGCCTAAAACTCTTGTATAGTGGGTTTAAACATATTATTAACTTGTAACAGAACCATAATAATATTTATGATATCATATATGAATCACTTATGTCTTTATATTACCCATTATTTTGTCTATTCCATGTAAAAGTAGCGTTTTGGGTAAAATCATTTTATTTATCGTGCGTGTTTGGACTTGTTGTTATTTATATTATTAATACTTATATCATGATTTAGTTACTTCCAGAATGTAAAACCTGATTTATATATCATATATATTCGGTATATATATATATAATTGATAGATAAATGAAATGAAACACACCGTTCATGGAGAAGTTATGTTGTACGTACGCATGAACGTTGTTTTCCTTTCCTTATTGACGTGAATGGAAGTAATTAGATGACATATATATATATATATAAATAAATTAATTAGAATTATTATGTCACATATATCATTATTATTCATTATATAAACTTTATAATCATTTTTGAATGGTTAATATGGGGAATGAATCTCATCGCGTCATGGAGACGAAAATCCATACGTACGCACGAGCGAGGATATCATTCCCATAATTATTGAATGAAATAGTAGTGGAAGATATAATTCTCATAATCAGTAAGGGGTTATAATAACCATATATAGTTATAATTTACACCGTTATACCTATCCAATTATGGTGGTGGTGGAAAAACAGATTACACCATGGCGTGGAGACGATATTCCGTACGTACGTACATGCGGTGATTTCATTTTCCTTAGGCTAGATAAAAGGTGAAATGGGGATGTTTCATATTTATAATAACATATCAATATATTAGTTATACTGATGTAATTACTTTATAATCAAACAACTAAATAAGAGGACGTATAAGAATAAAGTAACTTGAGAGAATCAGTTGAAAAGATTACCTATTCTTCGACGCACCTCCTCTTAACCTCCTCTTAGGGAACTACAGATGGTCTTTGAAAAATACCAGGACATCTAGTAGGTTTATATAGAAGTGGTGAAGTGAAATGTGTAGAGTTTTTCTAAGAATGAAGGCAAAAATATTTGTAAATAGGAGAGGTAGGAGGTGCCCTTTTATAAGAGGGGTGAGGGGAACCTTAAGAAAAACACAAAATATTATTTTATAATAAATTCATATTCGATTTATAATGGCTCCAAAGTAACTTATTTCAAGTCTAGGGTCGGGATGGGTCGACATACTCTCAATAAATAGGTTTTAGACAAGTTTAGGTTTCCATTTTAACCTTATCATTTAGATTTAAATCTAAGTTAAATAATTTATCTTTTACCATGTCTTCTTGTATTCTTGCCCTATATGGTTAATAAACATACTATAAACTGCCAATAGAATGCCAATTTGTTAATTAATATCATATATATTATTATATAAGTATTTTGGCCAAAAATTATATTTTTAGGAATATAATATCAAATAATAATATATTATTTTTTTTAAAAACTCTTTTATGTCAATTTTGACACTTTTTGGTATTTTGTTTTTAAAAAATTCATAAATGCATTATTAATTCGAATAAAAAATTTCTAACAAACCCTAATATGTTATATTATCCTAAAAAATTTGTTTAATTCATAAAATGTCTCAAATTACATTTATTTGGGTATTTATAATATCAATTATTTTAATATTTCATTAATTAGGTAATTACTGCATCACCATTGTGTCATAAATAAATTAAATTATTTAATGACTAATAATTATAAATAAAATACCATTATGTAGGAAATATTTTTATATTTCCAATGAATTTTTATAGTCTAATTTATCTTATGTATAACCCTATATTAAAAATTCTTTAGTTATTAAACATTGATTTTAACTATTTTAACTCTTCCTTAAATAAAATAATAATAAATGTCTTCATCTAATCCAAGTGGACCTAAAGGGTAATATTATATTAATAAGGATGTTTTTGGTCTAATTAAACTTATCCAATATAATTAGGACATGTTTTAGGGTAATAATAATATCATTTTTACCCTTAATTACCCTATTTACTTTTAACCGTGGTCAATAAAAGTAAAAAGTTACTATTCACTGAAAATTATTTTTATCTTATTGAACCACATTTTTCTCCTTGATATTAACCGTGCCTCTCGGATTTTCTAAATTACACCCACAAAAGCGGTAAAATTGTGTTTTCTGTCAATTTGCAAATTTTCCTAGGAGGTGGGTAGAAGAAGGTGAAAAGTTAATTAAATTTTTTATATATTTTAAATTATTATAAAATGACTCCAATGAATTCAATTGAACTTATATATGTATAATGTATCAATTTTGACCTAAATAAAATTTAAATAAAATAAATAAAAATTTAAATAAAAATTCGGTTTTAAACTATAACTTAGTGTTTTTCACTATTCATCAAAAATTGAATGTTTTCCGAAAAATACCAAAACTTCACCCTAGGATAATTTTGATATTCCGAATCCAAAAATGATGTCCATTTTGAAAGCTAAAATTTATAAAATTTCAAAAAGTTGGTATTACTAATCATAATGGCTAGTTTATATAATATTTTAACAACACATCATTGTTTATTGAAACTCGGTATTGCGTACAACACAAGCTATCGGGGAAGGTTTCTCTTGTGTGAAACAAAAGAAATGAATAGTATTGCATATATTACAAGATAATATGGTGTTGCGTATAGTGCATGATAATCTTGGTTTAGATTACAACACAAGACATCAAAGAAATTACAATTAATATTTCTCATAAATTCTCAGGGTGTTACACGTTGAATGTACCACCCACACTTTAATGCATAAAGTGAAAGAATTTTATGGATTTTTTCAATTAATTTCCCAATCCAATCGATAATGATGATAATAAACGTCAATAAATTTTTATGATCGGGGGAAAATGGAAGTCTTATGTAATAAAAACCAAGGAAATGGGTCATGAAAATAAAGTAGAGTGTAGTTCAAAAAACAACCACTGTTTAAGTGAAAATAACAGATTTTATTAATGTTTTACACAATCCATATATCTGGAATAATTTATATAGATATAAAGTAACCAAAATAATGAAATATCATGTATTGTTAGTCAAAACTCTTTATGATAGGATGATTGAATCTTATGTTTATAACTCTTTCAAATATATGTTTCTCAGAATCTTATTCACATGAATTTTATTATTTGTGTAGTGAAATTATATTTGATTTAGGTTAAGGGATGGATATATCATTGTTAAGACGATCTTAAATTGTGGGATAAAATGTTCCATTTCATTTTTTTATCAACCAATTATCATCTATCAATATGAAGCTGATAGTGTACTTGTAATGGGAATTAATTCAACAATATGGGTCTTAATACCTTATAATAGGGGGAAATATGAATTTAAAAATACTTACCTAAGATAATGATCTTTATATCCCAATAAAAATTATGTCATGAGTCATGTACAAATTTGGAAGTCTAATATATATTTTTACATAATAGTGATAATCAAAAATATGAGGATGTATTTTATTTAATTGTGGGAAATGTTACACCCCAGGTTATTAGTATGAATTAGTTTATGTAAATATATTTTAGAATAGCATGTGGTATATGAAACAAAAAGAATATAGTTTCTTATGTTTTATAAATTTTTCCTAAAAAATTAGATATTAAATATATATAATGTAAAAATAAATAAGAAACTCATTGTTATGTGACATGGAATATGGTTACGATCATCTAATGCTTAAATGGGCCATTTTTATATAAAATTGTTATTCCATTAAATTTTTTAATTTTAATTAAAAAACAATTTAATAAATTATAACATTATTATATTAGTAAATTAAATTAATTTTTGATGTTATCTTGATTGTTTTTTTTAAATTATTTGTGTAGTGATATTATTAATAGATTGATTTATGAGGGAATAGATTAAAATTAAGATTAAAATAAATATTATTTTTATAACATTATCATGAAATGGATATTTAAGAAACATTTTTATATAACAAATATATATTCCCAAATTAATATATTTAAATTTAAAATATAATTTAAAATCATAAATCCATGTTTGAAATTTGGTAATTCAATGTAATTTTATTTTAAAATACTCTTTTTGGGTCATCTCTTTTCATTGATTTATCACAGTTTTACTATCATTTTTTATTTTATATTAAATTTAAATAATTATAATATTATTTAATATAATATAATTAATTTCATGTGAATCCACACTATAATTTTTTTGTGCAAAATCTTTTTTATACATAAAATGATTTATTCTACAAAAAAAATTTCATTGATTTTTTTGTTTAATTAAAATTTTAGTTATTAACACATATATAAATTAAATAATAAAAAATGGTATAATAATTTTGAATATAATTTCATAATATAGAATAAAATTAAATTTCATTTTTTGCATAATAAATAATTTCCATGGGAGAAAATTTCAGCATAGTAAATGTTAAAAGGTTTAATGAGTGGTAAAACAAAGAGAAAACTAATCAAATTTCTATAAATCAGTTATAAATTTTATTTTTTGAGTGTATATAGACCATAAAATGTCATATAAATTATATTTTACAAAAACAATCCACACTCCATGAAAAATATTTTTATTACAATTTAATGTTATCAATATTTACAATGTTTCCACTCCTCACACTTATAGAATTCCACACATATAATAAATAGTTGACACAATTTTAGCACCAATGATTGAATAATTTATTTTCAAAACACTTATCAATATTCGTCCCCTTTCCATAGACGTACTAGTCTCAAAAAATAGCAATACTATAATGCTTAATATGTAATAAAAATGAAGATATCAAATGAGAATTTATAATCCTTAACCGAAATATTTCAATCTTATTTGTTCATCTATATCCCTTAAATAGAATCAAAAATCCAAAAATAATGATATATATATATATTTAATATAAGAAAATGTTATTGTATTTATGTAACAAAAATTTATATCCTTTTCTATCTTATATTAAATTTAAATTTCACTTGTTCGTCTTGGGTAATTCCTCCACCATAATGTGAAGTGTTTTATTTTTCATCACCGTCTTGCATGCCTGTAATTGTGGAATACCTCCTCCATGATGAGATGAGATTGATTTTTCAACACCACAATACCTAGATGGTTCAAATAGTTTATGTAATGAATAAAAATAAAAATAATTACATTTTTTATATTATTAATATTATTAAATGAATACTGTGGTTCAAGGATAGGAATAAAAAAACAAAACAAGCAGGGAAAAGATAACAGTTGAAAGCTAAATATTTTCTTCAATAAAGAATTTTCAATAAATGAGTAATTACAAATTACTAGTAATATATATATATATATATATATATTAATATGTGTTAAAATGGTTCAATTATATATGTATAATAATTATATTTTTATTATACATGAGGATAAGTATGTATAAATAATATCCGGACTTGAGGTTTGGGGATTTTCAACTCAATTTCATTACATTCTATTATATCACTTCATTATTGAGTATTATATACAATTATTAGGTTTGTTTTGAATAATAATTATTTATATTGTTTTTTTATTTTTTTATATAATATTTCTACATATTCATTTCATGAATTTATTACTATTTATATTGTTATGATATTTGGAATGGTTACCTCATCTCAATGTCTCTTCATTGAGTTATGTTTTCTAACACCACCTTTTTACTTTTGTGTAGCATATATACATCCCATAAATTTCTTTAATGGATATTTTAATGTATAATTTATATCATTACTAATCACCGGGAGGTTCTTTCATTCATGAGTTTCATATTCAATGGCTACCAAAGCTGTAAGGGTCTAATGTTACAATCTCCCTTTTATGAAGATTTTTACATTTCAATTCCTATTCTGGGGAATTACATAATCATTGACCCTTAAAAAAAATATATTTTATTATAATATGATTATTTTAAGGGCATTCAATTATTATTTCTATTTCCACCCTTTTTGATCCTCAAAATAACACAATAATATTTTTAGGAAAAGTTATATTTATTTCTCTTTTTTGGGGAATATTTATCCTCCAAATCTATGATATTAATAACTATTTTATAAAAGTTTTTATCTACCATAAAAAGTTTATAGTGTTAATTTTATACTATATTTGAATTTATTTAAAAAATAATAATTAAATATTCATAATATTTTTAGAACATATTTTTTTTGACATCATTAACCAATGTAGGAAGAAGAATGTTTATTATACATTAATAGAATGAATAGATTGTCTCAATTTCAGTTCATGAATCATCAAAAATCATACATTTCATAATTTTATTCCTTTGCAAATAAATTATTATTCCTAATTTATTATGAATTTTTTGTATTAAAATTAAAATAAAAAATGATATTTCATATTGGTTTCAATCCAACAATCACATGCTTTTATAAAATTATCTTTCATCTATGTCAAAATTATTTAATGATTATTATTATTAATAAGGGATGTGATATTTTGATAATAATTAATTCATTTATACTGATGTATTATAATAATAGTTTCTTAATTATTTTTTCATGAAACCAATTTCTTTCACAATGGTTGATTAAGAAATTGAAAATTCATAGATTTTGATATCTTGTGGTGCATGTATACATATTTTATCATTATGTTACTGGTGGGACAACTTTAGACCTCCAATTCATTGGTAAATGATTTATATATCAATATATGATTATTTTTATATGTGAAAATAATTAGGGGTGTATATTTTCAAATATTTTTTCATTTACATGACTATAGTTATCAATGTTCATCAGTTAGTAGGTGGGCATGATAATGGGGATCATTGTTCACAAGTTTATTGATGAAAAATACTACAATTTGTTGTGTTAATAAATGTTGGACTATAATGGCCCATGCCTCTAATGTCCATTCCATTCTTATATTCTGGTTTTTGAGGTGTTTTAGGAGGTCATTGTGATTTATCACCAAAACTTTTCCAAATTTGTAGTTCATTGAACAATGTTTCTAGGTTTGGTTATAGTCTGTCCATCCATCAATAACTGTATAGTGTTTCTGTCAATTAGTATATGTAGAGTGTTTCCAGTCATCAGTCGGTGTGTAAAATTCCAAATGGTGGTAGGCGTACAGTGTATGCAATAATCGGTAGCTATATAGTGATACGAGATGTCGGTAGGTGTACCGTGTTCTAGATGTCGATAGGTGTACCATGTTTATAGACGTCGGTAGGTGTTCAATATTTCCATACATTGGTAGGTGTAAAATGTTTCTAGTCATCTTCGGGTGCCCTGTGTTTCCAGCATCCTATAGTTTCTCCAATTTAGAACATTCAATGATGAAAAAGGAATTCAAAGCCTTATTTTAAGGGATTTAATATTGATTCATATCCCATAACTACTATATTGATTTTCCAAAGGATTGGGATTCTGTTACTTGGTCAAACCATGTGGATTAATTTGGTCTATAATAATGAATATTTGAACCCTTTTCAAATACCTTTAGTCTTGGATATAATGCTTCAAAGTTGGTCACCTTCACTTGATTCATTAAATATCCTTTCTCACGGTGTGAGGCACCCTAATATATTCTTCTCAATGGATTGGCATGATTGAACCTAAATCCTTTGACCATTTCCCCTTGAATATTATTCCTACTTCATATCCAACCCATGTTTTGGTGCAAGCAACAACTTTCAATCCATCATCAATAGAATATATGATTTTCCTCTATTATTGTGTTTTCGTCAACCCTTTTTCACTCGTTCCTATTTACCTTGTTATGGAAATTAATCAACCTATTTCATAGATTGTTTCCTTTGGTGTCGATTGGTGTGATCAGCTATGGAGTACTCAGGTGAATGAAGTTATCATGGGGGAGGCGATCGTGATCCGTTGAATGGATCAATATTGTGTAAGGAACACCAAGAACCATTTGAGGGTGTGGATTTGTGGATTATCTATTTATTAACGTGAAACTATAGAGTTAACATGTTATATCCCACTAGACCATAATGGAATTAACATAATAAGTATTTCATCCAAGATAAATAAATTGGTATCAATCGTATTTCATTGCCTAATTTTGTCTAGATAGTGTGATATCTATGATTTCCTTTTTTATCATGTTGTTGTTGATGTAAATTTATAAAGAATGTAAATTGATGTTAATTGTAAATTATTTTTCAAAAAAAAGAGTCATGTAAATGAATCATGTTTTTGTTGTTGTAATTTGATGATAATAGAATTGATGCACTTAGCATGCTGATGCTTGTTAATTAAAGTCATGTTCAAATAATTGTTAAATTAATTTGTGATAGCTATGATATCTTTATGCTTAGGTTTACCAGAGTTGTAACCCATGAATAATGAATCTTTTAATTCATTATGGACTAATGAAACTGTTGTTTCAATGAATATAATGCCTTTTAGGATTCTATGTTACCCCCTTTCTTGTATGGTCCTGTGCATTCTTCTTTGGGGCCATTAGATCTCACTGCGTGTGAAAGTATTATTCCTTGTTTCGGACCATTATAATAGTATCTATATTATTTCATACTTCTTGTGATGCTTCATGAGCCCTGATGGATTCTGTAAGATGTTCGACAGGGAGGCCCAGTGTATTTGGAATCAGTTGATGCCTAGACTAGAAAGATGCATCAGTTTATGCATGTGTGTGTCGACGAGGACACTGAATTTGGTGAAACTGTTTGGATATGAATGTTTAGATGCTAACTAAATATAGTTGTTTCTTATATTTGTTACATTCCATATATCTCAAGGCATCTGGTCTTGCATACCCACCTTCCAAAGGGGGAAGACAACCGGGTTATGCCACATGCTTTCGGTGTTAAGTTTCATGAGGGAGGATGGGTCTACACTCCTGTGATAGATGGACAATACATAACGAGTAGTTCATGTACTCATCGTTTTGAGGACATTGTATTTTGTAGAAAATAATTATCTCTTAGAATCCTTGTAATTATCTAAAAGTGATAATGTTATTAATAAATGATTGAATAATTGATGTTAACCCCTAGGGATGGAGATTGCTGGGATGCAATGATGAAATTTCAATTTAAAGGAATAGTAGATTTTGGGTTTGATGCTAATGAAATGTAATGTGGAATTAATAATAGTTAATTAATGGTTAAATAATTAATTAACATAAAATGAAATTGATAAAAAAGAATAATGTAATCTAATGTATCTATTTAAATGGTTTTGTGCTTATAGGATACCTAGTCTTAGCTGTGGCATTCGAGAGTCTGAGAGACTTTTGATGTAGTTTAGTCTTGTAATAGGTTATTCCCATAGGGTGGATTGGAGATATAGTTTATTATATACCTTTTGTGTATCTGAAAGCTATTTCACAAAATCAGTTATGGTAGCGGACACCCTGAGGATTTTGAGCACTAAGGGGGTTTTTCAACATCATTCAGATGGGAGGAGGGATGGATGACTACCTCCTTTTTCCCTGCTCTCTTCTCTTAGTACATATTGTGATGGAATGAATAGCTGTTAGTTTTCCCCATATATGTATGTAGAGGGATATAATGTATTGTGGTTATTCCCACATATATATTTTTTATATATTTTTCAATGTATTACTATATGTGTAATGTGTATAGGCGGTGATGGCTTGATGAACCGTACTTGGGGTATGGGATATAATGGTTTTGGGTTTAATAACGGAAATATGATAAATTTTATGTGAGTTTTGGTGGATCCCAGAAACCATCTAGTTACATTGGATTCATGTACATGGTGGTTTTGTTGCACGAGGTGCATGTTGCGATACTACGCCCAAGTGTCAGTGGGAAAGGCTTTTTAAAGAGAGCTTCGTAGGACATGTGATATAGGGGAATAAAAAAACATTGGGGATGTGGTAGCAGTGAACCCTAGATATTATATATTATATTATATAATCCTGTACATGATTTTTGGTGAGAGTATCCATGGAGATTTTGGGAACATTGAATATATGTTTCGGTGAGAAGTAAGTTTCACTTGTTGTTCACTATGATTTAGCATTATTTCTTTATTTTTATATGTCACGATTCGGGGAGGATCCTAATGATTATACTATTATACTCACCATTTTTATGTAAATGTATTTTTCAGGTCACTCTGTGCATGAAGGATATCTGGTTTGATACTAATTTCATGGGGTTGCAGGATCATTTCATGCATCGTAGTTGCTATTGATTAATATTATTTTGGTTCTTTTAGTTTTCCCTTTTAGCTGTATTAGTTATTTCATTAAATTACGTATATGTACATTTGATTTATTTTATAATACTATCTGAGTTAGAGTTATTTTATTTTTTTCTTTTCTCTATCTTCCACATGTGTTCTCTTAGAGGGTAATTCCATTAATTTGTGTGTTTATTATACACTCAGTGTTAGTCTCCAACTCAGGGTCAATTGGAGGCGAGAGTCTGGAGTCACTAAATCCCTTCTCACATTTCTGGACTATGAGGGTAACACCTTGTGGGGAGGGGATCATGAAAAGGTGGCATCAAGGGTGGTCTAGTTGAGGGATAAGAAGAAGTTCAATGTTAGGAATAATTGAGGTTTCATGGGTTGGTAAAGCAATAGTCTCAGAAAATATTAAAAAGCTATGTAAACACAAGAGACTAAAAATGAAATAGGATTTTAGGTGCGCATATGATTTGATTAATGAACCTTTTAGTTTATAATAGCTACAAAATGTGGGCATACTGGTTGCAGGGTAGATACCTACGAAAGGATCATTCATCATTTTTCCTTATGACTGTGTTTGAATGCGGATATCGTCAGATATGTTACCCTAAAATTAATAAAAGAAAACAAATAATTAATTAATGTTGAGTCTTACATATTCATTGTTTAGGAGCTATAATAGTTTTTTATTTTGTTGGAATGGTACCAGGACGACATGCTCGTCAGGTTCACGCCAAAGATGTCCAGGTTGTTGCCCTAGTAGATCACCACAAGGTAGAGGATGATGACGATGAGAAATTTAGGAGGAAACTCTAAGTGTTTCAATGCCAGAGCCTATGGAATCATGAGGTCTCTTTTTTAGATGCAGCCATAGAAGACTAGTTGGAGGAGGTTGAGATACTCTACATTTTTATGGGTGCTCGGAAAGCGAGCTGGTTGTCTTTGGTTATGACAATGCTACGAGGGGAAGTGGGGCTGTGGTCATTCTTATTCCATTGGGATAGGTAGGATTCAGTGATCTTGTTGGATTTGTTTTGATAAATGTTCGTTGTTGAGTTTTATTCATTGACTATGAAGGTTTCTAGTTGCTAGGATTTGGTTACCCAACGATAGGGGAGCTCTAGTGTGTGAGAGTTTGGAATAAATTATAGAAACTTTTTTGGATATTCTTCATTCCTTTATTCAGATGACGAAGCCAGGGATAGACATTTTAAGGAGGTTTCTCATCCATAAATCTATTTCCAGTTCCCCATGTTTATGATGAAGATATATCTTGAGGTTCTGGTGAGAGAATAGTTCATCGAGAGGATGTTAGCCAAAACTGGATCATCATGAGATGGGATTTGTTAGGATTCCTCATGAAGAAGATATGTGATTTGAGGTTCTTTTTTTTAGGGCAGAAGATTTTCCGTTCGGCCAAGGGAAAGCCACATCCCTCAGCATCTCTTTTCACTAGGGGTAGCAGCTCTCTATCTTATTCCATGGGATCCGGCACTTGTTTTTCTTATGGAGGCCAAGGTCATTAGCAGCAATAGTTCCTAACCATTCAATGTGGTCAGCGTGCACCATGTGTTATACTCCAAGTTCCTGCATTGAGCGAGTTCTAGACAAGGTAGAAGAAATAGGTTGTACCACTGGCATTGTGTTACTACAGAGCAGATGGGGTAGGAAGAGGATAGCCCCAGGACGCTCCCTTTCCTCTGATATTAGATTTCAGACATGGTGGTGGACATAATTATTGTCAGAGAGGTGGTGGATCAGGTCATGGTCAACTTCACGCTTTAGTGTTTCCAGCCCCAGGCGATCTAGACATCGTTCGTGGTACCATTTTCTTTTTATCTAATTAGTTGAATTCCTTGTATGATTGATGAGCGATGCAGACTTTCCTATCACCTTCCCCTATCTATTTAGTGTACATCAGGTACAGAGGGTTCCAGTTCCCTTTCCATTCACTATGCCAATTAGATATTGAGATGAATTGTTTTAATTATATAGAGACAATGAGCTAGTGCTGGGGTAGCACTGCTCTTAGTGATATTTCGTTTGTTTATGGATACCAACATATCATGTCATCCTCATGATGGATTGGTTTTACTGAGGGCATGATATTGTATATTTCTTCTGGAGGAAGGTGGTGTTCTTTGAGGATGATGGAGATCCACCAGTGTTTGTTGGCGAGAAAGACCCTCGTATTGGTGAGAGACATATTCCTAATTTTTCAACCCTTATGGAAGATATTATGTTGATTTTGATGTTGGTTCACTATTAAGTGTATCCTAGATTCATATAAGTGTTCCCTAATCATTTTCTAGAAGAGTTTTTAGTATTACACCCTTGACAAGACATTGAGTTTTGGATCGAGCTACACCAAGGAGCATATCCTATCTATATATCTTCGAATAGGATTTCCCATTATGAGTTATGTGAGATGAGTATATAGCACAATATTCTATTATAGTTTTGTTATTTTTTTCAAATGATTTCTTCACCATGGGGTGCATCCATTTTTGTGAATAAGTCTAATAATATTTTTTGGTTGTGTATCGATTATCATTGCTTAAACAAAGTGATAGTGAAGAATAGATATCCTATTCTGCAGATTTATTATTTAATCGATCAAGTGCATGGTTAATGTTTGTTCTTGAGGATCAACATGTTGTATGGATATCATCTGATGCTTGTGAAAGATGATGATATCCCGAATAATGAATTTTTTTGTCATTATAGGCATTTCGGTTTCATTGTAATTCCATTCCAAATGTAGAATTCTCCAACTGTGTTCTTGGAATTGATGAATTATGTGTTCTGTGAGTTCCTATATATGTTCATGGTTATTTTTATTGATGAAATACTTGTGTAATCCATGTCAAACGAGGAGCATGTAGATGACCTACATGCCATTTTGTGAGTTCCTCATCCATAACAGGTGTTTTTTATGTTTTTGAAGTGTGAGTTCTGGGAGCGAGAATTCTGTTTCATAGGGCTTGTTGTGTCCCATCATGTTGTAGTTGTGGATCCATCAATGATATAATTATTTATGTCATTGGAAGACCCCAATACAAAGATATATGGGAGAAATTTTCTTATTATCAAATGTTATTCCATGAGGTTCATAGATGATTTAAATTGGGTTGTGTATATAATAACAACATTGAATAGGAGGGATCAGGAATTTGTGGGGACTGATCATTGTTAGCCATCATATGAGTATCTGAATGAGAAGTTTTTCAGTGCTCCTGTTCATTGTCTTTCAGTAGAGGGAGGACAATTTTATGTTTTATTTGATACTTCACATTGGGGTTAGTCTTCATTATAATGATCCGGAGATCATTTTTTTCTTATGGATCTCTACATTTTCTTCCCTATGAATGCAATTATTCCACCCATGATCTTGAGTTGGTGGCATATTTGTTTTCTCAGAAATTGTGGAGACAGTACCTCATTTGTGAGAACATTGAGGTTTTCACTAATAATAAGAGCCTCAGGTATGTTTTCTCCATACATTACATGAACTTGTTCCATCATTGTTGGTTGGAGTTCTTATAGGAATACGACTTTGAAATCATGTACACACCTAGAAAGGGGAATGTTGAAGTAGAGGCGCTGAGAAAGAATCTTTGTAGTTATGAAGTGTGAGAAACTAGTGATTCCTAGAGAGTAAAGGGAGATCATTAATCATTTCATATGGATATTGGAAAAGTCATGGGAGGAGGATTTATCTTTCAGATGATTGTGCATTCATATTTGATGCATCAAGTGGAAGATTCCCAGTTGGAGGATCGATAAGTGGAGGCTGGGAAAAACTGAGTTGTTTTTATAGATGCCCCAGATGGGTGTTCTTTGGATGAACAACACTGATTTTTGTACTAGTGAAGGCATTTCATTCCAATTTTTTTTATGAAGTAGATGGTTCTTAGGGAGTTAAATAGTTATCTCTTTGATGTACATCCAAGATTAAGTAATATTTATCAAGTACTGATGAGTCATTTTTGGTGCCCTGGGTTAAAGAATGCAGATGTAGAGTTCGTGTCTTGTGGTTTGGTGTGCCAGAATCTGATGGTCGAGCACCATTTTCCCAGAGGTTTTCTCTAGTCATTAGATGTTCCTCAGTGGAAGTGGGAGGAAATCTCAATGGAATTTGTTACTAGTTTACCTCAGAGAGGTCATGACGCTATATGGGTGGTTGTGTATTGTTTAACAAAATATGTTCACTTCATAGAGATCTTGGATTTGATCTCCGTAGTGGTTTTGTCGAGGTAGTATTTAGAGGTGGTGGTGACAATATACAGAGTCCCGATGATGATAATTTATGAAAAATATACTTCTTTTACCTATGCGTTGAGGATAGTTCTCTAGAATGCATTTGGTTCTCAATTATGCCTTATAACATCATTTAATCTGCAAAAATACAGTCAGATAGAGTAGACCATTCAGACCCTTAATGAAATGTTGCACTATTGTGTCCTGTATTTTTGTGGTTCGTTGACGAGGTACCAACCTTTGGTGGATTTTCCTACAAAAATATTTACAACTCAACCATTGCTATAATGATGTTTTAATCCTTATGTGTCCAACATTTCCATTATCAAGTGTGCTAGACTGGGGTTGGAGAGTTTGCAATTCTCAGGACAGAACTGGTACATATCACAACAGAGATGGTTTAGGTGATTCACTCGAGGATGAATGTAGTGTATGGTCATTATAAATCATATGAAGATCCAAGGAGGATACCATTGGAGTTTGATGATGTGGATCATGTTTTTATTAAGGAGACTCCCCATCATGAGAAGTGATGGTTTGGCTTTGGGATTAATCATTATCCCCAGTTTTAGGGGCCTTTTGAGGTTTTGGATTGCATTGGAGTTATGAAGTATTAGGTATGATTCCCCCATATATGAGCTAGACACATGATGTTTTTCATCTATCGCAGCTATGTCATTATCATCATGATGACTTTCACATCATCAATTATGGATAGATTGATGTTGTTGATGAAGATGATACCATTGAAAAGTGACCTATAGTGATCCAACATGACAACGTGAAGGTGTTGTGTGGTAATGTTATCCCCTTGGTCTGTGTCTTGTGGAAACACTGTGTCGTGGAGCAGAGATCAAGGGAATATGAGTCGCAGATACACACGTAGTATCCTGATTGGTTTAATGTTCAGTTTTTTAATGATGTTCATTTGTTATTGGAGATCATCTTTTTGAGACATGGATTTATTTTGTTTATTTTTGGATCTTCTCTCTTTTGGGAGTTATCTTAATGGGAGGTTGTTCGAATGCCTTCTATTTTTCATTTTAGGTTGGTTATTAATAATCAAGGATGGGAATGTTTTTAGAGGTATATAATGTAATTGTTCAGACCTCTCCTGTCCATTAATTTTATAAAATCTAGTGTTTGAGGTTTTCCGGGAGTTCAAGCTGACTTATCCCCAAACACCTTTCCCAAATTCTAGTTTGGTGAATTTTTTTTCTAGTTTTTGGTACAGTGCTTCCTTCCATTGGTACATGTACCGTGTTTCCAACCGTCGGTATGTGTAATGTGTTTTAATAAATCTATAGTTGTACAATGTTTTTAGACATCAGTATGTTTACAATGTTTCTTGACGTTGGTAGGGCTATAGAGTTTCCAGATATCGGTATGTGTCCAATTTTTCTATACATCTATAGGTGTACAGTGTGTCCAGTCATATATAGGTTTAAAACATTTTCAGCCCTCGGTATGTGTATAGTGATTCCAGAATTCTGTAGTTTCTCCTCTTAAGCATTTTCTTTGACAAAAAGTGAATTCAAAACATATATTTAAGGGATATAAGGTTTATTTCAGGCCCATAAGTCCAATATTAATTATCATAAGGCTTGATATTTCTATACTTATTCAATCCTCATGGAATAATTTTATCCACATTAATGATTTTCTAAACAATTTCAAATCATATTAGCCTCAAATCTAATCCTTCAATGTCAAGAACCTTCCCCTCTTTCATTCCTTCTCCTTTCTCTTAGTGTGAGGTTCCTCGAGACATTCATCTAATATGAGTGCTGTTATCAAACCATAATCCTTAGATCCTTTCCTATTTAAGTTTCATTCTACTACAAGCACACCGCCTATTTTGGTGCAAGCAGCAACTGTCTATCTATTATAATTATAAGGTATTATCTAACTCTATTATTATGTTTTCTCCGATCCTTCTTGTCTCGTTTCTCCGTGCCACATTATAGAAAGTAATCTCAATTATTCTAATTGAGTTTTCTTTTGTGTAATTTGGTGTGGTCATGACACGGTGTCCTCTGGTGGAAGTAGTTTTCGTGGGGGAGGCGATTGTGATCTATTACACTGAACACTCTTGTGTACTGAATGTCAAGAACCACTTAATGTATGGGATTTTTGGAATCTCTATTAATTTTTGTAAAACTATAATGTTATAATTTTTATCCAATAATCATAGCGGAAATTAAATAATAAATATTTGAACCTTGATAAATAAATTCGAATTGATCATATGTTACTACCTCTTTTTTTAGATAAATTGATATCTATGCTAGAATTGTTTAGCTTGTCGTTCTTGAGGGAAATAGGTATAGAGTGTAAACTAGGATAAATTGTACATTATTTTTCAACGATAATGTTCTATGTAAATGACTATGGTTTTTCTTGTTGTATATTGATTATAATCAAATTGATTTTGTTATATTTTTTATTATTGTGGATTAAATTCATTTTAGATTAATTTTGGTTTACTATGATAGTTTCTACATATGTCTCCCATAGTTAAAACCCTGAAAAAATGAATCAGTTAATTCAAAATTGTTTAATGAATTGCTTGTCTGGTAAAATATTATGCCTTATAAGGTTTTGTGTTACCCTCTTTCTTGTATGGTCACGTTCCTTCTTCTTTAGAGCCATGAGAGCTTGTTTTGTGTGAAGGAATAATTCTTTGGTTTGGTCCAAGAGCCTGGTTTCTTTGTTAGTTCTTGTTTTTTGTGATGTGTTATGAGCTCGGATGGATTTTTTAAGATGTAGGTTAGGGAGGCCAAGTGGATGTGGCAGCAGTATCCACCTAGAGTGGATATATGCATCCTATTATGAATGTGGCTGTCAGGGTGGACATCAGAGATGATGAAAACAGTTGGGTGTTAATGTTTGGATGCTTACATAATATTGTTGTTTGTTTTCATCATTAATTTCCCCACTGTTCAAGTACACTGGTCTTACTAATCCTCCTTCCATAAGGTTCATAGGCGCTTAGGGTATTCTTTGTGCTTTCTATTTTTAACTTCTCGTGGGAGGATGGGTTTACAATCATGTTATAGGCGGAAAATACTTGACGGGTAGTTCATCTACTCACTATGTTAATCCACTAGTTTTTGGTAGCTTAGAATTTTTTCTTAGAAATCCTGGAATTTTGGAAACAGATAATTTTATTTATAATTTTATTAATAAATGATGTTAACCCATGGGGTTTGATCTTTTTGGGATGCAATGATGAGGTTGCAATTTAATGGTACCATGAAATTTTGGTGTGAGGCTAATGAAATGTAATGTAGCTTTAATAACAGTTCATTAATAATGAAATATTTAATTAACGTAAAATGATAATGATAAATGTGGCTAAACTAATATAATTTATCTCTTTAAATTGTTGGTTTCTTATAGGATACATAGTATTAGCAATTAGAGTCAGGAGTCGGTGAGACGATGGCTAAAGTTGAGTCTAGGACAACGTTATTCCCAAAGTTTGGTTCTGATCTATAGTATATTCTTTAATTTTTGTGATTTTATATGCTACTCCACCCTATCAACTTTTTCAGTTGACACCTCGGGGTTTCTGTGCCCTCGGGGGTGTTTTACCCCACATTCATATTGGGGGATGGATGGCTGACAACTCCCTTTGGCCCCACTCTATTAAGTTTGTAGTTACTTTTGGTGGTAGGCACAATGGTTAGTTTTCCCCATATATATTTATAGAGGGATGTAAGGGATTTTGTTATTTATACACATATATTCTAGATATAAATTCATTTTCAATACTAGAGGTGTAACGTTTACAGGATGTGATGGCTTGAGGATCCTTACTCGTTGTTTGGAAAAAAATGGATTGAGGTTTAATACCTGACATCTGATACATGTTCTGAAATCTTTGGTGGATCTCGTAAATGGCCACATTACTTTTGTTACATGTACACAATGTTTTCATTACTGAGGATCACGTTTTGGTGCTACGCCCAAGGGTCTTTGGGAAAGCCTATTTGGAGAGAGAGGCTTACGTCGTGTAATGTTGGGGAAAATAAGAAGATCAGTGGGGAAGTGGTAGTGGGGTACCATTGATCTTCATTATTATATTATATACTCTTGATGTGATACTTGGTGATAGTTTCCATGGTGAGGTTGGGAACGTAGTATACCTATTTTTGTAACGAGTTAGTTTCACTTGTTGTTCGTTGTACTTTAGCATGATTTCATTACTTTTCCATGTGTGGTTCAGTGGAGGGTCCAGATGAGTATACAGTTATACTCGCCCTATGTATATATAAGTATTTATTAGGACAATTAATGAAGGTTTGAGATCAGGTTGGGTAGTAATAGCTTGGTTTTGTAGTAGTCGTTCGACCATCATGTTCATTGATGTTTTACATTCTCACAGTACATAGTGTTTTTTCTTACAGTTGTAGCAGTTGTTTCAAGACATTACATATGAGTATATATGATTTATTTTAGATTTAAGTATGACTTGTAGTATTTTGGTGTATGTATTATCTCTCTCTTATTCATGTGATCTCTTATATGGTAATGCCTCCCAATTCCGTGTTTATTATAAACTCAGTGATGGTCCCCAACCCGGAGCCTAATGGAGGTGGGACTCGGGGGTCATTATCTCCCCTATCACATTGATGGACCAGGAGGGTACACCTTATGGGAAAGGGGTTGTGAGAAGGAATATCTATGTTTTCATTTATTCCCCAATCATATGAATTATTACTATGATATTCTCTCATGGATCATGATTCATTATTGATGATATAATACTCATTTGACTCTTTTATTCTATTATAACCTAGCCTTATACGATGAATCCTTATATATTGTCTATGATTTTTATATGTCTTCAAGTGTTTGGATCCAGATCTCATGTCTTTATTCTAGTCTTAGGATCACTTATGATCATTGATTAATATATCTCATGATTACCCTTGTTGACAATCTAATACCATATTTTATTATATTTCAATTTCACCATGTTATGAAAGCAAAAAAAATGATATATTAAGAGGGTATCATGTGTGGAAAATTATAGAGGTGATGTCAAAATCTATTTTTGAAATAATATTTTCCTAGTAAAAGTAAAATTAATACTATTTATTATGATAAAATGGGCCTTTAGTGATTTTTTCTATTTTTATAATATTCTAATCCAAAAATGTAATTGGGTAAATAAGTGACTCAGTTTTTGGATAATATATATATATATGAGATTATAATGGGGCCTCTTATGTTGTTCCCAACTCTATTATGTAAATATATTTTTTTGAATGAGATGGGGTTGAATGGGTTTGGACATTATATTTTGTCTACTGAGTCTATTAACTGATCCTCTATACATGATTTATTAAATAAAATTTTGGAATATTCTCATAATAACAACCAAATTGGAACTAAATTTTGTTTTAGATAAAAAATATATTAGTGTGTCTAGGGCTTCTAAATTAATAAATACTTTCTATTATGATTAAGTTTTCCTAAATTAGATTGGGTGAATTTGTGTGGGTAGAGTATCAAAATTAAGGTTTTTTATTTTACCTCTACTATTAAGAGTTTGAATTGAACCAACATTATCATCTCACCTTATGTTAAGAAGCATGAAACGGGATGTAACACATAATAACAGAGGTATAAAATTATATTCAAGGTCCACTCACTATGTGTGAGATAATCATCTGTGTATGGTGTTCTGTATCCCCCAAAAACATAAGTACAATTTTATTGTGAAGAATAAATCAAGGAGAATGGGGTATCCTTTAAAAATTATCCTTAACCCATACATGTTACAATACACTGCACTAATAATCATTAATAATCACCCACATACATTATTAATATATATATGTATAAAATACTCCGTGATTCCAACATAAAATATTAGATAAAATCATTCTGATTTTTATCAAAATTTCATTATTTTTAATCTTTGAGAAGAAATATATTTGTTCAACTATAAAATTTGTAACAATATCTAATTAATGACTCTATACCTTTTTCACACTATTAATTATGTCTGTCACACTTTATTTTTTTCATCAGATGTTATTTTTAACATATAGTATGCATAATGTAATTTATTTTTGTTTTCATTTTTTACCATTTATTTGATGAGAATTATGAATTTGGTTACAACAATTTGAGAATAAATTTTATTCATTACACAATATATTCATAATAAAATCGAATTACCCCTTACTATACATTTTTTTATATTATTAATCATTTATAAAAAAATTTAACAAATGAATAAATATTATATAATTCAAATATATAAATATAATTATTTCTATAGTTTAGTCATCATCATTTGATTTTTATTTTAATTAATCAATAAATAATTCATTATCTTTTGTTCAAAATTCATATTAAAACATTCTCACACTACTATTCATCTAAAACGTTACAAATTTCCTCATTTATCTTTCAATAAATATAACCCTTATTTTATGAAATATGTAAAAAACATTATAAAATATTCCTGACTGAATTCTTATAAGAATAGATAAATAATTTTTTTTTCAACAGATATTGTGACATGATATATTTAGTTGTGGAATAATTGATTACTTAAAAACAAACTGAATCATAACCTCAGCTTGATCATGGAATAGATTCATTCTTCAAGGTGTAACATAATTTTATATAAATTGAAAAAATATCATTGGTAGTTATTATTATTATAAATAATCTAAGTGTATGAATAATTTATGATGTAAAATACAACATTTTAATTACTATAATATGATTAAGTAGGGGTTATTTTATTATTTCATTCCAATTTGTTCCAAATTATATTTCCCTGATGATTTTTCTATTAATATTCCACAAATGCTAAGTTACTTTTTCATCATCCCCAAGGATATTGGGTTAATCTGATTTGGTGTCTGAATTAATACTCAACATCACTGATTTAACATAACGTCTACTATGAAATTTTTTTATACATGTTTTAGAACATGTTTAATCTTCCATATCATCCATCTTCAATGATGTATGATAAGTAAAATAATTTATTAATATATAGGTAATGTTTAATCTTATATACTTTAGTTTTTAGGGGATTACATATATGTAGAAGAATAAATCTAGAGTTAATAAATTGTATCTTATAAAAATATATATTTTATATGATACATATATTGATTTTATCTTACACAATGGGTATAATTGAAATTTTTCCCAAATATGAATTTCTGACTCCCTAGAATTAAATTTGATCACTAAAAATACATTTCCAAATATACTTAGATTCCTAAATAATCATAAAATACTTCAAATAATTTCATAGGAACATTAGGCTTCCTAAAAAAAGACTTCTGAACTATAATCCTACACTTTGAGCAACAACAAAAAACTTATTAAAATATAATTTCCATATACTTCAAATTACTAACTTATTTTATGTAAATAAATAAATTATTTGTATATATTTAATTGAACTCAAAAATAAATATGTCAATAAATATTCAATTTCCTCTAACACTTCAACTATTTTGTACACTTTATTCAAAGATTCAATAATTGTACTCTTCAGTATTTTCAAATTAGTTAAGTACCAACCACATCTTTAATTCATCATTCCATCATCATCCAATTGATAAATTCCAAATAAAAAATACTTTTTACATGATAATCATACGGATATTACCTCATATCTTTCTTCCTCAAAAATTGAGAAACTTGTTAAATATATTTAATATTACTATATAAAGATATATTTTTCATAAATTCTAATACTCTATAAGAATAAACATAAAATTATTCTAAATTTTCCACATTTAAGTGTATCTCTGATAATATATCCAATGGAAGAATATCATATATCGATTTACCCCGGATTAAAAATCATCCTTTAGGAAGATGAATAAAATTTTATTCTACAATAAACTCCATTATCGAAATAAAACATTATTCTCCATAAACTCGGTATATGAAATCATTTTTCATTAGATATTCAATATCATTCCATAAATATATTCTAAAAACATATTTAAATAATAAGTTTTTTGTAAAAATACAACAAAAACATCATCCAATGGGAATAACAATATAGAAATCAGGATTGTTTTAAATACAAATTACGAATATGAATTCCAATATATTCTAAATAAATTTCTGTATATTTCATCCCTTTTTTGAGAATAACTAAATAGTCATAAATAAAAATATTATGTTACCAATTAAATAAATATATGTCTAAAAGATAGTTAATCATTTAAGAAAACAATATTAACTATTATTTTATGAATACTTATTACTAACATCAATATATTCCATTGAAATATTCTTCTTTCATTTCATTGAGAAATCCAATTAATTACCGATAATTTCACCATTGATTATTTATGTATAAGGATCATAGTATTGGAAAAAAAACATACAAACTCAATTATTTTCCCAATTTGTTTCATAAAAATAACATTCTTATAAATTGATATATCTGGAAGTTTTTTCAAAACATTTTCCAACTAAATTGGTACAATATTTCAATTTCTTCATCAAGTCTGGTCACTTCACTAAATAAAATTAAATATAAAAATTATTAGATAATATCCAATATAGGTACATCAAATGTTCTATATAAAATTTCAAATCATTTTCATCCCATCTTTTCTCTACCAAAAATCAAATATCACCTTTAATTTTCCTCAAAATATTGGGAAAAATACATATATGGATATATGGTGTTTTTAATAATTATTGAGTGAAACAATATTGAGATTTATTTTTCAACCCAAAAACTCCCTCATTTTGATATCCATTAGTTTGATAACTCTTCATTATTTATTTCCTAAACATATAAATATAATTATTCTTTGGTATGGTTTTATCATTTACACTTTCATTAATATCATTATGTGTAATATTCTTTGTTACATAATCCATGAAATCACATGCATCTCATGATTTTTTTTTGAATATTTGAAATCTTTAGTAACATGATCATATAATATTTTTAGTGTTTACCATCCCACATATATCTTATACAATGCTTTTCAAAAATCATTGAGGGACATTACAATTAACAGCTGTCATGAAATTAGATCATTTCATACTTACCGAGGTCATATAGAAAATTGATCGTCTTATATTTTTCATGGATAGATTATTCTTATTATCATTAACTTTCATCCATAAAAACCAAAAATCATGGCTTCCTTACAATAATCTGTAATATATTCTATTCTCCTCTAATGAAAATAATTATTCCTTATCTTCAGTGAAGCATCTCTTATATCATTTTGGGAATGTTTTTTTATTAGATTCATTTTCCCTACAACCCAATGTAAACTAAAATTCAATTTTTTTCTTATTAATACTCATATTTTTTATCCTTTTTACACATATAACACATGAATCTGGCTTAGTGTGTTTAAATAATCATTTATCATGACATTTTCTATATTGAGTATATTTTCCATACAATTTCTCCATGATTCCAATATTATTAGAGATAAACAGATTAGTCGCATACTTCAATGTAAATTTCATATAATCACACATAAATATCCTTAATATAGTTTTATGTTAATATCCAGATATATAAATTTTATTCCCAAAAACAATAGGCCTGTAGAGAATCATCCATAACAAAAGTAGTACATAGTGAATCTTATTTTTCTACATTGAACACCAAATAAAGCCAGTATGAAAACTTCACTATTTTTTAAAATTGAATACTTTGGGGAATATTTTCGAATTAATACTTTAAATTTGTATCATTTCAAATTAATTAATAGTGGATATATCATGATGTTTCTCAACCCATAATCAATCAAAATGTTTTATTACTGTTAACTTTTTCTTATGAGTAGATTTTTGATAAAATAATATTTCATAAAGTAAGTGGTTAATTTTTCATTGATCCTATATATGATTTTTCATAATATGATATTAATATATTAATTCTATAAGAAACAAGTTTTTTTATCTAAATGATCATCTTTATAAGAATGTATGGAGTCAACACTTATCTCACATTTTTGTGAAGGTTAGATATATTTCACTTCCATATTTTCATATTTGAAATCAGCCTCAAGACATAACTATTTTATATTTTTATAATATTCAACTCTAATCAAACTTTCATAATAATCACTTATTATATTTTAAATATATACTTCATGCATTAATTATTTTTGAAAAATAGATATTCAAATTTTTTAATATTATTATACTTTTTATAAATTTGAGAAATTTTACATTAATCAAAGAATTATATTATCATATATTATATTGAATTTACCATCAATAACATTAATGAATTTGAATTTTTATAGTATTGCATTAATGCAATCCTTAAAAAATTTGGATCACCTTCCTTCAAGATCTATTACCCAATTACATTTTCCACTACTTGTTTTGTAATATTTTTACACACCATATCGATGTGGGTTAAGGATTCCTATATCATTACAATTTCATATCCCACATGGGTGATTTAATCATACATATCTCAATGAGAGTCAAATAAATTTGCCAATACCATTATGAAAATTCTTAAAGAATTATTCAAATAATAACATGATTCATAATATATTTTATCATATAAATCATTAGAAAAGTGATTATCCACAATACATGGTTGATTAAATGAAAAGTATTGACAGAAGATTACAAATACATTATTATAGTGTTTATATGTTGGATTTATTTGGGAAATGGTATTTTCTACATATTCC
Organism: Viscum album; assembly: GCA_963277665.1. NCBI lineage: Eukaryota > Viridiplantae > Streptophyta > Magnoliopsida > Santalales > Viscaceae > Viscum > Viscum album. The sequence continues at coordinate 1,256,305,932 of OY728141.1, forward strand.
CTAGTGGATTTTCCCACTATTTTTCCTCTTCCCTAATATATCATATTTCTTCCTGATTATATTATGTGGAAATTTATTTATATTAAACTTTTCATAAGAGGTAATTCTCATTAAAACTTCTTATTGACAAATTATTTATATCATTTAAATTTTTGTAAGAGATATGTCCCATATCAATAGGTTATACAACTTTTCTATGACTTAACTTATTAATAAATACAAAAATATTAACACAAAACCACAAATCCTTAAATTCTTTAGAATCTAAATAGTTGGTGAACATAGTTGTATTATTATGAATTAATGTTCACTTATGACTGGGGGGTGGTTCAGTGTGGTTATATTTTTATCAATTAGTTACCTTTATTTTACTTGTAATCATTTTATGAATAATGGACCTCAAATTATCTTCTCATATTTATATTTCATATTTGTATTATAAAAAATAGAATAAATATGAATATTCTAGAAAATGATCCATAAGGATCACTCCCAATGTATGATCTAGTCCTCGGCGTATCGTGATTATTATAAAATAAACACATGACATCCCTATTCTTATCAATAATCAAAGAAGGGAAGTGTATGGACTAACACATTATCATGATACCAACTAGGATATGTTATATATACCCAACCTATATTAACAACATACTCCATGGGTTTTTCATAGTTTCTAGAAGAAACCAATACCAACATATATATAATATATTTATAAATATCATATTAAAGTATGACACTAGTGTATGATTATGTTTATTTCAAGTAGAAAAAATCAGATCACCATCAATGTTTATAACATTGTCTAATAGCTATATCTCAATTTTTGTGCCCAACAATTATCATGGATATTTCATTTATTTTTCATATATATTTTTTATCTTTAATAGATTGAATAAAACTTATTTGTGTTTGTTCTTATATATATATATTATTCTTGTTCAACAGAGAAGATAAATTTTTTTTTAGTAGAACTAAAATTTCAATTTCCTTATAGAAAAATTTATTAAAAATGTATTTCGTAAATATTTTACTCTATAGTTTTACCATAATCTAATTAATATATATACAGATTAATTATTTAATGGTTATTTATCCACCATTTAAATATTTTAAAATTTGAATAATACAAAAAAATAATGGATGTGTGAATTTTTATTTTTAAGTACTCAAATATCAGAATAATTTTCTGAATTTAGATTTGATAATTCAAAAAATGAAATCCTATTATTTAAGATGTGTATTATTTACTATCTAATTCTCCTTAAATTAACACCATAAATATTTCATGGTGTTTATTATTTAATTATCATTAACACAAGCTCTTGATATTTATAATCTATTTCATACATGCATGAAAAAATTTATTTGCATATAATACATTAATTTTTGAATTATATCATCACCCAAATCAATCCACATCTTCATTATTGAAGGAATTATATTATATCATTGTAAATAATCTTATACACATAATATGTAGAAATTTAGTTCCTCTAATTGTCTCTCGGAGAGTTTTTTATACATGTGTGTTAAACACTCAAATTAGTTTATCATTTTTTACAATGTAATTATAACTATAATTGTGTATTTTATATGTTTTACAAAATTATAAATAAAATATAATAGATATGTTAATTTAATTTTAAAAATATTGAGTTTTAAAAAAGGTACAATTGATGAATAAAAATAATTTGTTAGTGCAGAATTTCATGAATGTGTAGTTATTTTGGAACCCTCCACTATTCCTTATCTCCAATGACAATATAGACTTATTTTCTTAATATTTACCCAATATAATACCATTAAAAAAATAAATCTAGATAAAAACTATGCTATGACCTTAGTATAATTTTTGTTCCCTTTATAAAAATGATCTGAAAGCCTAAATACCACCATGAAATTGAATATGATTGAACTCATTATCGTCATTAGAATTATTATTACAAAATGTTGTAAATATTAAAAATAGAAACATTATATTTCCCAATTGAGAAAATAAAAAAATATGTATAGAAGAAAATCACTCATGAAATAATAATTCCACCATCATCAAAATTCATAATTTCATAAAATAAAAAACAAATAAAAAATAGATTAGGAAGGGTTTTTTTCTTAGATGATACAAAAATTTCTACCAATGAATTTTTGAGAAGAACAGCTTAGTCATCTCTATCATTCTTCATCCTTTATCACATCCTCAATATATTGTGATATATCCCACACACCCCCACTCATGTAATAGTCACCAATAAATTCATTATTATGGACAAAATATTCTCTAAAAATAAATTGAAAATAATTTTAATTTTATTCAATCATTTAATAATATTTGGGAATATTTTCACACATGAAGCATTTCATTCATGTATTATCCTTATGATAGAATTATCTTTTCCTCAGAGGAACATGGGTTTACATCCTTAAATATTAATGTGGGTATCATGAATTAACACTATTTGGTTCTATAAATAATTCATCCTTAAAAATGTGTCATTATTTTTATTGTAAATGTGTCCATTTTGATTGATAGTTTTGACATATTGGAATCATTCCTTGATTCCTATAATTGCATTAATTTCACTAAATTTTGAGTGTAATGCATTAGAATATTTATTTAGTGACTTTTCTCATAACAAGACATTATAGTAATTATGATAGAGTGAAAATATTTATGTTCAAGGGAATTAAATTCATTCAGTAATGGGATTTTTATTTTTAAAAAAATTAAATATTCAATAAGATTTATCGAAATGACTTATGATCAGAGAGTTATTGTGTAACACCCCGAGCTTCCACGATACGCATCTCATTCAATAATGCAATAGCTTTCATTGTACGCAACTTTGAGTTCTAACACACCGCAACTAATCAAAGTAGCCGTTATGAATAGTAATAACCACTTTTTAAATTTATAGAAATTTTATATTTCATAATGGACTTCATTTCTGTATTCCTAATATTGAAATTAGCATAGGTTGAATTTTTTGTAATTTTCTGAGAACTTCTAATTTTTTATGAATAGTGAAAAATACTTAAAAACAACTTTTTTAATAAAAATAATTTATAGTGATAAATTATACTATTTAGTGGTTTTAAAGTATAATTATAATATATTTTTACCATTTTATCCAATGGTGGTCATTAGAATTAATTTAACATTGAAAATGGACATAAACAATTGCCAATCTTTTGATATAAATTGTTTCTTAAAAACACGCTATTTGTTGTAACAGCGGGAATTAATTATAAAATTAATTAATGCAACTTATATGATTGGAATTTTTTAAAATAGACATCATTTTTGAATTCGGAATATCAATTATATCTTAGGGTGAAATTTTTGCATTGTTCTGAAAAACTTCAATTTTTGATGAATAGTGAAACCACTAAGTGGTAGTTAAATAACTGATTTCTCATTTAAATGAAATATTACCACTTCTGTGATTTGATTTTCAAAAATCCGACATACATGGTTGTCATTAAGGAGTAATATGTGGTTCAATGAGATCAAAATAATTTTTGGTGAATAAGTAACTTTTAAGTTCTTAATCGCGATTAGAGGTAATTAGTGTAGTTTAAGGTACAAATAATGTTTTAATAATATGAGATGAGCATGACACTTGTCCTACTCCTATTGGATGAGTCATGGCCGACCAAGACAACCCATGGGTCAACTTGGGGACCCCATGGAGCCACTTTAGTTGGAAAATGACATTAATATATATTTATTTAATGTTAAAATTAAATTGACACAAACATGAGTTGTTTTACTAAAACAGTTTTAAGTGGAGTTAGACAAGTCCAAATTTTGATTATAAATATTCATTACAAAGATAAATAGATTTTCTACATCATAGTTATTTTTTTATAATTTTTAGACTTTAAATAAATTAAATTATTTATGACATCATGATGATGCAGCGATGACCTCATTATTTAACGATTTAAATAAAATGGGAAGATAATGCAAAATCCAAGGCTTACACTTGTCCAAAGCCTATTGGATGAGGAGATTTAGAACCCTTATCACCTTATCCTCGAATTATATAAGTGTGGTACCTCTAAAATCCGAAACTCATTTTATAATAAAGTGACTTTTCATTACTTTCCAAAAGTGCCCCTCCTCTCCACTTATAAAAGGCCCCCACCACTCCCAACTTATTCACACCTTCAAGCCATTTTGATCGGCCAACCTCTTCCCAAATACTCTCCCAACTTCCCCCTATTACTCCTAGAAGCCTCAATTTGGTCATAACTCTTCCCAAGGAAGCCTTTGGCTCAAATCAAAAAGAGTTACCCAATTTTTAGGTAATGTCTTCTCTAATGTTGTTTTGTTTTGTTTTTCTTCTCCAACCCCCTAAACTCTTTTTATTCATTTCTTTTGTAACAACACCAGTATCCTCAATATACTAGGATGTTGTTATAAGATGGATTCGAGCTACACTAACACACACCTACATCTAATTGTTAATGAACATACGGTTTCTGTGGATGGCGAATTTCTGCCTCACGAAACGATGATTGTTCAACACTCATATAACACCTTTAAAGGTGGCCATTATGATGTCACTATTTTTATATATGATATATAATATGTTTATTTTTTACTTATACTTCTGTATTTCTCATTTATGGCATACTTTATGATTTCTATTATGGGTAAAACGCGATAATTTCATTTTAGGAAGTGTGGACTACCGCCCCCTCAAAGTGATTTGAATCGTTAATGCCATATGTGGGATGTATAAAGGATGGAGTAAATTGTATTATACACTATATTATACTAGAATTATGTTATACATTTATATCATTATGATTTCATTCCATTAAATACGAAATATAAATGAAAGTAGCGTTCATGCGTACGTACAGATTACCGTCTCCATGAACGGTGCATTTCATTTCTTACCTCTAAATGTTACGTAATATTATAAATGAATGTATATACTGTATATATATGATATATATGATATCTACATCATTAATATAATTCTGGATATAATGGATATTTTACCACATGAACAACTTGTAATTATAAGAAGTTTATTTTGACTGAAGTACCAAAGATCGACAAAATGACCGTTATTAACTTAAATAATTACATAATGTTCATAACATGGTAATAAGGGATATGAAAGCAATAATGAACATGAAAAAGGTTCTTAAGTAAATAGTAATTAACTCTAGTTTATTATTCAGGAGGTTAAATAACGGTCGAGTCAGGACAGGACACAAGGTAAGGGAATTTCTTAACCCAATTTTCACTCTTTGAGTTAATCTCCTACTTTCAAATTATGTCATGATATTATTATGTCCTATATTGTATTTGTACATTATTTATGTGTACTTATAGTGAATACACATTATAGATGTACTTTATTTAAAAAAATGATCTTTTTAAGGACTTCGTCTCAATCCCCTTTCATTGAGGCATATTTGGTTTTATACAAAACTTTCTTTTATACGGTGTATAAACCCCTTTGACTTTTACGTTTATTCAAAAGGAATCTTTTTTATACAAAGCGTTTTACTAAAAGACAAAAAGGGAATGTTTTTCTTTACGTACTTATGCGGCGACAACGAATTCTCTGCAGCCGTGACCATTATTTGAGTTTCGGCATCCTCTACAAGCCATCATTTTTTTAATGAAAAATAAATACAAAGTTTTAACTTTCTTTTATTTTGGTATTGAAAATGGTTTTGAAATCGTTTTTATTATATCAATGTGTTGTATTTATATCTTGTGATTGAAATGTGGAAATGTTATGTTTCCTTTATGCATGTTTTATGTGATACGATTATGTTATGGTTTATGATATGTTTAAACCTATTCATATGAGGAATGCATTGGACTTAATAAGTGACGGGTGGAGCCCGCTATAGCTCCTCGATGCATCGGCAGGTCTCATGAGACAAACTAGTGTCTTGGCACGAGGCCTTGACAAAATCTTATTTGTGGTCTTGGCACGAGACCTTGACTACGTAGTTATGATAGTCTGGCATTATGCATTCCATTATTATAAAAGTGGTTAATGATATTTCATGTGATTATTCGACCAATAGAATATCCATGTGAAGAAGAAAATGGCATTATCTCATTTTACTTTTGCCATATTATGTTGATGTTCATGTTTAAAAGGCTTTTGTTTTAGTTATACATTGCCTTAAATGTTTATGTTTATTTATGAAGGCTTCCACAATATTGTTATCCTTACTGAGCATCTGAGCTCACCCCTTTCAATGTTTTAATATTTTCCAGGATGTGAAGAAGTATTTTATGAATAACTTGTAGGGATTGTCAGAAGAGGATATGAGAGTGGACTATGGAGACTTTGTTATTGTAGTTTTTCACTTTATGATGTAATGTAACGTTTACAAATGTATCTAGTGTTTCCAAGGCTACTAAACTAATCGGTCTTTCGAGACATGATCTTTTGTGATCATGCCAATGTTACGAAGTAACGCACCGACTCTGGGTAGCTGGGGTCGGGGCGTTACATATTGATTTATGATGTGGCCTTAAGTGTTATAATCAAGATTTCTGTTCAAAAAATAAAAAAAATCACATTTCAAATTAAAAAACTAATTTTTTTAGAAATAAAATAAAAATTATAAATAATGTAGAGGACTTATCATTTTATATAGGATATTATTAAGTATACTAGAAAATAATAAATTCTGACACTTTAATTGGAATTCGCATAATTCCCTTGAAAACCCTTAATGAATAAAATCCACCAAAATTGATAAATTAGTGGTTATTTAATCCATAAAATGTACATGAAATGTTTTAGAAGTTATAGATCTATAAATTCCCCAACACATTTTACTTTTAATCATTTTAAAATAAGCATAAAAATAATATCAATGAAATTTAATGGTGTATACCCATGAAATACACCAATTATTTACTACGAAAAAAAATTATCATGCATCGTAATCAAACATTATAATAAAATTTCCATTTTTACATTCAATACATTTAGAAATCAGTTAACATTCCATGCCCATAAATCACTTACCTCACATAATATTTCCATCTTCAAAAAAATATGAATTTTAATCAATGTTATTTCTCATATATACAAATTCATGAGTAACCAAATGTTTGGTAAAACACTAAATCATTACTATAATAATTTCAAATAGTTTTTTAAAATAATGACCTATTATTTAATGAAATTTTGTTGTTTTCAGTTCATAGGTTGTTTTATATGAAAATATTCTGGTATAAAATTACTTTTTTTGTAAAAGTTGATGAAAAAATACATTGTTGGCATTCATTAAAGTGTTGTATAAACCATTTCACATAGTATCAAATCATCTCCAACATATTTTAAATTTCAAGGTATAACCTATACCATAAGAAATCAGTAGTAACATATATTTTCCTCCACAATATAATAGTGTATGTAGACACTACTTATCTAAATTATTTATATATTAATGGGATGAGATTAATAATTTAGCAATATAATATGGGCTGAGCTTCCATCCATATTACCAAATGAAAATAATTATCTCTATATTTATAAAATTGTTATTTATTTTGATATTCCAATAGATCCAACATATCATAAACAGCTCCAAACCTAAAATAATGAATCATTTTTAGTAGAATACCTTTTTCAGAAGATAACACATATTCCTAAGTAATTAATTTTCATGTCATAGTATTCAAAATTATATATCATAACACAAGAAATATCCCAAACATTAAAATTCAACAAATTCATCAAATTTTACATCCTAGAGAATGGTGGATACAGAAAATGGATTTTTATTTGGAAAACTAGTAGTATAATCATTTATTATAAGAGTATGAGTATATTAACATATATACGTATTATTAATTAAACAATTTTTTATGAAAAGGAAAATTTGAATACAAAAAAAAATCCACATTCATTATAAATAAAATTGAATAAATCAATTTTGTTTTTTAAAAAGTAGATAAATTGTAGTTCAATAATGACGTTTTTCATTATCTCAAGAAATGTTGATATAGTAATGAATATGTTTAAAAGGGATCTTATTCCTTAGAAGTATTTATTTTAAAATAATCAATAATTATTTGTCGCATATGATTCAAAATTTCATAATAATTTCATAAGATTCCAATACTTTGGATTCAATAACATAGTTATTTTACATTTTTATTTCTATAGGAAAAGCATTTCATTTGTTTGATAGGGTATTAATGACTCCAATAATGTTAAATTTGATATTATAGGTCATTAAAAACTCACTAAAAATGAATGAGAAACACATATTAATGAAAAATTTAAACATAATGAAAGAAAAATAAAAAGTAATATTTGAAAATAAATGAAACAAAAATTTAAAATAATAATGGATGTTCCTAATCACACACTTATTTGATTAAATTTCCCTATTTCATAAAATTTTATATCAAAATATACAAATAAATTTGTAAAAAAGGAACCAAATGAGATGGATGGACATAGCCTGATGTTTTAGTGGTATTAATATTTTGTGTGGTGGACCTCCTATCATGGATGCTTTTAAAAATTATCATTCAACATATTCAAATTATTTCCATTCACTGTAAATTTTTAGTAATTATCTTATATAATTATCTAAATTAAACAAAAAAAGAAAAAAATTATTTAACTAAGGTATTGATTACATGTGTTGAAATTCACTAATAAATATCTTTATTCAGAAGTCATATAGTGGAAAGTATATCCTTAAATGAAGTCATTATTGAGGATTAATTTATCTTGAAAAATAATTTCTCAATCCTTTGATATCCCATATCATTCATAAATATTATTTTTTATTTCCCCCATATCGTCCAAATAGAATTTCATTTCTTTTTTGACAACGAAAATATTCATGATACGTACATTCAAATAAAAAAATACCTTTTCAAACTCATGTATAAGATGATAATAATTTCTATAAACTAATATAAAGGGTGATGTACCGTTTTTTTGGTTTTAAATATGTTATAAACGCCCATAGTACATTATCTAGCATTAATTTCCAGTCTTGTCCTTTTCAGTTCTAAATTTTATAAAAAAAATTCATGATTTACCAATTGGATAGTTCATCCATTCAATTATTTTTTCGGCGGTATGATACTCAAAACATATGAATGAATCTGTATTTATTTTCCACATATTATAATTTTAAATTGTAGTAGTGTCTTCCTTTATCAATGATTAAAAACATAGGGAAAATATCTCTAAAAACATAAATTATATTAAAAACATGCAGTCCAATTTTCAATCATTGTTTTCTATGGTAACAGATTCAACCCATTTTTATATGTAATCCACCGCAATAATAATTTAATGTTATCAATAAAAATCATAAAAGGTACCATAAAATATAGTCCACATATGCCAAACACATCACAAAGAAAGAGGATTTATTGTGGAATTTTATTTTTCATAGAAATATTTCCTTTAAATTTGAATATTTCATTAGTTTAATTGAATACAAAACCATCCATGAACAAGGATGGATAATAAATACTATAATCTAATAGTTTTTCAGTATTTCATTGAGACAAAAAATGAATAACATAAATTATAATATAATAAATTACAGAATTATTGTAATATCAATTTATCAATGCATCCTATTTTAATTTCATCACTACCAACATGACATGGGTAACTCTATTCCAAAATATAATTCCATGATTCAATCAAATTGATAGTAATTTTTTTTAAAGATCATGTTTTTAACTAGTAGATAAATAATTTATGATCTCAGTGAACTAAGGTCATTATTTTATAAATACATATAATTTCCCCTATGAAAATGTTTTTTTAATTAGTGGATATATCTAAATATATAAAAAAAGATCTTTATTAGATTATATGGTTGGAGAAAATATTTTTTACATGATTTCCCTTTATTTATTTCAAAAATAAATTATTTTACAAACAGATTCTATATCAAATATCCCTATTTGGAATCATTTCTTAATAAAAATAGGTTGTTGAACAGTCTATAAAAATATTAACTTTATATCCAAATAAAGAAAATCTAAATTTTAAAAAAAAATATTGGTTATCATTTCCAGTGGTGGTATAAGTATATTTCTATTTATCTTTAGTTCATGATGAATAAAAAAAAACATGAGCTTTTTTTTCTATCATTTAACTTAATCTAGTCCCAAGGTAAAAATAAAAATCATCACTCATGAATCATAAGGGTAAGCTATGATTTAGTGTACAGACAATCCGGTGTTATCATTTTTTTAAAACTCCTCATTTTCCTATTTACACATTACATCACTGAGAAAACTGTATATTTTTTATTAATCTATATAATGTAAGAATTTTTTTCAAAAATTTATAATGAATCCCCTATAAAAAATATAATCAGAAAATAAATATCAGAAAATATAAATTTTTTTATATAAGGTAGTGAACTAATTACACCAACTTTGGACTAATCAACTTGGATTTAGTATTTAGATATGACATGTCTTTATACAATTATTTATTTAACAATAAATAAAATTTATCGTAATTCAAAAATGGATTTTTATGGATGAATGTTTCAAGAACATTATCTGAAATCTTTTAAAAAATATAAAATATATTCTATAGATTGTGAATTAATCCTTAAATCATTCTGTTCAATTTTATAATATTTGAGATATAATACTTATTAGGATTTTCTAAATCATTCATTTTTAATTTCGTAGTCCAAAGGGTATTCTCCTGTTAGAAAATGTACCAAAATGGTATGAAAATATAGTTCTACTTTGATTATATAGAATAATGTGAAATTAGAAATTACCATAGAATTATTCCAGAAAGAAATAAAGATTTTTCCAACTAGAGATTAAAGTATTTGAACCGTAAAATTTAGTGTAATATGATATTTCCTGGTAACAAAATTGTATTTACTATAATCAATACACATCTTTAACATGTTTGGAAGTCTAAAATGTACAATTACAGTAATTACATTCATTGAAATCATCAATAAAAATTTCTTATTAAAAAATTGAACACAGATCCCTTAATGGATATCATAGATATAAAATATTATTTTACCTACTAATTAAGTTGTCACATATTTCATAAAAACATTTATCATAATTTAAGTCAATATTCATAGATATTATTTTCCATGTGTGGGTTTTCAACTAATATAATACTATGAATGCATGTGGAAGTACAAAGTCTAGAGGGATCATTATGGGTTTAACCTAATGATTTTCATTGTGATATAAAGAATGAAAATATTTGTTTTTATTCATCTTTTGAATTTTTTTATAGATAATGAATAATTATTTTTATTTTCTCATAGAACTGAATATTTTTTTTAGGTATTAATTTCATGTCTATCGCATGGGGGATTTCATTTGGTAAATCCGGGTGTATGTTACCCATAAACATAATTTTTATCAATATATTATCCACTAAAATGAGTAGAATATAGTTTTAAAATAAGAATAACATGTTCTAAAATATTCTGTTTATATATAATAATATTAAAAAAAAATTCCAGATTTAATATGACCTATAAAATACAAAGTTTCATAACAAATTTCATTAATTTTCCAAAATTATGAATTGGATTGATAGTCATATTTATACACTTCTTTTAAAGAGATTAATTTGGATTCAGAAAATATCATAATTTAAACCATTCATGAATAATATGTTTAGAAACATCAAACATAGTAGGTTTAAATGAAGTATGTCCATTAATATGATTACTAATTACAAACTCAAAATCATCATCTTTTTCTAATTATTAGTCATATTATCCTATTTATAGGTCTACAATAAATCCATTAAAATCATTTTGGAGATTATAAATTATATTATTGAAAATATTTTCAATCATTTCAGTGTTAGAATATTAAAATGATTAGTTTTATAATATGGTATAAATTTATTTGAAACCCAATCAATAATGTAGACTTGATGTGTTGAAATATCATTGATCTGGGATTTCCTTGTTGAAAAATTATTGAAACGAATAACCTTTCATCCAAATTCAACTGACAATTGGTATATGTGAACTATAATTAAAGATTTAGAAATTTTAAAAATGGGTATCCAAATAATTTGTTGTGTATGTGTGATAAATCAAACATCATCCGTATATGATACATTAAGATATATTAATAAAATAATACCTCTAACCAAAAGAAGAACATTATAACTAACTCTAATATATTTTTTTGGTACTTCACACAGAAAGAAGAATATCAATTCTATAGGTTGCTTAATGTTCTCTAATTGAAAAGTATGAATAAATGGAGCGTATCATACCATTTTAGATGCTCCAATATCAATAATGCCACCCATGATTTTTTATTTTTCTATGCTACATGGAATGATGAATGTTCCCGAGCTATTACATTTAATAGGAAAAGAATATAGAATCGTTAAGGAAACATTACTCCATATGTTAGCTTTCTCTCTACCCATGAATTTATTTTTCTGGCCTCATTTATTTCATGAATTTTACATACATAGGAATTTTAAATATATAATTTCACTATAACAATGATGACATTCTAAATGATGTATTTTCTGAAATAAATATTTTTTACATATTATATATTATGCACATAAAAAATAAATATAAGACCAAAAAATTATCTCCTTAATAGAAATAATTATATTAGGTACATATGAAACCAATTAAAATTAAAAACATTACAAATGGAGAGAAAATATAATATATAATAGTTAGTGTGGGAAATTACGGATCACCCCAATCCACAATAATTATCTCCCTCACTACATATGGTTCAAAAATAAAACAAACTATATTAATCTAACCTACATCATTTGAAAATGAAAATATTACCATATGTGTTATTTGAGTAAATTTTGAGTAAAATAATGATGTTGTATTTACAAGGTATAAAGGGGAATCTGGCTGTTGAGATTTGACCGTTATATGAACATGGGTCATAGATGACTGTTTTTCATACATGATCATTCATTAATTTGATTATCGGTCAATATAACGATTAGTCATTAGGATCGTTGGAAAATATATTAATGGGTTATAATATTAAAATTATAATTATTATTAAAAAGTAGTAATTAAAAAGGTAAATTGATATAAAAAGGATAATTGATGTCGAAAACTAGTATAGACATTCCATTTGAATCCCATTTTTTCAGTCAAAATACAGAGTTATCATCAATGGGGTTCACTCTTAATGAAGCCCATGCTAGGATACAACATCTGAAGATTCATTGGAATCTCATCTGTTATATGTTCATGTTATTGGATTATACTACATGGTTAATGTTAGTCAATTCACCCCACAAAACTACCAACATTGAACATCAAACCCTTAGGGAATATACAAGTGTGAAAAGGATTAAAATGTCCATACCATAGATAAAATATGTTTAAATTACATTTTATAAATGATGTTTCTATTACTTTTATTCCACATAATAATATTTATTGTCAATAAAAGTTATGATTAATTTATATAAATTAGATAATTTAATTTTTTGACTAAATAAAACATAAATGATTTTTTCTAGAAAATATATAAAACCCTCATAAGAAATAAATGTATTCATAATAGTATGTAATTTAATTAAATATTATTTTAAAACACTTTTATTTAAATAATAAATTATAAAGTAGTTTTATAATGTCATATGAAAAATTTTATATGTCTTAAAATTTTCATTGTGATATAAAAAATAGAATTTTTAAATAAATGGGGATTTTATATTTAAAGGATAAAGTTATCATATTTAGATAATTTTTATGATAAAATAATCTCACTTTTTAAATAATGAAACAAAAATTATGTTACTGGGAATTTAAATAAATTTTACTAAATACTTTATTTTTTTATGAATAGTGAAAATATAGTTTTCTGGTTTTAGTATATATTATGGAATAATATTTATCTAATAATGATATAATTATTAATTAAACATATTCCAAGACAAAAAATATGTTATTTTGTTAATATTATTTTTTTAAAAGATTTTATTCTATTCTTATCACTATAAGCCACATTCTAACATCTAAAAAAAATTATTTTAAAAAACATTACTTTATAGAGTCCTTACATTTCCATACTAAAAGAAGTATTTAATATTGGGTTTATTTCATATATATTTATTTTTTAGAAATATGTGACCCAAATGGTCTAATCAATAAGAAAATACCTTGGGTAATTGAATGTTTTTTCATTTTCCATTGACTATTTTTTCAACACCTATAAATTTAAATTATTAAAAAAATGATCCACTTGTACTAGAAATAAACACCCTTTTATTCATTTACATTTACTAAAAATAAATAATCCACGAATAGTTGTTTGTTATTTTGTCTTATGAAGTCCCCCACAGTCTCCAAATGCCCCTAGGGCTACATTCATCAAGATTAAGGAGTTACTCTCCAAGGTAAGAGAGATGTCAACATTTATTTCCATTGAAGATACTTTTTAAGGAGGTATGTCTTCGAATTTATCAAACTAATTTCTTTATGTAAACTTCATATAATCCCATTACATTAAAACAATTATTTTATCAATGTAGAACCTTCATTATCTCTCATTTTACCATTTTCAAAAACCATTCCATAAAATAATCATGCTACAAAATTTAATTCTCATATTTCCATCTTTTACATGAAAAATTATATTTTTATTTTTTAATGAAGTATCAAACCAATTTACATTTTAGTGGGAATTTAAAATGATGTACACATGAATTTTTTATTTCAATAATTAATTATATGAAACTCACATTTCCTTTCACGGGTTAAAAATTATGTAATGAACATGTTATTAACCACTTTTGTATTCTATGTTGTTAATAAGATTATACTTCTTTATTTATCAATGGATTATTTATGAAATAATTTACTATTAACCATGTGGAACCAAATAAATTAATACATATAAAGGATTCACCTTGATAGTTCTTCAATGTGTTGGGTAGATAACTTAATCTATAGATACGACATGTTTGACGATACATTGGTGAATAAACTTGTTAATTTTCATATATGAATCCTTGGTGATAAACTTCGGTGATATTCTTGTGAATATAAAATTTAATTGTTTAATTAATATTTTCATCTTATGATTGATGTTATTATTATTATTATTATTATTATTATCTGACACTTTCTCACACCTTATCATTATTCATTATGTTCTTATTGATATGTCTCAAGATCACATGCTAGATTTTCCCTTGGGTATTCCCTTACTATGACTAATTCTAAAACCTTTTATTTGATGTATTCCCCTTGGTGATGAGATGTGGTAAATGTAACATTGTTTTAAACAATGAAGGGGTATTGAAGTTTACTTTGATGATTTTTTTATGTCTTCATGTATTGTGTAACTTATTTACAAGGAAATAAACATAAAAATAACATCTACTTTGTAACATGTAATGAAAGTTATTTATAATAAAATATGATTCCATAGTTTATATAGAAGGATGGTTTAGTTATTTTTTGAAATTTCATCATTAAAATTTTATGAAGAAACCTAGGGATAAGTCCAAATATATGAAAAGATCATATTATTGTAGTGAATAATTAAGTAAGTGGTTTTAAAACAAATACATCCTTGTATAGATACGAACAAGTGTATTTTACTCTGATTTTAAGGTAACTAAGGGTAAAACACAAAAACATATCATTGGACAAGACACAAATGGGAACCAGTGCATGAATATAGGGCATTCTACACTCCTGGTTTGACACTCAAATGGGACATGTTTTCTTAATCACAACCTTTTTATGAACCATTATGAAGGAAATATATATAATGTAATTGTTATTAGAAGTTATTAAAAATATATTTAAGCATGATGTTTCAAGACAAAAAATCCATTTAGAATTATAGGATATGGAAAAATATCATGTTTCTTAATATGGATTTTTAATATTAGAATTATGGATGGAAATATGATAAACTCTCTAAATGCTATGTAAATTAAACAATGCACTTATGATGTTTAAATCGTAGGTGTAATGGATAACTTCAAAAGGATGATGAATCAACTACCATGATTGATGAAAAAAAACATTAATCATGTCAAGATAATATATTAAACTTGAGTGGAATACCATTTCAATATGTCAATTATGAATCAATGAAAACATTCTTCTAGTGTATCTACTGACCCATTAATTGCTGAACAATGGATATGTTCTATGGAAAAGATATATTCTTTACTCTGTTTTTCAGGGAAAAAAAGGCCACCATGGAAGTATACCACATATAAAGAGATGTTGATCAATAGTGGAAACTGATTAAAAACGTGATTCCTATAAGATGGATTGATACAATGGAGTTTTAAGAGTTCAAGAGAGTCTTTTTCAATAAATATTTCCCATGTTCAATGAAAATGAAATTGGAGAATGAATTCTTAGAGATGTAGTGGAAGAGAAATGAGTCAGTGGGAATCTATGACATGAACATTATAATACTTTCTCAAGACACCTCTAGATTAATTATGAATTATGGAATTTTTGATAGATTTTTTATTGTGATAATACCCCATTTATGGATGAATCTAGAAAACTAAGACTATGAAAATTATGAAGAGATTTTTATAATTCATTGAATGTTTAATTGGAGTACATAGACACGCAAGGGTCACATAGGATGGATGAGAATAATAGATTAATGGATCCTAATTCATGGAGTAACATTGATCATAGAAGATGAAGAAATAATGTGAACCATCCCATAGTAATCAAATGTCTGAATAAGAATTAGAGTAACTTCTTACATCGGAGTGGAAAGTGGTAAAATGTTGAATGATGTGGCTAGGAAGCTCAAAACTGTCATGTTTAGGTAAATCTTCAACTTCTATACAGTTACAAACAAGGGAACGTGGGGTTGGCCTAATATAATTTTCAATTCTTCAAGTGTGGATATCTTGGTATATGTTTAATCAATGTTCAAAACAAAATATATTAGACGAGAACCACTATAAATATATTCTAAGGCCACGGGAGAATGTTTACGAATTTTCGTTCATGATTGATTAAGTGGAGGATCTAAATATTTTGGTTGAAGTTACAGTCATTCTAATCACTAAAATAGAATTCAAATTGTTGGATTTTGGTTATTAATGTTCCTATATATTATCCTTGATTGAAAATAATGTAGAATCAATTTTAAAACATCTAGATATAGAGTTATCCGTCAATACTCATTGTGTAATTATCCTAGAATTAGTAGTGTAATGAATCTCTACTATTAACATTCTTGTGTTCAATATTCTTACAAATATGTTAGTTATTTTTATGGTTTAATTTTTCACTATACTAGGATGTACTAGATCTCAATGTATAATGATAATAATAATAGAAAAATCAAGGAAAGTTTAGTACCCCTTAATAAAAAACAAATATTTATTTTCAATGGAAATATATTTAATTCGGAACTTTGTTGAGAATCACATCCCATAGACTTCATTATAGAGATTATTAGTGAAGAGAGGAAGGAAATAAATTTATAAAGATATATAATGCCCCATTATTATGGAACAAGTTTTCATTCTTCCAAAAGTTTTACTTAGACCTCCCCTTAAAAGGGAGGTTGAGTCCTCCACTTAACTCATAGATGGATCCATGAAAATATCAATGATCCTATAAAGAATTAAAAATAGAGAGTTAGTAGAATTAAAGATACAACAATAGTATCCCCTAGAGTAAGGATTTATCATACCAAGTTTGTCTCCTTAGGGATAATTGGTTATCTTTTTAAAGAAGAAGGATGGTTTAATGTGGCTATGAATTGAATATAGAGAACCTAATAGGACCGTATTTAATAATTAGTACACTCTCTGAAGGATTTTTTATTTATTTGACCATCATCATGGGGCTCAACTATTCTCTATAACTGATATTTGATCTGGGTATCACCAAATTAGGGTGAGGAATGAATATATTTGAAATAAAATCATCCAGAAAAATACATGGGCATTATGAGTTTTTTCTTATTCTCTTAGGTTAGACTAATGATCATTCTATGGTTATCGATTTATTGAATAGATTATTTAAGGCTAACATTAATATATTTGTCATAAATTTTATTATTTAATGTCTATTATATCTAAAATTCCTGAGGATCTTTGGGATCAATTAAGGGTTATTAGAACTCTGAGGAAGGACAATCTTTTTTTAAAATTAAATACATGGGAATTTTTGTTACATTATGTTTCATTCTTTGGGAACAATGTAACCAATAAAGGAATATCAGTAGACCCTACCATGACAATTATTGTAGGGGAGTGTCCTTATACTATCATAGTAACTGAGATTTCTAGTTCTCTTGGATTACCATGATATTAAAGGAGGTTTGTTAAAAACATTTCATGACATTAAAATCATCTTTCCAAGTTAAATCTAAAAGGCAATATGTTCATCTAGAGAAAGGAGTGAGGATAATGCTTAAAAGAACTAATGAGTAGATTGGATATGGGACTTGTGTTTACTCTACCATATATCAATTAAGTATTCACTATTATTAGAGATTCATCATTGAAAAGGATTGGATGTGTTCTCATAAAAAATGACAAGGTGGTAGCTTACGCATCTCGATTTATAATTCCTTACAATTGAAATTATCTTGTGCATCAGCTGGATAAATCTACGGTTATTTTTTCTATAATGATATGGTGGAACTATCATTGTGGGGAGAAATTTGAAATATACACTGACTACTAATTATTGAATTATATTTTCAAACAAAATGAATTAAACATGGGAAAAATGAGAGTTTTGTATATTCAAAAAGGCAATGACTTTTCAATTCATTATCACCACAGAATAAAAAACAATGATATTTATTCATTATGTTGGAAAGACCATGTTTCATTGGAAATGATTAATATTCACGGAGATCATTTGATCAAAGAACTAGTAAAACTGATCATGGGATTTTGAATGGAAAGGACATCATCAAACCTATAAAATATTATTTCCCATCCATAAATACTGGAAAATATTTATAAATCTCAAATAGAATATCCTTTGATAAAATGGAAGATATAGGATGTGAATAATCATAATGTTTTTAATTTAAATATTGATCAAGAAGGTGAACTTAATTTTCAAACAAGGATATGTGTTAAATCTATCTCAGAAATAAATAAGAATCTAATGGATGATGGTCACATCTCTAGATTCACTAAATATCATGGAATCACTAAAATTTATTGGGACATTATTTATAATTATTTGTGGGATAATTTAAAAAAGGAGATTTCTAAATACTCTGCATGGTTCTTGGTATGACAGTAAATGAAGGTAGAGTGTCAAATTCTAAATGGGGTATTAATATTGTTACTCATACAAACATGTAAGATGGACAATATTGCAATTTATGTTTTCACTGGTCTCCCATTAGCATTCAAAAGAAATAATGTGATGCGGTTTATAGTGAATTTTATCACAAATACATCCCATTTCATCAATATTTAGGATGATTTATCTCTTGACCAACATGCCATAATATACATAACAGAAGCATGGATATTTCATGGGGTCACACTTTCTATCATGTATGATTTCTATCCACGGTTCACATCTATATTATAGGGAATTGTAAAAAAAATATTTGAAAATTTAATTGAATTTATATATGGCATGTCAACCCAATTCGAGGGGATAATCTAAATGAACTATTCAAACACTCAAGGGAATGTTGATAATGCTCTCTCTGTAATTTAACAGAATATGGGATCAACACCTCTCATTAGTCGAGTTATTATACAATTAAAAATTCCACTCAAGTAGTCCAATGACACCATATGAAGCTATATATGGAAATATATGAAAAAATACTACAGGATGGGATGAATTTGGTGAGAGTAAATGAATTGAGATTGATCTTGTGTTATAGAGGACGGATATAGTTTATGTCATCCAACAACATATAAAAGATTCTCAAGGTCAAAATAAGTGTTATGATGACAATACTCAATGTGACTTAGAGTATAATGTTGGGGATACATATTCCCTTCATTAATTACCATGTATAATATTCGTGTGGTTTGGAAAAAAATGGAAGCTTATCCCAACGTACATTGTCCACATATGAAATCCATGATCTCATAGGATTAGTTTCCTATCAGTAAGCACTGCCACCAATCTTTTGTGAAGTTAAATATGTATTTCTTGTCTATATAATGATGAATTATAAACCTAATCCAATGAATGTACTGAATCTGGAGGTGGAACAATATGGAAATTACTTCTTTTATGATGAGGAGATCGTGTAGATCATGGACCATAGAGACAAGGTTCAGTGAAATAGGAATACCCACCACATCAAATTGTCGTGGAGATACTATAAATATGGATAATCGACTTGGGAACCAGAGGATACAATGGGATAAAAGTACACTAAATGTTTCACAACTAATTTAATGAGTTGAAATTTTGAGGATAAATATTCATAAGGGGGTAAGAATGTAAAAACCCATAAATTCTAAATGATTTTTTTCTTGAAATAATATTTGTAATATATTTTATTTTATACACATAGAAATAAATAGAACCCAAATTGTTTTATCTCTTTTATAATGATAATTAAATTAGTAAACTATAAAACCATTAAAAATGAAAAACATAACAAATGGACAAAAAAATTAATTTAGAATAACCAAAATGGAAAATAATAGATTTCCCCAATCTAAAAAAGTATTTCCCCAAATAAAAATGTTAAATTAAAAAATAATACTAACTCAATCATCATATTATGAAAATTAATATATAACCTTATGTGTATTTGTATTTAGTTTTTAATCAAATAATATATTTTTTATTTATAAGGGATATAAAAAGAAATTAAACTATTAATATTCTACCAATAAATTACCATTGGTAAAATATGATAGTTAATCAAATATGATAGTTGGTCAATATTACAATTGGAAAATATACCCATAGGTGAAAATTGCATGGTTATAATTAATTTTTATCAGTATTAATGATAAAGGACAATCGATAAGTAAATGATAATCATTGGCCTAAACTAGTTGAGTGATATAGTTTGAAGACCATTTGTCTGAATGTCCGTGGGTGGAATCATCACTACGGTTTTCACTTATCCAATAACAATTCGAGATTCAATAAGTAAATATTGAATTAAATCAAACACTTTACATGTTAAATTTAATTGTGACCACCACTCAGTCAACGTTAGAGGGGGAACTGAAAAATACTACAACTATCACAAAACAGACCATTAGGGTGTATGTAGGTGTAATATGGGGTTAAAATTCCATAACCTACTTACATAATTGTAAATTACCTTTTATAAATGAAATATTTATTCCATTAATTCCTTTTCAGATTTTTTTTTCATAAAAATTTATATGTTTAATTAAGATTAATTTTATAATTTGATTTTATGAATCAAATAAAATATTATTGAATTTTTATAGAAAATATAAAATCTTTTTATAATAAAACATG
Organism: Viscum album; assembly: GCA_963277665.1. Lineage (NCBI taxonomy): Eukaryota > Viridiplantae > Streptophyta > Magnoliopsida > Santalales > Viscaceae > Viscum > Viscum album. The sequence continues at coordinate 1,256,327,382 of OY728141.1, forward strand.
GTATTATAAATAGTATTTTTTAATTAAATAGTATTTTAAAATAATCATGTCTAAATTATAAATGGAAAAATAATTTTATAATGGCCTATTAAATTTTATATATTTGCCAGAAATATTATTGTTCCATAAAAAAACTATATTTAAATAAATAATTTTTTTTAAAAAAGAATTATCATAATTAGTGAATTTATATGAATAAATAAACATATTTTTTAAAATCATCAGATTTAATTAATGTTACGGTAAATTTATGAGAGTATGATGATTACATTCATTTCCTAAGGAACTATGTGTTTTGAGTAGTTAATCTACTTCTCCAATTATATTATTAATGATATTATTTTTTATAATCAATCTGTATTTATGAAAAGAAAAATGATGCTATAAAAAAATATCTTAAACTTATTCTGAATGAATAACTTCTTTAATTATAATATTCATTGATCTTTTATTCATAGAATTAGATAATTTCAGTTGATGATCAATTTAGTTGTTTGAAAAGTGTGGTATTTAAAAACAGCTTCTAGAATATTTACTTATCGAAATAAAAAAAAAGGATTGGTTTCATAAAACAATATAGGAATTTTTTCCTTGATAATTATTATTCATATGATGAAAATACTATACACATTAATAGTTATAGAATACTAAAGGCATATTCCCAATTTCCCTTTTCAAATTGTTTTTAAATGAAATTTTCTATTTTGAATAACCAAATTGAATCCAAAAAAAATTCATTTATTTCCATCCAAAATAAAAATGTGGTTTTATTTTAAAAATGGATAATGTAATCTCCATTTATAGTATAGCATATAGTTTCACTATCTTTAGCCCAATAATATTATATAGATTAATCCCTCAAAATGTTTTGAGAAATATATGTAATAAATAATTTTCATTCACTACGATAAAATATTTTTTTCAAAAGTTATGGGTCCTGAGAAATTAAGAATAATTATTTAATTAATAAAAAATCTTCAAAATTAGTACTTTTAAACCACCACCCTGATTACTCCAAACATTAACCAAATGTACTTTGCTATCATTTTTATCATGATAAATAATAAAATTGATGAATGTTATTTTGATTTATTTTTTGTAAAATATACTGAAGTATATCAATTGTAATAATCAATAAATACAAAAATATAGTCATTTCAATTGATTATATCATTTTTTATAAGTCCAAATAATGCCATGTGATCAAATTTAAATCATGATAACATAATATTTCAATAATATAACTATTTCTCATATGATGCATCCAACTATATTGATATCAATTATATAATCATGAAAAATTAAACCTGAATAATAGAATATCCCTCAAAAGTCATTTCATAAAATGTCTAGAGACGTTTTGAGAATTTTGCATCCAATGATTCTATGCCACAACCAATACTAATCTTAAATTTGACATAAATTATTTATATCTTATTTTTTATAATTATAGAGGTATAAAGTGTAAGAAATACTCATTATTATCTCTAGAAAGAATATACTTACCTTAAATTCATTGAACATCACATTTATCACAACTGGAGATAAAGAAGCTAACCTTCATCACATAATTGAATTATTATAATGTGATTGTTCTTGTTCCATAAAATATATAAATCATTTCATATCAAGTTCTTACTATGAAGCTTATCATAACCAATAATAAGGACTACACCTTAAACATTATATCTAAATGTTACATTTAAATTTTTTATCCTTTGAAATCTTTGAAAGAATTTATTTTCTATGGCATGGGTATTGAAAACCAAATTTCTGTATACTGATGATTTTTTCTATTAATACTCATCCATCCTTTTAGAAAATATAAAAAATATTTTTTCTATATTGAAAACATCTTTAGTATCAAATAATTATGGATAAACATTAAGAATCAAACTATATTTAACTCATTTATATTACACTACTGATAATTCCCTTGAAGTATAATCTTCTTGAAAACCTAATAATTAAACATTGATTAATGATTATTTATTAATCTAGGTACCTCAATTTTGGTAATTTTAGCACAAAATTTCCTTTTAGGGATAAACTAATTTGATTGGAATTATAGCTATTTTGAAGTGAATTATATCAAATAATTTATTTACCATGTTTAACTTATCTTTATTATTTATCAGAAATTTATTTTCTATATGTAAAATTCAATAAAAAATATTTTTATACTAGGAATATCATATTAAAATTTCAAACTAAAATTATAGTTGTTATGAGTTAAACATGAACTAGGTTTATTATAAAATTTCTAAGTGAGTTTATAAATTTCTGAATTATGTTTTGAAATCCAACTGTTGTCTTTCGAAATTCTCGTCCATGAAAATCCATATCCAATATTTACATAATTATTATTCATCTCATGAAGTGTCACATTTTGATTCATTTCTTTAAATGATGGAAAATTACCATCTTCATCTGATGAAATAACATTTTCCCATGTTAATGAAGTTGATATAATGTTTTCATCCCAATTATTATGATAATTTTCATTCAATGTAAAATTCATAAGGGATTCAGTATATATCATTTCCATTTAACATTGACTTTCCTTTATAATTTCATAATAGAAAATAGAATTTTTAAAAAAAATTCACATCATTCATCTTGTGACCTATGTGATAATATATTTACACCAATCAAACTCTACGTACCTATAAATTTAAATATTTTTATTTCCATTAAAATTATAATATTTTTTTATTCCCCCCCCCCTTAAATCCATTGAAAATCATATGTAATATTTTATGGATTTTGAAATTTATATAAAATTAATTAGGATGAATATTTCTTTAAATTTTTACAGGTCAAATTAATTATATACTTATTATAAAGATTAATCATTCCAAAAATCTAGTTCATCTATTTTAAATTATGATCATATTCATTCTCACATTCCTTGGAAGTAATAAAACATTAATCATTTTTTAATTTTCATTTATACATTATTGATTTGAAGTCAGTATCTCTAGTATTATAATTTTTTTATCAATAACTATCATATATGTTAAGGGAAAGGCTACCCCTTCCATTCTATTATTTTTTCAGAATCTCTCTTCAACATACATTCAAATTGAATAAGAGTTCAAAATAGATCATCCATACTTATCATATTCATATTTTTCATTTAATATATAGTTATTTTGAACAGTTGTCATTCTTTAGGTATGATATATATAAGGTTCTCAATAAGATCATCATCTAATAAATCATTATATATATGTTTTCACAAGACATTCACAATGGTCATAATCCTATGATGAATTTATGAAGAAAAAATCACTACATATGAAATCAAAATCATGATTATCAACATATATCATAGCTATTCGAGTTTGAAAAACCATATATATATTGAAATGTGATATCTCCAATAGTATTTATACACTATTAACTATTTCACTAAAAGAGATTTCACAACAGTTTCCTTATCATGATTCTTTTAATTTATAGTCATAATGAAAATGTAATCCTCTCATATATTGTTCTAAAATGACGTCATATTATCTCCAAAGTAAACATAGTGAACCCCGTAAAATATTAGTGTTCAACTAGGGTTTATATTTTCTAGTGTACTAATAGTTAATCCAACCATACAGAATTTAAACAAATGGAATGATAATTTTCCAATAAAGGAAATGAGAATCTTCAGATATTATTATAATATTGAAACTAAGAAATTTTATGTATAAAAAAGTTATACACAATGGAAAGTAAAACATGCATAAAAAAGCAAATGTGGTGTATATATGAAATGAAACTAGTAGTTTCAACTAACTTATTAGAACAATGTATGATGAAAACCTAAAATGCATCAATTAAGTGAGATATTCCCATTAAATCAAAGTGGTTGATTTTTTTGGATCCACCTTTAGGTTTGGGATTTTAGAAACATATCATAAGTTATATCATTCAATCTCTGGAAGCCCTTGATCAGTCTTATCAAAACAACTTTTGTCTCTCATAAAAAATCTATTTCACTCACATATCAAATGGTCTTCTATATTCCTTCTTGAGTCCCTCAATATCAGATATTTTAATAACAACAAAAATATATAAATGAATCTAGATAATTTATAATTAAAACTCACATATTTATTCTATTATGTAAAACACTATAAAAAATAAAATTTATAAACTCAAATAAATGAGATATTTTTTTCATCATGATGTATGCATTCATTAGATATTTTTCCATCCACCTTCAATTATAACTCATAGTGCTATATGTAGAATTATTTATAACAAAATCAAAATTTCAAATTCTATGATACATGTATTTAGTTGAAACAGAAATGATGACATCAATATCAACTTATGATGGGTTTTTATTTATTTTGATTCAATTGATAATGAATTACTGCATCGCTACAACGATCCTTCCTGAAATCATAATTAAACATCTTGAAAAAACATTTAAAATAAAAAAAGATCTTTCCAATAAATAGAAAATAACATCTTATATTTTCAATATAATATTTTTTGATATTTTATGGATTGATTTCGACACCAGGTGCTGAGATGGAGCACAATTCTGATGCCCGGTGTGCATGGAACAATTGTTCGAAAAGTATTAATCCTTTTTTAATATAATGCATACATGTTTTTCCTGAAAAATGTTTAATAACTCTATAATTGGTTCCTATATCAGAAATTATATGAAACACTTGATCTCATAATTGTGTATTTACTGTAGGTGTGACCTAGAATTGGTTGGTATGGGTAATCTGTAGAAAAAATCACCATGGATGTAACCATAAATAATATATTTATATAAAATAACTTTATTTTTAAATTAAAATACCTCATGAATTGTGCCATGTATTGGAAATATTAGACAACCATTGAGTTGTTAATGTTGTGTTTCACCTATGATTTACATTACTTTTTTCTGTGTGGGTCGTTTGTGAAAAATATGTCATAGAATGTAATGGGAATAAAATAATTTAATAAAAATTATTTTTTAGACGCATTTTCTGATAATATTAATAAATATTTTTAAGAATAATATCCATGGTTAGTCGCAAAACCCTAAAAACATGGATAACCATTGGAGTAAGACCTCATGATTATCTATCTAGCGATGAAGATCGATCAGGGATTGAGGACTGACCCATGTCCTATTCGAAGGATCTTGCCTACTCAATGACACGACGATCGTTCATCATCGTCGAGCGTTCTGAATCATGGTAGGTTGTTTGTTTTGATTTTTTATTTCCCTATTATTAATTTCAATAAAAAAATGTGATGAATTGACAAATGTATTGACTCACGGATCATGTGAGTTTCAAGAATAGAATTATCATTGTAGGGTTTTAACAAGAGATTAATCTTTTATGATTAATTTTTTATATGTTTTTCATTCTAAAAGTGAAGGATTGATATTGACATTGACTTCAATCAAGGCTCATTATTCCCTTTGGTTCTTGTTCTTTTCTGCTTCAATTCATTTTCATCGGGGTCGTTTGTTATTTGGACTACGACTTGACATGTCCTGATCGATCAATAGTTAGGCAACTGATTCATGGTGGGACAATATTATATAATAGATATGGGATCGAAACGACAAGATGGAGATTAGATGACGAAGACAGATCAATTCGGATGATAGATGACTAATGAATTCAATTACTTGTAAGTTCTTCACCAAAAAATTAAGAAATAATATTTGATCCTTTTTATAAGAAGATTATAATATGAAATAGGTTGATCTAGAAAATTCATGACTCGATGATCTTGGATCTATGAACTTTTGGTTGTTTAGGCATCAAATGAGTTACAGGGCTCCGTAGTATGGACCACTGGCGCAACACTGACAACCAGTGGCAGCTCACGATGGTGGATCCGCTTGTGGTGGGTGTGTCCAACTTCATCAATTGGGGGAGATAATGATGAATGTGGGTGTGTATGGTTGGAAGCTTATAGACATGATATTTGGTCATGAGTTGTAGACTTCTAGGGTTTTCAATCTAGACACAGTAGTGATTGAATGGATTGGGTCAATCTGGTTCGAGTTGGACGAGTGGGTTGAGTCAGGCCGATGAGCCGGGTTAGGCCAGTGGGCCATGTTGGGCCGGTGGGAACTTTTGGATGAAGCAGACTCAAGTCAGTTCCGGGTCAGACCTAGAGTAGATCTATGGCAGATGGAGTGGATACCTATCACGGTTTACCATAGTGGTTGATCATGATGGTTAATCATGGGTGTAGTGAGTGAATGCCCAACCACACAGTTCATCATATCACCATGGTGGTAGGTTGGACATACTGTTGTGGTAGGTCTATATGCTCGATATGCCTACGAGTATCTTTTCCCCAATGGGTATATCTCTAAAATGTAGCCCTAATAAATGTGTGTTCAAGTGAATTGAAAACCTAACATTGACATGGTAATTTTACTGGAATATGTGATTTTATATTTTAGACAGGTATTGAGTAGAGATAATTCCCATGGCCATCCCTCAAGTGTTCAATATGGTATTAGGTACACATAACTAGATTATAATCCCCTCTAGAGGGTCATTCCCATAAATGGTATTATATCACTATGTGTGAATGGAGTACGATCCTCTATCACCCATAGTTGATTTTTTATGAAATCGATCCAACCACTGATTGTTGGACGTTGGTCCTCTCTCTAGTGGGATGCATTAGTAGGGTCAGTGGAATTCCAGAGTGTGTCTAGGCAGGATCCTCTATGTTGTTGGTTGATCCAAATTTGATACATGGTATCCCCCATCGTGTCTAGGTAGGATACCCTCTCTATATATCATAGTCTTCCTTGACCAATGATTTCTCTTTGGGTATGGACCAAATGAGTTATACCTCTTTTTGTTTGTCTCTCATGAAATCATGGATCGAGGAGTGAGTTCTCCAAGAACAATAGTGCATTGAGAAGAATCCTATTGTTGGTAATTTTTTTCACTTACCACTCAACTATGTGTCTTGGATACAGTATATATGGATTTTTTTTATATGTGTTGTAGAAATATACCTTTGTGAAGATGAGTATACTTTCTCATGTGCCATTCCTTCGTGGTAATCATGTATGTTAATGCATTGTGGTAATCTTGTGGTGTATTCCTTTGTATTAATCTTGTCTGGTATTCCTTTGTGGTAACCCCAAAATAGAAATCATGTGTGGTATTACTTCATGATAATAATTTTTTGTATTCCTTTATGGTATTCCATCATGTAAATCCTGTGTTGTTTTCCTCTATGGTATTCCATAGTGGTATTCATTTTTGGTAATTAATGGTGGTATTTCATTGTGGAATTCCATCATGGTAATCATTTGTGGTATTCCTATGTGGTATTCCATCATGGTAATCCATGGAGGTATTCATTTGATGTATCCCTTCATGGTATTCCTTTTTGGTGTTCCTTTAATGTATTCCCTTGGGGTATTTATTTTAAGTATTAATTTTTGGTACTTCATTGAGGATTTGGGGTGTCATACTGATTATTGTTATACTCACACCTGCATTGGATTTTCCATCATGTGTCATGTCTTCTGTAGACAATCAACCTTTTAACAGAGTCATAGTTGGACCAATACAAGATAGTGCATATAGATATTTAACAAACTGATGTGTTTTCTAGTGACATCAGATAGTTGTCCTAGAATCATTACATCATGGTTATAATTGTGTTATAGACACATTTTTTTGGTCTTGTATTTCGCTCTATTTACTTCCCCATATTTTCAATATCGTAATATATTATTGGATCTTAGTGTTATGCTTTCATTTTTTAAGTAGCGGTTTTTACATTGCATCATTTTTCAGCTTGGATATGTGTGTGTTTGTACAGGTAATTAGGCTAATAACTCTCATTTGTGGGATATGCATACTTGGTGATAGTCACCATACCCTGGCCTTTTAGAGTTACTCTTGGGGTATTAATGACACATTCCCCTCTAGGATGGGTCGTGAAAGAGTTGTATCATTGCCTTCCAATTCTATTTTAAGACCAATATTCTATGGGATTTGTTTTGGGAAATAGTGCTAACTGTTTCAAGATCAGCTTTCTGGTCTAGGAGTCCAGTGATGGTGTAGCGGTCTATGTATCTATACACCACAACCCGGATCACATTATTTTTACACGGTACATGAGAACACTGGATGTAGGTAAAAGAATTGTACATGAATCATAATGGAAAGGTTTCCCTTTATATGTCTTTCTTGAGTCAGTTCTCCATATATACTCAATTGACAGTGGTACATCATGTATAATTTTAGGATTTATCCATGTAGACAACATGTTAGGATTCGACCATGTGATCTTGAGGATTATCTGATGAGTGATGAGGCATCAGTATATGGATTATTAATGGAGATAACACATCTAGGTGTTTCACTATTCACACAGCCACCTGTAGAGCAGCACATGGTACCCATAGTGCTTGAATATGAGGTTTGAAGGTTGAGCACACATCATGAGTTTTATTATAAGAGACCCATCAGGTTTTTAGGTGATCCCAATACACAGGCGGCTAAGGGAGGATTGAGGATATATCCCATGATTTCTATCCAGTTAGGGCCCCAGCAGATGATATGGTGGTCTAGGCTACAAGCCTTCCACACAGCTTGACATGGCGATGGTGGGGTTTGGTTACCCGACCTTATGATGAGTCAAATCTACAAATAGTAGAGTTTGAGTACCATTTTAGAGAATAGTTTTCACCATATATGTTAATGGATATGCATATCTTGGTTCTTATATATCTCTAAATAATGAAATGTTTGTATTTAATTATTTATCAAGGCGTACCAACCTCTCCAAGTACATGATGGTTATGATACATGATCCTTACATTTGGGATCAGAACATCAATCAAGTTCTTCATTTGGACATTCAATCATGATTAGTCCATATGATATTTTCTATTTATGCTAGTTTGATTGAGAAAGATTTAAATGTTGGAGGTTTCTTATTTATGCAGATTAATCCAGTTATTTTCAGTAGTGGGAAAATATGAGAGGAGACCTTAGCATAAGGGATATGACGTTAGTCTTAGGGACATTGATGTGAAATATTTTTCAATTGGAGGTCCCATGATAAAGGATCAATAGTTCAGTGCTCATAGTGTGGGTCCAGTCATTCTATAGAAAAGTGGTGATATTCATGTGACCGAAGGGGGCTTCTCACCTGAGATTATCCAACCCATCATACTGTAAACAAAGAGATTGTATATGGAACATAGAGGAAGAGAAAACAGTTGGAGTAGATATATCCGTAGGGTGGTAGAAGTGGTATAGGACATGGGATAGTAGTATGAGGTGGTTAATGGTTTGACATGTTACCACCACAACCACTAGGTGGTCCAAACAAGGCTCAGGGAGCAAGAGGAAAAGGGAGGGTACAACTACATGTGTTCGAGGAATATGAACTAGTGGCTCCACAAAATAATTTGAAGTATAATATATTTATTTTCAATATTAGATGATATATAGATAAACATGAGTTCTAGTAATTATTTTCATTCCATGGATATTGTTCGAGATTTATAGATTTTGGTTGAACCATTGAATCGGCCCTCATTCTTGGAGAATCCTACAGGAGGAGACCCGATAATCATGCACTGGTGTTTAATAGTGAACTATCTCTTAGAGGAAAGAGTTTTAGATCGGATATCATGGTAGCATCATTGATTCATTAGGATTTTATTCTTGGTATTGTCTGTTTACCCATAGTTCAGGCTCATATTAACTGCTTAGGTAATGAGTGTGGTATGTATGCAGTGGTGGAATGAATTTTTCATTGTTGGTGAAAAAGGGATCTCAGGAAGAATAGGATGGACTCACACATAGGAGGCTTTAGATTATTACTCTTCAATTGTCTAGCCTAACCCTCGGTGTAGTTGATGTTATGAATCCTCAGTTTCCTATAGTGGTGGTGGAGTAGGAGTCGATCCAGTGAAGTAAGAGATAGGGCCATTGGCTATAGTTCCTTCGAAACTATGAAAATTACATTTTCTATACGTCTATGAAGAGGAATGTGGTGAAATATTATATTAGCATGAGATATAGGTTCTAGTTCCTCAATGATGTTTCAAAGTAGTTTTCCTTATTGCATATATATATTATGGATGGAGATAGAGCAGCATACCTCTAGTCGATGGTGGTCACCCATCCACTCGTACAATGATTCATGGATTCACATCTTGTTGATGAATAATATAATACCTTTAATGTTTAGACATCTACATGGAATTCTCCTAATAGATATTCCAAAGGTGAGGATCACACAATTATTTTCATAGGACACATAGTAGTACCAGTGGCATTGTAGGAGGAGGTCTTGATGGAGTTATCTACATCACATTTTCTGGTACATCCTGGTGTGGGGAATATTTACTAGGACCTATGATGTCAGTTTTGGTGTCCAAGTATGGAAAAAATAGTTTTAGTGTTTCTCTCTTTAAGACTTACTTGTCATCATGTGAATGATGAGCACCAAGTTCCAACAGATCTAGCTCAACCCCTTGAGGTTTTGGAATGGGAGTGGGATGTGATATCGATGGACATCATGATGGATTTACCATGTATGTCAAGGTTACATGAAGTTAACTAGGTTACCATTGATAGACTCTCTATGTCGGCCCACATACTTGGTATCTCCAAGATTCATCGCCCCTTTCCAAATTTTCTGTAGTGATTGTGAGGTGGTGTACCACTTGGCTCTTCCACCATAGCTGGATCAGTTACGCAGAGACTTCAACATATCATAATTGAGGTGATGCATGCATGACACATCACACATCATTAACTGGGGAGTAATGGTGATCGAGGTTTGTGTAACTTTTGTTGACTACCAAATAGAGATCAAATATCAATAGAATGTGATCCTTCAAGGGAGATCGATTCCCTTTGGGTTTTTTCTGTTGGTATCACGGTAATATCTAGGAGAGAACATGTGAGTAGGATTATTAGATTCATTCCCAATATCCATATCTCTTTTAGTAGACCATGTTATGGCTTTAGAGGATGTAAAACCCCAATGTGGGGTGAATGAAATATCAATTATTTTTCATCTACAATTTTTATGTACAATATGAATTGATTTCGAGACTATGGGTTAAGAGGAATGTGATTTTGATGCTGGGTGTGCCCAAAATAATTTTTTAGTAAATATTATTATTTTTTATAGCAGGCATGAATGTTTTTCTTGATAAAGAATAAAAATATTTAATGGATACCTTGATCAAAAATTTGAGGGAACTATTGAGTTCAGAATGTTGGCTTTACCCTATGTATGACCTAACATTTATCAGTTCCAGTTAGGTTTAGAAAAAGTCACCAAGGATGTAACTATAAATAAACTAATTAAATAAAATATTTTTTTGGGTCTTAATAACTCATAAAAGGTGACTCTGTTGCGAAATATGATACCTCCTTTGAGTTTTTAATGTGTTTTTTCCCAAGGAGTGACATTACATTTGTCGATGTTAGTTGTTATTAAAATATCTGTCACATGACGTAAGAGAAATAAAATAATTTAACAAACAATATTTTTTGATATAGTGGCTGACAATATATAATAAGATAATTAAAGAGAATTTATAGATATAGTCAAATAACACTGGATGTCATTGAGAACTGTTGGGGAGAGCCTTGAGGATTCTCTCTCAGACGATGGTGACAGATCATGGATCGAAAATAGATGCACCTTGAATTTTAAGGATCTTTCCAACGGAAATGATGTAGTGACATTTCTTCATTGCAGAGTAATCTAAATCGTGCTAAGTTGTGTGTTTCTACAGTTATTTCCCCATTGTTAATTTCTAATAAAAATTCTAATCAAATTCTAAACAAATTTATTCATAGATTATGTTTACTTCGGGATGAGAATTATCTTTGTGAGGTTTTATTAAGAGATTTATCTTTTTTTAAAAAAATATATTTAATTTTGGTTATAAATGAGATAGATTGAGATCGATACAAACATAGATTGATGATAATTCTTACATTTCGTTCTTGTGATATTCTCCCCTAATTCATCATTCATGACAAGCATTCTTCGATTGGCATGTGACTCAACACATCCTGATCAATCGATCATTACACATGTGATTCATGGTGAAATATTCTAAAATCAATGATTTTGGAATAGAATGGAATGATAGAGGTGATACGATGAAGAATGGGTTATTCTGGTGATGGATGATACCCAATTTTTTGTCCATCAGTTTTCTTCAGTACCTAATAGCGAATGAATATTTTTACCATTTTTTGAGTAGATCTTAGGAAGAAACATGTTGATGTATCCATGTCATGACCCATCCAACAAGGATCAGTGACGATTCAGTTATTCAGGCATTGGAGGAGGAGTAGTAGTCCAAATAAGGGTCCTATGGCATGACACTAATGACAGTTGGTGGCGGTAGCTCACAATGGTAGGGCTATGCGTGGTGGGTGAGGTGAGTGGTGACGCCCACAGAAGACTGCATCGCAAGTAGGAGCGCAGTAATGGTGGGACATGATGAAGGTGGTGGTCCATGGGAAGCCGACATAGAGGTGAAGGTAGGGGCCAAAATAGTAGTGACCAGATTGGGTGGGCTGCTCTCCATTGAGTAACACCAGTTTTCCGGGTCTGGCCGGTGGTTCGGGATAGACGAAACAAGCCTTGGATGGACCGGTTGTGATCTGTGATGGTCAGGGAATATACTAGTCATTGTCGACCATGACAGTTGAGAATGGTGGTTGATCGTGATGATCAACATCGAGTGTAGTGACCTTCTGAGCGGCTATGTGGTTGGTCATCTGACCGCGTTGGTCAACTGCGGGGGTAGGTTAGACATACCGCGACCGAAGGACTATATTCCTAGTTGGTGTATGGGAAATTGTGATCCAATGAACATATTTCATTAATGGAGTTCCTAGTAAATGATCCATCTATGGATTTGAGACCCTGGCGTTGAGATGGACTTTCTTGGACATGTGGTGAGTTTTTAGTTAGGACTTGTATTGGTTGAGATTGTTCCCTTGGTCCTTCCATTGAGGGGTCAGTACGATCTTATGTCCACTTCACTGGATTATATTCCCCTCTAGAGGTCGAGTACCAGATTGAGTAATGTGTCCATATTTGGGATTGGAGTACAATCCTTTATCACCTATAGTGGAGTTTTTTGGAATTGATTAACAACCAAGAGTTGGGCGAAGGTCCAATATATTGCAGGCTATATCAGTATGGTTAGTGGTATTACGTAGTGTGTTTAGGCAGGATCCTCTATCGTACTTGTTGATCTATAGTGGGTACGTCATAATCCCAAGTGTTTCTGGATAGTATCCCCTCTTAATGTATCATAGTATTCATTGACCAATGATTTCTCTTTGTTCGGGCACAAAATGAGCTAGAACTCTTTGTGTGTGTCTATTATTATATCATGGCTCAAGGTGTGAGTTCTCCCAAAATAATCATGATTAGATTAGAATCTGGTGGCTGGTAATTTGTTGAGTATTACCTCTAGACTATGTGTCATGGACTGATTATATCTATATTTTCATGAAACCCGTTTTGTTGAAAAATACCACTGGGGAGATAAATTTAATTTCCTTTGTATTGTTCCATCATGGTAATCATATGTGGTAACAAATTGTGGTAATATTGTGTGGTATTCCATTGTGGTAATCCCTTCATGGAAATCCTAGGTGGTATTCCTTCAGGGTAATACATTGTGGTATTCATTCATGGAAATCTTGTGTGGTTTTCCTCTGTGGTATTCCATTGTGGTATTTCTTCTTAGTAATCCTATATGGTATTCCTTTTTTTAACTCCTACATGGAAATATTGTTGTTTTCCACTATAGTATTCTTTCATGGTAATCCTATTTTTTATTCTTTTGCGGTTTCCCTTCTTGGTATTCCATGGTGGTACTAATTTAATAAATTAATTTATGATATTCCACAATGGTATTTCATTGTGGTATTCTTTTGTTGTATTTTTTTTTGTTTCAATTTTTACAACTATGTATCATTATACTAACCCATGAATTTCCTTTTCATGCACATGTCATGTCTTGTGAAGATGATCAAACATTTGATGGAGTCTACTGTGGACCTCGACTAGAAGATGTATAAAAATATCAGACAGACTGTGGTGTGTTCCTACGGCTTCAGAAAGCTATCAAGTGTCTTTAAATCTTGGATGGACATGTGTTACAGAATCATTGTGGGGTGCTAGTATTTGGAACTATTTACATTCAAATACATTTACTATCATACTCAATTGTGTGATCATAGTGGTATTCAGGGATTGTTTACATAGTGGTTTTTACATTTCATCATTTTGTGGCTTGAAGATGTGTTCATGTGTATAGGTTCTTAGGATAATGCCTCTTATTTTTTGCATATGCCTACTTAGTGCTAGTCACCAAACCCTGGCCTGTTAAAGGTGGTTTTGGGATAGTCATGGGTTGGGCCCCTTTGGGATGGATAGTGAAAAAGTGGTATCAGAGAAGGTCAATTATAAAATAGGATTGAGAGTCTATGTGATTGGGTTGGGGAAATAATTTAAAGTGTTTAGAAATATTATTTGAGGTCAAGGACTCTAGTGATTGTGCGGAGGCTGATGTATCCATACACCAGTACTGTGATCACCTATTTTTTTACTCAGAACTAGAGAACACTATTCATAAGGAAAACAATGGTACATGCATCTTATAGGAATTATTTTTTTTAATTGACTTCTTGAATCATATATCAAGATATACTCAGATGATCACGGTTCATATTATATTTTTCTTGGATGTCTCCACAAAGAGTTCCATATGGGATTCCACCATGTGATCATGTGGATGATCCATTGACTGATGAGGAATCAGTATAGAAATTTTTACCAAAGATAGCATCTCGTTGTGTTGAACCATCCATACCACCACCTGTACATAAGAAAATGGTACTTGTAGTACATATGAATGATGTGTTCTAGATGATCTCCCTTCCTGAGTTTCATCAGAAGATACCCCTCAAGTTATGAGGTGATCCTGAAACATTTGATGTTGGGTGATGGTATGAGTAGATAACTAATGTTTTCCATCTTTTTAGGACCCCTATAGATCAGATGGTGGTCTTGGAATTGATCCTCCAACATGGATAAGCAGGGTGATGTGGGGTTTGGTAACCTGATATTATGATGAACAACTATTTTGAGGGATGGGTTTGAGAACCATTTTACGGAAAATTTATCACCATATAATCTATGGTTTAATTGTATCCATAAGTCTCGATATCTCTAGAATAATTACATCTTGGAATCTAAGTATTCATCGAGGCATACCAGCCTCTCTAGGTACATGATGGAAATGATACATGATATGTAAATCAAGGATCAGACCTTCGAGAAGGGTCTTTAATGGGAAATTTGAGCCCCAGTACCCTCATGATAATTCCCACATATTCTGGGGTACTTGAGAAAGCATTGCGGGTCAAATGATTCATGTCTAGGTGGATATAGCCAGTGTTGTTCAATAGTGGGAATGGAGAAGTAGAGACATCATCAGTAGGGATTCAACTTTACCCTTAGGGACATAGATGTGAATGAATTTTTTGAAGGATGTCCCATGATATAGGATATATATTCTAGGGTTCACAAGGTGGGTACGGTGAGCCTAGATAGAGGCGGTTCTGTTAATGTGATGTAAGTGGACATCTCGACCGAGTTTTACCATCCCATCATACTGCCGAAAGGGATACAAAATACATGGACCACCGAGGTGGATAAAATGATAGGAGAAGACAAATCCTTATTGTGGAAGATGTTTCAGAGGAGCTGGGAGAGTAGTATGAGTTGGACGACATGTCGACATTTTACCACCACCACACCTAGGCAGTCGACACCAGGATTCGGTAGCTATTGGAATGAGGAGTGGATAGTTGTTTGTGGTCGAGGAATATGACCCACTGCTCAATGAAATAATTTTTGGTACGATATATTTATATTCTAATTTGGATAATATATTTATATAAACCATTTATAGCCATTACTTTCTTACCATAGATATTTTTAGGGACATGGCGATTCTGGATGAACCGTTGACTCAACCCTCACGCTTAGAGACTCCAACTAGAAGAGACCTAATGATCATGACCTAGTGCTGATTTTGTGACCTGACACTTGGAGTTGATAGTTTCTGTTAGGATCTCTTAGTAGAAACATCAAGTCCGTAAAATTTTATTCTTGTTTTAGAGTAGTTAGCCATAGTGCATGCTGAGATTAAATGTTTTAGGTGAAGAGTGTGGTGTGTCTTCAGAGTTGAAACATGGTTTTTCATACATGTGAAAATGAAAACATTGAAATCATGGTATGGACCCACACATATGATGGTGTAGCTAATTACTCATTAATTGGATTTCCTAAAAATAGTTGAAGTGAATTTTATGGGTCCTCAATTTTCTATAGTTGCGGAGGATTTCGAGTGGATCTAGTGAACATTGATATATAGTAATTGGCTAGAGTTACTCTACAACTATGACTTTGAGATTGTCTATATCCAATTAAGGGGAACATGGTGATTGATTCTCTTAGTCGGAGATCTAGTTTCCATTGACTAAATGAGGTGTAAGAGTAGTTGTCCTCATTGTAAATATCCATTATGGATGGTGATGAAGTAGCTTACCTCTAATCAATGGTATTAACCCTATCAATATTACAATGATTTACTGTGTCATGTCATGGGGTTGCAGACTGTGAGACCCAAAATGCTATGATACCCTCAAGGCATGCCCATTATGGATATTAGAAAGGCGGGGAGCATGAAATTCTATTCATAGGACTCACAATAGAACCAATGGTGTTGTAGGAGGAGGTTCCGAGGGAGATTCATACATCCCATTTAAAGGAATATCTATTTGTGGTGAAGATGTACTGGGACCTTCGACGTCAGTTTTGTTTGCTAGGGATGAAAAATGAGTTGTTGAGTTTGTCTATCAATGAATCACATGTCAGCAAGTGAAGGATGAGCACCATGATCCTACAGGTTCATCTTAACCCCTTAAGGTGCCGAAATGGTAGTGGGATGGGATATTTATGGAATTAATGAAGATTTTACCATATACACCTAGGGGAAAAGTTATTATCTGGGTGATCATTGAACGGCTCCCCATGTTATCTCAGTTCCTAGATATCTATGAGATTCAACAACCCTTTATAGATTCAATGTGCAGTGGGAGAGGTGGTGTACCAGTTGGCTCTACCGCCATACCAACATTAGGTACACTCCATCTTCCGTGTGTCATAACTAGGAGATAAATTCATGACACTATCCACATCATCGACAAGGGAGAGATGTACATTAAGGATGGTTGGACTAATTCTGAGAACCTGATAGAGATCAAGGATTAGTATGAGAGGAACCTTAGAGGGTGTTTGATTCCCTTGATGATTTTATAGTGGAAGTATTGTAACCTCTAGAATATCACATTAGAGTTGGAGGATTAGATGCATGCTCACTATGATCATTAATTTGAGTATCCCTTTTTTTTCTATTTCGGGGCGTAAATTCCCACGGTGGGGAGAATATACCATCTTGGATTTTCCATTTACTATTTTTAGATTTTTTTGGATTGATATCAAGAACAGGAATTGAGATGACATGATATTTTAAGGCTCGATGTTCCCAGAAAATATGATTGAAAAGTATTTATCTTTTTAATATCATGTGCATGTTTTTTAATAAAAATTTATAATAACTCTTGAATGGGTCACGAGATTAGAAATTTGAGGTCACTTTCATGCTTAGAATGGTGTCTTTACCCGAGGTGAAACCTAACATTGGTCATCGCATGTCATCTATTGAAAAATTCACCATGGACATAACCATAAATAAAATTATTAAATAAACTTAATTTATTTTTAAATCCTAATAAAAAATGAATGGTGACACATATTTGAAATCAGAGACCACATTTTATTTTTTAATGTGGTGTTTACCATAGGCGCTATATAACTTTAGTCACCAAGCGATGTTTGTGAAAAATATGTCACATGAGTTAATATGAATAAAATTATTTAATAAAATTTATTTTTTTGAATCAACAGATTAAAATATTTGAAAAAATTATTAATAAGAATATCCTTGTAGAGTCCCATAACACTAGAAAGGATGAAGAACTGTTGGATAGATCCGTGAGTATTGTATCTCAGGAGAGAGTGACATATCATGGATCGATGACGGATGCACCATGGATTCGAATAATCATTCCTATGGAAATGATTCACTCACTATTCTTCATCAGTGAACGATTCAAATTGATGTAGGTTAATTTTTAAATTTTTTATTTCCCCAATAATAATTTCTATAATGTATATGATTATATCAACAAATAGATTGATTCAAATATCATGTGTATTGTAGAAAGGGAATTATATTTGCATGTATTTATTGGGAGATTAAACATTATGATCGTATTTTATTCAAATTTCATTCTAACAAAGATGGATATATATCGACGATAACATAGATTGAGGTTCATTCCACTTTATGGTTCTTGTTATTTTCTCACATGATTCATCATTCATCATATGCATTCTTTATTTGGCCCATGAATCAACACATCCTAATTTATCAATCATTTTGCACCTAATTCATGGTGAAAAGATCTGATATCATAGATTTGGGATCATCATGGAACAAAAAAAGTGAGACAATGGAGATGGAAAGATTCAAATGATAGATGATTCCAAAATTCATGTACTTCAATGTTCACTGGAAGATAACGAAGAATTGATATTTGAACTATTTTTCAAAAAAATGATGACAAAATGTGTTGACCTACTGATGAAATTACTCGAAGCGCTCAAATATGTGACTATTCGGATTTTTTGGCATCATAGGAGGATTGGTGTTCTGTAAAAGGGACCACTAATGTGGAACTGGCAACCGAAAACAACGTGCATTGTAGGAGTGGTGTGTGGAGGTTTCAACTAGCGATGGGGACTATGGGAGATAGTGGTAAAATCATGGAAGTGGTGGTGGTGGGATTTATCGATGGAATATGTCCATAGGTAGTGGATGCAGATGCATCAGTGGAGGTGGACATGGTGGGGACAGAATAGGCCGAGCTAGGTCGGTCCAGGATGGATCCTCGATGGACATAGGGCATGGTCGACAGTGACGGTCAACCATGGGTCGTGAAAACTTGAGCTACTATGGGTGTATCAATGGTGATGGTCAACCATAGGTACTACGACCCCTCTACTGACCGCACGGTCCACAGACCGACTACAGTGGACGATGTGGTGGTAGGTATGCATGCCTGGTAGGCATGTGGGTAGTTTTTCTATAATGAGAATATCTCCTAAACAAATCACACAATCAACAATCCATCTATGACATGAAGACTCGAATATTGAGATGATATTTTGGGTAAAGTGGTGAGTTGTTTGTTTAGAAAATTATAGTCTGAGACCATTCCCTAGTTACTTACATCAAGGGTTCATTACAATATTATGTTCACATCACTGGATTGTCATCTCCTCTAGAGGTTGAGTCCCAGATAGAATATGGTATCCCTCCATGGGACGTTAGTGAGATCCTTTATCATTCCTAGTGGATTTTATTGTAGTATAAGTAACCATCGTGAGATGTGAATTGATCATGTATATAGTGGGATGCATTTAGAGGTTCAGTGGAATACCCCATTGTTCTTGGGAAGGATCATCTATGTTGCAGGTTTATCTAGATGGGGTACATGGTATTCCCGAAATTTCTTGGCCATATACCATATATGTGTATCATAGTCTTCCTTTACCAATGTGTTCTCTTTGGCCAGGTCCCAAATGATCTATACCTTTTTGTGAGTGTCTATGATGATATCATGTCTTGAATAGTTAGTTATCCAATAATTATCATGCATTGAGTAGAGTTCTATGGCAGGTAATAAGTTGTGGATTACCTTTAGAATTGTTGTCTTGGTGTGAGTATATCAATATTTTCTTACAACATGTACTGTTGGAATATACCTTTGTGGAGATGAATGTGGTTTCCATTGACAAATTCCATCGTGGTAATCCTGTGTGGTAATCCTTTTTTGTAATCTAATGTGGAATAAAATTGTGATAATCATGTGTGGTATTCCATTATGGTAATCCTATGTGGTATTTATTCATATTAATACTTTGTAGTATTAAACTTATGTATTATTTCATCGTAATCATATTTGGTATTCCTTTGTGGTATTCATTCACAGTATTACCTTGTTGTAATCTTATGTGGTATTAATTTGATGTATTCCTTCTGGGTAATCCTGAGTGGTATTCCACTGTGTTATTCCTTCATGGTAGTCATGTGTGGTATTCTATTAGGGTATTCATTTGTGGTATTTATTTCTAGTATTCCTTATTTTATTCCTTTGTGATATTCCTTTGTGGTATTCCTTTTTGGTATTAATTTATGGTATTTCTTTATGATATTCCTTTTAGGTATTCCTTTGTAATATTAATTTTTGTTATTGTGGTGTCCTACTGAGTATTTTTATACTCACCACGACAATGGAATTTCTTGAATGTGTTGTGTCTTATGAAGACAATAAACCTTTTGATGGAGTCCATGGTTCCCTAAGACAAGACGGTGCATAGAGACAGTGGACATAATGAGGTGTGTTTCTATAGTTTCAGATAAATATCCCAGTTCCTTTACTCTAGGTTGGACTTTTGTAACAGACTCATTGTGGTTTTCTTGTTTTTGTACCTATATACTTTCGATTACATTTGTTGGTGTACTCTGTTGTGGTATTATAGGGCCCATCGTGAATTTTATACATAGTGGTTTTTATATTTCAGGAATTTTTGGCTTATGGATGTGTTCATGGATATAGGTACTTTGGCTAGTGCCTCCCATTTATGGTATATTCCCACTCAGTGATATTTACCATTCTCTGGGGTATTGGAGGTGGGCTTGGGGTATTCATGGTACAGGCTCCTATGGGATTGTTTGTTACATAGAACATGAATGAACATTCAATTTTAATTAAATTACTCATATAAAGTTCCTCCGAATTTATTTTAGCATATATTGGATTGAAAAATAAATATAACATAAATAACTAAAAACATCAACATTATAACCAATGTATGGTAAAAAATTAAAAATTTATATTGTGATTTTAAAAATTATTAACTAAATATTTCTCTCAACCCAACAGAAAGTGTTCAATATATTTTATTATTTTTAAGAACATTCTTTTTATTTCAAAAAATTTCTTCTCATAGATTCCTCAAACTTATTTTTTTATTTTTGGATTAGTTGGGAATTTTCTTACACCATGAAAACACCAAATTGGAAAATACTTGATTCTCTGGGGGGGATCAGTTTAATTGTTTAGGATATCAATATATGTCTTCGGCTACATTATTCAATACATGATAGTAATTGTGGATTTATTTTAAATATATATATTGGTTGGAATGAAATGTAATCCCAGAATGTACAAAATTATATTTTTCAGAAGGTAAATTCATTTCAAGACCCAGATTACTAATCTGTTCAATTGAATAAGAAATATATACTAAAATTTTACCTGATATGTTGTTCCACTTTTGTGTTGTGGTTGTCAAGAGTTATAAAATATATTCATCAATACATGGTGGTGATATAACACAGATTTACTGAAATAATGTAATTTTTATTTTTGGGAATGTTGACTTCATGAGACACATTTGGTTTTAAATTCAATTATTTAATAAACTTTTTTACATTTTTTGTGGTGTTTTTAACTAATGTTCTTTTATCAGTAGGTGTATTGTTAAATAAAAACCTATTATAGTAGCATAAATAATTCCCAAATTAGTAAAATTATTTCATAAAAATATTGATTTATATGCCCCAAAAATCTTTGGAAATGATGGAAACTAATACAGAGTATCTTGATTCTTTTCCACTTTTAATGTAAATTTTTTCCTTGGGGTTTTTAAATTCTGTGAATTAAATTTCAAATGGATGTTTTTCTATATGATGGGAAATGTATTAAAGATAAATATTTTTCAACTAATTCCACATTGCTATCCATGTAGACTATAATTAATGGAATAAATTTTTTTGAAAATCCTTCTATAGAAAGAGGATACTATCATAGTTTCATTCAGTCATCATCTATTTCATCGTGTTCCATATTGAAAAAATGGATCTTCAAGATTATAATGTGTATCTTTTCATATAATTACATTTAATTTTGGATGATGAATTGTATAAACCAAATTTAATATCTAAACCAATAGGCTAATTAGGCTATTTAATAGGGGTCTGGTAAAATACTTCATAGGATGAAACAATTTTTTCGAAATTCCTATTTAAAAACATTTTGATTTCATGGTTTTCATTTATTATTCTAGTTTTAGAGTCACAACTGTTTAATGAATACTTTATAATATTTAAATCCCACTTGTGGTAATTTTTATAAATTTAAGGATCTATATGTAAAAGACTAAGGTAATAATTTCTCACCATTGAAAACAAAAATTCAAAACACATAATAAATATACCTAGAAATTTTGCAAGATAGTAGAAGAAACAAAAATAAGAAATCCATAATAATTAATTTTTGTCCACTGCATGAAGTATTAAATTAGTCCTTAAAATTGTCTCTCACGGAGGTGGTTAGACTTCTGTTTCAAACTATCACATAAAATATTATATTTTTTAGATAAATTATAAATACAATTTGGGAATTTATTAAGATTAAAAAAGTAAGAACTAACCCGTAATTGAATAAGGAAATTAAAGATGAACATGTTGAGTTTGAAAATAGAGGGAAAATAAATATTAAGGTTATATTTTAATTCACCAGTTTTGAAAACTAGAGATCCATTATTATCTCCTTTATTACTTTTCTATATGATTATCTAGTAGTACTTTATTATTATATAGATAAAAAATTCCATGTAAACCCCAATATCATCAAAAAAGTTATATCGTGACCTCATTAATAGTGATGTTCCCTTATTAATGTGATTTAAAATCCCAAATAACAATACTATATTATCCCTATCTAAACTCACTAAGCTCACTAAAAGGACTATTAAAAAATATTTTAATAATATAGAAAAAATGCTTTTCTATTATAAATTGAGAAAAATGTAGGGAAGTTGATAATAAATTCATTTCAGATCAAATAATCCACCATTAATTATAAAACATAGTTCAAAAAAATAAAAAAAAATCTATATTGAAAGGAAAATTGTCTCAAAGGGGTATTCCCATAAATAACATATCCAAAACTACCTTGGAACATTATACAAGAATGGATATATTATCTCTGATATTCCATATTCTTCTTCACAACCACACATGACTCTAATCAATCCCCCACCACTGAACACAACGTTGTGTCACCCCTCCCTCCTTTTAGGGGCCATATCATCCAAACAAATTGATGGAAAGATATTTCAATTTGATTACATCCTTCAGTATTCATCTGGACGGTTCTCATGGACACACCTACTCATTGTTGAATTCCTTAGGTGGTAGTAGCATCTAGGTACTAACATGCATGTGGGATGACATCAGTAAGAATTAATGCACATTCTATTAATTTATTCTATTTTTTTATTATTCCAATTAAACATTAATAATATTTTATATATCTACTCTTTAAATTTTTTCATATTGATCCTAATTCATGATATCCTATAATAATATTTTGGTTCCATTATTTCCAAAAAAAATCACAAATTGTTGAGAATAATGTTTTGGAAGATTCAACCTATGAGTAACCTCATCATAAGACACTATAACTTCTACAATGGACTAAAAATCATTATGTTTATGGAAAAATAGTCTTATGGTCCAAGGATTTATGATATAGTAAATAAAATAATTATTATACTATAGTACAATTTATTACAATCAGAAAGTATGATACTTGTGATGTGGTTAGTAGTATTATGTTCAATAGTTTCTATATTTCTCATTACATGTCAAAAAAATTCAAAAAATTACATAGAACTACATATAAATGAATGGATTAATGAATTGTAAAACCTTAGGATTTCATAGTACATTATCTCTTTAAATTAATTTAATATCTTGCGCTACATGAAATACTGAGTACGAACACACCACGACTTACCAAACTAGCCGTTCACAAAATAGTTATGAATAGTTTTAACGTCATTTTGAATTTTATATAGTCCAAATAATTTTAGCATCCTTATTATGTGTTTCTTAGACATAATATATGAACGATTTAAATTTTTTAGATAAAATAAGTATTTTTTAAAAAAGGAGATTTTACCACATTTCAATGGTGAACCATTTTTAAATCCAACATTTGACCGTTTATATATTTAATTTGAAAAAATAAACTTCTTATTTAGAAGCGGGATATAAAATTTTAGTGTAGATAAATTTTTGGTATTTTTCTGATAACATTCATATTTTGATGAGTTGTGACAAATACTAAATGTTAATTTAATACATTTATTTAAAATTAAAATAATATATAGTGTAAAGTAACGAATTTTCGTGGTTTTAATGTATAATTAGATTAATTTTTTATCATTTAATATAATTCAGGTCACTTTATATAATTTCACATACAAATTGGGAAAAAACACAAATCAATCTTTTGATAGTATTTACATCTTAAAAACATGCTTTTTTGTTTTGACAATGGCATTAAATTTTAAATTTATTTATGAAAATTATATGTTATGAATTTGGTAAAATAGAAAAAAAAAATTTGGAATACCGAAATTATCATTATGAGAATTTATGGTAATTCTTTGAAAATATTCTATTTTTGATGAATAGTGAAAAACACTCTGTTGTAGATAAACACCGACTTTTTCATTTAAGTAATTATTTTTTATTTAAATTTACTTTAATGTCAAAATCGATATATAATACCTATACTAGACCAATGTAATTCATTGGAGTCATTTTAGACTAGATATTTAAATTTCTATTATACATTTTAACGCCTTTACCCACATTCTAGGAACATTTGAAAATTTGAATAAAATATAATTTTACTGCTTCTGTGAATTGAATTTCAAAAATCTGAGAGACAATATTGATATCAGTAAGAAAAATTTGGTTCAATAGAATGAAAATAATTTCTGATGAATAGTAACTTTTGAATTTAATTTACCACGTTTAAAATTAAATAGGGTAATTAATGGAAATAATGATATTATAATTACCCTAACACGTGTCCAAATTCTATTGGATAAGTTATTTTCGACCAAAACCTACCTTAGGAATAAAATATTATCTTTTTTGATCAACTTGGATTATATTAAGATGTTCATTATTATTTTACTTAAAGAATAGTTAAAAGTGTTAAATTCTAATTTTTATTACTAATTTTTTTAATATAGGGTTATACAAAAGATAAATTGGAATATAAATATTCATTACAAAGATTTAAATATTTCCTACATAATGGTATTTGATTTATACTTTTTATACATTATATAAATAAATTTTTTTATGACAAAATTATGAAACATTAATTACCTTATTAATGAAAGATTAAAATAATTGATATTATAAATATCCAAATAAATGTAAATTGAGAATTTTGATGCATTCTAAATATATTATTGGTTAATATGACAAGTTATGATTTATTTAAATTATTATTTCTAAGTAATATTTTTTTTACTTAAAAAAATGCTAAATATTGTCAACAATGACATAAATGAGTTTTATTAAAAAGAAATTATATTTTTAATTGATATAATATTCCTAAAAATATATGGATCCACCAAAAGAATTAGATAAGGTTATATATTTAAATAATGAACTGCTTGGGGTTCTCTTGGATTTTTATTTTATGTTTATTAACCATTTATTATAATAATACACAAATACATGGTAAAAGATAAACTATTTAACTAAGATATAAATCTAAAAGATAAGGTTAATATGGTGACGTAATCCTACCTAAAACCTATTTCTTGAGTATTTTTCTACCGATTCTCCCTTATCCTCAAAATAAATCATTTTCTGAGCAATTATAACCTGAATATAATTGTATAACAAATTAATATTACAAGCTTTTACAAATGTGACCTTCACCTCTCTTATAAAAGGGTACTTCCCCTTTCTCTCAAAATAACACCTAAAATGCCATTTGGCTCAGCCCACCCCTATTCAAACAGCTTTCAGCTACCCTAACCACATCCTAGAGTCTTTCATTGAATATAACGCCATCCTAAGGATCACTTTTGAACAAAACAAAAGGAAGCGCTTGTAGAACAGGTAATAATTTCATCACCTATTTCAAATTAATTTTATTCTTCCACCTCTGCTTCCTTTGTTGTTTCCATAACAAAATAATAACTCCAGTACCTTCTACATAATGTGATTTTACAATAAATATATTACAGTGATATTCATTATTCTATCCATTCTATGAATGGAAATGTCTCCATACGTGCATACGTACGGCTTACCATCTCCACGTGATCGTGTAGTTTGTTATTCAACACTTCATTATTTGGATTGGTATAATAATGAGTATAATTGATGTAAATAATAAATATAACTTGTTTATGATTCTTTATTTATGGTATTCCATCCATTTACATACAATATCACAATCAAAATAATTGTATTGTCACTAATGTGTACGAACGGATTACCGTATCCACGAACACGATGAGATTCATTCCCCATTATAAGCATTCAAGTGTAATTTTCAATTTATGAATAAAAATAATGTTTAAGAACTTAATATCATTCAGGATATGAGTCAAATACATCTTATCCATAAATAACTTGACTTACATAGTGAAACATATAATGAAAATGAATAATTTAACACATGAAACAATGATACTACTGAAATATTATTAACAAAACAATCTCAACAAATAATATATAATATAATATTTAAGTATATGGTTATAGTATTATTTAATAAAAATAATTTAACTATTATATATGAGGTTAATGTATAGTCTTACAAGGAAAAGTAAAAGGTTAGGGTTAATTTTACAATCTCTTTATTGTCTATTGTTGTTTGAATGAAAGTATCTACTAGAGCTTCTTTATCAAACACATATACATTTTTTCAAAATTTATTTCAAAAAAATATATCTATTTCCTAGATTATGGGATAATATCATTTATAACTATGTTTAAATATTTATAAAACGTTTTGAATGGAATCTTTATTTGATTTTCCAAGTAAATGTACTTTATTACCATTTTTCCAAATAAAGGAAATAATGTTTTTTAAAATAATATGGCAGGTGCAGTTATTTTCCGCCATTATAACACCTTTAAAGTTTCCATTACAAATGTATAATAATATTTTAAAAAGTAATGTCTTCCTTTATAATTAGGTGTCTTTTAAATGATTTCAAAATAGGATGAGATATTTCTCTCTAATAGATTTTTTTTTCATCTATGTAGACATACTTTTGTGGATTTTACACTTGTTTGAAGTTTATTTATTATGATACAATATACCATATTTTATTTAAGGATTTTTTATATGATTGACTACGGATGTTTTATTTTTATACAATTCATGAAATATGGTTAATGTATTAACATTTTTTATGATAGTTTTAATATGAATGTTTATGTTATGTTTCAAACTTTTCACGCAAGGAATGCATTGGACGTAGTATAT
This sequence comes from Viscum album, assembly GCA_963277665.1. NCBI lineage: Eukaryota > Viridiplantae > Streptophyta > Magnoliopsida > Santalales > Viscaceae > Viscum > Viscum album. The sequence goes on from OY728141.1 coordinate 1,256,354,975, forward strand.
GATGGGTGGATCCCACTATAAATTCTTGATGCATCGGTAGGTCTCATCAGAAAAACTATTATCTTGGAAAAAATCCTTGAAAAAATCTTATTTGTAATATTGGCATGAGGCCTTGACTATAACGTTTTAATGTCCGACATTTTGCATTCCATCATTATGAAATTATCTATTGATATTATTGTGATTATTATAACTAGTAGAATATCAATTTTAATATGTAAATGGAATTATTTGATATATCTTTTCTATATTAAACTTAAGTTTAATTCTAAAAGTCTTGTGTTTTAGTCTTATACATTTCCTTCAATGATTATGATTATTTTTGAATGTTTTTGTAATATTTTTATCCTTACTGAGTATCTGAGCTCACCCCTTTCATATGTATTATTTTTTCCAAGATGTGAAGAAGTATATTATGATTGACCTGCAGGTATAATCTATGGGATATTAATGTGTTCAAAGGAGACACAATAATGTTTTATTATTTCATAATATAATGTAAATCTTATGTATGTATCTATTACCTATAATGAGACTAATCTAATAACCCTTTTGAGACATGATCTCTAGTGATCATGCCAATGTTATATAATAATGCATCGAATCTGGGAAACTAGGGTCAGGGAATTATAGTTGGAATCACAGATTGTTTAGTACAAACCATGGAAAATAGATTTAGAAAAACTGTCATTAGATAACATTACCCAATGATAAACATTGATGATTAGTATAGAAGAAATTTTTAGAATTATTATAATTTAGATATTTTGTGTATTTTCCAGGAAATAAATCCATGTCTTGATATGATCAGGTTGAGTGAGCTCTGGCACATATCTAACTAGGGGTAAATCCCAAAAACACCACTTTGATCTAGACTCAAACGTGAAATGGTACACAACAATCAGCCTTGTTGCACTCATGGTTCTGACACTCCCTAGGGATATGCTTATAATAATTCACATTTTATTTACAAACCATTATAAATGACTTATTAGTAAATACTACCTCAAGGAAATAAAATTATGATTGTGGATTAAATACATAAACTTTTCAATTTACATTTGGTATTTTACATGTTTGGAATTATGCATTGCAATTCATAAACTAACCTTGTTTATGACAATGTATAGAAATGGTTCCCAGTATATGTAATAAGAAATCCAAAAATACACATGATCCAATGTGTAAGAAGGATCATATCTTTTATTATCTTAAGAAAACATTTATTAGGGAAATAGTCTCCCATGTATTCTCATCATATGGAGATTTTGTATCATGGGTTAATAAGACTAGAAAATAATTTTCATTATCCTATGGCTTTTAGGGGAATATAGAGAAGGAAAGTATAGTAGAGAGATGATGGATAAAGGGAATAATTGAAAGAAGGATTTTCCCATATGTGATAACTATGTAATGAATCACCTTGGTAAATTCTTGATGGGAATGGATGTTTGTTATATTAATGAAGAAAAAGGACACCAAGTACATGATTGTAAGGGTAAGAATATGGTTTCAAATGTACAATGATTCATCTTTATGGAGTTGGGACACTATGTGAATTAATGTCCCAATCACTAGTGTATACCCCAAATGATGCTATTGGATCATAATCATGTTATGATAATACAAAAAATGAAGATGAATATTTTGTGTTATTATATTTCAATTAATGAATTATGTTATTTTAGTGTTGTACCGACGATGTACTAGTTATATTAACTATGGAAATAAATATGGATTGAACTATAGTACTATTTTATTTTGTATTTGTGATTATATGGTACAATGAAATTTGACTCAACAGAAAGTTAATCATTTTGTATTCTACATGGTTGAAGGAAAGATAAATCTTAATTTGGTCCAAATACTGAGATAGTGGGTTTGTAATAAGATATGGTTCATTTGGATAAATTATATTGGATATTCTTGACTACCTTGGAACTCATAAAATGTTTGTTTATTCCATAATTGTTGGCATATTCACAATTTTTTGATTTAAGAAATAAAACTAGTATTATATAATTAAATAAGAGAGCATGATTGTAATAAATAAGGTTTTATAGTAATTTAGGTTGTTACCATGTTGTAATGGAATACATAATGATGGTACTGACATGTTATTATGAGGAAAAAATAGATCTTCATCATGTTTTAATGAAAATCCTTATAAATTTCCAGACAATGAGTTTGAACATTAGTATTTTGGATAAGTCTAACAGTTAGAATGGGTAATGTTGTACATCAGATACTATGGTTTAATGTTAAAACATTTTTTAAAGATTTTTTGGGTATTTTTATAAAAAGGACAACCCGAAGGATGGTCGAAAACCAGTCGCCTCCAGCAAGGTCTTGAGACTTGATCCCGCAAATGAAGGATGACAAGGGTACATCACCCACCACTGATCTACATGATTTCCTGGTTTCTATAATGTAGTTTTTTTAAATTATTTGATAGATTAATTATAAATTCATTTTTTTGAAACCCTTTATAATTAGTATAAATAGGATATTTCCGAGTTCTATTATCATTTGAAGTGAATGATGTGTTTGTGGTATAAAGTAGTTAAAAAAACTCTACCTTCCATGTAACGTTTTCTTAATATATGGAGAAATTAATTTGTAAACTGTATAGAAAGGATATTAAATCCAAAAAAAAATATTCCAATATCATATTTTTTGATGAACCAAAAATATTTTAAGTCATCAATGATTTTTTATTCATCCCTTCAAATATCTATTTATTGACCACTTGTTTGTGATTAATGACCTCAATCACTCATTATAAATATTTATTTTTTTCTAAAATAATGTGTCTCAAATCTCCACCAATATTCTCCTATTCAAAATCCAAAATTTGTGGTGCCATTTTCATTTCCCTTTCCATCTTATTAAAACTAAATTTTATTAACCATATTTTTGATGTGGGTTATCCACAAAGGTATTTTCTGATTATTACCTTTTATATTAAAAGAAAAAGTTCAAATTATGGGAAGTAAATTTATCTATATAGGTTATAATGTTACACCCTTGTATTTAATAGTACATTATCTCTTCAATGTAATTCTATTGCTTGCGCTACACACAACACTGAGTTCGAACGCACCACGACTTACCAAACCATCTGTTCAAAAAACATTTATGAATAGTATTAACTGAATTTTGAATTTTATATACTACATATAATATTAAAATCCATTTTATGTGTTTTGTAGACATAATATAAGAAAAAATTCAATTTTTTAGATAAAATAAGTATTTTCCAAAAAATGCCATTTTACCAACTTTTAGTGAAGAACCTTTTTTAAATCCAATATTTTACACTTTTATATATTCAATTTGAAAAAAATAAGATTCTTAATTAAAAGCGGGACATAAAATCTTGTTTGGATAAATGTTTGTTACTTTTCTGATAACTTTCATATTTTGATGAATTGTGAATATAATAAAATATAATTCAAATTATTTTTTAATAAAAATAATTTATAGTGTAAAAATAATCATTTCAGTGGGTTTAAAGTATAATTAGATAATATTTTTATCATTTAATATAATATAGTGAAATTTATGTAATTTCAAGATTAAATTCGAAATAAACACATGTCAATCTTTTAATAGTTTTTACTTCTTAAAATCCTGCTTTGTGGTTTTGATTATGGGAATTAATTTTAAATTAAATAATGAAATTTTTATGTTTTTAATTTGTTAAAATAGACATTATTTTTGAATTTTTAATATCAAAATTATCTTCTTGTGATTTGTGGGATTTTTTTTGAAAACATTAAATTTTTAATGAATAGATAAAATTACTACGTTGTAGATAAAAACAAATTTTTTAATTTAATTCAATTTTTTTTCATTTGAATTTATTTTAAAGTTAATATAGATACCTAATACTAGTATTAGTACAATTTAATTCATTGGAGTCATTTTATAATAAGATTATATATATAACATTTTATTAAACCTCTTAATGTCTTTTAACCAATATCTAGGCACATTTGAAAATTTGCAGAAAATTTAATTTTACCACATTGGTGAATTGAATTTCAAAAATCTGAGAGACACGGTTGACATTAGTAAGTAAAATGTGGTTCAATAGGATGAAAATATTTTTTGGTGAATATTTACATTTTAAATTTATAGACCATAGTTGAAAGTAAATATGGTAATTAAAGGTAAGAATGTAATTATAATTACCCTAAAACGGGTCCCAATTCTATTGGATAAGGGTTTTTTTGACCAAAATAAACCTTAGGAATAAAATATTATCCTTTTTGATCCACTTCGATTAGATTAGGAAATTTATTATTATTTTATCTAATGAAGTGTTAAAGTGTTAAATTCATATTTTCATAACTAATTTTTTTTAAATATTTGGTAATACATAAGATAAATTAGACTGTAAGTATTAATTAGAAAGATAAAAATATTTTATATATAATAGTATTTTATTTATAATTTTTAGACATTAAGTAATTAAATTTATTTATGACATAATGATGATACAACCATAAATTTTTAATGAAAGATTAAAATAATTGATAATATATATATCCAAATAATTGTAAATTGAGTCTTTTGATGCATTCCAATAATTTTATAGGTTAATTATACATTTTAGGATTTATTTAATTTATTTTCTTCCTATTAATATTGTTTTCTTGACTTTCACAAAAATCAAATACTAAATACTGTAAAAATTGAGATAAATGAGTTTTTTAAAAAAACACAATATTATTAATTGATATAATATGCCAAAAATATATTTTTTGGGAAAATGACTTATATAAGGTAGGATATATCATTAATGAGTCACTTGGGGTTCTATTGGATTTTTATAGTATGTTTATTAAATATTTTTTATAAAAATACAAGAATACATGATAAAAGATAAATTATTCAACTAAGAGTTAAATCTAACTGACATAGTTAATATGGTGACCTAACCCTATCTAAAAAATATTTGTTGAATTTTTTGTGACCCATCCCCAACTTAGTTTCAAAATAAATCATTTTGGATCCATTATAAAAAAAATTTGTCTGTATAATAAATTAATATTTTAGGCTTTTTTTAAAGTGACCCTCACCACTCTTTTAAAAGGTTACATCACCCTCTCTCCAAATAACATTCCCAGAGACATTTTGATCGGCCACACCAATATCACATATCATTCCAAATACCCTAAATTCAACTTATAGGCTTTAAATTTATATTAAATCTAACATATGGATCCCTTTTGATAAAATCAAACGAAATCACCTGACGAATAGGTAATAATTGCATCACCTCTTTCAAAGTTCTTTTCATATTCCACTTCCTCTTTCATTGTTGTTTCCATAAAAAAATAATAACTCTAGTACCTTATAAATACTATGACGTTTTTATAAATATGGTACAACCATATTCATTATTCTATCCATCTTTTGAATGATAAAGTCACCATACGTGTGTACGTACGGCTTACCGTCTCCACATCGTGGTGTGGTTTTTTATTCAACACTTCATTATTTGGATGGGTATAAAAATGAGTATAATTGAGATAAATAATAAATATATCATGTTAATGATTCTGTATATATGATATACCATCCAATTACAAACAATTTCACACTTAATTGAATGGTATTGTCGCTCGTTCATACATACAGATTATCGTCTCCATGAACGTGATGAGATTTTTTCCTCATCGTAAACATTAATGAATAATTTTTATTCTATGAATAAAAAAATTTTATGAACATAATATTATTATGGATATGAATAAAATATATCTTATCCATAAAAAACATGACTTACATTTAAAAGCATATAAATAAAAACAAATCAGTTAACATCGGAAATAATGATACTACTAAAATATTATTAACCAAACAATATTAAAAGATCATATATAATATTATATTTAAGTATATTGTTCATTTATAATTTAATAAAAATTAAATAAATATTATACCAGAGGTTAATGTACCATTTAAATAGGAAAATAACTAGGTAAGGGTTAATTTTAAAATCTCTTTATTATCTGGGGTTGTCTGTATGTACGTATCTATTGGTACATCTTTATCATCGACATCCATGTTTCTTAAAAATATATTTCAAAACATTTTTACTATATCCTAGATAATGGGTTAATGTTATTTATATCCTTTATTTACTTTTTATAAAAAAAATTCAATCGTACCTTTCCATCGTTTTCTAAACAACATAATTTAAGTCTTTTTTGACAAATTAAGGTAATAATTTTTTAACTTATATGGTGGGTACGGCTATTTTCTACCATTATAACACCTTAAATTCTTACCTTAAAAGATTATAATAATATCTTCAAAATAAATTTTTTACTTTATAATTATGTTACTTTTAAATTATTTTAAAATAGAAAGAGATATTTCTCTCAAATAGATTTTATTTCATTTATGTCAATATATTTTGATGGATTTTACACATCTTTTAAGTTTATTTATTATGATAAAATATTCCATATTTTATTTAAGTATTTATAATATGTTTGACTATGGATGTGTTATTTTTATAACATTCGTGGTTTATGGTTAAAGTATGAACATTTTTTATTCTTGTTTTAATAAAAATGTTTATGTTATGTGAAATATCCCAGGTAAATAAAGAATATAAAATTTTCATATTTATTAATATATTTAAATTAAATATTAATTTTACTTTAAAGAGTATGCTATGTTAGATGGCGTATCTAATAGGCAATAATGGGTTTTTTTAATATCATACGTTGCACACAACATTGGGTCATACTGAAAAATATAAATATAATATTATTTTATATTGTAGTTAACACAAAGCTATTGTATTAGTGGGAATGGATAGAACTAACTAAATTATGAATATAGAAGTTTTTAAATGTATTTATATTTATCCAATAAATTTTAGAGGCTTAAAATAAGAATGAATATGATTTTAAGCATAATTACTCTAATATTGATTAAAAGGTCGATTTACCGCCTTTTGATGGAGAACCCTCATTAAATCAAGGTTTGGTCATTTTTATATTATTTAATTGACAAAATATTATTTTTTATTTAGAATCAGGACATCAAAATTTAATTTGGTTGAATTCATGGTATTTTTCTAAAAATGTTCAATTTTTATTGAATAGTAAAAATAATGTATTTTAATTCAAAACTGGTTTTTAATATATTTTATTTATAAGTATAAATTATCCTTTTAATTAGTTTTAATTTGTTATAATATTATGTTTTTAAAAGTTATTCCAATTTTTTTCATTGGAAATTATTTCACTTTGAAACTAGACATAAACAAGTATCAATTATTTGATAGTTTTTATTTCATAAAAAATGCTTTTTGTTTCAACAACGGGAATTAAATTTATATTAATTTCTTCCACCTCTGTATTTTGAAATTTTAAAAATTGATTCCATATTTGGAATCAAGAGGTCTAAATTGTGTAAATAGATACAATTATTTTTAGACAATATGTATATTTACTTCAGTAAATATATTATTTACCATTGTTAAAAGATAAATCTTGTAAGTAAGGGTAAAAAAATAATATTATAATAATATTAAATAACCATAAAATGTGTCTGATTCATATTGGATGATATATATCCGACCATGGGCATCCTTGGGTCGATTTTGGGTGCCCATGGAGCCACATGGAAGTGATAATGACAATTCATATTAATTAATTTAAAGTAAATAAGAAATTACTTAAACATATATCTTTTAGTAAATAAATTATTACATGGGGTTATATAAGTAATATCTTGGACTATATATATTCATTGTAATTCTATAATTATTTCCTTAATCATGATATTTTTTATAATTTTTAGAGATCATATAAATAAAATTAGTTATGACACAATAATGATGCAATGTCTACCTCTTTAATGAATGATTTAAATAAATAATATTATAAAGATTAAAAAAATATCTAAAAAATGTCCAAATAATATTGTATGATTCAACTTATAACATTGGTCATATTATAATATAAATTAATTTGTTTTGGACCTTTATAAACCGAAAATCATTATATAAAAAAATAATATTTTCAAACATTACTAAAGAGCCCCTCCTCCCCCTTATAAAAATTCCCCAACTATAACCCATTCATCACACCTCTCAAGCCCCTTGTCTAATCCAAATTCTGCCCAATTAAGCTCAATACATCCCAATAATCCCCTTAAAAGCCTTCCCCTTGGCAGAAGGAAATTCAATTAAACCTTTCGGTTCAAACCAAAGGGAGATACCTGATTTATAGGTAACATCTTCTCTTAAGTTATTTTGTTTTATTTTACATAACCAACCTAATAAACACTTTTTATTCCATTATCTTATAAAAAACAATATATTCAATATACTAGGTTGTTTTTATGATAACTATTCAAACTACAGTAACACAAACCTCTATTTAATGGGTAAATAACATATTGTTTCTATGGACGGCGAACTACTGCCTCTAGAAAATATGATTATTCAATATTCTCCTACCACCACCTATGGTGGCCATTAAGATGGCACTATATTTATATCAGATATACATTATATTTATATAGTATATATTCTTATGTATTTTCCATTTCTAGAATACCATTATGGTTTCCATAGTTTTTAAATATAATTATTTTATTTAAGGAAGTGCGGACTACCGCCCCCTCAAAGTGATATGACTCGTTCATAACATAATTGGAACATATAAATGATATATTAACTGAAATTAAATATATGATATTATACAGGAATTATAATATACCTATTTTTCATTATGTTTTCATTCCATTAAATACGAAATACAAATGAAAGTAGCCTTAATGTGTATGTACGGTGTACCGTCCCCATGAATGGTGCATTTAATTTCATACCTCCAAATGTTATGTACTATTATAAATACATATATATACTCAATATATATGATATATATGAAATCTAAATCTTGAATATCTGTCTAGGGATAATGTAATTTTGACAACATGAACAACTAGTAATTATAAGAAGTTTATTTTTGACCCATGTACCAAATATCAAAAAAGGACGTTATTAACATAAATGATTACATAATGATTATAACATTGTAATAAGTTATATCAAAAGAATAATGAATTTGAAAAACTTCATTAAGAAAGTATAAATTATCTTTAGTTTATTATTTTGTAAATTAAAAAATGATCATGTTAAGTCAGACAAGATGTAAAGGATTTTGTCTCAATCTCCTTTAATTGAGGCATAATTTGTTTTATACATTACATTATATTATACGGTGTATAAAAAAATTTTACTTCTCATTTCATTTCAAAAAGAATATTTTTATACTAGGTGTTTTACTAAACAAAAAAATGATTGTTTCTTTCGTATGTAAGCGGTGACAATGAGTTTTCTACCACCGCGAATATTATTTGATATTTGGCTTACATAACAAACCGTAATGTTTTTAAAAGGAAAATAAATACCATATACGCTTTTACATTTCTGGGTATTGAAAATGGATTTTGATAATTGATTTTTTATGTTAATATATTTAAATGATATATTATTATTGAAATGTGGAAATGTAATCTTTCCATTATATTTGTATTGTGTGTTATGATTATTTTAAGTGTCATGGGAATTGTAATGTATACTAGTGGTTTCGTGATACATCTTGGGTGGGTGAGGCCGAGATAGCTTACTAATGCATTGGTTAATGTGACGGAGGTAAACATGAATGTTTCTCCTAAGAGATTTAGGGAATATACTAGGATGGGTATTCTAAATGGAACACCCTACAAAACTGTGATAGCAAAAATGTAAGTATGATATGGATTCCCCAAGTTACCTTTATGATTTTTTTATACGTGTTATTCATAAATTGTATAATTTCACGAGGAATGTTAGAGAGATTGTGTTATGTATGTATTGATTATCTAATTTTTCCATTATTTGTTTTATAAACCTTACTGAGCTTTTTATTCTCATCCCATGTTTTTGAAATGTTTTTCACATGACATAATAATGAATAGAGCCTAGGCTGGGATCAAGGGAAATTCATGTTGTCAAAAACATGGAACTAGACATCACACTTTGTTCAAGAGGTTTTATTTTATGAAAAAATGGAAACTCTGTAGAATTGTCTACATTGTAATTTTTTATATGTAATGTATTATTTATGGAATAATTATCTAAAACACTAAAACTGACAATATCATCAATGTGAATTATTCATTTCATTCAAGATTATGTAATGCTTTATATCCGGGTCCTTATAGTTGGTAACAGATGGAGGTTTAGACAACTTTAGGATTTGGGATATTGTTAATTTAATATCCATAATTTTTTTGAGTTTATGTTATGATTGAAATGATATATCATTCACAGATTACCATGTTTCTTCGCCTAAGATATTTCTGTGTTCAGATTGGTTTTCCGTAGAGGAAACAGAGAAGCTATAATGGGGTGGCTTCAAGAGGAAAATGACCTTCCAAATCAGCAACCTAAGAATGTTGGCATCAGAACTGAATAGTTTTTTGCAGTGATGGAATAGTTGGATCAGGCTATAAATGGTGGTGGTATCCACGCATGAGATCTTCCATATCGACCATAGAAGAACATTTCTGTAGTGGAGCATTTCGGGAGGCAGCATACATCATCATTTAGAGGATCTTCAGACACTGTGTTTACTAAAGGGTGGATTATAGCACTAGAGAAGATTTTTGATGTCATGGGAAGGTCATAACAACAAAATGTTAGTCTTTTCTATTTACCATTTTGATGGTGAAGTTGATCAGTGGGGTTCGATGGTGTAAAATATTACGGATAGTGAGTAGATTGATGAAATTTATTGGGATGAATTCAAAGGTATGTTTTTGATAAATATATTCCTAAATTGTTTTATCTTAGGATGGAAAAAAAATTCTATGAAATGAGGTAGGTGGATGACTTAGTCACTACTTATAAAAAAAATCACTCGACTGGAAAGGTATGCTACACATTTTATACGAGATCTTATTAGTAAAATTAATCGTTTTTAATCATTATTAATGTTAATCTATCAAAGGGATTTATCTTTTGGAGAAGTCAAAAGTTATGAAAAACTTGTTCAATGTGTGGAGAAGGTGGAAATGGAGTTTGCTGATGATCAAGTGTTCTTCGACAAACAAAAGAATAAGAGTTTTATGTGGAAGATGAAAGGGAAGAACTCTTCAATGAAGTTTGATGGTAGGAAACATAAGTTTACAGTTTCTAAATATTATGGTAAAAGTAATTTTGGGGAATGTCTTTTGAATTCTGGTAAGTGCTTCTGATGTTTTAAAATGGGACACATGGATCTTAAGTTCACTATAAAAGATCAGGGTAATTGTAAGACAAAATCTGATTTATAGTCAGTAAAATGTTCTATGTGCAATGAAATGGGTCATTATGAAAATGAGTGTCCAAAAAAGAACTCAAATGAGGGAAAGTCGCCAGACAACAAGCATAAAGGGGTGGTGGAATCCTGTGCAACTACATCAGCTAATGATGGGCCATCAAATGAAGTAGAATTAGGTACACTGTTTGTTTGTTCCATTTATGCCAAAGTTTTGTTTGATTCAAGGTCTACACATTCGTTCATTTCTGAGAAGTTTTCAAGTAAATTGGGAATTCCATTAAAATATATGAATCATGTCCTTTTAATAAAAACACCTTGAGGAAATGATGAGACAAAAAGAAATTATATGATCCTTCATGTCCTTGTTTGCAGAATGAATATACCTGCAAACCTTATTGTTTTGCATCTAGTAGAGTTTGATGTTATTTTGGGAATATATTGGCTTTCTGTTTATCATTCTATAATTGAATGCATAGATTAATAGTTTTCTTTTCTGAAATATTTTCAGTTTTTCTACAAAAATAAACCCTTACTATTGATAACATATCAAGAAGCTGAGAAACTAGTAAAATATTGAAATTAATGTTACCTTTAGAATATTGTTAAAAATATAGGAAATGTTAATATTAATGATGTTCCAATGCTAAATGAGTATCTTGATGTTTTTTTGATGAGTTTTCTATAATTATACATGATTAGGAAGTTGAATTTCTTATTGACTTAGTTCCTGATGCTAATCCAATTTTAAAACCCCTTAATGAATGGCTGAAATGGAACTTTTAGAGTTAAGAAGAAATTACATGAGTTATTAGATAAATGTTTTATTCGACATTGCACATCACCATATGGTTCTTCTGTATTTTTTTTAAAATGAAAGAAGGTTCAATGTGACTTTTCATTGATTATAGATACTGGTATAACATCACTGTTAAGAACAATTATCCTTTTCTTCATATCGATGATTTGTTTGATCAGCTCTAGGGAGATCACTATTTATCGAAGATTGATTTTAGGACTGGTTACAATTAGTTGAAAGTAAAGGAATTTGACATTCTAATGACCATGTTTCGTACCAGATATGGCCATTATGAATTTATAGTCATGAATTTTCCACTAACATATGTACTTAATGTAATCATGGATCTTATGAGTAGAATATTCTGTCAGTTCTTGGATATGTTTGTGGTTGTGTTCATTGATGATAATTTGGTTTATTCTAAAAGTAAATATTAGAATTAAAGACTTTTTAAGGGTTTTTATTCCATCTATAAAATTAACGAAACAATATGGGAAATTCAGAAAGACTGAGTTTTTGGTTAAACAAATTTCCTTCCTTGGTCATATTGTTTCAAAATATGTCATAACTATTGATCCTCCTAAATCAAAATTTGTTGAATAATGGACACATCCCACAAATATAATTGAGATTTGTATTTTACTTAGTTTGGAAGGTTATTACCATATTTTTTTGAAACTTTTCATGGTTATCGGTCCCAATGATTATGTTAACTTGAAAATGTATGATGTTAATTTTTAAAAAATAATGTGATGAATGTTTTCATGAATTGATAATTATATTGGTGAATTCTCCAGTTTTGGAACTGCCTTCCAGAAATGGTGTGTTTTTTTATCTAAAGTGATGCTTCGTTGAAAGAAATTGGTTGTGTCCTAATGTAAAATGATCATGTAATTGATTATGTTTCAAGTAAGATGAAATGTCAATTTCTAAATTACCCTAAACATGATTTCTAATTTGCTTTTGTTGTGATTTTTCTTTAAATAATTGGTGGCATCATCTGTATGGATTAAAAGGTGAAATATATACTGAACACAAAATTATGAAGTATATATTAACTCAATAATAATTTAACTTCAGACAGAGGATATGGCTAGAATTAATCATGGATTATGATTGCTCAATTCATTACCATCCAGGAAATGCAAATAAAGTGGATGATTCTTTGAGTCAAAAATGTAATGCTACATTAATCATGTTACGTTTGGAACAAGATCTATTGGTTTTTTATTTGATGAAATTTGGAATAGAATTTGTTGGTTTAGGAAATTTGTCTATTTTGTTTTAGTTTTTTTTTTAAATCATCTATATCAGACAGAATTAAGAAGCACAAAAGTATGGTAGGGAGTTGCATAAAAATGTAGAGTTGGTTCAGAATGGTATGTGGCCTGATTTTAACATCTATAATGATTGTGTTTTGAGGTTTCAAAAGATATTATGTGTGCCTTTTGATTCACAGATAAAGAATTAGTTTTTATGTGATGCTCTTAATTCTCCATTATTAGTTCATCATGACAGTACTAAGATGTAGAACTATCTTCGGGAGTATTACTGGTGGGATGGAATGAAAATAGATATTGCTTATTTTACTATGAATTGTTGTACTTTTCAATAGGTTAAAGCATAGTGGCAGTTACCGAAAGGCATTCTTCAATATATATCGGTGCCATAGAGGAAATGGGAAAATATATCCATGGACTTGTTTGTGGAATTACCAAAGACATCTCTAGGTAATAATGAAATATGGGTTATTGTTGATCGATTGACTAAATATTCAAATTTCCATATTGTTTGAGATAATTTTTCTCTAGAGAAACTTTGTTGGTTATATGCTAAAGATATAGTTAGGTTGCATGGTGTTACACTATCTATTGTATCAAATCATTTTCCCAGGTATACTTCTAACTTTACTAAGGCCATCAAAAGTCATAGGGTACTGAATAAACTTTTAGTACACCTTTTCTTCCACAATTAGATGGTCAGTATAAATGAACAATTCATACATTGGAGGATATGTTGTGTGCTTGCTCGATGGATTACCAGGGATGTTAGGACTAACATAGTTCTTTCGTAAATTTTTTTTATAATAAATGTCTTCATTACAATATAAAAATGGATCCATTTGATGCATTATATGGGAAGTGGTGTCAAACTCTAGCTTTTCGGGATGAAGGATTTGAAAGGATGTATATGGGACCATAATTTGTAGAATAGATGGAAGACGAAGTTCAGATGATTCAGAAGCACACGAGAACATCTTATAGCAGACATAAAAGTTATGTATATAACCAGATATTAAGGATCTTTATTTTTAGGCAGGTGATCATGTCTTTCACAAAGGTCATCTGTGGAACAGTGTGATGCATTTTGGTAAGAAGGGAATGTTGAGTCTGAGGATCATTGGACCTTATGCAATCCTGTAGAATGTTGGATTAGTTGCGTTCATAGTTTCTTTACCTCCATGTTTATCCCAGGAACACAATTTTTTTCATGTTTCAATATTGAAAATGTATATTCCAGATTCATCTCATGTTTTGAGCTCATAGGTAGTTCAGTTGGAATAGAATCTCTCTTATGAGGACCAATCAATCTAGATTATCGACCGAAGAGAGCAACTATTGTGGAATAAGGTAATTCATAGGTAATGGTTTTGTGGAAAACCCACATTTTTTAAGATGCAACATGGGAATCATAAAATGCTATGAGGGATAAATACCCCCACTTATTTGATATGTGAATAGAATTGCGGGGACGCAATTCCATAAAATGGGGGAAGGATATAACATCCTAGGTAAATAAATAATATTACATTTTCATATTTATTAATATTTGTGAATTAAATATTAATTTTACTTTAAATGGGATTCTATGTTTGATGGCATACACGATACACAACAACAGGTTTCATTGAAATCATATTTTGCATAGAACATTGGGTCATACTGAAAAATAATTATATAATTTTTTTTAAATAGTAGTTAACACCTAGTTTTTGTGTTGGCAGAAATGGAAATAACTAACTATAATATTAATATACATGTTAGATAATTTTTTTCACTATTATCCAATAAATTTAAGAGGCTTAAAATTAGAAATAATCTGATTTTATGCATAAATAGTCTAATATTCATAAAAAGGTCAATTTACCGCCTTTTGATAGAGAACCCTCATTAAATTTAGTTTTGGTCATGTTTATATGATCTATTTGATAAAGTAAATTTTTTCTTTAGAATCGGGACATCAAAATTTACATTGGGTAAATTTTGGTATTTTCTGATAGAGTTCATTTTTAATGAATAGTGAAAAATAATTTGTTTTAATTCAAATCTAGATTTTAATATAATTTATTTATAAGGATAAATAATATTTTTTGGTTTTAAAATGTAATTATATCATGTTTTTACCATTTAATACAATGTTTGTCAATAGAAGTAATTTCAGTTTAAATCTGGACATAAACAAGTGTTAATCTTTTTATAGTTATTATTTCTTAAAAACATGTTTTTTATTTTGACAGTGAGAAGTAATTTTAAATTAATATCTACCACTTATGCATTTGGAATTCTGAAAATTGGATTATATATTTTGAATCAGGAGGTCTAAATATTTTAAATAGGTAACTTTTATTTTTAGACGTTATGAAAATTTTCTTCAGCAAATATTTTATTTACCATGGTTAAACGGTAAATCGGGTAAATAAGTGGAAAAAAATTATATTATATTAATATCAAATTACCTTAACATGTGTAATAATAATTTTGGATGATACATTATTTGCTATGGGCATCCTTGGGTTGATTTTGGGACCGCATTGTGCCACTTGGGAGTGATAATGACACTTTATATTAATTAATTTTAGGTAAAGACAAAAATGACTTAACATATATATTTTAGTAAATTAATTCTTAAATGGAGATATATATGTTACCAATTTATATATATATATTCTTTGGAAAGATAAAATTATTTACTACCTCATGATTTTTTTTATAATTCTTAATCATCAAATAAATAAAATAATGTATGACACAATAATAATGTGGTGTTTACCTCATTAATGAAATATTTAAATAAATAAGATTATAAAGATTAAAAAAATAACCAAAACCTGTCCAACACTTATTGGATGATTTTATTTCGAACATGAGTCATCTTATCTTCGACATTAAATATATTTTTTACCTTTATAAACCAAAAATCAATATATAATAAAATAATATTTAGAAACATTCGTTAAAAGACCATCCTCCACCTTATAAAAATCTCTCACTTCTAACACATTCCTCACTTTTCTCAAGCCCCATGGATCATCCAAACTATACCCAATTAATCTCCCTAAATTCATATCCTCTTTCTAGAATCCTTCATTTAGGCAGAAGGCAATTCAATTAAACCTTTTTTGTTCAAACCAAAAGGAGATACCCGATTTAAAGGTAATGTATTCTCTTAAGTTCATTGGTTTTATTTTACTTCTCGAACCCCCTAAACTCTTTTTATTCCTATTTTTTATAACAAAAATGGCATATCCATTATACTAGGTTTTTTTTAAGATATGTTTTTGAACTACACTTACACACTCCTCTATCTAATGGATAATGAACATACTATTTCGGTGGACGACGAACTACTGCCTCGCAAAATAATGATTGTTCAATCTTCACCTACCACCTCTTAATGTGGAAATTAAGATGGAAATGTATATATATGTGATTTATATTATATTTATATTCGTTATATGATTCTATATTCTTGATTAATAGAATACCATTATGGTTTTTATAGTGGGTCAATATAATAATTTTATTTGAGAAAGTTCGGACTACGGGCCCTTCAATGTGATATGACTCGTTCATGCCATACATGGAATGTATAAAACTTATATTTACTGAAATTATATATATTATATTATACTATAATTATAATATAACTAGTTTTCAGAATGCCTTTATTCCATTAAATTTAAAATAGAAATGAAAGTAGTGTTCATGCTTATGTTTGGCTTACCATTCCCATGAATGGTGCATTTCATTTCTTACCTCCAAATGAAATGTTCACTTATAAATACAAATATATACTATAAATATATGATATATATGACATCTAAATCATCAATATTGTTATAGAGATAATGGAGTTCTGAAAACATGAACAACTTATAATTATAAGATCATTTTTTACTCAAGTACCAAATATAGAAAAAATGACTATTATTAACATAAATGATTATATAATTTTAATTTCAGGGTAACAAGTGATATAAAAGAAATAATAAACTTGAAAAAGTTTCTTACGAATGTATAAATTAACATTAGTTTATTATTCAGGAAATTAAAGAAAGATCGAGTCATGTCGGACACGAGGTAAAGGGCTTCGTCTCAATCACCTTTCATTGAAGAAAATTTTTTTATAAATGACATTTTTTATACGGTTTATAAAAACATTTGGCATTACATTTCATTTCAAATGGAATATTTTTCTATGTGGAATTTTTATAAACAAAAAAAGTAATTTTTCTTATTAATATATGTGGTAACAACGACCTTTTCGGCCGCCATGATTAATATTTTATCTTTAGCTTCCTTTACAAGACATAATGTTTTTGAAAGGAAAATAAATACCATATACTCTATTATGTATTATGGTATTGGAAATGGTTTTAGTTATGGATTTGTTGTGTCAATATATTTAAATTGTATATTTTGATTTAAATGTGGAAATTTTATCTTTCCTTATTATTTGTTTTATGTGTTATGAATATGATATGGTTTATGGGCATTGTTACATCTATGGGTGGTTATATGATAAACCTAGGGCAGATGAGCCCGAGACAGCTCTTCAATGAAATGGGTAACGTGACCAAGGTAAATGTAAGTGTTTCTCCTATGTGATTTTGGGAATATACTATGATGGGTATTCCAAATGTAACACCCAACAAACTTGTTATAGCAATAATGTAAGAATTATAGGGCTTCCACAAGTTACCTTTATGATTTGGGATTTCTAAGTGTTATTCATCAATCTTATGATTTCATGTGGTATGTTAAAGAGCTTGTGTTATGTATGTATTAATGATATAATGTTTTATTTATTTTTTTTGTAACCCTTACTGAGCATTTTATGTTTATCCCATGTTTTTGAAAAAAAAAATCATAGGATTTAAAGATGAATAGCGTCATGGATGAGATTAAGGGAAGGTCATGCTTTCTAAAACATGGAACTATACAGGAAATTTTTTTTCAAGAGTTTTTATTTTTTGAAAAATATGGAAACTAAGTAAAATTGTATAATTTGTAATTCTTGAGATGTAGTGTAATAGTTATAGCCTAAATCTCTATAACTCTAAATCAAAAAAGGATCCTCAATGTGAATTATTCATTTAATTGTAGATTATGTAATGTTTTAATCCTGATTCCTTATATTATGTTTTGACCTTTTCAATCTAGGAATGCATTGGACTTAGTAAGTGAAGGGTGGACCCCATTATAGCTCCTTGATGTGTCAGAATTTCTCATTTGATAAACCAATGTCTTTTCCCAATGCCTTACAAAATTCTTATTTGTAGTATTGTAATGATGACTTGGAAATGTGGTTATGATGTCCGACATTAGGCATTATATCATTATGATATTAGCTATTGATATTACATGTGATTACTCAACTTGTAGAATATCCAAGTGAATAAGTAAATAGAATTATTTCATTTATCTTTTCCATATTACAATGAATTTTAATTTTAAAATACTTTTGTTTTAATCTTATACATTTTCTTCAGCGTTTATTCTTATTTATGAATGTTTCGACTATATTGTTATCCTTACTGAGCATTTGAGCTCACCCCTTTCATATGTTTTATTTTTCCCAGGATGTAAAGAAGTATATTATGATTGAGCTATAGGGATAAGATATGGGATAGGAGTGTGTTCAAAGGAGACAATATGAAGTTTTTTAATCCATAATGTAATTTAAACATATGTGTGAATCTAGTACTTCCAAGGATACTAAACTAAATGGTTATTCGAGACATGATACCTTCTAATCATTCTAATGTTATGTAATAATTAACCGACTCTAGGTAACTAGGGTCATAGAGTTACATCAATTTATTCAAAAAATGGTTATAGATACCTAAAAATAATGAATTAAACAATTTTGACTGAAATTCTGAAAAAATCCCTTGAAAACCAAAATGTTGAAAATCTACTCAAAATGAAATAGATGTGTGGAATTATTTATTCAAATATACATTAAATGTATTTAAAATGATATTTATAAACCCGCATGATATTCAGTTACTGTTTCACTGTAGTATGAATTCATTCTATTATTTTCACTTCACCAAAAATTATTTATATGAATCAATAGTTGTGGTGAGGCTAACTCTGAAAACGTGTACTGAAACATATCCTCAGCTTGGTCATGATAGGGATTCACTATTTTGGTTTGAATAATCTTTTTCATACCATTTTTATATTTTAGATAGAATTATTATTAATAAAAATATGAATAACTTTTCAATATGTTAATAATTGAAAAATATTCATTTGAATTACTAGATTATGGGTCACAAGAAGCAAAATTTCTTTGTTATGAAACATTCTAGTGTATCTTATGATAATATAAATACATATAGGATAATTATATTAATCATCATATTTTTATTATGTTACCCTTGTATAAATAAATTAATTCTTATATATCATCTACGTCAATTTTCTACAACACTAATTTAATCTTATGTACATTTAAAATGCTTGTTTAATAATATATATGAACCATTTTACTCTTACAAAACATCAATATACTTTTATAAAAAATATATTTTTCAAATATATTCATTGAAAACATGTTTTTTCTCTTACACAACCTAGTTTTCATAGGTTTACGCATAAATAGTAAAGGTAATATGGAGTTATTCTAAAAATTCTTTTAAAAATTCATGTGTTAATACTACAAGTAGACTATGTTTATATTACGTAGTATGTATAACCCTAATTATAAAAAATATACTCCTATAAAACACCAAACTTCATCTCCTAAGATAAAAAACCATTTCCAAACATCTTTAACAACATTAAATCATTATGAAACACCTTAAACAATCAGAAAAAAACAGCCCTATAGAAAAATCATCAACAATTTATCTATAGAATATTCTAACATTTTCATCATAAGTAAATACTCCTTCATAAATCATTTACATCCAATTCACATTTTCTAAAATATTTTTCTTTCAATACATTATTTATTTTTAAATATTCAATAAAACTAAAACATAAATACTTCAATAAATGATCAGTTCACTCAAACTCTAAAAATCACTATGGGAAATGTAACCTATCCGAACTCTTTGAAACCATTAGGATAAGTCCTGAAACCATTGGGATAGTGAATCCCAACAGTTTCAATAACTGTAGGTATGTGGGCCATTGGGGTAGCCCTATAACGATGGTTCACATTGAACTGTTGGTATAGGGGTTTCAGAATTCTATTTTCCCACGGTTAATTGTGAACTGTAGGGATAAATTTATGCCTACAGTTTCAAACGGTTGGAAGATCTCAATTCCAATAGTTTAAACTATTGGTATATATTTCTACCATTGGTTCCTGTGGGTGATGGAATTATGTTGTTCTAACAGTTCAGTTGGAACCGTTGGAATAGTGTTTTACAGTCGATTTTCAACCATTAGTACAAATATGAACCAAGAATTATAAGAGGTATACCAATAGGTATGAAACCATTGGAATAGACCCATATCTCCCTCAGTTTCACACACACAAACTGCTATCAAACACACTACAATAAATAAACTGAAATCACACTACAACCTACAACCTGTAACCTGTAAAAATAGAACACACAATATCAAAATAGAAAACTGTAATAAAAAATAAAGAACACAAACACACACTACAATCATACATATAACACACTGCAAACACACACAAAACTCACAGAAATAACCTACAATCTCTAATAAATCAAACACAGAAACTCACTCCAAACACACAAAAACTCACTAAAACCTTCCATAAAACGAAAAAACAACAATCACCAGATGAGTGTGAAATTAATAGGATGTAGGTAATAAACATTAATCCCAATGAGTATGGAATTCTTAGGATACTGGGATTGAGCCTTCATATATATTGAATTCCTAACGTAACCCCCGTGGATTTGATGTTGTGAAAACATATGTGGGAATTCCCAAGATGTCTTGGAATCGACTCTATGGACATTGAAACTCTATTTCCCTAGGAGCATAAGAATTGGCTTATACTAGATGATGTTTGACTTCCTAGGAAATCTAGGAATATACCATTATGCATGATAGTATTTGATTTCCTAGGAAGCATGTGGAATTGGTTGTTGTCGTGTTGAAATTAGATTTACTAGGGCAATTCCATAGAACATATTGCTTGAACATACTACATTGATATTGAAATTCAACAAGAGGATGGGAATTTGTTTTAAATTATTCACTAACTAGAACGGTTTCACGACATTCTTAGAGACTTCAGCACTAGACGAGGTAGGTGCATTCTATTGAACATTACAAACGGATGATGTCTAGAAGCATTATTTATTAAATATTAACATTACATAAAGAATGAAAAATTATAGAATTTATTATCCCTGTGTTACAAGATGGGTTATTGATGCTAATATGAAGTGAATCTGGAAGCTGATAGATGAAAGAAGGTGCACATTTGAATGATATGTTGATGTGAAGAAGGAGTGCAGATACATTTTTAATAGGCGATTCCTAGACAAATGTTATTTTTTTATCCAAAAGATAATGAAAAGATCAATATTTGTAGAAGAATCAATGGAAGATAAATGAGACAGACTTGAAAAAGTTCATAAAACATTACTAAAAGATAAAATATCTTTTTAACGTAGAATGAATTTTCATAGTTGTACATAAGATTAACATTTTCTTACGTAATAGCTAAGAATATAATATGTATGTGATACAGTCAATGTGATACATTAGGATTATCTATTTGAAATAATTTGAGTTTTATTGAATTATATTCTAGAAGTTACATAAGATGAATCTATATAGAGGATTTAATGTAACAATCATCATGACTATTTGAAAATAATTGATGATTGATACTGAGTATGGAACATGGATATTTTCTATGATTGATGGATAAGTATTTGAATTTTTTGAGACTAAAACAAAAACCAAATACCTGAGGGGTAATGAATTTTGAATATGAATCTATAAATTTTATCAATAAAACCTAAGGATCCTCTTAGTGCATCACATATTGGAATGAAATTCGAAAATATGAGGTAGAAATTAAAGAGGTTGATGTGGAAGACTGGAAGTTAGAAATGCCTCTTACATTAGATGATGTAAATATGATAGTATGTTGAATGGAGTGCTAAAATCTACCGAATTGCTAGAAATACCAAATTCATTAGTCATATCGATAACCCCATTATTTACAAGAAGGCAATGTATAAGTAATCTACCACAAATATAATGTCAATTCTTAACTTGAGAAAATGACTTATTGAAATTTCATGAAAAGGATCTCGTTGGGTGATTATTAACATCACAAATGAATTACCATTAATCTAATGACAATAATGTTAAATGAAGACTTATATATGCATTTATTCTAACAAAAAAATAATATTTTTCAAATAAAACAGTATCTAGTAAAATTTAGATAATGTAAAAATATGCATTTGAGATTAAACAACAAGAAAATCATCAAACCTAGATCATGTATAACTAGATTATATGGATCTGTTTTTTAATTAGAAGGAATTGATTGCTATAAAATTGTTTGTATAAAAGATAATACTCATACTATACATCCCATCATTTGATTGGATTGCATTGTTATCAAGGCTGTTAGTCCAAATATTTTTAAGAAAATGAACTACATCTCAAACAACATCAGTAGATATCCCATATACAAGGAAATCATAATATACATTCTTGATCACAGATGAGGGGAAAGAAGTCAGTCTACTAGCTAAATTCCATATCTAGATGATAACGCAACACAAATTATAAAAAATTCTGATGAATGCATTGAAGATTTCACAATACAAGAATCATAATGAATCTGTAATAAAATTTGATGAAGCTTTCTTAGATTAAATTCCAAAATATTATAAAAACTAGTTATCTATGTGGGGGTATATTTCCCAGGTTTTCTATCTAGAAAATTTTATCATAGTCCTCAAAGAGAAAGTTTTATAGACAGAAAAGAATTTATTTAAAAAGGAATATAAGAAATTTAAATTACATCCAATAGAACCCAACAAGTGCCAGGGATACATAGCCTGTGTGGAATATCTCCCACCAGTCACTCCTCTCTGGCCTGAAATAATCCTTAGAACTAACCACCTAAAACATTAATAAAAAAAGATATATTTTCTAAAAAAATAAACATGCATTTGATTCAATTACGCAACAACACAAACTTGGTAAGTGTAGTGTTCATCGATGCTACATATATTGTAAACGCAAACCATGTAATTATCATTATTCTTTTTTGATGGAAATATACTATGAGAAAATAGAACAATTCAGGAGTTCTGCATCGTATGGATACCCATTACAATTAAAGCATTATAAGGCAAGAAACACCTACTAATAAATTATATATGTTGGCTTTCATAAACGGTAAATTGGAAATTTAACACAAAAGGCCCAAAACAAATCTACAATGAATATTTCCAGAATTTTCCTTCATTTTATAAATAATAATAGGAAATAAAGAAAACAATTATTGGTTAGTATATGGCCTGATTACACTGATGAATTGAGGGGAGAGAGGAATACCACAAGCGATCATAGGATAGTAGTGTGGTGATCTATTTTGTAATTTATAAAGAATAAAATCATTTTTTGAAAGGGAATGGGATCTGAATTATTTACTCAATGTATGGATCATTTAGTCGAAGATAATGAGGAAGGAAATTGGTACCATTGATTATGATATGAAGAGAGGAAGAAGGTTTTATTTTCATGTTTTAATTAGGTTATATTATAAGTTATATGATTCTATATAGTCTAATATTTAGAAAAGTAGAAATAAGAAGAATGTGAAACACAAATTTTTTTTTCTATGAAGACATGTGTGTATTTTTGGTCATACCAATGAGGAATAGGGTGTTACATTCATGATTTTGTTTATATAATAGGGGATAAATAATATTCAAGAAATACACAGAAGGTGATAAGGGAGAATAAGGTATCCATTTCATTCATACTAATGAAATTTTAGGTGACTATAGTGTAATGAATGTTCATCGGTACTCCATTCATGTTTTAGTATATAGTTGTATTAATATAGGGTCATGTCTTAGTAGGTTTTTCCCACTCACACTAAGTATTAGAAATTATTATTGCGTAGTGATCCATGTAAATCATTGTACTCTTTGTGTGTGTGTGTATTTAGATGTGTTTTATGTATAACAAAAGGTGATGAGGGAGAATGAGAGGTTGATTTTATGTATCAATAATAGAATAAATAAGAAAGGAGACATAAAATATTAAATTTTAAAAAAAATCATTAACAATGATTATCCTCACCTATTAGTGTCGCATACATCCATAAGTTATTCATTTAAATATTAGGGATAATAAGTTCTACTAAAGGTACTATAGCTTCTAGAGGATGAAGATGGAAGATTATTACATCTAAAATGAAATAGGTATTTCATAAATAGGTATTAAGATGGATAATATAGGGAAATAATAATTGTAATGGCTATATCATAGCGTACATAGAATTGTGAAAGTTATATTGGTGAGGAATGCTCCTTTCAACATTCGAGAGAAGAAAAAAACTCAAGCACTAATTAAAACCCTGATAGAAATGTATAAAACAACAAAAAATTTAAAAAGGTTCTTATATTGTATAGGTTTTTGGGAATGAATTGTTCGAATGATGATGGGGATGCATGGTAGTGAGGCATCGAGACGAAGGCAGATGCGACGATATTGAGGTGAAGAAGGGGTTGTGAAGGAAGATGAGACAGGGGATGAAGGGAAGAGGGATGGGGAGGAGGCAAGGGTGGGGATAATATGGGGTCATGGGGAAGAGTCAGGGTGGGGAAGGAATCAGTGAGTGGGAATAGTGGGGAGGGAGAATAGAAATAAAGGAAATCCAGACACATGGGTGAGAAATAATGTGGATGTGCAATATCCTGACAACATGAAAGTCATAGAACATGTAACTACAATATAGGAATGACTAATAAAAAACTAATTGGGAATTGAAAAATAAAAATCTGGAAATAGTGAACAAAGAGAAACATTCAAACCTCAATGTGTATAACAATTTGAAATGTATCAGGTCGGGAGAATGCAATGGTGTAAAATGTACCTGACATAATTTGTAGCAACAAAAATATACCATTTATCTATAGAAACCCAATGTAGAATGGAAAAATTAAAATCCTGAAATAGGGAACAAAGAGAAACATTCAAACCAAAAGATGTTTAAAAATTCGAAATGTATGTTGTCGGGATAGTGAAATGGTGTAGAATGTACATGAAATTATTTGAAGCAGCAAAAATATACCATTTAACTATAAAAAATTATCAAAAAAACAATGAATTAATATATGTATTTTATAATATATAACCATAACCAACTTATGAAAAGGTCAATTATATATGGATCAGTTTAAAAAATTAACTGGAGATTAGAAATTGAAAAAAGAAACAAGGGATGTTTGCTCTGTTTTAGAAAAAACACTTATACATCAATTCTAGAAAGAAAACAAATAAAAAGTGACCAATAAACACTATTTTAATAAGAAATCTGATTTTTTTTGGATTTGTTTGACAACTCTTATTAATGATAAATAATATGAAAAAAATAACCTCTTATTTTTTTTCCCTGAAAAACTCTTCTCGGTTAAATTCTAGAAGGAAACCATGTAAATATGTTTCATAAAAGCATATTTTTAATAAGAAATATAGAAACACTTATCACAATTATTATACAACACATACATAAATGATAAGAGCAATAATCAATTTTCAAAAACTACTATAAAATGTATCCTTATACAAAAGCAAGTTATATGTAGTAGAAACAGTTTCCAGTTTCCAGTAACTGGTGTCAAAAATAGCCCGACACTTTCATAAGTGATGAGTATTATTTCCAAACACATCACTAATGTTAACACCATGGGCATTTTAACACCATAGAAAAATCAATACTTTGGTTAGGTTTACCTGAATTAATGGGACAATAATGATTGAAACAGATAATTGATGTAGTGGAGGCACAACCATGTCTAAAAAGTGGGAGAAATGGCCTTCGAAGCCTCAAAATCAAATTTCTAATAGATGATATCAAGCAGATCAAGAAGAGAAATGAAAAAAAGTGAACAACAAACACCTATCAATTCATCTTCGGAAACCAGTGTATGTCGTAGCACATAATTCTAATAATAATCCCATTATAAGGAAGTCAGTCCACTTCACAACAATTTCTATTACCTTAGGAATGTGTTGTTGATCTATACATGATCATAGGGGATTCATATATTTCAAGTACATAGGATCAACTATTTGCATTATTGTTTTGACAAGTTAACCTATTAAAGTTAAATCAAATTCCAATCCCATGGAATCACACATCGCAATCTCAATATCTTACACAAACCAACATCCTTCAATAAAGTATTCCCCATATACGTTCATATCCCCCCCCCTCACAAAAACATTATCTTACAAAAACTATGGTTTTCCCCCTTATCCCCTTGTCATTTAATGGCCCACTTGCACAAAAAAATCATAATAAGTCAAAATTAAAATTTCATCAAGAAATTGGGAAACAACTCTTAGTTTCTTTATTTCCAAAGTATTTCAAACCTTATCTATACACCCATCATTTTCCTAAGCCTCCACATGAACCCCACTCGAAAAAAATTCTCATATGTACAAAATTTCAATTTAAGGCATTAAAGACATTTATACATTTCTCCAAAAAATAAATAATCACTGGAAACACATTCCATGCTCCAAAAAATTACAAATATTCCCTATACTAATTAAACACTAGAGAAAGGTACAACCTCCCACCCCAGTTATGTGTGTGAGGACTAATTTGGAAAATATAAATGACCTTCATAGACAAATTGAACCTTCACATATAATATATAGATGAAAACACTTCAATATTGGGGGAAAACAACCAAAGCCTCATGATATCATTCCAAATATAGAAGTAGAAAAATATGAAGACATTCATAGATGAGAATGTCTTACCTTTTTATCAAAGAAACACACAAGAGAGGCAGAGAAGAGGTGATATTACTATATTGGACGGTGATATACTCCAAATATTCTGAAATATTCATGGAATAACTAGATTCAAATCATGGAAAAAGGGGATAAAAAAACAATCTACCAACAATCCAAAACTAAAGTTAGGAATAAAATAAAAATGGAAGAAAATTAGAAGAAGAAAACTGTTTGTTTGATGGTGATTTTCATTGGGGTGATGATCTATGGGAACCGTGTCATTCTAGTTGTTAGTCAACGTTGATCTTCATTCGACATGAGAATTTGGGTGATGATCAAAAACTCAACTCGACCAAAAATGTGTGAAATAACACATCAAAACATTTATTTACTAGAATGAATATGATCATGTTGTGAATTTATGAAAAATTGTGATCTGCGTTCGGAATGAAAATCTGTATTCCAATATTTGGCTGACTTTGATTTATAGAAAAGCAACTTTGTGATTCTATGTCACATACCTAAAATCGGTATTACTAAAATACTGTGGAAATCTAGCGACAGTGGATGATGTGTTTGCAATCCAGTATTCGGTCTTGTCACATTCCAGTAGTCGGTCGAGGCATCTTGCATGAAATTAATATACTACAAATCAATTAGAGAAGTTTTTGTGCTCTACATAGAATAGTCACCATCAACTACATGAACATATTTATGCGAGCATACAACAAATGAATTATCTTGCCACTAACATTAAATAAAAATCTCGTTCATTAAATTCTAAAATAAAATAAATATGATATGAAAAAGAGAAGTATTTTCTAAATCTGATTACAAACTTCATTCAATTACTAGAATCTATGAAAACTATAGATCACACAGAAGAAATGGTTAACACAAATAGAGAATTAATACTATGTGAGATATATGGCGAATGGAATCCCCAAATCAATAGTGGACACATAAGAAAACGAATACCATATGAGGCTGGGATAAGGACTCCCAGAGGAGACGAAGGCCAGGATGAGGTGGAGGTCGGGAGAAGGTGGAGATATATGGTAGGAGGAGGCCAAAAAGAGGCAGAGAAGGAGGCGGCCGCGGAGGCAGAGGCGGAGGTGGGGGCTAGAGGCGGAGGTGGGGACCGTAGGTGGGGGAAATAAAGAGGTGGAGGCTGATGTAGGGGCCGGAGGCAGATGCAGCCGTAGACGTAGAGGGGAAGGCAAGAAGGTGGAGGGAGGGAGGCAGGGGTAGAAGGTAGAGGCATGGGGGAGGTCGAGGTCAGGGTGGGGAGGGGAGGGGACGACAGAGAGCCGATGTCGAGGGAGACGAGGGTTCGAAATGAAATTAGGGAGGGGGAGCCAATAGAAGATTCTACTCAGGGTTACTGTAGACATGGTTTTATCAAAACCGTCAGTATAGGTAACAAAATATCATTTATACTCATAGTTTTGATAAAAGGTAGGCATAGATCTGTGGGTTAAAACCCATTTTCTACTAGTGAATCATTCTTAAATAACATTAATTCAATAATTTCTGTTTTTTTCATAATATTAAAAATAAATTTGTGCCTACCTCATATTAAATTGATCATTATATCATCCCTCAATTGATAAATTCAAAATCAAAAATACCCATTAGGTATGATAATCAATAGGATGGTCAATTTAATCTAATATCCCCAGGAACTCAAAAACTCATCAACTAGCATCTCTATTTTTTCATAGTGACACAATATTAAATAAAACTATAATCCCTAGGATACCTCATCAACAACTTCATCCCTTTCCAAATGTGAATAAATCTGTAATAACATATCCAATGGAATAATCGCATATCATTATTTACCATTAATTAAAAAAAATTATTATGATAATCACTACGTGAGTGTATATAAAATTCTATATTCCAATATTAAATTTAATCATTACCAAGACAACACATAATATAAAATTATAGGGAAAATTCATTTTCATCCAACAATATCCAACAAATCAACATTCACATCATTACATATTGAAAATGAATATAACATAGACATCAACCAATGGGACCAAAAATTACATCAAATTCTAGGTCACCAGGATCCCGGAGTTAGAAGATATGTGAAACCCTAACGTACCACCAATGATCCTTCCCACGATCGACTCTTCCAAACATCGTTAATATTAACTAAAATATCTCCTAACAATAAAAATTCCCTATAGTTGAAAAAAAATTCTATCACATTACGAATACTGATAATGTAGAAAGGTAGAATAAAAATAAATATGTTTTTAACCACTCTTTCATAACCATCCCAAAAAAACCACAATGACTTTTGATTCCTTATTCCTACTCAGGTATGTTATGAAATTATTATTTTCTACAAATTTAGAGTCACAATCCATCAATATTAATGAGCATTTTCGAATGTTCAATAAATTAAAATTTAATTTATAACATATAGGTATTCAAGGTAAAAATTCCTACATAACAACAATTCAAATCATTTCCAATTAGACCACTATTATTTATTCACTTATGTGATAATATTCCAACTTCAACCGGTAACCTTTTTGAGTATAAATTTTATTAATCTCACCAAAAAAATTTCAATGTCATCAGTCCTCTAAAAAGTTTAATGAATTCATTTGACCCATTCCATAATCCCTTATTAGGGTTCATGAACATATATTGTTGGGGGGTATCAATTTGGATATCTCAAAAATGAAGGAAGATATAGGTTCCCCTAAATGTACTCTATAACATATAACAGGAATTAGCAATTAAGGTCACTCTAGGACCAATATATGTGTGATTATCCTAAAAAGTATAAAATTTATAGTATCCCAAACATACACAAAATCATGGGGCACCAAATTCAGTATAAATTTAATTTAATTTATTAATCAAATTTAATAATCCATCCATGAATTAATCAAGGAAGACACCATAATGGTCATTCAAAAACCCCTTCCCTCTTTTATTTAATCCCATTTTAATGAAATTAGTATCTACAATGAGTTTTAGGAATACTATTTTAAAAAAATTATTCTAATCATAAATGTGGAAAGTATAGATAGAAATAATTATTAAAATGATTTACTAATAAGATGAATTAGTTTGAGATTTATATTAACATAATATTCAATAATATAAATTTATGAATGTTGTATTAATTTCTTATTGAAGCTTTATGTAAAATAAATTTATAATAAATTTTAAAACTAAATTATAAAAAATTTACAAACACAGAAAATAAAACTTTACTATAGGATATTACTTTTAATGACCAATTATAATACATGAAACCCAAAGAGAAAGGTGAAAATTAAAGTATAACCCAAAATTGAACTCAAATTGTTACAATTATATCATGATTCCAACAAAATTATGTTTTCTATATATATATATATATATATATATATATTAATTCGGAATACATAGTGATCCTATCTCCATGATAGAAAACACTGTTTTTTTATATGAGATATAATATCATTTTATAATAAAATTGTATTGATTCAAGGGGTCTAACATGAATAACCAAAATAGAGTATGTGTGCTTCCCAATTTATATAGGGTTTGTAAAAATGAGGGTATATTGGATAATGTGGGAATTTATTTTACATATTTCATAATTAGTATACTTAAATATTGGAACTACTAAATAAATAAAATGTCCCATCCGTATGATAGAAAATAAAAAAATATGAAACATGTATTTTTTATGGATTCCAATCATAAATGTACAACAATATAAATAATAATATATATTTATATGGTCTAAAAACCAAGAGAATATATTTAAAAACAATATTATTGATATAACCATAACATTACTCATGCACATACATGATCCAAAAGGGAAAAATTCGTCACAACACACGAGTAATTGTAATTCCTTAAATTTAACATCAAAAGGTAAATTAAAATCAATCAAACCTATCTCAAAATTTAATATGTATTACCTCCTTAAAATTTTACAATGAATATCCCACCAAAATTTCCTAGGATCACACATGTATTATTGAATTATATTTATTCATAATAAGAATAACATGTCATATGTCCATTCCAATGTGTCACAAGTATTTTATGTGTACAACATACCCACTAGGCCATCAACTATGTACCAATACATATCTATAAAAAATACCAATAATATAAAAAAAATTATAGATACCAAAATAAATAATTATTATTCTATAACTTAATAACTAAAAATAAACAAATTAATATATATTTTCTACTTGTTTCACAATCATAGACAACCTGTAATTGAAGATAAGTGTACCTGCTTCGATCTATTAATGGAATCAATTTTTGTGAAATATATAATATGTTCACCAATGAAGAAATCACATGTTCACTAAGGTAAAAGATATATTTTCACCTATCTAATACTAAAATAATAAATCATGTTCTTGAGGAACATATATTGAGAAAAATGAATAAATTTATTGTATACAAGCATGAAAATCAATATGGGGGAAGTTGAATAATGTATTGGGTGTCCTATGAGCCCTTGTAAAATTTAATATTTCCACTCTTAATAGAATGAGTTACCTATATGTAATTTATTATAATATATGTAACCTTACATCTTTGTATAATATCATTATTTCACATAGATTTATATATTCAAGAGAAACATTTTTGAT
The DNA here is from genome assembly GCA_963277665.1 of Viscum album. Lineage (NCBI taxonomy): Eukaryota > Viridiplantae > Streptophyta > Magnoliopsida > Santalales > Viscaceae > Viscum > Viscum album. Next base: position 1,256,386,992 of record OY728141.1, read on the forward strand.
CTTGATAATTTGTGATATTCAATAGAAACTGAATAAAACAACTAAAATAAAATAAAAACCTATTGTCATGGAGCATAATAAAGAATAAATTATATCATGTCAATAATAACCTATATTAAAATAATGTAGTTGAAATAATTATTTAGAAAAATAATCTTTTGAATATAAAAACGTCATGGTCACTTCTCACTCGACCGTATACCACTACCGACCCTACACAATTATGATATGTGAGAGGGTAGGGGTGATGTACTGATTAGATTTCATAAACTTAATCTGAAATTTATAGCACAGAAATTTTCCACCTCTAACAATAAGGTTTTATTAATTCTAGATATTGAGAATTGATGGATTAAGATTTATTCACTAAGGATAAATATAAATCATGAATTATAATAGTTGAATTTTATACATAATAACATATCACATGCTCATGTAAGAACATAATTAAATAAAGGAAAAATAATTTTATGAATTCTTAAAACCAAAATAATATATACTAAATATTTTAACAACGCATAAATAAGTAGTTTTAAAATAGTGAAGATAAGGTTATTGTGCCTTATATTCACCAAACAATGTTCACTAGAGTAGACTGACAGTGAATCTAGGAATAATCAAATGATGGTACAACATTTAGGTGATGAAAATAATGGATTTAACTTCAATGGAGACCTATAGGTATAAATTTCCTATAAATTATGAATATATGAAAAAATGGATTTGAATTTAATGCACATTATATATATTCACCAATGTGAAGAAACCACAATGATTCTCGTTGGGTGTCATGCGAGGGGAAATAAATTAAATAATGATCCAATTCATTCCTCCTTTAATTCCATCGAGTGACTATTATTTGGGTTCATAGACTCTAATATTTTATTTTTACCATTTGGTATCCATTTCAATGAAACTATACACATAGTGCATATTCTACACCAATACATAGTTCTTCTCCTCTCTTCACTATTTCACATTAGTTTCAAACCCCAATAATCTTTTTTCACTGTAGTTTAATTTTAAAAACATAATACTAATATATATACAAAATAAATATGATCATGGTAACTATAAAACCAAAATCATCATGAATAATGATATATATTTTATTATACACATGAAATATATACATATATCTATGTTTCAAAATGATATGCAAGATAGATGCTGAGCATCACATTCTTTGATTAATATTAAGTTTTTCACAATGGTTATAATGAAATCATTTATAATGTGATCCATCGTAATTAAATGGTTAAAAATACAAATATTAATGTTATTTATTAGGGGTTTCCCCATTGAGAACAGAAATGGAAATAAATTAATGAAATCCCTAAATGAAATATTAATAATCCAATCCTTAGACATATAATCATAAAATGGGTATCATATACATCAAACCATACAAGTTAAATGGGGGATTAAATAAAATCCTACCGTAAATTATATTATTCTTTTTGAGCTCTATAGTCTATATTAATTGAACATAACCATGATTAATAATATTATATTTTATCCTTTATTCCATAAAACATTATTATGATAAAAATCCTACTTCATTTATAAACATTACACATAAAATCACTTATGACCTTATACTAGTTTTTTCACCTCTTCTCTCTTTTAAATGTTTAGAATATAAGTCTTGATGAGAATCTTATACTATATGGAACCTTTATGGGTACTTATGCTGACCCTTTTCCTTTTATGATGTCCAATTCCTCATTTATTTTCCTCACACATCATATGATAATCATATAAGAACATGATTATAACTTTTGAACCGGTGGTCGGAATCAAAATCTGAGGGCACTGATGAAACAACAGCGCCGATAATTGCTTAAGATGACCTTTTCTGGAGTTGCGTTTGCTCGGGAGGTGTTGTAAAATAAATAGGTTAACTGAAGAGTGAAATAAAATTTGGCTACAATTTTATTTCTATTCTATGTAATTATAACCTATTTTCGGAAGTTAGGGTGGGACCCACTATATCCTAACTCCACTTGGAAGGATATTAGTGAGGTGAGACCCAAAAGAGCCCCACCCCTTCAATTCCCCTAAAACCCCTCTTAAATTTTGGAAAACCACCTTAAAATTTGTAACTCTTCCATATTAATGAATGCTAATTAAACACCTAATTAATTTGACAACACATGTTTAGTTAATTAGGTAAATTCATGTTTAGAATTTTGATAAATGTTGGCATGAGTAATAAAATAAGGCAAAAGGCTTATTTTATTATTGTTGTATCGTTGTGTGGAGTTTTTTGAGAGATTTCTCTAAGTTTGAAGAACATGAAGAATGTCAAGGCTTCGACAAAGAACACCATCTACGCAAGGAGAGATCGACGAGTCGTCTCTTCTTCTCTCCGGAGTCGGTGTGTGAGGACGTTCCCTTCTTTGACGTGCCTTCCTTCATTCTTCTTCCCGCATCAATGAAAGGGAAACACCATTTCTTCCTTAGATGAACTCTGTCATCATATACAGAGCCTTCCCCCGCGACGATGTCTTCCGCGATGCAAGCTTCCACAAATTCTTCTTCGAGGTAGGGGTTGATTTTACGTTAGTGGTTATTTCTAGCGTTCATCGTTAAAAATCTGCTTGTTATCGTTATAACGGGAGGATGTCGTACCGCACAAATATGGACGACCCTCCTCCCCCTTGTTGTTGTTGAACTTCTATGTGGCTTGGAACAGAGGCGACGCAGTGTCATCACACCACGTGGAAACGAAGGAACCACGGCTGATGCGGGACGCGGTGAAGGAGTGTGGTGCCGTCAAGCCGCACCATTGAGACCGAAAGGGGCCGCAGCTGGATTCGGGTTTTGGTGGAGGGGTGCGGCACCAACGCGCCACGCAGGAGCTTCATAGAGGGCCACGGCCGGGATGGCCTGCGGTGGAGGGGCGCGGCTCCATCGCGCCGCGCCGGTCAGACAAGGGCCACTGCCTAAGGCCGCGGCGGTGCAGAGGGCGGTGACCGGAACCACAGGCCGCTGGTGCTACAGGAGGTAGGACAATCAGGTCCCGCGCGGCACAACCGGCCAGCTCTTACGACCGGTCGGATCCCGGCAAACTGAGGGTTTGAACCCCCGACCAGCGCTTCAAGGGAGGACCCCCGCGGGTTCGTCGTTCGGTTCAAAGGGGGTGGCTGCCTCCCCCCCTTCCGCGTCCGCTCAGCGCGCGGGCGCCCATGCCGGACCGGCCGCACTAGGCCAGACCGCCCGCGCCGGGCCGGACTGCCCGCGCCAGAACGGGCCGCCCGCACCGGGTCGGGTCGTGCCTAACCCTGCTGGACCCGGTTCGGGCAGACCCAGGGTTTATTGGGTCGGGTCGGACAGGGCCCATACCCCCATTTTTCGGACAAATCCGTTCAAACGCCCATAACATGGGCTACGAACCTCATATAGACGAACCGTTAGATTCATAGAGATCCTTGGATCGAGAAGGTCATTTTGGTATACTACACTAAAGGTTTCGGAGAACTTTGGGTATGGCCGGGTTGGATCGAACATGAATCCAGCTGAGCCCTCAGTACAGAAACACTTGTAACATGAGCTCCGAATGTCAGGTTGACGTGTCGTCCACTTTGTTGGATTTCTCTTAGTGAGACAGTTCTTTTGGCTTACTCTGCTTGAGGTTTGGATGCAGTTGGAGTACGGTCGGGTTGGTTTTGACTTAAAAACCAACCGGGCCTTGGGACAAAAAAGCCAATAACTCTCAGACCTGGCGTCCGAATGACGCGACGTCTATCACCTTGAGTTTCTTTTGATGAGAAAGAACATTGGGATACATTAACTCCAGACTTCGTGTCAGTTGATGTATCGAACCCCCCTTGGCTCGTGGAACGGACCCTCCCAGAATCGATCATGTTGTGTGTGGGAACCCTAGAGCTGGTTACGACTGCGACGACGGTGATGATTGTACTGGGATCCTCCGTGGGTTCGGTAGCGACGCCGACCGTACTGAAATCCTCCGTGGGATCGACGACAATGACTACTATTCTTGTATCTTATGTGGGTCTGGCAGTACGTGACTACTGTTCTTGTATCCTACATGGGTCCGATAGTATTTGACTCTATACTTGTATCCTATGTCGGTCCAGCAGAGTAGCTGGTCTTGTATCCTTTGTGGGTCCTACAGCATAGCTGGTCTTTTATCCTGTGTGGGTCCGACAGCATAGATGAATCAGTGGATACATCTGATCATCTCTATCATCCTGTGAAGAAGTATACCTGTGTGAGCTGAGTCTTGACTTTCAATCATTATCTTCAATTTGATTGACTTGCTTTCCTATGTGGATTGGGTTGTGCTTTCCTGTGTGGATTGGGTTGTACTATCCTGTGTGGACTCGATCAAACTTGGGTTCAGATGTTGGATCCAAACTGGAATTGATGACCTAGGTATATGTATGGTCATATACCTAAGTAGAGTTGGTTATTACTTCGTGATTTTATCTTCCCTTTGTGGATTATCCTTTGTGGATTTTGAGAGAACTTCTGGGGTCTCGGGGTCCCTACTGAGTAGCGTATACTCACCCCTGCATGGGATATGCCCGCACTACGTTGTGTTGGATGCAGACAACAGATAGCGCTGATCGAGGTGGGAGCTCGTGGATTGGGATGGTACCTGGATATGGATCACTGGACAAGACGTACACAGAGTGGATGGCTGGAGCCGAGGAGCAGAGAAGTCTATCTGTACCCACCCTTCAGGTGGGATTTCCAGATGACGTCTCGGAGTTGCTGCTTTACTTTTCTGCTGTTGTACTTTCTTTTTAGTTGTACATTACTTTCAGTTGGGTTTGTATTTGTCCCATTTACATCCAACACTTACTTTTGAATTCAGTTTACTTATTGTTGCTTCATCATGTGTACTTTGTGGTGTTTGTTTACTTTATAAAGGCAATGCCTTCCCTTTTTATTGGGATTTACGCCTTTGGTGCTAGTCGCCATCCCCTGGCCTATGGATGGCGGGCTTGGGGTAGTCACGGTACGGGCCCTGAGGATTGGTCGTGACAAATTGGTATCATAGGAGTTCAGTTCTACCGCAGAACCCAGGACTCTGATCTTCCTTCTAAGTGAAGAAATAATGTTAAGGGTATTGAGTGTGGTTATCTATCCAGGGAGTCCATTGTCGGTGCAGCGGCTGACGTGTCCATACACCAGGACTCTGACTTCTGATTTCTGACTCAGTACATGAAAACATTGATTGCATGTGTGTTTCAAAAGTTTTATTCGTGATTACTTTGTGTCAGCTCATCCAGTATAATGTATTGACTGTGTCGCACCTGTTTCTTTTCAGGATGGCCCCACGATGGCAGCCAGCTAGGGTTCTGAGCTTTGTGCGAGACGAAAGCCTTCCGAGCGACGAGGCCTCAGTGCAGGGCCCTATTACAGCGGAGGCATAAGCGGTACCTCTACCCGTCGATCCACCGACGCCACCAGCCCCAGCCGCTAAGAGTGCATGTCTCCTTAGTGCACTGTATGAGTTTCAATGTCAGAGACTGCCTAGGTTCCATGGGGAGATGGACCCTCAGGCAGCGGAGGATTGGCTGGAGGCTGTTGTATGAGTTTTCAGGTTAATAGGGACACCAACAGAACTCATGGTGACCCTTCCAGCGAGTCTCCTGCACACGGCAGTAGGTAGATGGTGGAGCCTGATGCTAAAGGTGCATGACGAGGCATCTCTCATTTGTTCAGACTTCGAGGGCCTCTTTCGATTGAAGTTTGTCCTAGCCACCCTCCGTGCGTTGCGCATTCAAGAGATACTACAGCTGCGGCAGGGCAGCATGACGGCAACCCAGTACTCGCTGAGATTTACTGATCTCTCGTCATATTCCACGGACATGGTACGGGACCCATTCTTCCAGGCCCAGACCTATGATCAGGGACTGCGGCATGAGATCAGAGCGTCGGTGATCTCCATCAGCATTCTGACGCATGCAAGAGTACTGGAGAGATCCCTTCTCGTAGAAATCAATCTTGTTGAGCCTACACCAGCAGCGAGACCTATCACAGGGTGGCATGTAGGTGGGTCTTCTATAGCTGGTTGTCGACGGATGACTCAGGGGTACAAGAGGACCAGACCATTAGGCAGACGACCTCAGGACACTAGCTTAGAGGTGCGGGGCACACGACGTAGATCCAGTCTTACGAGGAGAAGACAGTGCTATACATGCAGCAGGCAGGGCCACATGGCTCGTGACTGCCCGACCTGTCGTGCAGAGGAGCATCAGACGATTGAGGGACCACCTAGGAAGAGGCAGAAGTTTGATCGTGGCGGTCCACATAGAGCAGGAGGATGAGGCAAAGGAGTTGGCCGAGCAGTAGGTGGTGGGCGACGCATTGAGTCTCTACCACCTCCACCACCAAGAGGTCCACCCCGACCACAGGGAGCTGGCGGGAAGAGGAAGGCTCGGCTTCAGGTAGCGGAGGCCTATGACCACGGAGCACTAGAGATTATTCGAGGTACTATCTGTGTCTACTCCACCATTTTTGCATTTCTTATAGACACAGGAGTGAGTCATTCTTTCATTCTCGCTGCCCTTGATCAGAGCTCGAAGATTCCGACGGAGCCGTTGGATCGATCCTTATGGCTAGAGACTCCTATAGGAGTAGAATCGACGATTACTCACTGGTTCCGGCAGTGTGAGATTACTCTAGGAGGAAAGAGCTTTGGCTGGGATCTTCTTGTAGCGGCGTCGAGGCCTTACGATCTCATCTTGGGCATGGATTAGTTATCTACGGTCCATGCTCAGATCGACTGTATTAGGCGCAAGGTGCGGTGTGTCTGCACCGATGGGAGTAGGTTCACCTTCACCGGCGAGAAGGGAGTCTTTGCAGCGTAGGATGGACTCACGCAGAGGAGAGTAAAGCCGATCACTCATCAGTTGGCTAGCCTCATCCTAGGAGAAGTTGACGTGCGGAGTCCGAGTTTTCCTATAGTGGTGGATCAGTATGCGGACATTTTTCCTAACTACGTTCCAGGAATACCTCCTCACAGAGAGGTAGACTTCTATCTTGACCTATACCCTGGGACATCCCCGATATCCACTCCAGCATATCGGATGTCTCTTGCTGAGCTTTGAGAGCTACGGGTACAATTGGAGGACTTACAGGGCAAGGGATTCATTCGACCTAGTGTTTCACCTTGGGCTTCCCTGATATTGTTCGCCAAGAAGGAGGACGTGTGAATGTGACTATGTGTCGATTATTGATGCATGAACCATGTGACTGTGAGGAACAATTATCCGCTATCAAGGATTGAAAACCTCTTCGATCAGCTCAAGGGAGCACGATAGTTCTCGAAGATAGACCGCAGGTCAGGCTATCATCAGCTCAGAGTTCGAGATGAGGATGTGCAGAAGATGGCCTTCAGATGTAGGTATGGCCAATATGAGTTCTTGGTTATGCCTTTCAGTGTAACCAATGCTCTACCAGTGTTCATGAGCATCATGAACTAGATATTCCAGACTTATCTCGATCGATTTTTTGTAGTCTTCATCGACGACATATTGATATATTCGATTACTAAGGAGGAGCATGGATACCACTTGCGAGTCGTACTGGACGCACTCTGAGAGCACCACCTTTATGGTAAGATCTTGAAGTGTCAGTTCTGGATACGTGAGGTCCACTTCTTGGGACACGTCATCTCTGAGGTAGGAGTTGCGGTGGATCTTGCGAAGATCGTGGTAGTTCTAGATTTGGAGCCACCCATGAGCGTGACAGAGGTGCGGAGTTTCTTAGGTCTGGCTGGGTAATATCGGAGATTTGTACCAGACTTCACCATAGTTTTAGCACCACTTTCAGCATTGACGAAGAAGGGGAAACCATTCGTGTGGTCAGATAGATGTCAGTAGAGCTTCCAGGGGCTGAGGTATAGATTGACTAGCTCACCCATCTTGAGGCTACAAGAGGAGGGAGTAGGGTACGTAGTCTACTGCGATGCATCTGGGAACGGACTCGGGTGTGTCCTGATGCAGGAGCGGGCAGTGATCCCCTATGAATCATGACAGGTGAGGAATCACAAGAAGAACTATGCTACCCATGACCTGGAGTTAGCAGCATTGGTCTTCGCTCTAAATATGTGGTGGCACTATTTGATGGGTGAGCGCTTTATAGTCTATTCTGACCACCAGAGTCTCAGGTACATCTTCTTGCAGAAGGACCTGAACCTGAGACAACGGCGATGACTCGAGTTCCTCTAGGAATATGACTTTGAGATAGTCTATACTCCTGGAAAAGGAAACGTAGTAGTTGATGCTCTTAGTAGGATTATGGGAATTCAACTACTTGGAGAGGCGACATAGCAGCTAGTCGCTTTGCATATATCCTTCATGGATAGAGATGGGGCAGCCTTCCTTCAGTCGCTCACAGTCACACCTCCACTTCTTCAGTGGGTCCGAGAGGCATAACATGGGAACGTTGACTGTGGGACGCGACGTGCACATATTTCCACAGGACAGGCACCTGATGGATTCTCTGTTAGGAGGAGAGCACGTCGTCCTTTTTAGAGGACGTAACATGGTACCAGCTACTTTAAAGGAGGAGGTGCTGAGATATTTTCACACTTCCCCATTGGTGGTACATCTGGGGGTAGCGAAGATGTACCAGGATCGCAGATGATAGCACTGGTGGTCAGGGATGAAGAAGGATGTGACAAATATCTTCTCTCGATGCCTCACCTTCCATCAAGTGAATGCGGAGAACTAGGTACCAGCAGGCTTGGAACATCCCTTGGAGGTCCCAGAGTGGAAGTGGGACGAGATATCTATGGATTTCTTCACTGGAATTCCATGTACTTCTAGAGTTCATGACTCCATTTTGGTGATTGTCGACCAACTCACCAAGTCGGCCCACTTTTTTCCCATCAGAGAGCAGGGCTCAGTGGAGAGCATGGGATGCCTCTACATTCAGAAGATGGTATGGCTTCATGGTTTTCCATCATCCATCGTCTCCGATCAATATGCTCACTTTACTTCTCAGCCTTGGAAGGGGTTAGAGGAGGCATTCGGGACACAACTATGTCTGAGCACCACCTTTCACCCTCAGATGAATGGTCAGATGGAGAGGACAATTCGGACTCTCGAGGACATGCTCAGTGCATGTGCCCTCGACTTTGGTCGCAGTAGGGAGGATCACCTACCCTTGGTGGAGTTTGTGTAGAACAACATCTACCACTCCACCATCATGATGACACCATATGAGGCATTGTAAGGCTGACCTTGTAGATCATCTATGTGCTAGACAGACCCTCAGGAGTCAGCACTTGTGGGACCAGAGATGGTCCAGGCCACAACAGAGAACGTCCAGGTCATTCGGGAGCGGATGAGGACAGCTCAGAGCCGACATAAGTCTTATACTGACAGGAGGCGGAGACCACTAGAGTTTGAGGATGGAGACCACGTTTTCTTACGGGTCTCACCTCGACATGGGTTATGAATATTTGGCTGGGGAGGAAAGTTATCTCTGCGCTTCATCGGACCATTCCAGGTTCTCAGCAGGATAGGCGAGGTGGCTTATCGCCTGGCTCTACCACCTCAGTAGCACCGGGTGCACGACGTTTTCCACGTGTCTCACCTGAGGAGATACGTGCACGACGCGACGCATATTATCGACCATGGGGAGCTAGAAATTGATGACAGGGTGACTTTTTTGGAGGTCCCGGTGGAGATCGAGGATCAACGGGAGTGGGTCCTATGTGGGTGGTCGATTCCTCTAGTGCGCTTCAGGTGGCAGCACGGTAACCTCCAAGAGAACACTTGGGAGTGAGAGGCTCAGATGCATACTCAGTACCCTCATTTGTTCCCCTAGTTTGTGATGTATCTTTACAGGGACATAAATCCCTGAGGTGGAAGTAATGTAAAGACCCATAAATATAATGAAATTTTTTTTCCTAATTTCTTTGTGATTTTACGAGTACACAGTTTCTAAAGGTACCTGATTTAGAGGCCCAGTGTGCCCGAAATCAATTTTTTAAGTTTAGCTCGGGTACGTTCAGTGAACGAATGAGTGAGTTTTTCTAACATTTGAACTGGTGCTTGGAATGGAAATCTGAGGGCACTGATGAAACAACTGTGCCGATAATATCTTATGTTGACATTTTCTGGTGTTTCTTTTACTCAGGAGGAGTTGTTAAATAAATGGGTTAACTGAAGAGTAAAATAAACTTTGGCTACAATTTTATTTCTATTATAAGTAATTATAACCTATGTGTAGAATTTGGGGTGGGAACCACTACATCCTAACTCCACTTGGAAGTATATTAGTGAGGTGGGGCCCACAAGATCCCCACCCCTTCAATTCCCCTAAACCCCCTCTTAAATTTTGTCAACCCCCCTTAAAAATTGTAAGTCTTCCACATTAATGCATGCCTATTAAACACCTAATTAATTTGACAACACATGTCTAATTAATTAGGTGAATTCATGTTTTGAATTTAGATAAATGTTGGAATGAGTAATAAAATAAGGCAAAATCCTTATTTTATTATTGTTGAATCGTTGTGTGGAGTTGTTGGAGAGAGTTCTCTAAGATTGAAGAACGCGAAGAACGCCAAGGCTTCGACGAAGAACACCATCTCTGCAAGGAGAGATCGATGAGTCGTCTCTTCTTCTCTCCACAGCCGGTGTGTGACGATGTTCCCTTCTTTGATGAGCCTTCCATCATTCTTCTTCCCGCATCAAAGAAACGGAAACACTGTTTCTTCCTCGGATGAACTCTGTCATCGTATATGGAGCCTTCCCCCATGACGTCGTCTTCCGCGACGCAAGCTTCCGTGAATTCTTATTCGAGGTAGGGTTTGATTTTACATTCGTGGTTATTTCTGGCGTTCATCGTTAAATAGCCACTTGATATAATTAAAATAGGAGGATTTCAGACCGCACAAAAACGGTCGACCCTCCTCCCCCTTGTTGTTGTTGAAATTTTATGTGGCTTGGAATGGAGGCGACGTGGTGCTGTCACACCGCGCGAAAACGAAGGAACCATGGCCGGTGCGGGCCGCGGCCGGAGTCGTGCTGTGGCAGAGTGGCACGGTCTCGTCGCACCATGCTGGAGCATAATAGAGAGCGGTGGTCGGGGTGGTCCGCGATGGAGTGGAGAAGCCCCGTCGCGCCACGCCGGCCGGACAAGGGTCGCGGCCTAAGGCCGCGACAGTGCATAGGGTGGTGGCCAGAACTGTTGGCCACCGTTGTTATTGGGGGAGGGACCAACAAGTCATGTGCGGCACAACCGGCTGGCCGGATCCGTGAAAAACCGGGGGTTCGAACCCCCAGCCAACGCAGTAAGGGCGGACCCTCGTGGGTCCGCCGTTTGGTTCGAAGGTGGTGGCGGCCTCCCCCCTTTCGTGTCCGCTCAGCGCGTGGGTGCCAAGGCCGGACCGGCCACACCGAGCTGGACCCGCCTGAGTCGGGCCGGACCTCCCACGCCGGGCCGGGCCGCCCGCGCTGGGCCGTACCCCCGCGTCGGGCCCGGCCGCACAGGCTGGGCCGGTCCTCACCCAACCGAGCCGGACCCGGACCCGGGTCGGGTCGACTCGGTTCGGGCCAAACCAGAAGGTATTGGGTCGGGTCAGACCGGGCCCAAACCCCATGTTTTCGGATAGATCCGTTCAAACTCCCATAACATGGGCTACGGACCTCCAATCGACTCACCGTTAGTTGCGTAGCTATCCCTGGATCGAGACGGTAGTTATGGTATATTACAAATAAGGTTTCTGAGAAGTTTGTGTATGGCCGAGTTGGTTCGAACGCGAAACCAACCGGGCCCTCGGAGCGGAAACACTTATAACTTGAGCTCCGGACGTCCGTTTGACGTGTCGTCGACTTTTTTGGATTCCTCTTAGTGAGACAGTTCTTTTTTCTTACTCCGCTTGAGGTTTGGATGCAGTTGGAGTATGTTCGGGTTGGTCTTGACATAAAAACCAACCGGGCCCCTGGGACGAAAATGCCAATAACGCTCAGACAGGGAACATTGGAATACATCAACTCCAGACTAAGTTTCATTTTATGTATTGACCCCCCCTTGGCTCGTGGAGTGGACCCTCCCGGAATCAAGCATGCTGTGTGTGGGAACCCTAGAGCTGGTTGCGACTGCGGCAACGATGATGACAGTACTGGGATCCTCAGGGTGTTCATCAACACTGACGACCATACAGAAATCCTCCCTGGGATCAATGGTGATGACTACTATTATTGTATCCTATGTGGGTTCGGCAGTACGTGACTACTGTTCTTGTATCCTACATGGGTCTGACAGTATTTGGCTCTATACTTGTATCCTAAATGGGTCTGGCAGAGTAGCTGGTCTTTTATCCATTGTGTGTCTGAGAACATAGATGAATCAGTGGCTACATCTGATCATCTCTATCATCCTATGAGGAAGTATACCTATGTTAGAAGAGTCTTGACTTTCAATCATTATCTTTGATATGATTGACTTGCTTTCCTATGTGGATTGGGTTGTCCTTTCCTGTGTGGATTGGGTTGTACTATACTGTGTGGACTAGATTGGACTTGGGCTCGGATGTTGGAGACAAACAGGAATTGATAACTTAGGTATATGTATGGGCATATACCTAAGTAGAGTTGGTTGTTACTTCGTGATTGTATCTTTTCTTTTGTGGATTGTCCTTCGTGGATTCTGAGAGACCTTCGGGGGCCTCAGGGTTCGTACTGAGTAGCGTATAATCACCCCTACACGAGCTATGACTGCACTACGTTGTGTTGGATACAGACGATGGACAGCGCTGATCATGATTGGAGCTTGTGGAGATGGATGGTACCTGGAGGTGGATCAGTGGAAGAGATGTACATGGAGCGGACGGCTGGAGCCGAGGAGTAGCGGAGACTATTTGTACCCACCCTTAATGTGGGATTTCCAGTGGACGGCTCGGAGTTGCTGCTTTACTTTTCTGCTGCTGTACATTCTTTTCAGTTGTACTTTACTTTCAGTTGGGTTTGTATTCTGGCACATTTACTTCTAACACTTAATTTTTTATTCATTTTACATAGTGTTTATTTCAGCTTGTGAACTCTATGCTGTTTTTTTACTTTATAAAGGCAATGCCTTCCCTTTTTATCGTGACTTACGCATTTGGTGCTAATCGCCACCCCCTGGCCTATGGAAGGCGAGCTTGGGGTAGTCACGGCACGAGCCCTGAGGACATGTCGTGACAAAAGTAATATAAAAATGATGATTCTGGATATCAAAATTTTATTCAAGGTGAAAATAACTAAAAAAACTATTTTATATATTTGAATATGTTTTTGAAATATTATAAAAAATGTGGAGAGATCAATATACATAGTTATATTATTTATTGTGACAAATGTACTCAAAGGAAGTATATATGGACACCAGTGTATTTGAGTGTATGTGAATGTAGATAAAGTCCAAACATTGTTTCAGTTTGAGAAATTCTAATTTTTTGGGGAAATTTACTTTGTGGGAGGTCATATAACTTTTTTTAAAAGATTCATAGGAGTTAGTTTACATATAATTCCTCATGGAATAGTCTAAAAAGAGTATCCATCAATTGTTAATGAAACCATATATCACCGAATTTCTAATGAAACTATAATAACATTAGTGAAATCCATTAAATGTATGATGGGTTGGGTTTTCATACTGCCCCACATCCCCTACTACTACGATATTTTTCCCCACTAGGGATATAGTGTGTTTCTACAAGGTATAATGTTAATGACCCCATCACTATTTTATGTGGGGTCATTTAATAATTTGTGGAGGGGTTTACCCCTTAGGATTATTCTCTTCAAATAAAATTGAATATAGTGTTAATAAAATCCATATTATCTGATTCCCCTACCTTATTCAACCTATAATATTTGGTTAATGGGATATATTTTTTGTTATGGTTGTATTACCTTTCCCTTTTTACCCTTTTATTTTTCAATACCCATGAAATAAAATATTGGAAGGCTATTTCGATTATGATGAAAATTGTATACACTAGTTTAATTATCAATCAAAAATTTAAATTATACATCCAAAAAAATTAAAAAATATAACAAATAAAAATAAGAGTAGTCAATAAAATCATAAGAGAAAAATTGTGCCACATAAAAATTCAAACCAACGATCATAATAGAAAGTTAAAATCTTTATATAGGAAATCTATGTGAATAACTATAAATTTGAGATTAATAATGTATTGGCCAATGATTATTCTTCCATTAAATATTCCATTTTATATGAGGGCACCTATTTGTAAAGACAATTTTATAGAAACATATTCATTAGTAGGTAAATTATTCTATAACTATTAATTATAAAAATGTTAGCCATAAATAATCATATTCCTCAGATATTAACATTGAAATAATGATTTTTAATGTTCATGGAATAATGAAATGATTCCTTCCTTGATATTTTATTTTTTTTACTTAATCATGAATAAGATCTTATCTATTAAATTATATTTTTCCAATATGTGGGAAAATTAATCATTATCAACTATTGTTATTATCCTTTAATATTGTTAAATGAACAATTAAATCATGAATCATATTTGTAGTTGTGCTTAAATATTTATCAAATTATAGAATATATGATGAATAAATATGAAAAAAATAGATTCAAAATTATATGTACTATTATATGATTATGTATCGGTGATCACTATATTGTTGTCATCATAAAAAGTATTGGTCTCCTCTACTTCTAAACAATCTGTAATGAGACCAAACATTTTTCCAAATTGATTAGGATCCACTATTGTATCTTCCATGTCAAAATAAGAGCCTATTAGTTATTGAGAATAATTATCATCCACTTTAGTGAAATTATTTATATGAGATATAACAATATTAAAATAATCCTATAAATATTTCTATTGGGACTGATGTTCAAACAAATAAATTTAATAATTCCTAGGAACCAAATCCATATAGAGAACTCAAACCCAAATTATCACCAATAAATCACGCCACTAAGTGGAAGGGAACATGAAATGATGTCAAGAAGTATATGAATCCCTAATACCCAAGGTCTTATTGAGAAGGATCACAACATTATTGATATTCATATCTTTAAATGATTGTTCCCTTATATCGATACATTAATATAATTCATTGGAATGATTAACAAAGTTGACTCATCCCTAAAATCAATGAATAATGATGTGTTTCCAATATTCAAACATCCTTGAATAATCGTAGTTATTTAAAGATGAATAATAGTGGGATTTTAGAAGCATTATATGAAAATATATAATGACCAAACATTTTACACATTAAGGTAAATATTGGATGTTTTTTAATTAAATTTATCGAAAAACCGAATGATCCTTTATGAATACATTTTTGAACTATTTTCCAATCATATAATTCAATAAATAATAGATATATCAAGGGCCATTAGAGATTCTAGGTGAATAAATGAATTAAATTAATATCTTCTTAGATATTTACCTAAAGAGAATAAAGAATCATCATTAGATAACTGAATCTTTACGCCCAAAAATTCATCCATGATAATCACAATATAGATATTAATTATAATAGAATAAAATGATATATAAATTTAAAAATTATCTATATATCAACAATGAATATTACATTAATAATTTGTATAAACATTTTATATTATTAAAATAAAATAAAACCAAATGATAAAAAATAATCCAAATCGTGTTATTTCAAAAAGTGATACATTCCAATAAACATATAATTGAATCTATATCCATCAAATGACATGATAATTTTTCCAAAATGGAGAATTGAAGAACTGATTATTGTTTTTTAATATCATTTTCAATGTTTTCCACCAATTTTTATTTTTTATATTATATTTGTTTCCTGATGATTCCCTTATATCAACATAGAATCCCATCACAAAGAAATTTATTTCATGTTTGGAGGTCAGAGTGTATCGAGTGAGGATAAACACATGTTGATTCTCATTGTTTCATTTGAGGTATGAATGAATGATGAATTATTCAGTGTTTCTTGGAGAAATTCAGTGAAATAATCCTTCAATTTTTTCAAATTAATTATAAATTTTATGTGTTGAAGGCTCAGTTTCATAAAGGGGAAATTATAAACAAGATTTATTAGTTTTTTCAAATTGTATCCCGAATTTGTGAGTTTTATATTCTTTTATATAATGAAGTTATTTAATTTAAAGATTCTATTAATTATTTAGGTTTTAGTTATTATGGGATTGGTTCATGTTGGGTCACGTACTATCTATATGAGCTTGGATTTTTAAATTAATACATAATTGAAACATTTTGAATTTGTGAACTGATTAAATAGATTACCTTTCTTATATGTACTTTCCTATTGGTTATTTTATGATCATGTTCTATTATTATTATAACATTAATAATTTTATGATGTGTCTTGATATCATACAATAAGTGGGATTTATTCACATCAGTTTAATATTCCCTGAGTATTATATATCCTTCAAAATAGTCCATCTTTTGGTATATTGGTTTAACTAGTTCAATATCTAATTATATGTGTCATATAATTGTTTGAGTTTTATTTATAATTTTTAATAAATTTAACTAATTTATCCTTTAAAATATTATTTTATGGGATATAGATATTGAAATATAATTTTTATAGATAATATAAACATAAATATGTTTTTTGAAATGAGATTTCAATATAATGTAATGATTTCCAATATAATTTCTCTAAATGTTTGTCCAAGGGCCATTGATTTTTATGCCAACACATGATTCCCTTTAAAATGATTTCTATGAGAGTTATTTGACTACTATTTTTGAAGTCTTGTTAGAAAATATATTTTTATAAATATTTTTGAATGATTGACCATTGTGACTGGTAGCCTATTTTTCAAAGAATTATTTCTCATTTTAGTGCTCTATTCAAATGGTAAATTTATTTTTGTGGTAATAACTATATATAATTATGAATATGCTACAAATAAATAATCCAATGATAGAATGGGTTTTTAGGTTGGGTTCTAGATATATATCAATTCCATTTTATTCCATGAATACCTTTAGACCATTGTTATGGCATCCTAACTTTTTATTACATAACTTTTCAATACATTTTACAAATATAAAATCTTTTACATTTTAGTATATTAGAAATATTGTACATAATACAGGAAATCATGAAAAAATTATTCTATTACACTTTAATTTATACATAATATGTTAATCTGAAGTACCATTACTAAATCTCATTACATGGGGACATACATCAAAGGAAACAATGATCATAAGATCATGTAATGGAATAAAAGAGAAACATTTCACATGTGATCATGATAATTAACAATAATAAATTGAGTTATATCAAAAATTAATGAGAATGTGGCATATCATAATAGTAATAACATGAATCATAACTAATATATGTGGCTAAAAATTTTATGTGAGAAACTCATAAACATATCACCATGGATTTTCCATGAGGTTTCATAAAAATTACTAAGGTTATTCACCAAGGATTCATTAAACGTATCATCTTTAAAGATTAAATACATTACCCAATGCATTGAAACACTATCAGGTATCACCTTTTTTATTCTTTGATTAATGTGATCCAAATCGAACATAATAAAACATTTAATAAACATCCCATGGAGAATATTAGAAATAGGTTTCATATAAAAATCATTTGGTTTTGAAAAGAAGTGGTTAAAAATAAGATATTTATGTCATTATTAACACATGAAAAAGGAATTTGGGTCTCATGTATATTAATTTCAAAATAATAAATATAATTATCAGTTAAAGTTCAATAACCCATGAAAATTAAGATGTTTTTTTATTCAAAAAATCATATAACTGAATTTCTTGAAAAAAATAAATGAACATTGAGAATAAAATCAAGATGAATAATGGGTATGATGCATGGTTTTAGAAAAAATTAAAAAAAAAGTGTAAAAGGTCTCACATTCATAAAATAATAATAATAAATAAAATTAATAGAATAAAATCTAAACAACAACATTGTATTGAAATTATAAATATATACCACCTAAAATGTGGACTTGAAAGGATAAGATAAGTTGATATTTCCCTTACCTTGAAGAGTGTTCCTAAAACCCAAAGATCAAGACCTTGGGGGATTGAGGATACCTTGGGAGGACTCATTAGGAGGTAAAATATTTATATGTTAATGTATTATGAATTTTTAATGAAGTATATTGGATAAATGGGTTTGTATTTATAGAAAAACTGAGTGATTTTTTTATTTCCTTTGAAACCTCAGTAGTTGTATTTGAAAAATGATGTGAATTACAAAGGTATTTTCTAATTGTATAGACCACATGGGACACCTATTATGATATTTTATTCACAATATTCTACCATCATATTATATTACTTATTACATGATTTTGAGGTTATTAAATTTACTGATAACTAAAAAAAATTAATATTTGCTAACAAAAAAATATAGAAAATTATCCTAAATTCACGGTAATCTAATTTGAACCTGATGACTTCAAAAACAATAATCATAATAATTCTATTTTTATGATAAATTTAACTTTTAAATACAAAATTTGTTATTTATCATAATTAATAGTGGATAAAAATGCATAGTAAAATGCATAGTAAAATTTCAAACACTTGAAAAAATATATTTTATCATAAAAATTTAAATAATATTTTTTTATCATAATTTTTCATTAAATTAAATATTATCAATAATACCTTATTTTATTATAATAATTATATATTTTATAAAAAGTACGATTTTTTCCTGAAAAATAATCTTTCCAAAGTAGTCGTTTTTTGATGAAAAATTAAACACATAATAGAAATCATGAAAACATGATTTTATTTATTGAAAGGGATTATGAAATTATTAAATATTTATTTGACAAATAACCTCTTACAACACCAAAAATTAGATTATTGTGAGGTCTTTTATGGTTATAGACTCATGGGGTGGCTCGAACAATATAACCTGAGTGGTAATCTTCACTAACTTGAACATCTCTCATATGTTATTTCATTCGTGCTTAAAAAGTTCATGCTAATTTTGGGGTTGGTAAAGAGAGAATCCTAGTGATGATACCTTCCTCCAAATTTATCAAATTTGATTCGTACGAAATGACTCTACTAGATAAGGTAATCAACTTTTCATTCTCCATTAATCAAACATTATGATTTCTATTTATAATACTCATTATGACGTTAAAATTATTATTTACAATATTTTTTCCAAAGATCATAATGACGAATAGTCATAATTTACCAATTAGTATATAATGGTCAATTCCCAATGGCCACATTTCAATTATACTCAATTAAATTTTAATAGATATAGTTTTGTAGAGTACAAAATTATATAACACACATTTTTAGGATACAAATATCATTAAAAAAATATGGTATGTTACATTCTTCCCCCTCAAAAAATTTTAACCATGAAATATCATCTTGTTCTCTCAATTAATAAATGGTGTGGGTGCTTATCCTCATTGCATAAATTGGTTCTCATGTGGCTTCTTTATATTGCTGGTTCATCCACAACACATTAATGATATCAGAATTTTTGTTGCGTAGAACCTTGTATGTAACACCCTAGGATTTTAAAAGTAAATTTATATGCTTGAAACATTGTTTTAGGTATATTGTTATAATTATCACTACATTTAATTTTCCCACAAATGTATTTTGAATTTTAAAAAACAAATATAACTGTTTTCAATACATAAGTTATTAAAAGTCTGAAAAAACCAACTTAATTTCTGGTGAATAGTAACATACCCACAGGAATAGAAATTTTAACCTTATGAATAGTAACATAACCTTATTAATTTTAGGCCCACCATTAATAGTGTATATATAATATATCAGTAAAAATATTATATCCCAATATCATGGATAAGTAAATAACAGTTTTAAGATTTTTATTTTTCAAATAAAATACTAATTTATTTAGTAACTAATTTTCATATATTTAGAAAATTATTTTGGTAAAATGGAGTTCTTTTCTGTATTATAAACATAGACATTTTTTGGGGGTGTTTTTTTGGTAATTTTCAGAAATACGTGAATTTTTTATAAATAGTAAAATACAATAAATTAAGATAACAAATAAATACTTGTTTTACTGCATCTTAAGTGATGCACAGCTGATATAAGACAAATTTTTTCGAACACACATAAACTTTATACTATTTTGGGTCACATTAATGAATATTATTCACAGTGTTGATCAAAAATATTAAACTAATGATTTAAATAATGTAAAACATCTCATATCCTCCACTATAATTACCACCCACTACCACTCTCCTCCCACACCTTTCAAGTCGTGAGCCTTACCAATATTCTGAAAATTACTCCACTCATGTCCCTTCCCCAATTCCTAGACCTTATGGTCTCAAAAGAGGCCAAAACCAAGGGCATTAAGAAGGATCTCATGGAGAATATATGAAGAGGTAAACATCTTATTTGGTTTTCTTTATTTTCATTTATTTTCTTTTACATTCTTCTTCTTTACTCGCCTCCCCTTATCAAAGAAGCATGGAAGATTTAGTATCCTAAATATTCATTATATAATAATGTTTATGGATGATTCATCACTATAATTCTTCTCATCTACCCACATTCAAGAAATTAAAACACTGTCTGTGATGTGTCGATTTACAGATATCGTGGACAATGTGATTTCAATTTATTTTACTTCCTTCAAGACAAGTTATGAAAATATTTTAATGGTTGAAAAAAATTATAATTTATTAATTATATCTTATTTGAATTTTTTTAGTCATTTTATACACATGTTATTAATTTATAAAACAAAATTATTTCATTATGATTAAAGAATCGCCAAAATGAACTAATCAATTTTCAATAAATTTTAAATATATGAATAATCCTCACTTCAGAATTCGAAATAATAAACATTAATATTTAATGTTTAGGAAATATGTAAATATAATTCCTTTCCAATTTTAGATTTTCACTTACAATTGAAAAGAATATCCATCATTAACCAATCATGGTAACCATGTTATGAATGCACTCGAAAACAATGGAATCAACAAAATATTATTATTGAATAGGTAGAGTGATGTTTTAGAATAACCATTAATGGTGTTATAAACATGTATATTTTTATTTAAAATATTAATAACAATATTTTATCTTACATATAGTAGGGTTAAAAATGATTTAGGGAATTCAACCTTGAGGTAAGTGATTCGCTATTTCACAATTTATTCACCAATTTCCTCTATGTTATGATCTTTAATTTTTAAATCATAATTAGTTATTTTGTCCTAAATCCTCTCCCATAATTACATTATGATATATCATTAATGACATACCCCATTTCTATCTCATTAATCCCTCCCATGTACACCTGATACCAGTTCGAAATTTCGTAAATGAATTCTTAACATAATTTCCAATCTTTGGGTTAACCTTCTCCTTTATCCATTATGTGGTATTCATATTATTGGTGTGATAAATACATGTTAATATTATGTGTATTTACAATGTATTAAAATGTCTATTACATTTTATAAATTTTTACTCCAATTATATTTTTAAGGGAATTTTCTTTTAAAATCTTTTTAATACTAGCTTTAATAAATTTCCAAGGGATTGTTTTAATATATATATATATATATATATATATATTGAATGAGTGGATTCCCCTGATTTCATTATACTCTATTACCATGATATGTTCCTTGGATATAATTATTTGTTTTGATGCCATTTTATCTCAAGATATGTTTAGATGGTCCCATTATTACTGAAGATTTGACAGGTGAGCCCCATTATAGCTCTCCAATGCGTTTGTTACATAGGTGGTGGAATTTGTCCAAAAGGTTATTCCATGTATAAGGGTGATTATATGAGTTATATGGTAAATAATTCCCAAGAAAACTACATGATTTTACCAGGTATGTTTAAAAGATTTTATGAAATGGGTTTTATTGGTTTTTATGTTATCACTTGACTAACAATTTCTTTCCTTATATCCCATACTAATATTTTTGTGCACATTTGAAGTTTATAAGTGTTTTTAGCAGGTTATAAGGATGTGTAAGAGTTACAAGGAATTAAATTTAAATTTTATGATGTTTTTTTGACTGAATAATTTTATATTTGAAAAGTATTATTTTTTTTAAAAAAAAGGTAATTTTTTAATAGTATCCACGTGTATGGTTATGAGATGTTATGTACGTTTTTTTACTAATTACCTAAAACTATAAAACTAAAAATGATCCTCAATGTGTAAAAAAATATGTTCATCTCTAAAAATCGATACTATGTGATGTTTTATGGTCGATTAAATATATTGTATTTATGGTCCAAGATTTCAACTAGGATATCCTCATAATACTGTTCTTTTTCCAGTTGATCAAAATTAGGATTTAGTATATGTGAAGGGTTCGGTATGTACTTTATAAAGAGAGGTACATTGAATAAATCATGATAGTTTTCTATATTTTGAGGAAGTTCAATACGATAGGCCACTACTCCTTTGTGATCTTGTATTTCATATGGGCCAATGTACTTGGGGTTGAGATTCCCTTTCTTTTGAAACTGTATCACTCTTTTCCATGGTGTAATTAAAATTAATTTTTTGTCACCGTCAACAAACTCTAAGTCCATTATATATTTGTAATCATCGATCTTATACCAATTCTATGTAGTTTTTATGTTTTATTTGATGGTATGAACATTTTTTGTCATCTCTTAGACAAGATCAGGCCCAATAAGATTTCTCTCATGATATTCATCTTAACAAGTAAGTGTTTTAAATCTCTTCACATATAATTCCTGATAGGGTTCCATTTGAATCATCGAATGGAATCTATTGTCGTATAAGAACTCAAATAATGGGAGATGTTGAACCCATTCACCTTTAAATTACATCAACCGTGTTCTCTATATGTCCTCAAGTGCTTGGGTAGTCCATTCAGATTGACCATCAGTTTGAGGGTGATATCTCATACTGAAATTCAATTCAGTCCCTAGGGCTTGTTGATTACTTCTCCAGCATATTGACGTGAACCTTGGATCACAATCAGATACGATAAAAAGTGGAATTTCATGAAAACTCACAAAGTTATTACATAAATCATGGCATGTTGATCAAGAAAAATGTCTTCCTGAATATAGATAAGATGGGTATTCTTGGTCAAATAGTCCACTATATCCCATAATACACTATTCACATTTTATATTTTTTGGAGAATAGTAAAAAATTCCATAGTGATTTTGTCCTACGAAAATTCTAGTATAGGTAGTGGTTGTGAGAACTATTTGTGAATTTATCACTCTACCATTACTTGTTGACACACTGGGAAACTAGTAGTGTAGTATAAAATATTCTTTTTTATTTCATCCCATAAATAATGATAATGAATGTCCCTATACATTTTAGTGATTCCAGGATGTATTTGGAAAATAGATATTTGAGCTTCATCGATCATCTCATTATTTATTTCTAGAATATATGGAACACATAGTCGGGTACGAAATGTCATTACACCTTCTTGATCATTATTGAACATAGGAAACTTCTCATTCTTCACACCCTCTAACATCTTTTGTAACAAATTATTATATTTTTTACATTTATTGATCTTATATAGTAACTATGGTTTACAAATCATTTGAGATACAATTGATGAAGTTACTTCCCTTATGATTCACAAGTCCAATTTTACTACGTCTTTGATAAAGGATATCTTTGAATCATCATAATTTCCAACACAATAGTGTATTTTCTATATATTTCATCATCAATTTTTTTTATTTCAGAATATAATGAATTCAATAATCATAGTATTTAAGAAGTTCCAAAAATATCCTCTATCTCATGTCCAATTAAATTTTCAGGAACATATACACTTAACAATGTGGTTCTATGTATATATTAATGTTATCCCCATAAAGAGAGTGCATCCATATCTATAGAGAAAAAACTACTGTATCTAGCTCCAAGTCATGAGTAGGATAGTTCTTCCTAGGAGGCTTCAAATGTTCAGATGTATAAGAAATAACGTTTTCATTTTTCATGAGGTCATTCCCATTCTATTTCACATATGCATCGCTAAAAGTAAAAAATCTATCATTGATAGTGTTTAATGTTATCCCGTTTGCAGTTACCAATCTCTTCTTTAGTTCATGGAAAAAAATTCACACTCCTTTGTCTTGACGGACCTGACCCATATTCGAGATTACTTGGTTAGTCGAATAGAATGTCCAGAAAAGGTTTTTAAAAACATCCTATAATATACTTCTAACTTATGTAAACTATAAATCTTTGTTACTATTGTAGGATGAGGCCACTCCTCCAAAACATTTTCCTTTGTATGATTAACAAAGATTACTTTATTTGATTCAATGATCCCCTTGAAATAAATATGTTTTAACCATAATTATCACTTGCTGAACATTCCATATAACATCTCCTTCCTCAGAGTATGCAATATAACCCTTTTATGATCCTCATACAATTAAAAAAAATTGGAATATATCAGTATATAATCAATGAAATCTTCTAAAACGTTATCAAGGTTGTCCTTAATGACTCTATTCATCAAATCCATAAAAATTACAGGATCATTAGTCAAGTCGATATGCACAAAAACAAACTCATAATCCGTATACCATGATATGAAATGGGCAATCAGAATATCTTATTTTATCACACTCAATAGGTGATAACCATATTGAAGATCAATTATGGAGAAGAATTGATCCTGATAATTGTGGTTAAATAAATCATCAATTCTTGGAAGAGGATACTGGTTCTTAAATATGATGTCATTATGTTCTCTATGATCAATGCATAGTCTCATATATTCATCCTTCCTCTTCAAAAAGAGAGAATTTCCTCTCCAAGGATACACACACGGTTATATAAACCCCTTCTCCAAAAGATCATAGAATTGTTTCTTTAATTCCTTCTGCTGCACATGTTCCATTCTATATGGGGATTTTGATATCATCTTGGATCCAGGCATGAATTCAACAGAAATATTTATCTCTCATCCTATATGAGGTCTATGTAACTCCCCCAGAAAATAATAATTGTAATCCTAAATGATGAGGACATCCGCTATTCTTATACATAAATTTCCTTCCTCAATTAGACAATCATCTCCATAATGACGGCTACAGGTGGTGACACTAAACAACGCTTGGGTCAAGATATATCTCCTTTTAAAACCAATACAGGATTCCCATTCAAGACTGTGGATATTTCACTTCTTATATAGCTTATTTTACTATTATACATTGAGGTCCATCCCATCCCAAGTATAATGTCAAATGTTAACATGGAAGTGAATTCTATATTTGAGATGAAGTTATTATCACCAATGTAAATAATAGAGTTTCTATACAGTATTGATGCGTAGATAATCCATTTAGGATTCTTGACTAAGCTTTATACTTCTAGTAGTTTAGGTATTAATTATATATTCTTTGTAATCATTGAGAAATAAAAAACGTGTAGAAACTGAATCAATATAGTACATGATAATTGTGTTATAATAATGAGGGTACCTACCACCACATCATTTAAAGCTTCAAATTCGACTATTTTGATAGGAAAATAATGACCATACTACCCTCTTCTACCCTAATTATTATACTAATTCCCCCCATATACTTTTTAATTGGACAGTCACGGGAAAAGTGTCAAATCATTCCACACTTAATGCATTGGACTTCAGGTAGGGCATGCCCCATCATCCCTTTGTTGTTGGTATAAAAATGATTAGGATTCACGACACTTTGATATATCTAAGAAATATTGCCTCTCTTAAACACTTTTAACATTTCTCTCTCCCAGGAAAGAAGATCCCCAAATTCTTCTTCCCACATTTGTTTCATGGGTATAGGTACATTTTATTTCTTCATCTATCTTGATCAAAAATCCTCCATAAGTTTGCCTCCAAATATCTCTTCTTTTCATGCAATATAGAGGACCACTATGTCTCTCCAAACTCCATCTCAACATTAATATCACTCCTCATGATCTCATAATTTTTTTATAGTCTCTGTTGGCCAGATTCATCAATAGATGAGGTCTTATTCCATAGAAGAAACTATCAACCTTTTATTTAGGAACCATGATAATGCTTGTGTTGGAACAAGAAATTCTTGTGAATTTCATCTCATATATTCCAAAAAATTCGTTTTCCATATTCTATGGATCTAGTAATTCCATCTCCATTTTCATTTGAATTGTATCGGGGAAGTATTTTTTGAAAAAAGGATTCTCGGAACACTTCCCACTCCATAGATCTAATATCCACTTTTGACATTGTGTTTTAACTAGTTTCCACCACTAATCAGATTCTCCCTCTAATAGGATCATAACCAGGGTGACATTATATTGTTCTAAACAATAGAGTTTAGAAAATATCATACCTCTATTGCTTAATCACTATTTAGTATTCAATGGTTTGGTATATTAAATGATCAAAGGTGTTTGTTGACGCATAAAGGACTCATCATAAAGTCGTTCCGTTTATGGAGAATCAGGTCTATTTACATGATTCATGTTATTTCCCATAACATGATTCGGTTGATTCATCATTCTTATGAGTCTTTCTATTCCCACTTTCATTGGATTTATGTCGTCTCTTGGTCCATTGCACTCACCATTTCCATGGTATCTACTATTACCCACCATTTTCTATTAGAATAAAACCTTGGATAGAAATGTGTATATTTTAGTAATCTTATAATTATAAAAGAATTTCATGTCTGAAAACATAATTCATAAATATTTTATTCATTTTCAATAATTAAATTTTCTCTAAATTCATAATAACAGTTCATAGAAAGATTGTGATTAATCAAACATATCCATCGGGATTGTCAAAACGGAAGTGCAATAGGACCCATTGTCGTATACCAAGTTACAATGAGTCAGTAATTACAAACCTTGCAATTGTTGTTACCCATATGTACAAATGTTCCAAATCCATATCCACATGTTCAAATCTAGAGAGTTGTTTATTTTCCCATAAACCACTTACATAATATTTCACCACAATTCCAGGTTTTTTTGCTATATTTAAAATTTCAATTGGTTTATTCCTAATGTTTTCCAATAATAATTTAAACAAATAACTAATTCATCCTATAATACTATCTATGGAATCCTTCCTTTTTATTACGTATCTTTTCATTACATTGTACAAATAGAGTATATTTTAAGGTTTAGTGTCATGGAAATATGGTAATTACTACATAAAAACATTAAAACAATAGCCCAATTCACGTTAAAGGATTTATCATAGGTTATTCAAAAATTTAATCACAACATCTCATAAAATGGGGATATAAATTATTATAATGTTTGAGTGTAAGGCCCTGAAAGTTTAAGTAAGTTAAATAGTTTACATTTGATAATGATAATTTTCAATATGAATTATAGGAATAGAATAAATGAATAATTATGAGGTAGATAATAATAATAAAAACAAGACTCATAACTGGGAGATATGGAAACAATATTTTAATGATACATCCATGAATTTTTTCACAACATTTTATCACTGAGGTGTTATAAAAATTACAAAGGTTATTCACAATGGTATCATAAAACTTATCATCAATATAGATTAAATTCATTATCCAATGAAGTAGAGTGATATTTGGGTAAACCCATCATAATTATAATTAAATTTGATCCACATATAAAATAAATAAACATTTCCTTATTAATCTATGGATAATAAAGGGAAAATGTTTCATATAAAAATCATGGTGTTTTAAAAATATTTTCTAAAAAAGAAGATCTTTATGTCATTATTAACCCATGAAAATGTAAGGAGGTTTTCAAGTATGTTCATCAAAAAATAAAATAGTTCATTTTTACGTAAATGTTATTACCCATTGAAAACATAGTGGATTCGTTATTAACAAAATAAAATAATATAATTTATTGATAAAAAGATAAATTTTGGGAATAAAATTTGATATTATAATAGTTATGAATCGTGGTTTTAGAAAACGTTAAAAAGACAAGGGAAATGGTATCCAATTCATAAAATACTCCTAATAAATTATATTAATAGATTAATATGGATAAAATAACATAGTATGGAAATTTGATATACATACCACATAAAAACAGAACTTGAATCAAAAAGAGATGTTGAGATTTCCCATAACATGAAGAGTGTTCCTAAAACACAAATATCGGGACCATGGTGGCTTGGGGAAAACTTTGGAGGAATCCTTGGGAGATAAAAATATCATATATTTCTATTAGATGAATTATGAATTATTGATAATGGATAAATAAGTGGTTATTTTATAGAGAAAAGTGAATGATTTTTTTATTTATTTACTTTGACCCCTTAATAGTGGTATTTGCAAAACCACATCCTTCCCTATGTAATTTTCCCATGGTTTTGGACACATGAGAAACCTATTATGATATTTAATTCCCAAATATTTGAACAATATTTTATATTACATATAAATATAATATAATTCCAACAAATATATTGAAAACTCAAAAACTGTATTTTTTCTATTCCCTGAAAAATAGAATATTTTAAAAAAATCATAAATTTAAAATAATATAATTTAGACATGATGATTTAAAAAATGATGATTATTTTATCGTAATAATATTTAATTATGAATAAAATATATTATAATGATAATGTACTAATTTGTTAAAAATAATTTCGGATATAAAATGTAAAGTAAAATGCATAGTTATATTTCTAACACTTGAAAAAAATTATTTTATCATTTAAATTTAAATAAGAGTCTCTTACTCATAAAATTTAATTAAAATAACAATTATTAATTATAAATTTATTTATTATATTAAATATTTCTTTTATGAAAATTAAAATTTCTTTCCAATTTTTTTTCAAATTCGTTATATTTTAAACTAAAATTAAACACTGAAAGTAAAGGATATAAGAATAATTTTTTTTATAAAAAGATATTATAAAATAATTAACTATATCCTTAACACATATCCCCCTATAATGACATCATACTACCAAAGGGTGAGGTGTGTGATAGTGATAGACTGTTGGAGCGGCTTGGGTAACATTGTCTGAAGGGTAATCTCTGCCAACATGAACATCTAATGTAGCGTATTACAGTCAAGATTAAAATGTTGAAACTCATCTTGGGATTGGTCAGGATAAAATCCAAGTGACGCAACCTCCCACCCATGTTCTAAAAAATGAGATACATACAACATGACATTATTAGATGAGTCCATCAACTATTCCCACAGTTTAAATTAACCATTATCATTTTTTATAATAATATATACCACACAAATTTTTTTATTAACATTATTATTTCAAACAATTATATTGAACAATGGTTATATTTATCAATGATCATTTTGACCAATGGTAATAATTGACCAGTAGTCATATAACGGTCAAACCCCAATTTTCAGATTTCAATTTTACTCACTTCATAAATAAAGAGATATATTTTAATTAAGTGAAAAATAATATAACAAGAATTTTCTATAAACTAATATCATCTAAAAATTCACATCCTTACAATTTAAATTATCCAAAGTGTAATAATATATTTTGAGGATATTTATACCATTGATTTTATAACCTCGATGAAGTAATCACACTATAGCTAGTAAGATATGATACATGAGTATAGATTGGTATAGGAGATAACCATGAGAAAGGTGTTGGAAACCTATTTTTAATTTATGGATGGATTAAAAGTTCATCATAATCAATGAGGGGTCCAATTCCTATATATTAGGTTAGACCTTGTTTGTTTATTAATTACTAAGGCTAAAATTTTGTAGAGACAATCCTAGTTTTGATGATCTATGATGTGTATTGAGATCATTTGAGTATATATTATTGAGTTCCATACTAGTTTGGGAAATATAATATTTTATTAAACATATTAAATTGTAACATATCTTATGTGGTTTGGGTTGTTAAGCAGTGTACCTCTAATATAGAGGTGATTTCAAATATGATCATGGGGATTATGATATAAAATATATTGGTATGTGATTTTTGAGGAAACTTTTAGGATTATGACTGATCTTGAGTGTCCATTGACCTATTTTCTTATAGGGTAGCATAGTTAGATAATGATATTCCAATATAATGATAGTATCACATTATGTGAATATTTTTTATATTTTTATTAAACAAACTGAAATAGTGGTTCAGGCCCATGGGGGAAAGGTTGTTATGTTTTAGGAAATGATGTTATTTACCATTGAGGGGGATTGTTTAATATATTTAATTGTATTTGTTAGTATATTTTTTGCGAATATGATATTTTATAATGATTTTATTGTATAGTTTATGAATTTTCATTTTTTGTATCTTTAAACTCTTAGGTCACTTTTTTATTTTTACATCAAATTGGGAAAAATTGTAATTTAAACTAAAAAATGACTCTATAATATTATTTATGGTTTAATTAAGTTTAATAACATATTTTTTAATTTTCCATTTATGGTTTCCCAGTATTAAGGAAGTTCCATGTGATAATTCATTTCATAATTTTGATAATTCAATTTTTATAAGGTAATTTCAAATCATTTAAAAAAAAATTTAAAATGGTCATTTTTCCTAAAAAAAGTTCTTGTATAAAATATTTTCCTCTATATTGTTCATAGAAATAATTTTTTTCCACAATAAAAAATTTTATTTATTTTTATGATATTAAATTTACCCACATTTTATTAAGACATTTAATTATTGAATTATGGTGCAAAAAATTTAGAATTATTTCTATGAATGTTTGGTTTAGATTTAAATTTCATCAATTTCATGATTATTTAGATGTATTTTTTTATCTAACACTAATGATAGTTTATTTTGGCCTATAAGAATACACAAGGAATATTCAGGTACCTTATTTTCATATTAAAATAGTTAATTGTTCTTCTCTATACTCATATTAGAATTTAAATCAAGGATATTATAATATAGAATAATGAATTTTTCCTAAACCCTGTATAGATCATGAAAAAAAATATGTTCTATACCACTATTAATGTTCAGGGATTCCATTTTTCAATTATTCTATTACATGAATATTGATATATTATTAGATAATGAATGATAATGTTTTTACTAAATAATAATTTCAATATAAAAAAATTTATTATTCTGTTTAATTATATTATAACATAAATCTGCCTTTTAAGGTTTTTATAATTATTTTTAGTGATTTAATTTTTTGTTATATAATAGTTAAAAAGATAATTTTTTTGAAAATAAATTATATTCTTACTAAACGACAAATATTTTTTCTAAGTATTATATGGCCAATAGTCATCACACTATGTAGGAATAATAATTAAAGTCCAGGGATTCTTATGGGAATGAAAATAATAATAATTTTTTTCAAAAAAAAAGTAATTTAATTTTAATGAATTACTTTTTTATAATCCCTATTAATTATTTATTTTAACCAATCTAATTGTTTAATTTCACTAATTATAGTTTATTAGTAAGTTTTTCTAAATTTATTAGTTATTTATATATTAATAATATTTTTATAAATATTCTTATAATAAATTAATTATATATATTTTTGTCAAATTTTATGTCACATTATATTTGACTGTTAAAATTAGTTTAAATTTTATAAAATTTATTTTTTCTATTACTATTTATATTATTATTATTATTTCTATAATCATTATCGTTATTATTAGAGAGGGCTCAATAGTAGAGAGAATACTCATAGTGCATGGTAGCATTTATGAATTTGGATTCTAATGATGTTGATGTCTATATCCAATCACCTAATGTCAACACCTATATAGATTGATTGGAATATGTATTAATCTTTGTGTATCAACATTCAAATTTAAAACATTTTAAAGGGCTTTTAAAAAATAAGGGATATTTGGTTAGAGGCATTGGGTATATAATGGTTGTCACTCTTACTTAATATTCTCTTATTGGATTTTTATTCTTCAATTGGAATCATCCATCATTGATTTTGTTTTATTTCTACTAATGTGCTCTTGAATTAGATCTCCATAGGGGTCTCATGATTTTTAAGTCTATAGGTGATGTATTGTGTGATCACTTATTTTCCATTATTTTGGATGGAATGTGGTTTAAGAATCATCCAATGATGATCTGCTTCTCTACTCATTGATGTTTAGACATATAGAATACATGAAAGCCTGTCATTTGACTGGTTTTGTACATATGGATTAATTGATTGAATCTTTCTTGAGTTTATGCATTCTTGACATATATATGATTATTTATCTTTTACAGTTTTTTTCCTAGTTTTTTTGGAATTATTTAGTCATATATAGGGTAAATGTAACTTTTGGGTGTCTACATTTTAGTATACAGACCAATTACAGTGCCTCAATCTTCTCTTAAATATGTTTTCTACTATTCTTAATCATAATCCGGTTATTTTCAAGTCTCATTAATTTAGATTTAATCTGTATTTTATTTAAATTTTATGAAATCTATTCAATTAAATATATTTGGGGAAATTATGTTTAGTTTGGTGGTATTTTTTTACTGGTGTATCTTAATGATATTTAATTTAAAATATAAAGTAAAAACTTTTGTGTTTATCCAATAAGAATATCTCAAATTTTTAATGAATCATGGTGAAATATCAGTGATAATTGTTTAGAAAGAGAATAATAACTTGTTAATTTTCCATTTTCTATAAAAGAATAGAGGCATGCCCATTATCACATAAAATATAATGATTAGGGATTATATAATATGACTATGAAGACATGGTATAGTAAACCAATGTACTAATATTTTCTTCATAATGAATGTGTAATGAATATTAAATATGACATATTTGGTCATATTAGTGATGATATTAAGGTTCCAATTGACTATTATGTGTTATAATAGATGATAAATTATTGCCAATTCCATTTAATTCCATGTATTTTTTGTTCAAGGGTGATACTATTTTTAGTTTGGAAAATTTCATGTCAAAACATAATGATATTTTGAAAGTTTTTATTAATGACTCATTTAATTAGGGTTAGTCATATTTCATGTCATTATAAGATTTATGAATTATCAAAATGATGTTTGGTCTTTGGGTGTGATCATAATTTTCCAATAGTGATTTCACTATTGGAAAAGTAACATGATTTAAATCAAATATAAAAAACATCCCAATGATTATGTGTTTATTCAGTTCAAGTATATTATTTTGATATATTATATTCAATAGATTATATCGCTTATTTATTGTTCCTTGGTGTTTCCAATTATGATTTGAAAAAATTCTTCAAATACTGATTTCGATCATTTTTTCAAATTCAAGTTAATATAAATCTCACTTGGGATCTAAATATAGTCATAATTGATAATAAAATCACGTGAATTTTTGTTTGAATGAAGTATGAAAATTAACCATATGTTTAATCATTTATTCAATGTATTAATCAGTTCCTCCAATCATATGAGTTCCTTTAAAAAATAATAAAAAATCATGGGTGAATAATAAGGCTAATGATGAGACCCTAAACTCACACTCGTTTATCTAATGTTAAAAACATAAACATTAGACATTCGTTATGATACAAATCAATAATTATAATATCTTTATTATATGATTTAACAATATAATTAAAAGGAAATTTTTTATCATTTTTTATAGTAATGGTAAATATTATCATATTACAATTTGTTTTATTTATATCAAAAGTAAATTTTTTCCTTTCTATATGAATGTTATTAATCCATAATTAGTCTTCAACATCTCCCAAAACTTATAATCACATAATTATGTTCTAGTTATGTAAAACATAATACATCAGATAATGGCATGGGTAAATGGAACCATATTATTGGGGTGATCATAGATTCCCATAATGGCTAACAATAAGAGATAATATGTTAATATCATAAGTGAACATAATTTTAGTATATCTCATAAAACATTATTTATGTTTCATCTATTGGTATACTTTATAAAAAATTAATATAAGGGCTATTAGAGTATCCATGAAAGAAATATATCAGATCCCATGAGCATGATTTTATATCATTAAAGGAACGAGTATCATGTTAGTTTTAGTGGAGTCATTAATATAGTTAGTTGGATCCTGTTTAATTGGGAGTCTATTAAATATTGTTATATAGAACCACGTTTTTTAGTACTTGATTACATGTTTTCATTATTAATTATGTATTTCGTGTACCATTATTATTATACCACTCTATGAATAGTGAATACGTTTTGGCTTATTTTAGAAATTTTAATATAAGATGATGATATTTTAAAAAAAAATTATATAATTAAATAATAGATTATAGGAAAAAAATACAATCATGATTATGTTATTATCTTATATTAATTTTAGTATTTAAATTTGAATAGTCAACCATGATAAAGTTTGAATATGTCATTCTTGTTGTCAGTTAAATTAACCCAAAGATAAACATGCTATAACTCAAATGGTGAGTATGGTTTGGTAAGTGTATAATATATTAATAATATAATTATAATTATCCGGTATATATTAATTATGTTTCTAAATTATATATTATGTGGTTTTAATTAATAATTAATGTAAGGAATAAAAATAATTAATGTTATATTGTGGAGGTTTTAATCTGCAATATTAATTTTTTCATATTCATTTCCCATCAAATAAGATAGAATAAAAGTGGATAATAATTTTTTTATTTTTAAAATTTATATTTAAATTTTATATTAAACAATTATTCTCAATTAAATGCTTATTACAAGTTAATATTTGAACTGTAGAAAAATAGGAAATTTTCACATCATTGATGTGTTAGTTCACACCAATTCATGATTATTGTTCATATATTTACCTAAATGTGTTGAATAGAATAAATAACGTGGTGTCAATAATATTATATCACATCAGTATAATAATGATAATGAGGTCATTATATTACTATAGTTACGGTAGGGAAGGAAGGGAAATATTTCCAAGAAAATGATTATGATTATGTAATACTCACGTTTGGACAATGAATTTCTCTTGAAGTTAAACATATAAAAGATGGAATTGGTTAAAAATATGGTGGCTTGGATAATTTTTTCTGAAAATGTACTTTTTTTAGGAAAATAGTATTGGGTTTCATGAAAATTTCTATGTGAATTTTTAACTTTTAGAAAATCCGATTGAACCCATTTTAAAAGAAAGAAAATGAAATTTCTCTATAACCCCATTATTATTCTATAAGTGAATGTCCCAATTGATGGTAAATGGATCCAAAAATTCTGAAATAATGGATTTTGGGGTGAGAATATGTTAATAAATACTATTACAACTATTTTCAATTAAAAATTAAAAATATTTTTTCGTCATTTTCTATTTAATTTTATTTTTTACCTTTGTTATCAGGATGACTATTTATTACACTAAGAAACCATGATTTACTAACAAAATAATATAAATAATTTTATAAAATATTATTTTGATAAAACTATCTTTAATTTCAATGACATTAAATTTCATTTCTATGCAAATGAACGGTATATTTTAAAATAAAACATTATATTTAATGAAAAAATAAATTTTATAGAAATAAGATGTTTTGGATAATTATGTTTTCTTAATATTATTTATAATTGATTAGTCATATAATATTTGATAATATAATTAATGTTTTGTTTAAAATTAATAATATATGAATTCTTTAAATTGTATTAATTTTATTTATTAGATAAAAAATTAAAAAAAAATAAAATAATTTCATGAAATTAATACTTCTCTTTTAACATGGTTTTATTCATTTATATTTGTAATCCTAATCCATTGAATAAATATTGAACATAATAAATCATATGAAATTTTATTTATAAATTATTTAATACATATTTAAATTTTAAACACTTATAAGTGTTGAATTTTTTTTTAATGTGCATGAAAAGTAGAGAAAAATATTACTTATGTTTCCAAAAAACATATATATGGGTTCAATAATTTAGAGAAAATATTTTTAAATGACTATTGTTTTATATTATATAAATAATATTCATATTAAAAGGGTTTCATATTGTTTTAATCCATTAGTAAGTTATTATAACGTCAATAACGTGACAATTTTTAACTAAATCATTATTTTCACTATCGACATAAAAATCATGTAATAATCTGAAATTTTAAAAATTCATCCTGACATAATATTTAAATTAACAATAAAAATTAATTTTTATTTTTAATAAATTAAAAATATGTAATTTTGAAATTGGTTATTTAAATAAAAATAAAATATATAAGTGAAAATTAATTTTTTTGAATAACACGCAATTATTATATCATGTGTTCTTATTCAAATTTTCTATGAAATTATATTTTGGTAAAATATCTTTAAATATTATATGTTTCATTAATATTATACTTTTATTATAAAATATGTTATAGGGAATTTTTTTATTCTGTCCAAACCATGTTACGGATAAAGGTATAATTGGGGTGTTATATTATATCTTTGATGAATCATGTATGAACTTTTTTTATGAATACATGGATATAATTAATAAAAAAACACAAACAATATACATTAAAAAAACATAGGATATGTAGTATATTTAAATATATATATAGGATTACCATTGATATTATCTAATTATAATGAACAGAAATAAATAAACTATACATTAATAAAAATTTTGTTGAATTATAATCACTTACAAAAATATTACATCATTTTAGATGAGTATTGATAACATTTTAAAATAATACTTTCATTATTACCATAAGATATTTTTAATTTAGAAAATATATTCACAATTATCTTATTTCATGATATATATTTTGTATCTCACAATTGTATATTCTCACATGGTACCCTTCATAGACATATTCTATATAATATATTTCATAATAACATGGGGAAGTGTAAACACAATAATGTGTCAGATAAGATTCATTGTATAGTTAAACTTGGATGATGACAATCAAATATCATAAGTGAATATAAAATATGAGCAAGGGTATTTTATAATGATAAAAAAATTAAAATATTCAAACTTTTCATTGACCATAAACTGTTAGTCATTCAATAAGGATTTTTCATAACAAAAAGACAAGATCCATAAGAAAAAAAATCTTAACAAGTAAATAATTAGTTATTATAACATCCAATAAGACCATGAAATATGTTTTTTCATTAAGTATAATAAAATTAAACCATATACATAATCGAGGATCACTACTAATACTATCATAGTAGATAATGGCCCATTTTGGATTGGGTTCACACTCCATTCCAATAATCATAGTGGAAAAAGTCCCACAATGGATAGAGATGACTAAAAATTACCAACAATTTTATCTAAAAAAATATCATGTATTTAAAAATATATTTGGTAGATATATTTTTTGTCCAACCCATCACAGAATGATAATCACACATATATGTGCAATATGATCAAAAAATATTCTTCATTTCATCACTTATAAATTATCCCATTAGAATGACGTCGATATAATTAATATATTTTTATGATATAATAATCATAATACGTGTAGAAAAATAACATTTATGATATAATTATATATTATACCATTTATAGCATAGTATTTTTTAATTTATATTATTATAAATGAATTATACTTTAAAAATTAGAATTTTTCATTGAAAACCAAAATAAAACATCATTTTTCTATAATAATGGAAAACTAAAAAAATTGTGAATAATAATATTAATATTTATGTAGAAAACCAAAAATATATTATAAATAAATAATAAAGATAATGATATTAAATGATGTTGGGAAAATTCATTAATTATAATATCTTTTAAAAAATAATTTTTCTGCTCATTTTTTGGGAAATAAAAATATAACTAGTTCCGAAATTTATAATATAATTACATTCAGAAAAAAAAACAATGATATAAAATATATTTATAAATTATCCTCATAAATTATTTAAACTAAATAATAACATCTATTAAGTAATAATGAACAACATGGATATGTAGGTGAATGATTCTGAACCAAAAATATGAAATTAAATAACCTTTCATAAAAAACATCCATTCGTAAATTTTGAATAAATAAAAGGGAAATATGGAACTTTTATATTTTAAAAATATATATATATATATATATATTTTAAATAAATATATATTTTATGTGATAACATAAATACAAATTTCCACAATTTAAATAGAAAAATTAACATTCAACATTAAAAGTGAGATAATAACATGATCTCTTATAGTTTTTGTAAACTATGAATTAAAAAGGTATGAATGGTATAAGAATATTGTATTAGAAATTATATATTATTTTAATTATATTTAACATAAAATACAATTATCAATTTTATATACATCACAATAAAAATTATGTGGTAAAAAAAGCATATTGCAATAAAGGTAAATTAAGATGGGGAAACCCTTTTGTCATGTACCAACATGATTTGTTCACACAATAGACATAAATAAAAAAAACTTATAATTTTTGTAAATAAATAATATAATAAATTTAATATATATATATTATAATATTTCAATCCCTTATAATTTTAAATTTCCCTTTTTAAAAAAACTATGCATTAAATTCAACATACATGCGTAAAATGTACTGTTTTCCATGAAAAATTATTATCATTCATTATCACTCATACATGTTTTTTTAGTAATTTTTTAATAAAATTGAAAATAATCATTTCATAAATATCATATTTTTTCATTATATTCCAGTATAAGACTATTCATCTATGTGGATTTTGAAAAAATAATTAATTCACCTCATGGAGGTGGTAATTTGGTCCTACACATAATAGATGTTTTCATTTTTCAACGGATGGAATGAATGTAAGGTATATAAAACATAATATATAAAAAATCATAAAAATATATATAATAAAATTCACATATATATGTATATATTACATCAATATATATATCCATCCAATGTAGAAGATGAAGAATAATGAATTGCAAATTTTATGGGGACAATTGAATGCAATTATGCAATAAAGTTGCATTCATTTTAAATGGATTTGATGAGAATTATATAATTATTATCACATAAAAATAATCTAAATTTGTAACATTTAGAACATTTATATCATCATATACGTACGAATAAAATATATTTTATAGAAGTGGAACATGAAATAAACTAGAATTTGATCTTTTATGAAAAATGTCTCATCCTCGGGTATTCTTCATAACATTAATCCTTAAGACCATTTAGAATGGCCTTTTGGTGAGAAAATAATCATTAGAACATGTTTAAGTGATTTTATATGTGATTATTGAAAATATTTGTGGATATAAGAGGTCTATTTGTTTTATATTAGAGGAGATGTTTAACCCTTTTATAAGTGTGGGGAGTGAGACAAATGTAAATTAAAATAATTTTAAGAAATTATAAAATTATTTTTATGGGATTGTGGAACTAATTATTCCCAATTACTTATGATAAAAGGAATTTATGTCTTAATTAAATCAAAAAATCAAATAAATATATGGGTTTCTTGAAATTATAGGTCTTATCATAATGTTTAACCCCTTATTATGGCCAAATTTTAAATTAATATTATAATTTTATTTTCATGATGATTCCTCATATGGGGTCAATTTTACCAGAATAAAATTATAAATTAGTATGATATTACATTTAAAATTTTTACCCAACACTCAATGAAAATAAATTATTGGAATATTTCTTTTAATGAATAAAAACAATTTACACCAAAATCTGGTATATAATTTATATTCATGATATTTAATGGAATTATGAATAAAAAATTATTCAATATAACATTTAATGAAAACTAATAATTTACAGATCATTATAGATACATTATTAATGAAAAAATAGAAATTACTTTCTCTAGTATAATTAAATAAAACATAGGTTTCAAAATTTGAGAAAAGGTTTTCAAAATAAAACATTAATGATTTAAGTAATCTATTTTACTCATTAAATTCATACTTTTTTCAATCATAAAGGTTAATTTTTTTTAGGATCTTATATCATAACAACATCAATGAAAAGTTATGATATTTGAAGAAATATGTATTTTTTATTATTCAACAAAATAATAATATAAAAAAATACTAAAAAGTTCACCTTATGTTATTTTTTACATTTCTAAAATAGTGATGAAGTAAAAAATTTTAAAATTATTCTTCAAAATATAATTTATTTAATGATTATATAAAATATATATGATATTAGAAAAAATTTAATGAAAAATCAATTTTTCAGTTATAAATAATTAGGGTAGTACTTCTTATAGTGAAATTATAATTTTTAATAATTATTTGTAATCAAAATATCCCACAATATATTTAAATCATTATAATAAAAAAATATTCAAATTGTTGTTTTTTCCTCATAATCTCTCTCACACACTAATCCTATAAATGATTAATATATAATATAATCTCACGGTATTATAAGTTATCTCTCAAAGGGCACCTAATAACTCTATCACCCATAAACACCCATATATCATGAGGATAATTACTAATGATGTTGGACAAATTTTTTTTTTCAAAAATACCTCTGTATTACCATAATAAAATATATTTTCTATTATTACTCTATTTCATAAAACAATTATATGTATCTAATTTTTTTAGATGAGATAAATAAACATAAACATGATTTCCCCATTACTCCCCTAAAATGTGTTCTCTTTAATCCATATAAAAAATTTAAAATTTGAGATTGATACAAAATAAACAATGGGGGTGTAATTTACATAAAATTCAATAATCCATAAATTTTATTTCAATTAAAATAAAAAATACAATTACATTAATATATGTGCACAACTTTGGGACGTACATATTGAGAGAATTAATTTTAATTTAATAAAATCAACCAAAGAACTATTAAAAATCAAAATAAAAATTATTCCTATGTGATACAAATACTCCATGAAGTTCATAAACACTATATCTGAGATATTTATGGGAACGCATTCTCATGATATACCAACACCATTAAAACATCTTTTTTCACATAAAATAAAATCCAAAATTAGAAATTATCTTTACATATGAAACAAATAATACATTTTGTTTTTTATTTTATAATCATATACAATAATAAATACAAATAAAATCATTAGATCTTATATATAACATATTATCATACCATGATTGTTTTATTTAAAATAAATAACTACATAAATTTTTTTTACTTGGTTAATAGTGATTTTAGTAAATGAATAATTTTTATAATTTTTTCCTTATATCACTATGTGTTTCATATTTATATATTTATGTAAATGGATATTTCAAATCATGTTGTCACATTATTATTCTAAAACTATGTTGTAATTATAAATTTCATGTTATAATACCTCTTGTATTTGTTCAAAAAATATAATACAAGGCTCTAATGATCATCCTACCAAGGTATTATTTCATACAATAACCAAATTCCTTATATATATATTACCTATTCACTATAAGGATGTCATGATACTTCTCTTATACATGATCATAATTATATTTCACTATTTATGACATCATCATATATTCTATAACACTAATAATAATAATTCTTATATAGGTTCTCAATGTATTAAATTAATCCATTATATAATATATAATTGTTATGAAATAAAAAACTCTCATACGACAACACCCAAAATCCCATTGAGATAAATTTACCTGAATAAGTGATAATGATTAATTTTATACAATTAATAGTGAAAATAATCATTTAAATTTATCAAAATATATAATGGGAATGACACACATGTATGAGAATCAAAATAAAGGGATTTTTGAATCAAAATAATCCATTATTCTATGAAAACTAATGTGAATACTGCATTTAAAAAAAATTCTCAAATCAACATAACATAATTTCATTATTTATTGTGCGTAGACATAGGATTATTTATCTAAAACATTAATTTTCCTTATTTATCATAAATATTAAATTAATAAAAACAATGTATTCATCATAATTTAAATTTTATCATATATTAAAAATTAGCATTAAATCTAATAAAAGACATATACATATAAAAATACATAAATAAAACATATTTGAACAAAAATAAATATTATTAATATAAATATAAATAAATATTTAAGTATAATTTAAATCAGGAAGACATAACCATTAATGGATATATTGAATAATAGAAGAGATACAAAACCATCTGCCACTCTATATCAATGTACACAAATATATATAATCAATGAACGCCTTGTATTATGTTTGATACACCTAAATAATCATAATAGTTATATATTATAATATTTTTATTATAAAAAATTATTTTTGTCACGGTATTGGTGTTGACATACTCAATATCAAATGAATGAAAATTTAATGATAGAAAACGTGTTTATGGTTTTCCTTGATATTCTCTATCAATAGGTAGAATATATTAATGTTAAAAGGGTTGGATTAAAATTCCTTAAAGAATCATATAAATGATATCCGTAGAATAAATTTACTTTTTTCTAATGAAAAAAATTAAATATAAGGAAAAAAGTAAGCGAAGGAATAATAGAGGATATTAAACTAGTATAGTATCTTAAAAGATGATATACTATTGATGAAAGATGTTTACATAAGAATATGGTTGAGTTCTACTATGTTCTATACCCACTCCAAACTCTATAAGAAATTAGGAAAAGGTATTTCCACAAAAAACACTAAAAATTCAATGAAAATAATAATAAATAATATTAAATTATAACAATATAAAAAATATAAAAAATTATATTTTTTTCCCATGATTCAAAAGAATTATTTTTTGAAGAATGGTGTATTATATATAGTCAACTAGGTTGTATTTTATAATAAATACATAAAACTTATTCCATTAATGATATGATTTTTTGATATTTTCATAAATAAATTAAATGAATTGTGCGTATTTATATATAAAAACTACAAAAAAAATTTATTATGTTGTTTTTTAGATGGTCAATGATGGAAAAAGATGGTTTTATATCTTGTTGATGAGTTTCTAAAACATCTAGACAGTGAAAGATATGAATTTTTAGTGTAGCTCATATGGTTGATACAATGTCATATTATATGTTTGGTAGATTGAATTTACTCATGGATATGATCTACTTTTCATGTTCTCAAATAGAAATTTTAATATTATTATGTGGTCAATATGACAGTTGTATAAAAATATTGAACAATGAGTCGTGGCTCATTGGTGATTGTTTATGTGGGTAGTACAGATTTATGAATGTGGTCGATCTAGATTTTAGGACCTATATTCATTCATTGACAAAGAAAAATTTATAAATAATATAATGGATGAATTTTTTTTTTGTTGAATTATTATGTTATGATGAAATTGTAATGATATTATATTGGTATTATGTTACTCATGGGATAAGGAATCAAATTCTAACAATATGATTATAATCTTGTGTTTTAAGGATCAAGAAATAATAACCATGGTGAATCATTGTTATTGATGGTGTTTTTGTAAATTAGAGTATGAAT
Source organism: Viscum album (assembly GCA_963277665.1). Lineage (NCBI taxonomy): Eukaryota > Viridiplantae > Streptophyta > Magnoliopsida > Santalales > Viscaceae > Viscum > Viscum album. The sequence goes on from OY728141.1 coordinate 1,256,430,389, forward strand.
ATTAAATTGGAAAAGGATAGCGCATATGTTTTTAAAGTAAATTTTAAGACCTTGATTATAAGTGCAAGTCATTGAATCATAAGTACTTGTTGCATCATAATAATTTGATGAAAATATAACAGGAACAGGAGTATTTTTAATAAACATATGTCTTTGGGTTAAGACATACAATTTAGACAATGTAGGAATATTAGTATCAAAATTTCACTAATTGTATGACTTTCTACGAGAATATGTCTTTTCTATTTTTTAAGTCATTATTATTGGGGGTAATTCATTACAAATTGTGCTCTTTATAAGCATGTTTATTTTAGTTTTTTTATACAATAATAGAGATTCAATTCATGTATATTTTTTAGTAAGATAATGTTGTGAAATCTATGATAAAATTTATGATGTTGATATTAAAATATATAATGAGTATTAAAATATGGACTATTTAATAAATATAAATATAATCCATGAATAAATTTAAATAAGGTTGAACATTTTCTATGTGGAGTATCCTGACTATATGAAATCATTTAATATCCATAAAAATAATGGGAATATTATTGTTTATATTATTCATTGGATACGTATCCCCAGAAATTAATGAATAAGTAATACTTTTGAAACTATAAATAATATTAATTCTATATAAATAGAAATGAAAATTTGGAAGGAAGATGTAGAATTATTTTTCTTAATATAGTGTAAAATAATAAATAATGAAAAAAATAATAATTTATCTAGTATGAGTTGGGATTAAGTATGTAGATAAATAGTTATGTAGTCAAATTATATTGATGTTATAGACATTAGTGTTTTTGGGTAGTCTCTAAACTATCAAGACTATTTGGGATGCACCTGATCTATATAAAGACTATAGGGAACTAGATTTACATGGATATCCCGTTATTATAGTAATAAACATGATTTATTCTTGTTTATTTTGAGATATATAATTATTATATATCACTCTTTAGTATATATACTTTTATTAATTATGTAACATTGTAAAAATAAAAGTTTCATTTTCTGTGTGTGTGGAGTAGTGTTTAAAAATAAAAACATTTTACTCTAATTAGCAATGAATATTGTTCAAAATGTAAAACATAAAGTAAATATATAATTAATTGTTTAATAAAATTTATTTTATTGATCTCATGCATTGATTTTCAGTTAGTATTAGAGTTAGGGTCCCATTGATTGAAATTAATATTTTGTAGGAAAATTAAAAAATTATTTATTTCACTAATTGATTTTATGAAAAATGATAAATATTTGTACATTTTAGATAAAAGGTGTTCCTATATTTGGTAGGATGAATTAAATTTGTTTGACTGACTTGATGTGTTTATATCTATTGGAAATTAGTTATATTTTCTATAAGTGACTATTGATATTTATGAAAACCATGATAAAGGCTCATATATTACGTAAATGGATGAGTAAAATCCGTAAAAAGTGATGCCTAAGAAATTCAATACTATATATTATATTGGAAAGTAAATTTCATAATTTTAAATTGATCTCCACGAAAAATTTTAATTGTGATATGTTGGAAAATATTTTTGATGGGAAAACAAAAATTAAGGAGTTAAATGTTTAAGATAAATATATTTAAATACGAATCTCTGAATAGTAGTAATAATGAATCTATTGATATGAAATTCAAAAGAGTAAAAATATTTTTAACCAAATTTAGGACATTATGTGTAATGTTATATTATTCAATTATGTTTTAGAAAATCTTGAGGAGTCTATAGGACAAATATAATGAATATTTATTAACATTTGAAAAGAAGTATACATTTGTTGTGTTAAATAATAACCTATAAAATATATTACTTATTTATTATATGAGGATATTGAATTCATCTATTAAGATGAAAAATATTTATAAATAGGTTTACCTTTAACTATTTATTAAGGGGATATGTAAAAAATAATAGAAAAAAATGAAGGATTTGATTGTTTGGAAAAGGAAAATATACAAAATCAGATTTTTGATGAGTTGTTTATTTTATTTTAAAACATGACGTGGTGTATTAGAAATTAATAACTATAAGAATATATTAATATTATTTTTGTTTTGGTATATTGAAGAATATTAGAAAACATCCCAACATTAATTGGAAAAATATTTATGAAGAAGAAGATATTCAATGTAGAATATCATTAAAAATAAAAACAAATAAGAAAAATCCTAGTTTTTTAGAAAGGATAATATGCCATCAAAATATAAAATAGAAACTTCACATTAAACCATAAATTAATTGAAGAATGGTAAGATTAATGGGGATTAGAGATATCTACTTTTGATGATTATAATAAACTCGTTATCATGGTGAATAAAGAAAATATCATTGACGAGGAAAGTTATTGTTAATAAAATGAATATAAAGGAAGTCCTGTGGAATTTATTCTATAGATAGAGTTGAATTACTATCTACGAATAATATAAATTCTTTTAAAAAATAATTAAATGAAAATGGACAATCATCTTATGTGAATCCCAAAATCTTTTTATATTATTGAAATGTACAAGTTTTCGATATTAAAGTGTGATCGATATGAATTTATTATTCATTAAATTAAAATTTAAATTGAGAAAAAATTGAAAACGATAAAGATATTAATTTGAACATTTATAAAAAAATATTATTCATTTTCAAATATATATTGAGAAAGTCTTAATCCAATTTTAGAAAACATATACAATAAATTAAATAATTACCAAATTAGAAATCGTTTTCCTATAGTCATTTAAATACATCCAAAAAACAATAAGAATATTTCAAATAATGAATGTTATATTTCAAAGCAGTAAAAGAATGTTTTTTAAAATATGTTGTATGTAAATCATGTGAGTCCTTGAAATTATGAAAATTTGAAATCCTGAACAAAAACTCAAATATTTATTCAACTATTTAAATGAGAGAGGTCAAAAAAATAACTTTTTTGTTAAAGGTTATGATAGGATCTCAAAATAATTTTATTATATAATGATATTCCAAAATTAATTTTCATGATAATGAATAATGGAATGTGGTAGATTCAGTGATGATAAATTCCTTTAGGGAAAACTAATCCATTTATAGAAACTATTTGTATTATGTAGGATTCTTCAAATAAATGAATTTATTAGACTTAATATAATCATTTATATGAATATAAAACCACCATTAGTATGTTCTTGTCGATGTATCCTCCTATTAAAAAGGGATTTGACTAGTTGAACTCTTTGAATTCATTACCGATGAAATAGAATATGTTTCATGGTCATGAGGATGTGTGTGGTATATATTACATTTTCCTCATGAAAATCAATGTCTCATACTTTTAAATTCAAAAAAATATTTATAATGTTTCTCGCATAGATATCATGAGATAAATAGTGATGATGATGAAAATTTATTTATTTATTTATTTTATTTTAAGGATTCAAAAGAATAATTTCTATATATATTGGATTTTAGATTTTATTCATGTATTATAGGTGATGTGAACTTGCTGAGAATCATTATATTGTTCTGTCACATTCTTGAATGATGGTTCACTAAAAATTATGGGACATAGTCACAAAAATATTGGTAAATAAAATACAGAGTCTGAGAAAGACTTATTTGATTTATGGGTTCAAATATAATATGTTAAGTGATTATTGACCTTGGGATGAAGGTTATAATGTAATTTTCAGTAAATATTGATTCATGATTAATAGTATTGATGATGGGAGGATTGTAATAAGATAATGGTGAACTGAGGAATACATGGTTTATGTTGGAGATGACCAAAATTCATGTTACATATGTATGAATATAGAAAATGAGTTATAACATGTGAGAAAATAATATATTTACCAATATAATTTGTGAAATTATAAAAAAATTAATGTATTATTATGTTTTACTAATGTTTGGAAAAATGGATTGGAAAATCTTCACATGAATGAAGGGGATGCATTATAATTCATAAAATAAAAAGGCTAAGAATCTACCATATCATCCTATGAAGATTATTCATTCTATAATATATTCATTGATTAAAATGAAATAAAAAATTTTATAAATATATATTATTATTTTATTTATGTTATTATTCATATAACATTTATAATGTAAATGATACATAAATCATAATCTAATAAAAATTTCCAATGAATTTTTAGGTGGGATGATAACTAGTATTCTCAACACTTGAGGATGATTCACATAGAATGTGTAACTGACTATATAAATGGTCATATTAATCATTACTATTATAATAATATTATTCATTATTATCTCATTTTTCAATATAAACCAATAAAATTGTCTATTAAATTGTAAGAATATATTATTATAAGAGATGGATCAAAAAATGTAGATATAGAATGATAATGTTTCCTATGTTTGAAGATATTTAAGAATAATTTAATTTTATATTATTAATCAGTTCACATATAGAATAAATTGTCCCATTTAAATGGATATAATATATGGATATTTTTGAGAGGGGCTATTGATAAATATTTTCATGTTATCCTCCAAATGGATTATGATTCTAATGAAAAAATATTGAGAAGAATATGATCACAAATAAAACTAATTATAAAGTCAAAGAACCAGGAAATAATTAATAATAATAAGAAACATAAATTATTTGGTGAGATGATGAAAATTTAGTTTCTATTAATAAATAATATGGTGTTTTACAAAATTATAGATATTTGGTAGAAGCATATGCTAGAAAAAATGATTCATAAAAATAATGTGATGAGGAGGATTACCATTCATCTTGTATAAGGATTATTATATAGGATGAAGTAAATTAAATATTTCTTGATCAATGGAAATATTTTCAAACTAGGAGAACATTTATGGAAGAATCACATACCTTACTATTTTAACAGGTTGAAATGAGGGATGTTAATGATGTCTGGGTGTATCAATAATGATTTGGTTCCACGATGAATGAATTTGGTAAGATAGAGAAGAATGGATATTGATAATTGTTACCCAAACATAAATAAACAAATACGTTTGTAAACAAATGTATTTTTTAAAATATGTTGATTAAAAAAATTGTAATGAACTGAAAAAAATTAGGTTATGTGTATAGTGTATATTATTTTGTTTACTGAGTGACTTTTATGAGAACATAGCAGCAATTAGAAGTCCAGAATTCATAATATCATTATTTCTACTATTTAACAAAGGGAAATAAATATTTTTAATGGGATTTTATTTTTTACTACTACAATGGTGATACGAAAGTGGAGGTAGTAATAAAGCAACCTAATGGTTTCTTTCAATGATTAGATGAAAGAAATGATTGTATATTAAATAAATTTCGATATTAGTTCCAACAAGCTCCAGGATCATGGTACACAATGATTTAAACCAACTTGAAGATGTAAAACATTACAAAAAATAGTGGATTAATATATATATATATATATATATATATACTAAAAAAACAAGGTATCTCTCACTATAATTTTCTATGATGATGATATTTTTATTTATAAATTAAGAAACTGTGTGTGAATATTTTTATAATGAAATGAAGGATTTAATTGAAATGTATATTCATTTTAGGATGATATATTTTTTTGACATACAAATTAAATAAAAAATATATCATATCATTATTTTATAATAAAAATATTTTAATGATGATCCTAAAATGAATATCATGGAGGATTTGATACTAGGTTCAACACCTATCTAAAAATATTCCAAATTGTATAATGATTATCCAATATATGAAGTGGATAAATTATAATAGGAAATCTATTACTTAAAACATTTTTAACGCAATATATAGTCTATTTTATCTCCCATTATTGCGTATTCCAATGTTCCCCAAAGTTGTTACATTTTATGTCCTATAAAATAATCCTTATAAAATTTACAAAAAATTATTTTTTATGGATTCAAATATAATAAATATTTATATTTCAATTAAAGTGTATATTTTGATGAAACAATGTAAGAAGTGCACATGTTAATAAATACACACCTGGAAAAATGATTAATACGTTTGATAACTATGTTTGATCACACAAACATTAAAATTATTTAACCGATTACAATATTGCTATAGATTTTATTTATGAAATTATTCTTCCATGAGATAAATTTGGTTGAAAACTCAGTTATAAGACCTCATAGTTAATGATAAGTCATGTAATCTCTTGGTTATTGATAATTAATGCACAACACACATATTAAATAACCATGAACATCATTCATGTAGCCAGAATATTGACATCAAAGATCAATTCTTCAAAGAGATCATGAAGATAATTGAGATAAATATCAAATTTATATTTTCCATTAAGAAAAAAGTTGATGGTGTAACTATGCCATTTCTCTGTAATGATTTTAAATTAATTGGGTAGGAATTTGGATATCAATATCCCCTTTTATGAGGATTACAAATGGTGTTTTTTCATATATCCCACATTTTCATTTTAATTTTTTGGATATGAGTGGAGAAACTAACATGTTAATATTTTCTATTTATAGAAGTATCAATTTACCAATTTTATTTAAATATTGTGATTAAAAAAATTGATGGTAATTTGGGAGTTATGTTCCATGACTTTAATGGGGGGGAATTCTTTTAGTGTGAGTAAAGTAGATATAATTTGAATTCATCATGTAATTATGTAATTTTGTTAATATTATTCATTAATTATTTGGATGAACATTTAATTTAATGTGTTTTAATAGGTTGAGTAAAAATCGGAGTTTAAATTTTTTTAAATGAAAATATCATTTTATGGAAAACATGGTATTATAATTTAATAATGTTATATCGTACATCATCATCAGTCAATTAGGATTAAAAATAATTTTTATGAATTCTTTCTTAGTTATTTACCATTGTATATGATTAATGTATATTGATTACCAACAAAATCAAGATAAAGAATTTTGTTATCCCACAATTGAAAAATATTATGTTTTGAAAAAGGATGAATGTTATATGTTCTGTTGTGTAATAATTTTTATGAATAAAAAAATAATATTAATAGTGAAAATTTATTTATAAGGACTAATTATTAAATAAAATAAATTGAAATTATTCGTGGATATATAGAAAATATCTAGGAAACTGTAAAGGGATTCTTGTGATGTTTTGGCGATGCGATATATATCTAGTAGTTTTTTTAATGTGATATAACACATGAAATTGAAAACAAATACACGATTCTTCGATTAGTTTTTTTCATGATGTTGATCCAGTGACTGTGGCTTCATAGGTATTGTATCTAATAACTTTTTCCTCACGCTTTCTTTAATATTTGAAACTGTGTTTGATCTAGAACATAGAGAAAAATGGTGGATGTGGTCGTAAAGTTTATTGAAAGATAGTAAATTTATTAAGATATATTGAGACATGATGTAAATACTCACTTTTATTCCCACATGTTTACTTATGTAGTTAAAGAAAATTTTGAAGAATCGTTTTGGTGAAAATTTGAGTTTGAAAAATTTGTATATTCAATGGAAATTTTAATGAGGTGATGAATAAGCCATTGTTTTCCTTATTAGATTAATAATAATATAAATAATGATGATTTTGACCCCATTTTTTATTATAATAACAGTATTCCAAACGATATTCACTATAATTGTAACTGTTTTAAGGGATATGTATATAAATAAGAAATGGGAAAAGTCCAAAGATAATTTTTTTAAATATGACCAATAGACATAAATGTTGAACATATTTCCTTGGTCCATATGTATTTAGTTCATCATAATATATTTATTTAATACATGACTTATAAAAAATTCTGTTGAGAAAAATATATATATTTGACATGAGGATGGAAATTGAGAAAATGTATGAAATTATGCATCTATGATACACTAATTGTTTGTCTTTTCAATGAACATGTTCATTTTTCATCAGTGTATTTCTATACTGATGATAATACTACATTCAATGTGTAAAAATTCTATGAATAATCATTTGAAAATTAGTTTTTCTAGATTACTAGATAAGTTCCTTATGTGTAGAATTTTATAGTACTTGTAATCAATAAAATCAGAGTGGAATATTTTGAAATATATATTCAAATATCAAATTCTAATTAAAAAATATATTTCTAAATAGATGCAAGTAGAAACATTTACACTATTTAGAGAAGGTTAATCAAAATTAAATGTTAAAATTTTCAAGTAATATCAATCACAGTTTTTCTATAAAAATTATAGAAATAATATCTCTGATAATAGACATTTAATGTAAATTTATAAGATAATAATTATTTTGAATATTTTATATTGAAAAAACCTGATAGAATACTTCATTGGGATCATAGAAGAAATAATAGTGATAAGAAAGTGTAATTTTTTATTCTTACATTCTCTAATATAAGGGATTAAATAACGAAAAATGAAGAAAACAATTCTACAAATTTGTGAAAAAGTAAGAAGCATAATAACAACATACTCAACATTTGATGTTGTGAAAAAAGTATCATGTTTATATGAGCATATATATACTATAATTACTATATTTGATGATCGTACATAATCTAGAGACATTTTTGTATCATAGGTTCATAGTTATCCCCTACTAACTAAAAACAAACGTATAGTTTCAAGTGAACTATGTGATCTTCGTTGTTTCAAAATCGTATCAAGTACTGGATACTATTATTGGGTTGGGAAAATTTATAATTATTAATTTAATTATCATTGTGGGAATGTGGTGGAGTTTAATTGTAGATAAATTTTATGCTAATCATTAATGAATTATATTTAAAATGTAAAATAGAAAATAAATTTTTAATAAATGATTCATCCCTTATTATTGATTTTCATGATCAAAAATATTTATTTTCCAAAATATTTATTATCAAACCCCATATCTTATTATAAAACCCCATCATTAAATACAACATAACACTCTCATTTATGAAATATAAAGATGTATTTTATTTCAAATTAACCTCTTAATTATAATTTCACATTCCTATTTGAATGAAATTAGAAGACATATCAAATCACATAAATCTCAAATATTACTACAAATTTATAAGTGTATCACAACCGTGACATAACACATATTTTATGATCTAGTATTAACTACATTAAAGTAAGTTTAATTTTACTAAAAATGATCATGAATGACATGCATTGTCTACCTAATAGTGCACCCAAATTTTCTTTTATCACTATATTTAATATTTAATGAGTAGGGTCCATTGGACAAACCAATTAACCAGGAATATTAAATTATAAATTTAAAATAATTAATATTTTTCTTATTTTTATTCAAAATAAAATTAAATGAAATATAAAAATTTATTATAAATAGTGTTTGTTATATGAATATCACCACCATAGAATTTATTTTAAAATAAGACACAAAATAATAATGGTGAGGAACTGGAATAAAGAATAACAACTAGATGAGCCATTGATGCATATGCATGAATACGTAAATGTTTTTATACATTTTAATATATTTTTTGGAAAATTTAGCTGTTGATATTAATGTCTATGTTTGGACTAATATTGGGATGATAGAATTTTTTCTATTATTTTGTTGATGAGTTCATTAATAAAAATGTATAAAATATTTGATAAGAATTTTAATGTGGTATTTTATGAAATTAGGAATGTGGAGTTGTATTTTAATTCCCCAATATGATTTTGATCTATTTAAAAATAATTTTTATGTAACCATTTGTTTGAATCATATGGGGTTCATTATACTATGAGAGGAGTTTTTGAAAAATGATGTTTTTCCTAAATTATTATTTTCTATATTATATTATAGAGAGTAAAAAATTGTAAAATATCGAGTCAGATTAAATAATTGCACTTTTTCCACAGTAATCCATGAATGGATAAATTTTTGAGGTATAATTAAAGGATTTATCTATAGGTGATGAATCATTTTTAATATATATTTTTTACAAATTCTTAAAGTTATAGATGAATTAATTACAAAACCCAAAATGTGTTTTATCATTATGCTTCAAAATTTAAAAATGAGGTTGTGGTTAATAAAATTAAACTACGTGGTGATATTTATAGAAAATTGGTATTTTACTGATTGCATCTACTATTATCGAATGAATGAGATCTATTAGAATATGTGTGTATAAATATATGAATTGATCTAATTCTTTTCCACATATAGTGGTTATGTGAATGTATTTTGTATGGAATTAGGAATCTCAATAATGATTTTTCTATGAGTATCACCAAAAGTTATCTTAATGTACATTAAATATCTATAGCAATGTATTATATTCCATGGGATAGATGGATGAAGAAATATAAACCATATTAGAAAAAATTGAATGTCTCTTTAAAAACATTTTATATAATAATTGTCTATTGTTGTAAACCCATTGAATAATTGAGTTGTGGAAAATATATTCTTATGTTCTGGTATGTTGGAATATGTATGCAACTTTTCTTTGAAAATAATGAAAACAAATAGATTGTTTTGGTGCTTCCTAATGGGTGTCTAGAAGTGAATACCCCATGCATTCCTCCAATAGGCTAAAGAATGTAGTCCCGTGTTGGGAAGGTATACCACACACATGGGAGGCACTAGACATATGTACACACACACACACACACACACACTCTCTCTCTCTCTCTCTCTCTACTCCAAGAATATCTAATTCTAAAATGTAAAACAACTAATACTCATGAATTAATGAAAATGAATCATCACAATTAGTGTATGATAAAATTTAAGGGAAAGGTAATTTATTAATACAATCACCCTAAAAGAAAATGAAAAAAAATTCAAACCTTTGATTAAGTATTGGATTCTATGTATGTAACCACTAGAACACAACTCAGTCTATCTGGATATTTTCTATTTTCATAGCCTTGGTCCCTCTAGTAATCCTTCGAAAGATTGATTATTTTCATAATTCATAGAATTTGAATGAAAAACCCATATTGTGCTGATTATAACAATACCAAATATGAAGCCCTATAATCACTATGAAAATAGAATCAAGATTAATAGTCATCACATTATAGATACATGTTAATGACATATATAACATGAACAACCACATATAATCATATAGGAAACATATTCAAAACAAAAGTTACAAAAATAATTCCATATTATAATTCTAGCTCAAAGGATCCGTATAACAATCATCCAAGAGAACACACTCCATGAGCCAAATTGTAATAATAGAGTCCATTATATATATCACACTTCTCATGATTCACAAGAAGTAGTACTCACTGAATGATTGAAGATATCAATATTGATATGGGGATCATGCCTAGGGACATAGGTATACTAACAAAAAAATATAGAATAACTTGATATGTAGTGAATCGATTCTCACATATTTTTTGTCACAATTATATCAAGAACTCCACATATGGAAGATGATAAGGATAGAGAATCTCACTCTACGCCTCACAGAGGGACTCAAAACAACTCTATTAGTGCTTAAATTTCCTCATATGGGATTTCCATCCTAAGAATTGAGAAAATCCGTTTTCTAATACCTTATATAAAGGATCACGAGAAGGTAACCTAATGATATTTTTCAATGATGTATAGGGAATTTCTTCCAATACATCATTGGATTCTTTCATGGTGCGTTCTCGATGTCCACTACATCTCCATTCAGCAGTGAGTTCTACCCATGTCTCACATCCCATACTCAGGGTTATGTATGTGAACACCAAGATGTTCCCATGTATATGGACATTTCAAAGTACAAGACTCTGCAGATGTACAATGGCATGTCTATGTTCCAAGATTTATGTTTGGTTAGGTTCCAACTCTGGTAATCATATAAAACATTTAATTTTTTTATGTCGGACCACACGTCGTGTGACACTAATCTCTTCCATGGAAACCCTAGTCTCATAGTAATTCAGTCACAAAACATATATTCTCATTTAACATTTACTATAGGACAATAATTTCTAAAACATGTGAATACATTTCCCTTGTCATTTTATAGTCCTCTAGTATCTGATCTAACCGTAAATCACATTGGTATGTAAGGAATAGATATGACTGAATATTTCCATCACCACTCACCAGAATATATAAAAAAAAATTCAAAATGTAACCCTTCAACGATTTTTCCTAAAGTACACATTCCAAAAACCACATGTGGAACTCTTATCAAGATCTAATACATCATCACATCTTCATCAAATTATTAATAGGACAACAATATGTGGTATTAATCTGTTGCACCATGTAAAAGGAGTGAAAATATTGATCAGTTTTCATTCATAAAACAATAGTGTAAATGAATTGCCCATGATGAATTTAGAATTGGAAAATAAATGAATGATAATGAAATTGGGAATTTAACTTAACCAATGTCCACGTTGTCTTCAATTCATTTAGTTAGAATGATGAACAAATATAATTATTATAATCAACTATTTAAAACCCATGTCATCGATATGTCTTACCAATACACATAGTATACATGATCCCTGAATCATATAATTAGTTTTTCTAATAGTCAACAACAATAGGATAAATAAAAATGATTTAAATCCAAATAAAACAATGTTCTACCAGGAGATAGCACCATCATAGATAAAAAAAAATATGGTTGTAGTTAGTGAGATCATCAAATTCCGATGGCACAAAAATCCTCAATATTGATCTAATATGATGTCTTTTGATAAGGAATCCATTATCCATTTTTCTTCTAAATATATAATGTTTTATGTTCAACCATGATAACTCATAATAACTGTGTATTAATAGAATAAATCATGATTCTATGTGAACATAATAAAATATATAAATATATTTATTTATTTATTTATTTATTTTATTGTTGTTGAAAGTGATTATTTTTATCAAAAATTATGACATCACAAAAGTTATTGTCTTTTTATGATAAATACCATGCTATGAACTCAATGGAGGCCTCATATTTCTGATCAAATCCTTACTTTAAGAGTAATTAAAAAAATTTAGGATAATTGATCACACCTGAAATTTAATATATGTAATATAATTAAAATTTCATTCCTAGCTCACTAAACCATGTAAAAACCAAATTATAAAAATAATCAGTATAATATTATTATAAAATAATTTATAAAAATAAGAGTCAGTAAATTCTTTCCACAATAGTTCATCATATCTGGAGAAGCCAAAATAAAAGGACACATAAAGGGATGTTGGTATTGAACATGCATTTCAGTCTAATTCTCCCAATAAATCCCCTAAATATCCCTATTATTCAACTAGAAATTAACTAATGGGTGCTCATTCCATATAGGATAATCTCCTATTGATCCTCAATATATACCATGTACTAGAATAATCACTCGATCCTCAAAGTCCATCTAGCCCCAGTTGACAATATGTTACAAGTCAGGGACATTCACCCTCATCTACAACACAGTAATGATATCATGCACCAACTCCAACTATAATGGTAGAATAATTAATTCATCTTCATACCCAACTATAAATATTATATCAAAATGTTCAATGGAAATTAGAGATAAATTTCATCCAAGATAATATCTATGCATCCCAGGTTGATGGGACACCCATAGGAACATTTGGTATCCCTACATGAGTACCCAAAGACCACATCCATTATACATGTAGTACTTGTGATAGTTAGGTACAATGATCACCCTATCATGGATGATCTACACCTCTTATTTCATGGATCACACTAACTTGAAGCCAATAAGACTATCTCACCTAGATCAGTCCAAAATAGTGGTTTTCAGTAGGGACTCCCATACATAGACTCGAATGGTTCCATAATGATGGTGGAATGATATATGTTTTTGAATAAAAACTCTACAATTGTTAGGTTATCCTCCTTGATATGTTTCATTAAGTTTTTCAATTAATCTATGGGTGAAAATCCATAATCAAAATCAAATGAGTCCTAAAGGCCTCTTTAAATACACATCATAATCATGATATAGTTTAAAGAATATGTATTAAAATGTTCATTATGGGAACTCCATAGAGTTGGATTATCTCTACAACATACTACAATCACAATATCTCTTCTAAACTCTTCTCTTAAATAACTTAGATGTTTTACAATGTGATGAGTAGTCTACGATCACCCATATAGAATCATGACCACTACACAAAATTGGTATTCTTATCATGATATCCATTGATATCCCATCATTACTCAATAATGTAACCACAAGGATTTGAGAAAAATCCATTGGAACCAGGTGTCAATCATTCTATTGTTGAAAAGTAAGGCATGAAGATACAAACTCTAAAACACATCTCTTTATCCTTATATAACATAACTAACCTCGATTTCCCTAGTTCATATTTTCCACACATGGTCATACCAATAAGGATTAATCATGAAACTCTCTCATCACCTTCAATTTTAGTGTAACTAGTTTCATCATCCATATAATAAGTATAAAACCATACTCGAAAGATTTATAAAATTCATTTGTGGCATGTTATGCTGATATATTAATTCATAGGGGCTCATTGTCTATACCCCCATTGTTACAACCCATCCTCGAGACCCATGCCGTGACTACCCCAAGCCATCCTTTTATAGTCCAGGGGCTAGCGACTAGCACGAAACATGTAAATCCCGGTAAAAGGAAAGGTATTTACTTTTTAAAAGTAAACAAAGACAACCGAGTACGCAAGTGAAGTGAGCACAAAGTAAATCAATGTACATAAGTAAGTGTTGTTAAGTAAATGGGATAGCATACAAACCCAACTAAAATTACAGTACAACTGAGAAAGGAAGTACAACTGGTGTGTAGTAAAGCAGCATCCACCGAGTTGTCCTCCGGGAATCCCACCTGAAGGGTGGGTACAGATAGTCTCGTCAGTACCTCGGTTCCATCTGTCCTCTCTCTGTACGTCCTACTAGGTTTTCCACCTCCGGATATCGTCCAACTCCACAAGCCTCAACCATGATCAGTTTTTTCCGTCATCTACAACCAACACAACATAGTTTGGGCATTTCCCATACAGGGATGAGTATAACGATACTCAATAGGGACCCCGAGAACCCCGAAGTTATCCCATAATCTACGAAGGATAAACCAAAAAGGAAATATACAAACATGAAGTATCAACCAATTCTACTTAGGTATATGCTCATACATATACATAAGTCATCAATCTCAGTTCAAATCCAACTTTCGAGCCGAAGAACTAACCGGTACTCACAGGAAATAAGTCAATCACATAAATGATAATGATTTAATTTCAAGACTCACCTAACACAGATATACTACTCACGAAGTGGGGTGGAGATGATTAGATGTAGCCTTTGAATCATCTCCTCTGCCGAACCCACATAGGATCCATGTACAAAAGTCGTCACTGCAGACACCACATAGCATCCAATTATAGTAACCAAAACTGCTGAACCCACCTCGAATCCATGTATAGTCATCATCACTGACAACCCCACGAAGGTTCCAAGTATAGTGGTCTTCGCTACCGAACCCATGAAGGATCCAAGTACAGTCGTCATCGTTGTCAAACCCATGGATGATCCCAGCACTGTAGTAATCGCAGTCACATCCAGCTCTTTAGTTCCCACACATAGTGTGCTCAATTCTGGGAGGGTCGATAAATCAACTTTCATTATGTCCAGAGTTGATATATCCCTATGTTCCATCTTTGTCATGAGAAACTCAACACGATAGACGATGAGTCAATCAGATGCCCTGCCTGAGAGATATTGGATTTTTCGTTCTTGGGGACCAGCTGGAAAAATTGCTCATTCCAAACCCAGCCATTTACCAAAGTTTTCCAAAATTCATAGAGACTATTGAAAAAGGACCGCCTCATTGAAAAAATCCTAGTGCCACAAATGGATCGTCGATCAGACGCACTGTCTTTATGTTATTCACCATTATTTAAATAATGGGCCCGACCTGTTAAGCCTAGTGGGCTGGAGGGTCTGGTCACTGAGTTTTGGCGGGTATGACTTGGTAGGGGTTTCAGACCAGCCCGAAGATTCACGTGGCCAGGCCCGATGTGGCGTGACCCGGCCCGGCGGGGTGCGACCCGACCCTGTGCGGCCCTGCTGGGTCGGCCAGCTGGCCGAGCGGCACAACCCAAAGGTCGAGCAATCCAAAGGGGGGGTGCGTGGCCCCCTATTGCATGAACTATTGGCACAAAGCAGCCTTGCCCTCCCAAACCGGCCTGCTGGAGCCGGACGACACTCTGGATAAAGAGGCCCGCTCAGGCGGGCCGCGTGTTCTCCAACGAGTCACCCTCCTGGCACAACGGATTTCCTCCGCCCGGCCAGCCGATGTGCCGACCGGTTCTACTGCATGACGCCCTCCTGGTGCCCCCTCTCTCCTTCGCTCGGTCATCCAACGAGCCGGCTGGTTATTCCGCCGATGTGTCGTACCCTATGCGGGCTGCGGTTCCCGCAGTACGGCACCGTTGTTCCTTCCCTTGGCCCGGTCTTCTCGTTCGGTCGAGCAGCCCGTGGTTACGGGCCGAGGTTCCTCCACATGTGGTCGACGTGTGGCAGCTTCCTTCGAACGTCGCTGCCTCCCGATTCCATAAAAAACAAGAAATGACAGAGGGTTGTCGGACCATGTTTGTTCGGCCCGGTCCCTCCATTTTAGGCGGTAAAAAATCATTCAAGGTGCTCACTAGATTACAACAGAATGAGGGGGTAATTTATTTAAAATAAATTAAGAAAACCCCCTACCTTTAAAAAGATTTTTGGTAGCCAATCATCGTGGATGATGGTGTCGATTCCGTCGTCGTCAGAGTGTACTCGATGAAGTGGTGTCTCCTCTCTTGTCAATGAGAAAAGAATAGAACGTGCATCATCATTGGCGGGATCCCCACATTGGTGTCTCCATGCTGTGGAGGAAGAAGAGAATTGGAGAACCAAGGAGTGTTCTTCATTGGAGAAGAAGACCATTCTATGTCATAGAAGAAAACAATTCTCTCAAGATCTCTCTCCCTTCACATAAAAATCCCCCCCAAAATAAAATAATAATCTACTTCTATTATTTTACTAACACAATCCCTTTAAAATTCAAACATTCAAACACTTAATTAATAAATTTGAGGATTCAATTTATTAATTAAGGCATTGGCATGAATTAATGGGAGAGTTGTCAACATTAAACAAGGGAGTTTAATGGGGGTTTATAAGAGTTATGGGAAGTTCAAGGGTTTGGGTCACCTGTGGGAACCACCCCACAAATATCCTCTCATGGGAGGTTATGTGGGTGTGGGCCCCACCTCTAACTCCCTTTGGGAGGATATAACCACCATCCTTAAAAAAATTGTGCGACACTAATTTTATTTATTTTAATCTAATTCCCCAAATATTAATTCTCAACCCGCTTAATATGCAATTGCGGTAAAATACCCCTTAAGAAATTATCGGCACTTCGAGCTAATCGGTGTCCTCATATTTCGATTCCAAGCACCGGTTCAGAAGATATAAAAACACACTCATTCGTTTACTGAATGTACCCAAGCTAAACTTCAGAAATAGATTCTGGGAACACTGGGCCTCGGAATCAAGTTCCCTCAGAATCCAAAAACTCATAAAATTACAAAGTATTTATGAAAAAGTGCTCCTCTAAATTTTTGGGTCATTTCATTACTTCCACCTTCGGTCTTTATGTCCTCGTAAAGCTACAACATAAACTAGGGAAACAAATGAGGGTACTGATCATGCATCTTCTTCTCTCTCTCCCATGTGCTCTCCTGGTGGTTCCCATGCTGCCAACGAATTCGCACCATAGGAATCGACCGTCCACATAGGAAATGCTCCTATCAATACTAGATCCCCACTGGGACCTCCATGAATGTAGTCACATCATCGATTTCCTGCTCTCCATGATCAATGATGTGGGTCGGGTCGTGCATGTATCTCCTCAGCAGAGATACGTGGAAGACGTCATGCACCCGATGCAACTGAGGTGGAAGGGCCAGGTAGTAAGCCACCTCGTCTACTCTATTAAGGACATGGAAAGGCCCGATGAAGCATGAATATAACTTTCCGCCCCGACAAAATCACCTTAATCCACGTCGAGGTGAGACCCATAAGAAAACGTGGTCACCATCCTTGAACTCCAATGGTCTATGTCTCATTTCAGCATAGGGATTATGTCTGCTCTGTGTAGTCCTCATCCGCTCCAGGATGATTTGCACCTTCTCTGTTGTAGCCTGAACCATCTCTGGTCCTACATATGCTGACTCCCCAGGGTCAGTCCAGCACAAAGGTGATCTGCATGGTCGGCCATAGAGTGCCTTGTATGGTGCCATCCTGATGGTGGAGTGGTAAATGTTGTTGTAAGAAAACTCCACCCAGGGTAGGTGATCCTCCCATCTATGACCAAATTCATGAACACGTGCACATAGCATGTCCTCGAGAGTCTAAATGGTCCTCTCCATCTAGCCATCTGTCTAAGGATGAAAGGCGGTGTTCAACAATAGCTGCATCCCAAATGCCTCCTGCAACCACTTCCAAAGCTGTGAAGTAAAGAAAACATCTCGATCGGAGACTATAGGCAATTGAACACCATGAAGTCGTACGATATCCTGAACGTAGAGGTGTCCCAATCTCTCTATTGAGCCTTTATCTTTGATCGGAAGGAAGTGGGACGACTTGGTGAGTCGGTCTATGATCACCCAGATGGAGTCGTGTCCTTTGGAAGTACATGGAAGCCCCATCATGAAATCCATGGATATCCCATCCCAATTACACTCCAGAACCTCTATGGGCTGTAACAAGCCTGCTGGTACATGGTGCTCCGCCATCACTTTCTTGAATGTGAGGCATCATGAAACAAAATCTGCTACAACCATATTCATACCTGGCCACCAGTGCTATAATCTGAGGTCTTGGTACATCTTTGCCACTCTAGGATGTACCGCTAGAGGGGACGTGGGAAAATCCCTCATCAATTCCTCCAGCAGTTCTACTAGTACCATGGTAGGTCCCCTGAAGAGGATGGCGTGTTCTCCTCCTTCAAAAAATTCATCAGGCACCTACCCTGTGGAAATCTGAGCACGTCGCGTCTCACAGTCAACGGCCCAACGTTGTGCCTCTCTGACCTGCTGAAGTACTAAAATAATAAAAGTAAGGGACTGTAGAAAAGCTGCCCAATCTATATATATGAAGGATATCTCCAAAGAAGCTAACTTCTCAATCTCCTCTCCATGTATCCGAATGCCCGATCTCCTGTTGAGAGCATCAGCTACTACGTTCCCCTATCCCATGAGTATATAATATCTCAAAGTCATAGTCCTGGAAGATCTTGAGCCATCTCTGCTATCTCAGGTTCATGTCCTTCTGCGAGAAAATGTACCCGAGTCTCTGGTGGTCAGAATAGATTGTAAAGCACTCTCTCATCAGATAGTGCCTCCACATCTTCAAGGATAAGACCACTGATGCTAACTCCAGGTCATGGGTAGCGTAGTTATGCTCGTGTTGCCTCAACTGACATGAACCATAGGCGATCACTGCTCACTCCTGCATTAGGACACACCTAAGTCTGGTCCCTGATGCGTCGCAGTAAACCACATACCCAACAAACTCCTATGGTAGCCTCAATATGAGAGCACTGTTCAATCCCTTTCTCATCTCATGGAGGCTCTTCTGGCATCTATATGACTACATGAAGGGTTTCCCCTTCATCGTCAGAGCTATACATGGGACTGCATCTCTGGAGAAGTTTGGCACAAATCTTCAATAGTACCCTGCCAATCCGAAAAAACTCCGAACCTCCGTCACACACCTGGGTGGTTCCCAAGCAAGTACTTCCTCGATCGTTGCAAGATCCACTATATCTCCCTCCTCTGAGATGACGTTCCCCAATAAGTGAACCTCTAAAATCCAGAACAGGAACTTCAAGAGCATACCATAATGATGGTGCCCTCGGATTGTATCTAGTACCACCCACAAGTGGTAGGCCTGCTCCTCCTTAGTAGTCGAGTAGATCAGTATGTCTTCAATGTAGACTACGACAAATCGATCTAGGTAAGGCTGGAGGATCCTATTTATGAGACCCATGAACACTGCTGGAGCGTCGGATACGCCGAAGGGAATAACCAAGAATTCATAATGGTCGTAACGACATCTAAAGGCCGTCTTCTACGCATCCTTATCCCGAACTCTAATCTGGTAATCACCTGACCTGAGGACTTTTTTCAAGAATCATCGCGCTCCCTTGAGCTGATCAAAGAGGCCCTCAATATTTGGGAGTGGGTACTTATTAATTACGGTCACAAGATTCAGGAAATGATAGTTGACACATAGTCATAAGTTCTCATCCGCCTTCTTGGAGAATAAAATTGGAGAAGCCTAGGTGGAACACTGGGTCGAATAAATCCCTTTCCCTGCAAGTCCTCCAACTGTACCCGCAGCTCAGAAACCTCGGCGGGTGCCATCCGATAGGCTGGTGTAGATATCAGTGTTATTCTGGGGTACAGGTCAATGTAAAAATCTACCTCTCTACGAGGAGGTAGTCCTGAAACGTCATCAGGAAAAAACATCAGCATACTGATCCACCACAACAGGAAAACATAGATTCTGCACATCAACCGCTCCTAGGATGAGGCTAGACAACTGATATGTGATCGGCTGCCCTCTCCTCTATGTAATTCCATCCTGCACTGCAAAGGCTCCCTTCTAACCGGTGAAGGGGAACCTCCTCCCATCTGTGAAGACACACCACACTTTTCTCCAAATACAGTCAATTTGGGCATGGACCGTAGATAACCTATTCATACCCAAGATGACATCATAAGGCCTCGATGTCACTACAAGAAGATCCCAGCTGAAGCTGTCACCTCCTAGAGTAAGCACACACAGTTGGAAGTAGTGCGTAATCATCGAGTCTGCTCCGGTAAGAGTCTCTAGCCGTATGGATCGAGCCAACTTCTCTTTCGGAATCTCCGAGCTCTGTACAAGGGCAGAGAAAATTACAGAATGACTCGTTCATGTGTCTATAAGAACTGCAGCAAGGGTGGAGTAGACACAAATATTTTCTTGAATCATCTTATGTGTGGTATGGTCGTAGGCCTTGACTGCCTAGAGCAGAGCCTGCCCTTGTCTGCCAGCTCCCTCTGGTTAGGGAGGTCCTCCATGTGGTGGTGGTGGTGGAGCCTCGAAGCGTCGTCCACCACCCGCTGCTCGGCCAGCTCCACTGCATCGTCTGCCAGCTCCCTGCGGATCTCCATGGTCGATCCTTTGCCTCTTCATGGGAGGTCCCTCCATTATATGCTCTTCGTCTCTATGGAGGATGAGGTAGTCACGATCCATGTGGCCCTGCCCGCCGCATGCATAGGACCGTCTTCCCCTCATTTGGCTGGATCTACTTTGTGAGCCCCACACATCCGAACCAGTATCCTGAGGTCACCCACCTGATGGCCTGGATCTCTTGGACGTCAATGGCATCTATCTGCATCATGTTGCAGAAGACTCCGCTATGTGTCGACATTCAGTGGGTCTCTCTTCTGGCGTCAGCTCAGCAGGAAATCTCTCCTCTTGAAGTGATCACTCTAGAACTCCTGCCTACATTGGAAAGGTGAGGGAAATCATTTAATCCCTGATCTCATTCCTCAGTCCCTGCTCAATGGTCTGGGCCTAGAATAATGGGTCTCATACCATGTCCGTTGCGTAGCGCGAGAGGTCGGTAAATCTCCTCTAGTACTGAGCTACCGTCATGATACCCTGCCATAGAAGTAGTAACTCCGGGATGCGCACCGCACTGAGGGTGGGTGGAAAAAACTCTTTGCGGAAGAGTCTCTTGATGTCCGTCCAAGTAGTGTAGCCTCTTCATGCACCTGGATCATCTGGCTCCACCATCTACCTGCTTCTGTGAGCATGAGACTCACGGCAAGGATCTCCATAAGGTCTGCCGGTGTCCCTAGAAATCTAAATACTCTAACGATAGCCTCCAGCCAATCCTAAGCTGCCTGAGGGTACGTCTATCCATGAAACCAGGGCGGCCTCTGTCGCTAAAACTCATGCAGCACACTAAGGAAGCGTGAACTCTCTGCTGTTGGGGCTGGTGGTATCGGTGGCCCAAGGGGTAGTGGTACCGCTGGTGGCTCTCCTGTAATGGGGCACTAGACCGAGGCCTCGTCACTTGGTGGGCTTTTATCTCGTACGTAGCTCATAACCCTAGATGCTGCCTTCATGGGGCCATCCTATAAAGAAATAGGTGTGCCATGGTCAATCAATATATCTGGTGAGCTGAAACAAAGTAATCACAAAGAAAACTTTTGAAACGAACATGGAAATAGTGTTTTTGAGTAGTGAGTTGGAAATCCGAAGTTAGGTGTCACGACCCGCTTTCACCAAAAGGTGGGAAGGGTCAGCAGATTGTCAGGCCCTTCCTTCATTATGTTAAAGGAGAGATAATGACACCCGAGACCCACCATCAATAGGTCCCGGAGTGGCGACTAGCACCAAGGGTATAGAAATCACACACAAATGGAAGGTGACTACAAATGTAAGTACCAAATAAAGGAAACAACAACTGTGACTGCCCCAAAGGTCCAAACTAGTATGGTCCCATGTGATCCCTGAAGACCTCCTCGAAACCAGAAAGCCGTTTTATATTCATAGGGTGAGTATACAAGTACACTCAGTAGGGAAAACCAAAGACTCTCATGCACAAGTGGCGGAACATACTAAAGTCACGTGAGAAAAAGAGTGAACGAAAAACCTATCAAGGTAAACTATCCACCCAAGCCTCACCATGGCACGCTCCCCAAATAACGTAAGTCAAGTAATATATATAATAAGAGCACATCGATGATTGGGTACCCCATGCCACTTTCCCACTGGTTATTGACACATCCTACGGATCAAACAAATCCTGCCATTCTGACCGTAGTCCCACTGCCTCACCTGCTCGCACACACCTGGGCCAAAACCCCACGTAGTCCCACTACTGAATCCCACCCGCAAACACCTGGGCCAGAACTATCACACATAAACATGCCTCCAAACACCTAGGTGAGAACAACTACCACCACACCCAAAGACACATGGGCTAGAAGATCAACTGCCATGCCCGAAGATACTTGAGCCTCATCCCGAAGACACATGGGAAACCACCTGCCGCAGACACCTGGAAAACCATCACACTACCCCGTCCGAAGGTTCTTGGGATAATAATGGACCTCAAGCCATCACAGCCAGCCTGAAAAATACTTGGGCTATCCGGGAAAGGGAGCAGAAAAGGGAGCTAATAACTAGCCACTATGAATAGTGTTTGGAAAAACACCCTCCCCCAGGAAATGGGGGTGTTCGGTACTAAGTTCTCAACTTGGGTGGGGCGTGAATAAGAAACACAATGCTGAATGTATATATATGTAACAATCACTCACCCAAAGCTAGGTTTTTCTTCAGACAACCTACAGATCACAACAACACTCAAGTCCGAGTCACGACTCTCGCCAACAATACCCATTTTTCCAATTCTTGTTTCATGATCAGTGATAAAGTTCATATAAATTTAAGAACTAATGGGAAACTAGTAAGCATAGGCACAAGTCCAGGAAAATACACAGTCAAGAATCAACAATAACACCCACACCGGGTTCTCAACAACAGAGGATCCCACCTCAATTCATGATATAAACATGGTAACATCCCGGTATTAATAATCACAACCACTAAATCCATAAAAACAGGGAATCCCATCCCCGATTCCACAACCATTGAGAGTATAAAAATAGGGGATCTCATCCCCTCCAATATCTCTAACAAATAACCAGTAAAAGGAAACTACCAAACCACTACCACCGACAGAAAGGGGACATGCCTTTATTTTCAGATTTAAAAGATTTTACACACTCCATGATTACAATTCCATGTATTTTAACAGGGGGTTATCACAAAATGGTTGATCCTAGTGCTTTCAATTTATTCAGCCAAGTATACGTGATTAAACAATTTACTTTTCACATCAGAAGTTTACAATTACAAAACAGCCATTTAAAATACTACGAGGGGTTCATTAGTGCACAGACAACGACCACCAACGACCTCAATTTTCAGAAGGCGTAAGCCATCATAACTCGGAAATATGATCATAATATAAAGCAGCATCAACGATCATATCCCCCCTCTTCATTCTTTATAGAATCCGTTCATTATCTCTATTTAGGTCTTGTTTATCCATGTATATAGAAACAAAAGCACGCCCACCCCTCATAATACAGAAAAGAGAGAGGCGAAGGAGAAATTTCTCTACTTGTTGATCAAAGATCGATGCTTAGGCCGGGGGAGGAACTTCACAGATAGCGATGCGGTTCTCATAAACGAAAATCAGCCCGTCTGGACGAAAGTACTCCTCACCGAGGGTGATCGAGAAAAGAAGAAACCCAGGGCGAACCTTTTAGTTATAGGGGCCACGGACTATTGAGATAAGAACGTAAATGGTTGAGCGGGGGCGGGGGTTGACTATGCGGTTGGGCAGTTACACATGATGATATTAAGTTGTTATTTAATATCCACCATCGGGGAGGTTTTTCGGGATTTTCAGTAATTAATTATGGGCTTTATGTGGTTTTAAAAAGAGTAAAAGAATTAATTTACGTCAAAACAGACGTTGCAGGAGCAGAAAAGTCAGGTACTGGAAAAAAAGAATGAATGGCTCGGCGAGGGGACACGGTGCCACCGTTACGGTGACACCCTCACGGTGCCACCGTCACGGTGCCACCCTCACGGTGCCCCCGTCACAGTGCCACCCTCACGGTGCCACCGTCACAGTGTCACCCTCACGGTTCCCCCCTCACGTTGTCACAGTCACGGTGTCACCGTCATGTTGTCACCCTCATGATTCCACTGTCACGGTTCCACTGTCACGATGTCATCGTCACGGTCTCACCCTCACGTTGCCACCGTCACGGTGCCACTATTTTGGTGGAGCCTCACTTTTGGAAATGTAATGGGCCATGAGGGTCTGGGCTATTACATTAGATAGCTCTTAAACGATTCTCGCCCTCGAGAATCAAAACTAACCATGAAGGAAAGAGAGTGTCCGAACAACCACCTCGAAATATACCTCTTAGAAGTGAATCCATGCAAACTAAAAACACTTCCCTATCAAGAACCAAGCAACATATCATGCGAAACTACCCAAGAATGTGGTTTGGGGAGTCTCCTCCCCCATGTCAATATATTATCCACTTTGGGCAGCACTAACTCGCCCAAAAGGGTTTAATCGCATCCACCATAATGCGTCTTGATTAGGGGTCAGGTTATCTCCTCCCCCATAGCCAGGGCTTTTCACACGCATTCAGAGGAAAGAAAACCAGTACATTTCATAGACAAAAAGAAAAATTTTCTACCACAACAAGTACAATAGGGAACAAAACTCATAAAAACCCTGGGTACTGGGTACGCATCTGTGCTTCTCTCTCCCACGTACTCTCGTCAAGCCCACCATGTCTCAACAACACATGAACCAAGGGAATGGTTCACCCATGAAGCACCTTCTCCTTCTGATCCTCAATCATCACTGTTCTCTCCACAAAAGCCACGTCATCCTCAATGTCTAGCTCACCCCAATCAAGGACGCGTGAATCGTCGTGCAGATACTGACGGAGATGGGACACATGGAATACATCATGTATCCTCAGCAGCGGCAGTGGAAACGCTAGCTGATAAGACACTATGTCGATCTGCCGAAACACTTCGAAGGGTCCGATGAATCTGGGAGAAAGCTTACTCCCCTTGCTGAACCTCCGCTTCCCACGCCGAGGGGAGACATTAAAGAACACATGGTCTCTAACCCCAAACTCCAAGGTCCTCCTCTGGGTATCAGCATATGACTTCTGCCGGTCCTGGGCCACCTTCATCCTTTCCCGTATGAGCTGAACCTTCTCTGTCGTGCTCTGCACCACATTCAGGCCAAGGATGCCTGCCTCTCCTACTTCGGCCCAACACATAGGTGAATGGATGGGCCTCCCATACAAGGCTTTAAATGGGGCCATACAGATGGTAGAGTGATAGCTATTATTGTAGGCAAACTCTACAAGGGGTAAGTGTCGCACCCATGATCCTCCTGAGTCCAGAACACATGCCCGCAGAATATCCTCCAAGGTCTGGATGGTGCGCTCTATTTGTCCATCTATTTGGGGATGGAAAGTAGTGCTAAGGCATAATTATGTGCCAAAAGCATGCTGCAATCCATTCCAGACCCATGAGATAACCGTGCATCCCTATCCGAGACTATAGACCTCAAAACTCCATGCAACCGCACCACCTCATCCACGTACTTTCGTTCCAATGCATCCACAGTACTCGACTCCCTGATCGCCAAAAAGTGGGCCGATTTCCTTAACCATTCAACTACCACCCAGATGGCATCGTATGCAGCTTGGACATTGGGATGTCCCGTGACGAGATCCATATAGATTTTTTCCCACATCCACTCGGCTACATCTAGAGACTGCAGTAGGCCGCCTGGCACTCGGTGTTCAGCCTTCACTTGGTGACACACTAAGCACTTGGCCATAAACTCTGCCACTGCTCGCTTCACTCCAGGCCACCAAAACTGTCTCTTCAGTCCCTGGTACATCTTAGAAACTCCTGGGTGTAACGCCAGGGGTGAGTTGTGGAACTCACTGAGAACCTTTCCCTGCATCACTCCTGGAACAAACATCCTTCCCTGGAAAAGAATTTGGTTCTGACCATCCTCTATCCATCCTTACGGAGCATTGCCCTGGTCAACTCGGTTACACATCACTTCTCACTCTGTGTCTCCCCACTGAGACTTCTGCACTTGCTGCAACAGATAAGACTTCACTGTCATCTGATATAGGCAACCTCTACCACCATCCATCCTCGCATCCAGGTGCAAGTCATCCAACTCCTCCATCACTTTCCAGGCGTTCGACGACTCTCGGACAACATCCTTCTGCGTCCTCCTTCTCAACGAATCAGCCACTACATTTCCCTTGCCCTTAGTATAATAGATCTCGATGTCAAAATCCTAGAGGAACTCCACCCATCTACGTTGTCGCATGTTTATGTCGTGATGGGAGAAGATATACCTCAATATTTTGTGATCCGGGAAGACCACAAAGCATTCTCTGATGAGGTATTGCCGCCATATCCATAGTGCAAAAACGACCGCTGCAAGATCCAGGTCGTGGGTGGCGTAATTATGCTCATGGGGG
The DNA here is from genome assembly GCA_963277665.1 of Viscum album. NCBI lineage: Eukaryota > Viridiplantae > Streptophyta > Magnoliopsida > Santalales > Viscaceae > Viscum > Viscum album. The sequence continues at coordinate 1,256,457,515 of OY728141.1, forward strand.
TGTAACTCCCTGGACCCATAAGAGATCACCCCTTTTCGCCGCATCAACACAAATTCCAAGACTAGTCCTGAAGCATCACAGAACACCTCATAAGCTGCCCCTTCTTCTGGTAATCTCAGCACTGTGGAACTAACCAACTTCTCCTTCAGATAGATGAATGCTGACCCGCACTTCTCACTCCACACGAAAACCTGTTCATTCTTGGTCAGGGCTGTCAAAGGGGCTTCTACTCGGGAGAAGTTGGGTACGAACCTCCGATAGTAGCCTACCAGCCCTAGGAAACTGTGGACCTCTACCACATTCTTGGGTGCTTCCCAAGAAACAACTGCCTCAACCTTTGATGGGTTCATCGCTACCCCCCGTTCGGACACCACGTGTCCGAGGAAGTGCACTTCTCGTGTCCAGAACATGCATTTCGATAACTTCCCATAGAGATGATGTTATCAGAGAACCTCCAAAACTATCCTCAGGTGCTATGCATGGTCCTCCTCTGATCTCAAATAGATCAGGATATAGTCGATGAACACAACCATGAACTGATCCAAGAACTCCCGGATTATGGAGTTAATAAGCCCCATGAACACAGTTGGGGCGTTTGTAACACCGCAGGGCATAACCACGAACTTGAAGTGTCCATATTTGCTTCTGAACACCGACTTTGGGATGTCTACCTCCTTCAGTCTATGCTATTGATACCCAGATCGCAGGTCGATCTTCGAGAACCATCCTGCCCCTTTCAGTTGGTCGAAACGATCATCTATCCACGGAAGAGTGTATCGATTCATGATCATCACCTGATTTAGCCTCATGTAGTCTATGAAAAACCTAAGGCCACCATCTGCCTTCTTTGCGAACTAGACTGGAGCGCCCCACGGTGATGCACTCGGGTAAACATAACCCCTCTTCATCAAATCGTCAATTTGGATCCGCAACTCCCGTAGCTCCGAAAGTGCCATCCGGTACGGAGCCATCGAGATCGGATGAGCACCATGATACAGGTCTATCCCGAACTCGATATCACTTCGAGGGGGTAGAGTCTTCACCTCCTCAGGAAATATGTCCATAAACTCACTGACATCCTATGGCACCTCCACCATCTCAGCATCTACTGACTCTACTGATAGCTCGGCTAACAAGGAGATGAGGGGTTCCTCTCGCCCGTCGCACTTCTGACTGCTCTGCTTGCCGGTGAAAACAACACACTGGCCGCCCATGTCTGAGAACATGACCCTTCATCGGAAGCAGTCGATGACGGCACACATAGAGAATATCCAGTCGATGCCAAGGATGACATCATATGGTTGTATCTGTAGCAGAAGAAGATCTGTAACCGACTGATGTGGTCCTATCATCAGTCTGCATCTCCATTCAACAAACAACAAGTCGGTCTGACCCCCGACTGGTGTGCTCAACACCAGGGGCACTAGGAGTCTCCTGGAATCTAGACCCAAGGCACGAGCTAGACTGGGTTCAACAAAAGAGTGGGAATCTTCGTTATCGAACAATGCATAAGCAAGAGTTATAAACACACTGATCATACGTCAAACAACCTCAGGCCCTGCTGGAACTGCTGCCTCCACGGCACGTAGCTGTCCACACCCGACTCCTCTTCCCCTCAGCTATCGTCCACCTCCCCAACCACGCCCTGATCAAGGTCCCTGAGAAGCAACCTGAGGTCAGCCTTCTCCTCCTACATCTACCCCCAGAGGAGCGGGAGCTCACTGTCCCCGCTCTTGCAGCTGGAAAGGCATAGCTGGAAGCTACTGTTGGGGTGGGTGATGGGGATGTCCGCCACCTCCGTACTGTACCCGGTCTGGGAACTGACTCCGGAGATGTACAGGGCTCCCACAGATGAAGCACCATGGTCCCGGGCACGATGGAAAAGGGCGAGTACCAGGGGATCGAAACAGAAACTGCTACGGCCTGCTCCCTGCCGGTCGGAACTTGGAGGGTCCTCACGCTGGAGGCCTGGTGCTGACGGCCTTCCCCTTCTACGGTCCCAACTGGATCCCCTCTCATGACAATTATCCTAGAGCATGCATCCTCTCCACCACTTCATCATTCTTCTGGACCTCCAAGTATGTCGAAAGGGTAAAGGGGGTAACAACATACTGAAGGGAGGGTCAGAGTGCCTCATCCAAACATCTTTCCTGAGACTCCCCATCGGGAAAGTGGTCTGGAGAAAAACGTAGGATGTCCTTGAACTTGATGCCTATCTCCATCACTAACATACTCCCCTGTTTGAGGGAGAGTAGCTCCTGTATCTTTTCTGCCTTCATCGTCGAAGAGAGGAATTCCGCCCGGAACTCCCTCTCAAAATCAACCCATGCCACCTCAGCATCTATCCTCTCCCACAGGTAAAGCGTCCACCACTGACGCACCGCTCCCCACATCTGGCAGACGGCCAGAGGAACCCAATACTTGGTCGGGGCCCGAATCAGGCCGAAATCTATCACTAGATCCTCTATACAACCTTCCTTAATCATGTCAGAGTTGCTTCCCTCATACATCTTGACGGTCTGTCACTGGAAGGCCTGAAAAGTCCTCATCCACTGGTCATCCTCCTCTTCTTGGTCAGCTCTCTGCCGATCGACCAAGGTAGTCTGCGGGGCCTCGATCGCCAGTACCACACACGGTCTCCTTCCAGGTGCCATAGCTGCAAGGTAAACAAGGAATGCCTAATCCCATGTAGTGCAGATTATTGTCTTTAAAACTTCTTAAACTTTTAATTTATTCTTAATCCCCAAAACACCCTAGAAAAATGAGAACACATGTCATTATGATGCATATAACATTCCTAGGGTCTCTACCCTGCAATCAACATGGCCTCACTTAGTCGTTCGGTAGGTCCAGAGTCCTTGCATCAGAACACAGGGGGCCCTAAAATCCCGTGTCCTAGCTGGTCATTCGTGGCCTAATTCACGCACCAAGGTCACCCAAAACCATTGCCTTACCATCCCATGCAATCCCCACTGTGCCTAACTCTAGACTCCATCCAATCTCTCAACCATAACCTCTGATACCATTCTGTCATGACCTGCCTTCACCAAATGGAGGTAAGCATCAGCAGATTGGTAGGCCCTTCCTTCTTTAAGTTGAAGGAGAGATAATGACCCCCCAAGACCCGCCTTCAATAGGTCCCGGAGTGGCGACTAGCACAAACGGTATAGAAATCACACACAAATGTAAGGTATTACCCCTTTTCTTGTTTTATAGGATCAGGAGATAAGAAGATGAAACCCAAAAACACCAAAGTAAAAGAAAAGTAAAGCAAAAAAGTAAACTATTCCCACATTCATGTTTCAAAAGTAAAATCCACAAAGTACAGAAGATGACTACAATGGTAAGTACCAATGAAAGGAAACAACAACTGTGACTGCCCCAATCGTCTGAGCTAGTATGGTCCTGCGCGATCCCTGAAGTCCTCATGGAAACCTGAAAGCAGTTTTATATACGTAGGGTGAGCATACAAGTACACTCAGTAGGGAAAACAAAATACTCTCGTGCACATGTGGGGGAACGTAATAAAGTCCCGTGAGAAAAGGAGTAATCCAAACACCTATCAAGGTAACCTATCCACCCGAACCTCACCAAGGAACACTACCCAAATAACGCAAGTCAATTAATATATATAATAAGAGAACATCAATGTTTCGGTACCCCATGCCACTTTCCCACTAGTTATTTAGACATCCTACGCATCGAACCAATCCCGCCATTCTCACCACAGTCCCACTACCTCACCTGCCCGCACACACCTGGGCCACAACCACACGCAGTCCCACTGCCGAATCCCACCCGGAAACACCTGGGCCACAACTGTCACACGTAACCACGCCTGCAAACAACTAGGCCAGAACAACTACCACCATGCCTGAAGACACCTGGGCTTGAAGATCCCCTGCCACGCCCGAAGACACCTGGGCCTCATCCCGAAGACACCTGGGAAACCACCTGCCGCACACACCTGGACAACCATCACACTACCCCACCCGAAGGTTCATGGGATAATAATAAACCTCAGGAAATCACAGCCTGCCTGAAGATACTTGGGCTATCCGGGAAAGTGATCAGAAAAGTGAGATAATAACCAGCCACTAAGAATAGTGTTGGGAAAAATACCCTCCCCCATGAAATGGGGGTGTTTGGCACTATGTGCTCAACTTGGGTGGGGCGAAAATAAGAATCCCGAAGCTACAAGTATATATATAGGTACCAAGCATTCACCTAAAGCTAGGTTTTTCTTCAGAAAGCCTACAGATCACAACATCACTCAAGTCCGAGTCACCACTCTTGCCAACAAAACCCATTTTTCCCATTCTTGTTTCATGTTCATTGTTAATGTTCAAATAAATTTAAGCACTACTATGCAACTAGTAAGCATAGGCACAAGTCCAGGAATGTAAACATTCAAGAATCAACCATAACACCCACACCCGGTTCTCAACAACAGAGGATCCCACCCCAATTCGTGATATAAAAAAGGTAACCACCCGGTCTTAAAACTCGCAACCACTGAATCCATAACAATAGGGAATCACATCCCCGATTCCATAGAGAGTATAAAAACAAGGGATCTCATCCCCTCCCATATCTCCAACAATCAGCCCGTAAAAGGAAACAACCAAACCACTACCACCGACACAAAGGGGCCATACCTATATTTTCAGATTTAAAAGATTTTACACGCTGCATGATTTCAATTCCGTGTATTTTAACCGGGGGTTATCACAGAAGGGTTGATCTTTGTGATTTCAATTTATTCAGCCGGGTATATGTGATTATCGAATTTACTTTTCACAGCAAGAGTTTACAATTACAAAACAACCATTTAAAACACTACGAGGGGTTCATTAGTGCACAGACAACGACCACCAATGACCTCGATTTTCAGAACGCGTAAGCCATCATAACTCAGAAATATGATCAAAATATAAAGCCACATCAACGATCACAGCCCCCTCTTCATTCATTATAGAATCTGTTCAATATCATTATATTGGTCTAGTTTATCCATGTCTACAAAAAAAATCATGCCCACCCCACATGATACACAAAAGAGAGAGGAGAAGGAGAAATTTCCCTACATGTTGATCGACGATCGACGCTTAGGCTGGGGGCAGAACTTCATAGCTAGTGATGTGGTTCGCTAGAACAAAAATCAGCTCATTTGGACGAAAGTACTCTTTGTTGAGGGTGATCAGGAATAGAAGAAACCCAGTGGGGAACCCTTTAGTTATAGGGGCCGTAGACGGTTGTTATAAGAACACGAACGGTTGAGCGGGGGTCGTGGGTCGACCACGCGGTTGGGCAGTTACAGAGGATGATATTAAGGTGTTATTTAATATCCCCCATCAGGGTGGTTTCTCAAGATTTTCAGGAATTAATTATGGGCTTTAAGTTGTTTTAAAAGGAGTAAAAGAATTAATTTACATCAAAACGAACATTGCGGGAGATGAAAAGTCAGGTACTGAAAAAAAAAGAACGAAAGGCTCGGTGAGGGGACACGGTGCCACCGTCACGGTGTCACCCTCACGGTGGCACCCTCACGGTGTCACCCACACGGTTTCACCCTCACGGTTCCACCCTCATGGAGTCACCGTCACGGTGTCACCGTCACGGTGTCACCCTCACGGTGGCACCCACACGGTGCCACCCTCACGGTTCCACCATCACGGTGCCACTATTTTGGTGGAGCCTCACTTTTGGCAAAGTAATGGGCCAGGAGGGTGCGGGCCATTACATCAGGGTCCTGGTGTATGGATACGTCGGCCACCACACCAACACTGGACTCCCAGGACTGATAATCACACTCAATACTCTTAACACTATTGCTTCACAGAGAAGAAATAATCAGAGTCAGGAGTTCTACGGTACAACCGACTCCTCTGATAACAAATTTTCACTACCCGTCCTCAGGACCTATGTCATGACTACCCCAAGCCCGCCTTCCATAGGCCTGGGGCTGGTGACTAGCACCAAAGGCATAAATCCCAGTAAAAGGGAAGGCATTGCCTTTATAAAAGTAAAAAAACACAATAGAGTACGGAAGTGAAGTAAGAAGTAATTAAAACTGAGTAAAACCATAATTGCTGGGAACTGAATGGGCCAGTATACAAACCCAACTGAAAGTACATGAAAACTGAGATAGGAAGTACAACATATGTGTAGTAATTCAGCAAACACCAAGTCATCCTCCTGGAATCCCACCTAAAGGGTGGGTACAGATAGTGTCATCGGTAGCTCAGGTCCGTCCGTTCACTCCGTGTACATCCTTCCAGGGGGTCCACCTCTTGATATCGTCCATCTCCACAAGACACAACCATGATCATTGTTGTCTATCGACTGCAGCCAACACAACTTAGTGCAGGCATTTCCTGTGTAGGGGTGTGTATAATGATACTCAGTAGAGACCCTGAGACCCCTGAAGATCTCCTAGAATCCATGAAGGATAAACCACAAAGGAAAGATACAAACACGAAGTATTAACCAACTCTAATTAAGTATATTCCCATACATATACCTAAGCCATCAATCTCAGTTTGGATCCAACTTCCAAGCCCAAACACTATCTGGTCCACTCAGGAAAAAAGTCAAGCACATCAACGATAATGATTGAAAGTGAAGACTCATCTCACAAATGTATACTACTGACAATGTGCGGTGGAGATGATTAGATGTTGCCTCTAAATCATGTCCTCTGAAGAACCCACATAAGATCCAAGTACATAAGTCATCACTGTCGAACCCACGTAGGATCCATGTACATTCGTCATCCTTCTCAAACACATGGAGGTCCCCAACACAGTAGTCGTCGTAGTCGCAGCAAGCTCTTGGGTTCTCGTACACAGCGTGCTCGATTCCGGGAGGGTTCACTCCAGGAGTAAAGGGGGTCGATACATCAACTATCAAGAATCCATAGATGATGTATCTCAAAGTTTTGTCTCTTCAAAAGGAACTCAACGTGATAGACGACACGTCAATCAGACCCCCGGTCTGAGAGATATTGGCCTTTTCGTGCCAGGGGCCCGGTTGGAAAAAATGCCCATTCCAAACCTGGACATTTACCAAAGATGTCGAAAACTCACATAGAGTATCAGAAAATGACTAGCTCGTCGAAAGGATCCCAGTTCCGCAGACGGCGCGTCGATTAGACGCGCAGTCTTTATGTTATTCACGTTTAAGTGAATAACGGGCCCGACCCATTAAGCCTAGTGGGATGGCGGGTCGGGTCCCCCATTTTTGGCGGGTCCGACCCGGTAGGGGTGTCAGACCAGCCTGAAGATTCACACTTCCCGACTCAGCGGGGCGGGACCTGTCCCGGCGTGACCCAGTCGGCTCGGCCCGAAGATCGGGCGGTCCGAGGGGGGGGGCAGCTGCCCGAACCAGCGGTGCCGCCCTCCCTAACCGGACGGCTGCAGCTGGCCAAACTTCTGTAAAAAGTGTCCCGCTAGGGCATGTATTAGGTTCTCTAGCGTGGTGACCTCCTGGCGCTGTGGAATTGTTCCTCTTGGACGATAGGCCGACCAGTTCTTCCGCAGTGGCGCCCTCCAGGCGCCGCATCTCTCCTTCACCCGGTCGGCTGACAGGCCGACCGATTCTTCCGCTGAAGTGGACCGCCCGATGCGGGCTGTGATTCCCACAGCGCGGCGCTGTGGGATGCCACAGTATCTTCCATTGGCATGGTATTCTACGTCAGTCGAGTGGCCCGTGGTTGCGGGCCGCAGTTCCACACATGCGGCCGGCGCACGACCACTGCCTTCGAACATCACCGCTTACTGATTCCAAATTAGACAAGAAACGACCGAGGGTCATAGGGCCATGTTTGTTCGTCTCGCGCCCTCCGCGTTAGGTGGTAATAATCGGGAAATGTGTTCACTTGATTAAAACAAGAACGAGGGAGTAATATATTTAAAATAAATTAAGAAATCACCCTACCTCGAAAAAGATTCGCGTAGCCAAGCATCGTTGATGACGGTGTTGATTCTGTCATCATCAGAGTGTACTCGAAGAAGTGGCATCTCCCCTCTTTTTGCGGAGAAATTAATAAAAGGAGTTCATCATTTATGAGTTCCCCGCGGTGATCCCTCCTTTCTTTATGTGGAGGAAGAAGATAATTGGAGAACCCAGGAGCGTTCTTCGTTGGAGAAGAAAACTATTCTTCATCGGAGAAGAAAACTATTCTCTCATGATCTCTCTCCCTTCACACAATGAAAGCCCCCCCAAAATAAAAGAATAAGCAACTCATATTACTTTATTAACACAAGCTATTTAAAATTCAAACATTCAAACACTTAATTAATAAATTGGAGGATTCAATTTATTAATTAAGGTGTTTGCATGAATTAATGGGAGAGTTGTCAACATTAATCAAGGGAGTTTAATGGTTGTTTATGAGATTTATGGGAAGTTCAAGGGTTTAGGTCACATGGGGGCCCCACCGCACAAATATATTCTCTTGGGAGGTTATGTGTGTGTGGGCCCCACCTCTAACTCCCTTTGGGATGATATAACCACCATCCATAAGAAAAATTATGCTACACCAATTTCATTTATTTTAATCTAATTCCCAAAATATTAATTCTCAATCCGCTTAAAACACAACTACCATAAAGGTCCCCTTAAGAAATTACCGGTGCTGCGATCTCATCGGTGCCCTCATATATCAATTCCGAGCACCGGTTCAAACGAAAGAAAAACACGCTCATTAGTTTACTGAACGTACCTGAGCTAAACGTTGGAAATTGATTCTCGGTACACTAGGCCTCAGAATCAAGTGTCGTCAGATGCCACATACTCGTAAAATTCCATATTATTTAAGAAAAAAAATTCCCTGAAATTTCTGGGTCTTTAAACAGATGTTGTTCTCCCCTAAGTCACTATAGACGAGTAGGGTTTTAAATAATCAAATTGAGTTCTAATTTATTATATACCTAGAACTATAATGGGAATTATTTATTATTAATCACTCACACATATAGAAGTGTCTCCTAATCATCAATGAAAACACTACATACTCTTTTTCAAGATGGTGGGTCATGTAGTTTTGACCATGTAGTCAAAACTGACATGATCGATAAGAAATCAAAACCTTTCACTCAGCCAAAACCCTACCAATATTCATCCCTGATGAATAATATTGAAATACTAAAATGGAACCCTCCTATAACAATATCAATATGGGTGTGATCACTAATATCCTACTCATCTACAGAAAGACAATTGAATTCAATCATACCTCATGACTGGCTTCCCCATTTAGGTCAACATTTCTATGTGATATGATATCCTAGAAATATTTCGTACAACACTCTAATGATTCATCCCAATATAAAGAATTTATGCCCCACCATCACATTATTAGATGACATTGAAGATAGCCCTACCTAAACCATGTTTTAGTTTACTTCAACTCTATCTTCTGAGATAACATGTACCCTAAGTGGAACACAAGATTAAAAAATTTCTACATTCAGGGATTCTCATAAATATTGTTTTTCCCTATAAATTCAGTGGTATTATCTTGTGTCTCGTGTAATACTCCATTGATGCTTAGTGCACTAGGATATCAATGATGAAGACTACTGAAAACCATTTTATGAAATGGTAAAATACCTCGGACTTGATTTCCATTAACCCTAAATGAATTTTTTTTCAAAATAGAACTGTCATATTATTATATTGATAATGGGGAACTCAAAATGCTATATTCTGTATATCATTGTCTTTTACTCACAGTTTTTGAGAGTCAAATCTACGGAAAATATTTGAGAACCATCATTTTTATATGAACTATTAAAACAATTCAATGGTCCATGGGGAGTTTTTTTTAAAATTTCATTCAGAATGAAACATATATACACTACCTCTACAATAAGAAACTGAAAACTTGTAGCATTAATGAAACAAATTGTTATGTAATCCAAAATGGGTTTAATTGGTTTCACCCCATTACGCATGAGTTCATCCTACTATTAATGGGTTTCCATTTCCTCAATAAATGAAAACCTCATCTCATCACTAAAGACACACAACATCTTCATCATATATTATTTCATCTACCTATGAAATGAATATAACATTTCCATAACAAATATTACTACATTAGGCCTCATAATTACTAAAATAGATCATAAACTATATCACCACCTCCATGTATCATGTGACACCATCATTATATATGGGTGATCATTGTGTTGCCTCTAGTCAGAGTTTCCATGTACAATTACTGAGCTGAAGCCTCAACATGTATCACTATGTACCAAAATATTGTAGTGGAATGAAAGGATTGGACCACCCCAACAATGCCTAATTATATTGATTATATATAAAAGACACATATTATACAATGTGTCATCCCTATAGCCTTTGGAGAATAATACTAAACCATCAGAAGCTACCATCACTATTTTTATCTAGCTCACAAAGAATAGTAAAGACCTCCTTTTGTTGGATTTTGTAACATGTCATAATGTTTTCAACCTCCAACTAATATTCCACCATGTCTTCCATGTCCACCACCATATGGAAGTACATGCTCTTTTGTTATCTTTTTCCATGGCGCCCCATTAGATCTCTCCCTATCAACCAAACTCCAGGTAAGAAAATCTCATGAATGATTTCCCCAACCATGCTAAGATTAATAATTCCTATATGTAGGATTACTGGATCAATTAGGCGAGACATGAAGAAATGAAACATTGTTCTTGAACGTTATCATGAAATGTATATCTTTTATTGGTGTAGGTGTGTATCCTCTATTCCCTACCATAGAAGCCTTGAATAACTTGTGTCCACTGACAACACAAACTATGGGTATATCCTCCAAAATGAAACACTAAACCACCAAATCACAGTCCAGCACCGCAACATAGGTATGAATTAAGAGTGTAATCACACTTCCACAAATATATCTACGCAGTCCACTCTTAATGGTCCTAGCCTGAAAGAACAGATCATGCACCATATTAATTGTGATCCAATATTGTTTTATGATCCTATATTAATAAACTTCCACGATTATAATACCATACAAATCCTATATAAGCATACAAAAGAAAAAATCCATAATATTAGATTTATAAAAATCCTCATTGAATCAGCGGTCAAAGTATGTTTTTGTAATATCCTTCATATTGTATGAATAGGTCACATAGACACCATATCACCTCATATATCCTTGATGAAGGACCACTAACAAAACAAAAATATAACACTTCAGTTTCATTAAATACGAAAATGACTTACAAAACTATCTCATTCAATTCCTAATCCACTAGTGTGTCTTTCTCACATATAAATCCTCGGTGTCAGTATTACTAAAACTCATGAATCTGTATTAAATTATAAACCATGACTGGCGTGACATCATGAACTACCTACTTATATAATGGTGCATGTAAGACTGGTTTAACACAAATAGGTAACTCTTAATGAAAAGGTCCATGTATTGATGTCGTATTGTAGAGGGGATCATCCTTATGATGATACTGCAACATCCTAGCCTAAAAACAATATGATGACATTCTTTAATTGACATTATTTACCACAAAAATTGGTATATCAGGAGATCTGACTCAATAGTGATATAGAAAACACATCCCATTATTATATTATTCATTTACCAATGTTTTTTCATTCACCAACTTCCTACATGAATATAGTTGAACATATGTCTGTCATTGTCCAGGTAAATTGATAGGTTCATTGTCCCACCAACACTAGAGTCCCTACCCTATGAGTGAAACTCAAAATAAATAACTCTATTTCCCAAAGACACAATAAATAACACATTATTTGTTACTAAGGTATGAAAAAGACAATTTATGAACTTTTTCTTGTCCTATCCCAACATGCCCCGTGCGATGACATCCACATCCGACCTCTAATAGGCCAGGGGATGGAAACCTACACCGAGTAAGAATATCACCCTCATTAGAGGCCATATTCAAATGTACCTATATACACGCACACATCTCCATGCACATAAATTAATAAAATTTTATACAACACATTACCATTTATGTGTACATCCAAAATCCAACCAATTGAGTATACCAACATGCAGTGCAAAGAAAACATCCAAACACCCACCCACCAAAAGATACTAAAATAATGGTCTACATATAAATTAGTAGATTAATATATTCAATTTAACAACCAAAACACATCATGGTGTATCTATCTCACTATCCCCTACCTAGTCCAGGTCCCTCTTGGACTCCTTCAAATGATTGATAAACAATACAAGAAATGACAAGTGTGAGAAAATCTCATAGATGGGTGAGTATAACAATGCCTATTAGGACACCATGAAATCATTAATAATATATAACAAATAATAATGATATATCATAAATGGTATATAGAAACGGAATATTTAATCAAGGCATCCACATATACTCCCAGAAGAAAAATATTCTCAAGTAACATCACATCTACAATGCATGCCCGTGGAATCAACATGGAAATTCAACCTAAATATCAATTAAGATGTAATATTACAAGAGTAATAAATAGTCATGCAATCCATTTAATAATTCATTATCATCATGCCTCACTATAAAATATAATGGAAGGAATTTGAAGATATTGATACACATATGTGGGTCACACCCAGAGCCATGAGGTATACCACCTGCATAATCTTTGTTATCATTCCCTAAAGGGGATTGAATCTTGTATAGTTTTGATAACAATTATACAAAGAACCCAACCTAGTTAACTTTATGATGATAGAAGATCCCCATATGGGTATACAAATGTAATTGTTCTGTTCATAGAACATCTCTCTTCCTATGTACCTCTATCCTATTCATGTTCGCAAATGAGTGCCATGCCATTTCCTCATTGAAAAGAGGACATGTTTCTAGGTTAGGTCATCCACCATACCATAACTATATCTTACGTAAAATCTCATGTTCCATATTTGGGGTACCACATGTCATTTATTCTTAGATAAAACACCAGGTATATCATGATCTTCATGAACCCTTTGTTCAGTTTCACATGTTGTAATCATATCCTCTAGACTTAAATCAACAAAAAATCATGTCAAATAAAAGGAACACATCCATCTGATCATTTTAATACATTCTAGATATAATATTTCCTCCACATTACATGGTAATGTTCATCAATCATGTCTCTTGGTGGTCGCATCCCAAAACCATCATGATGCACACTGATCGAATTCTAATATAAAATCATATCTCAATCTCATCATCAATCTAATCATAGATATTTAGTATCAATATATTATTCTATAAAACATGTGTGCAGTGATTAATTATAATTTAAACATTGAAACACAATCCAATGGAATTTCATATGGGGAATGATGAACATGGAATGATAGAAAAATATCAGTAAGTAGAGGAATGAATCTCTCCCAATGTTCATGTTGTTCTAGATTCATTTTTGTTACAACGAAGAATGATGAAATTTATATAATCAACAATATAAACCCAAAATCATTTTAAAATATATACCATACCATTAATACATATTATATTTGAATAAATTAATTATTTGACTGAATCACAATAATAATAGGAGATATAAAAAAGTGATAGATTTGAATTAAACAATGTTATGGCATGAAATTTATCGATCAATGATGAATATTGTATCATTATCATTGGAATTAATGACATACTAGAATTCTAATGGCACAATGATCCTCAATCATGATCTGATCTGACGTCGTCAAACAAGAGAACTCCACTGTAATTTTCCTCTAGGACCACAGCGTTATGCGGTCAACTGTTATATCACCTCACAACTATGTATCTATATATTAAACATGGATTCTATATTAATAAAATTAATTTAATAAAAAAATGAATAAATTTTTATATTTATTCCAACAATAATTTTTAATTAGGGAACTGATGTTGACATGGATTAGGTCACACCTAGGGTAAATCCCAATGTCTAAGAACAATGGAGGCCTCCGAAATCATGTCAAATAGATTATATAAGAGTTATTCTACTATATATGAAAATTTAACTCACATGTCATTTACTGTATATATTATATATCAAAAAATATATATTTCAGGAACACTGGGAAACCGAAGCTCATTTCATCTCTATAACATTCTATGAAAATAATATATATTTTATTTTAATGTAATAAATTAAAAAAAGAGCCATTACATTATCCCTTAAATGTGTTGTTACATCTAGATAGTACCAAAAAATACTCAAAGAGATGTGGGTATTGAGCACACATATGTGTCACCCTCTACTATGTACTATTAGGGTTATTCTAATGGTTACACCAGACATGAAAATAGTGAATTTCTACCCTGTGGAGTATCCAATAGTGTTGATCCTAAATCTCTAATAGTAACATTTCAAAATAATATATATCCTCAATGTGCAGCTCATCGATATCGATAACGTGTGATGGGTCATGCATGTAACTCCTCAACTATGATACTTGCGTGAAATATTCTAGTAATTCAAACAATAGTGGTAGGACACTTCCTAAATTCAATGTTCTGTCTAGAATGTTCTATTAATTCACATAGAAAACATTACACTATGGAAAAATATCAACACCCACATCAATGTGAATCCCTATTCCAATAAAAAAGTCCTCCATCATTTTTAAACATTGGTTTTCAAAAGGATCGATGTTGTCATATTCCATTCATGGATGATATACACATTGTTTTTTTCTCATATAAACTCTGATCCCATAAACATTGACTCACCATGATCTCTCCAAAAAATTGTTTTCTATTAGGACATATATACAAGGCCTTGAATTGTTCTATACTGGGATAATAATTATAGATGTTGTTCAATGCCAAACACAATAATTTTATATGACTATACCAACAATGGAAAAGGTCCAACAAGAAATCCTACCAAATTACTACCATGTACTGATATTTTTTTTGTATGACCATTATTTTAGTGGTGAAATTCCATGATCAAATATTGCTGAGTCCCAATGGATTCCCTAAATCTGTTCAATAAAAAATAAAAGATGAGTGGTTCAAGATCTAGAAAATCATTGATGGAACATAATGGAATCATAATATATCATTCTTATAAAAGCGTCATATAATCTCTACTTCACTCTACTCATGAATATATAATATATGAGCTGACATTGTGAGTCAATGTATGACCACCTAGATGTCATCCTTTTCCATATTTATATGTGGTAACCCCGTCATGGAGTCCTTGGATATGCAATCCCACCTCTACAGAAGAACCTCTATTAATCGAGATTAACAATCTTAAAGCTGGTGGTCAATCTTCACTTCCTAAAATTTATTGAATTAATAGACAAAATGTGTAACCTATCTGTTTCTCTTGATATCCTGATCTAATACCAAAATCCATTGAACATCTTCACAACACATGGATGTTCCACTAAGTGTGAATTATGATAGTTCTTCATCACCTCCTCTCTATTTGTAATAGGAACCATCGTTTATCCTCTAAATATAAAAACACGAGTGCGACCATTAGAAAATTAATTTGAAGCATGTACAGAATATATTGAAATACCTAGGGTGTCACAGTCTATATCTCCATTTTGTTCCATCCCAACACACTATGAATGAAAATTGGTAAAAAAACATAAAATATAGGAACATTATTCTACCACCATACTCGAAGAATAACTGTAACGATTCTATATACTCTGAATCCTCACTCAAATGTTATGAAACAAATCTCATACATAGAGTATATGCTACTACATTTACCCTATATTGAGTATAGAAAACCTAAAAGTCAATATATGGGATAAACATTAGCTATTTCTTCTATCTAGTGTTTTGATCCATCTAATAGATTATATTCCTAAAACTCTTATTATCATAATAAATTATAAATAACTCACCCATATGGATGTGTATCCACATATTCAGTGTAAAGACTTCCACTAATCTCTCAAGATCATGGGTAATATACTTATTCATATGTGGTCTCAAATAATTTGAATCCTAGGAAATCGATAACTAACTATACATAAAAACATATCCATTATATATTCATAATTCTTCACATTGCACTAATTATCTGGAATACTCCTCTGGAAATATAATGATAAGAGTGGTCATAAATCTATACCTCTACTCCTCAAAACCTAATGGCACATACTATACAATATAAAATGACTCCCCTTTTGTTTAAAATATTTTATGGGATCTAATATAATACAAAAGTTTAATAAACATATTCAAAATTAGGTTCACAACAGAATGAATCTCTACCCCACTACTACACTCAAGGGTGGATGAAATGGTAACACTTCCTTGACCATTGTATGGTCCAACTATACACTATCTTATGACATATAAATTGAAATAAGGTAGAAATAAAAAATCCAAATTGGTACTCTGAGATATTCCATTAATGCTACAGATATAAGAGTACTTCCAAAACCATACTTATGTGTCTTGCATGTTCCTCCTCAAAAGCTATGTACAATAGGATATGGTTGACGAAGACTACCACATCAATGTCAATATAAGCAAAAAATACCTTGTTCTTCAGTATTATGAAAAATTTCCGGGAATTCATCATTTCGAACAAAATCATAAATGACATATAGCGACTATAAAATAATCAGATATTCATATTCATAAGAATCATATCTCGTACTCATAGTTGGGGATATCCTATCATTTGGACATTATTTGAGAACCATAACATCCCTCTCAATTGATCGTTGAGGCCATTGATCACTATTAGTAGATAAATGTTCTATAAATTCATCTGGTTTTGGATATGGAAAGCCATATACAACATAACATTAAAATATTCCTTCTTGGAGAACTAAAATGGGGCTTCTATGGTGGAAACACAAGGCCACAAAATTCCATTCTTATTCATGTCGTCCATATTTACCCTCGGTACATGAAGGTCTATAGGATAAATATGATATGTTTCTAGATATATCGATGATAACACATGGTGCAGATCAATAAAAATGTCTATCACCCTACATGGATGTAATCATGTAACATCCTATTAAAGGGAGGCATTATACTCCACCACCATTGTAGGAAAACATAAACTCATAACATCAAATACATGAACGGTCATACTATACAACTTGTGTATAATTAGCTTCACCCTCTAATTCATGACACCATCCTACACATCTCGAGTTTCCTTTTGACCCATAAATGAATCCTCATCCCATCACAAAGGAGAGAACACATCGGCGGCCTGTAATAATCACACTATTATTGAACAATAATAACTATTTTAAAAATTAATGGACATCATTATGACACATTATGGGTAAATAGAGATCCAAATTCTACATATTAACTCCTGGAGTTAGTTAAAACCATTACTAGAAGTTTCTGATCACTATGTCACCTTTATTTGTACCCTAAATGTGTAGTGGATAAGCTAAAGGATACATCAGTATCTCTACATATGGAAGAAATTTTTTTGGAAAGAACTATGTGGATTACACTTATACATACACTTACTATAGATGAAGTAGATGATATTCATATTGTACATCATATCATCAATTGGACTCTAGATCATAAGCCTTAATCATAAATTGCTACCCTCACCCCAATCCTCTAGCTCCATGGCCTTTGTGCTGACCACCCTGTGGTAGTGGTAATAACAATTTAGAACTTATATATCCTCTATCTAAAATATCATTTCTTCTTAGTAGTTTGAATCCCTATGGACAATCCTTCTCCTTCCAATTTCTCCACATAGGAGGCCTAATATCTATATTTTTATTAACTGCACATCACATCATACAATCTCATTCTAGATGTAATAATCCATCACTAGAGTTGCATTGACTCTCTCTAGGATGTGTAGATATATATTGTAAACCATTAAGTACTCAAAATAGGTCATGGTATAGTCTAATAATATTTCTCACATTCCTGGTTCCCTTTATAATCTTTTTTATCACAGTAACGGTTGTTTCATCTCTAGTGTACCCTATTTCTGCTCCAACTGTCCGACTCTTCTTAACAATGAAAATATCAAACACCAAGGAATAATTTAACCTAAACTTTATAGGTACAATTTAATATGGGTATCATTTTGAACAATATTTCTCTACATAGTAATAAATCCTATGTTTTTATTGATAAAATAGATCACCGACCATATCTATCATGTATCAATAGATGTTGGTGAACCATGATGAATTCTCAGCCTATATTATACAGTTCTACAGATTTTTGTATAAGATCCGCTATGCACAAATCCCTCACTATATCTAGAATATGTTTTTTAATGACACACTAATTAAACACTATCCATGAAATTTTCAACTCATCATATTATGGGGTCTCTAATTCATGATATCATCTTGCAGATCAATAGTGAAGAAAAAAATGCTAAGACCACCATCTGACATGCTTGTGTCATGAAAAGACTAAAGAGTAATTTAAATACCTCCAGAGTTTCCTCATCCACATGGGTCTGTAATTCCCCTTAGAAAATGTGGTTCACTTTTATATCAACTCATGATGTGCACTCAATCTCCACACCTCATCCACGGGTAATGTCGGTATTGTCTGCTTCCTGACAAATGGTGGTAGTACTAGTGCACCACCTGGAGTAATAATCAACTAATGAAGTGCATGTACTGATTCCACATCCCTAAGGGGATCATTCTATTAATATTTGGGATAAATCCTTTTTAGAAGATTCCAAGGAGGCATATTGTAACAGACATGTTGTTCCATAATCATGGAGTACATCATGAGATATAGCTCAAGAAGGTTTTTGAAACCACATCCCATTTCAATATAATGAATGTGAAACTAGATTTACCCAAAAATAATGCCTATATGTATAATTTCATCATATTGGGACTCATGTAATAAGTAAATAGAATCATGTTCATCCACACCAACAAAAGTGTCCCTGGAATGAAGGGAAATTTCAACACACTAAACACTATTTCTATTATATCCTAACCAATCTCACATATTATAGTTCTAATTTAGAACAAAATGCATCGATTGACCCATTAATGACCCATACCAATGGTTCCCAAGATGATAATACCCATATAATGACACCCATGAGCTATGGTCAAGATACTTGAAAATAATATGCACAATAGACTGATGAGAGTCCTTAACATAATATAGATGTGTACAAGAACACATCCATAGGACTATACAAATCCAAAATGTAAAAAAACTAATATAGATGCATGAATAAACAAAAAGTCCCACCATTAATTAATAGAGACTAGTATTAGAATGAAAAGGATGGAATATAATGAAACTAATTGAAACTAAAATCATGCATGATCTATATTTTTGGAGTGGTAAACTATCACTATAACCACCAGAACACACATCAGTTTGTCTATATCAATATGTGATACAATATCATAGTCCCTCTAGGAGTCCATAAACTTTTCATCTATCTATATAAGACAAGAAACATGTTGTAAAAAATAATTTAAGGGAGAGTATAACAATACCAATTAGGAAACCCAGAAATCATTAAACATGTATAATCAATAATAATAGTCATATCATCAAAAAATGTATCAAAAACAAATATAATAATTATATATACATATTCTCAGATACACCACATCAAATCATTTATGATCACATCACTGTGTTCTTACTCAAAGATAAAATTTAACACTCATCAGGGAGAAAACACTTAATGAGACAGAAATCAATTGGGATATCAGTATGATATGTCATTCTCATCAGGAATTTCAAAAAAATTACAAGTTCAATGACAGAAGAGATTGATACAAAAAATTGAGACCACTCCTAAGGCCATAGGTTATAATAACAAACCTATCTGAATCAACCATATAATTAGGGAAATGATTCCCACAATGTGTTCGTCACAACGATTTCAAGAACCATACCTATGGAAAATGATGATGTTAATTGAACACACTACTAAACTCACATAGCAATGCCAATGATATTATGTGAGACTGATGTTACTCAGATGGTATCAATCTCTTATGCAATGTAAATGACTACATACTATCCTCTAAGGTAATGGATCTTTCTAATGAACCCAAATGAATCATGTCTGAGATGACGGGGATAGTGGATCCAAACTATAATTAGATAATTACACTGTATGTACTCTATGTACAGGGATTTTCCTTAGACACTGGGTATCACCCTTGTATCATGACATTTTCCCATTTCCTTGTCCATGTACTCCTAGCACATAACATGTATTGGTTTGACTAGGTTCATTACTATTGCCTTGTACTCGAGTCCAAAATATGTGACTGGTCATGTGCCTTGTCTTCTGCCTTATTAGGTAACTATAAATTGTACCTTAGAGAACACATCACTTTCTAATCATGTTCACATGTCACGTGACATATAATACATTTTTTGATACTTATCACCTCACTATTAATCCAACCACTATTGATGATTCCCTAAATGGTGTGTATTGATTGTAATATATTGTGTATATAAGGATTTTCTAGGACCCATAAGGGCATTTAACAATTTTTCTTCAACTCCTCCATCTCCATATCTAGTTTCTAATCACTGTATTAAGAATGAAACATGCCTCGTAAAGCCTTTCCTTCACCAATAATTGTAATATAACCTGAAAATCACATTAGAAAAAACCTCTTTTTTGTATCCTAATTATATTATAACAGTACTCAAATTATTAAATTTTATCCAGTTCTGACACCTCATTCTAGCTCTAACTCTAAATAAATATAATCCCAGATCTAGAGTATCTATTAATTTCCCTATGAAATGGGTGTGAAATAATTGATCACAAGGTGTTCATGAAATATGAGATAAAAAAATTACCCCTAATGAATGAATTATATGGAATGAAATTGAAAAATTAAAGCCATTGGAAAAAGACTAGAACCACTATATTGACAGATTGGATTAATTAACGTTATAGTGATATCAATGATATATAATATAATCCACAATAAAAACAACAATAATGGATTAATCAATGATATACCTTAATTATACATGATATGTGAACAAATTAAATAGTTTATTGATTTGAATTTGTTGTAGGATACATTAATCACTGATAAATCAAATTAACACTACTAGATATATGGATATATATTATTCTTTAATTAATAATGAATTCACATCATTTTCATTTCCAAGATCAATGAATTCTTTTGGCACAAAAAGACTTCATCCTGATCTAGCATGACGTACTCCGTGTCGAACAAAGTCCTCCAGCGGTCTCATCGGTCTCGAAATTGGATCAAACATCCATGAGATCTCCACATAACTGTGTATTTATAGAGGAATTAAAGACACTACAACCAATTAATAATATAAATAGGTAAATGTATTTATTTTATTAATTATTTCAATTTAAAATTTTAACCAAACATTTATGCAGAAAAATATTATATCTCAACTTGAGAAAATTTCACACAATGAGAGCCACATTATCCTAAGATTTATAATTTGATCCTTCGTTAAATAGATTTTCCACATTTTTGGAAAATTGGTCATGTGTGAAAATTAATATTTTTAATGTTATAATGAAATTAATTCAATGATCATTGAGCCTTAGAAACTCCGACAATCTCAAACAGTATCCCGGAAAATTATCCACATAATATTCTAATTGAATACATGAAAAAATTAGAGTATTAAAATTGATGATTGTGTTTCATTTAATAGAGGGACATTGTATTAAACATAAAATCATATGGAGTATTTTGTTAAGGATTTATTATGAATGAAAGATACTATTTTTGATGCAATATGTGACAAAGTAATATAACTATATGAAATATAATTTTTATAAATATAATAGAATTTATATGAAAACTTACATAAATGGATTAATTTGAAAATATATGACAAAATAATACTCTTCAATTTTTTAGTGATATTTTAAAATATAATAGTAGTCAATCTAAAAAATAATTATATACTTTGGAAATTATAATGGATATCTGGATCGATGAAATAGGTTATTAATACTAGTAGAATCATATCACATAACAAAATAAGGAAGAATATAAAATAATAATGTATCTTAAATTATTTTAAATAAATGAAATTATATATTCTATGGTTCCTTTTTGGTGAAAATTATTAAAGTTATTTAACATAGATGACAATATAATAAATATTCTGAAGCTATATATTTGAGTATGGATTTTATGATGAATGAAAATATTTACCCAATATGGTGCTATGGAATAAAATTTTAGGAAATTGATATTTATTTAATAAATAAATACATATCACACTAGGATATGAACAAAAATTAATCTTAAAATAATATTCATGCCATGGTGTAAATGATATTTCACTCATTATATATGAAAATGATTATCTATATCTACTAAATGTAAAATAATTGATAATAATTGTTTATTTCCAACAATAAAATTAGTAAAATTTATTGTCCCTATAATAACTACATATCATAATTATTGATATGGTTATATAAATATAACGAGTTAGATTATCGATAAGAAGGATAACTCATCTAGAGTAATTGGACCCTAATAGCGTTTCCCCAAATAATAGGACGAGTGATTTAATGGATTCATATTTAATCAATTATCAAATATTGTTTTTAGAATAACTTGATAGACTAATTTGACCTAAGTGGTGACTATTCAATGATGAATGAAAAGGTGGGAAACCAAATACATGTCAACATAGTTTTTATACATTTCACTCATCTATGTTATAAGAAACCTAATCCATGGAAAAAATCTATTGTGGCCCTATCATTCAGAATCTTATCATACATAAAATTAGAATAACAGAATGAGTATGGAGAGATCATTGAACTGTAATTATATCATATAAATACTAGTGTGATTATTTTGGTTTTTTATCTCATGTGAACCATTATTATTTTCTACAATAGAAGATTTTATATCTAAATAAGGGAATAATAAATATATCTATTTTTAAAATCATTTTCCTCACACGTACATTGAGGGTATTAAAAATTATTTATATAATTCCCATATATCATGGTGTAATAAGATTAATTTTATTCTGGAAACTACATTTGAAAAGGTATTAGAGGTGAACACGAAATATATTACTTCAACATTATCCATTATTTTTTTGTGTCCACGGAGGTTATAGATTGAGGAAAATAATATAACTAAAAACCAATGTATTGTAAAATAATTATAGTCTTTCTAATTATTTATTTATTAGAAAATTAATTTTTACTATCTCCAAAAAAATAGATCTAGTAATACAGGATGACATATTTTTGATATATTGAGATGATGTGATCATAAATCCTATGGTGTGGTATTTTGAACTTCATAGATGATTGTAAAAACATTATAATATTTCCCTTGAATCTATGTCATGAAATTGTCCATTATTTTGTTTAAGAAATGTTTTTGGTTTGAGAATATTCCTTCAATATAACATGTATATTACAAAAAATTCTTGGTGTCTTTCACTATGTAAACGTATCACTAAAATTCCATAGTAACAACTTCATGAAAATATTATTCATGTTATGGAGAACAATTTCCTTCTATGATTTACATTATCTATCATCCTTGACCTATTGCAGTGTGATCAAAACACATAACAACATTATTGGATCTTCCTCAGCAAACATTAATTTTATTTTATTACAACTCAGATTCAATTGGACACAATCTCATCCAGGAAAATATTTTTAGTTTGTACAACAAAATAACATTTTAATACCTGTGAAAAAATTATATTAATTAATTGAACATTGCATTACATTAATATTAATGTTACCAAATTATTAACAGACAGTTTAAAATGATTTTTTCTTGACTATCCCATCCCATAATGAAATAATAATAATTTTTTGACCATGTATAAATTTTTTAACACTTAAATGATCCAGTTATTTCAATTCACATCATGGGGGATCATATATAATGATGTCTCTTCAAACCCCTCAATAAAAAATAGTCAATTAAATCACTTCATTTTTATTATTTATAATCTTAATTAATAAAGATTGAGCTCTTCCCAGAAATATCTCTATCAATTTCATAATCCTTTTATAATAGGTAAAAATACACTTCACTTCTCCATAACCCCACATGATAATATCTTACAATATAAATTAGTGTCTTTCCCCCTTTTCATGATAGTTTCTAAAATATTATACTATAATTTGCAGAAATCAAAATGAGTAACCTAGAGAAAATTCAAATATAAATAAATTGTAATTTGGGTTAGCATTACAGTACAAAAACACCCTTGAGTTAAAGAAGAAATCCATTATGATAAGATTTATCAGGATAAATTTAAAATTCTATTTGTATGAAGCATACTCATTTTAAATCCCACTATCATCCAACATATCTATGATGATATGTGGAATGATTTAATGATTATTTGACCTAAAATTTTGTAATGGATATGTTGGAATTACGATGTCTCTTTGATTGTCACACCCATTTGATATTGTGTATGAAACTGTCACCCACATGAAATCAATTTTCGAAATTAACAATTTCACTTATATCACTGATTTAAATACAAAAATACTTTCACCTCTAATAATTTCCAATATTATAAAATTTCACATTGTTGGGTGTAATGAAACTTATTATCTCTAATAAAAAATATACCACTGGAATTATTTATTCAAACTATAACAGCTTATATAATATTTGAATCATAATATCTATAATGATTAAATGATATATTCATACTATAAATAAAACTAAAATTAATAGTCTATTTTATTTATTGAATGACCCATTTTACCTCTACCTAATATGACTCATTATTATTACATTTGAATCACGAAAATAAAATAAATTATATAATATTGTTTGACATAGAAAATATAATATTATTTAGGCTAACATTAAAAATTTCGAAGTCCATCTTATAAACAATATTTTACTGTTAAATTCATTTATTACCTCCATGTGTAATAAGAGTAGATAAATCCATCGATACATCCATATTATAATTCATTAATATCATAGGAGCATATTTGTCACATGAGATAATGATTGACCCCAATGTGTTAGTTATAAGAATAAAAAATGAATAATTCTATATCATTAATGAAGGACATGAAAAAACTTCCCACAATTGGGAAATAAATTACTAATAATTATAGTAATTATCCATTAAATTTTTTATTTATATACACATTAAAATTACATGAGATTGTGTTGTCTTTCTAGTCAAATTGATTAATAAAAACACAACAATTTTTGAATAAAATATGGTATGTTGATTTACAAATTTTAATACCATTATCATAGTTCTTATAACCTTAAATATAACTATTATTTTATCTTTAATAAATGAGAACCATAACCACCATGGAAAACCCATTTCACTTATTCAATGTAGTTTTCGTCCCCATGATTACTATGGAAAAACACTAATATCAAATATATTTAAAAAAATTAATTTAATTTTAGAAAAAAATGATATAAAAAAATAAATATTTCATGTTAAAGATAAGAAAAAAATAATCATCCAAATCTATACCCTCAATTTCAAAATATCCTTTTAGCACAAGAAAACAATTTTTTCAAGGCACTTCACATATCTGCTAATGATTATTTCAAAATCATTACTTATATAAAATAGCTATTAATATGATGTCACACCAAATCTCAAATTTCATTCTTCCCAATATTATTTCTCTATTATTATATAATATCAATTAAATACACATATTACATTTAATTTTCAATTACCTTTTGATCAACATGAAAAACTGATATGAAATTATTTAAATTTAATTAATTTCATTGGATTTTAAACCCTTTTTACCATCACAATGGGTTTTATAATTCAATATATGGTTCCTATGAAAAATAATCATATTTATTCATCATATGGCCAATTCAACATCATTGTATATTTCATAATCACCATGATCGTTTGATAAAATACTTGTCTGAATATTATACTACCTTGTTTTCCAAGACATTTTCAATGAGATTCAACAAATTGATCATTATTGGGAAACAATATTTGGAATGAATTGTCATTTTCTAACACAAATATATCAAATAATTAAAAATATTATGATATTTTTAAAATGTAGTCAATAAAACCCCTTATTCAAGATGCATGAAACCACTATTATTTCTTGTATCTAGAATAATTTCACGTTTATGTACTATGAATACATTGTTTTTCAAATTTCCACCATACTGTGATTCCTCCACATATGAAATAAATTTTTCAGAGTGTATATATGAATATATAATTTAGAAATATTTATTCCACATAAAATTTACATGAAATTATCCATTTTTATTTTTAGATACATAATCATAGAAAAGCCAATTAATAATAGAAAACATCTAATTCTTTATACAACCTGATAAGTTATTAAAAAATTTCAATGCATTATAATTTAAACAATATACAATATCCTAAATTATTTTTATGTAAACTAATAATATTTCTAATAATGTATATATTACAATTAGACAAATTTAAGAAGATTAAAAAACATATATTTTTAATAATTTCTGGAAATTTTATGGAATACCTTTGGTATATTCCTTACATATTCATAAAATATAATCATAGGACTAATTTTTCCAAAATTGGACAAGAATTCAATCCCTAAGTTAGTTAAACTCTTTACACTCATGAAAAATTTGTCTTAATGATTGAAAATCTAAAATCGATTTTAAGTTTTTAGTA
Organism: Viscum album; assembly: GCA_963277665.1. Taxonomy (NCBI): domain Eukaryota; kingdom Viridiplantae; phylum Streptophyta; class Magnoliopsida; order Santalales; family Viscaceae; genus Viscum; species Viscum album. The sequence continues at coordinate 1,256,484,154 of OY728141.1, forward strand.
TCCTTTTATTATTATAATGTCATCATGGAAAATTTTTATGATATATGAATCCCAATGATATGTATTCTGGACCAAAGTTTTATAATCCTCATAAAAATTAATTGATTATGCTTTGGCCCATCTAAGAAGATAAATTATTTGGATACTAGTTTATTATCTTAAATATCTATGTAATCCACTAATTTAAATTTTTTTGATTCTCACTATTTAATGTAGGCAAACCTCTAGTATAATTATGAATGTTTTTGATAGAATATTATTTCCTATCATGGGAGAAAAGAAACCACTCACATGTGTTAATGAGTTTTTACATTTTAAATTATTATTAAAGATCATAACCACTATAATAAGTGAAAATTATTTCCCTTATTAACATAATTAATATTCCCTATATTATTTAGGGATCTAGTAGAATTTCAACACATGAATCCACACAATATTTATATCAATCACACCAACCATAATATTCCTGATGAAAATTAAATATTTTATTAAATTTCTCTTTCCCATTTGAATATTTTCACGAGTGTCCAATAATATAATCAAATTTAAATCCAATTAATTTATAACAAAATTTTAAAAGGTTTTGGGACAAATTATACCATCATTTTTAAGAATAATTCACATTAAATCCATAGAACAAATTGATTCCATCAATAAAAAATCTTACCTGGTAACAAATAGATTGTTCAATTTTTATATAATGATATTCTCTTTCAGTTCAAATCTTTTAATTTTTCTCAATATTATCATGAATAGTAGGATATTAATTTTAATTTTAATTTCCATTTGTCTTTTCCTTGGTATAGTTCTTCTTCCATTATCTTTTTTTCATTTTATATGATATCACATTGATTTTTATTCAGAATTTTATATTTCATAAGAGAAGTGGTCTCCTTAGAATTTCACTATACTCGAATGAAACTATTTAAATTGATGGATATGATATACAAAATAATGATTCATATTATAATTATACAATTAGTTAGATTATATGAAGAAATACTATCATCCTTCACTATTATTATGATTTCCCCAAAATCATTAACAAACATTTAAAACACAAGTAGATTTCTCCTTAATGAATTTTAATTATCAACCATGTCACCGCAATGAATTTTAAAACCATGTTATTAATAATTATTTTTAGTATTATAAAAAAATTATTTATTTATTGACTTGATTGATATCTTAAATGTCTTCTATGAACTCAATTTTCATATATGAAATGTCCATCAAATTTTATTAATCAACAGATTTTTATTTAATTATTTTTCAACTTTAATGATTTAAATTCATTCTCAAACAACTTATTTCCCATCACATCCACTATAAAAAATGAGATTAGTAGAATCTATTTCGTTTCCTCCTCATCATTACATTCCACACATATCCATTATTCTTCATAAGAGGAAAATGCTTCCTTTATTTACATGGATATGAAATCAATATACATGTCACACTCTCAGTCTTAATTCCCCCATTCACATTCCTCATTTTAATAACTATAAGATAGTTTAATGGAATATTTTAATTCTTAATTATTTTGGTTTTTCATATTCTATTGAAAATCATTTCTCATTTCCGGAAACTTTTCATATTATTAGTCATTTTTTCATTCACTGATATTTATCTACCTCACTACCTTATTCATTTATATTTTATACAAAATAAAAGTGTATTATTTTATAAAAAATGAAATGGTTGAATAGAACAATGCTACTGTATTTATATTTTTCTAAGTTTATTTACAGAGAGAATTATTATAGAAATTCATTAAAATCCATGAAATATTTTTCAAAATATATTTCAACCACATGAAACTACTTTAATTCAACATGTTCTAATCATTTTCAATCATAGAAATGAGTATAATTCTCATAACTTCATTTCATATTTTTGGCTGAGACATTAATAATTTATATCCCACATTAATATCATGGTTTTTCATGTAGATTATGTTTAAAATCTATTGTCACATGATCGATGTGAACTCCTTATACATGAGTTATAAAATACACCCTTTGTATAACAAAACTTATACTGAAAATTATAATTTTCCTAAAAACAATAGGGTGTCCAAATATTGAGTTGATATACACAATTCCCAATTATTTATAAAAAAACCATATTATGATAGAGAAGATATAGAACCATCATCCACATAAATAGATGGAATTCTATTCCCTCAATATGAGTAAATCCATTAATATTGATTGTTTTAATAAAATCCATATATCAAAACAATAATAACACTTCAGTGACTAAATAAAACACATTTTTATTAAAATGTTACCCAAAACCGGTTGAATAGAAATATGAAACCAGATAATGGTCCCAAGATAGAGTGTTATACCACTAAAAAGGGTGAATTAGTTAATACCCCTGTCCCCGACACTTAATATAATGTTTTCCATTATCTATTAATGAAATAATATTAATATGGATATAATGAGTTTATGAGAGACATAATGAAAAATAATATAAATATAACAACTATTTTTACAATGTTCCCTCACACTTATTATCATGTTTTCAATCAATATTGAGAAATAGTGGTTATCCAACTACACATATTCCTATTAGCTTTGTGTTTCATCTTATTTTCAGAAAAGTCCAAATTTTTGATCTAATAATATATATGTATATATATATTGTTAACATTCTATATTATTTGATTCCCTTTTCTATAATATGGTTACTAGCTCCAATTTATATGGAAATATATTCACAAAAATCTTATATCACTATCGTCAAATGTTGTGGCATGGTCATGTAAATTGGGGAATATATATTCCAATCATTTAAATCTAATGAAACATTAAATTTATATTTTCTAGAGAATAGTTGACTAATTAAATCATTATAGATATATTTATTCTAAAAATATAGATCTAGTAAAATATAATAATATAAGGGAATTTATATTATTTTTTTCCATCTATCATGAGTCGTGGTGTACTAATAGATAGAACTATAATTTTTTGGATTGAATTATATAGAGGAAACAACCCATTTGGTAAGTAAAACATTTTCCAAGTGTTTTTTGTTCTTTAACCTTACTGACTGATTCACCAAAAATTAATTGGTTATTATTATAATGATTTAGTATCCCTATAATTCCCCACTAACACAATAATGGGGTAATGCTTCATATTTTTGTGTGTTTTTAATTATTAAAATGATCTCCATCCTCATTTTTTACAACATATATATCACCCTTCACATTTTGAATTAATTTGTCTCACTAACCCATTAATAATTTTCATTCATTCGCATCTTGAGTTATCAAAAAACAAAACAATAATAATTTTTACACTAGATTAACATGTCAAAGTCATGTTCTCGATCAACATAGGAACGAGACATTATAAATGTGTGTCAAGATATAAAACAACATAGGGATTTATAAATCAAAATGAAAATAACCATATTAAGATGATAAAAATAAAAATTAGTAATGTGGAATACAAATATGTGAGATTAAATAAAAAATGAGAAATATATTTTGAAATTCATGTCTGATCATACAAGAAATCAGAAGGACGTATTAAAACATTATTACATAACTCAATTGGAAAATAATTAAATAAAAAAATATAGAAAAAAAATGATCAAAATAATGGATATGGATAGTTTTTGAACACCTGAATATCATATAATAAATAGATGGTATAAAAATAACACTTGAATTATGTACTCATTATGTATTTACATAAATGAATCACAATGAATATATATAAGGAATATGAAGTATATAACAAAAAAAAATAATGGAAATTGATCATATTAGTTTAAATATATCCAACCTGATAGTGTATAGATTAACTGTGTGTGTGTATTTTGGGTGTGATAAATCTTCATGTTGTATTCCTCTTATTATTTATGAAATCCCATTTATTATACTTTTTTCAAATTCCAGTTCGAAGTAAAATTGTAAAATATTTTTCATAGATTTTCAAATAATGGAGAAGGAAAAAAATTTCAATAAATTATATATAACTATTTCTTCTAGAAAATATTGTATTTTAAAGGAAAAAATTATACATAATGAAAAATGAGTCCTAATATATTGTTGGGATAATTTTTAGCCACTGGAATATAATTAATTTTCCATAATAAATGTCACACAAACATTGGATAAAAAAATCCATTCTGGATAGGACATCTTATGACATCACTCATTTATTATTTTTATCCTAATATAATCCTGAATTAATGAGACACTAAATTTATACCATATAATCACTGACTAGAAATCCCTATAAAGTTAAAATAGAAAACAATATATGCATAGAAGTTAAAATACCATAACCAGAACTATAATCATCCATGATTTTATATTTAGAATCCAAGGATCCAATGTAAAGAAATCAAATAGAAATCATGAAAGAACAATACAATAACAATATGTTATAAAATCCATAACTCAACCCCTTTACACATAATCATATTTATCGATTCTGTAACAATTTTCTATCATGATAAGATCCATATTTAATTTAAATCCATAATGAAATATGTGAAGAATGTTGTAATATTCTAAAACTATATATAATGTGTAAAAACTAAACATTCAATTACTAAAAAAAGTTAAATTCATGAATGTATTTTATATAAAAATAAGCATTATTCTAAAAACTACTTATAAATCCATTTAATTTATATATTATTATTGGAATTATTTTAGTAAAAAATATAAAATATTTATAATTTACTAAAAAATAATCATTGGAAGATTTGGAGAACTAATTATAGTAATTTTAATAAACACAAAACATGAAAGAGAATAAAAAGTATAATATAATTATTATATAGATTTTTAATATTATATTAAATAGTTTAATAAAATATAATAAATAATTGGTTTGAAATAAAAATTTATAATGCATTAAAATACCAACATCAATTCATTAGGACCAATCCAACAACATCAAATATCCACAGATTTGAATAAATGAGGCTCTACTAGAAAAATATAACCCCAAATCATAGTGATTATCCGAAAACATTATCTATATTTGGACATCATGGAAATATAGTATAGTATAATAGGGTTATACGAAAGTATCAAATTAATAGAATAATATTATTATTAAGAGGTGTTATAGGTTTAATATAAGGAATTGTGTTGTTCTATTTTCATTTTTGGGTGTTCTAATTTTATTTTTATGAATGTGATAAATTAATTATTTAAATGATATTTTGAATCAATTATATTGTTGAACGAATATATTTCATTATTTAAGTTGTTTTGAATAATATCTATTCAGTAATTTTGGATGTAATAAATAAGTTAAATGTGTGTAACTATGAGAAATGGGTATGGGTTAACATAATACATGTGTGAGAAGTAATATAGAACATGGATGATAGTTGGTAATTCCTTTTTATGTTTTGGATGATCTAAGGGAGTATTGAGGCTTGTTAGGTGGGTTTTTTAATGAAGATTCTAATTATATAAATTTATGAAAATACTGGTAAAAAAACAACTGAATAAATTTAGATGAATATTCATGTAATATACGGGGAGATTTCCCATTCAAAAAACTAAAAAAATGAATAAGTATATTAATTCTAAATATATTGACGAATATCATGGATTGTTAGTTCTTATCAGGGAATTAACCCACTAAGTGATTAAAATTAAATAATCTTTGTAATTTTAGAGTGACAATATTAATGTAAATATAGAAAAATTTAAAAAAAATACTAGGATTCCATGTATCGAATTAGAGGTTGTTACAATTATTTAATTATACATATCTCTTAACTTATATATATATATCTAATAATTAATAAATTTTATTTCATCCATATCACATTATTTATTGATTTGAATGAAATTAGGTTTATGGTATTGTATATATCTCAATAATTATAATGTAATCTTAATTTTTGTTTTCACAGGTGATGAGGTTTCAATTATATAATTAAAATAAAATTAATTAGTTAATTTAAATTCATCAATGATGGGATTTTAGTTTCTATAGATTTTCATTCTCCGAAATCATATTGTGGAATCATTACATATGCTATTGTAGGTGTCTTATTTAACATTAGTTTGTTTATGAATCTAGTTTTAAATAATATATCTATTGATTTAGAGATTTAATAAATTTATAGTTTCACAAGATATGATATTTTATTTAAAAAATCATAGATTAATTTTTCATTATTTATTATATATTATTAATGATTAAACATGTTGATTATGTGAGAAAATTGTTAAAATACATGTGAATGTTGATGTTTTGAGAATGAATAAATATTAATGAGATTTTTGAAATATGAAATTATAAAGATGAAAATAATTTTTTCAAATTTGAGATTAACACATATTTTTTATATTTCTCTTTTTATCATGAATAATTTTTCATATATTTATATATTCATATATGAAATATATTTTTTTGTATAGTTGTTGAGCCACGAGTAAATGAATTATGTATTATTAAAATCAATAATGAAAACACAAATTGTTAATTTATAATTTAAATAATGTTTTATGAAAGATTAACTTCACCTAATAGAAAATAAAATATAGTTTTTTGTTTGTGAAATACTAGTAATGATTTCATTATGTATTTATGTATTGTTTGTTTGTTGAATTTATATATAAAATGTGGTGATGTTACGATAATAATATGAAATTGTTGTCCTTGGATTATTTAATTTAGGAGGATTTATAAGATTCATAATTAAGGGTTGGATATAGATATATATTTTATAATTTTAAATTTTTATTAATTAATAATAAATTGATGATATGGGGGATTTCATGTTTGTTTTAATGGTTATTGGTATTATAATTTTTATTACATAAGAGTATAAATTTAATATGATTCCATGAATACTATGTGTATTTTGTTAAATTTATTTTGTAACTACGATAAAGATTTATAATGAAAGTTTATGTTAATTATTTATTGTCATAATTATTTACATTTAAAAATGTTGTACAATATGATACTAATAGGATACACATTTCATTTAACACATTGAAATTCAAATGAGAATGGGAAATTTTATACATAATGTTATGTAAATATGTGGTTGATTTAGGTAACCAAAATATATATTTTGATGTAATATTTTGTTATAGAAAATATTTTTTTTGTAGTGGTAGTGTGTTTCTGATTTTTGGGGGTTTGATGTGTGTTTTTAATATTTTTATTTGTTTTTTCTGTAAAACGTTATTTAATACTGATAATTGTGTTCAAAAATGATTTTTGTGTGATATGTTTATCACTAAAATACTTTATGATATTAAAGATCCATGAAGATGGTCATAAGTATGATTTATGGGATGACAACGATATGATTAGATAATAGAGGTTGGATATGTGATATGCCAGGTTATTTGTATTTCACCTCGAAGCGTTAGGTTCATATAATGTTATGGTATGGAATATCCTAGTCTAGAATAGATATGTTTATTAAATTTTCCTAGATATTATGTTCAACCAGAAAAATATAATTATCCATGGTCATAGGTTCCATGATTCACAGATACTTGCATTGGATAAAGAATTTGTTATATGGTTTAGATATCTGGTTTCACCAAATATTCTATTTCATGTCTTATATGATAATTTTTAATTCATTATAAAATTTTACACAACTTACATATTATCACATTTTACTCCTTGGATGCTAATGTATTTACTAGTTTATACTGACTATTTTATTATCTCTTCTATTGTGTATACAAGTTTTGAGCATAAAAAATATATGCATGATAATTTCAATGTAGACCATTGGCCTCTGAAACACAAGACTTATTATAATGAGAAATATAGGATCCCAGTAAGTTTGTATCAAGAATCATTTTGATGATTATCCAAACCATTTCAAACTAGTATTTCAATTAGATTGTTCTTATATTGACTCATTATTTTTACCTTTAAGTCCTACATATTTTTATTAACCACATGTACATGATAGAATATTTATATGACATAATTATGTTGTTTCCGAATGAATATTATCTAATTTATTAATGAGAAATTACTTTTTCATTTGATTGATGTGACAGACGATTAGCGGAAAAATCTTTCCCAAATATATATCATTATAACCATAATGTCACTAGTAATCCAATACTAATCGATTGACAAACTTGAATCAATGTAATGTTTTACCAGAGATAAACAGGAATAATTAGGTGGGAATTTCCAAAATACTAGCACAACCAAGTTCAATTTACATGTATTGATATTTAGAGAATTATTTATTTGAGAATTTAAGATAAAATATTGTATAAATGTTATGAATTGGAACCATGATAGAATAACCATTGTGGGATCCCAAGTTATCATGGAAGTATGTGTATGTATTTTTTACATATATAAAATGATTTTAGATGGTAATATAAAATATTTTTTTAGTCATGTCATATTCATGATTTATATTTTCACATCAATACAAGGTTTCTTTTTGAGTGTGCATATTATTATTCTAGAGTTTTTCAATTATTAATAAGTTAAATTTAGTTAAATAATTTAATTTTTGATATGCTAATTTTTTTCAAAAACATGTTACTAAAAAATAGTTTCTAAATTGAAATTAAATTAATCTATTTTATGATACGTGTAATTTTATAAATATGGATTATCTATATTTAAATATTATGTGAATTAGATAAATAAAATGAATTTTATGTATTGAATACTAAAATAATTTTAATGGAAAATATAATGTTTTAATAAAGAAACATGATGGAAAATTTCATTTGTATTTTTTTATTTTTATTGACATAATGAAATGTGATAATGTAAATTTAGATATCGAATGTCATGGAAGAGAAAATGTGAAATATATTATAAAAGATTGATACCATATAATAAAAGGGTTTTATTGTTAATAAAATGATTAATTTCAATGTTTCAATATATTTTATTGATTTATTCTCAAATTGTTTAAAAATAATGGAAAATTGGAGGATTATTCGTGGATTACTCATAAATGGATATAATTGATTTGGAATTAGGTGTTTATCTTGGATTTAATGGAATAGAATTCATACATTTTATGTAATGTATAAATTATAATATAGAATGTGTAGTGTTAATGTTGATGTGATTGATAAATATATGAGGTTATAATAATAGGTAAATGATTTAAATTGAATTAATTTTAATTATTTTATTTTTAATGCTGATTGGTTATGGATTTTCATAAATCCTTATAAGAATGAAAGGTAGAATTGGGTGTATTTATTTAAGAAAGAATTTAGATGAAATGATTTAGTAAATAATTAATGTAAATATGCAATTTTTTAAAAATTACGATCAATAGATGAAATGAATTTTCCTTGATTGAATTTTTTATTTAGCATGAAATAAAGTTATAATGGGTTATTATTGATTTTGAAAAATTGATTATTTTTCTAATATTTCCTTTCATTATTTTTGATCTTGATTTAGAAGAAGTGTATAGTTATGTTAATAATATTAATGGGATATATTAAATGATTAATGGGGCTATAAAACTTTTTTATCCATATTTTATTTTTTTATTCAAATTATGTCGAATATAAGTAATTATTATTAAAATGATTTTTTTTGTTGTTTCCAAATATTGTAAAAAGTGTAATAGGTTGAAATACTAAAAGTAGATTTCACATGACTATATATTATAATAATTATTTTAATGATAATGATTGATTAAATGAAATTTATTACTTGTTATAATTTTTTATTTTATTACTTTTTAATGTTTTATAATTTATAATTTTAATGATATGATTTTTTGTCTTGGTAAATGAATATAAAGAATGATAATAGCCTAACAAAAATATTCCCAAAAAAATACATTGTTTATTAAGGTAAAAGTGGATTGTGGTTTGGAAATCTAAGAGATATTGGAAAATTGTGGATAATATTAGTTTACCAGACCATTAGTAATATGATTTTTTTGTGTTAATGTATTCAAAAAATGATACAAACACCAAAATATTTTCAGGATCCACAATTGCTCTTTAATTTGACATGAAATGTTAATTTCAGTACACATCAAGCATATATAATTTTCCCCTGGATAATATCTCACATATTCGGCCCCATATAAGATTATCTAAAACTAGTTCTATCACTACAAATGATCAAACAGTTCTTTTATCATTAATATGGGATAATTTCTCTTCAACGTCATTTTTTTGAGATCTGAAAGGGATGTGTCAGATGAATGAGTGGGGAAGAACCAGTGATCATAGAATAATATGAATAGTTCCCCTAGTTATCCAAAAAGAAATATTTCTGGTGAAAATTTTTAGTGAATGGTTATCATTGTGATACATACAATAATGATGATATTATGTTACAATATATTGGATGAATATGATATACGGTTTATCAAACCTACAAAAATCCTTTCATGATGTGGATATATACTATGTATAATATAGTTATCATCCCATTATAGAAATAATCAGGATTTTATTAATGATGAATCAATCCATTGATTATGAAAGGGGTATCCAGGTAATCCTACTTGAATTATAATGAAAATTATAAAATGGAACAGCATCCCCAATAATAAAAAATTCATATTTGATTTTTTCTATATCTTACATAAGTGTATCTAGAATATATATATGGTATTAAAATTTTCCCTCCCATCGAGGCTGACCCAGATAGGTGGCCCTCCCATGAATCTGTATGATCAACTAATATATCAGTTTTTTTCTTTTCGTCATAACAGAAATAATGGGTATATTATATGAATATTTTTAATCTCAATTTATTTATTAGTGATCCTAGTAAATTCATGTGACCCATGTAGCCTCATATTCAACCATGTTTTATAATTAATAATTATTGAGGTAATATCAATTGGTTGACTACTAATTATTCCAATTTTATACAATTTTCTAATTCCTAAAGTAATTTTTTTGGGATTAGCATGACCTAAGTCTCCCTAAGGGGGGGGGATCTTAGTGTTCATCAATTATAAAAATAGTTTTTGTTATTATTTTTATTCTTACAAATATTAATCCATTGTTAGTCGAAACATGTTAAATATATTAATCCCATCTGCATCTCACCGTAAAATTTAAATATATTGGGAATATAAATTGATCACATATTTGTATTTGACTCTGTTTTCGGTTATGATCTAATCTATGGACCATACACATAACATTGTTTTAGTGTACAAGAATACAACACAACTCACTATATGTTTTAAAAATTCATTAAGAATAGTTTACAATTGATCCACTAGAACACCATTATATTTTCTTCCATTACATTGGTTTAATTTATTTATTTTAAAATTTATTTTCTCGGTAGGCCGTGATCAGTAATTTAATGACATGTAGTTCTTTCTATGGTTTGTATGAAACTTTTCATGAACCATTTATCCTAATTTGATACCCTATTGTACTATAATTTCATTTTATAAACTTCTTCAAAGACTAATGTGATCAAAACCACAATATGTTGATATAACATAATTCTTCAGAATAATTAATTTTCTTATTATTCTAGATGTATATAATTCCATATTAGGAATTATTTTATTCATTCATTCTATATTAACCACATAAATCAATGAAATCCTCCTTTTACTTCACATATGATATGAAAATATTTCCCATCAATTTCTAAACATATATTTACCTAACAAAAAAATATTTCAATAAGAGTTTTTATTCACTAACTAATGAATTTAAATGATTAGATTCTTAGTTCTCTTTAAAAAGGCCTTTCTAATTAAAGAGTTTAAATAATTTTTACATATTCATTAACTCCATGATTATTCCATGATTACCACACACAAATAGTGTTTCTATGAATTTCCATTATTCTATTTTAATCACATTAATTAAAATCCATTAGTATATTATATATTATCCAATCAAATCATGTAGGAATGAAGGAAACCACCTATTTACGATACAACTTCACATATTACAAAAAATAATTCTAAAAACACTAATATTATTGCATGATTTTATTCACAATAGAATTGTTTGATTCAAAATTCAGATCCTAAAATGTTATCCAGTTTCCACCATCTATAGTTCTAAAAATGTAAAGATAATTTATCCATGGTATGTGTTACTGTGGTTAAATGTTGCACGGCGTGATGTGATTTAGTTTCAACAAACATATTGCTTTTTTGTCTCTTTAATTTACAATCATCAAATAATTGATGATATGATTCAACATTATCATCTTTATCATAATTTGATTTTTAATGTACTAGAATATGGTTCATTTCATGTAGTTTAGAGGTTCTCAATCTACTTTTTCACCTATATATTATCCTAAAATTCCCTCACTGCATGAGCATCATAATTGTGTCATGTTTTATTTTAGTCTTTTTATTTTATATATAAGTATTTCAATGTAATATTTTCCCCATTATAGTGTAACATTCAATACAATAGCATTACAAAAATCTAACTCTCAATATATAAATTTCGTTATGTATTAATTTAAAAAATCAATTCCAATTTATCCACATTTTAAAAAGTACAAATTGTTTACCCCATATAATTATATTATAAATATAAATCATTATAAAATATCATTTTTTTAAATATCATATGGTTCCACTCCTCAGTAATACCAATACCACTGTAAAAGGAATAATTTTTAATGTACATTATCTTACTAACCCAAAACCACTATTGCGATGATGTTGACCTAAACTGTAGGTTCATCAAATTAGATTATCTTATATTTCTAGATTAATTTTTAATCATTGCTAAAACAATAACCATTACATTTCCTATGTCACCTTGGAATGGTGTTTACTTATTACCTAAATATTCCAACTCAATCGACTTATATGACATCTTGTAGCTTTATTATGTGGAATCTTACTTCTTTTTCCTCTATCGCATTGATGTAAAATTCGTATCTTCTCTTAAAAAATAACTTTACATAATTCTAAATAATTATTATTTATTGTTAGAGTAAAAATATATTACAACTATTGGTTCCAAAAACTAAATTAGTGAACAAAAAACACATAATATACATTGGTTGCATTATTCTTACTCACGGAATTTGTTTCAGTATTATAATAAATCCATCTTTTATGAAAAAACTAAAAATATTTCCATGATTATGGTTTTATGATCCGTTAATTTCCACACCATTTTACTTCAAAATGAATTGTTCCTTCAAAAGGTATTTATTCCTCATTTGGTATTAGAGCTAAAAGGAGAATTCTAAAAAAAATCATTCAATCAAAACATATCATATCGAAAAAAATTTCTTCAATTAACCTTATAATGATTTATATAACATTGGGTGATTTAAATTTTCATCTTGATATTTAATTTAAGTTGATATTGTTTCCCCCTTTTTTCATTTAATACTTTTTTAATATAAATACATCATGAATTTTATATCCTAATTAAATATACAATATTCAAATGACATTTGAATAATATAATCTATTAGGAAGAGTGGTACATCTAACATCCTAATGTTGAGGATTTTTTTTGGCCATTGTTAACCAAATCATTTTAAATAACTTCTTATATTTCCTTTTAATGTTTATATTTGAAATACAACTTTTACCAAAATCATTTCTGATGCTCTATCTACTTTATTTATATTATTTTTCTAGTGATCTATCTATGAAGTGAGATTAATAACACTATTACATGTATCATACTATAATTACACATCAACAAATCTTTAATATTTTATTCTTTTCAATTACAGTGCTCTTCCATTTACCATTATCCCTTTTCTGTAGTTTTCATTTTTGAAACCATTATGAAATTCCATGATTATGTACACATATACTACAACAAGATTAAAATATTAATTATCATTAAATAGATAATCTATATATATATTCACTTTCTTCATCCTTATATATATGAATTATCATCATTTTTCTTTTACATATGTTTATATTCTATTCCAGATAAATATTGTAAATACATAATTAGTTTTTCATGGTGGATCATTCATTATGATGTATTTTCAAATTTTTATTGAAAAAAAGTCTATCATCTAATGATTTTTTCTACTTATGTAAATAATTTATTCTTGTGTCATAGTTATGGATATATTAATTAGTATTTTTTTTGGTTATTATCCTCTTACATCATAATTTTTCATTTATAGGGTTTGTAAAGGTAATATGTATTCATAAAAATAATACCTCTTGATATTAGTTAACATTTCACTTGTTTTATATGGTTTTCCATCCACCACATATCCCCTGGTGATCCTTGAAATAATAGTTGTTTTATCTACCATGATTATACAAAACATATTAATTGCTTAAATTTTCATTTATAGATTCATCCAATTTGTTCTTGAGTATTTCTCTTACATTATGATTCTAGATTTTATTTTTTTACTTATCAAAATGATGATGATTTCAAGGGAGATGTTTCTACCTTATTTTTTCCATCATGTATATTAATTTTGTATCCTATATCATCATATATTTTTCATTTAATATGAATATAATTTTTTCATTAATAAAGTAACTTCTATGAAATTCTTTTTCTAATCTGACAACTGATTCAAGAAATTTAGAATAGTTACATGTTACTTTTCCTCCAGGGAATTGTTCTTTCTTTTCTCTTGGTATTATTATTCTATAAGGTTTATGAGGTCCTTTAACGTTGAACAAATTTTCATTATTTCTATATTTGAGACCACATATACATCCCTTAATCTTTAATTTCCCATATGTAGATATTTTATGAATGTTTATTAAACAAATGAAATTACTTTTTCTGTAATCCATCAATTCATGTAGGTCTGGGATATCCTTTTTTTCACTTCATGAACATTCGTCAGATTGATGATTTGATATCATTATAACTTCATTGATTGACGTTTCATTTTCTCATATTCATATGGAATATGAATTTTAGAATTTGTATAATTTTTTGTCAACACGGTTAGAATAATATTTAACATTATAATTAAAACTATTCAACAATATTATTGTGTTAATAATCTTATGATAATTTTATTTTAATTCTTCATACTTTATATATTTGAGAAAAATAAGAATTGAAAAATATTTTATTATTATTTTTCAAAATTAGTCACCTCACAAATTATCACAATTAAATATATAAATAATGTTTAATATTTAGTGTTTACCTTATAATATTAATTTGAAATAGATATATTATGAATATTCACTCTAATGGAATCACCAAAACAACCAACAAGATTCCTTAAATCATCATCCCAAAAAGCCCGAACCACGACCACTAATATACTTTCTTGAATGAAAAATATCATTACTTTTTACAGATATTTTTTTTTTAATTTTAAATAATATTGGACCAATTATAGAATCATTGGGCACAAAAAAATAGATATATATTGTACAACACAGTAGAATCTATAGGCTCAGTCACCTATTTCTACGACTATATTAACTAGAGTCACCATTAGTGGATTGATGGATATGAATACCGATTGATTAAAAGATTTCATTTTTTGGGACCTTTTCGAATAATTGATATTAATCCCTTGATATGAAGAAAATGTTAAATATCCTTCTCTCTTGTGGATATCTCCTTGATTATAAATTCTTTTTTGAATGTCACGTATAAAAAGTATATATTTACAATATTAAAAACTAAGGGCTCATCAAAGTACAATATAGATGATCCTATAATAATGTACTATAATTTAACACTACACAATATATTTATTATATTATTATTTTTAAAGGATCATTACCAAACAATAATAACTTATTATATTTTCAATATGTAAACTTATTCTAAATAATACATAGATTGTTTATGTAATTAGAACTTCTTCTTCATTTGTTTTATGTTACATTCTCATATCACTTACCATAATGATAATTATCTTTCACCATGGAACCTGATTTGATTATATATAGTGAAACACATCATTTTACTTCCCTACTTCTCATATAAATGAGATCCACCCCTCAATATAGGGTATAATATTTTCCCTCTCCAATGTATAAATGACATGTTCTTCTAGATGATAATAATTCCAAGAGTGAAATTATATTACTAAATTAATTCAGTGTATAATTTATGTAAAAATGATTTCCTACTTCTTGTTCATAAAATCTAGTTAAAACATTATACAAATGATGTAACACCATGAGAATTTAAAACACGAACATGAAATTCTATATATTGTATGATACCCAACACCAATTATAGAAAGGAATAAATCTTCTTATGGAATTAAAATATTTTTACAATTTTATATAAATTGAATACATTCTATATCTCAAAATTCACAAAATAAGGATATTTTCTTGCATTACACTTAATAACATGTTTTTTCGATAGTTTTCAATACATGAAATTATGAGTTTTGTCGAACAATAGTATACTATTAATTTTTTAATTAATATAATTTTTATCACCCAACTATTTGAATTCTATGTTTGAATTGGATATATTAAACAATGAAAATGTATACATTACAAAAAAATATGAGCTTTATATTTATTATAAATAATAATAACAATTATTTAAGGGAATAATGAAATTTCTTCAAAAAAATTATTTTTCTAATAGACACATTACTCATACTTGGCACAAATAATTGAAAATTAATTATCATAATATATATGAAATTTTTTTGGAAGTAGAAACTATATTTTTGAAATTTTACTCTATAAATTATCATTTGGTGAATGTAATGGAATTTTCTAATAAGTTTCACGATATTGATGAATACTGAAAAACATCATATTTTTAATGAAAAATTTCATTTCGTCTAAATTATTTAAAATGATAAATTATTTTTTGAATTTATATGGTAGTCAATACTGTTAAATTATACATATGTTAATAAAAATTAGGCCATTAATATTATTTTTGTATTGAATTTATTTATATAAATATAATGAAAATTTGTGCATTTACATTTAAAAAACCTCGCAATATCGTCACATTTGTGAGATTATTTTTATTAACCTTTATACTAAATCCAATAATTAAATTTGGAAAAAATGATTCCATATTTTAAATATGAATAATTTATAATATTTGATAATATAAAAATAATTTTTTACTATAAATAATTTTTTAAATAGTTCAATTAATTTTAGTGATTTTGTTAAAGAAGAGTTTATATAGTGATTAATCATAAAATAGAACCTGTAAAATTGACCCAAAAAAATCGAGAAAAATATTTCACCAACCATTTTTTGAGCATATAAATTATATTTTGCAGATGTTACTATTATTTGGGATAGGTTCCATGAACACAATGTGGTTGGAATTAACATATTCCAAAAAAATACATATGTTCCACTCACCCCAATAATAAAATTCCTCCCGTATATCTTCTCTTTTTCACAGCTTATAAATTATTTAGTTTCAAAATAATTTCCCATATCATTAAATTAAATCCTTACCCTCAACCACTAATCCTTATTATTGGTAGAAATCAAACCTAGGATTACTTTTTCGTGAAAACACAATAATAATTCTTAAAAAAGCTGTAGTGTTCTTCAACGAGGGTCTTTATTTTACATCATTCTCCAAATCCATCAATTTTTATAATAATTTATAAAATAAAACATTCTTTGTCATAGATATACTAATATATGTAAAAAAAATTCATTACCTTTATCCTTCTCTACATCCATCAAATGTGTTATGAAATCTGTGTTCATGTGTACAGTAGACTACAACAATGTCAACTAATACTATATTCTCTTCCATTTCCACCCAATGAGTTTGGGTATTATGATGGATAATATATATATATATATATATGATATTTAAAATATATTTATACCTATTTAGTGACAATATCATATATATATATATATTATTACGTTCAATTATATAGGAGATGCGATAATGTTACTTTTTTGTACGGTGGACCACCACATTGCAAAGTGATGTGATTTCTATTTCATTAACACATCTCATTGAATGTTATGCAGAAAAATTTAAATGTTATATGTGATAAAGAATACATATTTATGATATTAATGATATATATATCATTTTATAAGGATAATTTAAATCTTTTTCTTTTTATCATTATCACCCATTTAAAGAAGATAACATTGTTTCTGTATATGTTGTCTACTGGTTGCCTGAATATATGTGAGTCCATTTTTATCAAGAAAACATGGATGATATAACATACATCATTTTTAGAACCAAAATTAATGAGTTGTTTTAATTTTATACATGATGTATGAACATTATAATTATATCAAGATTATAATTATAGATATGTCAAAAATATGTTATTTACACAAGAACCAAAAAATTCATAACAAGATAAATGGAAAACAATGCGATTTACACACAAAACAATAAATATAATAAAATTCAATTATCAAATTTGTGGGAAATTATTATAAGAATATAATATATGATACTAATAATAGGTTTAGCATTCCAGATTAAGCTAATATAATTTAAAAACAATAACACATGAGGTTAAATGACATCCAACAAAGAGGAATCAAAAGGTAAGGGTTTTCATATTAATTTATATTTAATTGAGGGTTATTTTATTGTGAACAAATTAAATTTCGGTGTGGTTCATATACATTCCCATTGAAATGTAATAACATGATTCATCAATAATTCACAGTATTTTATGTTTCAATTTGAATTATCTCTTGAAAGGATATATAACATTAAAATTACTCTGTGGTGAAAGTTGATGTTCAATCACACATACATTTTTTATTATTATCTAAATCGTGAAATAATCAATGTATTATTATAATGTTTTATTATAATTTACATTTAAAAAGTATATACGTATTATTTGGTTATTAATATTATTATTTCCAAAACATTATACCATTTTAAAAAAAATCACATTAAAAGTAATTTTATTAACTAGGACAATATCTATAAATTTTAATCGTTTAAGAAATATAGAAAAATGATGATAAATAATTTGTTTAATAAACTATATCAATTATTTTATATATAAGATAAATTATAATTGAAGTTATGATATGTTTTTGGGATGATTAATAGTGTTCCCTTTGAATCAATAGTAGTCTCTTGAGAATAATCAGATGGTTGGCCTTAGTTATTTGGGTTATTACCCAGTATGTTTAAAACCACCATAATAAATGACTTACTGATAAATGTATAATGTGCCTATAATAAAAGGAATATAATAATAAATCATTTCAATCATATTGAAATTTGATTTTACAATCCATTATTGGTTAACCATAAGATTATCTCAAGATGTATTTCGTTATCAGTTATTTATTAATTGGAATGCATGTTTAGTTATTTATCTTGAAATTTTTATTATTCCTTGTAAAATTATGATATACAAGTTATTGATTAAATGGAAAGTGTCGTTAGTAAATTACCAATTCATATAGATAGGTTTAAATTATTTTTTCATGTTGATATGATATTAAGAAGCACTTATTTCTCAGACTATGAATTACATCATATGTGTTTTTAATTGTAACCAAACCACACTGATTATGCTTAATTATTCATAATTGCATGCTACATTCAAAATGGTTAATGAGAACTGGACCTCAAATTTATTTTTTACCATTTTTATAGTATTATATAAATTTGACTATGATTTATGTGAAATAATATTCTAGTTTGAATAACGATATACAGGAAAACAAATATGTTGTAATTTTTCAATTCAAATGTAATCCAAGATTCATGAATATATCTAGTTTACTAATATTATGTAATTGATCAGTTTATCAAAATGTTACTCCATGTATCTTATGTCAATATAATGATGTTTGACACAAACTATGGGATACTACTGTTCGAGAAAATATAGTTGGAAAAAATGAATGATTATTATAGACCATGGTAAATAGATTTAAGATAACTTATATTATGAAACTTAATCTTGTGAATGACATTTAGGATATATATTTATGAACTCCCTATAGTTCATCTAAAGGAGAAATATATTTTTATTTTCATTGTGAAACCTCCCTGTCTAGATACTACATGTTGATGTGGTTCTATAATTGAGGTACCTAGTAGAAATAACTTTGAAAAAGATGCATTAGGATTGACTTGACTATTATCTTGTTCCTAAAAATGGGTTTACGATGCTCCTACTTTGACACTCTCTAGGGAAATGATTATTGAAATTCACATTTTCATTAAAAACCATAATAATATATTTTAGTACGTAATGAAAATATATGAAATTGTAGAAACCATAGAACATCGATGTACCAACATTGAAATAATATTAATTAATAAATATTATTAAATAATTAAATTTTATTATTATTTTTAATGGTATTTATAATATAAGAATCATGAACCATATGTGGTTTGTGTTTAATTTTAGAAACACATGAATCTGAATAAACATAAGATTTTTAGATACCATCATGATTTAGTTAGTTATAGTATGATCATAAGTTCAATGTATTAAACTCCCCTTTTAGATTTTATATGATGGTAAGCATCCAATATTACAGATTTGTTGGCTGAAATTTATGGAAATACATCCAATTGGTTTTGTATAGGTTTTCATTGAAATTATACTTTTGGAATAGATACTTCACATATTATTGAAATATGATTAGAGGTATTGATAACCATTAGGGTTATTATAATTATTTCGGAATTTTTAATAATAATTGAATAATAATATTAGACTTGAAAAAAAAGGAAAATAAAAAGTTGTATTGAATGTAAATGTAATATTATTATTTAATGAAAAATTAATTTCATGGATGATGATTATTTTTTGGAAACACAATAAGGATTATATTAACATGGCCTTATAAAAAGGCAATCCTGTAATATTAGGGTAAAACAATAAAATTTGGAAATGCGTTGGGGCTTTATCCATTGAAAAAATGGTGAAATTGGTTTCAAGTCTGCAATTGGCCAACATGATGTCTTGGATAATATTTTATTAATTTTATTTTTAAGATTTGAAATTTCAATATTAATGAAATAGTTGTTATTCTTTTTTTGTTTATAAATTAATTAATTGTATTATAAATTTTTTCATCCATATTGTTTTTTGGAAAATATTTATATGGAATTGATTGTAGAGACACATACATGACATTCATGAACATTACATTAATTTTGACGAATACTAAATACATAATAAAAACAAACACTGATGGACCGTAATAGTTTATTGTCTTTATAAACTCGGAATATAATCTTCTAATCATGGTTAAAGTTCTTCAACATCTCTCATTAAGATCATGCACTTATTTTTCTTACCTAAAACCATTCTTTATATCCTGGGGAAATGAAAACATAAAAATGGTTAGCTCAAATTCTCAGAAAGGGTTTACATGGAGAACATAAAACAACCCAAAATCATTTGAACATAAAAACACGAACATGACATAAATCATAGAAGTACATAAGCTATAGATTATAAAAGAACATCAATCATGATAAAATAGCATGGGAATAAACCATGTAATTGTGTACAATCATTAATCAAATGATATGATTTCCATAGTAGCCAAGAAATTGCTAACAAGACCATCTTAATGGAGAAAGTCCCTTTCTAAATCGAGTTCACTCCTTGTTCCAGTCCTGTATCATTGAACCAGATTAACTTATTGTTCCATCCATGTCTATCTCATGAGATATAAATAGTTACCCAATGCATTGTAGGGAGATATAGGTCCCACACATCTCATATTGAAATTATTCTTTCATGTGCCACAAAACAATCATTCATCATTCATTATAACCCAAAGAATAAAATGGGTTTCATACACATGATCCCATGTTAACATAATCCATATAAAACAAATGGATATCATTAAATCAAAAGAAAAATCAAACCATGTAAATAATAGAGACATTTTACTTGAAAAATAATCTTACTAAATAATTTCATCATATATATAAAATAGTTTTGACCAAACACTTGAAATAAATTCTTTAGGAAAATATCTTTTCTTCTTCAAAATAATTTTCTTTTTAGAATATGAAATGATATTTTCAAATAAATGGATTTTGTTGAAACTAATCAAGAAATATTATAAAGGAAGATTCAAGAAAATTAGGCATTATGAAACTGTAAAAATCCATTCATGCCGTATAAGTTTTAATAAAACTTTTCTCGTACTTTTTCCGAAAAAGTCAAAAAGTACCTTTTATGGTAACCAAAGGTAATATTCCTTCCATAAAATGTGGTAAAAATTCAACAATGGATAAAAATGACTTTAAATATACATAAATAATAGTAAAAATTTATTAAAACTTTTTTAGAAAAACATTGACATGGATGATAAACATAACCCTAGTAAATACTTACGAATAAACAATCTCGGATAAAAATGAGATTTGAATACTTATGCCTTACCTTAGGTATGATATGCTTCATACATATCCAAATATCATGTATAATGATTTAAAAAATATCATTTACTTATTTTGGAATCATATTCATTGTTATGATATCATATATGGTTCACTTATGACTTTATATAACCCGTTCTTTTGTAAAATACATGTTAAAGAAGCGTTTTTGGTAAAATCGTTTTATTTATCGTACGTGTTTGGGCTTGTAGTTCATGATATTATTATTACTTATATCATTATTTAATTACATAAAAAATATAAAACATTTTTTATATACCATATATATTACGTATATATATAATAGATCGATAAATGAAATGAAACACATTGTTCATGGAGATGGTAGGTCGTACGTACGCATGTACGCTATTTTCCATACCTTATTGACTTGAATGGAAGTAAGTAGATGATATATATATATATATATATACATATATAAATAAGTACAGTAGCATTATAATGTCATATAATTTTTTATTATTTATTATATATACTTTATAATCATTCTTGAATGGTTAACATGGAGAATGAATCTCATCACGTCGTGGAGACGGTAATCTGTACGTACGTACGACTGATGATATCATTCCCATAATTGTTGAATTGAATTGGAGTGGATGATACAATATCATAGAATTAGTATGATGTTATAATAACTATATATAGATATCTATTACACCATTATACCCATCCAAGTAAGGTGGTGGTGGAAAAACAGATTACACCACGGTGTGGAGACGTTATTCCATATGTACGCATGCGCGGTGATTTCATTTTCCATAGGATGGATAGAAGTTGAAATAAGGTTGTTTAATATTTTTAATAACATAAATTTATATTTGTTATACTGATGTTATTACATTATAAGGAAACAACTAAAGAAGAAGAAGTTGAAGAAGAAAGAATCTTGAAAGAATCGGTAGAAGAGATTACCTCTTCTTCGACGCACCTCGATTAAGCTTCCTATTAAAGCACCAGAGTTGGCATTTTTAGGAGACCAAAACCACTATAATGTATCTATGGAAGTTTAGAATAAAACTTTTCATGGGTTGGCCGATCATGAATGCTCCGAATTGTGTAAAGAGAATAGGTAGGAGGTGCCCTTTTATAAGGGAGGAAAGGGGCACCTTAGAGAAAACTTAAAATACTATTTTATAATAAAATCATATTCAGTTTATAATAGCTCCAGATTGATTTATATCTAAGATAAAGTGGGTATGGGACTAAATCCTCTCAACCAATAGGTTTTAGACAAGTTCAGGTTACTATTATAGCCTTATCATTTATATTTAACTCTAAGTTAAATAATTTAACCTTTACGACATCTTCTTGTTTTCTTACACTATATGGTTAATAAACATACTATAAAAAGACAAACGAACCCCAAGTGGTTCGTTATTAATATATATAACCTTATCTAAGTCATGTTTTTGATCCTTAGATATTTAGGAATAGAATACCATTTAATAATAGAATTGTTTATTTAAAAACCAATTTATATCAATTTGACACTATTTGGTAATTGATTTTTGTGAAAATCATAACACTATTATTAGTTCTAAAAGAGTTAATTATATCAATACTAATATGTAATATTAACCTATAAAATTAGTTTAATTTATAAAAGGTCTCAAATTAAATTTATTTTGATATTTATAACATCAATTATGTTAATATTTCATTAATAAGGTAATTACTGCATCATCCTTTTGTCATTAATAAATTAAATTATTTAAGGACTAAAAATTATAAATAATTTAAAATTATGTAGGATGTCTATTTATTTTTCTAATTAATATTTATATTTAAATTTATCTTATTTATTACCATATTTTAAAAATCATTTAGTCATTAAATGTTGATTTTAACTCTTTTAACTCTTCATTGAATTAAATAATAATAAATGTACTAATCTAATCCTAGTGGACCTAAATGATGATATTATATTCCTAAGGTTGTTTTGGGTTGAAATATAATTATCTAATAGAATTAAGAGATGTGTTACGGTAAAATTAATATCATTTTTACCATTAATTACACAATTTTCTTTTATCCTTGGTAAATAAAAGTAAGAAGTTAGTAATCCCCAAAAATTATTTTCATCTCATTGAATCACATTGTACATACTCATATCAACTGTGTCTCTTAGATTTTATAATTTCCCTTCATAGAAGAGGTAAAATTATGTTTTATGCAAATTTGCAAAAAGCTCCTAGGTGGTAGGTAAAACACAGTATAAATTTCAATATAATTTTTATGTCACTAAAAATATTATAACTTGATTCCAATGAATTACATTGAATATATATATATATATATATTATGTATCTATTATGACCTAAAATAAATTTAAAGAGAAAAAATTATTATTTTAATAAAAAGTCGGTTTTTAAATAGTAACCCAGTGTTTTCACTATTCATAAAGAATTAAATGTTTTCAGAAAAATACAAAAAATTCACCCTAGGCTAATTTTGATATTCCAAATCCAAAAATGAAGTCCATTTTGAATAATAAAATTTCAAGAAGTGGGTATTACTATTCATAACGGCTATTTCATAATAATATTATAGTAATATCTCATTTAGTGAAACTCGGTATTGTGTATAACACACGCTATCGAGGAAGGTTGCTTCTGGCATGCAACACAAGCCTATAATAGTGTTTGCGTAAACTATAAGCTAATACAGAGTTGCGAATAGCAAAAGTTAATCATGGTGTAGCGTACAAAATAAGACATCAAAGTAATAGAAATAATACTTTTCATGAAATCATTGGGTGTTACATTCTACCCCCCTTAATATGAATTTCACCCTCGAAATTTTTCGAGGTTATATATGGTTTAATACTTGAAAGTCTCATTCATAGAAACCCACAACGTAAAATAGAATACTAAATCTTCATTTTAAAAAGGAATGATATAATCATAATGGTCACCCAAAGTTACTCAACATTGGGTTTCCACATAGGACAAAAAAGGTAAAACTATGGAAATGGAAGAGAAATCTAACCATCATGTTCTGATGGAGAGTGGTAGAGAACAAGCCTACGAAAAATCAATCAATCACAAAGCCATAAATTTGTGATGATATAAGGTACCATCTAATTCATCAGGTATGAGGGTACTAGGACAACGTTTTTAGTTCTCAAGATCATTTCCCTAATGTTGATGATTTGTGGAATTAAAAGAAATACTTACATGATTTTGGTACAATCTCACCGTTTTTCTTGCCTTGAACAGTTTCCACTTCATCTCTAAAAGAAATGCAGCTGAATTTTTCATTCATGAAGTGTTAGCAGTTCATGTGATAGAATGATAGGTATTTCCATCTGTTTCTATCGCAAAAAGTCTAGAACAATTTATAAAATATACATAAGTATATATATACTGAGATTAATAGTATATGGTTTCTAAAATAGACTTATACTTCATCTATAACAGTACATAATAAGATAAAACAAGTTTCTACTAACCGGGGACTTCATGTAGGCCACTGATAAAGGCATGTCGTGATTCAGTTGTGGGTTCGATTCCTGTATCATTTTCCGACGCGACGGGTTGTCACCCGTCCTTTAGGTTGTCCATTTTCTAAAACTATACTATTATAACATAACAAAAAGTTCTAGCCTTAAACAATAATATCTAATTTCTTAATTAATCTATTCCAATCTTTAGGTTTATCCAAAATTCTTCTGTCTAATCTATTAGTATAAATAAAACAATTGCTATTATGATCATCTACCATGAATTGAATATAATTATTTATCACCCGTATATCATAAGTTATATATCTTGTCGGTCACATTCCAAACATGTGAATTCTTTAATCATGTATTCTTTTGAAAAATGAATACCCATTGAACATTAGTGAAAACATGAATGTTGTCAAAAGTTAACTCTTTCCACATACCAAAATCCCAAAATTATGTATACTCAAACCATGATATCTCTTTGTCCTTATGCCATCACAAGCTCATTAATACTATCAAACATCTTATTTTCTCATTATCCTGTCATTATACATATATCATCTACATTCTAAAAATATTTGAATAACTGTTCATGGTTACCGGTACCATTCATCATATACTTTCAAAAACTCATGTAAAGACAACAGTGTAACAATCCTTAGATTTTTCTTTATTCCATAGTACCATACATTATTCATGAAAAACATAAAATCATTCCACTACCTTATAAAACCACTAACTGAGCATCATCATTTTTTATCTCATATATCATTTGTAGTCTCTTCATCATCATCCACATAAATAATACCCATATGACCATGCTGGTTCTATTCATGAAATTTTCCCTTAGGTCATTGGTTTGCATAATTCTCATACATTCAACATTAAAAACATTAAACCATTGTTGATGTCTTGGAAATACCATTATCCTAGTCCATGGTGTTAACTGAACCTTTTCCATTACAATTACTGGCTTTGTGTCCTTCTTTTCCACACCCAAATCATCTTCCAGTTCCTTTGAAACATTCTCCCTGATGCCTCTTCCCACATGATTTACATGAGGGAAACTGAATAGTCATTCCACTATGATCATCATGAATCTCCATCTTTCCCTTATTAGCTGATTCGAGAAAATTACCCAAGTTGAGATTATTGATCAAATTATGAGATTTCTGATTAGGCATAATAACAATATTTGGTCTTCCAGATCCAATTTCATTTGGTTGATCATGAAGAATATCATTCCATTGTCCATCATATCATCCATTTTCCTGAATCTTCCTATTTCCAGCCATTTTCTAAAAGCCAAAAAGAATAGTTTGATAGGTAAAAATCATAATCATGGGGGAGTACCTACAATATCTAACATCTTAGGTTAAAATCTACGATTTTCACCATAATTCTAATGCTATAAATTATACTTTTAAGTGACCTTAGGGACATCCCTAGACATTTCTTAGAAATATCTCTAGGGATCTCACTAAATTTTTCGCATACCAGAATCCAAAGGTTGACTAAATCTTTCCCTTGATACCAACTGTAGTGACCCATACTTGACGTACATGTACACTATATTAATTTTGTGGAATACTTAATACATAACAAAAACAAACACCGAAGGACCGTAATAGTTTACTATCTTTGGAAACTCGGAATATAATCGTCTAATCATGGTGAAAGATCTTCAACATCTCCCATAAAGATCTTCCACTTTTTTTCTTACCTAAAACCTTTCTTTATATACTGGGGAAAAGAAAACATAAAATGGGCGAGCTCAAATTCTCAGAATGAGAGAACATGGAGAACATAAAACAACCTATAAACATTTGAACGTAAAAACATAAACATGACATAAATCATTGGAGTACTTAAGGAATAGATCCTAAAGAAAAATCAATCATGATAAAATAGTTAGTGAATAAAACATGTAATTCTGGAAAACCATTAAGCACATGTTATTAGTTTCATAGTAGCCAAGGAATTGCTTTCAAGACCATCATAGTGGACAATGTCCCTTTCTGAATCGAGTTTACTCCTCGTTCTAGTCCGGTATCACTGAACTGGATTAACATAAAATTCCATCCATGTATATCTCATGAGATATAAATATTTACCCAATGCATTGGAGTGAGATATAGGTATCACAAATCTCATATTGAAATCATTTTTTGTGTCCACAAAACAATCATAAATCATTCATCATAACCCAATGAATAAAATGGGTTTTATAAACATCATCCCATCATAACATAATCCACACAAAACAAATGGATATCATTTAATAATAATAAAAATCAAATCATGTAAATAATACAAACATTATACATGAAACATAATCATACTAAATAATCTAATCTTATATGGAAAATAGTTTTGACAAAACACTTGATATGAATTATTCAAGAAAATATACTTTCTTCATCAAAATATTTTTCTTTTTACAAAAAGCAATGAAATTTTATAAGAAAAGGAATATTTTGAAAATAATCATGAAATATTGTAGAGGAAGGTTCATGAAAATTAGGCCTTATGAAACCATTAAAATCTGTTAATTCTGTATGAGTAAAAAGAAATATCATCCTCATACTTTTGCTGGAAAAGTCAAAAAAGTACCTTATATGGTAACCAAAGGAATTATTCCTTCAATAAAATGTGGTAAAATTTCAACAAAGGTTAAAAATGACATTAAATACACGTGGAATAATAGATAACATTTTATTAAGTCCTTTTTAGAAAAACATGGACATGGATGATAAACATAACCCCAGTAAATATTAATGAATAAATAATCCCGGATAAGAATGTGATTTGAATAATTATCCCTTACCTTAGGTCTGATTTGATTCGTACGCATCCGAACCTCGTGTATAATAATTTAAATAGTATCATTGACTTTTTCAGAATCAAATTAATTTTGATGATATCATATATGGTTTACTTATGACTTTATATTACCTGTTCTTTTGTAAAATCCATGTTAATGCAGTGTTTTGGGTAAAATCATTTAATTTATCTTACATGTTTGGACTTATTGTTATTGATATTAAAATTCCTAATATCATGATTTACATACTTCCAAAATTTAAAACAAGATTTATATATCATATATATTCAGTATATATATATAATATATAGATCAATGAAATGAAGCACACCGTTCATGGAGACGGTAGGCCGTACGTAGGCATGAAAACTGTTTTCTGTTCCTTATTGACTTGAATGGAAGTATGTTGAAGAATTATATATATATATATATATAAATATATACATAAATCTAGTAGCTTTATCATTTCATATATTTCATTATTATTTATGATATATAATTTATAATCATTCTTGAATGGTTAACATGGAAAATGAATCTAATCGCGTTGTGGAGATGGAAATCCGTACGTATGCACGAGCGATGATATTATTCCCATAATTATTGAGTTGAATTTTAGTGGATGATATAATATATCAGAATTATTATGATGTTATAATAACTACATATAGTTATTCTTTACACCTTTATACCCATCCAATTATGGTGGTGGTGGAAAAACATATTACACCACGGCATGCAAACGGTTTTTCGTACCTACGCACGTGCAGTGTCTTCATTTTCCATAGGATGGATAGAATGTGAAATAGGGTTGTTTCATATTTATAATATCATATTAGTATATTAGTTATACTAATGTTATAACCTTATAATGAAAAAACTAATGATGAATATGTTGAAGAATAATGAAACATGAAAGAATCGGTAGAAGAGATTTCCTCTTCTTTGATGCACCTCTTTTAAGCTTCCTCTTAGGGCACTAGAGATGGTCTTTTGAGGATAACATAACATCTATAATGTTATAAGGGATGTTGATAAGGGAAATGGGCAGGGTATGGCTGAGCTTGAAGGCTCATAATTGAGTAATGAGAAGAGGGAGGAGGTGCCCTTTTATTAGGGAGGAGAGGGGCACCTTTGGATAAGCTTGAAATATTATTTTATAATAATGTCATATTCGGATTATAATATCTACAAATTGATTTATTTAGATAATAAAGTGTGGTGGGTCGAAATCCTCTCATCAAATAGGTTTTAGACAAGTTTAGGTTACTATTGCACCCTTATCATTTAGATTTATCTCTAAGATAAATAATTTAACCTTCACCGTGTTTTCTTGTTATCTTACACTATATGGTTAATAAACATTCTATAACAAGCCAAAAGAACCCCAGGTGGTTAATTATTAAAATATATAACCTTATATATGTCATTTTCCCCAACCATAGATTTTTAGGAATATAATATAAATTAATAATATAATATTTGTTTTAAAAATTATTTTATATTAATTTTGATAAAATTTTGTAATTGATTTTTGTTAAAATCATTACAGCATGATTAGTTATAAAAAAGTTAATTAAATCAATAATAATGTGTCATATTAACGTAGAAAATTATTTTAATTAATAAAAAGACTCAAATTACCTTTTTTGGGTATTTATAACATCAATTATGTTAATATTTCATTAAAAAGTTAATTATTTCATCATCAATGTGTCAAAACTAAATTAAATGATATAATTACTAATTTTTTTAAATAAAATACCATTATGTATGAAATATTTTTATCTTCACAATGAATATTTATAGTTTAATTTCTCTAATGTGTAACCCTATATTAAAAATGTTTTATTTATCAAACATTGATTTTAACGCTTTTAACTCTTCTTTGAATTAAATAACAATAAATGTCCAAATCTATTCCAAGTGGACCTAAATGATAATATTATATTCATATGGTTGTTTTTGGTCGAATTATACTTATAAAATAGAATCATGACATCTGTTAGGGTAAAAATAATACCCTTTTTACCTTTAGTTACCCTATTTATTTTTAACCATGGTAAAGAAAAGTAAAAAGCTACTATCCAACAACAATTATTTTCATATCATTGAACCACATTTTACTTACTGATATCAACCATGTCTCTTAGATTTTAGATGTTCCATTCACAGAAGCTGTAAAATTATGTTTTGTGGAACTTTGTAAAAGGTTCCTCAGAGGTAGGTAAAAGA
Organism: Viscum album; assembly: GCA_963277665.1. Taxonomy (NCBI): domain Eukaryota; kingdom Viridiplantae; phylum Streptophyta; class Magnoliopsida; order Santalales; family Viscaceae; genus Viscum; species Viscum album. The sequence goes on from OY728141.1 coordinate 1,256,514,964, forward strand.
TGGTAAAAAATTCAACATAATTTTCATATCTCTAAAATTATAATAAATTGACTCCAATTAATTTCATTGAAAAGATATATATATATAGGATGTATCTATTTTGACCTAAAATAAACTTAATTAAAATAAATAATTATTTAAATAAAAATCCGGGTTTTCAAATAGCAACACACTGTTTTCAATATTCATCAAAAATTAAGAGTTTTTAGAAAAATGAAAAAAAATCACCCAAGGCTAATTTCAATATTCCGAATCCAAAAATAAATTCCATTTTGAAAGATAAATTTTCAAAAAGTAGGCATTACTATTCATAACGGCTACTTCATAATAATATTATAGTTATATCGCGTTTAGTGAAACTCGATATTGTGTATATCACACGCTATCGAGGAAGGCTGCTTCTGGCGTGCAACATAACCCTAGAATAGTGTTTTCGTATGCTGTAGGCTAATATGGTTTTGCATATAGAGCAAGATAGTCTTGGTTTAGTGTACAACACAAGGCATCAGACTAATTAAAATAATATTTGTCATAAAATCTCGAGATGTTACATTGATTGTCAAAATATGTGGATCATTATATTTGTTAACTGAGTGTTTTAGTGATTCATGAATATATTTTTTATTATTCATTTAATGGATTAAGGGATGAATTTGATATTGATTAAATAACAAATAAATAATTAAATTTTCTATGTGAAATATAAATATTTCATGTATGTAAATTTTAATATGTTAATATGAATTAAAATAATAATTTATACTTGGAAAATTAATTTTAAGAATAATATTTATATTATCACCTTCAGATAAATTTAACCAAAGGTATTTTAAATCATCATATATTTATAGATTTTTATCCCTTAAAATAACAAAGAACATAAAATTTCATGTGATCAACGACCTTAATCACTCAATATAAATATTTATTCATTCTAATCCATGTATGTATCTTCACATGCAATCAATTTTATCCTGCATGGAACACTGGATACATGGTATTCTATATTTCCTATAATAGCATTTATTCCTTGAGACACCAATTGTATAACAAAAAATAAAATCCCGATACATAATAATATATATAGTAATTTTAAAAAAACAAATTATATAGATTTCAATGCTTGAAAGCCCATGTTTGTTTTAAGTTACCCAAAAAGAAAAGTTTAATCAGATGCTTACATTATGCAGATGATCAGGTATCACCAAACAACAATATACTATTAATATTATTAAATAATATGTTATTTATAACATAGCCATTGTAATTTATACTTTTAATTATATTAAAAAAATTAATAAAACATATATTTTTTTAAATAATAATTGTTATCGATTGATAGTAAATAATATTAAGAATCCTTTAAATGAAAATATAATTTTTTTGGTAAAAACAATATTTTCTTATAAGGTTGTTTAGACAGTCTTGGTGAGAAAAATTTAAAATTAACTCATATCACATTTTGAAAATATATTTGCAAACATAAACTTTCTTTTTTAGAGTCATAATACAAAAACTACCTTTGGGTGATGTTTTATGGTTTTTCCGATAAATTATTTTTTTTATTTTTAGTGAAAAATACTAGTTTTAAATTGAAAACATCATTTTCATTTAAATAATTAACAATGAAAAATTAATATATGAATTGGTTTTAAACTAAAAAAAGAAAAAAGAAAAATATTTTAATCAATGTTAGTTATATGAAATAAATTTCATTTTGTAGCTATATATAGAATCATCGAAAATGTTTAAATATTTTAACATTTAAAACACACGATATTATCACACATGTGGGATTAATTTTAATTTATATTATAACACTCCAATATGAATAAATATAATAAATATAAAATAATTTAAGTATGACAAATTTCTAATATATAATAAGGTCGACATTATTTTTTAACATAATCATTAGTGAAGACAATTAAAATAAATTATAGTGATAAAGGAAAATCCTTATTGATGTAGTGGTTAAGCATAGAATATGAAGCTAAAAAATGACTGAAAACATATCCACACCCCATTATCTAGAAAAATTTAGAGCTTATACATTGTGTTATATTAAATTTACCATTATTGGGTGTAATTTTCCTGAAATTAAATGTGGTTTAAATTCACTCTTTAAAAACAAATTTCCATTGATCCACTCACCACTCTTTTAAGAGGACTCCCCTAAGCTCTATTCTTCACACCTTCACACCTCCTTTTATTGGAAAATCCCAAAAAATCAAATCTAACAATAACTCCACACATCCTTGAAAACATACATTTGGAATAAATGAACCCTTTGAAAGCTTTTGTGCAACCCCAATGGGGATATCTAAAGAAGATGTAATGGTATTCAACAAGAATTATTATTTTACTTCATCCTCCAAATAGTAAATTTATTATTAACAAATAATTATCTAAAAAACAACTTTCAGATATTTAATAGTATTTTTTATAATAATTATATTACCTAGAAACATTTCAAATTAAATATTATTTGTTATGAAATCATTACTTGTGTGTACGAAGGACTACATATTCATGAATTGATGTCATTCAATTTTCTATTTATACCCGACAAGGATTGATATTTTTTTGATAAAAACTATATATATTACATTTATAAAATATTTTATAAAATTTCTTCATAATATCACATATATGATATTAACTTCTATTCCATAGTAGACACAATAATGTCTCTTATGAATATTGTGGACTGCTACCTCATGATGTTATGTTATTCATCATTCCATAAAACTTCACATGGGAGGTAATACATATATAATTAATGTTAATATATGATATAAATGAAATAGTAATGATATTTATGACACATTTATAATAATTCAATGATAATATACATTATTTTCATTCATTAAATTTCACTCATGTAAATATGATATCATCATTCATGTATGTGTTGAATACCCCCTTCACGAAGTAGTTTGAATATCTATTTATCCCCAAAATTATGGAAGATATATATTAGTATATAATATTTTATATATGATATTTTGGACATCATATAAATATTAAATTTTACTTACCTCTTTTCGATAATGATCATTGAAAAAATGAAAGTGTTACTCTAGAGTATGTATGATTTACTTTCTCTATAATAGTAACATACATCTTCTTGATAAGAATCAATAAGGATTTACTTAAAATGTAAAATTTATACCAAAATATGAATATTATATGATACTTATTTTTAATTAGATGGGGAAATTTTATAATATAAATAAGAACAAGAATAAATATAATAAAAATGAATGTGAAATGAATGTGCTTAACATAGAAAACAGTGAAAACAATGATATATTATTATCAAACCTGAGAAAAATGTATTACATGTGGATAATATATGATATTATAAAAATGATTATGCTTCTATAAAATGATAATGTAATTTTGTAACTACTATTCATAATTTTATGAATTCTCAACCTTAAGGAAATGTAAGTCAAGGTATTTCAATTCAATTTACCATCCATTCAGAATATTTTGTTTTTATGATCCAATTCAATTTTATGTGGTGTATAGAATTCCTAAATTATATTTAATTCCATTATTATTTCATAATTAATAGAAATTTATGTTTCACAGTTAATTATCTATTCTAAGAGTGGATAAAATAAAAATTTCAATGTTTTAAAATTTATCATACTATATCGCATCCTTCTTTGATTGGAAATTATATGGAGAAACAATATTTTAGATGCAACCTTTTTAATTGGGAAAAAATTTATATTATATATCCATATTTATTTTTTATTGATATTATTATTTCGTAAACCACAAAATATTTTTATGTTTGGTGATCAATTTTAAAGATATTTGATTACCTAGATAGACATTTATTAATGTCTATCCATTACTCAATACTGATAAATGATGATAAGGAACATAATTTTTGAATTTTATAGAATATTAGATATGATGGAATATTTTTAAATGAATTAATTGGGTTGGGACCAAATTGTATATATCTTCTTGATGAATCAGAAATCTTGTGGGAAGAGTCTATTTCCTAGCCTTAGTTAAATTGGTTTTCTCAATGTATATTTTATACTATCTTCTAATAGTTCATAATGGTAAATGTATCATATTTATTTGAAACATGGAATCCAATGGTAATATATTTAGTTAAAATAGTCTTCATTTATGAATATCAATGATATTTTTAAAATGAAATTATCTTAACATTATTTTCATTATCACTTATTGATTAAATTTATACTGTTTCAGTTATTTTCATTTTCCATATTAATTATGCCTTATTAATTTATGATAGTCATGTTATTGATTGAATTGAATGTTTTATTAGTTATTTAACATTATATATTGATTATAATAATTGATATTTTCATATTGATACTATATATGGAATCACTTCATTCACAGTTTTGATAATATGGCATCTATGTTAGATTTTTACAAAAACATATTGATTATTCTTATAGATTACTGATTTCATCCCTTATAATAAACCCTTACATGTAATTTGTGGTCAAAATAATATTTTTCTAATGATTCCATGATATTTAAAATCGAATGTATACAAAAATAAGCTAGTGGGAATAATATTATTCCTGAAAAAAAATTAGTTTGTAATTTTTATACTCAAATGTATTTTTAGAATCATGTATATATCTATTTTATTGAGACTACTAATAAAATTCGTACATTTGGATGGGATCACAAGAATTTTGATACACTATAATACTTTATGGAACTAAATCTAGGTAAAAGGATGGGGTCTCTACATAGGAACTCTCTGATCTTATACCTCTATGAACATAAAATATTATAACATACCAATTTTTGAAATTTCTATCTCTATAACTATTAAATGAAGTTATATATATATATATATATAAATCAACCATTTTGATCCAAGGGTTATGATCCGTAAAATTTATTCTAAATCTACTAGATTACACTATATTTACAAAACAGGTTTGTTCTATATATAATTTTCCATCAAATATATTTTTATCTCAAAAATCAGGATCCATTACTATATTGTTTATTTTCAAATGAATATTTGATGTAATCTATAAAGTAACTCTTTATTAAAAATATCAATTATTACAATTCTGTCTTCTAAACAAATCTCATATTTAGATGTAATCTTCTCCAATGATAAAATATATAATTCAACACTCGTATCTATATTTTTTGTGAAATTTTATTTCTCAATAATTATTTGAAATAATATCTTAGTGTATGTAAAATATTCTCACTCATCTCCTATAGTGGTGTGACCTATTGTTTAATTAATAAATCTCATAATGTTTAATCAATTTTTAATCATTCAATATAACTCATTAAAACCCTCCACAATGAATATTTTATTCTATAAAGTAATCATCATTAAACCATTTAAATTTTAATCTAGTCTTATTGTGTGAATAAATTTTGGAATCGAGGTCTGAAATCATCACGGGCATTTAAAAATTATTCCCAACTCCGTTTATTGCACAAACATCATATTTTATTTGATGGTACATACCCATAGTGTTCAATATTTTTTATTATGATATCAGTCTTTTTTTATTGTGACGGTACTAAAATATTGTAAATATAGTTGAATATTAATATATAAATTTATAGAGTGGTGGTTATTATATAACACAAACTATAGTTCTTGTTTAGAAAAATATACCATAATCGCACTATTAATTTATCCATTATATTAACTCTAATTTTTCATCTGTTATTTAGAAATATAATTATATTCATTATTAATTGTGTTTTTATATACAATAATTACTAACTCTATCCAATTACTAACCCACACTGGTAATTCCCATTTTCCATTAAAATCGTATTTATGCCACCATTATGATCAACCAGTACTTCTAAAAAATTGATGATCAAATAGTTTTGGAGAATTTGTTTTCCATAAAACCAACAATGATAATGAACAGACCAGAATCCCCTCAACATGGGTCTTTGTAGTGTAATATAAATTTTATCATTTCCTTTTTATATATATTTGAATTGAATTCTTATTTGTCAACATACGTATGTTTTCTGTTGTCAACACTTGATAACTTATTACATTCAGTAACCCGAATTGATAAATTAGTTAACAGTTCTTTATTTTTGGATAAAATATTTTTCACCAACATTGGTTGGAAAAAAAAATATTATTATTGTTAAATAAAATCATCCATAAAAACTTATATTTTTTCAAACTATGTAGTATATTCTTTTGGATATTCTAAAATAAACTATATTTTGGTGTCCCTACTAAAATTCAAAAGTATTATAGACTATTTTGGTTAGATATTTTCGGTCCCAAAATATGATTTAGTCAAAAAAAATTCCATAATACCATATATAGAATATCTCTTCAAATTTCTTACAATAGCCACAAAATATAACATTTCAATTTAGTGTCACTAAGTGTCTTCAGATTTGGAATACATACTTCCCCATGATTATTCATAATATAATTTTATATTATAATGTAATGGGTCTAAAATATATTGAATATGTAAAAAATAAAAATCATATAGTTTAGATACTGTAAGTGTGAATTGTGTTTAATACCTATAGTGACTCAAAAAAAAACTATTATCAGATTCTCATAAAATTACCAGGATCTATATTATTGTAATTTTTAATTCACTATTTTATAGTAAATTCATATATTATGTAAAATGGTATAGTGAAAATAGTGTCACATAAAATTAGTATATGGTCTTATCATTACAAAATTAATTTTCCCTAAAACCTCAAAAATACTAATCATAGTGTAATAGTAAATGTTATGATATAAATCATAATGCATTGCAATACTTGGTTGTCAATTATAAATTAATTACATCTTAGGAATATATATTTCACTTATAATCCTTTCAATATAGTGAATAATTCATTTCCATTCTTCTTATTCTTCATTAAGAACCTCTAGCATCAATAATATTATTCAATATTCATCATTAAGTTACTATATCATTTCAAAATCCAATATCCAAATTTATACTTTAGAAATATATTTATCCAATTTTATCCATGTGACAAGGAATGTGATATTATATGAAATTATAAAATCACTAGGGTATATCTTCGTGATCAAAAAAATATATCCCTAAAAATCGTGTAAATATAATTATTTTAGTGTGTCATGATGTTCTCATCCTAGTAACAATCGAGATAAAAATTCATTCACACATTTATTCCACCATGTCATAAGATTAGATAGTGTCTTTGAAATAAAATTATAACATAATCAATATTAAATCATGTGGAAAATAAAATCATAATTAATCATCATATTGAAGCATATCTTCCCATATTATTCTCCATACACCTTTTGATTCTCCAAGATCTAGTCTTGTAGTGTGTTCTTTACTAATATAAGACTAAAAACATCATTTTTTCCTTCATTATGATACACTATGATATAACCACAATACCATAGATTCATACATTTTTATTGATAATCATAAATGGAATTTATTCTCCTTCCATAGTCATCTCAAAATATGATAATAAAATATCCAATAGAACTCCTCACATCATCAGTTTATAACATACTTTAGGTTGATATTCTAAAACTCAATTATAACTTATATAAATAAATATCCTAATTCAATATCTCGAACATTGATGAAATAAATTTTATATTATTTAAAAAAAAACTCACCATAAAATATGGTTGAATAGCTTAATTGAAAGTTGAGTACAAATTCAACATAAAAACCTTTTATGTATGAACATCATCTTTAAAACATGTATAGTTACATTAATCTCTAACATATATATATATTGTAAATATGATCATAATAAATCATCTATCCTATGAAATAAATAATTATTTTTTAAATGTCATGATAGAATATTAAACAATGTTAGTAACAAAAAGAATAAGCCCCCTTTATTTATAAAAACATCGACCTAAAATTTAGAATTTCCCCTTTAGATTAGTGATTTTTTCTTCATTAATAACAATGTAATACTAAGAAAAATTATAAATTATGTTTTTAGGATTCTTCCACATTCCCTTTTCCATTATTACGATCAAAAGGTTATCCCCCTTTTATTGAGGGTGATTTAATAGATATCATAAGGAACCATTTTTTTTGCCAAACATAGATTGACATTCATAATTCATAAAAAATAAACACCATCATTATCTCCTTCGGATATCAATAATAAATTTCAAATATTATTATGTAAATTTGGGTAATTACATCATAATTTGGAGGTGAAGTCAAAATCATGACAATACTTTAGAAATCACAACATTTAATTGTACTGAATAGTAGATTTGAGACCTTGTGTCATTAAATACTGTATACAATAAAAACCAACCAATCACTCTAATACTAAAATATATATTAAAATATGGGAAACAAAAATAGTATTTATCAATAAAATATTTGATAAATATCATATCCTTTTAAATGATTCTTTGAGAACAATATTTTTCTATAATCATTGAAAAAAGAATTTGACTATTAAAAATTCATGCCATTTTTGTACAAATAACATCACAGTTTTGAAAATATTATACATTAAATTTAATAATGATGAATTTATACATTAATAAATTACATATGATTTAAAATAATTCATGATTTACCTAGAATACAAGTCAATAAATATTGTCTATTATTGTGATAAATTCAATTATTTGATACCATTAGCACATAAATAAAATGTAGTTTATTTAGTAAGACATCCTATCCAAAATAATCACTATTTGTAATCATTTTTTATTTTTAATAGTATCATAATTATACAAATACTTTTTTTTCTATCAAAAATTATATAGTATGAAAGTAATAATCTACTTGAAACAGTTATACAATGATTATTCAGAGCTATTTGATATTTTTATCCATTAAAAAATATTTTGTGACTCTTTGATTGACAATATTATTATTATAATTATGACTACTCATATGATCAATAGTATAATATTGGTTTTACTTAACTATTATTTTATAATGTAACTTTTAATGCAGTTAATGTGATTATTGTAGTCAAACATTGTCTTCAATTACTATAATAACAAATTGATAAAATATTATTTGTTTGTACAAAATTATTACACTATGTAAAAGTCTCCATGTGTATAATATGATGGGCAATAACATTCTAATTATACATGGACTACTTCTCTTTATCCTTTTAATATTTTAACCCTAGAATTTTTTTTAAACACTTCCATGGGTTGTGGGTAAATAAACCATGCATTGACCTCTATTATTGTAGATTTGATTTTTGAATGTAACACATGATTCCATTATATTTAAATAGATTCAATTAATTATTTGAATTCTCCGTAGGATAATCATAATTCATCTATATCAATAAATTGAATTTCCACACCATGTATTGAATATTCTTCCCTTATACACTTCCAAAATAACATTTAGTACAATGTGGATAACTTGATTGTTTATGTTTTTAAATATATTTAATTTAAATATATAGTCTTATCAATGTATATACCACCTTTTATCAAACCATTTTTTTCATGTTTCACTATAATTTTAATGTCTTCACTGAAATTACATTAAATATACAGAAATATGTATTTTAATTTTTAAAACTAAAATTACTCTTCAGGTTTTCTCCATTAAAAGTATTTTTTTATTATAAAAAATTGCTGACTTGGTTTTAGCTTACAATAAAAACGTATCAGTCATATATTTTGATTTATCAACAAAACACTATAAGAATAATAATAACATGAAATGATTTACAAAATTAATGTCTAATTTCATAGAATCTATACAATTAATCTTCAAGGAAATTGATGTATCTAGTTTAAAATCAATATTCACATCAATGTGTAAACCCAAATTATCCTCTGGAAATCTATTCCATATTTTTTAAATGATGATTGGGTGAGTCAAAAATATGGATTTATTGAAAACGATATCATATTTTATTACAACAACATTTTTTTTGATGAAAAGTGCAACTCCATGCACAATATATCATCATCAACAAAGAATTGAAATATTTTACAATTCTAACTGTTATCTATAGAAAGAATAATACAATATTTCATAATTTCTATAAGTTATATTTTTTGGGTAAAACCAATTCCTTATCATCTTTTCACCTCAAACATAATTTGATTCCACAATATATTATTTTTAATATCCTCTAATATTCCCTTAGATTCATTTTCAGTAGAACTATTTGTGGGATCATTGAAAAGAAACTTAATTAATTTTTGGGGGAAAAATATATTCATTATAATTAATATATTTGAACATAGGTTATATTTAACTAAAAAAATTGTACGAAAACTCATATTATTTTTTAAAATCTAGGGGTGTAAATATATATTGATTTTCATTGTTATATAGATATATAAAACCATAAAAGATAAAATTAGTCTTTACAGAAAACCTTGTGATCTCATGGGGTAGTATAAAAAACATACACATATATTATTAGTGAAATATTGGGAATTAGGGTTATAAAAACTCTAGTATCGAATTTAGGAAATTAGAATAGGTGTGTTGTGGTCGAAAAAGGTAAACCATATTATAAAACCACTTACGTGTTCATAAATAAAAATTAATGACCACATGCAGTGGGGTGAATCAACAATTCTAGAGAAATCTGATCATTTTTCTAAATTTTATTTTTTACAATACTTTTCTCAAGATAATGGTTAGGTCATTGATCTTGTGGAGGTCCATTTGATAATTTTTATTATGATAAATGAAATATAAAACAAAAAAATGGGTTTATGGTTCAAATCAATCTAGTGGCTATTTTCATGTGGTATAGAATTTATCAACCCACTATCTACACGACTAAATAGTCATTAAATATCAATGAATTGATGGATTAAATAAAGGGATTACATGAATGATCTATAAAAATATAAAAAAACATAGGGGGAAAATATTACAAATAAATACATCTCAATAATAAATGATCATTATTTTATATTACATTAAGTGTCTTAGGAATGTGGAATCATTGGGAACCATTATCCTTATCTCCTCAATGACATGGATGGGTGTATCTCAAATTACTATCTTGGGATAACTATTGTTTCAACTCTATCATTTTTCCTATACTAGTATGTATGATCATATAAAAAATATATTTAATATAATTATATCATTATAATCGATCTTGATTGATCCACGAGTCTGTGATAATTATATATTATACCATGTGTTTAAATTATTAAATCCATATAAAAACCATTTTAAATAAAATTTTATTGACACGTTTTAATTACTTTTCTCATCCTAAAAAATATATGACATATGATTTTGCGTTATTCTAAAAATAAAAATGATCAAAACATGATTCTACAAATCACAACATAATTTTAGAAGTTGTACGATGATATTTTCCTTCACAATATTTTATTTAGGTAAGCATGAATCCAAATATCATGGATGAAATATGTCTTCATATATCACATTAGAAATTCCAAATAAATATTTTCATTATTGTGTGACGAAGTGGCATGTGGTATGGTATTTTCATTTCCTTAAATAATTCTACCATGACCTAGTATATTTTGTTGTGATTGATGAAATATTTTTAAAAATAGGAAACCATTAAATTTATATCTTTTATGTATTTCAACGTGAAAATTTATTTTAGTAGTAGTGGCTCTAAAAACTATAGAACTGATATTGCACTAAATTCTCATTAATTATTAGGTAAGGGTGTGGCCTTTACACTGAAGTCTTCCACAACAGACAAAATCCATTACGAAACTGCATTCAGTCCTAATTCTCATCATATTTATCACATTACATTTGAAGCGTTACAAAATTTATTTGAAGGAGATATAGGTCCTAACCATCAAATTACGAAAATATCTCATTAATATTCCATGAGATTATATAAAACATTCTATAAGATACCATGAATAGGAATGGGATTAATAAACATTTTCACAGAGAATAGACTGTTTATGAGAAAAAATATTCATAATAAATTCGATATGTTATCAAAATATAATCCATGGAAAAATTAGTGTGATTAAAAATAAATTTTTCATGGATTTACATTTGGAAGATAAATAAGTCATATAAAAATATTATTGTGGTATAACTTATGGATGAGAAACATGTTTCATATTTTTTTTCATTTCAATACCTATAGAAGAGAGATATGTAACATAAAAAATATTCATGGTATAATCATTTAATGGGAAACAGGTTTTATAAATAATATTTCATCATAAAAACCCATATAGAGAAAGAAAATATGTGGTATAATTAGATCATGTACCTGGTAATTCTTATTTAACAACCATGGATATTCATAGGTGTAAAATGATATTAAAATATCATATGGAAAATTTATTATGAATTTTTTCCATAGAAAAATAATTTAAAACATAAATCATTTAAAAAACCCCTATATTTAAATAATAAAGTTTAATCAATTAAAATAATACTTGAAACCATTTAATAATTTATTGTTGAATATAATCTTTCTAGTTTGAAAAAACTTTTTGATACAAAATACGTTTTTATAATCCTTTTCGAGGAAATCAACATTTGAAACATGTATAAGATTAGTGAAAAATATTTTTTTTACATTTCTAGAGGAAATTATCCATTCTTATTTGAAAAAAAAATGAAAAACGTAGAATGATTTATATTTCATTTTAATTTAATGTTAAATTATTTACATAATATTAAATATTAAAATTATATAAGATTTATTATAGTAGAAATTTATTTAATTTCATACACACTAATCAAATAATCCATGCAAAATTTCTATAAATTTAAAAGGAGTACTTTTTTCAAAATAACAAGAAAATTATTTAATTTTTTTTAAAAAAATAATAATTTTTCATTTAAAAAAAATTAGTATCATTATAAAATATTGAAAACCCTTTTTAGAAATCATATATTTGGAATGAAGAGGTATTTGAATTGAAGAACGAAATAATGTGAGTTTTATTAAAAAATAAAATTCTTTAATTGTGAGTGCACAAAGATAGTAAAATGCATGAAAAAACATGTATTCTAAAAAAATTAATATATCGGAATAAAATTCATTATGTACATTATAAATATATATTAAATTTTTTTTATCAAACGTATAATAAAAAATTATTTATAAACAAGGAGATTATATCATCAATCCCTTACCAATTGGGTAACATTTACATTCCAAGGCAATTTAAATAATAACATAAAATAAATAATTCTATAAAATTAATAGAGGGATATTCATAAATAACATGTCAATGAGTTAGTATATATAACTCATAATGTAAGATATGTGCATAAAATAACATTTGTCTCAAAAAGTAAAATTGAATGAATATATCCACATCATATTAGAATTACATTGAATTTAAGACCCCTAAATGAATAACATCATTAAAAATTTAAATATAATTATAATATGTATAATAGTAATATGAAATGTTTATGAGGTAGTATACACACATCTAAAATGAAATGAGTATTGAATATCGCACATGTCACCCAATAATTGAAGTGAGGCTTGAAATCCAATAACATAAGTCTCAACATCCTAAATATATATTTAAACCCTCCTTATAAAAAATCTAATTTTATTTAAAATATTATTAAGAATAATATATATATATATAAACCAATATATGATTTACTTATGACCTTTATTAACTATTTATTGACAATTTATTTTTAAAATTAAGTTTTAAGTAATACCATCATTGTTTTTTATGTATCTGTTGACATGTTAGTTTCTGTATTCTTATATTGATCATGTTTTGTTTATCAAAATAATATTATCAAATATATAAATATAATACATTTTCAAAATATTATTATTTAGAATAATCCAAAAATTTATTATATATAAAATGAAATTCATTTTTTGGAAATATGAGGTAGTACATACACATGTATGTTGTTTCCATTTTCTCAATTGTATGAATGAATGAAGGGAAATTTATATAATTCAATTAAATAATAATTTTTATATCTTTTATGTGACATAATATTTTTTTAACATACCTTGTAACCATCTATTTAGTGTATATGGGAAAAATGGAAGACATCACTTTGTGAGGTGATAGTGCACCATACACACAAATAACTTTAATGAATCCACCACAAAATTGATTTTAATATGCTATATAGAATAAAATATTTATAGAAGTATAATTAAATAATATATATCATATTTATTATTTTATTCTAACCTTATTACTATCCAATTAAACGAAAAATTTAAAAAACATCACATTAGTATTTTAGACAGTAGTCTTCCACCAACAAGAGCGACATTATTATTTTATAACATGTATTGAGATAATAATGTTTAAGTTGGATTATAATTTTGATGGTATAATAATATCATTAAATTAATATATATATATATATATATCTGTATATATTAAATCCGTCTCTATTTCTAGTTTTGATAGATGGTCCTCGAAAACAAATAACATCGGTACACATGGCGGTTGTACACATTACACATGAGAGATAATTTTTATCCTATTTTATAGAAGCAGCGAATGATATTGATTATAAAAGAAATAAAAAATAATAATTACATAAATTATACTAAATTTATTATATAATAAATATTTAATTACAATATAAATATGTATATGAAAAAATAAAAAAAATTCACTATTAGGGACATTTTCTGTTCTTCAAAAATATTGTATGGTTTTGACCTAATTTTTTATAAGAATAGGATTATGAAAAAGGTGAATATTTTGGGATGATATGAGAGAATTAAGGAAGTTATTTTCATAGGTACTGTCTAATCCAATGGGTTTTTATGTCCATAGAGTTGATGATATGAGTATTCTTATAATAATAGAGGTTAGTGGAAGACATGTATATTATCAAAATAAAAATATGAACCCTAGTTTTTCATATAACAGTAGGAAAAAAATTTCCCTCTCTTGAACCTTATAGGTTATAAATCATGAATATTTCAATAAAATGTGTGTTGTTAAAAATTATTTTTTTTATGCCTTACCATTATATTTTAACCATATGGTAAAACCATATTTCACCTTAACAATGTCAATTAAGTTTAATTTATTTTAATATTTATATATGTGATAAATTAAGATGAACATATTATAAAGTATAATATGTTCTTATTAAAAAAATGGTATCATTTTTTTCAAATTTCTCTCATAGATGTGTCATATTTAAGTTTAAAATTAATTCAGTTGACAAAATGAAAAAAAAAGTTTACCAAAGAAACGGGTTTGAAAATATTTAAAAGATTCTATATGAATATTAAATAAGATATTGACAAAAAGTATGTAAATATTATTATTATATATATATTTATATATACGTAATTTAACAAATTTTACTTTTAAAACCATATAATAATAAAATTTAAGTTCTAAATTATTTGAATGAAATGTATTTTTTTAAACTAATATTTATCATTATTCAATAGAAATTGAATATTTTCGAAAAATTTTAGAAAAATCTCTACAAATTTTTTGAAATTATATCTTAAAAATATTTTTAGTTTTTCTGATAATATTTATAAAATTTTCAATAATTTATATTAAAATATGTTCATTATATGAAATAATTTTACATTAGTGAAATATTATTCTTATGATTAAAATAATATTATCTCTAATCTCAAGTTTAGAAGACAAATAATATCAATGTTTAAAATTTGATTGAATATATAAAAGAAAATTTTTATTAAAATAAAAAATATATATATATATATCATTAATTTATTTATGTAAAATTAATTTGTGTGCATGAAAATAATTTTTCAGAAAAATATTCCATGGGATATACAATCGTTTTTATTTTCATATATATTTAAATGGTCACCAAATAAATCTTTATTTATACCATTTAAACCATATCTTTTGAAATTTATTTAATAATATCAAAACCATAAATTCAAATTGCCATGTGAAATGAATCTTATAAAATAGTAACATTTTCATAGAATGTCACCTTTTGTTTAAACTCAATGTTTTTTCTAATGTAAACAATTATCTGTGTTGCGTTTAACACAAATAAAAAAATGTTTTGGGTCTAATTAATTCCAAAAATATTGGTTTTTTGAATAAACAAAATATATAAATTATTAAATTTAGTAGAGAAATATATATTAAGAAAAATCAGAAACATGGTGAAAATTTAAAAAATGTATATTTTATTTGATAGCATGAATGAAACAAGTTACAAAACAAATTAATGAACAAAACAAATAAAAATATTATTAAATTTTTAATATATTAATATTAATTTATTTTATATTTATCAATTCCCTTGATATTGGGTTGGCATTCATTATACGCAACAAATACATTCTTCGATAGCATGTGTTACATGTATGAACGAGTCTGACTGAATAATTTGGTATAATTTAATATTATAATATATAAACTGGATGTAAAACTAGTGTTTTTGAATATTAATATAATACTATTTAATATATATGTGATACACAAATATGAAATTAATTCATTAGTAATCACTTTTTTAGAAATGAATAAAAGAACCAATTTAATATAAAGGCAACGAGTTAATTCATATAAAAGTGTTTTATCCTAATAAATAAAATAATTTAATATTATTTAATAAACTTAAGAAAATATATTTATATATTTTATATTCAATCAAAAATTGTTTATATTTGTCTAATATATTTTATAATCATACCATATAAATTAATGTTGACTTACGATTAAAATTTTATATTTCTAAAAAGAAATTTTTAGTTCCTTTTAATAGAGAAACTATTTGAGAAATTTTATGAATTTAATATTTCAAAAAAATCTTCATTTGTAAAATACATACCTAAAAGTTAACATAGGGTTAATTTTTTGTGTTTTTCAAGGAGGTTTCATTTTCTATTTAATAGTGAAAAATAATGAATTTTATTGCAAAACTACATTTCTTATAAATTATTTATAAGAATACATTATAATTTATATTGTTTTTAGAGTTTATATATATTATATACATCAAATAATACAATTTATGTTTTTATGATAATTTTTTTATTCAAATGTAATTTAAAAACAAAGCAATATGAAGAACATTTTTACTTTAAAACTCAACTACATCATCTTGTATACGCGATTTAATTGTTAATAATTTATAAAACATATGTTATAATAATTTGAAAAAATGGATTCAATATTTTGAATCAGAATAATATGTAATGTATAATATTTTCATCTTATTATTTTACATAATTTTTTATGAATGTAACTAAAATTACATACAATGGTTAAGAGAACAATTTTCTTAAGCAGGGAAGAATCATTAAAAATATTGAACAAAATGAACTATAAACATGTCCAAAATCATTTGAATGAACATATTCAGAACATATCCTCCAATTAAAAATTTTCTAAATTATTGGATCCACATGAAAAGTGAAGATGATTTTGGAATCCCGTTTTTATAAATTTATAAAAATATCTCCCACCATCATTATAAAATGGAACTCACCACTCCCACATATTCAAAACTATAATTCCCTTTGACTCACCCAAACACTGATCCAATAAGATCCCAAAATACATCCACTAATCGTAGAATAATGCAATTTGTAATAATCTAAATTAATGAATCCTTTTCGTATAGACCAATATGTGTGAACTGAATTTGAGGAAACCTTCTTCAATAGTCACTTTTGATTCATTTTCCCATACACCAAATGAATTGTTTTTATATAAATATTATATTTTAAAATTATTATATTAAATATTATGAGATAGTTTTATATTATGTTCTTGAAATACAGTGACACACACTTCCAGCATAAGGGTAATGAACTTACAGTTTACGTGTTTGATGATCTACCACCTCTAAAAATGATGTCGTTCATTCTATCATGGTAGATAATTAAGACAAAAACATGGTTTATACATAAAAAAGTGATATTTATATTGTATTCATAATTCTATAAATTTTATATATCACATACCAAATTAAATTATATTTTTTTAAATACTATTATCTCATTTTGGGATGTGTGGACTACAACCTCCTCAAATCGATTTTACATGTACACACATTAAATGAGATGTATAAATGATGGTTTTAATAAAAATATGTGTCATATATTAAATAAATATAATAATATAAGTATATTATAGTTATATATATATATATCATTTACTATATAAAAATTTATAAAAAAAATAAACAGATGTAGCATTCATGCGTAAATATGGCCCACCGTCTCCCTGAACATTACAATTAATTTCCAATCGTCTAATTTTATGGATTACTATAAATAAATATATAATTAATATATATGATATCTACATAATGGTTTACATTCTAGAGATGATTAAATTTTTATCAAATTAATTGGAACAACATATAACATGTTAAAACACTCACTACTAAATAGGGATTTAAAACCTAAAATACCGAAAATAATGGGAGATTATTAACTAAAAGGCAAAAATATATAATAAGAATTTAGTATATGAAGTTATAAATATTATTAAGGTTATATTAAAATTTAATTACATGATTAAAACCATTATAAATGTGTTTAAATAATTTTCAACTGAATAGAAACACAATGTAAGGGATGTCAACTCAATTTTATTTCATTTGTGTCATATTGTAATATTGTATATCTAGTTAATTTTATATGGGGAATATACTAACTGTTCATATGTTATATTATGGATATCCTTAATCTAATTATATTATAATCTTTATGTTATTTTTTTACTTCATCAGTATAATGATTCAAATGTTTCTATGTGTTGTGGGACATTTTGGAATGTTTAAATATTATTTACACACAAATGATTTTTATTGTATTTGAATTATATTTTCATTCATCAATGTCAAAAAAACTTGTTTTTTATAATTCTATAATAATTAATTATTGATAAACCAATATTGTTTATTTAATATGAATATTGTACGATAATTCACATTGTTTATTAATGAAATAAATTATTAGTTATATGATGAATTCAATAGAAAGGTACCACATGGATTGGTCTTGGTAATAGATACCCCCTTGATGCATCAACAATTTCTTGGGACCCAAATAGTGGTAATAAAACCCATATATTTTTTTACCATGATGAATATGTGGTAATGATATGTCGTTGGGACTTATTAATGGAATCTCATCGATGCATGAGAAGTTTTATTAAATGAATCACCTGTCCAAGTCAATGTATTTAAAGATGTATTGAAAATTAATCATGATGGTAATGGTTCCCATTAACTTGGAAACATGACATCCAATAATCAATCATTTCATTCATTCATATTGATTAATTATATTTTTATATATTTTTACTTCTAAATTTTCAATGGATGCATTTCATTCCATGTTCATTGATTAATTAGCATCTGTTTCAGATACTTCCCTTGTCATATTAATTATTCCATAACAAGTTATTTGAATTTTGTCCACGTTATTATCATAAAATATTTTTTATCCACTCAATTAATGATTATATGGCATGTGTTTTGGTTACTTACCTTCCCTTATTTTTAATCACATCCTTCACAATTTTATTACTTATATGGAATGTGTGTCCTATTTTTACATATAGATATTGATTATTCTCTTTGATTCATTGTTTCATAAACTATAAATAAATCATAATGATAATATTATATGATTCTTGTTTTTTCCATTCCCCAAAAATCCTAGAAATGCACTAAGAATTATATGAAAAGATATGCTAATTCAATAAAATGTAATAAAAAATAATTATATAGTAATTAATTTATTCATTTCTAAAATATGACTGATGAATGTATATATTTTACTAGAACTTTTAAACTCTTTTTCCATTAGAATTTGATTCCCAATAACCATTCTGATGTTATATTATCATAAACATGTTATGGGCTCTCAGGGTTTGTGTTGCAAAAGTGGGAATCAATTAAAGATTATTATAAACATTACAACCTGTATTTGAAAAAAAATAAATTAGATTACATAACCATAAATTATAATTTGTAGAAAAATATAGAATATTATCCTAACAGATTGATTAGATATAGATTTTGTGGATTTCCAAGAAATAAAACCTTGTCAAGATACTACATTTGGATAGGGTTTGGTAACTAATTTACTGAGAGGTAGAAACTTTTAAAATGTCAATCGGGCAAAACTCAAGTGTAACTTATTACAAGACAACAAGCATTACTAAAATCATAGTTTCACAATCCTTGTAATTATTATTATAATAATGAAAATTTTCTTTACAAACCAATATAAATGATTTTAATAGATAATGAAAATAAATGACGTAGGTTAAAAATTCATCTACAGAAGGAACTGTGATGATATAAAATGGATTATGTATTTACATACCGAGGTGGTACATAATACCATATATGTAATGATTTTTAATTATTATCCCTATTTCAAGGTTTTTTATAATGTTTTCAAAATTATATTAACATGGTTTCTGTAAATGAACATCGAATTAGGATCTGAGGGTTGAACCCGTGACCAAATGATAATATGGGTTTCTCTCCAACCAGGAGCCTATATGATGTCCTAGTTATTGTGTTCATGGTTTATGCAAAAATATTTGCAGAATTAAAGTAAATTATAAATAAGTGGTATCAAATTTTTGGTATATAGATTAATTTATTAACCGTAATGGTTTTGGAAAATAGATAGACCCAAATATAATGTCTTGTTTTATGGATATTATAGTTTGTTAAATGAATATTTATATGCATAAAAAAGGGGATCATTCTTGGATATCAATAGCATAAAGTAAGGAATTAATTAGAATTCAATAAGAGTTTTTTGAGGAATTTCTGGAAGAGTTTCCTAGTCTTCAACCATAACATGAACATGAATTCTTGATAGAATTGATATCTGGTTAAAAACTTATTCCAAAGACTCCTTATAGAATGGCCCCAATTGAGATCCAGGAATTGAAGGATAAACTAAAAGAAAACCATGATAAGTGATTCATTGAGCCATGTGTGTCACAATGGGGTGCACCAGTTCATTTGGTGAAAAATAATGATGTATCAATGCTACTCTACATTGATTTTGAGGAGTTGTTCAAGATCACAATAAAGAACTTATATCATCTTCCCTGTATTGATAAATTTTTTGATCGACTACAAGTAGATCAATACATTTACAAGATGGACTTTTATTATGGATATCTTAAATTGAGTTTCAAGAAAGAGGACATACACAAGATGAAATACCATAAACGTTATGGTTACTGTGAATATAATGTGGTGCCTTTTTGTCTTACTAATACCCCTAATATCTTCATGGATTTAATAAATATATCCTTTAGATATTATATTGAATAGTTTGTGATAGTGTTTATAGATGATATTATTATCAATTAAAAGATGAAAGAAGATCATGAATTACACATGAGTATTGTATTGAATACACTAATGAAGGAGAAGATATATAAGATATTTAAAAAGTGTGAATTTTAGATACAAATACATTCATATTTATGTCACATAATATATGGATATGATATAACAGAAGATCTATCAATCAAGTAGTCTATTGAAATCTGACCTAGGCCAACCAAGGGGACTGAGATTCCCAGTATTCTTGGATTAGATAGATATTATTGATAGTTATTAGGGAATTTGTCTTGACTATCTAATCCACTAATCATTTAAACTCGAAAGGATGTTAAGATCCCCTGGACAGAATAATTTGAGGAGTATTTTAAGGAACTAAAAAGAAGGTTGGTCAGTGCACATGTGATTACATTACCCTATAGTGGAGAAGGGTTTATAATCTATTTTGATTAATCAATTAAGGGATTGAGATGTGTTTTTTTGAAAAATAAAATGGTTATAGCCTATTCCTATGTGGAGTTGATGAATTATTAGAATGATTACTTAGCTCATGATTTAGGGTTTTTAGCCATAATTCCTAAATTAAATATATGGATGCATTATCTTTTATGTTGAAATTGATATTTATATACAGGTCATAAATGTCAGAAACATATCATCACAGAGATGTTGTGGAAAATGCACTTAATATGATGGTTAGAGTTTATAAAGGATTACGACTACTCAATATATTACAACCATGGTAATGTGAACAAGGTGGTTGTGGGATGGATCCGAAACGATTATGCTAGCATATCTAGGATAAGGACAAATAAAGATCAAATATTTATGATTTTTATAACAATGCATCTAGAAATATTTATTGAATGGGAAAATCTTTTCTTTCTCAATGGTTTTTTTAGGTCTCAATCCATGTGACGATCGTGGATGCAAAGATGGAAGAAAAAGAGAAAAAAAGAGAGCCATAAATGTTCCTGAATTTAACCTTGATCGAGATGAAATGATAAGGTTCATGAACTGTGTTTGTGTTCCTTCATTGCCTAATTTTAATGAGATGTTAGAGGAGGATCATAGTTCTCCAATCTCTATTCATCATGGATGTATGAATAAGTATAGGTACATCAAATTATTCATATGGTGGGATTAAATAAAGGGGTTTATCACAGAGTTGGTATATCATTTTTTGGTATGCCATAAAGTCAAGGATTAAAGACAAAAGTCTAAAGGGATGTTGAATCCATTACCCATAACAAAATGGATATGGGAGAACATCAATATGGATTTTGTTTTTGGATAACCCAAAACCTATAAAGGTTTTAATGATATAATAGTGGTAGTTGATCTGCTAACAAAGTCAGCACACTTAATTTCTATTGAATAATTCATCTCTCATGAACAACATTCTATGCTATACAATAAGAAAGTGTTATGGTTGCATGGATTACCAAGTTTAATTGTATTAGATATGTATTCAAAGATTTCCTCAATGATATGGTATAGTCTTCATAATGAATTGGATACAAATTTTCGTTTCACTCTGTCATACCATCCTCAAATAGATGATTAGTCTAAAAGAACCAATAAAAACCCGGAGGATACGTTGAGATCTTGAGTTATTAATTTCAATGGTGGTTGGGATCCACACCTTACTCTAGTTTTTTTTCATACAAATATATATTTCACACAATAATTTAGATGGAACCGTAAGAAGCCCCCTATGGGGAGAAATGTAAAGCTCCAACATGTTGGGGTGAGGTTGGAGAAAAGAAGATATTGGAACGTGAGATCAGAACCGATATGGTTTAGAAGGTTATAACCATTCAACAGTATATCAAGTTAGATCAAAAATGGATGAAAAGATCTGATGATAAAATTCATTATATTTTATAGATTGAAGTTAGTAAAAAATTCTATGAACAAAACAATGTAATAATGTAATGATATGCTAGAAGAAAGGGATACTAAGATGTACTTATATAATCCCTTTTTAAATTCTTGATCATATCGGGAAAATAGTCTATCACTTGGAACTTCATCCAAATCTCTATCAACTCCATGATGTGTTCCATGTACCACTATTTAAGATGTATATACCTGAACCGTCACATGTATTTAAATCTGAGGTCATACTATATCAGCATTATCATTATTATGGGGAGAAACCTATTGAAATTCTAGACCAATTAGAGATTGTTGAATGAAACAAGACCACATTCCTATTAGATGTTTTATAGAGAAATCCATTGTCATATAATGCAACATGGGAACATGAGGATATTATAAAGTAGAAGTATCCTCATATTATTCCCGAGTGAAAATTTTTGATGGAAAATTGATTTTAAGTGGGGTACAATGTAACAAACTGAGTTTTTACAGACCTATTTTTTCGAATAAATTTAAATTTCTATTTATACCTAGAAATTAACTAAATATAATATTACTTTAACAAGAATCACTGACTTGGTGTATGTTACATGCTACACCGACTTGACGTAAGATGCACATAACACTATGATTTTGTACAATACACACAATACTAAGTTTCTACAAAACATCACTTTTTAATATTTTTATTATTTAAATAATATTGTTATAAACTAGCCACTAAACATAGTAATATTAATAGTAATAGCCACTTTTCAATTTTTTTAATTGTTTTATGTAAATAAATTATATTAATAATAAAATATATGAATTTTGGTAAGTTACTTATATGTTTAAAAATATTTCTATCTCTAATGAAATAAATATAATAATTAATGAAATTTTTTACACATTCAAAATTGTAATTTTACAAAAAAATTTGTTTTTTATTTCAGAATGTTGAAATTTTCAGTGGGTGATTTTTTGGATTTAAATGAGAAATAATATTTTTTTGATGAATAGTAAACATACTCTTTTTTTATTTTAAATTGTAATATTTTTACAAATTAATTATTAATAATAAATGACATTAAAACATATATTTGTGGTCAAATTTGATAAATATTACATCTATGAATACAATGAAATTAATTTTGAGAGATTTTAATTTTAAACTGAATATAAAATGTTAATAAATTTTTCACTTTTTCGTACTTTAAAACCAAATTATTTCCTACCGTTGGTGGGATAATCACTAATCAACATTTTTCTACTTCTGTGAAATAAATTTTAAAATTTTGACATCTTCCATTGTATTGATTATAATATTAATAGATTAACAACATCTAGAAATTTTGTTTGTGAAAAATCATTAGTGAATGTGATTAAAATTACTCATACTGATTAAGAGAAATTTAATATCAATTAGGAAGAAAGATGAAAATTTAGGGGCCCATGTAACCAAAAAACATGTACAAAACCGATAGGTTATCTTTAGTTCATCAATAAACCTTCCATTCATGATTTTGGTGTTTTTTTATAAATTTATTAATTTAAGAACATGTGCATACACAATTTGATTCTAAAATTTCCTTGTAAGTTCCCTTCCTTCCATATAAAATGCCACAACATCTAACCACTTCTCATACCACTCAAATCTTTTATGTTATTTCATGAAATTACCAATATACTTCCTAAAAATACTCCCATATAATTTGAAGCCTCCAGTTGGGAAAAAACCCTCCCAAAAATCACATTGTCAGAAACAAATAATAGTTACCCGATTATGATGTTACATCTTCTTCGAGGATCCTCCAATTTATTTTCATTATCCACCCCTCCACATTCATTATTTTTTTGTGTCTAAAAATTAATAATTAATATACTAGGTTGTTTTTATATAATGTTTCTATCCTACTATTACATATAACTCCATGTAATGAATTTTGAATATACTGTTTCCATGTATGGTGAACTTCTACCTCACAAAATGATGATTGTTCATTTACCTATTACCACCAATATTGCTAGCCATTATAACATAACCCTATTTAGATATGTAATATATAATATTTATTATATATTTGATCTTCTATATTTATTTTACAAAACATATATTTCTACCTTCCATTTGGTGTTAATACGATATTTTTGTTTGAGCAAGTGTCGACTACCGCCACCTCAAAGCGACATGGTTCATTCTCTCACCACATAGAATGTATTAAATATGGTCTTAGTGAAATTATATGGTATATATAATATATTAAATCTATTCTAATACATATATATATATCATTTACATACTTTCTTTCAATAAGACCATAATAATAGAAAACAGTGTTCATACGTACGTACAACTTACCATCTCCATGAATGGTGTATTCTATTAAGTACTAAATTATTATCTTGATTATAATACCATAAATATAATCTATAAAACTTCTATTTATATATTTTTAAAAAATCTAGAATCATGATATATTTTTAAGGATCAATGATATTACAAACTAAGACACATGTGATGAACAATGTGAAAATTTCCCAAAGTGATACCTGAACGTAGAATCATTATAATTAGAGTAATATGAAGTCATAATACAAGAATATATAGTAATAGATATAAAAATATTAATCAAATAAATAAATATAATATATTTATATTTATTATACTTGAATATTTTTACAAGAATGGCGATTGTCAATACACAAGGTAAGGGAATTTCATCTCACATTAAATTTTGGCGAGACACAAGCTATGTTCTCCAATCTTTCCATTTGTGAGGTGTAAGTACTAAAAATAATTATAAACTATGAATATTTTACATTAATTTATGTTTATTCAATTTCCCATCTTATTAACCTTATTTCTTGAGTTTTAAGTTTCAAAAGATACCAAATTGGTACAAATGTTTATCATCGAATGGCGTTCCATGATACTCATGTTTTGTTATGCAACTAAAATATTTTTTGGAGTCCATATAAATCCATTTCACATCAAATATAATTAATATAATTATTTTCATAATATTTTAGGCATAATGAATTTTTTTTACATGGATAACATGTCCCCTCGATAACAAGATAATATAGTTTATTGATTCAATATAATTTCTTTTCAAGATTGTTTAGGTTTATGCTTCCTTTGATAAAATCATTTGATCTATATATGTAGATTATTCATGATTTTAATTAAACTATATTATTTATTTATTTAAATTTGTATTTGTACCATTTTATAATATTTGGTACAAAATATAGTTAATAATGTGATTTTTTAAGGACAGACTTTACTATATCTTCAGTCAGATAATGAAAGTTTCTGAAAATAGTTTCCATGAATATTATACCATTCCCATATAATATCTAAAATCCATTTTAAAAATTTTTCCCTTTTACCAACCTCTTCAAGGGAATGTTCCTTTCTCTTTCCTAAAAATTCACTTTTGAATATTTTTTATAGTAGAAAAGGATTGTTATTTTTACCACGTTTGACATGTATGGATTTACCCACCCTTATTTATTAAATGATCGATTTGAATTTCTAATAGGTTAATTATGTTGAGTCAATAAGGTTTTCCTTATGACTTTTTCATTCCTTCTTGTTTTGAAAATCACAAACACCTTATCATTACGAAAATCGCTTTTATAAGGAAAATTGCTTTCTTAAGGAAAATTGCTTTTATAAGGAAAAAATTGCTTTCTAAAGGAAAATCGCTTTTATAAGAAAAATTATCCTTATCATATTTTCATCCATATTTTTCTTAAGTATGAGATTTAGATTCATTTTCCCAGAATTGTTGAAACTTTGATGTAAGGCATTCTGTTTTAGGATTCAGATTCTGGATAAGAAATATAAGAAAGTTTCATTCCGAATTCCGGATATGAACTCTGACTAAGTTCTATTCTAGATTCAGGATACGAATTCTAAAGAAGAATTCTCATTACGAATTCTAATGAAGAATTCTCATTATGAATTCTAATAAAGAAATCTCATTCGGAATTCTCATTACGAACTCTGATGAGGAATTCTCATTACAAATTCTGATGACGAATTCTCATTACGAATTCTGATGATGAATTCTCATTACGAATTCTGATGAAAAATTCTCATTACGAATCCTGATGATGAATTCTCATTATGAATTATGATGGAAAATTCTCATTACGAATCCTGATGATGAATTCTCATTACGAATTCTGATGACGAATTCCTATTCCGAATTCTCATTCTGAATTCACCTATTAAACCGAATTTGAGTATCTTTGTTTTATACACTCTGAATTAATTCAGACTCTGAAAAATATCTTTGATAGACTCCGAACATCTATATTGCGTACACTTCTAAAATTTGTCTACACTTTACTATTGTTCCTTACACTATGAACCTTCACTCCGAAGTTTTCATTACGAACTTTTATGTTAGAGTTTAAAACGATGTCGTACATTCTGTTACACTTGTTTTGTTATAAAATGATGTCGTCTATTTTGTTATAAACTAACCGTTGTCTAAGTGACACGTGTACAGGTCCCTCCGATCTTTAAGGAAAATATGACCCTTAGAGAAGGAGCCGACCTTACCTATAAATAGGAGCTCATTTGAAAGAACTCGGCTGCTGCTGATAGATGATGAAAGTGCTGAAAGGCTGACTAATTTGCTTGAAGTGATTTCTAGAGAGGGAGAATCTTATTAACTCTCAAAGCTTCATGCGACTCCGAATGTTGGTGATTACATTCGAGGGCTTCCGGGGATAGGAAGACAGAGGTGCCGACTACCTTGAAGTTCGAGGGCTTCCTTGCTGAGGAAGACAGAGGTTGCCAACTACCTTGAAGTTGAGGGCTTGTGGGGATAGCAAGACAGAGACTCCAATCTTTGTATCGAGGGCTTACCCTGGTGTGGGTAAAACATACTTGCTTGAAAGTATAAATCAAGGGACCTTTATCCAATGTTGTTGGATACCCTTCTCTTTGGGTTAAAAGAATTATATTTTGTTACTTTTAGTTTTACTACTTGTTTCTATTCCGCTGCATTTTGTATTATATAGAAAGTATAACTTTCTTATTCTTCCTTATTTGTACTTTGTTTCATTTAGATTCTATACGCTTTAAGGTAGAATCTCATATTGTAATCTTTTGTTAAGTTTCAACTTCTGGAACCATATTTCCGGAATCCTCATTCGGAATCTCTTTCCTAGTTTGCATTCGGTGTTAGAGGTGTTGTGAATTTTCTTAGTTTAACATTGTTAAACTTATCCTTTTTCCTTTGCTTAAGGAAAACATAGTTATTATTAACTAACATTAAAGGTTCCAAAGGAATTTTTAAAGTATACAATTCACCCCCCTCTTGTATATTGAGCATCTACATCACTATTTCGATCCTACAATTGGTATCAGAGGTTGGAAACCTCTTACTCTATACCAATCTTACATTTGGTATCAGAGGAGGTCTCTGAAATACTTGTACTCACATACAAGTTTTTCTTGCCCACTATTCTCATTACGAATTTCTATTTCGAACTTTTCCTATTCCGAACATTGTTATTACGATTCTTTGCTACTAACAAGGTTGTGTGCAAAGTTATTTTTAGTATGGAAGGAATTAATGTTGTTTCAATTGATAAACTAAATCCGACAAGACCACCTATCATTTATGGTAATGACTATGAATACTGGAGAGATCGAATGAAGACTTTTTTTATCAATACTGGGGTAGACAACTTTGTTATGCTTACTGGTGATTATAAAATTCCTGACAAGGAAGTCATAACCTTTACTAACCAGGAAAAGCAAGAATATCAACTCAACTATAAGGTACACAACACTTTACTATGTTCAATGACCAGAAATATATATATCCAAATTTCTTCTTGTGAAGCAGCTAACTGTATATGGAAGAAGTTAGAGGTTACACACTTTGGAACTTCTATAGTGATTGAGACTAGAAGAGCTATGCTTAGAGCTGAATATCATGGCTTCAAGTTTTCCTTATGGAGAACCTATCGGTAAAGTTCAACAAAGATTTATGAGCACTGTCAACAGTCTACAATCTATAGGTGAAAAAGGTTTAGATGATGAAGCTCTTGTGGGTAAGATAATTGATATTATGCCCAATGAGTGGGAATCCAAGAGAACCGCTATAGATGAGAACAGGAAGGTCACTCAAATTACTCTTGATGAATTATTTGGAACTCTTCTACAACATGAAACAAGAATGAAGAGAGATGCTGACAACATCAAGAGGAATAATGGAAATGGTACTGTTGCTTTTACAACAACTTAAAATCATATGAAAGCTAGCACTCCTGAGAGAGTTACCAGATCCAAGTCTAAGAAAGTCATTATTCAATCCGAATCTAGTGAGAGTGAAGTCTCAGAAAATGAATTAGCCAATCTTGCTCGAAGGATGAACAAGATAGCTGGGCAGAGAAACTTTCAATCTAAGTATAAGAAAAAGGAAAGGAATGATAAGAAAGATGGAGAAGTTACTTGTTATGAATGTAAAAGAGCTGGACATATTAGACCAGATTGCCCTATGCTCAGAAAGAAAGAAAGAAAAGAAAGGAATTCAGACAGGAACAAAAAGAAGTATTTTAAAGCTAAAGCTAAGAAAGTTTTGAAAGCTAATGATACCTGGAGTGCCAGTGGTGGTGACTCTTCAGATGAATCATCTGATTATGAATCTTCAGGACAGAAGAATCTTGGTCTTATAGCTAGATTACCTATTGATAATCATTGTCTTATGGCTAAGGTACAAAATGCTGAATCTTTTACCAATGTTTCTTTAAATTCTAATGATAGTAAGTATTATAACTCTTCTGATGAAGAATCATCTTCTGATGAAGAAAATACTTTACCTACTTATGAAGAAGTCTCTAGGTTTGCTGAACTTCTTGAGATTGATAATTCCAAACTCAATAAGAAACTTGATAAAGAAAACTCTAGGAATTCTATTCTTACAAAAGAGATATCAGATCTTTCTAAAGATCTTGATAAGAAAAATGCTGATTTTGAAAGTATTTCAAAAAATCTTGAGGAAGTACATTCTGAGAAGAACAAGCTTTCTAAAGAATTAGAAAAAGTAATTTCTAATAAAAATATTTTCGAGCCTAACTCTAGTTCTAAAACTAATGATTTTGAGGATAAAAACTTGGTTGTAAAACTCAAGTCCGAAATTTTTTCCTTAAAGAAGTGTTTATCAAACTTTACCCATGGTAAGGAAAATTTTGATAAGATGTATTCCCAAATACGACCTTTAAGAAATAAATCCGGATTTGGTTATACCCAAGCAAAACCAGTTTTCAGTAACAATTATTTTGTTCCTCAAAGTGCCCCATTTTGTACTAATTGTCAATGCGGTGGTCACTGGGCAAAGAATTGTTCCTTAAACAAAACCCGATCTCTAGGATTTCACAAAGCTTACTTTTCTAAGAAGATGTGGGTTCCTAAAATTTTATTGTCTGGAAATCTCGAATCCAAACAAGTTTGGATTCCGAAAGTCTAATTTTCTTGTTGATTTCAGGATAATAAAGAAAGTACCAGCAACAATACATGGTACATGGATAGTGGATGTTCCCGGCACATGACTGGTAACAAAAGCTATTTAGAAAAGATTATCAAAACGAAAGGAGGAAAGGTAACTTTCAGAGAGAATGCTAAGAGAGAGATTGTTGGTATTGGTAATATTGTTCTTTTAGGTAAAACCTTAATTTCAATTGTTCTTTTTGTTAAAGGACTTAAGCACAACCTCATTAGCATAAGTCAGTTATGTGATGAAGGTTACCTTGTAAATTTTAGGAATGATAAATTTTTCGTACACAATTCCAAGGAAGAATTTATTCTCTCAGCCAATAGGCAAGAGAATGTCTACACGTTGAACCTAGAAGATCTTAAGAGCCAAGATTTACCTTTCCTAAGTGCAATGGAAGATCATTCTTGGTTATGGAATAGAAGATTAGGACACTGTAATATGAGAAACCTATGTAAACTCTCTAAGAAGAAACTAGTTAAGGATCTACCAGAGCGTAGATTTGATTCTTCTAAAGTTTGGGATCCTTGTCAATATTGAATGAAACATAAATCTAGTTTTAAGTCAATTGGTGAAGTCTCAACAACTGATGCATTACAGTTAGTACACATAGATCTTTTTGGTCCAACACAAACTGGAAGTATTGGAGGCAAATACTATGTGTTTGTTCTAGTTGATGATTACACTAGATTTACCTGGGTCTATTTTCTAGCAAAGAAATCTGAAGCTTTTTCTTATTTCAAAAGTTTTAGAGCTCAAGTTAAAAATGAGAAAAACCTTCCATTGAAAACTATTCATAGTGATCATGGAGGAGAATTTCAAAATTCAGATTTTGAAACTTTTTGTAGTAAGAAAGGTATTACTCACAATTTTTCAGCACCTAGGAATCCTCAACAGAATGGTGTAGTTGAAAGAAGAAATAGAATTATTCAAGAAATAACTAGAACCATGCTGAGTGAATATTCTATTGCTAGACATTTCTGGGCTGAAGCTGTAAGTACTGCTTGTTATACTATAAATCGAGTTTTGATTAGACCTTTTCTTAATAAAACTCCTTATGAGTTATGGAATGGTAGAAAACCAAGACTTTCCTACTTCAAGGTTTTTGGTTGCAAAGTATTCATTTTGAATACTAAAGATAACTTACATAAATTTGCACCAAAGTCTGATTAAGGAATTTTCTTAGGATATTCCACAACCTCTAAGGCTTATAGAGTTCTTAATAAAAATACTTGTACTGTTGAGGAAACAGTACATGTGAAATTTGATGAGTCTGATCCTTTTGTTTTTAAACCATCTCAACTTACATCTTCGGATGTGTTTTCAAAAACTGATTGTCAACCTTTGATAGAAGTACCTTCTGATAAGGAAATTATTCTAGAAGATACTTCTGAAACATTTACCCCAGAAGACTTTCTACCCTATGTTGATGAACATGTTTTACAAAACCCAAATCAGGTGTCTCTTAAGAATCATCCCAGTGATAGTATCATTGGTGATGTAAACCAACCTGTAAGGACTAGAAGTTCCTTATGAAATGAAGTAGAACATCTAACATTTCTTTCCCAATTAGAACCTAAAAGCACTGATGAAGCTTTATGTGATGATGATTGGATCAAAGCAATGAAAGATGAACTAAATGAATTCGAAAGGAATAAAGTCTGGACCCTGGATGAAAGACCTAAGGAAAGTTCTGTTATTGGAGTAAAATGGGTTTTCAGAAATAAATGTGATGAAAATGGCGTCATTGTTAGAAATAAAGCTAGACTTGTTGCTAAAGGCTATAATCAGCAAGAAGGAATAGACTATGAAGAAACCTATGCTCCAGTAGCTAGAATTGAATCTATCTGTATTCTACTTGCCTTTGCAGCATTCTTTAATTTCAAACTTTTCCAAATGGATGTGAAATGTGCTTTTCTTAACGGTTATGTTCAAGAGGATGTTTTTTTTGAACAACCTCCTGAATTTGAAGTCACAAAACATCCTGATCATGTCTTTAGACTTACCAAAGCTTTGTATGGCATTAAACAAGCCCCACGAGAATGGTATGATAGACTTACTGGATTTTTGCTTCAAAATAACTATGTTAAGGGAAATGCAGATCCAACCCTTTTTATAAAGAAAGATAAGAAAAATGTTTTGATTGTTCAAATTTATGTTGATGACATTATATTTGGTTCAACTCAGCAATCTTTGACTGACTCTTTTTCTAGTCTAATGAAATCTGAGTTTGAAATGAGTATGATGGGTGAATTAACATATTTCCTTGGTTTTCAAATTTCTCAAAAACCAGAAGGAACCTACATATCTCAACATAAGTATATTAAAGATCTTATGAAAAAGTATGGTTATGAAAACACTAAGATTATAAGTACTCCCATTGGTTCCTCAAACTCTTTAGATCTTGATGAAGCTGGGAAACCAGTAGATCAAACATCTTTTAGAGGTATGATTGGAAGTCTACTTTACATATCAGCTAGTCGAACAGACTTAATGTTTTTAGTATGCTTATGTGCAAGATATCAATCCAATCCTAAGGAATCTCACTTAAAGGCAGTAAAAATAATTTTTCGTTACCTTAAGGGAACCATGGATCTAGGATTATTTTATACTTCTGGAAATGATTTTGTTCTAAAAAGCTTTTCTGATGCTGACTTTTGTGGATGTAGAATGGATAGAAAGAGTACATCCGGAACTTGTCATTTCTTAGGAGATTCTCTAGTTTCTTGGTCCTGCAAGAAGCAACATTCTGTAGCACTTTCCACTGCTGAAGCTGAATATGTAGCAGCTATAAGTTGTTGTGCACAAGTGTTGTGGACACAACACACACTCACAGACTATGGCTTGAGTTTTACTGAAACTCAAATTTTGTGTGATAACACAAGTGCCATTGCCCTAAGTAAAAACACTGCACATCACTCTCGTGCAAAACACATAGATATTAGGCATCACTTTCTTAGGAATCAAACACTTAAAGGAAATAATATTCTTCAGTTTATCAGAACGCAAGATCAACTTGCTGATATTTTCACAAAATCATTGCCTTCTGATAGATTTGAATATATTAAACAGAAGTTAAGAATGATAACCGTAAGGTAGTCTTTCATAATTAACTTTCTGTTGAAAAAATCTCCTTACAGTAATAAACTCCTTTTCATAGGGGGAGTACATTTGATTGGTTGTTTAACAATGTTTTTTAAAATTTTGTTTTCAAAATTTTCGGAACGACGATTTCCGGAATGGAACTTCCGGAACTAATTTTTTTTATTGGACATTTTCGTATAGAATACTTCTGGAATAGAAGTGTTCTTATTGAAAATTTCCAGAATGAAAATTTACGTACTGGCAGTTTCATAACCAGGTTTTTGTATCGATTTTTTTTACTCATAATGTATTTTTCGTAATGTATTTTTTGTACTAAGTTCTTCGTACTGTTTTTTCTTCTTAAGTTTGTTCTTCATACTGAGTTTTCCGTAATGAGTTTTTTGTACTAAGTTTATTTTTCATAGTAAATTTTTTTGAGAAATCAGCCAT
The DNA here is from genome assembly GCA_963277665.1 of Viscum album. Classification (NCBI taxonomy): domain Eukaryota; kingdom Viridiplantae; phylum Streptophyta; class Magnoliopsida; order Santalales; family Viscaceae; genus Viscum; species Viscum album. The sequence continues at coordinate 1,256,549,156 of OY728141.1, forward strand.
TACGAATAATTCCCTAAGCCAATCCGAAAGTTATGATTTCCTTCCTCATGTTTTCGTAGTCATATTTTACTTGCTGGAATTTTCTTATACTATGTTTTCGGATTATAGTTTTCTAAATTCTTTGTTTTAATAAAAACCTCAAAAAGATCGGATTCAAGTTTTCAACCGTCAGATCTGATCGCAGATCATTCCAACCGTTAGATCAACTGTGGAATGTGAACTGTCATCTCGTTGCCTATATAAAGGGGACCCAAATACTCGTCCCACATCGATCTTAAAGCTCTCGCGTCCTGAATCTCTGCCTCTCTGATTTAAGGCCGTTCCGAACTACAGTTGTCTCCGTTCAGAACTTTCTCAGAGGATTTCAGATCCGAATGTCTGCGGAGTTAGCATCTCAAGAAATTTCATCCACTAAGCCTATTTCTCAGTGGTTAGTTTACAGAGAAAGGTTTGTCCATCCGGTTTTCTTCAGCAACTACGATTCTATCATTTCAAAGAATATTAAGTTGAATGGCTGGGAAGATGTTGCGGTGTCAAAAACCGGGAACCACGATGAAGAATATTCCGAATAACTTGTCGAGTTTTATGAGTCAGTTTCTTTCTTTAAGGACGATAATAGGGAGAAGTTCTCTTTTAAGTCTTATGGCAAGACTTACAAGCTTTCTCACACCAAGGCTGCAAGCTTGGTAGGGCTGTCTTATGAAGGAGAAGCCGAGTTTATTTCACATGTGTTGCCAGACTCTAAGGGTAGCTTCAACAAGGAAAAAGCCTTAGAAACTCTCGGACTGGCTGATGACAAGGCTCCGAAGATTGCAAGTCTATCTAAAAATTTCTAGATTCTGGAGTTATGGGTGAAAGGACTTATCGTACCGAGGAAAGGTGATAAATATAGCTTGAAGAAAATTGAGATCTATATCTTAGATTTCCTGATAAATCTAAGGAAGTTCAACTTGATGAAGCATATTCTTCTTACTATTGAAAATTTGAAGAAGGGGAATCTGAGAGCTCAGATTATTTTGTATCCAGCAATCCTCTCCAAGTTAATTATTCGGTTCCTTGAGACTTTCAAGGAGGCTTGAAAATCTAAGCCAAGAGTTTGCAAGATCATGCTGGTCAGCGATGGTACATTGAAAAGGATGGATGTGGCTTTCAACAAGGAAACGGGTGAGTTCTTCGATTTGCCAAGTCAAGAAGAAGCGGCTACGAATGCTGCTAAACCGGAATCATCTATTCCAGTAAGGAAGAGAAAGATGAAAGAAGTGGAAGTACAAGCAGAGAATCCTAAGTCTAAGGAAGTCCATTCCGCACCTCCAAAGCCTAAGAAGAAGAAAGCCTATCCTGATGAGGTTGTTACAAAGTGGAGAGCTGATAAATAGAAAAGGAAAGAAGGGGATCCATAGTTCGGATTGGACTCTGCGGAGGCTAAGGTCTTGAAGGAGAAAACTGCTGAGGTACTTGAAAGACAAGCAAAGAAAAAGAAGCTCAAGAAGAAGATGTATGAGGCTGAGGTAGCTCAGGCTTTATTGAAATTCAATGAAATGGTTTCAGCAACTATTCCAGTTCCGAGATCTTTCTCCTTGGAATCTCTACCTGAGACTCCAGGAAGAAATCTTGTTGCTCCGGAAGAAGCTGTTGCTATGAATATTGAGGAAGTAGAGTAAGTTGAGCAAGTGGAACAAGTAGTATAGGGTGCTGAAGGAAGTGGTGAAACCGGAGATGTGCTGAAACAAGTAGATGATTACAAGGGGACACCTTCGGAACACATATCACTCCAGACTTCAGAAGCTGAATCTTCGAAAATAGTTACTCCAACAATGGAAGAAGAGAAAGGAGAAGAAAAAGTTTCCTATCATGGAGAAGAAGAACAACTTTTACATGATATTTCTCAGATGAAAAACGTAGAGGATGGTATTCAGGAAGTTGCTGATGAGGAAGATAATTTTGTTCAAGTTTCTGATAGTGAGAAGAGAACTCCGGAACATGATTCAATTCCGGAAAAAGACAAGGGAAAGCAAATTCTTGCTGATACTCCGAGCTCAGAAGTAAGGTAGGGAAAGGAAGTTGGTAGCTCTCCAAAGAGAAAGAATGAACTTGTTGAAGATGAAATTTCTCCTAGCAAAGTTTCGGATTCGGAGTCATCCTCGTTGGGGCATGACTTTGTTGTTCAGTCCTTAAAGAAGTTGGTGGGAACCATTCCGACCTTCTCTAGTATTGACTCAAGATGCCAGATGCTCCAACATGCGTTGAATCAGAAAACCGACACCGTGTCTATGGTTATGGATAAGTGCATTGAGATTGAGGCTCAGTTCAAAACTTTCTTTGTTGGTTACGAAGCTCATAAAAGATCATGCAAAAGGATGACAAGTTGGTCGAAAAAGACAGTGGAAGAGATGAGGTTGCTTGATGAGTTTCAAGACAATGTTAAAGATGCCTTTCATACCTAGGACAAGAAGATTAATGAGTTGACATCCTCCTTTGAAGAAAAGCTGACTGAAGAAAAGAACATCCGGATCCATGAAGTCAGGGATCTGAATGGGAAACTGAAATCTGTTTCTCAGAACTAGAAATTTGAAAGGGGTCATCGGATCGATTTTGAAGAAAGGATGAAGGCTCATGACGAAAAGATCAAAGCTCAGGAAGAAAAGCTGAAAGCCCAGGAAAAAAAATTGAAGCTCAATCCGCAAGAATAGTTTTCTTAGAGAAGCAAGCTGAAGACGATCATAAAGACCTAAAGAAGATTTAGACTATTCTAAAGGGGCTCATGTCAAAGGAAAAAGATCCGAAATAACCTAATCCTATCTTTTTGTTTTATTCTTTTTGTTGCTGAGATTTCAAAATTAATGAAAGTTGTGCTTGTCGTTTCTATTGTTGTCATTACTAATTTTTCAGGTACTTTGTTATTTTTTTTCCATTCCCTCCAATCCTTTTTGAGAATCAGAAAGGGGGATAAGGAAAAGATCCTTAAGAAAAAGAGGAACTCTAATAAGAGTTTATCAATGGGGGAGAAAGAAAAAATACCCATGGAAAAAGAACTCTAATAAGAGTTTTTTAAGGGGGAGTTTTTCTTAAAAATGACCTTCTTATGAAATATCACTCCGGAAATATGAATACGATCCTTAGAGTTTCAAATCCTAAGGGGGAGTTAGTCGTATTCATCTATATCCTTAAAGCAAGGGAGATAAGCATTAATATGTTTCTTTCTTCTTAGAATTTTTTTTCGTAAGGATGTTTGTGCTTTCCAAAAAGGGGGAGATTGTTGAGTCAATAAGGTTTTCCTTATGACTTTTCCATTACTTCTTGTTTTGAAAATCACAAACACCTTATCTTTAAGAAAATCGCTTTTATAAGAAAAATTGCTTTCTTAAGGAAAATTGCTTTTATAAGGAAAAATTTGCTTTCTTATGGAAAATCGCTTTTATAAGATAAATTATCCTTATCATATTTTCATCCATATTTTTCTTAAGTATGAGATTCAGATTCATTTTCTCAGAATCGTTGAAACTTTGATGTAAGGCATTCTGTTTTAGGATTCAAATTCTGGATAAGAACTATAAGAAATTTTCATTCCGAATTCCGGATATGAACTCTGACTAAGTTCTATTTCCAGATTCAGGATACGAATTCTGAAGAAGAATTCTTATTACAAATTCTAATAAAGAATTCTCATTACGAATTCAAATGAAGAAATCTCATTCCGAAATCTCATTACGAATTCTGATGATGAATTCTCATTACGAATTCTGATGATGAATTCTCATTACGAATTTTGATGACGAATTCTCATTATGAATTCTGATGACAAATTCTCATTATGAATCCTGATGATGAATTCTCATTACGAATTCTGATGACAATTTCTCCTTAAGAATCCTGATGATGAATTCTCATTATGAATTCTAATGACGAATTCCTATTCCAAATTCTCATTCCGAATTCACATATTAAACAGAATTTGAGTATCATTGTTTTATACACTCTGAATTAATTCAGACTCCGAAAAATATCTTTTTTAGACTCCGAACTTCTATATTGCTTACACTTCTAAAATTTGTCTACTCTTTACTATTGTTCCTTACACTCCGAACCTTCACTCCGAAGTTTTCATTCTGAACTTTTATGTTAGAGTTTAAAACGATGTCGTACATTCTGTTACACTTGTTTTGATATAAAACGATGTCGTCTGTTTTGTTATAAACTAACTGTTGTCTAAGTGACACGTGTACAGGTCCCTCCGATCTTTAAGGAAAATATGACTGTTAGAGAAGGAGCCGACCTTACATATAAATATGAGCTCATTTGAAAGAGCTCGGCTGCTGTTGATAACTGATGAAAGTGCTGAAAGGCTGACTAATTTGCTTGAAGTGATTTCTAGAGAGAGATACTCTTATTAACTCTCAAAGCTTCGTGTGACTCCGAATGTTGGTGATTACATTCGAGGGCTTCCGGGGATAGGAAGACAGAGGTGCCGACTACCTTGAAGTTCGAGGGATTCCTTGCTGAGGAAGACAGAGGTTGCCAACTATCTTGAAGTTGAGGGCTTGCGGGGATAGCAAGACAGAGACACCGATCTTTGTATCGAGGGCTTACCCTGGTGTGGGTAAGACAGACTTGCTTGAAAGTATAAATCAAGGGACCTTTATCCAAGGTTGTTGGATACCCTTCTCTTTGGGTTAAAAGAATTATATTTTATTACTTGTAGTTTTACTGCTTGTTTCTATTCCGCTGCATTTTGTATTATAAGGAAAGTATAACTTTCTTATACTTCCTTATTTGTACTCTGTTTCATTTAGATTCTATACCCTTTAAGGTAGAATCTCATATTGTAATCTTTTGTTAAGTTTCAACTTCCGAAACCATATTTCCGGAATCCTCATTCAGAATCACTTTCCTAGTTTGCATTCAGTGTTAGAGGGGTTGTGGATTTTCTTAGTTTAACTTTGTCAAACTTAGCCTTTTTCCTTTTCTTAACGAAAACATAGTTATTCTTAACTAACTTTAAAGGTTCCAAAGGAATTTTTAAAGTATACAATTCACCCCCCTCTTGTATATTGAGCATCTACATCACTATTTGGATCCTACAAATTATTAAGATTTTTTTAAAATAGTTTTCCAAATAAAATGGTTATAATTTTTTTAATTCATATATAAAATATTTAAATTTGATTTCAATGAAATTCAGTTCAAAATTTTTTCAAGAATATTTTTTAAGTTCTTATTAAAATTTATTTTTGAAATATAATTCTTCATTCAAAATAATATTTCAAGGTATTTTCACATAAATGGGTTTCTATAATTTTTCCTACACTATTTAAATGTCTTCATGTCTTATCAATGAAATTAGTTTTAACAATTTTTGATGCTTAGTCTATATTTTCTCAGGTTAAAATTCTTTTTTAAATTTTTTCCAATCATATTGATAATTTTTCAAGGTATTTTGTAATAAAATTCATTCCAAACGGTGTTATGTATTAAAAATTATTTTTTTTCCAACAAGACAATATATTTTCCCCAATAAACGTTTTTAGATGATATTTAAAAATTATTTTTGATCTTTGATTACATCAATGTATGTTAGTCATACTTTATATGAAATAATATAAAGGATCCATTTATAACATTTCTAATAAATAGTTATGATTAATGTCATGGACATTAATAAACCCATATATTTTCAATGGGAAATTTGTTTAGGAAACATGTTTCTATTTCATGGGTTATATGATTATTAAACCCACTTGTTTTCTAGGTTATGTTTATGATTTCATGGAAATGAAACCTATATATTTCAAAAATTATGATATATTTAGATTTTTATGATACCCTATTGATTTCTTGGGTAACAATATGTTTATTTATGATGTGGTATATCATGTATCTATGATATCAATATTTGACAGGTGGGAAGTATATCTCCATCTGATGCATTGGATAAATATTTATATCTCATGAGATAAACTATGATGGTATGAATAGTGAAATAATTCTACAAATATGGTATTGGGAGTGAACCATGACTACTAATACGATAATGGGAGTGAACCATGACTGCTATGATCGTATGAGGAGTGAATTCACGCTACTCTGATGGAAATAGAAATTAGCCATGAAAAATAACAAAGACATGGAAGAAATTGCTTGGCTAATTTGGAAATAATTATACGCTTATGTGTTTTCCACAACTCCATTTATTAATCCTATTTAAGGCTTTCTTGGATTATATACTTTATTCTTTTGTTTTTCATGAATTTTGAAATTACATTAATTATTACATTAACATTTTTATGTTGGGTATGATCTTCTTTTTTCATGATCACATTATCATACCATTATGTTTATTTTTATACATACATGTCTTACATGTTTACCCTTACACTACATTTGATCTCACCCCTTTGTATGTTTCATTCCCCATGTTGTGAAGATGTATATTATTATTGAGGTGTCTAAAAAGGTTTCTAGTCAAGAACAACCTAGTGGGAGATAATGTAGATCACATTTGTAACAATGTTTATGTATTCCATATTTCGAAAGGCACTAGAACTGTAAGGTATTCTTGAATCTATTTGTATAAAATTGTTGTATTCCAAAAGAGTTATGTAATGGAAATGGTTGTAAATTGGCGTGTCACTATAACATTGGTATTATATTATCTAAGTATCTATAAATGCACGCCCCTTGATGAATTATTATCCTCTAGAGAAAAACAATATATCCAAATCAAATTGGTATAATCTATATTGACAACAGATAATGATGGTAAAAAGACCATATAACTAGTAAACAAGGGCTCCAATAATTAGAAATTTTCATGATACATATTTAGTTAATATTTTTCCATGATATTTTTTATTTTTCATTATTATGCTTCAATTTCATACTTTGTTCATTGATATAATGGCATGTTTTTCAGTTATTTTTCTATATAAATTGATTATTCCTTATATATTTATTTGAATGGAATGTGCTTCCAGTTTTTACATTACTATATTTTCCATCCACTCTATTTATTGATTATATTGCTTCTGGGTTCTATTATTTACCAATGGAAATTATTTATGCAATGATTTATTAGTTTATTTATTATACTTTTTTGTTCATATATTACCTTCACATATTTATTATTTTCATTAGATTAATATCTATTCCATTTTAGTTAATCTATAATGAGAATTTGAACGCTCCCTTATTTTTTCATTCCAAAGGAATCCATCAACTATACTAATAATGATATGAAAGTATATACTATTTTTAAATAAATTTATACTCAAATTTAAAATCTTATGTTTTAATTAGTGTATTTATTTGTAATACATGACTCATATATGTATCAGGTTTTACAAGAATATAAAAATCTATGGTAATTAAAGATTTTATTCTATTTAATCGTTCTAATTTAATTCTAGAAGACACTAGTTCTATGATTTATGGGTTCAGGTCACTAAAAAATCATAGGGAGTTAAATTCCACCCCTTTTATATATTGAGTTAGTTCAATTTGTACATGATTATAGTAAAAAAGGGGGTAACATGATAAAATCCCATTGATAAAAAACACATCAATATGGGTTAGTTACACCACTTGTTTAAAAGATATAAAGGGGCGTGTGATGGTCACATGGAATAACATATACCATATTTATAAATAGGATAAAATATGTGTGAATTGAATATTTTGAAAATGAAGATAATAGTAATGTCAAAATTTGATGGGGATTAACAGAGATCATTGACAATAATATTGTAAATGATCATATTTATATAAAAAATAACTCTCAAATAAAAACATTCTTTTGAAAAAGATCATTGATATTATAAAAAATTATGGTAATAGTATAAAATTGTATATCATGTTTCTTGTCATAATTTTGTGAATTATTATGATAAGATATACTTACATTATTTCATTCAATTTCATAATCGTAATCTCAAAATTTAGTTGTCATTCAATCTATTTACAAATCATAACTCGCATTAACAAATAATGATCAATATTTTATTTTTGATGCACTAGTAGATCACATGATCAATAAAATAATAATAACTCATAAAATATTTCTTTAGTTACTATCATGAAAAATATTATGAACATGTTATCCAATAAAATCCAACATTCATTAGAATTCATTTGGTGAATTGACAAACTTAGTGGTACTTCATGTCTGATCAATAGTGATTCCAATAATTTATAAATTTGATTAATATATTTAAAAAAATATAGGAACCATTAATCTATTAAGGAAAATGAAGTTTCTATTAATGTGACATACGAAATAAGTGAATATATTAAATATATTTTTTCTTAAACTATGCTATTAACCTGAATTACAATAAAAAATTATTTAAAACATTAATGCTGAAAAATTAATTATATTAAATATTGATGATTGGATATGATCCATAAATCCTAAAAAACATGTAAATGCCATCAATAATAACATAAAAAATTATACATATAATTATCAATCACTTCCATGGTATTCAGTACTCTCTAATTTAAATGGTTTAAATCAACCATCCTATTTTCCCAATATCATTATATCAAAATCACTAACATATTATGTGTTATATTATCTTTAATCAGGTGTTTTATATGAATTATCAATATTACCATAAATCAAATTTCTGTGAAATTAGTATAATTCAACTTATTCCAGAAAATCGTTGTTCAAAATATATACTAAAAATACATATATATTTCGTTATTCATGAATTCCAAAAAATAAACAATACAATCATTCCAATTTTTTTCAAAACCATTAACTTTTATTCATCATATTATTTATCAATACCATATTCCATTCAAATTAATGATTCACTCATTTCATCACCATTATAAAAATATTTCTAATACCACCTTGAAAATCATATTATTATGTTTTCACCCTATCAAATCATTTTATATAATTCTTATAACATTTATTTTTGAAAAAATCAACCATTGATGATTCCATAGGGAATTTTTGTTTTCATTTTTTTAACTAAACATTTCATTTTCCTTATCCAATAATTTAATACGTTTTGTTAATATACTCACATAAAAAACCTTCTCATTCAAATGATACATTCTGGAGTGACCTTCTTCCATCATTCATGAAATATAAAAAACTAAATCATCTTCCATCCACAGTCTCCAAAACCAAACCACTCAACAAATTCTATGATTATCTGATTTTGTGAGTCAAAGAGATTATTATAAATAATTTTTTAAATAATATATCCAAATAATAGACTAGAAATAATAACAATGTTTTTACCTACAGTTATCATCTGATTAGTTTTCTCAACAACACATTGTCTATGACATTCAATATTAATCATGTTCCATCATGTTTTCATATATTACTAAATCCAAAAATAATATAGTGAATAACATTTTTCATAGTGGGAACTATAATTTAATTGGTCTTGGTAAAATAAATACATAGTTTATTCATACATTAAATTTGAATAAAAAATTTAAAGCACACATATCATACGATAACATTATTCCATATAAAAAATTCATTCAAATACTATATAGTTAATATTCTGTAATCATGGGGAAAATAGTAAGAATGGGTGACCTCAAACACTCAATAAGGATTAAGTTCATATAATCCTTTAGGAATCAATATTAAATAATCAATATGGAATGTAAAAAAAATTAAAATGATTGTCATTTAAATAAATGGATATGGAATAAACCATGTACAAATCAAAATAACTAACTTCACATGAAATTTAAATAATTAGCTAAGGACTAGACAATATGTAATTGTATGTAACTTAACACACACTCCATTTAATCAATAATATGAAAATTAAATAAATCCATAGAAATTTTCGTGGTTGGAAAAATGAAAATTTTGATGATCGTATTCAGGTACTGTCTTTTGTTGTCATGAATTCCTAAGAATATAGGGAAGTCACCACTCATTATATTTGGTTGAAATTTCATATAACCATCATCTTCATGAAATTAGACTCAAAATTATTGAAATAGACAATCAAAATCATTTTAATCAGGTGAGAATAATGTATCCTCAAATTCCCACTAAATAACAAATAAAAAGATTGATAATCATAAGGAAAAATAATTATATTATTAAATGATCATCATATTCACTCAGGATCTAGTATGAATGAAATGACTATGTTGATGGATAATCAGAGTCTTACACACTATGATTTAAATGTGAAATTATTTTCTATTTTTTAATACAAATAAATCATAGGTATGTGGTAAATCATGTGATGAAATAATTATTAATTAATTGGGGAGTGAATGATTTGTTCCTAATCATATTCAAATTGAAAAAATCTAGATGGAATAATAACGGGTGTTGGAGAGAATTTTAATCATCATCTTAATCAGGAAAATTGACTTTTGGATGAACTTATTTTGGATGAGTAGTAATGAAAGATGGTTTTTTGAGTTTTGGGATGTTATAATACTTCCCATTATAAGACTGATGAAGGTGTTGATGTTCCCCAATGTATTAAAAATAATTATGGAAATCATGATATGTGAACATTTTGGGAATTTAAGGATGATTCAGAACATAATGCTACTGATACCGATACTTAATATTTGGTGTACCAACGTATTAAAGATGAATTTTTTCAATAAAACTATTGGAAAAGGAATTAAATTAATTTTGATGAAAAACATGATGACCTTGATTGATAGAAAATCTTTTCTTCAATTTATAAGGGTTGAATGTGTTTCCATAGGTAGAGATGGAAATATGAATTCTTTGATAATTTGTGACAAATGTGAGAATCCAATGATTCTAGTTTTAATTATGACCGAAATATAATACATATAAACCCATTAGGATTGAAGATGATGAGTTTTAACAATGAAAGATGAAGTATTATTAGTTTTAAATTTTTTTAACCTACTAGAGAAAATAATGTTTGGGAGGAGACTATAGAATATTCATTGAAGGGAGTGTTTTAAATTTGATGAATATGTCTTGTTTCTTCAATTTGGTTAAGAAGAATCATATTCCAGTCTTCCAATTGATCGTAATTAATAATCATAGTGCACTTAGTGATCAATATGAAATGTTTAAATTCCTTCCTATATTTATGTTAACCCACTTTAAGGCATCGTAATGATGAAATCGTACTGAGCTAATTGGTATGAGAATTAGAGTAAGACTACTGATTGAAAACATATTCTAAATAATAAATGTTGGCAAGATGAAGTTTTTATAAAAATTGAGAAACAATCATGAAATCATAGATGAGCCTTAAATTCATGAGAAATCAATATTTTGTAGAATTTATTTTTGCTATAAAAGTTTTGAGTTCCCCACCAAAACATATTTTGGGATACCTAAAAATGAAAGATGTAAATTATAAATTTATGATGACTAAAAATGGTGTATTGTTCATGAATGAAGTGAGGGAATCAAAAAAAATTAAGGGGGATAAATAAGATTCTCTATTATGCATATATTTAAGACGTTTTAAAGGAGAATGTGAATAAAGAAGAGGCATGTTGCAATATTATTTATTATATCATCAAATTCTTTCACCATCACATTTATTAGACTACCAAAACCATCATATCATTGTATTTGGATAGTCATTATATAGGGTTAGATAAACTTATCATGATTTTTGTTTTTGGAATTATGGAATGATGAAGAAGTAATTCTAAATTGTCTCAATTGTTTTCAGTCAGAGTTATGTCCATCTTATTGGGAATTTATATTTGATGATCAAAGTGGGATGATCTGATTGAGAAATCATACCAAGTTTTATATCAATGTAATAGAAGTTTATACCATATTATTGCAAAGAAATTTAAGATTTTATTTTAAAGAACACATTTTTAAATGTTTAAAAGAAGAAAAATTAACATGTTTTGTTACACAAACGTTTCCTTACCATATTTTTTTCTGGGAGGGATCACACACACTATTGGACCATCTTCATAGTGCTTCATGAATGAATGGTTTTATATTAATAATTCTATTAAAATTATTCTTTTCTACTAGATTTTATGGTATTCGATTATTTATATAAAATACCCTTGAATGAAAATTGAAAATCTAGAGATTGAAGTATGATGATTTACTGATGGATGATTAAGAATCTATTGGGTAAACATTTACCTAGGTAAATGAAATTTTTAGCACTATTTAATATAATGGTGAGATGTTTGAAAAGTCAACATTTGATGGACATATCCTAAGAATCATTCCCGACATGTTATCGTAAATAGTATCATTACTTGAAAATAGAGATCCCAAAAAATTACATCATTATGATTTTCATGTCAATCATATCAATTATCAAATTAGAATGGAGAAATCGTTGAAAACTAAAAAAAAGATAGATAAATTTCATCAAAGAATACTAATATGATAATTAAATTAATATTCTTATAAAATAAGAAGTAGGTGATTCCAATTATGAAAATGAGTTATGTCAAAATATTGTTCACATATTATAAATTTTTCAGAAAATTTTAAATGAGGTAGATGTAAATAAAATGGTAAAAATCCCATGAAAGGATTCTAATGTGGATCTAAATCAAAATTTATGTTCAATTTTTCAAGAAGAGAAAATGAATAAGAAAACAATGACGATGAAATTATTGTATGAATATTATGCAAGAAACATGGATATACTAGAAAATTGAATTCTATAGGGAAAAGAAAAATGTTTTCAATTTCAAAAGAAAAAATATCATATCTAAACATAACAAAAGAATACGACAGTGGTGTTGAATCTAAAAAATATATTTAGTATATTATGTAGAGTACTTTTATTAAAACATTTAATGATGAAGAATTTAGAATAAGTATTTATTAAGAAGAATTAAATCAACATGAATGTAATTTGAAATAATTTTTTATATAATATCTAAGAAAAATTCAAAGGCATTAAAAGAAAAAAAATGTTTGAAAATAAAGGTTCTACATAAATAAATAAGAATGTTTTTTTGATGAGACTATGAAGCTGGTAAAAGAAATTGGTTATCAGAAGAAATATCTTGAGGAATACAATAGTCGTAATGACCATCTAAAGGATACAGTGAAGGGTAAAAAAGAGGAGTTGGAACTTTTCCAACACATGTTATCTAATGATGAATTAAATAATACATGTTTTAGAAACACTATCTCTGATTTTTGTGAAAATTACCATTCAAATAATCCTAATAATGTTCAAAAAAATTTAACTTCAGCGGATGATAAGAAATTTTTTTTTTCTGAACATAAGAAATATGGGTAAGTTAATTATATGGTAATGAAAATTAAAGCTAGGAATTGAGATGTCTCATAATAACCTGAGTCTGGAAAATGTTTTCATCATTCAGTATCTAAAAATATGTCCAGTACATATTGATTAAATAATTTAAAATGAAAAATAAGTGTCTAATTGATAACATAATTTTTGGTGGCATAAAAGAGAAAGACATGTTGGTCCATGTGAAACATATTCAGAATTCTGGTCAGTATGAAAATTTGAAAGGAAAATAATTTTCTATGAATATTTAAGATATTTTGGGGGATTAAGATACATAGGAAATATGTGTTTTCTCATCCAATAGTATTGATATTTTTTAAAATGATATGGATGGTATAGTTTTACTGAGGTCAATCTTCTCAATGAAAGAATACTAAGAATGTTACTTTTTTGAAAATTGAGATATTTGAGTGTTTATTTAAAATAGATTCCAACAAGTGGAAACTATATATGAAAGGTGTAGGTAACCTTGACATCATGAAAATTATTTCTATTTTTGTTTAACAATACATCAAATTTTTCTTAATAATTCAAAGATTCCTAATGTGAATATATAAAATTACTAAATAAGGGTATTGTATTTGAGACTCCATTGAATGGTACAAATGGAGAATGTTAATGGATTCTTAATGGTGGTTGTTCATCTCTTATAAAATGTTCTTTTATGTTTTTAAGGAATTTGATTGAATTTAAATATGTAACAATGACATTTGGGATGGTGATTCTTTTAAAATCAATGGTGTTTGGTCATTCATCATGGGGAATGAAATGAAGAAATGTGAGAAAAAATTTACGATGATGGGTTAAAATATTTTATAAGTGTTTCATAATTTTGGGATGAGGGTTACAATGTTCTATTCTGAAATTATTGTTTTTTTTTAAAAAAAAATTAATATGATGGAATGATTTTTACATGAGGCCAACGTATAGAAGAATTTTTTTTAAGTTTATCAAATACTAAACTCTTGATAATTGAGTTGGGTGGATGGGAATCAATAATGGAATAAAAGGATGGGACAGAAGTGTAAATAAATATGATCGTGTTATCAACATGAGATAATGTATTAGACATTCCATTATTTCCATGAAGAATAAATTTCTGTTCCATTAATTACTATAAAGGAAATATTACATATGTAGTGCATAAGAATGATTAGATTTGATCAAAAAGCTCCTAGAGTTGATTCTTTATGATATTTGTGGGACAATAAAGAAACAATAAAAATATAGAGATAATTACATCATTACATTAATTAATGAATTTACACTCATTAATTAGATTATATATATATATATAACTCAAATCAAATGCATCAAAAATACATAAAAGTTTTAGAAGGTAATCTAAAATGAAATTTGAGTATTCAGTGATGAATTTGAGACCAAATTAAGGTGGTGAATAAAAAATTTATATATTTTTAATATATATTTAAAATCATGGAATTATTCTTGAGTATAGTTCCCTAAAAACTCCACAAAAAATGGGAGTTATGAAAGAATAGTAAGAGTTCAGTTGAAATCGGGTGAACCATGTTACTTGATCATGTCTCTTATTAATACTTCTCAATGTTATCCATGAGTACATCTATTTATATTCAAAATATGACGTCTCTAATGGAAAATATAATATATGACTAAATACTAATTGTTTATTTAAAACATCGGATCTGAAATAATTAATTATTATCAGGATTTCTAGTATTATAATGAAGAATGCTGGAATCTATGGAATGAATTAAAAGTAAGGTAAATATATAATTTTTCAATGATTTTCTACTGAATGAAGATGGTATAGACTTTTCAACAATGAAAATTAAGAAAGGTTTTTTCTATTAATGTGAAATCTATTTAACGGGATGTAGATGAAAATTATACTTAGTTAGATAAGAAGATTGAGAAAGAGATGGAATATATGTTTGATGAGGATGCAAACAATGTTCATCCAACTAAAGAATAAAAACCAGACTCAGATACTTCCTGTGATGAGGAAGGCACTATAAAATATCATCTTAGGTAGTGGAAACAAGTTTTAGGTTAGAATAATATTTGCAATCAGTATTAGAAGGATCAAATAATAAGAATAAAAATTTATATTACACGTAGTTCTTTATATTCATAAGTCACGCCGAATGATGTAAACGAAGAATTTGAGTATCCAGAATGGTTTCACCCCATGAATTAATGGTTTAATTACAATGAAAATAATGATACATGAGAACTCATACCCATGTTATATAAAATAATATTGGGGTGAAGTGGGTTTTCTTGTAAATGATGAATGATTAAGGATAATCGATAAGTTATCATGAATTATTATCGTGAAAATGATATTCAAAAAATAAAGGTATTGATTTTTTTTCAATCCATTACCCTTATTAAAAGACATGAAGTAATTATAATTATTTTTATATTTCTAAAAAAGAAAGCCAAAATGATCATCCTGATTGACGTTAAATCCCTATTCTATAATGATGATTTTGATGACGAAGTATAAATTAATCAAACACCAGGATTTGGTGTTGGGAAATATAAAATCTATGTATTCAGATTTAAAAAGATAATGTATGGAATAAAACTAGATATGGGAGGATGGTCTTCCAAATGGGATAATTTCTTAAGGATGATTTGTTTTATTAATGGAAGAGTTTATATCAATATATATTAGATAAATTCAAGAGTATTACCTCATCCTAATTTTTCATAACAATGATATATTATTTTTTGATAATGATGAAATAAGTAATGAAATTTTTAATAAGGAGATGAAAGATGAGTTTGAAATTTCAACGCTTGGGGAAATAAAATAATTTCCTATGCAATACATTTTACAAAAAGAAGAAATAAATTTTGATATATCAATAATGGATTACTATGTAACTTCATAAGTGGTTTGTAATAGAATACACAAAACCCTTTTCCACACCGATCATAGTGGGAACAATGCTCGAAAAAGATGGTGAAGGAAAGGAAGTTGATTATAATGATTTCTAGAAGAATATTATATATTTTTTATATTTGACTGCTTCATGCACCAAAATATTTGTTGCTATTAATTTATGTTTTATATTTAGTTTTTAACCTAAATAATCACATTTAAATTCTTGATAAATGAATCATATATGTATAAAAGACCAAAAATTTGGATGGAAAAATCAGAAAGTAATAATTCATTGTGTATTCAGATGCTTATTGGGAAAGATATTTTAATGAAAGAAGATCCACATCTACTAGATTATTTTTTAGGGAATGAATTGTGTTAGTTGGCATTCGATGAAATTAAATTTATTAACTCTCAGTACAAAAAAGGTGAGTATGTTTCTTTTACTCATTCTATTAATCAACATATGTTGCTAAAAACTCAACTAGAACACTTACTTGTTTATGTGATGTTGCATTTTCTCTTTGATTGTGAAAGAGAAATTAAAATCAATCCCACTAATAATCTGGTATCATATTCATGTTCAAAAAATACTTATAACAAGTATAATTTCACAAAACAAAAAGAATGTGGAGAAGAATGAATTGATGCGGGAATATTTCACAATATTGAATCAAGTTACTGATATATTAACAGAACCATTTCTAAATGAATCCATTTCTTAATTGAGGATTATTAAGTTAATCCAACCAAATTCTCAATATGGATGAGGTATTTGTTTCTATAATCTCACTAATATTACATTGGAATAGTGTTTTCTTGGGGGATAATTGTATTGTTTCATAAATCTAATCCTCTGTATTAATGAATTAAGGTGGATTGGTCGGTAAGCTATGAATTTAGCATTTTATGTGTGTGAAATGATCTGACTATTTGATTTTGTGGTTGTAGGGAATAATTTTTTTTATTATAGGAAAGCATGGGATTTGAGGAATAATGTAGAAGTATTTTTTATAATCATTTCCTAGGGACATCATGGGTTTTTTATCAATAATTTTTGTTTCCTAGAATGATTTTGCTAACGTTGTATTATCACTATTGATATGTGATCCATTACATGAGGATAAAATGATCACTAGTTTCTAAAACTTGATCAAAATAATATACAAAGGTGATATGGTTATGACCTAGCTAAAAAGGGTGATGGTCGTATTCATATTTTTTTTGTCCAGAATGGTTAAGAGGAGAAGAAAATTCCACCCACTTTGTATTTGTGTGAAATTTTGATTTATCATTCTATTCAATAAATTAGTCTCACAATGCATGAAGCTTTCCACCATATATATGTGAATCTAATAAGAAGAAATCATACATCATCTTAACATTAAATTTGGAATTAATGGATTGATTGTATTGGTGAAGCATGTTTGTGAAAGTAATTGATCATCAGATTAAATATATATTCGGTATACAAGAAGTGATTTTATTTATGAATAACCATAAACTTCTAGAGTGTGATTTAAATTTGACAATGCTTTGTAGATTTGAAATTCTAGAAAATAATAACTAAGAGGTAAAATTTGTGGTTCCATATTGATGAAAAATGGTATAGTGAAAGGGATGAGTCCAATCATATTCAAATTGTATGGAACTAGGTTTGATAATGTTTTTGTTTGATGAATTCCAAATCATGAAGTAAATCATGATTAAATAATGATTTTAGAATTGAAGTAATTTTATGATGTAGAATCTACTGATGTCGGTACATCATATTTGTTTATACCACCATATTCAAGAAGAATTGTTTTCAATGACCTTGATGGAAAATGAGTTGAGTTGATGCCAATGAAGAATGTAATTACCAAGACTGACTAATAATGTAATAAATCATTTAATATGGCTCAATGTACTGAAAATGAGCACCTTGAATCATGAAAACATGGAATATTTTTTATAGATGTTTGAAAATGAAGGTACTAGTTTTTAGTCAAACCAATTTCAAAATGTTATAAACCCTCAGCGATTATAGATGCTTGGTTGTAGAAAATAATGATGGTCTTTATATTTTTTTCAAATGTCTTTTATCAACTCGATAAGAAGAAGAGTCTAAGGATATGGTAGTATATTGTTTCAAGGGCGCAGTGTTTAATATTTGAAGAATGTGTTTTGTTTCTTCGATTGGGTTAAATCCATCATATTTGAGTAATCCATCTGATCCTAATGAATACATTGAGTAATGATATATAGAAATATGGAAGATATGTATTTCTTCATTCAATTATTTTTAACTAGTTTATAGTATCTTAATGAAGAAATTTGACTGAACTAATTGATATCAGAATCAAAGAAGGACTAGAGATTGATAATAATGTCTAATGGAAAGTCAATGCCATTAAGAAGACTTATTTTGAATCGAGATGTGTTAATTAATTCCGAGATACACCATAAATTCAAGGTAAATTTTGATTTTTGTGAATTTGGTTGAGTCAGATAGTATTGGGGATTGTAAAAAAAAACCAATTCTATGTATCCAATAAAAGGGGTTATGTACATCATACATTTTTAATGGCTGGAAATTCTTTACTATTAACAAAATTAGATATAGATTATCCAATTTTTAAGATAGAAAAATAAGCTTCCTTATTAAGCATTGGTTGAAGATGTTTCGATGGATAAATGTTAAATAAGAAGAGAAAATATTGAAACATTATGAAGTTGATCATTTAATTTAGTGATGATCGTATTTATCTAACTATCATAATATTTTTTTATGTATTCATTAAGTCATTTTATTTGAATGGATAGTCGAATTAGGAATTCTGTATTGGGATTTCCAGAATGTGGTGATGGAACTAAGGATGTTATTTGTTGTAAATGGAGTCTGGATTGTGTTTTTTGTCAACACTCACATGGTAGATCATGGAGTTTTTAATTAATTGGTTTCTACCATTCTTGCTGAAAATTGTATTAATTTTTTATTCATTTTATTGTGATTTACAAATTTTTGTGGTCCAAAATTTAGATGATGGATTGCATTGTGAAAAGTGAATTTCACTGAATGACATATAACAATAAAAAAAATTAATGATTTTTATGAATATTTTATTCAATAATTGTGCATAAAAAAGATAAAAGGTAGTTAAAGTTGATAAACTCGACAATAATAAGAATCATGAATGATAATGGATTGGTGAATCAGTAATGGTTTTTGGGATTTTCAATATTAAAAGAATTATAGCATCACATATGCGTGACAGTTTGACCGAATGGGTTGTGAAAACATAAACTAACAATAGAGTATCATGTATAGAGGAGCTCTGAGAAGGTTGAATTGAAATGTCTGTAATATCCAAAAAGAGGTGGTGAGGCATCATGAACGTCCAACCCTATAAATATTGGGATATCTGTATCTATTTTACAAGAATTTATCCATAGAAATCCAAGAATCTCTATAGTTTTATGAAGCATGGGGATCTCCATGAATATGTGATTCTATATGATATTGAGCATCATGAAAAGACCATTTTATTCTTGAATTGTGATAATGATTATATGTAAATGGTTAATCTTGCTGATGTTGTATTCTAAGATCAATATATGAGATTCAAGAAGGAAATTAGAATTGTGAAAGAAATTTTTTCTATGAAGGCAGTGAGCTTGGTGATGGAAGTGGGATTCATGAAAGGATTTTTGTAGGAGATTTGTGAAGACATTTTTGGATATCGATTTGTTGTTGAGTAGGTATTTAAATGTGAATGTACTCATGTTTAGGTTGGATGATGATAATTTTTATAGACATGAAAAAATACATTAATTAAAATACTTTGGCCATAACTTCATGTGAATAAATTAGTTAGACTTATCTCGTGGTAGTGAGCTAGGGAGAGTCGAATGAAGTGTTCCATGGAACTGATTAAGTGATCCCTAAAATAGTGTAAAGGTGGTGTGCCTAAAATAGAGTGACATTTTCTGAACTCCTGTATTCCACATATAGAGAATATTAGTATGTTATGGTGTGGCCAACATACAATCGATGAAAGATCCATGGACTATCAATTAGTGTTGAACCAATTAAAATGGATGTGTTTACTTTTCTCATGTGAATGTTTGTTTTTTGATGGATTACAAAATACAACTTTAATAACTTTCAAAAAAATGTGAAAAAGATCACTCACATTAAATCAAAAGGTTAACACCCAGATGAACCCCTCCCCTATCAGGGTGTTTCAAAGTCCTATAGGTGGTAATCATGGTTGGCCCATGTATGTTGGATACATTACATTAATTGTATACTCTGTAAAAGATTTTAGTTTTCTTAATATGTCAAAAATGAAGTGATGTTTTGATGAATAATTAATTATATTTATGTACAATTATATATCCATCATGTCCATAGTGAGTATGATAAATAAATATAATAGATAGTTGATGAAGTCCCTATTATCTAAATAAGACATATTATCTATCTCACCCTTCGATTCAAACAATGAAAAAAATATTATCCGTGCAATGTAAATAATAGGTTGCTCAGGTTTCCTACAATGAAAATGATAATAAATTTACCTCATGTAAATAAAAAAAAATTAATACGATCAAGAGGTATGTTACAACACCTTTTAAATTTTTCATCCAATAAATGTCCTAGAACAAGTGGTGATGTTGATCAATCAACAACCACACCTGAATATTCAATTGAGATATAATGAAATTATCTACATGATATTGGTCAAAAACCAGTTCTAGTATACATAAAAACCAGCACCAAACCCAGCCCGTGGAAAGACATAAAGTGGTTCCCAATCTTAAGGGGCTATAACAAGTGCCTAGGTATCATAAAATTAAATTTTGGAATGATTTAAAATAGTTTATAATCAAAAATGACAAATGATTCCAACAAATTAATTCTATAATTTCCAAACAAAGACATGTTATAAAAAATTTCCGAATTGAATCACACAATTAAAAACAATGTTTAGAATATATTACAAAGTAAACAAACAAAAAGGATTACCCAAGAACCTCCAAATGGAAATATGTAGCACCCTCAATCCATCTCTATGACATAGTAACATGAAGGACCACTAGAAACCTAAACAATTTCCACTAAAATCATTTCCTAAACCTCCAAAAAAATTACCAAGTCTAATTGAACCCATATGTGTAAGTAGATTTTGATCCAAATCCATATAGGATTCCACCACTAAAAGATTCAATATAATAATCATTATATGGAAAAGGATTTCATGTTTTTTAAACATGAAACTCTAGTAACAATTTATAAAAGATAAAAAATTAAATAAAAATATCATTCCAGTGGGATACTTTAAAAGAAATCAACACATTAAAATAGAATGAAAAAGATACAATACTTTTCCAGCCAAATATATTATATGTCGATGGTAATCATAAGATATAAAATGAACACTAGTAATGGGAAACAACCCTAGACACTAGCTTGTTGTGGATCTCAGGTACCTCATATCATGGTGAATGTAACTATAAAATTATCTGTTCTTGTTCACATGAGCCACTAGTAGGGATCATACCCATAACCTAGTAGTCCACCAATAAAAACGTCATCAAATTTTAGTTATTTATGTCATTGTAAAACATCCTATGTGAAACAGGGGCCAAACCCCATGGGATCACAAGCATGCTAGTACACATCAACCCACCAAGATTACAGATTTTTCCACCTTGTGCACAAACAAGTTTCACAAGACATTAAATACAATTTTCACATGGGAATATCACATCTAAGGCACACACACCAAAAATCCCAGACACATGTCACATTATCCCCTTTTGAATTTAAATTAATTTAAGAAACCATACTCACACCAAAACAGCCAATAACATGTTTCACCAATCATTCACAATTCAAAAAATACATTAAAATTTTTTACAAAACCATTACAAGAATGAACACATCACATAAAATCCCTTTATCATTAAAATATAACATATCCAAATTACACTCCTACTAAAATAGTTCGTAAACATAGTATCACCTCTTATATAAATTAATAAACCATTTAAAAATTTCACATAACAATTCCAAGAAGTGTAACCATGTTTATGACATAAAATAAATCTTCAACACACTCTTTAAATAAAAAAAGCATAAAAATATTACAACAAACTAGAATTCAAATTCATAACATCATTTAATAAAACTATTCTATGAATCATAAAATTTCCCCAATGTATAAAACCTAGAATACACACAGAAAATATTCATTTTTTCAAAAAAGAAATCTAAATAAAACCAAACTAATTAAAAAATCCTACCAAATATAATTTCTGCACCAACAAATAAGGAAGAGAATAATTATAAAAATATAAATTAAGAAAAACTAACTCATCCAATAATTCTTACACATATAATCACTTTCCATTTGTACCAAAAACTCCAAACCATTATATGCAACTTCAATCACACCACCACCACACCACAAGGAATTGAAATAAATCCCTAATCTACAATACATACCCAAAATGACAATAAATTAAAACCCTAGATATGAACCCCAGCTTCTAGACATTTTATTTCCTCATGAAAAGTGATCATAACCCTATGAAAATGCGAGGAACATGAGAGGAAACCCACAATATTCCGATGTATGGAATAAAACGCCACAAATACACCAGTAGAAGAATTTATAAATAGATGAAAATAAAAATGAGGTTTCAGTAAGGATAATGAGTTCATGTAGAAGAAGGAAGTGGGGACAAAGTTTAAAATGAAGTAGTAATGAGAGAAACAATTTACCACTTCAAATATGGACAATTTGATAAATCATGAGATGTCATACCCAAACCTATGATAGAAATAAGCTATAGAGATGGAGACACGAATATGGGGCATGACTAGGACTATTGGCCTCAAGTGGGAGGTGTAATCATTAAAAAATAGTAAAAATGAATAATAAATTATATAAACAAATTTTTTAAAACCAGGAAATAGGCTTATGGGTTGTCCTAATTTATTAAATAAAAACACAAATCCACCATGATTATGGATTCCATGTGGGCCCAAATTGAAATACTGGTGTTAATAGGTTAGGTTAGGCTATGTTGGATGTAAAATGTGTGCAAAATGTTTAAAACTGAATGAGTTGTGAAAAAATGGGTCTTTAAATCATTAAATGGTCTAACGGTTTGGCCCAAATCCTAAAAACTCACAATTTCCTCAGAAAATGTAAGGGAAACCACAACATCAATGAATGAATTGAAAATAAATGAAAAATACCTTTTAAATAAATAATTGATTTGAATTATCACACACAATAAAACATTTGGAACTCGGAATGCCACATCAAGCCCAAAAGCAGAAAACCAGTCAAAATAAAAAGGCCAAAATGGACTCCTTTGTCATGTATGCCCGCCCCCAATAGGCCAAAACACATTAAATTGATCAGTCATGGAAGGAATATTATCACTAACTGAAACATAAACCACTTACTGAAATGAACACGCATATTAATACTACATCCAAAAAAAATAGCTCAAACACTATCCTACGAAAACTCACGAAACATACCTAGAATGAACAACAAAAATTGACGAGGTCACTGTTATCATGCCTCAATAAAATTATTTGGTGCAATCCAATCCCAACTTTTAGTCAAAGAGGAATTTGGAGGTCAAATATCTACAAACAAGATTACCTATTTTCAGACCAAAATATTGGGACAAAACCCAGTTATTTTTACAGGTAGACACAAACAAAAACCCCACCAAAAGAGGCAACTCAGTTTTTCCAAAGAAAGAATTGAGACACTAATAGGGGGAAGCCCGAATAGTCTCTAAGGAATAAGGATTATAATTTCATTAGATTTTTACAAAATAACATACATGAGAAACATAGTGGGTTCCTCCACTATAATAACCAACCATCTTAATCAAAAAGCTTGAGTTGACACAAAAAGTCAAAAAAAATTAAGTAGTTGGAATGACTGCATGGTTAGCCTGCACAATTTGGGAATCTATTGGATAAACATGCAGAGTATTCTGTCCAAAGGTGAAAATAATCATGGTTACATGGGCCTAGATAAATTTCCATGGGTTGAACATGTAGTAACTACTCTCTCTTATCACATTGTTCCAAAGGATTGTGCATGGTTACTACAAATTGTGTAAAAAATGTGCACTACCATCTTCGTAGACCAATTTTCATACATTTCTCTAAAAACTCATAGGAAACCAAATGTGGAAAAAATTGAAAATCGGAAATAAAGTTGGAATCAAAATCCCCCACCTTTTTCACCAAATGAGAACAACTGAAGAATGATTTCAATACAAATGATTAAACTATTTCAATCATTCATACTGTGGATGGGAAATATATCCACAATTTTTAACAACCCTAGTATTTCACTATCTACACCCAAGCATTACTCTAGGACCGATGGATGGATCACATATGATGAATGCATATTTAGCACTATAGTAAAGCCTAGGGGAACCACTTAATATAACATATTCTTTTGATTCGAAAACAACTACCTTATAATCCCAGATTGGTTCAACGAGACATGACACACTCCAATATCACATTACCAAAACCTGATTTTGTTTTCCAAAATAAGGGATTAGAAGATGTACACACATCACCTCATATTTTATTGCATGAAAAATGTAAATAGAAATGGAAATATGCAATCATCTTACTCTAAACAGATAATTTCAATATTTTTTGAAGGGATCGATAGTTCCAACAAAATAGAGACTATAAAAAGATTTAACAACCTTAAATTTTATAGGAAAACGATTACATGACATCGCAAGGTGTCACTGAACATGACCCTTACGACTGATAGAATCAATATAAGGGTAGGGTCCTTATGATGAGCCCCAAAAATCCCATGATTTATGTAACGACCCAAAATTTTGAATAAATCTTGTTTACTAATTTCATGTGTTATTTTATTTTATTTTTATACTCAACAAAAATGTTTTATTTGATAAACATGATTATAATTAAAATGAGATCAGTGGGTTTTGACTATTACATAACCATCGGTCAATATGACCGCTGTGAACAAAATGTTTTGATTATTGTCTCTAAATATAAGTAATCTTGGTTAATTATTATAGAAAGAAGATTCGATGGCCTCACCTAGTAGTCTTGGACCGATCGAAGCCCATCTAACAGAGCTTGGGAAGGAGGTAGCACCATTGGGCTTTGCTCTGGATCAAATCCAAGCCGAACTTCATCATGTGAAGCTGGAACGGAATCGCCTTCGTGAGAAGTTCAAACTGATAGAAATTACTACTCGGGCAATGTTGACTGAGACACCCCAAGCTTATATCACCCTAGCACACCTTACTCTTAGGTCCTATGCTGGTATTATAAGGGGCTATGTAACGAGACCGTAACTACCTTGTGTAATCCTTGTTTTAAATAAAAATTGGGATTTCTTCTTATGATGAAGTTTATGAATTTTGAAATGACCGGATAAATATAGTATGCATATTTTTGATGAATTTTAGAAAAAGGATATTTTAAAAATGTTTATGTAAACCATAAATAATTAAAAATGTGTAATGATTTTCAAAAAATGGTCTTCTGCAATTATGTTCAGTACTAAATTTAGAGTCTAATAAGATCAAATTGATTTTCGATGAATAGTAAATTATGAATAGTGATTTTATGATTAGGATTAATAATGTGTCCAAATGGATTAGTAATCTCACTTAAAGAAAGTATTAAAATAAGCTAGGCACTTTGATTATGTAATGTGATTCAATAAAATGGTTAAATAACGGTTTCATAAATTATTATTCAAGTATTAGTTTTTTCGGATGAATAGTGTTTTTTAATTAAAAATTTAATTAAAAATAATTAGAAAATTATTTTTATAAAAATGACTTTATTTTTGAACTCAGAGCATCGATATTATGTTATGGTAATTTTTGGGGATATTTCTGAAAAAAATGAATTTTCGGTGAATAGTGTATATATTTAAAAATAAAAATAAAAATATTTAGAAAATTATTTTTATAAAATGGAGTTCATTTTTGAAATCGGAGCATTGATATTTAGTTATGGTGAAAGTTTGGGATTTTTCTGAGAAAGATGAATTTTTCAGTGAATAGTAAAAATGCAGTTTTAGGGTTTCGGTATGTTTAATGACATCATAATTGTGTCATGATGATGTCATGAGATCTTTTAAGGTTTGGCCGGCCAAGGGTGATGAATTATTGTTTTGGGGGGCCCATGTGGCCTAACTCCATGATAAATGCCAAGGGAGAGCACATGGGTTTGAGAAAAGCACATGTGAGGTGTCCCTTGGCCATTAATGCCTTGTCCCCTCACTTTCCCTATAAATACCAAGCTCTCCTCTCATCCATTCGACTCCCCACTCATTCCCAACGAATTTCTGGTCTCATTACCTCCCAAGGAGTCCTCCCAAGGTTCCCCCAAGCCCTCAAGGTCCCAACCTTTGAGGTTTAAGAGTTACATTTTAAGGTAAGGGATCCGACCTCTCTCTTTATTTTCAAGTAATCTCTTTTATGTCTTTTCTTTTATACTCCATGTTCTTATGTTGGAGAATGTTCTTTTATATTCAACCTACTGCCTATTTCATGTTCATATGATGAGATACCCCCCCCTTTCTCTCATCAATTCGTTTTAAGAATGTTTTAAGTGGCGCCGTTAGGCTGCCGAATTTTTAAGTGGTTCTTCACCCTTCTCGTTTTGAAGTTCTACTTCCATGTCAATTATTTCAAGTTCCTTTTTGTTATATTGGGGTATGATCTCTATATATATCATACTGTACTCTTATGTTCATATGATGAGAGACCCCATTTTATCTCTTCAATTCAGTATTTTGATGTTTTAAGTGGCGCCGTTAGGCTGCCGAATTTTAAGTGGTTCTTCACCTTTCTCGTTTTGAAGTTCTACTTTCATGTCAATTATTTCAAGTTCCTTTTTGTTATATTGGGGTATGATCTCTATATATATCATACTGGAATCTTATGTTCATATGATGAGAGACCCCATTTGATCTCTTCAATTCAGTATTTTGATGTTTTAAGTGGCGCCGTTAGGCTGCCGAATTTTAAGTGGTTCTTCACCCTTCTCGTTTTGAAGTTCTACTTTCATGTCAATTATTTCAAGTTCCTTTTTGTTATATTGGGGTATGATCTCTATATATATCATACTGGACTCTTATGTTCATATGATGAGAGACCCCATTTGATCTCTTCAATTCAGTATTTTGATGTTTTAAGTGGCGCCGTTAGGCTGTCGAATTTTAAGTGGTTCTTCACCCTTCTCGTTTTGAAGTTCTACTTTCATGTCAATTATTTCAAGTTCCTTTTTGTTATATTGGGGTATGATCTCTATATATATCATACTGTACTCTTATGTTCATATAATGAGAGACCCCATTTGATCTCTTCAATTCAGTATTTTGATGTTTTAAGTGGCGCCGTTAGGCTGCCGAATTTTTAAGTGGTTCTTCACCCTTCTCGTTTTGAAGTTATACTTTCATGTCAATTATTTCAAGTTCCTTTTTGTTATGTTGGGGAATTATCTCTATATCTATCATACTGAACTCTTATTCTCACATGATGAGAGATCCTATTTGATCTTTTCAAATCATTTTTGTTGATGTTTAAGTAATGCTGTTAGGCTGCCGAACTTTCATAAGAGAAATCTAATTTTTTTTTCCTTCCATGTTTTTCATTTCAAATGGTATGTCCTTGAAATTTTATTACCATGATCATGTATCATTCTTATTCTGTCCATGTACTATTTTATGGGTCATTTATGAATGTTTGACCAATTTTACCTCTCTTTTAATGTCTTCTAAAACCTCGGAACATTGCCGTTATGCTGCAGAATTTCTGTCTCAAAATGTCTATCTATTTTTCTAAAGTCCTTTTATTTTATTAAGTGAATACTCAAAGCTCTTTATTCTAAAGGGGTATTCACATATATACCAAAATGTTCTATTTTAAATTTTGGGATTTACATACATGAGACCCACCTTCCTTTTCTGTGGGTTTTAAAGTGACGTAAAGATCATGTCTTTAAAGCAGTTTTTAAAAAGTTATGATTATGAAATGAAACCCATTTATTTTATGCTATGTGGGTTATTTATGAAATGTTTGATGATGATATATGTGGCTTACATGATAATAAAGGCAAATTTAACGGTGCACCCTGATAGCGCTCCAATGCATTGGGTAATGATGTAACCACTAGAGATTACAATTTTCACGATACCTTGGTGAATAACCTTGGTAATTTTCAAATGACACCTTGGGGATGGACCTTGGTGATATGTTCATGATTGTCTATGTTAAATGATGTAGCCACATCTTCAAGTTATGAAAATGTTATTTTTATTATGATATGCCACATGATTTTTTTTATCATGCCTTAAAGTTCTTGTTCATGACATAGTTGATGTATCTCAAGTTCACATGTTAAATGTTTCCCTTGTTTCCCTTACTGGGCCTTCTGCTCACCCTTTCTTTTGATGTATGATCCCAGGTTATGTGATGCTGTAATGAACCTAGGATGAACATGAGGAGAAGCCTTTCAAGTCTTTTAGAAGAATGTTTTATGTTTTCATGTTTTAAGTTCCTGGTTTCCAAGACACTAAACCTTAAAGATCCTAAGTTTTGTATAATGTAATGAATGTTTATGTGTTAAAAAGGCGGGATGCTATAGTTGGTATCAAAGGATGGTTTAGTTATTTGTGGAAATTAGGATATGAAAACTCTAGGAAGAACCCTATAGAAAAGTTTAATATAGGAAATCTTCCTGGTATTTTGGTGAGTATTGAGTAAGGGGTTGCCAAGCAAATACATCCCTGTCTGGATACGAGCAGGTAGAGGTGGCTCTGGCACAGATGTACATAGGGGTAAAACCCGAAAACACCGCTTTGAGCTAGATTCGAACGGGAACTGGTACACGACAACGGGCCTTGCTGCACTCTTGGTTATGACACTCCCGGGGGATATGCTTTGGTAAATTCATAAGCTTGGTATGAACCATTGTTAAAGGAACAAAGATAAAATAAAATAAAGGTTCACATAAGAATATATGATCATTCATAACCTAGATGGGAACCTAGGAGATCACAAGTTAGGGTATACCTTTCATATACAAGTTATCCTTATATGCTTTTAGTTCCTTTTCATGATTATTAGCTAAGTACTTAAGCCCCTAATTATAGTTTCTTTTCATAGTTAATGGCGGGAAATAGAAGAACATGTCTCAACAACCAATGTGATAGGAAGTGCTACTATTGCCGTATTAAGATGACAGAGATGATTAGGGGATTAAAATATGATTTTTATTTTGGATGACGTTCACTATTTTGGGGACCCTATATGATCGAGGTAAATAGATTACAACGGTATTTTCATTGAGGAGTAAGGTTGACTTATATTTTGAAGAGTCGATGAATTTAAGGTGGACTTATAGTAATTTAGGTTACTTACGGGAATGATTAACCTATCTTGGGTAAAATATGTTTAGGTTAGCTACTTTTGTTATAAGATGTTAGGAGTGGTTGATGATGTTTGGAGATGAACAATGATGTTTATTTTGGAAGACTATGTTATCAAATCTTTCTTGTATTGGGGTTTCAATCTTAGTTTGGTTTATTTTGAGGAATCTTAAGGACCATTATTTACGGAATGGACTATGATGAACTTTGGGTAGTACCATGGAATTTGATGATTTAAAAGTAGTTTCCATTCCTATGAGATTCTTTCTTTTTGAAGAGTTGTTTTACCTTAACCTTTCTGTTTTTGGGATAATGTTTAAAGATAGAAGAAATAGATAGTTAATCTTTTGTAGATTATGTGATTCTATAGAAGATGATTCTTGTGCTTTTATGAGACCAAGTGTTTTTGAATTCTCATCATTTGGAGAAAAGATTAGTGTTGGTAGGGACTTGTTAAAGGATGAAACTCTACTTGAAGGTAGGTATATTTTCTTATGTTTTTGTTCTATGTAGTAAATTAAATCCTCAAAATTATGAAAAGAAACGTAAAACAAAAATGTTGTTGGTTTACGTTTCCTACTAGGTAATCAAAGACCGTTTACACACATCATAAGTTTGGGATTTTCTCATGGTTAACTTTCTCCTAATCATGTTCTCTATCACTCTCCCTCAGAACTTGACCCTTTGTTTTCTCCTCCATGTCCATGTTTTCCTACATGGAACCCTGGTGTGGGTTAACTCGGGTGACCTTTGTACTTCCCTTTCTTTATTTTAAAGTAATAGTTTTACTGACTCCTTTTCCGATGTGGGACTTTCAATGAAATTTCAAAACCCAAAATTTTTTAAAATTGCGAGGACGCAATTTCTTAAGGGGGGAAGATTGTAACGACCCAAAATTTTGAATAAATCTTGTTTACTAATTTCATGTGTTATTTTATTTTATTTTTATACTCAAAAAAATGTTTTATTTGATAAACATGATTATAATTAAAATGAGATCAGTGGGTTTTGACTATTACATAATCATCGGTCAATATGACCGCTGTGAACAAAATGTTTTGATTATTGTCTCTAAATATAAGTAATCTTGGTTAATTATTATAGAAAGAAGATTCGATGGCCTCACCTAGTAGTCTTGGACCGATCGAAGCCCATCTAACAGAGCTTGGGAAGGAGGTAGCACCATTGGGCTTTGCTCTGGATCAAATCCAAGCCGAACATTATCATGTGAAGCTGGAACGGAATCGCCTTCGTGAGAAGTTCAAACTGATAGAAATTACTACTCGGGCAATGTTGACTGAGCCTCCCCAAGCTTCTATCACCCTAGCACACCTTACTCTTAGGTCATATGCTGGTATTATAAGGGGCTATGTAACGAGACCGTAACTACCTTGTGTAATCCTTGTTTTAAATAAAAATTGGGATTTCTTCTTATGATGAAGTTTATGAATTTTGAAATGATCGGATAAATATAGTATGCATATTTTTGATGAATTTTAGAAAAAGGATATTTTAAAAATGTTTATGTAAACCCTAAATAATTAAAAATGTGTAATGATTTTCAAAAAATAGTCTTCTGCAATTTTGTTCAGTACTAAATTTAGAGTCTAATAAGATCAAATTGATTGTTGATGAATAGTAAATTATGAATAGTGATTTTATGATTAGGATTAATAATGTGTCCAAATGGATTAGTAATCTCACTTAAAGAAAGTATTAAAATAAGCTAGGCACTTTGATTAAGTAATGTGATTCAATAAAATGGTTAAATAACGGTTTCATAAATTATTATACAAGTATTAGTTTTTTCCGATGAATAGTATTTTTTAATTAAAAATTTAATTAAAAATAATTAGAAAATTATTTTTATAAAAATGACTTTATTTTTGAACTCAGAGCATCGATATTATGTTATGGTAATTTTTGGGGATTTTTCTGAAAAAAATGAATTTTCGGTGAATAGTGTATATATTTAAAAATAAAATTAAAAATATTTAGAAAATTATTTTTATAAAATGGAGTTCATTTTTGAAATCGGAGCATTGATATTTAGTTAAGGTGAATGTTTGGGATTTTTTTGAGAAAGATGAATTTTTCAGTGAATAGTAAAAATGCAGTTTTAGGGTTTCGGTATGTTTAATGACATCATAATTGTGTCATGATGATGTCATGAGATCTATTAAGGTTTGGACGGCCAAGGGTGATGAATTATTGTTTTGGGGGGCCCATGTGGCCTAACTCCATGATAAATGCCAAGGGAGAGCACATGGGTTTGAGAAAAGCACATGTGAGGTGTCCCTTGGCCATTA
Source organism: Viscum album (assembly GCA_963277665.1). NCBI lineage: Eukaryota > Viridiplantae > Streptophyta > Magnoliopsida > Santalales > Viscaceae > Viscum > Viscum album. The sequence goes on from OY728141.1 coordinate 1,256,581,059, forward strand.
ATGCCTTGTCCCCTCACTTTCCCTATAAATACCAAGCTCTACTCTCATCCATTCGACTCCCCACTCATTCCCAACGAATTTATGGTCTCATTACCTCCCAAGGAGTCCTCCCAAGGTTCCCCCAATCCCTCAAGGTCCCAACCTTTGAGGTTTAAGAGTTACATTTTAAGGTAAGGGATCCGACCTCTCTCTTTCTTTTCAAGTAATCTCTTTTATGTCTTTTCTTTTATACTCCATGTTCTTATGTTGGAGAATGTTCTTTTATATTCATCCTACTGCCTATTTCATGTTCATATGATGAGAGACCCCCCCCCCTTTCTCTCATCAATTCGTTTTAAGAATGTTTTAAGTGGCGTCGTTAGGCTGCCGAATTTTTAAGTGGTTCTTCACCCTTCTCGTTTTGAAGTTCTACTTCCATGTCAATTATTTCAAGTTCCTTTTTGTTATATTGGGGTATGATCTCTATATATATCATACTGTACTCTTATGTTCATATGATGAGAGACCCCATTTTATCTCTTCAATTCAGTATTTTGATGTTTTAAGTGGCGCCGTTAGGCTGCCGAATTTTAAGTGGTTCTTCACCCTTCTCGTTTTGAAGTTCTACTTTCATGTCAATTATTTCAAGTTCCTTTTTGTTATATTGGGGTATGATATCTATATATATCATACTGGACTCTTATGTTCATATGATGAGAGACCCCATTTGATCTATTCAATTCAGTATTTTGATGTTTTAAGTGGCGCCGTTAGGCTGCCGAATTTTAAGTGGTTCTTCACCCTTCTCGTTTTGAAGTTCTACTTTCATGTCAATTATTTCAAGTTCCTTTTTGTTATATTGGGGTATGATCTCTATATATATCATACTGGACTCTTATGTTCATATGATGAGAGACCCCATTTGATCTCTTCAATTCAGTATTTTGATGTTTTAAGTGGCGCCGTTAGGCTGCCGAATTTTAAGTGGTTCTTCACCCTTCTCGTTTTGAAGTTCTACTTTCATGTCAATTATTTCAAGTTCCTTTTTGTTATATTGGGGTATGATCTCTATATATATCATACTGGACTCTTATGTTCATATGATGAGAGACCCCATTTGATCTCTTCAATTCAGTATTTTGATGTTTTAAGTGGCGCCGTTAGGCTGCCGAATTTTTAAGTGGTTCTTCACCCTTCTCGTTTTGAAGTTCTACTTTCATGTCAATTCTTTCAAGTTCCTTTTTGTTATGTTGGGGAATTATCTCTATATCTATCATACTGAAATCTTATTCTCACATGATGAGAGATCCTATTTGATCTTTTCAAATCATTTTTGTTGATGTTTAAGTAACGCCGTTAGGCTGCCGAACTTTCATAAGAGAAATCTAATTTTTTTCTTCCTTCCATGTTTTTCATTTCAAATGGTATGTCCTTGAAATTTTATTACAATGATCATGTATCCTTCTTATTCTGTCCATGTACTATTTTATGGGTCATTTATGAATGTTTGACCCATTTTACCTCTCTTTTAATGTCTTCTAAAACCTCGGAACATTGCCATTATGCTGCAGAATTTCTGTCTCAAAATGTCTATCTATTTTTCTAAAGTCCTTTTATTTTATTAAGTGAATACTCAAAGCTCTTTATTCTAAAGGGGTATTCACATATATACCAAAATGTTCTATTTTAAATTCTGGGATTTACATACATGAGACCCACCTTCCTTTTCTGTGTGTTTTAAAGTGACGTAAAGATCATGTCTTTAAAGCAGTTTTTAAAAAGTTATGATTATGAAATGAAACCCATTTATTTTATGCTATGTGGGTTATTTATGAAATGTTTGATGATGATATATGTGGCTTACATGATAATAAAGGAAAATTTAAGGGTGCGCCCTGATAGCGCTCCAATGCATTGGGTAATGATGTAACCACTAGAGATTACAATTTTCACGATACCTTGGTGAATAACCTTGGTAATTTTCAAATGACACCTTGGGGATGGACCTTGGTGATATGTTCACGATTGTCTATGTTAAATGATGTAGCCACATCTTCAAGTTATGAAAATGTTATTTTTATTATGATATGCCACACGATTTTTTTTTATCATGCCTTAAAGTTCTTGTTCATGACATAGTTGATGTATCTCAAGTTCACATGTTAAATGTTTCCCTTGTTTCCCTTACTGGGCCTTCTGCTCACCCTTTCTTTTGATGTATGATCCCAGGTTATGTGATGCTGTAATGAACCTAGGATGAACATGAGGAGAAGCCTTTCAAGTCTTTTAGAAGAATGTTTTATGTTTTCATGTTTTAAGTTCCTGGTTTCCAAGACACTAAAACTTAAAGATCCTCAGTTTTGTATAATGTAATGAAAGTTTATGTGATAAAAAGGCGGGATGCTATAATTTATTTAAATGTACATATCATCCTCTCTTTCCCAAAATCCCGACACTGGTGGTTTAACATGAACCCTCATTTCAATGAGACTGATGAAAGACCCAGAGGCCCTCTTAGAAAACATTTTACCCTAACATCCCCAAAATACTCCCACCTTTGGCGACTCATGTTACATAAGGAACAACTATATCTTTTATCCTTAAATGACCACTATCTTTCTACAAAGGGATCCAAATAACCATGAACGAATATGGTGTGGACTCAACTTCCAAAGAACATGAAAAAGACTATTTGCATCAATCAATAAAAGTAATTTCCAATAGAGAAGCAATTTGGTCTACACTTTTTTCATGCATTAAATCATTATGGGTTAGTACCAAACCCTAAAAGGGAACCGAAGGACCCATCCAAGCTGGTGCATTGGTCAAAAATCTATCATTAGTTATAACATAATTTAAGAGGGGAGACAGAACAAGGGCCACCTAAACATTTCTCATAAGAGACCACTAACCAAACCTTCATCCCAAAATAGTGACCAAACACAAACCCATAACATTATTCAAACATGAGGGGTTCTTAACCCCAAAAAATACCACATCAAAAACATTACCAAAAACACATAAGAAAAATCACCCAAACCATTCATCAAGATATCATGTTTTCCTTTTATAAAAGTCAAATAATAGAAAATAAATGGGTCAGTGGTTTGCGTACCCATCAATGATATCTTATGGTCCTCACAAATGCATGTATTTGTGCCCCATAGAGAACCCTCCTCAGATACATACTGAAACTCATCCATTCATGCAATTAACCATCCACCATCCTTTATTAACACATACATCTTTTATCACAAGGAAATATCAAATATTGAAAAAAAAATCATTCCACTTGTAAAAAACACAACATTCTACAGAAAATTCCCTTCTTCTTAAAACTATTAACCTCATAATGAAACGTAAATTTCATATTACAAAACAATTCATAAATCCAAAATCATATAAAAAACTCACATTAAGGGAATATATTAATTTAATAACATTTCATCATGTTTCAAAACACTCATGTTTTTGTGGAAAAAACACCATTTCATCAACACCCATCCCATTAAAACCCCTTATCTTTTTATTTAAACAATATTACAATGATTCATAAATCTTTCAAAATTATTAATTGTTTCCAAATAAAAACGTATCTTTAAAACACACACATAAACCTAAAAAACACTACATTTATCATAAAACACTTGTCAATAATTAAAAAAGTCATCTTGGATTAGATTTTCAAAACCCTCTCTACATAATTCATACATTTAAAACTAGTGTAATCAAATGATTTACAATTTCAAAATAGATTTGAAAATTCATTTTAACCATTATAAAAATCACTCCATCTTTCCTTTAGTGAAAAATAATTTCATAAATGTTCAGATTTCAAATATCATGTCTTATTTATAATTTTAAATCCATGCTTCCAATATTCTGAAACCAAAGGACAGAGGGAAATGTGAGAGGAAACTAGTTTTTGTGGGTGACTTGCACATATGGTTGCTGGCCATGTGCCAATAAAATCTCCCTCAGTGATAGTGTTCTAGGAAAATATCCCTAGATCCACATGTCATGACATGCCATGTGAGCTCACTAAGACCATTGACCTAACTCTCTTTTCATTTCCCCAATAATTGATGACCCATGAAAACAAAAGGACTAAGATAAAATATGAATTCCTCTGGTGACATGAATATCATCATGAGGTGTGCAACCCAGAAAACCTACACATAATGAGAATTTCAATTCTCCATAACCCTAGCTTCATACCATCCTTACAATTCCACAAATAATATGACCTAGTAAAGTGAACATGTCCCTCTAAAACCATTTTTTCCCGAACCAGATCAGGTCACCATCAATAAATACATCAATACTAGCCCTTGGCATGACTCAGAGGGCATTCTTGATCCCTATGGGCTGGTATAAATTCCCATGTACATTAAATAGAAATTTGGTAACGATTTAGAAAAATTGATAAACATAAATCAACAAGTGAATCCCATAATGAAAATCTATATTTCTCTTACGAAAACATTCTTTACTAAATTTCATAATTTATTCAAAAAATTTAAAACACTGTTATAAAAAAATTACAAAGGAAAAAACCAAAAAGGTAATCTTGAATACCTCTTCATGGAAAAAGGAACCACCATCAATCCATCTCCATGACACTACACCAAAAAGGACTAACTGAAACCCGAACCATTGGCACTAAAATCATTACCCTATCTTGTGACAAAATAAGCAAGTCTACATACACCTAAAGGTGTAAATTGGGTGTGGTCCAAATCCAAATATTATGCCACCACTACATGATTACATGTGATAATCACTGTATGAAAAATATCTTGCATGTTTTGTAAACAGTAATTACTAGTAACAATTTCAAAAAGATGCAACATTAAATAATAACAGCTTTTAATTGGGCTACATTAAATGAAATCAAAACATTTAAAAAAAATAAAGAAGCCACTAAATTTTTCTATCCAAAAATATCAAATGAATATGGAATGAATATGATATCCAATTATCATTTGCAATGGAAAAAACCCTTTGCACTCGCTCGTTGGGGGTCCTAAGTACCTCGTATCTCAGTGAACGTAAGCCTAAAAATATCCTTTCTTGTGCATAGAATCCACAAGTAGGGATCACACCCATAACATAGTGGTCTCACAATATCATCTCCAACATAAATGTTTAGTTACAATTGTAATTTTCATACATGATATGTTAAACTTGGGAAAACCCCATGGGATCACTAGAATTCTAGTACATGTCCACCAACCTACATACCTGGGTTTTCCCTCTGGTGGTCAAACAATTTCCACAAACAATGAAATATAATTTTCCTATTAAAAAACAATTTCCAATTCTCACACATTACAAACAGCCTTCTCCCATGTCACATGATCATCATTTTCATTCAAATATTTTTTGCAAACCATACTCACAACAAAATATCCCACAACATGTTTCACCTCTCTTTCACACTTCTTCAAATCCTTTAAAAATTTACCAAACCATTCCAAAATAGTATATATCTCATAAAATCCCTATAAAATTAAAATTGACCATTTCAAAAGTACACTCCTACCAAAAATGTTTGGAAACATAGTTACACCTCTATCATAAATCAAGAAACCATTTAAAAACATCACATAAATTCTAGGGTGTGTAACCATGTTTTTCAAATAAAATCTATTAAAAACCCTATTTAAATATCAAAATCATACCAATATCACATTTAAAGGCAATTAGGATCCATAAGATCATTTAATAAAAAATTTCCATGAATCATTAAACAACCCCAATGAAGGAAAAATGAAATACAGACAAAAAAATATTCATTTTTGCATAAAAATTCCACTTAAAAACCAACCGCTTGACAAATTAATACAAATATAATTTGTACAAAAAACAAAATGGAATAGAATCATGCTAAGAATATAAATCATGGAAAACTAAATCATCTAATATTTATTAAACATTGAATCACCTTCCATTTGTGACAAAAACTCCAAACCATTGTGTGAAACATCAATCACACCACCACTACACCACGAGGAAGTGATATCAAATCCCAATTTTCTATATTTAAAGAAAAGGTCGTTAAATAAAAGCCTAGGTATAATCCCCAGCTTCTAGACATTTAGAAACCTCATGTAAAGTTAAAGAAACCATAATAAAATGGGAGGAACATGATAGTAAACCCATTTATTTGATATCTATTGAATAAAATGCTCCAAATACATTAGTACATGTATTTTAAACATCCAAAAATGAATACTAGATTCTAATAAGGCTGAGGAGGTCATGTAGAAGATATAATGGGGGAAAATTTTGCAAAATAATGGATTAATGAAGGAAACAAATCACCTCTTTATATTTGAACGATTTGAGAAAGAATTGGATGTTTCGCCATAATCCACTATGTAAATGAGAACCAATGACAGAAACATGAATATGGTGGCACAAATAGTGATTTGGGATTCAATTTTGTGGATAAGAAATGTAAAATAGAAAAAAAATATGATATTAAATAATTTTTTTTATATAACTTACTTCAAATTGCCTTATGGGATGGCCAAATTCCATAAATAAAAACCCAAACCCCCCATGATTATGGATTCATAGAGGTTAAAAATTTATATTGTAGTGTTAATAGGTTAAAGATTACCATTTTGGAAGTGAAATGTGTAAAAAATGTTGAATAATTAATCAGTTATAAAAGAATGAAAAATGGGTTTTAAATCTAGATATGGTTTAACGGTTTTTCCCAAATCAAGAAAACTCACCCAATCCTCTAAAAAATGCATGGGAAAACCCCACAAAAAAATCAGTGATGGAAATTAAATTAAAAATGCTTTTAATTTAATTTACATATGTAATAATATGCTTGAATAAAGATCATTAGTTTTTTGTATAATCTTTCAATGAAAACAGGAAGAGGACTCCCAGCTAGAAGAAGAAGTTGATTCATTGGAAAAGGGCTTGCAAGAAAAAAGTATTGATTGTTTAACACTATCCAAAAAGGTAGGATGTATTGAAGAGTAAAATAAGGAACATGAAATATGTTGCACAAAATACGTCATTGTCATTTTATAGAAAGAGGCACTCAATAAGACTGTTGATGAAAATATCAATGTGATTAATAAAAAATCGAGAAAAAGAAATAATGTGAGGTGCATAAATTTGATGGAATATCCATCAATTTCAAGGAACATGACTCAATGAATTAGAATAAGGATGTGATGTATATAGATCAAATTTCCAGAAATAAGAATTCTTATGAAGAATATATTACTCTGATTCATGATTATAAAAACTCCCCCATTATGAAATATATTGAAATGGAATCACAGTTTTCCAATATTGAAAAGAAATATATTTATACTTAAAAAAATATGGAAAACTTTTTTGCTTCTACACAATATTCACTAATGTATTGTAATGGTAAAATACCTCCAAAATCATATAAGAAGATAATGACATCTTTTGATGACATGTCTCAAGAATTCATGAAGAAACAAGTACCATCAAAAACAACTTTTGTTAATGCCTCTAAACATATATTCATGATGTGTGTAGATTTCAAGAAAAATACCTGAAAATTATGGAATAATAAAGGATATAAAAACTACCACAATGACTAGGATGGATAAGAAAAATATTCTTGAAGCTAGTTTCCCACAGAGATCTCATCCAGTCAATAATGAAAGATAAAAACATTATACAAGAGATACAATTAAATTTGGATTAGTGGGTTATTGTTGGTGATGAAATATATTGGGTTATTGTGCACTAAATTTTTTAAATAATGCACAAAATTTAAATATACAAAAGAAAACGATCTCATGGGGGAGGAATCCAGAGATGAAAAAGAAATATCGACATATCTATAAGAATTTATTTACAACTAAATGATTTGTAATATTTGATAACAAATGTGATGTTTGAAATTGTAGGGTCCCATGTTTGATACTTATTCAAATCAAAATGTCTCTGTAGATTCTATGAAAATAAAATTACAAATTCTACATTAAAATTAACAAAGGTCCTTGGGAACAAATCATAATAATCATATGAAAAAAATCCTCCAAAAAGGTATTAAAGAATAATAGTGACAAGAAATTGATATTTAAGTCCATGAAGATGGAGGGTATTGAATTCTAAAGAACTAATAATATATAAAATACTAATAATATTCCACTTAGATGATGCAAACATGATGCTATAGTTACTAATTATATGTTAGTTATCTGTCTAGATGATTTCGTATGAATAAGGATCATTCAAGATACACTGGATAAGTTTAGGGAAAATGGAAGAGAAATGACTCAAGATTATTAAGTTAAAAAGAGTGGTAATTTTAATAAAAAAACTCAAGTGTTAAAGTAGTCCAGAGTTATAAAATAATGAAATTAGATCAAATTGAAAATGGTTGTTTAACCCCAATAAATGAGAAATAACCATTCCTTATGGGGTGTAAGAATTTTTCATCCATAAAATCCATCTACAAGAAAAATTATTTACACAATGAAAAAAATTATGTGACGATATCCATGCTTTATAAACATAAATCATAAAATATGTTGACTTGTGCAAGTAGGAATACTAGAGTAAACAATGATACTTATTTGAGGAAAAAACTCTACCTTTTTGTTCATATTGATGAACCAAGGATGACCCTACTTATTCTCCTAATATATTGTTATTATATTTGTTATTGTAATGTATAGAAATGAAACGTGAAGCATGTTCTCAAGGGATAACATGATAAGTGTTGAATTTTATGACTCCTAATTTTATAGTTGAGCTAGAGATAACCCAAATGTGGAATGATTCCTTAATTATGTCGTTAAATAGAAACATTTTTTAGTGTAATTTTCTGGGAAGATAAAGGTGTTATATTTTTGACAACCTGGATAAATAAAGTTCCCTCACAGCTAAATCATATATCAGGAATCCTGAATGACATGTTTTCAATAATATTATGCATGGTGATGTTTCCAATGTTATACAATATGGATTGTCCAATGATGAATTATCATTCTTGTGTTTTCTCCACACTGAAATTTCATGAAATCAATTCCTTATGAGATTCACCATTGTGATGATTCTGATAATTATTTCACTTGATGATGTGACAAATGATTAATGAATAAAATTCTACCAGAATCATTATTTCCATTATTATCTATCCCAATTATTTTTGAAATTTATTTTTGATCATGTCATTGAAAAGAAGTATCAAGTATCGTGATAAATAATGACAGGATATTCTTTGATTCTGAAATTGTTCAAGGATTTAAAAATATTCGGAGATCACACGAAGAATGTGATTTAGATGATGAATCAGAAGAAGAAATTATGGCTTCATAAAATTTATCTGAACTTCAAATTATAAACATAAGAGAAGAAATTCATTAAGACAATATAATTTTGGTATTGTACCCAACCAACACAAACATAGGAAAATTCAAATGTGATCAGAAACAAGGCACGTCTAGTGGGTATAGCCTGTGTATGATTGGAATGAATTGATGTGAAAAAAAAATTCTCTTATTACTGGAATGGAGTAACCCATAATATTTATTTATTTGGAAATTCAATGAAAATACGAAGTGTATCAAATGAATTCAAAAACAACTTTCATAAATGGGGTTCTGGAAAACATTGTCTATTTTGGAAAACAAGTGGTTTTTTTGGTAATGATGAAATTAAAGTATTAATATTAAATAAGGAACTATATTGTCTGAAATAGGAACCACATGCATGGTACTCTTGGATGGATTATTATCTAAAAAATATCTAATTTAAAAGAGGTGGTTTGGAAAACTATCTATATTTGTCTACTTCTCAATAATATTAGTCTTCGTAATGTTGTATGGAGGTAATATTATATTTTGTGGAAGAAGGATATGACAATTGGATGAAATATACATTCAATTGCAACTAAAATATGAAATATATATTAATTGATTACTCACATATTACTTTGGGATTAATGTGATTCAAAATAAAGGCCAAAATTTTATTTGACATTAAAATGGTGAAAGATAGTTTCTAATAAAAATCAATAGTTCTGACTCCAAAGAAATTTTGATTGTGATTGAAGTTGGGAAAAAACTAATAAATAATAAAGATGGTACATATATAGGTCCCACATTTTATTGTAGAATAATTTGGATTTTGTTATATCTAACAACAATTAAACTTGATATTTACATTTAAACATTTATAATATCCATCTTTCTAATCAATATAATTGATGAAAATGTGTCCTTAGTGAATAAAATTATGAGGTACATTCAAGGAAATGAAAATTATTCCGTAATATTGCACACAAGAAGAGAAAATGAATTATCATCATTTTATAAAACTAAATGGGATGAATATAGAGATAAAATAAATTCCATTGTTGGTGGGTCATTATATACTTGCATGAAAACTATGGGTTGGTTGATTAAGAAGCAGTAAATTACTTTTCTGAGTACTATTGAATATGATTATATCTCTCCTAAAAAGAAAATAAATCACCAATTGTAGATGGAGAAAAAAAGGGTGACACTAGGGATGAGGTGAAATAATCAATGGCTATTCATTTTGAGAACATGAGCATGATTTTTCGAACACAAATTCTTGATTATCACTCTGTTACAAAACTTATTTAAATAATATATAACTTCATCAATTAAAATTTTCAAAAAGGAAAGATTGAAATGGATCATGTTGGAACTGATTAACATGTGGATTCCCTTATAACACTTCCATTTATGGAATATGAGATTGATAAACATGGTTGAATATTATTGTTCTTCAACCTCCTAGTGCATGAAAATTTTAGGAGTGTTCCCCTCTCAACATTTTTTAAACTGCGTCAATAAATTAGTTGAAGGGAAGTTGGATTATTGGGAAGATAAAATCTAGAGGGAGAGTATATTGAGCTCTACAAGGTAATAATAAGAGTATTTCAGTCTATTTATAATTATAAAGAATAGGGAAATTTAATGGAATAATGGTGTCTGAGAATAAAAAATTTCTGTTTTTCTAGTTTCGGATGATAGATAACGTAGTTACAGTTTCTTCTAGAAATTTCCATAGGTTTTAGTGGACATCATTAAGGAGTCAAATGAATGAGAACCCAATTCATTATCCTCTTTCATTCTACACTAAGAATTTCTCACATAGACTTATTGTGTTGGGTGTTTCGTTTCTCATGAATTTTTTCTTCATTGTGGCAGGTGAATTATTGAATTTATCTACATATATCTAATAAAATAAAAGAGAATAATGTTGAAAGAAAAGTTGTTTTTTCAATAAATAGAGAATTGTTTTTTTGTTATCAATACTCATACGAAAGATCATGTGGTTTTTAAGTAATGTTATCTTATTGTTCAATCTGACAACGGTATTGATAGTATTATCATTTCCATGTGTTTGGAATGGTTTTGGGTCAAAAATTTGAATGATAAATTCAACGTGAAATGTGGATTTACATGAAGCCCTTATGTAAATATGGATAAGGAATGGGTTTCACAATGACGTTCTTAGTGGATTTTGTTTCTCAAAGGATCACAGATAGTTGTCGATGATCAATATGAAAGTCACAAGCATCATAGATGATGATGAATTGGAGCATCAAGAATGGTAAAAACTATCTTTGTGATAATGTGAATTGGAGCATCATGAGAGTGCATTGGTTTAGTGGAAATATTTGGGACAAAATAAAATAAAAATATAGTATCATGAATGGATAAGATACATAATGGTTCTATTTAAAGATATGAAAAACCTACTAGTTTGTTGTGGATCCCAAGTACTTCATATCATGGTGAATATAACTATACAAAAATCTGTTCTCGTGCACAGCAGCCACTAGTATAGATCATACCCATAACATAGTTGTCACCCAACCACATCATCGTCAAATATTAGTTATTTTTTTTCATTTTCAAGCGTGCTATGTGAAATCGGGGGCAAAACTCTTAGGATCACAAACATGCTAGTACACATCCTCCCGGATAGATTACCAATTTTTCAACCTTATGCTCAAAAAATTTACACAAGTAATGAAATACAATTTTCATGTGAAAATACCACTTCCGAGTCTCATACCCAATAAACATACCACACACATGCCACAAGATCCTCTTTTTCGTTAAAATTAATTTTGGAAATCCTACTCACACCAAAACAGCCAATAACATGTTTCACCTCTCTTTCACACTTCATAAAATCCATTAAACAATTTTACAAAACCATTATAAGAAAGTACACATCACATTACATCCCTTTCAGATTAAAATATATAAGGTTAAATGTATAGTCCTACCAAAATAGTTTGGAAACATTGTTTTACCTCTTACATAAATCATGTGACCATATAAAACATTTACAAAACAATTCCAAGAAGTGTTACCATGTTTTTTTGAATAAAATACTTCTAAAATCAATCTTTGAAGACAAAAATACTATCAATATTACATTAAACTAGAATTTACATCCATAACATCATTTAATAATACTATTCCACATATCATAAAACAACCCCAAAGAATACAACATGGAATACACACAAAAAATATTATTTTTTTCCAAAAAATTCCACTTAAAAACAAACTGATTAACAAATACTACCAAATATAATTTTGTCACTGAACACAATAGAAGATAATAATTCTATGAATATAAATAAGGAAAAAATAACTCATACAATAATGCTTACATATGGAATCACCTACCATTTTTTCTAGAAACTCGAAACTGTTGTGTGAAACTTCAATCACATAACCACTGCACCATAAGGTACTAAAATCAAGCCTAATCCACAATATTTCACTAAAATAAATAAAACATCAAGCCCTAGATATGTTACCTAGCTTCTAGACATTTTATATCCCCTTTAAAAGAGGACGAAACCCTAGGAAAATTGGAAGAACATGAGAGGAATCCCACTTACATGAGATGTCTGGAATAAAACGCCCCAAATACACCAGTTGCTAAATTTCCAAACATCCAAAAATACATTGGAGGTCTAAATAAGGATATGGATGTTCTGTAGGAGCTTGAATTGGGGAGAAGAGTGAAAAATGAAGTAGTAATGATAGAAACATATCACCTCTTATAATCTGGACGATTTGAGATATCTTGAGATGTTTTACCCTAATCTGTGATGGAAATGAGCTCCATAGAGGGATACATGCTTATGGGGGTGTGCCTCAGACTATTGGCCTCGATTTGGAGGTGGAATCAAAATAAAATTTTTATAAAAGATTTATATATTATACACTCAATTTTATTAAAACCTAGAAATGGGATTATAGGCTGTTCGAATTTCATAAATAAAAACATAACTCCACCATGATTATGGATTTATAGAGGGTCAGAATTGATATAGTGGTGTTAATATATTAGGGTAGGATATTTGGGATGTAAAATTGGTGAAAAATGTTGAATAATAAATGAGTTAAGATATAATAAATTGGGATTTTGAATCTTGAAATGGGCTCACGGTTTGGCCCAAATCATAAAAACTCACAATTTCCTACAAAAATGTAAGGAAAACCCCCAAAAAATTAATCAATGGAAATTAATTGAAAATACCTTTAAAATAAGTCATGTATTTGAAAATTATCCAAGCATAAAACCATCAACGCTCAAAATGCCACATCATGGCAAAAATAAAAAAACCAAACAAAATCAAAACTCTAAAATGGACCCATTTTTCATGTTTCACCAGCCCTCAATAGTCCAAAACACCTCAAATTGATCAGTCAAGGAAGGAATTTATCACCAACCAAAACATTCACCACCTCTTGAAATGATCAATCATATTCAAACTACATCCAAATACCAAATAACTAAAAAATGATCCAAAAAGACTCAAGAAACACACCTAGAATGAATAACGAAAATGAATGAGGTCACTATAATTTTACTTCAAAAAAATTATTGGGCGCACTCCAATCCCAACGTTAAATCAACGAGAAATTTTCAGTCCAATATCTCTGAACATGAATACCTATTTTCAGACAAAAAACTGGGGACAAAACCATTTTATTTATATGTGGAGCCATAAACAAACACCCCACCATATGTGGCAACTATATTTTTCCCGAAAAAGAATCGGGCCACATACACGTGGAGGCCCGAATAGATGACCTTGAATAATGGGTAGAATTTCATTATAATTTTCCAAATGAAAATACATGATACCCATAGTGGGTTTTTCCACTATAATAACAATACATATTAATCCACTTGCATGAGCTGATACAAAAAGACAAAAAAATTAAAATAGTTGTAATGACTGCCACGTTAGTCAACACAGTTTGGGAAACATTGGGATAAACATGTAAATCATTATATTTAAAGAGGAAAATATTCATGTTTACATGTGCCTAGGTGCATGTCCATGCGGAGACCATGCAGTAGTAACCGTCTTCTATCACACTGTTCCCTAGCATTGTGCATGGGTTCTGCTAATAGTGTGAAAAACGTGCACTACCATCTTCCAAGCCCAATTTTCATTCATTTCTCTAGAAAATTGAATCTGAAGTGGGAAAATCATGAACAGATGAGTTAATGTGGGAATGAGATTCCCCCACCACTTTCCACCAAATGAGAACAACTAAAGAAATAAGTCAATACGAAATGATTAAACTTTTTCCATCTTTCAATCTAAGGATGGGAATTATACCAACAATTTTAAGAAACCCTAGGATTTCTTTGGCTACATGCCAGCTTCACTCCAAGACATATGGCAGGATCGTAGATGATCAATGCATCTTCAGCCTCGTAGTCAGGCCTTGGGAAAACACTAAATAGAACTACTTATTTCAATGCCATAAATAACTGCATTGTGATCCTAGATAGATTCAACGAGACATGACACACACTAATATCACATTACCAAAACCTGATTGTTTTTTGAAAAAAGGTATTAGAAGATGTACACACATCACCCCTTATTTCATTGCATGAAAAATGGAATGATGAAAGAAAATATGAAAAAACCTTCCATTAAACATAGGATTTGAATATTTTTTGAAGGGATGAACATTTTCAACAAAATATAGACTCTCAAAAATATTTAACAACCTTCACTTTTGTAGTTAAACGAGATCATGAAATCTCTTGGTGTCACCAAACATGACCCATACGACTGATAGAAAAAATATATGGATAGGGACCTTATAATGAGTCCCAAAATTCCCAAAATTTATTTTAAATGGCCATATCATCCTTTGTTTTCAACATTCCCCACACCGGTGGATTAACATGAACCCCAATTTTAGAGCGACTGATCAAAGACCCATAGGCCCTCTTATGAAAAATTTTACACCAGCAAACCCAAACTTCTCCCTAATTTGGCGACTTAGGTAACTTAAGGAAATAAGGTCTCCTTAATCCTTACAGGGCCACTCCCATTCTACAAGAGGATCCACAAAACCATGAATGAAAATGGTGTGGACTTAACCACCGATGCTCGTGAAAAAGACTATTTTCATTGATCAACTAGAGGAATATCCATTAGAGAATCAATCTGGTCTGCACTTTAGTCGTGCATTAAATCATTATGGGGGAGTACCCAACCCAACCAAAGAACCCGTGGACCCATCCAAGAAGGTCCGTCGGTAAAAATAATATCACTAGTTATAACCAAATTCATGATGGGAGCCACCACAATGAACACCTAAAATTTTCCAAGAATAGACCACTAACCAAACCTTTAACCCAGCATATCGACCCAATAAAAACCCAAGAAATCATTCAAACAAGAGGGGTACTTAAACTTAAAAATCCCACATCAACAAAATTTCCAAAAAAACCTTAGACACACCACCCAAACCATTCATCATGATACCATGTTTTCCTTTAAAATAAGTCACTTCATTGAAAATAAATAGGTCTGCGGTTTGTTTACCCACCAATTGAATCCTATTGGCCTCACACATACATGTTTTTATGCCACATTGAGAACCCTCATCATATACATTCGGAAACCCATCAATTCATGCCATTAACCATCCAACAACCTATATAACCCCATTCATGTGGTCTCTCATTGAAATATCATTGTTTAAAACAAAAATTCGGTCCACTTGTGACAACCAAAACATTCAACTAAAAATTCAATTTTCCCAAAACTGCTAACCACATAATAAAATATATTTTACATCGTACAAAACAATTCATAAATATTCAATCATTCAAATAAAAACTCAGTTGAAGCCAATACATTAATTTCATAACATTTCAAACAATTTCAAAACCCTCATGGTTTTATGAAAACAACTCCATTTCATCAACATAAATCCCTTAAAAAACCCATCCCTTCTTATTTAAACAAGAATAAAATGATTCATAAATCTTTTAATATTATTACTAGTTACCAAATAAAAATTTTTCTTCAAGACAATCACATAAATTTCCAAAACACATCATTTAAGACAGAAAAATTATCAATAGTTTAGAAAAGTCTCTTTGAAATAGATTTTCAAAACCCAGTCTATCAAATTTCATACATTTAAAAAAGGTGAAAATACACCATTTACAATTTCAATGTGGTTTTGAGAATTCATTTCCACCCTTTTAAAAATCACTCCACTTCCTCTTTACTGAAAAATCATTTCATAAATGTTCACAATTAATAAGTAAATTATTATTTATAATTTTAAAACCATGCTTTGAACATTCCAAAAGCTAAGGCACAAGGTAATGTGAGAGGAAACTAATTTTTTTGTGTGACTTATACATATTGTTGGTGTCCATATGTCAATCACTTCACCATCACAGATATTGTTCTCATAAAATATCACTAGCTCTCCATAGCTTGCCATGCCGAGTGAGCTAACTAAGACCATTGAACCAACTCTATTTTAATTTCCCCAACAATCTATGACCCATGAAAAAAAGGTCAAATATAAAATATGAAATACTCTAGTGACTTGAATATCATCACGAGGTGCACAACCCAACCCCTACTCATATTGGGAATTCTAATTCCAGAAAACCCCAGCTTAAAACCGTCCATACTATTTAACAAATAATATGACCCAGGAACGCGAATCTGACCCTCAAATACTATTTTTTCATGAACTAGATCCATTCACTATATAAAAAGCATCAATAACACCACTTTCCATGCCCCAAAGGGTATTCCGGATCCCAATGGGTGGGAAAAAATTCCCATGTTTCATAAAATGAAATTTGGGAATTATTTACCTGAGTTTATGAATATAAAGAAACATGTGAATCCCATAAAAAAATCTGTAATTTTGAAACCAAATCATCTTTTACTAATTTTGAGAATTGAGTCACACTATTTAAAAAAATGTTATAAAACTTTTAAAATGGAATAAAACCAAAAGGAAATCATGAAAACCTTATCATGGAACGATAAACCACCCTCAATCCATCTCCATGACACTGCACCAAAAAGGAACAATTGAAAGCCGAACCATTGGCACTAAAATATTTACCCAAAAAAGAGACAAAATAACCAAGTCTACTTACACTAAATGGTGTAAATAATGTGTGTCTGAAATCCTAGTAATATGAAACCACTAAATGATTACATGTGATAATGATTTTAAGACAAAAATCATGCATGTTTTTTAAACTGTAATTGCTAGTCACAATTTCTAAAAGATGCAACATTAAATAAAAACAGCTTCTTACTGGGATACTTTAAAAGAAATCAAAACATTTAAAAACAATGCAGATGCTGCTTCATTTTTCGAACCAAACATACCATTTAATGATTTTAAGAATAGGATATCCCGTGATCACTAGTAACAGGAAAAAACCCTAGGCACTCGCTCACTATTGGTCCTACGTACCTCATATCTCAGTTAAATTACCCATACAAATATCATTTCTCGTGAACACATGCCACTATTGGGGATGAATCCCCTATCATTGTGGTCCCCCAATATCATCATCATCATTTTTTATTTAGAGTTGTAATTGTCAATCATTATATTTTAAATATGGGCCTAACCCCATTAGATCTCTAGTATTCTTGTACATGTCCACCAACCTACATACCCTGGTTTTCCGACTTGTGATCAAACAAGTTACGAAATAAAATTTTTTCCATTAAAATACCACTTCAAATTCAAACACATGACAAATAGCCTATGTACAAGTCATTTGATCCTCATTTTCATTCAATTTTTTTTGGAAACCATACTCAACCCAAAACATGTCACAACATGTTTCTCCCATCATTCACACATCAGAAAATCCTTTAAACTATTTTAAAAAACCATTACATGATAGTAAACATCACATAAAATCCCTCTAAAATTAAAATAGACTATTTAAAAAGTACACCCCTAACCAAACAGTTTGGAAACAGAGTTAAACCTCTTACATAAATCATGAAACCATTTTAAACCTTCACAAAACAATCCATGGAGTGTAACCATGTTTTGTACATAAAATACCTCAAAAAATACTCTTTGAAAACTAAATTTATACCAATATAACATTTAAACTGAATTGTAATCCATGAAATCATTTAATAAATCAATTAGAAGAATTATAAAACAACAATAATGAATGAAACATGAAATAAAGACCCAAAATATTCAATTTTGCACAAAAATTCAACTTAAAAACCAACTTCTTAAAAAATTATACCAAATATAATTTTCACAAAGAAAAAAATAGAATATATTAATTCTTAAAATATAAATCATGAAAATATAAGTCATCCAATAATGATTAAACATGGAATAACCTTCCTTTTGTGCCAAAAACTCCAGACTATTGGGTGAAACATCAATCACACCACCACCGCCCCACAAGAATGTGAAATAAAATAATAATTTACTATATTGCACCAAAATTACACAAAATATAACCCTTGGTTTTAACCCTAACTGTTGGAAATTTTAGAACCTCATGAAATGTGAAAGAACCCCTAATAAAATGGGAGGAACCTAAGAGGAAACCCATTTACTTGATATAGCATGAATAAAATGCTCAAAATACATTAGTAGATATATTTCAATAAAATAAATAAAATGAATACTAGGTTCGAATAAGTATGAGGAGGTCATGTAGAATCTGGAATGGGGGGAAATATTGCAAAATAAAGTATTAATGAAGGAAACAAATTACCTCTTCAAATCTAGATGATTTGAAAAAGCATGAGATGTTTCTCCCTAATCGTCTATATAAATGAAATCTAATGAGGGAGACATGAATATGGTGGCACACATAGTGATGTTGGATTCTATTTTGAGGAATAATCAATGGAAAATTTTAAAAAATTAATAATATATTAAATAAAAAAAATTAAAAAATTACAGGAAATGTGCTTACAAGATGGCCAAATTCCGTATGTAAAAACCCAAATCCCCCAATATTATAAAATAACAATAGGGTGAAAATTGATATTGTGGTGTAAATAGGTTAGTTTAGGCTATGCTGGAACTGAACTTGGAGTAAATGTTTTAATAATTAATGAGTTATAAAATAATGAAAAATTGGTTTTAAATCTGATTATGGTTTCACAGTTTGGCCCAAATCATGAAAACCCACACTTTCCTCCAAAAAATGCATGGGAAACCCCACAAAAAAATGATGTAAATTAACAAAAAATGACATTAAAATCATTTATGGATGCTATAATTTTCTTGAATAATAATCATCCTTTGTTTATAGACTCATTCCATGTATGCATGAAGAGATCAACTAACTGAAAGAATAAGCCCATTCATTTGAAAAAGGGCATGCAAGGAAAATTATTGAATGTTTATCACTATCCAAAATGTTAGGATCCATTGATGATTATAATAAGGAACATGAAATACGATCCTCAAAATATCTCAATGCTTTTTAAGAGAAAGGGGGACTCAAAAAGTGTCTTGATGAAAATTTACATGTGATTATAGAAAAATTGAGAAATAGAACTAATGTGAGGTGCAAAAAATTGGATGAAATATCCAAAAATAAAAAGGAACTTGACTCAATGAATTATAATAAGGATGTGCTGTATGAATATCAACATGTCAGAAATATGAAGTCTTATGAAGAAAATATTACTACGATTGATGATCATAAAAACACCCTCATTATGAAATATATTGAATTAGAATCTTAGTTTTACAATTTTTAAAAGAAATATAATTATACATCAAAACATTTGGAATCCATTTTTGTTTCTACACAATTCTCACTAAATTATTATAAAGCTAAAATACCTCCATCATCTGATAAGAAGATAATGACATCTTTTGATGAGTTCTCTCAATAAGACAAGATGAAACAAGTACCATCAAAACCATCATTTTAAAATGCCTCTAAACCTATATTCATGAAGAGTTAAATTTTTAAGAAAAATACTATAAATGTATTGAATAATAAAGGATATAAAAACATCCACCATGATTAGGATGGATATACAAATGATTATTGAAGCTGGTTTCCCATAGAGAGCTCATCATGTCAAGAATGGGAGATAAAACTGTATGAAATATATAAAAAGAAATAGGGATTAGTGGGTTAATGTTGGTGATGAAATAGATTTGGGTATTGGGCACTAAATATTTGGAATAAACCAAAAAATTTAAAATTACAAAATAATACTATCTCATCAGTGAGGAATCCAGATATGTAGAAGAAACATCTACTTGTATAGAAGATTCTATTTACTACAAAAATATTTGGAATGTTTGATAACACATGTGATGTTTGAAATTTTTGGGTCCCAAGTTTGATACATACTCAAATAAGTGTGTGTCCATATATGCTATTAAAATATGATCACAAAATCCGGATTGAAATTAACTACGGACCTTGGGAACAAATCATATTAATCATATGAATTAAAAATCTTTAAAAAAGGTATCAAAAAAATAGTGAAAAGAAAATGATTTTTAGGTTCATGAAGATGGAGGATAGTGAATTCAAAAGAACTAATAATATATATAATACTAAGAATAATCGATTTGGATGATATAAACATGATGTTTAAATTATTAATGACATGTTAGGTATCAGGATAGATGATTTGGATTGAATAATGTGACTTCAACACACACTACATAATTATAGTGAAATAGAACAGAAATTATTACCCATGATTAAGGTAATGTGATTGTTAATTTATTAATTAAAGGAAACTCTTGTTAATGTAGTTCAGGGTGAGAAAAGAAAGAAATTTAGTAACATTGAAAAAGGTTGTTTAATCCTAATAAGTGAGCAAGAACCATTCCTTTAGGGGTGTATGAATTTTTCTTCCATAAAATCAATCTACAAGAAAAATTATTTACACAATGAAAAAGATTATATAATGATATCCACGCTTCCTTAACATAAATCATAAAATATGTTCACTTGTGCAAGAATGAATAATATAGTAAATGAAGATAGTTGGTTGAGAACAAAACCTCTACCTAGATGTGAATATTGATGAACCAAGGATTACCCAACATATTCCTTTACTCTTTAGTTACTATTTTTGTTATTGTAATGTATGGAATTGAAAAGAGAATCATGTTCTTAGGGGGATAACATTATATGCATTGAGTTTTGTGATTCCTCCTTTGATTGTCGAGTAGATGATGACACCCACATGGATTGATTACTTAATCTCATAGTCAAATAAAAACATGATAGTGGATCATTTATTGGGTAGATAAAGGTGTTATATTTTAGACAACTAGGATAAATATCATTCCATTGTAACTAAATCTTATTTCGGGAATCGTGAATGACATGTGATTGATAGGATTATGCTTGGTGATGTTTTTAATGTTATAAAATATGTACAGTCCCAAGATTAAGAACAATTCTTCTGTTTTACCCATACTGAAATTTCATGATATCAATTCTTTTTTAGAGTAACCATTATGATGATACTGATAATTATTTCACATGAAGTGGGGAAAAATGATTGTTGATGAAAAATATACCAGAATCATTATTTCAATAATTATCTTACCCACTTATTCTTGAATTTTTTTTTTGATCATGTCAATTAAAAGAACTATTAGGTATCACGACCAATGGTCAAGTGATAGAATCAGATTCTAATATAGTGGATGCATTTTAAAATATTCGGAGATCTCATAGAGAATGTGATTTAAAAGACGAATCAGAAGAATGAATTATGGATTAATAATGTTTATCTAAACCTGAGATTTGAAACATATGTCAATAAATTTATTAAACAAAAATCATTTTGGTATGGTACCAAACCAACACCAACATAGCAAAAATTTATATGTGATCAGAAAAGAGGCACTTCTAGTGTGTGTAGCCTGTTCACTAACTGAATGAATTGATGTGAAAGAAACATTTTCTCATATTACTAGATTATAGTAACTCATAGTATTTATTTCTATGGAAAATCAATGACCCGACAATGTGTATCAAATGAATTTAAAAACAACTATCATAAATGGTGTTCCTGAAAATGATGTCAATTGTGAAAAACAATTGGGTGTTTTGATTGGTAATGATGAAATTATGGTGTTTATATTAATGAAGGAACTATATAGTCTGAAATAGGTACCTCAAGGATGGTACTCTTGGTTTTATTATTATTTAAATAATATCTAATTAAAAATAGGTGGACTGGATAACTATCCTTATTTGATTAATTCTCAATAATATTTGTTCTTCGTAATGTTGTATGTATAATATATTATATTTTATGGAATAAGGAATGGATTATTGGATGAATTTAACAATGAAATGAAATCAAAATATGAAATGTCTATGATTTTTTAACTCAAATACTACTTTGGGATTTCTATGATTCATAATATTGGCCAGAAATTTATTTTTGATCAAAATTATGAATGATAGTTACTAATTAAAATCAAGAGGAACGACTTTAAAGAATCATTGAATGTGATTACAATTGGAAAAAATGAGAATTAATAAATATGGGACATCTGTTGAGCCCATAATTTATTAGTGAATCGTTTGGATTTAATTATATATAACAACGACGCAACTAGATATTTTCTTTTATACATTCATAATAGCAATCATTCAAATATATATAGATGAATAAAATATGGCATTAGTGAATAAAATTATAAGGTACATTTATGTTACTAACAATTTTGGCTTACAATTTCACACATGAAGAGATAATGAGCTATAATCGTTTTCTTTTACTAAATGTAAAGAATATGTTATTGAATGAAAGTCCAAAAGTGGTGGATAATTATATTTTTGCATGAAATATATGTGTAGGTTGATTAAGAATCTGTAAATCACTTTTCAAAGTACTATTGAATATGAGTATATCTCGCCTCCAAAATAATTCACTCACCTATTTTGGATGCAGAAATAAAGAGTGATATTAGAGATGAGGTGAAATAACCAATGGCTATTCATTTTGACAACATGAGCATGATTTTTCTTATTAAAATTACTGATTATCACCCTTTTATAAATCGTATTGAAATCATATATAACATAATCAAGGAAAATATGGAATAAGGAATGATTGAAATGGAACATGTTGGAACTGACTAACAATTGGATGACATTCTCACACTTCCATGGGGGGAACATGGGATTGACCAAGATGGTAGAACATTATTTTACATCAACCTCCAAGTGCATGAAGAGGTTACGAGTGTTTCCCTATAACCATTTTTTAAACCATGTAAATCAATTTGTGGAAGGGATGTTGGGTTATGGTTGTCATAAAATCTAGAGGTAGAGTGTATTGAGCTCTACAATAAACAAATAAGTGTATTTCAGATTATTTCCAATTATGTAGAATAGTGAAATTCAATGGTACATTGGTGGTGGAGAATAAAACAATTCTTTTTTTCCAGTTTCGGAGGATAGATAATGTGATGGCCTAGACCCTCACGGTCCATCACTTTTCCAAAATACAGATCCTAAGAGTGGCGTCTCAGTGGGTGAAACAGATCGGCGTGCAACCGATCGGCGTGCAACAGATCGGTGAGCGGGAGATCAGCATGCGACCGATCGATGGCCAACTGATTGGAGTAACGCGGTCGGTGCGACCGATCGACACCTCATCGGTCAGTCTGACTGATCAATGTGTGGCACGATCAGTTCCATCCAGCATTGTCGGGTTTTTCTTCTGCTGTATCTCCTGTAACACCAATTTTAGCCCATATATCCTTTTGATGTAGTTCAAGGGCGTTTTGGTTTATCCCATACTCAATGATTCAATTTCATAAGAGTGGGGTGACCCTCAACAGACCCAGCTGGTGTCCGCATAACGTTCCCCTCTATTTATATAAAATCCTTAAAGTCACATCTTTTAACACCTTTTCCAATGGGAATAATTAAATAAAATTTATTTCACTCGTGTGTAACCACCCCACCATGTGGTGACACCATGATCCGACTTTAATGCCGTTTAAATCATCATATCCCGTAACAATGGGTTCTGATCTATATATCACATGAGAATTTCTTCATTGTCTTCTTCTTCATTTTTTCCAGACTCCATTCCTTCCCAGTGCCTTTATAGTCTCCTTTCCCGAGACAAGTTTCTCACTCATGGAGTCTCCGACGTTCCTCCCCTACAAATCCCGCATTCCCCATTCATAGCATGTAGAGAAGAACATCGACCGTTGATCATCCAAATATGGTTTTTCCTTCCTCTCAATTTACAGTGTATCATGCAGGGTGTGAATGCTTTTTCTTGTGTGGGGATTGATGAAACAAAACATAATGAAAATAATGATCGGACCTTTAATGAATGAAGGGGTTGTGATCAATGTTCTATTGTACTCTTTTATGTTGATATGTGTTGTGAACTGTATGGGCTTGTGCTCATTGAAAATCATTGTCGTTGGTGGTCTTTACTTGCATTCTAATGAACCCTTGTTTTTTCTGAGGACTAAATATATTTAACATGGAATTGTTTAGTCACCTAAAATCAGTTTGGTTTAAATGGATGTTCAATAAAATAAGAATCCCTGCGTGACCACCTCGGTTGACAAACAAAAAGAAGAACCTAATGAACAATGTGCTTGAACCTGGATGTTTCCCACTCTATCTTGGTAGTAGGAGTGTTGTTATGTTTGATTCTTGAGGGATGATGTAGGTGAGGATGGTATTCTATATTGTTGGACAATTGTTGGTTGTGAATCTAAAATGGCATGGGGATGTATCTCAAGGCATGTTTTGGTTCCAGTACTTCAAGGGATCTGACTTATCAATTTGTTGTTGTGACTTCACAAGAGAACCGAGTCTGAATGCTTAAATTGTTTTTTGGGTGTTTCACTTTTCCTGGTCTGTGGTTATGCCTGTTAGTTGCCTAGTAGTGTAGAATTTACTTAAATGATGTCACTTGAAGATGAAACTAAGAATGGGTTTAAATGGGAATTGGTTTTGGGAATGAGTTGTGACTTGGCAGTGAGTGTTGTGGCTTCATTTATGAATGAATAGTAACAATGGTGTTATTCTTAGGTTGTCTTTGGGAACCATAAGTTGGGATGAGTGCTTTTTAACTATACATATACCTATAGTTTTTATGTTTTTATTATTCGTTCCCCACCCAAGTTGACCACTTAGTGTCGAACACCCCCATTTCACGGGGGATGGTGTATTTCCCAACACTCCTCCGAGTGGCGGGTTATTAACTCCTTTTCTAGTCCCTTTACCGAATATCCCAAGACTCTTCAGGCAGGATGTGATGGCCTGAGGTCCATTATAGACCAAGATTTTTCGGGCAGGATAGCTATGGTAGTTGGCCCAGGTGCGTGCGGGCAGTTTGTTTCCCAAGAATCTTCGGGATGATGCCCTGGTGTCTTCAGGAGTGGTAGTGGTTGTTCTTGATTAGGTGTTTGCAGGCATTGTTACGTGTGGAGGTTGTGGCCCAGTTGTTTGCGGGCAGGACTCTTGGTAGTGGCCCAGTATTTTGCGGATGGGATGTGTGGTAGTTGCCCAATTGTGTGCGGGTGGGGTGTGGTAGGGGGATTACGATGAAAATGGGGGGATTTGTTCGATGTGTAGGATGTCTTCAATAACCAGTGGAAAAGTGGCATGGGGTACACAAACATTGATTTGATATTACTATATGTTACTTGACTTGCGTTATTTGGGGAGTGTGCCTCTGTGAGGCTTGGGTGGATAGTTTTCCTTTCTAGGTGTTGTGGTTGTCTCTTTTCGCAAAGGCCATTAGAGTGCCTCCCAACTTGTGCATGAGAGTATTTGGTTTTCCTTACTGAGTATACTTGTATGCTCACCCTATGTATATAATACTACATTCAGGTTTCCAGGAGGACTTCAGGGATTGTGCGGGAACGTACTAGCTTGGACAATGGTGCATTTGCTGTTACCATTTTCTTTTTATTTCATGGTACTTTACCTTTGGAGTTCTTGTAGCTTGTATCTTTTACATTTGAACATGTATATGGGACTGGTTTATTTTCGTAACCTTTAGTTTCATCTTTGGTATTGTTGGGGCTACTATCTTATCTCCCGATCCTATAAAAATAAATAGGTTAATGCCTTCAATCTTTTGTGATATTCTATACCCTAGGTGTTGGTCGCCACTCTGGGACCTATCGAAGGTGGGTCTCGGGGTCACTATCTCTCCTTCAACATAAAGAATGAAGGGTTTGGCAATTTTCTGTCCCTTCTCTCCTTTTTGGTGAAGGTGGGTCGTGACAGAATGGTATCAGAGGCAGGTTGAGAGATAGTATGGAGTCCTGAGTTATGCACGGTGAGGATTGCATGGGATGGTAGGGCAACCATTTTGGGAGATCATGGTGTGTGAAATAGGCCCGGGATGACCGGCTAGGAAATGGGATTTTAGGGCCCCCATGATCTGATGCTAGGACTCTGGACCTAGCAAACGACCAAGTGAGTCTACACTGATTTTATGGTAGAGACCCTAGGAATGGTACATGAATCATAATGACTTGTGTTCTTTTGTTTTATGGGTATTTTAGGGATTACAAATGAACAATAAGTCTAAGAAGTAAATTTAAGAACAATATTCTACCTTACTAAGTCTTCAGAATTCCTTGTTTAACTTGTTGTTATATAACCAGGGAGATGACCACGAGTAGTGTCGACGATTGAGGCCATGGAGGTTTCTTTGGCTGATAGACAGAGGGCTGACTGAGAGGAGGGCGATAAGTGGTAGAGGAAGCTTCGTGCTTTTTAGCAGCAGACCCTTGGGAAGTACGAGGGTAGCATTTTAGATTTAGAGACAGAGAGATGGCTTGAGAAGCTAGTGATAGATTTCGACATGAATCGGGCTCGGACAGAGTAATGGGTTCCTCTAGCCGTCAGCTAGATGTGGGGTGCAACGCGTCAGTGGTGGATGCTTTATCTCGGGGAAAAGAAGGAGGCTGAGGATGCGTGGGCTGACTTCGAGAGGGAGTTTCTGTTGAATTTATCTCTTCCACGATGAAGGATGAAATGAGGAAAGATCTACTCTCCCTCCAGTAGGGGATCATGTTAGTAAGAGAGTTGAGGATCATGTTGAAGGATCTCCTTCGCAATGCTCTGGACCACTTTCTGGATGTGGAGTCTCGGGTGAGATTTTTGGAGGAGGAACATTGACCGTCTCTTTAGTATGTTGTTTCTCACTTCACCTTACTGACCTACTTAAAGGTCTAGAATAAAGATGAAGTGGTGGAAAGGATGCGCACACTGGGAGGTGTATCATGAGAGGGAATCCAGTTGGGCTCATCGAAGGGGATGGATATCAGCAGCAGACCTCCAGTATCAAGACCCTCTCGGTTTCGACTAGCCGGAAGCAATCCTCAGCATTTCCAATATTGATCCCCCTAGTCCTCTCCCTTTTCTTTCGGGCCCAGTACATAGGTGCTTTGTCTATGGGAGCCATGGAAACCTTTGGAATCAGTGCCGTGATAGAGTACAGTACAGCGGGGGTTGGCAGGTTCAACGTCGACCACAACCGCAGTAGTTTCCAGCTAGGCCCCTTCAGCAGTTTTAGTAGGGACATTAGGTTCCTGCCCCACCGAGAGAAGACTTGGAGGTAGGAGGACGACCTCAGGGCTCCCCTCCGGTACCTCGACCAGGGCATGGTCAAAAAGTCGGATGAAAACCGAGAGGCAGAGGAGGTGGGCATGGGCAGATGCACGCCGCAGAGGCAACAGTTATAGTAGGGCCAGATGTCTTTCAAGGTACAATCAACTTGTTTAGTACCCTTTCCTATTCCTTGTTCGAAACAGTATCCTCTCACTCCTTTGTTACACCAAGTCTGGCATGTGCCCTGGGTTTAGACGTCGAGAGAATTTCCGCACCCCTGGGGCTGAGCACGCCAGTCGGAGGTCAGAACGACGTGTCTTATGTTTTCCGAGGGTGTTAGCTGATGATAGGGCAACGTCAGTCTATCAGGGATCTTCTACTGTTGCAGATACGACCATACGATTTCATCCTTGGAATTGACTGGTTGTTCTCTGTATGTGCTGTTATTTTCTACTTCCGAGAAAGGGTCATGTTTTCAGATTTGGGCAGTCAACATGTAGATTTCATCGGTGTGCGGGGTTGCCAAAAAAGCTGCAGGCGAGAGGAGCCCCTCAATTCCCTGTTGGCTGAGTTATCATTAGAGTTGGTGGATACAAAGATGGTGGATTTCCCAGGGTTCGTCAGTGAATTTATGGAAGTCTTATCTGAAGATGTGGAGAATCTACCCCCTCGACGTGATGTTGAGTTTGGGATAGACTTGCAACCTGGTGCTCGTCCGATTTCGATGGCTCCCAACTGGATGACACCTTCTGAGTTGCGGGAGTTTCGGATCTAGATTGACGATCTGATGAAGAAGGCTTTTGTTCGGCCATGTGCGTCACCGTGGGGTGCTCTTGTCTTATTCACAAAGAAGGCAGATGGTGGTCTTTGGCTGTGCATAGACAACCAGAGGCTGAATTAGGTGACGGTCAAGAATTTCTACCCTCTCCCGTGGATAAACGATCTCTTTGACCAACTGAGGGGAGCAGGTCGGTTCTCGAAGATTGAACTGCGGTGAGGATATCACAAGCTGAGGGTGAAAGAGGGTGACATCTTGAAGACTGCCTTCAGATGCAGATATGGGCACTTTGAATTTTTGGTCATGTTATTCAGCGTTACGAACGCTACATCCATATTCACGGGGTTTATGAACATCACCTTTCAGGAATATCTGGACCAGTTTGTTGTCGTGTTTATTGAAGACATCATGATCTACTCAAGATCAGAGGAGGATCACACTGAGCACTTGAGAACGGTTATAGAGGTCCTCCGGCAGCCCCAACTCTATGGGATGTTGTCCAATTTCATTTTCTGGATGCAATAAGTAGACTTCCTTGGGCACATCGTGTCCGAGCAGGGGATAACATTGGACCCATCGAAGGACAAGGCGATTGTTTCTTGGTCAGCACCCAAGAAAATGGCATAGGATCATAGTTTTCTTGGACAGGAAGGTTAATATCAGATGTTCTTGTCCAACTTCTACCGAGTTGTGGAACCTTTGACAGCCTTGACCATGATAAACTACACTTTCGTGTGGAATGGGAAGTGAGAATCAGCTGTTGGCAATCTGAAGCAGAAGATGGTGAGTGCCCCAATAATGAGGTTTCCAGAACAAGGGGCAGCAGATGAGGTGTTCTATGATGCTTCAGGTTAGGGCCTTGGATGTGTGTTGATGCAGAGGCAAGGGTTGATCTCCTATGGGTCTAAGTAGTTATGTCCCCATGAGCGTAATTATTCCTCCCACGACCTGGGGCTTGCAGCGGTCATTTTTGCACTAAAGTTATGGCGGCATTACCTCATCGGGGAGGGCTTCGTGGTCTTCACCGGTCACAAAATCTTGAATTATATCTTCTCCCAGCTGGACATGAACTCGTGGCAGCGTAGGTGGGTGGAGTTTTATCAGGACTACGACTTTGAGATTTCCTACACCTCAGGAATGGGGAATATTGTGGATGATTGCATGACCAGGAAGATGCATAAGGATGCGGTTCGAGAGTCAGTAGATGATTGGAAGGCGATGGAGGAGTTGGTTGCCCTGCACCTGGATAGAAGGATGGATGGTGGTAAAGGTTTCCTGTATCAGATGACATTGCAGTCTTCTCAACTACATCAGGGGGAGGAGCCCGAGTGGGGAGACTCAGAAAGTGAAGTGATGTGTGATCGGGTTAACCAAGGTGATGCTCCACAAGGGTGGATGGAGGATGGTCTGAACCAGATTCTATTCCGAGGGAAGTTTTTTGTCCCAGAGGTGATGAATAGAAGGGATCTTTGTGAGTTCCATAACTCAACCCTAGCAGTGCATCCATGAGTTTCTAAGATGTTCTGGAGCTTGAGGGGTCAATTATGGTGGCCCGGGGTAAAGTGGGTGGTGGTAGAGTTCGTGGCTAGGTGCCTCATGTGTCAGGGGGTGAAAGATGAACACCGTGTTCCAGGTGGCTTGTTGCAGCCTTTGGATGTCCCTGAATGGATGTGGGAAGACATCTCAATTTATATCATCATAGGGCTACCCAATGGTCAATGAGGTTGCGACGCTATCTAGTTAGTGGTGGACCGGTTGATCAAATCGGCTCACTTTCTGGTGATCATGGAATCAGAAACATTGGATTCCATAGCACAGAGGGTGTGAATGATGTGGTTCGGTTGCATGGAGTTCCGAGATCCATTGTCTTGGATTGGGATGCATGGTTTATCTCACAAGCCTGGAGAGGATTGCAGCATTCTATTGACACCAAGCTACATCATAGAAATGCTTTCCATCCCCAGACATATGGATAGACACAACACACCATCTAGACCTTGTAGGATATGCTACGAGCATGTATATAAGATTTTGGTGTTCATGGGTGTGACCCTTGCCTCTGGCAGAGTTTTCCTACAATAATAGATATCACTCTACCATTAGTATGTCTCCATTCTAATCATTGTATGGAAGGCCATGTCGCTCACCCATGTCTGGACAAAGGTTGAAGAAACAAGTGTTCTTGGCCCAGAGGTGGTGTAGTGTACAATGGAGAAGATTTAGCTTATACTGGAGAGTACGAAGGCGGCTGAGGACCAGCAGATGTCATATGCCGATAATAGAAGGAGACCCTTGGAGTTCAGGGTCTGGGACCACGAGTTCTTGAAGTTCTCCCCGCGGCATGGACATGGAGGTTTGGTAGGGGTGGTAAGATTTATCCAAGGTTTATCGAACCTTTCGATGTTTTTCGGAAGGTCAGAGATGTGGCTTATTAACCAGTGTTACCACCGCCGCTACTAAGGATACATGACTTCTTCCATGTGTCACAAATCCAATGGTATTTGTACGATGATTCACATGTCCTCAACATGGGAATGATGGACATCGAAGAAGACATGTCTTCTTTGGAAAGGCAAGTGAGGATCGAGGAACGTGGGGAGAAGGTGCTTAGGGGACATACAATTCCTTTGGTTCGTGTGTTTTGGAGGCATGTAAGGCTCGAGGAAAGTACCTAGGAATGGGAGACACAGATGTGTGCCCAGTACCCAGAACTGTTTTGAGTTTTTTTCCCACTTTTTTTTGTACTTGTTTGTGATGGATAACTTTACCTAGTAAACTATGGAATGTATGGTTTTCCTTATCCTCTAGATGCATGTGCAGTGTCCCCACTTCGGGGAGGGGAGGACCTGATCCCTAATCAAGACGCATTAAGGTGGATGCGATTAAACTCGTGTGGGCGAGTCAGTGCCACCCAAAGCTGATAATATCATTACATGGATGAAGAAACTCCCTAACCCATATGACTGGACAGCTTGACCCTTTAATGTTTCCAGGTTGCTTGGGGGGAGAGGTGTTTTTAGATGTCGGAGTGGTTCACTCTTGAGAGGTATCTTTTGAGGTGGTTGTTCAGACCATCTTTTATTCTTTTGGCTTGGTTTTAATTATAGAGGGAGATAATAGTTTGAGAGGTATCTGATGAGATGGCCCAAACCCTCACGGTCCATCCCTTTTCCAAAATCTGGATCCTAAGGGTGGCCTCTCGGTGGGTGCGACCGATCGGCGTGCAACCGATCAGCGTGCGACCAAACAACGTGCGACCGATCGACATGCGACCGATCGGTGTGAGACCAATCGGCGTGCGACCGATCGGTGTGAGACCAAACTACGTGTGACCGATCGATGTGCGACTGACTGGTGTGCGACCGATCTGTGTGTGACCGATCAGCGTGCGACAGATTGGTGTGTGACCGATTGGCGTGTGACCGGTCGGTGTGAGACCCATCGGCCTGTGACTGATCAGTGGGTGACCGATCAGTGTGTGAATGATTAGTGAGATAATGATCGATGTGCAACCGATCGGTGACCCACCAACTGGTGTAACGTGATTGGTGCGACCGGTTTGTTCCTCATCGATCAGTGCGATAGATCGTTGTGTGGAACGATAGGTGTTACCCAGCCTTGTCGGGTTTCTCTTCTTCGGTTTCTCCCATAACAACACTTTTATCCCTTCTAACCTTTTGATGTGGTTCATGGGCATTTTATTTTATCCCATAGTCAATGATTCAAATTCCTAAGTGTAGGGAGGCCCTCAATGGACCGAGCTGGTGTCCGCGTAACGTGCCCCTCTGTTTATATAAAATCCTTCAAGTCATAGTTGTTACCACATTTTCCAATGGGAATCATTATATAACAATTAATTGAATCTTCTGTAACCACCCAACCATGTGGTGAAACCACGATCCGACTTTAAAGTTGTTTAAATCCCCATATCCCGTAACAATGGGATCTTATCTATATATCGCACGGGAATTTCATCTTCTTCATCCTTTTTCTCGGCCTCCTTTTCTTCCCAGTAAGTTTGGAGTATCCTTTCCCAAGACAAGTTTCTCACCCGTGGAGTCCTCGAAGTTCCTCCCCAGCAAGTTGTGCATTCCACATTCTTGGAACATGGATAAGAACATTGATCTCTGATCATCCAAGTAAGATTTTTTCCTTTGTCTCTATTTACTGTGTATCATGCGACGTGTGTATGCTTTTGCTTTTGAGGGGATTGATGAAACCAAACATAATGATGATAATGAATGGACCTTTAAAGACTGAAGGGGGTGTGATCGATGTTCTGCTATACTCTTTTATTTTGATATGTATTTTGAACTGTACAGGCTTGCACTCACGGAAAATCATGGCTGTTAGTGGTCTTTCCTTGCATCCTAACGAACCCTTGTCTTTTGTGATGACTATATAACAATAACATGGAATTGGTTAGTCTCCTAAACTCAGTTTAGTTTAACTGGATGTTTTGTAAAACAAGAATCCTTGTGTGACCACCCTGGTTAACAAACAGAATGAAGAACCTAATTAATAATGTGCTTGAACCTAGAAGATTCCCACTCTGTTTTGGTAGTTGGGGTGTTGTTCTGTTTGATGTTTGAGAGATGATGTGGGTGACGATGGGATCCTCTGTTGTGGAAAGGTTGTGGGTTGTGAATCTGAAATGGAGTGGGGTTGTATCGTGAGGCATGGGTTGGTTCCAGTACTTTGAAGGATCTCACTTATCCCTTTGCTGTTTTGACTACACAAGAGAACCGAGTGTGAACACATAAATTGTTGTTTGGCTGTTTCTCTTTTCCTGGACTGTGGTTATACCTGTTAGTTGACCAATAGTGCATAATTTACTTAAATAAGGAAAGTTGAACATGAAACTAAGAATTGGTTAAACGGGGAATTGATTTTGGGAATGAGTTGGGACTTGGTCGTGAGTGTTGTGGCTTATTTTATGAATGAATAGTAACAATTGTGTTGTGCTTAGGTTAGATTTTGGAACCCAATGTTTGGATGAGTTCTTGTTAATTATACATATACCTGTAGTTTTTATGTTTTTATTATTTGTGCCCCACTAAAGTTGAGAACTTACTGCCGAACACCCCCATTTCATGGGGGAGGGTGTTTTTCCCAACACTCCTCTAAGTGGCTGGTTGTTAGATCCATTTCTGCTCCTTTTCCCGAATATCCCAAGACTCTTTGGGCAGGTTTTGATGACCTGAGGTCCATTATTTCCCATGATTCTTCGGGCAGGATAGCTGTGGTAGTTGTTCCAAGCGTGTGCGGGCAAGTTGTTTCCCCATAATAGTTACGTTGAGGCCCAGGTGTCATTGTGCGTGGAAATGGTTGTTATAGCCCAGGTGTTTATGGGCATGGTTACGTGTGGTGGTTTTGGACTAGGTGTTTGTTGGCAAGATGTGGGGTAGTGGCCCAGGTGTTAGCGGGCTGGAAGTGGGTTAGTGGCCATGGTGTGTGCGGGCGGGGTGTGGCAGTGGGACTGCGATGAGAATGGATGGATTGGTTCTATGCGTAGTATGTCTTCAATAACCATTGGGAAAATGGTGTGGGTACCCAAAAACTGATTTTCTATTACTATACATTATTAACTTGCATTATTTGTGGAGTGTTCCTTGGTGAGGATTGGGTGGATATTTTTCCTTACTAGGTGTCGTGTTTGTCTCTTTTCTCACAAGGAATTAGAGTGTCTCCCCACTTGTTCCCAAGAGTCTTTGTTTTTCATTACTGAGTATAGTTTTATGCTCACCCTATGTATATAAAAATGCTTTCATATTTCGAGGAGAACTTCAGGGATCATGCGGGATCATACTAGATCGGACCATGGGGCAGTTTTTGTTGTAGTTTTCTTTTTCTCTTGGTACTTTACTGTTGGAGTTCTTGTGGATTGTATCTTTTACTTTTGAACATTCATATGGGAATGTTTTACTTTAGGCTTTACATTTACATTCAAATTCGGTGTTTTTGGGGATTCTATCTTATCTCCCGACCATATAAAAATAAAAAGGGTAATGCCTTCCATCTTGGGTGTGATTTTATTTCCTTGGTGTCGGTCGCCACTCCAGGACCTATCGAAGGTGGGTCTCGGGGGTCATTATATCTCCTTCAAATTAAATAAGGAAGGGTCTGAGAATTTGTTATCCCTTTTCTCCTTTTTGGTGAAGGCGGGTCATGACAGATAACATGGTTACAGTTTTTCATGAAATTATCACAGGTTTCCTTGGACAACGTTAACCATTCTAAGACATGAAAAACCAATTCATTCTCCACTTTCTTTCTATTCTCAGAATGTCTCACATATAATTATAGTGTGGGGGTGTCATTTATCATGTATTTGTTCTTGATTGTGGCTGGTGAATTATTGAATTTATATACAGATTTATAATAAAATCAATAGAGAATAATGTTGAAACCAAAGATGTTATTTGATATAAATATAGTATGGTGTGTTTTTTTTCAATACCCATATGAAATATCATTTTATTTTTAAGGAAAGTGAACTTATAGTTCAATATAAAAATAGTATTTAAGGTATTATCATTTCATGGTCTTTGGAAATGTTTTCAGTCCAAAATTTTAATGATGAATTCATCATGAAATATCGATTTCATTGAATCCCTTATGTATATATGTAAAAGGAACGAGTTCAACGAAGATGGGCTCAGTGAATTATGTTTCCCAAAGGATCACAAATAGATGTCAGTGATCTATATGATGGTGACAAGCATCCAGAATGATGATGAATTGGAGCATCATGAACAGTAAAAGCAATCTTTGTGATAATTTGAATTGGATCATCAGGAGAGTGCAATGTATTAATGTAAATCATTGCGACAACATAGAATAAAAAAGAGTATCATGAATGTAGGAGTCACATAATGGTTCTTTTGAAAAATTTAAAAAACCTAAATTTATTCGATGGAGCATCTTGAACAATTGACACTATAAATATACGTCTACCCCACTTCATTTTAGAATAATTTTTATAAGGAAACCCTGAATCACTCTAATTTTGTGAAGATAGGAGTCTTTTTCTATATGGGTTTCTACATGAGCATGACTATCAAATCAATACTAGTTTAGTTTTATTAATGACATTGTTTCTATCACCAGTCTATTAATGCATCAATGGGTTATCATTAACTAGTCCCCACTGATGTATTTAGGTATGATTATTTTTTCATATATCTCATAACCCATTTAACTCATAAACAATTTCACTTAACATCATAAATAGATATTTAGTAATTGATAAATATTTATCAATATTTCCTCGTGTAATTAAATAACATATAATGAAA
The DNA here is from genome assembly GCA_963277665.1 of Viscum album. NCBI lineage: Eukaryota > Viridiplantae > Streptophyta > Magnoliopsida > Santalales > Viscaceae > Viscum > Viscum album. Next base: position 1,256,617,038 of record OY728141.1, read on the forward strand.
ATATTTTTTTTTAAAAGGTGATGTGGTTTTAGAATTAATAATATCCATAAATTTGGAATATGTTTGTTTTGTATAATTGATATTTATAGTGAAAAATTGTCATAAGGAAGTGATTGGTTCAGGACAATGTTATTAGTTATAAAATAAAGTGATATTTCACATTAACGTTTACCACATTTTAATTTTCCTATCAAATCCACATGGATGCGATAATCCAAAGTGAAACATAAAATAATATGATGTATTAATTTAACATGATATTTAATTATATGGGATATAATATATACACCATATAAAATTTAACTTTTTCATAATAAAAAATTATTTATCTATTGAATTTTAATTGAGGAGAAATCTATTAATTGGATTTTTCATTTTGGTGAGCCTGATATAACATTATGTATAGTGGTTTTATACTTGTAATTTACTAATTAAAACCCGCATAAACATTTATAATAGAAAATATGATACCTTTATAACATTTTATCACTAGTTTGTTAATAATAAATAATATTTTTAATTATTTCATGTTTTAAATGACATGTTTTCTTGTACGTATTCGTCATAAATGATTCAGATATTTCACATTTTATATAACTTAATAACCTACATAATAATATTATAGACTTATTTATCTCATTTATATTTAAATTATACATTTATAACAAATCATTAATGATGTATAATAAATAATAAGAAAATTATAACTGTAGAGTTGATTGGATGTGCGTTTGAATGAGTATCAATTTACATTTTCAATGATCATTATTGGAAAAAGGTAAGTAATATTTTACCTATCCATAATTATCATAATATCATTAATACAATATTATATAGTTTTATTATTCATCCATGTGGTTTTGTGAGAAAATGAGAGTCACATAGATTCTTGAAGGTGGTAATCCACACATACAAGAACCACGTTTTCAACTTTCGTTAACTAAAAAAGTAAAAAAATAAAATGATATACTATTTATAAAATGTTAAAATTTTAATGAAAACAATAATTAGATAATTTTATAACATATATTCATGTTCATTATTCTTTATAACTGTGAATATAATGTATACATGAAATATGAGTCAAATCGTTTTGTTGGTTGGTAGTCTGTTGGTTACATGAGCAACAATATAATGTTTTCTATTGAATGAAAGATAATATGGAATATATTATATAATTAAACCAAATATATATGCATGTTATAAATACAATATACATCATATATTAATATTATTTATATCATTATACCGATCCTTGAATGTTTGTAATGGAAAAATAAATTACAGCTATGTCCAAAGTAGTTGTTCGTAGTACACATGAACAATGATTTTGTAATTAATTTTAGGGATGTTTGTGTGGTTTTAGGAAAAATGAATAATTTTAAAACATTTAATTATAATGAATATTTTGGATTTATTATATAATGATGTTATATGTTCAATTAATGTAGACTTAAAAGAAAATTATAAATAAATACTTTTAGAAGAACATTAACTCTTCTTCGTGTATCAAACATTGGATTTCACTAATGTCTTCTTAATTTTTAATTCATCCCAAATATTTCCTCTAGGATTATGTTAGAGATTAAGTGATATGAATTGGGAATATTTAGGATGATATAAATGTCTCGATATGTGGCAATATGGGAGGAGAGTGACTTTTCGTTTATAGTTGAGGGGTAGTGGAAATCCTACTAATACCGAAATATATTAAATATTGGGTTGACTCCATTAAAACAAGTTTCTCAAAAATTTAACAATAAAGAAGGGGATGGTTTTTGTTGTTGTGATACACTACTAATACAAAATAATATTTCCATTTCAATAATGTTGTTCCATTACAACATTGATTCTTCATGTTTATAATTCTGATTTTTATAAAGGTAACTAATATTTTATCCTATGTAATTTAATAATTAATACTATTTTAATGGGTTACCTATAAAATAATTTTTATGAAAAATAATAAAATTATGATATAATTTATAATTAAAAATTTCTATGTGTCTTGGAAGTAAATTTTAACTGAAGTGTGAGTAACACAAAAAAACACTATATGAACACTAATCGCACTAACAATGTCTTTACTATTTATAGGTTAATGTGTGAATTATAAATGGTGAATTTGTCTATTAATGGAGATTATTTTATATTTAATAATATTTTATAATCACTTGGTAGGAGATAAGTTTTCAGTAATTGTATGTCATTTAATAAAATATCATTTATTATAAAATAACATTAATTACAATTTTGACACTATTTATTTAATTTAAATTTAAAAATATCATGATTAATACATTATTTAAATTTATTTTTTAAAGTAGTGGGTTTGAAGCCTCATTTATTATTAAATCAATGAGAAGACCTATTTTAACTGGGTATAGGGAGTCCCATTACATATCCCGAAGGCCTAGTGGGTATTTAGCCAATTACATGGGCCATAGACCCAAAAATTTACCCCAAACCCCATTCTGTGAATACTACTCCTATATTACCCACCTACTATAGTGCCATAGCAGTACCCTGCCGCCGCTACAGTGAGCACTATTTCTATAGTGTTTCTACTCTATAGTACGCTATAGCACTGCTACACCCCTACACCAAATGAGTTATGATCCCAAAATTTTCATGTAGTATTAAATGGTGCTTACCAATAATCGAAACCCCAACTAGTATTAAATTTATTGGGTATCATGATATACTCAACTATTTGATTAATGGATTGTAATAATTCATTTACATTAATTCACTTCTCATATTTTGGTATCATTTCTTATAGTTTATTATGAACAAAATAATTACTTCATTGGGGTTTCCTAAGAAGTTCAGGTATGTAATTAATCTTTATGTTTTTTTTAAATTATTATCTTAAAAAATAAACATTTATATATCAATATAATATGTATATTCGAACCACTGTGTTTTTTACCCATCTCATTTCTTAATTAGTATTAAATACAAGGAACATTTAGTTTTTCTTTTTCATTTATTAACATATAATTTATTTATCATTCCTATATTAGTATCCAAATAAGTTATAGAAATATATTTGAAGCTAGTACGAGTTGATATATGGCCAAAAATGGGTGCAAGACACGTTGAAAGGTCATTTTAAAGATCATACATTAATATAACCACTATGTAAACACATTTATACAGTAATATATTTAATTGACTTTAAATGTAAACAATAATAAATTTGGTCAAAAATTAAGATGAAATTCATAATCATTATAAATTATTTTTAATTAATAAAATTCAAATGGTTAAATTCAACACACATAAGTTCCAAATTTTAATTCAGAAAAAACTCTAGAGACGTGATGAGAATGTTGTTTTTTAAATTGAAAATGATCAAAATTTTATCTTGGTTATCTACCATATATTTATATGATTTTTTTTAAAATGAACAAAATTTGGTATATAGTAGTATAATTAAACTATTCAGGCATAAAATTCAATTAAAATTATAATTTTGAATTTAAATTATTTATATAAAGAGTTAGTTTTTGATTGATATTTAATATTTTTATAATCCATCAATAAATTATAACATCTCAATAAAATACCAAAAAATAACAAAATTTGTTTATCGAAATTATTATTTAAAAAATTAGTTTCATTTTTTCAAACAAAATTTATACAAGTTCCAAATTTTAGTTTTAAAACTTGTGCACCATTAAAAGGTGGAAGAACTACCTATAGAAAAATATATGTTTTTTTGTATAAATTGTTTTTTCATATAATATTTCATTAAAATATACTATTTAAATATATAAATTTATTATTGGATTTATAATATATAAATATTTATTTATATCATTCACTAATTTTAATTAATTATTATTTTTAGGATAATCTTCTTTGGAGCATAAAAATGTATTTTATAAAAACAATTCAATAATATTCACTTTTATTTTATTTCATCTAAAAAAATTTAACCAAAGGTGTAATTTTATATATGTGAAAACAATATATTTTAATATTTTAATTGATTATATTCATTACTAATAATTTATCATTTAGGATAGAATTATTAATTTAAATAAAATTATTAATATTAATATGAAAAATGAAATCATTATTTTATTGAATAAAATTTAAGAATATTATTGTTTCATGTAACACAATATTATATAGTCTTTCGTGCATTACAATATATTTGTGGTATTTTGATAAACATATCATAATTTATAAGGATATTATATTCCCTTATACATTTTGTGCTCTATTACATATATGTTATTGAATAAAATGATATTTTTATAGAATTTAGGGGTGTAACATTCCCCCAATATTAAATAATTTGAATCCTAACAATTTAAAGTTCATATTGGATATAATAGGAATCTCAATTTCTAATACCATCATTGAAAAACATACACAACAAAATGGTTTAATAACATATCCCTGTAACAAAAGACATAGAGAAGTATAATAGACTTCTAAAATAATCACATTACAAGGTTTATAGATAAGTGATCATTGGTGGGATAATGAAAACATTGACATGGTGAAATGTACTAATACTAATATTTTTAGGGATTGTGAAAGATAAAAATTTTATAACAATATTAACATCCAAAAATCCATATTCCATTCATGTGATGAAGTAAATTTATGTCATCAAAAATGATAATAATTGGTTTTTTTGTTTGAAACGATTTGAATAATGTTTATGAATTCATTTAATATTTATGAAAAAAATTAAATATAAATTCATGATATGTTTCCATTTAATAATAACAATATTATCCTGTCTTCAATTGAACTATTTCTACTTCATCTCATATCACATGTCATATCATATAGAGAGGTATTAAAATAATCTCTAAAACCTTGTCCAAATATCAATTTTAACCATTTCATAAATGGTTTACCATCACAAACCATTATGACCAAACACATTAAAAGGATGGTAACTAAATTTAGAGAATGAAAATAATAATTTTCAATCAATAACTTTTCGATCATAATATTCACATATCAAACATGTGAAAACCTTCATTATGAATTTTCAAGAAATATGTTAACAAAGTGAATTACAGTAATACATTATTTAAAACATCCATGCTTACATATTCCTTACAAAAATGATTGATCATTAGATATATTCATGAAATAAAATAAAAATTTTAGTCTCAATAATTAATGGAATAAAAAACTTTTTAATAAATCATTAATGAGTTCCAAGGTAGTCCACACTTATCCAATTTATATTATAAAAATTAGTTTTCTATCTATCATAATCTCATTATGTCAATGTTAGGGAAATATTAATGGTCATTAATAACGTGTTTACCTAGATGTTAAACTTACCAATGAATCATTTTTATTTATTATTGGCATATTTCTTCACAGACATTCATATCATTAATTGAAATACCCAAGAAAATATTTTTCATGAATTAAATTATGTCAACCCCATACCAGTCCCCCATATCGTCCTGGGACGAGGATCAAGAGGCATTACCACTCCACTGAGGATGGGGGAAAAAGCCATGGGAATCAACAATGTAATGGTGGAAATAATATCATTAAAGATAATCCTACCAGAAAATTAGAATCCAATCCGAGAAGACCAAAAATAATTAAACAGTCATTTGAACTAACTCCAAAAGCAATGTATAGAAACCATAAATATGATAATCATATCTTAAACCGAATATAATGAAAAAAAATTATGTGTCACCCCATGGGTCACTGTTTAATCCCAAAACCCACATCCACCATGGTGATTAATACCCTTCCAGAACATGCGTCTGAATGTAAATATAAGAAAAAAACATAGGAAAGATAATAAAAACATAGTAGGAGTTCGAGAACAATTTATTCCTAATTCATTTATATTAAAAAAAATAGGTTACATAATTTTTTTTAAAAAAACAACATATATTTTATCTCATTTTTAATATAAAACATAAAAATTTCCATTGACATTTCTATTTAACACTGGATACTTTTCCATGATTGGAGCTTTATAATTTTATAGAAAAAAAGAGATGAGGTAGAATGTTTTTTTCTAGTAATAATAATAGGGTTTAAAATATTCTTAATGAATCTCAATTAAACATTTCAAAACACATTATCACCATTTAGAAATGATTTATACTCTACTAGAGTGCCAAAAGAATGATCACAAAATAAGGGAAATAGAAAAACAACACACATGATTAACCGAACAAACAAGGAACATAAATCATTATATTAAAAAAAAAATTGGACAATATTAGAAAAACTAGGAGATCATTGGATAATGTACCACATAATCAAACCAAATTCATTTTGCAGGCATGCCTCACCCAATTCCATCAATTCACCAACACATGCAGTCTTACCATATATGGCCTAACAGATGGACACAATCCCAATGTACTGCAAGGTACATACTAAGCGCCACTAGCCAATGAATAATCCTAATCTAGTGTATCAATTGTTATTGGAAAATAACCAAGATATTATATGATCCCATTTTATATTAAAAAAATTTTTTTCCAAAAAATATTGATGTAATTAACCATACTCAAAGAATGATCAATCACTTGTGTCACATAAACCAGCACCACCCCCGTCCACCCAAAGAAAAAACCCATTGTTTTCAAATCATAATCAAATTTCAGATATCCCAAAATGATGAAATTCTTACTTCTTTATCATCACATCTTTTGAAGTACACATTCCATGGAGGTTTTTTTAATTAACCAATTATACTATTCCATTCTAACCACACATAACCAATAAATGTCAAATCATTTCAAAAAAAATAATGACAAATGCCCCATTAAAAAAAGTAATCTTTGAAACCAAATTATTAAATCCATATCACCATTTCAATTCAAAGTCACATTTTTATAGTCCAAAGGGGAATTTTATCATTCACATAGTGTGGAAACCCCAATAAAACCATTTCAAACAATTGAATCCTGTAAGATACCATGTTATTTCACGTTAAATATTTACCCTAAAAATTTTATATCACTAACTAGCAAAAATTAAATGTCAAAAATGCATGACATCAATGTATTCTTTTATTTATAGGCCATATTAAAATGAATCCAACCTAGAACCACGTGAACATCATCAATGGTAACCTGAAACTACTTATCTAAGGATCAATAGAGAAAGAACACACAAAATGAACCTAAACAACAAAAAACCCATAATTAAAACTCAAAGGACCTTGAATCCTATACTCAATAGACCAATGAAGAAGAAGAGGAACTAAAAAAATATAATATGAGGGATTTTTATGGAATAAAATGGGATAATACCATGATTATTTGACCAATGACATAAATAAATATATTGGTTTTGCACATGTAATTATGATAAATGCTTGGAGGAGAATGATGGGGTAACATCACATGTAAATAAAGAAATAATACATTTTAATTTCTATTAATATTTTTAAATAAAATATTTGATTTACTTTAAAGGGGTTTCTATGTTTGATGGCGTACCTGATACGCAACAACATTATTCTTTGAAATCGTACATTTCATAATAAAAATATAATATTATTATTTTAATTGGTAGTTAACACCTAGCCGTTTTATTGGCATGAAATAAATTAACTAACTATAATATTATTATACATGTTTGATAAATATTTTTACATTTATCTAATAATATATAGAGGCTTAAAATGTTAATGAATCCAATTTTAAGCACAAATAATATCTTATTCTTTAAAATGATAATTTAACGCCTTTTAATGGTGAACCGTCATTAAATATAGTATTGATCAATTTTATATTTTCTATTTGACAAAATAATATTCTTCTTTAAAATTGGAAGTTCAAAATTTAATTTGGGTCTTTTTTTGTTTTTCAGATAATATTAACGTTTTAATGAAAACTGAATAATGTTGTATTTTCATTAAAAACTTCCTTTTAATCTAATTTATTTACATGGTTATACTGTCTTTTTAATTGGTTTTTGTAATGCCCCGACCCCAGTTACCCAGAGTCGGTGCATTATTACATAACATTCACATGATCACGAGAAATATCAAATCTCGAAAGACCGATTGGTTTAGTAGCCTTGGAAACACTAGATATATTCATAATGTTTTACATTACATCAATAAGTTAAAAGAAACAACAATATATTGTCTCCATATTCCACACTCATATCCCCATATACTATCCCTTCAGTTCATTCATAAATTACTTATTCAAATCCTGGGAAAAGTAAAACATAGAAAAGGGGTGACCTCAAATGCCCAGTAAGAATAACAATAAAGTGGAAACTTTCATAAATAAGAATAAAAATTTAAGGCAATGTATGACTAAAACAAAATCCTTTTAAACATGAACTTCAACATAGTATGGCAAAAGTAAAATGAAATAATGCCATTTACATATTCACATGGATATTCTACTAATCGATTAATCACATGAAATATCAATAACCACTTTCATAATGATGGAATGCATAATGCCAGACTATCATAACCACATAGCCAAGGCCTCGTGCCAAGACTACAAATAAGATTTTGCCAAGGCCTTGTGCCAAGACACTAGTTTGTCTCATTAGACCTACCGATGCATCGAGGAGATATAGAGGGCTCCACCCTTCACATATTAAGTCCAATTCATTCCCATATGAAAAGGTTTAAACATAACCTAAACATTCGTAATAAAACTAGCATACGAAATGTCAATATTTTCACCATAAACCATGAATGGTATAAAAATAGCACATCCACAGTCAAACATATCACAAAACCTTAAATATAATATAGAAGTTTTGTATCATAATAAATCAACTTCAAATAAGCTTAAAATCCATCAAGGGATGTTGACATAGATGAAATCAAAACTATTTGAGAGAAATATCTCTTTTCTCGAAATCATTGAAAAGTCACAAATTTATAAAGGAAGTAATTTAAAAGAGATTTTTGAATCAATGTGTCCCATACCACTTTGAAACTATTGAAAAGAAATATCATTTCAAAACCTTCATTTCCATATAAATAAATCCTTAAAATCATTTTTAAAACATGGACATTAATTAAAAATATTTAGAAAGATAAATCTTTAAAACATTTAAAATTATTATCTTGAAAAAGAGTACCCTTCAAAAATTATTAAAATATTCAATTTGAAATCATTTAAAATTCACATAATTATAAAATTAAACATTTACTTCGAAAATATTCTTATAATCTAGTAATGGAAGCTTTGATGATTTTATATCGGCGGTAAATAGCCGCACCCGCCGTATAAGTTAAAAAACATTCTTACCTTAAATTTGTCAAAAGGTAAAAAGTGCCTTGTTTGGAAAATGACGGAAAGATTATTTTAAAAACACACAAGGGTATAAATGACTTTAACCAATATTCTTTGTAAATAGTTAAAATGTTTTTAAATACATTTCGATGAAACATGGATGTGGATGATAAAGAGATCCCAGTAGATAATTGCGTATAAACAAACTCGGATAATGAAGAGATTGTGAAATAAACCCTTACCTTGTACATTTCCTTGGTTGAGGGTAGGTTAACCTACTGTATAATGGTGAAATAATTCTTATTATATTAAACATGAATCATATATATTAATATGATATCATATATGATCTTTTAACATTTCTTTGTTAATAATATCTTAGTGTTATCGTCATTTCGGGTGTTAACTTACGCATTTTCTTTTATATGGTTTATTATGTAAACAATGTTTATAATGGTTAGGTTCTATATTTTTCATATTCAGAATGATATCAAGTCCTTAAAAATTATTTTTAAATCATCAAATGATAATTATACTTGAATGGATACGATAGAGAATGAATCTCATCGCGTGCGTGGAGACGGTAGTCCGTACGTACGCACGAGCGACAATATCATTCTTTTGATATTAAAATAATATATAATTGGATAGTATATAATATGTACAGAATCATTATCATGTTATATTTATTATTTACATGAGTTAAACATCATTATTATACCCATCCAAATAATAATATATTGAATAACAATTACACCACGGCGTGGAGACGGTAAGTCGTACGTACGCACGTATGGTGACATGTTATTCAAAGGGTAGATAGAATAATGAATATGGTTGTACCATATTTATAATAACATCACAGTATATATAAGATACTAATGTTATTATTTTAGAATGGTAATAATAAAGAAAGAACAAGTGGAAGAAGAAATGAATTTGAAAAAGGGTGGTGAAAAAATTACATCTTCTTCGGGTTGTTCCTTTTGATTTGACAAAAAGGGCTCTTTAGGTTGGCTTTATGATCAAAATAAGGCCTCTAGGTTGTAGTATGGGAAGTTCGGAGAGTATTTGGGCAGAGTTTTTCCGAACCAAAAGGCTTTGAAGGTATGAAGTAATGAGAAGGGGGAGTGCCCTTTTATAAGATGGGTGAGGGGCACCTTTGGAAAAGCTAGAAATATTAATTTATGATAAATTCATATTCAATATATATTGGCTCAAAAGTTGATTATTCAATGTTTATGGTGGGTATAGGTCGAAAACCATTCAACCAATAGATGTTAGACAGTTTTGTGTTACTATAATAACCTTATCTTTTAGTTTTAACTCTTAGTTAATTTGTTTGACATTTACCATGTCACTTTGTATTTTTATATTATATAGTCAATAAACATACAATATACATCCAAGAGATCCCCAAGTGGTCCATTAATGACACACATATCATGATATAAGTCTCTTGGCCGAACCTTAGATTTTTTGGAATTTAATATAAATTAATAATTTAATATTTGTTTTAAAAACACTTTTATGTTAATTTTGACACTATTCAGTAGATGATTTTTGTGAAACTAATAAAAGAATTATTATTTCGAAAAAAGTCAATTAAAGCAATCCTAATATGTCATATTATCATCTAAAATTTGTGTAATTCATTAAAAGTCTCAAATTATATTTATTTTGGTATTTATAATATCAATTATTTTAATGTTTCACTATTATGGTAATTTTTTCATCATCATTGTGTCATAAATAAATTAACTTATATAATGTCTAAAAATTATAAATAAAATATAATTATGTAGGGAATCGTATTATCTTTCAATTGAATATTCACAATCGAATTTATATTATGTATAACCCTATATTAAAAATGTTTTAGTAAATAAACGTTGATTTTAACTCTTTTAACTCTTTTTGAATTAAATAATAATAAATGTCCTAATCTAATCCATGTGGACCTAAATGATAATATTTTATTCCTATGTTTGTTTTTGGTCGAGATACCCTTGTCCAATAGAATTAGGAAATATTTTAGGGTAATATTAATATTATTTCTACCCTTAATTACCCTATTTACTTTTAACCGTGGTAAATAAAAGTAAAAATTTACTATTCACCAATAATTATTTTCATCTCATTGAACAAAAATTTTCTTCTTGATATTAACCATTTCTCTTGTATTTTCGAAATTCCATTCACAGAAGCAATAAAATTAAGTTTTATGAAAAAATCAGTTTTTTTAACTACCACTTAGTAGTTTCACTATTCATCAAAAATTTAAAGTTTTTCAGAACAATGCCAAAATTTCACCCTAAGTTATAATTGATATTCCGAATTCAAAAATGATTACTATTTTAAAGAATTCCAAATATATATGTTTCATTAATTAATTTTATAATTAATTCATGTTGCCACAACATATAGCGTGTTTTTAAGAAACAATATATATCAAAAGATTGACAATTGTTTAGGTCCAATTTCAAAGTGAAATTAATTTTCTTGAACACCATTGGATAAAATGGTAAAAATATATTCTAATTATACTTTAAACACACTCAAATTAATAATTTATCACTATTAATTATTTTGATTAAAAAGTTGTTTTTAATTAAAATATAGTAATTTTCACTATTCATCAAAATATTAAAGTTATCGGAAAAGTGCCAAAATTTTACCCTATGCTAATTTTGATATTCCGAATCCAAAAATTAAGTCCATTTTGAGAGATTGAATTTATAAAATTTCAAAAAGTATGTATTACTATTCATAACGGCTAGTTTGGTAAGGCATTGTGCGCTTTAACTCAGTGTTGCGTGTAGTGCATGTTATTGAATTATTTTGAAGAAATAACACACTATTAAATCATGGGGTGTTACATTCTCCCCTACTTCAATAAATTGCGTCCTCACAATTTGAAATTGTTCTTCGAAAATAAAAGGTTTAAAATAAAAAATATCTTTGTGGGAAAACCCACATCGGAAATTGGGTTACTAAAATTTAGTCTTAATATGTGGAAAAGAGTAATGAAAGGGTCACCACAAAATTATGATCTCGATTAGGAGATCACTGGTGGAAATTAAAGACATATAATTTAAGGAAAAACGTAAATATTTATAGGTAGTGATTGAGGTCATCAATCACAAACAAGTTTAAAATTGGGTTCCTTAAATTCATCAATCTATGATGATTTGAAATACCATCGGTTCAACAAAACATAGGGTATTAGGATAACACATTTTTGGTTTTAGGATTCCTTAAATAAAGTCTAAGAATTAATTTCTTCATAGAATAAGAGAAGAAGAAAAATATATTCTTGACAAGTAGAGTTCCATCCTTTATCTAATTCCTACCACAAACTCATCTTTCACTCTAAAAGATAATAGAACTTAAAAAATAATATTCTATTTATCCTATTCATATGGTGTTAAAAATGAATTTACAATTCATCTAGCAGAACCATTAAAAAAACGACATTATTCAATCTAGGACATCACGTGGGTCAGTGGTAGGTGATACACCCTTGTCGCCCTTGGGTTGTGGGTTCAAGTCTCGCGACCCTGCCAGACACGACGGGTTGGCGCCCGACCTCCGGGTTGTCCTTTTATGTAAATCCAAAATAATCCAAACTAGAAATATCCAAAATACTTCAGTCCAAAATTTATAAGGAAGGTAAACAAAATAATGATCCTTTTTTCCGCGTAATAACATGTGAACACCTTCATCACGTATTCTTTTAAAACATTGAAACATCCTGAATTACCATAAAACCTTATTGATTACATTCATGATCCCATATTCCTTAAAGAATAATAGATATAATCCTTCAATCCAAAAATGTTTTAAACCTAAACAATGATGGAATATACAAATCTTTAATCAGTTTCAAGGGAGTCAAAAATATCCAATATAATTTATCCAAATCAATCATGTATTATTCCAAAATCACTACCTCGGTATCAGAACTATATTGTGGTTTATCATTCTCTCAACCATATATTTTCAAAAAATTTATCCTGCTGTTTTGTCACTTATCATTTCTCCACACAATCTCAAGTCTTTAATGAAATAGTACTGCAGTATAATCCTTATATACTCCATAATTATTATAACAAGTACATTGTTAATACAAAACTCAATTGACATTATCAACATAAGAATCGTAATCATTCCTCTTCATCTGTGGTAGTATCATAACTCGATTATTATCCAATAGAATCATTTGCAGCATAGTCTGATGACTGGGACATTGGTTCATGTAGTGTCCAAAATCCATGCAAATGAAGCATTGTACATTTGAAACCATTTTATTACCCTTGCAGTCACGTACATTGTGCCCTTTTCCTCCACACTTATAACAAACTCCCATTCCTTTCAGGAATGTTTCAGGGTGTTTCATCCCACAGTTATCACATATGGGAAAATTCTTCTTTTCCATCTTCCCTTTATCCATCTTTCACTATTCCATCCTTTTCCTCTCTTGCTTCCATTCAAAGCCATAGGACTCTGTAAACTCATTACATATCTTATCAACACATGATATTATTTCTTCATATGATGATAATACATGGGATACTATTTCTCTTATAAATTCTGGCTTAAGACCCTGAAAGATATGATCCTTCTTTCTCTTTGGATCATGTGCATTGCTGGAGTTATCATTACTTCTACTGGGCGCCATTTCTAAACAATGGAATACACTAGATTAGTTTATGAATAACAATACCTAATCCCAAACTTTTAAAACACATGACATAAATTAAATAGTTTATGGATATAATCCATAATCATAAAAATGTCTCCTTTGAGGAAGTATATACTCATAAACCCTTAAAAATGGTTTGTAAAGAACATGAGAATTATCTTAAGCATATCCCCCGGGAGTGTCGTAACCAAGATTGCAGCAAGGCCTGTTGTCATGCACCAGTTCCCGTCCGAGTCTAGCTCAAAGCGGTGTTTTTGGGTTTTACCCCTAGGTACATCTGTGCCAAAGCCGCCTCTACCTGCTCGTATCCAGACATTGATGTATTGCTCGGAAAACTCACAAAATCTATACAATACCAAAATTCTAGGAATTTATTCTATACTAATCTTCAAGGTCCATCTTAGTTCTATATGATCTAATCAGTGTTTATCTATATCTAGCTTCCAAGGTTTGTACTAAACTTCCTCTGATACCAACTGTAACGCTCCGACCCCAGTTACCCAGAGTCGGTGCATTATTACAAAACATTGGCATGATCACGAGAAAGATCAAATCTCGAAAGACCGATTGGTTTAGTAGCCTTGGAAGGACTAGATATATTCATAAATATTTACATTACATCAATAAGTGAAAAGCTACAACAATATATTGTCTCCATATTCCACACTCATATCCCCACATACTATCCCTGTAGGTCATTCTGAAATTACTTCTTAACATCCTAGAAAAATAAAACATAGAAAAGGGGTGAGCTCAAATGACCAGTAAGGATAACAATAAAGATGAAACATTCATAAATAAGAATAAAAATTTAAGGCAATGTTTACCTAAAACAAAAGCCTTTTAATCTTGAACTTCAACATAGTATGGCAAAAGTAAAATGAAATAATGCCATTTACTTATTTACAGGGATATTCTACTAATTGAATAATCACATGCAATATAAATAACCACTTTCATAATGATGGAATTCATAATTCCAAGCTATCTTATCCACATAGCCAAGGCCTCGTGCCAAGACTACAAATAAGATTTTGCCAAGGCCTTGTGCAAAGACACTAGTTTGTCTCATGAGACCTACCGATGCATCGAGGAGCTATAGCGGGCTCCACCTGTCACATATTAAGTCCAATTCATTCCCTAATGATAAGGTTTAAACATAACATAAACATTCGTAATAAAACTAGCATACTAAATGTCAATATTTTCACCATAAACCATTAATGGTATAAAAATAGCACATCCACATTCAAACATATCACAAAACCTTTAATATAATATAGAAGTTTTGTATCATAATAAATCAACTTCAAATGAGCTTAAAATCCATCAAAGGATGTTGACATAGATGAAATCAAAACTATTTGAGAGAAATATATCTTTTATCGAAATCATTCAAAAGTCACACATTTATAAAGGAAGTAATTTAAAAGAGATTTTTGAATCAAATTGTCCCATACCACATTGAAACTTATGAAAAGAAATATAATTTTCAAAACCATCATGTCCATATAAATAAATCCTTAAAATCATTTTGAAAACATGGACATTAATTAAAAATATTTAGAAAGCTAAATCTTTGAAACATTTAAAATTATGATCTTGATAAAGAGTACCTTTCATAAATTCTTAAAATATTCAATTTGAAATCATTTAAAAGTCACATAATTATAAAATAAAACATTTACATGGAAAATATTCTTATAATCTTGTAGGGGAAGCTTTGATGATTTTATAACGGCTGTAAATAGCCGCACCCATCGTATAAGTTAAAAAAAACATTCTTGCCTTAAATTTGTCGAAAGGTAAAAAGTGCCTTGTTTGTAAAACGACGACATGATTCTTTTAAAAACACATAAAGGTATAAATTACATTAACCCATATTCTTTGTAAATATTAAAAATGTTTTGAATTACATTTCAAAGAAACATGGATGTGGATGATAAAGAGATCCCAGTAGATAATTGCGTATAAACAACCTCGGATAATGAAGATATTTTGAAATAAACCCTTACCTTGTACTTTTCCTTGGTTGAGGGTAGGTTAACCTCCTGTATAATGGTGAAATAATTGTTATTAAATTATACAAGAATCATATATATTAATATGATATCATATATGATCTTTTAACATTTCATTGTTAATAATATCTTAGTATTAGCATCTTTTAGGTTGTTAACATACTCGTTTTCTTTTATATGTTTTGTTACGTAATCCATGTTTGTAATGGTTAGGTTCTAACATTTTCATATTCATAACGATATAATGTCCTTAAACATTATTTTTAAATCATAAAATGATAATTATACTTGAATGGATATGATAGAGAATGAATCTCATCGCGTTCGTGGAGACGGTAGTCTGTACGTACACACGAGCGACAATATCATTCTTTTGATATTAAAATAATATATAATTGGATATTATATCATATATACAGAATCATTATCATGTTATATTTACTATTTACATTAGTTACACATCATTATTATACCCATCCAAATTATAATATATTGAATAACAATTACACCACGACGGGGAGACGGTAAGCCGTACGTACACACGTATGGTCACATGTTATTCAAAGGTTAGATATAATACTGAATATGGTTGTAGCATATTTATAATAAAATCACAGTATATATAAGATACTGGAGTTATTATTTTAGAATGGTAATAACAAATAATGAAGAAGTGGAAGAAGAAATGAATTTGAAAAAGGGTGGTGAGAACATTACCTTTTCTTCGGGTTGTTCATTTTGATTTGATCAAAAGGTCTCCATAGGTTGGCTTTCTGGTCAAAATAAGGCCTCTAGGTTGTATTGAAGGAAGTTGAGAGAGTATTTGGGCAGAGTTTGGCTGAAAAAAAAAGGCTTTGAAGGTATGATGTAATGATAAGTGGGAGTGCCCTTTTATAAGAGTGGTGAGGGCACCTTTGGAAAAGCTAGAAATATTAATTTATAATAAATTCATATTCGGTTTCTAATTGCTCAAAAGTTGATTATTAAAAGGTTAAGGTGGGGATAGGTCGAAAACAATTCAACCAATAGATGTTATACTGGTTTGGGTTACTATATTAATCTTATCTTTTAGTTTTAACTCTTAGTTAATTAGTTTGATATTTACCATGTCACTTTGTATTTTTATATTGTATAGTTATTAAACATACAATATACATCCAAGAGACCCACAAGTGGTCCATTAATGATACAACTATCATGATATATGTCTCTTGGAAGAACCTGAGAATTTTAGGAATTTAATATAAATTAATAATATAATATTTGTTTTATAAACTCTTTTATGTCAATTTTGACACTATTCAATAGTTGATTTTTGTGAAACTCTTAAAAGAATTATTACTTCAAAAAAGTCAATTAAATCAATTATAATATTTCATATTATCCTAGAAAATTAGTACAATTCATTAAAAGTCTCAAATAATATTTATTTGGGTATTTATAATATCAATTATTTTAATTTTTCACTATTATGGTAATTACTGCATCATCATTGTGCCATTAATAAATTAACTTATTTAATGTCTAAAATTTATAAATAAAATATAATTATGTAAGGAATCATATTAATTTTCTATTAATGATTTACAATAGAATATATCTTATGTATTGCCCCATATTAAAAATGTTTTAGTAAATAAACTTTGATTTTAAATCTTTTAACTCTTCTTTGAATTAAATAATAATAATTTTCCTAATCTAATCCAAGTGGACCTAAATGATAATATATTATTTATAAGGTTGTTTTTGTTCTAGATACACTTGTCCAATAGAATTAGGACATGTGTTAGGGTAATATTAATATCATTTCTACCCTTAATTACCCTATTTACTTTTAACCGTGGTAAATAAAAATAAAATAGTTACTATTCACCAAAAATTCTTTTCATCTCATTGAACCACATTTTACATATTGATATTAACTGTGTCTCTTGGATTTTCTAAATTCAATTCACATAATTGGTAAAATTATGTTTTATGAAAAATTCAGTGTTTTTAACTACCACTTAGTAGTTTCACTATTCATCAAAAATTGAAGTTTTTCAGAACAATGCCAAAATTTCACCCTAAGCTATAATTGATCTTCCGAATTCAAAAATGATGTCTATTTTATAAAATTACAAACATATAAGTTGCATTAATTAATTTTATAATTAATTCCCGTTGTCACAACAAATACCGTGTTTTTAAGAAACAAGATATATCAAAAGATTGACAATTGTTTAGGTCCAATTTTAAAGTGAAATTATTTCTAATGAACACCATTGGATAAAATTCTATAAATATATTATAATTATACTTTAAACCCACTCAAATTCATAATTTATCACTATTAATTATTTTGATTAAAAATGGTGTTTTTAATTAAAATTTAATACTTTTCATTATTTATCAAAATATTAATGTTATCCGAAAAGTACCAAAATTTCACCCAAGGATAATTTTGAAATTCCAAATCCAAAAATTAAGTCCATTTTGAGAGATAGAATTTATAAAATTTCAAAAAGTAAGTATTACTATTCATAATGGCTAGTTTGGTAAGTCATGGTGCGCTTTAACACGGTGTTACGCGTAGTGCATGTTATTGAATTATTTTGAAGAAATAACACACTATGAAATCTTGGGGTGTTACAATTTTAAAGTGTAATTAGAATATATTATTACCATTTAATATAATTTTTGTTATTGTAATTAATTTCTCTTTGAAATTGGATATGAACGATTGTCAATCTTTTGATAGTTATTATTTCTTAAAAACACGCATTTTATTTTGACCGTGGGAATTAATTTTAAATTATTTTCGGCCACTTCTGTGATTTGAATTTGAAAAAATTGATTCAATATTTGGAATCAGTTGGTCAATATTTTTTAAATTGGTAACATTAATTTTTAGACATTTTGAATATTTACTTCAGTAAATATTTTATTTACCATGGTCAATGGTAAATCTGGTAAAAAATGGTAAACAAATATTACTATAATAATACATAATTACCCTAACAGGTGTCCTAAGCCTATTGGATTATAAACATCAGACCATTAGCTTCATTTGATCAATTTTGGGACCCCATGGTGCCACTTGGGAGTGATAATGACACTTTATTTTAATTAACATAATGTGAAAGAAAAAATGACATTAAAAAATAACTTTATGTATATTAATTTTCACAAGGGGATATACAAGTCATATATTCGACTATAAATTTTCATTGAAATGAAAAAAAAATTTCCTATACCATGGTTTTTTTATAATTTTTTGAAATGAAATAAATTAAATTATTTATGAAACAATAATGATGCATTATTTTACTCATTTATAAATGATTTAAATAAATAAGATTATAAATATTGAAACAATATCCAAAACCAATCTAATTCTTATTGGATAATATTATTCAGACTACATGTCATCTTATCTTCAACATTAATTATTTTTTGACATTTTGAAACCGCAGACAAGTTTATAATAAAATAATTTTTTCAAACATTCCTAAAGATCCCCTACTCCACATTATAAAATCCCTCACATCTAACTCATTCTTGACACCTATCAAGCCCATAGGCATTACCAAATCTGGCACAAATAATCTCCCACGATCCATTTCTTCCACCTACAAGCCTTGCCTAAGGCAGATGTCACTTCCAAAAGTCCATCTGGTTCAAACCAACGGTAGTTACCCAAATTAAGGATAACGAGATCTCTTAACATATTTTCTTTTATATTACATCTCCAACCCGTAAAATCTTTTTATTCCATTATTTTATAACAACACTTGTATCCTCAGTATAATAGGATATTTTTATGTGAAGGATTAAAACTTAAATTACACATACCTCCATCTAATGGGTGAAGAACATTCAGTTTCTATGGATAGAAAACTAACACCTCATGAAACGATTATTGTTGATTATATCATAACGCCTCTCATGGTGGCCAGTAAGATGAAAATATATTTATATCTGATATATTTTATGTTTATGTTTTCATTAATCTTTTGGGGTTTAAACTTATAGCCTACCTTTATGCTTTCCATAATGGGTAAACGTGATATTTTCATTTGAGGAAGTGCGGACTACCGCCCCTCAAAGTGATATGACTCGTTAATGCCATTTTTGGAACGCATAAAGGATGAAGTTAATGATATTATATATGATATTATAATAGATTTATAATATACCTATATATCATTATGTTTTCATTCCATTAAAATATATAATAGAAATGAAATTAGCGTTCAGGCTTACGAGCATCTTACTATCTCCAAGAATGGTGCCTTTCATTTATTATCTCCAAAGGATATGTACTACAATAAATACATATATATACTAAATATATGTGACATATACGATATCTAAATAATGAATATCATTATAGAGATATGTAATGCCCTGAACCCAGAATCCTTGAGCCGGTACATTATTTTAATATATTGGCATGATTATACAGAAACAAGTCCCGAAGGAACGATCTATTTAGTAGTATTGGAAAGTAGATTACATAAATGAATGTTACATTAAACATTATACAAATATAAAACATAATAAATAAATATTTTATAATGAACTTAATTTCATAGAAAAACCCTCCTTATCAATCAGAATACAATTCTTGGAATCCAGGGAGAATAAAACATAAGAAAAGGGTGATCTCAAACGCTCAGAAACAGTAAGCAATACATCATAAGCTAACCTATACATTAGTTATGGTGAATAATTTAAAACACATATATTTAAAAATAATACAAATGAACACTTTATCGAATTATAATGAGATGAGTATATATTTCCATAATAAATCATTGTCGTGGGTATTATACTAGTCGAATAACCACATGAAGCATGAATAGTATTTTAATAATGATGGAATGTATAATGACAAACATTATGAATCATTTTGTCAAGGCCTTGGAAAAGATGTCTAAAAATGATTATGGCCTCTGCCAAAACCATATATGAAATTGGGAAAGGCCTCAGCCAATTCCTCATCTAATTGTCACATGACACCTACCGATGCACCAAGGAACTATAGAGGGCTCCACCCATCACTTATTATGTCCAATACATTCCTAATATGAAAAGGTTTAAGCATAACATAGACATTTGTTTTAAAATGAGCATATGAAATGTCAATATATTAACCCTAAACCATGAATGGTATAAATATAACACAGCCACTGCCAAATACATCAAAAAACATACATTAAATTTTATAATACTTGTATCATAACGATTAAACCTCGATCAAGAATAATATCCCTTAAAGGGTGTTGAAATTGTTGAAAATGATTAGTAAAAATCTATGAAAAACGTATCACTTTTTATTGAAATAAATTAAAAGTCACATAATTTATAAAGGAAGTCATTTAAAAGATTGTTTTTAATATAAGTGTCCCATACCACTTTGAAACTTTTTAATTGAATTAAAATTTTAAAACATTCATGTCCATGTAAATAAATCATTAAAACCATTTTGAAAATGTCGACATTAATGAGAATGTTATAGAACAATAAATCATTAAAACATTTAAAATGATGTTGTAGTAAAAATATCACTAAAAAATAATCCATTTGAAAACTCTTTTAGGAATCATGGACTTGGATAATAAATATGTCACAGTAGATACTTACATAAAAACATCCTCAGATAATAATGAGATTGGGAAATTAACTCTTACCATTCACTTTCCTTTGGTCGAGGGTATATTTTAGCTCTTGTATAATGACCATAATATGTTATTAAATTATTCGAGATTCATATTCATATTTATTATATCCTATATGATTTATTTCTAACTTTATACTACCCATTTAATAATGATTTCCTTGTTAAAATAGCATTTCTGGTAATAATTGCATTCTTTATCGTACAAGTTTTAACTTGTTATTCTTGATCGTAGCATTTAGATCATGATTTTCTTACTTCCATAATATAAAATATGATTAATATATATCATATATATTTATAATATAAATATTTATAATATAAAGATAAATTAAATGGAAGACAACGTTTATGGAGATGGTAGGCCATACATATGCAAAAACGTTGTTTCTGTTTCCATATCGTATTGAATGGAAGTACGTGAGTAAGATATATGTAAGTACATAAATACATAAATATAGACATATATATTAAGTATCATTATTATTTAATATATTAAATACTTATTTGTAATATATATTTTTATAATCATCGTTTAATGGTGATTGGGGAAATGAATCTAATCGCTTCGTGGAGACGGTAGTCCTTACGTGCGCACGAGCGGCAATATCAATATATTGATGGTGAAATCATTTTTTATTGGATGGTATATTATATATACAGAATAATGAACATGTTATATTTATTATTTAAATCAGTTATAATCATTCTTATACACATTCTAATAATTAAGGGATTGAATAACAAACTACAACATGACGTGGAGACGATAAGTCATAGGTACGCACCTATGGTGACTTTTACATTTATAGGAAATATTGAATAACAAATATGATTGTACCATATTTATAATAAAATAATAGTATTTAAAAGGTACTGGATTTGTTATTTTTGAATGGAAACAACAATGAAAGTGGAAGTGGAAGAATAAAAGAATAGGAAAGAGGGTGGTGAAAAAATTATTACCTCTTCTTCCGGTGTTTCCTTTTGAGTTGATCAAAAGGGCTCTATATGATTGCTTTATGATCAATGTAAGGCCTCTAGGTTGAAGCGAGGAAAGTTGAGAGGTTATTTTGGTAGTGTTTGTCCGATCCAAATGGAATTGGATGTGTGAAATTATGAGAAGGGGGAGTGCCCTATTATAAGAGCGGTGAATGTCACTTTAGGAAAAGCATGAAATATTATTTTATAATAAAATAATTTTAGGGTTTTAAATGCTCCAAAAGGATATATGTTGATTCTAAGGTGGGTATGGGTCGAAAAAAGTTCATCCAATATGTTTTAGATAGGTTTATGTCACCATATTAACCTAATATTGTAGATTTAACTCTTAGTTAAATAGTTTGACATTTAGCATGTCTCTTTGTATTTTTATATTCTATGGTTGATAAACTTACTATAAACTTCTAAAAGAACCTGAAGTGGTTAATTAAAAACATATATAACCTTTTATAAGTCTTTTGGCATATCCTTAGATTTTTATAAGTATTATATCTATTAATAATAAAGTATATGTTTTAAAAACTCGTTTATGTCAATTTTGACACTATTTAGTATTTGATATTTTTTAAAATCCATTAAAAAATTATCACTTCAAATTAAAGTTATTTAACCAACAATAACATGTCATATTAACCTATAAAATTAGTGAAATTCATCTGAAGCCTCAATTTACATTTATTTGAATTTTTATAATATCATTTATTTTAATATTTCATTAATAATGTAATTAATGCATGATCACTGTGTCATAAACGTATTAATTTATTTAGTGTCTAAAAATACTAAATAAAATAATATTATGTTGGAAATATTTTTATATTTCTAATGAATATTTATTGTCTAATTTATATTGAATATAAACCTATATTAAAAATGGTTAAGTTATTAAACATTGAATTTAACACTGTAAACTATTCTTTAAATTATATAATAATAAATGTTCTAATTTAATCCAAGTGAAAAATAGGGGGTCATATATTATTTATAAGGTTGTTTTTGGTTGAATAACACTTATACAATAGAATTATAAAATGTGTTTGGGTAATTATAATATCATTTTTACACTTAATTACCTTATTTACTTTTAACTGTGGTAAATAAAAGTCAAAAGATACTATTCACAATAAATTATTTTCATCATATTGAAATTTTTTTTACATATTTATATTAACCGTGTCTCTTAGAGTTTTTAAATTAAACTCACAGAAGTATTAAAATTTTGTTCTATGACAATTTTCAACTGCTCCAAGGAGGTGGGTAAAAGACGGTAAAAAGATCAATAAATTTCTATATATCTAAAATTATTTTAAAATGCCTCCAATTTTTTATGATAAACATGTATAGGTATTATTTATCAATTTTTTCCTAAAATAAATTAAAATAAAATAATTACATATTCAAATAAAAAGTTGGTTTTAAACAATAACGTATTGTTATTCACTATTCATAACAAATTGAATGTTTTCAGAAAAATACAAGAAATTTACCCTAAGTTAAATTTGTTATTATAAATTCAAAAATTAATTCTATTTTAAAAAATTAAAAAATTAATGTTGCATTTATTAATTTAAAATTAATTCCCATGGTCAAAACCAAAAGGCAAGTTTTTAAAAATTAAAAACAATCAAAAGATTAAAATGAGTTTATGTCAAATTAAAATGTGAAATTACATATAATGACCTACATTGTATTAAATGATAAATGTATTTTTATTTATACTTTTAAAACATTAAAATGTATAATTGAACATTATAAATTATTTTTATTAAAAATGTTGTTTTCAGTTAATATAAAGAATTTTCACTATTCACCCAAACATTAAAGTTATCAGGAAAACAACGATAATTTATCGAAACTAAATTTTTATGTCTCGATTCAAAAGAAGAGTTTAAATTTTTAAAATTTAATATAAAATATTTTCAAATATTGGGTTTAAGAAGGGGTTTCTATTAAAAGGCGGTTAGATTACTTTTCTAAAAAATTCATCCATTATCAAAAAAATTAATATGTTCTTATATTAAGAATAAGAAACACATAATATGGATTATAAAATTATATAGAGTATATAAAATTAAAAATTCAGTTAATACTATTCATATACTCTTTTTGAATAGCTAGTTTAGAAGTTGTAGTACAGTCAAACTCATTGTTTCTTGTAACACAAGTTATTGAATTACATTGATGAGATAAAATAAAAAGAATTATTGGGGGTGTTAAAATCTCCCATCCATGCAAAAATTGAATCATAGAAATGTGAAATTATTCTAAGAAAATAAATGGTTAATAATAGGAAAATACTTTTGTGGAATACCCACATCAGAAATTGGTTTAATAAAAAAATTTAATAATAAGAGGGAAAATAACATTATAAAGTCCCCAAAAAATTAAGATCTATATTAGGAGAACATTGGTGTTAACTAAGGACACATAATTTAATGGAAAATGTAAATATTTTTATAGATTTTTTGAGGTTATCATTCTCAGACATGTGTCAAATTGAGGGACCCAAAGAGATCAATCTATGATGATTTAAAATATCATCGGTTCAAAATAACATAAGGTTCCAGGATAACACATTTGTGATTTTAATATCCCTTACATATTGATTAAGAATTAATTAATTCATAGAATAAGAAGAAAAAAAATATTTTTTACTAGTATAGTTTCATCCATCAACTAATTTCGACCACAAACTCATCTTTCACACCAAAAGATAATAGGATTTAAAATTATTTTATTTATCCTAATCGTATAGGGTTCCAAAAATAATGAATTTTTAATTAATTTTTATGTATATAAAAACAATACATTATTCAAACCAGGAAATCATGTATACAAGTTTTATGTGATCTACCCTTGCCGCCATTCAGTTGCAGCTTCAAGTCAAGCGGCCTTGTAGGACAAGACGGGTTGTCGCCCGGCCTCTAGGTTGTCCTTTTTATGACAATACAAAATTAATCTCAATAAATTTTTTAACATTATTAATAGTATCCAATGAAAAACATAATCGATTCCAACATTTATAATTCTCTACAATACATCTATCCGAAATCAAAATTCAAAATTTATAAAGAAGGTCACATAGTATACATGCGAATACCATCATCACGTATTCTCTTAAAATTCGGTAATAAAATTAATTGCGAGAAAACCATATTTGAATGGGTATGTACTTCCTTATTTCTTATGTAAATCATATAATACTCTAAATTTTCCTAAAATCCATAAAATGTTGTAAACTCCAATAATGATTGAATATACTAATCATTAATTACATTCATGTTATTCAAGAATATCCTACATAATTTATCGAAATCAATCATATATTATACAAAAATCCCTACCTCAGTATCAGAACCATATTATGGTTTGTATTTTCTTAACCATATATTTTAGAAAAAAGTGTAACCTTCTTTTGAGTATCTTTTCATTGTTCCACACAATCTCATGTCCTTAATGAAATAGTACTACAATACAATCCTTATAAACTATATAATTCTTATAATATGTACATCATTAATACAATACTCAAATGACACAATACCTTAAAAACATAATAATTGTAATCATTTCTCTTCATATTCGGTAGTATCATAACATGATTATTATCCAATAGTTTCATTTGGGGTAAACACTGATTATTTGGACATTGATTTGTGTAGTGTCCCAACTCCTTGCATATGAAGCATTGCACATTTTAAATATTTTTCCTACCCATGAAATCCCATACTAGGTGTCGTTTTTCTCCTCACATATAAAAAAATCTCATTACCTTCATGAATTATCCAAGGTGATTCTTTCTGTATTTATCACATATTGGAAAATCCTTTTCCCCCCTTCCCATTATCCTTCTTTCTCTCTTCCATTATTTTCTTCTCCTGTTTACCTTCAAGGGAATATGACTGGGATAATTCATTATTTATCTTATTAACACATGATACTATTTTCTCATGTGATGAGAATACATGGGAGACTATTTACATTTTATATGGTGTCTTAATAACATGAAATATATGATCCTTATTAAAATTTCGATCATTAATATTGATTGAATTCTCATTCCTTCTACTTGGGGTAATTTTAAAACAATACCATAAACTATGATTGTTTATGAATTTCAGTGAATAATTCCAATCATCTAAAATACCTAACGCAAATTTTAATGGTTATTCATATAATAAATAATCATAATTTTTTTTATGAAGTAATTCCTCCTAAATACTTTATAATTGCTTGTAGTGAAAATGTGAATTATCATAAGCATGTTCCCTGGGTGAATCGTAACCAAGAGTGGAGAAAGGCCTTTTGTCATACACCAGGATACCCTGGGTCATCCTCAAAATTCCTTGTCGGAGTTTTCACTCTTACGTACATCTGTAACAGAGCTGCATCTACATGCCCGTATCCAGATCGATATATATTTCATGGAAAATACCCAAAATATCTACATTTCCAAAATTCTAGAAAGCCCTTCTATACTAATCCCCAACGTCCATCTTAGGGTAATGTTCTCTAATCATAGTTTATCTGAATCCATTAACAAGGTTGTTTCTAAACATCCTCTAATACCAAATCTAATTCCCTGACCCCCGAAGCCCAAAGCGTATGCATTATTTTAACAGATTGGAATGATTACAAGGAAAGAAGTTCCAGAGGACTAATCCGTTTATCAGTCTGGGAAAATAGATTACCTACATGATCATTACATTAAATATTATAAAAATAAAACACAACATAAATGATCCATTGAGAACACCATTAATCACCAAGATTAACCCCTCTAGTCAATCATAATACACTTCATGGAATCCTGAAAAAACAAAACATATGAAAGGGGTGAGCTCAAATGCTCAGTATGGGTAATAAAAACAGTGGAAGATAACATAAACATTAGGCATAAGGAATAATTTAAAACACATGCCTTTAAAAATAATAAAAATGAACAATCTATGGAAGGAATATGAGATGTGTAAATAATGCCATAATAAAACATAGCCATGGGTATTCTACTATTTGAATAACCACATGAACCATCAATAATATTTTCATAATGAGGGAATCTATAATGCTAAACATTATGAATAATTTTTTCAAGGCCTCGACCAAGGCGTCTAAAAATAATTAAGGCCTCGGCCAAAACCATATATCAAATTGGGAATGGCCTCTTCCAATTCCATGTCTAATTGTATCATGAGTCCTATAGATGCACCGAGGAGCTATTGAGGGCCCCACTCGCCACTTACTATGCTTAATACATTCCTCATGGGAAATGTCTGAAACATAACATAAACATTCATACAAAAACCAATATATGAAATGTCAATACTTTAACACAAAAACATGAATGGTAGAAAATTAACATGTCCACATCTGAATATATCAAAAAACAAAAAATACAAAATGGATGTTTTGTTTCATAATAGATCAACCTCGATGAAGAATAATATCCCATAAAGGATATTGACATAGTTGAAAATTATTAGTAATAAACTATGAAAAAATTCAATTTTTAATGAAATAAATTAAAATTAACATAATTTATAGATGAAGTCATTTAGAAGATAGTTTTGAATAAACGTGTCTGATACCACTTTTAAACTTTTGTATTGAATTGCCATTTTCAAACATTCATGTTCATATAAATAAATCCTTTACTCCATTTTGAAAATGTATACGTTAATGAGAATGGTTTAGAAGAATAAATATTTAAAACATTTAAAATGATGTATTAGTAAATAGGAACCTTTAAAATAATCCATTTCAAAACTATTTTATTTAACATGGACATGAATAATAAATATGTCACAGTAGATACTTACGTAAAAACAACCACATATAATAAATAGATTACGAAACCCACCCTTACCTTGAACATTCCTTTGGTTGAGGGTATGTTTAGCCTCGTGTATAATGACCATAGTATGTTATTAAATTATTCCATATCTATATTTATATTTATTATATCATATATGATTCATTTATGACTTTATACTACCAATTTAGTAGTAATTTCCTTGTTAAATTAACATTTCAAGTAATAATAGCATACATTATCGTACATGTTTTAACATGTTATTCTTGATCATATCATTTTGATAATGAAATAAATAAATCCTGAATATAAAAAATGATTTATATATATCATATATATTTAGAATATAAAAATTTATAATAGATTGATACATGAATTGGAAAACACTATTTATGGAGATGGTAGGTCGTACATACGCTTCAATATTGTTTCTGTTTTCATATCGTGTTGAATTGAAATAAGTGAATAAGACATATGTAAGTACATACATTCATAAATGTATCTATTATGTATAATTATTATGTAATATATTACATACTTATTAACAATACATATTTTAATAATCATCGTTGAATGGTGAATGTGGAAATGAATCTCATCTCATTGTGGCAACGATATTCCGTACATATGCACAAGAAACAATATTATTATATTGACGGTGAAATTGTATGTAATTGGATGAAATATTATATATAAAGAATTATTAAAATTTTTAATTTTTTATTTCCATCAGTTATAGTCATTATTATACCAATCCAAATAATGATGTGTTGGAATAAAAAACTACCCCATGACGTGGAGACGACAATCCATACGTACGCACGTACGGTGACTATGTCATTTATAGGATGGATACAATAAGTAATATTATTGAACCATATTTAAAAGAACATCATAGTATGTAGAAGGTACTTGTGTTATTATTTTATTATGTAAACAAAAAATAAAGAAGAAGTGGAAGAATAAAAGAACTCGAAAGAGGGTGGTGAAATTATTACCTCTTCTTCGGGTGTTTCCTTTTTAGATGATAAAAAATGCTCATTATGATGGCTTACTGATCTTTTTAAGGATTCTGGGTTCAAGGGAGGAATGTTTAAAGGATATTTGGGTAGTCTTTGGCCAAACCAAAATGGATTTGGAGGTTTGAAAATAATTGATGGGGAAGTTACCTTTTATAAGAGAAGTAAGGGTCACTTTTGGATAGGCTTGAACTATTATTTTATAATAAAAACATTTTCGGTTTCTAATGGTACCAAACTGATTTAGATAGAGGATATGGTAGGTATGGTTATAAATCCTCTCCACCAATAGGTTTTATACAGGTTTATGGAACCATATTAACCATAGATTTTAAATTTATCTCTTAGTTAAATAGATTGACGTTTACCATGTCTATTTTTATTTTTAAATTATATGGTTAATAAAAAGTCTATAAACTGCCAAGAGAACCCCATGTGGTTAATTTATAATATATATAATCTTACATAAGTATATCACCAAACTTATATTTTTATTAATATTATATCAATTAATAATATTTTATTTCTTTTTAACAATTCAATTATGTCAATTTTGACACTATTTAGTATTTGATATTTTTAAAGCAATTAAAACATTATCACATGGAATATAATTTATTTAACCAAGATAAAAATTTCATATTAACCTATAAAATTATTTTAATTCATCATAAGTCTCAATGGAAATTTATTTGGATATTTATAATATAAATAATTTTAATATTTCACTAATATGGTAATTACTACCTCATCATTGTGTCATTAATAAATTAAATTATTTAATGTATAAAAATTATTAATAAAATATAATTATGTAATTAATCATTTTATCATTATAATTAATAATTATAGTCAAATTAATATTGTGTGTATCCCTATATTAAAAATATTTTAGTTATTAAACATTGAATATAACTATTTAAACTCTTCTTTAAATAAAAGAATAATAAATGTCCTAATATTATCCTTGTGGAACAAAGAGGGTCATATTTTATTCCAAAGGTTTTTTTGTCTAATTATACTTATCTAATAGAATTTGGATATGTGTTAGGGTAATTATAATATAATTTTTACCCTTAATTACCCTATTTACTTTTAACCATGGTAAATACAAGTCAAAAAGTTACTATTCACCCAGAATTATTTTTATTTTATTGATCAACATTTTATGTACTGATATTAACTGTGTGACTCATATTTTTAAAATTAATCTCATAGAAGTTGTTAAATTATGTTGTATACAAATTTTCAAATGCTCTTATGAGTTGGTTAAAATACTGTAAAAAGATCGATAAAATTGTATATATTTAAACATATTATAAAATGAATCCAATGAATTACGTTGAAAATTTATAGATATTATGTATATATTCTGACCTAAAATATATTAAAATAAAATAACTAACTATTTAAATAAAAAGTCTAGTTTAAACAAAAAAACAATGTTATTCACCATTCTTAAAAAATAGAATTTTTTCTGAAATTTTCTAGAAATTTACCCTAAGATAATTTTGATGTTATGAATTGTAAAATGATGTCTATTTTACCAAATTAAATACATAAGAAGTTTCCTTTATTAATTTAAAATTAATTTCCATTGTCAAAACCAAAATGAGGGTTTGTAAAAAGTAAAAACTATCAAAATATTGCCATGTGTTATTGTCAAATTTAAATGTGAAATTACTTATAATGACCTAAATTGTATTAAACAATAAAAATATATTCTAATTATACTTCAAAACAATTTAATGGTATAATTTAACTATATAAATTAATCTGATTAAATATTTTGTTTTCAGTTAAAATAAATTTTTTTTCACTATTCACCAAAATATGAATGTTATCAAAAAAACACCAATTATTTATCGAAACTAAATTATAATGTCTCGATTCAAAAGAAGAAGATTATTTTGTAAAATTGAATATATAAATGTGTCAAATATTGGATTTATAAAGGGTTATCCATTAAAAGGCAGTAAAATTGCACTTTCTAAAAAATGCTTCCATTATCTAAAAAAATGAATTTGTTCTTATATTTTGTATAAGAACACATTATATGGATTATAAAATTTTATGTAGTATATAAAATTCAATATTCTATTAGTACTATTCATAAAAACTTTTTGAACATCTATTTTTCTATGCCGTGGTGCGCCCGAACTCGTTGTTTCATGTAGCGCAAGTTATTAAATTACATTAAAGAGATAAAATACTAAAAAATATTGGTGTGTTACAAGATAATAGACTATTTAATACATTAAATACTTGTAAATAAAATGTGTTCATTTTTTACTCAAGTACTAAATATCGACCAAACGATCATTATTAACATAACTGATTGCATAATGTTTTTAACATGGTAATACGTGATATTAAAGGAATAATAAAAATGAAGATTTTACTTAAGAAAGTAGAAATTAACATTAGTTTACTATTCTGTAGATTAAAGGACAAATGGGTAATGTCAGACATGAGGTAGGGACTTCATTTCAATCTTCTTTCATTAAGACCTATTATTTTACAAACGATGTTCATTTATATGGTGTATAAACACCATCGACATTTCATTTAATTAAAATGGAATCTTTTTCTATGAGGCGTTTTAGTAAAGGAAAAAAAAGTTTTTATTTTTAACGTAAGCAGTGACAAAAACATTTCCACCGCCGCTAGTGTTATTTGATATTTGGATTCCATAACAAACTGTAATGTTTTTTAAAAGAAAAATAAATAACATATAGTCATTTACATATTTTGTTATTGAAAATTATTTTGATAATGGATTTTTTATTTCAAAATATTGAAATGATATATTGTGTTTCAAATGTGGAAATTTTAACATTCTTTTATGTTTGTTTTATGTGTTGGGAATAAGTTATAGTTCTTGGGAATTGTTTACATATATGGGTAGTTCCATGATAAACCTAGGGCAGATGAGACCGAGATAGCTCTCTAATGCATTGGGTAACATGATGGAGTTAAAAATGAATGTTTCTTCTAAGAGATTTATTTAATATACTCTGGTGGGTATTCTAAATGTGACTCCGTACGTTGCTATGAAAGCTACAACATAAGTATGTTATGGATGCCTCAAGTTACCTTGATATTTTTTTACAATATGATATTCATAAATCTTATGTATTTATGAGGTATGTAAAAGAGTTTTTATTTTCTATGTATTGATGGACTAATTATTTCATTAATTATTTTATAATAGTTACTGAGCATTTTGTGCTCATTCCATGTTTTGAAATGTTTTTCGCAGGACATAAATATGAATAGGGTCAAGGATATGATCACGAAAAAGTCATGCTATCTAAAATGTGGAAGTAGACATGACACATTTTTTCTAAGTGCTTTTATTTTTTGAATAAAAAGGAAACTGATTAGAAGTGTATAATTTGTATTCTTGAGATTTAATGTAATATTTATGGAATAATTCACTATAACTCAAACCTAAAAAAGATCCTCAATGAGAATTATTCACCTAATTCAATATTATGTAATGTTTCAGGCCAAGTCCTTATAATTTTCATTAAAGGTTGGTTTAGACAACATTACGTGTTATAATACAGTTAAATTAATATTCATAAATTATTTTTTTTATGTTATTGATGAAATGATATAGAATTTACAGATTACCATGTTGCTTCACCTATGATATTTATGTATTCTGAATGGATTTCCGTAGAGGAAGCATGGAATCTCTGTTGGGACGGGATTAGGATGAAGACAACCTTCCAAATCAGCAACCTGAGATTGTTGGAATTGGAACTGAACCTTTTTTTCAGTGATGACATAGTTGAATCTGGTTACAAAAGGTGGTGGTATCCATGCATGAGATCATCCAATCCAACCACAGAGGAACATGTCAGTAGTGGAGCATTTCATGAGGAAACACCCTCCATCATTTAGAGGATCATCTGACCTCGTGCTAGTATAATGGTGGATTAATGCACTGGATAAATTTTTTGATGTAATGGGGTGTTTAGAACACCAAAAGTTTTGTCTTTGTGTTTACCGTTTGGAAGGAGAAGGTAATTAGTTGTGGTCGATGGTGAAAAATATCAGGCATAGTGAATAATTGATGCTATTGATTGGGATGAATTCAAAGGTATGTTTCTAGAGAAATAACTTCCTACAGTGGGTCATTTTAGGATTGAAAAACAATTCCTATAATTGCGGCAGGAGGATGAATCAGTGGTTGCATATGAAAAAAAATTCACTCGACTGGAAAGGTATGCACGAAATTTCCTTATAGATCTTAATAATAAAATCAATTATTTTTACTTTGGATTATTGCCAATGTATAGAAGGAATTTGGCTTCTCATGAGTTCAAATGTTATGAATAATGTGTTCATTGTGCAGGGAATCTAGAAATAGAGTTTTTCGATGATTAGGTGTTCTTTGAAAAACAACAGAATAAGTGGTCGAGGTGGGAGGGAAAAGGGAATAACTCTTCAAAAATGTATGATTGTAAGAAATATAAGTTTTCAGTTTGTGAAAAATGTTATCAAAATCATGTTGGGGAATGTCTTTTGAATTAAAGAAAGTGTTACCGATGTGGTAAAATGGGACATAAGACTCATAAATGAACTGAAATATTTCAAGGTAATGGTAAGAAAAAATATGATTTACAGTCAATAATATGGTTTAAGTGCAATAAAAAGGGTCCTTATGTAAATCGGTGTCCAACGAACATCTCAACTAAGGGAAAGCAACCAGACTACAAGTAGAAATAGGTCGTGAAATCCTTTGAAACAACTTCAGTAGATGTTGGGCCATCAAATGAAGTAGTATGATGTACATTGTTTGTTTGTTCTGATTATTCCAATGTGTTGTTTGATTCAGGTTCTTTAAAATATTTCATTTCTTAGATGTTTTCTAGTAAATTGTGAATTTCATCTCATTATATCAATATGAGACTTATGGTAAAAACACATGGGGAAAATGATGAGACAAAAAGAAAACATAAGAACATTCTTGCCCCTGTGTGTAGGAAGAATCTACCAAAAAACATTATTGTTTTGACTCTAGTACTGTTTTATTTTATTTTGGGTGTGGATAGGACTTATATTTATCATCATAAGATTTACTACAGAGAAATTGAGGTTTCTTTTCAAAAATATTTTTAGATTTTGTATAATAATGAACCCTTTCTTTTGATAACATATCAGGAATCTGAGAAACTTGTGAAATATGGAAATGAATGTTACCTTGCACATATTGTTGATAATAAGGGAACTATTCTAATTAATTATGTTTCAGTGGTAAATGTGTAACATTATGTTTTTACTGATGAGTTTACATGTTTAATTTCTAATCGGGAAGTTGAATATACTATTGACTTAGATCTTGATGTTATTCCAATTTCAAAACCCCCTTATCGAATAGCTCGGATTTAACGTTTAGATTTAAATAAGAAATTCTAGGATTTATTAGATAAAGGTTTGTTTCAACCTTGAGAATCACCATGTGGTGCTATTGTCTTATTGGTTAAAAATAAAGATGGTTCAATGAGACATTGCATTGATTATAGTGCAATGAATAACAACACTATTAAAAACAAGTATCATTTTCCTCATATCGATGATTTTTTTGATAAGCTCCAGGGAGCACAATATTTTTTGAATATTGACATGAGGTCGAGGTACCATCCGTTGAAAGTAAAGGAATAATATTTTTTGTAGACCACGTTTCGTACTAGATTTGGTCCTTTTGAATTTGTAGTTATGCATTTTGGGATAATGATTTCCCCTGCTGTTTTTATGGATCTACTTAAAAATATTTACTGTGAGTACTTGGATATGTTTGTGGTTGTGTTCATTGATGATATTTTGGTTTTTTCAAATAGTAATTAGGAGCAATAATTTCATTTAAGGGTTGTCTGGAAAACAGTATAATAAGAGAAAATGAATGGTTAATTCAACAAGTATGAGTTTTGGTTACAAGAAATTCATTTCCTTGGATACATTGTTTCAAAAAATGGGATTACTACTGATCCTGCTAAAATGAATGTTGTAGAAAAATGGTCACAACCAACCATTATATCTGAGATCCATAGTTTTCTTGGTTTGGAAGGATTTTATTAGAGGTTTGTTGATCTGGTTTCCCAGTTATCGATCCAATTAACTAAGTTAACTCAAAAAGGTGTTAAGTTCATATGAACTAGAGAATGTGATGATATTTTTCAGGAATTGAAAAGAATATTGGTGGATGCTGCAGTTTTGGAACTGATTCTAGAAATGATGAGTTTGTTATCTATAGTAATTCTTTGTTGGAAGGACATGGATGTGTCATTATGCAGAATGATCAGGTAATTTCTTATGGTTCACGTCAGTTGAAACAACATGACTTAAATTACCCTATACATGATTTGGAATTAGCTGATATTGTTTTTTACATTAACATTTTGGAGGCATCTTTTTTATAGAGTAAAATTTGAAATATATACTCACCACAAATGTTTAGTGTATATATTCTCTCTGAATGAATTTAACATGTGACAAATTAGATGGATAAAATTAATCAATGATTATGATTTTATGATCCTTTACCATACGGGAAAATAATATAAAGTGTCAGATTTTTGGAGTTGGAAACATTATGCTACATTAACCATGTAACATTTGATACGAGGCCCTTTGGTTTTAGATATGACAAACATTGGCATAGTAGTTTTTGGTACAGGAAATTATTATTTTTTCCATGTGTTAGTGAAATCACATGTATCAGACAAAATTAATCAAGCAAGGAAAGATTATAGAGAGTTACAGGAAAAGGAAGTGTTGGTTCAGAAGTGTATATTTCTTGATTTTAATGTTGATAATGAATGTGTTTTATGGTTTGGGAATAGATAATGTTTGCCTTGTGATTCAAAATTGAAGAATGTGTTGTTATGTCAAGCATAATATTACCCATTTTTAGTTCATCCTGGAAGTACAAAGATGTTCAAAGATATTAAAGAGTATTACTAGTGGGATAGAATGAAAAAAGATATTGATGATTTTACTAAGAAGTGTTTGACTTGTCAATAGGTTAACGAAAAATGGTAGTTACCAAAAGCGATGCTTCAGTCCTTACTAGTGCTAGAGTGGAAATGGGTAAATATATCCATGGATTTCATTGTGGGATTACTATAGACATCACATGGTAATAATGAAATCTGGGTTATAGTTGATCGATTGAATAAATCTACTCATTTCTATCCTATTTTAGACACTTTGACTCTAAATAAACTCTCTCAGTTGTATGTTACTGAGATAGTCAGGTTGCTGGTATTTTCCCTCTGCATTGTATCTGATCGTGATCCTAGGTTAACTTTTACCTTTTGTAAAGGATTTATTAAGTCATTGGATACAGAATTAAATTTTAGTACAACTTTTCATCCTCAATCATATGGGCAGTCAGAACAAAAAATTCAGACGTTGGAGGACATGATACTTTCTTGTTCACTGGATTACAAGTGATTTTAGGACCAACATCATTCTTTGTTTGAATTTTCATTTAATAATAGTATTCATTCCAGTATACAGATGGCTCCATTTGAGGCATTATATGGAAAGAGTGGTTGAACACCAGCTTTTGGGGATGAAGTAAGCGAAAGGAAGATGATGAGACTAGAATTGGTAGAAGAAATGCAAGAAAAGGTTCAATTGATTCAGAAGAACATTAGAACAACTTAGTGTATGTTGAAATGTTATGTGGATAACCAGAGGACGTATCTCTTTTTTAAGGTAGGTGATCGTGTCATTCTCAAAGATTCTACATTGAAAAGAGTTATGAATTTTGGTAATTAGGGAAAGTTGATTCGAAGGTTCATTGAACCTTATGAAATCCTAGTGAAAATAGGATCAGTTTGGTAATTTGTTGCTTTACCTTCTTGTTTATCCAAGTTACACAATGTTTTCCAATTTTCAATGTTGACAAAGTAAATTCCAGATCCATCTCATGTTTTGAGTCTAGTGGTTGTTCAGTTGGAATAGAATCTCTCTTATGAGGAACAACCAGTCCAGATACTTGACTATAGAGAGAAAGTGTCATAGAATATGGTAATTCACTAGGTAATGGTTTTGTGGAAAATGTATATGGTTGAAGTGGCAATGTGGGAATATGAAAATTCAATGGGGAAAAAAATCCCCTCATTTATTTTATATGTTATTAAAATGGCGAGGACACAATTTCCAAAAGGGGGGAAGGATGTAACATTCAAGGTAAATAAAGAAATAATAAATTTTCATTTTTATTTTTATTTGTAAATCAAATATTAAATTTACATTAAAAGGGGTTTCTATGTTCGATGGTGAACCCAATAGGCATTAAATGGTTTCTTTGAAATATTAAGTTGCACAATAAAAATAAAATATTATTATTTTTAATGGTAATTAAAACCTAGACATTTTATTGATGAGAATGAAAAAAACTAACTATAACA
Organism: Viscum album; assembly: GCA_963277665.1. Classification (NCBI taxonomy): domain Eukaryota; kingdom Viridiplantae; phylum Streptophyta; class Magnoliopsida; order Santalales; family Viscaceae; genus Viscum; species Viscum album. The sequence goes on from OY728141.1 coordinate 1,256,654,927, forward strand.
TGATTAGACATGTTTGTTTAATGTTTTTAAATTTATCCAACAAGTGTTAGAGGATAAAAATGATAATAAATCCAATTTTAAGAACAAATACTCTAATACTCATTAAAAGGTCGATTTCCCACCTTTAAATGGCGAACCCTCATTAAATATAGTTTTGGTCACTTTTATATATTATATTTGACTATATAAAATTCTTCTTTATAATTGGGACATCAAAATTAACATTGGGCAAATTTTAAGCATTTTTCTGAAAAATCTCAATTTTTAATGAAAAGTGAAAAATGATGTAATTTTATTCAAAACCTTGTTTTTAACTAATTTTTTTATATTGTAAGATTATCAGTTCAATTATATTTAATGATTAATTATATTATATTTTTACCATTTAAAACAATTTTGGTACTTGAATTAATTTCACTTTGAAATTGGACATAAACAAGTGACAATATTTTAATTGTTATTATATATTAAAAACACATATTTTATTTTGACTGCGGGATTAAATTTAAATTAATTTCATCCAATTTTTTAATTTGAATTTGGAAAAATTTATTCAATATTTTGAATCAGGAGGTCCATATTGTATAAATAGTTATCTTTAATTTTTAGACATTATTAATATTTACTTCAGCAAATAATTTTTGTACCATGGATAAAGGGTAAATATGGTAAATAAAGTTTAAAAAATATAATTATAATAAATGAAAATTACCCTAACATGTGTCTAAATATTATTGGTTGATACACATATAACCATTAGCATCCTTGGGATGATTTTTGGACCCCAGGGGGCCACATAAGAGTTATAATGACAATTAATTTTAATTAACTTATCGTAATACTAAAAATAACATAAACAAATATCTTTTTGTAAATTAATTATTACATGGGGTTATATAAGTAAAAATTTATACCAAAAATATTCAATGGAAATATAAAAATATTTCCTAAATCATGGTATTTTTTATCATTTATAGAGATCAGATAAATTAAATTATTTATGACACAATAATGATGCAATATGTACCTCATTAACAAATGATTTAAATAAATATGATTAAAAATATTAATAAAATATCCTAGACCTTTAAAATTATTGTTGGATGATTTTCTATCAACCATTAGTCTTCTTATATTTGTCTATAATGATATTTTTTCCTTTTGAAAATGAATACGAGGTTATAAAAAAATATTTGTAACTATAATTCCTAAAGAGCCCCCCTCCCCCTTATAAAAACAATCACTTCTAACTCATCACTCACACCTCTCATGATTCCTGGATCATCCAAACCCTAAAAAAAATCTATCAAGATCCCCATATTCCCCCAAGAATACTTACCTTAGGCAGATGTCATATCAATATGTCCTTTTGGTTCAAACCAAAGGGAGTTACCCAAATTAAAGTTAACAGTTTCTCTTAACTTGTTTTCATTTATATTAGTTCTCCAACCCCAAAACTATTTTTATTCCATTATTTTATAACATAATTATTATCCTAAATATACTATGATGTTGTGATGAGATTTATTTGAACTAAACTTACACACACCTCTATCTAATGGGTGAAGAACATATTGTTTCTGTGGATGGAAAATTAAAACCTCATGAATCGATGATTGTTCGATTATCCCCTACCGCCTATCATGGTGACCATTAAGATGAAACTATATATATATATGATATATAATATTTTTATGTTTTAATTATTCTACTTTGATTTAAATTTATAGCCTACCTTTATGGTTTTCATAATGGGTAAATGTGATAATTTCATTTGAAGAAGTGCGAACTACCGCCCACTCAAAGTGATATCACTCGTCAATGTCATATCTAGGACATATAATGTGTAGAGATAATGATATTATATATTATATTATACTATAATTATAATATACCTATTTATAATTATGTTTTCATTCTATTAATATTTGAAATAAAAATGAAAGTAATGTTCATACGTACGTACGGCTTACCGTCTCCATGAATGGTGCATTTCAATTGTTATCTACAAATGATATATACAATTATAAATACATATATATTCTGGATATATATGATATATAAGATATCTGAATAATTAATATCATTCTAGATATAATATACTGTTGACCACATGGACATCTTGTAAATATTAGGTGTTCATTTTTAACTCAAGTACCAAATATCGACAAAATGACCTTTATTAACTTAAATGATAGTATAATGTTTATAACATGGTAATAAGTGACATAAACAGAATAATATACATGAAAATCTTTATTATGAAATTATAAATTACCTTTAGTTTATTATTTGGAATATTATATGACAAATGAGTCATGTCAGACACGAGGTAAGGGACATAATCTCAATCTCCTTTAATTGTGGCATATATTGTTTTATACACAATTTTCTTGTATACAGTGTATGAACACCTTTTACTATTCATTTCATTCAATTGGTATCTTTTTCAATGATGTGTTTTACTAATCGACAAAAAATAATCATTCTTTTTAACGTAAGCGGTAATAACGACCATTCCACCAACGTGAGTATTATTTGATCTTTTCCTTCATTAATAGGCTATGATGTTTTTAAAAATAATACAAATACCATACACAATATTACATATTTTTTTAATTAAAAATCGTTTTGAAAATGGATTTATTATGTTATTATTTTTAAATGAAATATTGTGATTGAAATGTTGAAATGCTATATTTCCATTATGTTTTTTATGTGTTATGAATATGCTATGGTTCATGGGAATGGATTACGTATACTAGTGGTTCCATGATAATCCATGGGCGGGTGAGACCAAAATATCTCTTCAATGCATTGGGTAATGCGACAAAAGTAAATGAGAATTTTTCTCCTATGAGATTTAGGGAATATACTCTGATATGTATATCAAATGTGACTCCCTACGTAGCTATGAATGCTAAAACGTAAGTATGTTATGGATGCCACAACTTTCTTTTATGATTTGTGATTACCATGTGTTATTCATAAATCTTATGTTTTCATGAGGTATGTAAAAGAGTTTAGTTTTTGTATGTATTGATGGACTAATGATTTCATTATTTATTTTATAACCCTTACCTAGATTTTTATTCACATCCCATGTTCTGAAATATTTTCCACATGACTTTATGTTGAATAGGGTCATGGATGTGATCAAGTAAAAGTCATGCTGTCTAAAACGTGGAACTAGACATGAAACTTTTTTTAAAGAGTTTTTATTTTTTCAGAGAATGGAAACTTTGTAGAAGTGTCTACACTGTATTTTTAAGATGTAATATAATAGTTATGGCCTAATTCTCTAAAACACTAAACCTAAAAAGATCCTAAATTTGAATTAATCATTTAATTAAATATTATGTAATGTTTAAGGATGACTCATTATAGAACGATCCACCTATGATGTGCACAATCCAAATGAGGATAAAGGGGTCATTATATTTAAAAATTCAATGTTGTTCGAACATTTATTCCAAACTTTTTAGAAATGTGGGCATTGTGCATGGTTCGGAAGCACAGTTTCCAAACTGCATGCCAACCAAGAACCCCTTTCATAACAGACTCGACACCCACATGATTTGAATGAATGTTTTGGAAAACTATAATCAACCATATGGTATGGATCTTTATAAAATTTTAGATCCATGATCATGCCTCCGGTATGGTTTGGATAACCATGATCAGGCCTTGAACCCGTAGCCAAATACCAAGGACACACATAGTTTCTCCATGGAGCTAAATGGTTTGGATCAAAAAGTGAAAATCCTATGAAACAAATAAAAAATTTAAATTACATTATGAACTAAAAAGAAGATTATCCTAAATAGGTTGGACTATTTTTCCTCATCAATACACCTAATCTATGAAATAGATTAACAAATATCCTTAATCAAAAAATTGAAATCAAAACCACCTAATAAAAGAGAGAATAATTAATGACAAAGTGAGAAACTAAAATAAAATTAGAGAATAAGAAAATAGGATGTCAAAATTGTACGCACCCAAATGCTATCTACCCCATTAAATCTTCAACATAGATAGTTGACTGGATAGAATAGATGATTATAAAAATCACATAATTTTACTTCAAAACAAAATTCCACATCAATATAAATAAAAATAAACCAATTAACATAAATGAAAGATTTAACTCAACCCATTTCATGAAAAATGCAATAATCCCACACTATGACAAAAATCCTTCCATAATTGGAACAGAAGCCATATCATCAACATCAATAAAGAAATTAGACTCCAATTTTCACTATAAGGACAATGAAAAATCAATATCCTGAACCAAGAATATATTTTTGACCAAAAACTATAGGAACTACTCCAAGGGAACTCTGATTATAAATGGAATCAACATTGGAATGGCACAAATAGAAATGATGTTTCTCTTGATTGAATAATTGAATAAATATTGAACTCCAGACATTATTAAAATTCTAATAGGATTCCCAACCAAATACCATCCATTAAATATAAAACCACCTAACCAAATCTTACAAAAAACTCTGATGAATCAAATGATCAAAAGAACTCTATGAAAATATTCTCATTAGGATAATAAAATTCAAAATGTATAATATCATGCTTCTATTAGAACACTGATTCCAAAAAATATACAAAATATCCACATCCATTTCCTAAATATTCAAATCTATCAGGCCCAACCAATATATAAAAAGAAGAATCTACATTAAAAAGTACTTTAATGGGAACCCATATAAGTACCCTACTCCAGAAAATTGGATAGGGTGTGATTAGATGGGGGGGTTCTAGTACAACATTGCTTCCTTGAAACACCATAACGAATCCATTGAAAATTAAAAATGATTCCATAGGTATAAAATGTATTTGGAGAATTTTTACATGATGTATTCTTATTTTTTTGGATTTCCTCATGGATGACTCACTAATGTCTTATTCCATGAATAATATTAAAACTAACAAGGTGGCCTCCACATTCCACTTCTACATAACTGACTTTTGGAGAAAAATTTATTATTGTACGAGAATTCCATTTATTTATTCCAAGGTTTAAAGGATGATTGAATACCTCAATTTATAAGCACCTAGCCATAAATCATTTCATAATCTCGAATTAAATTAAAAATTATCTTTGGGGATATTTTCTGGTTGATATTTTTAGTGAATTAGGCCATAAATATTACATTACATCTCAAAAAAAATTATAATGCTGACACTTCTACTCAGTTTCAATTGTTTTCATATACAAAAACTCTTGAAAAAAAGCGTCATGTCTAGTTCCATGTTTTAGACACCAAGAATTTTCATTGATCACATCCTTGACCCTATTCATCATTATATCCTGGGAAAAAAATATTTCAAAACATGGGTTGATCATAGATAACTATGTAAGGGTCATAAAATATGGAATTGAAATATTAACCCACCAATAAATACCACTCAATGGATCCATAATTTTCATCCATAACATACCTCATGAAATCATAAGATTTAGGGATAACACAGAGAAATCATAAATAATAAAGGTAACTTATGGCATCTATATCATACTTACACGGTTGCGATCACCGCTATGTAGGGAGTTATATTGGATTATCCATTATAATATATTCCCTAAATCTCAAAGTAGATACATTAACGTTTACCTATGGCACGTTACCAAATTCATTGGAGAGTAATCTTGGGCTCACCCACCTTAGGATTATCACAGAACAACTCGTATATATAAACAATTCTCAAGAACCATAACATATTCTCAACACAAAAATCAAGGATAAAGTAATAAAAAAATTTTCACAGTTCAATAAAAATATATCATTTCAATATATTGACATAATCAATGCTTTCCAAAAAAAATTTAAACCCATTTATAACATTTAATAGAGAGATTTTTGAATCAAAGTGTCCCATACCACTTTGAAATATTTCAATAAATTATCAATTGAAAAACTTAATGTCCATATAAATAAATCCTAAAACCCATTTTGAAAACATGGATATTAATGAGAAATATTTAGAAGAAAAAATTATTAAAATAGTTTAAATGACAAATTAGTTAAAATGTTATTATCAAAATGAGAGATGCTTGAATAACTATAATTAAAGATTAAAATTTAATTAGAACATTAATATTTTAAGATAATAAATGGATTTGGGTTATAATATTCCAAAGCACAGTATATACACAATATAAGAGTGAATTGGGGCATAAAAACAATGAAGTATAAATGGTATTTAAATTGAGTCAAATTCCCTTATAAAAACTGTATCCTTAAATTAAGGATAAATCAACTAGATAATAATGTGTGAAATATATAAATACACTCTATATGATTGGATATTTATTGTAAATAAATTAGTTGACAATAACAAATATTTTTTAAAAAACCCCACCAATGAAATGGATGATTAACTTAATTAATGTAGATTGGGTCAAAATTACTTTTATCAAGTTCATATCAATGACTTCCGTATTTATAAATAGTGTGATTATGTGTATTAAAACTATATAACAAATGGAAGTGGAAATTACAACATAAATAAATAATCATGGATTCCACACATAATCATAGCAAGGTATAATTAAGAATTAGATTATTCACCCAAAGAATTTAAAATTGGTTAAATATATACCCTTACAAAAATTCGACAGCCAAACGACATCACATTAAAATTCAGAAAATTATTTGATGACAGAAAAATTGGAATTTCCTCACTTGGACATAAAATGTACTTAAATAAGGATATATAATAACACATCACAACATAAGACGGTGTTAATTAAAAGACATACCAAAAATAATTCTTTGACTAGAAGAGGAAGGTGAAAGGTTCCCTTACCTATTTTGTAATTTACAAAACGTACACCCCATGAATGAAAGACAATTAAATGAAGATGTAAATACCCAAAAATTGAATTATATGTTACAATTAATACAATCATGGGTAGTACATACAGAACACAAATGGAAATAGTGGAAAATATAGCATGAATCTCACTGGAATAAAAAAGTGAGATGAAACCCACTTACAACATTGTAATCAATCAAGTCGTATGACAAAATGTATATAAAAACAAAATGAATCACAATAATACCATGAATATAAAGATAATAATGATAATATATATCAAATTGAAGTACTCAGTACGCCACATGCAATAAATAAGTGGTGAACAATGGAAATATCTCCAAATTAAAAGTTGGGTAAGAAATCCATTACCTCATGCCTGGCATGACCCATTCGTTCATTAATATCGGGAATAATAAACTGAAGTAAAATTATATGTTATTAATAACCATTTTAATGTTTATTATTCCTTTTATATAACTTATTACCAGTTTTAAATAATTATGCTGTCATTTATGTTTGTAACGTTTGTTTGATCGATATTTGTTACTTGAGTCAAAAATGAACATCTTATAATTACAAGTTGTTCATGTGGTCAAAAATAAATTATCTCCAAATTGATACTCATGAATTATATATCATATATTTAATATATACCCCGTATATATTATTATTTATAATAGTACATAGCATTTTGAGATGATAAATGAAATGCGACGTTCATGGAGATGGTAAGTTGTAGGTACACATGAATGCTACATTTCTTTCTATTTAATGTTTGATGGAATAAAATATAATTCTACATATATATATTATAATTATATTATAATATTATATATAATTTCATTAACACATTCTTTTATATTTTCCATTTATGGGAGGAATGAGTTACATCACTTTGAGGGGGCGGTAGTCTGAACTTTTTGAAATAACATAATCATATTTTCCCCTATAGAAATCCAAACGGATTTATATAAATGAGAAATAAAAAAGTATAGAAACAATATAAATAAAATATATATCACATATAAGTACATTTCCATAATAATGGACGCCATAAGAGATGGTAGGAGAATATTGAATAATCCTTGTTTTGTGAGGCGTTAGTTTGTCGTCGACAGAAACAATATGTTCTCTAACCATTAGATGGAGCTGTGAGTATGTGTAGTGGGATTAAATAAAAAAAAATCAACCTAGTATATTGAGGATACTGGTGTAGTTATAATTGAATTGAATAAAAAGAGTTTATTTGTTTGGAGAAGTAAAATAAAACCAAATATCTTTAGAGAGGACATTACTTTTAAATAAGGTATCTCCCTTTGGTTTGACCCAAAATGTTTAATTGGATTGCATTCTCTCTAGGGTAAGTATTCTAGGTGGATTATGGGGATTTAAATAGATTAATTGGTTAGAGGTTGGATGATAAATAGGGCATGATAAGTGCGAGGAATGGGTTAGGATTGAGGGTTTTTTATAAGGGGGTGGAGTGGCTCTTTAAGAAAGATTAAAAATATTATTATATTATATAATGATTTTTTGTTTATAAATGTCAGAAACTTATTACATTCGAAGATAATATGATATTTGTTAAAAATAAATAATACAATAATAATTGTATAGGTTTTGGTTATTTTTTTAATCCTTATAATGTTATTTATTTAAATTACTCATTAATCAGGTAAACATTACACCCTTATTATGTCATAAATATTTTTATTTATATTATTTTAAAAAAAATTAAACAAATGTCATGATGTATAAATTTATTTAGTTTTTAAATGAATATTTATAGTTGAAGAAATAACTGATATAACCCCATGTAAAAATTCATTTTCTAAATGATATATGTTTATGTCAATTTTCTTTTACTTTTTATTAATTAATATAAAGTGTCATCATCACACCCATGTGGCTGAATGAGGTCCCAAAATCGACCCTAGGATGCCCATTCTCGAAAATATATTAACCAATAGGATTAGAACACATGTTAGAGTAATTTTATTTTATTATAATAATATTTTGTTACAATTAATTACCAGATTTACCCTTTAACCTTGTTAAATAAAATTTTATCATACGTAAATATTCATATTGACTAAAAATAAAAGATAACTATTTTTTAAATTTGGACCTCCTATTGATAAATATTGAATCTATTTTTAAAAATTAAAAACACATAAGTGGAATATATTAAGTTTAAATTAATTCCCAATGTCAATACAAAATGAATGTTTTTAAGAAATAATAACTATCAAAAGATTGACACTTTTTATGTCCAATTTAAATGTCAAATTACTTAAAATGACCTGAATTAGAATAAACGGTAAAAAAATAATATAATTAAACATTATGACCAATTTAAAATATAATATATTTTTATATATATACAATATTAAAAGACAATTTTGAATTAAAAAATAGTATTTTAAACTATTCATTAAATAAATAAATTTTATTAGAAAAAAACCCAAAATTTACACAAGTTAAATTTTGATTTCCCGATTCTGATGAGGAATTCTATTTTGTCTAATAGAATATATAAAAGTTACCAAATATATATTTAAAGAGGTTTCGACGTCGAATGGCGGTAAATCAACCTTATAATTAACATTAGAGTATTTATTCTAGAAATCAGATTCTTTCTTATTTAAATCCTCTAAAATTTATTGGATAAATGTATAATTATTTGTGAAACATATTTAATCATAATGTGGTTAGTTTTTTCATTTCCTCTAATAAAATCACTTTGTGTTATGTAACAATTAAAATAATAATATTATATTAACATTTTTTAGTATAACACAACTTTGTGTAAAACGTATGTTTTCAATGAAACCTATTGTGTATCAGGTATGACATCGAACATATAATCTTCTTTAAGGAAAAATTAATATTTAATTCACAAATTTTTATAAATATAAAACTTTTATAATCATTATTTACCTAGGATGTTACATCCTTGTCACCTTTTGGGAATTGTGTCCTCCTAATTTTTAAATTGGGATAGGAAACTTCATTAAATGTTCCACATCGGATAAAGTGTCAATAAAAATATCACATTAAATGAATTAAAGTAATATAAAAATGGTCCATTAAGATAGTCCAAACGAGGATTCCATCTATGAAAAAAAATAAATGGAATAGAAAAAACCATCAAGGATTGATGGATAATGGTATAAAACATGATTAGTTGAATGTTAATAATAAGAAAACCATAAACATGTGATGTGTTAAATATTCATTGATTCCCCATTAAGAAAATCTAATGGAATTTATTTTTGTTTTATGTTAATTTTCTTAAATTTTCGGATTTCATTAATGAGCATAAAGAAACATGATGAAACATACTTACGTGCCATGTAGACATTCTTACTTTACTAAAATTTTAACACAAACACATATTTTCTCCAAATGATGAGTATTCAAACTGACTTATTCCCATTAAATGTGCTAGAATCAAATTCAATATTATCAGATTATCCACAAAAGATAAACTATATATTCCCCTATATTTTGAAATCAACCAAAATCAAAATGATTATAATAAGACCAAAAAATCCCCAAAAAGATAATACATTATAAAAAGAAACACTATTCTTAATCCCCAAAAACCGAAAAACAGTACCCAATGTGCAGCAAAGAACATTCCATAAACAAATGTCCTTAAAATTCCTCAATATAACCCAAACTAATATTGTAAACCAAAACTCAGAAGGATATAATTACATAGTCTTCCATAGTAAATCTTAACATTAATCTTAAAATAAAATCGGATACTCCTAAATTTTCATATTAAATTGTAATTAACCAAATCACTTATTCTCTATGGTAGGTGTAACATATCCATATATAACTCAAATCCACATATGTCCATAATAGAAACAAAGATTCTTCCGAAATAAAATTCCACTATTACTAATCAAAGGAAAAGATAATTATTCCCTGAATAAAATTTTCATATATAAAACCTTAGGGTTACACATACTATAAAAAGTATTCCAATATAATCTCATCCTCAAAATAGCCATAATATCTTTAATCATTTCATTATCTTAAAAACTACCATAACTCTTGAATCCCTTATAGGTTGACATCTATCCCATTCATTGTTCCTCTTGATCCATTAACCATTCATTACCAACTTATTCCAAAATACATAATTCATACAAACAAATCATGAATCATGTCCTAATATCCAATAATATCATGACATATGTTAAAAAATAATTGATAAAATTCATTGGACATTATTAGTTTCTTCATCCTCAATGAGAAGGGAATTAGATATTGGTAAACATTAATTTTTCTTATCTTAGGGATCCCATTCCCAAAAAATCATCATAGGACATTTTTCGGTATAATGACAATGCACACCACATTTAAAAAACTCGACTTATCCCATAGGAAGAACTTTTTTCACTTTCTTAGAGTCAACTATATGATTCTTTTTCCCATGGAAAGTTAATGATTTATTTCCTTCATTCCCACATATATAACATCCTTTTGTCCTTTTGATGCATTTTACTAGTTGTTTTATTCCACATCCTTGACACATATGTTCTTAAACATACTTAGCTTTATGATTATTACTTGAACTTCTGTAGAGATTTATTTCTCAGATATACGATTACTTATAAAAATCACTATGGATCATGTGGTCAATCATGACTCCATATAGTTGGTTGACAATAACCACATGAGTTTTCATTACAACACCCATTTCATTCAGTTTTTCATGCATAAAACTATCACAATTTTCATCACATCCACTATAAAGTTGGTGCCTACTAGATCCATCCATTTACAAAAACCAAATTGTTAGCGTGAGAATACTAGTATAACCTTTTTATATTATCTTATGATGAAGGTAAATACAATGATAGAATTATTCATGTCATCTTAAACTCATTCAATTTATCTAAAATAACTATGTATTTTTATAATACGCTAACCATTATGGATATTTATCTTATGCCTAAATAACACCCTAACCTCTAATGTTATCAAACCCGACCTGTAATACCAACTATAAGGACCTAGACATAAAACATTACAGAATCATGAATTAAATTTATAATTCACATTGAGAATATTTTTATGTTTATAGTTTTAGATAAATAGGTCATAACTATTACATTGCTTCTCCAAAAATTACAATGTAGACACTTCTTCTCAGTTTTCATTTTTTTCATAAAATAATAACTCTTGAAGAAAATTAGTCTTGTCTAGTTCCGTGTATTGGGAAGCATGAATTTTCAATGATTTCATTCTTGAGCCTATTCATATTTATGTCATAATAAAAACATTTCAATACATGGGATGACCATAAAAATCTCAGTAAGGGATATAAAATAATGAATGGTAACATTAAAGCATCAATTAATACAAATCAATGAAACCATACTTTTCAATCATATCATCCCACATGAAATCTTATGATTTATGAATAACACATAATTATCATCAATCATATTGGTAACTTGGGGATTCAATATAATACTTACATTGTAGTTATCATATATGTGTGGGGACTTATATTGGAATAACCATCATTATATATTCCCTAAATATATTAGGATAAACATTAACGTTTACCTCCGTCACCTTACCCAATGCATTGGAGAGCTATCTCGGGCTCACCCACACTAGGTTTTGCAATGAACCACCTATATTTCTAAACAATTCCTAATAACCATAATATATTCATAACTATTAAATCAAGGATAAATGAAACACAAAATTTCCACATTACAATCACAATATATCATTTGAAGATATTGTAATAATTTATTCTTTATTAAAAAATTTACAAATCCCTTTAAAACATTTAATAAATATATTTTTGAATCAATGTGTCTAATGCCACATTTAATCATTTAAATGAATTTTCATTTTAAAACATTAAAGTATATATAAAGAAATACAAAAAGAAGTTTTGAAAACATGGACATTAATGAATAATACTTAGAAGAATAAATATTTTAAACATTTAAAATGATATTTTAGTTAAATAGGAATTATTAAAATGATATATTCTTCAATACCAATTATTGAGGAAAAACGTTTAATCATAATGTTAAAATATCATGAGAATAAGGGGATTAATGATACAATATACCAGAGGATAATATATAAACCATATAAGAGTGAATTGGTGCATAACGACAATGAAGTATCAATTAAATGTAAATAGAGAATAAATCCATTATAAAACTATAGTATTAGAGTAAGGATAAATAAATTACAAAATAATGTTTGAAAAGTATAAATTCTCTCAATATGATTAGATATTTAATGTAAATAAATCAGAGTACATTAATACATATTTTTGTAAAAACAACACAAATGGCATGTTTGTTTAACTTAATGAATGAAGATTGAGTTTAAATTACTCTAATCATGTTCAAATAGATGACTTGATAATTTATCATCAGAGCGATTATGTGTATAAAATGTATGTCCAAACAAATTAGAGGGGAAATTACAACATAATTAAAAAAATAGTGACTACACACATAATCATATCATGTGATAATTACGAATTAGTTGATTAATGCATAGAATTTAAATTGAGTAAAGAAGTTCCCTTACAAAAATTCGACAGCCTAACCAAATCACATTAAAATTCATAAAAGTATTTGATGAGTGAAAAAGGGTATCTCACCACATGGACATAAAATTTACATAAAAAAGGATATATAATAACATATAATAGTATAATATTTTTAAAATTAAATACATATCTAAAAGAAGTCTTTTACTAAAAGAGGAATGTGAAAGGTTTCTTTACCGATTTGGTATGTTAAATAACATACACCCCATAAAAAAGGATCATACATTGATGATGTGAATACCATAAATTTAATTATATTACACATTGAATACAATCATTGATAGTACATACACCACACCATATGAAATAGTTGAAAATATAGCATGAGTCACAGGGGAATAAAAAAGTGAAATAAAAACCCCATACCACATTGTCATCAATCGAGTCATATGACAAAAAGTTTTAACAACCAAATGTGTAGCCTCCTACCATTAAGATAAAAGTGAATCATAATAATATATATCCAAATTATATACTCAATACACCACATGCAATAAATAAGTGGTGAACAAAGGAAATCTCATGGATTTCAAAGTGAGATATGAAATTCCTTACCTCATGTCTCACTTGACCCATTCATTCTTTAATCTCATGAATAAAAAACTAAAGTTAATTTATACTTGAATTAAAAAAATTCCATGTTTATTATACCTTTTATTTATATTATTAAAATGTTATAAACATTATGAAATCATTTATGTTAATAATGATCGTTTTGTCAATATTTGATACTAGTATAAAAAATCAACATCTTATAATTACAAGTTGTTTATGTGGTCAAAAATAAATTTTCTTCATAATGATATACATAATTTAGATATCATATATATTATATATATCCAATATATAATTGTATTTATAAAAGTACATAACATTTGGAAATAAGAAATGAAATGCACCCATCATGGAGATGGTAAGTCATACGTAAACATGAGTATTATTTGATCTTTTCCTTCATTAATAGGCTATGATATTTTTAAAAAGAATACAAATACCATACACACTATTACATATTTTTTTTTGAAAATCGTTTTGACAATGGATTTATTATGTTAGTATTTTTAAATGAAATATTGTGATTGAAATGTGGAAATGCTATATTTCCTTTATGTTTTTATGTGTTATGAATATGTTATGGTTCATGGGAATGGATTACGTATACTACTGGTTCCATGATAATCCATGGGCGGGTGAGACCAAGATATCTCTTCAATGCATTGGGTAATGCGACAAAAGTAAACGAAAATTTTTCTCCTATGAGATTTAGGGAATATACTATGAAATGTATATCAAATGTGACTCCCTACGTAGCTATGAATGCTAAAACGTAAGTATGTTATGGACGCCACAACTTTCTTTTATGATTTGTGATTACCATGTGTTATTCATAAATCTTATGTTTTCATGAGGTATGTATAAGAGTTTAGTTTTTGTATGTATTGATGGACTAATGATTTCATTATTTATTTTATAACCCTTACCTAGATTTTTATTCTCATCCCATGTTCTGAAATGTTTTCCACACGGCTTTATGTTGAATAGGGTCATGGATGTGATCAAGTAAGAGTCATGCTGTCTAAAACGTGGAACTAGACATGAAAAATTTTTTAAAGAGTTTTTATTTTTTGAGAGAATGGAAACTTAGTAGAAGTGTCTACATTGTATTTTTAAGATGTAATATAAATGTTATGGCCTAATTCTCTAAAACACTAAACCTAAAAAGATCCTAAATTTAAATTAATCATTTAATTAAATATTATGTAATGTTTAAGGCTGAGTCATTATAGAAGGATCCACCTATGATGTTCACAATCCAAATGAGGATAAAGGGGTCATTATATTTAAAAATTAAATGTTGTTCAAACATTTATTCCAAACTTTTTGGAAATGTGGGCATTGTGCATGGTTCGGATGCACAATTTCCAAACTGCATGCCAACCAAAAACCCCCTTCATAACAGACTCGACACCCACATGATTTGAATGAATGGTTTGGAAAACTATAATGAACCATATGATATGGTTCTTTATACAATTGTAGATCCATGATCATCCCTCCGGTATGGTTTGGATAACCATGATCAGGCCTTGAACCCTTATCCAAATACCAAGGACCCACATAGTTTCTCCATGGAGCTACATGGTTTGGAACAAAAAGTGAAAATCCTATGAAACAAAAACATTTTAAATTACATTATGAACTAAAAAAAAGATTACCCTAAATAGGTTTGACTATTTTTCCTCATCAATGCACCTAATATATGAAATAGATTAACAATATCCTTAATCCAAAAATTGAAATCAAAACCACCTAATAAAAGAGAGAATAATTAATGACAAAGTGGGAAACTAAAATAAAATTAGAGAATAAGAAAATAGGATGTCAAAATTTTACGCACCCAAATGCTATCTACCCCATGAAATCTTCAACATAGGTAGTTGACTGGATAGAATAGAAGATTCAAAAAATCACATAATTTTACTTCAAAACAAAATTACACATAAATATAAATAAAAAAACCACTTAACATAAATGAACAATTTAACTCAACCCATTTCATGAAAAATGAAATAATCCCAAACTATGATAAAAATCCTACCATAATTGGAACAGAAGCCATATCATCAACATCAATAAAGACATTAGACTCCAATTTGCACTATAAGGACAATGAAAAATCAATATCCTGAACCAAGAATATATTTTTGACCAAAAACTACAGGAACTACTCCAAGGGAACTCTGATTATAAATGGAATCAATATTGGATTGGCACAAATAGAAATGAAGTTTCTCTTGATTGAATAATTGAATAAATATTGAACTCCAATCATTATTAAAATTATAATAGGATTCCCAACCAAATACCATCCATTAAATATAAAACCACCTAACAAAATCTTACAAAAAACTCTGATGAATCAAATGATCAAAAAAACTCTATGAAAATATTCTCATTAGGATAATAAAATTAAAAATGTATAATATCATGCTTCTATTAGAACACTAATTCCAAAAAATCTACAAAATATCCACATCCATTTCCTAAATATTCAAATCTACCAGGCACAACCAATATATAAAAAGAAGCATCTACATCAAAAAGTACTTTAATGGGAACCCATATAAGTACCCTACTCCAGAAAATTTGATATGGTGTGATTCGATGGGGGGGGGGATCTAGTACAACATTGCTTCGTTGAAACACGATAACGAATCAATTGAAAATTAAAAATGATTCCATAGGTATAAAAGGAATTTGGATAATTTTTACATGATGTATTCTTATTTTTTGGATTTTCTCATGGATGACTCACTAATGTCTTATTCCATGAATAATATTAAAACTGACCAGGTGGCCTCCAAATTCCACTTCTACATAACTGACTTTTTGAGAAAAATTTATTATTTTAAGAGAATTCCATTTATTTATTCCATGTTGTAAAGGATGATTGAATACCTCAATTTATAAGCACCTAGCCATAAATCATTTCATAATCTCGAATTAAATTAAAAATTAACTTTGGGGATATTTTCTGGTTGATATTTTTAGTGAATTAGGCCATAAATATTAAATTATATCTCAAAAAAAATTATAATGCTGACACTTATACTCAGTTTCAATTGTTTTCATATAAAAAAACTCTTGAAAAAAAGCGTCATGTCTATTTCCATGTTTTAGACACCATGAATTTTCATTGATCACATCCTTGACCCTATTCATCATTATGTCCTGGCAAAAAAATATTTCAAAACATGGGATGAGCATAGAAAGCTATGTAAGGGTCAAAAAATAAGGAATGGAAATATTAACCCACCAATAAATACCACTCAATGGAACCATAATTTCCATCCATAACATACCTCATGAAATCAAAATATTTATGGATAACACACAGAAATCATAAATAATAAAGGTAACTTATGGCATCTATATCATAATTACACGGTTGCGATCACCGCTATGTAGGGAGTTATATTGGATTATCCATTATAGTATATTCCCTAAATCTCAAAGTAGATTCATTAACGTTTACCTATGTCATGTTACCAAATTAATTGGAGAGCAATCTTGGGCTCACCCACCTTAGGTTTATCACAGAACCACTCGTATATATAAACAATTCTCAAGAACCATAACATATTCTCAACACAAAAATCAAGGATAAAGTAATAACAACATTTTCACAGTTCAATAAAAATATATCATTTCAATATATTGACATAATCAATGCTTTTCAAAAAAAATAACTAAACCCATTTATAACATTTAATGGAGAGATTTTTGAATCAAAGTGTCCCATACCACTTTGAAATATTTCAATAAATTATCAATTGAAAAAATTAATGTCCATATAAAGAAATCTTAAAACCCATTTTGAAAACATGGATATTAATGAGAAATATTTAGAAGAATAAATTATTAAAATATTTTAAATGACAAATTAGTTAAAATGTTATTATCAAAATGAGAGATGATTGAATAACTATAATTAAAGAATAAAATTTAATTAGAACATTAATATTTTAAGATAATAAACGGATTTGGGTTATAATATTCCAAATCACAGTATATACACCATATAAGAGTGAATTGGTGCATAAAAACAATGAAGTATAAATGGTATTTAAATTGAGTCAAATTCACTTATAAAAACTGTATCCTTAAATTAAGGATAAATCAACTAAATAAAAATGTGTGAAATATATAAATACACTCTATATGATTGGATATTTAGTGTAAATCAATTAGTTGACAATAACAAATATTTTTTAAAAAACCCCACCAATGACATGGATGATTAACTTAATTAATATAGATTGGGTAAAAATTACTTTTATCATGTTCATATCAATGACTTCCGTATTTATCAATAGTGTGATTATGTGTATTAAAATTATGTAACAAATGGAAGTGGAAATTACAACATAAATAAATAAACATGGATTCCACACATAATCATAGCAAGGTATAATTAAGAATTAGATTATTTACACAAAGAATTTAAAATTGGTTTAATATATACCATTACAAAAATTCGACACCCAAACGACATCACATTAAAATTCAGAAAATGATTTGATGAGAGAAAAATGGGAATTTCCTCACTTGGACATAAAATATACTTAAATAAGGATATATAATAACACATCACAACATAAGACGATGTTAATTAAAAGACATACCAAAAATAATTCTTTGACTAGAAGAGGAAGGTGAAAGGTTCCCTTACCAATTTCGTAATTTAAAAAACATACACCCCATGAATGAAGGAAAATAAAATGAATATTTAAATACCCAAAAATTGAATTATATGTTACAATTAATATAACCATGGGTAGTACATACAGAACACAAATGGAAATAGTGGAAAATATAGCATGAATCTCACTGGAATAAAAAAGTGAGATAAAAACCATTTACCACATTGTAATCAATCAAGTCGTATGACAAAATGTATATAAAAACAAAATGAATCACAATAATACCATGAATATAATGATAATAATGATAATATATATCAAATTGAAGTACTCAGTACCCCACATGCAATAAATAAGTGGTGAACAATGGAAATATCTCTAAATTAAAAGTTGGGTAAGAAATCCATTACCTCATGCCTGGCATGACCCATTCGTTCATTAATATCCGGAATAATAAACTAAAGTAAAATTATATGTTATTAATAACCATTTTTATGTTTATTATTCCTTTTATATAACTTATTTCCATTTTAAAAAAATTATGCAGTCATTTATGTTAGTAATGGTTGTTTGATCGATATTTGTTACTTGAGTCAAAAATGAACATCTTATAATTACAAGTTGTTCATGTGGTCAAAAATAAATTATCTCCAAATTGATACTCATGAATTATATATCATATATATAATATATACCCCGTATATATTTTTATTTATAATAGTACATAGCATTTTGAGATAATAAATGAAATGCGACGTTCATGGAGATGGTAAGTTGTACGTACACATGAATGCTACATTCATTTATATTTCATGTTTGATGGAATAAAATATAATTCTACATATATATATTATAATTTTATTATAATATTATATATAATTTCATTAAAACATTCTTTTATATGTTCCATTTATGGGAGGAACGAGTTACATCACTTTGAGGGGGCGGTAGCCTGAACTTTTCTAAATAACATAATCATATTTTCCCCTATGGAAATCCAAAAGGATTTCTATAAATGAGAAATAAAAATGTATAGAAACAATATAAATAAAATATATATCACATATAAGTACATTTCCATCATAATGGACACCATAAGACATGGTAGGAGAATATTGAACAATCCTTGTTTTGTGAGGCGTTAGTTTGTCATCGACAGAAACAATATGTTCTCTAACCATTAGATGGAGCTGTGTGTATGTGTAGTGGGATTACATCAAAAAAATCAACCTAGTATATTGAGGATACTGGTGTAGTTATAATTGAATTGAATAAAAATCGTTTATTGGTTTTGAGAAGTAAAATAAAACCAAATATCTTTAGTGAGGACATTACTTTTAAATAAGGTATCTCCCTTTGGTTTGAACCAAAATGTTTAATTGGATTGCCTTCTCTCTAGGGTATGTATTCTAGGTGGATTATAGGGATTTAAATAAATTAATTGGTTAGAGGTTGGATGATCAATAGGGCATGATAAGTGTGAGGAATGGGTTAGGATTGAGGGTTTTTTATAAGGGGGTGGAGTGGCTCTTTAAGAATGATTAAAAATATTTTTATATTATAAAATGATTTTTTGTTTATAAAGTTCAGAAACTTATTACATTCGAAGATAATATGACATTTGTAAAAAATAAATAATACAATAAGAATTGTATAGGTTTTGGATATTTTTTTAATCCTTATAATCTTATTTATATAAATTACTCATTAATGAGGTAAACATTACACCCTTATTATGTCATTAATATTTTTATTTATATGTTTTTAAAAAAAATTAAACAAATGTCATTATGTATAAAAAAATTTAGCTTTTAAGTGAATATTTATAGTCGAAGAGATAACTGATATAGCCCCATGTAAAAATTCATTTTCTAAAAGATATATGTTTATGTCATTTTTCTTTTACTTTTTATTAATTAATATAAAGTGTCATCATCACTCCCATGTTGCTGAATGAGGTCCCAAAATCGACCCTAGGATGCCCATTCTCGAAAATATATTATCCAATAGGAATAGAACACATGTTAGAGTAATTTTATATTATTATAATAATACTTTGTTACAATTAATTACCCGATTTACACTTTAACCTTGTTAAATAAAATTTTATCATAAGTAAATATTCATATTTACTAAAAATAAAAGATAACTATTTTCTAAATTTGGACCTCCTATTGAAAAATATTGAATCCATTTTAAAAAATTCAAAACCCATAAGTGGAATATGTTAAGTTTAAATTAATTCCCAATGTCAATACCAAATGCATGTTTTTAAGAAATAATAACTTTCAAAAGATTGACACTTTTTATGTCCAATTTAAATGTCAAATTACTTAAAATGACCTGAATTAGAATAAATGGTAAAAAAATAATATAATTAAAAAATATGACCAATTTAAAATATAATCTATTTTTATATATATACAATATTAAAAGACAGTTTTTAATTAAAAAAAAGTATTTTTAACTATTCATTAAAAAATAAATTTTATTAGAAAAAACCCAAAATTTACACAGGTTAAATTTTGATGTCCCGATTCTGATGAGGAATTATATTTTGTCTAATATAATATATAAAAGTTACCATATATATTTAAAAAGGTTTTTCCGTCGAATGGCGGTAAATCAACCTTATAATTAACATCAGAGTATTTATTCTTGAAATCAGATTCTTTCTTATTTAAATCCTCTAAAATTTATTGGATAAATGTATAATTATTTATGAAACATATTTAATCATAATATGGTTAGTTTTTTCATTTCCTCTAATAAAATTACTTTGTGTTATGTAACATTTAAAATAATAATATTATATTAACATTTTTCAGTATAAGACAACTTTGTGTAAAACGCATGTTTTCAATGAAACCTATTGCGTATCAGGTATGACATCGAACATATAATCTCCTTTCAGGAAAAATTAAGATTTCATTCACAAATTTTTATAAATATAAAACTTTTATAATCATTATTTACCTAGGATGTTACATCCTTGTCACCTTTTGGGAATTGTGTCCTCGTAATTTTTAAATTGGGATATGAAACATCATTGAATGTTCCACATCAGATAAAGTGTCAATAAAAATATCACATTAAATGAATTAAAGTAAAATAAAAAAGGTCCATTAAGATAGCCCAAACGAGGATTCCATCTATGAAAAAAGGTATATGGAATAGAAAAAACCATCAAGGATTGATGGATAATGGTATAAAACATGATTAGTTGAATGTTAATAATAAGAAAACCATAAACATGTGATGGGTTAAATATTCATTGATTCCCCAGTAATAAAATCTAATGGAATTTATTTTTGTTTTATGTTAATTTTCTTAAATTTGCAGATTTGATTAATGAGCATAAAAAATACATGATGAAACATACTTACATGCCATGTAGGCATTCTTACTTTACTAAAATTCTAACACAAACACATATTTTCACCAAATGAAGAGTATTCAAACTGACTTATTCCCATTAAATGTGCTAGAATCAAATTCAATAGTATCAGATTATCCACAAAAGATAAACTATATATTCCCCTATATTTTGAAATCAACCAAAACCAAAATGATTATAACCAGACCAGATATTCCCCAAAAAGATAATACATTATAATAAGAAATACTACTCTTAATCCCCAAAAATCGACAAACAGTACCCAATGTTCAGCAAAGAACATTCAATAAACTAATGTCCTTAAAATTCCTCAATATAACCCAAACTAATATTGTAAACCAAAACTCAGAAGGATATAATTACATAGTCTTCCATAGTAAATCTTAACATTAATCTTAAAATAAAACTGAATACTCCTAAATTTTCATATTAAATTGTAATTAACCAAATCACATATTCACTATGGTAGGTTTAACGTATCAATATATAACTCAAATCCACATATGTCCATAATAAAAACAAAGATTCTTCCGAAATATAATTCCACTATTACTAATCAAAGGAAAAGATAATTATTCCCTGAATAACATTTTCATATATAAAACCTTAGGGTTACACATACTATAAAAAGTCTTCCAATATAATCTCATCCTCAAAATAGCCATAATATCTTTAATCATTTCATTATCTTAAAAACTACCATAACTCTTGAATCCCTTATAGGTTGACTTCTAACCCATTCATTGTTCCTCATGATCCATTAACCATTCATTACCAACTTATTCCAAAATACATTATTCATACAAACAAATCATGAATCATGTCCTAATATCAAATAATATCATGACATATGTTAAAAAATAAATGATAAAATTCATTGGACATTATTAGTTTCTTCATCCTCAATGAGAATGGAATTAGATATTGGTAAACATTAATTTTTATGATCTTAGGGATCCCATTCCCAAAAATTCTTCATAGGAAATTTTTCGGTATAATGACAATGCACACCACATTTAAAAAACTCGACTTATCCCATAGAAAGAACGTATTTCACTTTCTTAGAGTCAACTATATGCTTCTTTTTCCCATGGAAGGTTATTGATTTATGACCTTCATTCCCACATATATAACATCAGTTTGTCCTTTTGATGAATTTTACTAGTTGTTTTATTCCACATCCTTGACACATTTGTTCTTAAACATACTTAGCTTTATGATTATTACTTGAACTTCTATAGAGATTTATTTCTCAGATATACGATTACTTATAAAAATCACCATGGATCATGTGGTCAATCATGACTCCATATAGTTGGTTGACAATAACCACATGAGTTTTCATTACAACACACATTTAAGTCAGTTTTTCATTCATAAAACTGTCACAATTTTCATCACATCCACTATAAATTTGGTGCCTACTAGATCCATCCATTTACAAAAACCAAATTGTTAGTATGATAATACTAGTAAAACCATTTTATAATATCTTATGAGGAAGGTAAATACAATGATAGAATTATTCATGTCATCTTAAACTCATTAAATTTATCTAAAATAACTATGTATTTTTATAATATGCTAACCATTATGGATATTTATCTTATGCCTAAAAAACACCCTAACCTCTAATGTTATCAAACCTGACCTCTAATACCAACTAAAAGGACCAAGACATAAAACATTACAAAATCATGAATTAAATTTATAATTCACATTGAGGATATTTTTAAGTTTATTGTTTTAGATAAATAGGTCATAACTATTACATTGCTTCTCCAAAAATTACAATGTAGACACTTCTTCTATGTTTTCATTTTTTCATAAAATAATAACTCTTGAAGAAAATTAGTCTTGTCTAGTTCCGTGTATTGGGAAGCATGAATTTTCAATGATTTCATTCTTGACCCTATTCATATTTATGTCCTGATAAAAACATTTCAATACATGGGATGACCATAAAAATCCCAGTAAGGGATATATAATAATGAATGGAAACATTAAAGCATCAATTAATACAAATCAATGAAACCATACTTTTCAATCATATCATTCCACATGAAATCTTATGATTTATGAATAACACATAGTTATCATCAATCATATTGGTAACTTGGGGCTTCAATATAATACTTACATTGTAGTTATCATATATGTGTGGGGACTTATATTGGAATAACCATCCTTATATATTCCCTAAATCTATTAGGATAAACATTAACGATTACCTCTGTCCCCTTCCCCAATGCATTGGAGAGCTATCTCGGGCTCACCCACACTAGGTTTTGCAATGAACGACCTATATTTCTAAACAATTCCTAATAACCATAATATATTCATATCAAATAAATCAAGGATAAATGAAACACAAAATTTCCACATTAAAATCACAATATATCATTTGAAGATATTGTAATAATTTATTCTTTATTAAAAAATTTACAAATCCCTTTAAAACATTTAATAAAGATATTTTTGAATCAAAGTGTCTAACGCCACATTTAATCATTTAAATGAATATTTATTTTAAAACATTAAAGTACATATAAATAAATCCTAAAAGAAGTTTTGAAAACATGGACATTAATGAATAATATTTAGAAGAATAAATATTTTAAACGTTTAAAATGATATTTTAGTTAAATAGGAATTATTAAAATGATATATGCTTCAATACCAATTATTGAGGAAAACGTTTAATCAGAATGTTAAAATATCATGAGAATAAAGGGATTAATGATATAATATACCAAAGGATAGAATATAAACCATATAAGAGAGAATTGGTGCATAACGATAATGAAGTATCAATTAAATGTAAATAGAGAATAAATCCATTATAAAACTATAGTATTAGAGTAAGGATAAATAAATTAAAAAATAATGTGTGAAAAATATAAATTCACTCAATATGATTAAATATTTACTGTAAATAAATCAGAGTACATTAAGACATATTTTTGTAAAAACAACACAAATGGCATGTTTGTTTAACTCCATGAATGAAGATTGAGTTTAAATTACTCTAATCATGTTCATATAGATGACTTGATAATTTATCATCAGAGTGATTATGTGTATAAAATGTATGTACAATAAAATTAGAGGGGAAATTAGAACATAAATAAAAAAATAGTGATTACACACATAATAATATCATGACATAATTACGAATTAGTTGATTAACACATAGAATTTAAATTGGGTAAAGAAGTTCCCTTATAAAAATTCGACTGCCTAACCACATCACATTAAAATTCAGAAAAGTATTGGATGAGTGAAAAATGGTATCTCACCACATGGACATAAAATTTACATAAATAAGGATACATAATAACATATAACATTATAATAATTTTAAAATTAAATACATATCTAAAAGAAGTCTTTTACTAAAAGAGGAATGTGAAAGGTTTCCTTACCGATTTGGTATCTTAAATAACATACACCCCACAAAAAGGGATCATAAATTGATGATGTAAATACCATAAATTTAATTATATTACACATTGAATACAATCATTGATAGTACATACACCACACCAAATGAAATAGTGGAAAATATAGCATGAGTCCCATGGGAATAAAAAAGTGAAATAAAAACCCCATACCACATTGTCATCAATCTAGTCATATGACAAAAAGTTTTAACAACCAAATGTGTTGCATAATACCATGAAAATAAAAGTGAATCATAATAATATATATCCAAATTATGTACTCAATACACGACATGAAATAAATAAGTGTTGAACAAAGGAAATCTCATGGATTTAAAAGTGATATATGAAATTCTTTACCTCATGTCTTACTTGACCCATTCATTCTTTAATCTCATGAAGAAAAAACTAAAGTAAATTTCTACTTCAATTAAAAAAAATTCCATGTTTATTATTACTTTTATATCTCTTATTAAAATGTTCTAAAAATTATGAAATCATTTATGTTAATAATGATCGTTTTGTCAATATTTGATACTAGTGTAAAAAATCAACTTCTTATAATTACAAGTTGTTTATGTGGTCAAAAATAAATTTTCTTCATAATGATACACATAATTTAGATATCATATATATTATATATATCCAATATATAATTGTATTTATAAAAGTACATAACATTTGGAGATAAGAAATGAAATGCACCCATCATGGAGATGGTAAGTCATACGTACACATGAATGCTACTTTAATTTTATATCATATTAAATGGAATAAAAACATAATGGTACAAACGTATATTATAATTTCAGTATAATATCATATATAATTTCATTAACTCCATCCTTTATACATTCCACATATGGAATGAAGTAGTTATATCACTTTGAGGGGGCGGTAGTCCTTACTTCCTCAAATTAAATTATAGTATTTACCCACTATAGAAACCATAAAAGTATTCTATAAATGAAAAATATTATAGAATAGAAACAATATAAATATAATTTATATCAAATATTAATACAGATTGATCTTAATGGACACCATAAGAGGTGGTAGGAGAATATTGAACAATCATCGTTTCACGAGTCATTATTTTGCTAAACATTGTATTGGGCCTCTGAGTGGCATCTGCTCCCTCTCCCTCTCAGCCTAGGGATTCATTTTTTTTGGTGGTTAGGAGGGGAGTATTTTCTCTGGTGCCTATCCATCCACTCCCCTCCTTTCATCTTGCCTCTGCCTCGTCATTCCTTCTTTCTCTCACCGATTTGTATTTCTCTTTGGTGCTTAGAGTTTATGAATTTAACCGTTAACAACATTCAAGATGGCGGTTAGTGGTCCTGTCGAATTATGAGCTATGAAATCCCTTGTACACTCAATATAATACTCTGAACCCTCGTTCATCTGCTACTGTAGATTGACAATCTGGAGTGGTAGTCACATGGGGTGTTTGAGTTATGTGGTTTGGTGGTCGACGGTGTCCCAACACAGCCTGAGTCATATCTCTCTTGTAAAGATGGGTTATCTTTTTATGTTTCTTCCTCATAGCTAGTGGCGGAGGTGGTGACCATCGGCGTTGGAGTGGCCATGATTATGAGATCTATTTTAATGCCAGAGTCTGTTCTTTTCTCTAATCTGGTGTCAGGATTTAACCATAATCATATTTGTTAGATATGTTTGGTGGTTTATTTTCAGTATTTTGGTATGTGAGTTCGAACAACTGATGGTGTCCCAGGGAGTATCTCGTGTGAGGGTCTGTTATGTGTATTCGGGTATGCCAGGTTGGTATTCCATTTGGTTACGGTGCATCATTGTCGGGAGTTGCTCGGATGTTTATTGGTGGTCTTCCAATTTCCGGTGGCCGCTCCCTCTCTGCTCTGGCTCCTAAGTTCCATTGCTCCCCCTATGTGTGGTTTGGGGTGGTGGTTCTCTAAGTGACTTTGGGATGTAATGCTCAGGAGGCTGGTGGCAATTTTGGAGGCTTAAACAGTGCTTCTAATGATGGTTATATCTACGGTTTTGGGTGATTTAAGGTGATATTATCTTTGGCGCAGAGTTTTCCAGCATCCAGCGATGATCGGTTCAGCGGCAACGACTGTCACGGTACAAGGTTTTTAATATGTGAGTCTTGGTGTTATGATGTCCTCCATGTTCAGTGAGGATGGTTTGATGTGGCGGGGAAAATGGACAGTGGGATCTGATTCCAGGGAAGGGGAGACGACTGTGGTGATTTCCACTGTCAAGGGGCGCGGCCCAAGTGGCTTCGGTTTGAAGATGGCTTGTGGGTGCCGACAGAATCTCAGAAATTATTCAGTTCTAGCGGTATTAGGATGAAGATGGTAACCTGGGTAATCAATTGTGTATGTTGTGTTTTTTGATGATGGTGATTCATTTCAGAGTGCATGTATCAAGGATCTCGTGGCCCAAGTTAATTAGATGGTGGTGGGATCGATGTAGTATTTTCAAAATTTGAATTTTGGACTTTAGGGTGTAGTGTTTTTTGAATTATGAATATGTTTTTATATCTATTTGAGGTATGGATTTTCATTTGGAATTTATGGATACCATTTTTCCTTAAAATGTATTTCTTAAAATACAAAAAATATGGATTTGGTGGTGTGAGGCGTTTGTTTGTTTTCCATAGAAACAATATGTTCTTTACCCATTAAAATGTGGGGTGTGTAAATTCAGTATGAAAAATTATACTAACAACATCCTTTTATATTGAGGATACATTTTTTTGTTATAAAACAATGTAATAAAAACATTATAGGGGGTTGGAGATGTAAAATATAATAAATGAACATTAGAGAAGACGTTACCTTAAAATCAGGTATCTTTCTTTGGGTTGAACCAAATGGATTAATAAAATTGTTCAATGTCTAGGAGAAAGGCTTCTAGGAGGATGAGGGGGATTTAGGTAGATTATTTTTTCATAGTTTGGACGGGAAAATGGGACAAAGATGTGTGAGGAATGGGTTAGATGTGAGGTCTTTTTATACGGGGGAGGGGCTCTTTAATAATGCTTGAAAATATTATTTTATTTTATAATTATTTTCGGTTTCAAAAGGTCCAAAACTTATTTAATTCTAATATAAGATGAATAATGTTCAAAATAAAATCATCCAATACGAATTGTGAAGGTTTTGGATATTGTTTTAATCAATATAATCTTATTTATGTAAATAATTCATTAATTAGGTAAACACTACATCATTATTTTGTCATAAATATATTTATTTATATGATGCATATACATTATAAAAAAATACCATGATGTAGGGTATATTCCCAGGATTCAAATATATTTTTGTGTGTGTAAGATATAACTTATATAACCCCATTTAAAATTTTATTTACTAAAATATATATGTTTGTCTCATTTTTGTCTTTAATTTGTATTAATTAATATAAAGTCTCATTATCACTCCCAAGTGGCTCCATGGGATCCCAAAATTTACCAAAATATTTTCATTAATGGAAATGTATTATCTAATATAATTAGGACACATATTAGGGTAATTTAATATTATAATAATAATATTTTTTTACACTTATTTACAAGATTTACTCTTTAACCAAGGGAAATAAAATTTTAACTAAAGTAAATATTCATATTGTCTTAAAATAAAATAACACTATTTACAAAATATGGACCACATAATTTCAAATATGGAATCCAGTTTTACAAATTCAAAACATATAAGTGGAGGAAATTAATTTAAAATTAATTCTTACTGTCAATACAAAAAGTGTGTTTTTAAATATTATTAACTATCAAAATATTGACACTTATTTATGTCTATTTTAAAATTGATATTACCTAAAATAACCAACATTGGATTAACTGGTAGAAACATAATATAATTAAAATATAAAAACAAATAATAAAATAACAAATTTTTATAAATATATTTGATTAAATCTTAGTTTTTAATTAAAATACATTTTTTTTCACTATTCATTAAAAAAATGAATTTTATAAAAAAATAACCAATAAAATTCCCAACGAAATTTTTAATGTCCCAATTGTAAATAAGAATTTTATTTGGTCAAAAAGAACATATAAAACTTACCAAAATTAGATTTAATGAGTGTTCAGCATCAAAAGGTGGCAAATTGACCATTTAATTAATATTAGAGTATTTATGATTAAATTGAATTAATTCTTATATTGGGCCTCTAAATTTTATTGGATAAATGTATAAACATTTATGAAACATATTTAATGATAATATCGTTAGTTTTTTTCATTTTCACCAATACAATATCTATGTGTTAACTACAATTTAAAAAAATTATATTATATTAATATTTTTTGTATTACTCAACGTTCTGTGAATAATATGTTTTCAATGATACTTGTTGCGTATCTAGTATTCCCTAGAACATAGAATCCCCTTCAAGGAAAAATTAAATTTTAATTTAATTTTTTCAATAAATATAAAAAAGATATATTCTTTATTCACCTGGGTTGTTACACAATTTCTCTTACCTACAAAGCTTCAGTGGAAAATGATTTCCTCACCACGTTGGAAAAGGATGTGAGGTTGAACAACATCAAATTCCAATATATATCAGGAAAATCATTTTATAAAATTTTCAATCGTTTAAGTAATTATCCTTAGTAGACCCCAGATGATAAAGAACTAGATCTTCAGGAAAATTAATTATCTCCAACACCGATCTACCTCATCACCATTGAAAACACAACTACATCAGCATTTCCACTTTCACATCCGCATAGATGTAAAGTCGGATGAAAGAGGCATTGAAGAATACCCAGGTGATATCCTCCTTAGGATTGGTCCAAATAACTTACTTCCACCACATCCATTTTAGATATTAGACTGTAAATGTAAGAAAATTAATCTATACATACTTATAATAGTCATCTAAACCATAGATCCATTAAATTTTTCTCATCCACTCTCCATTTTCAAATTAACTAACTTAACCATAAAATAGAGGAGGAGTCAACATATAAAACACAATGAGGATTCCATTATATTGATTTATTTTAGAGTCCAATAATGGTGAAAAACATGTAGTGGTACTTATAAAATCCTTATAAATATTAGT
Organism: Viscum album; assembly: GCA_963277665.1. Lineage (NCBI taxonomy): Eukaryota > Viridiplantae > Streptophyta > Magnoliopsida > Santalales > Viscaceae > Viscum > Viscum album. Next base: position 1,256,685,509 of record OY728141.1, read on the forward strand.
GGTGAAAAATACTAAACAGTAAAAATTATAACTGAATCAAAACCATCACACTAACAAGTACTAAAAAAAGAAGAAACAAAACCTGAAGAGGAAACCAACATAAAATTTTCCAAAATTCATTTTCAAAAATTCCTTTAAACATGACATATGAAGTGATTTTAAAACTCAACACTCCAATCATCTTCAATTCAGAGAAATCTCATTAATTCCATTAATAATGTTAACCATTTTCGAGCGAATACACTTCTTCATTTTTAATCAAACTCCATTTTACCAAAAATCAATATATTAAAACCCATTTATGAAAAATAATATTTTTCAAAAATTATTTTTATAAAATATTACATAAACACATCTAAATACTACTTATCACTTCCAAAATTGAGAACATTACAGCTTGAAATCAGATTTCCAAAATTTTAGAACACGATTTTTAAAACAGTTTGAAAATCATGAACAAAAACTAACCCCCTAATGAAAACTAGTTTCTTTGTGTACTTGTTCATATAGTTGGGATCCAAATTCCAATCACTACACCATCATGGGATGTCTTTAAACAACATGTCCCATAATACACATGGATTTCGTGGACATACAAGCTCATCAATTCCAGTAGACCAACCCCCCCAATTCATTCCCGAATACACCGATCATCCTATAAAATTAGATAAACCGAACAGAACTAGACTTCCCATGGTATGTCATGTTTTGACATAGAATATATTGGCCAGAAAAATTATCATACCTACACTCCGAGTTCCAATAATCCTAATCCATCTACATTAACGTCCCATGTAATAAAGTGAACTATGATTGATCAGCCCAATAATGAACATTCCTATAATACCATTTGTAAAAGAACCAGAATGGGTCATCCTAGAACATGTCAACCGATCTATCCTGTGACAAGGGTCAAGCGGGGTTTCATATCCTCTTGGGATAGCAGGAAGCACCAACAGAATCAAAATTATAGTAGTATGATTTATTTCTCCCAATATAAAATTTGAAAATATTAGATACAAATCATAGTAGCACAAGAATGAATAATCAAAAAACTAAACAACATGTACACAAAAACTGATGATAAAAAAATGTGAACATGAAAACCCTAACCGAATCTAATGAAAAAAACCTCTATGTGACCATGTGGGTGACTTTCCAAATTTCAATCCCATCATCTGAAATGGTTACCAACACTCATCCATAACATTAACCTAGGGATAAAAAGAAGAAAGAGGTATATGGAAGAGTAATATTTCTCATTAGTAATGGTTGAAAAATATATTCCTTATACATCTTCTATTAATAAAATAACCATATACTACATGTATAATTTCATCATAGGGAATATTTTTTTTCCAAAAAAAATATATTTAAAAAAACCTGACCTATTGGATTTTTTATTTGAAACATGATTCTTTTCCAATGTGGGATCTTAAGAACATTAATGAATGAAAAAATAGGACATGGGATTATGTTTTTATTTGAAATGGACAATAGGGTGGAAAACATCATTAAATAATTTCGAGAATACTTTTCATTGATCATTGTCATGTTTTTACAATGTGGCACAATATACAATTAATTTTGAACAATGATAATAGCGTTATAGAACTTGAAAAATAATCCAAAATAAGTAACCAACCAAACACGTCTCTTAAATCCTCTTCCACATACAAATGTGTCCAATTAAACATGAAAAATATAGAAAATATGTAGATAATAATGAATGTATTGAATGATGATTTATTCTATAGGCGCTCTCAATAGATGCCATCAATTCACCCATACGCTCGGTCTTACCCTATATGGCCTATACGAGGGGTACAATACCAATGAATAGAATGGTATATACTAAAAGAAAAACATCCATAGAGAAATACTATGGTAGTTCATCAACCAATCATATAAAATTTAATTGTTATTTCAGGTTCCCATGTTATGGTAAAAATAAGGTCTTCCCAAAAAATCAGTGAAACCAACAATACTCACAAAAATGAGCCATCATATTTGCCACAAAAATCAAACACCACATCAAAAAAACATAATAAATAGACCATTGGCATGAAACTATTAACAAATGTGGGAGGTAACAAACCATGGACAATCTTTCCTCTTCCATAACACATATGGTGTGAGACTAATTCCAATTGTGTTTTTTTAATGAAACTAATCATAAGGTCCATCTATGGCACAAAAATCGATTAAACGTCAACACATTTTAAAAAAGGAACAACTCACCAAAAATTTAAAACCATAAGTTATCATTTTAACACATTAAAGAAACCCAGTTTACCATATCTAATATACAGAACATGTATAATGGAAAATGGGTAATTTCATCTGGAATAGAGTGTAAAAATTCAAATAAGTCCATTTGAAACAATTACAATTAAGATGAAACCACCTCATTTCACATTCATCATTTATTATAAAATTCATACATTTGTCACTATCATTTATTATAATATCCAATGACAATAAATCAATGTATTCTTAAATTTTCACTCCTGATATAATGGTATCCATCCAGAAACCACAAGAGCTTCAAAAATAGAAACCTAAAACAATATATTATAGACACAATGAAGCTTGAACACTAAAAGGAACCTAAAACAAACTATACCTTTATTTTATATTCAAATTTACATGAACCCTATACCATCAAGACATTGGATGAAAATGAAAAAAATCTAAATAAAATTGAAGATTTTGGATAAAAAGATGATATGTGGAGAATAACTCTAATATTTGAATCAAATCATGAAAAAAGACTTAATTTATCCTTTAAAGAGAGTATGGGGCTTGGAGGAGAATCTGGGATCCTTATACATGTAAAAATAACCAAATTGTAAGAAATTTATGCTTTTGGGGTTAAAATTAGAAGTGTTTGGAATGATCATTTAATATTTGTACGACACGTAGGATATACACATAGGTTTGATGCATGGTTTCATAAAATGTGGGCCATCTTTTCTCCCCTTTTTGGACACACTAGAAACCCTCAAGATTTGACAACTAGGTTTGTAAAATTATGAGTAAAATATGAATAATGTTTTTAAAAAAACTATAGATACAGGTGTACACCTCCCCCATGGTTTTGGTAAACATGATTAATCCATGCACCATTGACTATAGACATCGAAGGGCCAACATGGTTTCCCCTTAGAAGAACATGTTTTATGAAACTACATGTAATTCATGAAACACAAACAATGCATGTTGAAAATAAACTAAAAAGTATCTTATCCCAAATAGGTCATTACTTTTTCCCTTAACATTCAACATAGACTATTCAATAGAAGAAAAATATCCAAAAAATCAATTCTGAAGCAATAGAAACTTGAGTGAAAAAAAAACAAAAAGATGAACCAAATATAACAAATAAAATAAATAACCCTTATGTGGCGTATATATATATATATATATTTAATAAAATTATCAATAAAATACTCTTATAACAAATTTATTGGACCAAAATAAACAATAATAGTAATAATTCTACTTCAACTGTATCATTATTATATGCATGGACTTTGACAAATTTCCAATTATGTGGTATAATCCATTGATACATGTGTAATATATTGGTATAATTCACCATCTCATTATAGTTGAAACAATAAATACAAGTCTTTTATTTCATCCATATTCATCTTTCTCCAGGTGACACTTTTATACACACTTAAGAAAGTATCCCATTCCATTCAAACAATTACCTCGGTGATTATCTCCATAGTTATCACATGTGGATGTACTAAAATTCCTTCCTCCCAATACCCATTTTCTATCTATCACCCTTTTATTATCTTAGATAAATTTAAATCCCTATGATATTTTTAATTCATTCTCTTACTTGTTCACCTAAAAAACTAATTTTTAATATGAATTATTTTTTTAGATACCTAAACCCTTTTGAGAAATACATTTATACATTAAAATAAATTCTCAATCTTTCACTCTATGGTGAATATGTAATTCCAAGAATACCTATATAACTTTTATGGGTAGCTTAATTATCCATAACACTCTCTTCTTCCTTTCTATTGAAACTATTAAATTTTATCTATATATAATTTTTTTTATCACTACGGTTATATTTATCATATAATGCCTCTTTAAAATATTTCTATTCTAGGAGATATATTTATTCTCTCAAAAATGTTTTATAGATCAATTACTCTAATAAATCTCAATCTCCATTGTGAAAATACAGAGGAAGTGTGATACATTTTTTTAAGTCACTCCAAGGCCATAATATTCTTCTATAGGGACATAATCAAATGAAAATCCTCTGTTAAAGTAGTATTTATAGTAAATGATTGGGGGTTTATAAAATAATGTTGTCAAACATAGAATATTATCATTATATAATGAGTTCCTCCATTTGGGAATGTTTATATTTCATATCTTTATTAATTTTCAATAAATATATCCAGAACTTGCTCAATTCCAATAACATCTTCATCTACTTCCTCAGGAGGGAAACCTATTCAATAACCAAATTTATTGATACCTATCAACATTCCATGTTCCATCACAAAGTTTTAAAAAATTGATGACTAGATCCTAGACTTATAAACAATTTAAATTTCAAAATATTGTGTACATCATAACATAAACTGAAATATTTATATATATCCAATCACATTAACATAAACATGGATTCATTTGGAAACTATTATAATAATATACCTATGTTATATAAAATGGATATGTTTCATAATATACACTTTTATAAATAAAGTTTTCATGGTATCTATTAATGATCATATAATACTAACTATAGAGACACCGATATCAACATTCTGGAGTTGGTGCCTGCTACCATTACATTGGAATTGGATACAAGGATATGCATCTCAAAATAGAAAATTAGTTTTGTAGTATTCGTAAAATATATACATAATTGAGTCATAGAATTCATTTTAATACAATGATTAATATATATATATATATTTACAAGATATCATTATTCCACAATACACATCCTTTCATATCAATCATAGTAATATTCATTGAATCATAGGGAAATTAATCATAGAAAAGGGTGGGATAAAATTCTATATAATGGATAAGTATAGTTATAGTAATCATGAATGTCTACTGATAAATTAATATCAAAAGATAAATAAAAAACACACTTGATTTTTAAATAATTGGAACATGAATAAAAAATACGCAAGGGTAAAAAAAACATGTTATGTCCCTCCCCAGAAAGTGTACCCTTCATGGGCCGACAATGTGAGAAGGGTGATGATGACCCATGAGTGTTGCCTCCAATAGGCCTCGGGTTGGTGACTGGCACTAATTGTGTAGTAAACACAATTATGGGAGGCATTACCATCTATGAAAACACCTAAGAATGGGAGAGAAAAGGAATACACCAAAAAACTCTAACTCAGAAAACAATATAAATGATATCCCAAGTACACATATGTAATGTCATAAAAAACTACAACAACTAAAAGTGGAAAGCTGTAAGTACCCAAAATAATTTAAAAACAACAGAAACAACGAAGCCCAATCATATCATGCCTCCCCAAGCTAGTAGAAACCCGCATGATCTCCAACCTACTGCAGCTGACAAGAAAAACAGTTTATATATACATAGGGTGCATATAATAGTATACTCAGTATAATCTTCCACAAATACTCTTGTAAAAATTTAATGAAATCATGCTAAAGAACGTCGAAAAACAAGTGAAATATACTCATCACCAAAACAAGTATACAATGTCACCAGCCTCACCATGGCTATTCTATCAAAGTATCACATACCAGAGTATTTAATATAAAAAATAATATCAAGGGTACCATGCTACTACTTCCCCACTTTTTTTCTACTTTTCCCTAATTTTTCACATCCAAAGAATCTCTCTTTGAAAATTGTTGCACACAAACACCTGGGAGGAGCACCACAACATGCACCTCGTGCAACAAAACCACCATGTTAACTTATGAAATGTAACATGGTAGTTTATGGGCTCCACCATAGCTCGCATAATGTGTATCATAAGTTAGGTATTAAACTTCAATCCATTATAATGCATACACCGAGTAATGATCCTCAATCCATCATAGAGTATACCTGTTACACCTATATCAGTCCATAAAAAACTATACCCATAATATATGTGTGTGAATGAACATAAGCTATAATAGCACTCTACATACATATATGGGGAAAACTAAATGTTGTGCCTACCAGAAAATTAACTCCCCGGATAATAGAGTATGGCCAAAGGGGGTAGTCATCCATCCATACTCCTACTAAAATGTTGGGGAAAACACCCCCATGGCTCAAAATCCTAGGGGTGTCGGTTTACCTAACTGACTAGGTGGATTAGATTATAAAAACACAAAAATTACAGAATATATTATTGCTCACGACCACACTGTTGGCCTAACCTAGTATTAAATACAACCACAATTAACATCTCTCATAATCTCTACTGCCACTGCTAAGACTAGGTATCCTATAAACTTTAAACCATTTAAATATCTTAATTACATTATTTCATTACCATTTTATCAGTGTCAATTTACATTAATTAATTATTTAACCATTAATTAACCATTAAAAATTCCACGTTAAATTTCAATATCATCACAAACAATGACTATTGTCCCTTTAAATTGTATCCTCATAATTGCATCCCAACAAACTCTACCCCCTTGTGATAACAACATTTATTCAATCATTTTTTAACAACATTATTACTTTACCATATTTCCAAGAATTATAGAAAAACATTCTATGCTACTAAACATAAGGGGGATAAACTCGGTGAGTAGAGGAACTACATGTAAAGTCTTTTCCAACTATATAATGAACATAGAAACATCCTTCAACGAGAATCTAACCACAAAAGCACATGGCTTACTCTGCATGTCTTCACCCACTATTAGAAGGAGGAAAAAACCAGCTGACATGAGCATTGAGGAAAGTAAAGAGGATAAACAACCAAAAAGAATAAACATGCATCCAAACATTCACATCCATCACATTTTATCATCCCTGGTGTCCTCCCTGACACCCACATTAATAAACTAATGCATCTCACCAGTCAAGGTATCAACGACTTCCACAACCAATTAGCCCCCATGCCCTCACATATCACAATAGCCATCCAAACTCACATCCCAACACAAGAAGCAGCAAAAGAAACATCATATAAATATGGATCTTGGCCCTTAATCATAAAAGAGGGTAACTCAAAACCCTACAAGGCATTATCAATTATCAAAAAACTAGTTCTTTAGTACATCTTGAATTCACTGATTTATTATCCACAAGTAAATACTATGGGAAACCTAAACAGTTAGCTGTCACAAATTGATTAAACATGTATACTGCAACAATTTGATTAGCAAAAAATTACAACAATGACAATCAGATTCAATCATATGCCTCTTTATCATTACACAAACAATTATCAAATAATTCATGCATTATGTTGTTTACCAATTTCCATCAGGATCCAAAAGGTAAACAAAGAATTCATAGAAATCACACTATCTTTCAAAACAATAGACAATAACAAATGTTCAAAAAAAATGTATCTAGTTCAAATATTTCTTATGTCAATTCCATTTTGATCTTATTGGATAAAGCATTCTAACAATATAGTTTCACATAAAACAAAATAGATTCAACGAATACCCTATATCCAATGGTTCTTCATGTTCTTTATAAGAGTGAAATCTAATAAACTAGTTACGATCTCCTCCCCCGTGACAAATGTATCCACCCGATGTTGTAGAGACACCATCCTTCTAGTCATAACCCAATAAAATCACATTAGTAATATAAAGATAGAATTAAATAATAGGTCGAGGTGAAACCGAAGAAGATAAACCCGGAAAAATGATGATAGATCATACCTTCTATCAAAGAGTGAACGATACTGGTGGGTTTCTTAAAAAAATATGGAAACGAATACATGAAGGAAATATTGATCGAACAACTCCTTTAGTAAGGAATGGAAGGTTCGAGTATCTCACACCCGAGAACATGGAGGAAGAATTAAGGAGGAGGCTATCTCATCACTTTAGAAGATTAAAAATAGTAGTGGTTTATTATACACTAGATTTTCCATTTTAAGCATATCGCATTAAACCATGTGTTTTGACCATGTAAAAGCATCCAGAGACTTAAGAAAAATTAATATAGGAGTTATAGTCATTGAATCGGCCTTAGAGTCCATAAAACGAGGCTATAAATGAATTTTAAAACAATGAAAATTTCATAGGGGTGAAACTGTATGATGCTCGAAAAACTGTTCCAAAAAATGAAATTTGGAAAAAGAAATAGAGGCTACCGTTGGACATCTACATTCTGGAAACACTATTCAGGATCTCAAAATTTGGTAAAGTAAATAGAGGCGACCATTGAACCTTGCCATTTTGGGAACACTATTCATGAACTGGAATTTTAAAAAGGAAAAATAAGTTACCGTTGAATCCCACTGTTCGAGAAACACTCTTTATGAACACAAAATTTGGCAATGGAAATACATGATACTATTAAAACTCAATATTTTGGAAAAACTATTCGCATATGGTTACCATTGCACTATTCAGATAATCCTACTAATGACAATCATCACATATGGCTACCCTTTCATTGTTCACATAAAGTTACCAAGGACACTATTAACATATGGATACCATTGCACTGTTCACATAAGGTTACTGATGACACAGTTCATATAATGTTACCATTATACTATACATAGAAGGCTACTGATGATATTGTTCACATAAGGTTACCGTTTTACTTTTCACATAAGTCTACCGATGACCCTGTTCACATAAGGTTACCGTTGAACTATTCACAAAAGGCTAATAATGACTGTGTTCACATAAGGTTACGGTTTCACTATTCCCATAAGGATACTGATGTCACTGTTCACATAAGGTTACCCTTGTACTATTCACATAAGGGAACCAATGTTATGGTTCACATAATGTTACTTTTTCACTTTTCACAGAAGGCAACCGATGACACTATTCACAGAACATTAGCATTGCACTGTTCACATAATGCTACCGATGAAAATATTCATATAAGTTTATCATATCATTGTTCACATAAGGCTACCGAAGAAAGTGTTCACATGACTAGAAATTTGGCAATGTGTATGTGATAAGTCACTATGGAATCCTCAAACACCTCAGACACCAAAATTTCGCAAAGGAATGTACAATAGAGGCCTTGGCCATTACATCAGATTGCACTCAAAACATTCTCGTCCTTGATAATTCAAAACCAACATAAAAGGGAACATAAAAGAAGTTTGAACAACCACTCATTGAGATACCTCTCAAATGAGAGAAAGCCACAACAAGCAACAAAAAACGCATCTCATAATCACGAATGGTCTATAACCACAAATGGGAAATTGTTACATAGAAATAGTTAAACATCAAATAACTCAGGGTACTAAGCATGTATCAGTGAATAATGTTCCCAAGTACTCTCCTCCATACTAGTGTGTCACCACTAGACAAGAACCAATGGGATAGAACCCCCACAAAACACTTTATCGTTGCAGTCTTGGATCTCTACAGGTTGCTCCTCCAAGGTCACATCCTTATCAACAATAGTCTCTCCCAATTGATGATGTGAGATTCATAATGAATATAACGATGGGGGTTTTTACCCATGAAAAACATTGTGTATTCAGCTCATCCGCTGGGGGAGTTCTATGTGATGTGGCATAGCTCCAACACGAGCTAAAACATCGAATGGCCCATAAAACTGAGGTGAATGGTTACTCTCATAACCAAACCTGCACTGCCCATGATGTAGAGTCCCCTTTAGAAACATGTGATCCCCAACATCAATATATTAGTGTCTCATACATTGATCATAATATGATTTCTGATGATCTTGTGAAATCTTCATCCTCTAATGAATGACCTAATCCATCTCTATTGTATTCTACACTAGTTTTGGTCTGATAATATCTGACTCACTAAACCCAGTCCAGCACAACAGAGAATAGAAAGTCCGACCATACTAGGATTCAAATGGCACCGTACCGATGGTGGAGTGAAACTATTGTTTTCATCAAACTCCGCCAATGGTGAGTGCCCCATCCATTAACCTCCAAAATCCAGGACACAACAATATAACATGTCTTCATGATTCTGTATGGTCTGCTCTATCTAGCTTTCCTTCTGATGATGAAAAGTTGTGCTAAGGCATAACAGATATCCTAAAGCATGATGGATAACTCTCCATAGACTAGATGTAAAACGAGGATCTCGATCAGAAGTCATCATCAGTGGGACTCAATGAAGTCTCACCACCTCCTCCAGATACTACCATGACAAAAATTCCATTGTGTTTTACTCCTTGATTACAATGAAGTGGGATGATTTTACTAAATGATCCACTAAAACCCAAATAGTGTCATGTCCTCAATGACCTCGAGGTAAACCAGTAATAGTGTCCATTGTTATGTCCTCCCACTTCCACTATGGAACATCTAACGGCTAGAGAAGAACACTAGGGACACGGTGTTCAGCCTTCACCTTCTAGAAGACCAAACACCGAGAGACAAACTATGAAACCAAATGGTTCATCCCAAGCCACCAAAACATGCTCCTCATGGCTCAGTACATCTTTGTCAAGCTACGATGCACTGCTAATGTAGAACTATGGAACCCACTAAGAACCATATCATGCATCATCAAATGAACATATATCTTTCCCCGATATAACAGTCATTATTGTTCATATTCATTCCAACCATCAGGGGCCTCACCAAAAACAACTCAGTCTCTCAAGACCTTAACCTCTAGATCAACAAACTGGGACTCTTCCACCAGCTGCAACAGAGATGTCCGCACATTCATCTTAAAAATACATCCCCTTCCCCCAACATCATCCATATCAAGATGCAATGCTAACAATTCCTCCATTACACTACATGAGACACAGATTTACTCAGTACTTCACTGCGGGACTTCTGACTAAGCGCCTAAGATTCAAAATTTTACTTTCTAGTGTATATTAAATTTTAATGTCATATTCTTATAAGAACTCTATCAACAAATTTTGTCATAAGATGAAGTCACATTGGGAGAAAACATACCTCAAAATATTATGATCGTTGAAAACAACAAAGTGCTTGCCAATGAGGAAATTTATTCACAAATTCAGAGAAAACACCATGGCTACCAACTCAAGATCATGGTTAGAATAGTTACATTCATGGGGACACAATAAACGAGAGAAATATGAAACAACTAATCACTATTGCATTAGAACACTACCAAACCCTAGATGTGAAGCATCGTAGAAAACATAAAACTAAACTCCCACTACTAAAAGACAATGAATTAGAGAACTTAATAACTTCTCCATTAGACACATGAAAACTTCCTGACACAGATCAATTTTTATGAATGACTGATCCTTCATAGTCAAAGATGTCAGAGGAATCACATCTCGAGAGAAATCAGTTATGATCCTCCTTTAGTAGCCTATGAGTCCATGGAATCCTCGCACCTCTGACACTATCTTGGGGGCTTCCCAAGACACAACTACTTATGTAATTTATGGATCCACAACTAATCCCTAAGGGGACACAACATGGCCTTTGAAATAGAATTCTCGATCCCAAAACTCACACTTCAACAACTTCCAAATTTGTTGATGATTATAAAGAACTCCCAAAACAGCATGTAGATGATCTTCTTGCTCCACCTCAGAAAAGGAGTGCACAAGGATGTAATCGATGAAAACCACCATGGACATGTCTAGGAACTCATGAAACATAGAATTCATCAATCCCATTTACATAGCTGGATCATTTGTCACACCGAACTAAATTACTACGAACAAATAATGATAATGATGAAAAAAAACTAAGCCTTTAGGATATCCTCATCTTTCTAATACATCAGAGGATATCCCTACCACATTTTTATATTTGAGAAAAAAATTTCACCATTCATTTGATTTGATATATCATCAATACGTGGAATATGATAGCAATTCTACACATTCTCTTTGTTAAAGAAACGATTATCGGCACACAAATTCAAACGGTCATCAGCCTTTTCTAAGAACAAAATTGGTGCTCCCCCTAGTGACACACTCTGCTAAACAAAACTGCACTGTATAAAACTATCATGGAATATATGTAACTCTCATTACTCAGAATGGGACATCATATATTTAGACATATAGATAGAAGAGTCTCCTGGTTATAGCTAGATCCGAAGCTCAATATCTCATCATAGGGTAATATTACAACCTCTTCTAGAAAGACATCTTTGTACTCTTCTATGACCCTAGGAAATTCACACTGCTGATCCCCTTAAGGACTTAGCCTCAACTCATCCATCAGGGATCATAAAGATGGAACATGGCTCTGACCCATCTAAGGGTCTCGCACACCAACGAACACCACATTCACTCCATCCACATCAAGGAATCCAACATTCCTTCTGAAGCAATATGCAGTAGCTTACACCGAATACAAATAATTCATGTCGAGGATGATATGATATGGTTATATTCATAAATATCACGAATCTACGCAATAGTGGTGATGGCCCAAAAGTGGCTCATGGTCTGTACAAACTACAAACAAGTCCACTCAGCCTTCAACTGGCATAGTCAACTTCATGGGCACATTAAGCCACTCTACATCTAGTCCCAATGCTTAGACAATGGTTAGAGATATGAATGATTTTGTCACTCTTGAATCAGACAATCCATAAACCATGGTAGAAAACAAGAAATAGGTACCTCAAACGATATCAGACTTACATGGAGCTGGCAACACTAAAGAATGAAGCTGACCAAGACCTCCTCCCCGACCTCTCTAACCCTAAGGATGACCATCAACATGGTCGCGCTCTTCTCTATGAGGATGGGGATCGTCATGGGGATGTAGTAGTCCTATCCCATCTACCCTTTGCTGAGCCAACATTGGTGCAACCTACAGCTCCTACCTCGACTGGAACTACCTCAACGAAGGAACCTAGAGCACAACACGAAGTGCACGATGACAACTCTAAATGATCAGGAACTCATGCTGCTAATGACCTCAACCAAAAAAAGAAAATCAAGTGCATGATCCATTGGAATAGGCCTATGAGCTGCCAAACCTAAAGAAATGAGTTGCCTTCGGGCTGGGTACTACCCACGTTTGAATGGAATCTCTTGTTCCTGGAAATCTGGGAATCTCGGACAACAACTCTGCTTCATGAAGAAGCATGATGACTACCCTTTCATGATGATCCAGTTCTACGGAATGTTCCCTCGACGACCATTTCACTCTCTAGCACATCAATATATGTCTTTAGTATAAATGGTGTGACCTAGAACTAGATCTTTGGACACACAAAAATCCAAAAAATGCCTCACCCTGACCTCCACATCCTGCAACAGGTCCAAAGTATATCATAAACGGTTATTCAAACAGAATCCAAACTCAATCACACTAGAAATCCCCTACCCTAGGGTAAGAAGATCTTGGCGATTAGTCACCATCAGAGTAGATGAATGAAACTAGACTCTAAAAATCTCTCAGAACTATTACCATGATATCACTCACTTCTCGGGATCCCCGAGGAACAAGAATCACCACTGCCTCACTGCTCCACGCAGTATCGTCACAACCAAGGACACCCATTTCTCCATCCAAGCATGGAACGAACTAGATCCTATCTTGAACTCCCCCAACCGGTCATCTGTAATTGAATCTAAAATAGACCCCTTGTACTTCTATAGACTCATTCACTGAAACTCTTGAAGTGTCCTTATCCATGTGTCTTCATCGTCAACCTCTACCATACGACGATCTACTCGCACAACATGCAGGACATATTCTATGCAATCGTGATGAGGAGGTCGACCTTAATCCATTATAGTAATATAACCAATTGTTATAGCTCATAAACCTAGAATTTGGAAAACTCAACATTAATTAATTAATTAATTTTTTTCATTTATTCATTTTCGGATACCCTATCCAAAGGTATTCCCATTCAGTCATAGGCACAAGGAAGAATGATACAAGATCCACTCTTAGGTCTCAACCATGAAACAATTATCTCTTCATTTAGTATCCATTATAAACATAATGTTCCGTACATAATATCATATTGGGGTGTTAATGAATATGTCTAATCTAGTCTCTAGGGTTTACATCACTTGAAAAACTTGACTGACATTGTTTCACTGCCAACCCATGCCTCCTTAACTGTTCCTAACTCCAATCTCCATCCAATCCCTCAAATTGACCACTAATACCACTCTTCCATGACCCCTTCCCCACATAGTGTACCGCTTCTGGGTTGGAAGTTATAGAAGGGAGATAATGACCCCCACGTCCACCCTCCATTAGGCCCCAGGATGGCGACTTACACTGATGGTATAGTAATCACAAAGATACGAGGTATTACCCTCTAAAAGAACACATTCGAAAGAGAGAGATAAGACATACACCAACCAAATCTATCACAGACAACAATATAAATGAAATCTCAAGTACACATATGTCATGTCATGCCAAACTAATACCACTAAATAGGGAAAACTACAAATACCATAAATAATGTTAAAACAATAGCTACCAAGAATCCCAAACAACTCCTACAACCCCAAGCTAATATAAACCAGCCTGAACTTGAACCTGCACCAAGTGACCTAAAAATTAGTTTATATATACATAGGGTGAGTATAACAGTATAATCAGTAGGTTCCTCCCAACATCCTCTTGAGAAAAATTAAGGAAATCATGCTAATTCAAAGAGACCAACAAGTGAAACTAACTGATCACCTAAACAGAAATACTAAGTTCCCAGCCTCACCATGGATGCTCTCTTCATGTATCACATACACATGTATATTATATAATAAATAAATTCAAGGGTACCCTGATACTACTCCACCACTGGTTTGCCATGTTTCCCCAATGTCGCACGTCATAAGAATATCTCTCCAAAAAGGCTTGCCCGCATACACTTGGTTAAAGCACCAAAACATGCACCTATTGCAACAAAACCACCTATTAAATAAATGAAAAGTAACCTGTCAGTTTTAGGGAGCCACCACACCTCACATAACTTGTTTCATACATCAGGTGTTAAACCTCAATCCATTATAGCCCATACACTGATTAAGGATCCTCTAACTATCATAGCCTATACACGTTAAACCTATAGTAGTCCATAAGAAACTATGTCTAGAATATATGTGTATAAATAATAATAAGCCATTACATCCCCCTACACACATATATGGGAAAAACTAACTGTTGTGCCTACAAGCACAAGTAATTACAAAGAGAAGAGAGCAGGTCTAAAGGGTGTACTCAACCATCCATCCTCCCACATGAATGTGGGGGAAAACACCTCCCAAGGATATGAATCTGCAGGGTTTCAGTTAACCGAGATGATGGGGGTGGAGTAGTGCATCTAAACACAAAAAGTAAAGAATATACTATTGATCACATCCAAACTATGGGAATAACCTACCCATAGAAACAACTACAACCAATGTCTCTCGGACTGTCATTTCCTAATTCTAAGACTAGGTATCCTATAAGTACACAACTATTTAAAGAGCATAATTACATTACTTTATTCCATTTTTATTAGTTAAAATTTAGTAAATTAATTAATTAATCATTATTTAAACATTAACTATTCCACATTAAATTTCATTGGCATCACACCAGATGTCCACTGTCCCTTTAAATTGTATCATCAGAATTGTGTCCCTGAAAGCTCCAACCCCTTGGGTTAGCTTCATTGATTAAATCATTTATTAACAAAAATATTTCTTTCCCATATTCCCAGTCATTCTTGAAAAACATTCTTATCTACCAAACAAAAGGGGGGGTCCAATCAATGAGTTGATGAACTACCCATCAAGTATTTTCTACCAAATAAAAATAATAGACCCTTCATCCCTCGAGAATCTAAACATAGAAAGCATATGGAATTACCCTCGTTTATTCTCCCTATTTTGGAAGGGAAATAAAACCTACTATGCCGAGTAGTGGGGAAATTAAAGTGGACAAACAGCCAATAAGAATCATCAAGTATAAAAACATTCACATCCAACCCATTTCATCATTCTTGTTGTCCTCCCTAACACCCACACCCATAAACCAATGCATCTCGCCACTTAAGGCATGAACTAATCCCAAAAAAAATAGGCCTCCATGCCCCCACATATTATAGCAACCATCCAGGATCACATTAGAACACAAAAAACAAAAAATGAACTTCATTTCTATTGGGATCTTGTCGCATAAACAAGAAAGAGGGTAACTCAGAACCATACAAAGAATTATCTTTGACCAAAAAACCGGTT
Source organism: Viscum album (assembly GCA_963277665.1). Classification (NCBI taxonomy): domain Eukaryota; kingdom Viridiplantae; phylum Streptophyta; class Magnoliopsida; order Santalales; family Viscaceae; genus Viscum; species Viscum album. The sequence continues at coordinate 1,256,701,860 of OY728141.1, forward strand.
CTATAATCCACCATGAACTAACTGATTTATTATTTATAGGTTCCAACTATGAGAATCTTATATAGTAAGCTATCAATAAATTACTAAACAAGCTTAATAAATCAATTTGATTAGCATAAAATTACAAAAACAAAAATAAGATTCATTCACATTATTCATTATCTTTAGCCAGGTAATTATCAATTAATTTCAGAATTATGTTCTTTACCAATTTCCATACATAACAAAATGATAAACTAAGCATGCATAAATATCATACTATCTAGAAAAACCAGATTCAATAACATACGATCGATATTAAATTATTTATTCAATTTAAATATTTATTATGTCAATATAATTTTTATCTAGTTGGATAAAAAATGATAACTAAACAGTTTCACGTAAATTAAAAGAGAATCCACAAATGCCCTACCTCAAACAGTTTGTGACGTTGTTTATACAAGAATGATCCACAAAACAGGTTATGATGTCCAACCACTATGGAATCTATATCCACCCGAGGATGCAGATAGACCACCACACTGGTGAAAACTAATGAAAAACACAATAGGAACATAGAGATAGAATTACATAAATGGGTAGGGAGAAATAGAAGAAGATGAACCCAAAAGAATGATGAAATATCATACCTTATATAGATGATTGATCTATTCTTATTTGTTGCATAAAAAATAGAGGGGAACCAATCCAATGAGGAATGTTTGATTATATAACATCAATGGGAATGAATGCATGTTTTGAGCATCTCACACAAAATAAAAAATAGGATGAACTAGAGAGGAAGATATCTAATCTCATTAGAAGAATTAACGGAGCAACGGTTTAAGATACACTGGGTTTTCTAATAAAATTGGATTGCATTAAACCATGCAGTTTGACCATGTAATAGTATCCCAAGCCTTAGGAAATATAAATATAGGAGTTATGGCCTTTAAATTTGCCATAGTTTCAATGAAAATAGCATTTAAATGCATTTTAAATCAATGGAAATGTCAAAGGGGTGAAACTGTAGGATACTAGAAACACTGTTCATAAGAAAGAAATTTGGAAAAAGAATTAAAGGCTACTATTGGACCTCACCGTTCTGGAATCACTATTCTAGAACTCAAAATTTAGTAAAGGAAATAGAGGCTTCCAATGAATCTCACCCCTCTTGAAACACTTTTCATGAACTATATATTTGGAAAATGAAATAGAGGATACCATTGAACCATACTGTTCGAGAAACATTACTCATGAACTCAAAATTTTCCAATGGTGATAGAGGCTACCATTAAACCTCACCATTTAGGAAGCACTGTTCATAGAAGGTTATCGTAGCACTGTTCACATAAACCTACAGATGACTCTGTTCACATAAGGTTACCATTGTAATGTTCACATAAGGATACTGATGACACTGTTTACAGGAGGTTTCCATTCCATTGTTCACATAAGGCTACCGATGGCATTGTTAACATAAGGTTACCATTGCACTTTTCAAATAAGGCTACCGATGACACTGTTTAAATAAGGGTATTATTTCACTATTCACATAAGGCTACCGTTGGACAGTTCAAAAAAGGCTACTGATTAAACTGTTCACATAAGATTACCATTTCAATTTTCACATAATGCTACTGGTGACACTGTTCACATAATGTTACCGTTTCATTGTTCACATAAGGTTACTTATGACACTATTCACATAAGTTTATAGTTATACTATTCACAAAAGGCTCTCATGTCAATGTTCACATAAGGATATCATTGCACTGTTCACATAAGACTACTGATTACACTGTTCACATGAGGTTACCATTGCAATGTTAACATAAGTCTACCAATGAAACTATACACATAAAGTTACCATTGCACTCTACACATATGGCTACTGATGACACTATTCACATAACTCGAAATTTGGAAAAGTGTTGGGGAAAAGTCACCTTGACCTCCTAGAACTCCTAAGACACTATATTTTCGCAAAGGAATGGACCAAAGAGGTCTGGGCCATTACAAAAATCACATTCTATTTGAACTACATGACAATGAAAAATCAATATTGGATGTTAAATAACTAAACAAACATGACATTTAATCAATAATCAATGATTAGAAATCATTCACTATTATTCTCATAGTGAAAATCTCACCAATAATAATAAGTGAATAATGATTGAAGGAAATTCATAAATATTGGACTTCTTGATTAATATTCAAATTAATCCTTCATATTGATGATATATTCTCAATAAATTAAAAAACATATTGTGTAAAGATAAAGTTGGTTTGGTGAATTCATTTTTCTCGTTATACTATTGATGCATCGAGGGACTATCATTTACCAACCCCCACATATTTTTAAGGTCGATATAATTCCCCATATATTTAATAATTCATTTAAATAAAAAATAATGGTAGTTATTATCAAAAATGTCAATTTATTAAAGGATATTTATTTATCAATTTTCACATATTTAATTAAATATCATACAAAGTAAAAAACATATGTAGAAATGTTATATGGTTTATGAAATTTTCATATAAATCATCTTAGAATTCGAAAATTTATTATAACTGAAATTACCAATGAAAAATAATCACATGTATGTGATTTGTTCAAGATAATGATATCTATCACTAATGAAATTGAAATTACAAAATAACGTTTACCTCCTATAAACTTTCCAGTCTAATCCACTGGAATTAGATGATTCAATGTGAAATATATAATAACACGAATTTTAAATGAATCATGATATTTCATGTATTTAGAGAATTATTTACACCACATAAAAGTGAATTAGTTCGTAATAACAAATAAGACTCAATTGAGTGAAAATTGATACCAAATCTTTTACCTTTCACTTTATTTTAGATGAATGTTTTTGAACTATATTAGTGTGGTTATAAACATGTTATTAACTTATACTAGAACCTTGTTAATATATATATTATCATATATGATATTATTAAGACATTTAATCTCCCTTATATTAATAATCACTAATTATTTTCATTGTTTCGTATATTAATGGTCTTGTATTCTCGTGCATGTTTCATCGTGATTAATTAAGTTCTTATCGATTTAATATAGTTCCATATCCTCCATAACAATATTCATGGAATAATTATAATCTATTTAAATTATTTATAATTTTAAAACCAAGATTGAAAAAATATTTAGAAGTTTTTTTGTCACTAACATAGATATGATAGTTTTTATGAACAAAAAAGTAATGTTTTCTATTTGTCACTGATAATTTTCGAAAAGTGGTATGTAATATCTTAGATTTTCATAATGATCATAATAACTATATCAAAAATTTATATAATCAAATATTTCTTTATCAGGGGTTTTTATGGAATGTGAGACATACTACTTCATGAAGTTGGTAGTCATTACGTAAGTGAACAACATTATAATTTTTTAATAATTGAAAAATTAAGAGAATAAAAAGATATAGTATATTTCTAAAATGATAAATATGTCATAAATATCATAATTTATTTATGAATATAATTTTTAATCATTAAAATTATTCAATATAACATTCCATGTAAAGCGTTAAAGAATGACGAGTCATATCACTTCGTGAGGCAGTAGTGTGCTGTACAGATGAGTGGCGATATTTTGATTTCTTTGAAACGAATAAAAAAAGGGATCAATGATAAAATGAGACCTATTGTATAAATATCTAAAAATTATCATATAATACAATTTAATTTATTTTTACAACGTGTTTACCAGCCATGAATAGTGGTAGTGTAAAAATGAATGACATTGGTTCCTGATGTGGTAGTCTGTTATACACTTGAATAACAATTTTGTAATACATTTGACAAGAGTGTTTGTGGTTATATGTCGTAAACATAATAAGAATAACATATTATTATTTTAATGAAAAGTAGGTTATTATTTAATCCAAATATGCGATTAATTAAAGGATGTTTAGAGGGAAATAATCTAAATAATCTTTTATAAAACCATTAATGATTCATTGGGTATCATGTATAGTTTTAAAATAATATAATCATAATATAGATTTATTTCCAATATAAAATCTTTAGGATGTGTTTAGAGATGTTTTAATGGTAATTTTTTAGGTTTTGGATTTTCCAACTGTCTTGAGAGGTGAGATGATACAGGTAGAGTGAGTTTGATTTTACTATTAAGGATGAGTGGTAATCTTTTAAATACATAAATGAATTTAGTATTTGGAGCATAAAAATACCTCATGAGGCTCTAAAATTAAATAATAATAAATTATAGTGTTTTTTTTCTTATAAAAATATCCATCACACAAAAATATGTATTATTATTATTAATTTTTCCTTAACATATACATTTTCTCACTTTTAACATTTTTTATTTTTTAAAAGTTACTAATTTAATTTTCTTTGTAATTTATTACTTAAGACCAAATGTAATATACTAATTAAGACTAAAATAATGTTGTAATTGTTATAAAATTGAATAAAATTAATCTAAATATAATATATAATTTTTAAAAAAAACATATTTGTTAGAGATAAAATATAATAGATGTGAAAGTAACATGAAAAAACATTTCATTAAAAATACCTACATTAATAATGTTTTTTCTATTTATGGGTTAAAATTTTCTTTATAAAAGATAAATTGTTCCTTGAATAGAAGATATTTGATATTTATAAATACTTATCAATAAATAATTTGATGATATAAATTGTAGTATTTTTATATCCCATAATAAAAATTCATTTACAATTATATAAAATTATTTTTAATTTTCACATTACTTATTTAATTGGAATTGAAATAAATAAATACAATGAAACAATATGTATATATTAAATTTAAATGAGTTAATCTTGATATAATAATCCACCAAATTAATTTAAGACAAGTATTCATTCATTTTATCTCACTATTAATATTTCCATTATTGTTTATTTTCGTTAATTAATTTCAAAATAGTTATCCTCTTGGATTTTTTATGAATTTTATAAAACAAATTCCAATATAAAAAAATATTTAAATTATTATGAAGTAAAATATCATATTTGAAAATAATATGTATTAAATAACCAATGTGTTTTCCCTATCATAATGGTTTATACATATTTAAGTTAAGGAACGTACTATTTTGACCGTTCATTTTCATAACTTATTATACAGGTTAAATTCTTGGAATAAAAAAGAAATTAATCATAAAAATAGATAATAAGGATATATAATACAATATATTATCTAAAATATGATTTCGAATTTTGGAAGCTCATTTGACACTATATATTCTACATTTTACCATAATTGAAAACTGTTTTCACCTTAATTAATCAAAATAATTTTCACAATTTCAAATAATTACACCGGAAAAAAAAGATGAAATTACTATTAATTATATGTTATTTTTATCCAAAAAAATAAATACATTTTAAGTAATTCTATTCGCATAAGTAGAAAATTTAAAATATAAATAATTATATTAGAATTATATGATTGAATGTTTTGGTGTAGATTTTATTTTAAATAAATCTGAAAAAAACCGTAATAATTAATTTAATATTTCATTTTTTTAAAGGAAACCCAAAATGAAAAAAAATTGGCAGCGATTCTTCCAAAAAAACTAATGCTGAAATGTTTTTTAAAAAAACATGGGATTTTTTAACACTTATTTCTTAGAACTTTCAAACCCTCTCTTGAATCGCACTGAACCCGATGGTGACCCATCGATCCCAAAGCCAATTTTTCTTTATTTTATACAATATATACCCTCATTTCATGATATGTGTCCTCTAATCTACATCATCTCTCATTTTTTGCTTCATCTACAAGAGTATTTCTCTTCAAAACCCATTTTTTGCTGAACATCATCTGCAATTTTATTTTATTTTATTGTTATTTTTAATATCCATTGTTATATACATTTTTGTTGGATCTTATCTTTTTTTTCTTACAACATATTTGAGGGAGAGAGCACAAATCAGGGATCCATTTTCCTTTGTTAAATCCCAATATTATAGGTTTTTGAAAAATTTATTTCTAAATTTTTTATCTTTCAGTTATATTATTGAGTTATTATTTAAATGATTTTTATGTAGTTAAATATTATTTGTAAATATTTTTCATGTAGAATTTTCACTTTGATAAATTTTATATTTGATGAATTTATCAAATGGATACTATGGTATATATTATAAAATGAACAATGATATATTGTGTCATTATTCATCAATATAATGTACATCACATTTTATGAATCTATATATTACTACTATTAAATAAATTAAATCATCAATATCTTTTGACACAAGGGATATAAAACTAATATAACAAATATTTAATATAAACTAATACAAGATATATTTTTGAAAATAATGAAATTAAAATATCAAAAAAACTACTTGTATATAATATGTAAATACAAAGTTTACTGTTTTTAAATTTATAAGAAATATAATTTATATTTCAGTAGATTTTTGTTTAAATTAAATATGTTAACAAATTTTTTAATTTAAAGTAATAAATTAAATTGACCACATTTTTATGATTGAATCAATATTTCTATATGTGAACTAAAAATTTAGTATTTATTAATTTTTGTAATCTTTGAATTTAATATTAAAAATAATAATTGCTCGAATTGTTATATTCTATTGAAATAATATATTAATATTAATAAATTTTCATATTCTTTTAATGTTTCTTATTTGATTATCATCAATCATTGTTTAGTGTGTTTATGCTTGAAATTTATCTATTTATATTTATATTTGAAGGTATTCTATGTTTTAATATATTTAATGATTATATTTTGATGTGTAATATTAATTGGAAAACAATAGGATTAATTTATGAATAAATAATATTGAATATGAAAAAAGAGTAGATAAATTTTTATAACTTTTTAAAATCAATATTCAAAACATAGATATAATTTTATTATAATGTGTGATGTTTTTGAATTTGATAATGTTACACTCCAGGGAAATCAAGGATTAACATTTTGTTATGGTTTTATTACTAATTATACATGTTGGATCTTGCACGGTGAGGGAACATAAAATTAAAAAGATAATGTTGATAAAAATAATCATAATGAGGCCGTTGATAGTATTAAATAACTATTGAATTATTTACGGGTTGAAACCATAGAAAAAATATTAATTATGAATGATTGTAAAGAGATTATTTGATACTAAAATTCCTATGATGTAGTAAATATATTATGTTATTATAATTTTTTTATTTATTAACTTGAACCAAATAAATGGGCAGAGTGATGAAATTTTATCCAAAAATGTTCATATATTAAAATAGTTATATTTATAAGTAAATGGGAGTACTAATTCTAATTATGAGTCAATGAAAATATTTTTTCCAAATGGGATTGGTGTATAAAAAGATACATTTATTCCCCAATGATTGTGTGTTGTATAGGAATAAATATAGACAGTTATCATGTTGTTGTATATTTGGGACATCATGCAATAAGATTACTGAAGATCTAAACTCATAATAATTCTATTTTAATTATGTATGTCCTTATAAAAAATAAAATGTGTACATTCTAAGGACATCATCAAATAATTCAATCATACAATTCTTATTATTCAACTATGAATCATTTTTACGAACCATAATCAAAGATCCTAATAAATAAATTTCATAGCTTCCAATTATTCCTCGTTTGAAACATCTATTTAAAAACTATAATGATGAAGATGACCTTACAATGGAATTCATATTAGAGGATCTCTGATGGTAACGTACACCACTATTCCGATTCACCACATTAGAATAGATTTGATAAAAATATTCATGATTTATGATCAAATGTAATAAATCATAGAATAAGATTATGTATTCATAGAATGAATCTATATTGAAGCCTAAGTATAAAAATTATCCAATTACCTATTTTATTGATAGATTACAAATTTTTACCACAAATATGTATTAAGAAAAATTATTATAGAATCATCTTGATTATATCTAGACCAAAACATCCATCGCATAATATTAATGCATAAATTTAACTATTTATTAATGATTTGAATCATCTTTGGGAGGTATGTGTTAATATTTTCTATGCATAATGTAAATGGTATTTTATTTTCAATGCTATTATAATGTTCACTACAAATGAAAATCATTCATATAGAAATTTGTCTCAATAAAGTGTTAACGGAAATAAATATTTTCTCAATTATGAAGAAGAGTATTCATGTATCAATTGCAAAATTGAAGAAATATAGTGTACATGAGACATTGAATACGTTAACAAATTTATCATCCTTATCATAGATTGAAATAAATCATTTAATATTTTATAGGAGTACAATCATCACCCATGACCATTGTCAGTTGAAGAATATTACAATAGGGTTAAAAATACTAATTCAAAATTTGGAAAGAAAAAAATTTCTGGTCTTTATAAAAATATATTTAAGAAACATTCTATATATTTCAGACAACCTTATTTGTGTTTTTATCCATTAAACATGACATTTAAGTTATGAATATAAAGAAAAACATATTAGACATTTTCATTGGAACGTTTTTAATTATAAAAAAAATGAATATATATGCTTTCCATGAAGATTGAAATTGATAACAATGGGAATATTTTCGGAATTAGATCCTAATGTGAATGGAAACCGGATATTTTTTCCATCGAGTTGCGACATATTAGGAATGATTGAGAAGATGAATTTTTTAGTGTCTTAATTTTATTAATGTTCCCAGTAGTTATTCTTCAAATGTGAATAATTTTAGGTCATTAAGTGATTGCAAATTAATAGGTATAAAAAATCATTATGATCATGTATTGATACAACAAATTGTTTGAGTCTCTTTATGTGTTATTTTTCTGATAGATGTCAGAAAGAACATTATAAGGTTATGAAAATTTTGAAATACCATTTGTAGGAAAGTCGTTAATCCAAATTTGATAGATTTGTTGGAGAATGAATCTACATTTAATCATCATCAACTAGAAATGTATATTTCTCCTACTTTTTTGATATAATAGTTCACCTGGTGATTAATATGATCATAATATAAGAGTATGTGGTTCGGTACATTTATGATGGATGAAACTGTTTGAATGATATATGAAACTTTTGATGTGATATGTAAAAAAATACACTTCCACAAGAGGCCTCAATTGTTCAAAATATGTATGTGAAGAAGTGATTGATTTATGTACTAATTATTTGAATGCAGTAGAGAATATTGGTCTCCCTATATCATGAAAAATGAAATTTGATAGTAAATTTAGTGTGATTTGAGGCTTATAGATAATGTTCATTCCACCATATTTAGTTATTCATGGACATTTATACATTTTCAACAACACAAATGAGATCAATAATACAAATCATCATATATTTGATAATTAATGTTACGATATATGAAAATAAATTAAAAGTGGATGATGATTGAATTAATAAAGGAATATTTTTCATGGATTATAGAGAATGTTATGTTAAATATATATGCATCAGAAATAATGAAATTTTTGGAATGGGGTCATTTTTTAATTTTATCACATGTTCTGATTATGATATTATTGGGTTAAAATTTTCCCAGATAAAGATGTATGAAAAGATTACCATTCAAGATATTGGTGCAATGGTCATCACAAAAGTGCTTCTTTTTTCGAGTGTAATGGATAAAAAATCCAATTTCTACATATACATCATATTTTGGAGTTGTAAAACTCCTATGGGAAATTTATGAAATTAAATATCGATTCATCATTTTTAAATTTAAGTGGGATGGAAGTAATTGAAGTTTCAAATATAATGAATATGAGTTTAAACTGGTCAATTTTAAAATATATTGACGCAATATGGAACTATTTATCTTGAAAAAAAATTTAATGAAAATATTTTATGTACACGATCCATCGAATGACTCTTGGTCCAATGATAATCAAGGGAAAAGAATATATTTTTCTATTGATGATGATTATGTTTATATAGTTTTATATGATTTTTTTATGTCTATTAGAATATTTTAGGATAAAAATAAATATAACATGGACATAGGGAATGAAATACTAAATGATCATGCTGAAGGGATATATGAAAATAAAAAAGTACTCTTAGAATTAATCGAGTAAATATTTACATTATATACCATTTTTTAAATTTACCTGTAAAGAACAATATTATTTTATTATTATTTTATATATAATTATATATATTGGTTTATATATAACATTTTTTGTGATAAATTTTCAAATTCCATAGTTATGATGAAACATTTTTTCATTGAGATACTTGACATACATTATTATATTTTTATTTTATTTACCAATATTGGGACACCTTTTAAATTATTGATATTTAAATGATTAAATTTTTATATCATTATAGAAGTAATTTTTATTTTTAATATTTCACTATGAATATTTTTTCTAAATTAGATTCATAATTTTGTTATTATTTTTTAAACATAAACATTTCAGACACTTTTTAGTTACATATTTCAATTTTCATGTCTCCTAATTACTAACACATATAATATTATTCTAGTACACAATAATTTCATTATATTTTCATGTTATAATGACAAGTAAAGATTCCAAAAATAAAAGATCATCTATAGTGATATTTTTCGATTTTCATATAGTTAATTATCCTTTAATATAATTATTTAATGAAATCAAACTTTAAATTTAGAAAAATAATTAGCGTACTATTTATGAAATTTCAATTATCGATTATTATAATTTTATTATATAGAAATTGATTTCTCGAGTTGGTAAACATAGTGTTATATGTTTTCCAAAACATTCACTTTCTCATTGAGATGATCAATTACATATTTGTTTTCACTCTCAGAAATCTTACTTATACCAATACACCTATATCAAAGGTTTTTAAAAACCATTGGTATAGGTCCCCTTTTCCATTGGTTATCAAAAACTATTAGGATAAGACAATTTGACACCACATTTTCCATTGGTTTTGGAAAACCATTATGAAACAGTATGGTTATCCCAACAGTATTCCAAAACTGTTGGGATATGCCACTATGACACCACATTTACCAATGGTTATGGAAAACTGTTAGGAAACGGTATGGCTATCTCAATGGTTTTCCAAACCATTGGGATAGGTCAATTTGACACAACATTTCCAAATAGTTTAAGAAAAATGTTGTGAATGGGTTTGGATATCCCAACAGTTTTCCCAATCTTTTGGGATATGCCACATTGACCCAATTTTTCCAAATTGATTTGGAAAACCATTGGGAAAGTATACATATATCCCAACAGTTTTCCAAAACAAGTGGGATATTTCACAATGAATCCACATTTCCCAATAGTTTCGGAAACTATTGGGAAAGGGTATGACTATCCCAACAGGTTTCAAAAACCCTTAGGAAAATCCACTATGACACCAATTTTACCAATGATTTTCCCGACCCCTTGGGATATACCATTTTTAAAGGGTTACCTATCCCACTGATTTTGAGAACCACTGGGATAGGTTCCCTATTTTTTTATGAGCTCTCTAGTCTAATATCCTGAAATAAATCAATATAGAAATTACATAAAAATAAATAAATATATATATATTTATCCAAATATATTTCAAAATATAACTATTGGATAGGGGTAAAGTCATTAATATATAACATGGAGGTTGTGAGTTAAACTCACTACTATAGGTTTTTTTATTATGTACCTATACCAATGGTTTGGGGGAAAGCATTTTTATAGAAATATCACAGTGTTTTAGTAAAACATTGGTATATAACTATCCCAATGGTTTTCAAACCATTGGGATAGGTCTATACTCGTGACAAATCAGAAAATTAATTACCAAACCATTTGTATAAGAAAAATATCCACTACTATATAATGATAATCATAATGAAACTAGCCCAAAATAAATTTATTTTATCAGCTATATTGGCCTCCAGATACTTTTCACGATTAACATTTTATATCATTATTTGAAGTGTGTAAACATGGTGGAAATAGATAGACTATGGGAGGCCATAAATCTAAAATATATCATTTGATTTATTTTATTTCACTTATTTAATATGATATATTTAAAATTTCTAATATTTTTTTATGAAAGTGTTTACGACAATCAATTTTAAAAAATGAAATTTAGTTAATATAAAATTTCTTATATCATAAATGGTTCAATGGATGTATTTTGAAACAATGAGGTCAAATAATTATGTGATTAGAAGGAGATAAAAAGAAAGCTCATGCCTCACTTATCTCTTTGAGATGAAGGTACCTGCAATAACTTTTTTCCCACATAACATGATGAAGTATTTCAGGTATGATAATAACATTATATCATATTGTAAAAATTCATAAATATTAATTTATGTACGTATTAATTTACTTATCAAATAATAGGTCCGGAGGAAATCCCATGAAGACATCTAATTCTAGAATTTATACCCTCATACATTTTCATGTGAAGTCCATCATTTATTAGAGAAAAATGAATGAGGAAATGTTGAAACCCCAAAGTTCTCACTCCACTAGTTAATATGATGAGGTCCAATTTATTCCTCAATCTCCAAAAATCCTATATGAGAAATGATAATGTTATAGAATAATAAAAAAATGAAATATATCATCCAGATAAAGCTATTGATGTATCTAAAAAAATTGAATTTAAAGAATAATTATATTTCATAAATTTTTAATTTATTAACTAAATACACTAATAAAACATTTCCATTTTTCATTTCAGGATGAACATCATGAGAAATTCACACAGGTAACTTTTTTGCTAAAGGTTAGTTTGGATATCCTAGCAACTGTTTTAGAAAATCCATATCATCCCAACATCACAAGAGGATATGAGGTGGATCATAATGTTTCGGGTCATTAAATTTAATAATCAAGGGACAATAAAATAAAATCCATAATATCTATACTAAAAGATATTATATAGTCCATGGGAAATAAAATTCAAGTAGTTGTGTAGTAGGCTATGCTAGAACAATTGATGAGACAATCACACCCAACCTAGCCTGCCTAATCATATCCTCTACCTCATCACTCAGACTCTACGTTAAAAATTGAGTTGTGTTTAGGAGATCCTAATTTAAATATTATTGTGTTCACATTCTTGAAATTTTTAGGGGGTTATCTACATCACCAATGATTCAGATATGTCTGGTTAGACTATTAGTACTTGATATTGTTGATCCTACTACTCTAATCTCATTCCCTACCATGGAGGTTACAAGAGTTGGGGACTAAATTGGTGACTTATTACATTGTCTATCTATCCTTATTCATCATATTTCATTACGGTTATGCATTTTTTAATATTATTTACATATTATTTAAAATGTCATTTATTGTTTTATTACATTTAACTTATATGGGATTATATAAAATCAAATGAAATATAAAAAAGAAAAGAAAATTTTCATGAACAATCAAGAGTAGATGCTTCAGATATTTCTGATGGGATATAGTGATTATCTCTATTTTATTATTCCTTGGATAATATCTATGAGTTTTGGATGTTTTCCAAAATATGTATAATAGACAATCCATTTAGAATATTCATAAGAGATATAGTGGATATAATTAATTTTGAAAATATCAATGTGCCAGTGATGTAGTTGTTTTCAACATAAGTAAATTCACATTTCACATTTCATTATTATTAAATAAATATCATTAAAATTGAATTGGTGTATTACATTTTAAATTATGTATTGACCCACACTACTTGTTAAAAATGACACCAAAGGTGTTTATGGATTTGAAGATCCAAAATTAATTTCAACTCCGGTGCTATATGTGCCTTCTATATATATAGATGGGAATATATGTGAGAGGATAATAATGATGAATAATGGGTGTTGGTATTTTTTATTTCATGATGGGTAAGGAAAAAACATAATTATGAACTAATTGTCATTATAATTTTATCAAATGTCATCTTCATGTATTGTTGGGGTAATTGGATTTTAGATGTGTTCTTCCCTAGTGATAACATAGTATAATGGTTTTTCTCTATAATAGGTTTTTTTCGTAGAATCATTTCCACCATAACAAAAATGAAAATTTATTTTTTATTATAATATTATTTTGTTTAATTATCATTTTTATATCAATATTACTAGTAAATATATTTGAAAATACATGTCTTTGAAAATATTTAACGAAGATTGCATTTCAATAGCGATGCTAGATGTAAGAAACAATGTGTATGTAAATGTAATTATTTTTTATAGTAGATTTTTTTTCATATAAATATATATATATATATATATGATTTTACTATAATGTTCATTATTTACTAACTATAATGTCATAATCAACAAGGACATGTCAAATATGGTTATTATGTTCTATGATTCATGTTTGAGTTAATCACAAGTGGGGTAATGAATAATTTTTATCACGTTTGTCAAATTATTATTTTTTACACTATTTATTAGAATTATGTTTTTAATCATATATCATTCAATATTATTTTAGATGTTCAATTATGTCGATCTATACATGAATGATAAACTAGAGCATTATCGATCTTTGTTTGTGAACCATTAGTTATGTGTGATTATGATTAATCATATGTATATAATAATGTTTCTAATTTGTATTAAATTTTAATAATAACATGATATCGACAGAAAATTATTTTGTTATAATAGGTGTTTGAGTAGAATGATATCAAGAAAATGATTCAATAATAACCAACACTAACCATGTTTTAAATATCAGGTATGTGTATTTTAATTCATCATTATAATAAAAAGGCATATATAATTTTTTTAATATCTTGTTAATAACATGTTTGTTTATATCGATTTTTTTCACTAATAAATGATGTTTGATTTTTGTATATTTTTTCTTAAATTTATTCTAGTTGTTTATTTGGTGTATTATTTATAATTTTGTAAAAAATTTTAACTATTGGAATCATTTTTCAAAACAATTGATGCCGAATCATTTAGAAGAATCCAAAATGATTTCAGCACCTGTTTACAAAGTAAAGAAATGCCAAAATCTACTCGATTTTATAGTTTTGTTGTCAGTTTCATATATAAATTGATGCTGATAGTGTTGACCTATCATATTTTGAATGAATATTTTTTAAAATCTGACACCCAACCCCTTGTTATTAATGAAATATTTAGATAAGTAGTTTATAAATTGATGTTAAAATTGAAAATTACCACAATGTTCAATCAGGTTTTATCAACAGTGAGCTATAATGTTAATATTTTTGAATTTTCACAAAGTTTTTATTTAAAACATAAAAATTATTTTTAATAAAATAACCTAAATTAGATAAATAGAATAATTATTTTTGGAAATGTGACTTAAGAACCAATTAATAATAAAATTTATAATTTATATATATTTATATAAAAATTCTGTTTTCAATTAGAAATCAATATTTTTCATTATTCTAAAAAGAATGAACATTCTCAAAAAAATATCAAAAAATAAATTTAATGAATTTTTTACATTGTAATTTCAAAATTGATGTTTATTTTGTAAAATTGTATTTAAAAATGATTAATTTGTTTATATAGGTTCTCAATTAAAATGTGGGAAAACTACATTTAGAAAAAATTATCTTTTGTGCATTAATTTTGCATTTTTTGCTATCATATTCAATGAAATCTATTTGATGTATGTAAAAACAATATATTTAAATTATAATATATAAATTTCATTAGAATCATTTACTAACAATAATTAATTTATCTTATCAGGATAAAAATATTTTAGATCTCAAATTTTTATAAAAACATTTACATTACATTCAAATAGATTTTATTATTCATTTATTATTAATTAGTATCAAATGAATTCATTTTATTTTATAGAATGGAATATATTTTAATAATTTAGATATCTATATTCATAACTACCAATTTAATTTCTATTTGAGAATTATTATTTTACATCATAATCTTAAAAGTAATTCGTAAAACTCAGCCACCCGTATAATGAAATATCTCAAAGAATGTCATTTTAATTTTTAATGCAAGGTTACTCAATGATAATTGAATTGAATTATATTTAATGGATTTTAAGAACTATATCATTAATTAATGGTCTGTAATAATATCTTCAACTCTTTCTGTCACATGTCAGATTTGTTCTTAAATAAAATATTATACTTTTATAATTTTATGATCATACAAAAAATAAAATGTAGTGTGTAAAACTATTGACATGATAATTTAAATATATTAACACTTATTATTTATAATGATTATTCAAGGTCATTATATAAAGAGTTCATAATGGGTCAAAATTTGGTCATTAACTTCCAAAGGAAATCCCTTGGGAGTTTTTAACTAACTGTGTTGTAAGGATGATTTCCTTTCATAAGCTGACGATTGATTGCAGATCAACAAACACTTTTGGAGTGATTACTCATAGGATCCACTATAAAAAATCCACATCCACCTTTATAATCCATATGGGGATTTAATTACATGGAATCCACTCACTAAATCCTTTACTAAATTTCCATACCATTTTTCTATACATTGACTCATCCATAGACTTATCCTCATATATATCCCTAGACATATACTTAAGTGTATCCCACGAAATCTAACAAAATATTTCTCATACCCGTTTCTAATGGATAAATAAAACATTCTATGATTAAAACTAAAAAGACTCATTCTATCTAGAAATAAATATATTGTTATTTAAATGATTATATTTTACATTAGATATAGGTACTCTTAAGGATGGTAATGGTACAGTTCATTTAGAGACAAGAAACAAAATATTTTTATTTGTTGATATATATTCGACATCTGCAAGAAATATCATCCCACATAGTTAAAATCAAATAAAAACCCTACAAAAAACTATTAATCATATATTAAGGTAATGATCCTGATTAAATGGTGAGCTCAAATGCTTAGTAAGGGTACACATGGTATATATAGAAGCGTAATTAGAGCAAAAGGGTATGAGAACATGAACATTACATTTAAAAACCATAACCTTTAGATAAAATATAAAAAAATTAATAATGAAAAAATATTCGTAGTTCATAAGACATGAATCATAAAGAAATTTAATATCATGAAGAATGATAATATAATATTAGTAAAATACGGTGATCTTTGGTATACCAATAAGAATAAAAAATCATTTTTATTGTATCAATGTCTCATTAAAAATTATATCATAATAGAATGGGTACACTACACAAAACATAATTAAATTAATGGTTCATATAGAAGACTAGGATATTGGAAAAATATCCTTAATAAATTTAGTTCACTCATAATTCCCCTCATGTATATCTAATTATATATTAATAATTACACAATATATTGTACGGAGATATAGGTACCACTCTTCACATAATAAAAATCATACATATTTGTTCTACAAGATCCTAAAATATTTATCATATAATAATTGATTAATAATTATGGATTTCATATACATTTTAACATATCCTGACATATGAAAGATAATATAAATTTATAATCATTCCATCATTTCATCATTTCTTGACCAATTAAAATAATGTAGGTTTCATAAAACTTTTATCATTTTCTAACTCATGGTTGATAAATAGTTTTAATAAACATTTTTCCATTGTATAAACATTTGAATAGATATAGTTTTCATAAATAATTTATCATGGTATAACCTATTGATGATAAATAGGCAACATAATAATGTTTTCAGTGTATACCCAGTTATAGATAAATGACTTTCATAGACATATTTTCATAAAAAAGAAAAGCCATCATGAAATATAATACATATGGCATCATTAGAGCATATTCCAAGAAAATATTATGTATCACAAAATGATGTCATCATAGATGTAAAAATCATTTTGACTGATCAGTTGAAAAATTTTACAAGGAAAATATTATTTCCATATTGAAAAAAATTAATTCTTTAAACAATAAAAAAAATTCATTAAATATAATGTGGGAAAAATATAATAGATGACTAAAAAATAATTTTAATCATTTATTGTGTAAAAAATATATCCCACTATTAACGACATAATATAAAACAAAAAATATTTTCATAATCAATTTTTGGACAAACACATTACAAACTATTAAAAGAAAAATGTTAATATATATATTTTAAAACATATTATCAAGAAAATATCTTTTCAATTTTGAAAAGAATGTTTTAAAAACTAAAATACTATCATTATCATTTTCATTTTTAATAAAAATAGAAACATAAAATTTAGGTTCATAAAAAATAATGGTCATGATGGAGGGGAATTTTGTCAATGTCATAAATGTTAAAATAAATTTTGTCGTCCTAGATTCAATAAATTTAAAATAGGAATGGTTTTAAAAAATGAGTATTAAATATACTAAATTATTTCTAATAATGAAATTGAAATAATTTATATAAACACTATTATAGTAAAGATAGAACATTTTTTATTTTTTGTAAATATTTGTTATGGAAGAAAAAATGATTTCAACCAATGAATGAAATAAATCATATTTTCATTAATACCATTATTTAGAAATATTAAGTTCATAATGTTATTAAAATGAAGTGAAAACATGTATTTTCCATAAATAACATGAGGGGAATAAAATTCAATAGTTTATATAAAAATATTTCATAATATTTCATCTTTAAAATAATAAACAATTTCGATAGACAATGACATCATAACATCAAACCATTAGTACATTAGTATCATTTAAATCATATGCCTTTTTAAATGTTATCATAAAATAAGTAATTAGATGTCTTTAATAGACATATATTCATCATATTAAATATAAAATTTTTACTATATTTTCCATATAATATAAGATAGATGCATAATATAATATATGTCACAAAGAATGAAAATTGGGACAGAAATACCATTCCACAATAATAATAATTTGAAATAGTATCCCCATTAAATAATATAATCAATAAAAACAAATAAAATAATTAATATAAGTATATTAATCATATAATATTTGACTGGGGTTGTATATAACCTCTCCAAAATAAAATTAACTTTGATTATGGAACCTATCTCCCAAAAATTTATGTTAGATTAAAAACCCCTTACCTTAAGTCCCGACATCCATTGGACATGTTATAACCTCATCTATAAGAAATAACATTCTATTATAAATATATATGTACAATATTTATATATATATATATATATCCTAAAATAGATGATTTAATTAGGACATTTCATTTCCCGTTTATCAATAATTTCATCGTAAAATCTTGTATTGGGTGATATTAACTTTGTTTTTTCATGTATGTTTTTTATTTTTGGTTCTCATACATTAATCCTGGTTCCATAATATATATAAATTTCAATATTATATATATATAACATTATATATATATACAATTTTATAAATAAAATTATATATATATATATATAATAAAATGCATAGTTTGAGGAGACGGTGGGTCATACATATGTATGAATGTTGTTTAAATTTTATCAATTGAATGAATGAAGTAATGGTAAAAATATGTTATTATTACCAAAAATTATAAAATATATACGATATTGTTTTCGGAAAATTTAAATATTACCTTCTATGTCGAACGTATGTGAAAAATCTATCACATCGCTTCATTAGAGGATAATATGCCATACATAAGAACGATGTTATTGTACACCCAAAAGAATATAATGTATGAAAATAAATTATATATAATAACTTAAAAATAATATTTACATTAAAAGATAAAATTTAATTTCATTTAATCTGTCTTTATTTTAATTAAAGTCATTCAATTATGCATCATTCATAGCATTAGTTTGTGAGGTTGTAGTTCACCATACACATACTCGACATTATTATAGTGAAACTATTTATGAATTAAAAAGGTATATATGTTATTATAATTACATAGAAATAATAATTTCATACATGTAATATATAATCATTATATAAATATTTATATCTAGCCGTGAGATGTGGTGGTCGAAAATTAATAACATTTTTCCACGAGACAGTAGTCATCATACACACAAATAATGATTTCATATCCTATTTGATAGAAAAATAAAAGGATTTTTTATTACCTTAACTTAAAAAATTCAAAATATATGTAATATAATTAGTTTATTATTTCATAATTTTTTAATAATAACGCAAGGAGGCAGAGGAAGAAATAAAATTTAACGCTCTATTTGGGACGTTACATCTTCTTCGAACTACATTATTTAGTTTTCTCAAAAATTATTGATAGGATGGATTTATAAAGAAAATAATGAATAAAGGATTATCTGATAAATTAGAGAAGATATTTTTGAATGTATTCATTGAAAAATGGGTTTTATAATTATGAATATGAGAGGATAGGAGTTGGTTTTATTAGTGATGATGGTGGCATACATGTAATTTTTTTAAAAGGCATGCAAATGTTTTTTTTGATAAAAAAATGACCCAAAATGGTACATTAGTAAAACATATAAGATATAATGTCTAAATATGTCCAAAAAATATTTTTTACACGTTTATAGTCCATTTTACCCATTCTATTTTTAGTTTAACCCCAGGTAAACATATTTTGAACTTAAACACATAAGTTAATTGTCTATTGATCATACATCTCATAATTGTAAATAAATTTTTTGAAGTAAATAGAAAATAAAAATTATGAATATTTCAAATATTAAACACATTTTTCCAAATTCCATTAACATTAGTGTAAAAACAAAATTTTATATTATTCCCTCTAACGTGGTGGAAAAATAGTTTTCCAAAGAGAAAACATTCAATAGTTTAAAATGTTTTAGCATAAAAATTTAAAACTATATTGATAAAATCCCAAATATTTAAATAATATATATAATATTTAACTAATATAAGTTTAAAATTTATTTTAAATTAAAATGTAACTTTTTTAAAATCATTGAAAGAAAATAAATTTTTTTTATAAAATAATTTATTTTTCACTGATCACTAATGGGATTTATATATTCTAAAAAATCTAAAAAAATAACAATAAAATAAAGTAATAATTAATTTGTCATTATTTAATTTGATTTTTTAAAATTTTACATTTTTTAAATATAATTGAAAAAAGAATGAAAAACAGATTTTTTATATATTAATAATGTTTTTATGTTTAAATTTTTATTTATTATAATATTATTTATAGAAAAAAAATTGTTGAACGTTAAAAAAATTATTTATTATAGAGTATTTAAATTTCATTAATATAATTCACCAAAAGTGATTTTTTAATTTTACTATGGTAAACCATTATTGATCACATAAAATTTTCTTCCAGAAAAAGATTTACTTTGTATTCAAATGTATTATATGTTAATTTTTGACTGATTGGTCAAAACAAATCAACAGATACATACATATGTCATACATAAAATTGAATAATTTTGTTATTATTATACATACTCTTCATTCCAATGGCTAGGTGATAAGAATCATATTGAATAATAATATTTTAATGTATGTCACATTACATTTAAACTCTGGGTTTCATGTAACATGATATACAATAAGCGATTCATGCAACAAAAACAATACATAGTGTTACATGTAGAGGAAAATAAATATTATTTACATTGTAAAAAAGAATATAAATGATATTTAATATATATTTAAAAATATATATTTTATAAAATAATGGTGTCTTACCTATATTACATCACAAAATTCATATAGTTTCCCATTAAAACACACACTAATGCTACTAAATCGTTAGGAATACCAATAATTATAATACATATTGTTTTATAATTTGGGAATTTCAATAAAAGCATTGGTCATTCTTCAAATATACCCTAATATGGGAATGAACTAGGTTATGAAACTCATTCCAATTAAATAAATTAATCCCTAACCTTGTAATACAGTAATGTAATTTGACATCATTATTAGTTAGTTTACACTATTTTTCATCTATCAATGTTGATATAATTATTAGTTTTATTTTCATTAAATTATTCTAATATTTTTCATTATCATGTGGCCCACACTCACTAATTTATGTCTTGTATAATATTTTGAAATCTTTCAAAAATAGGAATACAAATTTTACAAGTTTCTCCCAAACTAGGATAATCAATGGTGTATTTAATACCAATTATCCTAAGTACAACAATCTAATAAAGTACATCACATTGGGGTTATACAATAAGGAAGAGAAAGAATGGGTTCCCTCCCCAAACAAGGTACACTCCCTCAACGAACTTTCCTTTAAAAAAGAAATGTTTTTCGAATAAATCATATATTAGAAAAATATCATTGTTCTTATTGATATGTAATGTTTCGATAGGTGTTCATTTATCTCCATGTAATTACAATCCTTGATAAAATTATTTTTAATACACAGTGATCAAAGATTTATCTTCCATAAGTTGTTATGGAATCTCGACCATAGATCATTAGTAAAATTTTAATGAGGGCCAAAGTGTTATTTTATATTCTTTCTCATAGTATAATTAAATTCCAACACTGATTTCTCAATTTATTTTATTATATCATTTGATAAACCATTTAAATCAACACATAATTTTATATATATATGATATCTAATTAATTATCGATTTACATAATATTATTTTATTTAAACAATAGATGTTATCCATGATATACATTTTTGGTTCTTCAAATATAAATGAGCCATATGGGAAGATATTCCATCGATATTCATTAAAATTTATTCAATTTTATCATGCCACATGTCATTTATATATTCATCTAGATATTAAATTAAATCAATATATTTATTTATCAAATGTATATTGGTCAACTACTATTTTTTTCCTTCCAATGAACCTCAATTAATTTCTCAAATTATATTTATTTAACTGATTATTTATATCTAAATTTAGTTTCAATAAAAATTTGAAAACATTCCATATCCCTTAAATACAAGTTGAATAAATTCTATTATATTCATTATTTTCACGCAATGATATTTTAACAATAATAAATTCATAGAATATGAATATATATTTTCCCTTCAATTATCATCCAAACAAAATCCTCACACACTCATAGATCCACCAAAAAAATTATAAAATATTAATATATATAACATTAATACGACATGAAATAATCATAATAATTGATTCATATTCATTATAAAATATATCATTGGACCTTTATTGTTAAATTTTTATTAATACTTCTAAACTATTTTTTCAGGATTCTAAAGGAATACTATTATTTTGTCAATGTTAAATTGATATAACATTATTTATTATGTGTTCAATAATATATATATAAAATTACTTTAATTATTCACTCTAAAAATTCATATAAGATATAAAATATAATATTTGTAAATTATACTTGTCTAATCCCATATGGGGTGTGATCACTAGTTTCCCTATACAATTCAATCCATTATATAAAATAAAACAACACGCTCTTACTAATTTTCACATGACTATCAAATGTTATCTCCTCTTATAGTGTAACAAAATTCACCATGAAAATTATAATCCCATAGTCTTATATCATGGATATAAATTAATACTTGGGATTATCTTTGACTATGATTTTATGGACTTGTTGTAATGACTAAAAAATTTATTCGTCATTGATTGGGTGGGAATTTCATTTTATTACCTCAGACATGGGTACATTTTGAATTGGGATCTGTATTTAGAATTTGTGGGTCGGAACATCTCTAGGATATGTTTTGGTATAGGGATAAAATTATATGTTATTATTAATGTTCTCATATGGGTGTTACAGTTGTTTCGCACTACACCTAACCATTTATTTGTATTGGGCTCTGAGCCCTGGTCATGCTGCCACTCATATAATTCATAAGGAAAAGGATATAACAAGTTGTGTCATGGTGAGGGAGTGCAAATATTGACAGTGAGGCAATTATCATGGGGTTTTAATGAAGGGATTGTGAATAGTGTACATTATAATGTGTTGGGAATCAAATGATGGTTATAATTGGTTGCATATCACAACATAACATAGAGACATTATATAAGGACCCAGCATTAAATATTATATAATCTTTAGTTATGTCAATAATTTTATTTTCTACCACACTGATTATATTATCAGGTTTATATATTTACTTAATTATTCCATAAATCATATATAACTAATCCATAACAATAAAAAATTGAAAATTTATAACAGTATCTAATTTTTTAATAAAATATAAAATGTTTAGGATAAAGGATGATCAACTATATGAATACCCTTAATAGCATTAAAAATGGAATATCTAAATCCATACTCATACTTAATTCTAGTGAACAACAATAAAAAAGTGGGAGGAGTTTAAAGATATTAGTAATAGATATAGAACTAAGGATATTGTTTTTCCATTGAATAAACATCAAAACTCTTGAAATCATTATCGAAAAGTAATACTTTTAAGCGTTAATAAGTTTTAATTAATATCATTTAAAAATAATGTAATTTCATATTTTTTTGTAATCACATTATTATGATGAATATTATATCAAGCATATAAAAAACATATGGGCACTTTCAAACATAATTATACCTATCAATCTTAAAAATTGAATTACAATACGGTCAAATTCCATTCATGTCACTCTAAAAAATGTCATCTTCATATGACCAACATCCATGCTCAATTAATTAGAGATTATTATGTAACCACATATCCTAGTTTATCATATAAAATCCCATGAAATGTCCAACTACTATTATATTTTCATTACACATAAATTATTCCACTTTTCAGAATTTCGTTTAAAAAATTATTTTGCAACACTAGATATCATTTAAGAGAATTCCAATAACTAATAAGTTTTCAAAACCTTTTTGAATACCAAAGCACCCAGAAATGGGAATAAGGGAATTAATATTCATTAAAAACATTATATATTATAGAAGAAATCAATTATAAAATAATGGTCATGCAGGAAGATAGGTGGTTGTCATTGTAAATGTTAAAAAAAATTCTTTTGTAAATTTCCAAAATGATCAATATAAAACAAGAAAAAATATTTCATTTTAAATCATTTGAAATATATAAAAAAGTATAGATAAAATTTTATTTTAAATCTGCTTCTATTGATATTATAAATGTGTAAAATAATATCAATAATATTGATGTGGATAAAAAGATTTCACAATTAAGTCATTAATCATTAAAAGAATCCAATACCAATTTGAACATTTAAATCATAATCCTCATAAAAAGTAATACACTTACCCCCAATATTAATTAAAATAATTATAGATAATTCATAGATATTAAATGACATAGTATCATTTTAGACACCTTATAAAAGAATATAGGTTCATATTATCGAGAAATGCCTCAATCATATGAGATTGAGATGAAACCCCTTACATAATGTCTTTTTCATCATATTTGATATTCATATTCCTAAATAATAAGAATTGTTTCATAATTAAGATTACTAGAAATTAATTAATTTTTATTAATCTTTTATTATCATGGAATAAAATTTATGTAATTATTTCTGTTCATGTAAGATGTTTTGATGATATTTGGTACATGAGTCCAAATTAACTTTAGTTTGATGATAATAATAAAAGTTTTCATCAGTTAAAAATATATGGAATAGTATTCAAAATATAATAATCACATCAAGAAATAATTTAAACATTTAAATCAAAAAATTTATTAATGCTTATGAAAACTGAACAATGTTATATTAATGGAGACGACAGGCTATACGTACGCCTGAATATCATTTCCATTATTCAATCTTCATTATGGATAGAAGAGAAGTATTATTTACATTTAATGAATTATAATAACATCCTTAATATCATTTTAATAATTTAAATATACATAAATATTTCTTTTATGTTTTGTGATGATGAATACTAAATGAAATTGATTTGAGTATGTGATATCCCAAATGTACGCATAGACGATGTTATCATTTTCATGTGCAGGGAATGTAAGAATTTAATAAATATTTTTATATTTTATAATGAGAAATATGTCTTGAGTATCATATATAAACATTTTTTATTCATCATTATAACCAAACCTAAGAGATTTTAATATAAGATGCATTATATCAGTTCACGGAGGTGATAGTTCACAAACATGACCAAATGATTAATTCATTCTTAATTTGATGGAATCAAGTATGGGTTTAGGAGATGATATTACAATAATTAAAACTCATTATAATTATTATACTAGAGTAATTATATCATCATGGTAGGAGATAAGTTTAATGAATTGGAAGAAGAAATAAAATAGAAATGCTTGATTATAATAATATATCTCATTTAGATGATCTTCCCTGATTAAAAACATAACACATCTAAAGAGATTGTTATTGTGAAATTGATGCCTATATAATTTGGGGAGGGATTATTGGAAGGAATTTGGGTAGAGATTATATGAAAAAATATGTTTACATGTGTATTGGAATGAGAATAATTGGTTCTACATTGTATGACATGGGATATTCACTCTTGTAATTATTCAAAATATCAATTTAATATAAATTAATTATTTATTAAAAATCAGTAAAAAGTGATTTATTAATATGATTGGATGATATTTTTTCAAAATCACTTCTTCTAGAAAAATATAGATATATTTTTACTATTTTTAAAACATATAATAATTTTTATCTTGTAATTAAAATTTTAAATCATACCATGATATCATTAAATTTACATATTGATGGCTAATATAATTACTATAAATTTAAAAACTAAACAGACTGAGTCATTGATTATATTTTCAGAATCATACTAATTTTTCTATAGATTCTAAAATTATTATTAATTTCATTTTATTTAAAAAAATATTATCTAATTTTAAATATCAATAATATGAATTTTTATAATATAGCTATAATTATATTTTAAAAATACCATTTCATCCTGATATTATTGAAAATTATAATAACTCTTCCCTAAAATGTTGAAGATATTAATAAAAGTTGTCTCTATAAATAATTATATCGAATTATAATTATTGTAGTATTTTGAATATTATTTATATGATATTTCTTTTAATTGAACAATTAACGCATAATCATTGTGACATTATTTTATTTTATTATTTATTCCTTAAAAATTTAAAATATATTACTAAGTTGTATATAAAAATTATATGTTTTTCAATACTATTTATATTCAAACATATCCATTATATAACCCCATTATAAAAATATATTACTTGTTAAATAAAATAGTGTGTCAAAATTGAAATTTCTAAAAATATAATAATATAAATGTCATATAAGCACCAAAGTGAAATCCAAAGGATATAATATAAGAAAAATAAAGGAATTGTAAAAAATAATCACCTCCATTTAAATTAAAACAATTGTTTTGGGTGATTATATATTATTTATAATATTATCTATAACATTAATATTTTATGTTATCATAACCCGTGGTAATAAAAAAATCTCTAAAGTTACTATTCAGAATCTCCAAAAAGGGGGACTATTTAATAAAATTTGACCCTTTGATTCCAAATATGAAATACATTTTAAAAATTATCCCAAATCGAAATTTCTGAAATTTATTAAATATTAATCAATATAATAGAACGAGAAATAAATTTTTTAAAGAAAAAACCTTCAAACATTATCAATAAATTTATTTTCAATTTCAACGTAAATTTTATTAAAAATTAATATGTTTAATTAAATGATAAAATTATGATATCATTATATTTTACAATTTTTAAATATTTAATTTAAAACAAAGTTATTTTGATGAAAAAATTGTTATAAATTAAAATACATAATTTTTTAACTATTCTTAAAAAATGATAGTTTTTAGAAAAAAAATAATCCGGTGTAAATTAAGATAGTCCACATTAAATTAAGAGGTGTATTTTTTCAAATGAAACATAATAATTTTTATGTAAATATATTTAAAATCTTTGTTCCATAAAATGTAAGCAAACCAAGCTTTCTTGAAAATTACATACTTTACGTGTATAATTGGATTTCATCTTATAAACTTAAGGTTCAAAAATTGATTTGATATATTATATATATTTCATTAATTTAATCCAATAATATTCAATTGATTATTTATTAGTATAAAAACATTATTATTCACATTTAAATAGTTTTTCATATAATTATTTTTTTTGTTTTACCAAGGTTTCTATATTAACAGAATATTAATTGGTAAATGAATAAATTATATTTACATGTATACAAAAGATTTTTCTAATTAAATTAATAAAAATCAATCCCAAAATTCTAAAAAAATTCTATGATACTAAAATTTCATTAAAAAATTTTAAATGTTCATTTAAACTTTATGTGGTATATCAGGTGCGCTATTGAAAATAATACTTCATTCTCAAATCTTAAGATGTTCCATTATAACATATTTAATAAATATATTCTTCTTAATTTAAACTAGTGATAATTAAAGAGGGATTTTAATTTTCAAGTTACTATTATGGAAATCCCACATTAAAAAATGATTAGTAAAACATACACATTATAATAATGAAAGTGATGTATGATGGTCACTTGAGATAAGACATGTCTGGGTCCCATGTTTGAAAAAAATTATATGGAAGGAAAAACTGTCTATAATTTTTTGATGTGGAGTGATAGAAAACATGATCAGGATAAAGTAAACATTGAAAAAACCATTAGTCTGAGATGCATTAAAAGTTAATTGATTTCTATGATTGAAATGTGAATGAATAAAATATTTGTTTTAATATACATTACATAGTTTTGAGGAATTAGTTTTCTATATGAACTCATAATATATGGAATTATACTAACATGACTTGTATATTTTCATATTTTAAATAATTTCCTCCTCAATGTAAACTTTTTCTCTAAACGATGAGTATTTAAGATGAATATTTCATTCATGAAGGACTAGAATCAAATTATAGAAAATCACATAACCAAAAAAACATCACAACTATTTTAATTTTATCCTTATAGTTTAGCCATAAAAACAAATTTTTAGTAAAATATATTATAATTTTCCGTTAAAAATAATCTATATATGAAAAACTACTTCATTCCCCAATATTTAATAGTTACACCCAAAGATCAAACTAGAAAATTAACTATCATTAAAATTCCAAAAATATTTTCTAGACTATGAATGAACCACAAATATTATTTTTTTCATATAATACTAAAAGATATATTTTAAGGATTATCCATAAATATAATCAATTGCACTTTATGACTGATACAAAACATTAATTCCATAGCAATCATCATAACTCAATAACTATTTTAAAAAATACCCTAATTCACCAAAACCATGCATTAAAACATATATTATTCGAAGATATAATTAAAAAATTACATAAAAAATAAAATTCCACTGTAATCAATTTACCTTGATCATAAAGGATTTCCAAAATAGTTAATTACATCAGACATAACATTCATCACTTAATCCCAAATCATTTTTTAAATTTAGT
Organism: Viscum album; assembly: GCA_963277665.1. Taxonomy (NCBI): domain Eukaryota; kingdom Viridiplantae; phylum Streptophyta; class Magnoliopsida; order Santalales; family Viscaceae; genus Viscum; species Viscum album. The sequence goes on from OY728141.1 coordinate 1,256,731,202, forward strand.
GATTTTTATTCCTAAATCCACTCATTATTAATCCATATAATATTTTTTCTAAAACTTAAGATTCATGTTAACCATAAAATCATGTACACAAGTGGTAGGTGATTCACCCTTGTCACCCTTTGGTTTTAGGATCGATTCCCATGACCTTGCAAATGTGACGTGTTGACACACAACCCATGCATTATCATTTTTATAAAAAAATATAATTCAAATAAAATTCATAAAATATGATAATATAATAAAAATTCACAATAATGTGTTTAAACATTAATGGATATCTCATACCTTTCAGTTTACATCCTAGAATATAATAACCCACAATTAGCTCAAATAATTATTTATCCAAAAATACCTTTAATCACCAATATAATTTACTACATAATGCCTCAAAAGGACTATAAGACACTAAAAATTTGATAATACAAAAAATTATAAACACATGATGATATGCATAACTCAAAATGAAAAAACAAAATATATAATAGTGTCTAAACCATCCGCTAATACCAACTGTATAGAATATTCCAAAATCATTACATAATCTTGATTAAAGTCATGAATTTCACTAATTAACACCTTGAGTGAAATTTTAGGTTTAGACATTTAGATAAGTTTTCCATAAATCATTCATAAATAATAAATAAGAATATAATGACGAATCATTCTATTAGAATCCATTTTTTCCCTAATTTAAAATTATTAAAATAATGCATGATCTACATTATGAATAGTGTTTACAAAATAACACCTGAAATCTAAAAATCCTTAATAATCCTTAAGACCTATGAGCGACATTCTCAAACACATTATGAGAATAAAAATATCAGTAAGGGATATAAAAATAATGAAATTGTTAGTCTATTAATAATCATTATAACTCTTTGTATACTTTTTTCTAAATTGATAATTTTCGTCCTTAGTACTTCATAAAAAATATCATTTGAATATAGGGTCATTTCATAAATTTTTTGTAATCACAAGATTACAATAAAACCCATAAAATTTATAGAAAAAACCGAAATGTTATATGATAAATAATTATACATGGCACTCTTATAAATAGAATAATCAAGTGGTCGACTTCCATACATGTCACTCATCCCATTAGAATATCCCTACGGTTGACTTCCATCACTAATTCATTGGTGGAAAAAACACAACCACCATTCATTGGATTAACATCGAAATACCAATCCTTTATTTATGATGAAAACATCCAACAAAATTACATGTACCAATATATAATTATAACACGTATAAGGATTTAAATTATTATCACTTCACTCATAAACTTTTATTTGAAATCACATAAAATAATTTCAATGCCTTGAAATAACCATTAAATTTTTTTTTCCCTTTTTCCATACAAAAATTGAATGAATATGGAAGGATGTATGTCTTTTTAATTTAAAATCATCAAGTCATGTATATGAATACAAATATCAAATAATTGTAATGGTGGAGGAGAAGTTTTCACCGTAATCATTAGAATAAAATTCCTTTTGTTATTTATAAAATAATTATATATAAAATATTTAAAAATGATTAACATGAAAACATTGGAATTAATTTAAAAATATAGATAGGAATTATTTTTAAATAATTTCATATCCATATAATAAATATCTAAAATTATATCACGAATATTTACATGGATAAAAATATTTTATAATTAAATAATTAAACCTTAGAAGCATACAATTCCACATTGACCGTCTAAATCATAATCTTCATGAGGTAATACATTTTTTTAGAACATTAAATAACAACATTATACATAAAATATGGATATGAAATTTCTTAATACAAGTTTATACACAATATATAAGAGTAATGGTGAATATCATCATAAATGCCTCAATGAAGGAGATTGATATGAAATCCCATACCTCGAGTCTGATTCATCATGTATGTTATTTATCTTCCTGAATAATAAACATATGATAAATATTTTTATTATTGAAATATGTTTTTCAATATTATTATTCCATTATTATCATGTAATAATATTTATATAATTAGTTTTTTTTATGTCATACGTTTTGTTGATATTTAGTACATGAGACAAAAATGAATTTAATATGAAATTTGTAGTAAAAGTAGTCATTTTTCCATATTATCAGGAATAATGTTAATGAAATAAAAAAAATATACATATATTATAATTCACAAATATTCAATTTAGATATGTTTATGAAAAATGAATAAAGTAATAATCATTGAGACGTTGGTTCATATGTACACATGAGTAACGTTTCAAATTTTTCAATGTTCATTATCAATAGAAATTAAGTATTAATTTAACATCCTAGAATGATAATAATTTAATTAATATCATATTAATCATTTAAATATACTTATATATCATTCATGTGATGTGGTTATGAAAATTGAATGACACCTTTTTATGGATGCGATTGTTCACACGTAAGGACAAACGGCATTATTATTTTCATTAGTATGGAAGAAAAGTACGTAATGGATTTATTATTTTTAATAAAAAAAATATGTATTAATATTCACTTATAAATACTAATTAAAAAATTATTATGAATCTTGATATATATTAAAGTAAGTTGAATTATATTTGTTCATGGACATGATAGTTCACATGTACTCACACACGATTAATTTATTTCACATTTGATGGAATAAATGATGGATTTACGAGATGATATAAACAAAATAAAATTTCTGTATATTTGGAATACTATATTTATTATCACATCATTTTTATGACTATTTTATGGATGTGGGGGAAGAAATAAAATATAAATAAATGTGTTAAAAATACATCTTCTTCGGACGGACTTCCTTTATTAACACCATAAATCTACTAAAGAGGGTTTTATAAAGCCCAAGGCATCTAGAATGTGTGTAGTTATTATTGGAATGTATTTGGTATGTTCTTGGATGAAAAAAATATGTTTTCGGGTGTAATAAAATAAATATAATGTACTATATTTTATAGGAATGTGGTGTGGCACTCTTGTAATATTTCAAAATAATAATTTAAAATGAATTATTTTTTTAAGACAAACTGGTAAAGAATGAATTTTCTTCAAATATATGATTATTTTTGGATTAATACCCATTATAAAATTAATATTATATAGTATTTTTATTTTTTATTTCTTCTATTTATTGTCCCTTTTTTATCATTTTCAATTCTTTCTCTAATGTCATAAAATTTACATTTTTATGGGTTATATAATTACTATCTATTAAAAAACGACTAATAAATGATTCAAATGGTTATATTTTAAGACTCATACCAATTATTTAGGAGATTTTTATATTTTTATATTATTAATATCATTTAATGAAATTTTATTTACTTTTACGTATCAATAATGGTTTAATTAGAATATTCTTTACATTACATTTTAATAGTATCTAAAAAAAGATATCATCTTAAAAATCAATTGAATTATCCCTATCATGTAAATTTAATCCATTAAATTAATTTATATAATTAATCATATAAAATCTTATTTATTTTATTTGTTTTAATATCATTTATTTGATATTCACTTTAATTAAACTATTAGTGGATCATCATTGTAGATCCATTTAATTTGAAAATATATCCTCTAAAATGTATGAATTAATTACCAAGATTTATAAAATTATATTATATTTATAAATAATATTTATATTCTATAATATCCCTTACATTTCCAGATATAAATAAAATTACATCTGAAATGAAAAAGTCTTATAAAATTGACTTTTAGTTGGGTATCATAATATAAATTCCATACTCAAATACATGATTCCTAAAATGTCACTAAATCATCCCATGTAACCTTTTAGTTGAAACACTATCATTATAGTAAATTATTATATTTTTTTGAGTGATTTTATATTATTTATATAGTTATTTTTGTCTTTAATTTCCAAATTTACCCTTAACTATGGTAATAAAAATATTACAAAAGTTACAATTTATATTGTCGAAAAAGGGGCCAATTTACAGAATTTTAAACATTTTATTCCCAATATGGAATTTAGTTTTCTAAATTAAAAACATAGAATTTTTTTCAATTATTTAAAAATTAAACTCATTGATGGAATGAGAAAATGAATTTTTAATCTAAAAATGTTCAAATAATCACATTTTTTAACCGATTATATTGTGAAATTGATTAAAATGACCTATATCTGATTATCATAAAAAACAACTATCGAATTTTACATTAAATCTTTGAAATTATATAATTATAAAATATAAATAATTTTTATGAAAAATTTGTTTTCATGTAAAATGTAGTATTTTTTCATTATTCATTATTAAACGAATATTATTTGAGTAAATAAAAAATATTATTTGAAGTATCTATTAACAAACCAATTTATAATTAAATGTTTTTTTTCAAATAGAACTTATAAAAGTGTTGAAAACTAGTTATAAATTATGTCCACCATCAAATGTATCAAATCTGTTTTTAACAAAAATAATTTTTCTATATAAAATTGGAATTTTCTACATGTAATGAATGCCAAAAATTAGTTTTAATATTATATATATATATATATATATATATTTATATTTAATTAGTCCATGGATTAATTATATATATATGGGAAAATAGTATTTTCATAATTCAATTAATACTATTCGGTTGCTCTTTTCTAACAACTATATTATGATGGTTATATTTAATTAATATTATTTAATTATTTATTTAAACATGAGGTACTGAATATTATATTCTATAAATAATAGAAATTCATTGTTAAATACATAGATATTATAGTTTCATATTTATAATTTTTTTTCAAGGGTCTTTCCCCCTCTGCATAGATAGTTGTCAGAATATGACCCTATGTTGTAAATCTTTTTAAGGCCTTATGATAATTTAATGGTGCCTCTAATTTGGAACACCCATAGTCTCCTTCATACTAGAGAAGTAAGTGGAATGGGTAGAGACAAAATTTTCACTCATATCTCCAACATTTATTCTTCTTTAATCTAGGTTTTAGGGTGGATTTCTTCCTGGTGATTCATGTTAATTACCCCCTCCTCGGTTTATTGTTCTTCCCCTTATCTCTCATAAAATTAGGGATATCCTAAAATTGATTTTGTGATATGATTTATTTCGATAATGGTTAAATTTTCAATAATAATGGTAATTTTTTTTTGAGGAATACTGAAGTAGACCCTAAAGAGGGTATTAAAGACATCATTCGATTTTTTAAATTGAGGAATTTTTTAGTGGATGTATTCAGTGTTTTTTGTGGTTTTTGGTAAATTATATATTGTAGGTAAGAACCCATGATTTTATGAGATATATAATTTTAATTTCATTGATATATTGGGTTGTCATCTACACAATGATTAGATTGTGCTATACGCATAACTGTATTGTCTTGTATTATATTCAACACTATTCTTGGATTGTGTTACACATAATAACAAGTACGCATGATTAAATTCATTTCACACAATAATGAGTATATTTTGTATCAATGTATAAATAAACTATCTTTGGATTATGTTATACACAACACTAAATAAATATTTTATTACACTCAACACTGCACTGTTTTTTGTTTCACGCAAGAGAATACCTCATTGATAAAATATGATGTACCAAATACCATGTTTTAATAAACAATATTATATTATTACAGTATTATAATTTTATGGGATACAAAAAATCCTTAAAAAATAGTATTAATCACATTTTTAAATTTATACAACATTATCATTCCTATTATGTATTTTCTAGATCTTGATATGAGATCAAATTGAAATTTTTCGGATTATATATTTATTTAAAAAAAGGATTATTTTTCCACCTTATAATGGAGAACCCATTTTAAATATAATTTTTTACAATTTTATAAGTTCTATTAGAAAAAATTAAATTATTATTTGGAATAAATAAAATAAAAAAAATTTGTTGAATTTTTTGGTATTTCATCAAAAAATGTATATTTTATGGAATTGGGGAAAATACTACATTTTAATTCAAAACTACATTTTTATATAATTTATTTATCTAGTTATATTATCATTATAAATAGTTTTAATGCATTATATGAAACTTTGATTTATCTTTTAAACCCATGTTGTTCATTGGAATTAATTTTACATTTAAATTGGACAGAAACACATGATAATCTTTGGATATGTTTTTACTTCTTAAGAACCTGCTTCTTGGTTTTGACAACTGGAATTGTTCTTAAATTAATTTCTGAAAATTATGCCTTTTGAATTATTAAATATCGATTCCATATTTTGAATTACTCAGCTCATATTATTATAATAATTTACTTTTTTGGGATATTATGAATAGTAACAATGATAATTTTTATCTACCACAGTTAAAGGAAAATCATGTTAATTTGAGTAACAAATAATATTATAAGGACAATAAAATTAACCTAAAACTGAAAAAACCCACTAGATAAATAAAAGTCTACCAATAACAACTTTTTTTCCAATAATAGCCATTTAATGTCCTTATGACAATGAAAATGACATAAATATTATTAAAACCAATTAATGTTACAAAATATTAAACTCAAATTTCATAAAAGTTTAATAATTTTGATATATGGATAATCAGGTGATATCATTAAAAATAAATTGTTTTTTGAAATATATTAGAATTTCCTACATCATGGTAACTTATTTTTAATATTTATGATAATAATAATTACCTTACACTATTATACATTAATGATGTAAACATTAATTAATAAATAATAAATCTATAATTTTTTTACTAAAATAGTAATAACCAATAATTGGAGTGAAACATGAAAAAATAAATATTTCTTGTTTATATTGACCATAATAATCCATTTGGCTTCTGATTTCCTTTTTGGGATCATAATAGAAGATATTATGACATTTACTTTATTTTATTTAATGTTATGTTAGATTTGTCAGATTTATAATTTTATAAGTAAATCATGTGGCAATGAATGATTTTCCAGAATCTAATATCGACTAAATATATTCATACGTAATATATTAAATTTATGTTAACAATAGTATTTTAATTAAAAATTTTATTCTAAAAATACGTATATTAAATAATTACACAATGTTGGTGTAGTGATTATTTTTATAATGATGATTCAAAATAAATGTTATTAATAATATTAAATTTAATAAATAATGGAAACATATTTTTTCCAATGAATTTCATAGATGACCATGACCCATTAGCGATATCATAAAATATTTTTATTATGATAACACATTATCATGATATTTCTAAAAATCCATGAGATGATTACAGTAAAAATTTACACAGTTGATTTTCTTATTAAAATAATGTTTCTAAAATTAGTTAAAAATAATATAACAATTTAAAATATATATAATAATTTTCATATCATCTAAAATGTTCTAATTTATTAATTTATTTTATAATTTAAGTAAAATAAGTTAATATTTCATCCTTTTAGTATTTAAACAGTTGTAAAATTAATAAACAAAAAATAGATTCAAAAATTGTCAATTAAAATGAGAACCTCAAAATTGACATCGAAATGTGTATAAATATTATCGGTTGATGATATTTAAATATTTTCAAATTATATATTTTAATATATATCAATTTTTAGGTATTTGGTTTGATTTTTAAATTAATATAAATTAATATGTTTTAGGTTTCAAAAATTGACCTCACCTCAATTAAAAATGGAAACTTCCTCATTCAACACCTCACATCGTGTTGAGATATCAATTTCGACCATAAATTGAATATTTCCATTATCAACATCACTAGGAATATTCTACCGGTCTTGGTATTCTTAAAAGGCCATCTTTAGTAATACACAAGGCGATGCAGAGGGAGAAAATTGTAGAAGAGGTAATATATTTTACCAACTCATTTAAACTTATTTCTACTTCTACTTCCACCTCATGAATAGTTTCATTATAATATAAAAACTGAAATACTAAATATTTAATGATAGGTTATTATAATTATTAAAAAATCATATTCCACTTTTCATACATCCTTACAAAATCAAAATCACCACATATGAGTATGTACGGCTTATTGTGTCCACATCATGATGTAATCTCTTTTCACCACCACCTTACATGGATGAGTATAAAAACTGATGTAGTTACTATATATTATTATTATAAAATAATAATTATTCTAAAATACATTACCCCATTAAATTTAATACCATTCAATAATTATGGGAATGTTATTTTTCTTTGTGCGTAGGTAGGGCCTACCATCTCCACAACGTGAGAAGATTCAATCTACATGTTAACAATTAAAAATTTATTAAATAGAATATATAAAATATAAAATCATGAAAAAAATTATATAATAATTTTACTAGATATATATATATATATATATATATATATATATCGTTTACTTTAATTCACTTCATTAATGAAACACAAACATCGTTCACACATAGGTACAAACTATCTTCCTTATGAATGAAGTATTCCATTTCATTTATCTATCAATTATATATATACTGAATATATAAGATATATAAATGATTTTTAAAATTATTATAGTAATTAAATAACAATATATTTAATAATTTCAAGAATAAAAAGTCAAAAAAAATACGATAAATAAAACAATTATTACAAGAAAAAAAGATTTTTTGACCAATAATTAACTAAGGAATGGGTAATATAATGTCATAAGTGAAACATATATGATATCAAAAATGTTATTATTGTTATATTACATGTTAATAACATGTTTAAACCCACTATAAAAGAGTTTCGAGAACATAAAAAAGAATTTGGAGCTATGGTAAAGGATTATTTTGTCTTAGTTTTATTTCTTTGGTACATATTCCTTATACAACATCTAATTCATTGGTATTGAGTTTACGATTCAAATGAATATTATTATTATTATTATTATTAATTTTATGATATTTTAATATTAATATTTATTACATTATTATATGATACTTATAATTCGACTTATTATCAATTAGTTAGGGAAAATTTTGTGGTCTAATTTTTATATGAGATTGTTTATTCTTAAGTATTTACTAGGGGTATATTTATCATACATGAAAATGTTTTATAATTTTTTTAAATGTTTATATTTCAACAATGACTGTTTAATGTCATTTTTACCCATTTTTACACATACTACATAGTTTGAATGAAATCATTCTTTCAGTTTCGATGTGACGTACTTTTTGACATTTTCAGCAGGAGTACGAGGAGACATTTTTAAAATTATACAACATAAATATATTATTACATATTTATAATTCCACATTTTAGTGAATAATACTATACAAATTTTCGATTTTATTTTTAGCGAAATTTATTTTTTTAAATTTCAATATGTTTGATAAAAGAAAACGTTTTTGAAGAATAATTTATATATTTTTGTTAAATAAGTTCAAATGTTTTATTAGAATTATCTTCCATCTATTATGACTCTCATTATTTAGGGTTAGGTTTGTATCCACATTATTACATTGATTTAATTGTGCTTAGGATGGAATTAGTTTTATTGAATCCATTTATTTTGTATGCATTATGTTGGAATGATGTTTAGGAATCCAAATTTATTTCATGGGTTATGTGAGGATGAATAATTTCTGTTTTTGTGGAACATTTTAGAATGGTTTCATTATGAGTTGGGTGGTACCTATATATAGCTGCAATACATTGGGTTAAGATTTATATCTCATGAGATAATCATGGCTGGAATAAAAAGTAAATCCAGTTCAGTAATACAGGACTGGAACAACAAGTAATCATGTTGAGTAATAAATTTCTAGAATGACAAGTAAACCCAGTTCAGTAAAAAACATTTTCTACAATGATGGTCTAGGAAGAAAAACCTTGAATAATAAGGAAATCATTCTATCTAATAATTTTTTTCCCAAAATTCAATTTTTTCTATCAATTTTATGTTTTCAGGGTTGTGTTCACTTCTGATTTATAACTTATGACCATCCATAATTTATTTCTTGACTCAATATTTTCATATTGAAACTACGTGATCTTGTTACTATATTCTAATGTAATATGTTTATTTTATTTCTTAATTTTATCCCTTACTAAAAATTTGAGCTCACCCTTGTTATTTTTTATTTTTCCGAGGGTATAAAGAAATGTTTTTGGTAGGAAACCCAATGGGGAATATTTTTATGCTAGATGATGAATAGCATTCACCATGCTATAGTAACGCGATCAATGTTTCCAAATAAACTAAAATAATATGGACATTTTCCATTTATTTGTGTAATGTATTTTGTATTCCACAAAAGAAATGTAATGTTCATGTACATTAAGCTTGGGTCATTGTAGATAGGTGTTGGAGTAATGGTTTAGTCATCCTTTAAAATCTCGTATTTTAAAACATTAGTGAGATCACTAGATATATTTCAAAGGATGTTTATATATATTTACTTAGGATAAGTTTTGTATAGGTTAGAATCCTATGGTTTTTGTGATAATCATGACTAGCCTTGGGGTAAAATGTAGATATTATAGATTGAAATATTATACTTAATTTTTCATACTTATGTGTTTCTAATATCTGATATGTACATATCACACTTTTCATTCTAGTCATAATCAACAACCAGAAATATATAAAACATAGTGAACCATTGAATATTTCATATGTTAAAGGAAATGGTATTATGGAGTTCAATTTCTTATATGGAAGCATCATGAAGATAATAATGATGATGGTATGAGTATTGGTCATACTACTCGGGATATTGATATTGTAAATGACATGTGATATGTATGTGATGTTATTATTGTATAGTTTATATTAAACCATTGAATCATGAAGTTAAAAACCTGTATTATATGATTCATATTTTATGAAATACAAATATGATAGATCCTATGTAATTGTTTAAGAATAAGAATGGATAATTGAGGTGTATATGCTTAATAATTCATAGATTATGTTATATGAATCCTAAAATGTATATTTGTATTAAAAATTATTTTTTCATTAAGGATTTAAATGGACATGATGAATAGTTACAATGAAACAAAATATGATTTAAGGGTAACGTGATATACATATAGAACACATTATTAACAGAAATATAACCCTTAATATGTCATGTTTATTAAGGTAATAATGAATGGATAAAGATACATTGGATTTGAATAAGTAAATTGGATGAAGATAGTTTCATGGAAACTAATTATCGAGTTGTTGAAAATAGGGTTATGATATCGTGAATGATTTTTACAACTTTTTGGGACATAAAGAATATATCCAATACATTTGGGAATAAGAAACATTCATTTTTTCATAAAGGATATATAGTAAAAAAATTATTACCATAACTCAATAGAATTCATGAGGAAGTCATTCATATTATTGGAACGTGTCCAACGTTATATATCATATGATATATGGGTAATAAATGAAGTTATTAACAAGCTTTTTTTATTAACCTTCTTTGGAATTGTTTATTTTTCTTCTATGAGTTTAGAGAGACATTTTTTGGATAATCTTGAAGGTTAGAATGGATTATGTTGGATATCATATTGTAATGATTAAGGATAAAACATTATATTATATTATTTATGAAATTTTATAATAGTATAGCATTTTGGAAAAGGACAACCCGCACTACTGGTGATAACCAATACCATCAGAAAATGTTGTGGGGAACGAACCCACAACCGAAGTGCGAAAGACCATTATCTCATACTACAGGCCAATGGTAGGTCCCTAGTTAAGGTAATGTTAGTTTTATTTTTTATGTATAATTATAGATAATGTTAAATTCATATATGATTAATAGAACTATATGTGGATTTATGGATATTTTATTAAATGATATAGATGCAATGACCTATCATTCAATCACATGATATGATAACACGTTGCGAATAATAAATTCGTCTTCATTTCATTATGCCAAAGATCTAGGGTCTGAACATGCTGGTCCTAAATTTATTAAAAAAACATAAAGTACATGTATTTATTCCTTTTATGGGGAAATAATAGAGAGAGAATGTTTCACGCCCCACATATCAACATCCTCCATTCTAATGTAGAAATATTATATCCTGAATGACCAAATAGTGCTCATCTTTTCAATTTCCATATTTGATGGGCATTAACAATCTGATTTTCCTCCCTGTAAACATGATAAACCACGATTTGAAGGTGACGGGCCGGACTGAGAAAGGTGATCTAATGAGGAATGAGTCACCAATTCACATCTCTAGTACATGTTCCAAAATCATTCACATCATGATGTGAGTCTGATTGAATCCATAATGGTGACCACTTGCAATAAAAATCATATTTGATTGCAAAGATCACATCCCAATGTTTTCCATCATACACAGTATGTTGGCCAATAAAGAAGTGGAAGTGGCCTTCGATAAAACCGTAATAGGTGTACGAAAAACCTCCATATCCAAAAGGTCCAGTAGATCCAGAAGGTGCACCATAAATGATTAAATCAACATGATTAGGGATCAATGGAATCCATTTAATGAAAATGAACCCCAGAGGCTACTCTGTTATCCCTACAAACCATGAAACCACAGGGCTTGCAGGTCTTCAATGGATTTCAGCATCATTCCAGATTGCATAGTAGCAGCAGCCTAAATATCCATATGAATGGAAAGAGAACATGCATGGAAACATGTAGGTTGACTACAGTAGAACACCTAGTTTCTTTGAAACCAGATAACACGAATGGTCGATGCAACATCCATATTGAGCAGATTGCTGACCTATCCACTATTACAAACTTCAATGGGTCATAACATGAGCATTTCAAGGTTTCTTCAATGGTAGATATCAAAACAGAACAATGAACCGATATATTTCCTTATCACCTTTTAATTAAAAACGTACAGGAAGAGGTTTTGGATAGATTATTCAGCCTGAATACATATGGTGTAGGCAATGAGAAGATGTTGCACTTCATTATGTAGCTGATCAAGTGTGGGGAGTTTCATTCTCCCTAGCCTCAAAAGAAGAACCATTATAGATGTTCAAAAAAAGGGGCCTTAAAAAGAATCAACCAACCTAGTACTCTTTGGGTGCCCACCACGTTAATAGTATAATAACATTTGGGATGAATTTTCCATGTGAATTGGGCTTTGAGATCAATGTATCCTTATACATGAATTCAAATTTTTTTGATTTCCATCATAGTTAGATAGGATAGAATATCAGAAAGAGAAATATTTTTTCACATGATGTTGGCCACAATCATCAAAGACATTGTGGAGGGGATAATAGTGATATCAATAGGGTTGTCCATCCAAAAAGGTTTTCCATAAATTAAGCTTGGTGTCCCAACTAACCAACAACTTAGAGTACTTCATGATGTCATTGACGAAGTTCTGATGACAGGGTCAGACATAAGAATGAATATAATGTGTATATCCACTAAACAATTGTTTTTTAAACTTTTAGGAAAAAATTCATCTGGTGACTCTCTAGAATACAATAACTTCCATTTAGACTTTTTTATCAATACATCATTGAATTTTTTGAGATCCTTGACCCCTAGGAATCATATCTCAAAATTATTTACACAATCCAACAAGAATCCATTATTTGTTTCCACTCATGCACTGAGCCTATCCAAAATAAGTTTCTAACAATACTTTTAAGATCATTCAATATACATTAGGCCCATAAATAAATAGAAAATGAGTACATAAGGTTTGATTTAATGATCCAGTTGATGAGGAAAACCCTCCTAGTATGTGACATAGTATTTCCCGTCCTGCTTACAAGATGATTGATAACTCCATAGTAAATATTCCACTGGTAGTGGCATATGAAATTACACCAGAATATGAGAACCCCATGGTATGTGAAGTGGATAGAGTTCTTATGAATGCCAAGGGTTCTAGCAATTATATCTAGTTTCCCAATCGTTAGACTATTTCCAAAAGTGATAGAAAACATACCCCAACTGATGGAATATCTATAAACATTATCACAATGATTTAAGAAAACTTTAATGACGCTAATAGTGGACATTGATGGCTATCCAAACAAGGGAATATCCTCATCATAAAGAAAGTGAGTGGGGATAAGATTATTGTGACCATCATTCAATTAGTTCTAAATCCCAATATTAGTGAGATAAATGAAGCATCTACTCATGTATTCTATATCAAGAGAAAAAAGGATCTCTAAGAGAGGGACCACTTTATGATCACCCCTAGTTCATGGGAACTAGCTTCCTGGAGAACCATTAACAACAACAAAAAGATGCGTAGTGTTGATAATGGTGAAGTTACCTGAATGATGTCACTGAAAAAATCATACATTTAGAAGACGTCATAAATAATGGTCCATTTGATAGTGTTAGAAGATTTAGATATAACAATATTGGGGGAAAATATCATATTCTGTGAGGTTCTATTAAATGAATTGATAACATCAGAAGTAGTAACTAAACAATTTAAAATTCTTCAACCTAGAACAAACCCAAACTAATTAGGGGTAATTTCGACTTCAATAATCTGACCCAATCTGGTTATCAAAATCCTTATGATAAATTTTGGAATATTTTTCCCAATATCAATTGCCCTGAAGTCCCTAATATTAACTACATTTTCATTCTTATGTACAAGCGCCATAAAATTCAAATTGCACCAATGAGGAAGTGATTCATGGATAAAAAACTAATTAATTTCAGAAGCCATGTCATTCTAAAAAAGATCCTAGTAAAACATGACATTTTTTAGGAGAACCAATCTAGTCCATCATCACATTCCTTCCTAAGGGGGAAAAATGGATCCTTATTATCCTTCTTCTAAGGGACCATCGTGAGGAGATCATTTTGATGCTCTTCGATACAAGGGGAAATGTTGTTGACCATTTTATAAGTACAATAATTCCAATCTTCATAATATGGAGTCTCAGTGTGATGAACCACTACACTTTTAATTCCACTATCATAGGATTGGAGACTCCCATTAACATTAATGGACTTCATTCCTGCCTGAGATTTCATTTCATTATGTTATTTATAGAAAACATGATATTTTATCACCTTCTTTAAACCACTGAAAAATTAATTTATTTCTATTAAGCCTCTATTTGACATTCTATAGGTCATCCAGCCTTGAATGTGCTTGAATTTCATCCCTAGAACCGCTATCATTTATCTTGTTACTAATTTTGATGTTTGTAAGTCATTATTAGTCAATTTAAATATCACGATCCAGGTTATAAAAATATTTCCTACTCCATTCATTTAGATGTTTTCTTGACATTCTACAGCTTTTCTCCAAATATATGAAGTGGGATTCCATAGAAATAAATTTTCATAACCTGTGTAACAATCTCCCTGCACCAGGAGTGGTTCTCTATCCATTATTATTTAGAATAGGTATGGGAGATGACCTTTCAGTTTAACTGGTAATTTCCACAATTATCGGATTGTTGTCAGAGTGGCGTTTGGGAAATGTATGACCAGATATTCTAGTGAAATCATTCATATCATCTATATAAATAAATCATCGATCATAATGGCTATCATGTGTCCTTTTTAGAGTATATCCTCTCCATGTAAAGATAGAACCTACAATTTTTACTTCCACAAGATTACACTGATCAATTCAAGAAGAAAAATTATTTGAGGCAACTCGTTTGAAGCTCAATCCAATTTTATCCTCGGTTCAAAAAATTATATTAAATTCACCCAATTGCATCCATTAATTGAATATAATCCTAGAGATCTCCAAAAGATATAAAGCCCCAAACCCAGTTACGGAGAGTTAGAGCATTGTTAAATAACATTGGCATGATTGCAAGGAATCAAGTCCGGAAGGATGATCAGTTTAGCAGTCTTGTAAAATAGATCAAATATATGAATTTCAAAATAAAAACAAGAAAATTAAAACAATAGTAATTTATTTCATTAGAAACATCGAAGCCTCCTAGATTATTCATACAAGTCACTCTTAACTAAATTCTTCATAACCTGGGAAAATAAAACACAATAAAGGGGTGAGCTCAGCTTCTTAGTAAGGGTAAATAATTTAGCAGAATCTATAAACATTTAAGTGAACTGTGTAATAAAACAACAACCTTTTAAACATAAACGTTAACATAATATGGGAAAAATAAATCAAACATTAACATATAAACATGCACATGGATATTCTACAAGTCGAATAATCACATGTAATAACTAATTTTATAAAGTGGGGATGTATAGTCCATGACATTAATTTCTGTGTCAAGGCATCGTTCCTTGACATATGGGCTAACAATAACCAAACCAAAACCCAGAGATCCACTGTAACTAGACTCCATCCTAGAGAGAATCTATAATCGAACTCCATCCCATAGAGCCTCTATAATAGGACTCCTACCCAGAGGGTCTGCTAGAACCAGACCCCATCCCAGAGGGCTTTCTTTTACTGATCCCCAATCTTTAACATCCTAGTACAATACATTCATCATAATGAAAGATTTAAATATTACATAAACATTCAAATTAAAACTAGAATTTGAAATGTAAATACATTATCCATAAACCATGAATGGTATATAAATAACACATCCATAGTAAAACATATCACAAAAATTTAAATAAAATATGGAATATTTGTATCATAATAAATCAACTTCAAACAAGTTTAAAATCAATTAATGTATGTTGACATAGATGAAAGTGATCAGTAAATTTTTTTCAGAGAAAAAACCCTTTTTCATGAAATCATTAAATTTGTCACAATTTATAATGTAAATAATTTAAAAGGGATTTTGGAATCAAAGGGTCCCAAAACACTTTTAAAATTTTTAAAATAATTATCATTTCCCAACATTCATGTCCATATAAATAAATACTTAAAATCATTTTTAAAACATGGACCTTAATTAAAAGAGTTTAGAAAGATAAATCTTTAAAACATTTAAAATTATGATCTAGTTAAATTGACCCTCCAATTATACCATAAAAGATATCTTTTGAAATAATTTTTATAAAATATGGTAATCTATGATAAGTATGTCACAAAAAATACTTACACATGAATAATCTCGGATAATAATGAGATTGTAGAAATAACCATTACCTCATTGTAATCAATCGAGTCATAGAAAAAATAGTCAATAATCAAAAAATGAATCATAGAATATCATGAATATAAATAAAATCATGATAATATATATCAAATGGTAGTACAGAATACACCACATGTAATAAATAACTATTGAACAATGGAAATATAATAGAATTAAAAGTGAGATAATAAACCCCTTACCACGTGCCTGACATGACTCACTCATATAATACTTGTTCTTCCTAAAAAATAAAAATAATTTAATTTATACATGATTAAGAATATTATAAATTTTATTATTCCTCTTATATCAATTTTTACCTTGCTATAACAATTAGTTAATTATTTCGGTTCATATCGGGCATTTTGTCGATGTTCGGAACATCAGTCCAAAATGAACTTGTTATAATTATAAATTGTCCATGTGGTCAAAATTACATTATCTATATAATTATATTAAAAATTTATATTACATAAATATCATATATTTCCGGTATATATATGTATTTATAATATTACATTACATTTGGAGAAAAGAAATGAAATGCACCGTTCATGGAGACGGTATGTCGTACAAACACATGAACGCTACTTTCATTTCTATTTTTTTATTTTAATGGAATTAAAACATAATGATACATATGTATATTATAATTACACTATAATATCATATATAACATCATTGAATCCGTACTTAATATGTCCCACATAAGTCATTATGGAGTCATATCACTTTGAGGGGGTGGTAGTCTGCACTTCCTCAAATAAATTTATCACATTTTACCCAAAACGGAAACCATAATGGTATGACATAAATGGAAAATATATAAGGAAAAATAAAACATAAACATTATAAATATATATATCATATATAATTACAGTTCTATATTAATGGACACCCTTAGATGCTGTAAGAGATAATCAAACATTCATCATTTCTTGAGGCGTTAGTTTTCCAACCACAGAAACAATATGTTGTTCACCCATTAGATGGAGGTGTGTGTAAGTTTAGTTTGAATAATTTTCATAACAACATCCTAGTATATTGAGGATGTTTTTTAGTCATAAAAGAAATTAATAAAAAGGGTTTTGGGGTTGGAGAAGTAAAATAAAACAAAATTAATGAAAAAAATTTAAGAGAAACTATCACGTTTAATTTGGCTAACTTCCTTTGGGTTGAACCAAGATGACTTTTTAATGAGACTTATACATAAGTTAAGGCTTCTAGGTGTAATATAGAGACCTTTGTACCTTATTTGGGTTGGGGGTGGATGAGACAAGGGGCTTGAGAGGTATTTGGAATGGGTTAGAAGTGGTGTCCATTTATAAGGGGGAGGAGGGGCTCTTTAGGAATGTTTAAAATTATTATTTTATTATTTAGTGATATTCGGTTTCAATTGATCCAAATATAATTAAATAATATGATCATATATATCATGGTTGAAATAAAATCATATAATAGAAATTGGATAGGTTTTGGATATAGTTTTGAATTTTGAAATTGTATTTCTATAAATCATTTATTAATAAGGTAAATACTAAATAATTATTCTGTCATAAGTAATTTAATTTATTAGATTTCTAAATATTATAACACAAATACCATAATGTAGGAAATCCTTCTATGTTTGA
The DNA here is from genome assembly GCA_963277665.1 of Viscum album. Classification (NCBI taxonomy): domain Eukaryota; kingdom Viridiplantae; phylum Streptophyta; class Magnoliopsida; order Santalales; family Viscaceae; genus Viscum; species Viscum album. The sequence continues at coordinate 1,256,749,848 of OY728141.1, forward strand.
AATGAATTTTAATCGTAGAAAATATGACTTATATAACACCATGTTAATATTGATTTTCTCAAAGATATTTGTTTATGACATTTTTTCATTTAAGTTATTTAAAATAATGCTTCATTATCATTTATAATTGGCTCCATGGGTTCCCAAAATCAACCCATGTGTTAACATTGTCTCCTATGATGCATCAAATATGTTTAGGACAAGTGTTAATGTAAATTTTTATTATTATAATATTATATTGACCTTGAATTACCCTATTTACCTTTTACCGGAGTAAAGAAAAGTCAAAAGCTACTTTACAGCAAAAAAATATTTTCATCTTATTGAACCACAATTTACTTAATGACTTTATCTGTGTCTCTCGGATTTTTGAAATTCAAATAACTTAAGTTGTAAAATTATGTTTTATGCAAATTTGAAAATTCTCCTAGGAGTTGGGTAAAAGACGGTAAAAAGATCAATAAAATTTTTATATATCTAAACATATTATAAAATCGGACCAATGAATTATATTGAAAATAAATAGGTTTTATGAATCTATTTTGACAAAAAATAATTAAATAAAATAAATAATCATTTAAATAAAAAGTCAGTTTTAACCAATAACTCAACGTTTTTAACTGTTCATCAAAAATTGAATATTTTCATAAAATTACAAAAAATTTACCCTTAAATAATTTTGATATTATGATTTAAAAAATAAAATATATTTTTCAAAATTCAAAACATTTAAGTTGAATTTATTAATTAGAAATTATTTCTCATTGTCAATACCAAAAAATGTGTTTTTAAGAAACAATAACTTACAAAATATTGATACTTGTTTATGTTAAATCTCATACTGAAATTATTTTCATTGAATAACAATGGAATAAATGGTAAAAATATAATATCTTAATAATTCAAAACAATTAAAATTTATAATTTATCACGACAAATAATTTTGATTTAAAATGTTTTTTTGTTAATATTTAGTATTTTTCACTATTCACCGAAATATGAAAGTTATCAGAAAAACACAACATATTTATTAAAACTAAAATCTTATGTCCCAATTATATATAATATGTTTATTTAGTCAAATTAATATATAAGAGTTTCGATTATTGGATTTATAAATGGTTCTCCATTAAAATGTGTTAAAATTGCATTTTTAAAAAAGAATTTTTTATCCAAAAAATAATTTGTTATTTCATTATTTCTATGAAACTCATAATATAAATTCTAAAATTATATGTATTATATAATGGTCAATTTTTTATTAATAGTATTCATAACCACTTTTGAACGTCTAGTTTGGTAATTTGTGGTGTGCTTGAACTCAGTTTTGCGTGTAGTGAAAGTTATTGAATTACATTGAAGAAATAACGTACTATGAGATCATGGGGTGTTACAATATTCCCTCCTTAAAAAAATTGATTCCTCAAAATTTGAAACTATTCTTTGAAAATAAATTATTGAAAATAGAAAATACCTTTGTTTGAAAACCCACATTGGAAATTGGGTTAATAAAATTTAGTCTTAATAAGATGAAAATGGGAATGAAAAAGTTACCACCAAATTATGATCATAATTTTAAAAACAATGGTGGGAATTATAGACACATAATTTGAAGAAAAACATTAATATTTATAGGGAGTTATTGAGATTATCAGTCACAAACAATATTAGAATTGAGGGCTTCAACTCCATCAATCTATGATGATTTAAAATATTATCCGTTGAACAAAACATATGGTAATAGGTTAACACATTTTTCATTTTAAGAACCCTTTAATAAAGTTTATGAATTATTTTATTTAGTGAATAAGAGAAGACAAAATTTTATTCTTGAAATTTTGAGTTCCATCCTATAACTAATTTCTACCACAAACTCATATTTCACTCTAAATGATAATAGAACATAAAAAAATATTTTATTTATCCTATTCAGATAGGGTCCCGAAAAAATTGAAATTATAATTCATCTACCAAACCTTTTAAAAACTAAATTATTCAATCCTGAACATCACATGGGACAGTGGTAGGTGATACACCCTGCTCACCCTTCTGATGTTGGTTCAAGTCTCGCGGCCTTGCAGGACGCGGATGTTTGTCGCCCGACCTCCGGGTTGTCATTTTTATGGAAATCCAAAAATACTCTCAAACAAGACATATCCAAAATTCTTCTGTCCAATATCATAGTCCAAAATTTATATAGAATGTAAAAACAATGAAGATCCTTTTTTACACATAATAACATGTGAACACCTTCATCATCTATTCTTTTAATACACTACAGCATCCTCAATTACCATAAAACCTTATTGATTACATTCATGCTCCCTTATTCCTTATAAAATACCAGATATACTCCATCTATCAAAAAATGTTGTAAAATCCATCAATTATGGAATATAAAAATCATTAATCAGTTTCAAGGTATTAAAAAATATCCAATATAATTTATCCAGATCAATCATGTATTATTCCAAAATCACTACCTTAGTAGCAGAACCATATTATTTTTTCCATTCTCTCAACCATTTATTTTCCAAAAATTTAACCTTCTATTGAGTCACTTTTTTTTGTTCCACACTATCTCCAGTCATTATTGAAATAGTACTGCAGTACAATCCTTATATACTCTATAATTCTTATAATATGTGCATCATTAATAAAATACTCAAATGACACAATACTTTAATAACAACATAAGACATCTAATCATTCCACTTCATTTTCGGTAGTATTACAACTTTAATTTTATTTAATATATGTATTGGGGGTATACTTTAATTATTTGGACATTGATTCGCGTAGTGTCCCAACTCTTTGTAGATGAAGCGTTGTACATTTGAATCTTTTTTCTTACCCCTACAATCACATACTTAGTGTCCTTTTTCTCCATACATATAACAAACTACCATTACCAACAAGTACTTTCCAAGGTGATTATTTCCATAATTATCACTTGTAGGAAAATCCTTCTTTTTTCCTCTTCCCTTTATCCTTCATTCTGTTTTCCATCCTTTTCGTCTCTTGCTTCCCTTCAAAGCCATATGACTCAGATAATTCTTTACATATCTTATTAACACATGATATTATTTCATCATATGTTTAGAATACAAGGGATAATACTTAAATTCTAAATGTTGGCATGATAAAATGAAATATATGATCATTCATACTCAATGGATCTTACGTATTGATTGATTTCACATTCCTTCTACTGGGCTCCATTTGAAAACAATGTCATACACTAGGTCAGTTTAGGAATTGCAGTGAATAATTCCTAAATTTTAAAATACCTAAAATAAATTGAACAGTTTATGGATATAATCCATAATCATAAAAATATTTTCTTTGAGGAGATATATACTCGTAAATCCATCATAATGATTTGTAAATATATTTATAATTATGCTAGGAATATCCCCTGGGAGTGTCATAACCAAGAGTGCAGCAAGGCCCAGTTTCGTGCACCGGTTCACGTTCGAGTCTAGCTCAAAGCAGTGTTTCTGGGTTTTACCCTTAGGTACATCTGTTCCAAAGCCACCTATACCTTCACGTATCCAGAAAGGTATGAATTTTCTTGGAAAACTCACAAAATTACTAAATTACCAAAATTATTAGAAGTTATTCTATATTAATCTTCAAAGTCTATCTTAGGGTAAAAATCACTAATCAGAGTTTATCTAAATCTAGTTTTCGTGGTTATTGTTAAACATTCTCTGATACCAACTATAATGCCTCGACCCCAGTTACCCATAGTCAAATCATTATTACATAACATTGGCATGATTACATGGAATCATGTACTGAAAGACATATCAGTTTAGCCGTCATGGAAAATAGGTTACATACAAGAAGTTCGACATTACAACTTGAAAAAAACAATAGAAATTTATTCCATTAGAAATGTCCAAGACTAATAGATTATATCTTTAAGTCACACATAACTAACAACTTCATATTTTGGGAAAATAAAAAAGAAGAAAGGGGTTATCTCAGATGCTTAGTAAGGGTAAATAATTTAACAAAAGCTATAAAATTTTAAGGAAAGATGTGTAATAACAAAATATCCTTTTAAACGTAAACCTGAACATAATATGGAAAAAATAAATAAAAAATTACCATATAAACATGAACAACGATATTATAAAAGTCAAATAATCCAATGCAATAACTAATTTTGTAATGAAAGAATGTATAATAGTGGATAATAATTTCTGTTTTCAGTTCCCATATGTGGTATCCTTGGTGTAAACCCAATGATGGTTACATTTGGTTTTTGTTATGTTATAAAAATTCCTTTTTATAATTAAATTTTAGTATTACTTTTTACGATGTGGTATTCCATGAAAAACATTCATGTAGTAAACCATTTACAACGGCAACAAATTGCAAAGGATAAATTCCTTTTAATGGGGGGGGGGTCGAATGTAAAATGAAAAAAAATTATGAGATAAATTCTATTAATTTCAATGATTTCATATCTTGTATGATACACCAAAATTAGCTTGTTCTATAAATAATAATAATTTAGCTTACTATATATGAAACACTATTCATGGCAAGTGTAACACAAAATTTCATGTTCTATTGGTAGAATTCATTTTACATGACACTGAGTATAGATTTTTGTCAATGTATTAATGAACTATAATTGGTTTATATTCTAAAAAACATCGAAGGAAGCATGCGATATATGAAACACTGACATCCCATGCGTTACAGTCAATAGAGAACTTCCACGATATGTTACGTTATATGCAATACCGAGTTTAACTAAACAATGATATATTATTAAAATATTTTTATTAAATAAGATATAAACATAACTTTATAAATATTATTAACCACATTTTTATTTATATTTTACATAAGCATTCATCTTAGGAATTTTCTAGAACATGATATAATAACAAATTCAATTAATTCAGATATAATATTTATTTGTAAGAAATATGAAGTTTTACTGCTTTCTGATTCCGTACCCATATTAAATATAGTTTTTTAAAATATTATATGTAAATTTTTTCAAAATAAACATCTTATTTTGAAGCGGGACATAAAAATTCACTTTTGTTTAATTTTTGATATTTTAATATAAAGTTACAATTTGAATAAATAGTGAAAAATTCAACATTTTAATTCAAAACTACATTTCCCTCTATTTTAATTATCTAGTTGGATTATACCTTTAATTGGTATTAAATTGTAATTGGATTATAGCTTTATTATTTAATCCCATTTTGATCATTGTAAGTAATTTCACTTTTAAATTGGACAAAAACACATGAATATATTTTGATAAGTATTTATTAATTAAAAACCTCATTTTAGGTTTTGATAATGGGAGTTTATATTAAATTATTTTTTTGACTACATTTTGTTTCAAAATAAGAAAAATGGTTTCAATAATTATAATTTGTGGGTCTAAACATTGTTAACATTTTACTTTTATTTTTTTATATTATGAATAGTAACTATGTTCATTTTTATTTACCATTGTTAAAGGTAAAGTTAGTAAATTAAGGTAACTAATAATATGATAAGGATAATAAAATTATCTTAAAACCCACCAAATTCCATTTATATAAATAAAATTATAAACATAACATATTTGTTTAGAATCATATTTATTTAATGTCCTCATGATAACGAAAATGACATAGCTATTAAAATAATCAATAAAAGTGATAAAATGTCAAACTCACATTTCTTCTATGTATAACAATTGTAATATAGAGATAAACATGGTATATCGTTGAACATACACAGTCCATGGAAAATTAATATAATTACCTATATCAGGATAATTTATTGATATTTTCATAGAAATTAATATTTACTATAAATTATTATACTTTGATGATACAAAAAGTAATTAATTAATGTGAAATACATAATTTTTATATTAAAATAATAATAACAAAAAAAATCCTAAAAACTAACCAAATCATATTTTTCTTATTTATGTACACCATAGGTCTCCATGTTCTAACCATGTGACAATTTGGATCTTTGTAGGAGAGATTATTCCATGTAGTTTATTTTATTTAATGTGATGTTATATTTGTCACATTCATAGTTTAATAAGTATAATTTTTATAAATTTCTCATTTATAGAGGATTAATTAGACTATATATATTTCTATGAAAGAAGTAATCTATAGTTCATTATAGTATTTAATTTGAATAATTAATTTGAAAATAACTATATTAAATAATTTCACATTGTCATGTTGTGATTATTTTAATAATGAATATATCGAATAAATGTTACTAAAAATATTAAAATAAATAAAATTTAGGAAAATTAATTTGACCAATTAAGTATATATATGGTCATTAACCATTAAAGATATAATAAAATATTTTTTTAGATAAAACATTATCTTGATATTTCAAAAAATCCATGAATTGAATATTGTCAAAATTGACAAAATTGATTTTTTGTTAATATAATGTTTTAATAAATAATTTTTAAAACCATTATACTATTTTAAAGATATATAATAATTATTATATCGAATAAAACATTCGTAATTATTCATTTATGGTATAATTTTAAAAAAAATTCAAAAAAATTTCACCCTTTTAACATTGAATCATTAGTTATTAGAATTAAAAATAAATCAAATAACTAATTGTCATTTAAAATGATAATGATTAAATTGGGATCAATATATGTATAAATTTAATTGGTTTATTATATTTCAATCTTATAATAATCTATATTCTAATATATCTCATTTAAGATGTATTTGGATTGATAATTAAATTATTATATATTAATATTTTTTAGGTTTCCCAAAGTGCCCCTCACCTCAATTATAAAAGGTAACTTACTCCCTCAACAAATCACTTTATTTTGAGAATTCAAAATAGACCATAACCTAACAATTTACCTTCTAAAAATACATAGAAACATTATTGGGTGCTGATCTTCTTCAATGACCAACACTAGTTCTCATCAAAGAGATTTAGGGGAGGCACATTGAAGAACATGTAATATCACTTACCGATTCATTCAAACTTCATTGTTATTTTACTACCACCTAATGAGTAGATTAATTATAATGTAATAACTGTAGTATTAATTTTTTATTGAAGGTTATTATAAATATTAAACAAACATATTCAACTTTAAATCGATCATATGAAAAATGAAATCACCACGTGTGTGTATGTACCCCTTACCTTATCCACGATGTGGTGTAATATAATTATCAACACCACCATTCATGGATGAGTATAAAAAGGGACCTAATAACTATACATAATAATTATAAAATTATATTGACCATAAAATATATTACACCAAGACATTCAACACCGTTCAATATTTATTAAAATGATATCGTTGCTCGAGTGTATGTACGACCTAACATCTCCACAAAGCAATGAATTCATCACATTAACCTTTCAAGAATGATTATTAAGAATATATATAATAAATAAGAATAAAATATAAGATATGATATTTCTACTAGATATATTAATATAAATATTTATCAATTATCTACTTTCATTCAATTCAATAAGGAATCAAAAACAACGTTCTTCCTTAGGAACATCCTACCCTTTCCATGAACAGTGTATTATATTTAATTAATCTCTCTATAATATATATATTTATATAATGAATATATATGTTATATAAATCAATTTTTACATTCTGGAAGTAATTAAATCACTATCTATGACGTAATATACAAAATAACAAGTCAAAACATTTATGATAAATAAAATGATTATTACCGAAAATGTTGTGTTAACTTAAAATGGATAAGTGAACATGTAATATTAAGTCATAAGTGAATAATATATGATATTATAAATATTATTATGGATATTTTAGAAATTAATAATATGTTTAGACCCACTATATAGGTGTTTCAGGCACATATAGATTAAATTGGACTTAATGTAAGGGATTATTTTGTCTCACTTTTATTTCTATGGGACTTATGCCTTATAAAACATCGCATTATATTATGTAGTTTTAATGTTACCCATGATTTTTTTGTTATTAGTTTTGTTAAGGTTAATTTATTTATATATCCATATAATTTTAATTATTTTTTGATACATGATTCGACTATTAATAGACTGGTAAACGATAATTTTTCAATCTCATTTTTACTGAGATTGATTATACATAAGTATTTTCTAGTGGTATATTTATCATATATTGCTATGTTATCTAAAAATGTTATCATAAAATGTTTACTTTTATTTTATGTAGGTTTAATTTCATTTTTACCCATTTTTTACATTTACTTCAATGTTTTGAATGAATCATTATTACATTTTCCATACATGTTCCTTTTTGACTTTTTCTACAGGAGTATGAGGAGAATAAGTTTTTAATAAATACAGAATGAATTGATTTTTATATCTTCATAACTCTTTAGTAACATGAATATTCCTTTACAAGATTTCAAGTGTAACGTAAACTATATTATTTTCATTTAAAATCACACAACATTTAGATAAATGAATACTTTTTTAATAATGAAAGTATATTTATCTCTGGAAATAAATTCAATTATTTTATCAAAATTATTTCCCATCTAAGATGACGGACTATATGTATTATTTTATTTATATAAATATTATTAATTTTATTTAATTGTGTTTATGATTGAATTTTATTTATGAAATCTATTTATTTAATATCGATTATGTTTGAATGATTTTTAATAATCCTATTTTATTTCGTGTGTTATGATATGATGATTTAGTTATGTTTTGTTGAACAGGTAAGACTGATTTCATTATTAGATGAGTGGGCCATATATATCCCTTTTGATAATTGTTTAATTATTTATATATTATGATACAAACATGGCTCGAATGGCATGTAAATCAGGTTCACTAATATATTTTCAGAAGGACCAGTAAATCATGTTAAATAATATATGAATGGAACAACAAGTATACCTGATTCAGTAAAGGAAATTTTACAATATGATGGTCTGGGAAGAAATTATTTGGATACTATGGAAATCATATAATGTAATTACTCTTTTCCCATAATTCCATTTTTTGTCAATGCAATGTTATAAGGGTCGTGTTCACATATGATTTATGCCTTAGGAAACTGCCATGATTTATTTAATGACTAAAATTTTTAATATTTAAACATTATGTTCATGCTTTTACATTATAATGTTTATTGTTTGTTTTATATTCATAATTTTTATCCTTATTGACCATTTGAGCTCACCCTTTTTATGTTTTATTTTCCCTAGTATATAAGACAATGTTTTTGGAAGGAAAACTAATGTGGAATATCATTAGGGTAGATGTGGAAGATCATTCCCCAAGCTAGAAGAATATGATCTGAGATTCCAAAGAAAACAAACTAAAACGATATTTCTGAGTCTATTTCTATAATTTTTACTGTATTTGTAAAAATGAATGTAATCTTCATATATGTCAAGCCTGTGTCATTATAGTTGGTATTAGAGTGATGTTTTAGTCAACATTTGAAAAATATGATGCTAAACTGCAGTGAGATCCCTATATATATTTATATGGATATGTCTAGGTATGTTATAATTATTAGACATGTAATGTTCAAAATACTATGGTTATTGTGATAATCATGACTATCCTAGGGTTAAATTAAATATATCATATATTGAAATATTATAAGTAATTCTTCATACTTTTGTGATTATAATATATACTATGTATATCTCACACTTAAATTATCATCTTAGTTAATAACCATTACTACATAGAACACATTTTACCATTTAATGATTCATATGTGAAAATTATGGTAATTATGAAGATCGATTTCCTCTCTAGAATAAACATGAAGAGAATCATAAAGATGGTGTGAGTATTAGTCATACTACTGTCCATGAGGAGATTGTAAACAGCATGTTAAAGGTATGTGATGTTCTTCCAGTATTTTTTACATTAATCTCAATAATCAAAAGGTTTAGAAACCTTAATACGTGATTCATATTTTATAAAATACAACGATGATTGATCCTGATTAATGTTTTAAAAATGAAGTTGGATGATTGAGGTGTATTTGTTTCTGAATTTAAGGATTATGATATATGAATCATGAAATATGTACCTGTTTTCAGTATAATTTTTTCATTAACGATTAGAAAGTAAATGTTGAATTGTTATTTGGATACAGAAGATGATATAAGGGTAATATTATATACATTGAGAATAAATTAATAAGTGAACGATAACACATAACATGTCATGTAAGTTATGATAATTATATTTGAATAATGATATTTTATATTTGAATATGTAAATAGGATAATGATATTTTAATAATAAATAAATACAGAGTAATTGAGAAGGGGTTATGATATCATTGATGAAGTATAAAATAGTTTGAGACTTATGGAATATATCAAATAAATTTTGGAATAAGGAAACACATATTATTTAATGAATAACCCTAAAGGATGTAATGTATTTCATTGAATATCAAATGGTATTGTTTAAGGATTGAATTCTTGTTATTATTTATAGAATTTTATAATATTATAGATTTAGAAAAAGAACATATTTAAGGATTGGAGAAAACATGTCATCTCAGATAAGGTTACAGGTATTGTGACCAAAAACGAAGTGTGACATGAATTAATCGCTACTATTGTCCTTCAAGAAGTCCCCGGTTAGTATAAAAGTAGTTTTATTTTTTTAACCAGTCTGATAGATTAATTATAAGTCCATATATGATTAATCTCAGTATAGGTGGACTTAGTCACATTATATTACATGTTACAGATGGAATGATCTTTCATTCTATAGCATGATCTGTTAACAATTCAAGAATGAAAAGTTCAACTTCATTTCTTAAAATAACAGTTGACATTGAATTTTTCCAGGGAACAAAAATTGGAGGGATTGTACCAAAATAAATTAATTATTTATTTTCATGAAAAAATAATCAACATTAGTTGAAATATCTAATTATAACTTCTCATCTGATGATCAGAAGGTCCACTAAATCATAAAAAATTTATTGCTTTATAGTAGTTCAATGTCTCCAAACCCTCTTCTCTATCATGATCCATCATAACTTGATGATTATATTTCTCTTCCATAAACATGTCTTAACATCCCAAATATGTTATCATATGTGGAATCCAAGATATTATTTTCAATGGGTAACTATAATCTTTCAAAAATTCCTTTTATAAATATAGTTTTTGTAATACTTTTTACAATGTGGGTTTCCAGGAAATAAACTTTCATGTAGTAAACCCTTTATAAACCCAATGATTTTCGATGTAGAAATTCATTTTAAGGGGGGTAGAATTTAAAATCCTGAAATTTTAGGAGATATATTATTTTAATTTCCTTTATTTTTTTTATGATACACCATGATTATCTTTCACTATACACAACTCTGTATTAGTTTTCAGTATACACACCACTATTCATGGCTTCTGTAACATTGAATTTCATGTTCTATTGACATAATTCATTTCACACAACCCTGAGTATTGATTTTATTTAATTTATAAATGAAATAATTTTTAATTATGTTATAAATAACATAAAAATAAGCTTGAACAACATGAAACATTGACTTGTCTTGCGTTACCCTTAAGAGAGACCTTCCTCGATTTCTTGTGTTTTACGCAATACAATGATTCACAAAATAATGATATATTATTAAAATATTATTATTTAATGGTATAAAAACAAGTAGTTATCAATATTATTAATATATATTTTAATATTACAAATCATAATAATTCATCATATATATTATTTGGAACATGATATAAGAACAGTTTTAATTTAGTTTAGATAAAATAAGTCTTATTAAAAAATCATTTTTTCAGCCTTTTGATGGAACACACTTTTTAAATGTTGTTTTGAAACATATATTAATTCAATTTGAAAAAAAATATTCTTTTTTTGATGTGAGGCTTGTAATTTTAAATTTTATTAATTTTTTGTATTATTTCGAAAAAATATAAATTCTAATGATTAGTGAAAAATACTACCTTCTAATTATAAACTAAATTTTATATAATTTATTTATCTTGATAGATAATATTTTTATTACATTTAAAGTGTATTTGTATTATGTTTTTTTCATTTAATATAATTTATGTCATTGAATTTTTTTTAACATTTAAATTTAACCTAAACACATGAAATGTTTTTGATATGTTTTTACTTCTAAAGAACCTATAATTTGATTTTGAAATCAAGAATTAATCGGAAATGAATTTCTTATAAATATGGGTATGGAATTATCAAAAAAGTATTAAATATTAGGAAGAATTGCTTTTAAATTATGTCAATATGTTTCTTTTATTTTTTTAATATTATGATTACAACTATGATAATTTTTTTTACTAAAGATAAAAGTAAATCTAGTAAATTATAGTAACTAATAATATGATAGTGATTATAAAAGTGTCCTAACACCTACCAAAATATCATAATATTAATATAAGTATAATATTAACATTTATGTGAAGATAAATTTTTGTTTAATTTCCCATTGTCAATGAAAATGACATTGGTATTAATAATACCAATAAAAGTAACAAAATGTCAAACTCGCATTTCTTATAAGTATAATAATTTTAATATATGGATTATCATTTGATAAAATCAATTATAAATATTACTTTTAAACATTATTTAATTACCTAAATCATGGTAATTTATTTTTAATATTTAGGAAATTAATAATTTCTTTAATGTCTTATATGTTGATGATGTTAAAATAATTAATTAATGAAAAATCCATATTTTTATTATTAAAATAATAATAACCATAAAATTCATAATCATAAGACCAAATAATATTGATTGAGTTCATCTCAAAAATAATAATCTAATTGAAGAGCATGTGACAATTGGATATTTATAAAATCGATTACGACAATAATTTTTTTAATTAAATTGATGATAATGTTGTCACATTAATAGTTTAAAATGTGTAACATCTTTTATGTTGTATTTTCTAAAATATTTATTTTAAAAAATATATTATTATAAAATACAGTATATTAAAGATCATCATTGTATTTAATTTCCAAATTTTATTCTACAGATTAGTATATTAAATAATTACACAATATTGATGTAGTTATTATTTTAATAACGAATATATCAAATTAATGAATTAAAATTTATTAAAATAAATATAATTTGGGATAATTAATTGGTTCAAATTAATTTAATAGAATAAATTGAACCATTATAGATATTAAAAGATATTTTTTCTAGGATTACAACTAATCTTGATATTTCTAAAAATCCATAAAATGAATAGTGTAAAAATTGACAGAATTGATTTTTTGTTAAAATGATGATCTATAAAACTATTTAAAAATAATAAAACAATTATAAAAATTCAGTAGAATTATTATATAATAAAATATTCTAAAATATTAATTTATTTTATAAAATAAATTAAATAAGTCAATATTTCACTCTTTTAGTATTGAATCATTTTTTTTCTTAACGAAAATATAATAGAATAACTAATTGTCCATTATAATGATAATATTTAAATCGACAAAAAAATTATATATACTTCATTGTATGACTATATTTAAATATTATTATATATTACCTTCAAATATATATCATTTTAGTGTTATTTATATTGACATTATAACTATTTTAAATAAATATTTTTCACGTTTCCAAAAGATCCCCTCTCATCAATTATAAAAAGGAACTTCCTCCCTCAACTATTCACTTAATTTAGAGACATCAATATCGACCATAGATAGACTATTTCCCAGATAAAAATTCATAGAAACATTAAATATGACTAAGTATTATTCATAATACAAATCTATTGCTCTACAAATATATTTTGAGGAGCCACATCGAAGATGCGGTAATATCATATATTGATTCATTAAAACATATTTATTCTTCTACATTAAGCTCATGAGTATTTTCATTATAATGTAATAACTAATTTATTACATATATACTGAGATTTTATTATAATTTTAAAACTACCATGCTCCACTTTCTATCCATCAAAAGAAAAATGAAATCCCCACGCGTGTGTATGTTCGACTTTCTGTCTCCACAACGTGGTGTAAATTTTTTTTCAAAACTAACATACATGGTTGAGTATAAAAATGGATTTTGTAACAATATATAATTATTTTAAAATGTTATTGACCCTTAAATATAGTATAACATTCAATTTAATACCATTCATGAATTATCATAATGATATCGTCGCTCGTGCATAGGTACGACCTACTATCTTCACGATAGTATAAGATTCATTCTCCAAGTTAACCATTATGGAATGAATAGAAAGTATAAATTAAATAAATAATCATGAAATATATGAAAAAAAATTCTACTAGATTCTGGTATATATATATATATGATTTACTTACTTCCATTCAATACAATAAGGAAACAGAAACAACATTCTTGCATACATAAGGCCTACGGTGTCCATGAATGGTGTATTTCATTTCATTTACCTATCTAATATATATATATTTAAATATTGGTTATATATTATATATATATCATTCATTACATTTTTTATTTAATTAAAAAATGATCTATGTAAAAATATAATGAATAACAAGTCAAACCATGTATGATAAATAAAATGAGTATTATAGAAAACACTGCATTAACATTTAATTGACCAATGAATGGTTAATATAATTTAATAAATGAATCATATATGATATCATAAATATTATTTTGGTGCTGTTACAAATTAATAATTTTCTAATGCCAACTCTACATGAGTTTCAAGTATATATAGATGAAATTAGATATAAGGTAATGAGATTATTTTTTCTCACTTATCTTTCAATGGGATATATGCCTTATAAAACATCTAATGTTTTTGTGTTGTGATTATTTTACCCCTAATTTTTTATTCTTATTATTAAGGTTATTATATTTACATATGTATATAATTTTATTTATTATATGAGGAATATGATTGTAATGTTTATAAATTTTTAAGGGATAATTTTGCAATCTCATTTTTATCCAAGAATTTTTATACATAAGTATTTATTATTGTATATTTAACATACCATTCCATTTTATCTAAAAATATATTCATAAAATGTTTAATATTATTATACATATTTTTAAAGTCAATTTACCCCATTTTTTTCTTTTACTACATGGTTTGAAAGAAAAATCTCTTGTTTTCTAAATGAGGTATTTTTTGACTTTTTTAGAATGTGTTCGAGGAGAATATTTTTTTAACATATACGGATAGATTTTTACATATACATAACTAATTATTTCCATGAATCATCTCTATACATTTTCTGTTGTACTTTCAAAAAAATTCATTACATTTAAAATATCACGAAATTTTGTGAAAAGAAAATGTTTTTTAAGAAGAAATTATAATTTCCATAGGAAATAAGTTCAAGTGTTTATGAAAATTATTTTCCTTCTATGATGTCTCTATTTATATAATTTATTTTTTATATTCCTATTAATAAATTTGTTTTGTTTTGTTTATGATAGAATTAATTTTATAAAATCCATTTTTTAAATGTAATATTACAGAATGTTGTTTATGAAACCCAATTTATTTAATCGGTTTTTCTACGATGAATGATATATTCCTTTGGGAATATATAATAATGATATAATTTTGATATGGGTGGGACCTATATCCCACTCCAATGCATTGGATAATGATTTATATCTCTTTATATAAACAAGGCTGGAAAGGGAGGTAAATTCAGTTTAGTAACACAAGGCTGCAATGGCAGGTAAACCCTGTTCAGTAAATGACATTGTCCACTATGATTGTATTAGAAGTAATGTATTCGATACTACAGAAATAATATTATGTGCTTATTTGTGATCCATGATTTCATGTTTTTTTAATTCTATGTTATTAGAACCTTTTTCACATATGATTTATTACATATGAACTTCCATGAATTATATCATTACTCAATATTTTTATATTAAAACATTATGTTCAAGTTTTGACATTATAATGATTATGGTTTGTTTTATATTATCAATTTTTACCCTTAAAAAATCATTTAGGATCACCCATTTTATGTTTGTTCCCCAGGATAAAAATTATGTTTTTAGGTAGGAAAACTACTGGGGATCATTTTTATAGGAGATGTTGGTGTTCATTCTCTAACCTAGAAGAATGCGTTCCTACATTCCAAGGATAGTAAATTAATATGGTCTTTGGGAATATATTTGTGTAAAGTATTATGTGTTCCTAAAAATAAATTTATTATCTAAATAATTCATGATTGGGTCGTTATATTGAGTCAAGGTGGAGTTTTAGTGATTTAGTGTGGCATGGGTATGGTTTTATGTTGGGATTATACCTTTCTTCATTTCACAATGTTTTGGTGTGGTGGGTTTGGAACCATTAATTCAAAATAGGGATTTTAGTTTTAACTATTTATTTAATTAAAGTTATTGTCTTTATGGATGAGATAAGTTCTCATATATTTATAAAATAACAATATTATATTTAGATGAATATAAATTATATGCAGAGGTATGTTGTTTTAGCTTTATAAAGGCTCATATTATTTTATTGATTTTATCTTTTATGGAATAATTTTTATTATAATAATGATTTTATATGATTTCTGTGGTGACAATCCATGAATTGGGAATCACTTATTTATGTAAAATAGTTATTGTGGAATGTATATGTATCACTTAGAAATTTATAAAGACTAAAATTTTATTAGATACCTTATATGACCTGATACATCATGAATAAACATCATATGAAAAATATTTCCTTATATTTATTCTATCTTATAGCATGTGGAACTTGTAACATCGTGTCTAAATAAATTGTATTATTGTGTATCATTTTAAACTGGACATTAAATTGATGGGTGTTAATAGTAAAAAATAATTTATGCCAAATATATAGTGTAAAAATGTAAGAATCCAATTCATTAGTTATATATTGATTATAAATAAAATAAATGTGAATAAAAAAATTTATTATAAAAGAAATAAAAAGAAATACAGTTTAGTCGGTATTTTCATTTTTAATTTAAAATTAATTTTTATCACATATAAAAATTTTATCTTATAAATCAAAATTATTTTTTTAGATATTATATAAAAACTAAATTAGGGGGTGTTTATTCTATTTTTCTAAAACATTTCAATTTTTATGAAGAGTGAAAATAGACATTTTTATTTAAAACGACACTTTCAATTAAAAAAATTACAATGTTATAATATATAATAAATGAGTTATAAAGTAAAAATATTTCCATTATTTTTTAATAAAATTCATTATTATCATTTTAATAAAATTCATATTGAATTATTATATTAAGACCTTCCATACATATAACAATTTTCCTCTTTAACTCACACATTATAGTCGTGTCAATCAGATTAGTTTTGAATTTGAACTTTTAACATATATGAATTGAATTTGATAAAATGGATCAAATTTTTTTTTCATAATAATTTCAATCTTATATTAATTTTTTAACATAATTAATAGTTATAACTGTAAAAAATATTTATCATGGTTAGGTAAAAAATGTGAATATTAGGGAATGAGGTTAAACTAACAAGACAATGAATACAATAAAAAACTTTTATATTATCTATATTATAGAAATATTTTAAAATTATAATTTCCATGTCACTATAAGTATAATTTTTTCACAATATTGGCATGTGAAAAATAATGGTATACCTTTTTCATTTCAAACATTATTAGTGTTCCCCTCACCTTGATTGTAAAATGACACCACTCCTCTCTATTATTATCACATAAAAAATATTTTGGTCCACCCAATACCTATAAATTTCAATTAAAAAATCAATACCCCAATCCTATAATCATTTTTAGGCCATAAGTACACTATAAGAATACTTTAGGAATAATCATGAAGAGGTGGATGTATTAGTGAAAAAATTAGCAACTTTTCATTTTTTATTTTTTTTCACATCCTTTAAATATTATTCATTTCTGATTAAATAATAACACTTTTAATTCACATGTAAGGATATTTTAATTTTCCTATGCCAATACCAATTTCAATATCCTTTTTTCTCAAATGGAAAACAAGAACGACACTCATGTGTAGGATGAACTATCACCTTGTGAAACGATGTGACATGTTTTCCACAAACATCACTAATGTTTTGGTATGATTTTGGATATAAATTATATATATGATATTCAAAACGTTATTATATCTATGGATTCATCAATAAATATATATCTCTTTTTAATTTTCATTTTTTATGGGATATGATAATATAACTCGTGTGTACATCGTACTACCTCCCCACGAAGCGATGTTATTTTTTTCACAAATATTTACATAGAAGACATTAAGTTAAATGTATTTGAATATATGTGATATAAATGAAATAATTTTTAATTTTGAGAAATATTTATCATTTTGAATCTATAATATATATCTAGTTAGTTCATACCATTTTACTCCCTGAAAGATGATAACATCATTCATTTATTTGTATTCTACATGATTTGTGAAGCGTTGTGAATTTCTTTCAATCACCAAACAACATGGATGATATAAATAATTATATATAAATAATTAATACGATATTTATGATATTATTAAAATTTTATAAATAAAAAAATCACTCACCTATTTCCTATAATGATCATTAATGAATGGAAACATTTCAAATGTGTACAAAAGACCTACCACCACAATGATTGTAACATAAAAAATTTCTCAAAACCATATTTTTGTAATGGTTTGAAAATTATATATTATATAAAAATTGGATAGTAATGTATTGATTAATATATTGGAAATTATGGATGAATATAATATGGATAAAAACTATAACATTCATGGAAAAACAGAAATGATAAAACTAGGAAGCTAACCCATGTAATGATGAAAATAAGGAATGAATATTGATTAATGAGTGTTAAGATGTTAATAAAGGACAATATAAGATATTTTAAATATTAATATAGTCATTGAAAAATTTACTAACATTATTGAAACCACTATACATGTGTTTAAATATTATTCAACCCAAATGTAGCATGATGTTAGGGGCATCATTTCAATTACCCTTCATTGAGGAATGTTCAATTGTTGGGTGCCTCATTTCTTTTATTTGACCTATAAAAATGAAATTAAAAATTTAATATCAATAAAAATTCATTGTTTAATATTTTTTTTTATTTTAATTATTTCATGTTTGGTGATTTCACATTAAAGTTACCTGAAAGAAATTAATTTCTCCAGTAAAATTTACTTCACTGGATTATATTTCATTTTCAACATATTTGATATTATAAGATTCTGTATGCATGGAATTTTGGTTATATTTTTTTTATTTTAAATGTATTGTATATGTATATGTATTTGATACACAATAATTATTTTTTATTACATAACACGGCAACATTATTATCATTATAAGGGTTTTATAGTCTCATTCTTATTGAGATTATTTATTCATGAATTTCAATTAGATAAAATTATTTATCCCTACATAGTAAACCATTTTAATTTTTTCTATGGTTATTAATGATATTTTCATTCTATATTACCATATTTTACACTCTTTGGTAGTTAAAATAATGGGAAAAATCGTTTTTATATTACCCAACTTCATTTCGTCCTTTGAGAATAATTCATTTCATTTCAGAAAAAAAATGTTTTCTAATTTTTTTAAAAATATGTTTTTATACATTTCCAATTTATTTTTAATGGAATTGTAATGCCTTTAACTTTTTAATAATTATTTTAAATATGAATCTACATGATGTCTTCTTAAAAAGGCCAATTTGTATTTTATCGATAATGTGAAAGGAATGTTTGTGTTAACATACTCTTCATATACATATTTACATCCATTATATTCACTAAATATAACAAATCATACATTATATGTTTCAATGAAAATTTTAAAATAAATATATTCTCAATATTTTTGTGAAATATACCTTTTTAAAACATATTCAAATTAAAAAATTTCATTTTCCCAAAGATTTTTTTAATGACATTTTTATATCATTTCTGTTCATTTGTAACATCACACATTTATTTTACATATGATCCAAATAGGTAATATTATATTTATACCATACTTATTCACACATTGAATGGTTTTGGATAATTTTTAGCAAGGGAAATTTTCCGCTATCGCTTTTTATTGTTATTTTTGTAGTCATTAACTATTTTAGTAAATATTCAACTTCTTATCATAAATGGACACTAAATATCCCATAAATATACATATGATTTATATTGGTTTTATTATTTTTTTAAATTCATATAATTTATATAAATGTTATTTATCATTTAGATTTATTTTCTAATTTAGGGAAATATTGAAAAATCATTATTCTTTACTCATTACAGATATTTTATTATAAGGAACATCGTTCAATAATTAAATCGGTTATTTTATATATGTTTAATTATTCTTACAAGTAAGAATAGTTGCGGTGAACAATTATATATACCTTATATGAATCAGTATTCTTTGAGAGGTTAATTAGTGATATAACATTAAATTGGTTTCTATATAAGGTTTTAATCCATATTTTGAAATGCAGTGACATGGAAGGTTTCGTGTAATTTTGAGCTTAATGTCTAATATATAATAATTACCATCATTAAGAATTATATTATTATCATCAAAGACATTTCTCAATTATATTATCATATTATTCATTTAATTATAAATTTATGTATTTAGTTGAATTATTTTTTCAGTAATTTACCATGGAATATTAATTATTAAATATCTTATTATCCATGATATTTTCAAAATTATTTTATCTATAACTGCATTTTATTTTAATTTTATTGTCTAAATGGAATTTATTTATGTTATTTACAATTCCATATTGATCATTCATGATATTACAAAGATTTTATGGTTCATTAAATATCATTTATGTTTATTTATTTACCTTCTCATATTGATTGTGTGTATTTATTCATAATAGCTACAATTGTAAATAACACTTTTTGATCCATGGTGTTCACTCTGATTTTTTTCTTTTTATAGGAATAGTTTAATATTACTACGACTGAAATGCAAGGATATAATAGAGTAATTAATGTAATTCTTGTATTTTTTTAATTTTGGTATTAAAATATAATATAGGAATCATATATGTATCACATATACCAAGACTAAAAAATTATCTGGTCCATTGGGATGTGATTATTTATATCATATAAAAATTTAATAATGTATGAAACAATATATAGGTTACTTGGAATAGTGTAAATAAAGTTTATAAATGAGGAATATTACTAGATTCCATGGAATTCTCATTTATGAAATCATTTAGAACGGAAAAATATCCATCTGATCGACATAAATGATACGTATATATGAAAACCCTAATGTTTTTATGGAAGTTGTTATATTATTTATACATGAAATGATTATCTAACTACAAAAAATAATCAGATTTAGTTTAAAACAGTTTTTCATATATGTAATAACTCTAAAAAAGCCTCATTTGGATTGACCCTATAATTAATATGTGAATAAAAATATACCTCCCTGCTAAAATTCATTGATTATTTCGAGGTATATGCTTAGGATAAATAACATTTTTATTACAACCAATTACTTGTGATATAAATATATGACTAAATTTAATGAACTAGGTTGTACATAAGGTATACTATATTTAAAAAAATGATAAATGGATTATGAATTATATAAACGATTTTATTATTTTTACCACTATGATTACTATTACCCAGACTCATCTTTTTATTAAATTTAATGCATATATCCCTATGGAATAGTGTAAAAATTGATCCCGAAGGGTAATGTGGTGATTGTGATAAACCAAATTGGTTGATGACATGAGATAAATATGTCATGATCTCCCCTAATTAGTTATGCATAAATTTGATTAACAAACTATACCATAACCATCTTTCGTAATCATGAATTAAGTGAAGTATAGTGCCTACTAATATCATTAGAGGTGGATGTCATGGGGAAAAGATGGATCAATTTCACTCATGTGTGAAACTTGGATTGAGATAACCAATAATTTGACTAAAATAAATTTTTACATGTTTTATGTGCGGAAAATTATAACATAATCCAATTAAATTATTAAGAAATATGGAGATTATAATTGAAGTAGATAAATGAAATCTAAATAATTCCTTTATAGTATTTTTGACTTAAATTCGATGAACTTAGGAAATTTCCATTTCAATTCCCTATTAAAAAAAGGAAACTTATTGTACAAGGATTGAGATATGTTATTATAAAATGGATGAAGAATTTATTCATATTCCTTATTTATATTATAGAGTTTTTTTATGAATATTATTTTAGATATATAAATAATGAAATATTTATTGATTTTGTTATATTTTAAAATAATATGTGTATTCATTAACATAATTCATATAGAAAATAAAAAATTTTATGATTATATGGTTGATCAAAACATCATATTCATAAAAATAAAATTTAAAAATATGTGTGGATGGAATAAAAAAAGTTTTCAGATATTCATGCAAAACATTTATGGTGATAAAACCAAATGGTTTAGCATACATTTTAGAAAAAAATTTATTCAATAAATAATGAGATTTCATTTTATTGAATTTCATTAAGGGTTTTGGAAACCATTAAGATTTATATTATTTTGGGATATAGCTAATTACAAGATATTACACATTTTAAATGTTATAAGAATTATATTAATATAGTTTAGGAAAGGAATGACAAATTTCATCCATCACAGATTGGTGTCTTGAACCCATAACTTAAGGGTGATAAGTTTTTAATTCCAAAAACCGTCCAAACTGATGTTATAGTTAATATATAAATTGTTTATGTAATAAAATAATGAATAAATATTAATGGTGAACTAATGGTGTTACTTATGAGGTTTGATGATTAATGTATTATATTGAATATCTTATGGAAACCATGTTACATTCATGTATGGATTCATGTTCATTATTATTTATTGATTTTTGATAGCCCATACCTAACGGGATGAAGGAGAACCGTAAAATCACATTGACCATCGACTAGGGGACATTACATGACCCATATATCTTAATGAAATCATAAAGTCTATGACTACATGAAACTGCCTCTCGCCAGCATCTTCATTGTGATCATCTCTCAACCTTTGCATGGAAATTAGGCTAGTCGTCATGTGTAGAGATGTACATTCCTTGTACCAACCTAAATGACATACCTTATCATTCTTCCAAATATTTTAGCCCTACTATGTTGAATGCCCTCTGATCCTGAATCCTCTTATGGATCTTATTCCTTGGATAATCTGTTTGAGCATTTTCATATCAGGTGGGCCATAGGCCTTGAGGTGGACTAATGGCCTTGAGGTGTCCTGGAGTCCATAAAGGTGGCCCAAAATCCTTACTTTCATTAAGGCCTAGGTGGCCAAAATTACATTAGGACTCCAACCCCAAACTAGTGTCCCAATGTAAATAGTTCCGACAGGTACAATACATAATGGTACCTACAACAATACCTTCTACAGTTCAATCTATAGTATTTCTATTGTACTTCTATAGTACTAAAACAGTTCATACTATAGTACTGCTACTGTGCCTATTATACTTCCTGCTACATAAATGCTATAGTACCCCAAAATATTGCCTCTGTATTTTGTTGAACCTTGGTATCATGGATGTACTTAGAGAGACCTCTCCAACTAGGCTGATCCTCATGTGCATTCCATATTAGTTTTGTCATATATTTTTAAATTTTATGAATGTATTTTAACCCTTTTATATATATGGTGATCCTTAGAATGTGATTTTTTTTCTCAAGAATAAAAAATTGATTTTTGATTACTAATTTAATTTAGTAATACATTAATTAAAAAATTATTTCAATACATCAAAAAGAATAAATTATGCTTATGAAATATACATGTATCAATTATTTATATTTTTTATATTCATTGACTTTAATGTAACTCCAAGACATTATGAGGAGGATAATGAAACAAAATTGTAATAATATTTCCATCATACACTATCAATAAAATATTATTTTCGATCATCTTATATTTGTTGTTTTCAGGACCCTATAATTATATTTATCATTAACTATATTATGAACAATGACCTTTATCATTCTCTATAACTATTTTTGATTTTCTTCCATGCAATATTGTCACATTTTACCAAAGTTCCCATAGTTAGAAACATAACTATGTTATTTTCAACATGATCATTTTACATACCTATCTTTTTAAGTAAGAGAATATTTCTTAAACCAATTTTAGAATACGGGATTTAAATATTTTCATTTTCAAATATAAAACACATAATTTTTAATAAAATGATCACGTTGAGAAAGAAATGTTATTTTAAGGTGGGGAGAATGTAACACCCAAAACTATTAAATTAATAAAATTTTATTTGATATCATATATATAAAGAAACACTAAGATTAAACATCCCAAAAAATGTCTATCTTTAATTTTAATCACTTTGTTTGCTTACAGAATATGGTATCATTAGTCTAAATGAATCGTAATATCATCAATCATTATAAACGCTCCCTTAAACTGATTTTTATTTATTTACTAAATAAATTATTAAAATTTTATATTTTTATACACAATATAAATTCATTAGTTATATAATGGATATGTTTAAAACAATAATCCTATAAAATAATAAAAATATTTTTAAAAAAACCGTATTTTTTAAATGGTGATTTAGTGCTGAATTTCACACATAATTAGAAATTAATTTTTAGCTGTATTTAAAAATTTCATTGATAAAATTGAATTAGTTTTTAATATAATATCAAAT
The DNA here is from genome assembly GCA_963277665.1 of Viscum album. Lineage (NCBI taxonomy): Eukaryota > Viridiplantae > Streptophyta > Magnoliopsida > Santalales > Viscaceae > Viscum > Viscum album. The sequence goes on from OY728141.1 coordinate 1,256,774,636, forward strand.
TACCTTAGTTTGAAATTTTTTTTTTCTAAAATGTTTATTTTTTTGATGAAAAGTAGACATACTTATTTTTTTTGAAAACTGCCATTGTGATTCAATAATTTACAAAGATAAATTTTATTTCTAATTGAGTTTTTAATTAAATTAGTTAAATTATATAAAAATATATGATTTATTTCATTTAATTATGTTTTATATTGAATTTTTATATTAAAACCATCCATACGTATGAGAACTTTCTTCTTGACAGACCACTTTTTTGTCAAGTTTACATGTTTTGTTTTAAATTTGAATTTTACAAAAAAAATGATTTTAATTAATTAAAATATGTTAAATAATTTTAATAATAATAATATATATTTTATAATAATATCAAATAAATTTTTGAATTACATTTATAACTAAAATTCAAAAATATAATTATCATGGTTTAGGTGAAAATTGTTTTGTCGGGGGTTATACTAATATTATATGGTTTAAAATGACCTAAAAATGTATGAAATATATTTTTCGATATTTTTCTATCTTATAATCTATAATTATATATAATAATACATATGGAATGTTTTTTTAATTTTATCAATGTTGACACACCTTTTTCATTTCAAAAATTAAAATTTTCCACTCACCCCACTTATAAAAGGTCACCCACTCTTCTTTATTATTGACACCATTAATAATTATTGGTTAATAAAATTACTTCCAAATCCCATCCCAAATTCCAAAACTTATCCTATAATCCCTGGATTTATATGAATTTTATTCTAGGAATAAAAAAGTTACAATGAAAAAGAGATTGAATGAGAAGTGGTAAAATTCATAATTATACGGTTTTGTTTTATTTCTTCTTCTACCTCCTTCAAATCAGCATCCTTTATGATTATATAAATAAAAAATTATTGAAAACATAAAAATATAATTTATAATTTAGTGGACTTCATCCAACATATCTTTGAACAAATGGGGTACTATAACGTCACTCATTTGTGTGACAGACTACTACCTTCTGAACCTATGTGACATAATTTACATCGACACCTCTCATACATGGATATGATGATGTATATCATATATATATATATATATTAAATTTATAAACTTATTAATCCATGGGATTAATTAAATCTTATAATACATTTTACATTCCATTTAATAGGAGATACCTCAACATCGATCGTTTGTATAACGGACTACCCCATCACAAAGCGACGAGAATTTTTTTTCACTAACTCTTTATTTGGAAAGTAATAAGGATAATCATAAGTAATAAATGTTACATAAAATTTATTATTATAAAATAAATTAAATATTTATCATTCCAAAATGATATAATATATCATTTCATTTCATGCCATTTTTATCACTGAAAGATGACAACATCATTAGAATAGGTGAGGGCTATTACTATCATGATGCCATGTGACTCTATTTTCATAAACAAACCATATAAGTGATATATATAATTAATTATAATTAATAAATATAGTGTATGTAAAGAAATTTATCACCCTTCAAAGGTAAAATATTAATTACAACATATCTATAATGAATAAATAAAATGGAAATTGTTTTCATCCGTATGTACATCCTACCGTCTCGAATAACTTATGATACATTATTTTGAAAAATCGTAATTCATGAATAATATTTGAGGTAATTTTTATGTATAAATTTGACAATTATATTTTGATTATTATTCTTCAGATTATAGATCGTTATAATATAGACAAAAATTGGAACATAAACGACAATTCATGAATGGTAATAAAATGAAACTAACACATGAAACAATGAAAATAATGGAATATTATTATTTATTGGGTGATAAGATGTTATAAACATATCTCATGGGAAATTAAAATTTTCAATATTTTCTTATAATTGAATAACATTTTCAAAACTGCTATAATAAATTTTAAATAATGTTCTCCCAAAAGGACGAGTGAGGTAAGGGACTTCATCTGAACACTCCTTCAGTGTGTAATATTGTACTACTATTTGTATAATTTATTTTATATAGAGTATATTATGACAATATTACATGAAATAGTAGGAATAATTCATAAATCATTTATATTTAATATTCAATTTGAATTATTTAATCATATGGTATTTTATATAAAATTTGTGAATTGGAAAATAATTTAATAAATAATTTTCTTTTTATTGGGGTATATTACTTATTCTACATCATTATGTTCTCATATTTTATTTTTAATTAAATTTTATTATATATGATGTATTTCAACTTTTTTTATGTGAAATTAATGCTAATTCATATAATAAATTTATTTTTTATTTATCAGTTACCTATTATGATCACCAAAATACTATATTCCACAATCTCATTATAATTAATATTAACTATTCTTTAAATTATGTTGAATATTTTATTATAATATTGGATATTGAACTGATTTAATTTAATTTTAATTTGGTTATTCATTATTTATTCATATTATATTAACATTTCCACAAACATTGGAACATAAAATAATGGAGAAATTTTTTAAAAAACCGTATCTTCATTTCATTTTACTTTTGGAAATCCATTTTCATCCAAAACCACTTTTTCTAATAATGATTTCAAAAATGTTTTTTGTATTTTCAAATGAATCATTGTTTCTTATGCTATCTTCAAGGTGTGCATCCTTATATTTTGGTTGTGTTGTTTGTTTCCATGTGTTCTAGATTTCAAATAGGAGGTGTCATCCATCGCTTATTCAGGGACATTTACTCCTTGATCAAAACTGGATGATGGTATGTCGGTTCCTCCTTCCCTGGCTTTCTCCTCACAACTAATCACCTAGTATGGTTCTCCATTATAGACATAAAAAATGTTGTTCTCAAAAATCATCTTAGTACCTTGTCTTTATGGATGCTAGTTAATTACAAAACATATGTCTAGAAATTCAAAAGGTGAGGGCTAGGGTAGAGTCCATCGGTCAAGGGAGTAGTCATGTTGGGAATCAATTCCATTTTTATGCACAGGAAAACTAGCGCGACTGGGTTTCTTTCCCTTATGATAGGCTTCTCAATGTCCTTAAATGCTAAGACATACCATGTTAAATGCGGGGAATTATATGCCATGGGCAGGCCTCTGAGGTTTCCCTCATCTTCATTGTTTAAAACTTGGTATGTCACACGTTTAACATCTATAAGAGACAAATGAGACTGGTCAGAATTCTATTTGGAGTAGATCAGATGTGTTCAACCGATATAGGGAATGCGGATACTGGGAGTAGTGAGAAAGTAGTTGGCATGATCTCACTGGGATGTGGTGGATCGGGTGAGAATTAGGATGGATGATGGAGGGATGAGATTTTATGAATAATGAAATGGAATAGATGTGATAACAATAGTGATGTTGTACTTAATCCTCTCGAATACTTACTATGTGTCCCTATGGTAGGGAATCAAACTCCATGTAGTTCGGCAGGGTGATGGGACACATATGGTTGCAACCCATGTGGATGGAACTCAAAGAAAGTGGAACCTCTGCAATGGGGCATGAAATTAGTGTGTGTGCATAGGACAACGACTTGATGTCATTCTGGGGCCTATGCATGGTTAAGAACCTGATAGTTGGGATAACACCATAGGGGAAAACAAAAAAATGTGTGTTCCAATGGAGGGGACTACAACGACATACCACAGGATGGGGTCACAAAAACTTACCATAGAATAAGGTCAAAACGACTTACTATTGGATGGGTTCACAATGGCTTACCACTGGATGAGGTCACAATGACTTACCACTGGATGGGAGGAGAGTTTAGTGTATTTAAGGAAAAAAGAGGCATACATTTTAGTATCATGTAGGATGGGGGTGGACTGACGTGAAGTGGTCGGGACCAATGGGTATTGGGCATGAACATCGGGGAGACGTGCTACCTACCTTGCCTTGGTAAGGATCAATGTCCACATAGTTAGAGATGGTGATAGAGCCTTTCACTATAGGCTACCCATTGGGAGTGTCGTGATCAATGCTTAATCTAATCCCATATGAGTCATGCTCGGTAGGAGAGATAAGAGGCATCACTTACCTAACAATCACACTATGAAAGGTGCATTCATTGGATGTGGAGGTGGGATTACATGTGGTTTACAATCCAAAGAGGAAACATGGGCTTCTGCATGGTTAGAATCCCCATGAGATAGAGATTGGGACTTAATCCAAGATGGAGGCCCAATAGGAGAGAGATTTCGCATTGAATAGAGGTGGGTTTCTATTCCAATCTCCCCTCTAGTCCTAGGACAAGAAGAATATAAGATGTGTAGGGATGGAGCCTTCTGCCTGAAAGGTAAGTGGTTAACACCATGGTGGTTCCCTTTCCCTATGGACAGACGTCGCTCCATCAAAGAGGATACAATTCCTTGTGAGGAATATTTTACTCCTATGGAAACCACTGGGTGTAGAGAATGTCTGAGATGGGGAAACCCTCGTGCAATGCACGAGGAAAAGACATAGTTTAACATCATGTGCTGCGGATGATGGTTCTTGGATGATTAAAATCTTACAGCTCTGCCAAGGGGAGTTCACTTAATACCCCGATGAATTACATAACTGATTCTCGCACACCCCTAAGGAAGGGCAGGCATTAGAAATGACTAAGTGTTGGGTTGTGGTAGAATAATCCACATAGGGGTCCACGTTATCATCGAAATGTGAAGAAGTAATAGTCGTTAACATGCTCATGCGAAGAAGAATGGACAAAAGAAATGGAATAAGAACTGCCACCCCTGGGACATTGAAGTAACTACGTATGACCATAGAGAGTCGTATGAGTGAAGTGTGTGTAACATAGATGTTTGTGGCATATGAAGTGCCCGGTGATGATTCATGAAAGAATGGTATAGAACACATGTGAATGAGTACACACAAGGAGGGCGGGTTGCAAGCAAATGGAGCATCTATGCCAAAAAGGATAGGGTGAGCAGAAAGGATGGTTTGCATGCAACAGTGGAGGTTTGTGCACAATGGTTGCACAATTAGTGTCGCTGCATGAAAAATGAAGGGGTGAGCAGAAAGGAAGGTTTACATGCAATAGAGGATGTTTATGCACAACAGGATTCTAACTTGAATAGTAGCACGAAAAAAGTGGTTGATATTTTGCGCGTCAGTGGAGGGCTTTCACGCAATAGGACTTGTCTCTGAGGATATGGGAGAGGGTCAAAACCTAGTGGTCCTGCATACGGTTCGACCCTTGAGATAACTGTTTCGGAAAATCCCATAGATAGATGTCATCCTTTTTGTGCGGAAGTGGTGAATCATTTTAGATTCATTAGCCTTTGGATGTGGACGTGTCTCCCTTCTATTTATAGGTGCTCGGGGTCATTGGGTTGTGCAGATTTTTACCGGCATAGAAAACTCTGTCCCAGTTGTAACACCCCAGGTAAATAAAGAATATGAAATTTTTATATTTATCCATACTTTTTAGAATAAAAAATAATATTACTTTAAAGGGGATGCTATGCTCGATGGTGTACCCAATACCCAACAATGAGTTTCTTGGAAATCTTACGTTGCACTCTAATAATAAAATAATATTATTTTAAATGGTAGTTAACACCTAGTTTTTGTGATGGCGGGAATGAATAGAACTAACTAAAAAATGATTATATATGTTTGTAAAATATTTTTACTTTTTACAATAAATGTTAGAGTATTAAAAATGCAAATAAATCCAATTTTAAGCGTAAAAATTCTAATATTCTTTAAAAGGTAGATTAACCGCCTTTTGAAGGTGAACCTCTTTTAGATCCACTTTTGACAATTTTATGTGTTATATTTGACAAAATAAAATTCTTCTTTAGAATCGGGACCTCAAAATTTACTTTGTGTGAATTTTTTTTATTTTTCTGAAAAAGTTCAATTTTTAATGAATAGTTAAAAATGCGGTATTTTAATTCAAAACCACTTTTAATATAATTTATTTATATGATTAGATTATCTTTTTAATTGGTTTTAAAGTAAAATTAGAATATATTTTTACCATTTAATCCAATATTGGTCGTTGGAATTATATTCACTTTGAAATCGGACTTAAACTAGTGTCAATCTTTTGATACATTTTGTTTCATAAAAACACGCTATTTGTTTTGACAGCAGGAATTAATTATTAAATTAATTAATGCAACTTATATGTTTTGAATTTTGTAAAATGGACATCCTTTTTGAATTTAAAATATCAAAGATATCTTAGGGTGAACTTTTGGTAATTTTATGAAAAACTTCAATTTTTGATGAATAGTGAAACCACTAAGTGGTACTTATAAAAACTGATTTTTCGTTTAAATGAAAATTTGCCATATTTGTGTTTTGAATTTCAAAAATACAACATACATGGTTGTCATGAAGAATTAAAATGTAGTTCAATGGGATTAAAATAATTTTTTGGTGAATAGTAACTTATTATGTTTTTAATCGCGATTAGAGGTAATTAGTGTAGTTTAAGGTAAGAATAATGTTTTAATAAAATGAAATTACCTAGACACATGTCCTACCCTCATTGGATGTGTCATGGACGACCATGAAAATCCATGGGTCATCTTTGGGACCCCATGGAGCCACTTTGGTTGGAAAATCACATAAATACCTTTTTATTTAATGTTAAAGTAAAAATGACACAAACATGATATGTTTTACTAAAACAATATTTTCCTGGGGTTATACAAGTCAGATATTTTACTATAAATAGTCATTGGAAATCTAAAAATATTTCCTACATCATAGTACTTTTTTTTAAATTTTTTAGAAATTAAATAAATTAAATTATATATGACATCATGATGATGTAGTTATGACCTCATTATTTAACGATTTTAATAAAATGGAAAGATAATGTAAAATATAAGACCTACACATGTCCAAAACCTAATGGATGGGTGGATTTAGAACCCTTATCACCTTATCCTAGAAACACATCAATGTTGGATTATTAAAATTCGAAACCAATTCTAAAATAAAGTATCATTTCTTTGCTTTCCAAGAGTGCCCCTCCCCTCCTCTTATAAAAGGCCCCCACCTCTACCACCTTACCCACACATCCAAAGCCTTTTTCTTGGCCAAACCCTGCCCATTTTGTCTCTCCAAATCCCACTATAACTCCTTGAAGCCTCACTTTGGGAAGAAATCTTCCCAAGTAAGCCTTTGATCTCAAACCAAAGGGAGTTACCCGATTTTAATGTAATGTCTTCACTTGTGTCCTTTTATTTTATTTTGCTTCTCCAACCACATAAACTCATTTTATTCATCTCTTTTGTAACAACTACAATATCTTCAATATACTATGATGTTTTTATAAGAATTATTCGAGCTACACATACCCACTCCTTTGTCTATCGTTAAAGAACATACTGCATCTGTGGTTGGCGATTTTCTGCCTCACAAAACGATGATTGTTCAATATTCTTTTAACACCTTTACAGGTGTCCATTATGATGTCACTGTATTTTAAATATGATATATATGGTATTTATGATTACTATAAGTTTCTGTATTTTATATTTAATCCATACCTTTATTCTTCTCATGTTGTGTAAATGCGATAATTTCATATGAGGAAGTGCGGACTACCACCCCCTTAACTGATGTGACCTGTACATGAAAGACATGGAATGTATAAAGAATGAAATTAATGAAAATATTTGACCTATATAACATATATATTATACTGGAATTATAATATATATATATTTTTTATTTTTTATTTCATTAATATGAAAATGAAAAAAATGCAAGTAGCGTTCATGCGTACGTACGACCTACCGTCTCCATGAACAATGATTTGCATTTTTTATCTCCAAATGATATGGAATAGTATAAAATGTATATTTACTAGATATATAGGATATATATGATATATAAATCATTATTATAACTCTGGATATAATGGATACAAGAACAACTTGTAATTATAAAGAGCATATTTTGACTCAAGTACCAATGGTCGTTTAAACGACCGTTATTAACTAAAATATTTACATAGTGTTCATGACATTGTAATAAGTGATATAAAAGGAACAATGAACTTGAAAAAATTTCTTAAAGAAGTATAAACTAACTCAAGTTTATTATTCAGGAGATTAAAGAACGATCGAGTCAAGTCAGACCCGAGGTAAGGGATCCTACTCCTCTTTTTCTTTTTAAGTACACTCTTTTATGTCATTCCTTTGAAGCGCATATTTCTTGTGATTGGGATGTTCTTTTATATTACTTATACTGTAATATGATGAGAGACCCTATTCTCTCTCATCAATCCATTTTGGATGTTTTGAGTGGCGCTGTTAGGTTGCCGAATTTTCGTAAGAGATCAAACCTCTCTCTTTCTTTTTAAGTACTCTCATTTATGACACTTCTTTTAAGATCTTCTTTGTTATGTTGTGGGATATTCTAATATATTCCTCTTGCTGTAAACTTTATATTAAAATGATGAGAGATCTTATTTGATCTCATAAATCCATTTTTTTATGTTTTAAGTGGCGTCGTTAGGCTGCCGAGTTTTCGTAAGGGATTTTTCATCTCACTTTTATTCCCATGAGATTTATGCTACATTTGCCACAATTTCCTTTGAGTGGTGTATGTAATTCCCATTATATTACTCATTGTGTAATATAATTTCATTTATGAGTGTTTAAATCAATGTTGTATTCTCCTTCTTTCCATGTGGTGTACGTTTCAAAAGTTACCCAAGTCGGTAAGGGAACCTTTCACCCCCCCTCTTTTTAAAAGACATCTTTTGTTATGTCTTTTAATTACAATATTTTTATGTTGGGATATGTTATTTTATATCCTTATTGATGTAAATTTTATGTCCAAGTGATGAGATTCCCTTTTTATCTCTCATCAACTCATTTTCTGAATTTTGAAGTGATGTCGTTAGGCTGTCAAATTTTACCAAGGGAACTTTTTAACCCAATTTCGATTTCTTTGGGTTCAACATGTAGTTATTGAATATGTCATCCTGTGAATATTTGTGAGTGACCTTTTATTGTTTTACACATAATATCCACTTATATTGGGTGTATTTATATTTTTCACACATAATTTTGAGATTGTTTTATCCTTAATTTAAGGAAACCTTCTTTAAAAGGGATTTCATCACATTTGACATTTCTATTGAGACTTCATTGTTGTTATGCAAAAATTTACTCTTATATGGTGTATATACTATCCTTTGGAATATTAGATCATCAGTCCATTTATTCTCATGATATTATAAAGTTCTGACTAAATGTTATTCCTCAATTATTGTATTCAAGTGTCTCTAATTTTGGTAAAACCCCTTTAACCAAAACATCACTTTAAATGTTTTAAATATTTGTTCTTATTAATATCCATGTTTTCAAAATGGTTTTAAGGATTTATTTATATAGATATTAATGGTTTAAAATTTTAAAAGCTTCAAGGTGGTATGGGACACTTTGATTCTAAAATCTCTTTACTAAATTTTTTAAATGGTTGTGGAAATGGTTTCTTTTTTAATGGATTTATTATTTCAATATACTAAAATGTTATATTGTGATTGAAATGCAGAAATGTTATGTTTCCATTATGCATGTCTTATGTGATACGTTTATGTTATGGTTCTTGGACATTGTTATGAAAACAGGTGGTTCCTTGATAAACTAAGGGCGGGTGAGCCCGATATAGCTCTCCAATGCATTGGGTAACGCGAATGAGTGAAACGTTAAGGTTTCTCCTAAGAGATTTAGGGAATATAATGTGGTGGGTATTCCAAACGTAACCAAGAGGGTTACTCCCTACGTAAGAATGTTATTAATGCCTCGAGTTACCTTTTATGTCTTTTGATTTCTATGATTTATTCATGATTTGATTAGGTATGTTAAAGTGACTATTTTTATGGGTAAAGTATGATTTCATTCTTATGTATATATGAACTCATGTTTCCTTTACATATTTTTTATAACCCTTACTGATCTTTTTATGCTGATCCCATGTTTTTTTGAAATGTTTTTCACAGGTCAAGGGAAAGGTACATGATATGATGATAGTGTCAAGGAAGTGTCAAGAATGAATCCATGCTTTATTTTTTTTAAATATGTTTCTGTTAATGGGAAAAAAATGAATACTATATTTTATGTAACCACTTTGTTTAAATGTGGATTGTAATGCAAGTTTTATGATCTAATTCTCTAAAACTATAAACCGGAAAAGATCCTCAATGTGTAATCTTGTAATAACTCATGATTAAGTAAGGTTTAAGGCTGGGGCCTTATAGTTGGTATCAAAGGTCGGTTTAGATAACTTTAGAGGTTAGAGTATTCTTTAAGAATATGTGACATTACCATAACGGTTAGGAATTCTGAAAGAGACCTAGTTTTAGATAAAGTGAATGAGTAAATATATATTAGTGTTTATCTTCCTCATTAGTACATGATGGTTTTGTTGATATACTCACATTGACCTTTTTGGTTTTAGTAAATGGTTGGATCTAGCAGGCACCAAAGTAACAGTGGATGTGAAGGAAACTGTGACAGTTTTTTGAGCAAGCAACTGAATGATATGGGGGTTGCAATGAGAACTCTTGTGTTTATCCTCAACCAACTATCTGGAGTCATGATTGACAACATAAACCTTGGTGATTTCTATAAGCCATCATATATGTGAGAAACAAATCCCTACAGAACTATGTGTAATAATCATAAAGGTAAGTATGTTCAAAAACCTATGTGTCAACGATGTGGAAAGAAACACCTAGGAAAATGTTTCAAAGGGATAGAAATACGTTATAGATGTGGAAATGAAGGTCATAAATCAATAACCTGCCATGGAAAAAGGGAGCATCTGGTTGACTCGAGGAAAGGGAAAGAATTTCTTTCTGAGGGATCAATTGATTGTTTTAAATGTGGTGTGCATGGTCATTATTCAAAAACATGTCCTATGAAGAAGTTTTGTGAATGGGATCACCAAGATCGTACAAATATTCGTTTACCAACACCTAATGCCATTCCGATTGAGGATGAAGAAACTGAAAATGACCAATCAAAGGTATGGGTTATTTCATAACAATTGTTTTCCTATTTTGGAATCTTAGGATATGATTCATGATTTTGTTTTTAGGAAAGAAGTATTTCAGAATAAGTTGGAAAGGAATGGTTAATGGATCATGAAGAATGCTGAATGAGTAAGATGTCAACATATAAGGTCTTTAAGAGTTATGGTGAAATTATTAAGAGTATTAAGTCTCTATTGATGATGGGGTTACATTAGAAGACTTTTTATAGTATGTGTAACCCTTATGATTAATATATGAAAATTTTATTCATGGAATAGTAATTTGTTCTTTTGTGGACATAGTTATAAATAATCATTTGGGTTTATATGATCCTTACTTTTGAGGTAATTATGGGATACTATATGTTATGATGGAAGTGAAAGGCATGATATTAAATTGAAGATACATTATGTTATGGTTATTTTTGATGATATTATCTCCTTTTGCGAATGATTTGAGAATTATATAGTTTTGGAAAAAGGATAACATGCAGACCGTGTGACAACCTGTCGCGTCGGACAAAGCTGTGGGAATCAAACCCACAACCAAAGTGCAACTGGTATTTACCGCCTACCACCGGACTACGTGAAGTCCCTGGTTAGTTTGACTGATCCTTTTTAGTTATATGATTTTATGAATTAAGAGTAAGTTGATTTTGGGTTATCTATGGAAATTTATTAACCTATCATGGAGGATATGTGATTAGGCTAATTACTTTTCAATACGAGACATTAAGAGCAACTGATGTTGTTTGGAGATAAATGTTACGATTTATCTTGGAAGACTATGTGAATAAATCATTCAAATATTTGGGTTTCAATATTAGTTTGGTTTACTTTGAATAATTTTATGGAAAAATTGTTTATCGAATGGTCCTCGTTGAACTTTGGGTTTTGTTGGACAAATTTTGGAGATTAGGAATAAATTTTCTTTTTATAAAGGGTTATCCTTTTATGGATTATCTGATCTTGTTCTAACCTTTTTGGTTTTGGTTTTGGATAATGTCTAAAGACATGGGAAGTATATCGTTCTCTCTTGTGGATTAGGTGATTCTCTATAAGTTGATTATAGTACTCTTAATGTGAATAAGTCTTCTTAAATACTCGTCTTTTGGAGAAAATATGAGTCTGTGTAAGGAATCTATTAAAAGTTGAAAGTCAACATGATAAGTGATTATGTTTCCTTATCAATAAATTCCTCAATAAAAATTTACTTAAAACAAAAATGTTGTCTATTAACTTTTCCTACTGGGGAAACGAATACCGTTTTACCCATCACAAGTTTGTGATTTTCTTGTGGTTAAATTTCTCCTAAACATGTTTTCTATCACTCTCCATCAGAACTTGACCCTATGTTTTCTCCTCCATGTCCATGTTTTCCTACACGGAATCCTAGTATGGGTTAACTCGGGTGACCTCTGTACTTATCTTTCTTTATTTTATAGTGATTGTTTTACCGACTCTTGTTCCGATGTGGGACTTTCAAGGATGTTTCAAAGCTCAATTTTAAAATTGCGAGGACGCAATTCCCAAAAGGGGGGAAGGATGTAACACCCCAGGTAAATAAAGAATATGAAATTTTTATATTTATCTATATTTTTTTGAATAAAATATTAATATTACTTTAAAGGGGATGCTATGATCGATGGCGTACCCAATACACAACAACGAGTTTTTTGGGAATCTAATGTTGCACTCTAATAATAAAATAATATTATTTTAAATGGTAGTTAACGCATAGCTGTTGTGATGGCGAGAATGAATAGAACTAACTAAAAAATTATTATATATGTTTGTCAAATATTTTTACTTTTTACAATAAATTTTAGAGGATTAAAAATTCGAATGAATCCAATTTTAACCGTAAACATTCTAATATTCTTTAAATGGTCGATTAACCGCCTTTTGAAGGCGAACCACTTTTAAATCAAATTTTTGACAATTTAGTATGTTATATTTTACAAAATAAAATTCTTCTTTATTATCAGGACATCAATATTTACTTTGTGTAAATTTTTGTTATTTTTCCGTAAAATTTCAATTTTTAATGAATAGTGAATAATGTTGTATTTTAATTCAAAACCACTTTTAATCTAATTTATTTATATGATTATATTATCTTTTGAATTGGTTTTAATGTGAAATTATAATATATTTTTACCATTTTATCCTATAGTGGTCATTGGATTTAAATTCACATTGAAATCGGACTTAAACTAGTGTCAATCTTTTGATACATTTTGTTTCATAAAAACACGCTATTTGTTTTGACAACGGAAATTAATTATTAAATTAATTAATGAAAATTATATGTTTTGAATTTTGTAAAATGGAAATCATTTTTGAATTCGGAATATCAAATATAGCTTAGGGTGAACTTTTGGTAATTTTCTGAAAAACATCATTTTTTTATGAATAGTGAAACCACTAAGTGGTACTTATAAAAACTGATTTTTTGTTTAAATGAAATTTTGACATCTTTGTTTTTTAAATTTCAAAAATCCTACATACATGTTTTTAATTAGGAAGTAAAATTTGTTTCAATGGGATTAAAATAATTTTTTGGGGAATAGTAACTTATTAAGTTTTTAATCGCGATTAGAGGTAATTAGTGTAGTTTAAGGTAAGAATAATGTATTAATAAAATTAAATGACATAGAAACATGTCATACCCTCATTTTATGTGTCATGGCCGACCAATATAATCCATGGGTCAACTTGGGGACCCCATGGAGCCACATTGGTTGGAAAATGACATAAATACATTTTTATTTAATGTTAAAGTAAAAATGACACAAACATGAGATGTTTTAATAAAAAAAAATTTAAATGGGGTTACAAAAGTCCTATTCTTGACTATAAATATTCATTGGAAATATAAAAAGATTTACTACATCATATAATTTTTCGTATAATTTTTAGACATTAAATAAATTAAATTATATATGACATCATGATGATGTTGTGATGACGTCATTATTTAACGATTTAAATAAAATGGAAAGATAATGTAAAATCTAAGACCAACACATGTAAAAAACCTATTGGATGGGTGTATTTAGAACCATTATCACCTTATACTAGAAACACATCAATTTGGGACCATTAAAATCCGAAACTCATCCTAAAATAAAGTAACATTTCTTTGCTTTCCAAGAGTGCCCTCCCTTCCTCTTATAAAAGGCCCCCACCTCTACCTCCTTACCCACACTTCCAAAGCCTTTGGATCGGACAACCCCAGACCATTTTGTCTCTACAAATCCCTCTCTAACTCCTTGAAGCCCCAATTTTGGCATAAGTCTTCCCAAGGAAGCCGTTGATCTCAAACCAAAGGGAGTTACCCGATTTTAAGGTAATGTCTTGACTTGTGTCCTTTTGTTTTATTTTGCTTCTCAAACCCCCTAAACTCGTTTTATTCATCTCTTTTGTAACAAATTCATTATATTCAATATTCTAGGATGTTTTTATAAGATTTATTCTAGATACACTTACACACACCTTCGTCTAATGGTTAAAGAACATACTGTTTCTGTGGTTGGCGATTTTCGGCCTCACGAAACGATGATTGTTCAATATTCTTTTAACACCATTAAAGGTGGCCATTATGATGTCACTGTATTTTATATATGATATATATGGTGTTTATGTTTACTATATGTTTCTGTATTTTATATTTAAACCATACCTTTATTCTTCTCATGTTGTGTAAATGCGATAATTTCATATGAGGAAGTGCGGACTTCCGCCCCCTCAAGTGATGTGACTCGTACATGCAATACATTGAATATATAAAGAATGAAATTAATGAACATATGTGACCAATATAACATATATATTTACTGGAATTATAATATATATATTTATATCATTTATTTTTAATTCCATTAATATGAAAATGAAAAAAATGAAAGTAGCGTTCATGCGTACGTACGGCCTACCGTCTCCATGAACAATGCTTTTCGTTTTTTATCTCCAAATGATATGGAATAGTATAAAATTAATATGTAATGGATATATATGATATATTTGATATATAAATCATGATTATAAGTCTGGATATAATGGATACACCAACAACTTTTAATTATAAAGAGCATATTTTGACTCAAGTACTAATGATCGTTTAAACGACCGTTATTAACTAAAATAATTACATAGTGTTCATGACATGGTAATAAGTTGTATAAAAGGAATAATTAACATGAAAAAGGTTCTTAAGTAAGTATAAATTAACTCAAGTTTATCATTCAGGAGATTAAAGAACGATCGAGTCAAGTCAGACCCGAGGTAAAGGATCCTACTCCTCTCTTTCTTTTTATGTACACTCTTTTATATCATTCCTTTTAAGGGAATATTTCTTGTGATTGGGATGTTATTTTATATTAATTCTACTGTAATATGATTATAGACCCTATTCTCTCTCATCAATCCATTTTGGTGGTTTTGAGTGGCGCCGTTAGGCTGCCGAATTTTTGTAAGAGATCTAACCTCTCTCTTTCTTTTTAAGTACTCTCCTTTATGACACTTCTTTTAAGCTCCACTTTGTTATGTTGGGGGATATTATTTTATATTACTCTTGCTTTAGACATTATGTTAATATTATTATAGATCCTATTTGATCTCATAAATTCATTTTTGTAAGTTTTAAGTGGCATCGTTAGGCCACCGAGTTTTTGTAATGGATTTTTCATCTCACTTTTATTCCCGTGAGATTTATGCTACATTTGCCACAATTTCCTTTGAGTGGTGTATGTAATTCCAATTATTTTACTCATTGTGTAATATAATTTCATTTATGAGTATTTACATCAATGTTGTTTTGTCCTTCTTTCCATGGGGTGTACGTTTCGAAAGTTACCCAAGTCGGTAAGGGAACCTTTCACCCTCCTCTTTTTAAAA
Organism: Viscum album; assembly: GCA_963277665.1. Taxonomy (NCBI): domain Eukaryota; kingdom Viridiplantae; phylum Streptophyta; class Magnoliopsida; order Santalales; family Viscaceae; genus Viscum; species Viscum album. Next base: position 1,256,790,552 of record OY728141.1, read on the forward strand.
GACATATTTTGTTATGTCTTTTAATTTACATATTTTTATGTTGGGATATGTTATTTTATATCCTTATTGATGTAAATTTTATTTCCAAGTGATGATATTACCTTTTTATCTATCATCAACTCATTTTCTGAATTTTGAAGTGATGTCGTTAGGCTGTCGAATTTTACCAAGGGAACTTTTTAACCCAATTTTGATTTCTTTGGGTTCAACATGTAGTTATTGAATATTTCATCCTTTGAATATGTGTGAATGACATTTTATTGTTTTACACTTATTATCCACTTATATTGGGTGTATTTATATTTGTCACAGATAATTTTGAGATTGATTTATCCTAAATTTAAGGATAACTTCTTTATAAGGGATTTCATCACAATTGACATTTCTATTGAGACTTCATTGTTTTTATGCACCAATTCACTCTTATATGGTGTATATACTATCTTTTGGAATATTATATCATGAATACATTTATTCCCATGATATTATAAAGTTCTGACTAAATGTTATTCCTCAATTATTGTATTCAAGTGTCTCTAATTTTGGTAAAACCCGTTTAACCAAAATATTGCTTTAAATGTTTTAAATAATTGTTCTTATTAAAATCCATGTTTCCAAAATGGTTTTAAGGATTTATTTATATGGATATTAATGGTTTAATATTTTAAAAGCTTCAAGGTGGTATGGGACTCCTTGATTCCAAAATCTCTTTATTAAATTTTTTAAATGGTTTTGGAAATGGTTTCTTTTTGAATGGATTCATTATTTCAATATACTAAAATGTTATATTGTGATTGAAATGTGAAAATGCTATGTTTCCTTTATGCATGTTTTATGTGATACGTTTATATTATGGTTCTTGGGCATTGTTATGAAAACGGGTGTTTCCGTGATAAACTAAGGGCGGGTGAGCCCGATATAGCTCTCCAATGCATTGGGTAACGCGAAGGAGTGAAACGTTAAGGTTTCTCCGAAGAGATTTAGGGAATATACTATGGTGGGTATTCCAAACGTAACCAAGAGGGTCACACCCTATGTAAGAATGTTGTGAATGCCTCATGTTACCTTTTATGTCTGATGATTTCTATGATTTATTCATGATTTGATGAGGTATGTTAAAGTGCCTATGTTTTATGGGTAAATTATGATTCCATTCTAATGTATATATGAACTCGTGTTTCCTTCCCATATTTTTTATAACCCTTACTGAGCTTTTTATGCTCATCCCAAGTTTTTTTGAAATGTATTTCACAGGTCATGGGAAAGGTACATGATATGATGATAGTGTCAAGGAAGTGTCAAGAAAGAATCCATGCTTTATTTTTTTAAATATGTTTCCGTTAGTGGGAAAAAATGAATACTATATTTTATGTAACCCCTTTGTTTAAATTTGGATTGTAATGCATGTTTTATGATCTAATTCTCTATAACTCTAAACCTGAAAAGATCCTCAATGTGTAATCATGTAATAACTAAAGATTAAGTAAGGATTAAGGCTGGGGCCTTATACTAGTTTTCATAGAACAGAGGTTTCCACGCCCACACATAAAACTCATTCTAGTCCCACTGTTTTTCATGTGGTAAATAGGTTTTCTCTGCACCACTTGGATTTTTCATGTGGCCCTTTAGTTATTCTCGAAGTTGGTCTTTTCGTAAAAATATTCATTCATATTATCCATGGGGACCTTTTTAGGCCTTAAGTGGATATCGCCGTCCAAACAATACCCCCTCAAAATCATATTTGTGAGTGGACACAAAGGTCAGATTCAGAGGGAATCTCTTAGATGTCCAATATTTTGCTGGTGGTGCACATAAAAACCTTATGTTGGGTGTCAATAATTTTTCATGCATGTGGAAACCCCACTCCACACTTATAAAAACCCTTCGAGGTCTCATAGACAGTATGGATTTACTCACTCGATAAGGTCAGATATCTCGTGCCCCAAAAATATCTCTTTCCATTACACGTAATCTGACCTTTATTTCATGAAATCCTCTAAATTTGGTCATGCTTTTATGTGTTGGGTCAGTTTTTGTTCACGTCACTTCCACAGTTTTTAGCACCGATTTTTTATTTTTCATTCGTTGTGCCATCCTTTTCGTGCAGGCTCTTCCAAAAATTACCGTAAAATATAGATTCTAATCGGGTTGATGCTGATAGAGAAGTTGTATATTCCACTTGAAGGGATGAGATGGTCAGGAACCCGGAGGTTTATGGATCCCAGAATGTTGTATCCAAAAACCAAAATCTCTTCAACATGTTGACCCAAGACCAAACGGAGTATGTGTTGTTTGATAACCTACCGATATGGGACTTTGGTATTTAAGAGGAGGTACCTATTCTAGGATTCGAAGTCGATACACCATGGTCATGGGTGACCCTCGGGGATGATCTCCCACAATATGACATCACTCACAATGTTCATCATACTAGTGGAACCAGGAACATGGATGACTATATCCTCAACTCCATGATCAAAACCATTTGGGGAAATGATCTGTTCGTTGGGGATTCTCTATTCCATTACACAAGTACCTTCTGAAAGAGTATCACCAATGAGACTAAAATCCATATACAGGACTGGGACATGAGGTTTGGAGGAAATTTTACAAGTGAGTGGGCCTAGGCGTATTAGGTACACCAATCGTGCGATCAGTTTTGAGTAGAACAGTGACCCAACAGGCTGTTCGAGGTGGTGTGGATGTCGCAGTTCAATTTCTACCGCCAACAAAAACGTTTTCCAATGATGTTTACCTAGAGGACCCTTAATATGAACATATTCCATATATATTATGGGAAGGATGGAATTAGTCATTGGGATGTTAATTGTAACAGGGTATACCATTTGATGGGCCGTAGTACGATGAATTTATTCTGATAGAGAACATGTGGGGAAATGAGTTACAGACTCCAGTCCTAAGATGACATCTATTGGTGATGGAAAAGGAGTGTATGGGGGTCAAAGACTTAATTAAGAACATTTCCTATAAAAATGGTTCAACATATTTCTACCTAGAGACCCAAATATCAAAATGTTGGGGTGAGGAATACAATGTCCGACCGTGACGCAATGGAAAAATTGGATCATAATAGAGGATTTTGGAGGTAGCAAATATCAATCCAAGGGATTCAGTGTGAATGAAAGACGAGACGTGAAAATCAAATATGTCATATTTCATTAAAGCTTACTATGTGAGTGGATCCTTCTAGTGAGGGAAATAAGAATGGGAGATCATCCTGCAACATTAGTGATGGTTGACATTATGGCCTCTAATGAAAGGTTTAACATGGGGTCCCTATGTTGTCCTATCTGTATACGATCTTATGAAGTATTTCTAGATGGAGTTCACCTAGGAGGATCTTTGGCCTCTTCCAAATGATTAATTGATGGATCACAACTCATTAAGGCGGGTACACTTTCCCAAACTCCATTCATCCCCCATGTAATAGTACGCATCCTTCCTCGTTGAGCGTTGTTTTGGGGTCATTACTTTTATGCTCAATGAAGAGGAGATAATCATTAGGATTGGAAATAATTTAAATTTTATCTTTAGTATGTTCCCCACCAGGCTGGCTTGATGATAGACATTGGGAAAGGCTAACAAGAGAAAAGGGAATACATCGGAGCATCAAAGGTGGTGTGTTTGTGTCCCAGGTCGACATAAAGATACTTATCAAGCCATATGTTCAATCATTATTTTTCAGTTAGTTTGTATAACTCTATAGGATGCTGAATAATGTGTATATATGTTTCTAGAAGAAGTGGAATACCTACGTTCTTCACTAAATGTGGATGTTGTTTACAACATAGGGTTCTAGAAAATTCATTACCTTTCCCACCAACAGAGTTGATGGTGGCATATCGATAAAATATGCCGAACATTATTATGTTGCATACCTTGATGGGATAATGTGAAAGCAACTTAGACAACTCAAGGAGGCCATTTTAGAACCTGGTCATTTAGAGGGAAGAGATGGTGCAGATAGGGAGGAAATTTCATGTGCATGTTGGGGAAATGGGCTAGGGAAGTCATAGACTACAGCAGCAGGAACATCACATGGTGTGGACATTCCCCCATTGTTTGGGGGGAGGGGGGATTGTGAACAACCTCGTGGAGTGGTCAAAGAGAATCCTGGGAAGCATATATGGTACCGACTTCATCCATTCGATGATGAAATCTTCCCTATGTTGTGGTCAGCCTGGTTGACCTTGCGGTAGTTGATGGGTGATGAAGCCATTTAGAAGAAAAAATACGAGATGTAATCAAGCTTCCAGATATCAGACTCAATCGGATTGATGAAAATATGAACTTCCGTCATCGACAATCTTATTTCACAACAATGGACACATATGTATGCATGAGGGGTCAGTGTGGGGAACCACCTCTCTTAGTGAGGGTAATGATCGACTAGGAGCATAATCCAGAAAGAATATCATCTAAGGATGACGACAATGAGGAGGGGCTAGAGGGAAATGAGTCTGGAGTAGAAGAGGGAGATGAAAGGGATGAAAATATAGGAGAATCCTATGAAGAGGTTAGAGGGGGGGGTCTAATGAGGAATCCCATCATGGGAGTCCATGAGAGAGCGGCGAGATAGCTGGCTCTGATATGGAAATATATGAGCTACTAGAGGTATGACTTAATCCTTATCATAGACATTCATCTTTTCATTGTTCTCAATCATCAATCAGATTTTTATTCACTTCTCAGTTGAATATTTGTACCAGCCAAGAAGCTCCATCTCGAGTGGGATGGATGCACAGATATAGCAAGGTGGGCAACGAACCCCCATTTTTGAATTGACATTCACTAAAGGACCTACTATAGTTATGGATCCTATAGCAACTGAAATGATGGAAGCTAATATGTTTATATCTTGTAATTTTTATTAGTTAGATTACTATATTTGTTGTTAGATAGCTAATAAGATTAGGGTGTTAATATTTTGTGTATCAATCACTACATTGGAGGCTGGACAGGTTGCCGAATTGAGACAACTTGTGGATGAATCAATAGAGAAGGCACCGACACACTCATGACACACTTCTCAAAACGAGCCGCACTAGGAACATAATGTGAAAAGGGCAAGGGTCTATGGTGATATCAACAATGGGGTGGCTTCTGAAGTTGGCGGGGGAAAAATTTTTGAGGTCGAGATGAGGGAGCATGGTCATCAAAATAATGAGGAGCCTCATCCATTGGGGGGAATACCAGAAGGAGACCCTACCACTGATCTTTTGGCTGATTTTACTGACTATCAACCAACAGAACCTAAGGAGGTGGATGAATCTAATTTGGAATCAGCCGATATGTGCTAGATCATGCAGTGTAAGGGGAGAAAGTGTATGAAATGATTCCTAGTTCAGCTACATGCAGAATGACATAAACAAATTGGATTACTCTGCACCTCGTTGAGATTTCTCTATGCTAGATGGGTTGATGCTCAACATGTCCATATTGAAATCCATGAATATATGTCTGATATGATATGGGTGAATAGCCAATTCTAAGTCATTTCTCGATGCCAGAAAGAGTCCAGGAATACTCTTGATTTCATGAATGTGGAGAAAGAGGTCCAACTCCTTGAAGTGAATACAAATGAAAGGGAGGAATTCATTATAGACAACTCCGACCTCGTTGAGAAATTGAAGGCCTGTTAGTGGACGTCCAGGAAAAGATAGTGGAGACATGTCACAAAATGATCTAGCTTAGAACTGAACAGGAACGAGTCCAGGATAGGTCCAATGAGGTGTACTCTATGGTCCATGATGGGGGGAAGGATCTTAGGGGGGTGGGAAGCAATGATGGAGGACACAAACCATTGGGTGAAATTACTATAAAAATCCACCCAAAATGCAGATCCTTAATTACCATTTTTTAGGAAAACCCATAAACATGTCTTCTTTCATTGCTTCTTATTATGAAATATGTCCATGACCAATGTTAGAAACAAGGGATGGTTAGGTCATCATTTCATTTGAATGTGGGAGTTCCAACCAAACAACTGACATTCAGGGAATAAATGGCATTACTGCGATTCCGAGAATAAGAGGGGGGAGGCCTAATCAGAGAACAAAATTCTCAGAAAAGTTGATTTTTCATTTTCCCAATGTGCTCTACTACAAAAGGGGGAAATTATAGGGGTGTTTGAACCAACCCGCATATATGGGAGTGTAAAGTGTGTATCACGATACACAATATTCAAAATGTTGTTGGGGAGGCTTGACAATGCAGGATAGCTATTGACAATGTTAAATATCTAAAAACCATATTCCTTTAGTCCGATATGTGGATAACAAATGAGGGCCAACCGCTGACCATGCTCGAAACACATGGCCTGACTCAAAATATTATCCTTCGGTTTTCCAGAATGCTATGTTGAGTAAATAGATATTACATAGGCCAATCATCCGTATTGTTAGGGGGTTCTATAATACATGAAAGAGGATTATGATCCAAATAAAGGGTACAAAAATCCTACAGGGTGGATTGATTGGTATTTTGAATAGAGTTCAACACTCTTGAAATTATGTCGACATGCAGGAGACACAAAAGGTGAGTGTGTCAGTCTTATCGGGGAAGATACCTTCGTATGAACAAGACCTCTCTTGTGAGAACAATGAATGCCCTGAATGTTTACATCGTACCAAGAATGATGATGAACATGTAGTTTAACATCAAACGGTGTAGACAATGCACACAGTTTTGAGGTCATACCGGCTGGAACACGATTGGGGGATGGGGACTGAATGGAACAATGACCATGTGTCTAGGCCCAAGGTGAAATGCTTGTGTGTCCTTAAAAATCTCATAAAAAAATAATGATGCTGAAGATAGTTCTGGAGCACAGTGAGGTTAGAGACTAGTGCTGGTTGTGGATATCCTCTTCGAAGAGGGAACTGGAATATACAATAGTTATTATGGGGAATCTTGAATTTGGTCACTGTAGATCTACAATTTAAAGTAATACATTGTGGAAAAGGTATCCCAATATGGGAATGTGTGGTGTGGTACATATATTGGCACGAATGAGGACAGTTGGATCCCATATCGTTCTGTGTTCTGAAAAGAGTTCTAACTAAGGTTGTTGGAATCCTCATGTATTATTCATTTTTTAATGATCACAAATCCTAATACTGTTAATTAATCTCAATATTAATTGCACATATTTTTAAGGCTCTTCAATCTCAATAATAACTACACATCATGTTTTAATGACAACAAATCTTATTGACGCTAATTACTCTCTTTATTATTTATAAGTCTTATGCATGATCACAAATCACACTTATATTATCAAGCCTTTTTATTTATGATTAATGTTCTCTTACTCTCTAATGATTAAGCATAATTCATATTCTCCATATTACTTTCTAAATCTAAATACAGATATTTGTCTATGTATAGAGACACTGTGATGTTTGACACAGTAAGTCATACTGTGTACAAGACACAGTCACAGTCAGACAGACACCGTGAAGGACAAACCGTGACACAGACACCGTGACCCAGACACCTTGAAGGACACACCATGACCGAGACACCGTGACCGAGACACCGTGATCTAGACACCGTGACATGGAGATAATGTGAACCACATACCATTAACCACATACCGTGAAGAACATATCATGAAGAAGACATCATTTACATAATCACTGTGACACCATTTCTTAATTTTTTTTCAATATTAATTAAATAATGATAACGGTCATATTGATGTTTTTAATGCAATTAATTTTATTTAATGATTGTTGTTGTCATGTCAAGAAACTGTATCTCATACCTATGAAAATGGAATCATACCTACTACCAGAACTTGTGGAATATAAGGAAGATTGAGATGCAATACATGTGTGAAAGTGTGACGATACAACTAGAAGAACTTATATACTCTCGAAAACATTGTGCTGAACAAGAAGAACAATACCAAGAAAGAAATAGATTTCAATACTTTTTAATAACTCTCATGAGTGCAATCCAACACCACTAAAGAACACACAAAAAATCAAGAGATCATTTTCACTCCTGTAGAACACAAGCTGAACAACTTCACTCTGTTTTTTCACAAAAAAAAACAAAGAAGGACTCAGAAGCATTCATGCTGAATCCAAAGAGTCCAGAGCTGCATTGATAATCAGTAGATCATTCTAACCCCTTATCAATTTTCTCTATGTGATTTTTTTATTTACTTTCGATCAGTGTGGTGTACTCTGTATATCTTACAAACACACTGTCTCATGCACTGAACTGGAGGATATCAAAATCCTCAATCCAAAACTCTTAACTATTTTTACCCTTTTCAACTGTGGAAGAGATCCTTGTGTGGCCTGGTATTTGTTTTGTTTCCCACGAAGAACTGTGGTATAGGTCCCTGTGTGGCCTGGACAGTTTTGTAAACTGTTGTTAACCCTGATCCATGGTGTGGATTAATTTTATATAAATTTGAGAGGACTAAGATTCGTCTTGAGACTGGACCTCTAGTTATATATGTTGTGCATCTTTAGTTGAAGTTTAGTGTATACTACATATATCTTTTACATTCCACAGCTATTACATTGAAATAAAAAAACTATTTTAAAGATACTTTAATAGTTAAATTAGAAAGTGTTTATACTTATTGTAAATCAGTAAGTCTGTTTGAAAAGTTAATTTAATCTTCAGATTAAGTTAACTGAGGCTTAATGAATCTTTGAGAAATATATTGAACCTATACACTATGTATAGATTCACTACAGTTTAACGGTTTTTTTAAATTGGGAGATTTTAAGAGAAATATTTTTAACAGAAATTATAATTGGAAATCAATTCACCGCCCCCCCTCTTGAGTATCCACTCTGATAAACATTTGGTATCAAAAGATTTTTTTTGTTTAAGGATTTTTTAAATTCTCTGTTTTTCAACTGTGATTTTAGTTTCATATTTAAAGATCATAAATTTCTGTTAGTTATAAATTTTATCTCTTCAATTTTATTTTCTAAAATCTTGATATGGACAATATACTAGAGGGTGATGCTACTAATAGTCCACCATTCTTTAATGGTAAAAACTATGCCCAGTGGAAACTGAAAATGAAAATTCATTTAGAATGTATGGGTTTTGATATCTTGACTGCTATAGAGATTCAATATAAAATTCTAGAAACTGAATGAACAACTTGGGATGAACCTACAAAGACTGCTTACAACAATAACTTTAAAGATATGAATGCTTTGTACTATGTTTTAGGAGATGAGGAATTTAATAGAATATCTACTTGAAAAACTACTTTCGAAATTTGGGATACTTTTGGTGTTTCTCACGAATGAACAACCAATGTTAATGAAATGAGATTAAATACATATACTGTTAAATATGACAATTTTAAAATGAAATATGAGTAACATATTTCTGATATGTATCTCAGGTTCAATGAGATATTCAATATAATGAATTCACTCTGAAAAGTTGTTCCAGCAATAGAACATATTATGAGGATACTGAGATGTCTACCAGACCAATGGAGAGGCACATATGTTTCAATTAGAAAGTCATGTGACATTGCTGCTCTACCTGTAAAAGAACTAATTGGTAAGCTTATGATGTATGAGGAAGAACTCAAGGTGAATAAAGAAGTGGATGATGAACCAAAAAGGAAATCAGTGGATTTCAATACAACTGCTTCAAAGAACAAGGACAAAGAAAAAGCTCAAATACAAACTGAAAGTTCAACTAGTGGAAGCTCAGACTCTGATAGTGATGCTAAAATGGCTCAGGTAGCCATAAGGTTTATGAAATTTTATAGGAAGAAGAAATTCTTCAGAAAATGAAATTACAAGGGAATGTATGACAAAAAGGGACATTTGAAGAAAGATAGGAAAAAGCCAGATAAAAGTGATGAAGTTGTTTGCTATGAGTGAAAAAAGAAAAGGACATATTAAAGAAGACTGCCCAAAGCAAAAATTCATGAAGAAATATGATCACAAGGATAGTAAGTACATGAATGCTATGAAGGCTACCTGGAGTGCTTCTAAAGATAGCACAAGTGAATCTAAAATTTCTGATTCTGAAGAGAAATCTGCCAACATGTGTTTCATGACAAACACATTTGAGGTAACCTTAGATACTCATGTTTTTAATTCTTATTATTATAGAGATGATGCAGAATCAGATTCGTATTCTGAAAACATGACTAGTGAGGAATTATTATAATATTGTAATATGCTGGAAGAGGTATGCAATGAACCTAAGGATAAATACAAATCATTTAAGAAACAACATACTCTCACTACAACTATTAAAACTGAACATACTGTTGAAAAAGAGAAAAATTCTCAACTGTTAAAGGAAAATACAGAACAAAAAATGTCAAATGAGAAACTCAGAAAAAACATAGAGATATTCACAAATGGAAAGGATACACTAACTCAAATGCTAGGAAAGCAAGTGGAACCAAAATAAACTACTTGAATAGGCTACAAACATGGACAGAGACATATTACCATGAATAGATTTATTCCTAAATCTAGAAACAATAATACTATTTCTAGTTCTAGACATTCATATACCTCGACTAGTTATTAACATAGTTATCAATCAAATAGAGTATATCTCTCAAAATCTTTTGATTCTTTAAATTATATGAAACCCAAAGAACAAATTTCGGTACCAAAATCATTGATTACTAACCTGTATGTACCCAAGATGATATGGGTACCAAAATCATATTTCATCTAAAATTGTTTTGTAGGAAACCTACTTGAAGAGTTCCCACAAGAAGACATGGTATTTGGACAGTGGATGTTCAAGAAATATGTCTGGGGATTACTCACGCTTCAAGAGTTTAACAAAGTTTGATGGAGGATATGTCACCTTTGGTGATAATTTTAAAGGAATGATCATCGGCCTAGGCCAAATTGGTAACACTGATTGAGTTTAAATTTCAAAAAATTTATTTGTTGATGGACTGAAATATAATATGTTGTGTATTTCTCAATTGTTTGATGATGGTTTTAATTTCAAATTTGAAAATGATTCTATTAATGTTTTTAATTCTAAAAATGTTTTAGTCGTTTCTGTTTTAAGAAATGAAAATATTTATGCAGTTGATTTAAATTCTTTAGATAAGAAAAATGTTACATGTTTAAATGATTTTTATAAAGATTCTTGGCTTTGGCACAAGAGATTAGGACACTGCAATATACACTCACTTAGTAAACTGACTAGGAAGAACTTGGTTAGAGACCTACTTAAACGTGGACTTCCAAATGACGAAATATGTATTCCCTGTCAAAAGGGAAAGCAACATAAAGTTTCTTTTAAATAAAATAAATAAGTTTCTACTTCTCAACTTCTTGAGTTGGTTCACATGGATTTGTTTGGACCATCTAGAGTTTATAGCTTAAATGGGAAGCACTATGTCCATGTCTTAGTAGATGACTTCTCTAGATATACTTGGGTATACTTCTTAGCTCAAAAAATAGAATCTTGTTCTATCTTTATTAAATACTCCAAGTCTGTAGAAAATCTTAGTAGACTTATGATTAAAACTCTAAGAAGTGATCATGGTCATGAGTTTAAAAACCATGAGTTTGACTCTTATTGCTCACACAATGGCTATAATCATAAGTTTTCTGCTCCTAGGACACCTCAGCAGAATGGTGTAGTAGAAAGAAGAAATAGAACCCTTCAAAAAATAGCTGGAACCATGCTTAATGAATATGACCTGCCAATTTAATTTTGGGTTGAAGCTGTAAATACAGCTTGTTATATCATTAATAGAGTCTTGATTAGACCTATTCTTAAGAAGACTCTTTATGATCTTTGGAACAATAGAAAACCTAATGTCAATTATATTAGAGACTTTGGCTGTAAAGTATTTATTCTTAATACAGAGGATAATCTGGACAAGTTTTCTTCTAAGAGTGATGAAGGAATTATTTTAGGATATTCTATTACTAGCAAAGCCTATAGAGTTTTCAATAAGAGAACCAAGTGTGTGGAAGTATTTGTTCACATCAAGTTTGTTGAAACTGATCCACATGAGTTTAAAACCTCTCTTGAAAATCATGAAGATGATTTGAGTGTTCTGGACCTTAATAAAAAATCTAAAGAACCTGTTATAAAGACAACCAGTTCATGAAATATTCTAAAATCTCCTCATAATGAACCCGAACCTAGAGAAGAACCTGAAATTTCTAGTCCTACCTTTACTAGATCATCTAGAATTCTATAGAATCATCCTTTAGATTTTGTTGTAGGAAATCTTGATAGAGGGACACAGACTAGAGCTTCTCTTAAAAATCAGGTTGAACATCAAGCCTTCTTGTCACAGCTTAAACCGAAAAACATTGATGATGCTATTAATGATGAATTTTGGGAAATTGCTATGCAAGAAGAACTCTATCAGTTTGAAAGAAATAATGTTTCGAATCTTGTTGAAAGTCCTAAGGACACATTCACCATAGGCACTAAATGGGTGTTTAGAAATAAAGTAGATGAATCTGGAAATATAGTTAGAAACAAAGCTAGGATAGTTCCACAAGGCTATAGTCAAGAGGAAGGAATTGACTATGAGGAGACCTTTTCTCATGTAGCCATATTAGAAGCTATTATGATTTTACTTGCTTATACTGCACATCTAAATTTGAAAATATATCAAATGTATGTCAAGAGTGAATTCTTAAATAGATATATTGCTGAGGAAGTTTTTGTTGAACAACCACCTGGATTTACAAACCCTAATTTTCCAAATAATATTTATAAAATATCAAAAGCATTATATGGTTTAAAACAAGCTCCAAGAGCTCGGTATAATAGACTAAGTGCTTTTCTAATTTTTAAAGGGTTTACAAAAGGTATAGCTGATCCTACTCTTTTTATAAAACGAGTTTCTAAAGATGTTTTAGTTGTAGAAATTTATCTAAATGATAATATTTATGGATCGTAAAGAAATTCCCTATTTACTGATTTTTCTAAAATGATGCAAAATGAATTTGAAATGAGTTTAGTGGGTGAACTCAAATTCTTTATTGGATTTCAAATCATTCAAAATGATGATGAAATTACATTAAAACAAAGTAAATATACTAGAGATCTTTTAAAAAATTTTGGATTGGACAACACAAAAAGTAGTGACACTTCCATGAGTACCACCTGTAAGATAGATACTGATAAAGATGGTAAATCTATTGATCAAACCACTTATAGAGGAATGATTGGAATTCTACTCTACCTGACTACTAGTTGTCCTGATATTATATTTATTGTGTGTATGTCTTCTCGTTTTCAATAAATACCTACAGAGGCACATTTAAATGATGTCAATAGAATTTTCAAATAACTCAAGCATACTACCAATTTAGGACTGTTCTATCCCAAAAAACAATCATTTGAATTTGTTAGTTATTCTGATGCTGATTTTGATGGATATAAGTTAGATAGAAAAAGAACATCTAGAACATGTTACCTTATAGGAAAATCACTAGTTTCATGGTGTAGTAAGAAACAAAACTCGGTTGCATTATCTACTGCAGAAGCTGAATACATAGCTTCTGGAAGTTGTTGTGTACAAATTTTGTTGATGAAACACACATTACTAGACTATGGATATCAATTCAGACATGTCCCAATAAATTGTGATAACACAAGTGCTATTAACATTTCTAATAATCTTGTTTCTCATTCTAGGACAAAACATATTGATGTAAGACATCACATTTTGAGGGATCATTATCAAAAAGGTGATATCACTTTGGACTTCATTGGTACTGAATGTCAACATGATGATATATTCAATAACCCATTAAATTTTGGAAGATTAGACTACATCATACATGATCTTGGTATGATTAATCATAAATATATATCTTACTTATCTTAATGTCTAATAAATTACTGTATTTTAATTTACGGTTTCATGCTCACTGTTTTATAGTTACTATTTCATGCATACGGTCTCACCATTAAGACCTTGTGCTCACGGTCTGTCAACTCACTGTCTCACCGTGACTACACAAAATGGTCACTGTCTCACTGTGACGACCACCAACTGTCTCACCGCGATGAATGTTTTTCCTCACACTGTAATGCCTATACACAGTCTCACCGTGAATATTATTTATATTTATATTTTAACCCATATCAAGGTAATTTTTATTTCACCGCTGTTTGATTTCTTGCATTTTTGTTTTTATGATGTTTGACATCCCCAAATGGTAAAACATAAGGGTTTTATTTGATACCTTACCCAAACTATCTCATGAACCTTCCCTTTCTCAAAAAACCTTCTCTCCCCTCTCTCGCCTGACCCTCCAGTGGATGCCAAGGATGAAGCATCTGTCTTCACCCTCATCTGAGAAGCGCCTCTCAATGAAACGAAAGAGAAAACCGTGGATATCTCCCTAAGGAACTCAAAACCCATACTTGGTAAGTCGTATTGATGTACCTGAAAAAGAGATTTTCCCTGAGTGGATGGTGTTTAGAAAGTAGTTAGTTTTGAATTTTTTAAGAGAACAACAATGTCTTGAATGGTTTTCTTGACAAAATAGACCGATTTACCCGAGATTGGTATCTCAATTATATCAATAAGTGATGTTTTCCTTTGGTTTGGGAGAAAACTTTATGGTGACCAGCTGGATCAATGGTCAGAAGTGTTCTTTCACCTCGAGGCTGTGGGCTGCATTTCTAAGAATTTCTCATGAAGGAGTTTTGGTAGACTACCAGAGAGACCATACTCCATCATCTGATATCTTCAATCTGGGAAATGTCTTGGAAATTATTACTAGAAATGGCACCATGCGAAGGGCTATAGCTACAGAGTTAGATGGAGAAACTAGATATCTATTCAAATTTGTTCAGAAATTGATCAGTCTGAGAAAAAGGGATTTTTCTGTAATGATGTATCTGGATGTGTTCATTATTCAACTGTAGAAGAATGGCCATAAGATCAACCTATGCTGGTATGTTATTAACCTTATTTGTGAGCTGATTAAAGTCACTTCAAAATCCACCTCCTTATTTTACTCAAGGATTATTTCAGCCATGCTAATTGCCAAAGGGATGGCTGGAACGAATAAAGATATGTTTGAGGACTTTGATTACTGGTAATCAAAGCCTATCATCAAAAGGATGGAGATTAATTGGAACCCGTTGAAGACGCAATGGGTTGAGGATAATGATCAATTGTATAAGAAGCTTAATCATGTTTATTATCCAAAAGACATAAGAATATAGCTGATTCTGGTTTGGATCCAGATGATGTGGCTGAGTATTTAGAAGAAGAAGAAGATGAGGAGGAAGTGGAAGCTGAAGCATCACCTAGAGAAGAAGTTGAAATACCACAAGTGGAAACAGAACCTGTTGAAAAAGAAAGGACTGTTGTCCCTACCGAAATACCTGAAGTAGAGGAATTTGTTTTTGGTTTGAGAGAAGAGGATGTTGTTGCTTCTAGTGAGGATGTCAATCCAGAAACTCATCCTACAGTTGCAAGAAAATTGGTTTTCCCTAATTTAGAGTAGCAAGAAATATTAGAGACAGATCATGTTGAAGGGGATCTCCCTGTTGAGAAAGAAGTCAATCTGGAAGCACAACCAGTGGAACAGTCGGTTCCTGAGATAATTCCCTCTACTGAATAGATGATGGAAATTTCCTTTCTGTTGGCAAGGAAAGAGTTTTCTAAAGGGATTAGGGATGATCCAGTGGATCTTTACCATGTTGCTGAGCCTATAGTCTCTGAAATGGAAGCATAATTTGAGGGGGAGGAACCTCAAAACCTTGAGATTATAGAAGCTGGATCTGATCAAGCTTCTCAACCTTCTGTCACATATTCTGTGTACACTCGGTATGATTTTACAAGTTTTTATGATGTGAGTGAGTCACAACAAATGACTACAACTGTTATAGATCTTTCTTCTTTGTTTCAACTGATCACTGTAGCTCATCTAGAACCAGAAATAGAACTAGTGCCTCATTCTCAATCTGAATCAGAATATGAGTATGAAGATGACTATGAACTGTAACCAGAACCTGCTCCTCTACCTTTACTTGCACTCTTACACAAGAAACACTCGTTTGTAACTAAAGATGATCTTAAAGTCTTTGGAGAGACTCTATTATCTGGTGTTGAGAATATTTTGTCCTCTCAACCATGTCCTATGACTCTTTTAAGTCATGAAGATGCATCTATTCTCTTGTAAAATATTATATTGCATATTCGACCAAGGATGATTCGAGAAATTCAAGAAGTCAGAGTAGAAAATAAGATGTTGTGTGCTGATGTTGCAAACCTGAAGAGTATGGTAGCAAACATGCATAATGAGGTGTCTTTGAGATCAGAGCATGCTCCTATTTCTACCCTTGCACCTGTTGCTGCTTCTCCTGAGCCAACTGATTCTACCCCTTCTAGGGAGATTGTGTCTCAAGTTCATCCATATCTACATTCTTTTGATGAAAAGATTGGAAAAAGACAAACCAATATGCTGGAATGCATGAGGGAGATTGTAGAAAATCCGAACAAGCTCCCAGATGAGTACACTGGATGAGTGCAGAAAGTTATGAAACAGCTAAAAGTTATTTCCATAGTCGTAAAAGCTCCTCCTGCTTCTGTTCAACCTTATGTTCTTCCTATTGATGATTCTCTACTGAGATCCATAATTAATGAAGAACTTCAAAATGAATTCAGTAGCTTGGATTTGTCTTCTTTGTCAGAAGTGGGTAAGAATAGTGATCGATCATTGGATTTGGTTAAAATTCATTCTATGATAGCCAATGATGCTCAACAGGAGATCTCTACGAAAATAGATTTTTATCTCACAAAGATTTTCTCTAAAAGTGATATGACAGATCACTTTAGATATCTCGTGAAGAATTTGAGAATCTCTCCGGTAACTCAAGATTTTAAAGCTCAAGTTCAGAAGCTTACAGAGTACACCGGATTACTGGACAAATTCATGGAAAATAAGGACGATTACGAAAAGGCTATGCAATACGGTGGAAAATAATTACTGATTTCATCAATATTTTGAAGCCATATCTTCATGTGCAGAGTACTGCTATAGTTTCTCCAGCTGATGCACCCCGTAGACCTGGTCTACCTTCCTTATCATAAACTTCCATGTCAGTCAGCCAAGCTCTTTCTCAGATCCGGCCAGTCATTCTTGACCAACCACAACCTAGATCTACTACTACTCCTACTTTGGCTCCATCCATTTTTGAAGGTCTACCCTTACCCTCTTTGTCTACCACCTCTATGCCTTCTTCTACCTCAGTACCAGCTCCTGCTGCTGATAAAGGCATGGAAAAGGTGGATCCTTGAAGAGTCCAGGGACTGTTACTATTTTCTTTTTGATGCGATTTCATTTTGTGTTTAATGTTTTTATTTACCTTGTATGTTATATTCTTAACACTTTTTAATGACAAATGCAGTGTTTCATTTCATTTTCTCTCTACTTTTTTGATAATCCCAAAAGGGGGAGAAAAACTACAATTATTAGTACTATAATGAGATATGTTATTATTGAATCTATTATTCTCTATTTTTTCTATTCTAATATTCTAGTTTCTTTAATTTTACATTTCTTTTTTATATAGACTATACATGATTATTGATCATCAAAAAGGGGGAGATTGTTGGACTCCTAATGTATTAATCATATTTTAATGATCACAAATCATATTACTGTTAATTAATCTCAATATTAATTGCACATCCTGCTAATGCTCTTCAATCCAAATAAAAACAACCCATCATGTTTTAATGATAAAAAATCTTATTGATGTTAATTACTCTATTTATTATTTAAAAGTCTTATTCATGATCACAAATCTCACCTATATTATCAAGCCTTTATATTTATTATTCATGTTCTCTTACTCTCTAATGATAAAGCTTAATCCATATTCTACATATTATTGTCTAAATATAAATACAGATATTTGTCTATGTATAGAGACACCGTGATGTTTGACACAGTAAGTCAAACTATGTACAAGACACAGTCACTTTCAGACAGACACCGTGAAGGACAAATTGTAACCCATACACCGTGAAGGACAAACCGTGACCCAGACACCGTTAAGGTCAAACCATGAACCAGACACTGTGAAGGACAAACCATGACCCAGACACCGTGACCTAGGCAACGTGAAGGACACACCATGCCGGAGACAATGTGACCGAGACACTGTGAGAAAGACACTGTGACATAGAGATGTCGTGAACCACATACCTTGAAGACCATACTTTGATGAAGACACCATTTATATAATCATTGTGACACCATTTCTTAATATTTTTCCAATATTAATAAAATAATGCTAATGGTCTTATTGATGTTCTTAATGAAATTAATGTTATTTAATGATAGTTGTTGGCATGCCAGGAAACCGTATCTTGTACCTATGAAAAGGGAATCATTCCTACTGCTAGAACTCGTGGAATATAAGGAAGATTGAGATGCAGTACATGTGTGCAAGTGTGACGATACAAAAAGAAGAACATACATACACCTGAAAGCACTGTGCTGAAAATGAAGAACAATCCTGAGCAAGAAAGAGATTGCAAGACTTTTGAAGAACACTCAAAAGTGAAATACAACACCACTTAAGAACACACAACGAATCAAGAGATCATTTTCACTCCTGTAGAACACAAGAAGAACTACAAAACTCTGTTTTTCAATAGAAAAACCGGTGAACGACTCATAAGAATTCCTGCTGAATCCATTGAATCCAGAGTTGCATTGATAATCACTAGAGCTTTCTAAACTCATATATGTTCTCTCTAAGTGATTTGTTTATTTACTTTTGAGAAGTTTGGTGTTATCTGTATATCTTACACACACACTATCTCTTGTTCTGAACCGAAGGATATCAAAATCCTCTCTCCAAAATTCTTAACTCATGTTTACCCATGTCAATTTTGGAAGAGGTCCTTGTGTGGCTTGGTCTTTGTTTTGTTTCCCACGATGAACTGTGGTAGAGTTCCCTACGTGGCCTGGACAGTTTTGTAAACTGTTTTTAACCCCAATCCAGGGTGTGGATCAATTTTATATAAATTTAAGAGGACTAAGACTCGGCTTGAGATTGAACCTCTTGTTACATCTTCTGTGCATTTTTAGTTTATGTTTAAAGTATACTACATATATCATTTACATTCAGGTGCTATTAATTTGAAATAAAAAACTATTTTAAAGATACTTTGATAGTTAAATTATCTTGTGTTTATACTTATTTTAAATCAGTAAGTCAGTTTCAAAAGTTAAGTTAATCTTTAAATTAAGTTAACTGAGACCTAATCAATCTTTGAGAAACTGATTGAACCTTTACACTCTGTATATATTCACTACAGTTTAAATTTTTTTTTTAAATTTGTGGATTTTTAGAGAAATATTTTTCACTGTAATTTTAATTGGAACTCAATTCACCAAGTGAAGGGCTATAGCTGCATAGTTAGATGGAGAAGGTAACCCAATATGGGAATGTGCGGCGCGGTACATATATTGGCACGAATGAGGACAGTTGGAGCCCATATCATTATGTGTTCATGAATGAGTTCCAAGTAAGGTGTTTGAAAAGGGAAATGATTTTTGAGATTTATTGGGATAGACTCAGAGATGAGATGTCTGGGCGTTCCTACGAATCCCATCTGGGTGGGATCAAGCCATACATACTTCTAGAAGGTTTTGTGCATTTCAATGTCTTGTGGAATGGATGTGGTGAGATCTTAGTTTGTGGTCACAGATCTGGAACCATAGATGGAATGGAGGGAGGGAAATATGTGGTGTGGTAAGCATAAAACTTTATTTGAATGAAGACATATATTCATACTACCATGTGCTCCCTAGTATGGTTTTAGGTTGAGGGACCAAAAAGAAAGTCCTGCTGGGCCCACGGAAAAGTTTATTGGTATTTCTACTTACCACTGATGATGGGTATCACCCCATACATAGTTCTATAAGTACAATGGTAAGGTACCAATGCTTGGGATAATAAGGTCATGCAAGACTGGACTATACAACTAAAAGAATCACCATTTGATAAATCATGGTTGTCCTTTAATCTGGATGTAAGTTTATTTTGGAGAAGCGATGGACCTATGGTGGAGAGTCTAGGCATCACCATAAGAATCAAGATATATACAGTTTTTAAAAAATTGTATGGTGGGTGACTGATACCAAAAATGATGTCCCCTCAAGTGAGGTCATCATAACACATCACCGTTTTCCATCTTGCGTCGAGGATGTTAATGTCACAGTTTAGGGTCTTGCGATAGGACCAACCCTTGAACTTTATTGTCTCACAAAAAAGATGCAACAATTTAATGTCATGTGGGACTGGGCATCAATAATTAATTTCATATGGCTAAAATATATATATAATATATTTGGTTCAAGAGGGGATGTACACGACATGATAAATTGTACCTGATGTGAATGAGGACAAGTTCCACATCACATGGCGCACAATTCTAGGAATGAAACCGCCTGCTGAGGGGCCATAAAAGGATAGAGAATGTGGTTCAATAGAGAATACCTCCCATAAGGAAAGTAAGTGTTACATATCTAGCATACCCGATGCGAATTAAGATATAAGTACATATCACCACACACATTCCTAAATGAAATTTCTGTCCAGGGGAGCTGAAAAGGATTGAGGGACCAGGGACATGGGAGTCCTGGCTGACTATAGATACATTGCCCTTTATGTGGGTAATGCCATACCAATTCCACTTTTCCCACCTGAGAAATTCTCAATGTTGGAAATAGGTAATAACATTAGTCTCTCCCTGACATATAAGAATATTTAAATGAGGAAGGAAGATCATGAGAGGTCTATATCGACCAGATCAATAATCATGTCCATGGTGGACAGATTTTTGAAGAGGTAGTAGGACAAAACGAAATCACTACACCCAAAATATGGGACTTATAGGGATGGAGAAAATGGGGGAAGATGACTGTTGACTTTATTTGATACCCAGCATCCATATCGTGTGACCTGAAATGGGAATGGAAAATGAGTGTAGATGGCTGACCATATTTGCAATGTGATACATGATTTAATTTTTCATCTGAAATCCTTTAGGACATTTGCCAAAAATGGTACGAGAGAAATTGGGCCAAAAATCCTCGCTATTTAGTCGTCCTTCCCAACGTGAACGGTGGTGGAAACTCAAAATGGAGGGG
The DNA here is from genome assembly GCA_963277665.1 of Viscum album. Lineage (NCBI taxonomy): Eukaryota > Viridiplantae > Streptophyta > Magnoliopsida > Santalales > Viscaceae > Viscum > Viscum album. The sequence continues at coordinate 1,256,811,719 of OY728141.1, forward strand.
ATGATAAAATCATGTATATGCATGTGTTGTTTAACATCATGTAGGAAGGGACTCAAGCCAAGACATTAGAGTCTGGGGCTAGGCCTACATAAAAAATGACTGAGCGGTCCTATGTATCCCGTGAGGATCGGAATCAAGACATTAATAGTTTTGAAAGGTCCATGATGTTTAGCATCATGTGGCAAGGATGTGGAAGGAATGTATAATAGGGAGGGGCAGATGGAGAGACCTTCGTAATCTTTCCATGAGTGGGGACAATGGAGATTTGGTTGCACCCCAATGAACCCTCCAAGGGAACTATACCCATGAGGGGTAGTCAAACGAGAAGTGTGTGTGTTTGGAATCTGGATGAGGTGTTTGAGAATTCCAATATATCCCCTGAGGATGTGAATCAATCCATACATAGTTATTTAATTTTTTTTAACATCATGCGGGACACTGAAAATTTTAATGAGATGCGGGACATAACAATTAAGGTCGTGTGAGAACATACAGTTAAATTTCGTATAGGATTGGATAGTTTGAGGTCATGTAGGACCATTAACATATTAACATAGTGTGGTAGTACCCATGTTTTATGGTCGTGTAAGGAATTCTACAGTTTAAGGTCATGTAGTGTCCCTCTACAATTATGGTCATGTTGGACCAGTTTCACTCATGAAAAGTATTTCGTGAGGAACATTGCATCGGTGTGAGGATATATAAACTCTATATCCATTGTAACAAAGGAATATGACCAGTAGGGTAAAAATTTGGAATAATGTAAGGTCCTTACCATTTGGACTTTAGATTGGTGGCCTTTGTGTTGCTATCATTGGTGTTCTCTGGGAAAACACCAAGTCAGTTTGAAAGAATGAGAGGAGGTGAAATTTCTTGTTGAATACTCTAGATATCATGTTCTGATACCATTCTAGACTATGCAGAGCACAAAGAATATTCTCATCTAGTGCTTCCAATTATGCCTGATGGATTTCACCAACATTATCTGGTGCGTGCTGATCATAGACAACTTTGCATTATGAATGCAACAGAATATTGATGGGTTGGATGACCTATTTTTTTTAAACCAGAGATTATGGAGATTCATATATCGAATTATGAGTTATCATTCAATAATCCCATAGGGAGTTGGGGAGGTTGTCTGACCAACTCTTCTTATTCTGACCAACCATTTTCGGTAGAAATTTTTAGAGGTTTTTCGTGAATCCCTCACTCTATAAATTTTCTTGCACTTGATAATAGGATTTATGGTTAGCACTAATGTTGTATTCAGTGTGAAATTTCATCAGCTCAACAACCTAGATGTTCATGTCTTCTGAGTGAGGACGGTGTGAGGGAATCCAAATCATTATATGATGTTGGATCTCACAAAGTCAAAGATAGAATGGGCGTTGACCTCCTAGAGTGGGACTGCCTCTCCCACATGGAGAATAAAACCATAATGGCCTGAATGAACCTACACTAGAGAACATTCGCCAGTGGATACGGTCCCATGACATCGAGTCCCCATACCACTAAGGGTGGAGAGTACAAGGTATTTTGGAGAGGCTCAGGTGTCCAATGCATAAAGTTGGCATTAATTTTGCTCAAATGGTAGCTTTTGGAGAACTGGATGGGTCATGGATCATGGAGGGCCAAAAACACACCAGTCTCTGAATCTGGTGATATTATTTCGGCTACTCTGATGAGCCCCGTAGGAACCGGCATGAACCTACAACATGAAAGGATAAATGTAATGTATTTTAATGAAATGGATGATAACACCATCAAATCTGTGGTTGAAGAAGATCTTCTCATAACCCGGACCGTCCTGGAGGGAAAATAGAAACCTGCAGCTTCAGATTTTCTCATTCTTTTCCTGATCTGCCGAGAGATTATCGTTTTTGAGAAACTCAAAAAAGGAGGTTCTATAGTCATGAATCACATCAATCACTACTTTCGAGGGACCTGTAGGTCTTGATGTGATAGAGATAGTGGTAAGGTGGCTTACATATGGGCTGTCATCGTCATCTGGTGTGATGGGAACAATGACTCTATTATGTTCCATGTGGAAAATCATATCTTCCTATTCATGCATTTCAAGTGATGAAACTATGCTAGCTAGGGCAGCATCTCGACAGTTCTATGATCGGGTACATGAGTATATTCTAGATAATATGGGAAGTAGACCATCATCTTGAGGGTGTATTCCATCAATTGTATGACCTCAGACTTTCTAACGACATAGTCAGCGTTGATCTAATTGATGACTAGTTCAGAGTCCCCTATCAAATGCAAGTGGGGAACATCAATCTAAATGGCCTACTCGAGGCCTATAATGAGATCCTGATACACTTCCTCATTGTTAATACAACATTCTAACAATGGAATGAATAAAAAACAATGGTTTTTTCTATGGTAATGAAGATAATCCCCGACCCACTCTATTGAGCCTAGGGTCATTGAGCATTTTGTTTATATAGCACAGAGAGGAACTATAAAAGTGCAATTGCTATCAAATCATGGAATTTTGTACCAAGATAATTTCTTCATCGGGTAAATTGATGTATAGGGATTGGTCATAAAAATCATGATGGGAATAAAGGAATTCATCTAATACTTTCCCCTTAGTATCCTTCTGAGAGACAAACCTGATGTCAAACTCCTGAAACATTACTGCTGATTGAGCTAAACACCCTATTAACAGTGGTTGGTTTAGGATGTACATCAACTGATCCACATGGGACACCTGTTTTAACTCATGGGGTTTCAGGTATTGTCATGATTTTTAAATGTCAAAAGCCGGTGCAAGGAAGCTCTTATCGATAGTGGAGTAACTGGTCTCCATATCAAGGAGCATGCGACTAAGATTGTATATATTGATATCAATCTGCTCATTGTTCTTCTGGGAAAGAAGGGCGTCGAGAGACTATTCCAGGGCGGTCATGTAAAAGAACAATGGATTTCAAAGAGAGGCCGTATTAAGACTAGAGGTCGAAGATGGTATGACATGATTTCCATGAAGTCAGTTTGACATTCATCATCCCATGGTAGATAGTGCCTTTCTTCAAGAGATGATAAAAGGGAATACAATTTCTATCCAAATTCACTATGACTCTGTGTATGTTGGCCATGTGTCCATGTAAACATTGAAGCTCTCAACGGTTTCTTAGAGGAGAAATTTTAAAAATGGCCTTGAACTCCTTCGGGTCGGTATCGATGACCCTGTATCTGACAATGAAACTGAGGAACTATCTATATGTGACCCTAAAGGAACACTTTAGTGGGTTCATATCCAGGCTGCAATAATGGCTAAGATGAACATATTATAAAGGTATTTGAGACGGTCCTAGTGCTGGTGAGATTTTAACACCATATCATCTACATAATAATCAACCAATTTTCTGAGGATCGTCTTGACTATGCAATGCATAGCCCATTTGTAGGTGGGACCTTAATTCTTTAAACTGAATGAGATGACTTGGTAACAAAAAGTACCATGTTGTCCTTGAAGTTCGTAGACACCCCATCATCGGTAGCCATTTGTATATGGTTATACCCAGAGTTGCCATCCATGAATGAAAGGTCCTGGAACCCTATAGTGGCCTCAATAAATATCTCAGTCATAGGAAGGGAAAATTCAGCCTTCAGACAGTAATGGTTGAGATCCAAGAAATTTGATGAAGACTATAATTTGTTTATTCTTCTTCCTGATAGGAATGATTTTGGCTAACCATATGGTGTACCAGAACACCTTAGAGAAACGGTCTCTGATGAGCTTATCAACATCAGCCTCGACCATGGCACCGTGAGAGGGGTGCATATATCTGGGTGGCTGCTTGAACCCGAGATGATTTACCAGGAGACCAATGTGGGGGACAACTACATGAGGATCTAGTCCCAAAATCACATAATATCTTCAAGTTAATACATCATGATGTTGCTTCAGGATGTCCATATACTACTATTGCTCTTCGACAGGCATAGTGGCATAGATCAATGTGGCCTTTGGATCTGCCTCACTACTAAGGTTCACCAGTACCATTTAATCGTCCATGGTGGAGACTCCCTCTTCAATGGAGGGGGTAGCATCTTATAAATTATATCCTTCATTTATTTAGCAGGTATACTCAGTTGGATGAGTTTCCATTGATTCAACATATCCCCATGGGAGACTGGTACCAACTTGAGCTGTTGCGGGAACTACATCGGGGGACTCCCTGTAATGCCGAAACCCTAGTGATGAAAGCTGTTGATATGATCCAATATGGTCATCAGCCCATGGGGACATACAAAATTATATTGTAGAAATAATGATATGTTGTTATGCGAATTTTTATCCCAGCCAGGATAAATAATTAAGTATGGCTTATAGTTGTTGCCATGAGACAGACATCCAAATATCATATGAGTGTTGGGGGCTCTTAGATCACATGATTCTAATTCATGTAGTTGTAAGGGGTGACCTTTCAGTGTTTCATAGACATTGGAATGTGTTCCCCCTAATTATAGAAACAATGAAGAATTGTCGCATTTTTGAGTATGTAGCCTCAAATCAGTGGATTGGAAAGATGTAGTCATCATCTAGATTTGTCCCTGTATCGGTCACAGCCAAAACATTCTCAAACTCATTTTTCAGAATCTGCATAACCTTTCACTTCATTTAATTGGCATCTAGATAGTGGGTTTCACAATAGTAAAAGGGAGACACGTCACCTTGGAGAATGACCAAATGACCATTGTGGGAGTAATTATGGTACTGATGACATGATGAAGGGACCATTTCATGATGGTGGATCCATTTTCTTCCCATTAATGCATTTTAGACAGTGTCTTGGGATACCACCGTGAACTATATGCTAGCCACTAGACCAAAGAACCGTGACTTTCAATGGATCTTTCTGACCAGTGTATGTTCTGTCCTATCATAACCTTGGATTTTTCTTGTTAAAAGGACTTAGATCATCTTAAGACAACACCATTTTTCAAAGTTTTTGAGTTGGGATTAGGTTTATTCTGAAGCATGTGTCAATGAGACAGTGATGATCCTCCAATCTATTAAAATTTCAATCTATGTACTGTGGGAGAATGTGCACCTATTTATGAGAGCCACGATAATCTCCTAAGAACGTGATAATGGACTGGAATTCATCATGGTTGACTACCAAAGTGTGGAAGGCCTCGACGGCTAATACCTTTATCTTGAACTCGAGGGGATTTTATATTCTCGATGAGGGATTTACGCATATCCACTATTAAGAGAAGAACTTCAAAAAAGTAGCGCCTTGAAGGATTACTGGCAAGATACTTGAGGACATCATATATCCCTGGAAGGCATTAACATAATATTACAAAACGTTTCTCTATGATATGATTTATGGTGGGCCCTTCCAATTGGACCGATGGATGACTAGTGTGGGAATATCCCACTGGTCACTAGTCAAAGAATGTGGGGAGACTATCAGATAAAGTCCAGTTGGATGGTCATGGTGCTGTTGGGTTGACTCTACTTGATCAAACTACCCGAACGGTGGTTAAGAAATACCTCATGAAATCAAATTAGAATGTTGTGGATTCTAAGATCTACGATGGACCTGCTACCTAGTTTTAGTAGTATGAACAACCTAGTAGGGAGTACCTACTGAGGCACTCTGACGACCCATATATACCCAACTTCTTAGATGCTGACATTAGCTAGGAAAGTTGGGGGATACTCCTGGTGCTCCACTTTTTCAATAATCCTATAGGGTTTTACAATCTCTACAGTATTAACCAAGTAGTACCCTTGAGTATCACTTGATGTTTTATCCCCTACTGGAAAAATTCTACGTGGAATTTCCATCTCTAGGTGCTTGAAGTCCCCGAGAGTACGAGAAGGGAACGACATTGGTGGGGGACATTTTTTTCCTTATGCCACTTATGCCTGCACTTCTAGGATGAGGATGGTTGAGTTGATTACATATACGTACTGGTGGTGGATGGCACAACATCTTCTGATGGTTCATATCGATTCTGGTGTAGAAAAATAATACCATGGGTATAGGAGACTGTCTTACAAGGAATTCAATCATCATACTTATAGGACCTGTAGATAGAAACTTGATGCCACTGGCCATTGTTGTCACCGCTCCTGTCGGGCTCCATGAAGACACATGTGACCTGTGTAGGAGATGGGCCTATCCAGACTATATTTTTATGTATTTATTATTGAAGTAGTATTTAAAAACATAGATATTTTTTAAGGTGTGCCCAAGGATCTTGTGATAGTGGATGCAATTAGGGAGATCACTGAGGTTTGCCATTTCTGGCCTCTTGCATTCAGTAAAACGTACAATCTCATGTCCCAAGGTACTTCTGAAATTACCAGGGACCTGAGTCTCGTTGAATGAGTGGGTCCAGCTTCTCTTATCTGGGAAAGGGGATCTAGGAGACTAGACCAGAAGAGGGGATATTGGATCCTGTTGAGGAGGGGTTCCTAAAAATATTACATGGGTAGTTGCGAAACATTTTCCAGGGGAACCTCCTGATTCTAGGGTGGGAACTCCTAGGCTGGAGGATGTGCCTGAGGTGGACGACCTCGATGAGGCTGCGGAGGAAGCTCCACTGGTAATAAATCAGTTGTTTGGGGGACTCAATTTGGGACACCACAGCAGGCTCGACCCTAGAAATCATACTTGGAGGGATTTCAGGAAGAAATAGATTTGCTTGGCATGCCTTTTTCAAGGAATATTTTAGGATATGGGCCTTATCAGAGAAATCACAAAATCCCCCTCGGTAATTATGTGTAATGTGGTAGGGGACTAGTTCTGTCTTGACATTTCCCTCAAACATCGTCGGTAGTTGATCCTGAGTCAATGTTATGACAAGGATGTATGTGATCCTTTTCCAGAAATCGATAATGTATGAAAAATGCTCATCATGCCACTACTTTTACACGAAGAGGTATGTTATTCTCATCAACCGTGTGGGGGAATTGAACTAGTAATGAAATTTCTTATGGGGGTCTTCCCATCCAGCACCTGATCTGATGGTTAGCTTGTCGTACCAGACAAAATTAGGAATTTCTGATGTCTACAAAAAACACCATAGTTTGGATGCCTCCTACTGCACTGATGTTCCAAACATTTGTCCACACATAAAGATGAAGTGGTCCAGATGCTGCAGCGGGTCAACTTTCAAGGTGAAGGGAGAAAAGTGGGATTTCCGAAACTCGGGGGTGCTGGAATATCATCCACCCAATCTAGATATGGATTTCCATTAGTAAGTATTTCAACCTTTCAAGTCTCTAATGCCTCGAGGTGCTAAATAAGTGATACCATTGGATCATTTGGACATGGGTTCATATCTTAACAGGGATCCCTGACCACCAGTGCATTGTTGGGTTCATCAAAATGATAATCAGTTCTAAAGGGTCATTTAGTGGCTTGTGGAATGACCTGTGGAGCATTTGGGGGAACCTAAGCTGGTTTCTAGGGATTTTCAGTTCATTATGGAGGTTTTAGTGATATGTGACGTTCCCCCTTGCCATAGGCTCTGGATTTAGCCTTATCTATAGGGGTAGGTCGATCTGTGTTACCTAGAGGAAATTCGATGATTGGAAGTTGTTTCTGCCCCTACTGACCTGGTTGTAGATCACCATAGTCCATTCATCTCTTTGAAATGCATTCAGCAAAGAGGTCATTGACCATCCTCTTGTGCACTACATGTTTCTAAAGCAAAATGAATTTTTGAGGATTCTTTATTACATTATGAAATGATCTAGATGGGTTAGAGTGTTGGGAGGATCATATTTTCTCTTTTCACTTATTTAGATTTTAGTCAAGGGTTAATGACTCGGTCGTTACTGGAAGACCCAATAAATTCCTTTGCTGACGAGAGATCCATCCCAATAGATCCAATTTATGTGAGACTCCCTTGGGTGGTCGGTCCTCTCAAAAAACACTAACTCGTTCACTACCCCTGATAGCTCAACCATGTTAACCACGACCCTGCCTAGGGGCATATCCTTTATGTCGACTGAAAAATGAGGCAGGCACCAGATATAACTAATGTAATTGTTGACCAATGTCTTTAATGTGCGTCTGAATCATGGGGTAGTCCACTAATCTATTATAAATATTAAAATGAGTCCCTTGGATGGTCTTGAAAAATCATCTTACCTCCTCCTGGGTTACTAAATCTGGTGCACTTAAATTTGGCACTACAGCCGTCCAAAACATGTCTAGAAAATGGGTCACTGCAATAATTTCCCACAAGTTCCTCATCTTGGATTCAAGGACATACCCATGATAGACCCACTCTTCAACCGGAGGTGGCTAGGTAAACAGTAGCGGTACTGAAGCAGAAATATGAGATGGTAGGATGGCCAAGGGATAATACATCAGGGGGGCTGACATGTCGGCAAGACTTGGGCTATCCACCAATTAGTTTAGGGACATAGCCACCACATTGCAGAAAGAAGGGCTGGAGACCTCATTTTTTTCACATGGTCCTTGGATACTGGCGATGGAACACACTTTTCTCATCCACCATTGGTCCCCTTATTAGCACTCCATGATCTCTGGTCAATGTAGAGAGTGCATTCGGTGTTGATGGTTGAAATTGGATGGTCGGGCCCTAGGGAGACATAAAACTTTCATCCTCATGGATATATTTGTTGAGAGAGGCAGGAATCTGATGGACCTCCCATTCTAGAAGTAAGAGGCTGATACTCCTTGTTCCGGGCCCAGCACTGACATAGAGGATTATGGTGAGGGTTCCATTGAAGAGTCACATTCTACCTCTAAATATGAGAAGTAGACTGGTTTAATAATTCTCTGAATTATCCATGAATTCTTAGTGTGGCATCTATGACCCAACCTCCATCCCTGAGATGGATCTTTGGGAAGACGTATATTTTTGTCACAAGATGATACTTCAACCGTACGGATGCAGGAGAGGATAAGACATCCCCCTGAGTGGGGTGGCATGAAAGGAGCCCTTGGAAATATATCTAAATGAATATTTGGAGGATATCCATGTCAACTGACTGATGTGAGGAGGGATTCTCCATGGAATGTGATTGAGATGTTCAGACCTCTGTTGGAGTTGGAAGGAGCATGGGTAGGACATCAATTCTTGTTTCCACTAGCAGCGTCAATTTGATAACAGTCCTCGTATGGGTCAAGCGCAACACAAGTAGGACTTTCGTGCTGGGTGACAATGAAGAGAGGGTGACCTTCACTCCTCTGATTTTTGAGGAGAGGTGGACCTTCATCGGTCATTGTAAGGACATGGGGTAGCCCCACCCCCACCCCTATAGAAAGATTGACTAGATGTATCACATCTACTTGTTGGCGGCCTATAGCAGGAAGAATGAACTCAGACCCAATGTCATCATCATGGAAGAGGCTTTCGTAATGAGTGTCACATCCATGGGGAGGACCATCATTTGGATTGAAGGTTGAACAAGGCGAACCTCCACACTGATCTTGGAAGTAGGGAGGACACATGTTCATAATGATGGAAGTACGAGGAGGACCTATGTACTGGGTTTCGTTTCCACGTGTTGGTACACTGAAGGTGCTCCTTATGCCGTAGAACATGAGATTCGACCAAGCCTACCTATGAGGTGGTTGGGGCCTCGATCCGACCTGGGTATATGAGGGAACCTTATCAACATACACAAGGGGATAATGATATACGTTGACGGCTACCCTAGACATGGTAGTTGCTAACGCTGACACCCCTTGGTGGACGTCCTCCTCATCCTACAACTGATGATGGATGAGTTCAGTCAGATTGGGGCTGATGGTGCACGTGCATAACTTACATGCTTCACGACTCGTGGTGATCAGTTGTGGTGTAGGTGCGGCCATGTGGGGGGCCTCCATGTGATCCCTTCAAATGAGAGCCCATCAATCTTGGGCAGGACATCCCCCCACATCATCGTCGTAGCAGAGGGAGTCTTTGAAGTATTTCGAGTAGAGTCTCCCAAAATGATTTTGGGTTATAGTAGGGGGTAGTGGCTCCCTACATAGCCCCTGAGGGAGGATGTGGCAATGAGGCACATATACCTCTAAATCCTGATGGTTAATATCCCTAGTCAAGATAATCCCCTTCTTCTCATAACAGCAGATGATGTTTTTTATCACCCTTCTCTGAACGAATATAGACGGGGAGATGGGGCAGGGTTACCCAGTAGTTGTACATGTGGAGACCGTCGCGATAGTTGTGGAGGCACACAAGACTATCAAATTGACATTTCCCCATCCCCTTGATCAGTGGATGGGCGGTGATTGGTTTCCAGTTACAGCAACTTAGGTCCTGTAAGTCAGGGAGATTAAACCATTAGTGCTACCAAAATAAAATCGTCATCTAGTTCCCCAGTGATATTCTGTATTCTATGGATGGTAAGAAGGATCCGCGCTGACAACATTGCTCATTGAGTTTCAGAATGTTTTAACTATCCCAACATCTGGTGATATTCACGCCAGGCCCACTATTAGAATAGTGGGACCCGGTGCTGGATAACTGGATCTGGTGACACACTAGTCCACTAATGTTTTAAATTATACTAATCTCTACATTAAGGAGATGAACATTCATGTCAGTTCAACATTATTATTTCTTATGATTTCATTGGGGAGTGCATCCATCTAAAGAGGATGCACTGTTTGTTACCTCACATTCCCTCTTTCCAACAACGGGTGACATCCATTGATTATTTAGGGACGTTTTCTCCTTTGTCAAAACGATATGATTTGATGTCGGTTCATACTTCTGTGGAATCCTCCACGGAACTCACCCCTTGTTTGGGTATCCCATATAGACTTAAGTCTTTCTTCATGAAACTCTTCCTAGTGCCATGTCTTCATGGGAGAAAATTAATTACGCTGAATCTATGTAGACATTCCAAAGGGTCCGGCCTTGGTAGAAACCTTTAGTTGGGGGAATAGTCATGTTGGACATCACTGGCATGTCTAGATGCTGAAACACTAGAGTGTACGTGTTTCTTTCCCTTATGATAGGGATTCTAGAGGGAACTTAATCTAATGAAATCCCACGTCTAATTTGGGGAATTATATTCCATATTCATATCTCTGATATTTTCTTCAGCTTTCCATGTTTACCATAGGGTATTCCGTGAGTTTATCATCTAGAAGAGACAGATGAGACTGATCAGAGCACTTGTGGGAGTGGATCTTAGGTGTGCAACCCCAGGAGGGAACGATGATGTAGGGAGCAGTGAGTAAGTATGTGGCATGATCTATCCATGATGTGGTGTTCTGTGTAAGAATTAAGATGTATGATGTACGATTGATTGTCTATGACAAGGGAAATGGAACATATTTGAGAATGACGATAATGTTGGACTTTAGACTCAAAGAGACGTTCTATGTATCACCATGGAAGAAAATCAATTTCAACATAGTTTGGAAGGGGGATGGGTCATCTTAGGGGGTGACCCATATGGATAGAACCCTGACGAAGTGGAACCCCGGTGTTGGGGTATAAAATTGGTGTGTGCGGAGGAAAAAGACCTGACAACATGCTAGGGACTATGTGTGGTTAATAGCGAGAGAATTTGTCTTACGCCAGAGGGGCATAGTCGAAAAGTGTTTCCCAATAGAGAGGACTAAAATGGCTTACCAATGGATGGGGTCATAATGGCCTACCACTAGATGGATTCACAACGAAATACCATTGTGTGGGGTCACAATGTCTTACCACTGGATGGGGTCCCAACGACTTACCGCTGGATGGTAACAGAATTTCTTACCACTGGATAAGGTCACAAAGGATTACCTCTAGATGGGGTTGAAATGGTTTATTATGGGATGGTGTTCCAATAGATTACCACTGGATGGGGTAACAATGACTTATTATTGGATGGGGTCACAACGACTTACCACTGTATGGAGGGATAGTTTAGCGTCATGCTAGAAAAAATGTGGCTTCCAATTTAATGTCATGTAGGATGGAGGTGTACTGATGTGAAGTGGTTGGGACCAAGGGGTGTTGGGCTTGAACCTCGGGGAGGATTCCAACATACATTTCCATGGTTTGTATTAATTTCCATGTAATTTAGGATGTTGTTTTGGGATTACATTGTAGTCTTCCCAAGGAAAGTGTCAGGATATATACAAACTCTAAGCCCACGTGACTCATGATCGGTGTGAGAAACAAGAGGAAGAAAAGACATGACGATCACATCACAAAAAGTTCTTCTATGGAATGCTGAGGGGTTATTACACGTGGTTAGTGGGATAAAGAGGAAACATGGGATTATGTGTGGTTAGCAGCCTAGGGAGATGGAGATTGGGACATACTCCAGGATGGAGGCCCATCTATTGAGGGATTTGGCATGGAAGAGAAGAGGGTTCTGGTGCCGACCCGCTCCCCCCCTCCAGACCTCGGGTAGGTCCAAATATGATGAGGAGGGATGCTTCCTCCTGCATGAAAGGATAGGGGATTCCACCAATGTGGTTTCCCTTTCCCCACTGACAGATGTTTCTCCATTAATAAAGATCTCATTCCACGTGAGGATGATTTCACTCTCATTGATACCAGTGGGCGTAGAGAATGAATGAGATGGGGCACCTCGTATGGGAATCATGTTGAAAGAATACAGCTTAACGTCATGTGATCATGATTATTATGATTGGAAATTTAACATCCTACAGCTTGGACGAGACGAGTTAACTCATCGACCCCTAGATTTTAGATAACTGATACTCGCCTGCCCATGAGGAAGGGATGAAGTCAGCAACGTTGTTGTTTGGGGGGTTGTGGAGTGATCCACTAAGGGGTCCATGTTAGCATGGCAATGAGATTAAGAAATAACTATTAGCATCCATATATGAATAATCATGGGGTGAAGCGACTCATTGGGACGCACCACCCATGGGACAGTGAAATTACTTCGTACAACTCTATAAAGCAATATGATAGTTGAGTGTGTAACATAGGTGTTTTGGTGATAATAATTACCCGAAGTTGATTCCTTGAAGAGGGACATATAACACCTATGAAAGAGCATGCACAAGGAGGGTCAGTTCTGTGAAAATGGAGCTGGTGTGCGGAAAAGGATTGGGTGAGCTGAAAGGATGGTTTGAATGAAATAGATGAACATTGCGGGAAATGGGTGCACGACTGGATCAGATACACACAAAAGACTGAGGTGAGGGAAAAAATGGTGTTCACATAATAGAGGATGTTTGGGTGCAATAGGCACACATCGGGAACAACTGAATGCAAAAGGGGGCATAGGTTTTGCACGTTGGTGGTGGGGACTACATCCAATAGGCCCAGTATGTGTGGACTTTGGAGAGGGTCATAACATAGTGGTCTTGTGTGAAGGAATACCCCTGGGAGACCTATCGGGGAATATCTGGTACTGGGAATTCATGTTTTTTGTGCAAAAGAGGTGAATTATGCACAAAGGAGATGATTTAGATTCTTCAATCGCAAGAAGGTAAAGGAGTTCCCTTATATTTATAGGCTTCCAGTGTCATCAGGTTTGTGAAAAAGTCGATTGGTGAGGATAACCTTGTCTTGATGTCGGTGGCATGGATGATTCTTTTGCCACGCATATAAATCCTTCTTATCCCGCTATTTTTCATGCGGGAAAGTGGTTTTCTGCCCACAACATTAATTTTTCGTGCATCCTTTCAGTCCCTGCTGCAATTGGACACTGAGTCAAAATATGCCTTCTTTTTATCCAATGAAGACCTCTTTAGCCCTTAAGAAGATTTCATAATCTATAATTATTAATTAATGTTATCCTATATTTTCCTTTTAAAGTAATATTAATGGAATATTCATGATGAATTTGAATCAATTCCAATTTTTCTAATACAGAATATGTTGATGGAATCATTGTTCTATCATACATAGCATGTATGAAACTTCTAGATGCAATGACATCTAAATATTTTAATTAAATGGTAACATGTTACAATGGTTTTTTTAATTGATATTTATTTTCAGATGTTTTTGTGAAATATTATTTTTAAAATTATCTATAATCTAAAGAGGTTATGTTCCTCAATTATTTTTTAATGACATTTTTATTGTATTAATTTTCATCAATGACATTAACCCTTTATTTTACTTATGATCCAATTGGGATATTTTTAATTGATATCATAATTTATTTCAAAGTTTTATGAAAATAATCAATATTGATTTTAGTGACGTTGACATTCATTATTCATTTTTTATTCATTAACATTCATTTAAAATATTCACTTTCCTATTAACATTTGATGTTAAATTTCCACAAAATATCTATATTATTAAACATGATTATTTTATTTCATAAACTGTATATCATCTCAATATATGGTGTTTATCTTTAGATGTTATTTTTTCCATTGGAAAATACTAATAAATCATCATTAATTACTCATTATATATATTTTATTTCAGAGAAAAATGTTAATGATTAAAATTATTTATTTGATATATGAATAATTATTTGGACATATAGTGATGATTAGGTCTAGAAATATTAATTTCATTAATTCATTAGTATTCTAATGTATATTTTTAATATGTTAGAAAAAATGTGATTCTTAGTATTATTTTAAATCATCTTATGAATCATTATAGTGATTAGGGTATCATTTTTATGAGAACATTGCATTATATAATTAAGTATTTCTATCATTAATAAATTAGTTACTATTATCCTCAATTTATTTACAATTATATATTCTCAAGATGAATTATGTTCTCATCTTATTTATTAAATGGATTGTGTTTTTTATTTAACATTACATATAGATTTTGAATGATCATATTATCAATGATACTTTCAAAATGATATTACCTCTCTATATATTTAATTTTCAATTTAGATACTAAATACACTATTTTTTAGTTATTTACCTTTCTGTTTTAATTATTTGTTGTCTTATCATGTTATTATTATTATTTAAATGAGATCTAATTCCCGTTATATTCCTTTTCATGCTGATTATGCTTATTATTTGACGATAGTTTCTATTGTGTTTAACTCTTTCCAGGCATTCAATCTCACCCTTATTTATTCCATTCATAATAATCCATTATTTCTACTTTAATTGATTTTCAAGGATATTTTATATATAATTATATTATTCTAATAAACCATTTCTTCATAATGTATTCATATGTAGTATTGGAATAATGATATATCTATTTTATTAAGACTAATTATCAATTTTTTCATTTGGGAAAAAATTAATTTATCATAAGATAGTGTTATAATGCAATACATCAAATTAGGTTAACTGGTGTTGGGGTCACAACATCATAGCTTAGTATGTTTTCATTAGTGGAAAACATGGTTAAATGACTGTTAATGGCCATATTTATAAATTTTTTGTGACATCTGTTTGATTTTAAATAGAAGGAGGTTTTCAAAATAAATTTTTTTTACAGAATTTTTTTTATTTAAATGGGATTTATAAGGAAAATGTTTTATTCAAAAATTGGGTATCAAAATAGTAATTTTAATTGAAGTGATTTCTTCTAATAAAATTTTTATTGTTTTTGGCCAACATCCTTGCATGATTAAAAAAATATGTAACATTATTTACAATATATTTTTATATGTTATTCTATGTTACTTTATAAACAAAAAAATAATTCCATAGTTAATCTATAGAGAAATCATTGACTATCTCTGGGTGATACCCAATTATTAAATTCTTATGTTCTTATTGTCATTATAGGTTCAGGATTCATAGTTTGTATATAATTTCATGATTATTTATGATATGTGTATTGATCAATTACATTTTGTTTTGTTTTTAATGTAATGGGTTAGTTTGGATGGAATCGACATACCACATTCTATGGGGATATGTGTGTCATGAATTGTTGGGGATTTAGGAAATTATCGTTACTAAATAACACATATAAAATTAGTTAGTGATATTATGGTATGGGTTTCGGTTAATGTATTTTTTACATGTTAGTGGTGACTATATGTTTTGATTTTTGATAGATTATATTCTGGGGTTGTGGATCCCATGGAATTTCCCCACTTTGAATGAGATGGTGATGGTATGATCTACATGGGTGATTTAGGTTCCTTATGCTATCAAATATCTGGGATAATCTTGATTGATATGGTGTGGTTTATGATGGGATAATATTTTATTATTAATTGTTATAAGATAGTCTGGATACCTCTTAAGTTGTATCCTTTAAGTGATATTAAATGACGATAATACATTATTGTGACCAAATTTGAGTGAAAATGTATTTTTTGGAACATAAATCTATACTAACCATTTTCTTCGAGTACTAATAAAATATTACTATGAAACCAATCCATAACCTTTCAGGTATGGGTTTGGATTGTTATATTACTATTCCCATTATCACAAGGTATTGGTCAGGCCATGTAAAACAACATACCCTATTAATTTGGGAATGGGTTAGGTTATGGAATAAGCTGACTCCCTTCCGTCTGGCATGGATATAATGATCTTATGGTCATGTTTAATAGTGTTCAAATTAGAACAATACAACCTAACATGTAATATTGTATATTCATTTTGTGGTATGATTTCATGTGGTGGTTGTATTTTCATGACATGTTTGCCATATATGATTTGTTTGTACATTTATTTGATCATATCTCCACTCAATAAGATTGATGAATATATATATATATATATATATATATATATATTCCCACCATGTCAATAGACACACCTCTAACAATATACCCATCATTAGTTTCATTGTTTTCTAGGATGCATGAATAATGTGAACAATAATATGTGGATTAGTTATTAGGCCTCATATGTTGAAGATAAATAAGGATGATTACATGAATTTGGATATAAGATTTGTGAATTTTATTATTATTTATTGTTCAACATGTGTACCAACAAGTGTTTCATTGTTTTATTATTTGATTATGTAATTTATATATATTTATAATCTATTAATTTATTATGAATAATGTACATTAATTTTTTTCTTTCTACTCTAAACTAAATGAGAGAAAAACAAAACTAGTTAATATTAAATTGGGTTTTGGATGTTTATTATTAACATGGATTATGTGAAATTATTTATAGATTTTGAAATGACCCTTAGGTATTATTTTTTAGTTGATAGTATCTCAATGACTATTTTAGGTCCTCGACACTAGTATGAAGTCTCAATTGAACATGGATACAACCAATAGGTATTGATATTACCCCTCCTATGGGGTCAATAATTTGATCTACTATAGGGATTCCAATTTTTTATCATATCAAGTTTTGTATGGGATATTGTTAGTGGTGAAGTTAGGTTTTTTTTAATTATGAGGTATTATAGTAGAATTTAAGGAAGAATTAATAAATTTTGAACCCCAATATCCTAGTAAGGTCTAGTAATAGGACATATACCTATAAGTGGACTGATGTTTTGTAATGTACCATGAATCATATATGGGTTCAATTTTTTGAAACATTTCATTATTGTAATAAATTATTAATCGGATCAAATTTTTTTTAAAAAATTATTTCATAATTATCATTTAATGGGAGATATGAATAGTATATATTTCATAGGTTGTTTAATTTATTTTGATTGTGCTTCTTTATTCAATATTGAGAAGTTGTTTTTCGGATGTCTGGTGGTTAATTAATAACCTAGATTCTAAATAATAACATGTGTTGGTGTGTGAGGTATGTATAAATTTTCTTGAAATGTTGGTTTTAGTAAATATAGATCATAAGTCTTTTTATTTTTAAATTCGTGGAATCTCTTATTTTGGAGAAACGTTTTAGAAAAATTGGGTTTATAGGATTGATTTAAAATCGTTTTTCAAATTTAATTTCGAAATAGTTTTTAAAAATGGATTGTGTATAAGTAAAAGGTAACATATAGGTGAAATAATTTTAGATATATTTTGTATAATCACATGTAGTACAATAATTATTAATAGAAAAAGTAGATTAATTTTGGTGTGTTTGTTTTTAAAATCTTATGATCTTTTTTTAAAATAAAAAAATGGTAACTATATAATCATAATTTCTTGGATTATGTTATTTTTATTAGGTATTAATAAAGATACATTAATTGTGTTTGCATATTTTATCATAGGATTACATGTAAATTCCATGTTGGTTTGGAATCTATCAAACAAATTTCATTTAAACAAGGGAAAAAGGAATATGATACTATAAATATCAGGTATTATGGTTTTTTGTTTTGAAAATTTACAACCCGGGTGTTGGTTTTTTCATTCAGTTGTTATGTTGTTATTATCAAAAGAATTCCTGATGTTTTTGAATTATGGGATGTATTTTTTATGTTGGTCTTTAGAAACTAGGTCTGTGGTTGGTTTGATCCATAGTTTGGACATATTGATTAGATTTTGAAAAATCATTCCAATGGATAAAAAAGTGGATAATTAGAATTGGACATTACTAGTAAATAATATCGTTGGAAATAACATATTATCATATAGGAATCGATGACTGTCACTTGGGTGTTTTGAGATCATTTGAAGTGTCTGAGAACAATATTATTTTTTGGTGATCAATATTTTATATTGGGAACCATGTGTGAGAATCTTTTTCACGTCCTATCGTAATTTTTTTGTGATAAAAATGGGGTGATTTGTTGATATCTGATGTTTAGTTTGTCGAGGAAATGGTATAGATACTCATATGGAGTGGAAAATAAATTTTTATGGTTCCAAGAACATTGCGGTTTTTACGTACATTGACATGGTGAAATCTAAGTGTCAGTAATATTGGATATGTGACAGTACATGTGGATTGATTATGAAAGTGAACTTTTATGATAGGGAACAAAAATATTGAATTACACTGATTGTCTATTTAAAAAAAATTTGTGGGAGTTTTGTGGATTTTATTATGCCTCAAATGTTTAAGGCATCATTGAAGTGGGATGTAAATGTGTGTTTTTTTGATGGATGACTGATTTGGGAAAAATTTATTTATTGAATGAATTGATTATGTGATCACATATAATTTGATTTGTTATGGTGTAAAACACATCTAAAGTATGGTTTGAGACACATTTTAAATGATATAAGGATTAAATTTAGTATTTTAAATAATCATGTTTTTTCGTTTATCATTGTGGGTTGATATAGGAAATAGACGTGCCTGACACATTTAGAGACCAAACATTTCCATTTGGACGTTAATTGATGATCGTGATAGGTTGGGATGTATGGTAAGAGGTCTATACGTGTATCTTGTGGAGAAGAATCATTAATTTTGGGATTTTTTAATGACCCTTAAATTTTTTGTTTCATTATTTTAGATGGAATTGTATGTTTTAGAAAGATTCTATGGTCGTTTCATGATTTTGGACTCAGAATGGTAATTATTGATTTTGAACATCACAAAGAGACTTGTTTTATATGTAGATCGAGGACTAGATATTGATTTAGGTGCTCTAATGGGAAATGGAATCAGGTAAAGTTTCCCCAATTCCATTATGTAATTTTTCCTAATATAATATTTAACATTACTACCCTTTGGTCAGTCAATTAAGTGGATACTAGAATGGGTGTCTTAATGAGATGAAATGGGGATGTACCATGAGGGGATAACCACTTCTTGTTTCAATGTAATACCAATTTGTTTGAATTGATAATGGTTAATCATTATATGATTAATTCCTACAGTGGCATTATAACACAACATGGAGGGGTCACATTGAAATGAGTTTGGTTGAGGGTCGTAACAACTTCTCATGGATGACAGTCTAAAACTGACACCCATAGACTTTACAGGACCCTATTATGGAAGTAATTATATGTATTTTAGTAATTTTTAGATGGTATAATTTGGAACCCAACTATAGTATCATTAATTTTAGAGGATCATGTGGAAAAAAGATAACTCTTATTGGCTCTCCCATATCATCCTTTGGGGATCCATTGATTTACCCTGTTCCATAGTATTTATTCACCGAGATTATTGGTATATTAAGTATTGATATATTAATTTTTTTATCTTCCCTTCTCTAACTAATTTTTGTTTTCATAATAGGGGTTGAGAGAGATATATTTTCATATAATTGTTAAATAATCCATTGTGATGCGTAATTTATGTGTAGCTGATGGAGGAGATCTATATTTGAGGTATTTATGTCTTTTTTCATTTATTTTCAATTGAAATTGTTTCATTTTATATTTATTTATAGTTTTAATATTTTTACGTTAAAAATTATATTGATTTGAGGTGGAATTTTTTTCATTTTTTGGAATGACATTTAAGTGAGTATTCAGACTGAACCAAACCCTGAACCTCATTATTTTGAAATAATATAGTTATATAGTGAGTTTGGAATCAACTATTCTAATTTTTGATTTGGGGTAAAATTGATTGATTTATTGATTTTAATGTTTTTATTGTTCAAATAAATTCACATGGACTTTGAAAAGTATTGAATGGCCACGAGATTGATTGTTTTGATTGTATTGAGGTATATTTTCTTAAATTGTCAAAGCATATTATTACTTTGATGATTTTATATTCTTATTAAATTATTATTATTATATATATGTTTCATGATTTCTGTTTTATTACCCATTAATTGGAACCTCAGTCGAACAAATTTTGAAGTCCATTTTTATGTATTATTCCATGGTATATATAAAATTATGAAAAGGAAGAGTTTGTATTTTTAAAAATTTATTTTTATAAACATTGTATATATTAAAAACATTTATAATGAAACATGTTTATTTGATAAATGGTTTTTTAAAATGGTCATTTAGAATTGATGATGGTATTTCAAATGAACCATTTTTGGTTTTTGGTGATAGTTTTTGTTTGAGAAAAAAAGCACGAGGTTACTTATCTAGATAGATTATAAATGGTTTATTTTTATATTTTAAAACAATAATTCAAAATTAAATAGCTTCTTTTATCTATTTCACATAATGCAGGAAATTTCATGATTCCAAAATACGTTGTGCCTATTGTACATCATTGTTGTGGGTATATAGTGTCAATGTTGTTGTAGGGTTATTCAATATTATTATTTGTTTGGTGTTTTTTTTAATTCAATGTAAGTGAGTAGTTTTCCTGGATGGGTGTGATAAACCTATTAATTTGGAAATAAGGGTTTTATGATTTTTTGGCAGACTAGGCCAAGGTCTTGAATGGGTTTAAACCTGTGGATTATTTTGGGAGCTCAAGAGATGGGTCAAATTCTCTGTTTATATTATGTGTGTGTGTTTGTGTAGAATATGTTGTTTTAAGTAGTGATGAATTAAGATGTAGTTTATAAATATATTAAAATATAGGCAATTCATACGTTAGAAGGTGTTTTGAGGGCCTCAATGGGTGAGATGGGTTCCTATATTTTTCTGATATCTGGGACAACCTAGAGTGATATGTTGTGGATTGATATTGGATGTGTGACCTTCGTTGAGTTAGACGGGATGGTCAAATTACCTTTTAAATGATATCCCATGTGTGGTTAGGGACAACTAAGATACATTTATTGTATCTTACGACGAGTGATAAAGGATTAATATAATCCTAAATAAACCATACATTGTAACCATGAGCAGTAGTCAGGATTCATCATGAAATATTACACTAAATTTTTATGTACGAGTCAAAAAATGTGTATCATCCTTCCATGAAAATTCACTTTTGTTATTATTATTATAAAAAACCACCCATAAACATTCTGAATTCATTTGGATAAAACATTAGGTAGTTCTATTCCATCTAGAATCGATTCATTGATGGTATGGTTAGATTTCAGGGTGTCTTGGTTAGCACATGGTGACCGAACACGTAGGCATATATGTGCATTGTATTTCATGATTTTGTTTTCGTTAAAATTAACATTATTTACTAAAAAAATTGAATTTATTTCAGATATATCAACTTGATTAGTGATTCTCTCAATATGTCTATGGCACTGGGGAATCATACTCATCCGTTTGACTAACAACCTACCTACCTAACGGGCTAGGAATTTTATGTATTCTTTTGTAGACATTCATTTTACTATGTGGAACATTTATCACATGGAGATAAAAACATGATTTAGTTTGTAGGTCATAGAAGAAGATGATTCAACATGTGGATTTCATGAATTTGATTGGTAGATGATGCTTCTTATTTTATGTTCTTATTCTAAATGGGTATTTTACTATTCAAAATTATTGTATTATATACTGTGTCCATGATTAGTAACCTATACACTATTATTTCTGTATTAATAAAATATATATTATTAATAATTTATTTTTATGACTGTGGGGCCCCCGTTGTTTTTAGTTTATTCTTCAAAGTGTTTAGGGATCTTCCTTATATGGTTAGGTAAAAATGATTTAATTTTTTTATTCACACAAAACCCATGGGATTTATTATTCATGAATTTTCCAATAATTAATGTTCAAGGATAACATAACAATTCATCAACCTCTAGTGTATGGGGAGGTGTTATGAGTTTCCTTTGATGACCCCCGCCAGAGTTCCATTATATAATTTATGGGAGGGTGTTATAGAATTCAAAAATTTTATGGCATGAGATTTCACTACTAAAATTCATATATATATTTATATATATATATATATTCTATGATAAAAAATTTATGAAAAAAGAAGATTTATTTTACTTATAACTTATCAACAAATAATATCATAAAAACCACAACTAATATCTTAAAAACCATCTTTGGATTCATAATGCATTAATAAGTTTGATGGCCATAATTCTCATTTCATATCTAAAAATGGAATCACTAAATATTAATTGGAAAATTTTTATATTTTGAATAAATTCCAACACTAATCACCATTATTAAAGTATAATCTCACGTATCTATATTGGGCATACTATTTTAACAACTAATCATCCATTTGTTTGAGATATTTCAAAATGTAGTAAACCTCACATTGTGATTAATCTGATTTAATCCACAATAGGTTCATTAAGGTCTTGTTTCTTTCTCCATATTTTGATTTATCATATATATGAAAAACCTAAATCTAAAATGAAACATCACTTTATATATATTGGTAGTTTAATTATGATAGTTTTTCAATAGATATGTCTTCAATGTAATCTTACAAACATTTTTATATATGATAACACTGGGCATTCGAAAAATTCTTTTGAAATAAAAAATCATCACAAACGTTATAATTAGTTTACATTAATGTTATTTGGGATACTCCAACACTTTCAATCATCCACTATGGATGAAGAAAAATTCAAAATACAACTTAAATTATCAGATGTATTCTAAAAATATTTACACTTTATATTTATCTGAAAAACTCTTCATTAATCATGTACCCTGATATCTCTATCCAAGATACAAATCCATCCAACTTCATTGATTCATGATGTTTAGACATTTTCTTTATAGACATCAAATCAATAGTATATCATCCACCATAAGATACATATGCATAATATTTGGTAAAAATTCCTTGAGTAATATGGGTATTACATTAAACATTATTATCATACTCTCCCAGTCTTCTTGATGTCGAAAAGCACATGCTCTAATACATTGATAAATCTTGTTAGGTTTTATTGGGACACACTTGATAACTATTATTTATATTATTATTGGGGTTTCTCAAAAATTATGAAACCAATTTTGGAAAAATATTATTCTCCAATATTAATCAATTACATAGGGAAACCATCAATAAATATTTTCACAGATAGTCAACTTATCCATTATAGTAGATTTAGAGAGACTAGTATCTCCCATTTGTAATACAAATCATGGAACCATCAATTTCCATGTCAATATCCACATGTTCAAAATGATTTCTTATTTTATATTCAATATAAAAAAAACATCAAAATGTAGATGTATTTTGATATATTTTTAGTAACTAACCATACCACATAAAAATATATCTATAAAAACTCTATGTTCAATGAGTCTGAAGACAACATTGGATATTATGTTTTATATTAAAAATATAATTTTTTCCATTTCACTATATAACTTTTAAATGAATCATGTAGCTAGTGAAATAAATTCAATCAAACAGATCCCCTTATATTTTAGTAACCAATTCAAAAAACGATTAATTAATTACCATGAACCAATAAATGTGATTCATAACATTTTTTTCCTTCATCAGGTTGCCTCTATACACAAATTTGATAAAAAAAATTCCATCATTCCTTTCTCAGGTTATATTACATCATTAAAGGGGAGAGAATCATATATAAAATTTCAACATTACTACCCATGAATGTTTCATATCTATATCAAAATTTTAATTTTATTATTAATAATGTGGGTCATCTATTTAATGTATACATTGAAATCTTTTTAATATTTAGATTACATAAAATGTTAGATAAAAACAAATAATTCATGAAGACTGTTTTAATTAGAACTTCTCAATCAAGGATTAATTAAAAAATTTGGATTCTATTCTAATTCATATTATTGACCACTTGGAACTTCTAATAAAATTATTCTTTCATAACAATTTTGATTTAAATTAAGAATATTATCTCACTCATTCATTCAAAAACAATTTTATTAAGATGACATTAAAAAACTACAATTACAATTGGATTAAAAAATCATTCGTGGATATAACCTATATATTTTTAATGTCATTTCTTCATCCATAAATTATCCCCAAATACTTGAAAAATATTAAATTTATTTTTAGATTTAAAATATATGGGGATAGGGGTCTCAAGTTTCCTCAAGATTACAGTAAATGTGATTCTCTAGTGACCACTACTTTTCCATTATCAAATAATTAATAAGTCATCAAGATATTGAAATGATTTTAATATAATCCTAATTAAATATATTTCTATGGTCTTCATATTCCCTTCCTGACAAAAATAAAAATAATTCCCCCCTTTGGTTATAATTCCAAAAAAACAATTATTGATATTATAATGATTGAAAATTTATTTTAAAAAAATCTAATTTACCAGTTTGTCCCTTCATGAATAATTAAAATTAATGTCCCTTAAAGCATGTTGGGATAATCCTTTTACAAAAATATCTTTTAAAATACATTAAAATTTCAAAATACACTTCTTCTTTTTCCAGTAATTTTTTTTGGATAAAAATATATGGAACACAAATTTATATTTCATTATAGAAAATGATCATCCTAATCCATCCCATAAAATATATTTTTTCCAATTATATATATGTTTAATGAATATAAATTAGTTTTACCCCATTAATCCTATTTTGAAATCATTGACGATGTAAAATAGTGATTCTACTACCATGGTAAGAGTTATTCTATTCAAATATAATGAGTAATTGTTTTAATTATTAACATAATTTTGAAATACTATATCCACATCACAATTGGAAATATATTTCAATTCATCATAGAAAATAATTCAAATAAAACCATGAATTAAAAAAATTAGGAACATTGACTCTATACCATCTTGTAAAACTCGTTATATTTTCCTCACATCCTATTGAGAAATTCTATCGTGTGTTTTCATTACCTCTTATATTATACTGATTACTATTAATTCCTATTATTTTAATTATATCAAGATTGTATTGGGATTTATCAAGGATAATGTTGGGTTTTCCCATAGAATAATACGATTGTATAGTTATAATTTTATATTACACATCCGTATATTTATTAAACATTATGTTCATCTCTCTCTCTTTAATCAAATTATTAATAAATAAAAAATGTAATTAATATTTTAGAATATGATTACCCTAAAATTTTGATTCTTCATATTGTTTAGACGCCAAGTTAAATTCTTCTCCATGTTTCTAGATGGTTTTTTTCTTTTTTAATTCAATTTAAACATTTTTGTATTCCTTTAGAATCTTCCCTTTAAAAATTTCATAGTTCAATATATGGGACTGAATATTTAGTGTGATACAATGAAATTTTTACATGAACTATCCCACTAAATCCCTCTTGGTATTTCTAGTGAGCTGAGTGTTCTACAACAATCATTCCTCTCATAGGACATGGTCTAGTCGATTAGACTATGATTGTATAAATAACATAAAAGAGTCATTAGCCTACCAAACTAGTACCATAATACATCAAAAAATATCTATAACATCACACTAATATTGGAACATAAAACATTTTGATTCACAAAATACATGAAAATTTAATATACATGTCAAATATATAAAAGATATATTTCATTAAAAAAATTAATATAATAGAAAATAGAAAAAAATTAAATTGTACTCATGAATATAGAAGTAAAGGGATCCTGGTATCAGTATAACTCTATACCTATGAACTGAACATCATAAATCCCAAAAAACACCATTACACTCTATTCATGATGCCTCCATTCCTATCAATAGATCTACTAACATATAAAACTTATATGTTGACACAACATGTGTGGGAGTGGGTCTAGTTTTGCAGTACTTAAAAAAATACATATTATGTTTCCCTAAAAAGATATATGGACTTCAGATATAGGTAAAAACTTGATTATCAATGTAATATAAAGAAATATATATCAAATAAATGTTGGAGATCATAATAAATGCATGAATTTGGGGATTCACTTCTAAATAAACATTTAACAAGGATTTCATGGGATTCCTATATTGTTTGATATTATACACACACAATTGAATAGGGAAACTAAAAATACACATCACCTTCAAGTGGAAGACATCAAATTTCCCATATAACTCATGAGAAAATAGATTTCTTATTATATTCCATGTGAGAAAAAACCCAATGATCATCCAAATTATAGGAAAATATCACCTTTTTCATCTTCTTTAGGGGTAGTAAAATATCGTATGCCAATGTTAGAAGAGCCTCAACCAAAAAAATTCTCATAATCATGGTATCAAAATAAAATGATCCCAAATTTGTGAGGATCTATCATACAAGCATCCATGTTGCAAAAGTGTATCCAATCATCATTCATGTATGAAAAAAACTCTCATTAGTATGCGATTGTTTAATGAAAAAAACCATTATACAAGAGGCCCATCCAAGAACCTCACACATGGGTCCTTAATTCCAAGACTAACCAACGTGAGGTTACCAAAACATAAGAATTTCAACATTTGTACGGGGGTTATTAGTGAAATGAATGGGTGTTAGACATATCATTCCATATGGGTGTCTCTAGCCCCATCCTACTTGAGGGGAGAAACCTCCTCATCAGCAATAGGACTCTAATGAGTGTCATTTACCTATAAATAAAACCTATTTGATAAAACAAAACAATAATATTGATCAATACACATTCATATTAGCTCCACTAGAGTGGTATACTTAAAGAGAAAACTTGGTGAAACTCATTCATAGTAATTCCCCAACAACCAAAACAAATCAATATACCCTAGATTAAATATAACCATTGATTTGTTTTCTTATATAGATATTTATTTAATTGTGGACAAGTAATATTTTTAAAGATTTTTTTTCGAAAAATTATTGACTATTATGAAATCTTCTAACACAAACATAAAATGGGAGAAATTTTATTTTATTGTGAATGTTGTTATTTGGATTTATAGGATCATAATTAGAATCACTCGACATAGAGTATTGGACTGAGAATCCAGAGATATTGAACTTGTGAGAAAGATAAAGTTGCTCATCAAAACAAACATCGGTTTCAGGTACATAGTTAAAAAGTTAATATAAATCAGACATATAGTTTATAGAAATGTCAAATGTAGTTGAGTGGATATATCATAATTTTGTTGACTAATTTTAAGGAATATTGTGATGTCCGAAGCTTGAATATTTCTACTCTTTAAAAATTTATGTTAGAAGATTAATTTATAATCAAGATGTTCTACTAAATCATCAATACTCACATCATAAATTATTTTGATGAAATTTAAGAATCATAATTATTGATTCATTATTAGGTATAAAAAAATTAATGGATCTAGAAGTTCTAGAAAAAGAAGTATTCAAAATCCAGAATGTGTTATGCTAGAGAATTTTTTAGAATTTTCATAATTGCATATCGGGGTTTACAGAATATTGATAATACCATTATAATGAGGATTCCATTGTAACAAGGATTCCATCATAATGAGAATTCTAGGGTAATGAGGGGAATATTGTTCTCATGATTCCATAAGATTGAATCTGAGAATGTTAAATTAGACTTAAAATGGGAAATAATGTTAATGATAAGAACTCTAAGGAATAAAGTCAATCATAATGACTATATAGTGGAAATTCTATCAGTCTGACTATGATAATGAAAAATAGCTAGGCATACTGTGGGGAATAAATCTAGATTTCAATTACCAGAGAATAATGTACGATCATAATGAGAATATGAATATAATAAGATCATATTGAGAAAAATAATAATGATAGACCATAATTATTAAAGGAAGTTAGTTACATCTTATTGAAATTGATTATGTTATTATGACTGAATTTGGGGTTGTTATTTCGACTATAGTTGAGGAATTATCATTGAACTAATGAAAATTTAGGATGTCCAAGAAGTCTGATTTCAAATAAATAATGAGAACGATTTATGTATACAATTTTGTAGTTTAAATTTGAGTTATTTCTGATGAATTGAAATTTGTATAAGGAAGAATTTTTTTTCATTTTTTTGACTTATAAATTTTGAGTCACCTATAAATAAAAGCATAATAAAGAAAGACTTTTCAAAATTTCTATGTGTTTAAATGAAAAATAATTTTATTATTTTTTAAAATGATTATTTTTTTTCAAATATCTCAATACATGTTTGGACATATAAATGTTTTGTTTATTTGACTTAGAGTATAAGATTGAGTAAGATCATACCGAGAAATCAAAAAGATTTTGATGAATTATAATTGATTAATTTTTTCATCGAAATCATTCCATCATAATGAGTGGGATAGACTAAGAGACTCAGACCGGGCCACAATAATGTTAGGAAGCTTCAGGGGGAATTTTTTTATCTATTTGTGAAAAGCCTTTGTTATTGTTTTCCCTCAAATAATTGTAAAAAAACTTTCTATGTTAATGGGAGTTAGTATATCTATTCATAACAATATATTAAAGTTTTTCAATTTGTTATTTCACAACTATTATTAACTTATTCAAATTTTTCAACTTCTATAAACCCATGAATGTGGTTATGGAAAGGCTGTTTTCTCTCACAATGTTGATGGTCACTGTATATCTCATTTGATTTAAATGGATTCCTACATTTTCATGAATTATTATTTTATGAAATATTAAAAAATTATAAATATTAATAGAACAAAAGTGATATATTATAAATTTATTGGAATATATATAATGGAAAAAACAAATTCACCCACCCTCAATTTTTATGATATCCATTATAACATGAATATGTATTGGAGGTAGGCTTTCATGTCAAATCATTATTATAAATATTTAAATTCTATAAATAGTATATGAATTAAAATATTTGACAGAAAAAATGATCATGGATAGAAAAATAGGATGATTCATTATAACTATTCCTTTTGAACAGCATTTGGTGACACTACTTTAATTGGTTTTCCACCTATTGAGAATGATTCTCAGTTGAATTTTACAGATGGTAAATATATTGATGTCGATAGAAATGATTAAAACTATATCCTTTTGTCTTCATCAAAAAATTTGTGTATGAAGGTGATGGGTCTCAAAACAACCATGATTATGAGGGAAAACAAGGATTGTATATTAAAATATAATAATATAGTTCAAAAATGAATGATACAAATATAACATAGAATATATGAAGACATAAGAATGATAAAGGACGAATCCATTAAGGATTAATTCACTAAATTAAATGAAATTTATTACAACATAAGTGGTTCTAGAGATATCCTGAAATATTCTATAAATGCAATGAAACTCATTAGAAACATTCTGGATAGTTTAGATTCTAAAATTTACTCTTTATAATATAAGGATGCTTTATCTATTGATGAATTTCATAACATTCTTGTAGTTTATGAAATGTGAAAATCTGAAACGTTTAAAAAGTTCATGAATGATGATATTGTTTTTGAAGATATGTGAATGTTGAAAATTAAAGATGTTGAATTTATTGATCCTAGTCATTATATAGATAAATATGGTGATGCGTTGAATGAGAAATTCATGTCTTTGATATCTAAGAACCATAGAACATGTAAAATTGTTTATGCAGTAAAACATCCTCTCAAACATTTTAAATGTGGCGGAATCTGAATCATTTCTATGAATTGTACCACAAAAAAATATGGAAAATATTAATGATGATTCTAATGAAAAGCCTATACAGAAGAAGTGTATCAAAATTTATAAATACGTTTAATCATCAAAAAAATATTAAAAGAAGTTATTTAGAGATAAAGGGAGTATTTTGATTAATAAAGATAAATAGGTCTCCACTAAAAACAATTAATTGGGTGATTAATGTTCAGAAAAATTCATATCCTTCTATAATGACCGATTTTTTTTAATGAATGAAAATCCAATGAAATATGAACTTGTTCTTTTACTAGATAGGCCATTTTAAATAAAATTATTTTGAACATAATTATGAGAGTTTCAACACTTCATCGTGCTGTTTTTTGGACTTGGGTGAAGCCTATAGATGTCCCTTGGAGGCCTTTTCATGTTTTAGGAGCACCGAGGATATGAATTCAATCATTATAGGGTATGTATAGGTAACCCAATTTGTCTAAAAAAATGTTTCCCTTATGAGAATAATGATCTATAATTTGAGAGTATTGGGTGTGCCTCACATGGGTTGTATACAGTTTACCAAAACTGGGATCATATCTTAAATTAGTAGTTCCACTAAGTTATTGCACCAACAATATTCATCACAGAATTGGTTCATGGTTAGGGTAACTATACAGGTCAACCAGTGGGAGTTAGTGTTATATGAAATGGTTTCCACACAGTTGGAGCTTGGATTCTCCAAACCATGTAGCCAAAACCTATGGCCATGTTTTGAATGTAAAATTATCATTATTCCTGTAATGATCTAAATGTTTCTTCAATATTTGTCTTCATTATTATTCCCTACAATGTGTATGGAATCATTCCTACATTGATCTCTCCCTATGTTCAACATGTGGATCTCATTAACTCCTTTATCCATCATCTATTTCTCTCAATGTCTGATGAATTGGATACATCTCATTAAGCTCCTCCTTCATCATGGTTATATTTTTAGTTTTTCATCTCCCTCACATGCATGGTTTTTGTGTGACTCATATTTCCATAATTTCACAGTGAAGTTTATTTTCTAAGATTTCATCAAAACTGTATTAAATAAAATACTGAGATAGGAAAATTGATATGTCTTATGAACATGAAAGGTTGGATATGATAATTTATCATGATTTTATCATTTTATAAATATATCCATTCTATCTCACACTAGACAATTATACACATTTCATTTAAATGGGATCTTTCATATTAAAATTATCTATGAACCTCGTTTTATGCCCATTGGGTGTTTTTTTAGAAATTGAAATTTTTAATTATTTTCACGAACATCCCAATGGTGTGTCAGTATCGTTTTTCCTATTTTTTAATAAAATTGTTTAAAAGTCCTAGAATGACATCTATGCATTCATCATAGTCTATGATTATAATTTCCCCTTATAGGTAATGGTCCAGATGATGTTTGAGGCTTCAATGATCCATGCTTGACCTATTGAATTGTTTTCCTATAATTATTAGTTCCTAAAATTAATATTTACTTGAATTTAGTTAAGATAATTACATTTGATACTCAATTATGTTAAAAAAAATTTATGAAAAATATAATTTTACCATAATAAAATCCACTTATAGAGGTGTATTGTGTTCTAAACTAAAACTTACTGATTTATTGTTAAATTCATGCATGGCCATTTGGGATTGTTGTTTTATTCTATCCTTTTTTTTCTATAATGTATATTTTTTATTTAATAATCATTCAATGATTAATGGAGTGAATGGCTACTTAATCAATGTTTTTTTAACCATAGAGCCTCCCACCATCCAGGCCTATCCACTCCTATTTGAATTTCTATTTAACTTAGGTAGTCATAAGGGATTTGATTGATTAATAATTTGTTGTAAATATGAATGTAGATTCCCAATGGATATTGGTACCTTCATTATACCCCCATTATTCCTTTTAATCAATTTTTTTTTCATTTCATTAAATGACAGATAATTAAATAAACAGATTATTCATGATTGATGGAATCATTAAATTAGATGTTGTTATATATATGTTTAGTTTCATGACACAATGTCTATACCTCCTTGAAATTATCACATGTAATTAATTAAAATAATTTAAAATTTCATGATTGATACATGGTATTTACTTTCATAAAATTACAAGGACGAACTCATCATTCGTTGGATAAGATTAATTGTTTGGAAGCATTATATGATTCGGGTGGTACAGGTATGATAGGACGAGCTCATATTGTGGTCATCGACCTCACTATGATCTAGATCATTTACCTTGGGGAGACACTTTAGATGAGATTGATTGAAATATAGTAATACAAGCTACGTTGTGTGGTCAAGTTGGTGTTTCCTCAAATTTGGTCTGGTGTGATACTCGTGAGACCTTTCAGAGGTCATCATGGAAAGACACTAACATTAGTACGTGTTATTTTCCTCCTGGTGCAATACATGGATTCCTCGATAATAATATTCCTAGTACGGTGCTAGGAGGATAACTATTTAATTTTTGGTGAATAATTTTATTGAAATGGATACTATTACATAATTTTTATCCAAGGGACGCATCCACCAGGAAAATTCACATTCCTAGGGTTGGTCCATATCATGGAAATTTTTTCAAGCTTCATTATTCAACATCTTTCCAATATCACATTAATGCATCTTTATTATAGTAAAACATTCTTTCTATGATTTGATGTTGTAATTAATGCCGGCTATATCTTTGTATCCTGGGTGGGATGTTTTTTATTTCATCAAATCTAATATTTTATCATTATTCTTATATATTCAAACATATAATATTATATTTCATGTACTGTGTTTAGGAGAAGACACTATGGGTCAAATCATACCATGATTTATATCTCACCCCCTTTCAGATTTTAATTTAGTTATTTTATTTTGTAATATACTAAATCATTGACTTCTATATGTCAATTTTATTATCTTATATATCATAATAAAAATATTCATGAATTGTTGTATAATGTAATTTTAAATCATTTACATTCAATTGATTATTGTTATTTTTTAATTGATCTATCAATATTTATTACTCATTTCACTTTTGAATATTTTTATTACATGTTACACTATTGTGCTAATTTTATTATGAGGGTATATACTCCTCATTATCCTCTCTTCACAACCTCACTACTAATTAGAATACTCTATCATATGGTATGGAATGCTTGATTCCATTTGACCCAATGGTCTGACTACTTTCATAGAGAAATTTGAGGTAGGGATATTATAATGTTTATTAGAGCTTTCATTTCACTTCACTTACTATTTTGGACATTTAGATAATAGACTATGAATGTGTTGTCTCTTGGTAGAACACATTTTTGGGCAATGATCTTCCCATTTAGGTGTAAATGTCCTAGTGTCCAATTAATATATTAATGATTGTGTGGTTTTATATTAATGTGGAATATTATTACACCATAAGTGAATGGTGTACTTTCCATTATGTGTTTATTTATGAGATTAAGGTACATTTGTCTTGGTCTGTTTTCGAATGGATTAACAATTTCATGCATCTTTATAGAAACATAGATATTCACTGGTCATTCATGTTCCATGCCAGGTAGTTTCATTTATATCTTTCCTGATGATTTTTCTATGTTCGTGGTGTGTTAGTCCATGATATTGTTTAAATTAAAAGGTACTTATATTTCATGATAGGTATTTTAGTAACATGATTAGTTTTTTACATGTCTTGGTTTTTATTTTTCATGCCTGCATTGATATCACGCTTAGCATATTAAATCCCATGAATTTTTGTGTTTATAATGTTTTTCATAGGTATCATGCTTCTATGTTATAGCCTGGATGTCTGTAATTTCTTGAGATAGTATGCTTGTACTATTTTTATATATTTCAATGGTTACATGTGGTAAATATAGTTATTGTGAAAAAAGGGAATCAACATTCTGTTATAAGGTGTATTAGAACCATATAATTGGTAAAAGGTGACCCTTATACTCAACCCATATTGAGCCTTACATGTGATTAAAGGTTGATGACTAGAAATGTAAAAATAATGCTAATGTAAATTTTTATTATGAATTTGTTACAATTAATTAGAGCCAAATTAAAATCTATATTATATATGGGGGCATTATTGATTGGTAGATTTCCACTTATATGACTACACTATTCTATAAGAGAAATTTTAATTATGAAATGAAATTTATTTCGATTAATTGGTATTTATACATCAATCTATAGTTTTTATAGTAACAATATATATTGATACATTAGGAGACCATGTAATTGTACAGTTTTATGTGACTATATTATATATTGTCAAGTTATTATAAAGGATATTTTTGTTTAATTTTAATTTTTAATTAATTGGTTGTCTTCTAAAATGCCCAACTAGACCAAAGTAGGTTAATAGGTTCATGTTTCATATGAGATGATTTCTTTTGTGTGCTTAAATGTTTAATAATGAAGCTACTTCATTTGGGATTTATTTTGATGGACTCAATTTGGATTAACCAATCCCTCATTAGTCACTCTCTCAGTTATAACTAAAAATGAATTTATATTATTAATTTAAATATTATCATCGTATTTCAATACATGTTAAATGTTTTAAAAGGAAATTTATGATAAATTACTATAATTCCTATTGTTTTGTTTGAAATCATTTAAATGATTATAAATTATATGTACATTAATTTAAATACATAAAAAGTAATCAATTTGTGGATTCAATAATTTGAAGTCTCATGTATGTGTTGTTTATGTTTTTTTCCATTGAGTATAATTGGAACGGGATTTAGAGAATCTTATATTGGCCACATTTTTCATTTATCCATTACTCAAATGATAGGATCCTGAGCCTAGTGAAATTTTTTGGGCACGACCTAGGGACAAGGTTGATGCATGTTCTTCAATAGGGAGGTAGAGGAGGTAGGTATCACCCTTTGAGATTTTATACATTGCTAATTACTATGAGTTTCTAACATTTGGTTCCATCTGGGTGCCTCTCTCCCTAGTAGTAACATTAGTTTCTAAATAGAACCATCATTTGGATAGGTATTTATGTCTTTTTACGTAGTCTTATTATATATGTTATCATCGAGTGATGATCAGTTTCAACTAGTTAGAATGGCCATCGGAAAAGTAATCCAATTTATTGGTATGTTACCCTTTAATCATCCATTTTTATAGATGACTTGTCATGTCAACATCTTTTTAAATTGTTATATTGGAAAATATGAATCAAGGTTAATATTTTTATGCACCATATGATTCTTGAATTCATAGTTCTGACAGCTTTTGTGTAGTATTCAAGAAGATTCATTTTCATATGTAACCTAGTGGTTGTATGAGTTCAAGTACAAAGCCCCGTTGAGATTTTTAGTATTGTATTAAACCAGTAAATATTAGTGAAATCATTAACATTTTTGATGTTTTTTGGATTATTTTTTCATATCCATAGTACAATAACTTGAGTTTCATGGAAATCAAGATCATTCCCATGATCTGGGGGACATCGTAGAGACTCTTTTATTTTGACATTAATGTCAGGGTGTCTTTTTTAGTTCCATTTAGTTAAATGTTATCATTTACTGTATTTTTTATCTATCTTGCTTATGTGAAGCTCTTATTTCATTACTATTATGACTATGAAAATTTAAATGGGGGGAGTGTCATGTCGGTTCTAGTAAATCTGTTATTACATGTAGAAGGATCACAACCCAAGAGGAACATTGTGAAATGCATTGTTTCCCTTGATGTCCATTAGGGATGGTGAGTTTTTTAAATGTCGGTGTGTTTTTGGTAGCATGTCATTTTGTTTTTCAAATGTTTATGAAACACTTTGTAAACACTATAGTTAATGGAGGAAATTAGTGGAAAATTATGAATGATCATGATATGAATTTTTTGGAAAAGGATTTTGATCATTTAATGATTGTGTATCAGCAGATGAAGCTGATATCCATTTAAGAAGTCATCAAGGAGTGGTTTTAACATTATTTATTCTTTGGGATTCAAATTATCAACTCAGTGTAATCAGTTTAAATAGAAGTCATTGTCCCCTATCAAGATGTCTTCCTTGATACACTAATACTGCATCAGTCTTATTCCACACCCTAATAATTTGATGGGATAGATTGAAGGTTTTCGTTGGGTCACACACTGGATTCATGGTTCTTGGTCAAGT
Source organism: Viscum album (assembly GCA_963277665.1). NCBI lineage: Eukaryota > Viridiplantae > Streptophyta > Magnoliopsida > Santalales > Viscaceae > Viscum > Viscum album. The sequence continues at coordinate 1,256,848,016 of OY728141.1, forward strand.
CATGGTAGAAAATGAGTTTCCCATAGTTTCATATATAAAAATGCTTTTTATGGACTCATGGAATCAAAATACTTCCCATTGACTAGAAATATAGTTGGAATCCTCTCTAGCTTAATTTGTTTATGTAAGGTGAACAATTTTCCTTTCTAACAATGCATCACTTGTAATAATGGGGTATGAACTATCTTGGATAGTTTCATGTACTGTACAATGTTCATTTTGAGTTTATCTTAGACTAGATGTTGGGGTTACTGATTCTTTGATCAAATAATATCATCAGATGTTAGGTAAGAACATCAGAGACATGTTCATGGTGAATACCATAATCTGTGGAAGAGGGTAGCACAGTTCAGACAAAAATGTGTTGGTTATTAAATGTCCAGCCGGATCTGACCTGACATGTCATCCTTATTTTTAAATATGAAATGTAGGATAAAATTGTTTTATGAATATTTCCAGTTAAATATGTGTTTGGTTTTAATGGTCCATTAATTCTTTAATGAAGAGTTCACCAGACCAATATTCAGTTAGTTCTATGGGTATTTGATTGTATCTTTATAGAATGGTTCTTGTAATGGAAGCGTATATAATTAGGGTTATCCATGTTAATGAAATTATTACAGTACAATCTTTAGAATTCATGGTGCATGTTTTTTAGGAAATTAATACGGAGGGATGTTCCATGGTTTCTGTTTGGCCATTTAATGATGAAAACATAAGGTGGGAAGTACCTTTGTCTAGGTGTTTAATAAAATGATGATGGGATCATGCCTCTCGATAAACAAGCTCATGTAAGTGCAGTATCAGTGATTCAGTTAGAATACAAGTGTCTTCTTGGGTTTTCATGTCATAAGTGAAGTTTCTTTAAATGAATTCCTTGAGGTGTGTTGTGAATGTGGAAGTGAAAAATGGTGATTTGAATGAAACATCACATCCCCTGTAGGTCAGGTGTTGTTAAAATCATTCCAAATTTCATATCAAGGATGAAAATTTCTATGGTGCAGAGGTTTTATATACCCATTTTTTGGAATGGATGAAAACCCAAAGGAATTTCATCCTTTTCACTTATTAGATGGCATTTTTTTAAAAAATATGATTCATAATGTAATTATGAACGATGGAACACATAAAATTGTTTTTGGACTTGGGTGATGGTCAGAGAGATCCCTTAGAGGTCTCATTGAGTTTATATTGTTCTAGGGTGGTAATTTAGAATTTTGTGGTTACACATAGGGACACGATATGTTTTAAATCACATGGCCCTCAATAGAATTTTTTTAGCTTTTTTTTTTGGGGATTAGGTGTACCCCACATAGGATACACCCATTTTAACAACAATGTGATACTATCTCACATAGTAGTGACCTATAGGCAATAACCTTTCATTATTCATCACAACTTATGTGCATGGTTAGGGTATCGTGTGGGTAAAGCTGTGATAAATGTTTTTTTGATTGGGTGTCGCACGGTTGGAGCACGGTATTCCAAACAATGGGGCGAAGAATTGATGGTGAATTTACCATTATCCAAATAAGTATTAAAAATTTTATCAAATATTATTATTCATTCCTTGTACCAGTCACATGAATCACCTTTTTCCTCTATGGATCTCTCCATTAATTCAACATAGGGATCATAATAACACCCACATTCATCATCTATTCTGCTTGTCATAAAATGCATTGGAACCATATTTGTAGGCACAACCTTCTTCATTAATACCATTTTAGTTTATTTTCCCCCACAGATCTCTATTTTGGTGTGAATCATTTTTACATATTTTCATGGAGATGGTCAATTTCATATATTCCATCCAAACCAGATCAAATCAGATCTTGGTATTTGACGAGTGATATGTCATAATCACAAGGATGGTGTTATATGGCCAATTCATGAGTTCAATCCAGTTTATATATATGGTTGTTGCGATGTATGACAACCTTTATTGTATGTTTCTATTATGTGTTTTGTTTCCTATTAAATGGATATTTTCACAATTTTCTTCAAAAATTGAGCGATGTTGTGAAATCATAAGCTTCAAATTCAATCATGTAGAACCCCTGGATGTTCCATCATTGTTTTACTATTTATTTGGTAGTTTAATATTGCTGTAATCCCATCAATTCATTTGTATTTACCTAAAATGGAATTTATCTTTTTTGGTAAATGTCTATTTTATGTTATCACCATGTAACTAAAATGGTGGACCTTGTGAATTATTTCGTTATTGCATGATGGTTCCTAAAATTATTTTTTTGTGAATTGTGTTGTGATTAATAAATTTGATTCTTAATTATAATAATTTATTTTTAGTATGAAAAATGTCATTTTATTTATAATAGAACCCCACAATAGATGTGAGTAGTCTTCAAAACTAAAATGTGTTTATTAGTGATTAAATTCTTGCAAGAAAATTTATGATTTTTTTCTTTTATTCCATGTTTCATTATATATATGTAATGTTTTTTGTATTTCCTCAAATGAAAGTGTTAAATGGAGTGACCCTTACATTAATCAATTTTTATTAAACCAATTGTCCACAAATGGTGGTTGATTTACCAATCCTTAATGAATATCTTTTGACCCAAGATCATCCTAAGGTATTATTTTGTTTAATAAATGGATCTAACTAAGTAGGTAATTTCACAATGGACCTTGGTACCATCTAGTTAATCATTTTGTTTCTTATATATAAATTGTCCTATTTGATTGATTAAATTAAATTTCAATATGTATCATGATTATTCATTATGGTTGGATTCTTTATGTGATATTTTTATATTTGTGTGGAGCGGGTAGACATGATGTTTACTTACCTTGAAATAACAAAATGTATTTAACAAAATGAATTATGAATGTTGGGCGTAATAATTGGGGTTTACATTCATTGAATTCCAAGGAAAGAATTCATGTTCTTGGGAGAAGATCCATTTTTTGGATTGTGTTTATCATGGGGGTTATACTAATTTTATAGAATATGATTATTCTGCAATCTTCTACCTCAATATTTGTGATACCTATTCCCTGGGGGAGACACCATAATGATCTGTATAAAGAAATTTTTGTACCAAGTCATGAGTGAGACATGGTCCCCTATGTGAGATACCTGGTATGATCTCAAAGGCGGTCATATATCATTACGCTGGGTGTGATACTTATGAACCCATCCATGGGTCGCTAACAAATGAATTTGAGCGTATAACAAATTATGATGCTCATGGTGTCATATATGGGATCCGTTTGGATGGTTCATCTGTGAAGGGCCAAATAATTTTCATTTTTAATTTTTGTTGGTAACATTTAATGAAAGGGATGGTATTAAATAATTGTTATACAAGGGATGTGTCCACCGTGCCGAAAAACATGCTTGGGGTTGGCCCATCCCAGACCACCAAATTCATGCTACTTTGTTACCACATTCTCCCATTATCCCATCTATGTAGGTTTCTTAGGATATAGAATTTTCAACAATGATATGATTTAGGTTTAGCCTCCAAGTGTCTCTTTAGATCCTGGTGGGTATTGATTATTTATTCAGATATTTTGGTTTATCATTCCACTTATACATTCACACAACTAATATTATAATTCATGGAATAGGGTTAGTCGTAAACACATTTATTTGAAACATACATTAATTTATATCTCACACCCTGCTCGAGCTTCTATTTCCCAGGGGTACCGAGTAGTCCTTCTATTAGAGGACCCTGTTTTATGGCATGAGCAATTTTTGTACTATCTATGAGTTAGGAGCATTGATCCATGATAGTGATTTCAATGACCCTGAAGGTCTCCCATGTAGATTTTCACATAGTTTTTATCATTATTACTATATTGAATCACTGAAAACAATGTGACGTTGGTGTAAGCTTATGTATAATACAAATCACATGCATGAATTGATTAATATTGTTATTATCCATCATTTATATTCATTTCATTATTATTATTATTATTAATCTACTTCATTTTCATTATTTATTTCTTATTCAAATATTATCTATTAATTGTTACCTATCACATTACTTTACAAATCAAATCATAAGTGTACTCTCTCCCCACCAACAACTCGTCACACTGTTTGGTAGTCTGTAGCACATGGTGTATGAGATATAAGACATGAGTCCATGTAACCCACCATACCAGCTATCATCAAATATTTCATCTAGGTGGGGATGAAACAACATCATTTAAATAGTTAACAAATCAAAAAATTATTCATATATTGATACATGTGGTTAATAATCATATAAATAGTGTCAAATAAAAATAGAATGTTCCTCATGTCTTGAGAAAAAAAATGCTCTTGAAAGAAACTAGAGTACTGAAGAAATATTTTTCTTGAAATTGGTTATGGAAGAAAAGATTTCATCAAGAATGTTGATGAATACAATCCAGAGATCATAAGATATGAATTATGAGTTTTTGAATAGGGAAATATGTTTAAAGAACTTAGTATGAATATGTCATATATGGAATAAGAAATTAATATATTTCAATAAAAAATTATATAGTATTAAATTAACTTTTGACAGATCAATGAATACATCATTAATTATGTTTAGGTAATATCTAAGACATCTGAAGTGGTTGAGAAAGGACAAATCATTAACTTGTTGAAATACTCACCATCCAAAGATAATGTTTCATATGATGCTTCTAAAATTTCAGGTGACAAAAATAATAATTGGAATGTTTGGGTAAAATATTATTGGACTATTATATCACATATATAAATTTTTAAATTACTCAGAAGGAAATATTGTCTTTTTCTAGTGTATGTTAAAAGATAAAAATCACACTTGAATATAAAATCGTGAATTTATGGTTTTTATGGTGCGTTGGAATTTATAGGAACCCGGATTATAATTTCTGTGATAAAATAATTATGCATGGTATACGTATTGAACAGAATTAAAAAATAATAATGAAACAACAATGAGTTAAATTCCTTCCACACAAGATGTTACACAATAAATTTATCATCAAGTAAGAAAACATGCAACAAAAAATCAATTTGTATTTCCTGAAGATGTATGGGGAAGATTTGGTTATGCCTGACACCATGCCGAAAGATATATAACACTTCCTTTGAATGAGATTCCTATATAAAAGAAGAGAAGGAATGTGGAATGAAGAATTTTTATGAATGAAATTTTATTATGAAGTCAACATTGAATTAATGTAAAGTAGAAAAAATCTTGGATACATTATAGTCTGTTTTCATCACAAATGACAAGTGATTTTGAAATCCTAAAAAATGTTAAAAATTATTATGTTGGTTTTGTTACCTTTGTGAAAGATAGTTCATTAAAAATGAAAGGAATCCAAATTGTTATGAATGAAGCAGAAAAGATGATATCTAAGGTAGTTTTATTTGTGAATGGACTAAAACTTAACATACATAGTGTAATTAAAGTTTTTTAGATGGAAAATAATTTATCTTCATTAAATATTTAGGTTTAATAACATTTGTGATAGTAGTAAAATTTATTTAAAATGAGAAAAAAAACAGTGGGAATCTACTTAATATTGGAGAACATAACAACTCATTTTATCTATTTTTTGTAGATGATGTTACATTTTGTAAACTGATACATGGCGATAATCTGATGAAATGTATAACCAAACTCTCTAATGTTTATGCTACAAAAAAGATTCTATAATTAAATAGAATAGAATTTGAATTTTTTGTAATGTGTCAAAAATGTAATATGGCTAATAATATTCATAACATTATTGAGATCCATTATACTAGAACTCTTGAAAATAATCTTTCTGATTTATGTTTGATAAAGAATAAATCAATCAATAATAATAAATTCATACTTTATCACTTTTATTAATGATTTCAAATAGATAACATATATGATGTTTAAGAAAGAAATTTAATATATAGTGGAAGTGTTTAGGTTTTTCAGAAAATAGGTTTGGAAAGAAGTATGGGTTTATATAAATAAGTTGAGAACACATACTGGTATTGAATTTCAAATAATTAATATTGAAAATATTAGGATAAATCGTGTTATAAAGCATCAATATAGTGTTCTATAGACTAAATTAAAAAATGGATTAGTAGAAGGAAATAATATAATTTTGGTTGAAGTTGGAAGAATTATGAGAGTATAATATATACATTTTATGTTCTATTTTAAAGAATATATTTGTAATTCTATACATATTCTGAAATATAATTTTTTGATACCAGAATCCAAAACAAATTTTTATTAAATTTTTTATAACAAAAAAACCATCAGTGAAGTACCTAATTTTTTTTTAAGTCAATTTTAAATTAAAATATGAAATTAGAATCTGGGAATGAGTGATGAGAATGATGAGGAAGGAACATTTATGTTTTATTCACCAATTGGTAGGTGTTAAAATGTTTTAGTAACCTTTGATAAAATATGGGTTGATTATATGAAATGAATTTGATTGAAAATACGTCATATTAAAAAATATTTTCTCAGAATGATGAGGAAGGAAAACTGAAATATTACAATGAAAATTAAAGGTAGAAAATTAAGGTTTATTAGTTTTTAAATTAATAATTTGATAAGGAATGTGATGCTGGGTGTGGAACTTTCCAATTTCCTCCATTATAAATACTTATTGAGACTGATAATTTTCTTTGTAATTAGAAGGATCCAATTAATTCCATAAGAAATTTGATATTGGAGAACTAGACCTCACTCATTTAAAAAGTGTAATTTAGAAAATTTTAGGTGATATTATAGACAATGAATGTATTATTTATATGAATGAAGAGTAAGATTATATTGATATAAAAGAAACATTGGAACACATTACTTGTCTTGAAGGTAATAATGTTATCCACACAAATTGATTATAGAAAAAACACAATGAACATAGACATGTTTATGGAGATAAATAATGTATTGTTTGTAAAGGTTATACTTCTATAGAAGGGGTTTATTTTTATAAAACAATTACTCATGTTGACTGGTTATATACAATTTTAATGTTTCTAATGGATGCTACTCACTATATTAACAAAATATATCTAATGGATGTAATATAATAATTCCTCAATAGGTAATGAAGTTTATATTAAACAACCATGTGGGTTTCAACATGATTTGGAAGAAAAAACGTTTTTATGTTGAATAATGATTTTTCTGAAGAAACATGATCCATGTTAATTATTTTATTTTCTTGAAAATTGATTATGAATATTGGATTTTTATAAAATAAATTATAAAAACTTATTATATATGAATGATTTCGACTCCTGAGATCTAATTTTAATTGTTTTCTTGGATGATATAATTTTTTCTATTGATATAGATGAACTTTTTATTAAATTTTATGAATAAATTAAAATAACTGTTGTGAATTTAATGTATATTGAATAATAATTTTTCTATATATTACAATTTCAATAAAAATTGATGTACATTTTCATATCCCTATAAATGTATATCATTTAATAGTTATAAATTTTTTGAATGAATGTATCCAATGATGTTTCAACTCATATCTCAGTAGTAATGAATTTTAGTAAAGATGAGTAAAGAAAAAAATTTGAATTACAATGACTTTCAGAAGATGAAATATGTCTACTTTAAATAACAACCTCAAGAATTGACATTTTTATGTTATGAAGTTGTGTTATTAGTATCAAAGTAATCCAAAATAATAACATATCTCTAATGTAATGATAATTATCCTATATTATAATGGAACACAATCATATGGGTTAATCTACAAAATAAGTTGTTAGATTAAGTATAATAGTTATACTATTGTCTATTGGGATAGAGATGGTATTGATAACAAATCATCATCAGGAAGATCATTTGTCTTGGTTGAATCGTTTTATGTTATCATAACAAGAAACAATATTCAGTATCTTTTAGAATAGAATAATCATAATATGTTTTAGCTACTCAAAATTATACAAAGATGTTGTTGTTGAAGATTCAGCATGAATATTTGAAAGAAAATGTTTAAAAACCATTGTAGATTTTTTTTGATAATCAACGTGTAATTGATCTTTTTAAAAATATGGTCAAATATTAATGATAAAAAACAATGATATAAATATTAAATTTTTTAATAGATAGTTATTTCTAGAGATGTTTTACTACAATATATCTCAATAAAGTTTCAAATTGGGGATATATTAACAATGTCTTTCCAAAATAATGGTTTGTTGAGTTGAGGTTATAACATCACGTTCAATCTACTCCAATGACCTCTTAAATATAATATGAATTTCCACCATTGTTGAATGGATATATTGACAAATGTGTAGTGAAGACAAAAACTTTTTATATTGTAATATTTTTTTACATATCATTCATTTATGAATTTGATGTTTTGGTTATTATTTAATTGGGAGAGAAAAAAAATATGGGGGGAATATATAAGTGAGAGGAAACAAGGAAAATGAATAGGTTTTATCATAACAATGGCTGTAAAATTTTCTTATCATCACAGGATTGAGTTTATTCAAAAACATTACATTATCCAATCATGTGGTGTTAGGACACAATTTTTTATAAATGTTTTTTTTGGTAAAAGTCAAAACATTAGTAATTAAGCATTATAGAAAGTTGAAAAACATGTTAATGAGTGCTATCAACAAATCCAAAATCAGAAATTTAAGATCATTAGTGATTTTTTTCAGCATTTTTTTATTTTTTGTTAAATAATATTTAGTAAAATAACTTTTTAGAAAATAAGTTGAATGTTGATGAATATTCTAACCCAAACATAAATAGTGATAAATTTTTGGGGTTTTAGGAAGATATTTTTCAGATAAATATAATCATACATAGATGCACGACACATAGAGTATTAGACATTGTATTTTGAAACAAAAAAGTGCTTATGAAGATGAATTTCAGATTGGTAACACCATTGTTCTGTGTTCCATCAGTGTTATTTTTTTATTCATTAGACACATTGTTTATAAAAATGTTAGAAATTTATAAATGAAGAATTCATGATGTTCATAAAGGGTTTGATGTAATATCGTGAAAATAAATAATTGTAATGTTTTCATATACTCTAACAGTGTGTTATATAATTCATTGACAACATTGAATGTCTAATAAACAATGAAAACACTCATGAAAAATGTTTTTTAAGAAATGGAAGAATCATTAATATTATATTATTTCAAGGATTTAAATGAATTCTTACATCAGATCTAGAAGTATTTGAAAAATAGTATTTTAGATGTATGAATGTGTTATATCTGATGTGTCTTAGAGAATATTAAAATTCTAAAATTGGAGTATTAATTATAATGATTATTCAATTTTAATTGGGTTACAATCATAATATGGATTGCATCACAATGATAATTACATTATAATAATAATTACATTATATGGATAATTACATCATTTTGGTGATTCTATTGAACTAAAGTCAAGGAAGATCCATCAAATTGACATTGAGAAGGAAAGTCAATTAGACTAACTCTTAAAACAAAAAGAAATCAGATTGACTTATTGTATAAGTATCAATTAGAAAAACTATGATATGGAAAATCAATTAATCTAAACATGTTTAAGAAATAAAATTATAATGAAAAATGTAGGAAATTCATATCATAATGAGAAAACGAATATAGTAAGATCATAATGAGGATATGAAGAAATTAAAATATTAATGAGTAGAGGATTTCAGTCACATTAGAGTGATGATGTGGAAATCAATAAGACTGAATCATAGAAATATAATAAGATTAAATCTAATAAATGTTCAACAGACTGATGAAATGATAGTGTGTTCAAGAAGATTGATTTCGGAGAATTATGCAGAATGTATGAAGACGTCAAATATGGTTTTTAAGGGTGAGTTATTTTAATTGATTTTAAATTTGATTAAGCGGGGAATTTTGTAGTTTTATCCTTTTCTATTGTGAGAAACCTATAAAATTAAGCATTGTGCAGTCATACCTCTCAATTATTTACATGGGAAAAAGGTAAAGTACAACACAATTCTTGTTAATGATTTCATTTCAGACTAACATCCCAAAAGAATAATGGAAACCAAGATATTTTTATACTTAACTGATATTATCAAACTAAGGATGATTGTATAAAGAAATTGAGTATATTTTCATTACATTCTATTAATAAAATGGGTCATCGAAATGATTCTATAATAATTATTCAATCATTCTAAGAAAATCAAACCTACACAAATCGAACTAAGGTTTATGAAAATTCAATTTGAGGATTATTTTGAACAAATTTATTATTATATTTGGATCTTTTTTATTAAGAAGAGTTTGAAAAATAATGGGAGTCAGTATTATAATTCATATCATGTGATAAAAGGTATCTAATGGTAATTGGAACATGTTTTATTCACTTCATCAGAATAGTGAATTTCTATATACACACAGGAGTGGCTAGGAGATGGATGTAGGTTCTCACACTAAGGATGATCCTTGTAAATATAATGAGAATTACATGATTACCATGTTTTCAATAATTTTTACATATTAAAAATGAAATAGTTACAAAAATTAATAGGTTTCAAGGGTTGTGTTTTAAAAGTATTGAATGTTATAAAACGTGAACACCTAATTCACCCTGCCCCCCTTATGATTTATCATGTAGTCCTTTAGATCATTATATGGCTCAACCATCATTCCATTAATCCAATACCATAATATGTCAACTATTCTTATCTGCTGTGAAAATATCATTTTAGAGAGATAATAACCCCTAACAACAAAACCATTCCTCCTATTGAAATTCATTTTCCATTACCTCCCCAATCACAATTGAAGTAGTGTAATGATGCCTCAAAGGGGAATATAAAATGATAGAAGGGGTACAAACAATATAGATAACATGACACCATAAATATTACAAGAATGATAAAGGATAATATATTCAATTCCCGTATACATGTAATCTTACACCTTAATGAGGAAGCTCTAAGAAATAATTGCACATTATAATGGACCCATACATTACATCAATGGATTAGTAATACATCCATCAACAATCATAGTGTTACACACCTCATCATATGTCATGCGATTGAGTGATTACCCAAATACTCTATCCAGAATACTCTCATGTTGAAATCCTTAAACTAGATATTCAATGATATTTCCATAGATACTATTCAATAATCATTAATCAAAAGGAATTGGGACCATGATCATGTGAAATTGGTGATGAGGATAATATATATCTTATCTTCATGTAGATGATGAATGAACAAAAATCCAAAATATATGAAAATGAAAGTTTAACTATCCTCAAATCCAAACCAAATTCAGTATCTCTAACTCTACAGTTCATGGGATGTAGTGAATATTCTCAATATTGATATTTTCTATAGTTTTATGAAATTTTTAAGCAATGTAAAATTAGATCAGGCCCATGCCTAGTGAAAATTTCATTCAATATGATGAATAAATGAAAAAAACTAAATAATGAATGGCAAGTCATGTTATAATGTATGAGGATCCATTAAAAATGAACTTTGGAACCATAATTGTGGATAATTATCATTATATTTATATTTAATTTTATGAAATTACCTCAGTCTTGAGTAATTATTTGATGTTGGTGTTGACAGATGGAGCTGTCTAAGAGATGTAACATTGTATAGTTAGGAGGATCCAATGTAGACTCCCTGTATAGGTTATCCACACATACACAAAAATATTTTGATACTGATAATTTAATGTGTATTGATAGAATGGATAATCTATTAGAATTCAATTTTCCATCATGGTAACAATACAATCCATCATAGTTGTGGATTGTCTCTCTTCCCTATAGTTTTGAAATATGAATAAGGATGTACAAGAGACTCTATTGGGTTAGACAGAAAACCATTGAGTTTTTTTGTTGGGATATAGTTATTGCGGGATGTATCATGGTTCCAAATTAATTAATAGAAGTAAAAAACATACAGAGTTGAAATAATATATTTGGGTGTAAATAGTGCAAATTTTTTAGAATTAGTAATTATAAAACAGAAATAAGGTAATCACTGAATCGATAAATAACCCCTAGTGTAATAATAAAATTAATTTTATAATTTCCATGAAGTGAATATCTCTCAAAAATATCAAAAATATCAATAAATAAATTGATATTTATTTAAATGTTATTTTATTTATAATATCAAATAATAATTGGTAAAACTCTCCTTTCCACCTCCCTTTTCAATTTTCAAACATTGTATAATTAAAAAAAATTAATTTGACACTGAAAATAATATTACATTCATAGTCTTACAAATTAATAGATATTTTAATAATTCTTTAACTAATAAGAATATAATAAAATTTAGAATCTAATTGTTTTGGTAATAGAAAATTATTTATCATATTCAAATCACCTATATATATTGACTGAAAAAATGAAATTAGTATTTTAACCAATAAATATATATTGTATATTCATGATATCGATGCGTTATTTATATATGTAAACTACCAGGCCTCTCCCTAAGAGGAATTAGGTAGGTTTCGCTAATATCTAATACCATCATCTAGAAACAAATAATTCAATACATAGAGGACTAAGATATTCTTACAAATACAAGAAGCACAAACGAATGATGGATTTGTAATGTAATTATATTTATTCAATATTGCATCGAGAAATTTTTTATGTCTTATCATATACTTATATTCTTGATATTCGATTCATTTTGAAGTAAAAATGAATTTATCAATACACCATGCCCATAAAATTTATATTTATAGTTTTATTACAGTCAATTTTATAGCATATCAAAATATATAAATATTGATGGGGCCAATATTTTCATGATATATTCAATAATAACGATTCATTCGTGATGCTTAAAATTTGTCGTAATTATAATCATGGATATGGAATCATTATATTGTTAAATATATTAAATTTAAAAAATTCATGTTATAGATTAATCATAATTATAATGCTAATTATATTGAGTGATCAGGGAAAAACATAGAGGTGGTGAATAATTTGACACTCTAATGAATTCATATTTTTTAATAAAAACTCTGTGAATAATTCCAATCTATATAATATATACTTTTCTTCTCACATCCACACATAGACAACGAATTAAATAAAATAACATACAAACAATATGTTTGATTATATAGAATACCCCTTACCAGGATTGGTCATTCACATCAATAGATAATTATCTACTCTGATAAATCACTGAATTCCACTGCTAGTTCTTCACACACATATATTGTATATCACTAATCATAAAATTCTTTACTTTTAATTAGTATTCCATAGAACTATATTCATATAGAAATCAACACTTCAAAATATTTTATCATTTCATACACTGAGTCAGAAATATTCTAGAATATCTAGAAAAATATATGAATGTGTTGTCTTTTAGTCTCCCTCATATTGTAGATCAAAAAATATTTAAAATGATATATCTTAGTAATGTTGTTTGATATTCTTCTAATCAACACATCTTCTTCGACTATAGATTTATCTTTAAGAATACCAATATTATAATATGTGCCTTTTACCAATCATCTTTATATAACTTATATAAATTATTCTAATTTTGAATGTCAACCCACAGATCTCTTATAATTTTCTAAAATTCAATATCTTTACACTATTATAATAACACAACATATTTGATCTAATATATGCGGAAAATATCAACATCTAATATATTTATGCATTCTCAAAATTCTAGAATAATGGATTTTATATGATCATTCCCATTATTTATATATAATACCCAAATTATCTTAACTTCAATATCACAAGAAAAAAATTATATTCTTTATATTCTTCACCTTTGAAAGATAAATTATCTTATTCATTGTATCACACCATCAGCCATATGATTTTAACTATTCATCATCTCATTATTTTTATTCTTATCTGTATCTAACCATTGAATTGATTTACCATAAATAGAAAACTGAACATCCAATAATATTTCCCTCCCAAATATATTTTATAACCATTAATCACCTCAATCATATATGGATCTTCCAACGATCTAATAATAATTTTTGGTATCTTAACATCTTTTATTAAAATAGAATATTGTAATTCTCTTTGTTCTTATCTTATTTTACACTGTCTAAACCAATCGATGTAATATATTATTGTAATATAATGATCTATTTTTGTTCCCATCATCTTCCTAAAACATATTTTTTTTGAAACATTTCATTCTCGTTAACAATAGTTAAATTCCCATTCCATTCAAATTTTTGGACGAACTCATTCTTACTATTTTTTAAAAAACTATTTGATAACGACTAGTAGGATTGAAAAAAATTATATACTAAAAAAATTATCTTAATAAAAGTCCAATTAATCATCAACCACATTATAATATCAAATAAATATTCAAATAAATGAATTATTGGAATACTCAACTTCATATTCACATTGAATTTTCTCGATCGAATATTCTTCAGTAGTTACAAAAACACAACACCACTACAAACCTCACCATAGTAGATAGAATCAATAACATATATGTGATATTTTAGGCACCGAAAACTAGCTTATACATATTTAGATATTCTTTATTCAATGATCATTGATTGATGGTTTTCAAAAAAAATTGAGTAAATATTTATTATTTGAATATAATAGGGATCATCCATCATGTTACACAAAATTCTACATAAATAAACCAATTATATATTAGATTTTATTTTTAAAATTTTTAGTCTGAATGCTTTTATCAACACTATCATTAATTATTTTATAATTAGATTTATTATTATAAGGAATCTCCAAATTTTTGGACAAGATTTTTTTGGAAACCAAATATATATTGATCATATTTTATTTAACTTCAAAAATCATCTAATCCTTATTCATTACTTGTACTACATGTATTTTGTATTCTTGATCCATAAATGTTTGTTATTTTTCAATTATTTTCCATGTTCTTTATAAGTAGCTAAATCTTTTATTTGAATTTTAAATCTCTAGTTTTTTAATTTATTTTAAATATTTTTTGATTCTACAAATAAATCATAGTTATTATAGGTAAAATATGTCTATGAAGATAATGACTATAAATTAATCAAATCATTATTATTGATATTTATCATTCCTCATAAGATTGTCATGTTTCTTGATCCCTTCTAAATTAATTCATTCACAAAATCTCAATATGACTACTTGGAGACTCTTCATGATTACATAGTGGTTATATGATGATTATGATTCCACTTAATAAGGATTATAAAGATATAAAATTATGAATAAATGAAGGAATGATGATTTCTATAGGTTGTACCACCCTGAGTTCCACTAAACTGGGACTTGAGATGTTGGGCCACATGCCCTCAAATGCATCTCCTCGAAGACAATATGAAACAGAATAAAAGAAAGGTCCTTATATGTTTTTATCGTGAGGCAATGCCCATATAAGATTAGGTATAACATAGAGGTAAGAAATATATAACTAGTAGTGGAAGCTTATGAATATGTTGACAGCTATAGATGAAAACCCATGAATAATTAATAAATAGCTACAGAATATGAATAAAAATACAATGTAAAAATGTGAAAATGAAGATTTCGTGACACTATATGAAAATAGAATTGTAGGGGAATGTGTTATAACTATGAACAACATTCTTTAACAAACTAAAAAGTGAATAAATGACTACAATGATGTCATGATCATATGGTCAGTCCTCGGCCACCAATTTCCAATCTAAAAGCATGAAGACACTCAATCATCAAATGTACCACACTACCCTTTATCCCAACATGTGATAATATACTCTAATTAGGTTCCAAGAGGAGCCCATGTAGGGTGTGAGATATATATCCAAGTAGTTAAAAACACATGTTTTCTTGTCCATTCCATATCATTCTATTAAAAAATGAAGTGTTCTGATATATAATAATATGTGAGTAGATAAATAAATTTCAACAACTTCAACTTTGTATGTGTTCCGATGCAGACACGCATCCTATACAATCTAAAATCGCCTATGATATATGTATGAAGAGTAAAGTAATTAAATTATTAATATAAATACTAGGTGACATGGTAATCAAGGAAACCAACGTGGAAATACCTGATGTTTGTGATTTAGCTTGGGTATAATTCACATGTAATTACCCATAATTTTTAATAAGAAAAATTGAAACATCAAAAGTGATTAAGTATCAAAAAATAATAATAATAGTAGATACATTTCATGTATTTAATGCATTCATGTCAAGTCCATAATATCTAAAGGTGGAGTCTGGGCCCCTCCCTAGAGAACTAAAAAGAATCCTACGTATCACTACATTTCATCTGTAAAAAAATGAAAACTATTGTGTCCATCACAGGTGATCCATATAGTGTCCCTTTTTTCACTCAACTCATAGTGACTCTAAGACCAACCAATGTTTCACACATAGGGATCCGGGATCCCTCAAGGCATATTGTATCAATATTACAGATGGGTCAATCCACAGTTTCTTGCATAGGGGATCGATATCACTCAAGAGTTTCATAAAATAACAAATAAGCCCTTTTTGGAAAGATAATGAATCACCCAAAGCAGATTATATCATAACACACCAATCAATAATTGTCTATCCATGATCCCATAATAAAGAACTCACGTCTGCACCTTAATAGAGTCATGTGAACTAAAGAAGAAAGATAGATATTGATTAAATGAATAAATATATAATTGTAATATAAAAACACGAATCCCAATCCCACTATCATACCAATTAATAATTCTATAAAATATAATCCAACAAATAAATGCTTAATTAATTATGCAATTCAATAAATAGTGATAGGAATAAAATTAATAGGGACACTATAGAATTTGAACAATTGAGTGGAATCTCATTAAATTCAATAACACAAGATAAAAAGTCTACCAAAACATTTAATATAGTTCAAGCTTTTGAAATAGTTCATTTATACAAAACTAAACAAAAAATAGAGCACGAAATAATACAATTTGGAAAATTTCACAGTATTTAAATCTTAAGGTCTCAATAATGCCAAATATATAAGAAAGAATTATATCACTAATAATACTTTTTATCTTATATGATTGTGAATATCAGATATAGGTGTTTGGTTATGAAAACTTTAAATTATTGATCAAAACTCATTTATCATTAGTGAAGGGTAATTGATAGTGGAAAAATACATCATATTACTAGGTGGAATTGTAAAAAACCAATTTTTATATGAATTTAAATGTAAGGATTATTTCCTATTAATTGAATCTACAATCCTAATAAATTATATAAATTCCATGTGGAGGTATGTTATGTTTATAAATATAATTAATGTTCGATTAACAATGAAATTATCTTAATGTCAAGGAATATAGTATTATACATTGTCCAAAAATTATTTATTTATAGACTTTAGAAAGGGAATCCCAATTTGTTGTTCAACACCATTTCCAACCCATTTAGTAAAAAAAGGTTTTTAAACAAGGTTCTATATAGAACCAAGGTAAATTCCACATTTAATACATTGGGAAATTAAGTCCAAATTATATGGTGCACCCAAATGGGTGGCCTAATCCAAGGAGAACACAATATGAATGGGTTTCCCTGTAACCAATGGTCACAAAAAAAATTACATAGTGTCTGAATAAAATTATTATGAATCAAAAATATTTAAAAAAATGCTTTAACAACTAACAAAATTGGTAAATGAAAAAAATAAATAAAAAATGGAAAAATAGTACAAACCCAACAAAAATGTTATGGTACTCTAAATGTCTAGTGACTTTCTTTGATTCAACCTAAAATGGATGAAATCAGATGAATTAACAAAACCCTGAAAATATGAAAAAATATGTCAATTGGAGATTCTTAAATGGATGATTGGGGATACATTACATTGAAGAGTACAATTGATAGATCATAATTAGATATTTACATCACATTCAATGATGATGAAATTAGAGAAGGAATGAAGTGAGAATTCACAAAACCCCACGAGGGGTGAAGAGGAGGATGACACCACAACCAAGAGGGGTGGGAGGCCATGCATGAAATGAGAGAATTGTTGGAGGAAGAAAAATAATAATTTAAAACAAATAAATGAAAAACATGTAAAATAAAAATAATATAAAATGAAAAACCCAATATTGTTTTTCAATAGACAAAACAATGTGTATGGGCCCGGAGAAGGACTTAAAATAATCATTCACAATCCATGCATCATTCCAATGCCCGAAACATGTAGTAGGATGAAATATAGAAATAAAAATAAATTAAATGGTCCATTTTTTATATAATTCCATGATGTTACGACCTCTATTTCATAAGAGAACTCAACCTTGGTATTACCATTTTCGGGACTGGAACGTCAGCTGAGAAAAATTCATTCCACTACACATGTATATGAGCCTCCACCTCCAAGGTATCCTTTTGAACACTTCAATGATTCTATAAAACATAGAATAGAGGAACTAACCTACCTTGGAGAAAATTATTTAAATGATCAATGATAAAATAAGATTCTACTTGAAGGATTCATCCACATCCTGATTGATATCATTATTCTCAAATGAATGAGTCAGGTTTTAATGATATTGTAAAATATGAGAAACGTGGAAGACATCATGTATGAATTTTTTTCTCTATAGTAATAACAATTAATAGGCTACTGGACCAACTCTCTACACTATATAGAATAGTGTGGAATATCATGATGATAACCTTCCCTGACTCCTAATTCCTCAATTACCCAACCATGGAGTAAGACATTGGAGGACCCAATATCCCTCCTCAAACTCTAGAGGTATACAACAATGACTGGTTTAATTCATTTCATGGACTTAGTTGTATCAATTATTTTAAGAATCATTTGAACATTCTCATATGTATCCACAATGACATAATGTCACAATAGAGGTGCCGAACTATCCTCAATCCATCTAAGAGGTTAATGACATGGTTCATCATAGAAGACCCCATACTGAGCCATCTGAATCATTTCATGGAACCATTTATTATAGACAGCACTCTACAGGGGGGGATTATTTTCTCTTAGTAACCACCATAATAGTGGACACATGCCTCTAGAATATACTATAACACTCAAATTTTCCACTCAAACAACCCATCTGTCACAGCCACCCTTTTAATTTTATTTTATTTCATTTTATTTTATTTTTTTTGTTTTGAGTGTTCGCGCCGAGGTCCGGGCTGAGAAAAAATTAAAATTTGTTATCATTTAAATCCTTCACTGGGTTTTGGAATGGTGTGCGGCCGCCACGCGGTTGGCGGTCGCCACACAGTCGGCCCAGTTGTCGGGAATTTTCCCCTTCTTTATTGTTTTTATTATTTTTTGATAATATGGTGTAATTAATACTTTTTTATTAATATTATATTAGTTTTATTGATTACTTTTCTTCTTGTTCTATTATTATTATTATTATTATTGTCATTATAATTAGTTTATTATCATTATTCGATATATTATTATTTTTATTTCTATTTTAACTACTTTTTTAATGGTTAACAAAATTTATTAAAATTATCTTTATTATTGTAAATTGTATTATTATTATTATTCGGGTATTATTATTAATATTATTATTTATTTGATCTTTTTATTAATCTATTTCAAATTTTATTATTATTATAATTTCTTTGCAATAAAATGAAAAAAAGAGAACTACCCCTAACCTTAATATCCGGCGGCGCACCCCCCCCCCCCTTTCCCTTCCACACTGTGGTCGTACCTCTCCTTCCTCTTCCCATACTGCGCGCACCAGGTCTCCTCCCTCACTACCCAGGCGGCCCCCTCTCTTACCCCATTCCCCATCACGATCCAGTCGCTCCCTTGTTTACCCCTGCACAGCGGAGCCTTCAAGCGCGAGCTGCCCCTCCCCGCGATCTGCCTCCGTCGGGCACCTTCTCCTCATGGCGACGACCTATACAGCCTTCCTCCTACACGCAGCGCCGTAGCCGCGACCCCCTCCCTCCAAGGTCCTCCCTTAACCAGCCACTCTCGGATGCCTCCCGTCGCCTGTCGCACCACCCTCTTCTGCCGCGCTGGTCGCCCCCCACCCCCGTCGTGCACTTGTCGAGATCCACCGCTCCCCTCCCAGCTCCTCTCGTACCGGCCTTCGCTGCTCCCCACCTGCGCAGCCCCGACCTCTCCCCCCCTCCAGCGGCCTCCGGCGAAGCTCTGACGAGCCCCACCTTTGGCTCGTGGCCTCCTGCTCCCTTTAGCGGCCTCCGACCGAGCTCCAGCGAGCCCCCCGTTCTGACCAGCAGCCTCCGCCGCCAGTTTCTGCATCCTAACTTCCTCCCAGTGCTCCGTCTAGCCCCTCCGCCTAGTCTCCAGTCCCCGACTACCCACCGCCGCCTTGCACCGGCCAGCGGCGCACCCAACGATCGGCGTGTGACCCTCGGCGGTCTCCTTGCCAGTGCGCGCCGCCCCTTCTGACTAGCATGCAATCCCGTGGGTCGAGAGCATCTCTATGCAGAGGTAGTTTTTTAATGTTCTTTTGTTTGTGATACTTTTATGTTAGTGTTAGCTGTTTTATTTTTTTCTTTCAATTATTGTGGTACGTTTGCAGAATAATTCCACAATGCAGTGATCATCATCTTGCACGTGCGTACGCGCCTGCATGAGGCATGTCACTTCGTCGAGTTCATATTGCGACTTGAGGTAGGTTTTCTATGCCTTTCCCTTTAATCTGAAATCCGTAATTGCTTGACTGTTTTAGAAATATATTTTATATTTATATTGTATTTACATGCTATGTGATATGGCTGTGGTTGTTATAAATAGTTATTTATTTGTTATACATGATTTTTCTAAACCTCCAACATGAATTTGTTTCGTAGAGTAATATGTCTTCGACCTGGTTTGGAAATTAGTGATGTATTTCAAGTGCTCTTTTGGTTTTTTTATGTTTGTACTTGAAAAGTTGTTTTCTACATGGTTTTAGTGTGTGATGAGTATTTCCAATATAGTGCCTGGGTTCTTAATTGTTTTTTGAATGGTTTTGGGTGTCTAATGTCGTGGGTTGCTCTTTGAAAATTATTTTACAAATTTTAATCTGGTTTATTAAATAGTATCGACAGTGCGGGTTATGTTTTGAAATTATGTGAAGGTGGTTTTTTTGTGTCGTTTGTTCATCTGATTTGTTTTTATTCAATGGTTTTGGATGTTTAGATGTTGTGACTTTGTTTCAGCGCGTTGTCGGTGAGGAAAACCATAGATAATGTGGTCATCGACTAGCGTGTGTTTGTGCGTCTGTGTGAGGCTTGTCGCGCCCTTGTGTTGGGACAACGAGGTGAGGTAGGTCCCCCACTGTATTTACCTATAGATTTTGAATTTATTCATTGCTTGATGTTTTATTAATTTTATTAAATTGGAAATTATATAATATAATTAATTTTTATATGATTATTTGGTGCGAAAAGAGCCATTTATTTTATACCAAACACTTGAAACATTTTATTGATGATTGGACACCCAGTATTGAAATAATGCATGTTTGGCCTTTAAACATAATTCACGGAATTTCAAATGTACTTTTAGTTTTAAAGATAAATGAATTTTTCTGAACAAGTGTTTTGGGATTTCTCTAAAAATGAGGTTTTCTTTAAAATTGGTGAAGGCACGTTTGGCACTTTTATAAAATAATTTATTTTGGAAAACCCACTCAGGGGTGATCTTTGGTGTGCGTTGATTGCATGAGTTGTGTGTGATATTTCTTCATCATGACTGATTGATTTATATTGTGGACGCACCCCCTTTTTAATGTATGTGTTGACATGGGAACCTGGCATATTGAGTGAATTTTTGAAGAACGATTGATGAACTAGTTTAGACCACACATTGGATAGTGGCCCTATAGTAGTGGAATACTGAGTTATTGCTGCTATGGGGATTGGTCCCATCAGTTAGGCCATGCAGGGCTATACCAGGTAGTAGTACGGCCGTTATGATGTCATCGAGTTAGGGGATGCTTTTAGGATGAGTCAGATGTATACTATGTTCTGGATTGTTCACTATCTCCTAGGTTCGACCCATGTTTCTTTTAGTGTTTATTTGTATGTGGTAGACGATTGAGAGGTTGATTTCGGTTGGTGACCCATGTTTTCCACTTATTCCATTGCCCTTAGTGTGTGTTGTGTGTGATTTTCCTTTTGACTAAAAACTAATGTTTGGATTTCTAGATTGTTCGCAAAAAAAATGTTTTAAAAATGCAATGCACCTATTTCTTTCATCATTAAACTTGTTCTAAATTAAAAAGGGCAATAGACTGTAACTTGTTTTAGTAATTAAAGTGTGTAAAAACCCATACTTTGTACAATGTAGTTCAAACGTGAAATTAATTAATTCTTTATTTAATGATATGTGCATTGGGAATAGAATTATTCGGGCCTACCTAATGAGTTTTAATAATCACTCCTATAGTGTTTTCTTATTTTTAGTTTTGTTGTATGTTCCAGCTTCAGTTGTTCACCTTGAGAGACGTTGGTTGTGGTATTGGAGAGTGACCCACGGGTCACATGGAGTTTTGGTCATGGTCAGGTTAGTAGTGTTGCTGGTTGTTCTTTATTTATTTTCTATTGTTCTATTTTTTGCTGATTATGTTATTTTATTTTGGGACAAATCATTCCCACCTGTTTAATTTTGATGCCCGACACTAGTTTCCAACCAGTGGGGATCTGGAATGCCCCTCGGGCCATGTCGCGGACCGGCTCGGGTGCCCGGTTTAGGGTCGACCCGAGCCGGTTCATGACAAAATGGTATCCGAGGATGTATTTGTTATTTGGGGTGTCTGGTAGATAGAGATTATGATTTTCGGGACTCTAGAGGTAGGTACGGGAAGGACTTCATGAACCCTCACCCGTTCCGCACCTCGAGTTGCAAGGGATTGTCCAGGAATTGAGCCTTTGTTTCGTTTTGGTTTGTTTTGGATTTAGGGATGACAACGGAGGTAAACCGATGTTACATCGTGATATCACATGGAGTAGTGACCCATGTGGAGTCCGGGTACATGGTTTGAATTATTCCAAGTTGTTGACGCTTACTTGGGGGATGACCCACTACCATGTCTCCAGGTTAAGTGTGACCTCTAGTCCCTCACTCCGGTGGTTTTATTTAAGTTGAGTGTCTTTTTCGTTCTGGTTGGTGTATGTTCGTTTTTTGAAATGAAAAAGGGTTTTTGAAAATGGGACTGATTTCTTTTAAATGACATTAAATTTCTTAAATGGGTTTTAAAACTGAAATCCTTCGTTTTGGAAAACCGTTGTTTGCATGGAAAGTGTTTGAGAATGGTTTGGGGTGAAACCTAAGGTACTCTTTATGAACGTTTTCACATGTGACAGGATGCGTGGAAAGTGCATGTTGGTGCGCATGAATGAAATTGGATGAAGAAATGTGTAATGGTTCATGGGATTACTTGGAAATATTTGAAATTAAAGGCTTGACCATGTTTTTCTAAATTGGATTTTAAAAAGGAAAATGGTTTTGGAAAGTGATTTTGGTTTGAAAAGTGGATTTGGTATTTGGGAGAGTGGTCTTGAAAGAAAGCAGTTTTGAAAAAAAGGTGGTTTTGGAATCAAAAATGGAACGAGAATTTTGGACATGAAATTTTGGGTTGTGTTTGTTGTTGTTAGGTTTCTTGAGCTGGTTGTTTTTGGATGAGGGAGCTTTATTGATGTTTCTTCGACTGATATTGGTTTTGACTTGGTGTTATATATGTTGTTCAGAAATGCCGCCAAGAAAGGTCCACATAGTTTTGATGAGTCATGCCTGGTTTTTGGTCTTTCTCGGACGTTGTCTGTCCTTCATGGTGATTGGAGTCTGTTAGAGACAGTGTAGTGGCTTGAAGAAGTCGAGCGCATCTTCAGGGTGTTGGGAACTCCTAAAGCGATCCGAGTGCGTGTTGTTTTGGGTATGTATGAAGTTCCAGCTCTGGATGAGTAGGATTTGTTCTCCCCGCCATTACTGCAAGTTGGGATGATGTGGTTTGTCTTTAAAGACATCGTTGTTCAATGGTGTATACCTGTGGAGGTGAAGATGAAGAAAATGGAAGAGATCATGCGTGTTCAACATGGCCAGTAGACTGTGAAAGCGTATATTGGACATTTAAAGGATATTGTGTTCCTTTTATCGTGGGTAGTGTCACAGGACTGGATAAAGACTTCTCCCATCATCAGGGGTCTTCATCCCGAGATAAAGGAGTGAGTCCTCCCTTTCTGGGAGCATCAATATTGAGAAGATGGTGCATGAGGTGTTCTTAGCTGAGTTGGTCTCTGGGGCGCAAACGGTTGGCAATCAACCATAACCAGTTGCTCATGAAGGTCCCCTATCTGACGAGTAGAGTCTGTTTGGTAAATTTGTTTCTAAATAGTTCTTTACAGTTGATCTAACTTCCAGTTCGTCAGACCGTCTAATGGTGTACTGTCAATATGGATATTTAGTGCATACAAGCTCTCATGTCACACCCCACCAAGAAAGTTTCATCATTGTAGGTGTCTATGTCATCTAGAGAAGCTTTGTAGTAAGCGTCGTCTTAGGAACAAACTATGACCAGAAGATTATAGTGCCTAACTGTGAGGCAAGAGATTCATCAACCATCAGAGCCCCAGCCATAGGTCTTGGGGTGAAGCTTGTGCGTAGTCAGGAGTTGTCTACGGTGTGATGCCTAATTTAGGGTTTCATGTTCTGTGTTGGCAATGAAACATTTAAACTCCTTCCATTTTCGTTCTTCCACTCTTAATGGTTTGGCATTGTTGTGGTTCCATTTTTTCATCGTGGAGTTGGGATGGATGTGTTCATTTGTAATCCAAACAGTCTAGTTTTTCTGAATTATGATTCTTTGAATCATACGTTTTTCTTTAAAGAGTTTTTTTTATCCTTGTATGGGTTAATATCCGTTTTGCGGTGCTGTTTGGAGATGTGAGTGCCTGCGGAGGAGTTTGGGCTTGCAGTTATGCTCGTTTTTACTGTTACGGTTAAATTCTGCTTGGTGGTTTTCTCTAGTGTTCAGGCTTTCTTTGGTCTGAGTTGAGAGTTCCAAGTTTCAACTGAGGTGTTGTTACGGTCATGATATAGAGGTAAGTCCGGATCAGTTGGGAGTTCCCGCGTCACTCCCCCTTTTTCCAAGGTGGTATGTTTGAGTGTTAAAATCTACACACTAGTTGAATTCTTGTGGTGGGGAGAACCCTCTCGTGTTCTCCCATTCTCTTATGCAGTGGTTTCTCTAGTTTTATTTGGGAATGGATTCTTGTTTGGTCCATCATTCGGCTGGGTGACTTTCTAGGGGCTGAAAGTGTCTGTGATGGGGAGAATTGTCACAGCCGCCCTTTCTATTTTATTTTTATTTTTTCTTGGTTCTGAGTGTTTCCGTCGAGGTCCCGGCTGAGCTGAAATTAAAATTTTTTTTCATTTAATGCCTTGATTGTGTTTGAGAACTGTGTGCGGCCACTGCGCGGTTAGCGGTCGCCGCGTAGTCGACCCAGGTGTCGGGCATTTTTTCCGCTTCTTTATTATTTTTATTATTTTTTGATAATATGGTGTAATTAATATTTTATTATTAATATTCTTTTCGTTGTATTTATTATTTCTCTTCTTGTTTTATTATTATTATTATTATTATTATTATTATAACTTTATTATCATTATTATATATATTATTATTTTTATTTTTATTTTAACTACTATTTTAATGGTTAACAAAATTTTTTAAAATTATCTTTATTATTGTAAATATTTTTATTATTATTATTCTGGTATAATTATTAGTATTATTAATTAATTGCAATTTTTATTAATCTATTTCAGATTTTATTATTGTTATAGTTTTATTGCAATAAAATGAAAAAAAGAGAGAACTACCCCTAACCCTAATACCCGGTGGTGCACCCCCCCTTCCCTTCCATGCCACGGCCGTACCTCTCCTTCCTCTTCCTATACCGCGCGCACCAGGTCTCCTCCCTCACTACCCAGGAGGCCCCCCTCTCCTACCCCATTCCCCATCACGATCCAATCGCTCCCCTGTTTACCCCTGCGCAGCGGTGCCTTCAAGCGCGAGCCGCCCCTCCCCGCGATCTGCCTCCGCCCGAAGCCTTCTCCTCATGGAAACCCCCCATCTTGCATTCCTCATGCGCACAGCTCTGCAACTATGGCCCCCTTCCATCCGCTTCCCATAACATGCCGCACCACCCTCCTCTGCCGCACCGGTCGACCCACCCCCCCCCCCCCCCCCGTCGTGCACCTGTCGGGATCCACCACTCTCCTCCTGGCTCCGCTCGCGCCGGCCTTCGCCGCTCCCCGCCTGTGTGGCCCTAACCTCAACCCCCCCCCCCCTCCTATGGCCTCTGGCCAAGCTCCTGCGTGCCCCTCCGCCGGCCAGCGGCCTCCGACCCCCTTTAGCAGCCTGTGGCCGAGCTCCGACGAGCCCCTCATTCCGACCAGCAACCTCCACCGCCCGTTTCGGCATCCAAACTTCCTCCCAGCACTCCGGCCAGCCCCTCCGCCTAGTCACTGGACCTCGACCAGCCACTGCCACCTTGCACCAGCCAGCGGCGCACCCAACGATCGGCGTGTGACCCCCGACGGTCTTCCTTCCACTGCGCGCCTCCCCTTCTGACTGGCACGCGACCCCTTGGGTTGAGCGCGTCTCTGTGCCGAGGTAGATTTGTAACGTTTTTTTGTTTGTGATACTTTTATGTCTGTGTTGGCTGTTTTATTTGTTTCTTTCAATTGTTGCGGTACGTTGTCAGAATAGTTTCACAATGCAGCGATCATCGGCTTGCGTGTGTGTACGCGCCTCCACGAGGCTTGTCACTTCGTCGAGTTCATACTTCAACATGAGGTAGGTTTTCTATGCCTTTCCCTTTAATCTGAAATCCGTAATTGTTTGACTGTTTTAAATATATATTTTATATTTATATAGTATTTACATGCAATGAGATCTAGTTGTGGTTGTTAGAAATAGTTATTTATTTTTTATACATGATTTTTCTAAACCTCCAACGTGAATTTGTTTCGTAGAGTAATATGTCTTCAACCTGGTTTGGAAATTAGTGATGTATTTCGAGTGCTCATTTGTTTTTTTTATGTTAGTACTTGAAAAGTGGTTTTCTAAATGGTTTTATTCTGTGATGAGTATTTCCAATATAGTGCCAAGGTTTTTAATTGTGTTTTTTGAATTGTTTTGGGTGTCTAATGTCATGGGTTACTCGTTGAATATTGTTTTACAATTTTTAAAGTGGTTTATTAAATAGTATTGACCATGCGGGATATGTTTTGAAAGTATGTCGAGGTGGTTTTATTGTGTCATCTGTTCATCTGTATTGTTTTTAGTGAATGGTTATGGATTTTTAGTTCTTGTGTGTTTGTTGCAGTGCGTTGTCGGTGAGGAAAACCAGGGATACTATGGTCATCGACTAGCGCGTGTTTAGGCGTCTGTGTAAGGCATGACGCGCCCTTGTGTTGGGACAACGAGATGAGGTAAGTCCCCAATGCACATACCTTTAGATGTATAATTTATTAATTTCTTGATGTTTTATTAATTTTAATAAATTGGAAATGATATAATATTATTAATTTTTATACGATGATTTGGTGCAAAAAGATCCATTTATTTTATACCGAACACTTGAAACATTTTCATGACGAGCAGAAACCCAGTATTGAAAGAATTCCCGATTGGACATTAAACATAATTCACGTAATTTCAAATGTACTTTTAGTTTTACAGATAAATGATATTTTCTGAGCAAGTTTTTTTGGCTATCTCGAAAAATGAGGTTTTGCTTTAAAATAGGGGAAGGCCCGTTTGGCACTTTAATAAAATAAATTATTTTGGAAAACCCACTCCGGGGTGATCTTTGGTGTGCGTTGATTGCGTGAGTTGTGTGTGATATTTGTGCATCATGACTGCTTGATTTATATTGTGGACACGCCCACTTTTTATTATATGTATTGACATGGGAACCTAATATATTGAGTGAATTTTCTAATAACAATTGATGCACTAGTTTAGACCACGCACTGGCTAGTGGCCCCATAGCAGGGTTATACTAAGTTATTGCTGCTATGGGTATTGGGCCCCTCAGTTAGGCCATGCAGGGCTATACCGGGTAGTAGTATGGGCGTTATGACGTTATCGTGTTAGGGAATGCCTTCAGGATGAGTCAGATGTATAGTATGTTCTGGATTGTTCACGATCTCCTAGGCTCGACCCATGTATCTTTTAGTGTGTATTTGTATGTGGCGGACGATTGAGAGGTCGAGTTTGGTTTCTGACCCATGTGTGCCACTTTTTCCATTTCCCTCAGTGTGTGTTGTGTGTTGTGTGTGATTTTCCTTTTGACTAACAACTAATGTTTGGATTTATAGATTGTTCGTAAAAAAATGTTTTAAAAATGCAATGCACTTATTTCTGTCATCATTAAACTTGTTCTAAATTAAAAAGTGCAATGGACTGTTACATGTTTTAGAAATGAAAGTGTGTAAAAACCAATACATTTTACAATGTAGTTCAAACATGAAATTAATGAATTCTTTATTTAATGGTATGTGCATTGGTAATAGAATTAGTCAGGCATACCTACTGAGTTTTAATGCTCACGCCTATAGTGTATTCTTGTTTTTAGTTCTATTGTAGGTTCCCGCTTTAGTTGTTCTCCTTGAGAGACAATTGTTGTGGTATTGGAGAGTGACCCACAGGCCACATGGAGTTTTGGTCATGGTCAGGTTAGTAGTGTTGTTGTTTGTTCTTTATTTATTTTCTTTTGTTCTATTTTTTGTGCTGCTTAGTTAATTTTCTTTTGGTCCAAATTGTTCCCACCTGTTTGATTTTGATGCATGGAACTAGTTGCCAACCTGTGGGGATCGGGAACGCCCCTTGGTCCATGTCGCGGACCGGCTTGTGTGCCCGGTTCAGGGTCTACCCGGGCTAGTTCATGACACCATCAGATTGAGGGAGATATAAGGTACTAAGTATAACATTTTAACATAGTGTCTTATGCTACCCTTTCCCGAAACATGATGTAATGAATGAATCTTAGCTGATATGATAGAAATGTTACCCCATGAAGTTGTGATATCTTCCAGATATATAGCCTCCCTAACTCAGTAATAATGATGGTATCCCTGTTAGGTAAGAACCGAATGACTTTGGACAACCTATCAATGATCACCCATACTGCATTGCTTCCTCACGGAGATCTCGGGAAGAATGTAATGAAATCCACGAGGACTTCACTCTATTTCCATTTAGGAATCGATAGAGGTAGTAGAAGTCTAGTAGGTCACTAGTTCTCTACCTTCACCTTTTGACAGAAAGTACACTGAGTGATGACACCCATTATTTTCTTTGTCATAACTGGC
Organism: Viscum album; assembly: GCA_963277665.1. NCBI lineage: Eukaryota > Viridiplantae > Streptophyta > Magnoliopsida > Santalales > Viscaceae > Viscum > Viscum album. Next base: position 1,256,877,338 of record OY728141.1, read on the forward strand.
CACCAATATTTATGATACATAACTCAATATATCTTAGTAATCCCGTGATTAACTACCCAAAACTATGGATGCGATTCTCTCATTATCTCATCCCATATATTTTATGTCACCCATACACATCCTTGATAGTGCAGGGTATCACTTCCATCAACAACACAACCTGGTGGAGGGTTTTATCCTATGAAGCTTCCACTCAAAATGAATCCCTCTAGAAAAGACAACTACATCATTTTTTATTCCTCAATAAGTGATGACATACCTACGTGAGATTCTAAAATTGGTTGTCTATGCTATTCCTAACCCTATAGATGTAACTAAGGGAAATTTTTTGATCATCTTCCACTAACTTATGAAAACTGGAAAGCTTTTCTCATGGTCTTATAGCTCAACACATCATTTATGAAATTTATCTTATCAATGGAATAAGAATGTTCAAAATGAATCATCATAATTTATTCTACCCAACTTTGTTGCCTCATATTCATGATCCACTAAATGGAGATAAGTTTCATGATTTTATGATCCGTGTAAAAGTAGATCCTCTCACCCAAATGATATAGCTTCGAACATTGTAGATAATGAACCGTGATTACTAGAACACAATAATTCATAGGATAGTTCTTCTAATATGTCCTCAACTACTAATATCTATAACCAATGACATGATCACCTTAAATCAAATTTTCTCCCTTATACAATTTTGATGCATCACAACATATTGTATAAATCCTTCCCATTATTGGAATAATCTTAATTAACGAAAATGTATGTATTATAATGAACTAATGAAAATAATTCTCAAAATATTTAAATAAGATGGGCCACACTCACTTATTTTTTAGGGTTATACAAGGAACTTCTAAGAAATATATGTCTTAGATAAAATACTTCTAATAACTATCATGCCTCCAAAAACTACATATGTTGAACACATTCATGGGTTATTAACAGTAATTTTCTCCGATCACCTTTTCTAGGTCAACTGATACACCCTCTAATGATATGGTATTAACCCATAATTGAACCTTATTTATCCAAAAGTGTCATTTTCTATAAATATATATAGATGATTCTCTATCGGTGTATTCAAAATGATCCTATGTTTGTTGGAATTATTGTTTATAGAACACGAACAAACTATGATGTTGTCTATGAAGAATACCATGAAAGAATCAAGATACAGGTGGAAAACCCAATTAATCAAAACCATTAAGTCCGCTTGAACATTAATCATACCGAATGACATAATAAAATACTTGTACAAGTTTTAACCATTATATAATGTGGTAGGTGGCATATATGATGATAAAACACAAAATTGATGATTTCATACTCACAAATCAATCATAAAATAAATATTTCCACCCTGTAGATGGTTAAAGTGGTCATATATTCCTGGAAAATGATTACAGTTCTTCACCAGAAGTTTTTTCTCCCATCTAGAATCCATGAACAATCTTAGGTTACTATCCTACTTTATAGAGAAATGGACATATCATCCCCATAGAGATTTGATGGTTCTGATAAAACTCCTACCCTTGAGATCCTCAAGCTGCTTCTTCAGTTACATGAGATCTATAGGATCCATCCTCTAATGAGGAATGGAAACTGGTGCTACACCTAGATCCTGCTCGATGGGGAACCCAACCTATAACCTGAGATGTATGATAGATAAATAATTTGGGTATATGTCACTAAAATGATTTTAAATGGGTGGAAATTCTGCTTGTCATGTTCTGAGATTGCGCGTAAAGTGACCCACTATCTATGAGGACTCTATGTCCAACCCCATAAACATGGTTATACCTCGATCTAACTAAAAATTCCATTCCCACTTATGTATAATCATTTTCCATCTGATGATGTGAAGAACACTGAACAGTGATTGATATCCACTTGGGCATGATAAATCATGAGCTAGTCCATTCCAAGAATGACTTTGAAATCTGTAATATCAAGGAAAATGAAATACCTGATGAAACGTTATAAACCTATTTCATGGGTGTATGTCTTGGAATTTTAACAGTTTGTTTTATCTGGTCCATAGAATCATGTAAAGGGACATAAAAACACATATTGAGTCGATTTCAAGGCCATGAAATTCCACAAGAGAAGCAGATATACATGAGGGTGATACACGTGTACTCAAAAGGGAGGAAACTAATGTAGATGATACCTAAATATTACCTCTATAAGTTGATGGACTAGACTCAGCCCCACATGCATAGGCTTCACTGCATACATAAGGTATGAACCCCACCCTTATGATTAAGCATGACTAGACGTAGAATATCCTCTAAAATATAGAAAATGTTTCAGAGCCTAATTTATGTGGACAAGACCTCAGCTACCTCAGTATAATGAGTTGGTGGAAGACCTTATTCCATAATAATGTTGTTCTATATATCATGTACCAGATATAGGATCTTGTATGGATATACTCAAATAGGTATGAGAGGAAATGAATGACATATGTGCTGATGGTGACCAATCTTATCACATGTCGGATATTCCATCAGGTTCCTCATAAAATGACGATTTTATAGTTGATCCTTCTGTACTAATGAAATATGATTAATATTGTAGTGTGTATCATCTTGATGGCACCATCCCCATGTGTACCCTCGAAATGGTTCAATGGACTTCTTAAATGTCCATCACCATGCATTATAATAGAATCACCCAATCTCACAGGGCCAAATTCTCTATGACATCATTCTATAAGAAGGGATTCATTCATTATCTCTGGAATGGTATTCAACCAAGTGACTTGTAGCTCTGAATAGACAAAATTTCCATGCCCAACCTCAAAACTCCATGTAGTCATCAATTCTTCGCTAGTGAAATATAAATAAAAACTATAAAACTCTGTGAAGTTAGTAGAATACTATATTTCAATCATGGATCCCTTATTAAGATGCATGATCTCCATGACATGATCTATATTCAATGAATTTTGGAACAAGTGATCATATAAATCCATCACGAGGTCTTCCCAAACAATGTCTTGGAAATGCATTAACTGAGAAGCAACAACCCACCAATTCTTCGGAGAGTCACAAAGAATATATACGACATTCCTCACCCTACACTTGGGGAGGTGTCTCAAGGTGGTCAATGTTGTATATACTATATTATATTCATGAATCTCTTGTAAGTTGACTAGCATACCTTAAGAAAGAAGCACTATGTTGTTTCAGAATGTGTCGTGTAAGTTCAGTCATTGTAAGGGTGAGCCTGGGGGAACTCTTAATAGTCTGCATTGACCTGAGCAAACTATATGGGAACTGATTATCAGTTCCCAAGTTTATATTAGCTTGTCGTTCTAATGGATGAAATATAAGAGTTAGTATTGGTGGACCATGACCCACCAAGGCTACATTGTGCTCCCCACAACTCTATTGGTGTACACCATGAGGATTTCCCGGTTGCATAGATCTAAAATTTCCAAGAGCATACCTCATATGGGATTTTATACCTTCTATATGCGACATGTAAAGGAAGAGGTAAGGAAGACATATACAAATAATTTCATTAAAAATGATAAAATAGTACAGAATGCGATAAAAAGGATAGGTGCATAGCCATCCTCCAAGGAATACACAACAAATAGCCTATCCCAAGACCCAGGTATTGATTAGATAAAATAGATTCCTCAAAATAATCATCAATACTTTTCCTACATCCTATTTCAAAGGTAGTGATCATGTCATGGTCTCACATTTCTTGTGGCCTTTTCTTTTCAATAAGTGATAATATGTTAATTCAAATAAAAATTTGATATCCATAGAATGTATTGAATTAAAGGGATCATTGTAATACCCCAAGATTTTATGAAAAATATTCTTTTAATTTCATTAATTTCTTGTATTGTATGCTACACCAATATTACCTTGCGCTATACGCAACACCGTATTATCCTGCAGTATATGCAACACTATTCTTGGATCGTGTTACAAACAATTTTGATAATAGTTATTCTATGCAACATTGAGTATATATATATATTCAATGAATAAATTAAATATGGTTGGATTCTGTTATACAAAACAACGAAGGATTTTTGCACAACATGCAACCCTGACTTGGCTTGCATTACACGCAATCGCGACCTTCCTCAATAGCGTGTGTTGTACGCAATACCGGGTTTTACTAAACAACGATATATTATTATAATATTATTATGAACTATCCATTATGAATAGTATTAACTAAATTTTTTATTTTATAACATTATTATTCATCTTACACATTTTCTAGAACATGGTATAAGAACAAAATACATTTTTTGGGTAAAATATTTATTTTTCAAAAAATGCAGTTTTACCGCCTTTTGATGGCTCACCCACATTAAATCTAGTTTTTTACATGTTTATAAGTTCAATTTGACAAAATAAAATTCTTCTTTTGAATAAAGAAATAAAAATTTACTTTGGATAAATTTTTCATATTATTCCGGTAACTTTCATATTTTGATTAATAGTAAAAACACGCTATATTTTAATTAAAAACAAATGTTTTCATCACAATAATTTATATGGTTAAATTATAATATTTAACGGTTTTAAAGTATAAATAGAATATATTTTTACCATTTAATATAATGTTTGTCATTTTCAGTGATTTTACATTAAATTCCTATGTTAAATCAATTAAATCATTTGCAATGTTTTAAAGAATAACCCGTTTTCTTTCGACAACGGGATTAATTTTAATTTAATTTCTGCAACTTTTGTTTACTGAATTTGGAAAAATGGATTCCATATTTGGAATTAGTGGGTCCAAATTATGTTAATAAGCTACTTTTTATTTTTTGTAATTATGATTAGCAACTACTGTAAATTTTATTTACCATAGTTAAAGGTAAATCAGGTAATTAAAGGTAAATATAATATTATAAAATTACCCTTACACATGAAAAAATTCTTTTGTATGGCTAAAATTAGACCCATATAACCTAAGGGTCGTATTAGATTCATTTTATGGACTTGTGACCACGAAAATAATTTAATTATTTCTAAAACCAAAGAAAGTGACAACATATCACTCTCTTAAATCTTATAAGTATAATTATTTTAATTTAGTGACAAACATCATGAAACATCTAAAATAAATAGTCTCCAGAAAGATAATAAAATTATATACATCATGATAATTTATTTAGAATTTTTAGGGATTAAATAATTGTCACTAATGGTGATACATTAATGATACAGAAATTATTTATTAAGTGGAAAATATGTAATACTGTTTTTATTGAAATAATAATACCCATTAAAAGGCCCATAAACCTGACCAAAACTTATTGTTAGTGTATATATACACCTTATTCATCCAATTACCAAATATATAACCGTTTGGAGCCTTATAAAAGTGATTATGACATTTATATTATTTTATTTTAAATGATGCCAATGTTGTCACCTTCATAATTTAATAAATATAACAATTTAAATATTGTGATTTTAAGATGACAAATTCGATTAAAAGTATTATTGTGAACGTTAATAGATATATCTTCATCATAGGATTTTATTTTTAATTTTTATGCTAAAAATAAGTATATTAAATAATTATACAAAAATGTTGTAGTAATTATTTTATTAAGAGATAAACCAAATAAATGGTTTTAAAAATAATAAAATAAATATTATATGAACTATTTAATGTGATCCACTAATTTTATAGATACATATGACCTTTTATTAATCTATTAAAGCTTTTAGTTCAAACATATCGTTTGTATATGTTTTATTTATATTCAAATAAACGAATAGTGTCAAAATTGACACTATTGTTATTTTATAAAAATAACATATTATAAAATTGGTTAAAAATCACAAAAATATTTAAAAATTATAAATTTAAATTTATATGGTCTATAATGTTATAAAGTAAATAATTATGGAAAATTAACAACAAATAAGTAATTATTTGTTATAATTTAAAATTAGATTTTTATTACCACAAATAAACTTAAAAAGATTAAATAAGGATAAATCAAAATGATAAGGTTTAAAATATGATCCAATCATATCTAAGTTAGATTGGATGATGCTATTGCAACCCTATCTAATCTAATCATCGAAAATGAGTCATTTTTGGAGGTTTATAAGTGGGGTTAGATTTATTATAAATTAATATTTTTAAGAATTCCAAAGGTGCCCCTCTCCTCCTTTATAAAAGGCCACCTCCTCCCTCTCTTACACACACAACATTGAGCCTTCATGCTCGGCCAAACCCTGCCCAATTCTATTCTCCACTTCCCTAGAAACATCCTAGAGGTCCTTCTGATCTTTAAAGACCAATTTTAGTGCCCTAAGAAGAGGTCTCAAAGAGGCGCTTCAAAGAAGAGGTAATTTCCGTTACCGATTCTTTCAGCTTTATTTCTTCTTCCACTTCTTCTTCTTAGTTTGTTTAATTATGAAGTAATAACATCAGTATCACTCATATACTGATATGTTATTTTAAGTATGAAACAACCCTATTTCACCATCTATCCATCCTACGGAAAACGAAATCACCACGCGTGCATACGAACGGAATACCGTCTCCACGTCGTGGTGTAATCTATTTTCCACCACCACCGTACTTGTATGGGTATAATGGAGTAAATAATAACTATATATGATTATTTTAAAGTGATATTGATTAAGTAATAGTATACATACACTCCAATAAAATTCCACAATCATGGGAATGATATCATCGCTCGTGCGTACGTACGGAATACCGTCTCCACTACGCGATAAGATTCATTCTCAATGATTAACCATTAATAAATGATTATAAAGAATATATAATAAGTAATAATGAAATATATGACATAATAATTATAATGTATTTATTTATGTCATCCAATTAATTCCATTCAATTCAATGAGGAAACAAAAATAACGTTTATGCGTACGTACGGCCTACCGTCTCCATGAACGGTGTATTTCTTTCCATTTATCGATATATTATATATTTTTATATTCTGAGTATATATAATATATAAATAATGTTTTACATTCTGGATATAAGTAATCATGATCTAAGTAATCATATGAATAATTAGAAGTCAAAACACGGACGACAAATGAAACGATTTTACCCAAAACGCTATTTAACATGGAATTTACAAAAGAACGGGTAATATAAAGTCATAAGTGAACCATATATGATATCGTAACAATTAATATGATTCTGTAATAAGTCAATAACATTATTCAAATCATTATACAGGAGGTTCAGATACGTACAAAGCATATCAGACCTAAGGTAACGGATAATTTTTCAAATCTCATTTTTATCTGAGAGTGCTTATTCGTAAGTATTTACTGGGGCTGTTTCTATCATGTCCATGTTTTATAAAAGTTTTTTCATGTATTTTAATTTCCTTTTTACCCATTTTTTTACTTTTACTACATGTTATGTATGGAATCTTTCTTTTATTTACGTTACGAGGTACTTTTTTTACTTTTTCAACAAAAGTACGAGGAGAATGATATTTTTTTACTACATGGTAATCATTACATGTGCTTAATGGATGCCACAATTACATGTTTTATTTCGATTCTATTTTATCATTCTTAATGTTTCTTTATGATCTATGCCTTACATACCTCCTTGTTTTAGGTTATTTCTCAAGCTTTTGATGACTAAACATTATTTTCATGTTTTTAAGTTCAAATGTATATGGTATATTTTATTTTATGCATGCTTACCCTTACTGAGCAATTGAGCTCACCCTTTTTATGTTTTTATTTTCCCCCAGGATTAAAAGAAAGGATTTGGGTAAGGAAACAAAATGTGGAAGATCATTATGGGAGATGTTGAAGATCATTCACCACGACTAGAAGATTACGTTCCATGTTTCCAAAGACACTAAACTATTACGGTCCTTGTGTGTCCGTTTTTTGATATGTATTAAGTATTCCTCAAAAGTAATGTAATATCTATGTACGCCATGCTTCTGGTCTCTACAATCATCAATCCAATTTATAAGGGCCCATACAAATTATAATGTGAAATTGCATGTCCACATAATCAAACATGTATAACAGGCTCCTGCAAAATAAACTATCACAAATTCTACAATTTATTTTATAAAGAAAATTCAAGATAGAACAACTAATAACATCAGTAATAAAAAGACAACATGCACATGCATTCTGAAAATGGATATGTAATGGAAATATGCATGAAATAATAATTGATATTGTGAATAATATGATGGATGTAATTTAATTACCTCATATCATCGAGCCGAAATGTCATAAATCATCATCTCAGTAATACAAATATCAATTTTAGACAAAAACATTTTCATTACCCAATAGAGATACCATGTCAATGTTTTATTACATAATCAAAAACTACAATTCCCATCCTTGTAAAATTGGGTGACCCCTATACATGGGTTAGATATGTCCAAAAACAACGTAAATTAAAAATTCCTATGACCTAGTCTATTTTTTAACCCTAATAGTACTAAATAATGAAAATTATACATTTATACCACTTGGTAGAATCCCTACATGAGTGCTGCTGAATAGGGACCCATGACAATGTGAACATGACCTCAAGAACATCCCCACAAATGACCAATGCTACCGACTATATGTGATGGCCATCAGCATTTATGTTGGGAGACTATGAATTTATAAGATTAAGTACAAAAAAATGGTAAGCAATATATAAGATGACTAAGAATCATAGATAAATGTAGATATCAAAAGAAGAATATAAATAAAATAAATTTAATAGAAAAATAATATGAGAATTTGAATAATAATAAAGGGTACATAAGGGACGATTATTATGTTTGTTGTCTATTCCAAAATAAAAATGCATGGGAATATGGTACAACAATAACAAACATGGTAATAAAAACTAATATGGTGAAAAAATTACAAAAAAGATATATCTTGAGAATATGCTCTGACCTCTGCCCCAAATCTCTATCCTAAGAAGCAAGAAAACACTAAAACATCAGAAGCAGAATACTTCCCTTTATCCATACATGCATGGATAGAGAATACTCTGGTATTAAAAAAAATCACAAGAATGATGTTTGATATAAATCCCAACATGACAACACCAACGATTTCTATACATTCTATTTTGTTTTACAAACAATAGGAGTGTTCTGATATATAATAAGGTACATGAAGAAAAATAAATTAAAACTACTACAAGTTTGACTGTGTTCCCATGAGTAAAACCATTCCAAACTACATACAATGGCCTAATATATTTGTCTAAATTGTATACATGTTCATGGTGGAATATAAATATAAGGGGCCATGGTAAGCAAGGAATCCCAAGAAGAAAAACACCCCAATAGTATGATTTTTCTTAGGGTCTAATTCACATTTAATAATTCAATAGTGACGAAAATAAAAAATGGAACCATAATATTTTAATAAGAAACATAGAATATTAATTTTTGTAGATTCATCTTATTTATTTCGATTAGTCATATCTTGTCCAACAAATCCATAGGTGGCATCTGAGTGCATCCCTGGAATTCTAAAAATAATCCTAGGAATCAATACGGTGCATTCGGCTTAATCCAATACCACATAGTCCATACCAATTGATCCTTAAGGAGTCACCAGTATCACTCAATCAATGGTGACCTTTAGTCAATCCCATGTAGCTCACATAGGGGACCGAGTATCACCCAAGGCATGGTGTAGCCATTCTTCTTATGGATTCATCCATGATAGATCCCCTGAGAAACTAATATCACTCTTGAATATAATACACCAATCATGAAGCCCTTTCATATATATCTAATAAATCACCCCAGGAATGTTGATTCATATCCCATCAAGCACAGAGAGTCCATCCATCAGTCTTTAATACTAATATGATTTCCTCTCATTGTATGTGTTATGTTATAAAAAAAATCAAGGCACATATCACGGAAATGCATATATATATAATTTCATTAAAAATAGAATAATCTTTATATCACATCATTTTTCATTTCATCCAGCTATGAAATTTATGGAAATAAATAATGGAACAATTCATAGTGAAATGAAATAATCTTTTATCAGAAGAATAGAATAATTGTTAAGCACATCATTTTTAAATTTTCATGTGATCATATGAATTTCAGTTGCGCAAGCAAAAAATATTTTCAACCTATTTAATATAGATCAATCCATTTAAATTGGTCACATAAAGAGAACTAAAAAAGAAAGGAACTCTACATAATATAAAGTGATCAATTTCAAATATTGAAAACATTAAGGAAACAATGATGCCAATTGGCCAAGAAAGCATTAAATCACTAATCATACTTTTTAGATAATAAGACAATGCACCCTTGGTTGATGGGTATTATTATAAAAATATGACATTATTCATCCACTAGTAAATTATCATAAATGAATAATAATTTAAAAATGAATTTAACCTCAAACATCAAGGTAAATAGAAGTAAAACCAACAAGAATAGGCCTTTAAATGTAAGGAATACATCATTCTGAATGAAACACCAAACATCAACAATTATATAAATTGTATGTAGAAATAAAGAGAGAAGTTAAAACCGTGTAATGAGATATTAATAATGAGACAATAATCATGACATTGTATATGTACTTTTATACGGTCGAAAAAATTATTTAAGCTTACACATTTCCAAGTAAAACCCAATTCATGTTCCATACCTTTTCTAATTTATTTACTAAATTTTATGTATTTAACCTTGTTTCCACACATAACCAAGTTAAATTTAATAATAAAAACAATGAAAAAGAAACCCATTATATATTTCTCACAAAAAGTAGTGGACTATGCCATGATAAACATCCAATGAATGGGTTTCTCTATAAACATTGGTAACTATGGAAACTGAAATGTGTACCAAACAATCTAATGTGCATTATAAAGCATCGTTGGAAGGTTTTGATGAGTGGGAAAATTATAAGAATATTTTCACCCATCCAACACTAAACATTGATATAAATTCTTTGAATAATACTATAAGATTTATTTCATGTAATTCACATTAGGAAAATCATACCAGATCATATAATGATTATCTATTATCCAACAACCTATCAACTAAGATGATCAAATGTAGTGGGACCTTCTTCCTTTAACAAAAATGTATGAGAAACTCTCACATTACAATTATGGTTGAAGATCACTCCACCAACCATTATTCAATGTACATTGAAAACATACATACATATATTAAATATAATAATGGGAATATCCCATATTATGTTATTTTGAACTCCCCCTTTGAACTGGATTTCAATAATTTGAATTTCTAAATACATGAGATGCATGAAAATTCTTGATGAGTTTTTACATTTTATACACCCATTAATGGGAAAAAATATTCAAAAAATGGTTTTCTCTCTTCTGGATTCATAACATAGATGCATGTGGAATTCATCAGAAGGGAATATCATATTTTCCATAAATAAAGGATTAGAAGATAAATATTCTCTAATTTTTATTATTTCAATTCAATTTTTTCTCATTTATTGGGATATTTTTTTCCTTTTTCGAAGGTTCACACTATAAGATTCCTACCAATTACATCTATGAAAGTAAAATAAATGTTTAAATTTGTAATCCCAGTTTATAAGACCATAATTATTTTTCCAATGCATAATTAATTCTTATATTCATTTCTTAATGAGTCACCAAATTATAAATTGATACATTTGTGGATTTTAAAAAAAAATCATGAATTTTTTTGTTAATGAAGTCAACATCATAAAAGACCTCAAAAAATTACGTAAATGTTATTTTCCAAGTCCATATTATATGATAATTAGTCTCTTTTTTAATATTTCAAAAAAATAAAAAAACTTAGGATAGTGAAAATATTACTTCAAAATTCATCTATTGTCAGAGATATAAATATTTTTATTTTATATGAAATATTTAAATATATCAAATCATAGAAGTCATTAATTACTCCACCTAAAAAGTTATTATTGATTATAATTATCCATGAAAATGGAAAACCCGCTCTATGAAAATAAGATATTATGTTATGATTGATTCTTTTACATCAATGGACTTTTAATTAAATTTATTATCATATATCATGTTTATGGAAACAAAATATCATACTTCGTTGGTTCCTTTTGTTAAATCACCTTTAATTCCCTCTTTATGGTAATACAATCAATAAAATAGGGGAATAAGGTGGCCTTTTAAATGATCCTTAATTATATAATTTATTTAAGAGTTCATTTTAACCTAAAATTTTCATTCATTAATGGTATAATGTATTTATATTGTTTCAAGATTATAATTTCATTAATGTTCTATATCTTTTCTCCATTTTTAAGCATAAACTACTCTTTATTTTTTAATTTTGTCTAAACGTGAAACTGATTTTTCACATCAAAATCAAAAGCACTCAAATTGTCTTAAACATTATCCATTTGTTTTTCATTTTCTATGAGATACTTAAATATGACCAAAAAGACTTTATACGAATGTTCTATATCATTTTTTGTGTCTTCATAATAATTGTTTCAAAATATTTAAATCATATAACCTCTAGTTCATTCCATTTGTCACTTTTAATCTCTATTTTGCAGACCATCATGTTGTACATTTTTTCAATTTTTGGTTTTTATTCAATCACATTCATCATAATATATATTTTTTAGAGATTCCATTATTTGCAGCCCATTCAATCTCGTCATTCAAAATGTATTCTACCATGGGAAACTTCAAGTATATTTCATTGATTGACACCCTTTTTGTTTTAATATTTATCCCTTTAACATTAAATATCATTATAGGAAATTATAGATATTTCATTATGGTTACTTTAATACCAAAAAGAATCATATTTTCTAATTTTGTGTGAAAACATTTTCACCATTCATCAAAATATTTTTTGGAGAATCATTTTGGATTCATTATAATGCATATTTCTCAATAAAAAAATTCATTTGTATTTTTATTCTTAATATTCTATTTTGGCCTCCTCCTCACATCGATATAATTGTTTTGGATGGATAAAACATATTATAATTCCTTTTTTCCAAATATATATTTCAATAGACACATAATTTTTGAAAATAATCATATTTATTTATATTTGGATTTTTCATATGTTTTTTGAAGCATCCACCAGTTCAGTAGCTTTGTTCTCAATATAATATTTAATTAACATTATTCTATAATTTTACCAGTTCTATGAGTCTATATATTATATAAATAATAAATTTCCATATCCCAAAACCATCCAAGAACACATAGAGTGGATTACAAATCATGTTTTTTAAATTAGTTACTAGCTATATAGATTAGTGATCATAAATGTTTTATATTGAAACTCATACTATTTGGGATGTATTTTGGGTTATTCACTTCATACAGATTCTCATATCCAATTTTGACATATTTTTAGGTATAATAAGATGTTTAAAATTTTTATTTATTATATATTTTATGTTTTTTCTAGAACTATTTTCCATTAAATATTTCATTCATACAAGTTTATTATTATTTTAAGATAAAATTCGTCATGTGAATGGGGTATATTATTCTCCATTATTTTCTCTAGATAGGTATATTACAATAGTGAGTCCCTTTTAATTGATAACTTATTTTTTATACTTGAGTTATATTACTTAATTTCCAAGTTCATTATAATTATAAAACATGTAATGATTCCAAATCATTTAGTATTTCTTGATGAACATCATCTGGATGGAGTAGAAAACACTCAAAATGGATTTAAATACCATGATATTATATCTCTAAAACAACTAATTTTATATGTTATATATCATGGAATTCTTTTATTTTAAAATATAATAATAATTCGCTATATTTTGTTTCCCTTCCATTAATAATTATAGACATTAATAGTGATATTAATAATTTTATCTAATTCAAGGAATGATTCTATTATGGATTGATTTATCTACTCATTGCCATTAATAATTACTAATAATATATCATCAATCGAGGATATGTATTTATTTCCATATGTAATTATTTCCCTCTTCAATTTAACTAGTTTTCAGTGAGTGTAGTATTTTATTTTGTTTTGAGAAAATGCCTTTTAAATTGATATAATTTCATTCTACAGATATGATTTTCCTTGAAAAATTACAATTATAATCTCAATTATGTGTAATATAACATAAAACATAACTATATTAATGTACACTCTAATTTGAGAGATTAATTAGTCAACTTTTTTCCTCACATTGCAAGACTCCTTATTCTTCATATTTAATAGTATCTTATCTGAAAACCCCATTTTGATGTAGTATGAATGAAAAAAGTATTCCTGATCTAATAATATTAATTAAATACCTCATTTTTTTACGAAATTTAATTTTTTTCTTGGTCACATGGATTTTATATGATAATTTATTTAGTTCCTAGTGTTTCATTCATGAATAAGGGAGTATATATGTGGTCTTTTTTTATCAATTATTCTTTTAAATTCATCTTCCTAGGATACTACTAGTATGGATATTCACTAATTTTCTCCCCATACCCTCAACTACATAACTCATTATATAATGGGATATAAAGAAAATATTTCTGGTTGGAATCTAAGAATGACTCATTGAATGGGTTATTTATTAACCAAAATAATGGATTCTCAAGATTAATCGATCTATAATTTTAATGACTGTAACTTCCCAGTCCAGTAAAGGGTATCACCATTCATAATATTTCCTAATTATCATAAGATATCTAAAAATATAGTCTCATAGATAAATTGCATCATCACACTATGGTCCAAATGGATAACCTTATTCATATAGGATACAATTCATCACATCATATATATACAAGAGTTTGATTAAGTACCTTAATCAAATAGATAGATAAATAAACACATGCTATATCAGAGTCAAGAATTATTATCTCTATATTCTTATCACAAGGATTTGAATGTGATATTATTTCAAGAATACCATCTTTCAGATTGATTCCAATTTTAACTGAACATCAAAAATCGTTTACGAGTTCTTCTCATTATAATTATAAACATACTTATTTGATGTGATATTCATAAATACATATTCTACATGGTATTTAAAAATAATGATTATAATTATTAATAACAGGCACATTAGGATGAACTATCCTTATATTTTTCATTTTTAATCTTCTATATAAATGGATTTTATATAATCATTCAATTTCTTTGTCATCAATACCAAATTCACCATCCATTCAGTATCACGCGATCAAAATATTTTCTTTCTTCTTATCATTTTTTGGTATTAATATATTCATATAAGGATAATGTTCTTAAAAAATGATTTTAAATTTTCCTTGATCTCATCCTTTTTCATTTTTATACCTAAGTCACTATGAAATTTATTATATATATTTTTCTATATATAATGTAGTTTATATTTGGTTCCCCGTGATATCTTCTAACTTTTTGAACAAATTTAATTTATGTGCACATTCCTATTATCATGTTGATGTTTTTTATCTCCTCCTCCTATCACAAGAATGTTTACATGGATATTATTAAATATCAATTTTTTCATATTTTCTAGGGAATTAGATATTCAATATATATATATCTTAGATAAATCATGAGTTTTCATATCCCCTTTATAATGCCCCTACCATGGTACCCAAAGTCGGTGCATTATTACAAAACATTGGCATGATCACAAAAGATCAAGTCTCGAAAGACCGATTAGTTTAGTAGCCTTGGAAACACTAGATACATTAAAAATTTATACATTACATGATAAAATGGAAAACTACAACAATATAGTCTCCATATTCAACACTAATCTCCTCTCAAACTATCCCTATAGGTCAGTCATAAAATAATTATTCACATCATGGAAAAATAATACATAAAAAGGGGTGAGCTCAGAAGCTAAATAAGGATATCAATATATCAGAAACATTCATAAATAAGAATAAATATTCAAGGCAATGTATAACTGAAAAAATCCTTTTAAACGTGAAATTTAGCATAATATGGAAAAAATAAAATGAAATAATGTCATTTACTTATTCACATAGATATTATTCTAGTTGAATAATCACATGCAATATCAATAACCACTTTCATAATGATGGAATGCATAATGCATGACTATCATAACAACATATTCAAGACCTTGTGCCCTGACTACAAATAATATTTTGTCAAAGCCTTATGCCAAGAAAATATTTTGTCTCTTCAAACATGCCGATGAATTGAAGATCTACTACGGGCTCTACCTGTCACATACTAAGTCCAATGCATTACTCATATGAACAGGATTAAACATAACATAAACATTCGTATTAAAACTAGTATACGAAATGTCAATATTTTTTCCATAAACAATGAGTGGTATAAAAATAACACATCCACAGTCAAATATATCGCACAACCTTCAATAGAATATGGATTTTTTTTATCATTATAAACCAACATCAAATAATATTAAAATCCATCAAAGGATGTTGACATAGATGAAATCAGAACAATTTTAAAGAAATATCTTTTTTTATATCATATAAAGAAAAATAATTATAAAATAAAACATTTTCTTCAAAATTATTCTTATAAGCTTGTAAGGGAGGCTTTGATGATTTTATAATGGATTAAAATAGCCACAGTTGCCGGGTAAGTTAAAAAATACATTCTTAACTTAATTTTATCGAAAAGGTAAAAAAGGACCTTATTTGGAAAATGATGTAAAGATTCATTTATAAAAATATTATAAAAACAAAAACAACGGTATAAATGAATTTAACCCATATTCTATAAAATATTTAGATTGTTTTGAAATAAATTTTTAAAAACATTTATGTGGATTATAAAGAGGTCCCGATAGATAATTATATATAAACAACCTCGAATAATGAAGAGATTGTGAAATAAACCCTTACCATTAATTTTACTTGGTCGAGGGTATGTTTAAATCATTTATAATTATTAAATAATTGTATTAAATTATAAAAGAATCATATACATTAATATGATATCATATATGATCTTCTAATTTTTCCTTTTAGTATAATTGTCGTTTCGAGGTTAACTAAATTGTTCTCCTTTATATGCTTTGTTACGTAAGACACATTGGTTATGAATAGGATATATTGGATTTATATAACTAATTATATTATGTCATTAAAAATTATTTTTAACCATCAAATTAAAATTATACTTGAATGGATATTATGGAGAATGAAAATCATCGCGTTCGTGGAGACGGTAATCCATACGTATGTATGCATGAACACAACAAACGTTTCATTTTTCATTTTTAAAATAATAAAAACAAAATGATAGATAGGTATATTATTATTCCATCATAATATGATATCTTATATATGTTACTTATGTTCATTATCACCATAATTTATACAATCTGTGTATGGTATGGCCGAGTCCTATAACATTGAGGGGGTGGTAGTTCACATTTCCTCAAATGAAATTATAGTATATATATATACAACATGAAATGATTAATGGTATGCTATAAAATGGAAATACAGATGCATATAGATAAAATAAATATCATAAATATCATATTAAATTAAAGTTCCATCATAATGGCCACCATGAGAGGCGGTATAAGATAATAGAACAATCATCGCTTAGTGAGGTGTTTAGTTGCCATCCACAGAAACATTATGTTCTTCACACATTAGATGGAGGTGTGGGTAAGTATAGTTGGCGACCTTCTCATAAAAAAATCCGGTTATATTGGGGATACTGGTGAAATTATAAAAGAAATTAATAATAATAGTCCAGGGGTTGGAGAAGTAAAATAAAAGAAAAGAGGTTAAGAGAAATCGTTACCTTTAATTTGTGTAACCCACTTTCATTTGAACCAAAAGGACTCTTTAAGTGCCTTCTGCCTAAGGTAAGGATTATAAAAAGTAGATATGGATGTTGGGAGATTAATTGGTAAGAGTTTGGATGGGACAAAATTCTTGAGAGGTGTGAGGAATTGGTTAGAAGTGGTGTCCTTTTATAATGGGGAGGGGGGGCTCTTTATGAAACAACTTAAATTATTATTTTATAATAAATTTATATTCAGTTTATAATGGATCTACCATAATTTATTTCAAGGTTAAGATGAGGATGGGTCTAAATCCATTTATTAAATTGATTTTAGACTGGTTTGGGTCACTATATTAACCTTTACTTTTAGATTAAACTCTTAGTTAATTTGTTTTACATTTACCATGTCTCTTTGCATTTTTATAACATATTTTTAGTAAAATTACTATAAACTACCAAGATAATTACAAGTGGTTCATTAATGATACACCTATCATTATATAAGTCCTTTGGCTAATACTTAGATTTTTATGAAAAGAATATCAATTAATAATATAATATTTGTTTTGAAAACTCTTTTTTTATCAAATTTGACACTATTTGGTATTTTTTTTTTCAAAATTCATAACAACATTATTAGTTCGAACAAAATGCATCTATAAAACAATAATATTTCATATTATCCTATAAAATTAGTGTAATTCATAAATATTGTCAAATTATATTTATTAGGATATTTATAATATCAATTATTTCAATCCTTCATTAATATGGTAATTACTGCATCCTCATTGTGTCATAAATAAAATAAATTATTCAATGACTAAAAATTATAAATAAAATAGAATTATATAGAAAATATTTTTGTCTTTATAATTAATTTTTATAGTCTAAGATATAACATGTATAACTCTATGTAAAAATTGTTTAACAAAAATATATATGTTTATGTAATATTTGTATTTACTTTAACTTTATTAATATAAAGTGTCATTATCACTTACATGTGGCTCAATGGGGTCCCAAAATCAACCCAAGGATGCCCATGGTCGGATATGTATCAAAAAATAGGATTAGGAAACGTTTAAGAGTAATTTTTGGATTATTATTATATTACTTTGTTTCCCTTATTTACCCGATTTACCCTTTAACCACGGTAAATAAAATATTTACTGAAATAATTATTCATAATGTCTAAAAATAAAAGTTAAATATTTACACAATATAGACATCTTGATTCCAAATATGGAATCAATTTTTATAAATTCAACAAATATAAGTGGAATAAATTAATTTAAAATTAATTTCCGCTGTCAAAACAAAAATCATGTTTTCATGAAGTAATAACTATCAAAAGATTAACACTAGTTTATGTCGAGTTTAAATTTGAAATTACATCAAATGACCAACATTGTATTTAATGGTAAAAATATAATATAAATATACTTTTAATGAACTCATTATTATAATTTAATACAATATTATATTCTGATTAGAAAAGTTGTTTTTATTTAAAATTTAGTATTTTTCACTATTCATCAAAAATTCGATGTTTTCAGAAAAATTTAAAAAATTCACCCTATGATAATTTCAATATTCCAAATCCCAAAATGAAGTCCATTTTGAAAGATAGAATTTATAAAATTTCAAAAATTTGTATTAATATTCATAACGGCTAGTTTGATTGGTTGTGGCATGTTAGAACTCGAAGTTGCGTATAACACACACTATTGTATTATTCAAAAGGCAGCATACCATGGAAGTGTGGGGTGTTACATTCTCCCCTCCTTCAATAAATTTCTTCCTCCCAATTTATGCTTGGTATTTGATTCTTGGGGTTGACATTTTAAAATATATTATTTTAAATCCCACATCGAAAAAAGAATTAATGATGCCTCTATTTTAAAATAACGAATGGTAAGTGTGAAGGTTACCAAAAATAACACATACTAGTGTTCCTTGTAGGAAAACATATATATGGAAGAGAAAAATAATCATCATGTTCTGATGGAGAGTGATTGAGAATATTATTTGGAGAAATTTAACAATCATAAAACCAAAAACATGTGATGTGTTGAAAAGGTCATTTATTACAACGTAAGAAAAGTAAACGGACAACATTTTTGTTCTATGTTCCTTTTATTAATGATTAGAAATTTATTTATGAGATTGTAAAATATTTTAATGAGATATACTTACATTATAATAAGATTTTTATCCATTAATAAATTTATACCACAAACTCATCTTTCAATCCAAACCATAATTGAACTAAAAAAACTATATTTATCCTAATTGTATAGGGTTACAAATATAAACATATACCATTTAAATGATGAAAACTATTTTTTAACAACCCAGGACATCTTATAGGTCAGTGTTTGGTAGTAAAGGTATGTCACACTAAGATTGTGTGTTCGATTCCTTTATTTTTGTCTGACACAAAGGGTTATCACCCAACCTGCATGTTGACCTTTTCTCAACACTATAGTATTATAATATTCCAAAAATTATCATATGAAATGTTTTAACCTTTAAAAATACTTTCCAATGTTCAACATAATCCATTACCTACATTATCTTTATCCAAAATAACTCTGTCCAGACTCCCTGTAAGAGGTATCTAAATTCCAAAATCAATTGTAAAATCAGATTCCCCCAAATAAAGTAATGTTTCTGTTATTGTCACATTCTAAACATATGATTACCTTAGTCATATTAAAACCTTAATGAAATCAACAAGAACTGAATTATAATCCTTATATATATTACATTATTCTAATAACCATTATATAGTTCTTGAATACAAAAACAAAAGTACAATAATTATTAAGCTTCAACTATAGTAATAGCATAAGATTGGCCTTGATCCCTTGGCCTTTTCTGAGGTATTTTTCCTTGGTTATTAGGAAATTCAATTACATAATGCCCCATTACTCTACAATTATAGCATTCAACATTTACATCAACTTTAATTCCATTGCAATCAGGATCTGGGTGGCTTCTTTCACCAAACTTGTAATAGACTCCCATTCCTTTTAGGCAATTACCAGGGTGTTTCTTCCCACAATTATCACATAATGAAAAAAAAATTTCCCTTTTCCCATTACCCGTCTCTTTCTCTACCATTTTCTTCTTCTCTTGCTTTACTTTATTGTCATAAGATTTAGAAAATTAAATTTTTTTCTTGATAGCACATGAGATAATATCCTTGTATGACGAGAAATATTATGAGACTAATGCTCGACGGAAATATGGTTTTAACCCATCAATGAAACGATTGATCTTAATTTTTGGTTTAAGTATATAATATGCAGCATGCCTTTCTAACCTTGTAAAGTTATCCTCATAGTTTGCGACATTCTCATCCTCCTTCTGCATCAAACTCAGAAATTGACTTTCCATATCTACTCGATGATCATGAGAAAAGTATTTTTCTATGAAAATATATTTAATCTCTCTCCATTCAATATTAGATAATTCTTCATCTTATTTTGAGTTTTGAATCAGTGACCACCATTGATCAACATCTCCAGTGAGGCGATAAACTTCCATGACCACTTTTTCCCTTTCCCTACTCCCCAAAGGGCGAAATATTTTCTCTAAGGAATTTAACCATTTTGTTAGATACTAATGGATTTTTATTCCCATTGAAAATTGGTGGTTGTTTCCTCATGAAGCGATCTAAAATTGTTCCTCTGTGTTTTGGATCAGGGTACTCTATACGGGTAAGGTTATTATTCATAACCTGAGTGAGTTGTCCCAGTATAGAGATAAGCTGATCAGCACGAGTTGTATCACCAGCTCCACTATAATTATATTTAGTAGGATGACATTCCCTATATTGAGTATGTGCATTGATATTAATTATATTCCTTATACTAGGTTCCATTTCTAAAAAATGGAATAAACTAGATTATTTTATGAATCAAAATACATAATTCCATACTTGTCAGACACATAACATAATTTGAACAGTTTGTGGATATAATCCATAATAATAAAAATGTTTTCATTGAGGAAGTATATACTCATAAACCCTTCATAATGTTTTGTAATGATAATGAGAATTTTCCTAAGCATATCTCCTACGAGTGTCGTAACCAAGAGGGAAGAAAGACCCATTATCATGCACAAGTTCCCATTAAAGTCTTGCTCAAAGTGGTGTTTTTGGGGTTTTACCCCTAGGTACATCTGTCCCAGATCCACCTCTACCTGTTCGTATCTAGACATGGATATATGTCATTGAAAACTCAACAAATCTCAACAATAACAAAATTCTAGGGTATTCTTGTATACTAATCCTCAATGTTTGTCTTATGGTTATGTGCTCTAATCAGAGTTTATCTAAATCGAGCTTCCATGGTTTGTACTAAAATTCCTCTGATACCAAATTTATCACCCTGACCCTTGTTACCCAGAGTCGGTGCCTTATTACATAACATTGGAATGATCACAATAGATAATTTCTCTAAAGACCAATTAGTTTATTAGCCATTGAAACACTCGATACATTCATAAGTCATACATTACATGATAAAATGGAAAAGTACAACAACATAGTCTCTATTGTCAACACTAATATCCCCACAGAATATCTCTACAGGTCAATCATAAAATACTTATTCACATCATGGAAAAATAAAACATAGAATGGGGTGAGCTCAGATGATTAGAAAGGATAACAATATAGTAGAATCATTCATAAATAAGCATAAACATTTAACACAATGTATAACTAAAAAAACCATTTAAACATGAACTTCAGCATAATATTGAATAAATAAAATGAAATAATGAAATTTACATATTCACATGGATATTCTGTAAGTCGAAAAATCACATGCAATATCAATATCCACTTTCATAATGATGGAATGCATAATGTTAGACTATCATAACAACAAAGTCAAGGGCCTGTGCCAAAACTACAAATAAAATGTTGTCATGTCCCTATTCCAAGACACTAGTTTGTATCATGAGAACTACCTATGCATCAAGGAGCTATAGCGGGCTCCACTCATCACTTACTAAGTCCAATGCATTCCGCATATGAATAGGTTTAAACATAACATAAACATTCATAACATAAACACAACTAATATTATAATTCATGGACTCGGATTAGTCGTAAACAGATTTGGTGGAAACATACATGGATTTATATCTCACACCCTGCTCAGGTTTCTATTTCCCAGGGGTACTGAGTAGTCCTTCTATTATAGGACCTTGTTGTATGGCATGAGCAATTTTTTTTACTATCTATGAGTTAGGATCATTGGTCCAAGATAGTGTTTAAATGACCCTAATGGTCTCCCATGTAGATTTTCATTTAATTTTTATCGTTATTACTCTATTGAATCACTGAAAACAATGTGACATTGGTGTAAGATTATGTATAATACAAATCACATGCATCAATTGATTAATATTGTTATTAGCCATCATTTATATTAATTTCATTATTATTATTATTATTCTACTTCATTTTCATTATTTATTTCTTATTAAAATATTATCTATTATTTGTTACCTATCACATTACTTTACAAATCAAATCATAAGTGTACTCTCTCCCCACCAACAACTTGTCACACACTGTTTGGTATTCTGTAGCACTTAGTGTATGAGATGGAAGACATGAGTCCATGTAACCCACCATACCAGCTATCATCAAATATTTCATCTAGGTGGGGATGAAACAACATCATTGAAATAGTTAACAAATCAAATATTTATTCATATATTGATACATGTGGTGAATAATCATATAAATAGTGTCAAATAAAAATAGAATGTTCCTCATGTATTGAGAAAAAAAGAATGCTCTTGAATGAAACCAGAGTACTGATGAAATATTTTTTTGAAATTGGTGATGGAAGAAAAGATTTCATCATGAATGTAGATGAATACAATCCAGAGAACATAATATATGAATTACGAGTTTTTGAATAGGGAAATATGTTTGATGATCTTAGTATGAATATGTCATCTATGGAATCATAAATTAATATATTTCAATAAAAAATTATATAGTATTAAAATAACTTTTGACAGATCAATGAATACATCATTAATTATTTTTAGGTAACATCTAAGACATCTGAAGTGGTTGAGAAAAGAAAAATCATTAACTTGTTGAAATACTAACCATCCAAAGATAATGTTTCATATGATGCTTCTAAAATTTCGGGTGACAAAAAAAATAATTGGAATTTTTGGGTAAAATATTATTGGACAATTATATCACATATACAAAATTTTAAAATTACTCAGAAGGAAATATTGTCTTTTCCTAGAGTAGGTTATAAGATAAAAAAATCACACTTGAATATAAAATCATGAATTGATGGTTTTTATGGTGTGTTGGAATTTATAGGAACCTGGATTATAATTTTTGTAACAAAATAATAATTCATGGTATAGGTATTGAATAAAATTAAAAAAATAGTGAAACAACAATGAGCACAATTCCTTCCACAAAAGATGTTACAAAATAAATTTATCATCATGTATGAAAACATGCAACAAAAAATCAATTTGTATTTCTTGAAGATGTATGGGGAAGATTTGATTATGCCTGTCACCATGCCGAATGATATATAACACTTCCATTGAATGAGATTCCTATATAAAAGAAGAAAAGGAATGTGGAATGAAGAATTTTTAGGAATGAAATTTTATTATGATGTCTACTTTGAATTAATGTAATGTAGAAAAAATCATGGATACGTTATAGTGGGTTTCCATCACAAATGACAAGTGATTTTGAAATCCTGAAAAATGTTAAAATAATTATGTTGGTTTTGTTACCTTTGTGAAAGACAGTTCATTAAAAATCAAAGGAATCCAAATGGTTAAGAATGAAGTAGAAAAGATGATATCTAAGGTAGTTTTATTTGTTAATGGACTAAAACATAACATACTTAGTGTAATTCACATTTTTTAGATGGAAAATAATTTATCTTCATTTAATATTTAGGTTTAATAACATGTGTGATAGTAGTAAAATTTATTTAAAATGAGAAAAAAAACCAGTGGGAATCTACATCATATTAGAGAACAGAACAACTCATTTTATCTATTTTTTGTAGATGACATTACATTTTGTAAACTGATGCATGGCGACAATTGGATGAAATGTATAACCAAACTCTCTAATGTTTATGCTGCACAAAAGATTCTACAATTAAATAGAATAGAATTTGAATTTTTTGTAATGTGTCAAAAATGTAATATAGATAATAATATTCATAACATTATTGAGATTCATTATACCGGACCTCTTGAAAATAAAAATTCTGATTTATGTTTGACAAAGAATAAATGAATCAATAATAATAAATTCATACTTTATAACTTTTATTAATGATTTCAAACAGATAACATATATCATGTTTAATAAAGACAGTTAATATATAGTGGATGTGTTTAGGTTTTTTAGAAAATAAGTTGGGAATGAAGTGTGGTTTTATATAAATAAGTTGAGAATAAATACTGGTATTTAATTTCAAATAATTAATATTGAAAATATTAGGATAAATCAAGTTTTCAAGAATCAATATAGTGTTCTATACACTAAATTATAAAATGGATTAGTAGAAGGAAATAATAGAATTTTGGTGGAAGTTGGAAGAAGTATGATAGTAGAATATATACATTTTATGTTCTATTGTAAAGAATATATTTTTAATGCTATACATATTCAGAAATATATTTTTTTGATACCAGAATCCAAAACAAATTTTTATTAAATTTTTTATAACAAAAAAACCAACCGGGAAGTACCTAATTTTTTTTAAGTCAATGTTAAATTAAAATATGAAATTAGAACCGGGGAATGAGTGATGAGAATGGTGAGGAAGGAACATTTATGTGTTATTAACCAATTGGTAGATGTTAAAATGTTTTAGAAACCATTGATAAAATATGGGTTGATTATATGATGTGAAAGTGATTGAAAATACATCATATTAAAAAAATATTTTCTCATAATGATGAGGAAGGAAAAGTGAAATTTTTCAATGATAATTAAAGGTTGAAAATTAAGGTTTATTAGTTTTTAAAATAATAATTTGTTATGGAATGTGATGTTGGGTGAGGAACTTTCCAATTTCCTCTATTATAAATACTTATTGAGACTGATAATTTTCTTTGTAATTAGAATGATCCAATTTATTCCATTAGAAATTTGATATAGGAAAACTAAACGTCACTCATTTAAAAATTGTAATTGAAAAAAAAATTAGATGATATTATAGACAATGAATGTATTATTTATATGAATAAAAAGTTGTATTATATTGATAAAAATGAAACATTGGAACATGTTCCATGTCTTTAAGGACATAATGTTATCCACACAAATTGATTATAGAAAAAACAAAATGAACATAGACATGTTTATAGAGATAAAGAAGGTATTGTTTGTAATGGTTATACTTCTATAGAAGGGGTTTATTTTTATAAAACCATTACTCATGTTGACTGGTCATATACAATTTTAATGTTTCCAATGGATGATACTCACTATAATAACAATATATATCATATGGATGTAATATAATCATTCCTCAATAGGTAAAGAAGTTTATATTAAACAACCATGTGGGTTTCAACATGATTTGGAACAAATAAACGTTTTTATGTTGAATAATGATTTTTCTGAAGAAACATGATCCATGTTAATTATATTATTTTCTTGAAAATTGATTAAGAATATTTGATTTTTATAAAATAAATTATAAAAAATTATTATATATGAATGATTTTGACTCTTGAGCTCTAATTTTAATTGTTTTCATTGATGATATAATTTTTTCTATTGATATAAATGAAGTTTTTATTAAATTTTATGAATAAATTAAAATAACTGTTTTGAATATAATGTATAGGGAATAATAATTTTTCTATAGATTACAATTTCAATAAAAATTAATGTACATTTTCATATCCCTATAAATTTATATCATTTAATAGTTATAAATTTTTTGAATGAATGTATCCAATGATGTTTCAACTCATATCTTATTAGTAATGAATTTTAGTAACGATGAGTAAAGAAAAAAAATTGAATTACAATGACTTTCAGAAGATGAAATATGTCTACTTTAAATTACAGCCTCAAGGATTGACATTTTTTATGTTATGACATTGTGTTATTAGTATCAAAGTAATCAAAAATAATAAAATGCGTATAATGTAATGATAATTATCATATATTATAATGAAACAAAATCATTTGGGTTAATCTACAAAATAAGTTGTTAGATTATGTTTAATAGTTGAAATATTGTCTATTGGGATAGAGATGGTAATGATAACAAATCATCATCAGGAAGATCATTTGTCTTGGTTGAATGTTTTTATGTTATCATAACAAGAAACAATGTTCAGTTTCTTTTAGAATTGAAGAATCATAATATGTTTTAGCTACTCAAAATTTTACATAGATGTTGTGGTTGAATGTTCAGCATGAATATTTGAATGAAAAAGTTTAAAAACCATTGTAGATTGTTTTTGATAATTAACGTGTAATTGATCTTTATAAAAATATGGTCAAACATTAATGATAAAAAACAATGATATAAATATTAATTTTTTTTAATTGATAGTTATTTCTAGAGATTTTTTACTACAATATATCTCAATAAAGTATCAAATTGTGGATATATTCACAATGTCATTCCAAAATAATGGTTTGTTGAGTTGAGGCTATAACATCACGTTCAATCTACTCCAATGACCTCTTAAATATAATATGAATTTCCACCATTGTTGAATGGATATATTGACAAGGAAAATGATCAGGGTTTATCATAACAATGGCTGTAAAATTTTCTTATCATCACTGGATTGAGTTTATTCAAAAACATTACATTATCCAATCATGTGGTGTTAGGACACAATTTTTTATAAATTTTTGTGTTTTGGTAAAAGTCAAAAAATGAGTTATGAAACATTATTGAAAGTTGAAATACATGTTAATGAGTGCTATCAACAAATCCAAAATCAGATATTTATGATCATTAGTGATTTTTTTTTCAGCATTTTTTTATTTTTTGTAAAATAATATTTAGTAAAACAATTTTTTAGAAAAAAAGTTAAAAGTTGATGAATATTCTAACCCAAACATAAATATTGATAAATTTTCGGGTTTTCAGGAAGATATTTTTCAGATAAATACAATCATACATAGATGCATGATACATAGAGTATTAGACATTGTATTTTGAAACAAAAAAGTGCTTATGAAGATGAATTTTCCAATTGGTAACACCATTGTTGTTTGTTCCATCAGTGTTATTTTTTTATTCTTTAGACACTTTGTTTATAATAATAATAGAAATTTATAAATGATGAATTCATGATGTTCATAAAGAGTTTGATGCAATATAGTGAAAATAAGTAATTGTAATGTTTTCATATACTCTAACATTGTGTTATATGATTCATTGACAATATTGAATGTCTAATTAACAATGAAAATAGTCATGATAAATGTTTTTTTAAGAAATGTAAGAATCATTAATATTATATTAGTTCTAGCATTTAAATGAAATATTACATCAGATCTAGAAGTATTTGGAAAATAGTATTTTAGATAAATGAATGTGTTATATCTGATGTGTTTTAGATAATATTAAAATTCTATAATTGGAGTATTAATTATAATGATTATTCAATTTTAATTGGGTTAAAATCATAATATGGATTGCATCACAATGATAATTCCATTATAATAAGAATTAAATTATATAGATAATTACATAATTTTGGGGATTCTATTGAACTAAAGTCAAGGAAGATCCATCAAATTGACATTGAGAAGGAAAGTCAATTAGACTGACTCATAAAACAAAATTAAATCAGATTGACTCATTGTAGAAATCTCAATTAGAAAAACTCTGATATGGAAAATCAATAAATATATATATGATTAAGAAAGAAAATTATAATGAGAAATAGAGGAAATTCATTTCATAATGAGAAAATGAATATAGTAAGATCATAATGAGGATATGAAGAAATTAAAATATTAATGAGTAGAGGATGTCAGTCACATTAGAGTGCTGATGTGGAAGTCAATAAGACTGAATCCTAGAAATTTAATAATATTAAATCTAATAAATGTTCAACATACTAATGAAATGTTAGTGTGTTCAAGAATATTGATTTTGGATAATTATGCAGATTGTATGAAGATGTCAAATATGGTTTTTAAGGGTGAGTAATTTTAATTGATTTTAAATTTGATTAAGCGGGGAAGTTTTGTAGTTTTATCCTTTTCTATTGTGAGTAACCTATAAAATTAACCATTGTGCACTCATACCTATCTGTTATTTATATCGGAAAAATGTGAAGTACAACATAATTCTTGTAAATGTTTTCATTTCAGACTGACATCCCAAAAGAATAATAGAAACCAAGATATTTTTATACTTTACTGATATGATCAATCTAAGGATGATTGTATAAATAAATTGAGTATATTTTCATTACATTATATTAATAAAATGGGTCATCGAAATGATTCTATTATAATTATTCAATCAAAATAATAAAATCAAACCTAGGAAAATCGAACTAAGGATTATGAAAATTCAATTTGAGGATTATTTTGAACAAATTTATTATTATATTTTGATAATTTTTTATTAAGAAGAGTTTGAAAAATAATGGGAGTCAGTATTATAATTCATATCATGTGATAAAAGGTGTCTAATGGTAGTTGGAACCAGTTTTATTCAATTCATCAGAATTGTGAATTTCTATATACCCAGAGGAGTGGCTAGGACATGGATGTAGGTTCTCACTCTAAGGATGATCCTTGTAAATATAATGAGAATTACATGATTTCCATGTTTTCAATAATGTTTACATATAAAAAATGATATAGTTAGAAAAATTAATATGTTTCAAGGGTTATGTTTTAAAAGTATTGAATGTCATAAAAAGTGAACACCTAATTCACCACGCCCCCTTATGATTTATCATGTAGTCATTTAGATCATTATATGCCTCAACCATCATTACATTAATCCAATACCATAATATGTTAACTATTATTATCTGGTGTGAAAATATCATTTTAGAGAGATAATAACCCCTAACAACAAAACCATTCCTCCTATTGAAATTCATTATCCATTACACCCCCAATCACAATTGAAGTATTGTAATGATCCCTTAAAGGGGAATATAAAATGATAGAGGGGGTACCAACAATATTGATAACATGACACCATAAATATTACAAGAATAAAAAAGGATAATATGTTCAATTTCCATATACATGTAATCTTACACCATAAAGAGGAAGCTCCAAGAAATAATTACACATTATAATGGACCCATACATTACATCAATGGATTAGTAATACATCCATCAACAATCATAGTGTTACACACCTCGTCATATGACATACGATTGAGTGATTACCCAAATACTCTCTCCAGAATACTCTCATGTTGAAATCATTAAACTAGATATTCAAGGATATTTCCACAGAGACTATTCAATAATCACTAATCAAAAGGAATTTGGACCATGATCATGTTAAATTGGTGATGAGGATAATATATATCTTATCTTCATGTAGATTATGTATGAACAAAAATCCAAAATATATGAAAATGAAAGTTTAACTATCCTCAAATCCAAACCAAATTCAGTATCTCTAAAACTACAGTTCATGGGATGTAGTGAATCTTCTCAATGTTGATATTTTCTATAGATTTATGAAATTTTTAAGCAATGTAAAATTAGATCAGGTCCATGCCTGGTGAAAATTTCATTCAATATGATGAATAAATTAATATAACTAAATAATGAATGGAAAGTCATGTAGTAATGTATGAGGATCCATTACAAATGAATTTTGGAACCATAATTGTGGATAATTATCAATATATTTATATTTATTTAATGAAATTATCTCAGTCTTGATTAATTATTTGATGTTGGTGTTGACAGATAGAGCTATCTAAGAGTTGTAACATTGCATAGTTAGGAGGATCCAATGTAGACTCCCTGTATAGGTGATCCACACATGCACAAAAATATTTTGATACTGATAATTTAATGTGTATTGACAGAATCGATAATCCATTAGAATTCAATTTTCTATCACGGTAACAAT
This sequence comes from Viscum album, assembly GCA_963277665.1. Taxonomy (NCBI): domain Eukaryota; kingdom Viridiplantae; phylum Streptophyta; class Magnoliopsida; order Santalales; family Viscaceae; genus Viscum; species Viscum album. The sequence continues at coordinate 1,256,908,244 of OY728141.1, forward strand.
ACAATCCATCATAGTTGTGGATTGTCTCTCTTACCTATAGTTTTGAAATATGAATAAGGATGTACTGGAGACTCTATTGGGTTAGACAGAAAACCATTGAGCTTTTTTATTGGGATACAGTTATTGCGGGATGTAGCATGGTTCCAAATTATTTAATAGAAGTAAAAAACATACATAGTTGAAATAATATATTTGGGTGTAAATAATGCCAATTTATTAGAATTAGTAATTATAAAATAGAAATAAGGTAATCACTGAATCAATAAATAACCCCTAGTGTAATAATAAAATTAATTTTATACTTTCCCTGAAGTGAACATCTGTCAAAATTATCCAAATTATCAATAAATAAATTGATATTTATTTAAATTTTATTTTATTTATAATAACCAATAATAGTTGGTAAAATTCACCTTTCCTCCTCCCTTTTCAATTTTCAAACATTGTATAATTAAAAAAATTAATTTGACACAGAAAATAATATTACATTCATAGTCTTAAAAATTAATAGATATTTTAATAATTATGTAACTAATAAGGATATAATAAAATTTAGAATCTAATTGTTTTGGTAACATACTATTATTTATCATATTCAAATCACCTATATATATTGATAGAAAAAATGAAATTAGTATTTTAACCAATAAATATATATTGTATATTCATGATATCGATGCATTATTTATATATGTAAACTACTAGTCCTCTCCTTGAGTGGAATTAGGTAGGTTTCACTAATATATAATATCATCATCTAGAAACAAATAATTCAATACATGGAGGACTAAAATAATCTTACAAATACAAGAAGCACATACGAATGATGGATTTGTAATGTAATTACATTCATTCAATATTGCATTGAGAAAATTTTTAGGTCTTATCATCAACTTATATTCTTGATATTCGATTCATTTTGATGTAAAAATGAATTTATCAATACACCATTCTCATAAAATTTATATTTATAGTTTCATTACAGTCAATTTGATAGCATATCAAAATATATAAATATTCAAGGGGCCAATATTTTCATGATATATTCATTAATAACGATTCATTTGTGATGCTTAAAATTTATCATAATTCTAATCAAGAATATGGAATCATTATATATTTAAATATATTAAATTAAAAAAAGTCATGTTATAGATTAATCATAATTTTAATGCTAATTATACTGAGTGATCGGGAAAAAACATAGAGGTGGTGAATAATTTGACACTTTAATGAATTCATATTTTTTATTAAAAACTCTGTGAATAATTCCAATCTCTATAATATATAATTTTCTTCCCACATCCACACATAGACAATGAATTAAATAAAATAACATACATACAATATGTTTGAATATATAGAATACCCCATACCATGATTGGTCATTCACATCAATAGATAATTATCTACTCTGATAAATCACTGGATTTAATTGTCAGTTCTTCACACACATATATAGTATATCACTATTCATAAAATTCCTTACATCTAATAAGTATTCCATAGAACTATATTCATATAGAAATCAACACTTCAAAATATTTTATCATTTCATACACTGAGTCATAAATATTCTAGAATATCCAGAAATATATATGAATGTGTTGTCTTTTAGTCCCCCTCATATTGTAGATCAAAAAATATTTAAAATCATATATCTTAGAAATGTTGTATGATCTTCTTCTAATCATCACATCTTCTTCGACTATATATTTGTCTTTAAGAATACCAATATAAAAAAATGTGCCTTTTAATGATCATATTTATATAACTTATATAAATTATTCTAATTTTGAATGTCAACTCACAGATCTCTTATAATTATCAAAAATTCAATATCTTCACACTGTTATAATAACACAACATATTTGATCTAATATATGCGGAAAATATCAATATCTCATGTATTTATGCATTCTCAAAATTATACAATAATTGATGTTATATGATCATTCCCGTTATTTATATATAATACCCAAATTATCTTAACATCAATATCACATTAAAAAAATTATATTCTTTATATTTTTCACCTTTGAAAGATAAATTATCTTATTCATTATATCACACCATCATCCATATGATTTTAACTATTCATCATCTCATTATATTTATTCTTATCTGTGTCTAACCATTAAATTGATTTACCATAAATAGAAAACTGAACATCCAATAATATTTCCATCCCAAATATATTTTATAACCTTTAATCACCTCTTTCATATATGGATATTCCAACGATCTAATAATAATTTTTGGTATCTTAACAACTTTTATTAAAAAAGAATATTTTAATTCTCTTTGTTCTTATCTTATTTTTCATGGTCTAAACCAATCGATGTTATATATTATTATAATATAATGACCTATTTTTGTTCCCATCATCTTCCTAAAACATATTTTTTTGAAACATTTCATTCTCTTTGACAATAGATAAATTCCCATGCAATTCAAATTTTTGGATGAACACATTCTTAATATTTTTCAAAAAAAAAACTATTTGAGAACGACTAGTAGGATTGAGAAAAATTATATACTACAAAAATTATCTTAAAAAAAGTCCAATTAATCATTAACCACATTATAATAACAAATAAATATAAAAATAGATGAATTATTGGAATACTCAACTTCATAATCACATTGAATTTTATCTATCGAATATTATTTAGTAGTTACAAACACACAACACCACTACAAACATCACCATAGTAGATAGAATCAAAAACATATATGTGATAACTTAGGCACTGAAAACTATCTTATACATATTTAAATATTCTTTAATCAATGATCATTGATAGATGGATTTCAAAAAAATATAGTAAATATTTATTATTTGAATATAACAGTGATCATCCATCATGTTACACCAAATTCAACATAAATCAACCAATGCTATATTAGATTTTATTTTTAAAATTTTTAGTCTGAATGATTTTATCAACACTATCATTAATTATTTTATTATTAGATTTAATATTATATAGAATCTCCAAATTTTTGGACATGATTTTTTTGGAAACCAAACATATATTGATCTTATTTTTTTAATTTCAAAAATCATCTAATCCTTATTCATTACTTGTAATACATGTATTTTGTGTTCTTGATCCATAAATGTTTGTTTTTTTTCTATTATTTCCATGTTCTCTATAAGTAGCTAAATCTTTTATTTGAATTTTAAATATCTATTTTTTTAATTTATTTTAAATATTTTTTGATTCATCAAATAAATCATAGTTATTATAGGTAAATTATGTCTATGAAAATAATGACTATAAATCAATCAAATCATTATTATTGATATTTATCATTCCTCATAAGATTGTCATATTTCTTGATCCCTTCTAAATTAATTCATTCACAAAATCTCAATATGACTACTTGGAGACTCTTCATGATTACATAGTGGTTATATGATGATTATGATTCTACTTAATAAGGATTATATTGATAGAAAATTATGAATAAACGAATGAATGATGATCTCTATAGGTTGTACCACCTTGAGTGCCACTAAACTGGGACTTGAGATGTTGGGCCACATGCCCTCAAATGCATCTCCTCGAAGACAATATGAAACCGAATAGAAGCAAGGTCCTTATATGTTTTTATGGTGAGGCTATGCCCATATAGGATTAGGTATAACATAGAGGTAATAAATATATAACAAGTAGTGGAAGCTTATGAATATGTTGACAGCTATAGATGAAAATAAATATCCCAAGAATAATCAATAAATAGCTGCAGAAGATGAATAAAAATACAATGTAAAAATGTGAAAATGAAGATTTCATGACACTATACGAAAATAGAATTTTAGGGGAATGTGGTATAACTATGAACAACATTATTTAACAAACTAAAAAGTGAAAAAAATGACTACAATGACATCATGATCATATGGTCAGTCCTCGACCACCAATTTCCAATCTAAAAGCATGAAGACACTCAATCATCAAATGTACCACACTACCCTTTATCCCAACATGTGATAATGTACTCTAATTAGGTTCTAAGAGGATCCCATATAGGGTGTGAGATATATATCCAAGTAGTTCAAAACAAATGGTTTCTTGTCTATTCCACTTCATTCTATAAAAAAATGAAGTGTTATGATATATAATAATATGTGAGTAGATAAATACATTTAAACAACTTCAACATTGTATGTGTTCCGATGCAGACATGCATCTCATACAATCTACAATCTCCTATGATATATGTATGAAGAGTAATGTAATTAAATTATTAATATAAATACTAGGCGACATGGTAATCAAGGAAACCAACATGGAAATACCTGATGTTTGTTCTTTAGATTGGGAACAATTCACATGTGATTACCTGAAATTTTTAATAAGGAAAAGTGAAACATCATAAGCAAATAAGTATCTCAAAGTAATAATAATAGTAGATACATTTCATGTATTTAATGCATTCATGTCAAGTCCATAATATCTGGAGGTAGAGTCTGGGCCCCTCCCTGGAGAACTAAAAAGAATCCTACGTATCACTACATTTCATCTGTAAAAATTGAAAATTGTTGTGTCCATCCAAGGTGATCCATATAGAGTCCCTTTTTTCACTCAACTCATAGTCACTCTGAGACCATCCAATGTTTCACACATAGGGATCTGGGTATCCCTCAAGGCATAGTGTAACCATCTTAGAGATGGGTCTATCCACAGTTTCTCCCATAGGGGATCGATATCACTCAAGAGTTACATAAAATAACAAATAAGCCCTTTTTTTGGAAAGATAATGAATCACCGAAAGCAAATTAGATCATAACACACCAATCACTAATTGTCTATCCATGATCCCATAATAAAGAAATCATGTCTGCACCTTAATAGAGTCAAGTGAACTAAATAATAAAGATAGATATTGATTAAATGAATAAATATATAATTGTATTATACTCAACAAGAATTACAATCCCACTTTCATAGAAATTAATAATTCTATAAAATTTAATCCAACAAATAAATGCTTAATTAATTGTGCAATTCAATAAACAGTGATAAGAAGAAAAGTAATAGGGACATGTATAGAATTTGAACAATTGAATGGGATCTCATTAAATTCAATAACACAAGATAAAAAGTCTATCAACACATTTAATATAGTTCAAGCTATTGAAATAAATCAATTATATAGATCTGAACAAAAAATAGAGCAAGAAATAATACAATTTGGAAAATTTCACAGTATGTAAATCTTAAGGTCTCAACAATGCCAAATAGATAAGAAAGAATTATATCAATAATAATAATTTTTATCTTATAAGATCGTGAATATCATATATAGGTGTTTGGTTATAAAAACATGAAATTATTCATCAAAAACTCATTTATCATTAGTGAAGGGTAATGGTTAGTGGAAAAATACATCATATTCCTAGGTGGAATTCTAAAAAACCAATTTTCATATGAATTTAAATGTAAGTATTATTTCATTTTAAATGAATCTCCAATCCTAATAAATTATATAAATTCCATGTGGTGATATGTTATGTTTATAAATCTAATTGATGTTCGATTAACAATGAAACGATCTTAATGTCAAGGAATATGGTATTATACATTGTCAAAAAATTATTTATTTATAGACTTTCACAAGGGAATCCCAATTAGTTGTTCAACACCATTTCCAACCCATTTATTAAAAAAATGTATTCAAACAAGGTTCTATATAGAACCAAGGAAAATTCCACATTTAATACAATGGAAAATGAAGTCCAAATTATATGGTGCACCCAAATGGGTGGCCTAATCCAAGGAGAACACAATATGAATGGGTTTCCCCATAACCAATGGTCACAACAAAAATTAAATAGTGTCCGAAAAATTTTTATATGAATCAAAAATATAAAAAAAAAATGTTTTAACAACTAACACAATAGGTAAATGTAAAAAATAAAAAAAATAAAATGGAAAAATCGTACAAACCCAACCTAAATGTTGTGGTACTCTAAATGTCTAGTGACTTGCTTTGATTCAACCTAAAATGGATGAAATCAGATGAATTAACAAAACCCCCAAAATATGAAAAAATATGTCAATTCGAGATTTTGAAATGGATGATTGGGGATACATTAAATAGAAGAGTACAAATGATAGATCATAATTAAATATTTACTTCACTTCTGATGATGATGAAATTGGAGAAGGAATGAAGGGAGAATTCACAAAACCCCACTAGGGGTGAAGAGGAGGATGACACCACAACCAAGAGGGGTGGGAGGCCATGCATGGAATGAGAGAATTGTTGGAGGAAGAAAAATAATAATTTATAAAAAATAAATGAAAAACATTTAAAAGAAAAATAATATAAAATGAAAAACCCAATATTGTTTTTCCATAGACAAAACATTGTGTATGGGCTAGGAGAATGACTTAAAGTAATCATTCACAATCCATGCATCATTTAAATGCCCGAAACATGTAGTAGGATGAAATAAGGATATCAAAATAAATTAAATGGTCCATTGTTTAAATAATTCCATGAAGTTACGACCTCTATTACATAAGAGAACTAAACTGTGGTATTACCCTTTTCGGGACTGGAATGTCAGCAGAGAAAAATTCATTCCACTACACATGTATATGAGCCTCCCATTCCATGGTATCCTTTTTAACACTTCAATGCTTCTATAAAACATAGAATAGAGGAACTGACCTACCTTAGAGAAAATTATTTAATTGATCAATGATAAAATAAGATTCTCCTTGAAGGATTCATCCACATCAAGATTGATATCATTATTCTCAAATGAATGAGTCAGGTTTTAATGATATTGTCGAATATAACAAACGTGGAAGACATCATGTATCAATTTTTGTCTCTATAGTAATAACAATTAATAGGATATTGGACCATCTCTCTACACTTTATATAATAGTGTGGAATATCATGATGATAACCTTCCCTAACTCCTAATTCCTCAATTTCCCAACCATGGAGTAAGACATTGGAGGACCCAATATCCCTCCTCAAACTCTAGCGGTATACAACAATGACTGGTTTATTTCATTTCATGGACTTAGTTGTATCAATTCTTTTAAGAATCATTTGAACATTCACATATGTATCCACAATGACATAATGTCACAATAGAGGTTCCTAACTATCCTCAAGCCATCTAAGAGGTTAAAGGCATGGTTTATAATAGAAGACCTCATACTAAGCCATCTGAATAATTTCAGGGAACCATTTATTATAGACAGAACTATACTGGGGGGATTATTTTCTCTCAGTAACCACCATAATAGTGGATACATGCCTCTAGAATATACTATAACACTCAAATTGTCCACTCGGACAACCCATCTGTCACTGCCGCCCTTTCTATTTTATATTATATTATATTATTTATTTTTTTTGGTTCCGAGTCTTCACATCGAGGTCTGGGATGAGGCGAAATTAAAATTTGTTATCATTTAACTCCTTCACAGGGTTTTGGAACCGTGTGCGGCCGCCGCGATGTTGGCGGTCGCCACGCAGTCGGCCCAGGTGTCGGGAATTTTTCCCCTTCTTTATTATTTTTATTATTTTTTGATAATATGGTGTAATTAATATTTTTTATTAATATTCTTTTAGTTTTATTTATTATTTTCTTCTTTTTCTATAATTATTATTATTATTATTATTGTCATTATAATTAGTTTATTATCAATATTCTATATATTATTATTTCTATTTCTATTTTAACTACTATTTTAATGGTTAACAAAATTTATTAAAATTATATTTATTATTGTAAATTTTATTATTATTATTATTATTATGGTATCATTATTAATATTATTATTTAATCGCTATTTTTATAAATCTATTTTAGATTTTATTATTATTATAATTTTTTTGCAATAAAATGAAAAAAAGAGAACTACCCCTAACCATAAAACCCGACGGCGCACCACCCCTTTCCCTTCCATGACGCGGCTGTACCTCTCCTTCCTCTTCCCATACCGTGCGCACCAGGTCTCCTCCCTCACTACCCAGGTGGCCCCCCTCTCCTACCACATTCCCCATCATGATCCAGTCGCTCCCCTGTTTACCCCTGTGCAGCGGAGCCTTCAAGCGCGAGCCGCCCCTCCCCATGATCTGCCTCCGTCCGACACCTTCTCCTCATGGCGACTCCCCATACTGCCTTCCTCCTTCACGCAGCGGTGCAGACGCGGCCCCCTCCCTCCCTGGTCCTCCCTTTTCCAGCCGCTCCTGGCCATCTCCCGTCGCCTGCCACACCACCCTCCTCTGCCGCACCGGTCGCCCCCACCCCCGTCGTGCACCTGTCGAGATCCAACGCTCCCCTCCCATCTCCGCTCATGTCGGCCTTCTCCGCTCCCCACCTACGCGGCCCCGACCTCTGCACCCCCCTCCAGCGGCCTCCGGCGAAGCTCCGGCGAGCCCCCCCGCTGGCCCGCGGCCTCCGGCTCCCTTTAGCGGCCTCCGGCCGAGCTCCAGTGAGCCCCTCGTTCCGACCAGTAGCATCCGCCACCTTTTTCCGCATCTAGACTTCATCCCATTGCACCGTCCAGCCCCTCTGCCTAGTCTCCAGTCCCTGACCACCCACCGCCACCTTGCACCGGCTAGCGGCGCACCCAATGATCGGTGTGTGACCCCCGACGGTCTCCCTACCAGTGCGCGCCACCCCTTCTGATTGGATTGCAATCTCCTGGGTCGAGAGCGTCTTTGCGACGAGGTAGTTTTTTAACGTTTTTTTGCTTGTGATACTTTTATGTTAGTGTTGGCTGTTTTATTTGTTTCTTTCAATTATTGTGGTACGTTTGCAGAATAATTCCACAATGGAGCGATCATCATCTTGTGCATGCGTACGCGCCTGCGTGAGGCATGTCACTTCGTCGAGTTCATATTGTGACTTCAGGTAGGTTTTCAATGCCTTTCCCTTTAATCTGAAATCCGTAATTGCTTGAATGTTATGAAAATATATTTTATATTTATATAGTATTTAAATTTTATGTGATCCAGATGAGGTTTTTATAAATAGTTATTTATTTGTTATACATGATTTGTCTAAACCTCCAACGTGAATTTGTTTCGTAGAGTAATATGTCATCGACCTGGTTTTGAAATTAGTGATGTATTTCAAGTGCTCTTTTGGTTTTTTTAAGTTAGTACTTGAAAATTGGTTTTCTTCGTGGTTTTTTTGTGTGATGAGTATTTCCAATATAGTGCCTGGGTTTTTAATTGATTTTTTGAATGGTTTTGGGTGTCTAAAGTTGTGGGTTACTCTTTGAAAATTGTTTTACAAATTTTAATGCGGTTTATTAAATAGTAACGATGGTGCGGGTTATGTTTTGAAAGTATGTCAAGTTAGTTTTTTTGTCATTTGTTCATCTGGTTTGTTTGTGGTCAATGGTTTTGGATTTATAGTTGTTGTGAGTTTGTTGCAGCGCGTTGTCGATGTGGAAAACAATAGATACTGTGGTCATCGACTAGCGTGTGTTTGTGCGTCTGTGCAGGGCATGGCGCGCCCTTGTGTTTGGACAACGAGCTGAGGTAGGTCCCCCACTGAACTTACATTTAGATTTTGAATTTATTAATTGCTTGATCTTTTATTAATTTTAATATATTGGAAATTATATAATATAAGTAATTTTTATATAATTATTTGGTGCAAAAAAAGCCATTTATTTTATACCGAACACTTGAAACATTTTCTTGATGATCAGACACCCAGTATTGAAAGACTGCTTGTTTGGCCTTTAAACATAATTCATAGAATTTCAAATGTACTTTTAGTTTAAAGGATAAATGAATTTTTCTGAACAAGTGTTTTGGGATTTCTCAAAAAATGAGATTTTCTTTAAAATTGGTGAAGGTACGTTTGGAACTTTTATAAAATAATTTATTTTGGAAAACCCACTCATGGGTGATCTTTAGTGAGCATTGATTGCGTGAGTTGTGTGTGATATTTCTGCATCATGACTGATTGATTTATATTGTGGACGCACCGCCTTTTTAATGTATGTTTTGACATAGGAACCTGGCATATAGAGTTAATTTTCTAAGAACGATTGTTGCACTAGTTTAGACCACGCACTGGCTAGTCGCCCTATAGCAGGGGAATACTGAGTTATTGATGCTCTAGGGATTGGGCCCATCGGTTTGGACATGCATGGCTACACCGGGTAGTAGTATGGGCGTTATGAAGTCATCGAGTTAGGGGATTCCTTCAGGAAGAGTCAGATGTATACTATGTTCGGGATTGTGCACTATTTCCTAGGATTGACCCATGTTTCTTTTAGTGTTTATTAGTATGTGTTAGACGATTGAGAGGTCGAGTTCGGTTGTTGACCCATGTGTGCCACTTTTTCCATTTCCCTTAGTGTGTGTTGTTTGTTGTGTGTGATTTTACTTTTGACTAAAAACTAATGTTTGGATTTCTAGATTGCTCACAAAAAAATGTTTTAAAAATGAAATGCACCTATTTCTTTCAGCATTAAACTTGTTCGAAATTAAAAAGGGCAATGGACTATTACTTGTTTTAGAAATGAAAGTGTGTAAAACCCATACTTTGTACAATGTAGATCAAACATGAAATTAATTAATTCTTTATTTAATGTTATGTGCATTGGCAATATAATTAGTCGGGCCTAACTACTGAGTTTTAATACTCACTCCTATAATGTTTTCTTATTTTTAGTTTTTTTGCAGGTTCCAACTTCAATTGTTCACCTTGAGAAACGTTGGGTGTGGTATTGGAGAGTGACCCACTACTCACATGGAGTTTTGGTCATGGTCAGGTTAGTAGTGTTGCTGGTTGTTATTTATTTATTTTCTATTGTTCAATTTTTTTGCTGCTTAGGTTATTTTCATTTGGGCCAAATAATTCCCACCTGTTTAATTTTGATGCCCGACAGTAGTTGTCAACCCGTGGGGATCGAGAATGCCCCTCGGGCCATGTCGCGGACCGGCTCGGGTGCCTGGTTCAGGGTCGACCCGAGCTGGTTCGTGACAAAATGGTATCAGAGGAGGCCTTTGTTATTTGGGGGTGTCTGGTAGATGGAGATTATGATTTTCGGGACTAAAGAGGTAGGTACGGGAAGGAAGTCATGAACCCTCTCCCGTTCCACACCTCGAGTCGCCAGGGATTGTCCAGGAATTGAGTCTTTGTTTTGTTTTGGTTTGTTTTTTATTGAGGGATGACAACAGAGGTAAACTGATGTTACATCGTGATATCACATGGAGTAGTGACCCATGTGGAGTCTGGGTACACGATTTGAATTTCCCCAAATTGTTGATGCTTACTTGGGGCATGACCCACTACCATGTCGCCAGGTTATGTGTGACCTCTAGTCCCTCACTCCAGTGGTTTTATTTAAGTTTAGTGTCATTTTCGTTCTGGTTGGTGTATGTTCGTTTTTGGAAATGAAAAAGGGTTTTTGAAAATGGGTCTGATTTCATTTAAATGACTTTAAATTCATGAAATGGGTTTTATAACTGAAAGCCTTCGGTTTGGAAAACCGTTTTTTTCATGGAATGTGTTTGGGAATGGTTTGGGGTGAAACCTAGGGTACTCTTTATGAACGTTTGCACATGTGAGAGGATAAGTGGAAAGTTCATGTTGGTGTGTAAGAATGAAATTGGATGATGAAATGTGTAATGGTTCATGGGATTACCTGGGCATATTTTAAATTAAATGCTTGACCTTGTTATTCTAAATAGGATTTTAAAGAGGAAAATGGTTTTGGAAAGTGATTTTGGTTTGAAAAGTGTATTGGTATTTGGGAGAGTGGTCTTGAAAGAAAGAAGTTTTGAAAAAAAGGTGGTTTTGGAATTAAAAATGGAACGAGAATTTTGGAGAAGAAATTTTGGGTTGTGTTTGTTATTGTTTGGTTTCTTGAGCTGGTTGTTTTTGGATGAGGGTGCTTTATTGATGTTTCTTCTATTGATATTGGTTTCAACTTGGTGTTATATATGTTGTTCAGAAATGCCGCCAAGAAAGGTCCCCTTAGTTTTGATGAGTCATTCCTGGTTTTTGGTCTTTCTCAGATGTTGTCTGTCGTTCATGGTGATTGGAGTCTGTTAGAGACAGTGCATTGGCTTGAAGAAGTTGAGGGCGTCTTTAGGGTGTTGGGAACTCATAAAGAGATCTGAGTGTGTGTTATTTTGGGTATGTTTGAAGGTCCAGCTCTAGATGAGTAGGATTTGTTCGCCCCGCCATTACTGCATGTTGGGATGATGTGGTTTGTCTTTAAAGACATCTTTGTTCAATGTTTTATACCTGTGGAGGTGAAGACGAATAAAATGGAGGAGCTCATGCGTGTTCAACAGGTCCAGTAGATGGTGAAAGTGTATGTTGGACATTTCAAGGATCTTGTGTTTCTTTTATCGTGGGTAGTGTCAGAGGACTGGATGAAGAATTCTCCCGTCATCAGGGGTCTTCATCCCGAGATCATGGAGCGAGTCCTCCCTTTTGGGAGCATCAATATAGAGAAGTTGGTGCATGAGGTGTTCTTAGCTGAGTTGGTCTCCGGAGCGCAAACGGTTGGCAATCAACTATAGCCAGTTTCTCATGAAGGTCCCCCATCTGACGAGCAGAGTGTGTTTGGTAAATTTGTTTCTAAATAGTTCTTTGCAGTGGATCTGACTTCCAGTTCGTCGGACCGTCTAATGGTGTACTGTCAATATGGACATTTAGGGCATACAAGCTGTCATGTCACACCCCACCAAGAAAGTGGCATCATTGTAGGTGTCTATGTCATCTAGAGAAGCTTTTTAGGAAGAGTCGTCTTAGGAAGACACTATGACCAGAAGATTACAATGCCTGACTGTGAGGCAGGAGATGCTTCAACCATCAAAGCCCCATCCATAGGTCTTGGGGTGAAGCTTGTGCACAGTCAGGAGTTTTCTAGGGTGTGACGCGTCAGTTCGGGTTTCATGTTCCGTGTTGTCAATGAAACATTTAAACTCCTTCAATTTCCATTCTTCCACTCTTAATGTTTTGGCGTTGTTATGGTTCCATTGTTTCATCGTGGAGTTGGGATGGATGTGTTCATTTGTAATCCAAACAGTCTAGTTTTTCTGAATTATGATTCTTTGAATCGTACATTTTTCATTAAAGAGTTTTTTTGAACCTTGTATGGGTTAATATCCGTTTTGCGGTGCTGTTTGGAGATGTGAGTGCCTGCGGAGGAGTCTGGGCTTGCAGTTATGCTCAGGTTTACTATTAGGGTTACATTTTGCTTGGTGGTTTTCTCTAGTGTTCAGGCATTCTTTGGTCTGAGTTGAGAGTTCCATGTTTCAACAGAGGTGTTGTTACGGTCATGATATAGAGGTTAGTCTGGATTGGTTGGAAGTTCCCGCGTCACTCCCCCGTTTTCCAAGGTGGTATGTTTGAGTGTTAAAATCTCCACACTAGTTGAATTCTCGTGGTGGGGAGAACCCTCTCGTGTTCTCCCATTCTCTTATGCGGTGGTTTCTCTATTTTTATTTGGGAATGGATTCTTGTTTAGTCCATAGTTCGGCTTGGTGACTTTCAGGGGGTCGAAAGTGTCTGTGGTGGGGAGAATTGTCACAACCACCCTTTCTATTTTATTTTATTTTTATTTTTTATTGGTTCCGAGTGTTCGCACCAAGGTCCGGGCTGAGTCGAAATTAAAATTTCTTATCATTTCATTCCTTGATTGGGTTTTAGAACCGTGTACGGCCACCGCGCGGTTGGCGGTCTCCACGTAGTCGGCCAAGGTGTCAGGCATTTTCCCCCTTCTTTATTATTTTTATTATTTTTTGATAATATGATGTAATTAATAATTTATTATTAATATTATTTTCATTGAATTTTTTATTTTTCTTCTTGTTCTATTATTATTATTACTATTATTATTATTATAACTTTATTATCATTATTCTATATATTATTATTTTAATTTTAATTTTTACAACTATTTTAATGGTTGACAAAATTTATTAAAATTATCTTTATTATTGTAAATTTAATTATTATTATTATTCTGGTATTATTATTAGTATTATTATTTAATTGCAATTTTTATTAATCTATTTCCGATTTTATTATTATTATAATTTTATTGTAATAAAATAAAAAAAAGAGAGAACTACCCCTAACCCTAATACTCGATGGTGCACCCCCCCTTCCCTTCCATGCCACGGTCGTACCTCTCCTTCCTCTTCCCATACCGCGCGCACCAAGTCTCCTCCCTCACTACCCAGGCGGCCCCCTCTCCTAACCCATTCCCCGTCACGATCCAATCGCTCCCCTGTTTACCCCTGCACAGCGGTGCCTTCACGGGCGAGCCGCCCCTCCCCGTGACATGCCTCTGTCCAGAGCCTTCACCTCATGGAAACACCCCATCTTGCCTTCTTCATGCACACATCTCCGCAAAAACGGCCCCCTCCTAGCCGTCTCCCATCGCCTGTCGCACCACCCTCCTCTGCCGCACCGGTTGACCCCCCCCCTGTCGTGCACCTGTTGAGATCCACCACTCCCCTCCTAGCTTCGCTTGCGCCGGCCTTCACCGCTCCTCGCCTGTGTGGCCCTGACCTCCGCCCCCCCCCCCCTCCTACGGCCTCTGGCCAAGCTCCGGCGAGCCCCTCCACCGGCCAGCGGCCTCCGACCCCATTTAGCAGCCTCTGGTCGAGCTCTGACGAGCCCCTCGTTCTTACTAGCAGCCTCTGCCGCCCTTTTCGGCATCCCGACTTCCTCCCAGTGCTCCGGCCAGCCCCTCCGCCTAGTCACCGGACCCCGACCAGCCACCACCACCTTGCACCAGCCAGCGGCGCACCCAACGATCGGCGTGCGACCCCCGACGGTCTTCCTACCACTGCATGCCACCCCTTCTGACTGGCATGTGACCCCTTGGGTCGAGCGCGTCTTTGCTCCGAGGTAGATTTGTAACGTTTATTTTTGTGATAACATTATGTCAGTGTTTTCTATTTTATTTGTTTCTTTCAATTGATTCGGTATGTTGTCAGAATAGTTTCACAATGCAGCGATCATCGGATTGCGTGTGCGTATGCGCCTGCACGAGGCTTTCCACTTCGTAGAGTTCATACTTCGACACGAGGTAGGTTTTCTATGACTTTCCCTTTAATCTGAATTCTGTAATTGTTTGACTGTTTTAAATATATATTTTACATTTATATAGTAGATACATGCAATGCGATCTGGTTGTGGTTGTTATAAATAGTTATTTATTTTTTATACATGATTTGTCTAAACCTCCAACGTGAATTTGTTTCATAGAGTAATATGTCTTCAACCTGGTTTGGAAATTAGTGATGTATTTCGAGTGCTCATTTGGTATTTTTTATGTTAGTAATTGAAAAGTGGTTTTCTAAATTGTTTTAGTCTCTGATGAGTATTACCAACATATTGCATGGGTTTTTAATTGTTTTTTTTTGAATGGTTTTGGGTGTATAAAGTCATGGGTTACTCTTCCAAAATTGTTTTACTAATTTTAAATTGGTTTATTAAATAGTATCAACGGTGCGGGTTATGTTTTGAAAGTATGTTGAGGTTGTTTTTTTGTGTCGTCTGTTCATCTGGTTTGTTTTTAGTCAATTCTTATGGATTTTTAGTTGTTGTGCGTTTGTTGCAGCGCGTTGTCGGTAAGGAAAACCAGGGATACGGTGGCCATAGACTAGCCCGTGTTTAGGCGTTTGTACGAGGCATGACGTGACCTTGTGTTGGGACAACGAGACGAGGTAGGTCCCCCACTGCACTTACCTTTAGATTTAGAATTTATGAATTGCTTGATGTTTTATTAATTTTTATAAATTTGAAATGATATAATATAATTAATTTTTATATGATGATTTAGTGCAAAAGAGCCATTTATATTATACCGAACACTTGAAACATTTTCATGACGAGCGGACACCCAGTATTGAAAGAATTACCTATTGGACTTTAAACATAATTCACGGAATTTCAAAGGTACTTTTAGTTTTACAGATAAATGATTTTTTCTGAACAAGTGTTTTGGTCTTTCTCAAAAAATGAGTTTTTGCTTTAAAATTGGTGAAGACCCATTTCGCACTTTAATAAAATAAATTATTTTTGAAAACCCACTCAGGGGTGATCTTTCGAGTGCATTGATTGCGTGGGTTGTGTGTGATATTTGTGCATCATGACTGGTTGATTTATATTGAGGACACACCCCCGTTTTATTGTATGTATTGACATGGGAACCTGGCATATTGAGTGAATTTTCTAAGAATGATTGCTGCACTAGTTTAGACCATGCACTGGATAGTGGCCCCATAGTAGGGTTATAATGAGTTATTTCTACTATGGGTTTTGGGCCCCTCAGTTAGGCCATGCTGGACTATACTAGGTAGTAGTATGGGTGTTATGACGTTATCGTGTTAGGGCATGCCTTCTGGATGAGTCAGATGTATAGTATGTTCTGTATTGTTCACGATATCCTAGGCTCGACCCATGTTTATTTTAGTGTTTATTTGTATGTGGTGGACGATTGAGAGGGTGAGTTCGGTTGCTGACCCATGTGTGCTACTTTTTCCATTTCCCTCAGTGTGTTTTGTGTGTTGTGTGTGATTTTCCTTTTGACTAACAACTAATGTTTGGATTTCTAGATTGTTCAAAAAAATGTTTTAAAATTGCAATGCACCTATTTATTTCATCATTAAACTTGTTCTAAATTAAAAAGTAAAATGGACTGTTACATGTTTTAGAATTGAAATTGTGTAAAACCTCATACATTGTACAATGTTGTTCAAACATGAAATTAATGAATTCTTTATTTAATGGTATGTGCATTGGGAATAGAAATATTCGGGCCTACCTACTGATTTTTAATTCTCACGCCTATAGTGTATTCTTGTTTTTAGTTCTGTTGCAGGTTCCAGCATTAGTTGTTCACCTTGAGAGACATTTTTTGTGGTATTGGAGAGTGACACCCGGGTCACATGGAGTTTTGGTCGTGGTCAGGTTAGTAGTGTTGTTGTTTGTTCTTTATTTATTTTCTTTTGTTCTATTTTTTTTGCTGCTTAGTTAATTTTCTTTTGGTCCAAATCGTTCCCACATGTTTAATTTTGATGCCCGGCACTAGTTTTCAACCTGTGGGGATCGGGAACGCCCCTTGGGCCATGTCGCGGACCGGCTCGGGTGACCGCTTCAGGGTCGACCCGGGCTGGTTCATGACACCATCAGATTGAGGGGGATATAAGGTACTAAATTTAACATTTTAACATAGTGTCTTCTGCTACCCATTCCCAAAACATGATGTAACGAATTAATCTTAGCTGATATGATAGAAATGTTACCCCATGAAGTTGTGATATCTTCCAGATATATAGCCTCCCTAACTCACTAATAATGATGGTATCCCTGTTAGGTAATAACCGAATGACTTTGGACAACCTATCAATGATCACACATACTGCATTGCTTCCTCAAAGAGATCTCGGGAAGCATGTAATGAAATCCATGAGGACATCACTCTATTCCCATTTATGAATCGATAGAGATAGTAGAAGTCCAGTAGTTCACTAGTGCTCTACCTTCACCTTCTGATAGAAAGTACATTGAGTGATGACACCAATTATTTTCTTTGTCATAACTAGCCACCAATATTTATGATACATAACTCAATATATCATAGTAATCCCATGACTAGCTACCCAAAACTATGCATGTGATTCTCTCATTATCTCTTCCCATATATTTTATGTCACCCATACACATCCTTGATAGTGCAGGTTATCACTTCCATCAACAACACAACCTTGTGGAGGGTTTTATCCTATGACGCTTCCACTCAAAATGAATCCCTCTAGAAAAGACAACTACATCATTTGTGATTCTTCAATAAGTGATGAAATACCTACGTGAGATGCTAAAATTGGTTGTCTATGATATTCCTAACCCTATAGATGTAACTAAGGGAAATTTTTTGATAATCTTCCACTAACTAATGAAAACCTGGAATGCTTCTGTCATGGTCTTATAGCACAACAAATCATTTATGAAATTTATCTTATCAATGGAATAAGAATGTTCAAAATCAATTATCTTAATGTATTCAACCCAACTACGTTGCCTCATATTCATGATCCACTAAATGGATATAAGTTTCATGATTTTATGATCCGTGTAAAAATAGATCCTCTCACACAAAAGATATAGCATCGAACATTGTAGATCATGAGCCGTGATTACTAGAACACGGTAATTCATAGGATAGTTCTTCTAATATGTCCTCAACTACTAATATATATAACCAATTACACGATCACCTTAAATCAAATTTTCTCCCTTATAAAATTTTGATGCATCACAACATACTGTATCAATCCTTCCCATCATAGGAATCATCTTAATTAATGAAAATGTATGTATTACAATGAACTAATAAAAATAATTCTCTAAATATTTAAATAAGATGGGCCACACTCACATATTTTTTAGGGCTATACAAGGAACTTCTAAGAAATATATGTCTTAGACAAAACACTTCTAATAACTATCGTGCCCCCAAAAAATACATATGTTGAACACATTCTTGGGTTAGTAATAGTAATTTTCTCTTATCACCTTTTCTAGGTCAACTGATACACCCTCTTAAGATATGGTATGAACCCATAATTGAACCTTAACTATCCAAAAGTTTCATTTTCTATAAATCTATATATGTGATTGTCTCTCAGTGTATTCAAAATGATCCTATGTTTATTGGAATGATTGTTTATAGAACACGAACAACCTATGATGTTGTCTATGAAGAATACCATGAAAGAAACAAGATACAGGTGGAAAACCCAATAAATCAAAACCATTAAGTCCGCTTGAACATTAATCATACCAAATGACCTAACAAAATACTTGTACAAGTTGTCACTATTCTATAATGTTGTAGGTGGCATATCTGATGATAAATCACAAACTTGATGATTTCATAATCACAAATCAATCATAAAATAAACATTTCCACCCTATAGATGGTTAAAGTGGTCATATATGCATGGAAAATTATTACAGTTCTTCACCAGAAGTTTTTTTCTCCCATCTAGAATCCATCAACAATCTAAGGTTACTATCCTACATGATGGAGAAATGGACATATCATCTCCATAGAGATGTGATGGTTCTGATAAAACTCCTACGCTTGAGATCCTCAAGCTGCTTCTTGAGTTCCATGAGCTCTATAGGATCCATCCTCTAATGAGGAATGGAATCTGGTGCTACACCTAGATCCTGCTCGATGGGGAAGCCAACCTATAACATGGGAGGTATGATAGATAAATAATTTGGGTATATGTCACTAAAATTATTTTAAATAGGTGTAAATTCCGCTAATCATTTTATGAGATTTCTCATAAAGTGACCCACTATCTTTGAGGACTCTATGTCCAACCCCATAAACATGGTTCTACCTCGATCTAACTAAAAATTCCATTCCCACTTATGTATATAAATTTCCATCTGGTGATGTGAAGAACACTCAACAGTGATTGAAATCCACTTGTGCATGATTAATCATGAGCTAGTCCATGCCATGAATGACTTTGAAATCGGTAATATCAAGGAAAATGAAATACCAGATGATACTTTATAAACCTATTTCATGGGTGGATGTCTTGGCATTTTAACAGTTTGTTTTATCTGATCCATAGAATCATGTAAAAAGACATAAAAACACATATTTAGTCAATTTCAAGGCCATGAAATTCCACAAGAGAAGCAGATATACATGAGTGTGATACGCGTGTACTCAAAAGGGAGGAAACTAATGTAGAAGATACCTAAATATTACCTCTATTAGTTGATGGACTAGACTCAGCCCCACATGCATAGGCTTCACTGCATACATAAGGTATGAACCCTACCCTTATGATTAAGCATGACTTGATGTAGCCTATCCAATAAACTATAGAAAATGGTTTAGAGCCTAATTTCGTTGGACAAGACCTTAGCTACCTTGGAATAATAAGTTGGCGGAATACCTTATTCTATAATAATGTTGTGCCACATATCATGTACCTAATATAGGATCTTTTATGGATATACTCAAATAGGTAAGAGAGGAAATGAATGACATATGTACTGATGGTGACCAATCCTATCACATGTTTGATATTCCATCAGGTTCCTCATAAAATGACGATTTTATAGTTGATCCTTCTGTACTAGTGAAATATGATAAATATTTTAGTGTGTATCATCTAGATGGTACCATCCCCATGTGTACCCTCGAAATGGTTCTTTGGACTTCTTGAATGTCCATCACCATGCGTTATAATAGAATCACCCAATCTCACAGGACCAAATTCTCTATGACTTCATTCTATAATAAGGGATTCATTCATTATCTCTGTAATGGTCTTCAACCAAGTGACGTGTAGCTCTGAATAGACAAAATTTCCAAGCCCAACCTCAAAACTCCTCGTAGTCATCAATTCTTCGCTAGTGAAATATATATAAAAACTATAAAACTCAGTGAAGTTAGTAGAATACTATATTTCAATCATGGATCCCTTATTAAGATGCATGATCTCCATGACATGATCTATATTCAATTTATTTTGGAAGAAGTGATCATATAAATCCATCATGAGGTCTTCCAAAACAATGTCCTGGAAATGCATTAACTGAGAAGCAACAACACACCAATTCTTCGGAGAGTCACAAAGCATATATACAACATGCCTCACCCTATACTTGTGGAGGTGTCTCAAGGTGGTCAATGATGTATATCATATATTATATTCATGAATCTCTTGTAAGTTGACTAGCATACCTTAAGAAAGAAGCACTTTGTTGTTGCACAATGTGTCGTGTATGTTCTGTCATTTTAAGTGCGAGCCTGGGGGAACTCATAATAGTCTGCATAGACCTGAGCAAACTATATGGGAACTGATTATCAGTTCCCAAGTTTATATTAGCATGTTGTTCTAATGGATTAAATATAAGAGGTACTATTGGTGGACCATGACCCAACAAGGCTAGATTGTGCTCCCCGCCACTCTATTGGTGTACACCACGAGGATATCTCGGTGGCATAGCTCTAAAATTTCCAAGAAAATACCTCAGATGGGATTTTATACCTGATATAAGTGACATGTAAAGGAAGAGGAAAGGAAGACATATACAAATCATTTCTTTAAAAATGATAATATAGTACAGAATGCGATAAAAAGGATAGGTGCATAGCCATCCTCCAAGGAATACACAAAAAATTGCCTATCCCAAGACCCAAGTATTGATTAGAAGAAATAGAGTCCTCAAAAGAATCATCAATAATTGTCCTACATCCTAGTTCCATGGTAGTGATCAAGTCATGGTCTCACATTTCTTGTGGTCGTTTCTTTTCAATAAGTGATAATATGTTAATTCAAATAATAATTTGATATCCATTGAATGTATTGAATTAGAGGGATCATTGTAACACCCTATGATTTTATGAAAATTATTCTTTTAATTTCATTAATGTCTTGTGTTTCATGCTACACCAAGATTACATTGTGCTATACGCAACACCGTATTAGCTTGCAGTATACGAAACCCTATTCTTGGATCGTGTTACACAAAATTTTGATAATAGTTATCCTACGCAACATTGAATATATATATATATATATATTCAATGTATAACTGAAATATGGTTGGATTCTGTTATACGAAACAACAAAGGATTCTTGCACAACACACAACCCTAACTTGGATTGCATTATACGCAATCGGGACCTTCCTCGATAGCGTGTGTTGTACGCAATACCGGGTTTTACTAAACAATGATATATTATTATAATATTATTATGAACTAACCATTATGAATAGTATTAACTATATTTTGAATTTTATAACATTATTATTCATCTTTCACATTTTCTAGAACATGGTATAAGAACAAAATAAATTTTTTCGGGTAAAATAAGTATTTTTAAAAAAATGCAGTTTTTCCGCCTTTTGATGGCGCACCCACATTAAATATAGTTTTTGACATGTTTATAAGTTAAATTTGACAAAATAAAATTCTTCTTTGGAATCAAGAATGAAAAATTCACTTTGGATAAATTTTTCATATTATTATGGTAACTTTCATATTTTGATGAATAGTAAAAACACGCTATATTTTAATTAAAACAACTTTTTTCATCGCAGTAATTTATATGGTTAAATTATAATATTTAGGGGTTTCAAAGTATAAATAGAATATATTTTTACCATTTAATATAATTTATGACATTATCATTGATTTTACATTAAATTCGTATGTTAAATCAATTCAATCTTTTGCAATGTTTTAAAGATAAACTCATTTTCTTTCGACAACGGGATTAATTTTAATTTAATTTCTGCAACTTTTTTGTATTGAATTTGGAAAAATGGATTCCAGATTTGGAATCAGTGGGTCCAAATTATTTTAATAAGATACTTTTTATTTTTGGGAATTATGAATAGAAACTACGGTAAATTTTTTCTACCATAGTTAAAGGTAAATCAGGTAATTTAGGGTAAATATAATATTATAAAATTATCCTAAAACATGAAAAAATTCTATTGTATGGATAAAATTAGACCCATATAACCTAAGGGTTGGATTAGATTCATTTTATGGACTTTTGACCATGAAAATAATTTAATTATTACTAAAACCAAAGAAAGTGACAACATGTCACTCTATTAAGTCTTATAAGTATAATAATTTTAATTTAGTGACAAACATTATAAAACATCGAACATGAATAGTATCTAGAAATATAATAAAATTATCTACATCATGATAATTTATTTAGAATTTTTAGGGATTAAATAAATGTCATTAATGGTGATACATAAATTATTTATTAAGTGGAAAATATGTAATATAGTTTTTATTAAAATAATAATACCCATTACAAGGCCCACAAACCTGACCAAAACTTATTATTAGAGTATATATACACCTTATTCATCCAATTACCTAATATATAACCGTTTGGAGCCTTATAAATGTGATTATGACACTTATATTATTTTATTTTAAATGATGCCAAAGTTATCACCTTCATAATTTAATAAATATAACAATTATATATTGTGATTTTAAGATGATAAATTCTAGTAAAAGTATTATTGTGAAAGGTAATAGATTTATCTTCATTATAGGATTTAATTTTTAATTTTTATGCAACAAATAAGTATATTAAATAATTATACAAAAATGTTGTAGTAATTATTTTATTATGAGATAAACCAAATAAACGGTTTTTAAAATAATAAAATAAATATTATATGAACTATTTTATATTATACACTAATTTTATAGATACATATGAACTTTTATGAATCTATTAAAGCTTTTAGATCGAACATATCTTCTGTATATATTTTATTTAAATTCAAATAAATGAATAGTGTCAAAATTCACAATATTGTTATTTTATAAAAATAACATATTATAAAATTTTTTAAAAATCACTAAAATATTTAAAATTTATAAATTTAAATTTATATGTTCTATAATGTTATAAAGTAAACAATTATTGAAAATTCACAACAAATAAATAATTATTTGTTATAATTTAGAATTTAGAATTTTATTACCAAAAATAAACATAAATAGATTAAATAAGGATAAATCAAAATGATAAGGTTTAAAATAAGATCCAAACATGTCTAAATTTTGTTGGTTGATGATATTACAACCCTCTCTAATCTAATCATCAAATATGAGTCATTTTTGGAAGTTTCTAAGTGGGGTTAGATTTATTATAAATTAATATTTTTAAGAATTCCAAAGGTGCCCCTCTCCTCCGTTATAAAAGGGCGCCTCCTCCCTCTCTTCCACACACCACATTGAGCCTTCAAGCTCGGCCAAACCCTTACCAATTATCTTCTCCACTTCCCTAGAAACATCCTAGTGGTACTTATCTTCTTCAAAGACCAATTTTAGTGCCCTAAGAGGAGGTCTCAAAGAGGCGCTTCAAAGAAGAGGTAATTTCCGTTACTGATTCTTTCACCTTTATTTCTTCTTCCACTTATTCTTATTAGGTTGTTTCATTATGAAGTAATAACATCAGTATCAATAATATACTGATATGTTATTATAATTATTAAACAACCCTATTTCACCATCTATCCATCCTACGGAATACGAAATTACCGCGTGTGCGTACGTACGGAATACCGTCTCCACGCCGTGGTGTAATCTATTTTCCACCACCACCTTACATGGATGGATATAATGGAGTAAATAATAACTATATATTATTATTTTAAAGTCATATTGATTCTATAATAGTATTCATACACCCAAATAAAATTCCACGATCATGGGAACTATATAATCGCTCGTTTGTACGTACGGAATACCGTCTCCACGATGTGATGAGATTCATTCTCAATGATTAACCATTCATAATTGATTATAAAGAATATATAATAATTAATAATGAAATATGTGACATAATAATGGTATTGGGTTTATTTATTTCATCCAATTAATTCCATTCAATTCAATGAGGAAATGAAAACAACGTTCATGCGTACGTACGACCTACAGTCTCCATGAACGGTGTATTTCTTCCCATTTTTCGATCTATTATATATTTTTATATTATGAATATATATTATATATAAATCATGTTTTAAATTCTGGATATATGTAATCATGATCTAAGTAATCTTATGAATAATTACATGTCAAAACACGGACGACAAATGAAACGATTTTACCCAAAACGCTCTTTAACATGGAATTTACAAAAGAACGGGTAATATAAAGTCATAAGTGAACCATATATGATATCATAACAATTAATATGATTATGTAATAAGTCAATAACATTATTTAAATCATTATACAGGAGGATCGGATATGTACGAAGCATATCGGACCTAAGGTAATGGATAATTTTGCAAATCTCATTTTTATCCGAGATTGCTTATTTGTAAGTATTTACTGGGCCTATTTCTATCGTATCCATGTTTTATAAAAGTTTTTTCATGTATTTTTAATGTCCTATTACCCATTTTTTTACTTTTACAACATGGTATGTATGGAATCTTTCTTTTATTTACGTTACGAGGTACTTTTTTGACTTTTTTGACAAAAGTACGAGGAGAATGTTATTTTTTTAACTTATACGACGTGACCGGATTTTTATGGTTTTATAACGAATTATTTTCATGAAGCTTCCTCCAAAGTATTTAATGACTATTTTAATAAAAATCCTATTCTTTTAAAATATCATGAAATTTTGTGAAAAGAGAATGATTTTGAATAAGAAAGGATATTTTCCTCAAGAATTCATTTCAAGTGTTTTATCAAAACCATTTTCCATTTAAGATGACATCATTTCATATGTGTATGTTTCATGTATAATGTCTCTATGATTTACATGGTTTCACTTTTCTGATTATGAAATGATATCCATTTCATTTATGTTGATTATGTGATGATGATATGATGTTTATGAAACCCATTTTATTTATTGGGTTATTATGAATGATGTATGTTTGTTTTGTGGAACAAGTAAGAATGATTTTATTATGAGATGGGTGGGACCTATATCTCCATCCAATGCATTGGGTAACGATTTATATCTCATGAGATAGACATGGCTGGAACGGAAAGTTAAACCGGTTCAGTAATAAAGGAATAGAATGAGGAGTGAACTCGATTCAGAAAGGGACTTTGTCCACTAAGATGGTCCTGGCAGCAATGCCTTGGCTACTATAGAGATCATTACATTTGCTTAATGGATTCCATAATTACATGTTTTATTTTCATTCTATTTTATCATTCTTAATGTTTCTTTATGTTGGGCAAAAATCCCTCAAGGTATCATTGAAGCCTTTTTGAGGTGATTGTGTTTGTTGACAAAGTGGACATCTGAGTTGTGATTGTTGAAAAAGAGGATTTCATGATGGAATGTCGAGTTCAAGAGCTGAGGTCAACGATCCATGTTTGATTCAAGAACGTCGATAAAAGGAATGGAAGATCTGGAGGCGGTACAAAAGAACAGATACAAGGTGACGCCGTTTTCCAGTGTTTGCCAAATTTTTGGGCCTGAAAATCGGCAAATGAAGAAAAGTGTTTTTGGCAAAGGGACTTGCGCGCCGTGGACTTGGAGTATAGGAAACTTGCGCGCCACATGTTTTTCAAGATCAGAAGATCAAAATATGGCTAAGGAAATAGGTTCGCGCAAGTTTGGGAGTTGGTCGCGCAAGTGTCTAAAGGAGAGGAGACTTGCGCGCCGAAATTGGGTCGCGCAGGTGACTTGCGCGCCGTCGCGCAGGGTGGTCAGATTGCCTGTAAATACCGGACCACCCCTCCTCATTTCTTACCGGAGTTCAAGACGAGAGCTCCCATCGCGCAGGTGTGGTGGTCGCGCAAGTGGTGTGTGTGGTCGCGCAGGTGGGACTTGCGCGCCAGTGGTTGAAGTTGTGCGCCGGTGTTAGAAGTTGCGCGCCGGTTTGCAGTTGCGCACCAATGGTGGTTTGGGCGTAAAGGGAAGAGAGTGGCGCAAGTTTGGAGTTGAGGAAGCTTGTGTCGTTCAAGTGTCAGAGGAGGACTTGCGCGCCCGTTGTGACTTGCGCGCCGATACTTGCGCGCCGAGGTTGACTTGCGCACCAAGTATGGTTTTGTTCCCGCAGTGATTTTCAGACTGTGTGGAAGCTGGAAGTTTGCCCGATACCTTCGGTGCAAAGAGATATTCATCAACGGGTGAAAGTTAAACTTCAACAGAGCATCTACATACAATAGAAGATGCATTCTTTCATGAAAATGAAGAGACCTAGAGGTCTATAAACTGTGAGTGGATTCCATCCAAGAGCAGTGAGCTCAGGAAGAGGAAGAAGGTGATCCTCTCCACCGACAGTGAGCCAGAGAGAGAGAAACAGGGAGTGACCCTTGGGAAAGCAGTGAGCTGACCCTAAACATTGTAAAGGCAGTGAGCCTGGGCATAGAAGTGATCTAGCCCGAACCTTGTAATCCACAGCTAGTGAAGATTAGTAGAATTTGGTACGACCGGAAACCTGTCGGCGTATGCTCCTTGGACGTAGCCCTTAGCGGTGAACCAAGTAAAATTGCTGTGTCCTGTGCTTGCTTTACATTCTGTTTATATCGTGCAGCAGGGAAAAGAGAGAAGAGTGTTTTGCTTAACAGCAAAACAAGATCAGAACGGGCATTAATTTTTAATTAGTCATACCCTGATTCACCCCCACTCTCAGGGTATCCCGCCTAGTGGACCTAACAAGTGGTATCAGAGGGAAAGGTTCAAAAGTTGTTCTTCTCTCAATGGAGGTAACCAATCATAAAGGGATTCCGATCTTCGACGGATATAATTTTCAGATATGGAAGAATCGGATGCAACACTATTTCCGATCTTTGGGAATGGATGTGTTTTCAGCAGCTATGCATGGTATCACAGTTGATATTAACAGTGGTGCTTTATCAGAAGCTGAGCATAGAGAGTTGGATGCTGACTCCAAAGCAATCAATGCCTTAGGGGGAGCCCTTTCCAATCCCATCTACACAAAAGTGATGTCATGCAAAACGTCACATTCCATGTGGGAAAAACTTTTGAATATATATGAAGGGGACACAAAAGTCAGAGAGGCAAAGCTGCAGGTGTTGTGGAACAAATATGAAGATCTAAAAATGAACCCGAATGAGTCTGTTGATGCATTCTTTGACAGGGTAAACATTGTTGTGGAAGATATGCGAGGTCTTGGAGAAGTCATCGAAGACATAAAAATTGTAAAGCGCATCTTAAGGAAACTTCCACCTCGGTTCAATCCGAAAGTTTCAGTACTAGAAGATAAAGATCCAAAAGAGCTGACATTGGACAATTTGCACAGTACCTTGGTTGCATATGAAATGAGGAACGATGATAATGAGGCTGTGGAAAAGGGGAAGTCTAAAGAGGTGGAATTTAAGGCCATGAAGAAGCTCACCATTGAAGATTCTAATGAAGAAGAAGAGACAGATGAAGTGATGTCATTCTTTTCTTCGAATCTACAAAGAGGAAGAGGAAAGTTTAAAGGTAAACTTCCACTAGCATGCTTTAGATGTGGAAAGGTTGGTCATCTTGCGGCAAGATGCCCCATGAAGTTTCAAGATAATGATGATGATGATGACATTGAAATTCCCAAAAAGAAGGCTTCAGCTTTTGTGAAAGGGAAGAAACAATTCAAGAGAAATTTCTTCAAGAAAAAGAATCTTCTTTCACAAGAATTTGAAAGTTCAGATGAGTCTGAGGATGAAGAAGTTGAGGAAATAGAAAATTGCAGAGATCGTGGGGTAAATGCCTTGGTGGCAATTGCTGGTAGTTCTCAAAAGGGAGAAGAAGCTGATGCTAAAGAAGAAGAAAAAATTGAAGGGAGAATTGATATGGAAGCCGAATTGGAAGCAGCTCTTGAGGAGATAGATGTTTGGAGAGCCAAAACGAAGAAATCCAATAAAGTGGTTCATGATGCCAAACTCTACATGAAACAACAGGATGAAGAAAAGTCTGAGCTGTTAGAAGAAATTGAAAGACTAAAATCCTCAACACCAGAGAGCTCAGAAAATATTGTTGAGTATAAGCTAAAAATTGAGGAACAAAAGAAGGAAATTGATTGTCTGACAAACACAGGAAATGAGCAGGTTAGATGTATCAAAGAGCTTGAAGAAGAAGTGGTCAGTCTGCGACAAAAACTCAAGGATCAAGATAAACTCTTGACCCCCAATGTGATATCTGAAAAGCAGGCTATTCAGAAGACAGAGAAGATGAAAGCGGAGCCTAGCAGTTCAGTAGGAAAGAAACAGCAATTGAGCTCAGATGTTAAGGTCGTTTCTGGGCTTAGTCAAGAACAAAAATTGGCGACAATTGCAGTCAGACCGCAAGCACTCATCCCGAAAGTGAAGGTTGATTTGGGAACAAAACAGAATCAGAATATTCAGAGATCCCAAAGGGGAAATCACAGTGCTGAAATATCACGAGGGAATGCATCCTATATCAGGTGTTATTGCTGTGGGAAAATGGGACATTCACAGTTTGTGTGTTCCATAGCCAAGAGATACAGAAGGGAACATGAGCAGAGACGGCAGCCAAACAGAGAACGGTTTTCCAGAACACATTTTGAAGGACACTGTTTTTGGTGCGGAGGATTTGGACACATGGCTAGGTATTGCACATCAATCATTCAGAGAAATGTGTCAAAGAATAATCAAAATGTTCGCAAGCAGCAGATCAATAAACCAACAAGTGAGTTAAAAGTTTAGAACAGATTTGCAGCTCTGCAAGATGAGGGTGGTCCATCATACTCTGAGAAAGAACAGAAGCCTCAATCCATGCCGAGTGTGAAAGAAAAAGTATGGAACAAGAAGAAGAAAAATGAGAAGGCTGTGGTGGCGGAGATTGCCCTTAAAGCATCAGATCGATCTGGTGTTTGGATCCTTGATAGTGGTTGCACATCCCACATGACGGGTAATAAGGATCTTGTTACAGGCATCAAATATGACAAAGAAGGAGTTGTCAAACATGGAAATGATGAAGGCCTGAAGATTGTTGGCTCAGGGAAAGCCATGTTTGGGGGCAAAGAGATGAGACGTGCTGATGTCTTGGTAGTAGAGGGTCTCAGTCATAATCTACTCAGTGTCAGTCAACTATGTGACTCTGGGCACTCTATCCAATTTACCAAGAAGATGTGTGTTGTGAAAGGAAAAGATGGAGCAGCTGTTCTGCAGGGAAAAAGGTCAAAGGGAAATCTCTATCTTGTAAGTGGGGAAGAAGATACTTGTATTTTATCCAGAGAGGAAGAAAACCAGTTGTGGCATAAGCGACTTGGTCATCTATGCCAACCATCTATGGAGGATCTCGTTAAATGTGATGCTGCTAGAGACCTTCCCAAACTATCACGTGATCACACTCATACGTGTGATGCTTGTCAACAAGGGAAAATCATCTGAAAGACATACAGGCCAAAGGAACAGAAATCAACTAGAGTGCTCGAACTAGTGCATGCTGATGTATGTGGACCAATCTCACCACGAGCTATAAATGGGCAAAGGTACTATGTACTTTTCATTGATGACTATAGCAGAATGGCCTGGGTATTCATCATAACCCATAAGACAGAGGTATTCAGTTGCATAATGCAGTACATAAGGGAATCAGAAAAGATGCTTGGGCAGAAAATTCTGATGTTTCGTACTGATAACGGTACGGAATTTACAAACAGTCAGGTTGAAAACTATCTCGAGAAACATAGGATAAGGCATCAAGTTTCATCAGTAAGAACTCCCCAACAGAATGGAGTAGTTGAAAGGAGAAATCGGATCATCAACAACATGGCCAGAACAATGCTTATTGATAAGGACCTGCCAGAGAAATTTTGGAAGGAAGCAGTTCTGACATCGGTCTATGTTTCAAACAGGTCCCTGTTATGTCCGAAGCAAGGGAAGACTCCATATGAACTGTGGTACGGAAAGAAGCCAACGTTGAAGTACTTTCGAATCTTTGGAAGTAAGTGTTTCATTCTCAACAAAGAACATCATAGGAAGTTTGAGGCACGAGGAGATGAAGGGATATTCCTTGGCTATTCCGGGAAAAGCAAAGCGTATAAATGTTTCAACAAAAGGCTGGGAAAAATCATTGAAAGCAATGATGTCACTATAGTTGAAAATGAGCAGAATACTCAACGATCCAGCGAACAGTTCCTGGATGAAAGTGATGATGAGGTAAGCAACCCAGGGGGAGCAGAAGTGGCAGAAGCTGACTCAGAAGAAGATACTGACAATGAAGAGGAAAGTGTCAAGTCGGTTTCTGTGAGAAATCCAAAGAGTCGAGCTGAAATTGATAAGCAGAATATCATTGGTGATCAAACAGCTCCAGTTCAGACTCGAAGAATGAAATCATCGCAAAAAGCATCGTTTTTGTCTCAAGTGGAGCCGAAATGTTTTTCTGATGTAGCTGAAGATGAAAACTGGGTTCAGGCCATGAATTAAGAGCTTGATCAGATTGAGAAGAACCAGACATGGAAGATTGTTTCGAGGCCAGCAGACAAGAATGTCATCGGGACTAAATGTGTCTATCGCAACAAGATGAATGAAGATGGCACAGTGATTCGGAACAAAGCACGACTAGTGAGCAAGGGATACTCCCAGATAGAGGGAATAGATGTTGATGAGACATTTGCACCGGTTGCAAGGCTGGAGACAATCAGATTATTTTTGGCCATAGCAGTGCAATGAAAGTTCAAAGTGTTCTCGATGGATGTCAAATCCGCATTCTTGAATGGGGTTCTGGAAGAAGAGGTGTATATTGAGCAACCAGATGGTTTTCTCATTCATGAGGATGAGAAAAAAGTTTGCAGGCTGAAGAAGGCATTGTATGGGCTGAAACAAGCACTAAGGGCATGGTACTCAAGGCTTGATCAGTACTTGAAGAAGCTTGGCTTTCTGCGTGGAGGAGTTGATTACAATCTCTATTTCAGCAATGACAGTAATCAAAGGATGATGGTGCTAGTGTATGTTGATGACATAATCTTTGGCGGATCAGATGAAGCCCAGTGCAGACAGTTTTCCGAATTCATGAAAAATGAGTTTGAAATGTCAATGATTGGAGAGCTAACGTTTTTCCTTGGTCTACAGGTGACACAAGGAAGGAATGGAACATTCATTTCTCAATCCAAATATGCCAAGGAAGTTCTAAGAAGGATTGGAATGGATAATTCCAAGGAAATGAAGACTCTGGTTGCTACCCGGATGAAATTATCAAAAGATGAGGATGGAAAGGCAGTTAATATCACAGAATACAGGCAAATCATTGGAAGTCTGTTGTACTTAACCGCAACAAGGCCTGATATTGTTTTCGCCACATGCCAAGCAGCGAGATATCAGAGTAATCCCAAGGAAAGTCACATGCTTGCAGTGAAAAGAATACTTCGGTATATCAAGGGCACGGTGGACTTCGGTTTGACATACAACGACAAATCTCAGACAGAGTTATTGGGATATACTGATGCAGACTAGTCCGGCTCAGCAGATGATAGAAAATCAACGTCAGGTGGTGCATTCTATATTGGTGGATTGTGTATTTCTTGGCTAAGCAAGAAACAAGATTGCATTTCATTGAGCACCGCAGAAGCTGAGTATATAGAGGCCACTCAAGCATGCACACAGTTATTGTGGATGAAGCAGCAGCTTGAAGATATGGGAGTTGAAGTGAAGTCTCCGATCGGAATCCAGTGTGACAACTCAAGTTCTATAAATCTTAGCAAAAATCCTGTCCATCATTCCAGGACAAAGCACATTGAGATCAAGTATCATTTCATCAAGGAGAAGGTTGAGCAGGGCATCGTAAAGTTGGAGTATGAGCTACAGGTTGCAGACATTCTGACAAAGGCCTTACCCAAGGAAGCTTTTGAGAGGCATCGACTAGCTCTGGGAGTTCAGTCGATTCCCCGCACTTGAAATAGTGTGGACGCGGGAACAACCCCCCTCTCCCCGAGGTATGCTGTGTTTTCCCTACTGTGCTAATGTGTTCTCAACTATGTTACAGACTACAAAGGCGTGACCTTTGGGTTCGTTGACAAAGGGGGAGAAAATAGTGGTTGTTCAAGGGGGAGACAGTGCAAAGATTTGATAAATCATGAATGATATGGGGAGACGCTGACAGGTGGAGCAGCCAGATAGGGGGAGTTGAAGCTAGTTGAACGTGCTTAGCCAGAGCTTAGCTTGGACAACACAGGAAATATGGCTAAAGAGGTGTTGAAGCTGTGAGAAGAAAGGGGGAGCGTGTAACATCTGACGATGCTAGAAGTGATCGATCAAAGCATATATATCACGACAGCTGAGGATCGTGATAAAAGAAGAAGAGTGGTGTTGGACAGTGTTTCGTGTCAACAATGGATGTTAGAGACAAAGTGATTCATTGATGAACTTTTCATTTACTCTTGTTTCTCACGCCGAGCATTGCTCATGTGGGCTTAGAGTATGTGTTGAGTAAATCCTTGGTCGCTATCAGAATCGCAATGCGGCGAATGGAGGTTGAAGAATCAATGACGTATCTTTGTTTGGAAGAGTTTTCAACAAACCCAAAGGGGGAGATTGTTGGGCAAAAATCCCTCAAGGTATCATTGAAGCCTTTTTGAGGTGATTGTGTTTGTTGACAAAGTGGACATCTGAGTTGTGATTGTTGACAAAGAGGATTTCATGATGGAATGTCGAGTTCAAGAGCTGAGGTCAACGATCCATGTTTGATTCAAGAACGTCGATAAAAGGAATGGAAGATCTGGAGGCGGTACAAAAGAACAGATACAAGGTGACACCGTTTTCCAGTGTTTGCCAAATTTTAGGGCCTGAAAATCGGCAAATGAAGAAAAGTGTTTTTGGCAAAGGGACTTGCGCGCCGTGGACTTGGAGTATAGGAAACTTGCGCGCCACATGTTTTTCAAGATCAGAAGATCAAAATATGGCTAAGGAAATAGGTTCGTGCAAGTTTGGGAGTTGGTCGCGCAAGTGTCTAAAGGAGAGGAGACTTGCGCGCCGAAATTGGGTCGCGCAGGTGACTTGCGCGCCGTCGCACAGGGTGGTCAGATTGCCTGTAAATACCGGACCACCCCTCCTCATTTCGTACCGGAGTTCAAGACGAGAGCTCCCGTCGCGCAGGTGTGGTGGTCGCGCAAGTGGTGTGTGTGGTCACGCAGGTGGGACTTGTGCGCCAGTGGTTGAAGTTGTGCGCCGGTGTTAGAAGTTGCGCGCCGGTTTGCAGTTGCGCACCAATGGTGGTTTGGGCGTAAAGGGAAGAGAGTCGTGCAAGTTTGGAGTTGAGGAAGCTTGTGTCGCGCAAGTGTCAGAGGAGGACTTGCGCGCCCGTTGTGACTTGCGCGCCGATACTTGCGCGCCGAGGTTGACTTGCGCGCCAAGTAAGGTTTTGTTCCCGCAGTGATTTTCAGACTGTGTGGAAGCTGGAAGTTTGCCCGATACCTTCGGTGAAAAGAGATATTCATCAACGGGTGAAAGTTAAACTTCAACAGAGCATCTACATACAAGAGAAGATGCATTCTTTCATTAAATGAAGAGACCTAGAGGTCTATAAACTGTGAGTGGATTCCATCCAAGAGCAGTGAGCTCAGGAAGAGGAAGAAGGTGATCCTCTCCACCGGCAGTGAGCCAGAGAGAGAGAAACAGGGAGTGACCATTGGGAAAGCAGTGACCTGACCCTAAACATTGTAAAGGCAGTGAGCCTGGGCATAGAAGTGATCTAGCCCGAACCTTGTAATCCACAGCTAGTGAAGAGTAGTGGAATTTGGTACGACCGGCAACCTGTCGGCGTATGCTCCTTGGACGTAGCCCTTAGCGGTGAACCAAGTAAAATTGCTGTGTCCTGTGCTTGCTTTACATTCTGTTTATATCGTGCAGCAGGGAAAAGAGAGAAGAGTGTTTTTCTTAACAGCAAAACAAGATCAGAACGGGCATTAATTTTTAATTAGTCATACACTGATTCACCCCCCCTCTCAGGGTATCCAGCCTAGTGGACCTAACACTTTATGATCTATACCTTATGTACCTCCTTGTTTTATGTCATTTCTCAAGCTTTTTATGTTTAAACATTATGTTCATGTTTTTAAGTTCAAATGTATATGGTATATTTAATTTTATCCATGCTTACCCTTACTGAGCATTGGAGCTCACCCTTTTTATGTTTTATTTTCCCCCAGGATTAAATGAAAGGTTTTAGGTAAGGAAACAAAATCTGGAAGATCTTTATGGAAGATGTTGAAGATCTTTCACCACGATTAGAAGATTATGTTCCATGTTTCCAAAGACACTAAACTATTACGGTCCTTGTGTGTCTGTTTTTGTTATGTATTAAGTATTCCGCAAAAGTAATTTAATATATATGTACGTCAAGCTTCGGGTCTCTACAGTTGGTATTAGTGGAATGGTTTAGTCAACCTTTGGAAACTAGGATGCGAAAACGTTAGTGAGATAGCTTGATATATTTCTAAGGTATGTTAGGGATGTCCCTAAGGATAAGTATACATATAGGATACAGTCCTAGAACTACGGTAACAATCATAGAATTTAACCTAAGATGTTAGATATTGAGGATACACCCCCTTTACTATTTGTTTTCCCTAGCATGATTTTTTCCTCTCACAATATTCTTTTTGGGTTTTAGAAAATGGCTGGAAACATGAAGATTCACGATAATGGAGGATATGATAGACAATGGAATGATTTTCTTCCTGAGAAACCAAATGAAATGGGATCTAGAATTCCAAACTTCGTTATTATGCCTAATCAGCAATCTCATAATATGATCAGTAATCTCAACTTTGTTATGTTTCCCGACTAAGATAATAAGAGAAAGATGGAGTTTTATGATGATCATAGAGGAAAGAAAGTTCAATTTCACTCATGTAAATCATGTGGGAAGAGACATCAGGGAGATTGTTTCAAAGGAACAAGAAGATGATTTGGGTGTGGAAAAGAAGGACACCAAGCCAGTAAGTGAAAAGGAAAAGGTTCAGTTAACACCATGGACAAGGATAATGGTATTGCTACGACATCAACAATGATTAGATGTTTTAAATGTGGAATGTACGGGCATTATGTAAACCAATTCCCTAATGGAAAATTTCATGAAGAGAATCAGTATGGTCATATGGGTAGTATTTATGTGGATGATGATGAGGAGACTACAAATGATATATGAGCTGAATGAAGTGTTGAAGCTCATTCGGTTGTTTTAGAAGGTAGTGGAATGATTGTATGTTTATAGAGAGTTATGTTGTATAGTTAATGGTACTATGTAATAAAGAATCATCTAAGGATTGTTACACTATTTTTTTTCCTAAAAGTATTTGAAAGTATATGTTAAATGGTACTAATAACAATGGAAGGTTATTCAGATATTTTTGTAAAGTAGATGATATGCAAATAATGAAGGAATAAGAAGATAATGAGATGTTTGATTGTATTCATGAGCTCATGATTGATATAAGGACTACGTGATATCATGGTTTGAGTAAATAGAATTTTGAGGATTTTGGTATGTGAAAAGTGTTAACATTTAACTTCATTCATGTTTTCACTAAGGTTCAATGGGTATTCATTTTTCAAGAGAATACATGGTTAAGGCCTTCGAATGTCTGGAATGTGACCAACAAGACATATCTTATGATATATGGGGATCAACGATGGTATTAAATCTTTGTTAATCATTTTCACTATATTATGAGAGTGGATTGCAGTATTATGGATAAGCCTAAAGATTGGAATGGATTTTGTTGGAAATAAGTTAGTATTGTTTAAGGAGAGATGTTTTTCGATATTATTGATGGGATGTTATAGTAATATCGTTTTAGAAAAAGGACAACCTGCAGGATGGGCGACAACCCATCGCATCAGAAAGGCTGTGGGAATCAAACCCACAACCGAAGTGTGACTGGCCTTTATCGCCTACCACTGGCCTACAGGAAGTCCCTGGTTAGTAAAAACGAGTTTTAATTTATTAAGCGGTATGATATATGAAGTATAAGTTCATTTTTGGAACCATATACGATTAATCTAACCATAAGATGGACTTATAACTTTTTCTATCCTTTTTTTTTGAAAGAGATGGAATGACCCATCATTCTATCACATGATCTGCTAACACATCACGAATAACATATTCAACATCATTTCTTTAAGGGATTAAGTGGAAATTGTTCAATTCACGAACAATAGTGAGATTGTACCAAAATCATGCAAGTATTTTTTTAATTCATACACTTTAGGGAAATGATCTTGAAAACCAAAAATTTAGTCATAGTTCCCCTATATCCGATGAATCAGATGGTACCTTAGATCATCACAAATCAATATCTTTGTGATTGTTGGCTTTTTCATAGCAATGTTCTCTACCACTATCCATTAGAACATGATGGTTATATTTTTCTTCCATATCCATATTTTTACCTATGTTCTCCTACATGGAAACCCAGTGATGAGTTAATTTGGGTAACCATTAAATTTCATACTTTAGTTTTTAAATCCATTTTTTGGTATTCTTTTTTTACAATGTGGGATTCTATTAAACAAACTTTCGAGTAGTAAACCATTTATAACCCCGACAAATTTCGAGGGAAAAATTCATTTTAAGGGGGGTAGAATGTAACACCCCGAGATTTTATGAAAAATATTTGTTTAATTTCATTAATGTCTTGGGCTGTATGCTACACCAAGATTACCTTGCGCTATACGCAACACCGTATTAGCTTGCAGTATACGCAACACTATTTTTTGATCGTGTTACACATAATTTTGATAATAGTTATTCTATGCAACATTGAGTGTATATATATATATATATTCAATGTATAAATAAAATATGGTTGGATTCTGTTATACGAAACAATGAAGGATTCTTGCACAACACACAACCCTGACTTGGCTTGCATTACACGCAATCGCGACCTTCCTCGATAGCATGTGTTGTACGCAATACCAGGTTTTACTAAACAACGATATATTATTATAATATTATTATGAAATAGCCGTTATGAATAGTATTAACTAAATTTTGAATTTTATAACATTTTTATTCATCTTACACATTTTCTAGAGCATGGTATAACAACAAAATAAATTTTTCGCGTAAAATAAGTATTTTTAAAAAAAATGCAGTTTTACCGCCTTTTGATGGCGCACCCACTTTAAATCTATTTTTTGAAATGTTTATAAGTTCAATTTGAGAAAATAAAATTCTTTTTTGAAATCATGAAATAAAAATTTACTTAGGATAAATTTTTCATATTATTCTCATAACTTTCATATTTTGATGAATAGTACAAACACGCTATATTTTAATTAAAAACAACTTTTTTCATCGTAATAATTTATATGGTTAAATTATAATATAGAATTGTTTTAAAGTATAAATAGAATATATTTTTACCATTTAATATAATTTATGTCATTAGCATTTATTTTACATTAAATTTGTAGGTTAAATCTATTCAATCTTTTGTAATGTTTTAAAGAAAAACCCGTTTTATTCGACAATGAGATTAATTATAATTTAATTTATGAAACATTTGTGTATTGAATTTGGAAAAATGGATTCCATATTTGGAATCAGTGGGTCCAAATTATGTTAATAAACTACTGTTTATTTTTTGAAATTATGAATAACAACTACGGTAAATTTTATTTACCATAGTTAAAGGTAAATCGGGTAATTAAGGGTAAATATAATAAAATAAAATAACCCTAACACATGTCAAAATTCTATTGGATGACTAAAAGTAGACCCATATAACCTAAGGGTCGGATTGGATTCATTTTATGGACTTTTGACCATGAAAATAATTTAATTATTATTAAAACCAAAGAAAGTGACAACATGTCAATCTCTTAAATCTTATATGTATAATAATTTTAATTTAGTGATAAACATCATAAAACTTCAAACTTGAATAGTCTCCATAAATATATTAAAATTAACTACATCATGATAATTTATTTAGAATTTTTAGGGATTAAATATTTGTTATTAATGTTGATTCATTAATGATAGAGAAATTATTTATTAAGTGGAAAATAAGTAATATAGTTTTTATTGAAATAATAATACCCATTAAAAGGCCCAAAAACCAGACCAAAACTTATTGGTAGTGTATATATACACCTTAATTATCCAGTTAACTAATATATAACCGTTTGGAGCCTTATAAAAGTGATTATGACACTTATATTATTTTATTTTAAATGATGCCAAAGTTCTCACCTTCATAATATAATAAATATAACAATTTTAATATTGTGATTTTAAGATGATAAATTCGAGTAAAAGTTTTATTGAGAAAGGTAATAGATTTATCTTAATCATAGGATTTTATTTTTAATTTTTATGAAAAAATCAGTATATTACATAATTATACAAAAATGGTGTAGTAATTATTTTATTAAGGGATAAACAAAATAAATGGTTTTAAAAATAATAAAATAAATACTATATGAACTATTTAATGTGATCCACTAATTTTATAGATACATATGACCTTTTATGAATCTATTAAAGCTTTTAGTTCGAACATAACTTCTGTATATATTTTATTTAAATTCAAATAAATCAATTGTGTCAAAATTGACACTATTGTTATTTTATAAAAATAACATATTATAAAATTGTATATAAATCACAAAAATATTTAAAAATTATAAATTTAAATTTATATGGTCTGTATTGTTATAATGTAAACAATTATGGATAATTTACAACAAATAAGTAAATATTTGTTATAATTTAAAATTTCATAATTTTAATACCACAAATAAACTTAAATTGATTAAATAAGGATAAATCAAAATGATAAGGTTTAAAATAAGATACAAACATGTATAAATTTGATTGGTTGATGGTATTACAACCATATCTCATCTAATCTTATAATATGAGTCATTTTTGGAGGTTTTTAAGTAGGGTTAGATTTATTATAAATTAATATTTTTTAGAATTCCAAAGGTGCCCCTCTCCTCCCTTATAAAAGGGAACCTCCTACCTCTCTTCCACACACCACTCTTAGGCTTAAAGCTCGTCCAACACATGCACAATTCTCTTATACACTTCCCTAGAAACATCCTATAGCTCTTGGTCTTCTTAAAAGCTCAATTTTAGTGCCCTAAGAGGAGGTCTCAAAGAGGCGCTTCAAAGAAGAGGTAATTTCTGTTACCGATTATTTCACCTTTAATTCTTATTCCACATCTTAATCTTAGGTTTTTTCATAATTAAGTAATAAAATAAGTGTCACTAATATAATTATATGTTATTATATGTATGAAACAACCCTATTTCACCATCTATCCATCCTACAGAAAATGAAATCACCGCGCGTGCGTACGTACAGAATACCATCTCCACGACGTGGTGTAATCTATTTTCCACCACCACCTTACTTGGATGGGTATAATGGTGTAAATAATAACTATATATGATTATTGTAAAGTGATATTGATTCAGTAATAGTATACATACACTCCCATAAAATTCCACGATCATGGGAACAATGTCATCGCTCGTGCGTACGTACGGAATACCGTCTCCACGATGAGATGAGATTCATTCTCAATGATTAACCATTCATAAATGATTATAAAGTATAATAATAATTAATAATGAAATATATGACATAATAATTATACTGGATTTATGTATTTCATCCAATTAATTCCCTTCAATTCAATGAGGAAATGAAAACAACGTTCATGCATACGTACGGCCTACTGTCTCCATGAATGGTGTATTTCTTTCCATTTATCGATCTATTATATATATGAATATTATGAATATATATTATATATAAATCATATTTTACATTCTGGATATAAGTAATCATGATCTATGTAATCATATGAATAATTACAAGTCAACACACGGGCGACAAATGAAACGATTTTACCCAAAACGCTTTTTAACATGGAATTTACAAAATAACGGGTAATATAAAGTCATAAGTGAACAATATATGTGATCATAAAAATTAATATAATTCTGTAATAAGTCAATAACATTATTTAAATCATTATACATGTGGTTCGGATACGTATGAAGCATATCCAACCTAAGGTAAGGGATATTTTTGCAAATCTCATTTTTATCCGAGATTGCTTATTCGTAAGTATTTACTGGGGATATTTCTATCATGTCAATGTTTTATAAAATTGTTTTCATGTATTTTTAAAGTCCTTTTTACCCATTTTTTTCTTTTACTACATGATATGTATGGAATCATTATTTTATTTACGTTACAATGTACTTTTTTGACCTTTTCGACAAAAGTACGAGGAAATTGTTATTTTTTTAACTTAAATGGTGGGAACGGATTTTTACGGTTTTATAAAGCCTTATTTTCAAGAAGAATCCTCCAAAATATTTCATGACTATTTAAAAAAAACATATTCTTTTAAAATTTCATGACATTTTGTGAAAAGAAAATGATTTTGAATAAGTAAGGATATTTTCCTCAAGAAATCATTTCAAGTGTTTTATCAAAACCATTTTCCATCTAAGATGACATCATTTCATATGTGTATGTTTCATTTATAATGTCTCTATGATTTACATGGTTTCACTTTTCTGATTATGAAATGATATCCATTTCTTTTATGTGGATTATGTGATGATGGGATGATGTTTATGAAACCCATTTTATTTATTGGGTTATTATGAATGATGTATGTTTATTTTGTGGCACAAGAAAGAATGATATCATTCTGAGATGGGTGGGATCTACATCTCCCTCCAATTCACTGGGTAAAGATTTATATCTCATGAGATAGACATGACTGGAACCGGAAGTTAAACCAGTTCAGTAATACAGGACTGGAACAAGGAGTGAACTCGATTCAGAAAGGGACTTTGTCCTCTAAGATGGTTTTGGAATCAATGCCTTGGCTACTATGGAAATCATTACATGTGCTTAATGAATTCCACAATTACATGTTTTATTTCTATGCTATTATATCGTTCTTTATGTTTCTTTATGATCTATGCCATACATACCTCCTTTTTTATGTCATTTCTCAAGCATTTGATGTTTAAACATTATGTTCATGTTTTTATGCTCAAATGTACATGGTATATTTTAATTTATCCATGCTTACCCTTACTGAGCATTTGAGCTCACCCTTTTTATGTTTTTATTTTCCCCTAGGATTAAAAGAAAGGATTTAGGTAAGGAAACAAAATGTGGAAGATCATTATGGGAGATGTTGAAGATCATTCACCATGATTAGAAGATTACGTTCCAAGTTTCCAAAGACACTAAACTATTACGATCCTTGTGTGTCTATTTTTGATATGTATTAAGTATTCTGCAAAAGTAATGTAATATCTATGTACGTAAAGCTTCGGGTCTCTAAAATCATCATTCCAATTTACAAGTTCTCATAGACATTATAATGTGAAATTGCATGTCCAAATAATCAAACATGTATAAAAAGCTCCTGCAAAATAAACTATCACAAATTCTACAATTTAGTTTATAAAAAAAATTCAATATAGAACAACTAATAACATCAATAATCAAAAGAAAACATTCACATGCATTCTGAAAATGGATATGTAAAGGAAATATAAATGAAATAATAATTGATATGGTTAATAATATGATGGATGTAATGTAATTACCTCATATCATCGAGCTGAAATGACATAAATCATCATCTCAGTAATACCAATATCAATTTTAGACAAAAAAAAATTCATTACCCAATAAAGATACCATGTCAATGTTATATTACATAATAAATAACTATAATTCCCATCCCTGGAAATTTGGGTGACCCCTATATATGGGTTAGATATGTCCATAAACACCGTAAATTAAAAAATACTATGACATAGTCTCTTTTTTAACCCTAATAGTACTAAATAATGAAAATTATACATTTATACCACTTTGTAGAATCCCTCCTTGAGTGCTGCTGAACAGAGACCTATGACGATGTGAACATGACCTCAAGAACATCTCCAAAAATGATCAATGATACCGACTATATGTGATGGTCATTGGCATTTATGTTGGGAGACTACGAATTTATAAAATTAGGTACAACAAAATGGTATGAATTATATAAGATGACGAAAAATCATAGATAAATGTAGATATCAGAAGAAGAATATAAATAAAATAAATTTAA
This sequence comes from Viscum album, assembly GCA_963277665.1. Taxonomy (NCBI): domain Eukaryota; kingdom Viridiplantae; phylum Streptophyta; class Magnoliopsida; order Santalales; family Viscaceae; genus Viscum; species Viscum album. Next base: position 1,256,950,870 of record OY728141.1, read on the forward strand.
TAAAAAAATAATATGAGAGGTTGAATAATAATAAAGGGTACATAAGGGACGATTAATTTGTTTGTTGTCTATTCCAAAATAAAAATGCATGGGAATATGGTACAACAATAAAAAACATGGTAATAAAAACTAAGATGGTGAAAAAATTGCAACAAAAATATCTCGAGCATATGCTCTGACCTCTGCCCCCAATCTCTATCCTAAGAAGCAAGAAAACACTAAAACATCAAAAGCAGAATACTTCCATTTATCCATACATGCATGGATAGAGAATACTCTGGTATTAAATGATTCACAAGCATTATGTTTTATATAAATCCCAACATGACAACACCAACGATATCTATACCATTCTATTTTGTTTTACAAACAATATGAGTGTTCTGATATATAATAAGGTACATGAAGAAAAATAAATTAAATCTACTACAAGTTTGACTGTGTTACCATGAGTAAAACCTTTCCATACTACATACAATGGCCTAATCTATATGTCTGAATTGTATACATGTTCAGGGTGGAATATAAATATAAGGGGCCATGGTAAGCAAGGAATCCCAAGAAGAAAAACACCCCAATAGTATGATTTTTCTTAGGGTCTAATACACATTTAATAATTCAATAGTGACGAAAATAAAAAATGGAACCATCATATATTAATAAGAAACATAGAATATTAATTTATTTAGATTCATCTTATTTATTTCAATTTGTCATATCTTGTCCAACAAATCCAAAGGTAGCATCTGAGTCATCCCTGGAATTCTAAAAATAATCCTAGGATTTAATACGGTGCATTCGGCTTAATCCAATACCACATAGTCCATACCAATTGATCCTTAAGGAGTCACTAGTATCACTCGATCAATGGTGACCTTTAGTCAATCCCATGTAGCTCACCTAGGGGACTGAGTATCACCCATGGAATGGTGTATCCATTCTTCTAATGGATTCATCCACGATTAATCCCCTAAGAAACTAATATCACTATTGAGTATAATACACCAATAATGAATCCCTTTCATATATATCCAATAAATCACCCCAGGAACGTCGATTCATATCCCATCAAGCACAGAGAGTCCATCTATCAGTCTTTAATACTGATATGATTTCCTCTCATTGTATGTGTTATGTTATAAAAAAATCAAGGCACATATCAAGGAATTTCATATATATATAATTTCATTAAAAAAGAGAATAATATTTATACCACATCATTTTCCATTTCATCCAGTTATGAAATTTATGGAAATAAATAATGGAACGATTCATAGTGAAATGAAATAATCTTTTATCATAAGAATAGAATAATGGTCAATCACATCATTCTTAAATTTTCATGTGATCATATGAATTTTAGTTGCGCAAGAAAACAATATTTTCATCCTATTTAATATAGATCAATCCCTTTAAATTGGTCACATAAAGAGAACTAAAAAAGAAAGGAACTCTACATAATATAAAGTGATCAATTTCACATATTTTAAACATTAATGAAAATATAATACCAAATGGACAAGAAAGCATTAAATCACTAATCGTACTTTTTAGATAATAAGACAGTGCACCCTTGTTGGATGGATATTATTATAAAAATATGACATTATTCATCCACTAGTAAATTATCATAAATGAATAATAATTTAAAAATGAATATAACCTCAAACATCAATGTAAATAGAGGTAAAACCAACAAGAATAGGCCTTTAAATGTAAGGAATACAACATTCTGAATGAAATCCAAACATCAACAATTATATACATTGTATGTAGAAATAAAGAGAGAAGTAAAAACCAAGTAATGAGATATTAATAATGAGACAATAATCATGACATAGTATATGGACTTTTATACGGTCGAAAAAATTATTTAAGCTTACACATTTCCTAGTAAAACCCAATTCATGTTCAACACCATTTCTAATTTTTTTAATAAATATTATGTATTTAACATTGGTTCCACACATAACCAAGTTAAATTTAATAATAAAAACAATGAAAAAGATGGCCATAATATATTTCTCACCAAAATTAGTGGACTATGCCATGATGAACAACCAATGAATGGGTTTCTCTATAAACAGTGGTAACTATGGAAACTGAAATGTGTACCAAACAATGTAATGTGCATTATAAAGCTTTGTTGGAAGGTTTTGATGAGTGGGAAAATTATATGAATATTTTCACCCATACAACACTAAACATTAATATAAATTCTATGAATAATACTATAAGATTTATTTCATGTAATTCACTTTAGGAAAATCATACAAGATCATATAATGATTATCTATTATCTAACAACCTATCCACTGAGATGTTCAAATGTAGAGGGACCTTATTCCTTTAACAAAAAATGTAGGAGAAACTCTCACATAACAATTATGGTTGAAGATCACTCCACCTCCCATTATTCCATGTTCATTGAAAACATACATACATATATTAAATATAATAATGGGAATACCCCATAATATGTTATTTTGAACTACCCCTTGGAACTAGATTTCAATAATTTGAATTTCCAAATACATGAGATGCATGTAAATTATTGATGAGTTTTTAAATTTTATACACCCATTAATGGGAAAAAATATTCAAAAAATGGTTTTCCCTCTTCTTTATTCATAACATAGATGCATGTGGAATTCATCAAAAGGGAATATCATATTTTCCATAAATAAATTATTATAAGATAAATATTCTCTAATTTTTATTATTTCAATTCAATTTTTTCTCACTTATTGGGATATTTTTTTGTCCCTTTTTTGAAGGTTCACACTATACGATTCATACCAATTACATCTATGAAAGTCAAATAAATGTTTAAATTTATAATCCTAGTTTAAAAGACCATAATTATTTTTCCAAATCATAATTAATTATTATATTTATTTCTTAATGTGTCACCAAATTATAAATTGATACATTTGTGGATTTTAAAAAAAATCCTGAATTTTTTTGTCAATGAACTCATCTTCATAAAAGACCTTAAAAAAATTACGTAAAAGTTATTTTCCACATCCATATTATATGATAATTGGTCTCTTTTTTAATATTAAAAAAACAAAAAAATAGGATAGTGAAAATATTACATCAAAATTCATCTATTGTCAGAGATATAAATATTTTTATTTTATATGAAATATATAAATATATCAAATCATAGAAGTCATTAATTTCTCCACCTAAAAATATATTATTGATTATAATTATCAATGAAAATGAAAAACACGCTCTATGAAAATAAGATATTATGTTATGATTGATTTTTTTTTACATCAATAGACTTTTAATTAAATTTATTATTGTATATCATGTCTATGAAAACAACATATCATTCTTCATTGGTTCCTTTTGTTAAATCACCTTTAATTACCTCTTTATGGTAATACAATCATTAAAATATGGGAATAAGGTGGCCTTTTAAATGATCCTTAATTATATAATTTATTTAAGAGTTAATTTTAACCAAAAAATTTCATTCATTAATGGAATAATGTATCTATATTGTTTCAGGATTGTCATTTCATTAAAATTATATATGTTTTCTCCATTTTTAAGCATAAAATACTCTTTATTTTTAAATTTTGTCTAAACGTGAAACTGATTTGTCACTTCAAAATCAAAAGCACTCAAATTGTTTTAAACATTATCCATTTGTTCTTCATTTTCTATGAGATATTTAAATATGACCAAACAGACTTTATACGAATGTTCTATATCATTTTTTGTGTCTACATAATAATTGTTTCAAAATATTTAAATCATAAAACCTATAGTTCATTCCATTTGTCACTTTTAATCTCTATTTTGCAGACCATCATGTTGTACATCTGTTCGATTTTTGGTTTTTATTCAATCACATTCATCATAAAATGTATTTTTTAGAGATTCCATTATTTGCAACCCATTCAATCTCGTCATTCAAAATTTCTTCATCTATGGGAATCTTCATGTATATTTCATTGATTAACACCCTTTTTGTATTAATATTTATCCCTTTAACATTAAAAATCATCATGGGAAATTTTATATATTTCATTATGGTTACTCTACTACCACAAAAGAATCATATTTTTCAATTTTTGTGTGAAACATTTTTCACCATTCATCAAAATATTTTTGGGAGAATCGTTATTGGATTCATTATAATTCATATTTCTCAATAAAAAAATTCATTTGTATTTTTATTCTTAATATTCTATTTTGGCCTTCTCCTCACATCAATATAATTGTTTTGGATGGATAAAAAATATTATAATTCCTTTTTTTCCAAATATATATTTCAATACACACATAATTATTGAAAATAAACATATTTATTTATATTTGGATTTTTCATATGTTTTTTGAAGCCTCCACTAGTTCAGTAGATTTGTTCTCAATATAATATTTAATTAAAATTATTCTATAATTTTAACAGTTCTATGAGTATATATATTATATAAATAATAAATTTCCATATCCCAAAACCATCCAAGAACACATAGAGTGGATTACAAATAATGTTTTTTAAATTAGTTACTAGCTATATAGATTAATGAGCATAAATGTTTTATGTGGAAACTCATACTATTTGGGATGTATTTTGGGTTATTCACTTCATACAGATTCTCATATCCAATTTTGACATATTTTTAGGTATAATAAGAATTTTAAAATTTTGATTTATTATATATTTTATGTTTTTTCTAGAAGTATTTTCCATAAAATATTTCTTTCAAACAAGTTTAATATTATTTTAGGATAAAATTCGTCATGTGAAAGGGGTATATTCTTCTCCATATTTTCTCTAGATAGGTATATTACAATAGTGAGTCCCTTTTAATTGATAACTTATTTTTTATACTTGAGTTATATTACTTCATTTCCAAGTTCATTAGAACTATATAACATGTAATGATTCTAAATCATATAATATTTCTTGATGAACATCATCTGGATGGATTAGCAATCACTCAAAATGGATTTAAATATAATGATATTATATCTCTAAAACAACTAATTTTATATGTTATATATCATGGAATTCTTTTATTTTAAAATATAATAATAATTTGCTATATTTTGTTTCCCTTCCATTAATAATTATAGACATTAATAGTGATATTAATAATTTTATCTAATTCAAGGAATGATTTTATTATGGCTTGATTTAACTATTCATTCCCAATAATAATTACTAATAATATATCATCAATCGAGGATATGTATTTTTTTCTATATGTAATTATTTCCCTCTTCAATTTAACTAGTTTTCAGAGAGTGTAGTATTTTATTTTGTTTTGATAAAATGCCTTTTACATTGAAATTATTTAAGTACCTTACTAAAATAGATAGATAAATAAACCAATGCTGTATCAGAATCAAGAATTATTATCAATATATTCTTAGCACAAGGATTTGAACGCGATATTATTTCAAGAATACCATCTTTCATATTGATTCCAATTTTAACTAAACTTCACAAATCGTTTACGAGTTCTTCTCATTATAATTATAAACATACTTATTTGATGTGATATTCTTAAATCTATATTCTCTATGGTATTTAAAAATAATGATTATAATTATTAATAACAGGCACATTAGGATGAACTATCCTTATATTTTTCATTTTTAATGTTCTATATAAATGGATTTTATATAATCATTCAATTTCTTTGTCTTGAATACCAAATTTTCCATCCATTCAGTATCACACGATCAAAATATTTTCTTTCTTCTTATCATTTTTCTGTATTAATATATTCATATGAGGATAATGTTCTTAAAAAATGATTGTAATTTTTCCTTGAACTCATCCTTTTTCATTTTTATACCTAAGTCACTATGAAATTTATTATATATTTTTTACTACATATAATGTAGTTTATATTTGGTTCCCCATGACCTCTTATAACTTTTTTAACAAATTTAATTTATGTGCATATTCTGATGATCATATTGATGTTTTTTATCTCTTCCTCTTATCACAAGAATGTTTACATGGATATTATTAAATATCAATTCTTTCATATTTTCTTTGGAATTAGATATTCAATATATATATATATCTTAGATAAATCTTGAGTTTTCATATCCCCTTTATAATTTCCTGACCATGTTACCCAGAGTCAGTGCGTTATTACATAACATTGGCATGATCACAGAAGATAAAGTCTCGAAAGACCGATTAGTTTAGTAGACTTGGAAACACTAGATACATTAAAAATTTATACATTACATGATAAAATGGAAAACTACAACAACATAGTCTCCATATTCACACTCATATCCCCTCAAACTATCCCTATAGGTCAGTCATAAAATAATTATTCACATCATGGAAAAATAATACATAGAAAGGGGTGAGCTCAGAAGCTCAATAAGGATATCAATATAGCAGAAACATTCATAAATAAGAATAAATATTCAAGGCAATGTATAACTAAAAAAATACTTTTAAACCTGAACATTAGCATAATATTGAAAAAATAAAATGAAATAATGTCATTTACTTATTCTCATGGATATTATTCTAGTTGAATAATCACATGCAATATCAATAACCACTTTCATAATGATGGAATGCATAGTGCTTGACTATCATAACCACATATTCAAGGCCTTGTGCCATGACTAAAAATAAGATTTTGTCAAGGCCTTATGCCAAGAAACTAGTTTTTCTCTTCAGACCTGCCGATGAATTGAAGACCTATTGCGGGCTCTACCCATCACATACTTAGTCTAATGCATTACTCATATGAACAGGTTTAAACATAACATATCCATTCATATTAAAACTAGTATACGAAATGTCAATATTTTTTCCATAAACAATGAGTGGTATAAAAATAACACATCCACAGTCAAATATATCACACAACCTTCATTACAATATGGAAGTTTTTTATCATTATAAATCAACATCCAATAATATTAAAATCTATCAAAGGATGTTGACATAGATGAAATCAGAACTATTTTAGAGAAATATCTTTTTTTTGAAATCATATAAAAGAAAAATAATTATAAAATAAAACATTTTCTTTGAAAATATTCTTATAAGATTTTAAGGGAGGCTTCGATGATTTTATAATGGATTAAAATAGCCGCAGCTTCCGGGTAATTTAAAAAAAGGCATTCTTAACTTAATTTTATCGAAAAGGTAAAAAAGGACCTTCTTTGGAAAACGATGTAAAGATTCCTTTATAAAAATATTATAAAATTAAAAACAAGGGTGTAAATGAATTTAACCAATATTATATACAATAGTAATAACGTTTTGAAATAAATTTTCTAAAAACATGGATGTGGATTATAAAGAGGTCCCGGTAGATAATTATATATAAACAACCTCGAATAATGAAGTGATTGTGAAATAAACCCTTATCTTAAATTTTCCTTAGTCGAGGGTATGTTAACATCATTTATAATTATTAAATAATCTTATTAAATTATAAAAAAATCATATACATTAATATGATATCATATATGATCTTCTAATATTTCCTTTCAGTATAATCTGCATTTCGAGGTTAACTGATTTGTTCTCCTTTATATGCTTTGTTACGTAAGACACATTGGTTATGAATAGGATATATTGGATTTATATAACTAATTTTATTATGTAATTAAAAATTATTTTTAACCATCAAATGAAAATTATTCTTGAATGGATATTATGGAGAATGAAACTCATCGCGTTCGTGGAGACGGTAATCCGTACGTACATACGCACGAACGCAACTTACGTTTCATTTGTCATTTTTAAAGGAATAAAAACTAAATTATAGATAGGTATATTATTATTCCATCATAATATGATATCATATATATGTTACTTATGTTCAATATCACCATAATTTATACAATCCGTGTATGGTATGAACGAGTCATATCACATTGAGGGGGCGGTAGTTCACATTTCCTCAAATGAAATTAGAGTATATATATATACAACATGAAATGATTAATGGTATGCTATAAAATGGAATTAGAGATACATATAGATAGAATAAATATCATAAATACCATATTAAATTACAGTTCCATCATAATGGACACCATGAGAGGCAGTACAAGATAATAGAACAATCATCGCTTCGTGAGGCGTTTGGTTTCCATCCACAGAAACATTATGTTCTTCACCCATTAGATGGAGGTGTGGTTAAGTATAGTTGTAAAACTTCTCATAACGAAATCATGTTATATTGGGGATACTAGTGAAATGACAAAATAAATTAATAATAATAGTCTAGGTGTTGGAGAAGTAAAATAAAAGAAAAGAGGTTAAGAGAAATTGTTACCCTTAATTTGTGTAACCCCCTTTTGTTTGAACCAAAAGGACTCTATAAGTGTCTTATGCCTATGTTAAGGATTATAATAGGAAGATATGGATGTAGGGAGATTAATTGGGTAGAGTTTGGATGGGCCACAATTCTTGAGAGGTGTGAGGAATTGGTTAGAAGTGGTGTCCTTTTATAAGGGGGTGGAGGGGCTCTTTATGAAACAACTTAATGTATTATTTTATAATAAATTAATATTCAGTTTATAATGGATCTACCATAATTTATTTCAAGGATAAGATGTGGATGGGTATAAATCCATTTATTAAATTGATTTTAGACTAATTTGGGTCACTATATTAACCTTATCTTTTAGATTAAACTCTTTGTTAATTTGTTTTACATTTACCATGTCTCTTTGCATTTTTATAACATCTTTTAATAAAATTACTATAAACTACCAAGATAATTACAAGTGGTTCGTTAATGATACACCTATCATTATATAAGTGCTTTGGCTAATCCATAGATTTTTATGAAAAGAATATCAATTAATAATATAATATTTGTTTTGAAAACTCTTTTTTTTGTCAAATTTGACACTATTTGGTATTTTGTTTTTTCAAAATTCATAACAACATTATTAGTTCGAACAAAATTCATATATATAACACTAATATTTCATATTAACCTAGAAAATTAGTGTAATTCATAAATAGTATCAAATTATATTTATTAGGATATTTATAATATCAGTTATTTTAATCATTTATTAATATGGTAATTACTGCAACCTCATTGTGTCATAAATAAAATTAATTATTCAATGTCTAAAAATTATAAATAAAATAGAATTAGATATAAAATATTTTTGTCTTTATAATTAATTTTTATAGTCTAAGATATAACATGTATAACTCTATGTAAAAATTGTTTTACAAAAAGATATTTGTTTATGTAATATTTGTATTTACTTTAACTTAATTAATATAATGTGCATTATCACTTACATGTGGCTCAATGGGGTCCCAAAATCAACCCAAGGATGCCCATGGTCGGATATTTATCAAAACATAGGATTAAGAAAACGTTTAAGAGTAATTTATGAATTATTATTATATTACTTTGTTACCCTTATTTACCTGATTTATCCTTTAACCACTGTAAATAAAATATTTATCGAAGTAATTATTCATAATGTCTAAAACAAGTTACATATTTACACAATATAGGCATGTTGATTCCAAATATGGAATTTTTTTTTATAAATTCAGTAAATAGAAGTGGAAGAAATTAATTTAAAATTAATTTCCGCTTTAAAAAAAATCATGTTTTTATAAAGTAATAACTATCAAAAGATTAACACTAGTTTATGTCCAGTTTAAATTTGAACGTACATCAAATGACCAAAATTGTATTTAATGGTAAAAATATAATATAATTATACTTTTAATGCACTAATTATTATAATTTATCACAATATTATATTTTGATTAGAATAGTTGTTTTTATTTAAAATTTAGTATTTTTCACTATTCATCCAAAATTCGATGTTTTTAGAAAAATTTAAAAAATTAACCCTAAGCTAATTTAAATATACCAAATCCCAAAATTAAGTCCATTTTGAAATATAAAATTTATAAAATTTAAAAAATTGGTATTAATATTCATAACAGCTAGTTTGATTGGTTGTGGCGTGTTAGAACTCGAAGTTGTGTATAACACACACTATTGTATTATTCAAAAGGATGCATACCATGGAAGAATGGGGTGTTACATTCTCCCCTCCTTCAATAAATTTCTTCCTCACAATTTATGCTCAGTATTTGATTCTTGGGGTTGACATTTTAAAATATATTATTTTAAATCCCACATCGAAAAAAGAATTAATGATGCCTCTATTTTAAAATAACGAATGGTAAGTATGAAGGTTACCAAAAATGACATATACATGGGTTCCTTGTAGGAAAACATGGATATGGAAGAGAAAAATAATCATCATGTTCTGAAGGAGAGTGATTGAGAATATTATTAGGAGAAATTTAACAATCTTAAAGCCAAAACCATGTGTTGTGCTGAAAAGGTCATTTATTACAATGTAAGAATGGTAAACAGACAACGTTTTTGTTCTATGTTACTTTTATTAATGTTTATAAATTTATTTATGAGATTTTATAACATTGTAATGAGATATTCTTACATTATAATAAGATTTTTATCCATTAATAAATTTATACCACAAACTCATCTATCAATCCATAACATAATTGAACTAAAAAAAACTCTATTTATACTAATCGTATAGGGTTACAAATAAAAAAATATACCATTTAAATGATGAAAACTAGTTTTTAACAGCCCATGACTTCTTATAGGCTAGTGGATGGTAGTAAAGGTATGTCACACTATGATTGTGTGTCCGATTCCTATATTTTTGTCTAACACAATGAGTTATCACCCGACCTGCATGTTATCCTTTTCTCAAGACTATAGTATTATAATATTCCAAAAATTATCAAATAAAATGTATTAACCTTAAAAAATACTTTCCAATGTTCAACATAATCCATTACTAACATTATCTTAATCCAAAATACCTCTGTCCAGACTCCCTGTAAGAGGTATCTAAAATCCAGAATCAATTGTAAAATCAGATTCCCCCAAACAAAGTAATGTTTCTCTTATTGTCACATACTAAAAATATGATTACCTTAGTTATATTAAAACCTTAATGAAATTAACATGTACTGCATTACAATCCTTATATATATCACATTATTCTAATAACCATAATATAGTTCTTGAATACAAAAACAAAAGTACAATAATTATTCAACATCAAATGCAGTAATAGCGTAAGATTGTTCTTGCTCACTTGGCATTTTCTGAGGTATTTTTCCTTGGTTATTAGGAAATTCAATTACATAATGCCCCATTTCTCTAAAATTATAGCATTCAATATTGACATCAACTTTAATTCTGTTGCAATCAGGATCTGGGTGGCTTATTTCACCAAACATGTAATAGTCTACCATTCCTTTTAGGCAATTACCAGGGTGTTTCTTTCCTCAATTATCACATAATGGAAAATACTTCTTTCCATTTTCCCATTACCCGTCTCTTTCTCAACCATTTTATTCTTCTCTTTATTTACTTTATTGTCATATGATTTAGAAAATTCAATTTTTTTCTTGATAGCACATGAGATAATATCCTTGTACGACGAGAAGGATTGTGAGACTAATGCTCGACGGAAATATGGATTTATCCCATAAATGAAACGATTGATCTTACTTTTTGGTTTAAGTATATAATATGCAACATGCCTCTCTAACCTTGTAAAGTTAGCTTCATAGTTTACGGCATTCTCATCCTCCTTCTGCCTCAAACTCAGAAATTTTCTTTCCATATCTACTCGATGATCATGAGAAAAGTATTTTTCTATGAAAAGATCTATAATCTCTCTCCATTCTATATTTGATACTTCTTAATCTTCTTTTGAGTTTTGAATCAGTGACCACCATTGATCAACATCTCCAGTGAGGGGATAAACTTCCATGACAACTTTTTCCCTTTCACTACTCCCCAAAGCGCGAAATATTTTATCTAAGGAATTTATCCATTTCGTAGATACTAATGGATTTTTATTCCCATTGAAAATTGGTGGTTGTTTCCTCATGAAGCAATCTAAAATTGTTACTCCATGTTTTGGATCAGGGTACTCCATATGGGTAAGGTTATTATTCGTAACCTGAGTGAGTTGTCCTAGTATAGAGATAAACCGATCAGCACCAGTTGTATCACCAGCAACACTATAATTATATTGAGTAGGATGGAATTCCCTACATTGATTACGTGCATTGATATTATTTATATTCCATATACTAGGTTCCATTTCTAAAAAATGGAATAAACTAGATTATTTTATGAATCAAAATACATAATTCCATACTTATCAAACACATAACATAATTTGAACAGTTTATGGATATAATCCATCATCATAAAATTGGTTTCATTGAGGAATTATATATCATAAACACATCATAATGTTTTGTAATGATAATGAGAATTATCCTAAGCATATCCCCCAAGAGTGTCGTAACCAAGAGTGAAGCAAGGCCCATTATCATGCACCAGTTCCCATTTGAGTCTAGCTCAAAGCGGTGTTTTTGGGGTTTTACCCCTAGGTACATCTGTCCCAGATCCACCTCTACCTGTTCGTATCTAGACATGGATATATTTCATGGAAAACTCAAAAAATCTCTAAAATAACAAAATTCTAGGATATTCTTGTATACTAATTCTCAATGCTTATCTTATGGTTATGTGCTCTAATAAGAGTTTATCTAAATCGAGCTTCCATGGTTTGTAATAAACATCCTCTGATACCAAATTTATCACCCTGACCATTGTTACCCAGAGTCGGTACATTATTACATAACATTGGAATGATCAAAAAAGATCATTTCTCTAAAGACCAATTAGTTTATTAGCCATCTAAACACTAGATCCATTCATAAGTCATACATTACATGATAAAAGGGAAATGTACAACAACATAGTCTCCATTTTCCACAATAATATCCCCTCAGAATGTCCCTGTAGGTCAGTCATAAAATACTTATTCACATCCTGGAAAAATAAAACATAGAATGGGGTGAGCTCAGATGCTCAGTATGGATAACAATATAGTAGAATCATTCATAAATACGCATAAACATTTAAGGAAATGTATAACTAAAACATAACCTTTTAAACATGAACTTCAGCATAATATGGAATAAATAAAATGAAATAATGACATTTACTTATTCGCATGGATATTCTATAAGTCGAATAATCACATGCAATATCAATAACCACATTCATAATGACGGAATGCATAATGCTAGACTATCATAACCACATAGTCAAGGGATTGTGCCAAAACTACAAATAAAATTTTGTCATGTCCCTATTCCAGGACACTAGTTTTTATCATGAGACCTACCTATGTATTGAGGACCGATAGCGGGCTCCACTCATCACTTACTAAGTCCAATGCATTCCGCATGTGAACAGGTTTAAACATAACATAAACATTCATATTAAAACAAATATACGAAATGTCAATTCTTTATCCATTAAACATGAATGGTATAAAAATAAATGATCAATAGTTAATCATATCCCAAAATATTCAATAAAATATGGATTTTTTTTATCATAATAAATCACCTTCAAATTAGCTTAAAATCCATCAAAGGATGTTGACATAGTTGAAATCAGAACTATTTAAGAGATATATCTCTTTATTGAAATCATTTATAAGTCACATTAATTTAAAATAAAATATTTACTTTGAAAATATTCTTATAATCTTTTAAGGGAGGCTTCAACGATTTTATAATGGCCAAAAATAGCCGCACCCTCCGAATAAATTAAAAAAAAGACATTTTAACCATAATTTTGTCGAATAGGTTAAAACAGACCTTGTTTGGAAAATTATGGAAAGAATCAGTTATAAACATCTTATAAAATTAAAAAATGTTATAAATGAATTTATAACATATTCTATAAAATTGTAAGAATGTTTTCAAATACATTTTTAAGATCATGGATGTGGTTGATAAAGAGGTCCCAGTAGATAATTATGTGTAAACAACCTCAGATAATTAAGAGATTGTGAAATAAACCCTTACCTTGAAATTTTCCTGGTTCGAGGGTAGGTCAACCTCCTACATAATGGTTTAATAATATTTATTAAATTAGTCATGAATCATATACATTAATATTATATCATATATGATCTTCTAATATTTCCTTTTATTATAATCGTCGTTTCGTTGTTAACAGATTCGTTCTCCCCTATATTCTTGGTTACTTAAGCCATGGGGGTTATGAATAGGATATATTTGACTTATATATAGAATTATATAATCTAATTAAACATTATTTTTAACCATTATGTGAAAATTAGTCTTGAATGGATATGATGGGGAATGAATCTCCTCGCATTTGTGGATACAACAATCCGTACATACGCACGAACGCTACATCCATTTAATTTTTTATTTTAAAAGGATTCAAAAACAAATGATACAAATGTAGAACATTATTCCAGTATAATATTATATCTTATATATGTTACTTATTTTCATTAACACCATCCTTTATACGTTCACTGTATGGTATTAACGAGTCATATCACTTTGAGTGGGAGGTAGTCCGTAATTTGTCAAATGAAATTATCATATATATATATATATATATAACATGAAACGAAAAATAGTATGGTATAAAATGGAATTAAAGAATCTTATATATAAAATAAATATCATAAATATCATATTTAATTATAGTTCCATCACAATTTCCACCATGAGAGGTTGTAGGAGATAATTGAACAGTCATCGTTTCGTGAGGCGTTTGGGTGTCGGCCATAGAAACATTATGTTCTTCACCCATTAGATGGAGGTGTGTTTAAGTGTAGTTATAAAAAATCTCATAAATATATCCAAGTATAAAGAGGATACTATTTTTGTTACAAATTAATTGAATAAAAATAGTTTAGGGGTTGGATAAATAAATAAAATAAAATAAGTTAAGAGAAATGGTTACCATTAATTTGGGTAACTACTTTTGGATTGAACCAAAAAGACTCTTGAAATGCCTTCTACCTATGGAAATACTTCTAGGAGGACTATAGAGATGTACGGAGCTTAATTGAGTCGAGTTTGGATGAGCCCAAAGGCTTGAGAGGTGTGATGAATTAGTTAGAAGTGGTGTCCTTTTCAAAGGGGGGCACTTTAGAAAAAACTTAAAGTATTATTTTATAATAAATACATCTTCTGTTTATAATGCTCCACATTAATTTATTTCTAGTATAAGGTGAGGACGGGTCAAAATAATTTCGTCAAATAGGTTTTATACATGTATGGGTCAATATATTAACCTTATCTTTTAGATTTAACTCTTAGTTAATTAGTTTGACATTTACCATGGCTCTTTGTATTTTTATAATATTTTGTTAATAAAATTACTATAAACTGCCCAGAGAACCCCAAGTGGTTCATTAATGATAAAACAATAATTATATAAGTCCTTAGGAGGATCCATATATTTTTAGGAATAAAATATGAATTAAACAGATAATATCTGTTTTAAAACTCTTTTCTGTCAATTTTGACACTATTTTCTATTTTTTTGATAAATTCATAACAGAATTATTACATTGAAAACAATTCATCTATCTAACCATAATTTGTCATAATAACCTAAAAAATTATTGTAATTCATAAAATTTTTAAATTATATTTATTTGGATTTTTATAATATCAAGTAATTTAATTATTTATTAATAAAGTAATTATTGCATCATCATTATGTCATAAATAAATTTAATTATTCATTATCTAAAAATAATAAATAAAATAAAATTAGGTAAGAAATATTTTTATATTTCTAATGAATATTTATAATCAAAGAGATAACCTCTATAACTCTATGTAAAAATTGTTTTACTGAAATATATATGCTTATGATATTTTTGTATTAACTTTAACTTAATTAATATAAAGTGTCATTATCACTTACATGTGGCTCTATGTGGTACCCAAATCGACCCAAGGATGCCCATGGTCAGATATGTATCATCCAATAGGATTAGGACACGTTTAAGGGTAATTTTATATTATTATTATATTGTTTCGTTACCGATATTTACCTGATTTACACATTAACCATGCTAAATAAAATATTTACTGAAGTAATTATTCATAATGTCTAAAAAATGTTACCTTTTTAAACAATTTGGACATCCTAATTATAAATATGGAATTAATTTTTCTAAATTCAAAACACAGAGGTGACAGATATTAAATTATGATTAATTTCTGATGTCAAAACCAAAAATGTGTTTTTATTAAGTAATAACTATCAAAAGATTGACACTTGTTTATGTCCAGTTTAAATTTAAAGTTATATCAAATGACCAACATTGGATTAAATGTTAAAAATATAATCTAATTATACATTAAAATCACACATTATTATAATTTATCACTATAATATATTTTGATTATAAAAGTTGTTTTTAATTAAAATTTAGTATTTTTCACTATACATCAATAATTGGTTGTTTTTAGAAAAATACAAAAACATTTCCCTAAGTTAATTTTAATATTCTGAATCAATAAATCAAGTCCATTTTGAATGAAAAAATTTATAAAATTTCAACAAGTGGGTATTACTATTCATAACGGCTAGTTTGATTGGTTGTGGTGTGTTAGAACCTGAAGTTGTGTATAACACACGCTGTTTTATTATTTAAAGAGAAGCGTACTGTGGAAGATTGGGGTGTTACACAATTCCTCCTAAAAATTTTACTGATGTCTATATCTCATCAGTAAATATGGTTTTTTGATAAATTATAAACAATCAAAATTTTTGTTTGGCTCATTCATCTCTAATTTCTCAATAAACATTTGTATTAGTTCATCTAGAAAAATCAAGTGAGAATAAGTATTACCCTATCTTTTTCATAATATTTACTTACTGAACCTATGATAAATTTTCATGTTAATAAATTAACACCTAAATATTAATATTTATAAACGATTGTATATCCAAAATTCTTATTCCCACCATAGCTGCTCAAACACATTTTCCTAAGATGTTATATATGCATAAATACTCATCACATATTAACATTATAGATGGAATAAAATAAAATTTCTGATTATATAAATATCAAATGAAAGTCTTAAATCATTATATTGGATTTCATTATAGACAAAAGATTAATTATTTTATATATTATATTTTAAATAATTGTATAAATAAATATGTATCCCCTATAATTTTCATCCTTAAACATACTCATTATACACAACATGGATAACATTGTATTTAATTGAATTTATAGACTAATGAAGTCGATCAGAAACGTCATTAGATCTACATTTTGTAGAATTATATAATTTTCAAAACATATCATCATTATAATTGAAAAGGATCTAAAATTACCTTATATATTTTTCTTCTAATATATCAATTAAATTATTGAATTCTCATATTTCATTCCAGGTATTGATTTTATTTTATTTTGTATTAATCTAAGAATATTAGTTCTTTCATCATAAAAATTGATTTTCTCCATTGTATATTAAATTATAACTTACAATTTTTAATCAATTTCACTATATAATTTATCTATTTATTTATTTCAACTAATATGAAATGATTCTAATAAACTATAGCTGATGGTTTTGATGTCCATTTTAACAAAGGAGGTTAATCGTAATACTTATGTTTAATATTTCCTTTGATGATGCATGTATGTCACGACCCTTCCGCATATTATTCTTACACTGATGTCACTCAAGTTTATCAGACACAAATTTCACATATTAATGGATGAATATTCAGTAAACATAATTTCAATCCATTTTATTAATTTTAAAATTCTAGTTTCATTGGAAAAAATGGATACATAAAAAATTAGTAAAAAATATGTATAAATAATATCCTACTATGTTATTCAAAACTTGTACCATTATTAGACATATCATATATAAATCAAATCTTCATTTCATATGGAAAATGGAATGTAACAACGGGTAACCAAAACTTATCAAAAGGTTTTAAAAATTTATATACGAAAAATGAGAATTTATAAGAGTAATATGAGATTAAATGTATTATAATACATGATTATCATTTTAAAAACATATAAAAAAATTCATAAATCAAAATTACAATTTTTGGAATAAATCTTGAAAACTGATAAACCATAAATCATGAAATAATAAAATATAATGGTCTATGAGTGATTAAATCTGACATTAGAAATTTCCATAAAATAGGGTCCTTGTTTAGATATATTTTTGTATTGGTTTTTTTAAATTGATGATATATGTTTGAAGATGAGAAAACATACAGTTCTTTATTCCAGAATGACCAAGAAGATTCAACAGTCACAATAAAGCAGATACATGACATAAATGAAATAAAAATATTAATACCTATGAAATCAGTATGTGAAATAAGACACAAACCATCGACATGAGTTAATTGATATTGGCCATTAGAATGAGGCTTGGTTGTAAATATAGATGGTGATGGAAGGATGAGATGTCGTAGAACCCTCAAATGTAAATATAATGATAATTTTCAATTTTATTAGTTCAAAAAACAAAAATAATTTTAATATATTTGTGATCCAATTTGTGTTAACGAAAGGCGTAGAAGATTTGATTAGAAGGAGATACCAAAACTCTTACATCATATTATGTTTTTTTGAAAACAATATACTCTATATTTATGATGAATAAGTCGTTATAATAATAACTCATCAATATAATGACTCAAAAAGAAAAAATGCTCTAGATATACAGGTTCTTCAACCATAATAATCTAATAATCCATCACATGAGATTCTACAACGATACGTTTTATATTTTTGGTGTAATTTTTGTATCAGATATATAAATTTGTTATAGGTAGAATGATTAATATTGTTTAAATTATTGTAAATGATAATCCATCAGAAGGGTTCATAGACTAATCAACCTAATGATTACCATCAATGTAGTCACCCATTTTAATTACGTTTTACTGTTCAACATTTTATGTCCGACATTATCAAACAAGAAGTAGGGCCGATCCATCAGTAGGAAATAAATAATGATTCAAGGGAAGCTCCATGTTTTAATAGGATTCATACTATCAATATGATGAATTGAAGATATGTATTAATACTATGAATATATGTCTGATGTGTTATCAAAGAGGTCCTTTTTCCAATTTATTGTCTAATAGTGTTTAAAAATTTATATTATTTTAAAAAAATTACGGAACAATTGATTCAAAGTATCATTGGTTATATAGCATCACAATGATGTGTTTTTTATCTTATAAATCTTTTAATCCTAATTATGAAATGTATAGTAATGACTTTTTCATGTGAATGATGAAAGGCCATCAAATTTGATGTTGGGAGATTTTTTTGATAAGATTCATGATGTTTTTAGAAGGCCCTAGTAGTATTAAGAAGAGTTGAGGAAGTCAAATATGAAGACATAAGTGAATATAAAATTCATTATTTATGAATTTAATTAAGGGTGACGTGGATATAGTTTTCCAACCTATTCTATTCTCAGATGCCTATGAAATTAGATAACAATATATTCATACACTATGAAATTGAACTATTCACTAGGTCTTAGAGATGAAATTCGAATAATTTCATTAGGTATAGAGATTTTAAGAACGCTTTTGTTTAATGTTAATTTTTTAGAAGATCCATCAAAAATAAATTCTGCAGAGCATGTCCATTTGAGTAAGATCCATTATAACTACCTCCAAAGTAGTGATCCCCATCAGAAATTTTTTTATCATACCAATGAATTGTAGGTCGATAATTTACATAATACATATTTATAGCTAATGTAGAGGCATAATAGTACACAGGAGAATCAGATTGAGATCATTAGATAGACATAATCAGAAATTTGTTGATTAGACTGACATTTTCATTGGATTTCTTCATGAACAAATTATTTAAGGATTAAGAACATTTTGACTCATAGAAATTTTGGAGTAATTTTTAATACCAACAAGTTAATAAGATTATTTCCGAAGGTCAAAAAAATTTTACACATGATTATTTATTCTATATTACATATAGATTGAAAGGCATTCTAAATTGGTTAAAAGAATAAATATTATGATGCTTCTAACTACAGATACTTACCAATTACTAAAAACTATTGTGTATTGTCTGGGGTGTATAACATGCTTTGGGAAAGGGGATTCAAAAAGGATTTTTTGGTGCTATAACCCACAACTGTAAGAATGCATCATTTGGGATTGTATAGTGGTTTACTACTTATTCAGTTGTATTCTATATATAATATATTGAATATTAACGTAAAATATAATCTTGGAAGTTGAGGTTAAAGGTAAAACTTTTTAATAGGATGCAATGAATTTTTTATAAAATCAATTTTGTAAGAAATTATCTTTCCCAATGAATGAAAATAATTCTTCAATAATTATTCATTTTGAGAAATGTGGTCTTCTATTTCTAAAGAAAAAATTATATATTTTTTCAAAACATATTCCTAATAGTGTAGAAAATTAAAATTCATAGTTCACAATTGGTTTTATGGAAATTTCTATCATAGATCATAATAATTCCTATATAAAATATATCTATTAAGAATTTCAAATGAGTCAGTGGAGAATGATGAGAAAAGAAGAAGAAATTTTTATAAATGATTGTTTAAACTTGAAAAGAAAAAATAAATGGAGAATAATTTTGAATTCATAAAAAAGAAAAAGTAGAAGATGAGAAAATTTAAAAAATTTATGAATGTGGAGAAAAAAATAAATATTAGTTAAAAAATATTTTTGAGTTACTTTTCTCTGACTTTTTTAAATGGAATGAAATATTTGAGAAGTACAAAATAAGCCAAATAAAAGTGGGAGAATATTTTTTTTGAGGGTGTGAGAAATATGGATAAAAATATATCAATATATTTGGGTATGAAAATACATAAATGATGTATGAGTTGGGAGGATGAAAGGAATGTTACTATTTTTTTTTCGAATATTCTGAAAGATAAAAATGAAGAAAGGATACAGTAATTACAAACTCACAATGAAAAAGATCACAAAAGTGGAAATGAAAATTTACTCCTTATATTAATAGTTTTTAGATGAAAACAATCCTCTTATAAAATCACATAATTATACACATATGGAATAAAATATATCTACTGAATAAATTAAAGATAGAGAATAAAAAGAAAATACATAATGAGGATTCTCAGCCAGAAATATTCTTCTATACAACTAGCTAGGTTCCTCTTTTTTCATGAATATTTATATTATTAAAAAATTTCATGGAATTGAATTATTTTTATTGAGAATTAAGATATGTGATTCACTTAATATTCTTGAGAAAATGTAAGGAGGTTTCAAAATATGAGTTCATCAAATGTTTTTTTTCTACACATAAAATTTATGATATGCTTGTTCATATGGAATCATGTTCATTTTTATCATAATAAAACAGTATCAGGAACTTCCCTAGATGTGATAATTCTTAAATATTAATGTTAAATAATTACATGAATATTGTGATATGTTAAAAATAGATAAAACTTATTATACAATATCCTTTTCAAAATTTGTTTTTTCCACAAAGACATAGAATTACTTAGTTAATGGATAATTTTTAATAAACCCTTTTGATATATATATATTCATGATAACATATTTTCTATATTTTTCCATATAGTTTCCCATAATTTAAAGATTAAAAAAATTTAAATAAGGGAGAAACCTATCATGAAACCCTGTTGGATTATTTTTCAATATTGTGGTGAGAAAATTAATAAGGGAAAGTTAAAAAAAGAATAATAAATGATGGAGGAGAGTTAGTTGAGGTGAATAAAATATTGAGAACACATGTAGAATACTTTTAGGGGGACAAGAACAATTGATAAAAGGAAATTAATAGTACTATCCGTTTTAAGTGGGTGTTGATATCAAACCAAAAGAACCAGTTTGATTGGGCCATGTTGAGTTTTGGTTATATTTTTTCAATGGATGATATATGTTTTATACTGAGAATATTTATTGTTTTGGTTTCTGAACTAACATGGAAGAATCACGGGTAACATTAAATCAGATTCTCAACACATAACTTATTATAGATTCCAGCACCAAGGAAAATATTTTCAAGAATTGGACTCTGCACATCGTCATGAGTCAATGGATGAATTATAGAATGTGCTTGAATGAGGGGACATCATTGAACATTCCAATTTAAATGTCATGAGGATTATTTGTTAAATAAAATCTCCACATCATATGTAATTTGATATAAATTTCATAAATACTATATAAAATAAAGGTATGGAATATATGATTGGAAAGATATAAAGAGACAAATATATCATATTTAGTTTCTGTTAGAAAGATAGATATGATCTGAGAATGATGTATATTAATTTTTGATAACAACTCAACATTATAATGAATCAGAAAGAAGGATGCAACTATTGTTTTGAATTCATTGGACATATCATTCCACTAATCCATCAATGTCTATTCTAATACTAATTCATATTATATTATTGGTAAACATTTTGTGTCAAATGTAGACTTTTCTGGAATAAAGAATGTTCAAGAATGTTTTAATTGTTTGAAATGACAATCCATCAGAATGATTTGGTGACCGACCAACCGAATGATAATAAATAATGTATTAACCGATTTTCTTCATGAACTATTATTCATCCATTATGTCATGATTAATTATAAAAAATGTGGTACCGGAAAATCGATTTGAAATAGAAACCAAATCATGGGGATATCCATGTTTTATTTGGATTCAGTCAATCAGTCTAATGTGTAGTAGAAAAAATTAATTTTATGTTGATATTTCATATTAGTTTTCAAATAGGTTCTTATTTCTAATGTATTATCAAATTTGGTTATGATCACTATATAATTTGCAACAATTTTAATAGAAAAATTGATTCAATTTATATGAATAATTTTATATATGTGTTTTTATTGATACACATGTTTTATCATAATGATAAAATTTAATAGATTGACTTATGTCTCAGATTGATGAATGTATTGACTATATGCAGGTAGCTATATTTTTTATAAGATTCAATAACATTCAAGAAAGGGAAAATCTGGTGATGTTATCTTCTCACCGCCTTAATTAATTTTCATCCAAATAATTTTACTCTCTTTAATATAATGTTAAATATTTTAAAATACATTTATTGAAAACTTATAGTGTACTCTGGGATAATAAAACATTGTTTAATGTGGTGGAGTGTGTAATATAAATATTACCTAGGATAAAACCTGCTCATATTCAATATAATTTATTAATAGTAATGGATATTAATAGAGAGACTTCCCATGGAAATGATTCATATTAGAATACCATAAGATGATGATTGGTGAAAATTACCATCCATGTTTCAGAAACAATCACGAAAATGAAAACATTTTCCATTAAAAGACCACATTTCCTATGAAAGAGGAATTATTTTACTATATAATATTATTTAATATAATTACAGTATTTTTTTCAAATCCCTAAATATAATATCATCTTTTGGTAAATGTATCAATTATTTTCCACCCATTTTTTAGAAATTTCAAATTTATTATGAAAACTGATTATATTTTACTAAAAAGAACTAAAATTTACTTATTATAGACTAGAGTATCATTAAAATTATTAAATATTATTCATTATGTATTTATTCATTAATTGAAACCACTAATGAATACTACATTCTATGAAATCAAATATGAATAAACACATTGAAAATATTATTCTCCACGATTTTAAAAATAATAACCAAATATAAACATAATTCATTGCACTAGTATCTAACTTCCTAAATTCCTAAAAAACATTAATAACATTTATTCAAAAAAAATATTTTGTAAAATATATATGTCATAATATTTCATAAATCAAATTACCATTAATCTAGATATAATAAAAAGTGTATCAAAACATCATATTCGAAAAATTTGTATTCAATTATTATATATTATGATAAAAAAATATGTTATCATTTCCCAAAATATCCATTTTCACCAAAAAAATATTTGAAAACATAATTTCTTAAATTATTTGACATTACAAAAAATGAATATTTAATAAATAAATTAGAAAATTCATTAAACCTCAACATCAATCATGTAAACATAAAAGTTTAATAAAATTCATGATCTCAAATTCAATAATATTTAACTTATAATTATATATAGGCCCTTAATACGTACTAACAATTATGTTATTAACAACTAGAAGACATAATGGGTGATATATTTAGAAATCATGTTTTTTCCAAAAAAACCACAACTATTAGAAATCTCATGTTAAGGTTTCCGGTACAATTTTACATGTTCCTAAAAGTCCTTATAAAAACTACATCCAAATAATCCTTAGATGTTTCATGATACGTCTAATAATAATATAAATTATAACATAAATTAACAATATAATTCCTAAATTCCAACATGTCTACATATTAGTAATTCAACATTATCTACGATTAATTAACCACGTTTTTTCATTTTTTTTCCTTCAATACTTCCTTTTATATAAATCATATATCATTTTTAATGATTCCCCAACCTTGTTGAGACATATAATATTATCAATAGAATCTATCTGCAGATTATATAGTTGTGACATATTAAGTAATGCCCATTATTCACCTGATTAAAATAATACATTTCAGTATAGTAACTGTAACATTACATTAATGAATTAAATGGGCCAATGAATATAAATAATTACAATGGTAAAAATTTGAAATTGAGAAAATAATAATAAGGAAATTTCAAATTGATTAATCCCCTAGGATAATGGAACTCATGAATAACACAGTATAATTGATGAAGATTATTTATAATGAAATATTAATATCCATAATTAAATTAATTATTTAACATGGGGGGATAATTTATTTTAATTAAGAATTAATTATATATTATTTATTTATAAGAGAATGATAACTATATAATCCTTGAAGATATGATTGTTGAATGTCATCCTAGCATTGGTATAGTAACTAAACATTAGAAATATTAACTTGGAAATTATAATATTATCTTTATATATGAGATTGTAAAATAATATTTAGGTATCCTATAAAATAAAATATATTAATATCGTCATGTAATTAAATAAGTGTTTTAAAATAATAAAATATGTGTTTTTTTTAAACTAGTATGATTTATTTTATTTTTTGTTAAAAATATAATGAATTAAAATTTATATTATTTTCAAAAAATATTTTTATAAATTAATGGTATATTTTATTATATTTTAAATAAAGTTCCATTATATCTTATATAATTTTTTAAATGGTTGAAAATTATATCATAATAATAAAATTTGTATTTTTTAATAAAATGAAAATTTTAATAAAAATTCAAACATTACATATTTATAAAATAAAATTCATAATATATATATATATTGGATTCAACACATTGGAAAAAATTTATTTTTATTTTTTTGTATTTTTCAAAAATATTTGAATTTTTATTGAATAGTGGAATACAGTAAAATAAGGCCTTACAAATTATAAGTTAAATTCAAGATTTTTTCTACAATGGGTGGTATATGAACCCATTAGTTAAATGAAAAATTAATTTTTGAATATATATATATATATATGAATTAATATTATTGGTATTCATGGGCTAAAATTATAATCTAATTATTGAAATATTAAAAACAATCATCCCCTCCCCTTATATATATTTCCACTCACCTCCCCTTATCCCAAAAACATATAATCCAACATTATTGATACCCACCCCTTGGTATAATTCTCTTTTAGACATGATAACATCAAACCAAGGTTCCATATATAAGGACTCGGCCTTAAAACATTACATAATCTTGAATTAAATGAATAATTCACATTGAGGATATTTCCGGGTTTATAGTTTTAGAGATTTAGGATATAACAATTACATCTCTATGATTACAAAGTAGACACATCTAGTCAGTTACCATTTTTTCACAAAATAAAAACTCATGAACAAAAGTGTCATGTCGAGTTCCATGTTTTAGACAACATGACATTTCATTGATCCCATCCTTGACCATATTCTACTTTATGTCCTGTGAAAAACATTTCAAAAACATGGGATGCTCATAAAAAGCTCAGTAATGGATATAAATATACAGAAAGAAAACATTAGTCCATGTATACATATGAATCAATGAAATAATACATTAATCATAAATCATAATCAATTTATCACACCTCATGAAATCATAAGATTTATGAATAACTCATATATATCGTACGTCATAATGGTAACATGATGCATTCATAACATTCTTACCTAGGGAGTAACCCTTATGGTTTCGTTTGGAATACCCATCACAATTTATTCCATGAATCTCTTCGGATAAACCATAGCATTTAACTGCTTCGTGTTACCCAATGCATTAGAGAGATATTTCATGCTCACTCACCCTTAGATTATCACAAATCCACCTGACTTTATAAACAATTCCCAAGAATGATAACATTTTTATATCACATAAAACATGCATAAAAGAAACATAAAATTTCCACATTTCTATCACAAGATATTAATAAAACACATTTATATAATAAAAACATTATCAGAACCATTTTAAATTCCAAAATGATAGAAAAGTAAAACATGGTATTTATTTTTCTTTTAAAAAAGGTTATGGCTTGTAGAGGAAGCCGAAACTCAAATAATGGTCACGACAGTAGAGAAGTCGTTGTCGCCACATACATAATGGAAAAAAGCATTCCTTTTGTCATTTAGTAAAACGATTCATAGAGAAAATGTTCCCTTTGAATGAAATGAAAATTCAAAAGGGTTTTATACAATATATTAAATAATGTCGTGTAGAAATCAAAAGATTCCTTAATGGTAAGAGATTGATACAAAGTCCTATACAAAAATGGTATCCTCAGATTAATGATAAATCAATTACATAATTGTGTGTGATAAATATAAATACACCAAATATAAGTGGATTTTAGTGTAAAAAAATCAGAGTTCATACACACATATTCATAGTACGACATAATCAAGAAGTAGAGGTTTAATCCAAAGAATTAAAATTTTGTTATGAAGTTCCCTTACATAATTTTGACAGCCTAACAGCATCACATTAAAATTCAGAAAATGAGTTGATGAGTGATTAAAATAGTATCTAATCACTTGGACATAAAATTTATGTCAATAAGGATATATAAGAACATATCCCATATTATGAATATGTAAGTTAAAAGACCTAACAAAAAAAAGTCTTCTAAAAAGAGGAGGGTGAAAGGTTCCCTTACCGATTTGGGTAACTTCCGAAACGTACACCGCATGAAAGAAGTACTATACCATTTGGATGTAAATACCCATGACTGGAATTATATTACCAAAAGAGTAGAATAATTGTCAGTACATACACCACTCAAAGGAGATAGTGAAAAATATAACATGAATCTCAAGGGATTAAATAGTGAGATAAAAACCCCTTACCACATCGTAATAAATCAAGTCGTTCGACCAAAAGATAATAAGAACCAAATGAATCACATAATACCATGAATATAAATAGAATCATGATAATATATATCAAATTTATGTACACAATAAACCACTTGAAATAAAAAATTGGTGAACAATCGAAATATCACAGAATTAAAAGTGAGATAAGAAATCCCCTTACCTCAAGCCCGACCTGTCTAGTTCGTTTCGTTATATTATTGAATAATAAATTTTTTCCAATTTATAATTTCGTAATGAATTCCATTAAAGTTTATTATTCAATTAATATCTCATATTATCATGTTATAATAAATAGTTAATTAAGTGATTTCATATCATACGTTTTGTCGATGTTCGGTACATGAGTCAACAATGAACTTGTTTGAAGAGAATTGTCCATGTAGTTATAATTACATCATCTTGGGAATGGGGTTCAAGATTCAAATATCATATATATCCAATATATATGTATTTAATAATATTCCATTAATTTTGGGGATATGAAATGAATTATAACGTTCAAGGAGACGGAAAAACATACATACACATGAACACTACTTTCATTTTTTTTCATATTAATAGACATTAAAACTAAATTAGACAGAGATATATTATAATTCTAGTATAATATATATGTTATATATGTTACATTTGTTCATAAATTATTTCTTTTATACGTTCCATGTATGGAATGAATGAGTCATATCACTTTCACTGGGCAGTAGTCCGCATATCCTAAAATGAAATTATTGCATTTACCAATTATGGAAACCATAAATGTATCAAATTAATGAAAAATACAGAAAAATGAGGAAAATAGAAAAATAATATCTATTATATATAAATATAGTGGCATCTTAATTGCCAGCATAAAAGGTGTTAAAATACGATTGAACAATCATCGTTTTGTGAGGCAGAAATTCACCACCCAGAGAAACAGTATGTTCTTTAACCATTACACAGTGTTGTGTGTGAGTTTAGGTAGAATCTTTATCATAAAAACATCCTAAAATATTTTGGATACTGGGGTTATTGTGGGATCAAATAATAAAAAGATATTGGTTAGTGAATAAGGAAAAAAAGAAACTCGAGAGAAGACAATACCTCTAAATCGGGTAACTCTTTTTCATTTGATCCAACAACTTCCTTGGAAAGACTTATGACCAATGTGAGGCTTATAGGTGTAATAGATGGATTTTTATAGATAATATGAGCACTACATAGATGAGCCAAGGGCGTGAGAGTTGAGGACAAGGGGGTAGAGGTGTTGGCTTTTTATAAGAGGGTGGAGGGTCACTTTTGGAAAGTCTTGAAATGTTACATTATTAGAAAATGATTTTCGGATTTTAAATGTTCCACAATGATATAATTTTAGGATAAGGTGATAAGGGTTCTAAGTCCACACATCCAATAGGTTTTATATAGGTTTATTTATTATAGATAACATTATCCTTTCATTTTATTTAAATTGTTCATTAATGAGGTAATAACTGCATTATCATGGTGTCATAAATAATTTTATTTATTTAATGTATAAAAATTATTAATAAAACACCATTATATTGGAAAGATTTTTAGATTTCCATTTACTATTTATAATCTAATATATCTTTTATGTCAAAATTATTAAAATTGTTTTAATTAGGATATACAAACATTTGTTATATTTCTCTTCTTTTAAAAAAGAATGTCATAAATGTCACTGTTACACCCATGTGACTCCATGGGCCCTTAAATTCGGTAAAAAGATTATCATTGTCTGCCATGACTCAAAAAAAGAGGATTTGTACACATGTCGGTGTCATTTTATGTTATTATGTTGTTATTTTATTACCCTTAACTACCAGATTACTAATTAATCACGATAATTAAAGATCATTATCGTCGTTACTATTCATAATGTCCAAAAACATAAGAGGTTTAATTAAATAATTTTGAACATTTGATTCCAAATATGGAATCAATTTTACCAAATTCCAAAAACATATATTGTGTTAATTAATTTAAAAATAATTCTAATTTTCACAACCAATGACGGGTTTTGAAGAAGTAAAATTTATCAAAAGATTGACTTGTTTTTACAGCCAATTGAAAAGTGAAATTACTTTCAATGAAAACAGTGTATTAAGTAATAAAAACATAATTCAATTACACTTTAAATAAATTAATAGGAAAATATAACTATAAAATTAAATTAGATGAAAAATCAGTTTTGAAGTAAAATTAAGTATTTTCACTATTCATTAAAAATGAACATTTGTCAGAAATATACCGAATACATATCCAATGTAAATTTGATATTCCAAATTCAAAAATTATATGAATATTACCAAATTTAAAATATATAAGTTTCCTTAATTAATATTATAATTAATTCCAGCTGTCAATACAAATAATGTGTTTTTAAGAAACAATATCTATCTAAAGATTGACACTTGTTTATGTCTGATATCAAAGTTAAATTAATTAAAATGGCCACCATTGGATTAAATGGTAAAAATATATTTTAACTACCCTTTAAACCCAATTAAAAAAAATATAACCATATAAATAAATTATATTAAAATATTATTTTGAATTAAAATACAACATTTTTCACTATTCATTAAAAATGAACATTATCATAAAAATAAAAAAATTTACGCAAAGTACATTTTGACATCCCGATTTTAAATAAAAATTTTATTTTGTCAAATATAACATTTAAAATTGACAAAAATTAGTTTTAAAATGGGTTCTCCCTCAGAAGGCATTTAATCAGTCTTTTAAAGAATATTAGAATATTTATGCTTTAAATTGGATTAATTTTCATTTTAAGCCTCTATCATTTATTGGGTAATGTAAAAATATTTAACAAACATATATAAACATTTTGTAGATAGTTCTGTTCATTATTACCAATACAATGTCCATGCATTAAGTGACATTTAAAATACTAATATTATATTATTATTGTGCAACGTAAGTTTTCAAAGAAACTTGTTGTTGTGCATTGGGTACTCCATCAAAAATAGCATTCCCATTAAATTAATATTATCATTTTATTAAAAAAATATTAATAATCTGAAAATTTCATATTCTTTATTTACCTGGGATGTTACAACGTTCCCCCTTTTGGGAATTGCATCCTCGTAGTTTTAAAAGTGGGCTTGGAATATTCATTGAAAGCCCCAAATTGGAAAAGTGGTAAATTAAACTATCACTTTAAAAGATAGAAAGAAAATTACAAAGGTCACCTGAGTTAACCCATACTAAGATTCTGTGTATGAAAACATGGATATGTACATGAAAAAAAGGGTCACGTTCTGATGGAGAGTGATAGAAAATATGTCAAGGAGACAGTTAACCACTAGAAAATCACAAACCTGTGATGGGTTAAACAGTATATGATTCCTCAGTAGGAAAAGATAACAGACAAACGTTTTTGTTTTAAGTTACTTGTAATGACACGTACAATTCAAGGGAATTTTTTTCTTAATTTTATTTGGAATTTTACAAGAGCGTGGTTTCTGACGGGACCTGATTCCGAGGCCTGGAGTGCCCGGAATCATTTTCAGATGTTTGGCTCGGGTACATTCATTGAACGAATGAGCGGGATTTTTTTCTAACTTTTGAACCGGTGCCCGGAATCAAATTCTGAGGGCACCGATGAACTCGCAACGCCGATATTCGCTTAAGGAGACCTTTTCCGAGGTTGCGTTTATTGCATGTTGAGAGTTAGTTTTTGGGAGTTTAGAATAAGTTAAAAAAAAATTGTGGAATACAAATTTTTATTTTAACTTGTTGGTTAACTTCTCCCAAAGGGAGTTAGAGGTGGGACCCACATCCACTTAACCTCCCTTGGGAGGATTAAGTGTGGTGGGGCCCACATGAAGCATAAGTCTTCAAACTTTGACGAAGAACGAGAAGAACTTTTGGACATCGACGAAGAACACCACGTTCTCGGGAACCGTCTTCTGCGACGCCATATCCGCGACACCGACGACATCTTCTTCCGCGTCATCTCTTCCGTGACGATTTCCCGCGACGAAATCATCATCAAAGAACTTCGAATCCTCGCTTCACGACATCGACGTCCTTCTTCCGTGACGCCGACCACCGCGACGCGTCTTCTGCGGGTCGTTGACGATCATCGTTCTTGAAACCGAGGTAGAGGTTTGTTGTTGATTATTTATTTACTCTCATTCTTGGTTCTAGCATGATAATGTTGTGGATAAATATTTAAGGGTTATCATCTAACGAGAGGGGGGTCAGACCGCACAAACACGGCCGAATTACCCCTCCTTTGTTCCTGATTATTATTATTTTCTTGAGGATGAACGAGATGGCGCGGTGCCGTCGCACCACGCGGGAATCACACGACAAATATTGTGCGGCGCCGTCGCGCCGCGCCGTGGAAAGATTATCTTGAACGCGACGCCGTCGCGCCGCGTCGAAGGAAACCAAAGGCACCGCGGCCGGAGCGGGGCCGCAGTGGAGGGGCGCGATGCCATCGCATCGCGCCAGACGATGAAGGCCGCAGCCGGTTCCGGGCCGCGGCAGAACGCGAAGACCGGCGGCCAGCCGGGCCGCCGGTGTCGGAAGCCGGAAAGGGGACCGGCCTTGCCCGTCTCGTTGAGGAAGGACCGGCCAGCCAGGACGGGCCGACCGGAAGGGAGAAGAACCGGGGGAATTAATTCCCCCGGCTTGCCAAAACCGGCCCCGCATAATGGGGGGGCCGTGGTTACACCAAGGGGGGGGGGGGGCAGCGCCCCCCCCCCCCCCCCCCCCGTTTTTTTTCAAAAGCAGGCCCCCACGTGGAGGGGTCGTTGGACAAACGTGCGGCTTTCAGCCGCGCCGCCGCGCCGGGCCTCACCGCCGGCCGGGCCGGGTCGGACCCGGGTTAGGTCGACCCGGTTCAGGCCGACCCAGGGGGGGGGGGGTCGGGATGGGTCGGCCCGGACCCGGACCCCCCGTTTTCGAATCAACTTTGGTCTTTTTCCCATAACTTGAGCTACGGACCTCCGATTGATGAACCGTCAACAGCGATGCGATCCTTGGATCGAGACAGTCGATTCTTTATATTGCACTCAATGTTTCAGAATACTTTGAGTTCTGCCGGGTTGGTTCGTACACGAAACCAACCGGGCCTTCGGAGCGGAAACGCTCATATCTTGAGCTACGAACGTCCGATTGACGTGTCGTCACCTTTTTGAGTTTCTCTTAGTGAGACAGATCTTTTGGCATACTCCGCCTGAGGTTTGGACGCAGGTGGAGTACGGTCGGGTTGGTTTTGACTTAAAAACCAACCGGGCCCCTAGGACGAAAAAGCGAATAACTCTCAGTCCGGGCGTCCGATTGACGCGCCGTCTGTTATATTGAGTTCATGTTGGTGATACGAAACTTTTGGATACATCAACTATGGACTTTGTGACAGTTGATGTATCATCCTCTCAGTTCGTGGAGTGGACCCTCCCGAACGAGCTTGCTGTGTGCGGGAACCCTAGTGCTGGCTGCGACTGCTACTGTAACGACGACGATTGTGCATGGATCCTCAGTGGACTGCGATGATGAAGACAGCTGGTCTTGTATCCTATGTGGGTCCTAGCTGTGCTGGTCATGTATCCTATGTGGGTCCCAGCTTAGATGATTCAATACTAGTCGTGTATCGTATGTGGGTCCCAGTATAGATGAATCGTTGAAGACAGTTGGTCTTGTATCCTATGTGGGTCCTAGCTGTGCTAGTCTTGTATCCTATGTGGGTCCCAGCTTAGATGATTCAATACTGGTCTTGTATCCTATGTGGGTCCCAGTATAGATGAATTGATGAAGATAGTTGGTCTTGTATCCTATGTGGGTCCTAGCTGTGCTGGTATTGTATCCTATGTGGGTCCCAACTTAGATGATTCAATACTGGTCGTGTATCCTATGTGGGTCCCAGTATAGATGAATCGATGAAGACAGCTGGTCTTGTATCCTATGTGGGTCCTAGCTATACTGGTCTTGTATCCTATGTGGGTCCCAGCTTAGATGATTCAGTATCTATGTCTGACCATCTCTTCCACCTTATCGATGATGTATACCTATGTGAGCTAGATCTTGTTACATTCATGTGTGGATTGTGTTGTGCTATCCTCTGTGGATTTCGTTTTTCATTCCTGTGTGGAATACGTTTACTTTCCTGTGTGGACTGTGTTGTTCTTGGGCTCGGAGGTTGGAGCGTTTTGGAATTAATGACTTAGGTATATGTATGGGCATATACCTAAGCAGTGCCGGTTGTTACTTCGTGATTGCATCTTCCTTTATGGTTTATTCTTTTTGGATTTTGGGAGACTTTCAGGGGTCTCGGGGTCCCTACTGAGTATATTATACTCACCCCTGCACGGGCTATGCCCGCACTACGTTGTGTTGGTTGCAGACGACAGATGTCGTTGATCGTGGCTGAGGCTTGCAGAGCAGAACGGTACCTGGAGGTGGACCACTGGGCGGGACGTGCCCGGAGCGGACAACGGGACCCGAGGAGCAGTAGAGCTATCTGTACCCACCCTTTAGGTGGGATTTCCAGTGGACAGCTCGGTGTAGCGGCTTTTACATTACAGTTGTTGTTTTCCCTTTTGAGTTGTACTTTACTTTCAGTTTGGGTTTGTATACTGGCCCATTTACTTTTCCGCACATTCAGTTGTACTCTGTTTTTACATAGTGTTTACTTTCCGCTTGCTTACTCTGTGGTGGTTGTTTACTTTACAAAGGCAATGCCTTCCCTTTTTACCGGGATTTACGCCTTGGTGCTAGTCGCCAGCCCCTGGCCTATTGAAGGCGGGCTTGGGGTAGTCACGGCATGGGCCCCGAGGACGGGTCGTGACATTACTTATCATTGAGGAATTTATTTATGAGATTAACTAAATCATAAGGAATCATACATACATGTCACGTAGACTTCAATCACTTACTAGATTTCTTACACAAATACATTTTTTCTACAAAAAGATGAGTATTTAGGATGACTTAATCACATTAAGAGCACTATAATCAACTTCTTGAGAATCACCTATTCCAAAAAAGATGAACTAAATATTTTCAATGTCTTTAGACCTTAACCAAAACAAAAAAATTTAGTACATGATCAGATAATCCCCCAAAGGATAATAGTTTATAAAAATAATTACTACTCTTAATCTCCAAAATTCAACATAAAGAACCGAAGGTTCAAGAAAGAACATCAGATAAAAATCTATCTATAAAATTCTTCAAAGTAATCAAAAATAATATTGAAATCCAAATCTTTTAAGGATTTAATAAAATAGTCTTCCAAGAGAAATCGTAACATTTATCTCCAAATAATATCAGTTACTCTTAGAGTCTCATATTGAAATGTAATTATCCTAATCACATATCCTCCATGATAGTTTAATCATTTCAATACATAACCCAAAATCAACTTTTAGTTGATTCATAAAATCATCTAACATAAAAGAATTAGTCATACTAACTAGGGACTTCACGTAGTTCAGTGTTAGTCAATAAATACCTCTCACACTATGGTTGTGGGTTCGATTCCCACACCTTCATCCAAGGTGACTGGTGGTCACACGGTCTGTGTGTTGTCCCTTTTCAAAAACTACATAATTTTATAACAGTACCAAAAATAGATAAATTAATCAAAAATAACCATAACATATTTTAACAACATTGGAAATATAAAAACATTCATTTTGCATCCCAAAATATATTAACTGGTAATTACCTCAAAATCAAGGATCATAAAAACCTAAATGGATCATTATAACTATATCTACAAAAGAAAAGGTAATTATTCCTTGAATAAAATTTTAATATATCAAACATCAGGTTTAAAAATACTATAAAAAGTCATTTAATGTAATTTCATCATCAAAATATCCTTAATACTTTTAATAATTTCTCCATCCTAAAATCTAGAATAACTCTTGAATCCCTTATATGTGGACTTCTTACTCATTCAACATTTTTGATGATCAATTAACAATTCAATTCTAACTTATTGTGAAATATATCTTTCATAGAGAAAAAATAATGAATGGTATCCAATGATTTCATTAATAGGAAAACATACGTTAAGAAAAAATCCAGATCATTCATTTGTCAATATCAGTTTCTTCATCATTAATTATAATGAAATTAAGTGTTGGTAAATGAATATTTGTACAATCCTGGTGATCTCATTCCAGAAACATCCTCTAAGGACATGTGTTTTCATAATGACCAAGCACGCCACATTTAAAACATTCAATTTATCATTTATAATGAAGTTCTTTCCCTTTCCTAGAGTCAACTAGATTCTTCCTTTTTCCATGGCAGGTTCTTTCTTTATGTCCTTTTCTAGAGTCAAATAGTTTCTTCCTTTTTTTGAGTCAACTATTCTACTCAAATTCCTCGTGGACTGGACATGGGTGTGTCCTCAAGCAAGTGGGAGCAGTGATCGCCTATGGATAATGATTGTTGAGACAACATGAGTAGAAATACGATACTCGTGACATGGAGTTAACAGCAGTGGTATTTTCGTTGAAAATGTGGTGATATTACTCACTACTACTAAAATGGGCTTTATCTGCACTCAAAGTAGTCCTTAAAAATGCTAAAAAAGCGTTCTAAAGATCATAGATGATAAGGGGGTGGGGTCCCCTTTATCAGTACTAAAAACTCACTGATAAATGTATCCTTTATCAGCACTATAAACAAGCTGATAAAGGGATATGTTATCTCTTCTCAAAATGAACTGATAAATTCCCTAGCAGTTATAATATAAAATTCTGTAGTACTACACTCTAAAAAGACCTACAAAAAAATATGCATATCAAAATGTACACCCATACAAAATTAAAACATAATTTTTTAGGTAATTACAGTATGTATACACATACAACAAATATACCCATACACCATTAACAAAAATTTCTTAGGTTAAAAAATACATATAAAATACAATTTAGTATTCATGGGTTTGGTGGTAGTTCATGGGTTTGGGGTGGCTATCCAAGGGGGTAGGGGGTGTTTGAGGGGGTTGGGGTGTCCGGGGGGATGAGGTTGTCCAGTGGGTGGGGGGCTTTCCATGATGGTGTCCATGGGGGTGGGGTGGTCTACAGGGGGTTGGGCGGCTTTCTAGGGGTGGGGTGTCTAGGGGGTGGGGGTGGGGTGGTGTCCAGGGGGTGGGGGTGGTCCCGGAGGTCGGGGGGGGGGGGGGGGGCTGTCTGATAGGGGTGGGAGTGGTGTCCAAGGGTTTGGGTGGCTGTCCATGGGAGTGGGGTGTCCATCGGGGTGGGGGTTTCCATGTGGTGGGGTTTTGTCTAGGAGGGGTGGGGGCCATCTAGGGGGTGGGGCCGTCTAGGGGGGTTGCCCAGGGTGGTGGGGTGGGGCGTCTTTGGTGGGATCTATGGTGGTGGGGTTTTGTCCAGTGAGTGGGGGGTGGTGTTTAGGGAGTGGGGGAATTAATTGTTTTAATGGATTGAATTTCATGGATTTTTATATCATTGGAATTTTTAAAATGGTTTTGGAATAGTGTTTATTTCAATAGTATGTGTTTATTTAGGAAAAAAAATGAATGCTTTTGGTGTGTATGATATGAAGGGGGTTTTCCGTACGCCATTTGTTGTTTTGACTTCAAATTCTATCCATTTAAAACAAAATAGAGACATATTAAGCGATACTAGCCACACCGTGCCTCAGATAGAGGCTGGGTTGACTTGTACACATCACCCCTAACCCATGTATTGTTCTCCTAATGTATCAACACAATTTTAATGTGTTTGGTCAGATTTTCATACATAGTTATTGTTTTCACATAAAATTTTGTCCATTTTAAAAAATAGAGACACTTTGAGTGATACTGGCCACACCGTAACTCGTATCGAGGAAGGTTTGACTTGTACACATCACACATGACCCATGGATCGTTCTCCTGATGTATCAACAAATTATGAATGTGTTTGGTCAGATTTATTAACGTCTGTTGTTATTTTCACTTAAAATTCTCTCCATTTTAAACAAAATAGAGATACTTTGAGTGATTCCTGCCACACCGTGATTCAGATTCATGATGGGTCAACTTTTACATGCCACACATAACCCATGTATCGTTCTCCTAATATATCAACACAATATGAATGCATTTTTCAGTTTTCCATAGGTTAGTTGTTGTTTTCCCTTAAAACTCTTACCATTTTAATCAAAAGAGAGACACTTTGACTGATACAGGAAACACCGTGACACATATTGAGTTTGGGTTGACTCTTACAAATAAAATATGACCCATATATCATTCTACAAAAGTATCAACAATATTCGAATGTGTTTGGTCAGATTTCTGTACATCTATTGTTGTTTTCACTTATAATTATGTCCATTTTATACAAAAAGAGAGACAATTTGGGTGATACCATCCACACCATTCCTCAGAATAAGCTATGGTTGACATTTACATACCACAAATGTCCCATTTATTGTTCTAATAATGTATCAACATAATAAAAATGTGTTTGGTATGAATTTCCTAAGTTAGTTGTTGCTTTCACTTAAAATTCATCCCTTTTTAAACAAAAGAGAGACACATGGAGTGATACCGTCCACACCGTGCCTCGTATTGATTCATGTTTGACTCATAAATTTCACACATGTCCCATTTATCATTATCCTAAAGTATAAACATAATAAAAATGTGTTTGGCTAGTTTTCTGTACATCAGTTGTTGTTTTTAATTATAATTCTATCAATTTTAAACAAAAGGGATATATTTTGAGTTATACCGGCCACACTGTGCCTCAAATTAAGTCAATATGGGGTCTTAAACGTCCCATATGACCCATGTATTTTTCTCCTCAATTATCAACAAAATAAATATATATTTTGTTGGTCTTCTGTACGTTAGTTGTTGTTTTCAATTAAAATTATCCCTTTTTAAAGAAAAAGAAACAAATTGAGTGATATCGGCCAATCCATGCCTCGGAATGAATCAGGTTTGACATTAACATGTCACACATGACCCGTGGAATGTTATCTTAATTTATAAACACAATACAAATGTATTTGGTTGGTTTTTGGTATGTTAGTTGTTGTTTTCACATAAAATTTTGTCCATTTTAAACAAAAGGGAGACACTTTGAGTGATACCGCCAACACCATTACATGGATTGGGGAAGGGATTAATTATACATGTCAAAAATGACACATAGATATTTATCTTATTGGATCAACATAATAAAAATGTGTTTTCTCAGTTTTCCGTACTTCAGTTGTAGTTTTCACAAAAGTTTTGTCTATTATTTTTAAAAAGGATACACATTCGGTGATACGAGACACACCGTACTTCGGATAGTGGTAGGGACGACTTGTACACATAAAACATGTCCCATGGATCTATTTTCAGACGTATAAACATAATAAAAATACATTTTTTTATTTTTCATATGTCAGTTGTAGTTTTCGGTTAAAATTCGTTCCATTTTAAACTGAAGAGAGACACTTCGAGTGATACTGGCGACACCATTCCTCAGATTGAGGCGGGGTTGACTCGTACATATCAAAAATGACCCATGGATCATTATCCTAATTTTTCAACACAATCTTAATGTTTTTGGTTTGATATGAAAGAATTTCGGAGATTTCACTCGTTTTTCTTATCCAAATCTCAAACAAAAGCGGTTCATCAGTCTTTCATGTTACTGGTGAATTTAATCTGTTTAAATGGAAAAATGACACAATGTGGAAAGGAATTTTTTTAATAACAATTAAAAATTTCCTATGAACATTTATATTCAACAAGGATTCATCTTTTTATCTCTTTAACCACTATCAAGAATGGCTTCTAATTGTACACATCCCCATGTCAGATCTTCATACCATTTGTGTAAAATCTTCCATCAGGTATGTGACCCACTAATTTAAGAGAAAATATATATTATCTTTTGAATATGAATCATGTGATGCTGCTTGTTGGACCTAAAAACTACGAGCATCAATAGGTTCAGAATCATATTTTTGCTATGCACTATAACTAGTTGTAGCAGCAGAATCAGTTGCTTGAGAGACATGTTCAACCATGAGGTAGAAGCACCAGAATGAGAAGATGTCATAATCTTCAAAATTGGTTAAACAGTACATTTAAATGACATAAATTGAGAAATAATAAGATAATAACAAGAGAAAACAATATCTATATTACAATCATAATATAACATGATTATTAAACTCAATTTAATTTTTTCAAAGGCTGATGGGATTTGAAACCTCTATCAATTATCCAAATACCTTTATTGTGGTCTCCTCTAACATACATAACATCATCTACATTGGGACTACTATGAAATGGTTGCAACGTACCACTTAAAAGATCATCCTCTACTGAATTTTTATCTGATCCTTCAGTAGTTTTGGACTAAAATAGAACAATCGACAACTTTTGGTTTGCGGAATTCTGAACATAAAACGAATGTACCACATGTGAGTCCATTATAAAATGTTCATCTTTGTACACCTATTTACTAAAATAATATTTCACAAATCCCAATTCATATATTTTAACACCACTATTGTTATCAACCCATTTGAATTGAAAAATGGGAAATTGGAATGTTGAATAATCAAACTCCCATATTTGTTTGACAAAACCAATTTATGACATATTCACACAAATTGGATTTATGTCCTTACTGCTAAAAACATGAATTGCTTCACACGGAAGTGTAACTCCGATATTTTCATGGTACTATCATTATCAAGTTCACCTTTATAGAATGTATAACCTTTAATTACATAACCATTTAATGATAATTCATACACACAAAATCCGGCGGCTATCCATCGAAGTCGTTTTGAAATTGAATTTGGATTATAATCTTAAACCCTAAAAATATTGTCCTCAAACCATTCTATAAACTGTTTATTATGTGTATTTGTTATCCATTTTTCATCCCTTGATGGATTCAAATGCATAATAATTTTGTTGGGGGTCTCAATATATTGATAAACCTCCCAACTGTAATCCAAACATAATGGGGGGCCTGCTCTCGATCTGTAATATTGATTGTCAAAACAACTCTTCCAAAAATTACCTCACCATCAATGCCTCTAGTCTGATGATATTTTAGGAGACAAATACATTCCACATTAGGAAATTATTTGGTATATAATTCAATGAATTCCTAAAGAATATATATCTCGACAGTAAAATCCTTTGTAAAACTTAAATTTTTGACATACCCCTCCAAAATCATCATATACGATTCAATGGGGTACATCCATCTATAGTGCAGAAGACAATAAAGTTGAATCTCTCTCATGAAGTGAACCGTCAAATGAACCATCATATCAAATAATGGTTGCGGGAAGAACATTTCTAATTCACATATTATGATGACTATTTTTCTTTCCATAGCTAGAAATTTTGGCCATGTCTAAGACATTGTCTCATATTGCATTGAAAAAGAAACAATGTTTTATTAACATATGACGCACATTCTTGGATAAAATGCAATGTAAATAAATAGTAATTAAATATATCATCATAACATGATGGTCATGCGATTTATAACCATTTAACATCAAATAATTCATTCAACCAATGTTATTGATATATGATGAATACCCCAATAGTACCATTACATCATTGAATATTTTTTATAACTGATGTATATCATCCTTGGAATGAGTGTAAGCACTTGGAAGAAGAAACATTTGATTTTCACCCTTCACGGGAGCCAAATATTCTCGTATTCCCATGTAAACCATGTCCATACTTTCCTTAATTCCATAATTTGGTATTCCAGTGTCATTTAGAAATGTTTTGATAACATTGAAAGATACTTTTTTTGAACATGAATCATATCATGAAAATGTATGCCATAAAGAAAATTCCAGTACAGTATTTCAAAAAAACTGACCTCATTTTCCCACAGATTTTCATATGGGTTATCAATAATGGTTTACCAAAAACTGTGTTAACATCTTTTAATTTCTCAAACAGCTTATCACTTGATAGTGGAGATGGTGTTGTGCATTGTTTTGAACTTCCATTTAATGTTGTCGTCTAAGATTGGTACATATGTCGACGTGGTAGAAATCAAGGATGTCTTAGAAACATAGATTTCGATGAATGTTTTAACCTAATTGATTTTGTATCTTCATCGCTCATGAGACACCCTTGAGTTCCATTATTGATATAGACTAAAATTTTTCCATATTCTAGGAAATCATTTAACATCCCATACAACATCGCTCTCACCTTGATGTATTCACTTTTATAAGACTCAAACAACATAAAACCTGAATGCCACAATAACCTCAAATCCTCGATCAAAAGAGACAAATAAACATCAATATCATTACTTGGTTTTTTTGGTCCTGATATAATCAAAGATAACATGATGAATTTCTATTTCATGCATAACCACGGGGGAAATTTATAATTAACCAACATAGCAGGATGTGTACTATGAGTACAAAATTTAAAACCAAAACGATTCACTTCATATATAGACAACGCAAGAAGAAGGATTCTCAGATCATTTACAAGTTCTAGATACTCATTTTAAATTTTGTTCCATTGAGAAGAGTCTCCAGAGTGATTTAATTTTCAATCATTATTTATTTTCTTTGCATGCCACGACAATTGTCTTGCAGTTTCCTCACTTCCATATAGACGCCTAAACCTTGGAATGATTGGAAAGTAACATAAAACTTTCATTGGACTGTATTAATATTTCTTGTATCATGAAGCACAACAAATTGGGTATTCTGTAAGTGATTTTTTCTCCTTATGAAACAATATACTGTCTTTCAGGCTGGAATGTATTCTTTCAGAAATCATACCCATCGAGCGTAGCATTCTTTTAGCTATATATTTCCGGCATGGAAGCTCATTATCTTCCTGGATAATTTCATTCATGAGATAAATTAGTTCCCTAAATATTACATCAATCTATCCATTTCATGATTTCAAATAATATAAATTTAGTATAGCTGACAATGCTGTATATTTAGTGAAACCATCATTCAATGGCGTCTTTGAACAACTCTTTACCTTATCAAACAATTTTGGGAAATCATAGAGTTCATAATCCACTATCCTTACCATGGCCACAATATGATCTTCATCGTCATTGACATATGTAATAACATTATCCATATGGTCATCTTCATTTTCCATATTTGTAATCATTGATGATCCACAAAACACAGTTTTATCCTAGCCAGTAGCCACATTATCTTTTTCTCCGTGTTTATTCCAACATTAATATCTATGATCTATTCTGTGACATATCAAATGTTCATCCAACTCTTCTAGGGAAATTATTCTAGAATAACAACAACGTTAACATGGAAAAAATATTTGAGATGGATCCATTGTGTGATCATTTAGAAAAATGATGAAATCCTTCACTCAATTCTCATACTCTATTGTCAAATGATTAGCATTAATCAAATCCTAATTCATCTCCATCCTATTTGAATCTGAAATATTATTATTTATTATTCAAATACACAAAACAAGACTTCGAAATATAGTAAAAGAGAACCACATATAAAAATAAATAATAATAAAGCCTAACCATTCCCAATAAAGATTTGGAAATCCATACAAGTAGGACAGACCCCCCGTCAAAATCAATACACTTTCAAGCCCCCTTACCAATAGTTCTAGCACACACCACCATTGCAAGAAAACAATAAACATCCCTCTAACCACCCATACGAGCCACCTCTTAAATAATAAAATACTCACATTAAATAGTTTAATACTATTGGCCAAACAAAAATAAAATTAAATCAAGGATACAATTTGGATGAGAAAAATAATATTGTAGATACATTTCTAATTACATGACCATTAGATAATAAAAATTTCTATCCATTTATGTAAAATAGAAATATGCTTCCTTTTTTATGGATCATTAAATTTGGACAAACATACTATCAAAATCAATAAAATTCATATTTTCACAAGAATTTGAAGGTAAGGATCAATATATAATTCCATTGAAAATATTACAACTGAATCTTTACTATTAA
The DNA here is from genome assembly GCA_963277665.1 of Viscum album. NCBI lineage: Eukaryota > Viridiplantae > Streptophyta > Magnoliopsida > Santalales > Viscaceae > Viscum > Viscum album. The sequence continues at coordinate 1,256,994,249 of OY728141.1, forward strand.
TTGTAAGAGTTTATTGGTTAATAAATGGATGAGGTGAGTAACTTAGGATATAATCATGACTAGACTCACAAACCAAACTCACCACATCCCAAAAATTTATCAACTAAAACATGACTATCCGAAAAAAATAAAATTACCCTATAATTAATATTAACATAAGAACTAATGAAAATAGATGAGGATGAGTCGGGAAATCACTAATGATCAAATATGGAATGTTAAGAACCTAACATCATCGAATAGAATCTCAAACAGTTGAAGTAGGGTTCGTAGGGAGTAGGGTCCATCAGGGAGGAATAGAATTAGTGTTTTTGGGTATCATGATATATGGAAGGGGTACAAGGGGGAGGATAAAGAGTATGGCCAGCGATAGAAGAGTAGGGAAGCGGTGGCAGAGTAGGGCTAGTGGAGGTAGAGTAGGGCAGTGACGATAGATAGGAAACAATGGTAGAGTGGAAGTGGCAAAGAGATGATCGAGGGGGAGGGGGCAGTTTTCATAGGGTTACAGCCCTGCATGATCATAAGGGCATGATAAACATAGGGAATTGTGCACATAAATTTAATAAATGGGACTATGGTATTATCAGTGCAAGAAAAGTGCTGATAAATGGTGTTTTTATCTACGATAGATTTTTCAGGCTAATAAGGTGAACCATTATCATTTCTTTTAATAATCTTTAATAAATAGTTACCTTTATTATCACTTTTTTATTAACATTGATAAAAGGTGGTGATTCCCTTGAATATTTTTTGTGTTAGTGACATGATGGGAGAATGTTTTACAGTCTACAATGATCACAAAATTATCAGGTATATCTTCACTCAGAATGACAAAAACCAGAGACAGTGGTGATGGCTAGAGTTCTTCCTGGACTATGACATAGAGATAGTCTATACTCTTTGGAAGCTGAACGTGGTATAAAATGCACTCAGCAGGATGTCTGCTCTGGAGTTTCTTAGTGAGGCAACAGAGAAGCTAGTCACATTGCTGATATCCTTCGTGGATAATGATGGAGTAGCATACCTCATGCCTATGAGATTAACTCTCCCACTACATCAGTGAGTGAGGGAGGTGAATCTTGTTGACATTGACTGTGAGGATCAAAGTGCTTAGATATCCTCAACGCCAGAACCTGACAGGTTTTTTATGGTGGGGAACACTTCAACCTCTTTAGAAGACATACCATGGTTCCGGTTAATCTATGGGAGGAGATATTGATGGAGTTCAATAGTGCTGCTCTAGTGGTACAACTGGGTGTTGTGATGATGTACTTGGACCTCCGGCATTAGCAGTGGTTTCATAGTATGATAAGGTACTGGCAGAGTTTGGATCACGAGGCCTCACTTGTCAGTAATTGAAGGTCGACATATGGTTCTAGTATTCTTAGCTCAACCACTAGATGTGCCAGAGTGGAAGTGGGATAGAATATCCATTTGAATTATGAAAGGTTTGTACATATGTCCAAGAGACATGATTCTATTTGTGTGATCGTTGAATAACTCATGATGTCATCCCAGTTCCTACCCATCTGAGAGTAGGTATCAGTAGAGGGATTATGGCGCATCTACGTATAGGAGATTGTGTGACTTCATGGGGTTCCATCAACGATCGTCTCTGACCATGACACATGTTTAAAATCCTAGTTGTGGATGAGATTAAAAGAGGTTCCACAAACTCAGCTGTGTTTGAGAACCGCCTTTAATCCTTATACACAGGTCAGACAGAGAGGATCATACAGACACTAGAGAACATGCTACGTGCATGTGTCCTATATTTTTTCTATATTTGGGAGGATCACATTACCATGGATTAGTTTGCCTAAAAAAATAGTTATCACTCCACCATTGGTGTGGAACCTTTCAATGTCTTGTACAGTTGACCATACATATCCCCTCTATACTGGATAGACTAAGCGGAGTTAGCACTTAGGGGTCTAGAGATGGTTCGGGCTACATTTGAGAAGGTGAAGACAATCTAAGAGGAGATGAAGACTACACCGAGAATACATATGTCATATGTTGACATGAGACATGGACATCTCGAGTTCCAGGATGGAGACCACCTTTTTCTTCAAGTCTCTCCTCATCAGGGAATAAGGAGATTTGGATGAGGTGGAACGTTATCACAGGGGTTTATCGAGCCATTTTTGACCCATTGGAGGATAGGAAAGGTGGAATACCACTTGGAACTTCCACCACAGTTGGAGAAGGTGCACAACATATTCCATGTATCCCATCAGAGAAGCTACATGCATCACCCATCTAACATCATCGACCAAGGTGAGATGGATCTAGACGATGGGGAAACAATTAAAAATGTTCTTATAAAGATCGAGGATCAATAGGAGTAGGTCATTCATGGGTGGTCGATACCTCTTGTACACATTTGATGGAAGCATGAGAACCTCTATGAGTGAAAATGGTAGAGGGAGCTCAAATTTGTGCTCAATACCCCATTTGATTTCATAGTATATGTTGTGTCTTTTGGGGATAATAATCCCAAAGGTGTGGAGAATTTAGAGACCCATATTTTCCATGTAATGTTTTTAATTAAATGAAATAATTACAAGTCTGTGCAAATTGAAGACACCAGATGCCAAGGCCTGGAGTTCCCGAAATATATTTCTAAAATTTTTTTTTGGTACATTCAGTAAATGAAAGAGCATCATTTTCTAATTTTTGACTCATAGCTTGAATTATATATCAGGGGGCACCATTGAATCTACAATAACAAGATTCTCTAATAAAAGTCATTACATTGATCGTAGTTGGTCTGGAGAAAAAGTTATATTTAGTAGCTTTATAAAAGAAATGAAAAAAATAACATTAATATTTTATTTCATATCCTCCAACGAACAAGAAAATGGGTGGGACTAGTGATGTGTCAATCCGATAAATGGATTGACATGAAAACCCTACATAATGATATCGTTGGGTAATTAGGAAGCTTTCTAATTGATGATCCCCATTAAACTCATACATCGTTACTTGTCGTCCCCCTATCCTATATATATAGAGTTGGGGGGGAGGTACCATCATATTTTAACCAAGAAAAGAATAGTTGAAGGAGCACCACGACAACAGTCCCTTAGAGGACCGAGCCGAACCCAGCAAGAGGTGACATATGACACCGGACCACGAACCAGAGGACGATGTACAAGTGGCGCAGTTGGATTCCTATTGAGAGAAAGGTGAACATAGACACACCTTCATGCGTGGGCGTTTCTACAATAATTTGAGGTTGGGGTAAATTTGTTTTTTCTTTTTAAATGTTTTCCCCTTTGACGTTATGGATTAATATGAAGAACACGGGTCAACCGACTAATTAGTGGACCCAGGATTAATTTGTTTTTGCGGGAGGTTATTACGGAGTATCGTTGGGGGTGTATCTTGATTTAAATTAAATGAGCTAGATAAACATTTAGCCCCTTAATGTTTTATATCTAACATGGAGGGTGCATGGTTAATGAACTCATACCGAACCATCGACTACTTTTCTAATTTTTAACATCCAGGGAACACCGACGATGCAACAATACCGGCCAGTTACATTTGGGATAGCGCGTCGATTCATACCACAATAAGTGATCGTGGAATGCCATTGCGTATCACCAATGGACAAATGAGGTCATGGCTCATCAGCTGCGGTGACCAGAGGAAGGCATCGAACACCCCAGCCGGCCATGAAGGACGGGGAGGTGCACCGTCGTGCGCCACTGGAGTGGTCGGCTAGCACAAAAACTGGCTACGATGGAACATGTGGAGATGAGTTGATCTGTGCTCTTGATGGAACGCCCACGAGATAGTAGGGCCGCATCCTGTGATGACGATGGCAGGATTATGGGCCCGCCTGTTTGACCTGTAGACGATGGATGGGGTGCATGCCAGCGGCATGCCCATCATCAATGCCATGTACCGTCGACCGCATAATGGAGGACCCGCGGCACCACGTTGCACCGCGCTGGGTCAACCCACCCTAGTTGACTCATTAATGTGGCTCCACACCACGTAATCCCTACCTGGCTGCACTGCATCTAGGTATTCCTATAATATTTCACTACAAGGCATGTGTCAACATCAGGTCGGCCCAGCATTACGACCCGCCGCTCAGTGGGCTGACTCGCGGCCCAACGACCAGACCCGTGGCCTGGCCGAGTCGGGCTAGGCCCATCGAGCTCGGTAGACCCAGGTTGAGTTCTAAAAGAGTCATGCTGGATCGACCCCGGTAAATTCAGGGAAACTCATGCGGAACCAGGTCAGGCCAGTCAGACCAAGGCGAACCGGATTTCGATCTAGTACTGAGCAGTTACACAAAAAGGGCCAAAACTACTAAATTGGACGTATGTTTCATGAACCGTCTATGGTGTCGGGATCCTTGGAGTGAGACGGTCCATTTGAAATACACCACAATAGTTTTGAGATACATGGAGTACAACTTGGTGGTATTTAAAATGAATCCAACAGGACCCTCGACACTGAAATGTCGATAATGCATTGACCGACCGTCTGGTTGATGAACCGTCTATTGCTTGGGAACCCATAAGACCTATCAGATCTTCATGTTACTTTCTGTGAGGCTTCATGATGAGTGAAATATGATCAATGGCTTGGGGGAGCATTTCTCCCACGCGCACTACATACGTAACACTACAAATGGCTAAGACATGAGGACTAATGACCACTTCGACTTAGAGTAACCAGAAAGGATCTGTGGGGAAAGCCACAATGTGACACGAAAGACCCACAATCTGGAGCGTCTCTATGTGATGTGATGGACCCACCATAATTTAAATGAGGAGTACATCAGCATGCCATGAGGGGGAGTGACTCTGTGAGACACGATAGACTTATGGTGAGAATCATCTCTATGTGACATAGAAGACCCACGATACATGAAAGGATGAGTACCTCACCAGTCCAAGGTAAGTGGGACGCACCTCTATGTGAGAAGACATGCCCATTATACTTTTTAATGGTGGAGTTATCCAGTAACCGAGGTGATTGACATTGTAACTGGGAATGATACTTTGTTACTAACCCTAGAGAATATCGTGGTAGACTATCAGCATTCATTGTATTCTTGTGTGGGTCAACTTAATGATCCTACTTATCATAGTTTATACATGTTTTGAGCAATTTATATTACTTTTTTATTTGTGACTCAGATCATGCTTTGTGGTTTTCCATGTGGAATTTCGAGAGACCTTCAGGCATCTCGAGGTCCCTATTGAGAATCGTTATACTCACCCTTGCACGGGCTATTCCCACACCATGTTGTGTCTTGTGCAAACAACGTGTAGCTTGGATGATGTTTAAGGGATCCTGGGCTAGGTAGTTCATGGAGGAGACATGCAGACATGGAGTGATGAGGAGGCGATCTGTACCTACAATTCACGTAGTATCCTACGAGGATGACTTAGAATCATTTTTCACTTTTTTAGTTGTATTGTTCCTTTAATTATTATTTGTAATTTTCACTTGTACTCATACATTCATTTGTGTTTGTATTCTGTTCCCCTTTACTTTCATCACACCTTTTTATACAACGTTTCCCCTAGTTTCTTCTTATCGTGTTCTCAGATTGTGTGTTGTATAGGTTTAAAAGCAATAGCATCCCATTATAGGGAATATTCCTTTGGTTCTAGTCGCCATCCCCATGCCATTGGAAGGTGGTCTTTGGGTATTCACAGCACGATCCATGGGGGATGGGTAATGATAACTAATGAGAGAGTAGTTGCCTCATATTTTTGACAATGAGGCTTGTTTATAGTCTTTTATAGGACAAAAATTTAATAGGGTGGAGTGGTCGTATAATCAGGTTTTTGATTTCAGGTATTCCTAAAATCTCTCCTGTTAAATTATTAATAGTTAAGCTAGGAAGAAGTGATTTATTAGTTAACTAAATTGATAAATATGTTTAATGACTAAATTCTTATTAACATGTAGAAACATTTAATGGAATATATTTTGGAGTTAGACACTAATTTATTGTGAGATAATGAGTCCCATAATGTCTCAGTGAATATTGAAAAAAATATTAAATATAATATATTATTCATACACATTTTAATAAATATATTTTAATAACTCAAAAAGATGAATCATATCAGAATTATAAGACCACCGTTATGTCCAAAACACATTTTTTACAATAAGAGGGGTTTATCATTCAATTGTGTTAGATGTTTGGATGATTATATCATGAGATATCATTTCTATATAATATATAATATATTATATTATTAAAAATATTTAAATATCTTCCAAAATGTGTGTCGTATGGGAAAATTGAAGAAATCAACTGGTATAGAACACGATGTTTATCACAGTAAGGGTATAACATTTGTATATCTTGGATATTTGAATGCATTTCTCACAGAAAGATCCTTTTTTATTTTAATTTTTTATTTTTTACATTTTTATATAATAGATCTATAATATATCTCAAACAGTTCATCATTTGAGAAGTCCAAGACAACCATTGGGTCCAGAATTGGTGTTTACCCTAGAAAGGGTTTAAAATTTATACATAGCCGACATTTAATATGATCTATAGTTAATTTTATGTTATATAATATTTTATTAAATTATTATTATTTTTATCTGTTAAAATATGGAACTATTCATTTTCCTCCCTAAAAAATGGTTGCTACTCTGTTTTTAATACATGAAATCAAAAGATTCCTAGGTTTCCAACAGTTTTTTGACCCATTAGATGTTCAAATGCATTAATCAGATGAAACTAATTAATCATATTCAATAATTAAATGTAAAAGCGGTTAAATTGTGGGTTTTCCAATTGTGTTTGATGAACACACTGTTTTCGGGTCTTATATATAACAAATCCTATTTTTTTGATCATGGTGGATCTTATCAAGTGAGAAACACCTTGGGTGTTCTATTAATAATATTGGTGTAGATTGGTCTAAATTCATTCATGTTCTCACCATTACTATGTCCTCATCCTCCTTTTGGGTGGGGGGCCTAACACACAAGGTTCACCACTTCTTTGTATTTATTTTTTTATTATTTACATAATCATCTCTATTAGATATATTTCATGATATAAGTTGTTTTTTCAGCCACATTGACTTTTCATTCATCTAAATGAGTAGAACATAAATTATATTTTTGATTTTAATACATAAATTTATTGTTCAATATTTTTTTCATTTTATGTGGATAATTTAAAATAAATAAAAATTCAATGGTTTTTCTTAAGAAAATCATTATCTAGGATATAAATATTTTTTTTATCAATCTATAATCAATATAATTGTCATCTGATAATTCAAATAAACTATCAAGGATAATTATACCATGTTATTAAATGATAATATTTAATCAATATTTACAAAATATTTATATGAAATTTATCAAAGGATAACAAAGAATTTGTTAAAAATAATTACACTATTTTATAAAAGGATTATTTATCAAAATTATTAAGTGGATAAATTATTAATTTCTTTTTTGAAAGATATATAATAAAATATCCAACAATTAAATTTAGGGAAAGTGTGAGATGATCATTTGTAAGGAAGCATAATTATAATATAAAAATTATTTTATGTTCAAGGGTAATTTTATGGTAATCATCACATGACAATATTATCCAAATTATCGTAAGATAATTATATTTATTATAAAAGATAATTGTTATAATTATAGAATGATAATTTCTAAATTATCTAAGAGTAATAATGTATAATCCCTTGTAATATTTTAATCTATAATTTAATGACTAATAGTGAGATAGAATCTAAAATTTCATGTGATATTTTATTTCCATTTCAAATAAAAAACCAGAATTGGTTCCAGAAACCCTTGATGAATTTTGAGCATTACTATGTTGACGAATATGTTAATATGGTCATGAGGAGAAATATTTAACCAAATATGTGTTTATATCTTTGTCTTTGACATTGACATCCTTGAGGTAGGTGGTTGGGTCCTAAATAGCCAAATTGATTAAGCTTGAATTGTTTTATTTAGTTATGTTTTTTATTAAATTCAATTTCAAAATCATGCATTAAATTTATTTGATAAAACCTAATTTCAGTGGATTGAGTGATTTGAAATGGTTCTGGGATGGAAATTAGGAAAACATTCCAATTCCATTGAATTGTGGTTTGTTTATATGAATTGGATTATTTAAATTGTTGAGTTTAAATTATATATTTTATAGAAATAAAATCAATTATGATTTAAAATTTAATTGTGGAAAACAATTATAAAATGTTGAATTTGGTTTGAATGGATTTAAAACTTATAATAATAGAGTAAAAGTTTTCGATAGAATCCATGTGGTTTTGTATTTTTAAAGAAGAATGTTTTCTTATTAATCGTCATTTTGGTTTTAGATGAATAATTTGAATTCTTAATGGGCGAATAAAAATTTTCTTTTATTTTTAGAAGTCATACAATAAAATTCTCATCATGTATTCTATAATACAAAAAAAAAATCTTTAGTTCAGATATTAGTTATTTGGTCACACTCTACGATAATAGAAAATATTAAAACAATCATGCAGCATGTCATATGTTTATGCTGAGGGTGGTGAGTCTTCTATAACCATTATTTAGAGCACGTATGTGTTCACATATTTCCATGATTACATAGAAAGTAATGTTCCCTATATCTACAAATATTTTTCATACTTATTTAGTAGATATCCATGTTGCTCGCTTATTTATTTATATATGGTATAAAAATTTATGACAATGTTGATAAACTGAATTACATTCCTTTGGAATTTTTATAATTTGTTTTATATATAATTAATATCAATGCCATTATTTTAGAAATTATCCACCATTGTAATGTAAAATAATATGGTTAAAGGATTTTCCCATATTCTTAACTGTATAACATCATTTTTTTAAATATGTTTTAAAATTTCAAACATGTTTATCATTAAAATTTATTAAACTAATTTGGTTATGAAATTATGGGAATCAACTATGAAATCTAAGGTGAGACCATTCTAGTATTTTTAGATCACAACTATCATGAGCCTTTTTGTAGTTATAGATTTTCTCTTTTTAGTTTTGATTTAAGGGAAAGCATATTTTGGATGTCCATCATGCTTTTGAAGCTTAGCATGGTGAGTTGTGTCCTTGGATACATGGGATGTTTTTACATATGTTAACACATGGGTTTTAGTACATTGGACATATTTTTGACTATTTTTATTATGCTACATTACTATACGTGATGTTCATTTTGATATGCATATTGTATTTCTTCTTTTTTGATGCACTATGAGTAGATAAATCATTCCCACTATCGATTTCTAATGATTCTTGGTGCAAGTCCCAAACTCGTGGGGATGTAAAACCCCCATCAAACTATGTAAGGGAATACTCGATTTTTGGTATACCAGGATACCCATGATGGATAATGGAAATCCAACTCCTAACATCATGGTGTATTTAGTGGTGTACAAGACATACTACAATGAAGATTACTATGCTTCAATCAACTCTTCTTTTTTATTCATTAATTCATTATTATTTTTCACCAACCTCGTTCATAACCAACCTAGTTAAAATTAATTATTTAGTAAGATAAAATTATATTAATAATGTTATACTACTATATGTTTCATTTTTAATATATAAATAAATTTCAATCTTCCCTCTCCCACCCCCCCCCCCCCCCGACAATGTCTTTTCAAATTTCGGTTAACCACCTATGGAGACATTTCCTTGTCTGTGCATATAACTATAATTAGAGATTGATATTATGAAATATAAAAATATAAAAACATGTAATTATAGGTACTAAATTCAATGAAATTTAATCATATTAATGTATATATTATATTCAATAAAGTAATTGTTTCTGAAAAATTAGAATTTTTTATGTGAAACATGATATCAAAATGACATCATTATAAACAATTAAATTATGAAAAATAATGAAATGAATAAAATTAATAATTTTCTTTATAAAAAATAGTAAAAAAATAATGTATCATTGTTTTAATATATATATATATTTATTATTTAAGAGGCATTGAATTGATTAAATAGCAATAGATTAACTGTATGTGGATTTTCAAACAAAATATATTTTAAATAGGTTATCCATATCTCATGAAATCATTGGTATAAATATTATAATAATATTATTTTAATTTAACTTAATTAATATCACATTTTTTATTAAATAAAAGTTTATTACATGATTTTATGATTACAAAATAATCTCATCAAATATATCTTTATTCCACAACCCATAATGGATTCTTCTTCACCTGTTTCTTTTAAAATAAAAAATGATGATTCTTATACCCAATATTTTTTTTTCAATATAATAATTTGGGAATTACATGTTTATTTATGAAATTATGATTGACTAAATCCTTATGAAAACCATTAATTTCCATGTATTAATTCATGATTTTTATTGAAATGTGTTGTATGGGTCCGGGATTGTTATTTAATTATTACAATGTGAAGAGTGGGATATGATTAATAATTCAATAAAATGAATTGGTATTGTGATGTATCTCATGCCATGATGTGTAATTTTCAGAAAAATGATGTTATATTTGATCAAAATGATGTTCTTATGATTATTTCCATATGTCATGTGTGAACACGATGATAGGTTTGTTCAAAACAATGCATGGGTTTTAACATCCAATTCCTGATGATTTTTTTATGAATTTATACATTTGGTAAATTTATCACAAGTTCCAATCATGTTTTATATGATATTTCAATGGGTATTATTTGATGATTATGATTATGATCACATAAGTTATATTGACACATGTCCCTTATCCATCCACTTACTATGATATTAGAGCACCCATTTGATTGATTTATATCCTCAAGTGATTACTTGTATTTGGGATAATACGAGGGCCACTAATAATAAATAACAAACAGATTAAATCATGAATATGTTTTATTATGTAAAATTTAAATATTATCCTAATTTTTCAAAGACACTAATCCGGATGTTCTTGTATTTATATATACAATTTTCTCTATCATAAAAATGGGGTAATATTTATGAATGGAAAATTATGGTCAAGAGAGTAGGTATCAGAGTACAGTTTGGATAATTTGTTAATTAGTATTAATTATCGTTAGGTAAAACCCATTGGATAAAAAACGTATTAGTAATAACACAATAATATTTTTCATAAAAAACGTCTAAACATAAGGATCCCATAAAATAATCCTTTAGAGTTAATTTACCAAAAATAAATTAATTTCTTCATGGTTTCATCACATGCAATTTTTTAAACGTTGCCCAATTTTGAAATTGATGGGATGGTGAAAAACGAGGATAAAAATATGTCTGAGGGATAAATAAATTATTTCCCAAATGAAATACAAAAATCCCTAGTTATGGAGTTTATGAATTCATTAATTGATTAACCAGTTGTATCAGGCTTGGAAAAATAACCTGATCCACATGGAAAAAACTAATTCCAACTAGAAGGATCAAATGGACATTTATTACCCAATTGGGATATTACCATAAATATTTAATGAAATGTCAAATACACCAATCAAATATTATTAGGTTCATTAAAGGGATAATATCATTTCAAAATTACGTTTATCTAAGAAGAATATGGTTACTCTATCAATCTTTTATTTAGACAGAGATGCGGATCAATGGAGTATATTGGATAATAGTTGTATAATGAATAATGGTATACATGATATGGAGTGGAAATAATTTATAAAAATATTTCCTACCATGAATTTCCCTAAACCTAGTCAAACAAATTTGGTAAAATTATTAAGGTTGATACTGAAAATGGAAGGTGAACTGTCATGGCTTACATGGAAAACAATATAAGTCTTGTAAGATACACATCACGTTTTTATCCACAATGATTGAAAAAAGGTATATTAATTATAGGTCTAATACGCATACTTCTAAAGGATATAGATATACGAGACATTGTTAGTTATTAATAAGTGGTTATATGGGTTATAAAAGTATATATGGAGTTAAGAGATTGGTTACATTGTCAGAGAAATGAATGATCAGAATGGATTTTCAAGCTGCTGGATCCAACGATAATTGATGAAAGGGGATAAAACTACATACATGTCAACCCTATAGGAATAAACATAATTTGATTTATTTTAATTGTATTAAAAAATGTATTTAGTGTTTGAGATAAGGCCAAAAATATCATTAATGATGAATAGACATAATTAATTTGGACAAAAAGATAGAGGAATGGATAGAACATCCTAATTCACCACACATTATTCATTTTTTAAACTACAGAGAGAAATGGAACAATTCAAGTTATTTCACAAAACTGTGTTCCCTTTAAGTAAATTAGAATTATCCACCACCAACAAAATATGAGAAAGGTAAATCATAATCCATCTCTACAACTAATGTGGAGCATGAAAATGAATTTGTATAAAGTATACATCCTATTAACTCTTGTATGAAAAAATTTATATTTTATTTTGCTTATAAAAATTAAATTACATCCAACACTCTTTACAGAACTATTGAATCAAATAATTTATACCTTGTAAAATATATATATCTAAAAACACATATTAGTGAAATCATTGCAACCGAAATATTGGACTCTTTTCTAGTTAGAGTATTTTTAGATATTCTTGCATCCAATTTCATAATACACCCCTTGGTGCAATTAAACACTATACTGGACATCCATTTTCACTCGTTATATATAGAACACATCTACTATTGGGAAAATGGAATCACCATTCATATTCTGAACAATACAGTGCACCTCAAAAAATTAAAGTGGGATCGTTAATCTCATTTGAAAAATCCCCCATCATTGTGAGTGTTGATACACTTTGATGTAGCATACCTTTTCCAAATGGATGATTTAAAGGAAGAAACAAATCTAGCGGAAATCCCATTTTATGGGGATTTAATCATGTATTTCATGAAGAAAAACATGGGAATACCCTATATTTTGAGTAATATATCTCAAAAGATATCATATATGGAGATACCCATATCTCAAGAAGGCACTACGTGATGTCCCTATTAAAAGAGTAAAATATAATGAGTCAGATGCCAGAATATTTTGGCATAGGGTTCATTTTCCACAGTGTATCACCATCAGGTGATATGGTGTTCTTTTTCAAGAATAATGATAGATCAATGAAACATTGTAACAAATATTGTGAGCTCAAAATATCAAATAATGAACATGTTTCATGTTCCATGTATTGATAACTTTTTTGATAAACTATAAGGAAATATTTATTAAATTAAAAAAGATCATTATAAGTTATATCGTCAATTGATGGTGCCGAAGGATGAAATTTAGACCAGTGATCTTTGTACATTGTATGGATACTATGAGTTTATTCCCTTTCCAACATTACTTTGTAATTACCATACTATCTTTTTGGATTTGATTAATAGAGTCTTTAGATTCTACCTTGAAGAATTTTATATAATTTTTATTGATGATATTCTCATTTACACAGAGACAACGGTAGAACATGAAGTTATATATGGATTATGATTCAATCATTGGGGATAGAGAATATGTAGACTATGTTTAGAAAATTTGAATTTTTTATGCATTAATTTACATTTTGGGGTATCTTGGTAACATGTTATGGAATTTGAATGGACCCTTCTAAAACAATGAAAATTGAGGATTGGCCGAGACCCATTACTGTCCCAGAAATCAATAGTTTTCATCAGTTGGTTATGTAATATAAATGTTTTTAAGGAATTTCAATTGATTTTATATCCTACTAACTATTTTAACATTTATAGGGGTAAATTATGGGTCAAAAGAAGAATGTCAGGAAATATAAAAAGGGATTAATAATAGTCTTATCACTAAACTAGTATTCACATTACTAGATAGTCGATAATGTTTTAAAATATATAGTGATTATTCCAAGAATGTATTGGGTTTTGTAAAAATGAAGAATGATAATATCTTATTATATTCCTTGTGATAGATTATGATCCATGGGAATAACTACATTACAGTAGATATTGAGTTAGAAATCGTGGTCTTTCAACTAACTATTTGGTAGCATATTCACATCCATGAGAAGTGTTAAATATATATTATTTATATGATTCTAACATTTATATTTACATATAAAGAGATAAACATGCCTCAAATTAGATGGATAGAGATAATAGTGGACAATTATTTCACTATATATTACCAACATGGAAAAGTGAACAAGGTAGCTGAGGCACATATCATAAACAAACCTACTCAACTATCCCTGATACAGATTGAGAGAAATAGAATCTTCTTGGATATATAACGGAAGTTTCTATAAGTCATAATGGTAGGGAGTAAATCCTAACCTGACCTTATTATTTTTAATTAATTTATCCAATAGAAGATCAATGAGGCACAAATTGATGATCTGATGTTGTGTAAGAAGGTGAAATCCTAAGTAGAAGGGAATATACAATATTTAAACATCAATTGTGATTATTTGATTCTATTTTGAATGAGGATTTATGTTCCCTATTCTCCATAGTTAATTTTGGATCAATTTGATAATGATTATAGCTATTCCATATATCAATCCATGAAGTAAAATGATTTACTGGGATTATTGAGATAAATTATAGAGGGACAACATAAATAAAATAATTGTTGAATATATTTCACGGTGTTTAGTATGTTGGAAAGTTAATGTATAGTGAAGTAATTCAAATGGGATGATGCAACTACTTCTTATACCAAATCGTAAATCATTGAATGTAACCATGGATATTATCACTGGTATCTACAATACAACCAAAAGAAACAATGTCGTATGGGTTGTGGTGGATTGTCTCATCACAAAGGCCCTCTTTGTCTCTAAACAGGATGATAATCTCACTTAAACTCCAATACAATATATATGTGAATGAAGTGGGGAGGTTGTATGGGGTATCACTTTTGAGCATCTCTTATCAAGATCCAAATACAAAATATATATTCTGGAGGAGTCTTCAACATGAATTTAGTATTGAATTGATTTATAGCATGACCTATCACCAACAAATTCATTTATAAATTTTAAATTAATATTCATATGATTGATAAAATTATATGAACATAAACATTGAAATTAAAATGTTTATGGGATCAACATATCCCATTATTTTTGTTATCATATAGAAACATCTTTAAATCAAGTAATCGAATGAAGCCATATGATTTCCAATATGGAAATAAATGAAGAACACATACTTGTTGGAATGATTGTAGGAAACAAAAACTAATTTGACCGAATCTTCTTTAATATTGATGGAGATGGATAGACCTCTCCAAGTACAATTAAATGAAGATTAATGTATGTAAAATAGATATAAGGATCACAGTCGATGGTTCATGGAGTTAGATGTGGGATACAATGTTTTCCTTCAAATATATCCACGAATGGGAGTCATGTGTTGTTTAACAAATGGAATGCTTCTCCTAAGGAACATTTTCCCCTTTTATATCCTTGATCGCATAATATTAGTGTCCAATAATATTGAATGTCCACCATGTATGGCCCAATTTCATGATGTTTTCCATGTATCACTCCTAAGAATGTTCATGCCTAATCCCTCACAAATACTAAATTAGGAGTTTTTGAATGTGGAGAATGAAAAATAATATGAAGGTAATTCATTGAATATATTGGACTAAATAAACAATGTTCTATGAGAAAAAAATATCACCTTATCAAAATGTTGTGGGGGAACAAAAAGTATGAATAAGTGAATATGGAACAAGATGAAATAAATAAATAAAATTAATCTAATAATTTCTCATCCTATAATAAGTTTTTAGATTTTAGTAAAAAATTATATAGGGGAGAATAGTGTAACAAACTGGTATTTTTAGAAAAAAAATATATCCAAAATAAGAGAATTTTTTATAAAAAAATGTAACAAAAAACCTTAAAAATTATAGGGAAAAAAGAACATTATTTTGTTAACAAATATTGCTAAATTAATTATAATTGATTCCAATTAAAATTATAAACATTACCACTAGACAAAAAATATAAAATAAAAAATCAAGAAAGAGGTAATTAAGATTTCTGTAATCTCTTATAATCATCACCCACTCTAACAACACTATCGAAAATAAAAAAATTATTAGTAAACATAGATAAATTATAAAAAATAGAAATATAGAACCTTGAGAGGAGTTTATTTAAATATTGAATAAAATAATATAGTTATATATATATATATATCTACAGGAGTTAACGTTAATGTTCAAATAGTAACCTGACCATTTAAAATAGTGACATGATCTTTTCAAATAGTAACATGGCTGTTGGAATAGTAATTTTACTAGAAAGTAATTAAAATTAATACTAATTATAATAATGGTGACTAATTTATGTAAATTTATGTTTTATAATTATAAAAAAAATTAAATATAATGATTTAAAAAATGAAAAGAATTTAATCACATTTTTAGTAAATTATATTTTAATGTATTTTATAAAAAAATTAATATTATAAATATTCCAAATATTTTGGAAATTAATTTAAATAAATTGGTTATCATATTTGAAATCACAAGGTCATAATTGTTTAAGTTTTTTTTATATTATGGAAAAACATCTATTTTCATGTGAATATTAAATGTACAATTTTTCACAAAATATGAGTATCTCAAATTACATAATTAATTATATAATAATGACATAATCATTTTTGAACCTGAGTTTCGAAAATGAAAATTTTAAATTTATAAATTATTCATTAAAATACAGTAATATTAATTTCCAAACAAAAAAGACATTTTGAAACCTGATGTAGGAAAAATTTTCTTTAAAATAAAATTTTCTTAGTTTCCTTAAAAAAATGAATTTGAATTATAATGTGGATATAAAGTATTACATTGTTTTATTATATCAATATATAATTTTTATATTAAAAAACATTAAATGTAAAATTTGAACATTGATATAATATTTTATTCTATATTTTATTAAAAAAAACCCCTCTCCTCATGTATAAATAACCCACTACCTCCCCATGATAAACCACACATACCTAACATTAACAAGGCAATCGAATTCCAACATACTTATTATCCATAACCTTATAACCCTTTGGTAATGTTTTGGATTAATCTATCTCCAAATTGCATGGTATTTGTAGTGGCACACAATATAATCTACGTCAATGATTAAGTAGGTCTCGACCAACTATTCTTTCTATTTCCTCTTATTCGTTTCTTTTTTTCACCCAAAACATTCAAAAACAATGTATTAAAAAAAATTTATTTATAATGTTAAAATTATTGAGTTTATGTTAACAAACTTTATGTATCATATTTAATATATATATATATATATATATATATTTCTAAAAAACCTTTCAGGTTCTCTGGGAAATTTCAAGTCAAAGGTCTATTAAATCACTACATAAGAATTTAAATGAAAATTAATACAACAATAATAATGGATGGATATAATATATATATATATATATATAATATAAAATGTATATATATTAATTATATACTTCTATAATGTATTATACTACTATAAAATTTACATTGAAAAAATTTAGAAAAATGGAGGTAATCTAATAAATTTTTAAGTAAACATGATTTCAAATTGATTGCCTTAAAAATGAAGAAATTAAGAGATATTATAAAATTACAGTAATGGATAAATATTTGTAATAATTATAATATATAAACACATGATAAATTATGGAAAAAATATATTTTTATTAATTTAGAGGCTCCAAACTGGAGAATTAAATTAACAATATAAGATAGGGGATTCACAAAACGATATCCTTTACTTCGGGTTATCCATATTTCAATAAAAAAATTGATTGAATACCCATAAAATGTTATATAAAAATGTT
Source organism: Viscum album (assembly GCA_963277665.1). Taxonomy (NCBI): domain Eukaryota; kingdom Viridiplantae; phylum Streptophyta; class Magnoliopsida; order Santalales; family Viscaceae; genus Viscum; species Viscum album. The sequence goes on from OY728141.1 coordinate 1,257,012,094, forward strand.
TAATTATTATAACATTTCAATTTTGAGGATAGAAATGTATTTTACATTATTTCATGAGAACTACAAATATTTTCCAAAAGAACTCTTCTTTTTAAAAAAACATATTTGACTTTTCATGAGTCTTTTCTTCATTACTGAAAATGATGATTCTTATAAAAAATATGTTTTACCTTTATTTGGAACCCAAAATTTAGTTATGATATCATGATAGATGAAATATTTATGAAAATCATTCCATTACATGGGTTAATTCAGTACTATGATTATTATACATTTTATATTTCATGCACGATTATGTAAATATTATTATGTTATGGGTGGGCCTAGAATTTTATATCCCTTTAATGAACTGGGTAACGTGATGTATCTATCCATATGATTTGAATTATTCATCACCGTTATGCTATATTTTTTTGACCATGATGATGTTATAATTAATCAAATACAAAATTAATGATCGAGGCACTTGATTTGATCACAAATATTTGTGGTTTTGACAACTAAGGCATGATGTTTCATTTTTATACAAGTCCACATTCAATTAATTTATCCAAATCATCCATCATGTTTTTATTATGATTTTATTCTTCGTATGCTATGTTGTTGAATAAACTCACTAATGTTATATTGATTCATATCCCTCATCCATTATCATACAAGGATTTTATCTCACCAATTTCTTTAATGAACATCCTCATGTGATTAATTGTACTAAGGAGAAAGTGAGGGCTAGTAAGATGATATAAAATAAAGAAATAATTAGTTTTGATGTATTTTTATATAAATTTTATTTATAATTATAATTATCAAAAGACACAAAATCATTTCATCCAAGATATATTTCATTATTACATTTTTTTATCAAAATATGTTGTAATAGTGATAAACTAATGTACTATTGATATATTAATAACACATTTTATACATAGATATGACCCGTATAATAAATAATATATAATCATTAATTCCAAATATCCCCAACCATTTTTGAAATCTCATTTCAAAAATGCATTTCACGAATAATATTTTTTCACTTAAATTAATATATCATTCAATAACCTGTTAATTGTTTTGAAAAATATCCATATTTTTATTTTAAAACAAAATCATTCAAAATTGTTAACCATAAATATTCCACGCATACTTTTTTGACAATGCTTTTAAATTTTAATTGTTTAAAAAATTATTCTATCATTACTATTACAATAATAGAATCCTATTCCATCATTATAAAGTAATCATATAGATTCATCAATACAGAGAAAAATATAATAATAATGGAATATAAAAATATAATTAAAATCCTAAAAATGGATGCAATAATGTAATTTATACCTACATCAATTAGTGGGTTTCCATCGATTGATGTAAATCAAATCCATTATCTCCAAATTACTTCAAAACTCCAATGTCATCCATGGGATATTTTCTAATCCCCATCATCACAAATAATGAGTTATTGCATTTTATAATTAATTTTTTATCCAATTTAACAAATTATAATAATTAATAATTAAATAATAATTTATGAATAATTATAAAATTACCCATAAGCCATCCTTTTAGAGGAGATATCTTGAAATACCATAACATGAGGGTCTGTAACACACTAGCAATCTTGGGTAAACAACTAAAATAGATTGATGATTCAATTTTAAATTTATTTTTAATAAAGAAAAAAACACGAAATTAACATGTTACCTAACATACCTTAAGTAAAATATTTATGGCTATCCTCACTAATTTTTATTAGGGCCGGATCAATAAATAAATATAAAAATACCAAGAAACAATATGATTTCCACCTAGATTATGTGTAAATAATCAAGAACCACAATCCAGATACACTAAATATTTGGTAAAATATTGACAAAGAATAATGTAAGGATAATGATGGGAAATAACATTTAAAAACCATAAAAAATTCCCATAGATTTACCTTATTTCATGGGTGATTGAAGATAAAATGGTAGTATATGGTCACTGTGTGCATAGGGATTGTGGAAGGGGAATTTTTGGGATTAAAATTGTTTAAGGTGAAATGAACCATTTCCCACTTTAAAAAATATTATGCATTCTTCATGATTTTATAAACCATGTTCCAATTGTGTGGAAGGAATTGATCATGTATAATAGTAGGGAATAGTTTTTCCACATTGTTCATTAATCATTCATTAACCATGAATCCTTCACTATATATTTTTACACACACCACAGGTATTGGAAACATGAATTACCAAACCATACTTCATTTATCGTACTACATAACATCCACCAAAACCATAAACTCAAAAATATCATATTGGTAAAATCCCCCAAATCTGTAAAAAATTAATGTTATGCATCCAATACATGTTGAAGATCCCAATACAAATTTTGATCCTCAAAAAATATCCAAAATTACAATATTTTGTACTTTCAAAAAATATGAATTCAAATAAATATAAATATTTAAAAAATGTCCCTTTATATATATTTCCAAAAAATTATAATTTACCTTGAAATTCAATATTGGAATGGAGATTTTTTTTAAAACCTCACCACTATAATACCTTTTATCCATGGTAAGCCTCCAAAAAACAACAAAACTATAACAAAAACCTATCTCTTTTAAGAATTATCAATCCACATACATCATTCATTAACTATACACCATTCACACTTCTATTTTGTAACTATAGGCACAAATCCTAATCAAAATGACATTTCCCTAAAACTGTTGTTTAAGCAATAAATTGCCTCTAACAGATCACAAAAACGTTAATGATGTATTTTATAATTCATCACGATGAATTCCACAAATAACACCAATTTTTCCATTTCCATCCTTCTTTTATAAAAATAACTCCCAATTGCACTGTTGATGTATCCCTACATAACTGTATTAATACATCATTATAACTTAATACCAAAAGGAAACACAATACCATAAAACACTCACACCTAATAATTAAAATAATATTTTTTAATTTCTTTATTATACTAATAACCCAATTATCAATTCATAATTCCCTACACAAGAGCATCGATGATCCACTTATTCAACCCACCTTCAGATCGTCATAAAACCTACAAGATTCAATCCCAAGCATAAAAACTTTTCCGTATAAAATACATAGACCTCATCTAGGTCTATACACTCCATAATATATTTCTACTATCTGAAAAGTCCATCAATAAATATAATTTTTGATTTTAAGATATAACTCTAATTTTCACCTCAAATAAATAATATAAAACAATCACCAAACACTATGTTGGTACCCAAACACACCCATCAATTCTAACAATAAAACAAATTCTACAGATTCCTATAATTATTTTTGTACTACCCACTATATGAATCACTCATCAAAATGTGATTTCACTAGTCCAAGAAATGAACCCCATAAAAATATACAACGGTTTACCCATGAATGACATTAAACATCTACCTCATGATATTTCCACCCACAAAATTCTAAAAAAAGGTACCATACTATCAAAATAAATAAGCAACCACATAAATCACAACTAGAAAACAATAGGGAATAATAAATTCCAGTCTACACTAGTAGTGTTTTCTCTCTATATCCTATATAAAACAAGTAAAACCCACTATCACAACCCTATTATTGAGGTATATAAAAATATGGAATATTATCCACAAATATAATCATTATTATGGATCACCCTTGGAAAGGCACAATAATATTAAACATATCAATTAAACTCCAATAATAATTTTGGAAATAAAACATACTTATTAATTCAAAACATAGAATAATAAAACCACACATAATAGTTTTCTCTCAATCAAGAATAATCAATTATGAATACATGGATATATGAACACATATCTCCTTTTTGATAACTATTTAGAAACAAAATTTAATAGAACATAACATTGTATTCCAAATTCCCATAATATGTTATGGATGTTTTCATGAAAATATAGAGAAAAAATCTGATAATTGATAGTCTATTTCATGAATCCAAGTTCCATTTTGAAATCCATTTTTAATTCAAATTTTATAAGTTTTAGGAAAAATTGTTTCCAAACCACATTTTTCATTCCCTAAATACTAAATTTCAAATCAATTTTAAAAATATGGCTTATTATCCAAAAATATAATCATTCTTATGGATCACCCTTGGAAATGCACAATAATATTAAACATATCAATTAAACTAGAATTATAATTTTTGAAATAAAACATACTAATTCATTCAAAATATTGTATAATAAAACCACACATACTAGTTTTCTCTCAATCAAGAATAATCAATTATGAAAACATGGATATATGAACATGCATCGCCTTTTTGATAACTATTTAGAAACAAAATTGAAAAAAACTCAGAAAAGTAATCAAAATTCCCATCATAAGTTATGGATGTTTTGATGAAAATATAGAGAAAAATTATGATAATTAATAGTCCATTTCATGAAACCAAGTTCCATTTTGAAATCCATTTTTAATTCAAATTTTAAAAGTTTTAGGAAATATTTTTTCCAAACCACATTTTTCTTTCCATAAATACTAAATTTCAAATCAATTTTAAAATCACTATATTTGAAGGAAATTACATGTAATGATGACAATTAAATCAATTACCCACACTCATCATTAAACATCACAATATAAACATCAAAATAAGTTTTTCCAAGTAAAAATCATCTCCAAAATAATTATCCTATGATGTAAAATATACATAAGCACTATCAAATTCAACCTTACAAAAAACAATACAAGTCTCTACAATAAAATATTAATGTAATCACTGAATATAATATATATGAGAAAAAACCTTTTATATTATATGTTTCCATAATAAAGAGGGGATTCAAATGACGAATTATTTTGAAAATCACCTCCCATAGGTATGAGAATCATTCCTTATGTATGCCACTATAATTATTCATGAATATGCCAATGGATCTGATTTGAGCCCTTGGGGTAATCCAACGTCTCAACTATCACATAAAGATTTCATAAGCCCAATCAAGATCTAAGTCATCTTATAATACCATTCCCCAAACTACACATCACCTTGATGATTGCGTTTTAGGCTATGTCATGTTGGCAGGTAAGCACTCAATATATAAACAATGTCTTAACATCTTATCTCCATATAAAATTAAACATGGACACTCCCAAAATATCTATAGGCCACTATGTAAAACCTAGGATTAGAAATCATTAACGACACTTAGGTGTTCATTTCTATAAAACAACAGCTTATAAACATAGGTAATCCATTAATATTATCATATGAGATAATTCCCTATATCATAAAGTCTTAGGTCCGTGCCTAGTTTTATTAAAAATTTAACATGATCAATCCATAAAATGTACATCCAAAAACCCTATGGACAAAAATATGGTTCCTAAAATCTTCCATAATAAAAATTATTTCATAGTAAATCTATCAATATGATACATATACTTTAGAATAATAGTATTATAAAACAAAAAAAGTGTAATCAAATTTATTAATGACAACCTAACTGGTTAATGTAATTGAATAACTAAAATATAAGTTAAAAGATAACTACATTTTGACGCAACACAATATAATCAACCATGTCTTAAAATCATCACATATATCATTCCAAAAATATTCCAAGAAAAAATCTCCATGAAATATATATATCATGAGATAAAATAGTATGATCAACCAACATTTATAAAAACCTAGGTTGTGTATATTGGATGGTAGTGTATCGAAATAACTAAGAGGAATTAAAATTTTCTCACAAATACTGACTTCTACTGTGAAAATATGGTTGGTTATCCAATATATATAAATATATGTGATCATGTTCCTATAACACACCACCACAGATGCATAACATAGAAGCACAAATAATATAAATCTATGTTTTGGTTGTTAGATAGACCACCTCACACCTGATGATACATTCTCTGACCAATTTCAGATGCCTCTACCCATATATAACCATCCAGTTTAACAAATTTCTCCCTCCAAAAATACAATAAATCACACATTCAATAGTTAACTAAATTATGCCAATAAGATCATCATTAATCTATTATATCAATATCCTAATTCATGGCCAACCGAAAGAATCATTAAAAACATCTTATTTCTAGGAGAATGACCTAGGAAATAAAAAATATTCACCTATGAAATATGAAAGGGTTTTATACCATTAAATAATTTCAATGAATATTTCCCTGGAAATATAAAACAATACCATATTCCACAAAGAATGTTTTTGTGCATTATAAATAAAATATAAAACTCCTCTATGGAAATACAAAATAGTATATGGCATTAATGATTAATTAAAGAAGAAAGTATGTGGAATGTTATAAATATTATAAAAATCACGGTGTGTATCACTTCCCCAAAATACTATCTAATGTAATGTATGGTGAGAGGAATTATTAATACATGATTCTTGACGTAATTCCATACTGAAATATTATATTGACAACATTAAAGGTAAAATTAACATTTAGAGTCTAGGAATATGTGTACAAACATATGAATTTAATAAGGAATACATAAACATTATCATTATTTACTCCTGGGGTAATATTCCCTTCTTATTCATTTCTATGTAACCTCCCATTAAATTATTTAATGGGGACATGCAATAACCAAAGAATGTGAGAAACAAACTTATTATTAGATAAAAAAAATATTTTTGGTCAATATTCATATAACATGATGAATTAAATGAGAGGATAATAATAACATTTAAACTTTAGTATATCATAAAATGAGACAATATGAAACATATAAATAAAGATCAATACAATTATTTCATAAAAACATATTAGCAAGGTTATTCAAAAAATATCTAAAAAAATTTCATTTATTGATGTAAATTCATCACCTAATGAATTGGAGAGCTACTTGGGAGAACCCATTGTATACAATAACTAATGTGGGAAACATATATCATAAAAATATGTTTCATCAATAACTCATGGACAATAAAAAATGGGTTTTATATATAATTATTGACTACATAAATTAAAAAAGACTTCAATTTTTCATACTTTTTATCACAAAAATTTAATGTGGGTTTCATACATGTAAATGAAATTTAAATTTATCATAATGGAATTTATAAGAATAACTATTAATGAAAAAAGGTTTTTCTACAGAAAACATAAATCGAGGGACATAAAAAATAAATGGATTAAAGAGAAAACAGAATTGGATTACAATATTCCTTTTTCATCTGGATTAATGAGAGATAATAGATGTATAACATCTAATAAATAATAATTATATAATAATGGAATGATAATAAATGAAATATGATATAATAACATTGAAAATAGAAGGCTGATAAATGATGAATTCTGATGGAAAAAAATAAATGAACAAAATCCATTATATTACTGAATTGATTATTAATGTTTGAGAAATGTTCCTTATAACTAGAGAAACACCTCTGAATTTCTATTGAGAGGTAAAATGTGGGGAACATCATGAATAATAAAATGAGAATCAACGTATTGGGTGGAGAGTTTGGTACTTATACATAATGGGTATGGATAGTTATTAATTTTTATATATAGGAAATGAACATCTTATTTGTGAAAATTGGGAACCAATTAACAAACCCATGGTTTTGGATCATGTTTTATGAAATTAACATTATGTGTTTTGAAATAATTTAATTTTTTTAAAAAAATTTAGTTTTTTTAATAATTTAAACAATGGAAGATAATGTTTTGAAATAATAATGTTTTTAAAATATTATTTTGATATTCGGTCTTTTGAATGTAACGAGGAGATTAAGAAAATATAATAAATCTATTATAATATAATATATTAATAAAATGAATTTTTAGTGCATTAAATTATATTAATTAACACGTCATCATTAAATATTTAAGAGACAAAAAACATATTAAAAATATAAAAGTGTAGATTTTTTCAATTCACTAATAAATATTGTAAATTTTAAAATAATAAAAATATTTCCACAAAGAAATTACATTAGATTATTTCAAATATATTGTAAATTTTAGAAATGTTATTCTTGATATATGATAAATTTACCTGTTATAAAAAAATAATTATTTATGAAAAAAACCTATTTTATATCATAATAAAATATCTATTTCTAATAAAAAGTAACATGGAAAATATAGAATTATACTATAATTTCTATTGAAATGAAAATTATTATGAGACAATTTCATAAAAATATTTTTTTTAATAAGAGATTTTATTATTAAAATATAAATATTTTCATAGAATACAATTTTGTTTTATTTTCATTCAACGGCCTATTTATTAAATTCCTCTAATATTCATCTATATAATTTAAAATAAAATAAAAAATAAACTTGAATATTGAAACCACTATTTCAATTTTAAAAAGAAAAAAAAATTTGAATTAATATGGTTTAGATATGTGACCTATTATTACTCAAGCATGCACACATTGAGTATGGTGTACGATGAGTGACGTTCATGGGGTGGATTAGCTAATATTATCCAATTATTTTTTTATACAATAACATAAATATAATATTGTTGAATCCACTTGATCCTTACATATATTATATCTATATGGGCTTTGTTAAGTGTCGACCCGAGTGACACTACCTCTATCCCATGTTATTATAAAAGGGATTAAAAAATAGTGATCCTACTAGTCGAGGGTATCATTTCTCAGTTTTAAATCAATATTTTTTTAGTAACATTTTATAAAAAATAAATTTAATTCTATTATTTTTACAAATATTCATTATTATTAATAAAAATATTGACCAATGAGATGGTTACAATTCTAAAAACCAGGTTATTATTCTTATTCATCTTGTAAATATACTAATTATCACATAATAAAAAAATTAGCCAAATCAATCTTCCAAAATTGATATTACATAATAAAAATAAAAATTTATTCCATCATTAATCATTCAGATCAATTCCCATCAATGATCAAAATTTCTAAAACATTTATTTTTGCACTAAGGTGTTATATTCTTTTTTATAGTTTTGTTTGTGTTTTTCTTGATTATTTTGGATCAAGATGATCCAATTTTTTTAAATTTTGTCACCTTGTTTAATTTCTTATTTTATAATGTTTAATAAAATTTTCCCTTCTAATGGATATTTTATTTAATAAATATAATGAACATTTTTGAAGAAGGAAATAATTACAATTTTCATAATTGTTTCTGTTTTATGCATATATCAAACATATATAAAATAAAATTTAATAACATATATATGATATTTTATTGTAAGATTCACCAAAATCATGAAATTTCCACCCTGAAATATATATATATATATATATATATATATATAATTCTATGAGGTTATTTATCCATAATTTCATCATCATTAACTTATATAGTTGATTCTCAATATTTATATAAAATATTATCACAAGTAATGTTCTCTTGTTCCTCATTACTTTATCAATTTTCATGTGAATCTAGATAGTTTCTACTTCATATTATATGGAATGTTACTATTCTATATTATTTTGGTTTTGTATATGTGTGGGGAGTGATATATACTTTCCTAACAATGATATGTGGAATATTACATGGCCATTGGAATGATATAGAATTAGTGATACATGGTAGGAAATTTTTCCAACACACTCTAGAATATCAAATTTTCAAATGAACTATGGACTCATTTTACCCTTAAAAAAATATTCATGAACCCATTACATGGTGATATTTTAAGGAATACATGATCCATTAAATGGAAATATAGGTCTTATTCTAGATTACTAGAAAACTAATTTGTCAACTCTGAGAAGCCGTGATATTTCTCTAGATCACATTTATCTTCTTTATGTCATTCATGATAGATTGTAATATCTTTTTTCATTCTCTAAATTAATTGTTTTATATAGCTCGACTCCACATCCTATAGATTTATTCATAATGATGCACAATAATGATTCAGTGAAAACTATTATCATAAAATAATTAGACATGGGGAATATGTTGATCACAACTCCCTTAAAATTCATGTATGTTACTCATAAGTCACCATCCAATGTTTATATAGTCCTCTCATACATCCCATTAATTTAAGGATGAGGGTTATTTGTATGGGTTTAATGGGTTTGTAAATAATTTTATAGTCTCTTCTAAATCACAGGGGAAAGTCATGGGTTATGGTGTAAAACAATTGATAATGGGACCCCATGAAATAACACCACATCTTAAATATTGAGAAATGTAATGAAAATAAGGGATAAATTTTTCTTGTATGGATTTTTAATGGATAAAATTTATTATTCTATCACTGATTACCCATATGGAATTTTCACATATATTTATTCTGGAAGGCTAGTAAAAATATCTCTTGTAATTTTTTCTACATACATACATGTATGGTTAATGGTTTTAGTACTCCTTGGTGTTGTTGTGTCTCATCGTTCACTTGAAAATTTTATAAACATATACCAGTATAGACACAAATATCTCTTTTCTTGTTGTTAAACCAAAAAAATCTTTCTATTTTCCCATCAAATTCATTTATAATGAATGAAACATAACCTATATGACTTGTAATGTTGATTTCAGAATCCTCCCACCAATATAAAGTTCATTGGTTTGAAATCATGGAATTCCTTTTTCATCATAGTTTGGAGGGTATATGGAAATTACTAATTGAAAAACAATTATTCGATGACAACCCATTATATGTATACAAACTCATCCCTTAGAATTATGTTATTAATTATTTTACATCACTAATTAATTTCTACTTATATGAAATATATTTCCACCATACTATTTTCCCTCTTAGGAAAATATATAATGTAAAAATAAATATCTATAATATTAATCTATTATTATGATATATATGGACCAAAAGTTACAAAAAAATTGGAGGTCCTTAATGCGTGAAGGGGTTAATTACTAGTTGTTCTATCAATTATGAAGTCAAACACTCCACATAGTATCGAGTTTTATATAAATCCAATGATAACCAAATTAAAATCATCAGAATGTATAATATTATAGATCTACCATATTGGGAGGTTCATCATCATATTTTTAAATATATTGGTTATTTACATGAGTCCATTATTTCATTACATTTTTCTGAAATATGAAAACATTATGGAATAAATTGTTACTCGGTAAATCCTATGAAATAATTATAATAATCATAAAATTTTCAAAAAAGTCACCATATGGATGATATACATAAATATAAAAAAATTAATTTATCTATATATCCTTCATAATGGTTTGTAGAAAGATTATAATTAACCATTACACATCCCAATGTAGTGTCAAATCAGGTGTGCCGTAGAGAATATTTTTAATTAAATAGATGATTATCATGTAGATAAACAATACCCCTTTTTTGAGTTATTACACCTAGGAAAAATTATTCAATATCCAAATCGACTTGTATGAACTAAAAATTGATTTAATTTCTTGCAATTCACATGGATTATACATTACCAAAATTTAATTGCGTTTTTGTAATGAATATTAATTTATGTAAATATTACATTTAGATAAATATTATTTAATTGTGTGTTTCCAAGGAAAAACTAAAATAATGAAAACAATTTATATTTTTCTAATTTTACATACAACCCTTCATGATTAGAAATTAAATTTTATGCTATAAATCGATGTGACCCTATGAAAAAAGAAATAATGAATATAAGAATAAATATAATCTCAAGTAATATGACTTCCTTATAAATCTCATTAATATGATCATGGAAGGGAGGTATCATCAAATATAGTTTTCAATCATCAATCCCAATAAAAACATGAGAATCATGTTTTTGGAAAAAACCAAATAGGATTTATGTTAATAATCGTCAATATTTCTATATCATTCATGCGAGATAATCCTCCATCCAAAGAAACAACCAGAACGTATATAATTATTATGTATTACATATAGAAAACAATGTTTGTTAATGTAGATAGTATTATAATATATAAATGTACAAAAATATGGATATTTAGGTATATAATAAATTTAATTAATTTTCAAAAGTCCTTTTTTCAAAATTAATATTATGATTAAAACTATATATTTTAAAAAATATAATTTTATTTAAATATAATAATTTTACCACATTGTATAAAAAAAATTATTTTAACATTATTTAAATTATTAATTAATTTTGAAAAAATATTCAATATTCTGGAAAATATTTGTATAAAAAATATTTCATATTTTTTTAAATTTTTAATTAAAAATAATAATGATTAGAACTTGAATTTGAAACAAAAATGAAATTATATTTTTAATTAATCATAGATATAGAAACTTGGGATGAATTTTATAGAATTTTATATAGAATATAAATTTTAGTCAAAAAACATTGGATTTAAAATTATTTTACTTTCCATGATTTGATCATTATATAAGAATAAAATAGAAAATAAAAAGGCATAAAATAAATAAAATATAAAATCAATGAATAAAATAATTTCAAATATTTTGTTTACATAAACACCAATTCAAAAAAAATTGAATAAAAACATGATAAAAAATATTAAAAAATGTTTTTGGTATTTACAATAACTATTATATTTTGATAATGAGGTTTTTATTTGGCTTTCCCTCAATTACTTATTCCATTAATTAAATTGATTATTAATTAATTTATGTCTATAAAGTTAATAACCATATTAAATATTTAATATAAAAATTAAAAAAGTTAATTACATTACATAAAATATTTTTTGAGATGTTAATTGTATGGTTAGAATTCTGTAATTTGGTGAAATTTGAATTTCTTATTTGAAAATAGTAATTATGGAAAGAAAAAATTTTCAATAGTAAAATATAACAACAGAAACAAAGACTTTTACTAATGGTGAATGGAAAAAATTTGTTAATTTTTTTCCGAAGTGATGGATGAGGAGTGGATCCAGAAATTCTCTTCCTTTTCCTCTTTTTTTATTTAGATTCCATTGAAAATTTAATTCTGATATTAAATGAAACTACCTTTCACATCAATAATAAAAAGTTAACACATCCACAACATCATGACAAAAATCTACATTGAATCCATCTAAGATACTCTTCTATATTTCTCCCCGTAGAATCATATCTTACTAAGATAATATATTGTTCACTCTATGTAATCCTATGACCAGGAATTTTAATATAAATTCCTTGTATGGATGAATTCTCTAACTTATTTATTCAATAATTATCAGCTTTTTCCTCTTAATATTACTCTTAATAATATATAGTATCCATAATAATATGATGAAATTAATATAATTAGTATATAGATATGTTTTCTAATTAATTATAAAATCTATAGCTATTAATTTCTACCCACTTATAGAAATAGTGGAACATCAACAAAGTGTGTCTATGGACTACATTCTCTATGAAAAATCATTTTTTATTTCTTTTCTAATTTTACATTTTTTGAATTATTTTAATAAGAACATGTCATAAATAATAAAAATATAAAAATAATATCATTATTCTCCAATTATATTAATATTATGTCCAAATAAATACCATAAATAAAAATAATCACCAATCCAGTTAATGTGATTTCATGTTTAGGTTGGTTTATCCATCTAAATGGATGATGATAACAACAATATTATTTATGAAAATGGTTGCATGAAACCCAATAGAATAATAATGTTGTAATAAAACCATTTATTTTATGTAGTTCTATAAATATTAAATTATTTTATAACAAATTATTAATGTATCATTTTTATTTACATAAATTACTAAAATATGCCAACAGTGATTCCATTTTCATAAAGTGTTAATAAAATAAATATAGAATTTTATAAGTGATTTTAAATAAACAATATATATATATAAATATATATATTATATTTATTTATATATTAATTAAGAAATTGGTTCAATAGAATTGGTAATGATAGAGAAATTGTAGAAAGTAAATAATAATTTAATTTTATTAACACCTTATTGTTAATAATTTATTATAACTAGATAATATACACACAATAAATAATTATAAGAGATTGATAAAAAAGTAACAAGTGTGAATAATTTTATGTAATAGATGATAATGGCATATATGTTTGTTTGTCAATATCAATGAATTTTTCCATCTAAACAAGGAATCAAATTTGTTCTCTGTCTCAATTTCTCTTCCATGAGGAATATTTTAAAATTATAAACAAGTTTCATATCTTTATAGATCAAATCATACCTAATAAAATAATCTGGTATAATAAATGGAATTTTAAATACTATATAATTTTCAGTCTCTCATTGACTTTTCATAAAAAAAATATAAAATTTGTAAGGTGTTTTGGTGACTTAATTATTTTCCTTGAAACTTAATCATTAGTTGTTTACTAGTGAATTCCAAGGATGATATATAATAAAATATTTATATTTTAGGATGTGATTAAACATTATTTTCTATTTCAATAATGTGTCTCACCAAATTAATCATCCTCAGTGATTCAAATGTTTGATTTATTTATTTTTCGTTAAGGATAACTCCCATTTAGTTGAATGGATTTTTAACATTATTAATGTTTTAACATGACAATAATGATCTAATTTATTTACTGAAATTTGAATGTATGATTATATAAAATGAGATTTTTTCCTCTTTATTAATTTTAAATCAATATATTCACCATCCTTTTACGAGTGTTGGTTTTCAATATGATTATTTCAAAATATTAATAATATTTTTCCACGAATTCAAAATAATATTTTTAATATCCACTAACTATTTAATTTTTAATGATTTTATTTATTTTTAATGGTGGTATTATCAAATTAAGTTCTAAAAATTAAATCATTCAAAAATATTTTTAATACCCTTACGACAAAATCATTATTTATATAGGACCAATACAATGCCCCCACTATACATGTGACATATTAAAATCTCCACCAAAATGAAACATATATCTTCCTATATCATGTATCATTCATCAACACACACAATTGTAGAACATGATATTTGGACACATACATGAGACATAACAGAAAATAAAAAATATTTTCCCCTTCCCAATCAACCATAAAGACCATCATCCATATTCAATAATCCACTAAATTAGATATCACACTATGTAATAGCCTATGGGACACTCATCGTCATATGGATTCTCTTACATTGCTTCCCAAGTAATATCACAAATGTGTCTCATCACTACACAATATTCAGTCAACCAAATCCACACATTCCTATCACGATAAAAGATGTAAATTACTATAACATCCATTCAAAATTCTTATATGTGTCCCCCCATTATATAACACTAATATCATTGCATAGGTTCATACAAAACCTAAAACTCTCTCAATAAACCCTTGCACATTGCTCTAACCGATCTGTAGAAATAAACTACACAATCCATACCCAACATGCTCTTTCCCTCATTCCCAAAAGATTTTGAAAATCTTCGCATATATTTTCAGTCTACTACATAATGAAAATTTACCCACTCTAATCCATATAATGGTTTATTAACCCTATCTATGGAATCCGGTCATTTTATTGCATATTTTTTCATTACATTATACAATCAGAGGATATTTAAAGTATTTTGTTATGGAAATGAATATCATTAAACATAAAAACATAAAAAAATATTTTAATTCCACATAAAATGATTCAGAAAACGTTAATCCTATGTACAATTACTACATCTCACAAAATGGAGACATTCATAATAGTAATGGATGAGATGAAGGGCCATTAAGGAAAACAAGTGAAATAGTTTACAAGTGATCTTGAGTGATATCCATAAGAACATTGAGATATATAGGAATACCATAATAATAATTAAAACTCCAAACCCAACATAGAAAATGTGGCTTCAAAATTTAATTTCGTTATTCAACAACATATCACCACGGTTCATCCCCAAGGTTTTATAAAAATTACCAATGTTATTCATAAAGGTATCGTAAAACCTTTCATTTTTTGATTAAATACATTAATCGATATATTGGAGGGCTATAAAGGAACTACCTTAATAGGTAAATATTTTTCTTATGATTTACAAATATCATAATCATAAATATCATAAATATCCCAAACAGAATATAATAAATGGGTTTTATATCAAAATCTTGCCATTTTAAAGAATGTATAAAAATAAGATCATTATGTTATTTATAATCCATGAAAATGGAAGAAGGGATATATGTATTTCAATGCTAGAATCAAATATATCAATTTAACTCCCTTCATGAATTCCCATTGAAATGAAATATGGTTGGGTATAAAAATAAAATAGAAAATTTTATTGATAAAAATAGAGATATTGTGAGACAAAAATTCATCATCATAACTGCTACAATCATTGTTTTAGAATACATTAAAAAGAGAGGGTGGAAGGTTAAAACACCCATAAATAGATCATAATACCATATATGTACAAAAATAAATGAAAATAATATCACAGTGTAGTAGTTTGAATGACATACCACATGAAAAATAATAATGGAAGCAAATAGGAGATGTGATTTCTTTTACGAAAATTCGGCAGACTAACGTTGTCATGTAAAATTCAAAAATATAAGTTGATGAGACTGTAAATGTTATCTCACAATTAAAAAATAATATGGACATAAATGAGTATATATACGAACATACACCAACATTATTATATGCAAACCATAAGGAATACCAAAAAAAAGCTATGACTAAATAGAAGAGGGTGAATAGTTCCCTTGGCATGAAGAGTACCATCAAAAGCATAAAGGTTGGGACCATGGGGCGCCTGAGGGTTCCTTGGGAGGACTCATTGGGAGGTAAAACTAAAATAGAATCTTTTAGGATTAATTTTAATGAAATTAATGAAGTATTGGGTTGGTATTTATTGAAAATGTGAGGGAATATTTAGTTAATTTCCAAGGGACACCTCTTCGGTGGTATTTACAAAACAACGTGATTTCTCATGGTATTTTTCCATGGTATTGGCAGCCTAGGATACCTCATAACATATCATAATATTCACAAGTTTAATAGAATTATTATATCCCTATCACGTCATTAATGACATCATTAATCATACCGAAACTCAAAACAGTAATCTTACTATTAACAGAAGAAAAACATTTTATAAAAATTTCGGAAATTCTCCCTAAAATAAAATAGATTCTATAAATTCAAAAATTAACTCAATTTATGAAAATAATATTCTTATTATGAGATATTTAATATATATGCAAAAACATTACTTACCAAAAAACTACTAATACATAAATAATAATTTTGAAAAGAGTTATTTACTAATGCTATAATATCATATAACCAAACAAGATGTCCAAATTAGTTTTATACATTCTTATGTGAGTTTTCTATTCAATAGGTCAAATTACTATTCATAAGGGTAATATTACTCTTCATAATTTACAATTCACCAAAATCTATTATGAACTTATTGAACCCGATTTGTTACCCTATATACCATCATGTTTGTCTAAATTTTGAAAATCATTTCAGAAAAAAAAACATATCTAATAATAAAATGTTTTTATTATATTTATCAAATAAAATATTCATAATTTACTATTCATCATAAAAACATTTTTCATAAAACACAATTCAACAAATTGAAATTTCATAGAAAGTTTAGAAAAATTCATCCAAGGTTAATTTTGTCCTTTGAAAATTAAAAATTATGTTTATATTAGCATAATAATTCTCTATGTATGAGAAATATTTTAAAAGTACAATTTTTACATCAATGCTCTATTTGCCTAATTTTTCTTAATTAAACATATACTTTATTAAGGAATTATATTAAAAAAATGAATTATGAAATAAAAATTTTAATTATACCAATGGAATACAAAATGTATCAAAGGGCTTGTTACATAGCCTCTTATAACACCTACAAAGGACCTATTTGTAAGGTGTGCTATGGAGATAAAATATTGTGGTGGTTCAGACAACATTTCTCGAGTGGTGATATCTATCAGCTAGAACATATCTCATATGTGATTTCCTTAAGCTTCACATGATGGAGTTCGTCTTGGACTTGGTCTAGATGAAATCCTATAGATGCTACCTCGTTCCCAAGCTCTATCAAATGGTCATCGTTTGGCCTGAGTCTACTAGCTGAGGCCATCAACTCTACTTTCTATATTAATTTACCATGAAAACATTAATTTATATACAATAATCATATTGTTCAGAATTTATTTTCATGTGGTCGTATTGTCCAATGGTCTGATAACACTCAAAACCTAGTGGTATTATTTTAATTATACTCACATCATTAATTAATGGATATAATTTTTTTGATTATAAAATAAAATTATACAGAAAATCATGAAACAAATATTATTCAAATGTTTGGGTCATTAAATTCTTCCTCCCTTAAATAAATTTCAACCCCAAAATTTGAACTCGTTCCCTCAAAAAATACATGGTGTGGGTACCTCTTCCTAATAGACTATTCTAGTTCTCATG
Source organism: Viscum album (assembly GCA_963277665.1). Classification (NCBI taxonomy): domain Eukaryota; kingdom Viridiplantae; phylum Streptophyta; class Magnoliopsida; order Santalales; family Viscaceae; genus Viscum; species Viscum album. The sequence goes on from OY728141.1 coordinate 1,257,030,485, forward strand.
TGGATTCTTCACATTAGTGGGTTCTTTACAATAACTTATCATGGCGGGTAGTCGGGTTGCATAGAACCTTGTCTCTATGATTCATGATCTCCACGGTTTGTTCCTCATAAGAGAGGTCAGGTTCTAGTAATACCACCTCATGATTTAGTACATGTGATGGGTCAGGTATGTAGTACCTCAAGAGGTATATGTGGAAGACATCATGACCATGTGTTAGATTTGGAGGTAGTTCAAGATGATACCCTACTGTTCACATGTGATAAAAAACATTATAAGTGCCAATGTACCTTGGGTTGAGCTTCCCTTTCTTCCCAAACTACATAACACTCTCCCAAGATGAAATTAGAAGAAAGAATCTGTCACCAACATCAACCTCCAAGTCCCATCAATAGTTGTCAACATAGCTATTTTTATAACTTTGAGTAGCCTTAATGTGTTCATGGATGATATGGACCGTTATTGTCATCCCCTACACAAGATCATACCCAAGAAGATTTATCTCACTAGCTTCATCCCAACATGTAAGTGTTCTACATCACTTCACAAATAGAGCATCATAGGGTGCCACTTGAAAGCTCATGTCAAAGCTGTTGCTGTAAGAGAACTCAACTAATGATAGATGTTGATCACATCCCCCATTAAATTCCATTGAGCATGTTATCATCATACCTTCGTGTTAATGAATATTCCTTTCATATTGGAAATCATTTTGGGGGTGATAGTCCATACTAAAATTTAATTTGGTACTCTGAGAATGTTGAATCTAATCCAGAATTTTCATATGAACCTTGGATAAAGATCAAATATGACAGAAATTGGAACTACATGCATCCTTACAACTTCCATCACGAAAATCCTGAAAAGTTTCTCATTATAGAAATCAGCCCGAATAGAGATAAATTGGGAAGTCTTGGTGAGACGGTCCACAATAACCCATATGAAATTTTTTCCTTTCGATGTTCTCAGGTTACCATTGACGAAGTCCATAGAGATATTACCCCACTTCAATGTTGGTATGGTTAGTATTTGTAATGCCCCTTTAGGAAGTGGTCGTTCTTCCTTCACATGTAGAGAAACTAGGCTCCTTGTTGTGTCGTCAGCAATATCCCTCATCATAATTTCCAACCAATATTTATAATTATTATCTACATACATTTTTATACTCCTAGGATGTATAAATAATGTAGGACCATGAGATTTATCTATCATATCCTACCTAATTTCTGGAATATAAGTAACACAAAATCTTGTATAAAATTTCAGTAAAACATTTTGATCATTATTTAACTCAGGAAACATTCCATCCTTCACACACTTAAACTTCTTCTATATCTTTGGATCTTTCTTATGGAATTCCATGATAATCTCTAGTAATGACCATTGAGAAATAATTTGGGTTTGGTTTGATGATGTTAATTTTCTTATAAATCCAATGTCTATCATTAGTATGTCATCTATCAATGTATATCTTTGAATCCTCGTCATAGAATGAACAAGAGGTTCTTTCCTACACAATTCATCAGCAACATTTTTTTCTCTTTCAGGATGATAATGAAATGAAGAATCACAGTCTTTAAGAAGTTCCAACCATATACATTGTTTATTGTTCAATTCCTTTTGTGTGAAAATATACATCAAACATTGAGGGTCTCATTATATATCACATTTCTCCCCATTAATTTAGCACTTTTATATCATCATAGGAAAAAACGACCACATCCAGTTCCAGATCATGCATAGGATTGTTTTTCTTATGAGTCTTCAACTATCGATATCTCTAAGAAATGACTTTTTCAATTTTCATTAGGAAGCACCCAATCCTATTCATAGATGAATTGCTAAAATTAATGAATCCTTATCCACATGAGAGAAGAGTTAACATGGTTGTAGTAACCAATCTATTCTTCGGATCTTGAAACCATTCCTCGATCTCCTTTTTCCTTATAATCATGACAACTATATGAGTGAACATGGTAAAATAAATTTAATGTCATGAAATATTTTTCAAAAACCTCATGTAATATCATGTTAATTCATGGAAACTACGACTATTACTTATTATTATAGGCTTAGGCCACTCCTCTACAACCTTTCTCGTTGTAGGGTAAAATCTGATTCCTTCATTTGTTACAATATTCACCATGAATGAAATTTTCAGTACACAGAAATCACATTTTATGTACTACCCAAAAATCAATTCCTTCCATAGTGTTTTAAAAATAACCTATTAGATGATCCACAATCTTATTGTAGATTTTGGAATATATCATAATATAATCAATTAGAGCATCCACATTGTAATCAAAGTAGTCCTTAAAGAATCAATTCATAATATCCATAAAAATTTCCGGTGTATTAGTCATTCATAAGGGCATAACAACAATCCCATAATTCCCATATCTTTATAGGAAAGCTATTTTTTGAATATCTTCATTATTCACCCTCAATAGATGATAGCCATATCAAATATCAATCATAGAGAAGAATTGTGCCCCATGAGGTTGGTCAAATAAGGCGTACATTCTTGGAAGATGGTTTTTGTTTTTTTGTGATCCCATTCAGTTCTTTATAATCAATTCATAGCCGCATTGATCTATCATACATACTTCCAAGGAGAACATGTTATCCCAAAGGATACACACTCAGTCATATAAAACCCTTCTCCAAAAGATCATTGAGTGGTTTCTTTAATTTAAATAGCTTTACATATTTCAACATATACAGGGTCTTTGAAATGATATGTGATAAAGGTATTAGTTCAATGGGGAACTCTACCTCTAATTCTAGGGGAGGTCTGAGTGACTCCTCAAAAAATACATTAATGTATTCTTGGATGATGGGGAAATTATCTACCTTATACTCTCATTTACATCTTCTAATTCAATGATAAACTCCATAAATAAGGATATTTGAGGTTCATCTAGTAATTTACCAGCTTAATATTTCTATTCTAGGAAGATATCTATAGCTTTTCCATTCATGACTAATGATATTTCCTTGCTTCTACATTGATCATAGCATTACACATTGAGTTCCATTTCCATCTCTAGTATAATGTCTAATTCCAACACAGTAATTACTATAGGATTAGCGATAATATTATTCTCACTATAGTTAATACAAGAGTTTCTAAAAAATAATGATGCATTGATAATCCCACCAGGAGTCTTGTATGAGAACTCTACATTAAGAAAATCGATGGTTGATTCTGAATTCATTGCAAACATGGAGGATATAAAGGATTGCGTAGAAGCGAAATCAAACTAAGTACTTTCTTGCTTTGAGATAACATCCAGAGTACCTGCCACCACATAATTCGTATCATTAACATTAGATGTCGTGATAGTAAAATCATGACCTTTCTCCCTTCGCCTTTGTTGAGGCTGATGGTGTTTCCCATCCAAGGCACTTATATTTGGACAGTGATAGAGAAAGTTCCCAAGTTTTCCATAGTTATCGCATTGAAAATCAGTTAGTTTCTCCATAGTCTTCCCCTTATCATTTGTGTTGGGATTTTCAATCTTCACCTCACTATGAGAATTTCATGCGATATGGCCATCTCTTCCACACTTTTAGCACTTCCCACTCCTGAGTATTAATTTACATGAATGCTTCTTCCCACATTTATTACATGTTAGCCATTTCACTTTCTTGCCTCCCCTTCCATGATTGAATATCCTCCCTATTATTGTCTCCATTAATCTATTCTATTCATTAGATTTATAAGACCATTGCATTTCACAAAGATCATGTTTGACTTTAATCACACTCCAAATGATCTATTCATAGAATTCATAGAATCTGTTGGGTAGATTCTTCCAAAAATGAGGTCTTAGTCCACCAAAGAATCTATCAACCTTAACATTAAGATCCATGGAAAATCTGTAGGTGTAATGGAAATGTCTCATGTTGTTCATCTCGTAGCATCGAAAAGATTTATTATCCTTCAACATCAGTTCTAGAAACTCCTTATTCATTATAGCTCTCATAGAAGGAGGGAAATATGTATTGATGAAGACCCCTCTGAACTCTTCACAGCCATTACAATAATCCTCTGCTCTTGGACTTCTATTTTTAATTAGTTCCCCCCACTGATCAGCTTCTCCATCAATGTGATAGACAACCAAGGTGACCTTATCTTTCCCGGAGCAACATAGCACATAAAAGGTCTGTCAATAGGGTTGATACACTATTTAGAAATCAATGGGTCGGTCGGTCCACTGATGGTTAGTGGTCAATTATTCATAAAAGACTCAATATAATATCATTCCCATCATGGTGAGAATGAGCTCTCATCACTGTTCATGTTATTTCCCATAACATGAGTCAGTTTTTTCATCATTATCATGAATATTTATATTTCGACTTCTATTAGAGGGCCGTCAGTGCATGGTCTATTATGGTGACCATTTCCAGGGTTCCTTATATTGGAAATTTTTTTATAAAATAATAAAATATTAGTTAGAAGCTTATTTCATTTATGAAGCATTTTACTCCAATGGATTTTTATGTATTATAAATTCATTCTAACACAATTACATTTTACTATAAATCCATCATAATGATTCCTCAAAAGAAAATGTTTACCCAAAAATATCCCATGGGAGTGTTAAACCAGGAGTGAAACATGGACCATTGTGTACCAAGATACACCAGATCAAGCATGAAACTCCTTGTTGGAGTTTTCACACTTAGGTACATCTATACCAAAGCCACATACACATGTTCGTATCTAGACATGGATTTATTTGTTCGGAAACCACTTACTCATTATTTAAAAAAAATAATAGGTTGTTTTCCTATATTTAAACATATCTATAGTGTTCTTCCAAATTTTTGAATTTCCAAATTTCCATAAATAACTGTACTACCCTTCGATACAAACTATGGCAACCCACCTTTTTATTGTATATCGTTTCATTACATTTTACAAAAAGAGTATCTTTAAAGTATAATGCCTCAGAAATTAGAAACATAAAACATGAAAACATAAAACAATATTATAAATTCTATAGTAATGGTTCATGAAAAGGTTATACAATGTACAATTACTCCATATCATAACCTGGAGACAAATATAAAAGGAATAGGTGAGCAGAAGGCCCTATTAGGAAAACCAGGGCAACATTTTTCATGCGATCATTAGTGATATCAAAAGGAACATAGAGATAATGTGGTATGAAATAATAATAATATCATGAATAATTACTTGAAAATGTGAATAAAACATAGTTCCATCATTCATGAACTTTTCAGCAAGGTTCATCCCCAATGTGTCCAAAAAATTACCAAAGTAATTCACCATGGTATCATAAATTTGTCATCTCTAGAGATTAATTTGTTAACCAAATGCATTGGAGTGTTATCACAGAGCACAATTAATATTTCATTATTTTTATGTTATCCACATAGATAATAATCCTAAAAATCATAAATAACAAAATGATAATAAAAGAAATGGGTTTCATATCAAAATCATGATGTTTTCAAAAGTGCTTAAAAAATTATCATTAAGTCATTTATAACCCATGGAAAAGGAATAAGGGCTCTATTTAGGTCAATTAAAAAAACAAATATATCTATTTTATGTTATGATTAATAACCATGTAAATGGAATAGTGTATGGAATATAATTAAAATAAGGGAATTTCATGAGAAAAAGAGAGAGATTTTGAGATGAAAATTCTGTAGTATAACAGCAATATAACATGTTTTTAGAAAACATTAAAAAGCGAGAGGGAAAGGGTCACCCAAAAATAAATATAACAAAATATCATATTTGGATAGAATGAAATTAAGATAATATCATTGAATGAATGTTTGAATTACATAACACATGAAAATGAATATTGAATGGAAAGAGAAAATGCGATTTCTTTTACGAAAATTTGGTAGCATTACAACGTCAGATAAAATTCAGAAAAATAAGATGATGAGAGTGGAATGGGTATATCATTATATAGAAATAAAATTTAACAAATTTTGGATGCTGAATAAAATACCCCAACATAATAAGATGAAAACTATAAGGAATAACAAATAAGTCATGACTTAAAATAAGTTGTTAAAAGGTTCCCTTTCCTTGAAAAGTAACACCAAAATCTCAAAGGTTGTGATCACGGGGGGATTGAGGTCACCTTTGGAGGACTCCTTGGGAGGTAATAATACCATAACATCATTGAGAATGAATTTGAATTAAATTAATGAAGGAATGTGTTTGTATTTATATCAAAAGAAAGAGAATATTTAATTAATTTCTAAGGGACACCTCATCGACAACATTTGAAAAAACATTGGCTTTACCATAGTATATTCCCATGATATTGGCCACTTCAGATACCTCATAACATATATTACTATATACATGTCTACCAGAATTATTACATCATGAATATATCATTCATGATTTCATTAAACTCCCCCAAAAATCAAAACTAAATTTTTACTATTCCATGAAAAATAGAACATTTTATATAAATCTAATAAATTTACCCTATCCTATAATTGATGTTTTAAATTCACAAATCAACTCAATTTTATGAAAATAATTTTCTAGTTAAATGATATTTAATTTATAAACACTATTTACATGAAAAATAATCATACATAACTAATAATCTTTGAAACCGTTATTTACTAATTCAATAATATCACATTACAAAACATGATGTATGTATTATTTTTATACATTATTAAGAAAGGTTACTATTTAATAGGTCACATTACTATTCACAATGTAAGATTACAATTCATGATTTCCTATTCACGATAAATTATTTTTAAATTATTGAACCACATTTTTCACATTTATTACAACCATGTATGTCTGATTTTCGAAAATCATTTCACAGAAAATGTTTTTTAATAATAATTTTTTTTTATATTATTCATGAGAAATCATTATTCATAAAATATTATTCATAAATAAATACTATTCATAAAACACTATTCAAAAAATTGAAACTTCTTACAAATTTTCTAAAATTGTTACCTTTGTTAATTTTGACATTATTAATTCAATTTTTTTTACCATAATTTTTCTCCTTTTATGATAAATATGTCAAAATAGAAATTTTTAATACTAAAATCTATTAATCAATTTTTTCCTTATTAAACGTAGAATTTATTAAGGAATTCTATTTTAACAACAAGAATGTTGAAATAAAAAATTTATTTAAATGAAGGGATCATAAAAAGTATCTAAGGACTTCTTACATATCCCCTTTTAACACCTGGATATGACTTAAGTGTAAAGTGTTATATTTTTATATAATCTTGTTGCAGTTTGGAAAACATTTCCAGAGTGGTGATTTCTTTTAGATTGAACTTATCCCGTGGAAAATTATGTTCACGCTTCAAATATTGAAGTTCGGTTTGGGCAATGTCCAGAGCAAACCCTAAGATGTTACCTCTTTCCAAAGCTCTGAAAGATGGGATTCTTATGGACTCAGTCTACTAGATGTGGCCATTACCTATTCTATCTATATTAATCGACCATGCCCATTTGTATTTATAAAAAATATTCATAACATTACGAATTTAGTTTCCAATGGTCATATTGAATAGTTGTGTGTACTTCTGCCTCGTAGGCTCTTCTGGTTCCCACATGGCTTCTTCACATTAGTGGTTCATTGACAATATCATACCATGTTGGGACGCCTTATTGTGTATAACTTTGTCTCTGCAATCCAAGATCTCCAACGGCTGCTCCTCATAAGAGAGTATAGGTTCTAGTTGTACCACCTCAGGATTTAGTACATGTGATGGGTCAGGTATGTACTTCCTCAAGAAGGATATGTTGAAGACATCATGAATATGTGTCAGAATTGGAGTAAGTGAAATATGATAGTCTACTACTCCCATGTGATAATGAAATTCATAGGGTCCAATGTACCATGTGTTGAGCTTCCCATTCTTCCCAAACCACATAACTATCTCCGAAGATGAAATGCGAAGAAAGAATTTGTCACCAACATCAAACTCCAAGTCCCATCTATAGTTGTCAACATAACTATTTTTCTGATTCTAAATAGCCTTATTGTGTTGCTGGATGATATGGATCTTTTTTGACATCCATTGAACAAGATCATACCCAAGAAGATTTCTCTCACCAGCATCATCTCCAAAAGTAGGAGTTCTACATCGCTTCACATATAAAGCTTCATAGGATGCTATTTGAAAGCTCATTTCAAATATTTTGTTGTAAGAGAACTCAACTAATGATATATGTTGATCTCATCCACCATTAAATTTCATTGAGTGTGTTCGCATCATGTCTTCGAGTGTTTGAATAGTCATTTCAGATTGGCCATCATTTTGGGGGTGATAAGCCATAATAAAATTTTATTCGGTACTCTGAGCACGATGAATCTAATCCAAAATGTTTATATGAACCTTGGATCATGATCATATAAGAAATTAATTGCAACTTCATTCATCCAAACCACTTATTTCATGAAAATCTTGGCAAGTTAATCATTATATAAATCTTCCCGAATAGAGCTAAAATGGGATGTCTTGGTGAGATGGTCAATGATAACCCATATGACTTTGTTTCCATTGGATGTTCTCGGGTTACCAGTGATTATGTCCATAGTGATATTATCCCACTTCAATGCTGGTATGGGTCATAGTTGTAATGCCCTTTTAAGAAGTGGTCATTCTTCCGTCACTTGTAGACAAACTAGGCCCCTTATAGTGTAGTCAACAATATCCATCTTCATAATATCTAACCAATAATGATAATTATGGTCAATATCCATTTTTAAACTCCTAGGATGTATACATAGTGTAGATCCATGACAATTATCCATTAGATCCTTCCTAATTTCTATAATAAAAGTAAAACATAGTCTTGTATGAAATTTCAGTAAATATTAGTGATCTATATTTAATTCAAGAAATCTTCCATCATTCACAGACTTAATCTTCTTTTGTAACATATGATCTTTTTTAAGGGATTCCTTGATCATCTTTATTAATGAATATTGAGAAATAATTTGGGTTTGTTTTGATGATGTGAATTAGCTTATAATTCCCATGTCTAGTTTTACTAATCATTGATCATTGGATATCCTTGAATCCTCATCATGGAAAGAACAAGAGGGTCTTTCTTACATAATTCATAAGTGACTTTTTTTTATCTTTCAGGATGATAATGAATTGAACAGTAATAGTATTTAAGAAGTTCCAACCATCTACATTGTTTCATGTTCAATTACTTTTGTGTGAAAATATACATCAAACATTGTGGGTATCAGTATATATCACATTTCTCTCCATAAATATAGTTCCTTCATATATTCTGAGGAAAAAACAATCGCCTCGAGTTCCAAATCAAGCGTAGGATTGTTTTGTTTATGAGTCATCAACTATAAAGATCTCTAAGCAATGAACTTTTCAATCATCACTAGCATGAACCCAAGCCTATTCGGAGATGTATAAATAAAATTATTGAATCCATATCCACATTAGAGAAGTGTTAACATGGTATCAGTCACCATTCTCTTCATCAGCACATGAAACCATTTTACGCTCCCCTTTTTCAATATAATCATGACAACTTTATGAGTTAATTTTTTTAAAGAATTATAATGTCATGAAATTTTTTTCAAAAACATCCTATAATATCCCATTAATTCATGAAAAATACATATATTATTTATTATTGTATGCTTAGGCCACTCTTCTAAAACCAGTGTCTTTATAGGGTCAACTATGATTCCTTCATTGGTTACAATGTTCCCCCAGAAATAAATTTTTTTTAAATAGAATTCACATTTGATGTACTATCCAAAAAACCATTTTTTCTGTAGAGATTTCAAAAATGACCCTTAGATGATCCGCAATATTCTCTCAACATTTGGAATATATCAGAATATCATCAATAAAAGCATCCATGATGTTTCAATGTATTCCGTAAAGACTCAATTCTTCAGATCCAAAAAAATTATCGATGCATTAGTTAATCTGAAGGGTATAACAACAAACCCATAATTCCCATATCTTTATTGGAAAGTCGTTTTTGAATATCTTCATTATTCACCCTCAATAGGTGATATCCATATCGAAGATCAATCATAGAGAATAATTGTGCCCCATGAAGTAGGTCAAAGAAGTCATAAATTCATGGAAGATGGGTTATGTTATTTTTTGTGATCCCATTCAGTTCTTCAAAATGAATGCATAACCGCATTGATCATTAATTCTTCTTTAGAATGAAAAAATGTTCTCCCCATGGAGACACACTAGATCAGATAAACCCCATCTCCCAAAGAACATGGAGTTGTTTCCTTAATTTATCTAGCTACACATATTACATTATATAAAGTGTATTTGATATCAGATGATATCTGGGTACGTGTTCAATGGATAACACAACATCACATTCTAGGGGAGGTAAGGGTAACTCCTTACGAAATACATCAATGTATTCTTGGATTATGGGGACATTTTATACCATATAAACTCATTTCCTTATTCTTATTCAATGATAAACTCCATAAATTAGGATATTTGAGGTTCTTCTAGACATTAATTAGGTTAATATTTCTATCCTTGGATGGTAACTATAGTTTTTCCATTCACGACTACTGATATTTGCTTACATCTTCATTTGATCATAGAATTTCACTTTGAGTGCCAGTCCATCCCTAGTATAATGTCAAATTACGGCATGGGAATTAATACAAGATTGACGATAATATTTTCCCATGAATGGAAATACAAGAGTTTATAAACACTAACAGTTCTTGGATAATCCCACTAGAAGTCTTGTCTGATAACTCTACTTTTATAAAATCAATGTTTGATTGTAGATTCATTGAAAACATGGAGGAAATAATGGATTGTGTTAAACTAGAATAGAAAAATGTACTTGATAGATTTGAGATAACAACCAGAGTACATGCCACCACATCATTTAGTGCATTAACATTAGTTGTAGTGATAGTAAAAGAACGACCTTTCTCCCTTCTCCTTTGTTGAGGCTGATGGTGTTTCCCCTCCACTGCACTTATATTTGGACAGTGATTGGGAAAGTGCCAAAGTTTTCCACAATTATCGCATTGAAAATCAGGTAGGGCCTCCATAATCATCCCCTAATCATTTTTGTTGGGATGTCCAATCATCACCTCACTATGAAAATTCTCTGTGATATGGACATCTCATCCACACATGTATCACTTCCCGCTCCTGTGTATGTTTTTCCATGTTTTCTTATTGCCACTTTTATTACATGTGGGACATTTCACTTTTTTTCCTCCTCTTTATTGATATAAGATTCTTCCAATGCTTGGCTCCATTAATCTGTTCTTTTCATTGGATTTATGAGACCATTTCATCTCACCAAGCTCCAGTTTGACTTTCATCACACTCTAAACGATCTATTCAAAACATCCATAGTCTCATGTTGGGTAGATTCTTCCAGAAATGAGGTCATAGTTCACCAAATAATCTATCAATATTCCCATTAAGATCTATGAAAAATATTGATGTGCAACGTGAAAGTCTCGTGGTTTTCATCTCTTTTCTTCTAGAAGATTTATTCTCCTTCAACATTAGTTCGACACACTCCTTATCCATTATTACACTCATTGAACGAGGGAAATACGTTTTGAAGAATATCCCTCTGAACTTGTCCCACTCCATAGGATCATCCTTTTCTCTTGGTCTTGAGTTTTTAATCAGTTCCAACCACTAATCAGCTTCTCCATCAAAGTGATAGACAACCAAGGTGACCTTCTCTTTCCCTAAGAAACATATCACATAAAATGTCTTCCCTATAGGGTCCATCCACTATTTAGAAATCGATTGGTTGGTCGGTACACTAAAGGATGGTGGTCAATTATTCATAAAAAACTCAATAGAATATTGTTTCCAACATAGTGAGAATGGTCTCTCATCATGATTCATGTTATTTCCCATAACATTAGTCAGTTGGTTTATCATTATCATGAATGATTATATTTAGGATTCCATCAGAGGGATATCATTGCATGGTCCATTGCAGTCACCATTTTCACAGTTCCTTCTATTGGATTCAATTTTAAAAAAGAATAAAATATTAGTTAGAAGATTGTTTCATTTCTGAAACACTTAACTACAATGGATTTCTATTTCTTATAACTTCATTCTTATCCAATTTTATTTCTCTATAAATCCTTCATAATGATTCATAACAAGAAAATGATTAACCAAAAATATCTCCCAGGAGTGAAAGAAGGACTATATTTGGGTACTAGGAAACCTCATATCAAGTACAAAACTCCTTGTTTGAGTTTTCACTCCTTGGTACAACTATACCAAAGCCACATACACTTGTTCGTATACAGACATGGATTTATTTGTTCAAAAACCACTAACCTAATATTTCACCAAAATAATATGTTGTTTTCCTATATTTGAACATTTATATAGGGTTGTTCCTAATTTTTTCATTGCCTAATTTCCATAAACAACTAAACTACCATTTGATACCAACTATGGAATCCAACCTTTTATTGTATAGTATTTCATTTCATTTTATGAAAAAGGGGTTATTTAAAGTACAATGCCTCAGAAATTAGAAACATAAAACATGAAGACATAAAACAATATTATAAATCACATAGAAAAGGTTCTTGAAAAGAGTATATAATGTACAATTACATCCTATCATAACCTGGAGACATATATCAAAGGAATTGGTGAGTAGAATGCACTATTAGGAAAACTGGGGAAGCATTTTACATGCGATCTTGAGTGATATCAAAATGAACATGGAGATAAAGATGTATATAATAATAATAATTTCATGAAACATTACTTGAAAATGTTTATACAACATAGTTCAGACATTCATGAACTTGTCACCATGGTTCATCCCCAATGTATCATAAAAATTACCAAGGTCATTCACCAAGGTGTCGTAAAACTTGTCATCTCTAGAGATTAAATTTTTAACCAAATGCATTTGAGCGCTATCAAAGAGCTCTATTAATATTTCAATATATTTACGTGAGCCAAATATATAATAATCATAAATTTTTTAAATAACCCAATGATAATAAAATAATTCGGTTTCATATCAAAATCATGATGTTTTTAAAAGTGCTTAAAAATATGATCGTTAAGTCATTTAAAACCCATGGAAAAGAAATAAAGGATATATGTATGTCAATTAAAAAATAAAATATATATATTTTATTTCATGATTAATAAACATGGAAATTAAACAATGTTTGTAATATAATTAAAATAATATAATATCTTGAGAAAAAGTGGGATATTTTTAGATGAAAATTCAACAGTATAACAGCAATATAATATGTTTTTATAAAACATTAAAAATGGAGGGTGGAAAGGGTCAACCACACATAAATAAATCATAATACCATATGTCTAAAGAATAAATTTAAATAAAATCATTTAATGTATGTTTTAATGACATAACACATGAAAATGAATCTTCAAAGGAATCAGAAAATTTGATTTCTTTTACAAAAATTCAGCATCATTACAGTGTCACATAAAATTCAGAAAAATTATATGATGAGAGTTGAAGGGGTATCCCATTATATTATAATACAATTTAATGAAATGAGGACGTTTAATAGCATACCCCAACATTATAAGATGGAAACTAGAAGGAATAATAAAAAAGAAGTCATGACTTAAAAGAAGTGGGTTATGGGTTCCCTTACCTTGAATAGTATCTTCAAAAGCTCGAATGATGGGATCGTGGGGTGATTGAGGGCACCTTGGGAGGATTAAATGGAATCTTATTAAGCCATAACATCATTGAAAATTAATTGGAATTAAATTAATGGAGGAATGTGTTTGTATTTACAGCAAAAGTGGGAGAATACTTAATTAATTTACAAGGGACACCTCATCGGTAGCATTTGAAAAACCATGGGCATTCCCTTAGTATTTTCCCATGACATTGGACACTTTTGACACCTCATAACATATATAACTATTTAAATGAATACAATAATTTATATATCATGAATAGATCATTAATGATTTCATTAATCACCCCAAAACTCAAAACCGAAATTTTACTATTCAATGAAAAATAGAACATTTTATAAAAATCTCTTAAATACACCCTATCCTAAAATTGATGTTAAAAATTCTAAATTAGACTCCATTTTATGAAATTAATTTTCTAATTATATGATATTTAATCTATATGTAAAAAACTATTTACTTGATAAATCCATATACATAACTAATAAAATTTGAATCATTTATTAACTAATTCTATAACCTCACATTACCAAACAGGATGTATATATTATTTTTATTCTTTTTTAAACAATTTTACTATTCCATTGCTCACATTACTAGTCAAAAATTAATATTTCAATTCATGATTTACTATTCAACAAAAATTATTTTGAAATTATTGAACCACATTTTTCACACTCAATAAAACCATGTATGTCTGATTTTCGAAAATCATTTCATAGAAAATGTATTTTAACAATAAATTGTTTTTATACTATTCATAAAAAAATTATTCTTAAATTATTATTCATAAATAAAAACTGTTCATAAAATACAATTCAACAAAATGAAACTTCATAAAAAATTTCTAAAAATGTTACCTTGGTTAATTTTGACATTTAGAATTCGAAAAATTTGTTTATTTTACCATAATAATTCACTTTGTATGAGAAATATGTGAAAATTAAATATTTTAATGCTAAAATAAATTTTTCAATTTTGACATAATTAAATGTATAATTTATTAAGGAATGCTATTCCAAAAATAAGAATGGTGAAATACCAATTTTATTTATACCAAGGGGTCATAAAAAGTATCTATGGCCTTGTTGTATATTCCCTTTTAACACCTGGATAAGACCAAAGTGTAAAGTGTTATATTGTCATAGAATAATATGGTGGTTTGGACAACATTACCTGAGTGGTGATTACTTTTAGCTTGAACTTAACATGTCGACAATTTCGTTCAAGCTTCAAATATTGAAGTTCGGCTTGGGAAAGGTCCAAAGCAATGCCTAAGATGCTACCTCCTTCCCAAGCTCAGATTGATGGGCTTCATATAGACCGATTCTAATAGATGTGTCCATCAACTCAACTATCAGTATTAATCAACCATTCCCACTTGTATTTATAAACAATAATCATAACATTATGAATTTAGTTTCCATTGGTCATATTTAAAAGGAGTGGTTACTTCTGCGTCATAGACTCTTCCATTTCTCATGTGGCTTCTTCACATTAGTGGTTCATTCACAATACCATAACATGTTGGGTAGTCTTGTTGCGTAGAACATTGTCTCTGCAATCCAGGATCTCCACCAGTTGATCCTCATAAGAGAGGTCAGGTTACAGTTGTACTACCCCATGATTTAGTACATGTTGTGGGCCAATCAGGTACTTCCTAAAGTATGATATGGGGAATTCATCATGAAAATGTGTTATATTTGTAGGCAGTGCAAGAGGATAGTCCACTACTCCCACGCGATCAAGAACATCATTAGGACCAATGTACCTTTTCTTGAGCATCCCTTTCTTCCCAACTATATAACTCTCTTCCAAGATGAAATTCGATGAAAGAATTTGTCACAAACATCAAAATCCATTTCCCTTTAATAGTTTTCAACATAGCTCGTTTTCGAACTCTAAATATCCTTAATGTGTTGCAGGATGATGTGGACCTTTTCTGTCATCCCCTACACAAGATCAGGACCATGAATATTTCTCTCACCAGCTTTATCCGAACAAGTAGGAGTTATAAATTTCATTACATATAGAGCTTCATAGGGTGACATTTGTAAGCTCAAGTCGAAGCTACTGTTGTAAGAGAACTAAACTAATGATATATGTTGATCATGTCCACCACTAAATTCCATTCAGCATTATCTCATCTTGTCTTCGAGTGTTTTAATAGACCTTTTAGATTGGCCATAATTTGGGTGTGATTGGCCATTCTAAAATTTAATTTGGTACTCTGATCACATTGAATCAAATTCATAATTTTGATATGAACCTCAGATCATGATCAAATATGATATAAATTGGAACTGCATGCATCCTTACCACTTCCTTCAGGGAAATCCTGCCAAGTTGATAATTATTGAATTCTTCTTAAATAGAGATAAAATGGGAAGTCTTGGTTAGACGGTCCAAAATAACCCATATGAAATTGTTTCCATTGGATGTTCTCTAGATACCATTGACGAATTCCATAGTTATATTATCCCACTTCAATGCTGTTGTGGGTAATAGTTGTAATTACCCATTAGGTAGTGGTCATTCTTCCATCCCGTGTAGACAAACTAGGCACCTTGTAGTGTAGTCATCAATATCCCTATTCATATTATTCAAAAAATAATGGTCAATATGGTCTAAAAATGTTTTTATACTCCTAGGATTTATACATAATGTAGGGATATGAGTTTAATCCATCATCTCCTTCCTAATTTCTGGAACAGAAGACACACATTTCCTTGTACGAAATTTCAGTAAAACTTCTTCATCAATATTTAACTCAAGAAAAATCCTATCCTTAAGAGACTCAAAATTCTTCTATAATTTGGATATTTTAACTAGGCTATCTTGATCATCCCGAGTAATGAAGATTGAGAAATAATTTAGGTTTGTTTTGATTATGTTAATTCCCTTATAATTATATTTTCTAGCTTTACTACATCATTGATCAATGGATCTCATTGAATACTCATCATGGAAAGAACAAGAGGCTCTTTCCAATATTATTCATCATCGACTTTTTTTACCTTTAGGGATGATAGTGAATTAAAAAATCGCAGTATTTAATAAGTTCCAACCGTTAAAATTGTTTCATGTTCAATTCCTTTTTTGTGAAAATATACATCAAAAATTGAGGTTCTCTGTATATAACACATTTCTTCCCATAAAGATAGTGCCTTCCTATCGTCCAAGGAAAATATGACTACAGCCAGTTCCAGATCATGCGTAGGATAGTTTGGCTCATGAGTTATCAACTATCGAGATCTCTAATCAATGATTTTTTTAGTTTTCATTTGGACACACCCAAGCCTATTCAGAGATGCATCGCTAAAATTGATGAATCCTTATCCACTTGAGGGAAGTGTTAACATGGGTGTAGTAAACATTATCTTTATCAGATCTTGAAACCATTCCTCACACTCCATTTTTCATATAATCATGTCTACTTTTTGATTTAACTTGGTTAATGAATTAGAATGTCATGAAATGTTTTTTTACAAACATCTAATAATATCACATTAATCCCTGGAAACTATGAATATTAGTTATTATTTTTGGCTTTGGCCACTCATCTAAAACCTTTGTAATTGTAGGGTCAACTATGATTCCTTTGTTTGTTACAATGTTCCCCAAGAAAGAAACTTTTTGTAACCATAATTCACATTTTTTGTACTATAGAAAAATCCATTCCCTCCTTAGAGTTTTCAAAATATCGATAAGATGATCCGGATGATTCTCAAAACTTTTTGAATATATCATAATGTCATCAATAAAAACATCCACAATGTTATCAAAGTAGTCCTTAAAGAATTAATTCATCAAATCCATAAAAATTACAGGTGCATTAGTCAATGTGAAGGGAATAACAACAAAACCATAATTCTCATATCTTTATCGGAATGATGATTCTAGAATATCATCATTTTTGACCATCAATAGATGATATCCTTATTGAAGATCAATCATAGAGAGTAATTCTTCCCCAAAATGTAGGTAAAATAAGTCATAAATTCTTGGAATATGGTTTTTGTTCTTTTTTACAATCCTATTTTTTCATTATAATCAATGCATATAAGCATTGATCTATCATTATTCATCACAAAGTGAACAGGTTCTCCCCAAGGAGACACAATCGGTAAGATAAACCACTTCCCCAAATGATCTTGGAGTGGTTTCTTTAATTTATCGAGTTCCACCTATTACATCATATATGGGGTCTTTGATATCCGATGATATCCAGGTATGAGTTTAATGGAGAAGTACACCTCTCATTCTAGGGGAGGTCTCGGTAACCCCTCATGAAATACATCAATGTATTCTTGGTTGATGGGGACATGTTCTATCATTATACTATTATTTCTCTCTTCTTATTCAATGATAAACTCCATAAATAAGGATTTTTGAGGTTCTGGTAGACATTTATCTAGTTAATATTTCTATGCTTGAAAGATAATTATAGTTTTTCAATTCATGACTAATAATATTTCCTTGATTATTCATTTGATTTTAGCATTATACTTTTAGTTCCAGTCCATCCCTAGTATAATGTCAAATTCAAGCATGGGAATTACTACTATATTGGTTATAAAATTTTTCTCACTAAATTAAATACATGAGTTTCAAAACACTAATGATGCTTGGATAATTTTATCAGGAGTCTTTTCTGATAGCTCAAATTTTAGAAAGTTGAGGGTTGATTCTAAATTTATGAAAAACATGGAGGAAATAAAGGATTGAGTAGAACCAGAATCAAACAATGTTCATGCTAGCTTTGAGATAACAACCAGAGTACCTTCCAACACATTATTCAGAGCATTAACATTAGTTGACGTGATAGTAATAGCACGACCTTGCTCCCTTCACCTTTTGTTGAGGATAATCGTGTTTCCCCTCCATTGCAATTATATTTGGACAGTGATTGGGAATGTGCCCATGTTTTCTACCATTATTGCATTGTGAATTCAGGTAGGGCCTTCAAAATATTCCACTAATCATTTGTGTTTGGATGTTCAATCTTCTCCTCGATATGACATTTCTGTGTGATATGGCCATCTCGTCCACACTTATATCACTTCATGATCCCGAGTAGGTATTTCCATGAATGCTTCTTCCCTAATTTATTACATGAGGGAAGTTTCACTTGCTTTCCTCTTCATCCATGATTGAAGCTCCTCCCTATGATTGGATCAATTAATCAATACTATTCATTGGATTTAAAAGACCGTATCATCTCACTGAGCTCTAGTTATACTTTCATCACACTCTGAACTATATCTTCATAGAATTCATAGTATATGTTGGCTAGATTCTTCCAAAAATGAGGTCTTAGTCACCTAATGAGTCTATCAACCTTACCATTATGATCCATGACAAATCATGAGGTGTAACGGGAAAGTATCATGTTTTTCATCTCATAGATTTAAAAGATTCATTCTCCTTCAACATCAGCTCGAGAAACTTCATATCCATTCTATATCTCATAGGACGAGGGAAATACTTATTGAAGAAGATCCATCTGATCTCATCCCACTACATAGCTTCAACATATACTCTTGGACTTGGGTTTTTTATCAGTTCCCCCACTAATCAGCTTCTCCATCAATGTGATATAGAGTAAAGGTGATCTTCTCTATCCATGAGCAACATTTCACATAAAAGATCTTCTCTATAGGGTATATTAACTATTCTCCAATCAATGGGTCAGTCGGCCCACTAAAGGTTGGGGTTCGATTATTCATAAATTACTCAATATAATATTGTTCCCATCACAGTGAGAATGGTCTCTCATCATGATTCATGTAATTTCCCATAACATGAGTCAATTGGTTCATCATTATCATGATTTTTTCCATTTCAGATTCCATTGTAGAGCCGTCAATGCATGGTCCACTGCGGTCCACATTTGAATGGTTCCTCGTATTAGAAGAAATTTTCTAAAAGAATAAAATATTAGTTAAAAGCTTATGTCATTTATGAAACTTTTAACAACAATGGATTTTTATTTCTTATAACTTCATTCTTAAACAATTACATTTATCTATAAATACTTCATAATGATTCATAAAAAACATATGATTAACCAATAATATCTCTCAGGAGTATCAAACCAAGAGTGAAACAAGGACCAATTTTGTGTTTCCGGATACCCCAGATCATGCACAAAACTCCTTGCTAATGTTTTCACTCCTAGGTACATTAGTACCAAATCTACAAACACTAGTTCATATACATACATGGATTGATTGGTTCAGAAACCAAATACGTAATATTTCACCAAAATAATAGATTTTTTCCTATATTTAAAAAATTTTATAGGGTTCATTACAATGTTTTAGTAGACTAATTCCCATTATTAACTAATCTAACCTTTGATGCCAACTATGGAATCCCACCTTTTAGTTGTTTAACATTTCTGTACATTTTACAAACAAATGATCTTTAATGTATATTGCCTTATAAAATAGAAACATACAACAAGAAAATATAAAAAAATATTATATATCCCAAAAAAAATGTTATTGAAATGATTATCCAATGAACAATATCTTCATATCATAACCTGGATACATATATCAACGGAATGGGTGAGCAGGAAGCCCTATTTGGAAAACTAGGAAACCATTTTACATGCGATTTTGAGTGATATCATAATTAACATAGAGAAAAAGTGGTATATCATAATAATAATTACGTGAAACAATACTTGAAATTCAGTATACTACATTTAATTGAGACATTCATGAACATGTCACCAAGGTTCATCCCCAATTTTCTAAAAAATTACCTAGTTTATTCACCTAGTTATCATAAAACTTGTCATCTATAGAGATTAAATTATTAAAAAAATGCATTTGATTGCTATCACATAGACCAATTAAAATTTCATTATTTTAATGCGAGACACATATAAAATAATAATAAATTTTAAAAAATAACAAAATGAGAATAAATGAAATGGGTTTTATATCAAAATCCTGACGTTTTAAAAAGTGCATAAAAATATTGTCATTACTTTATTTAGAACCCATGGAAATAGAATAAGGGTTATATGTTGGCCAATTACAAAATCAAATATATATATTTTATGCCATGATTAATACCCATGGAAATGAAATAGTGTTGAGAATATAATTAAAATTATAGAATATCATGAGAAAAATAGAGATATTTAGAGACAAAAATTCTACAATATAACATCAATATAACATATTATTCGAAAACATTACAAACGGAAGGGGAAAAGGGTCACCCACACATAAATATGTCATAATACAGTATAGGTATAGAATTAAATGAAATTTAGATCATAGAATTTATGTTTGAATGACATAACACATGAAACAGAATCATGAAAGGAAATAGAAAATGTGATTTCTTTTACGAAAATTTGACAACATTACATCGTCGCCTAAAATTCAGAAAAATAATATGTTTATACTGGAAGGGTTCTCCCATCATATATAAATAAAATTTAATGATACGAGGTTGTAAATTAACATACACCAACATAATAAAATGGAAACTAGAACAAATAACAAAAAACAAGTCATGACTTGAATGAAGTGGGTAAAAGGTTCCCTTACCTAGAAATTTATCATCTAAAGCTCAATGGTTGGGATCATGGTGGGATTGAGGGAACCCTGGGAGGACTCCTTGGGAGGTTTTAAGAACAGACCATCATGGAAATTACTTTGAATGAAATTAATGAATGAATGTGTTGGTATTTATAGCAAAAGTGAGGGAATATGTAATTAATTTCCAAGGGACACCTCGTCGGTGGAATTTGAAAAACCATTGGCTTTCCCATTGTATTTTCCCATTAGATTGGCCACATAAGACTCATGATAACATATCTTACTATTTATAAGTCTACCATAATTATTACATCATGAAGAAATCATTAATGATGTCATAATCACCCAAAAACTCAAAACTGAATTTTTACTATTCCCTGAAAAATAAAACATTTTATAAAAATCTCATAAATTCACCATAACCTAAAATTGATGTTCTGAATTTAAAAGAGAACTATATTTTATGAATATAATTTTCTAATTATATGATATTTAATTTATAAGTATAAACAATATTTACTTGAAAAATACTTATAAAAATCTAATAATTTTTGAAACAGTTATGTACTAATATTATAATATCATATTACCAAACAATATGTATAAATTATTTTTATACTTTTTTTTGTGAGGATAATATTCCATATGTCACATTACTATTCCTAAATTTATATTACAATTCATTATTTACTATTCACAACCAAATTTACTTCAAAAATATTGAATGACATTTTTCACACAGATTACAACCATGTATGTCTGGTTTTTGAAAATCATTTCCCAGAAAATGTTTTTTAATAGTAAAATGCTTATATATTATTCATCAGAAAACATTACTCATCAAATATTAGTCATAAAAAACACTATTCAATAAATTGAAACTTCTTAAAAAAATTCTAAAAACATTACTTTTGTTAATTTAGATAATTGGATTTCATACAATTGGTTTATTTTACCATAATAATTCTTTATGTATGAGAAATATGTGAAAAGTACAATTTTTAATACTAAAATCAATTTATCATATTAGAAAAAATTAAACATAAATTTTTTTACAGAAAGCTATTACAAATACAAGAATAGTGAAATACCAATTTTATTTATACCAAGGGATATTAAAAAGTATCGTAGGCCTTATTACATATCCCCTTATAACACCTGCATATGACCTAAGTGTAAAGTGTTATATTGTCATTGAATCTTCTGCCGGTCTGGACAACATTTCCTAAGTGGTTTTTTCTACCATCCTGAACTTATCCTGTCAACAATTCCATTCAAGCTTCAAATGATGTTGTTCAGCTTGGGCTAGGTCCAGAGCAAAGCCTATAGATACTTCCTCCTTCCCAAGCTTTGACATATGGGCTTCAGATAGACCGATTCTACGAGATGTGGCTGTCAATAATTCAATCTATATTTATCAACTATACATACTTGTATTTATAAAAAATAAACATAACATTATGAATTTAGTTTCCCATGGTCATATAGAAAATTGGTCATATAACAGTCAAGAACCAGTGGAATTATTTTAATTATACTAACTTCATTAATTATAGGATTTAGTTTTGTTGTGTATAAAATTAAATAATACTCAATTAAAAGTAAAAAATATTATTCAAAATTTTGGGTCATTAAATTATCTATGATATTATTATCCAAACTCTATAGGTTTATGATCCCATACTATTAAATCGCACACCAAACCAATAATCACCGGAGTCGTGTCCCATAAATATAAGGCTCAAATTTCTAAACCACTAAACATGCCCAAGTGAATGTTATCCATACCCATTAATACAAGGTATCCCACTCATTACAAGGAAAACAGCTAAATCACCCCCACCCTAGTGTCATTCAATATCTAAGAGTGTATTCTAATTATACTAGCACACCACTATAAGGTCAACCATAACCACCACGTTCTGGAATCTAATATAGCATACCCTTGAAATCTAAGATTTATAACCATAACAACTCATGAAACATCACATTTAAATTACTAAGGCATTCACATGACTTTCCTCAACCTCACAGGGGTTATACATGTGACCATCAAGTTAATTTATCTAAAATTCCACCATGAAGAAATATTGGAAACATAATTACTGGGTTTAATTTAAATTGTATGTAACTGAACCCTATATTCTCATGTAAATGTGCTTCTATCATATGATTATTCAATATTCATACAATTTTTACACATTACCCATCAAGGATCCATCACTACGTCAAAAAATGCATAAAAACACAAAACATGGTCATCAATATATCACTTACAAGAGGGGACCAAATAATATTCACTATGAAAGAACTAACACCTTGATCTATAATAATCTTTTCCCGTGAAAATTATATTGGTTCAGTTGAGTAGAATTCCACGAACATGGTATATTCAAAATGAAACATTAGTAGATTTTGACACATTATACAACCTAACCTTATTTTACATGAAATCATTAAATGGAAATGACATATAATATTAAACTCCAAATATGATCAATGTATATAGGTTTACTAATAATTTTCCATGAGAAAAATAACATTAAAAATTTAATAGAATATATCATACTAAATAAAAATCTAAATTAAAATAAAATAAAAATTTAATTACTATCATTAACCACCGGTAAACAGATATTCCCACATGAATAGTGTTCATGACACAATAGTAGATGTTCCATAAAGATATTTTACACATTCATATATGACATAAATATTATCTCCATACATAGTAATAAAAAATTAAATCATTGATATCGATTTGTAATTTCTCAGTCCAAATATCACTACTTAGTTCCTCGATATAGTCCACCATGTGACCTCAATCACCACGCCAAGTATAATAGAGAATTCTAGATAAGTTCAAGTGTTTTATCAATATAATATAATGTTTAAACCCATTTATTATAGTTATAATAAATCTAAATATTATAAAAAACATTCATTCAAATACAACAATGTAGATAAGAATAAAAACTGTTATAACAAATTTTTAATGCATAAGTCATACAGAGAAACAATATAAGAATACATCAATTTATTTTTCAGTTGATGGATCAAAGATAAAAAGTAAATAAATAAATAAATGAATACATTGTCCCCACTTCAATCCTTGGGAACCAACAAACATGTCATCAAATACCCATTTAGATCTTATATCCCAATATATTACACATAAAAACGAAAAACCATTTCATTAATTCATATTTATTTTATATTTATTACACAAAATAACATATAATATTGCTCAAAAGATCATGAAGCATAGTCTTATTGGGGTGATTAGGTACATCGAATGACAACTCCAATAGAGGATACACCAAAATTGTATTAAAAAACTACGCATAATGCACATGTATTATATAGATCATCTAAAATATCAAGGGATATTCAAGTGGAATACATAAAAAATGGGTGAGATATACATAAAAAAAAGATAATATTAAAATAATATAATAAGATAAATTAGAAAAATTTATCCATGATTCATATTATGTTATGATAATAAATTTGATAATCATAATATTAAACAATGAATTTGGATATAATCGGATAACATAAAAGAAACATTGTAATTTGGTGACAACATTTTTTTTGACATAATAAACATCGAAAATGGATTCCCTCTATGAAATAATAACATGGTAGAAAATTTCCCATTAATGGATTAGATTTACTCCAAAATCCCATACATAATATATCTTTAAACTAAAACTTTACCCATTTCTTTGGAGCTCTATTAGGTCACACCCATCAAAATATACATGCTCATGTGTTATATACAGATCATTCCACATAAAGACATATTTCACCAATTTTAATCCCTGGATTATTAATTGTGGGTTGAATACAAATCATTCCCTTGTAAAATTATTTATAAGAATATATATGTTATAACCCATAGTGAACATTGGTATAGGTATTCACTACAGAAATGTTTCTCATGAAAAATTGCATGATAATTTCTATTGTAGAATATGGGTACCTAAATGGTCATCAGATGTCATAATTTCTATAAGTGGTTCTATATTAAAATAAAAATAAATGGGGTGATAATAGGGATGTTTAAAAGCAAATGCCAATAAGAAAAAATTGAAATGAAGAGGAAAAAAGTGGGGTTTGAATAAGGAGGAGATAAAGAGGTAACCATACCTTGAGAGGGTGATTATAAAAGGATGATAGAGTATTCCTGAGAAATTCGGAGAACCCTAGATGTAATTTATATATTTAAGGGTATATCAATGCCATTTATATGAGTTTTTAGTAATGTGAAATAGTTGGATGGGTTTATTTATATATATAAAGATAGGAGTGTCCTTTATAAATTAAAAAAAAATGTATTTTGACACTATTTGATATAAAAATATAAAATGTTTTCTGCAAAAGTTGATTTGTTTCAATTATTTTATATGTTCCAAATTTAATATCATAATAATTATCATATTTGTCATGTGGAAGTGAGTCTTGTGTATAATCAATTGATTTTGAAGCATTAAATTGTAATATATAATTTGGAGGATTCCTTTAGGATTTCTGAAATTTATAATATAACTAATAAAAACATTATATTAGATGGGAATCATATAAACGATCATGCATACCCTTCATATTATTTATTACATCGCCTTTTGGATTTTATGATGTCAAAATTCAGACCATATTTTTATAATATAAATAATCTAACACATAAATATTTCATTTTGATAAAATAATAAAAAATTCAACATTTTATAATTTTGATGTGATAATTTCAAATATAATATTCATGTTTTCAAAAATAATTCCCTATATATTACAATTTCAATATTTAACAAAATTAAACTATTTGTTGAAAAATACATGTTTTTTAAATTAATATTTTTATCCCCTTTAAAAAATTAAATTTGACATTGTAAAATTTCAATATAATTTCAATTTAATAAATATTATTAAATAATAATACTTTATTATAATATAATTGGATTAAAAAATTATATAATTCATAAAATATTGACTTGAAAGACTATATATCTCTCAAAAAATACAATTTTTTATTCATTATATTGAAATCTATTTTTTATCCTACTAGTTATTTAATCACATAAATGAAAAAAATAAAATTTCGAACATATAAACATTTATTACTAAAAAAAATATAAAACTTTTATAGTTATAGTCTAGAAAAATAACAGTTTATTACAATAGAGAACTTCACAATAGTAAGGTGGAGACTAGTATGATTTTCTTGTGAAGGACCAGTGTACATGGTTTGGGTCATGATCACAATGTGCACCAAATTCCATCAGTAATAGTTTTGTTTGTGAATTAGTTGTGTAATATCATATTGGGATTGGTCAAGAGAAGATATTATA
Source organism: Viscum album (assembly GCA_963277665.1). NCBI lineage: Eukaryota > Viridiplantae > Streptophyta > Magnoliopsida > Santalales > Viscaceae > Viscum > Viscum album. Next base: position 1,257,057,135 of record OY728141.1, read on the forward strand.
CGGGTTATGTAGAGACCCGTATCCTGACGTACATGGACATTACATTACTTTTGCGGAATACTTAATACATAACAAAAATACACACACAAGGATTGTAATAGTTTAGTGTCTTTGGAAACTCGGAACGTAATCTTCTAATCCTGGTGAAAGATCTTCAAAATCTCCCATAAAGATCTTCTTCTTTTTTTTTTACCTAAAACCTTTCTTTATATCCTGGGGAAAAGAAAACATAAAAGGGTGAGCTCAAATGCTCAGTAAGGGTAAACAAAAGAAATATCAATCACATAATTTTCATAAGAACATAACATTTTTGGAAATCTTAACCTGCAAAAGAGAGCATAATTTCATAACATGGGATAAATCATAGTAGTGAAAATGAAACCATAACATAAAAAATTACTCATTGTGGCATACACACATAATCATAGAGAATCATTTCTTGTTAGTCAAGACTCATCGCCAAGACTATCTTAGTAGACAAAGTCCCTTTCTGAATCGAGTAATCCTCGTTTCAGTCCTGTTTCACTGAACCGGTATAACCTACCATTCCAGCCATGTCTATCTCATGAGATATGAAATCTTTACCCAATGCATTGGAGGGAGATATAGGTCCCACCCATCTCTTAATGAATCCTTTCTTATGTGTGCCACAAAATCATAAATCATACATCATTGCATAACCCATGTAATAAAAAATGGGATTCTTAAACAACATGACATCATAAAACCATTCATATAAGATAAAGGAATTCATAAACATAATTCCATCACAACATAGTAAAATCAATGTAAAAATATGGATAGAAACAGAACCCTTTATTATCTTATATGGAAAATAATTTTGATAAAACACTTGAATTGAATTCTTGAGGAAAATATCCTTTCTTCTTCAAAATCAATTTCTTTTCTCAAATCATCATGCAATTTTAAAAGAAAGAGATTTTATTGAAAATAGTCATGAAATATTTTAGAGGAAGATTCATGAAAATAAGGCTTTATAAAACAGTATAAATCCGTTCGTGCCGTATAAGTTAAAAAAAAACATTCTTCGTACTTTTGTCGGAAAAGTCAAAAAGTACCTCGTACGAAAAACGAAAAAAAGATTCCTTTCATATCCTTTACTAAAAACTCATAGAAGGGTAAAATTGGATTTAAACAATTGTAGGTGGATGGAAATAATATTACATATTGAGGGAACATGGATGTGGATGATAAAATACACCCCAGTAAATACTTACGAATAAACAATCTCGGATAAAAATGAGATTGTGATATTTCCCTTACCTTAGGTCCGACTTGCTTTGTAAGTGTCCGAACCTCCTGTATAATGATTTAAATCATGTTATTGACTTATTACAGAATGATATCATATATGGTTCACTTATGACATTATATTACCCGTTCTTTTGTAAATTCTATGTTAAAGAAGCGTTTTGGGTAAAATCGTTTCATTTATCGTAGGTGTTTTGACTTGTTGTTATTGACATCATTATTACTTATATCATGATTTACATACTTCCAGAATATAAAATATGATTTATATATCATATATATTCAGTATATATATATATATAATAGATAGATAAATAAAATGAAAAACACCGTTCATGGAGACGATAGTCCGTACGTACGCATGAACGTTGTTTTTCTTTCCTTATTGTCTTGAAATGGAAGTAAGTAGATGACATACATATGTATATATATACATAAATCCAGTAGCTTTATAATGTCATATATTACATTATTATTTCTTATATATACATTATAATCATTCTTAAATGGTTATCATGGAGAATGAATCTCATCGCGTCGTGGAGAAGGTATTCCGTACGTACGCACGCGCGGTGATTTCTTTTTCCGTAGGATGGAAAGATGGTGAAATAGGGTTATTTCATACTTATAATAACATATCAGTATATGAGTGATACTGATGTTATTACTTCATAATGAAACAACCTAAGAAGAAGAAGTGGAAGAAGAAATAAAGATGAAAGAATTGGTAACGGTAATTACCTCTTCTTTGAAGTGCCTCTTTGAGACCTCCTCTTAGGGCACTAAAATTGGTCTTTGAGGAATACCAGAACCTCTAGGATGTTTCTAGGGAAGTGGAGAGGAGAAATTGGCAGGGGTTGGCCGAGCTTGAGTGCTCAAATTGGTGTGTGGAGGAGGGGGAGGAGGTGTCCTTTTATAGGGGAGGAGAGGGGCACCTTAGGAATATCACAAAATATTATTTTATATTAAAGTAAAAATCGGTTTATAATGGTTCAAAAGGGTCTTATTTCGAAGCTAAAGTGGGGATGGGTCGAAATCCTATCAACCAATAAGATTTAGACAAGTTTAGTGTATTATTTTAACCTTATCAATTAGATTTAACTCTAAGTTAAATAATTTAACTTTTACCATGTCTTTTTGTTTTCTTTCACTATATGGTTAATAAACATACTATAACATGCCAAACGAACCCCAAATTGTTTATTATTAATATATATATCCTTATCTAAGTCATTTGGCCGAACCTTAGATTTTTAGGAATACAATAACAATTAATAATATAATATTTGATTTAAAAACTATTTTGTGTCAATTTTGACACTATTTGATATATGATTTTTGTGAAAGTCATAACAGAATTACATGTTCGAACCAAGTTGATTAAATCAACACTAATATATTATAGTAACCTAGAAAATTAGTGGAATTCATAAAAAGTCTTAAATTACATTTATTTTGGTATTTATATTATCAATTATGTGAATATTTCATTAATAAGATAATTACTGCATCATCTTTGTGTCATAAATAAATTACATTATTTGATGTCTAAAAATTAAAAATAAAATACCATCATGTAGGAAATCTTTTTAGCTTTCTAATGAATATTTATAGTCGAATTTATCTTATGTATAACCCCATATTAAAAATTATTTACTTATTAAACTTTGATTTTAACTATTTTAACCCTTCTTTAAATAAATTAATAATAAATGTCCTAATCTAATCCAAGTGGGCCTAAATGGTCATCTTTTATTCCTAAGTTTGTTTTTGGTCGAATTACACTTGTCCAATAGAATTAGGACACATGTTAGGGTAATATTAATATCATATTTACCCTTAGTTACCCTATTTACTATTAACCGCGGTAAAAAAAGTAAAAAGTTACTATTCACCAAAAATTATTTTCATCTCATTGAACCACATTTTAGTCCTTGATATTAACCGTGTCTCTCGGATTTTCGAAATTCCATTAACAGAAGTGGTAAAATTATGATTTATGAAGAAATTAATTTTTTTTAACTACCACTTAGTAGTTTCACTATTCATCAAAAATTGATGTTTTTCAGAACAATGCCAAAATTTCATCCTAAGCTATATTTCATATTCCGAATTCAAAAATGAAGTCTATTTTACCAAATTCATAACATAAAAGTTGCATTAATTAATTTTATAATTAAATCCCGCTGTTAAAACAAATAGCGTGTTTTTAAGAAACAATATCTATCAAAAGATTGACACTTGATTATGTCTGGTTTAAATGTGAAATTACATCCAATGACCAACATTGTATTAAATTGTAAAAATATATTCTAAATATACTTTAAAACCACTTAAATTAATAATTTATCACTATTAATTATTTCGATTAAAAAAGTTGTTTTTAATTATAATTTAGTAATTTTCACTATTCATCAGAATATGAAAGTTATCCGAAAAGTACCAAAATTTCACCTTAGGCTAAATTCGATACTCCGAATCCAAAAATGAAGTTCATTTTGAAAAATAAGATTTACAGAGTTTTAAAAAGTGGTTATTACTATTCATAACGGCTAGTTTTAATAATATTTTAATAGCATATCGTTGTTTAATGAAACTCAGTATTGCGTATTACACACGCTATCGAGGAAGGTCGTGATTGCGTGTAATGCAAGGCAAGTCAAGTATGTGTATTGTGCAAGCTCCTTTTGGTGTAGCGTAAAATTAAAAAGAATATATTTTTTTATAAAATCTTGGGCTGTTACATTCTACCCCCCTTAAAATTAATTTCTCCCTCGAAATTCGTCGGGGTTATAAATGGTTTACTATTTGAAAGTTTCTTTAATAGAAACCCACATCGTAAAAAGGGAATACCAAAACTTGGCTTTAAAAACTAAAGTATGAAATGTAACAATTACCCAAATAAACTAATCACTGGGTTTCCACATAGGTGAAAATATGGATATGGAAGAGAAATCTAACCATCATGTTCTGATGGAGAGTGGTAGAGAACATGGCTTTGGAAAATCCAACAATCACAAATTCATAAATTTGTGACGATCTAAGGTACCATCCGATTCATCAGGTATAAGATCACAAGGACAACATTTTTGGTTTTCAAGATCATTTCCCTAAAGTTGATGAATTAAAAGAAATACTTACATGATTTTGGTACAATCTCACTGTTGTTCGTGCCTTGAACAATTTCCACTTCATATCTTAAATAAATGAAGTTGAATTTTTTATTCGTGAAGTGTTAGCAGATCATGTGATAGAATGACGGGTCATTCCATCTGTCTCAAACAAAAGGTTAGCAAAAATTATATACATAAGTCGATCTATAGTGAGATTAATCATATATGGTTCCTAAAATGGACTTATACTTCATATATCATACTGCTTAATATAATAAAACTAGTTTCTACTAAACAGGTACTTCCTGTAGGTCAGTGGTAGGCGATAAAGGCCAGTCGCACTTCGGTTGTGGGTTCGATTCCCACAGCCTTGTCCGAAGCGATGGGTTGTCGCCCGTCCTGCAGGTTGTCCTTTTTCTAAAACTTCATTACTATAACATCCCATCAATAATATCGAAAAAAGAACTTCTATCCTTAAACAAATCTATTTTATGTCCAACATAATCCATTCTAGTCTTTAGGCTTATCCATAATACTGCAGTCCACTTTCATAACATAGTGAAAATGATTACCAGAGATTTAATACCATCGTTGAACCCCATATATCATAAGATATGTTTTTTTTATCACATTCCAAACATTCAAAGTCCTTAATCATGTATTCTCTTTAATACCTTAGAGAAAACTTAGTGAAAACATTAATGCAGTTAAAAGTTAACACCTTCCACATACCAAAATCCTCAAAATTCTATATACTCAAACCATGATATCACTTAGTCCTTATATCAATCATGAGCTCATGAATACTATCAAACATTTAATTTTCTCCTTATCCCTTCATTATGCGCATATCATCTACATTCCAAAAATATCTGAATAACCTTTCATGGATACTGGTAACATTAATCATACACTTTCAAAACACAAGGAAAGACAACAGTGTAACAATCCATAGATGTCTCTTTATTCCAAAATTACACATGATAAACATGTAATCATTCCATTACATTCTCAAACCATTGACCGAGCTTCAAAAATTCTTTCATCTCACATATCATTTGTAGTCTCTTCATCATCATCCACATAAATACTACCCATATGACCATACTGATTCTCTTCATGAGTCTTTCCCTTAGGGCATTTGTTTGCATAATGCCCATACATTCCACATTTAAAACACTTAACCATTTTTGATGTCGTAGCAATACCATTATCCTCATCCATGGTGTTAACCGACCCTTTTCCTTTGCACTTACTTGCTTTGTGTCCTTCTTTTCCACACCCAAAGCATCTTCCAGTTCCCTTGAAACATTCTCCTTGATGCCTCTTCCCACATGATTTACATAGGGGAAATTGAACTTTCTTTCCTCTATGATCATCATGAAACTCCATCTTTCTCTTATTAGCCGAGTCAGGAAACTTACCAAATTTTACTTTATTAATCATATTATGAGATTGCTGATTCGGCATAATAATGATGTTTGGACTTCCAAATCCCATTTCATTTGGTTGCTCATGAAAAATATCATTCCATTGTCCAGCATATCCTCCATTATCATGAATCACCTTGTTTCCAGCCATTTTCTAAAACCCAAAAAGAATAGTGTGAGAGGCAAAAATCATGCTAGGGAAAACAACATAATAAAGGTGGAGTATCCTCAATATCTAACATCTTATGTTAAATTCTATGATCGTTAGCGTAATTCTAGTACTATAACCTATACGTATACTTAACCTTAGGGACATCCCTAGACATACCTTAGAAATATCTCTAGGGATCTCACTAATGTTCTCGCATCCTAGTTTCCAAAGGTTGACTAAACCTTTCCTCTGATACCAACTGTAGAGACCCGTATCCTGACGTACATGGACATTACATTACTTTTGCGGAATACTTAATACATAACAAAAATACACACACAAGGATCGTAATAGTTTAGTGTCTTTGGAAACTCGGAACGTAATCTTCTAATCCTGGTGAAAGATCTTCAAAATCTCCCATAAAGATCTTCTTCTTTTTTTTTACCTAAAACCTTTCTTTATATCCTGGGGAAAAGAAAACATAAAAGGGTGAGATCAAATGCTCAGTAAGGGTAAACAAAAGAAATATCAATCACATAATTTTCATAAGAACATAACATTTTTGTAAATCTTAACCTGCAAAAGAGAGCATAATTTCATAACATGGGATAAATCATAGTAGTGAAAATGAAACCATAACTTAAAACATTACTCATTGTGGCATACACACATAATCATAGAGAATCATTTCTTGTTAGTCAAGACTCATCGCCAAGACTATCTTAGTGGACAAAGTCCCTTTCTGAAACGAGTAATCCTTGTTTCAGTCCTGTTTCACTGAACCGGTATAACCTACCATTCCAGCCATGTCTATATCATGAGATATGAAATCTTTACCCAATGCATTGGAGGGAGATATAGGTCCCACCCATCTCTTAATGAATACTTTCTTATGTGTGCCACAAAATCATAAATCATACATCATTGCATAACCCATGTAATAAAAAATGGGATTCTTAAACAACATGACATCATAAAACCATTCATATAAGATAAAGGAATTCATAAACATAATTCCATCACAACATAGTCAAATCAATGTAAAAATATGGATAGAAACAGAACCCTTTATTATCTTATATGGAAAATAATTTTGATAAAACACTTGAATTGAATTCTTGAGGAATATATCTTTTCTTCTTCAAAATCAATTTCTTTTCTCAAATCATCATGCAATTTTAAAAGAAAGAGATTTTATTGAAAATAGTCATGAAATCTTTTAGAGGAAGATTCATGAAAATAAGGCTTTATAAAACAGTATAAATCCGTTCGTGCCGTATAAGTTAAAAAAAACATTCTTCATACTTTTGTCGGAAAAGTCAAAAAGTACCTCGTACGAAAAACGAAAAAAAGATTCCTTTCATATCCTTTACTAAAAACTCATAGAAGGGTAAAATTGGATTTAAACAATTGTAGGTGGATGGAAATAATATTACATATTGAGGGAACTTGGATGTGGATGATAAAATACACCCCAGTAAATACTTACGAATAAACAATCTCGGATAAAAATGAGATTGTGATATTTCCCTTACCTTAGGTCCGACTTGCTTTGTAAGTGTCCGAACCTCCTGTATAATGATTTAAATCATGTTATTGACTTATTACAGAATGATATCATATATGGTTCACTTATGACATTATATTACCCGTTCTTTTGTAAATTCTATGTTAAAGAAGCGTTTTGGGTAAAATCGTTTCATTTAACTTAGGTGTTTTGACTTGTTGTTCTTGACATCATTATTACTTATATCATGATTTACATACTTCCAGAATATAAAATATGATTTATATATCATATATATTCAGTATATATATATATATATATAATAGATAGATAAATAAAATGAAAAACACCGTTCATGGAGACGGTAGTCCGTACGTACGCATGAACGTTGTTTTTCTTTCCTTATTGTCTTGAAATGGAAGTAAGTAGATGACATACATATGTATATATATACATAAATACAGTAGCTTTATAATGTCATATATTTCATTATTATTTCTTATATATACATTATAATCATTCTTAAATGGTTAACATGGAGAATGAATCTCATCGCGTCGTGGAGACGGTATTCTGTACGTACGCACGCGCGGTGATTTCTTTTTCCGTAGGATGGATAGATGGTGAAATAGGGTTGTTTCATACTTATAATAACATATCAGTATATGAGTGATACTGATGTTATTACTTCATAATGAAACAACCTAAGAATAAGAAGTGGAAGAAGAAATAAAGATGAAAGAATTGGTAACGGTAATTACCTCTTCTTTGAAGTGCCTCTTTGAGACCTCCTCTTAGGGCACTAAAATTGGTCTTTGAGGAAGACCAGAACCTCTAGGATGTTTCTAGGGAAGTGGAGAGGAGAAATTGGCAGGGGTTGTCCGAGATTGAGTGCTCAAATTGGTGTGTGGAGGAGGGGGAGGAGGTGTCCTTTTATAGGGGAGGAGAGGGGCACCTTAGGAATATCACAAAATATTATTTTATATTAAAGTCAAAATCGGTTTATAATGGTTCCAAAGGGTCTTATTTCGAAGCTAAAGTGGGGATGGGTCGAAATCCTATCAACCAATAAGATTTAGACAAGTTTAGTGTATTATTTTAACCTTATCAATTAGATTTAACTCTAAGTTAAATAATTTAACTTTTACCATGTCTTTTTGTTTTCTTTCACTATATGGTTAATAAACATACTATAACATGCCAAACGAACCCCAAATTGTTTATTATTAATATATATATCCTTATCTAAGTCATTTGGCCGAACCTTAGATTTTTAGGAATACAATAACAATTAATAATATAATATTTGATTTAAAAACTATTTTGTGTCAATTTTGACACTATTTGATATATGATTTTTGTGAAAGTCATAACAGAATTAAATGTTCTAACCAAGTTGATTAAATCAACACTAATATATCATAGTAACCTAGAAAATAAGTGGAATTCATTAAAAGTCTTAAATTACATTTATTTTGGTATTTATATTATCAATTATGTGAATATTTCATTAATAAGATAATTACTGCATCCTCTTTGTGTCATAAATAAATTAAATTATTTGATGTCTAAAAATTACAAATAAAATACCATCATGTAGGAAATCTTTTTAGCTTTCTAATGAATATTTATAGTCGAATTTATCTTATGTATAACCCCATATTAAAAATGATTTACTTATTAAACTTTGATTTTAACTATTTTAACCCTTCTTTAAATAAATTAATAATAAATGTCCTAATCTAATCCAAGTGGGCCTAAATGGTCATATTTTATTCCTAAGTTTGTTTTTGGTCGAATTACACTTGTCCAATAGAATTAGGACACATGTTAGGGTAATATTAATATCATATTTACCCTTAGTTACCCTATTTACTATTAACCGCAGTAAAAAAAAGTAAAAAGTTACTATTCACCAAAAATTATTTTCATCTCATTGAACCACATTTTAGTCCTTGATATTAACCGTGTCTCTCGGATTTTCGAAATTCCATTCACAGAAGCGGTAAAACTAAGATTTATGAAGAAATTAATTTTTTTTTAACTACCACTTAGTAGTTTCACTATTCATCAAAAATTGATGTTTTTCAGAACAATGCCAAAATTTCATCCTAAGCTATATTTCATATTCCGAATTCAAAAATGAAGTCTATTTTACCAAATTCATAACATAAAAGTTGCATTAATTAATTTTATAATTAAATCCCGCTGTTAAAACAAATAGCGTGTTTTTAAGAAACAATATCTATCAAAAGATTGACACTTGATTATGTCTGGTTTAAATGTGAAATTACATCCAATGACCAACATTGTATTAAATTGTAAAAATATATTCTAAATATACTTTAAAACCACTTAAATTAATAATTTATCACTATTAATTATTTCGATTAAAAAAGTTGTTTTTAATTATAATTTAGTAATTTTCACTATTCATCAGAATATGAAAGTTATCCGAAAAGTACCAAAATTTCACCTTAGGCTAAATTCGATACTCCGAATCCAAATATGAAGTTCATTTTGAAAAATAAGATTTACAGAGTTTTAAAAAGTGGTTATTACTATTCATAACGGCTAGTTTTAATAATATTTTAATAGCATATCGTTGTTTAATGAAACTCAGTATTGCGTATTACACACGCTATCGAGGAAGGTCGCGATTGCGTGTAATGCAAGGCAAGTCAAGTATGTGTGTTGTGCAAGCTCCTTTTGGTGTAGCGTAAAATTAAAAAGAATATATTTTTTTATAAAATCTTGGGCTGTTACAGGTTATCTCCTTCAAATGCTCTAGTAAATGGGATTTATAGGGTATTATTTTAATAGTCTAGGCCATTACTTCTTATTCTTGTCTAAATTACACTTTATCATATTCTTTAACATATTATATCCCTTATTACTACTAAATAATATATATAATATATACATCAATGACTATATATGGTATTTTAAATAATTAATTTTGATAACATACTAATATAGTTATATTGATTATCATAACTATGTTACATAATAATACATTTATTCAAATAATGGAAATTAATTTTTAAAATTTTAGGGCGTTAAATTCATCCTCACATATAAAATTTCACCCTCGAAATATTCATTTCACACACCAAAAAAGACGAGGGTACTTCTATTACATTACCACCTCTTGTTCACATGTATCATCCTAAAACATTACCTCCTTCCACATCACATTTACTAGGTGAATTTTATTGATTAATAAAATATTGCACATATGAACTAATATTTTCACTAGAATATTCTGGTATAAACAATGATTATACAATAGTAATTCCATCATTTTTTTAATTATTATTTTTTGAAATAATTACATATTATTAATATTTTCATTATATGAAAAACTAAATATAGATTGTTTTTAAAAAGCAGGTAGATTGTCTTGTATAATAATAAACACCAAGTTAAGTGTGGGAAAATAAAACACATAGATTAAATTCTATAACAAAAAACAATATTTTTGGATAATATTACATGACATGATTGATAGCAACAATATATTGTGTCATAAGAAATGCTGAGTTTTATAGAACTAAAATATATTGTCAACCTGATAGTTCATATATTATTATAGCTACGACCTCTCAATTGGAATGGAATAAAAAAATAATATTATGTAAATTGTGAAAATATTATTTTCACTTGTATATAAAGTAAATATTTTTTTATTGATTAGAATATGTTAAAGTAAAAATTATTTGAAATTATTGAAATTAATTTTCTAGAAAAACTATTTTCCTATATGCAAACACAATTAATTTCAATAAAATAAACTAAAAAATTTTGATCATTTATGTTAATAATAATTATTTAATATATTAAATTAATATTTTTTTATAATTATCCAACATATTTTATAGGTACATTATAAAGACGAAATAGATTTTTTGAATAAAATGATGTATTTCTCAAAATGATAATTATCTAGTTTTTAAATTGATAACCAATTTTAAATTTATTTCTTTAAAGATGAATATTTTTTCAAAAAATAAATGAAATTATTTGATGTTGAATTCAATAATTTATTTTTGGTGTATTTATGGTATTTTCCAAATAAATTTCATTTTTTTGAATAGTCCATAATTTTAAATTTTTATTTAAAACAACTTCTTCATCCAAATTAATTTTATGTTAAAAATATATTTTTTAATTAGTTTTAATTTTAAATTTGTTCAATTTTATAGAAATTAATAAAATTTATATCCTTGTAAAAAATTTCTATTACATATTGGATATAAAAACATAACAAATTTGGATTATTTTTTCCTTAAAAACTTGCTTTGTAATCCTATTTGTAGAGTAAATTTTAAATTATTATCCACAACTTCTATGATTTTAATTTGAAAAAATGGATTAACTTTTCAAAATGCTAATAATTTATCATCAATAATATGTTATAATTTTTTTACCAAAAACTATTATGTTAATAAATTTAATTACAATTATTTAGTGTAAAATAAGACTAATAAAAGACTAAAACTTAAATATATGGAAAAAATGACTTAGGAAATTTTTTAAAAGTAATTGGATGTTAAAATTACAACAATATAATCTCTTGGATATAATGTTTAATATTATTTGAGATAATTAACGTAGTAAAAAACTGTGTGGAATTCCTTTTTAAAAAATATACAAGAATGTTACCTCTCCTCAACCATAAAAAGGAACTCACCCAACCAACTTATTCACACCTATCAGGCCCATAGGATTACCTAAAATATTCTCAAATAATACCCAACATCAATTACATAATTCCATTAGAGACGAGTTTTTCATATAACTAACCATGAATCCATTTGTTGCAAAACAAAAGGAGTTACCCAATGATGCAGTGGCACCATTTCTTATGCTCTTTTGTTTTATTTTCATTCTCCACCATTAAAATTATTTGTATTACATGAAGATATAATAACCTAAGTATAATCATATAATTATATTTTTTATTAAATTTTTTTATCCTACCCTAAAAAACACTTCCATGTAATGGGAATCAATGTTACCGTTCTTGGGTATGGTGAAATACCACCTCATAGAAAGATGTTGTTCTTTTTTCCTTTATTGCCTATTATTATTCAGAATTATGACAAAACTCAATATTTATAAAATATTTATGATATTTATGATTTTATTATGCTTGATTAATTATAATATAAAAATTACATTTATGATTTTCAATATATATATATATATATATATGATACATTCTGTTTTGGACCTATGGACTATAGTAGCTTCAAGGTGTTGTGATTCATTCTCACATTACGTGGAATGTATTAATGATGGGTTAGGTGAAATTATATGATATATATGACATATTAATGCTAATATAATTATAATATATAAATTTATATAATGATATTCCATTTACATACTTTCCTTCAAAGAAACAATAAAACATAAATACTGCTCATACATGCATAAGATCTACCATATCTATGAAATATGTATTAAATTTCATAATTATATATTTTATATATTGTAATAAATACATATAAAATGAATATATATGATATTTATATCAATGTTGACATTATTTATAGGTATTAAATCATTTTTTATGTAATAGAATGACAATTTACATTCCAAAACAAATACGAATAACGAAGCTTCTGTTACTCAAAACATAATATTTACATGGATTTTTTAATAAAAGAGTAATAAAAAGACATAGAAAATAATATATGGGATTAGATATAATAATATTTTTCTTTATTAAATGTATGATATACATATATTTATTATATTTGATGACTAAATTTGGATGAAGAAATTTAAGACATTAGGTAAGGGTTTTATCGTCTTTCATTTATTTCCCATGAGACACAATCAATGTTCACCTATAATTTAGTAAATGTGGTCTTTATAAAAACCATTTAAGTATTATATGATTATAATATAATAATTTACTGGTTTCTATATCAATTTTTTTATATTTCATTCATTGGATTTATGTTTCAAAATTTATCAAATAGATAATGTAATGTTTTCATAATTTTCATTCTTTAAGGAAAATGACATGTTATGAACATATCTTTTTCTATGTGTGTTTACAATTAACTTGATAATTCATATCATTAATATCATAATTTTTATGACATATTAAAATTTATATAATTTTAATCATTCCATTTTATAATTATTCATTTTTATAAAATTTGTAACGAATTTGTGAAACAATATCATCATTTATCATGATTTTTTATGATGATATTTGTAATGATGAAATCATATAAAAAAATCACAAAAAGTACATTTAATTTTCATACCAATTCAATATTTATGATATATAAAATTAATGGTTCCATTTTACAATCATTTTTTCTTTTAATAATTAACATAATGTTATAATGAAAAACCAGACTGCATTTCACCTTTCTATTGGAAATCTGGTTTCTTTAAATACTCTGTTATCTAAAAAAATACGAAATTATTTTATATTACCTTAATAGGGGTAAGGGACAAAATTACAAATATATTATGTTTAATAAAATTTTAAACGTAATATTCTTGTCATTTTACTCTAAAGTGTCATTTATAAACATTTTAGGGGAAATGGAATGTTCTTCAAGTAATTGATTATCTACCATTGTGACATTTATTCCATTGATGCTTAATTTTTATGCTTACACTGTTATTTATTGAATTGATTTTAAAATATTTAATATTTAAATTTTTAAATTTTTACTCTTTTTTAATGAAACAGTTTTTTAAAAAATCATTTTACATTTAAAAAATCGTTTTAATTATTTTAATTGCTTCAATAATATGATTTCAAAGGGTATTTTTTGAATTAAATGGATTATCATGATCTCAATCTTTATTTTATAACATTCGAACATATTTTCAATGAAATTGTTCTTGGGAAAAATTATCTATTTAAAAATTTGGAAGGTAAAATTCTATCCAAATGTTCTAAAGAATCATTATAGGCTTGAGTTATTATTTAAAAGGAAAATGGTCATCAACATGTTCAATGTTTTAATAAGAATTATGAAAATTGTAATAAGTATTTTTATAATGAAATTTTTTAAATTTTTTTCATGTTTCCTTAATATTTATTCCCTTTGGATTCATGGAATAATATTTTTAAAATGTCCTAAGTTTTGAAAAGTTATTTATAATTAAAATTTATGTTCTGAGGGATATTTCAAAATCATTCTTTATCTAAGATGAAATTTTTAGTTATAGTATACTATTTTCATGGTATATTATCCAACAATACAAAACATATTATTTTTATAATAGGTTCTTGTTTAGATGGATTAGTGTTTTTGAATCCCATATACATTCAACAGGTTACTAAAAGATAAATGCTAATGAAAACAACATTCTTTCATGAGAAATTTTAGGATGAAATGATTATGAAACATATGAATTTTCCATATGTTATGATATAATTAAATATTAATTATACCCATTACACATTATAGGTTGTTATATAATGATTATTAAAATGATTCCTTTTTATGGTTATTGGTAAGTTGAATGTTTTATGGAATACATCTGTATGATTTCATTATGGTATTGGTGGGACCTATATATAACTCTAATTAATTGGGTAATGTTTAATATCTCAGGATGTATTGTTTGAAAAAATGTCAAGGGGCTAGATCTATGATGATAAATAAGTGTGTTTTCATTTTTTAATGGGAAATAGGTGTATCATGCTCTACTATGGGAAACGTGTGTGTCTTGATCAACAATGTGAAATTGGTATGTCTGGTTGCACAATGGGAAATTGGTGTGTTCTAATCCAGTATGGGAAAAAGGGGTGTCCTGATAAACTGTATTTATTTTCGTGGTACTTTACCAGCACAAATTAGATGTTTTTCTACATGTATGATGGTTCTACATGAATATGATATGATCTTACGGTCCATTAATTATTTTTGACAATTTATCTCCCTTAGGATTAATGTCTTATGAATTTCCAATATTTATGACATGATTTATTTTTATGATCATTAATATGTTGTGTGTGATCTTCTAATGTCATGATCACATTCCCATACTGTATTCTCAAGTTTATTATTTTTTATCTCACTTGTTTACAATTATTGAGCATCTGAGCTCACAAATTTCTTGGGTTTCGATTGTCCATCTTCTGGAAAATGTTTTAAAGTAGTATTAGTAATGTGGAATTTCATTTTTCGAAACATTAATGATATTTAACCATTTTTTTAGATTTCATACATGTTTTTAAAGACATTAACGATTAAAATACTCAGGAATTTATTTTTTTCATGTGCTGAAAATTCATCAAATATGATTTAATATCCATGTATGTTAATAATAGGTTTTTATATTTGGTATCAATTGAAAGGTTTAGTCATAAATTGAAAACATGGATGGGGTATCTTTCATGAGATAAATATGAATATTTATAAGGAAAATTCTATGTATTTATCAAAGGATAATCATAAGAATACATTCATTTTAAAGTAGGCATCAAGAAAAAGGAATCATATAAGTAAATTTTTATGATTTGTATTTATTACTATGATAGTTGTTTCTTACAATTTTCATTCTTATCTTAGTAAATGTTGGTAATAAAAAGGAATTGGGTTACCATTGAATTTTTCTTATGTAGAAAGTATGGTAATTTTAAAAATTTATGTTCTAATTATAAATATCATGAAGAGAATCAAGAAGGTTGTATGAGTATTTAATGTACTATAAAATATAAGGATACCACAATGAACATATGAAACATATGAAATGTTATTATAGTATTGTTTACATTTAACAGAATGATAATGATTCAATTGTGTTGGTGGAACCTTATAAAAATATTATCATTTTATATTCGTGGAATAATGTTTTAATAAATAAGTTGATGACGATTTGGATACAGTTTAATAATAATGCTTTATTATTGAATTTTATAACTTTTGAAATGAAATTATTATATATCTCGAAGTATATAATGATTTTCTTCAAAATGTATTTCATTGTTATTTAATTGTATATGGAAAACTATACTAATGACTTGTAATATTGATTTAATTTGATGATTACATTAATGGAAGGTAACACTTAACATGTTCTTGATGATGAAAATAATGATATTTTATATGGATAAATAGATGATGATATAGAGAAAGAAAATTTAATAGGGTTAATTACAGGGGAATTGATAAATATTTTTTTAGAATTTTTTATGTAATCATTGATGAATATTATAACTTCTTAAAATTGTCGAATATATTTAGTAATCATTATAATATAGAAGAAAGAATGTTTTCCACATTATTTATGATAAATTTTGTTATTCCCAAGTTTCAAGATATTATAAGAGGAAGGTATTCACATATTAGGATTGTGACAACTAAGAGATAATTTATGACTTATGGGGGATCAATTTTAACCTAATTAATGTCCTTATTTATAATGTTTTGATTTTAGACATCTTGATGTTTTATAAGGATTAATATTTAATGAATGTTTAACAATAAACATTAGATTATTCTTGTGATAATAATGTAGTATCTCAAAAGATGACGATTTCTTAATGATATATAACCTATTCTAACCGTTTTTTTATTCTCAGAAAATATAGGTCAAATGACTTATCATTCTATTTAGAAATCTCAGGATCTCTAGAAAATATTAGATTACAAAAATCACCATTATTAAATGGAAAAAACGATGAAGAGTAAATTGATAAAGGTACAAAAAGGGTGATAATGTGATGAAATCATGTAAGAATATATTCACATGGAAATTGATCAACAATTGGAAAAATGGCGTTGAAATAATTTTTATTGGGTCATCATAATTATTGATGATATAAACAACCCTTTTCAATCTCATTGGGTTGTGTACTTGAGATTGTTATATTTATCATAACCCAATTCTCTGTAACATTAAATTATTTCTTCATAATTATATATCACATCCAAGACCATGTCTTCACTTCTTATCTTTTTACACCTATATGGAATCCTAGATATTTGTTACATTGATTAACCATTATGTTTCAAAATTATCTTTTTAAAATTTTAATTTAGTATTCGTTTATACAATGTCAGTTTCCCTAAAAGATTCTTTGATTTTTAAAACATTGATAATCCACAAAAAATTTGAGGGAAATAATCATTTCAAGGATGGTATAATGTAACACTCTATGATTTTTTGAATTATTTTTATCTAATTAGATGAATATTTTTAATATTTTTCACTTCATGCAACAATACATATTGTTTTTTATAATATTAGTATATTTGGATTGCATTTTCAGTAACTCCTAGTTAATAATTAACAACCCACAATAATTAGATTACATTTTTTATGTAACACTATTTTTATCTTCAATACCAAACAATATAAAGTTGCATCGATATCATACATTTCATGAAAATATGAGTCTGAAAACAATATAATATACTGTTTATATGTTTATGAATATATTATTAAAGATACCAAGTAGCATTTTTAAAGGATGTTTCAAATTATAGTATATAAATTTAGAAAATATTATTTATGATTATTTAAAAAATTAATTCTTTGGTTTTCAGTTACTATATGTTACTTTAGGATCTATTAGAAAATATTGAAATTACTTTTCTATGAAAACAATTTTAATATGTAAAAATGACATTTTATCTTAATGAATTATTAATCTCACTTTTTATTAATCCATTAAATAAAATTTATATATTTTATATTCACTAAATAATTTTATATCGGTCTAATATATTATATAGGTTTTCGATAATGATAAATATAATTTTGAGAATGAAAAAATATTTTTTTTAAAAAGGCTATACAACAACTGTTATTTGGAGAACCCTTTTTAAATAAGAGAATGGAAACATTTATTATTTTATTTGAAATAATTTACATAAATTTTTTATTCTTATTATCAAAATTTAAAGTGGGTTTTTTTATATTCTTGATAAATTTAATTTTAATTATGAATAGTGAATATTCTGAATTTTAATTACACAATTCTTTTTCATAAAAAATAATTATATGGTTTAATATTATTTTTTTAATTTTTTAAATATAAATTATATATATCATACAAATTAATATAATTTTTTTGATTGGAATATATTTCACAATGGAATCAGATGTATAAACATATCCACATTTTGATAATTTTTACATTAAAACCCCTCATTGTCATCAATTATATGAGATTAATTTAAAATAACATCTACATATTCAATTACATACTTTTTAAAAACGGTTTTCATTTTTTAAATTATAATAATATATAACATATAATAAGGAAAATTTCGTTATTGACCAAAAATAGTAGTTATTTTTGGGGAAATTAACTACAATGATTACGAGAAAAATTAACATTACAATGTACTAAATCATGAACATATTACAAAAAATAACCTTAAAACATTTCCAAAATCCATGTGATCTTCATATTTCTACCCTATTCCCCATTTTATATAATTTTTACAATTATTTGAGCCACATTAAATGAGGAAAATTTGGGGGAATTATCTTATAAAAATTTATATGAATGCCACTCCTCCACTATAAAAACGCACTCACTGATACCACATAGTAACTTCTCGCAATATTATAT
Source organism: Viscum album (assembly GCA_963277665.1). Classification (NCBI taxonomy): domain Eukaryota; kingdom Viridiplantae; phylum Streptophyta; class Magnoliopsida; order Santalales; family Viscaceae; genus Viscum; species Viscum album. The sequence goes on from OY728141.1 coordinate 1,257,076,180, forward strand.
TATCCAAATATCTAGTAAATTAATTATTCAAATTCTCTCAATTAATCCTAAAATCATCCCTTTTGGATGAAATAAAACTAATGATGCACAACAGTGAAACCAAAATTATTTAACCAATGAAAAAGTACCATCCTTCCTCAGGCTCCTTTCATTTATTTTCATTCTTAACAATAGAAATTATTCTTATTAAATTATTTTTTAACAACAACTTTTTATAAATATATTTGTATTTAGTTATTTTTATGTTTTTACATTAATAAAAAACATTTCAATATAATTGGTAGTGAACTTAGATTTAATGTGTTCGGTGAACTACTGCATACCAAAACGATGTGGTACGTTTTTGAACAACCAAATATAATGTGTGTAATTTATGTTGAGAACAATATTTTTATATCATATATTAGATATTTATGATGTATTTATTATTATATTTTTATTATATAAAACTTACCATCATGATGTTTGTTCTGTGTAAATACAAAAACATAGTTTTTGGACGTATGGACCACCGCCTCCTCTATGTGATGTGATTTGTTTACACAATAACCAGATTGTATTAAAGCTGGATTTGGATAAATTTTATTATATATATGATATAATAATGCTTCTATAATGATATAATATATATATATATATATATTTCATTTACATTCTCTTTTTCAGTGTCACGAGTGTAACGTCCCTGACCCGGGTGCCACGCAACAGGTGCCCCGAGCCCGGTTCGCCACGTGACCTCAAGCGTATTTCCCCAAATGCCAGAGGCTGACTACTAGAAGCGAGGGAATAGGTCTGATAGTGGGGAAACTATGCCCTCATTTGTCAAAGTTTAGTGCAGCGGAATTTAATGACAACATAAAACGACAATGGAAACAGTAAACACACACAACTGAAATAAACTACAGTAGTGGATACAACCAACAATATATAAATGATGATGATACATGTTTCAATTTCTAAGAAAACAGCCAGAACATGTTATAAATCAATACAATACAGCAGAAAGGAGAGTACAGCAATTCAAAGCAAACAGCTAGAAACGGAGTCGCGAGCCTAGGCTCGGTCCCATGCCCTCCCACTCCTCAGCAACAGTCAAGTACCTGTATGGGGACTCTTGCCCCTATCAATAACTATAGAAACGTAATCTGTTTGGGCCAAAAAGAATGACCAAAACAGGGTGTGAGAAAGATATCTTAGTATCCACCCACCAAAAGAAAGTGCCCAACTGTGTGCTAACATGCAACAATTGTGTACAGTGGTAAAATGCAACAAAGTAAGCAGTAATCAAAGGACACTAATTACCAGTTATATTCCCATTTTATTATTAATTTAAACCATTAAATATAAGAAATCACCATAGTTCATTTCTAGTAAACAACTAGTGTCCTCAGACATGTAAACTCCTACCCTTAGGTAACGAGTATCTAACACAAGAATCTGCCCTCCGACATAACAGAGTTTTTCCCTTAGGCATAGGTAGTGTCTCCCACATGCACATAATCAGCTACCCACATGCACGAAAGAAGTTTCCCTCAGGCCGAAATAACTACAGCGCTCGGGCTAAATAGTGCAGTGCCCACAGGCTAATAACAAAAACACCCTCAGGATAAACAGGCAATCGGGCCATGCCCAAAAATCAAAATGCAGTAAACAGGCAATTCCTCTCAATGAAATTCTACAATTACTACATTTAAGGCATACCCTCGGGTATCCTGGCCAAACGGCTAAACAGTGAAACACCCCCCCGGGGTGGTTCCGGATCCAAGAAAAGATCCTAAACAGCATTTTATTATCACAATTTAATCACCTATGAAATTTTAGGAATTAAATATGGCAACGACCTTAGCCACACAACACCCCAACATGGGTTCGTGGCACAAAAATGCACAAAAATGCATGACAGTTGGAAAATAAACACAAAGCCACCTACCTTATATGCCAACAAACGTTATACCCGAACGCTGACTCCAGAAACTCCAAAGAACGATGTAGATCTGACGAAGAAAAAATACCATTCAAATGTAAATAATGTCCCCTCGGAATATAATTGGTAAGAATGATACCAGGTGAGGAGAGCGCTTAGCAGTGCGGTTCCAACGGGATCGTTCGAGGTAGAAACTGATTCCAGATAAACCCCTGGTGGATCCTCAAAGGTCCAACCTCCTCCTTTGGCTCAAATCGGCTCAAGTGCCTCCTCTACCAAATGAGGAGGCTACTGCCACTTTTAAGACAAAAAAACAAAGTACACGACATGTTCTTCGGATTACACAGTGTGTACTTCTTTCAGTTAACTGTTCACTTGGCGGCACCGCCATACTGTTCAACCGTCGACATGAGTACGCGGCATGTACACTCGAGTACACGACACATACTATCACCCAGCTGGCGGTTGCTCCACCGCCTTACTGTTTAAGCTTTCCAATTAACTACATGGCGTGTAAGGTACCACTACACAGCATGTAGTCGGTTCCTACACCCCTCGTCGCCGACATGGATACACGCCCCATGTACTCATACCAACACGGCCAAAAGTACAGGGCGTGTGGAAGAAGTACAGGGCGTGTAGTTCCAAAATTCAGGATTTTCCCCCATTTTCCATATTTTCTCAAATACACTTAAGGAAAAAGAAAAAGAAGAAGCTCGTACCTCAAAACTAAGAACCATGTTCTTACAAACTTCCCCCCTTATTGCAATTCGTCTCCTAATTTCCCTTCTAAGGGTGGAAAAGAATAAACACAAAACATCTCTAGCCACTGAGCACATACGTCGGCCTCCCACTCCCAGGTCTCGTCCTGCACTCGGCCATGCTTCCATAGCACCTGTACGAGAGGAACTGACCGGACTTGGAAAACCTTCATGCCCCTGTCAACGATACAGATCGGATGCTCCTAAAAGGACGCATCATGCTGAAGCTCAACCTCCTCTGGCTGAAAGTCATGAGAATGTTCTGAATGGTACTGACGCCACTGAGACACGTGGAAGACGTCATGCATGGCTCGGTACCGCTGCGGTAACTGCAACTGATAGGCAAACAGCCCGACTCTCTCCAGTATCTCAAATGGCCCCACATACCTTGGTGAAAGCTTACCTTGTCTCCTGATCTGATTATGTCCCAACCTCAAAGAAACATGTATGAGCTGTGGCCCTAATAAAGCTGATTCACATGCCTCTAACTAGCACATAGGTGATCGTCATGGCCTACCATATAAGTAATCGTATGGTGCCATCTAAATAGATTCCTGAAAACTATTGTTATAGGAAAACTCGACTAAGTGTATATGCTTCTCTCAAGAGCCCCCAAAGTCTAGGATGCATGCGCGTAGCATGTCCTCTAGCACCTGTATCGTCCGCTCTGACTTGCCATCTATCTGAGGGTGGTATGTTGTGCTCATTAGCACCTATGTACCCAACGCCCTCTAAAAAGTCTTCCTGAAACAAGACATAAAGTGGGCGTCTCTATCTGAAATGATAGAACGTGGGACCCCCATGAAGACGTACGATCTCTAAGATATATAGCCTTCTGAGCTCATCCACACTAAAGGTATCCTTGATCGGTAAGCGGTGAGCTACCTTCATGATCATGTCCACAACAACCCACAAGACGTCATTGCCTTGAGGTGACCTCAAAAATCCCGTCACGAAATCCATGGCGACATCATCCCATTTCCACCCTGGAATGGGCAACTGCTATAACAGCCCAGCTGGCCTCTGGTGCTCTACCTTCACCTACTGACAGGTGGAACACCTCGTAACAAAACCAGCGATCTCTCTCTTCATACCTGGCCACCAGTTCTGACGTCTCAAGTCACAGTACATCTTGGTAACCCCGAGATGAACTGCCCAAGTTGAAGCATGAAACTCCCACATCATCTCCTCGTGTATATCCCCTAGAAACCATACTCATCCATGGAAACACAAAACCTCATCATCTCCAATTCTCCAACCAGGAGTAGGTTCCTCACTTTCCATCGAATTCCGTAGAACTAGGCCTTCCAGATCAGATAGCTACCTCGTCCTCACTCTGTCCAGAAGGGTAGAAGTCACAGCTAAGGAGGAAAGATAAGTTTTCCCCAGACTGTCGTGCACCTCCAGATGCATCTCGGAGAACAAGGCCATGAGCTTCCACTACCCACTGGCCTCCTGCACTACTTATATCTGATTCTTCCTGCTCAGTGCATCAACTACTGCATTAACTTTACCAGGTGTATAGACAAGCTCAAAATTGAAGGACTGTAGGTACTCAACCCACCTCCTCTGCCTCAGATTAAGGTCATGCTGAGTAAAGATATACTTCAGGCTTTTGTGGTCAGTGTAAACCACAAAATGCTCTCCCAAAAGATAATGTCTCCAACAGCGCAATGCATGAACAACTCCAGCCAACTCAAGATCATGCGTCGGGTAATTCCTCTCATGTGGCCTCAACTGCCGTGAAAAGGACACAAAAACTCGGTCGCCCTGCATCAAAACGGCTCCCATCCCAATCCCTGATGCATCATAGTAAACTGTATAGCTCATTCCCTACTCCGAGAGTATCAGGATCTGTGCTAATGTCAACCTTCCCTTCAGGTCCGGAAGAGCTGTCTCACAAGCTTCTAATGAAACGAACTTCACACCCTTCTTAGACAGACCTGTCAACGGTCCTGCTAAGCAGGAGAAGTCCTATATGAAGCTTCTATAGTAACTATCCAGCCCTAAGAAACTAAGTATCTCAAACACGTTCTTAGGCTTCTCCTAGGAAACTACTGCTCTCACCTTCTCTGGGTCTACTGCAACTCCGGCCTCTGAGATGATATGACCTAGGAAGTGAATCTAGTCCATCCAAAAGTGTCACTTCGAGAGCATAGCATATTGCCGATGCTCTCTCAGTGTACTCAATACGATCTCAAGATGGGTGTCATGGTCGTGTCGAGTGTGAGAGTACACCAAGATGTCGTCCACGGATACCTCCATAATGGAATCAAGATACCGATTGAACACATGATTCATCAGATCTATGAAAACCACTGGCGTGTTTGTGAGTCCGAACGGCATAACCAAGTACTCGTACAGACCATATTTTATCTAAAAATCTGTAAGAGTTATATCCTATGGTCTCACACGCTGCCGATGATATTCGGATCTCAATTCAATCTTCGAGAACACTCGTGCTCCACGAAGATGATCAAACATATAATAAATCCTTGGCAAGGGAAATTGGTTCTTAACGGTCAACTAGTTCCGCTTCCGAAAAGCCACGCAATGTCTGAGGGTACAGTCAGACCTCTTCGCAAAAAGGATCGGCGAACCCTAAGGAGACGTATTGGGTTGGATAAAAACCCTTCGCTTGTAGCTCCTCTAACAGCCTCTTAAGCTCCTGCAACTCAGGCGTGACCATCCTATAAGGATGAATGGACACCGGTGCTACTTTTGGCACTAGCTTAAAAGAGAAATACACCTCATGCACCAGAGGTAGACCTGAAATGTTGTCCAGGAATTCATCCTAGAAACGATCAACAATCGGGGGGAAGTCCATCTGACAAGTCCCTTAATCATCCAGATACAAGCTCGCTATCTCGGATATGACTCCATGTTGCCCATGATGCTCTGGTGCAGCTCGACTCGCTTGAACATCCCATTCTCCCTTGTATAAAAACTATCCGCCCTCTGGTGACGTGAAACACACCATGCGACAATAGCAATCTACAAAAGGCTCTAAAGGAAACCAACCAGTCCATCCCGAGAATGAAGTCATAGCTCGTCATCTCTAAGACATAGAGGTCCCAAATGAAGTGACACCCACCAACCTCAAAGGGTCACTCCTTACACTGACGCACACCAGCCGTCCTAGTTCCCAACGGAGTGTCTAGTGTCAATATATCAGGATAAGTTGAAAGACAGAGCCCAAGGCTCTCCACAAAAGGTACATATATAAAACTATGTGTAGAACCTATATCAATAAGTACTGAAGACAAGACAGAAGCTACAAGAATAGTACCTCTGACTGTTGAAGGTCTAGGATCTTGCTCATTCTAGGCCTGTTGGACTGCTTATATTTTCCCAGTGTCGCGACCCTGTGACACAGCATGGCTACCCTGAGTTGTCCCGCCCTGCTGCCTCTTCGATCATGGTGTCTAGCTACCATGCCCACGACCACCATCTCGGCCTGCACGCCCTGACATATTCCAGTTCCCTGACTGTTAAGAATCCACTGTTCCTGGTCCCGCACGAGGAGTCTGCACAGAACCCCTCTCACTAGCCACTGGTGGAAACGCCATTCAAAAGAGCTAAAGATGACCCATCATGCCGCAAACTCGACACTCCACTGGGTCTTGTGGACACTGTGGTCTCTTATGCCTCTTTCTACCACAATGGTATCACATAACCTGGCCACCTGAAGCATTCTTCTGACTGGTACTGCCGCCCTGGTAGAAGTCCATCTGTCTCTTCCTCTTTCCAGCAGAAATAATACCAGTAACTGGTGCTGAACCGCCTTAGCCCAAACCACATGACTCCCACAGGTTCCTCTCTGTGATCAACGCCTGGTTCACAATCCCGTGTACAATAGGCAACCTTAAAACCTTCACCAGCGCTCGGATGTCATACCAAAGACCATCCTCAAAACATCTGACTCTCAACGTCTCATCACCCACCAGCACGGGTGAAAAACACTGAAGCTCCATAAAAAGAGCAGAATAGTCCATCACTGACATAGTGCCCTGCTAATGATTCATGAAATCTCATGAACTATCTTCCCTTAGCGTCTCGGGAAAGAATAAGTCATAAAAGACTACTTGAAAATCTTCCAATGCCATGTCTCTGTGATACTCTGACTGGGTGGTAACATCCCACCACCTCTTGGCGGAATCACGCAGCATGTAAGTCACGAGCTGGACCCTCTGCCCTGGAGGCCTCTCAAGATGCTCGAATATATTCTGCATCGACCCCAACCATGACTCCGCAGCCTGTGGTCCTCCATCCCCTTAAAACATAGGCGGATGCTACTGCTGAAAGATACATATCATCTCAGCCATAGATGTGGCAGCATGCGGTGATCCCTGAAAGGTCTGCATGAACCGCATAAAGACTTCACGGAACTGCGCCTCCGCGCCTATGTCTGGTATAGAAGCTCGTGCCACATCTAGCTATGTCGCTGGATCAACTGGTAGCCCATGGCCAACCATCTCCGGAGTATAGACATCGCCGCTCTCCTGGCGAAAAACTCACTGTCGTCTAGGCTGCATGACACTACAAGGTCAAAAGCTCGCCTCATATTCAAGATTATTATGATCGGAAATCATGGAACCACAAAGGAAACAAGAGGAATAATGCATTCAAAATTTGCAAATGAAGACTACACAGCATGTACAATGACTACACAGCGTGTACTTGACTTCCCTTCCCCTTCCCGGGTCGTTCTACATGGCTATGTCACACGGATTCCGTCAAACAAAACTACACGGCGTGAATAATATCTACACGGTGTGTACGATGTTATTTTCCAACTTCCCGTGTCGTTTTTGACATGACCGACTACTCGGCTTGACATTAAATGGCATGTTACACCCGCACATGGTGTGTACACCACCCTATTTCCCAGCCACCCAGATAACTCCAGACAGTCTGTCCTTGGACAAGACTACACGGTTATAATATATTTTTTAATAATGATTTAATTAAATGAAACCGAAAATAATATTTCATTGAATTGTATATGTTTTGATGGATTAATGTTTATTAAACTCATTTCTATTCAAAGGGATATATAATGAAAAGTTATTATGAAACACAAATCCTTTCATTAGTTATTCTAGATTTAAATAATTATATGACTTATATATTTTCCATATTTTATGATATGATTAAATTAATATGATATGAATTTGATTTTTGTGATTATGATATGATTCTATTGAAGACGATCTAATTTTATGGGTAATGAAAAGATTATTTTTTATAGAAGATATATATATGATTTCAATTTGAGATGGGTGGGGAAAAATATCCCTATAGTGTATTGGGTAATGGTTTTTATCATATGATATAATTATTGGAATGAATTAGATGGGATTGATCCATAATTGGAAATGGGTGGGTCCTTATATATAATGTAAAATAGGATTGTCTTAATCCACTATGGGAAATAGGCCTATCCTGATACACTATGGGAAAATATTTTTTTCTCATCAACTTTCAGAAAATAATTGTGTCATGATCCACTTTCGTAAATAGGTGTGTCATAATGCACTATTTTAATGGATGTTTAATTTATCCATGACACATTAAATGGGATTTTATAAGTTTTATGGTGGCACACTTATATGTATTGATATTAATAATCCCGATTTATTAGTGATTATTTGTCACCCTAATGATTTATGTCTTATGAACATCCAATATTTTGGTTGAGATCTGTTTCGATGATCAATGGTATATAGTGTATGATCTTCAAAAATAATGATCACATTATCAAACACATATTCCATTATTTATGCATATATATCTTCATTGTTTACCCTTACTCCGCATCTATTATCACCCCTTTCATAAATTCCCTTTACCAATTTTATAAAAATGTTTTTCCATAGAAGTGGTAATGGGGGATATCTTTGTTGGAAACATTGAAGATCTTTTGCAATGCTATAAGTTCTGTTTAATGATTAATAATTCAACAAACTATTAGAATACCCAGGAATATTTTTCGGTAGTGTGCACTATATATTTCTTAAATTATTAAATATCCATGTATGTTATGTTTTGGGTCTCTATACCAAAAGTTCCCCATCAGGATTCAATACATGTGGAGGCCCAATATAACCATCCTCTAGTGGGATAAAAAGAATACACCAAGTAATTTAGATATGTTAGGTGGGAGTTCTATTAAATATTTCAATGCTTGGATGAAATCAATGTTATTAATTGGGATAATGGATCTTGAATTATGATGTCCCTTATTCTAAAACCTCATGATGTTCGTTCATTGTACTATTTGAATGAAACGGTGTCTCCAACCTTAACCAGTATATTAAGGTGGAGATTCTGTATATTTATTTTCAGACGATGTTGTGTGAATTTAAGATGATGATGAATGGTTTGAAATGTTCCTATCACATCATGGATAAGATCATGTTCCTTAATCTTCCCCTCTATAATATCATACCATCTTATTAGAGTCTAACAACTCTTCCTATATGAATATTTTTAATTATTTATTTGATTGAAATAATAGAAATTGTTATATGATAACTATATTATAGGATGTCGTTGAATCAAAAATCCATGGAAATCTATTAGAAATTATGTTAGTATATCTGCTAATTTTTTAATGTTCCTTTTAAAATTTATATTCCTTTGAAGGTGATTAATATTAATAAGTATTATCTATTTATTCGTCAGGTACTGAATTATTCACTAAAATGTCAAAGAAATACATGTATCTTGATTATATAATGTAGACACTATAATTATAGGTAGTATTACATATTTCCATATGTATATATAGGTGACATATATTTGAAAAAAATGTTCAATTATTGTAATGTAATTTATTGACCACAGAAGGAAAATAACTTCCACCCAAATTTCATTATTTTTCATAGGTTTCTTGGGTTGTTTCATGAAAAATTTTATGGATATATTTTTCTATACTGATAAATGTTTTACCAATGATAACATCATAACCACTAAAATTTTTCATTCACCATTGACTTGTTGGCACACTGATTATTTATGTATATACTCTACAATATCCCACTGTAGGTTATCCCACCAAAATATTTATATTTATATCTCTATACATCAATGTGCTTGATGGATTGATAAGGGAGGTTTATTTATGTGAATCACTAGGATTTTATCTATTATGTTTTTTATTTTATAGGACTTATATTAGTTTTAAAATCATTATAAATCAATTTTATTAATTTTGAACTCTGGAAGATTTTATAATTCCATTTGTAGGACGTCATCATCTTTTGTGGATTCCATGGCCTTTTATATAATGAATTTTTTATTTGTTATTTTACCTAGGTAGTTTGAATATACATTTATTATTCCCATGATAGTTTTTTAATGTCCAATAATATTTCATCCCATTCAATCATCATCACGGATACGGTTGAGGGATCCTTTAAACCTAAAGCATCTACCACTTTTTTTCTCCCCATGATTGTAGTGAATTGAATAATAACAACCCTTGATCATCTCTAACCACCTTAATAGATCATATTAAAATACATTATTTTTAATATATAATATAGAATTGTGTGAATCATATATATATATATATCACTGATATTTATCTATAAAAAATTCCACTAAATCCTTCCTAAAGATATTAAAAATTCAAAACCAAAATCATGGGTTTTTTGTTCAACCAATGTATCTTTAATTTGAAGGATGTATATGTTATCATGTTAACATATTTCATGAGTACAGAACCCAACAACGTTTTTATGCATAACTTCAGATGATAAATCCATCTTTACCTATGGGTAATCTCAGTATATTTGATGTGAAAATCCCCTGATTCAACCCTTTAAATATATCATCATATTCATCATTATAGAAAAATTTTATCCCTTCATTGTTAGCATGGTTAATGGAATCGAATATCATGAGTAGATTCTCAAAAATTGATTATAGGACCAAGCTAATCAATTGAAACTTCACATTCCAATATAAAATGTTTCTCTTCTCTAACCAACAGTTTTTTTAAGGGTCCATGTATGAATTTGTATTGGATATAATGTTCACTATAAATTACACTTTTTCCAACCCAAACTCACATTTACTATAACATTCAGACATTATTTTTATCTGAATCATATTCAATGCTATATTCAAATGACGCTCATGTTCTTCGCTGATTTATGAGAATATGGGAATATTGTATATAAATTCTGTAATTCGTATTTAATATAACTATTAATGACTATTCATTTAATCAGTGACAATTTAACTATAGGATTTTTGATAATTTACAATGGAATATTTGTGACAAACGATCTTCACAAAAAGTAATATGATATCGTACACTGTCTTGAATACTACATCATAAAAAATGGTGTCTTAATTGCATTTTTGTGATGGTCCATCACAAAAAATAATTGTTCGTGATGTAGTGTTAATATTTCATAAATAATATTTTTTCATAGAAAATTGATTTAAAAATAAATTTTAAATTATTCAATTGGTTAATATTATTTATAATATTCTAAATTTTTTTATCTATTTAATAATTCAAATGTTATAAAGTAATTATATTTATTTAAAAATAAATATTATTACTATTATTTAAATATTTGAATTATTTAATAAAAAATAATTTTTTTTAAAATATTTAATATGTTTCATAATAATAAAAAAATAAAATATACATTAAATAATTATATAAATTAAACATAATTAAAAAAGTTAAAAAATTTAAATATATTTATTAAATTGAAAAATATTTTAAAATAATTATTTTTTTATACATTAAAAAAAACTAAAACAACAAAAGTAGACATAAAAGTAATACCTTAATTCAAACACCATATTTTTGTCATACTGATTTACATAATAGTTATAAAATGAAATAAATCATCACTTTTTATCAGTTGGAGAAACATTAGTCGAAGGACTTAGGGGAGGATAATGCAAAGGAGAAGGGGGAACTTTGTGCTGATGCCACCCACAAGTTACCGGATGTACTCCAACATCTACTTATCTATCATACACTTCTGATTTCACTCATCAACCCTCTCTTTCTACATCTGCTTTATCATCTCATCATGATCTCTCATCCTCTTCACATACTGTGAAATTGATGAAGGCGTCTATGACGACTCTCCACAAGCTCCCTTCGCACTCCCTAGTGGCATCGTTGATGTACCTAAATAACTCATAGATGTCACAAAAGCACCAATATGAATCACCTGAACATCCTTGAATCCAATCAAACTCACATGTATCAAGGCCCCCTCATCAATACCCGAATCACAAGTGATATCATATTTTTTGTCACCAGGAATCTATTGGGATTGATATGTCAATGTTTGATATGTTTTAATTAAATATAAATTAAAATATTAATAATAATAAAATTAATATACGTGAATCATTTTAATATTTACTAACCATAATGTGGTGTTATCGGTCTGTTGCAACATATTCTATAGTGATATCAGTATTTATCTTTTTATACACATAAAACTCTATAATAGATGGGTCATTAGCGACCTCTATAATTTTGGAATCATATTATTGTTAAACTATATATATATATATTAATAAATAATATCACATACCATAAGTCATAAATGTATGCCAAATTTATGACTTATATCCCTTTGTGTGACCTCATTCCTAGCCCAACTATGATATCTAAATGATGAACTCCACATAAAAGTATCTCTTATTGATAATGGGATCAATCCAACCCATACCTGAGAGAAGATATATTCGGGTCGATGTGAGATTCCAGACTGGTCGAAAACAGTAGCACAAGATTTATCCATAGCTCTTTTTGTATGGTTGTATGGAAACTGATGAAAGCCATCATGTATTCAAATATCCTATGCCTCTAATATATGAAATATCTAGCTATTATGAATGGGGGAAATAAATTCAATATGAAAATTGAAAAAAAATATTTTATTAATTAAATACAAATTGGAAAAGTATATATTTTATAATAACATATAATTTAGTTTTCAAACATTTGGTGACACACAGTGAGGGGAACCAGGTACCATGACACAAAACGCTCGGAAAAATAATTCTATAAATTCCCTCCAGCATTCAAAATAGCTAAAATTTAAGATCAATTAATATTAAAAAATTATTCATAAATTTATTACAAATATTAATTTGGAATGTAAATTTAAAAGAAATAACAAAATAAAAGAAGAATACCTCGATAAAAGAGGATCAAAATTAACTGATGGTCATGTCTCTAGAATAGGATCTAAAATCATCAATTGAGTATGATTGTTCCCCCTATTAATAGACGCATGAGTAGTCATTCATATATCTTGAAACAACATACTAATTTCTATAATAAACCCGATTTGTGTGAAGATCCAAAATAAATTTTTAATTTGATGCTCGAAGTTAGTTAAATTTATTGTCAACGAATCCTTTTTGTAGGAGAACTCGCATCCCTCGATCAACATCAATCCAATGACATATAATCATTGATATATATTTTTTCCATACATAACAAAACTAAAATATTTATTCAATCATACCATTAATGTTATCTTCACTTTATTTATGATGTTATCCTTTCAAGAAATATCACTATTCATTGATCTCAATTATTAAACATATATACATGTATGAAATCAAAATACATTATACACATATCCATTATAATATTATACCAATATTGAATGATTTTTTTTAGTACAAAAAATCATATATCAATTTTATTTCTATGTTGTGTTTCATAAAAATTATAGACATTTTTAATAATAGATATCATGTCAAAATTGATTACTTATTCTATCAAAAGTAACAAAACCTAGAATTCATTGAAAATAATATGTAGATTTTTTTCCATGACATTCTTCAACAGAAAAATAGGTAATCTGAAAGAAAAAATTTTCTGATATGGCCATCATATAGTATTCAAAAAATATAATGTAAATAAAATCAAATTATATAATTGTTTACTAAAATAACAAAAAATTGATATTTACTGCAAAAATCATGTCATTCCATCATAATTCGACTGAACATATGTATGATCTTGGTGAAGTTCTCCATATGTAATCCAACGATCTTGATTACTACCAATATCATGCTTGGGTTGATTAAAAATAGAAAATTGATGTTTTGTGACATCATCAACATTTTCATCATTATGACCCATGTGATTATGTTTTAAAGAATATTCCAATTGAAAATAATAAAACCATATATTTGAAATTTCCTCCTATAAGTACGTTTCTCAAATCAAACATTCAAATTATGATTTCTTACATACTTTATTTTTTTTTTTTTTCATACATCTCTCAATTGGATACATCCACTATATTTGTACTGGAACTCCGCATTTAGCATTATACGGAAAATTCAATATTAAATGTTCTATCCAATCAAGTATTATTGGTGGGAATATTTTATCCAATTTACGTCAAATTAAAAAAGCATCATTTTTTAGAAATATCAATGCATCATAATCTGATTTTTATAAAACAATATCTCCAAAAAACTTGATATTTTAGTCAACATGTCCTAGAATGAATAACTAAACAATCCTCTAAGACCAATAAAAAGATATCATTCAATTATGACATGGCATTCAATGATTTTTCTCTCTGTAATATTCTCGTTTCTAACTCAATGAGGCACACTAATATCATAAAAATCTGTTATACACAAATCTCTAATTAATTCAAAGAATAATAAACATTTTTATTTAGAAACATTGAAGATAAATTTTATTCATTAATTTGTGTGATCATTAATTTTAATATAATCTTAGATCTAAATATCTAAAAATCCTGGCATGATATACCATTGCCATTACATTATCACTGGAATTACCAGGTGTTTCCAATATAGTATAAAATATGCTATCAAATAAAATATTGTAAATATGAATTACATCTAACATGTGATGAACCAAAAAATAAGACCAACAAGGAATATCCTAAAAAATACTATGCTTTATCCTATTATGATCTATCCCAAATCCAATTATTTTTTTCATTTATATTTGGTCAAAATGTGATATTATGTATTGCATAGAAAATAGATTTTACCTGATTACCATAGAGCACTACTAAATGTTCTAATGTTAAAATTTAACCTTTTTTGAAATTATTTACATTCAATTGAAAAGGGTTATCCATAGGATGAAATATCTTCTGACAGTAAATAATAACTTACATTTCTCCCATTACCAATGATAAACGTTTTTTTCTCAGTCATGTAGTATGGGCATGATTTTATACCATGTGTTCTCCATCTCGATAAAATTCCATAAGCAGTAAAGTCACTGATTATCCATAAAAATGAAACGTTCATTATTAAATTATGATATTCAACTATATTAAATGTAGTGACACCATTGATCCATAAATAAATGTACTCATTAATTAGTTTACCAAAATAAATATCAATGTTATTCTTTAGATGTATTATAATTAAAATAGTCAAATATATATTTGTTTCCTTCATCAACATCCAAGTAGGTGAGTTTTAATGACTAATTGAAATAATTTAATTGGAATATCGACTTCTATAATCACTAAATAGAGAAAATCCATCAGTGGAATGACATAGCCTTATGTTATGAGGTTCTAAAAAAGGATACATCTGATCAATGAGTTTCCATGAATCATCTTCAGATGGATTATTTAGGAATTTACTGATAGAAATCTTTGATTTATTCAATGTTATCAATATAAAATTATAGCAAGAGATTAATAAACATTGTAAATGAGGTGAAATTGGAAAATACATACACTATTTCATATAAACTATGCAAATTCCATTTTGTGCCCCTTTATACTTGACTCACCAGATGATGGAAAATTAACCAATGATTTATAATAACCATAATATAAAATGAAATCATTGGAATATGATTGAATTTTTTGATAACTGAGACTCGGATTTTTAACCAACATCTTACATTCAAAGAAACATACATGTAATGTATTTCATTTAGGGAACAATGGTTTAACCAATGAGAAAATCTGAACCAATTAATAAATCACATTCTAAAAGATAGTTTAATATTCTTAAATGTTGTAACATATTCTTGTTTTCTCAACTATCATCCTAGATACATGGCCACATCAGCACATTTCAAAAAATTGTAAAATTGAGATGGTTCTGCTTTTGGAATTGGAATTTCATTATGAGATATTGTTTCAAGAATAGGCGGACCATCAACCTTAAGTGCCACAAATTATTTTTATGATTTCATTAAAATAACTAAAGTCATGAAAAGCATACAAGAGAAATTATGGAGGTCTGATGAATTGAAGTCCAATAGAACCAACCCTAACAAAGGGCATTCCATTGGGGTGAAATGATCCAGGATGATAAAAAATAATAAACTGGTCATGCTGAGAAGAAATAGATGTTAGGAAGTCTGCCACCACATTCTCCTTTCTCCAGGTATGATGAATAGAAGTATGAGCATCCAGTATATTCCTACATTGTCTGATAAAGTAGATAATAGACCATGGGATCAGACCCTTACTTGAAATATCATTAAGGAGGGTCATCGAATAAGTCTCAATCTCTGTGATACATAAGCTCCTATTCTTGCAAAACATGAGTCCATAAATCCTGGCGAGAGCCTCCGCTTGGAGAGAGTCACCCGAGACCAAAAAGGCTGAGAAGGAAACAAACACAGATCCAAAATTGTCACTAATAACTCCACACCCTCGCATCATGCACATGTTGAATGAACCATTAGTATTCAATTTAAGCCTCGAGACAGGAGCTTTCCATCGAACCCAATCACCCCAGACGAGTGACTTAAAACTGGACATGGAGTGCTGGGGAAGAAGTGAAGAAATAGTCAGGGTAGCCTCATGACTTGTGTCTAACCTGCAAAAATCATGAATGAGCTTTCATTCTTTAAAGATGATTCCCAAATGTGAAGCTACCATTTTAGAGTGACGAATATAATTCCAAGAAGTCCAAAGCTACCAAAATTCTGAAATGAAGATAGTTTCCCTTGCCTGTTGTTCTACACATGGTCTATCTGGAACCGAAAACCACTACTGAAGGAACAAATTGGACGAGTAAATCTGATCAGACCAGCCAGTAAAGTGACCGAAGGAACTCCAGATCATTTTATTCCAATCGCAATTGACGAAAAGGTGGAAAACAGATTCAGATTGCTGATATTTATAGAAGAAACACTTTGAGAGGGAAACCGAAATCCTCCCTGAATGATATGGATGGAGAAGGACAGTTAGGAAAACCCAAAATTGACCTCGACCATTTTTGAAAACAGAAGCTGAAATCCCATTTTCCAATAATCCACCGAGAATGTTGCTGGAGAAGTGAAAAAAATGCAGAATTAATTTTTAGATTTTGTAATGTTTACATCTAGTGTAACACCCTTCCCAACCATAATTAGTTTTCACATGAATTCCCTATATATATCTCCACTCAAGAACCTCCCATTCCATATTGGCGTGAAGACCACTAATATAGCCAGAAACACTTCTCAGGTTCAAACCCCCTCGTAGATCATCTTGACCAGCATACTCCTAGAAGCCCAATGGAATTTTTTCTGGATATCCCCACCCCATAGGAAGGAAGAAATGGTAGATTGGATATTGGAAATCACCATATTTAGCACCGTGAGGGTTGATAGGATGCACATGGGTATGGAAGATAGGACTGAATTGATCAACATAATTCTACCTCCAAATAATAGAAGCATGTTCTTCCTATTAAAAATGCGCCCTATGATTTTATCTATAACCACATCAAAGTGTCTAATAAGGATGATATGAGGTGAAACTGGATCACCCATGTACTTCATTGGAAATGATCCTTTTTTGATACCAAGGATGGACTTCATAATTCTATAGAGACTCTCTAAACACTTGGTGGGATCAATGAAAAGACTCTTCTCACGATTAATTACACGACCACTCCACACACAATAGAGATCTAGATCCTCATTAACCCCCTGAATCGATTTTCTACTACCATTAACAAATAGGATGGTATCTTCAAAAAACATCAAGTGAGATATAATCCCAAAAGAGGATATGTGGCTATTGGGATGCAATGTTATTACAGCGATACAGTGGTGAAGATAACGAGTGAAAGAATATTGGGTAGTGATGAATAGAGAGGGGGATAGAGGGTCCCCCTGTCTCAAGCCTTTGATTGCCTTGATGAACACAAATTTCTTACCCATAAATGAGGTGGTCATCCATTGAGATATAAAGCAACAAAAAATTAGATCAACAACCCATGAAGGGAACCCCAACCTTAAAAGGACCTAGGTTAGAAAACTTCATTCCATCCTATGATATGATTTTCTCATGCCATGTTTAATTACCACATTGCTGTCTGGAATTTTCTTGTTGATATCGCTGATCATTTCTTGTTCCGGGCCAATATTCCCTTGAATGGAGCTTCCTTTCACAAAACCATGTTGTTCCGGGGAAACCCAACTTGAGAGAAAAGTGGATAATCTTAAATTCAAAATGACCGCCAGGACTTTATAAGGAACATTGAAAAGACTAATGGGTATATACTGGTCCAACAAAGTGGGGTTTTTGACCTTTGGAATAGGCGCCATTTTAGTTGCACATGCCACAAGGGGAAGATTACCTCCATAGATGAAATCCGGAACATCACTAAATAAGATTTCATTCTTCATATCCCATGCATCACGGTAGAAGGATGATGGAAAAGCATTCGGGCCTGGGGCACTGACTGTGTTAATAGACCAAAAATAAATTTTGATTTCATTCTCATCAGGGGGTGTTTTATGTAAAGCATAAAATAGCTCCGACACTGAGAAAGGAATAGCATCAAACAGGGTCGAGGTTCCATTTGGGTAGCCATCAACCATAAGAGGGTTCAGAATATCCAGCAACGATCTAAAGTGGAAGTAAGCCAAGATTCCTAAAACATCTCTATCATTGGATATGGAGACATCCTATAATGGGATATTAGGACTTGAAAATCAATATTTTTCCTTAATGCAAGCAAGAAAATATGATGTGTTACGGTCACCTTCACAAATCCATTTGATACGGGACTACTCTATTGCAATGCATTCCTGCTTCATCAGCTAATAAAATAGAATGTCTTTTTTAACCCTAAGCTCAGCAAAAACAGAATCATTGCAAGAAAGATCCAGTACTGATTTGAGAAGATTAATTTCTCTTTTTATATTCTATATCTCCGCATCTGGAGAAGGAAAGGCATTGACCCATGACTGAAATAAATTCTTCATTTTCGTTAATTTGTTGTGAAGATATACCTAGGGATTTGCATTGCCAGGAGGATCCCATGTATAATGAACGAGGTCTTGGAAGGTATCGTTCTACGACCAGGAAGCCGAGAAGTGGATGGGAGGTGTACTGCTATCATGGGCTACCATAGAGAAACTAAGGGGCAAGTGGTTTGAGAGACCACGCACCAGGTGACGAACATTGATATCAGGGAAGGATGAAATAAGAATAATTAATACTAATCAACTTGAATAGTTGCAAATTTTTTCATCTTTTAATAGGAAAAAATATTCAATGAATTATAATCCGAGTAAGGTGATGAGTTAGAACTGCATTCTGAGGCCTGTGGGGGATAACTAAATATAGATTTAAAGTATTTAATATATTGTATAAGACATAAACATTTTTTAATTAATTATTTTCTCTCTAACGGGGTCTCATATGATAAATTAAAGGATGCCATTGTGTATGATATGTGGGGTTTACTCTAGACACACCATAACATTTGGGAGTTTAGTTCATTTTAGAGGAGAGTAATTCATATAATATTTTTATTATAATTATTAATAAAAATTTAATGTGTCTCCCAAACTATTTTTAATATGAAACAATAGATATCTTCATTTTTTCTAACAAGTGGGGTTTACGATAGGCACACCGTAATAATATTTTGTCTTGATAGTTTAGTCAAATTTCACGTAAGGGTATCATTTTTAAAATTTTATTAATATTATTTACATAATTAATTTTATTTATATATAATTATATATTACATCATTTATACAATATAATGATATGGATTATTAAAACAAATTAAACATTTATATGCAGTCAATGTTAATTAATTAATAATAATTAGATATATATATATATCAAATTTTATTCCAAATTAATTAATGAATATTATTAATAATGTAGTGGCTTTAATTATAAACAATGTAATGATGATTATGAATTATTATAATTTTTTATAAATTAGTTCATTATTATTATGTAATTATTATTATTAATTATTTATATTATAAAAAAATATGTAATGATTATATATATATATATATTTCAAAAATTCATAAATTCTAATTTCAATTTTTAAATTACAATATTATTATGTAATGACCATTGGTATTAAAATTTCAGAGATTATTTAAATTAGTATAAATTATGTAATTTTTTTATTAATTTATATAAATTATTATATAAATTTAAATAATTAATATAAATATATATATTTTTATATCCCAATTTCTTATTTAATTTATATACATCAAATATATTCTAACTCATTTTTAAACAAATATACTAATATAAAAAATTATATATATTTCAAATATTTTTTACAGATGCATAATTTTGATTATAAAAAATTTGATTACTAGGAATTTATAATATATATTAAAATATTATTTATAAATTTGAGTTCATTGATTTGAATTATTAATTATTTTCAATTCATAATTATTTTTAACTAATTATTAATTTAATTACAATTTTGTAGCCTATGTGAATTATATTATTTGTGCGATTCCTGTTTTTTTCATCATTTAATAATAATTATTAACTGTAATTATTTTAATTAATAAAAAATTAATTCAAATTATTATGATTTTTTAAAACATTGTTATATTTTATTATATGTTTTATAAAATATATTGTTATTATATGAATATCACTATTATTTAAAAAAATTAATAATATATACTCATTAATTATGACATATTATAAATTATTTATTGATTTGTATTAGTTATTTAATGTAATAGAGCATTTTTAATAGTTAATAAATATTAAATGTTCTGTTAATTATTATAAATACATTTACTATGTTCTAAAATTTTATTTAAACCAACATACACATCTGATATATATATATATATACCTGCACATGTTTATAGATTAATTAATCTATTTGGATATAATGATATATAAAATAACACAAGATTATATATAGACACACATATATATATACTGATATATGTTTATGTACACATATGTTTACATAGATTTTTATTAAATCACAAAATAATGGTCAGAAATTATTCAATATATATATATATAATAATAATTGTTATTTTAAATTTATATATATTCAAATGTTAATATATATTTATATCAACATAATAAAAAAATAATAAAATAGAAAACTAACCACCAATCAAATAATATAATTTTTTTTAACTAGATTACCTTGAAAATATTGAATAAAAATTTGTATCAATCCTAAATATTAGGTCAGGAACCTATAAAAAACCTAAAAATATAATAAAAGTTATTAATAGATAAATATATTGCCAGAAATGATTAAATATAAACTATTATGCATGATATACATGATAAACAGATAAACAAATAAACAAATAAACACTTAAACCTATGGTGTTTCAAAACAAATAATATTAATAATAAAAGATATAAATATAAAATATAATGAAAATTAAGGGAAAGAGAACTTGTACAACATATATTAGAACCTATGATAGTTCACAAGGACAAAATGGAGTTCAAATAATAAGAATGGTGTCATGGGTGGTTCGGCGGTTTTACTGGTCGTCTTTACGAGAGAGTAAGATTGAGGGGTAGAGGAGGAAGAAGGGCCATGTATGTTAAATTAAAATATTTTTATACAATAATGTATTTGAAATGGATTAAATATTCTACCACAATTAATTATTATTTCTTTGGGGATATTGATTCTATCACTTAATGAAGCCTAATGCACTATTTGTGATGGACTATTTGGTTGTTGTAAATGATCTGTTGTAGATAACCAAATTTCTAGTATTGTTTATAGAGGATTAGTGAGTGAAAATGCAATCACTATGAACTCATAGTTCTAATACATTATATGAAAATATGTCTTTGGGATATCCTCCTTCATTACCATTACAGGATAGTATCTCAACAAAGGATCCACCTTAGAAATATATTTTGCTCTTCATAGTTTTTTGAACTAGTTATGAATCCTTATCATTGGATAATTTTCATCATCATGATCTTGTTTAACTCAATATAATAATTTTAGAGGTGTATTTACCCATAATTATTTTTTATGAATTAGGTTTGGTCACCCCATAGTGATTCACATTAAAATATAATCATGTTTTACAAATTCTCCAATAGTTTATTTTGGAACTCCATGTGGTTAAAAATAATAATTCTATTTTTGGTTTTGTATATATGCAATGTTTTTGGTATATGAATGATCAATAACTCAACCAAAAAACATTGAGGGATACAAGGATATTATTTGTGGAAGACATGATTGATTTCCCCCAGAATAGAATCATGTACACAAAGATTATTGGGATGTCCAACCTAAAAATTTTCATAGGGGGGAATTATATACATTGGACGATATAATTTCACAAATTTATCATATTCACTGATATCTTTACTTCTAGATATTATAGTAGTGTTTTAATAGTAATAATAAACCATATTGTTATTATAGAGTACATAGAAATAGAATGAAAAATTCTATTTTGTATCATTTAATCAATAACTAGAATAAATGTAACTAGTTCATGTTAAGATACCACTCTGAAATTTTGATCTTATAATCTCTCGAAAACAATGTAGGGTATGGAGGATTTTGTAGTTATCATTGAGAATCCTTCGAATAAGGATTAAATTATTGTATTTTAACTATTATGTAGAGTTATAACAGATGACAAAAGGCTGAGGTATTACTAGATCATTCCTTTCATTTATATCATTAGCGGGGATGTTCTCTCCTTCGCATTCATTATTCAGGTTTTATTTCATCCGAGAAAAAAGTCATGTATTCATCTATTAGGTATTAAAATACTATTTAAAAGTGGAATGATGAGATACATTTCACAGTCAGATTTGACTGTCGTACTACCATAATGAATATCTATTTTCTTTTTCTTATCATCCTGATAACCTTAAGATTCACTTATCCCCATTTTTATATTGAGGGATAATCAAATTACATCATTGTAGTTTTTAGTGTAATAATTTTTCAAGTCTCATCATAGACTCGTATTTATCACATCAAATATGAGATATCATTTTACATCATAGATAATTAAAAATCAGGAGGCGTATAATGAAATTCATTTATATTTTTCCTTATACTATAAGATTAAATTATCATCATTTCTCTTGAGGTTAAATGAATTCTTATATGTTTTTTGTAAAATACTGCAGGGAAATATTTGTCAAAATAATATTCATGAATTTTTACTACCTCGTCACTTTGATCTCCTCCTTGGTTTTTATATTATTCATCAATGACCACCATTGATGTGATTATCCTTCCATATAATATACATAGAGCATGTCGCTATCTTCCTATGATTATTAAAGAATATAAAAGATATTCTTAATAGTGCATATCTATTGTTCCATGATTTATGTTTCTAAAGATATATTGAAATAATGAAGGAATTATCACTTATATGTATCAATAACTTGTTTTTTATTTCTAATGGGGATTTTGGTGTTCATACTGATTCATATATTGATTTAATAATTGCGTATATTGAAAAAAATTCATGAAGATCAGGATTTCTTCTCACATTTGGATAGAAATATCATCTGTAATCTCGTTGGATTGTACATCGTATTTGTTGTATGTTGAGTTTCTCCAATTTTCGTTAGTTTATTAGAATAAATGGGATAAAATGTCTAAATATTTTTGAAACTATTAAGTACAAAAATTTGAAACCATGACATTTAAATTGAAAATTCATAAATTAAGTGTATTCTTTAACCATTTAATTTCTATGTTTCAATATATGCTATCTATGATCTATTTCTTTAACATAAAATCCAATGGGAAATTTTTTCCCTTAATATTGGTTCATAATGAGTATGTAAATTTAGAAAAGCATATCCACTAATTATGTCATATTTGGTTTGTTCTAAGGGTCATTCTAATACACCAGTTTATGATTGAGACTATCATAATGAACCCTTTTCAATTTTACTTCCCCTAGGTAACTATATGACTGATCTGCATCCGCTTATAGTATATAATAAATGATCTATTTTCATGGAAAGTAATTACTCAATAAATTGAAAAAATTTAGGAATTTTTTTGAAATGATTAAACATATACATATGTTTTACACTATATGTTTCCAATCTTAATTCCAAATAAATAAATACATTCCAAAAATACATAGTATGAGAATCTATTTTTTAAAAGACATTAACTTATTAATTATTAATTAAAATAATTCATAATTTCAACTATATTATCATGAATCGATGATTATTTGGTTGGTTATGCTTATACAATAAAAAATTGACATGGGACACTACAATACTATATACAACAGTAAATAACATGATATTTTATTCTATGTTCCTTCATAAAATACATGAGATAAACTAGGGATGTACATAAGAAACGAGTGAGATATAAATCACATTAAGTGAAATAATTGAATAAAATTTGGTAAATTGGTACATGTGAGGAAATATTTATATCAATTAATAATAATATATGTGGGAATCATAATCAGAAATAATGAAGCATGATATAACATGATATAATAATCCCAACCTAAGAATGTGATTATAACATTAAGCATGACATCATAAACATGGGTTAAGGCTGACTGTCAAGACATCAAAACAGGGCTCAAATATTCCAATAATGTATTAGGTTAAATACCTAATCCCATACAATATATTTTGTGACACTAATAAAAACCCCAATTCATTGAAAAAAATTGGGAACACTAATCATAATATGTATATTCTAATGTATTCCACATAGATCATTTAACATAAAGACATATTTAATCAGTTCAATTCCCAACATTATTAAAGGTTGGGTACATACATATAATTAACTAATAAAATGAATTGTAGTTATAACTTCTGGGATACCATTTGATATGTAATGGGTATATATATTTACAAAAAGAAGATTGGCATAGAAAATAACATGATAATATTGGAAGCAAAAAAGGGGTATATGAAGGTTAATGGTACCACATAATGACAGTGGAATATTAGTCTAATCACATAGGAATAAATAGGTATATGATAGGAATGATTTTGAACATGTCCCAATATGATAAATGAAAAAAGGAATAACAAAACTAGGTTTATTAAATAATGAATAGAAGAAATGATCCCTTACGTAGATAGGGTATTCCAAAAAGATTGAGTGGGGATCCAAATTTTATAGTCTAGATACATAACTATTTATAACACCATTGGAAATCTATAACACCCAATGATTTTATTGGGTATGTATTTTTTCATTCATTTTTTGATACCTTACCTTGCACGCTTCATAGAGTATAAACAAACAACTAAATATTATTATTTAAATGTAATTGTTATATAATCTATATTATATGAATATGTAAAAATTGTATTAAATTACTTCTGAAAATATATGGTTACTCAAAATATATGATTAATTTATTTCTTAAAAATAAATTAGAAATGAAAATAAAATAATTGAATATAAAAGAATTATTTTTATTTTTAATCTCTCTCTTATGTTTTTGTATTTAGAAATAAAATTATATAAAATTCATAAATTCAATTATGATTTTATATATTTAGTCAAATTTTAATGATTTTATTCTAATTTATTTTATTGGTATAACATAAGAATAAACCCATTATTATACATAAAAACCAACATTATTTTAAAAGTAATTTTACCATATTTTAATGGTAAACCTAAATTATATAAATTTTTTGAAATTTTAATAAATTATATTTTATAAATTAAAAAATTTATATTAAATCATGACATATAATTTTAATTTTCTTGGTATTTTTCAGATATGGTTCAGGTTTCGAAGAATGGTGAAAAATATTTGTTTTTAATTTTAAAAAAAATTATTTCATAAATATATTTTAATGTTATAAATTACATTTTTCATTAGTTTTAAAAATTATTATGATTATATATTTATAGTTTCATATAATTTTGTTTATTATAATCAATTTAAACTTAAATTTAGTTATAAAAACGTTTCAATATTTTAAATTCTTAATCATTAATAACATGTTTTCTCACCCCCCATCATTTGGATTAATATTAATCAAATTATTATCACTTATGTGTTTTGAATTTTTAAAAAAGAATTCATTATTTGATATATTCGGGTTCATATTATTTAAATATTGTTTTTTTGGAATATTAATTGTAAATTTTGTAAATTTTTTTATTACAACTATCATGGTTAAATTAAGTAATTATGTGTAAAAATCAAATTATAAATATTAGATAGATAACCAAACAATTTTTATATTTTCATTTTATTTGTGAGTTTCTACCAACATCATCCCCATTTTAAAATTATATCTTTTTTGAAATCACTTTTGAGATAGCATAATATTTATTTTATCTTATTAAATAAATAGTCGAAGACATCAAACTCGTATTTTAATGACTATACCATTTTTAACACGGGGTTATATTGATGATAAATTTATATATGAATAGTCATTTTAAATCTAAATTGTTATTCTATTTCATCATCATTAATATTTAATTTTCATTAAATAAATCATTACATTAATAACCCATTCAGCAGATGATTCACTAATTGTTTAATTAATGGAATTATCAAATAAATAAAATGAAAATGATAAAATAAATTATTTTGAAGTAATTATTAGAATACTAGAATTTAATAAATCACATAGTTTCATTAGGGATATATAACAAGTTTTTTAAGGTAATATAATGTATTAATATTTTTTAAAATTTCATGAAATAATTATATAAAAATTTCTTATAATAATTCTTTAAAGTATAAAATATTTTATTAAATTATATAAAAAGAAAAAAAATAAAATAGTATTCCATCTTATTAGGATAAGGATTGATGTTTTTAAATTTATCCATTTTTGGTTATTTTTCCATTTTATTCTAACTATACTAACCCTTAATGAGTAGAAAATATATGTTGTCCCGATATGAGTGAAAGAGTTTAATTATGCATTAATGCCCCATTATAATGGTAATAATGTTACCGAAACATGTCAAAAAATTAAAATTTTAAATTATTTAAACCCATAATCACCATTTATTATCAGTTAATCTATTTTAATGCAGATTAAATTGATAATTAATTTATTTTAATTTAATATCTTTAGAGGTCCTGAAAATTCCCCGAACCACATTTTTAAATTAGAACATCCTCCATCACATTAATACACCACATTGATCCGTATAACTCAACAAAACCATAACCATTTCTCCTAAAAACTTCAATATTCATGTAATGGATGTCCTTGTCTTTGAAAAATACAAAATATATGTCCACTCAGAATAAATCAAATGAATCTCCACTGAAGAAGATGTAATTTTTTTACCAAATCATTAATGTTCATTTAATTATTTATATAATCATCATGTGTTTTTACATAATGAAATGATAAATACAGTATCACAAATGTGATGAGATTTTATTATTGTTTTGGTAAAACCTTATTCATCCTTCAATCAATCCTTTTAAATTAAAAATCACAATGTGTGCGTATTAATGGCTTACCATCACTTCATTGTGTTGTAATTTGTTTTTCATCACCACTTTATTTAAATATGAATAATGATAGATATATTAGATATATATAATATGATGAATGATAAAATTTATTTATAACTAATATACCTTCCAAATATTTACCCTTTTACCAATAATTGAATGATATAGTTGCTCGTGCAAACGTATGACCCACTGTCTCCATGAGACGATATGATTAATTTTCTATGATTACCATTCATTAAGGATTATAAATATGTATAAAATGTGTTTATATAATATCTTTGAACTTAATATTATTTTGGTTATGAAATATATATATATATATATATATATATATATAATAGTAATTAGAAATATGAATTTCATGACAAATCATGCAATGTTAAATGATGCAGGTAACACCCAAAATAGAGGGAATAATGAAATCTTATTAAAAAATGATATAATAAGATCATATATGAAATCCTAAATATTGATATTATTCAATTATAATTTAATAAATAGCATGAAACCATTATATATGATGTTAATGAAAATTCAACTATAAGAATGTAAAATGTATGGTTTATTTCACAATATCATTATTATTAGGGATTGTTTATATGTATGTATATACATGGGAAAAACATAGTATACATAAAAATGTTTCAAAAAAATCCCAAAATATTTTTACAATTAACCTATGAAATTTTAATATCCATTATACACATATTTTAATTTTTATAAAATGGTGACAAGTACATCATTTTTTCATTTTCCAAATGAGTCACATAATTTTTTTTATGAGAGGAATGTCTTTAACAAATGTGGTATGTGTGTATTTTTTACACACTCATTATTACTTAAAATTTTGAATATTTTAGTAAAGGTTTGTAATATTATTTTAAAATAAATTTTTCTCATTTATATTTATGTTCTTTTTAAATAAATTATTTCAATGCAAAATAAGCATTCTTATTTAAAAAATTGACGAATTTATGAGAGTATTTTCATCTATGTCAGCATCCTACATTGTCTCTTATAATAAACTGAGGTCTATATTTTAGGATATCATTTATCATATTTAACTTAATTATTAATTAATATATTTATTATGTATATTCTATTTTGGAATCATTTCATAGGATCCTTAGCCCGGTTGGTAAATATTCTCTACATAAATCCATGTGGCCTAGGTTTGATTCATGCGGAGGAAAAAATTTGGGATACTATAGAATCCATTATAGTTGGAATCGTAGCAAGTACTGTTTGGCACTATAACATCCATGACTATATATCTTAGTGACACTGGTATGGGAAAAGAGTCCTTAAGTCCTTCTGACCACCAATGCCTTCATGTTATTAAGGCTTTCAGGTCACCTTAATGCATTATAGACACCTCAAGGTTTTTGGGGCACCTGATATCTTGATGTTATAATATTGATTATATAAGGAACCATCCCACAAAAAGGAATGATAGTATGTCTCATTCACCATAGAAGAACTAATAGATTTGGGACAATAGGTGTGTATGGAATTTTCAATCATTACCAGGCATGTCCAGCTATGCACATGACATATAGTTGTGCATACAAGCCAGGGTGGAAAGCATATCATGGTGCATACACTGAGGAGGGGAAATTTCAAATAGTCATAGTCTATGCTGAATTAATTCTTTAAGACCATTGGGTCTTATAATTTCATTAGATCCCCTTCAACCCTTATAAGGTGTATTATCAGAAAAATGAAAAATAATGATGTCCTTCACCCCATTCATGAAATTTTGTTACCATTCATGGTTTGGGGATAATGTATTCACATTTCCTATGCTTTTTTCAATATATATATATATATGTGTGTGTGTGTGTGTGTGTGTGTGTTTCTTAGGTTAAAACATTTTCATACGAGGAATGCATTTGAAGTAGTATGAAATTGAAGAATCCAAATATAGTCTTTAGTTACATATGTAGGTTTCATGAGATCAAATCAGTTAGTGTCCAACTCTTCTCATTTTTTCCAAGATATTTTAAAGTGTCTGGATGATAGATCTTAACAAAAAACAAAAACGATTCTACCCAAAGAAATAATCATTCATGATGATGCATCATAACAATATATATATTGAGCATGTATCTTGATTGGGAGTTTTCCAACATTAATAATTCATTCATTATTTTAATTTTCTGTGATTTATTGATAAGTAAGAATATCAAGGGTTATATTTCCAAGCTCATTTGGTTATTTAAAAACAATTTATATCTATTATTTACATTATTATAGTGTTTATTCCATATTTAATAATAGATTCTACTATATCCTAACAATTACTATGAATTTGATCTCAACCCCATTTATAATATTTTTTTTCTATGATTCTGATAAGTATGTTTTGAATGATATGGATGGTTTTTAAAAAGGGGTAATAATTTTAAAATAAATTAAATTATTACTGTATTTTATGATTTTAAATGTATGTTGATTAAAATTATGTGTCTTGTTTTTGATGATAACTAAACTATTCCATCCCATAAAACGTGAGTCTGTGTTTCGTATGCTAATGTTTTAATGCAAGGAACTAGATCCACGAAATGGGGGCCATGTTCATTATATTTGGTATCATAGAAATCAAAGATGAAATCTAGGAAGCTGGTTTTATTAGAAAATATTAGGAAAAATATCTTTGTGATTGATTTTCAGTATAACCATATAAAAAAATACATTAACATCGGTAATGTATATATTATGTAGGTATTCCTAGGAAAATATCCATATTATGATACTAATAGTGGGAATTTTTTAGAAATATATTCACCTAGAACTAACAACTCTATCATGGTGCCTCAGGCCTTACTCCATCTTACCTTCTACCTGAAATTGGCCCTACCACACACCTTGATTTAAACTCCAATGTGATATTATTATGTTTAATCACATTTTCATGTTTATCCACTATAATGAATTTAGATGATAATATATCCTTAATGAAATACTTTTTGTGATCATGAGTGTAGTTATGAATAAAAAATCAATTTATGTGATATGTTTTACAAGTTCAAAATTAGGCATTTTGATTCATTACCTAATCACATGTTTGAATTTTTTTAGAAATGGTTCCTAATGAATGGAATAGAATATTTTTCAATAGATGTAAAACAAGTGGGGTTTATCCTCATATTAATGATAAATAATATGGAGATAGAGGTGAAACATGTGCAATAAAACATATTACTATTCTGCGATGAATAGTCTCATGTTATAAATAATAAACATATCATATGTAAAATTGTAATCCCCAATGTAGAGGAGTAGTGTTACACTACATCATGATACAAAATAATCTGACATTATATGAGACTAAAAATTAATTTGAAGATTAAAAATTGATAATGTACATAGATAAGATATTTATTTCATTTGAAAGGAATAGAAGGGAGGGTGTTATCATCTCATTTTATTTCCTCTTCGGAGAAGAAAAACAATGATGCCACTGATTCAAATGAGGAATGAAGAGGAAGAAATTTCAATCAATTAATGGATGTATTTTTATGAAATTTTTTAGGAAATATATTTCCGTAATGAAGAGAGAGTGGATATGGAGATATAATTCCTGAATCTAAAAAAATGATGAATGAGAACATATATAAATATGATGCCAAAATTATCAGGCTAGAAATGAATGGTATAGATTATTTATAAAATCAAATATATAAGGTTTATATATTCATTAATGGGTTAAAACCATACCTTTGAAGGCATCTATTATCCCAAAAATATATCTTCATATGAATACAAAATCTATTTTTTATCTATTTAGGGAAATAGTTCTCTAAGACTTACGACTCTATGGGAATTAATGATAAAAACATTATATTGGAGAAAAATTGGGATAATGGAAAGAATGGAAAGAAATATTTTCCCACAATTGATATGTTATGAGAGAATCACCTTTTTTATGCTCAATAAGGGATTAGATTTTTTTTATATCTATGTTGAAAAGATCCACTATGAAAAATACTTCTAAGGGTTGAATGAAAATATTGATATTACATGATTCAGTTGTAGTGAAATGGGGAAATATTCAAATATAGGTCCAAATGAAAAACTAAATAAATAACTAAAAAATAAAAGGGATCAAGGAAAAGCATATATTATTACTGCAATTGTTGTGGAATAAATAATTTATTTTTGTTATTGGACTTATGAATGATGTTATTATATTTTGGCTAATAAGAATCATGAGATAAATAAAGATTTTACAATAGTAATTCATCATCATTGAATTAGTGGCATTGATGTTTTTATTATTATTTTAAGATGATAAAATATTTTGTATATGTCTATATGGGAAACATTACATTGTTTTGGTAATCCTTTGTGATGACTGATTTTAGAAAATTAGACAATATTTTGGACTATTAATTTTGACATAAGAATTATTGATACTTCTGAAGATTGGAATGGATTTAGATGAACATTGGATTTATTTATTGAGGTTAAAATATGATATAATTGAAACGTGGTGCTACCGTTATTTTATTATGTTATCATATATAGGATTAAAAAAATACATGAGAATTCATAATTCATAAAAACACATTAGGCATCAAAAAATTCATTTTTATCATTATTTTATTGGTTTAAGCGGTGAAATGAAAATTGATGAAAGCACAAGCTAAAGATTATATTTAAATTTTTATATAGAATAAAATCAATTTACATATTCAATAAGAAAAAAAATATTATTATACTCAAGGGAAATGATCTTGAAACCCAATGTTATATCCTAGTACCATGTTTTTTATCAATCAAATGGTCACTTTGATCATCAATGATTTATTTATTTTTGACTACTATCATGTCCATGTTATCTATCACTATCCATGAAAACATTGAGTTTAGATTTCTCTTATTAGTTAATGTATTCCTACATGGAACCCTATTATTTGTTAAAATAATTTTTCGTCAAATGTATCATTCTTTATTTTAAAGTGCATATTTTATTAACTCAATTTCTAATGTGGGAATTCCATAACAAATTCAATAGTCAAATATTATTACCCCACCTGAAGTCAATGATTTTGAGAATAAAATTAATTTTATTGGCATAAATGAAACACCAAAGGATTTTTATGGTATGTATTTATTTTAATTCTATTTTTCTGATAGATTAATTTCTATAGGACAACATGATTAAACAAAAAACTAAATATTGAAAATGAAAGCTAATTGTTATGACCAAGCTACTATATTCATACTCATGAATAATATTAATTATCTTATTATAATAAATAGGTTATAAAACTATATGATAAATTCATTGGTTACCAATAATTTAGAAATGAACATATCAACCATTTGAATATATAATAAATATTTTTATTTCTATACTCCCTATGGAATTTTGTCGTAATATAATCAATTATTTCATTTAATAATAGTTATTAACAAATTATATTTTCTATATGTTCAATAAAATATTTTTTATATTCATCCATCATATTTTATAGGTATTACATAAGTAGAAATCAAATTATTTGTATAAAAACAAAAAGTTTTCTAAAAGAAATTTTACCACCTTTTAATGGTGAAACTATAATCAATCCAATTTATGAAACTTTTATATATTTCAGTTTTGAAATAATTTTCATATTTTAAATTGAAATATAAAAAAAGAATTTTTGATGAAATTTTGGTGTTTTTATTATAAGTTTCTTGTTTATATGAATAGTGAAAAATACAAATTTTAACATAAATTGACATTTTTCTTCGAAACAATTTATATTGTTGAATTAAATGTTTGATTGGTTTGAAATAAATAATTGATTATTTTTTATCATTTAATTCAATGTAGTTATATGGAATCAATTATATATTAAATTTATTTCTAAAAACATTTCAATCTTTTGCATGTCTAAGTTTTAATAACCCGTTTTCTGACACCATTAATATGATTAATTATAAATTTATTATTGAAGCTTTATTTTTTGAATAATAAAACAATTATTCCATTTTTAGAATAATTGAGTCGAAATTATGTATATTAGTTAATTTGTTATTGGGATTTTGAATAAGAACTTTAGAAATATTATTTCTTACCACGTTCATTGGATAAACTAGATATCGAGAGTAAAAATAGTTGTTTATATATTAAAAAATTACCCTAACACAATTAATAATTTAGTTGGATTTTTAGGTTCAACAAAAATTACCCTTGTACATAAATTATAACTTTTTGAAATTACTTGAGTGAGAGTATGAAATTTATTGTATTTTATTTTAAGAAGTGATTAAGATTTTGTACTAAAATTTTATTTACTACACAATTTTTAATATAGTGTAATATAGATGATGAATATGACAATAAGCAGTAATTTAAATGCTAATTTTTTCATTATTGTGGTAAATTATCATTAATTTTTATAAACTAAATAATTTATCTAATGGATTATCCAATAATTATACATTAATTGTTTAATTAATAGACAAGTCAAATAATCTATATTAAAATAAATATAAATTTGAAATATTAATTCAATCCTATAATATTATAAATGACTTAGTCTAATTATGTATGTTTTACTAGTTTTTTTAACGATATATTATGAATTTAAATTTTTTAAATATTCATGAAATGTATCGTATAAAATTTGATATTATTGTTTTTTAAAATAAATAATATTTTAATAAATGATATAAAATTCATTAAAATATAAAAATCAAAAAAAGAATTAGAATACGGATAAAATCATCCTCAATGATCCATTAAGTGGTTTTTCGTACATTTTTATGTATATATGATAACCCTTAAAGGGAAAAAATCGATTTAGACATATTAAGAGATTAAGGTTTTAACAATGGGTTAAAGACAAATGACACAGGTAAAAATGTGACCTAAACGTGTTTAAAAACTATTGGATGAGGTCATTTTAACTGTAAATCCCTGAATCCAGTTACCCAAATTTGTTGTATTATTACATAACATGGGCATGATCACAAAAGATCGTGTCTAGAAATACCGATTAGTTTAGTAGCCTTGGAACCACTAGTTACATTCATAATGTTTACATTACATAATAAAATGAAGACTAAAATAACATCTTGATTCCACAATAATATCCCCTTATACTATCCCTCTAGATAATTCATAAAATACTTCTTCACATCCTAGGAAAAATAAAACGTAGAAAGGGGTGAGCTCAAATGCCCAGTAAGGATATTAATATAGTAGAAACTTTCATAAATATGCATAAACATTTAAGACAATGTATAACTAAAACAAATAATTTTTAAACCTGAAAATTAGTATAATATGTCAGAAATAAAATAAAATAATGCAATTTACTTATTCACATGGACATTATACTAGTCGAATAATCAAATGCAATATCAATAACCACTTTCAAATTGATGGAAAGCTTAATTCCAGACTATCATAACCACATAGTCAAGGCCTTGTGCAAAAGCTATAAATAAGATTTTTTCAAGGCCTTGTTCCAAGACACTATTTTATCTAATGAGACCTACCAATTCATTGAGGAGCTATAGCGGGCTCCACCAATCCCTTATTAAGTTCAATGCATTCCACATAAGAATTGGTTTAAACATAACATAAGCATTCGTATTAAAACTAGCATATTAAATTTCAATAGTTTCTTCATAGACCCTAAATGGTATAAAAATAACACATCCACAGTCAAACATATCACAAAACCTTCAATACAACATCATTTTTTGTATCATAATAAATCAAATTTAAATAATCTTAAAATCTCTCAAATGATGTTGACATAGATGAAATCAATACTATTTGAAAGAAATATCCATTTTTTTATCATTTAAATGTCACATAATTAAAACATTTACATTGAAAATATTCTTATAAGTTTGTAAGGTAATATTCAAAGATTTTTTAAAGGTGTAAAATAGCTGCACTCACCATATAAGTTAAAAAAATACATTCTTACCTTAATTCTGTTGAAAAGGTTAAAAAGAACCCCGTTTGGAAATCAAAAGAAAGATTCCTTAATAAATTTTTTATAAAAAGTCAAAAAAGGGTATTAATGAAATTAACCCATAGACTGTATTATTGTAGGATTTATTGGAAATACATTTTTAATAAACATGTATTTGGATGATAAAGAGGTCCTAGTAGATAATTACGTATAAACAACATCAGACAATGACGAGATTGTGAAATAAACACTTACCTTGTACTTTTCCTTGGTAGAGGGTAGTTTAACCTCCCGTGTAATAGTTAAATCATTGTTATTAAATTATACAAGAATCATATTCATAAATATTATATCATATACGATCTATTAATATTGATTTGTTAATAATATTTTAGTATTATCGTCATTTCGGGTGTTCACATACTCATTTTCTTTTATATGTTTTGTAACATAAGTCATGTTTTTTATCCACAGGTTTTATCTTATTCATATCTAGAATGATATCAAGTCCTTAAAAAATATTTTTAATCATCAAATAAAAATTATTCTTGAATGGATACGATAGAGAATTAATCTTATCACGTTCATGGAGACAGTAGTCCGTACTTACGCATTAGCGACAATATCATTATTTTGATATTAAAATAATATATAATTGGATGGTGTATCATATATACATAATCATTATCATGGTATATTTATTATTTAAATGAATTACACATCATTATTATACCCATCTAAATGAAAATTTATTGAATAACAATTACACCACGTTGTGGAGACGGTAAGCCGTACAAACGCACAAATTGTGACGTGTCATTCAAGGGATGGATAGGCTAGTGAATATGGTTGTACCATATTTATAATAAAAAAATATTATATAGAAGATACTGGAGTTATTATTTTATAATTGAAATAACAAATAAAGAATAGGTAGGGGAAGAAAGGAACTTGAAATAGGGCCGTAAAAACAGTACCTCTTCTTCAAGTTATTACTTTTGATTTGATCAAAAGGGCTCCATAGGATGGATTTCTGATCAAAATAATGCCTCCAGGTTGAAGTTAGGGAATATTATGGCATATTTGGGTAGGGTTAGGCTGAGCCAAACGGCTTTGAAGGTGTGAAATTGAGAGAAGTGGGAGTGCCCTTTTATAAGAGGGGTGAGTGGTACCTAAGGAAAAGATAGAAATATTATTTTACTGCAAATTCATATTCGGTTTCTAATAGATAAAAAGTTGTTTATTTAAAGGTTAAGGTGGTTATAGGTTGTAAAACCACTCAACCAATATGTTTTAGATAGGTTTGGGTTACTATATTAACATTATCTTTTTTATTTAACTCTTAGTTAAATAGTTTGACAATTACCAGGTCTCTTTGTATTTTTATATTATATAGTCAATTAACATACTATAAACATTCAAGAGACCCCAAAGTGGTCGATTAATAATTATCCTATAATTATATATGATATTTGGATGAATATTATATTTTTATGAATAAAATATCAATTAATAATATAATATTTTTCTCAAAAACTCTTTTAGGACAATTTTGACAATATTTAATAATTGATTTTTGTTAAATTCATCAAAAAATTATTAACTCAAAAAAAATTCATTTAGGAAATACTAACATGTAATAATAACCAATAAAATTTTTGTATGTCATCAAGACTTAAAATTATATTTATTTTAACATTTATAATACTAATTATTTGATACTTTCATTAATAAGGAAAATACGACATCATTATTGATTGATTATTAAATTTCATTATTCAATGTCTAAATATGATAAATAAAATACCATTATGTAGGAAATCATTTTAACTTTCTAATGAATATTTATAGTCGAACATATAACATATATAACCCTATGTAAAAATTGTTTTTCTGAAAGATATTTCCTTTTTTCATTTTTGTATTTACCTTAACTTAATTAATATAAAGTGTATTTATCACTTACAAGTGGATCAATGGGGTCCCAAAATCGATACATAGAAGCCCGTGGTCGTAAATTTATCAACCAATAGGGTTAGTATTTTTTTATGGAAATTTATTATTTTTATAATATTATTTTTTACCCTTATTTAACGGATGTACCTTTTAACCACGGTAAATAAAATATTTACCGAAGTAATTATTCAAAATGTCTAAAAATAAAAGTTAAATATTTACAAAAATTTTACCTCCTGATTATATGTATGGATTCCATTTTTATAAATTGAAAACACCGAAGTGGAAGAAATTAATTTAAAATTAATTCTGGTTGTTAAAACAAAACGGGTATTTTTAAAAGATAATTACTATTAAAATATTGACACTTGATTATGTCTAGTTTAAATGTGAAATTACGTCCAATGACAAACATTGTATGAAATGTTAAAAATTTATTCTTAATATACTTTAAAACCACTCATTGTCCTAATTTATTACTGTTAATTATTTCAATTAAAAAATTGTTTTTAATTAAAACTTTGTAATTTTCACTATTAATCAAAATATGAAATTTATCCGAAAAATACAAAAATTTCACCATAGGATAATTTCGATATTCTGAATCCAAAAATGAATTCCATTTTGAAAGATAAATTGTATAAAATTTCAAAAAAGTGGGTATTACTATTTAGAATAGCTAGTTTGATTCGTTGTGGTGTGTGTTAGAACTCGAAGTTGTGTACAACACACACTACTGTATTATTCAAAGCGAAGTGTACCAAGGATGATAGGGGTGTTACATTCTCCCCTCTATCAACAGATTTCTCCCTCAAAATTTCAAAATACTACAACATGAAAATACTTGGGTTGTTCTTCATCATATGTTCCTCGGGTTCCCATGTTGCCTCTTCCATCTTATGGTTTCTCCATAAAACATTTACCAGACGAGTTGTCCGGATTCTCAGCACATGTTATCTTGTATCAAGAATCTTGACTAGATCTTCACTATAAGATAGATTGGGTTCCAGATCTATTTCCTCATAGGTGAGTGCATGCATTGGATCATGCTTGTATTTTCTCAATAGGGATTCGTGGAACACATCATGAAATTTAGAGAGATTTGGCGGTATTTCCAATGGTATGATGCAACCCCAATTCGTTCTAGAATTTCAAAAGGTCCGATGTACATGGGACTCAATTTTCGCTTCTTACCAAAACATATAACTCCCTTCCATAGAGGTACCATCAAGAAAACACGATCTCCTACTTGAAATTCCAAATCCTTCATTCGATTATCGGTATAACACTTATGCCTACTTTGAGCTGCTTTGATGTGGTTTTGGATTACCTTCACATTTTCCATCTTTTCCCCCACCTGTTATAGGCCTACAAGTTTTTTTTCACCAATGTCATCTTAACAGGTTGGGGTGCGACATCACTTTCTGTATAACAATTGATATGGTTCAATCTAAATACTTGAATAGAAGATATTATTATTGGAAAATTCCACCAGAGGTAAATTTTTATCCCACATTCCATGAATGTCAAGTGAGAAAGATCTCAACATGTATTA
Organism: Viscum album; assembly: GCA_963277665.1. NCBI lineage: Eukaryota > Viridiplantae > Streptophyta > Magnoliopsida > Santalales > Viscaceae > Viscum > Viscum album. The sequence goes on from OY728141.1 coordinate 1,257,115,028, forward strand.
TATGGTTTGAATAGTTCATTATGATTGTCCATCTGTTTTAGTGTGGTTGGCAGTGCTTAAACGAAGTTCAGTATCCAAGGATTTCTGAAAACTCTTCCAGAATTTTCATGTAAAATGTGGATCAAGATCAGAAACAATTGATAGGAGTACTCCATGAAGTCTCACAACTTCATTAATATATATTCATGCTAGTCGTTTTGGTGGTATATCTTCTCTTATATCTAGAAAATGTTCTGACTTGGTAAGACAATCGACAATGTCCCAAATTGCATCGTTCTTTCTAGGAGTCTTTGGTAGTCCCATGACAATGTCCATTGTGATTATATCCCATTTCCACTCCAGAATGGGAAGAGGTAGCAATACTCCACCAGGATGTTGCCATCAAGCATTCACTTGTTAAAAAACCATACATCTTGACACAAAATCAGCAATCTTCCTCTTCAAGTTGTCCCACCAAAAATGTTCCTTCAAATCTCTATACATTTTGGTGCTCCCAGGGTGTATTTAGAAATTGGAACTATGATCATCATCCAACAATTCCCTTTTTAGATCAGGTATATCGAGAAAACAACATCTCTTTCCAAATTTCAAAATTCCATATTCATACACAAAGTCATACAATCTCCCATCATTCACAGCTTTAATCTTCCTTTGAAATTCTTCATCTTCGGTTTATGAACTCTTTATCTTTTTTAGTAAATATGGTTTGGAAACCATTTGAAAAATTATGGATGTTTCCCCTTCCATGTTTATTCCCATATACAACATTACTAGATCCATGAAAATAGGATCCCTCTCAACTCTCATCTTGTTCAAAACACCACGATCCTTTCTGCTCAAAGAGTAATCCACCTTATTTGCCTTTCTCATGTGGTATTTTATTGTGAAATCATAATCCTTGAGTAGTTCAAGCCATCTCATTTCCCCCATGTTGAGTTATTTATGTTAGAAAATATACTTCAAACTCTTGTGATTTGTGTAAATCTCAAATTTTCACCATAGAGATAATGTCTCCATATCTTCAAATAAAATATCAAAACTACTAACTTGAGTTCATGAGTAGAGTGGTTTTTATCATGAACTTTCAGATATCATTATGAATAGGTAATAAATCAATCATTCTGCATAAGGACACAACCATGTCCTTTCATTGATGCATCTTTATAAATAACGAACCCATCATTCCCTGATGGTAGAGTCAACAAAAGAGCATTGACTAATATTTTCTTCAGTTCTTCGAAACATTTTCACACTCTTTTGTCCAATAAAATTTAACCCCTTTATTTGTGAGCTTCGTTAATGGGTTATCCATTCAGGAAAATTTATGGACAGAAAACTGATAATAACCTATTGAGCCAATAAAACTAAGTACCTCGATTATACTCGTTGGTGCATTCCATTCATGGATTGCTCTTCTCTTAGAAGGATCAACATAGATTCCATCCTAAGAGACATTATATCCATGAAAAGAAATCTCTTGAAGCCAGAATTCACACTTCCTAAACTTCCAATATAATTAATGTCTTCTAAGAGTATTTAGGATAATGCGCAAGTGATGTTCCTGATCCTCATAGATTTTGGTGTATACCAAGTTATCATCAATAAATACCACCACAAAATCATCGAGATATAACTTGAAAACTCTATTCATTAGATCCATGAATACAGAGGGTGCATTATACATCCAAAAGGCATTACTGTAAACTCGTAATGCCTATACTTGGTTTGAAATGTTGTCTTCGGAATATCTTACTTCTTCACACACAATTGATGGTATCCAGATTGAAGGTCAATATTTGAAAATTATTGAGATCTATGATGTTGGTCAATTAAATCATCAATGCGAGGTAGGGGATACTTGTTCTTTATTGTTATATCATTGATTTCCTTGTAGTCAATACATAACCTCATAGATCTATCATTATTCATAAAAAAGGAATGGGGCTCCCCATTAAGGAACACTAGTGTGAATAAATCCTTTATTACTCAATTCCTCTAGTTGTTTCTTTAGTTCAACTAATTACACCGTGGCCATTATATAAGGGTTATTCGATATAGGCCTTGAACCAGGAATTAAATCTATGGAAAACTCAATTTCTCATTCTAGAGGATGTCCAGGTAAATCTTCTGGAAACACATCAAAATATTCTCTCAAAATAGGTACATCCTCTATTTGAACACTCTTTTCCCCACCCCCATTCATTTCATTCTATTCCCCCAAATAATTGAATTTAGTTGAGCTACTGGGGTCGATCTAGAATATAATTAGGTGGTGATGATTATTCTCTAAAGATAAGGTTTTCCTTATCATCATCATCAAAAATAGTAAACTTATTTTTCTTATAATAAATCTTCACATCATGGTCTGAAATCCAATCCATACCGAGGAATATATCAAACTCATTCATAGGTATGATGATTAGATCGGAAGATAAAGAACATTTATATTCTCTAATGGCAATTGATTCATAGAAATTTATAGCAATGATACTTTCCTTAGGTGTTTTGAAAGAAACCTCCATTGTTAAATCAAATTTGAAATATCTAATTTTTTAGCTATCTGGGTAGATATTAAACAATGCGATGATCCAGAATCAAATAAATCATTTTCTAAACTTTAGGAAATAATTAAATTACCTGCCACCATTTCTTTCAGAGCTTCTAGATCAGCAGTAGTGATAACATAAGCTTGTCCTTGATCCCTTGGCCTTTTCTAAGGTAAGTGTCCCTAATTCTTAGGACATTCATTTTCATAAGGTCCCATCTCCCTACAATTGTATCATTGATCATCAGTAGCTTATTTATTCCCCTCGCAATCACGAGTTTATTGTCGTTTTTCGCCACAATTATAAAAGACTCTCATTCTCTTAAAGCAAGTACCAGGGTGTTTCTTCCCACATTTACTGTAAGATGGATATTCAACATTTCCCTTCTTCCCCTTATTTCTATTCCCATTGTGATCGGCCGATATCTTCATCTCTTTCATTTCATTAAAGTCATAAGACTTAGAGATTTCCGTTTTTGTATTGATAGCACATGAGACAATATCTTCATACGACGAGAAGGATTGTGAGACTAATTCTCAACAGATAAATGGTTTTAACCCATCAAAGAAATGATCATTCTTACTCCATGGTTTACGTATAAAATTTGATGCATGCCTCGCTACCCTAGTATTGTTTCCCACAAACATTACTACATTCTCATCATCCTTTTGCCTCAGACTCAGAAATTTCCTTTCCATATCCGCTTGATGGTCACAAAGAATGTATTTTACTAAGGAAATATCTTTTAACTCCCTCCATTCCATATTTGATACTTCATCATCTTACTTCATGTTTTGAATCAATGAATACCATTGGTCAGCATCCCCAGTGAGGCGGTAAACTGCCATGATAACTTTTTCCATTTCTCTACACCCTAATGTGTTGAATATTTTCACTAATGAACTTATATATTGCTCAAATACCAATGTATTTTTACCCCCGTTGAATGTTGGTGGTTGTTTCTTCATGAAGAAATCTAACAATGATTCTCCACGCTATAGATCTGGGTGCTCTATATGGGTAAGGTTATTATTCATATCTTGAGTGAGTTGTCCCAGTATGGTGATTATCTTATCAGCACCAGTTGCATCACCAACTCCACTATATTTATCTTGATCAGGAGGGAAATCCCTAAATGGAGTTTGAGAATTGATACAATTTCCATTCCTTCCACTAGGCGCCATTTCTAAACAATTCCATAAACTAGATCAGTATATGAATCAAAATACACAATTCCATACTAGTAATACACTTAACATAAATTGAACTATTTATGGATAAAATCCATAATAAAAAAATTTCATTTAGGAAGTATATACTCATAAACACTTTATAATGGTTTGTAAAAAATGAGAATTATCCTACTAATATCTCTCACGAGTGTCGTAACCAAGAGTACAGTAAGGCCCGTTGTCGTGCACCAGTTCTCGTTCAAGTCTACCTCAAAGTGGTGTTTTCAGGTTATAACCCTAGTTACATCTGTGCCAGAGCCATCTCTACCTACTCGTATCAATGCAGGGATTTATTTCTTGAAAAACTCACAAAATCTATACAAAACCAAAATTTTAGGAAGTTCTTATATAAAAATCCTCAAAATCCATTTTAGTTCTATGTTATCTAATCATAGTTTATCTAAATATAGCTCCCAAGGTTTGTACTAAACTTCTTATGATACCAACTTTAACGCCCTAACCATAGTTACCCTGTGTCGGTGAATTATTACAAAACATCGGCATGATCACAAAAGATCAAGTCTCGAATGACTGATTAGTTTAGTATCATTGGAATCACCTGATACATTCATAAAGTTTACATTACATAATAACTTGAAAACTACAACAACATCTTGTCTCCACTCTCATATCCCCTTATAATATCCCTGCCGGTCATTCATAAAATACTTTTTCACATCCTGGGAAAAATAAAACAGAGAAAGGGGTGAGCTCAAATGCTCAGTAATGATATCAATATAGCAGAAACCTTCATAAATAAGCATTATCATTTAAGGCAATATATAACTAGAACAAAAGCCTTCAAAACATGATCTTTAGCATAATTTGGAAGAAATAAAATGAAATAATTCCATTTACTTATTAACATGGATATTCTACTTGTCAAATAATCACAGCAATATCAAAAACCACTTTCTTAATGATGGAATGCATAATTCCAGACTATCATAACCCCATAGTAATGGCCTTGTGACAAGACATCAAATAAGATATTTTAAAGGCCTTGTTCCAAGACACTAGTTTGTCACATGAGACCTACTGATGTATTAAGGATCTATATCGGGCTCCACCTTTCACTTATTATGTAAAATTCATTATTCATATGAAAATGTTTAAACATAACATAAACATTCGTATTAAAACTAGCATACGAAATGTCAATACATTCTCCATAAACCATGAATGGTATAAAAATAACACATCCACAGTCAAACATATCACAAATCCTTCAATACAATATGGAAGTTGTGTATTCTAAAAAATCAATTTTAAATAATTTTAAAATCCATCAACGGATGTTGATATAGATGAAATCAAAACTATTTGAGAGAAATATATCTTTTTTGAACTCTTTTAAAAGTCACAAAATAAAATCATTAACATTGAAAATATTCTTATAAACTTTTAAGGGAATCTTAGAAAATTTTATAACTGTGTAAAATAGCTGCACCCGCCCTATATGTAAGAAAAATACATGCATACCTTATTTCTATCGAAAAGGTAAAAAAAGACCCTGTTTAGAAAATGACAGAAATATTCCTTTATAAAATTTTTATAAAAATTCAAAAATTGGAAGTAATGACTTTAACCCATAATCAATAAAATAGTAATAATGATTTGAAATACATTTTTAAGAAACATTTATGAGGATGATATAGATGCCCTAGTAGATAATTACGTATAGAAAACCTCGGATAATGAAGAGATTGTGAAAAAAACTCTTACCTTGTATTTTTCCTTGGTCGAGGGTAGGTTAACAACATGTATAATTTGTTAAATCATTGTTATTAAATTATACAACAATAATATACATAAATATGATATCATATATGATCTTTTAATATTTCTTTCTTAATAATATTTTAGTATTATCGCCGTTTCAGGTGTTCACATGCTAGTTTTCTTGTATATGTTTTCTTAATTAAGTCATGTTTGTTATCTCTAGGATGTATCATATTCATATCTAGAATGATATAAAGTCATTAAACGTTATTTTTAATTATCAAATGAAAATTATTCTTGAATGGATAAGATGGAGATTGAATCTTATCGTGTTCGTGGAGACGGTAGTTCATAAGTACGCACGAGGGACAATATCATTATTTTGATATTAAAATAATATATAATTGGATGGTGTATCATTATACAGAATCATTATCATGTTATATTTATTATTTACATGAATTAAACATCAAAATTATACCCATCCAAAAAATAATTTATTTAATAACAATTACACTACGACGTGGAGACGGTAAGCCATACGTACGCACGTATGTTGACATGTCATTCATGGTATGGATAGAATAATGAATATGATTGTACCATCTTTATAATAACATCACAGTATATAGAAGATACTAGAGTTATTATTTTATAATTTAAAGAACAATGAAAAAAGATGTGGAAGAAGAAAGGAACATGAAAGAGGGTGGTGAAAACAATACCTCTTCTTAGATTTCTTCTTTTTGATTTGATCAAAAGGGATATTTAGGTTGGCTTTCCGATAAATCTAATTCCTCTAGGTTGAATTGTGGGATGTTGAGAGAATATCTTGGTAGGGGTTGGCTATGTGAAAATGCTTTGAAGTAGTTAAATTGAGTGAAGTGTGAGTTCCCTTTTATAAGAGGGGTAAGGGGCACCTTAGGAAAAGCTAGAAATACCATTTTATAATAAATTCATATTCGATTTATAATGTCTCAAAAGTGGATAATTTTAATATTAAGGTGGTGATAGGTCGTAAAACAATCAACCAATATGTTTTAGATAGGCTTGGGTCACTATATTAACTTTGTCTTTTTTATTTAACTCTTAGTTAAATAGTTTGACATTTACCACATCTCTTTGTATTTTTGTATTATATATTCAATAAACTTACTATAAACATCTAAGATACCACCATGTGGTCCATTAATAAAACACCTATCATTATATATGTTCTTTTTCCGAAACTTATATTTTTAGGAATATAATATCAATTAATAATATAATATTTTTTTAAAACTCATTAATATCAGTTTTGACAATATTTAATAATTTATTTTTGTTAAAGTCTAAAAAACATTATTAATTAGAAATAAATTCATTTTAGAAATACTAACATGTAATATTAAGCAAAACAATTCGTTGATGTCATCAAGACTATAAAATTATATTTATTTTAACATTTATAATAATAATTATTTTATTCATTAATTAATAACGAAAATACTGCATCATTATTGTGTCATTAATAAATTTAATTATTCAATCTCTAAAAATGATAAATAAAATACCATTATGTAGAAAATAGTTTAATATTGCTAATTAATATTTATAGTCTAAAATATATCGTATATAGCCTTATGTAAAAATTGTTTTACTGAGAGATATATGCTTTTGTCATTTTTGTATTTACATTAACTTAATTAATATAAAGTGTCATTATCACTAACAAGTGAATCAATGGGATCCCAAAATCGACCCAAATATGACCATGGTCAGACATGTATCAAATAATAGGGTTAGGTCACTTTTAGGGTAATTTATTATTTTTATAATATTAATTTATTACCCTTATTTACCAGATTTACCCTTTAACCAAGGTAAATAAAATATTTACCGAAATAATTATTCAAAATGTCTAAAAATAAACATTACCTATTTACACAATTAGGAACTCCTGATTATAAATATGGAATCCATTTTCCTAAATTCAAAACACACAAGTGTCATAAATTAATTTAAAATTAATTCATGTTGTTAAAACAAAAAGCGTGTTTTTAAGAGATAATTACTATCAAAAGATTGACACTTACTTATATCTAATTTAAATGTGAAATTATGTAGAATGAACAACAATATATTAAATGGTAAAAATATATTATAAATATAATTTAAAACTACTCAAAGTCATAATTTAACATTATTAATTATTTAGATTAAAAATTTTATTTTTAATTAAAATTTATTAATTTTCACTATTCATCAAAATATGAAAGTTATCCAAAAATACCAAAATTTCTCCCTAGGATAATTTAGATATACCGAATCCAAAAATTAATTCCATTCGGAATGTTAACATGTATAAAATTTAGAAAAGTGAGTATTACGATTCATAACAGCTAGTTTTATTGGTCGTGGAGTGTGTTAGAACTCGAAGTTGCGTACAACACACGCTGTTGTATTATTCAATCAGAATTGTACCGTGGAAGCTTGGGGTGTTACATTAACCCACAAAAATGATATCTTTTGAATAATTCAATTTGTAACTATTTCATATAGCAACTTAATTTATATGAATTCATTATATTCAGAGTTTCCAAAAAATTACTGCAACCCAATTATAATAGGGACCATCGTCCCTCACATCCTAAAAAATTAATTACCCATCAATATTGACCATCCAAAATCAATTTCTCTTATAAAAATCTTTTTAAATGTTATGGATTTCATCAAATTCCCAAAATTACACCTCTAGTACCATTGAGAAGATATCGAAACGAATTCCACCGAAGAAGATGTAATTATTTTACCAACACATTCAAGTTCATTTGGTCATCTACATCCTCTTATTGTGTTATTTCTATAATTATGTAACCAATTTAGTATCATATATCTGATTTGATGTATTTATTACTATGGGAAATCAATATTATTCATTTTCTTCATCCTATATAATATTTAAAAGCACAATGTGTGAGTACATACGACATACCCTATCCAAGTGGTTGTGTAATTTTTTTTCATCCCCACATTTTTTATATGGATATAATGATCGATATAATAGATATAAATAATAAATATGAAATTAAATTAATTCTGAATAACTAATATACCTTCCAATTTTATACCCTTTAGCTTTATGGGACTGATATTGTCGCCCGTACATATGTATGGCCTACCGTCTCAATGAAATGAAGTGATTCCTTTTAGATGTTAACTATTAATTAAGGATTATAAAAATTAATTTAATGAGAACATGTTTTATATATGAACATAATATCATATTTATATATGAAAAAAATATAACGTATTTGTATGAAACATGGCATAAATGAAAAAAAATCATAGGAAAATAAAGATGTCAAACCCCAAAACAAGCGTAATAATGAATTATTATTAACAAGATGAATGAACAATGTCATATTTTATGTCATAAATATGTATAAGGTTATATTATAATTTAATAAGATTTTATACCATTATAAATTATGTTAGATGACATTAATCATAGAGAATGTTCAATGTAATGGTTATTTCACAATCTCAATATTAATCAGGATTTTTTATACGTATGTTTCCAATAGGAAAACTATATCATCCATGCCCATGTATCTCAATACAGTTTTCAAAAATATTTTTACTATTAAATTATGAAGTTGTTATTTTCTTATTAATCATGATTTTCAATTTATAAATTGGTTGGAAAGAAATAATTTCTTTTCAAATGATGTACTATATGAATTTTTTGATCGAATGCATGTTTTTGACCTTTTCTTCATGATTGGATTTTTTCTTCTATCCTGATGCCTTAATGTATTAAAGCATAGAACACAAAAGTAAAAGGATATTCTCAAATAATTTTATTCATTTATAATTTCAAGGTGGTTTAAATAAATTATTTCAATGTAAGGAATAGTATTTCAAAGAAAAAATTTCAATGAATTTCTTTGTGTATTTTCATTTATATCAACATTATGTGTCAAATCAAATTGAAAAATTGAGCTTGAAAATTTATGATATAATTTATCACATTACATTAAATTACCTATCATCAGTTTGACTGTGGATATTATATTTTGATAACATTCATTTTTAATGGTTTATGTATTCCAATTTCGTATGCTATTTTTTAAATTTGGATTTTTGTGTTGATAATGTTACAAAATTTTCGTATAACGATCCAATAGGACATAGTAAGTGATGGGTGGGGACCGATATATCCCATAGATGCACTATTATGTGTATTGATAAAAAATCTATTGGTATCAAACCATTCATTTCTATTTCCAAAAAGTTTTAAATTATCATGAGGATAGATCCTAACATATATAATATGGGATTTTACCCATAGACATAAACATTCATGAGGATATATATTGAAATTTGATATCTTGTTGATAGGTCATGATAGTAAAGATTCCAAACATTATGTATTATATCATTATTATTATTAATTTTAATTATTTGATTAGTTATAATATTAAGGGTTATGTTTCCTAGTCTGTGTGATTATTTCAATGGAATTTGATTCCATTATTTAAATTTCCATATTTTTTATGAAACATTTACTTATTACATCCACTATATTATTACCCATATTGAGAATTTTCGCTCACCCCATTAATATATTTCACTTCATTTATTGGATCATGAAATGTATGTTATGACTGATATGTATGGTTAAACATAGGGGGAATAATTGTAGACTCAATGAAATTATTAGTCTATTTTATGTTTCAAAATGTAATACAGTTTATATATATGTATCTAGGTTACCATAAATACTTGAATATTGTGTCCCTTGGGATGTGATTCCTTGTATCTTATGAAAATTTATTAATGTAACCCCCCAACTCTATGCAACTGGGGTCATTGTCATTAAATATTTGACAGCATATGGTACACAACGATGAATTTTCTTGGGATAGATAATCGTATATGGTATGAGATATGTTCTTACTAATCTTGAACATCTTCCATAAGTGATTTTGTTTGAGATTTAGTTGTTGATACTTATATTGGTCTTGGTTAAGGGAAAATTCTAGTGACTTTATATCCCTCACAAGACTCAACCAATGTTCTTAATATGGAACAATCCTACTGGTCAATGTCATTTATTATTAGGTCTATGTGAATTAGAAATTCTTATAATAATTATTCTGTCCTCACCTTAATATTCTTAGTATAGTTTCTATATTATCATAGTTTATGATTCTTAATGGTATTGAATAACGTGGTAGGTTATAATGAGAAAATATTTGGCATGATTTTTCTATAACAACATTACATAATAATAAATTTATTTATACAAAATAATTAAATCTAAAATAGTTCATTTGATGACATCATGCACTCTAAGATAAATTTTTTACATTAGGACCTAATGGGAACCGGAGTTCCTATAAATGGTTGGAAAAACAAATCAAAGCAATTTATAACCAAGTTACCCTACTATAACCCATCAAATACATTCATTCGTGAGGGAAAAACCATTCCACACAATCATAACAAACATCATGTCCTAACCATACCATGATAACACCATATACATTATGTTATTATTTTATAACTAGTCTCACATTATCAAGATGTTTAATATGGGGCCATAATACCATCTTCTTTTGTAATTTAGGATTTTCATGTATTCATTGGATGGTTATTAATGAACTTATTATCCCATCATGAAACTTGTTCTACATAACATTATATGTGATAATGTCACAGTAGCAACTGTCACACTAAAAGGACATAGTAGTTCCCCGCTATGGTGATAACACATAAGTGATATGAAACTATACTTAAATATATGGTATATATCCTGATTATATCCATTAAAGTAAAAAATGAAATATGAAATCAAGGATTGAGACTCATATGATATTGAAGAATCTCCTCAAGGTGTATTCCATTGGTAATGTCTATAAAAATATTAGGAGAACGAGACCTGGAAGTAGGAAATACTATTTTATAAGTTTCATTGGATGTTCCTATCTAGGGATTTTTCTATTGGTCATGAAAATTATAATAATTATTAATTGGAATAATTAATCAGACACATATATATTTTAGTGAAATCTTGTTGACATATGTTCGCAGTGAGGTTTTATATGATGGGAATGTCATGAGTAATATTGCATTAATGAATAATATGGAAAAGGAATTGTACAAACTGTTTAATAATAAAAGTTCATATTTGAGTCCCTATGATGGAAATGATATAGATTAAATAAATACATAAGCATGGTGTACTATATGGAAGATCAATTCTGAGAAGTCAAATAAGTATAAATCGATCACATGGGTTGATGGCACATGCATGCAACCCGCTTGATTTGAGATATAGACAAAAGGGGGTTATATTACATGCTTAACATTAGTATGAGGTGTAATTTCATTACAACAACATCTATATTTTCTATGGGTTCTTTGGAGTGTTGTTAGACACTATAATTTTAATTTTTGTAGGTTTTCCTAATCCTACTATGAATCAGACCAAGAGGGTCAGACTCTATGTGTATCCAGAATCTCAGTTAAATAATTAGCTATTAGTAAATTTGAACATATGTTATTCTTTAATGTAGTTTAATAATTATTCAGTTATAACTGATCTCATTTTATTCCACCACCATTTAATCGATACAATACATTTTGAGAAGAATATTTAAATTTTTATCAATAAATAAGGAAGTTAAATTTATTTACTTTTATAATATTCAAATAGTCGATATTGAAGGGCTGAAAAATATTAAGAAGAATGGGTGAACCGAGTTTAAGGGGGTAGTGAAAAATAATATTAAAAATAATTTTATTACAAACTATTTAAATATAACATGAATTTTAAGAATATTTCATTGAAATAATAATATAGTTCTTATTATTTGGTAAGGTGGTTTCACATGGAATTATAAAATAAGTAGTAACACTAGTGATAATTATTTATTATTACATAGTGAATTAAATTCTCAGTTATGTTATTAATTTATAATGAGGTTGGAGAAAAGGTGACATAGATAATTTGTTGTCAAATTAATTTGGATAAATCCTATATAGCCTATAGCGTTATTTTTTCTTGAAGGATGATATCCCATATGAGACAGGCCCTCCTCCAATTGATCAATGAGTATGCTTTGGAAGTTTTTTTAGGGCGATTGAAGGTGGACGATGCAAGCACAAGGATCATCAATGATTCCACCTGAAGTCTCATTCAGCAATATCCATATATTCATTGAGCGCTAGTGGATCACTAGTATAATAGATCTACTATTAATCTCTATAATGTAATGAAGGCTCCAGAAGAATCATTGGTTGAACACATCAACAAATAATGAATCAACATAGAGATATTTCTTTAATTTATTTTAATTAATTATAAACAAAATATCATCATCATATATTTGGGTTTCAAGGTAAATTCTTCTTTGTATATTTTAATTTGATTCAGTCCATGGATATTGGAATTAATGGTCGTATGGATCAAAGATTAATCATTGATTACAGAAAAATTAATGTTTGGAACTTCCCATTCCGCACTTCTATTGTTCCTAGAACCTAAACATAAACTAGAATTTCATTTTCACCATGATGGAATCCATTCATCAGCACATGTCGTTGAACCATTACCTAGAAAATACCAAAATAATTATATTAGGATTCATCCTTTTCATCTAGACACAAACCAAATGTTCCTGGTAAGGTAACATATTAAGATCCATGTCCACTCCCTTTTCTCTCAATGTAGTTCCAATATTTCATGTCTATCACCACATCACAAATAATGTGGTCTTCTAACTCATGGTTCTGAACTATCCCCAAAAACTATTTCTCACATAATTTAAGGATCAAAATTGATAGTGAGAAATACATTCACATGATTTGTTGGACCAAAACATTAAAAAATGATGATCATATCTCACACAACGTTATCCAACATAATGAAATAACTTTTCTTTATTACACATTGAATTGTGTTTTATTAAATAAGAGTAAACAATACAAAACCACGAATATCAAGAAGTGTAGTTTCATTTGGAAATTAGTTAAATTACATAAAATTATAAAACTGTATGTAAATCGACATTATTTAAATTTTCCTTAATAAGATAAAAGCATTACATTATTCTTAATATTGCATGGGATATCCAGTTGACATATATAATAATGGGGTTAGCTATATAGAAAAAATAAGGGAATAAAAAATATATCATGATGAATGTATTACAATGTGGAGAATATTGATTTGAATTTGACATAAGAGGGGAGATAATCAGAATCATGAATAAATATGTATTATATAACAAGATAACATAGTGGATACATAGGGATTAGGTAACCATATTAAACATGAGATTATAAACGTAGATCATGAATAACCTCCAAGACATCAAAACATGGTAGAAAAATATAATAAGTTATTAGGGTCACTATATAACCTCGTATATGACATATCGTGATACCAATACACTACCCAATGAATTTGAGCACTATATAATTCCATGCACAGCCGTCATTTTCTTATCTTGTACATTCACTTGTGTGTCACATAGATCATTTAAAATTATATCATATTTCGTCACATTTATTTCCATGATCAATGATTCTTTAAAAAATTATTGGATGTAACCAATATAATATTTATTGGTATGACTAGGTTAATACCCTTGAGTTGAAATAATGACAGTATTCACAATGTAATGTTTTGGATTGAAAAAATCAAAATGAAACTTTAGTTGCAAAACGACAATATCAAATGATTCATAAAACTATTAAATCAGATAGAAATTGGTCTCTCATAAATTTTTAATCATATTTTTTGTAATGGATATGTTGAAAAATATATCTAAGAATATTTTGAATCGAAATAAATGGAATAATATGATGAAGAATCACAAATAATGTGGAGAATAAAATAATCCTTTAACAAAAGAGGCTAGTTACAAAAATATAGGGGCATCATCTTGAGAGATTGGGGAAAATATAGGAGAATTAAGGAGAGGGTATGAAATATGGTGGATTTTCACCACTTGTTATTAGCGATGTTGGAAAAGATTTTGTTTGTGATTATATAGAAAATAAAGGGCAGTTCATTATTATTTCAAAAACCTATATTTTGGACCCTATATAATATTTTAATAAAATATATACTATGTTTTCTCTAAATTTTTATCACAATGTGGAGTGGATTTATAACTGTATACAAAAAGGCATAAATCATTAAAATATTACCATTGGTGATGTAAATGTTAGCCACGTTCATATGGAATATAATTTAAAGCCCTAAAATATAATATTGACATATCATGATTAAAAATTAATTTATATAACATTGAAAATAAACTCAAAATAACATTAATTTAAATGGAAACAAATATTTTGACTAAGATAACTTTTATTTTCATTATTATAACAGTTTTTTGACATTATGATATCATAATACACACATTATACTTATATTATATTTATTTTTTAACTGAAAATTCGGTTGTCTATGAAAACTATGAAAAATAAATATTGCATTGTTTTGAAAATAGGATCAGAAAAATTTAATTTATTTTATCAAAATAATTTCCAAAAATGGTGAATAATCAATTTTAAAAAGATAAAAGATATTTACAGAGAAATGAATAGTTTTTGAAATATAATTTTTAAACCATTCAGGAATAAATATTTGGCATCACAAAAAATATTTTATCGTTGACATTAAATAATTAATATTTACATTAATTATAATAATAAAATTTAATTTAATTGTAATATTCATGAATTCAATAAAAATAAATATATTAATTGAACTGGTTTATAATTAATAAATACCATTTTTATTTTATCATTTCAAAATTTAAATCATTTAAAATATTATGATAATAAGAAGAAAATATAATAAATCTTCCATAAAATATACATATTCACATTATTACTATGTTTATACATATAATTCTCTTACACCAGTAAATTCCATTTTGGTATGGTGCTAAATGGTGAGATTTATTTGGGATGGTTCGACAAACACATATATTGGATAATGATCATGATCCTCCTCAAATTCCCCCACAAACAATTTAGCTCATTCATTACCTGTGGGATCTCATATGTGGCTTGGTCGATTGAAAATTCTAGTGCTAATATCTCATCAAAATGATCTAATAAAGGGGATTCATAAGGTATGATATTACTATGCATGGACATCACATCCTTTTCCTAGGTCAATAGGATTAATAAAAAGATAATATTTTTACTAATCATATGATCATAGTTCAATGGAAATATTATCGATTATTTGGATTATAATCAATAATTTTAATATGATTGGATATATTAATACAAATTAATTGGATGTGACTTTTATAACCATTTTAAAAAAATGAGAATCTAATAATAATATCAAATGGAATTAAAAAAAAGTGTTCAATTCATTACTATCACACCAACTTCAGAAATTTTACCATTGGAATTTTCATTTCACACACTAAAATATATGACAGTAATTATTTTTTATCACCACATATTATTCAAATGATGGTTACTCAAAAAATATAATCCCTCTATATCACTTTGGCCTTGATTGTTGTTTTATATAGTAGATATTTTTCACTATAATCTATGATATTCCCCAGCTGATCCTCATATGAAACGTAATTTCCCAATTGTAAAACTTTTAAATACATCACATTTAAGGGGTATGGTGTTAACTTCTTAAAAAGGGATACATGGAACACAACGTGTTCATGGGATAGTATTGGAGGGAGTTCTAGTTGATATTGCATCACCCTAATGTAATACAGGATCTCAATGGAACAAATTTATCATAGAATTAGTGTTCCCTTCATCCCATATTTGATGACTTTCCTCCATTAAGATATGTTAAGTAATTCCTTTTCTCCAACCCCATACTCCGAATCTCATTGATTATTTTAATCATAGATATTCTTTTGACTCTGAGAATCCCTAATGTGATGTTGAATGACTTTTAACATTACAAATATTTCATTGACTATTTCATGACCCATTAGATTTCATTCATCAAATTCAACCTAGAATATATTAAATTAGAATCTCTTACTATAAATGTATTCATAGGGATCCATTTTGATTCTTGAGTGGAATCAATTATTGTATATTATATAGATGACATGATAATTTTTATCTCTGATTCTTTTAAATCAATTGAGCATCTCTCTACATGTCCTCAAGAG
Organism: Viscum album; assembly: GCA_963277665.1. Classification (NCBI taxonomy): domain Eukaryota; kingdom Viridiplantae; phylum Streptophyta; class Magnoliopsida; order Santalales; family Viscaceae; genus Viscum; species Viscum album. The sequence continues at coordinate 1,257,131,699 of OY728141.1, forward strand.
TCTAATATTATAGTTAGATTATATTTCATTATGATGGTGATAAGCCTTGGTAAATTTCAATTATGTATTAAGGGAATGTAGGATTCTCTTAAAAAATATGGAGGTAAATATTATATCTCAATAAGATACAATATATTGTGTAATTCCATGAAGCATCACCACTTATCAAATGTATATGCTAGCTTCTTTATTGAGTGAGATTCTTCTTGTATTGTAATTAAATGAAGAAATATTTAATGAAGGTTAACTACAACTGACACATTACAATTTCATCTTTATGTATTTATATTAAAAGGAAAAAAATACTATGTATATTTTATACCATTTCCATATATGTATTTGAAATGGTTTCATCATCCCCATGAATTTTTCCCTTATATCTTGACTTGATTACCTATATGATACCTTCGTGTAGTATGCATGACTTCTCTCTCCATATTGTCCCACCAATTATTCCCTAGAAGATATTGAAACATATGTGTTCCCCCTAGATTTATTGAGAAAATAAAGCAATGTGAATCATCGAACAGGTCATTCATTAACATATAATTTAATGGTACACATTGTCATAACCCAAATGATTAAAAAAACATTTTCATTTATTTTGAACTACGCTGATTTCAATTTTCACATAAATTCTACATTTATATAAATTTCCTCATCATATCCTCAATAATCAATTATCTTATCTAGAATGGATGGTTTATAATTAATTTTGTAATAAATTTACGATGTTTCTGCCACTATGATTTCCAATTATATTCATTTGATGTCTCATAAGATCAGATACGTATCAATTCCGGAAAATAATAAAATTTAATCATATTTTTATTGTATGGAATCTACCACATTATGTTCCTTCCACACATGGTAGTGTATTGAGCATTCATAGTTATTAATTTTATCTAACCATTTTCAATGGGTATATTCAGATCATTCAGTGGGAATATATACTAAAGGGAAATTTTATACATGTAATAATAAAACTTATCTCTAGGTAGACAATCCCAAAAAGTAATCATTGATAATATTTTTTATGCCATGTCCAGATCAGGCGTTGGGTTTTTCCATTAATGAAAGATCAATTTACATAGGAAATAGGCAAACAATTTTTCATTCTATATTAGTAAAAATTCCATACCCTTCTTCCATGAATCATTTTATTCCACAAAATTCTCCATTCGTATGTGTAGCCTATGTACAAGTGAAGTAATAGTCCAATTTTTAACTCTGTAAATCTCTATTCAAAATCAATATTCCTGGAAAACACTACCACCTATTATGTTATTAGTGTTTTAGGGAATGGAAAACATGATATATTTTTCAAAAATCATCAATTATTCCTATATAGTCCAGGGAAACTATGGATAACTATCATATATGTCAAACATGGTCAACATTCAGTTTCATATGTATTTTATGGGTCCACATATATCCCATTTTCTGTTGATAATATTCTATTTGATTGATTATTCTTTCAATGATAAATCACAATTTCTATCTGTTTCATTTGTTTTGTCCTTTCGTAGTGTTTTAAAAAAATGTTCACATGATACATGTTATCCTCCTTGATTTACGATTGTATTATAATATCATATATAAAGGCCACCAAATTTTATTGAGGTAATATCTAAATACTTTTTTAATAAAGCCTAGGAATTTATCAATATTATTAATTAGTCTGAATGGAATCAACATGAACTCATGGTTTATATACCTTGTATTGAATGAAGTATTAGAGATACACTACTTCCTGGATAGTTCATTATGATTCCTTGAAGAGTGATCCATTTTGAAGAACAATTGGTGTCCATGTGGATGATCAATCAATTCATAAATCTTGGGTAAAGGATAATCTCACTTAAATGTGATTTTTATTGACGTCCTGATTATCAATACAATAGTGAATTGATTGATCCTTATTCTTAAAGAACTAGTGCACCCCATGATGAAAAACTATCAGATATTAACCCTCTATCTAGATTCACTAGTAGTTGTGTCGTCCGCTACTCATGTTCCAATATATCTAGTCTATATAGATTTATGGATATTGTCAAGGCCCCATGTATAAGATGGATTGTAAATAAAATATCTCTGCTTGGAGGAATACCTTTCAATTCATTGGGAAACACTTCAGTGTATTTTCTCCTGATGAAAATTTATTATTGGGTTATGTTATCCTTAGATGAAGTCTTTTGATCATGATACAAATGATCAGGGGGAAATAATATCCCTTTCATGAGTGTCATGGAAAAATAAGATAATTCCCCCTTATTATAGTTATATGGAATTGGAGGATGATTCTCATAACAAAGAGTGTTTCCATTTCACAATATTTGTTGTGGATATATGTATGGAAAGATAATCCATAGAATGAAATACGAACAACTCCACTAAAATGATTATCAGAAGGTTCCAATGGTCTTTCAACCCCTAAATTTTGATAGGAACAAAGTAATATACTAGGGATGAAATAATATTTGAATATAATGTTTTCACTAATATATTTATATCCATGTTTTATGGTCATATTTTGAATAGTTCTACCAAACATATATGATTTTAAGGAATAAATAGAACTATAATCCAAAAGAATCTTTTCTATTATTGAATAAATAACCAGCATACAAGTCAGAAGATCAATTTCCTGGTCCACATAGGTTGTTGTGATGGAACGAGCTCTTCCTTTCCTCTATGGAGGTTTTAGGGTTGTTTTATCTTCAACTAACCTTGTATAAGTGATATGGTATGAAATTATCCATTATTAATTTAAGTTGAATCCCTCAAAAAGAGGATTATGGTTGTCTTTATCATTCCTATATTCAAGGGAATTCCTGGGTTTCTTTTATTAGAAATCGCTACCTTGGGTCCACTCTTTCCGACATATAAATAAATTCATAGTCTCCATCATGCAATTTTTTGGGATCTTCTTTCCCCACATTTGACAAGTGGGACATTGAAATTTCGTACCAACAATATATTTATCCATTTCAATTCTAGAATTAAACACTACTTTATTATTCTTATAAACATGAGACCCTTATGTTTTTATGATTTCCATTTCGACTTTGAGGGAACATCATATAATTTTTTCATAGGTAACAATGTTTTGTAATTACGTTGATTTCTATATGATCATTTTTAGTAAACTAAAGGATTGTTAAACAATAAATTCATGGTTAATGACAATGATAAAGGTGTATCATGTAGTTTATTTATGTCTTCCACATACATGTCAATGGTTTCATAATGGTTTTTTTAATTTTACTTCAAGGAATTCCCCTTAGATTTTATGTTGGAGAGTCTGAGAAAAATATGAATTTTCTTTTATATTAAATTCATTCCTTCCCATCACATCAATCACTTCCTCTCAATTGGTATACTTGATCAGTATCCCCTACTAATAATAATCTCCTTCTATAAAATAGATAGATATTATGACCACATCCCTCTAATAAAAATGAATCCGTGAGAAAACATTCTCAATTAATACGATCCATCTCTCCAGGATTAAGGGTTAATTTGGTCAATTTATTGTTATAGGCCTTTATTTCATAATGGTATTAATTATAAGTAGTTATTTATTATAAGTATTTGGTAATTCTTTATTATTTTTGTTTATAATCATAAAACAAGTCAACTAAAAGAGAATCATCACAATGTTATTGATTCTGTCAGTCATCATATTGGGCATCTCAATTGGGAAGTAATCAAATATCACATCACATTGGTTTTTTACTCGGTCCCTCTTATTTCATTCCAATAGCAAGAATAAATGTAAAAAGAGTGATGTCTTATTTTAAATTATTAGACAAAAATAAAAAATTCAACAAAATTAAAGATTTAATTTATAAATGAAATATATTTTTTTAACACGTGAATTTATGGGCTTCAATTTTTACTATCCATAATCTATTTGAAAACATAGACTGTTATGGGAATTTTTTGTTCCCCTAATAATTTTTTGTAATGAGGTTGTAAATTTACTAATGAATATCCATCAATATTTTAATATCCGGTATAAAACATTGCGAGTTTTTTTAATAATTACCCAGTGAGTATGTCCTAATAAATTGTTTTCGAGAGTTACCCCTATGCTAATTTTTCCAAGACATACACCCATTTAATGTATCTAGACCGTGATATGTTTTCTTTAAAACAGATACTCTATACTTTTCAAAAATATAGGTATATCTTATTTTTCTAGTCTTATATATAATAATTTTGAAAGGATTTTATAATCCTAATAAAAAGAAAATAAACACACATTTGATACAAAGTATAATATCCAATATCCATATTACACAATAGTTAATTTTTATTCACATAAAACTAAACATATCAAAATACATAATATTGGTAAATCAAGTGTCCTTTATTAATTTGGTACAATAAATATCAACATAAAATAAGGGTTAAATCAGCATTATCAAAAACTTCGTCAACATGCTTATAGTTTTCCGTCATTATTAAAACTACTTGGTATAACCAGGGGAGATACCTAAGAAAGGGGTAGATATAAATCCTAGAAAAAGAATAAGAAAACATTACATGATTAATGTATTATATATAATCTAATAATAATATAATTAGATCATAATATTAGTGACAATAATAAACATGATCAAAATATTCATGATATTAGATGATAACATAAATTCAACATTGCAATGAAACACCTCCTACAAACAAGAAATCATATACATATGTCAAAAATAACGAACAAGACACCACAACATGGTGAAAAAATTACAACAATGGATTAAGTATAAGTCCCCAGCCTTAATCCTTACTTAACCTTGAGTTATTACAAGATTACACATTGAGGATATTTTCAGGTTTAGAGTTTTAGAGAATTAGATCATTAAACTTGAAATAAAATCCACATTTAGACAAAGTGGTTACATAAAAGATAGTATTCATTTTTTCCCATTAACAGAAACATATTTTAAAAAATAAAGCATGGATTATTTCTTGACACTTCTTTGAAACTATCATCATATCATGTACCTTTCGTTTGACCCGTGAAAAACATTTCAAAAAAAAATAGGGATGAGGATAAAAAGATCAGTAAGGGTTATAAAAAATATGGAAAGGAAACATGAGTTCATATATACATAAGAATGAAATCATACTTTACCCATAAAACGTAGTCACTTTAATATATCTCATCAAATCATGAATAAATCATAGAAATCATAAGACATAAAAGGTAACTTGAGGCATTCATAACATTATTACATAGGGAGTAACCCTCTTGGTTACATTTGGAATACCCACCACAGTATATTCCATAAATCTCTTCAGGGAAACCTTAACATTTCACTCATTCGCGTTACCCAATGAATTGGAGAGCTATATCTGGCTCACCCGCCCTTAGTATATCACGGAACCACCCATTTTCATAACAATTTCCAAGAACCATAACATAAATGTATCACATAAAAAATGCATAAAGAAAACATAACATTTCCACATTTCAATCACAATATAACATTTTATTATATTGAAATAATGAATCCATTCAAAAAGAAACCATTTCCAAAACCATTTAAAACAGTTAATAAAGAGATTTTGGAATCAAAGTTTCCCATACCACCTTGAAGCAATTAAAATTTTAAACCATTAATATCCATATAAATAAATCCTTAAAACCATTTTGAAAACATTGATATTAATAAGAACTAATACTTAAAACATTATGAGCGATATTTTGGTTAAAGGGGTTTTACCAAAATTAGAGACACTTGAATACAATAATTGAGGAATAACATTTAGTCAGAACATTATAATATCATGAGAATAAATGGATTCAAGATATAATATTCCAAAGGACAGTATATACACCATATAAGAGTGAATTGGTGCATAACAACAATGAAGTCTCAATAGAAATGTCAAATGTCATGAAATCCCTTATAAATAAGTTATCCTTAAATTAAGGATAAATCAATCTCCAAATTATTTGTGAAAAATATAAATACACCCAATATAAGTGGATATTATGTGTAAAACAATAAAAGTACATTCACACATATTCAAAGGATGACATATTCAAAAACTACATGTTGAAACAAAAGAAATCGAAATTGGGTTGAAAAGTTCCCTTGGTAAAATTTGACGGCCTAACAGCATCACTTCAAAATTTAGAAAATGATTTGATGAGAGATAAAAAGGGAATCTCATCACTTGGAAATAAAATTTACATCAATAAGGATATAAAATAACATATCCCAACATAAAAAATATGTAAATTAAAAGACATAACAAAGGATGTCTTTTAAAAAGTGGAGCGTGAAAGGTTCCCTTACCGACTTGGGTAACTTTCGAAACGTACACCCCATGGAAATAAGGACAATAAAAAATTAATGTAAATACTCATAAATGAAATTATATTACACAATGAGTAAAATAATGGGCAGTACATACACCACTCAATGGAAATTGTGGCAAATGTAGCATAAATCGCACAGGAATAAAAGTGAGATGAAAAATATCTTACGAAAACTCGGCAGCCTAACGGTGCCACTTAAAACATACGAAAATGGATTTATGAGATCAAATAGGATCTCTATTCATATTAACATAATGTTTACAGAAAGAGTAATATAAAAGAATATCCCCCAACATAACAAATAGGATCTTAAAAGAAGTGTCATAAAGGAGAGTACATAAAAAGAAAGAGAGAGGTTAGATCTCTTACGAAAATTCGGTAGCCTAACAGCGCCACTAAAAACTTCCAAAATGGATTGATGAGATAGAATAGGGTCTCTCATCATATTAAATTATAATTAATATAAAATAACATCCCAATCATAATAAATATTCACTTAAAAGGAATGACATAAAAGAGTGTACTTAAAAAGAAAGAGAGGAGTAGGATCCCTTACCTAGGGTCTGACTTGACTTGATCGTTCATTAATATCCTGAATAATAAACTTGAGTTAAGTTATACTTCCTTAAGAACCTTTTTAAATTTCATTATTCCTTTTATATCACTTATTACCATGTCATGAACACTATGTAATTATTTTAGTTAATAAAGGTCGTTTAAACGATCATTGGTACTTGAGTCAAAATATGATCTTTATAATTACAAGTTGTCCATGTATCCATTATATCCAGAGTAATAATCATGATGCATATATCATATATATAATATATATACATTACATATTCATTTTATACTATTCCATTTCATTTGGAGATAAAAAATGAAAAGCACCGTTCATGGAGATGGTAGGTCGTACGTACGCATGAACGCTACTTTCATTTTTTACTTTTTCATATTATTGGAATTAAAAATAAATGATATATATATATTATAACTCCAGTATAACATATATGTTATAGTGTTCACATATTTTCATTAATTTCATTCTTTATACATTCCATGTATTGCATGTACGAGTCACATCACATGAGGGGGCGGTAGTCCGCACTTCCTCATATGAAATTATCGCATTTACACAAAATGTGAAGAATAATGGTATGGTTTAAATATAAAATATAGAAACGTATATTAAACATAAATACCATATATATCATATATAAAATACAGTTACATTATAATGGCCACCTTCAAAGGTGTTAAAACAATATTGAACAATCATCGTTTTGTGAGGCAGAAAATCGCCAACCACAGAATCAGTATGTTCTTTAACCATTACATGAAGTTGTGTGTAAGTGTAGCTCGAATAATTCTTATAAAAACATCCTAGTATATTTAAAATACTGAAGTTGTTACAAATTATATGAATAAAAAGATTTTAGGGGGTTGGAAAAGCAAAATAAAACAAAAGGACACATGTGAAGACATTACCTTAAAATCGGGTAACTCCCTTTGGTTTGAGATCAAATGCTTCCCTGGGAAGACTTATTCCCAATGTGAGGAATCAAAGAGTTATAGAGGGATTTGGAGAGACAAAATGGGAAGGTTTTGGCTGAGTCAAAGGCTATGGATGTGTGGGTAAGGAGGTAGAGGTGGGGGCTTTTACAAAAGGAGGGGAGGGTCACTCTTGGAAAGCAAAGAGATGTTACTTTATTTTAGAATGATTTTAGGATTTTAATGGTCCCACATTAATTTTTTTAGAGGATAAGGTGATAAGTGTTAGAAATCCACCCATGAAATAGGTTTTTGACATGTGTAGATCTTAGATTTTACATTATCTTTCCATTTTATTTAAATCGTTAAATAATGTGGTCATCACTACATCATCATGATGTCATATATAATTTAATTTATTTAATGTCTAAAAATTATAAAACAAATACTATGATGTAGGAAATATTATTATCTTTCCAATGACTATTTATAGTCAAAACTCTCACTTTTATAACCCCATGTAAAAATTGTTTTAGTGAAACATCTCATGTTTGTGTCATTTTTACTTTAACATTAAATAAGAAGGTATTTATGTCATTTTCTGACCAATGTGGATCCATGGGGTCCCCAAGATGACCCATGGATTTTCTTGGTCGTCCATGACACATCCAATTATGTTAGGACATGTTTCTAGGTCATTTCATTTTATTAAAATATTATTCTTACCTTAAACTACACTAATTTCCTCTAATCGTGATTAAAAACTTAATAAGTTACTATTCACCCAAAAAATACTTTTAATCCCATTGAACCACATTTTACTTCTTAATGACAAACATGTATGTCATATTTTTGAAATTAAAAATACAATGAAGGCAAAATTTCATTTAAATGAAAAATCAGTTTTTATAAGTACCACATAGTGGTTTCACTATTCATCAAAAATTGAAGTTTTTCAAAAAATTACCAAAAGTTCACCCTAAGCTATATTTGATATTCCAAATTCAAAAATGATGTCCATTTTAAAAAATTCAAAAAATATAAGTTTCATTAATTAATTTAATAATTAATTCCCGCTGTCAAAACAAATAGCGTGTTTTGATGAAACAAAATGTATCAAAAAATTGACACTAGTTTAAGTCTGATTTCAAAGTGAATTTAATTCCAACGACCACTATTGGATTAAATGGTAAAAATATATTCTAATTCCACTTTAAAAGCAATTAAAAAGATAATCTAATCATATAAATAAATTATATTAAAAGTGTTTTTGAATTAAAATACAACATTTTTCACTATTCATTAAAAATTGAACATTTTCGTAAAAATACCAAAAATTTACACAAAGTAAATTTTGATATACTGATTCTAAAGAAGATTTTAATTTTGTAAAATATAACACATAAAATTGTAAAAAAGTGGATTTAAAATTGGTTTTCCTTCAAAAGGTGGTTAATCGACCTTTTAAAGAATATTTGAATGTTTACGCTTAAAATTGGATTCATTCGCATTTTTAATCCTCTAACATTTATTGTAAAAAGTAAAAATATTTTACAAACATTTATAATAATTTTGTAGTTAGTTCTATTCATTCCCGACATTACAATAGCTAGGCATTAACCACCATTTAAAATAATATTATTTTATTATTAGAGTGCAACGTAAGAATCCCAAGGAACTCGTTGTTGTGTATTGGGTACGCCATCGAGCATAGAATCCCCTTTAAAGTAATATTAATATTTTATTCAAAAAATTATGGATAAATATAAAAATGTCATATTTTTTATTTACCTGGGTTGTTACATCCTTCCCCCCTTTTGGGAATTGCGTCCTCGCTATTTTAAAATTGATCTTGGAAACATCATTGAAAGTACCACATCGGAACAAGAGTCAGTAAAACAACCACTTTAAAATAAAGAATGATAAGTACAGAGGTCACCCGAGTTAACCCATACTAGGATTCTGTGTAGGAAAACATGGACATGGAGGAGAAAACATAGGGTCATGTTCTGATGGAGAGTGATAGAAAACATGTTTAGTAGAAAGTTAACCTCAAGAAAATCACAAACTTGTGATGGGTTAAACGGTATTCGATTCCCCAGTAGGAAAAGTTAATAGACAACATATTTGTTTTAAGTTACTTTTTATTGAGGAATTTATTCATAAGGAAACATAATCACTTATCATGTTGACTATCAACTTTTATTAGATTCCTTACAAAAACTCATATTTTCTCCAAAATATTAGTATTTAGGAAGGCTTGTTCACAATAAGAGTACTATAATCAACTTCTAGAGAATCACCTAATCCACAAAAGAGAACTATAAACTTCCCATTTATTTATACTTTAACCAAAACCAAAACCAAAAAGGTTAGTACAAGATCAGATAATCCAGAATAGGATAACCCGTTATAAAAAGAAAATCTATTCTTAATCTCCAAAATTTGTCCAACAAAACCCAAAGTTCAATGAGGACCATTTGATATAAAATTTTTCCATAAAATTCTTCAAAGTAAACCAAACTAAGATTGAAACCCAAATATTTGAAGGATTTAGTCACATAGTCTTCAAAGTTAAATCGTAACATTTATCTCCAAACAACATCAGTTGCTCTTAATGTCTCATATTGAAAAGTAATTAACCTAATCACATATCCTCCATGATAGGTTAATAAATTTCCATAGATAACCAAAAATCAACTTACTCTTAATTCATAAAATCATCTAACTAAAAAGGATCAGTAAAAATAACTAGAGACTTCACGTAGTCCAATGGTAGGTGATAAATACCAGTTGCACTTTTTTTGTGTGTTCAATATCCACAGCTTTGTCCGACGCGACAGGTTGTCACACGGTCTGCATGTTGTCCTTTTTACAAAGCTATATAATTATCAAATCATTCCCAAAAAGATATAAAATCATCAAAAATAACCATAACATAATTTATCCTCAATTTAATCTCATGTGTTTCACTTCCATCATAACATATAGTAACCCATAATTACCTCAAAAGTAAGGATCATATAAACCCAAATGGTTCTTTATATCTATGTCCACAAAAGAACAGATAACTATTCCTTGAATAAAATTTTCATATATTAAACATCAGGGTTACACATACTATAAGAAGTCTTCTAATGTAACCCCATCATCAAAAAAGACTTAATACTCTTAAGAATTTCACCATAACTTTTGAAGCCCTTATATGTTGACATCTTACTCATTCAACATTATTCATGATCCATTAACCATTCATTTCCAACTTATTCTGAAATACTTCTTTCCTACAAACAAAATCATGAATCATATCCTACGATTCCAAAATAAGAAAACAATAGTTATGAAATAATCCATACCTTTGATTGGTCATTTTCAGTTTCTTCATCCTTAATCAGAATGGCATTAGGTATTGGTAAACGAATATTTGTATGATCTTGGTGATCCCATTCATGAAACTTCTTCATATGACATGTGTTTGCATAATGACCATGCACACCACATTTAAAACATTCAATTGATCCCTCAGAAAGAACTTGTTTCCCTTTCCTTGAGCCAACCGAATGCTTCCTTTTTTCATGGAAGGTTCATGATTTATGACCTTCATTTCCGCATCTATAGCATATTTCTGTCCCTTTGAAACATTTTCCTTGTTGTTTCTTTCCACATCTTTGACACATAGATTTTTGAACATACTTACCTTTATTATTATTACCCATAGTTCTGTAGGGATTTGTTTCTCGCATATATGATTCCTTATAGAAATCACCAAGGTTTAGGTGGTCAATCATGACTCCAGATAGTTGTTTGAGGATAAACACAAGAGTTCTCATTGCAGCTCCCATATCATTCACCTGCTTGCTCAAAAAACTGTCACAGTTTCCTTCACATCCACTGTTACATTGGTGCCTGCTAGATCCAGCCATTTACTAAAACCAAAAAGGTCAATGTGAGTATATCAACAAAACCATCATGTACTAATGAGGAATATAAATACTAATATATACATACTTATTCACTTTATCTAAAACAAGGACTCTTTCTGAATTCCTAACCATTATGGTAATGTCACTTATTCTTAATGAATACGCTAACCTCTAAAGTTATCTAAACCGACTTTTGACACCAACTATAAGGCCCCAGCCTTAAACTTTACTTAATCTTGAGTTATTACAAGATTACACATTTTGGATCTTTTTAGGTTTAGAGTTTTAGAGAATTAGATCATAAAACATGCATTACAATCCACATTTAAACAAAGTGGTTACATAAAAGATAGTATTCATTTTTTTCCCATTAACGAAAACATATTTAAAAAAATTAAAGCAAGGATTCTTTCTTGGCACTTCCTTGACACTATCATCATATCATGTACCTTTCCCTTGACCTGTGAAAAACATTTCAAAAAAACATGGGATGAGCATAAAAAGCTCAGTAAGGGTTATAAAAAATATGGAAAGGAAACATGAGTTCATATATACATAAGAATGAAATAATACATTACCTATTAAACAAAGGCACTTTAACATACCTCATCATATCATGAATAAATCATAGAAATCATAAGACATAAAACGTAACTTGAGGCATTCATATCATTCTTACGTAGCGAGTAACCCTCTTGGTTACGTTTGGAATACCCACCACAGTATATTCCCTAAATCTCTTCGGAGAAACCTTAATGTTTCACTCCTTCGCATTACCCAATGCATTGGAGAGCTATATCGGGCTCACCCGCCCTTAGTTTATCACGAAACCACACATTTTCATAACAATGCCCAAGAACCATAACATAAACATATCACATAAAACATGCATAAAGGAAACATAAGATTTCCACATTTCAATCTCAATATAACATTTTAGTATATGGAAATAATGAATCCATTCAAAAAGAAACCATTCCCAAAACCATTTAAAACATTTAATAAAGAGATTTTGGAATAATAGTGTCCCATACCACCTTGACTCTTTTAAAATTTTAATCCATTAATATCCATATAAATAAATCATTAAAAACATTTTGAAAACATGGATATTAATAAGAACAAATATTTAAAACATTTAAAGCAATATTTTCGTTAAATGGGTTTTACCAAAATTAGAGACACTTGAATACAATAATTGAGGAATAACATTTAGTCAGAACTTTATAATATCATGAGAATAATTGGATTCATGATATAATATTCCAAAGGATAATATATACACCATATAAGAGTTAATTGGTTCATAACAACAATGATCTCTCAATAGAAATGTCAAATGTGATGAAATCCCTTATAAAGAATGTATCCTTAAATTAAGGATAAATCAATTGCAAAATTATGTGTGAAAAATATAAATACACCCAATATAAGTGGATATTAAGTGTAAAACAATAAACGTACATTCACACATATTCAAAGGATGACATATTCAATAACTACATGTTGAACCCAATGAAATCGAAATTGGGTTTAAAAGTTCCCTTGGTAAAATTCGACAGCCTAATGGCATCACCTCAAAATTCAGAAAATGAGTTGATGAGAGATAAAAAAGGGAATCTCATCACATGGACATAAAATTTACATGAATAAGGATATAAAAGAACATATCCCAACATAAAAAGATGTAAATTAAAAGTCATAACAAAAGATGTCTTTTAAAAAGAGGAGGGTGAAAGGTTCCCTTACCGACTTGGGTAACTTTCGAAACGTACACACCATGGAAAGAAGGACAGTACAACATTGATGTAAATAATCATAAATTTAATTATATTACACAATGAGTAATATAATGGGCAGTACATACACCACTCAAAGGAAATTGTGGCAAATGTATCATAAATCTCACGGGAATAAAAGTGAGATGAAAAATCCCTTACGAAAACTTTGCAGCCTAACGGCGCCACATAAAACTTAAAAAAATGGATTGATGAGATGAAATAGGATCTCTAATAATATAAACATAAAGTTTACAGAAAGAGGAATATAAAATAATATCCCCCAACATAACAAATAGAAGCTTAAATGAAGTGTCATAAAGGAGAGTACGTAAAAAAAAGAGAGAGGTTAGATCTATTACAAAAATTCGGCAGCCTAACGGCGCCACTCAAAACTTCCAAAATGTATTCATAAAAGAGAATAGGGTATCTCATCATATTACAGTAGAATTAATATAAAATAACATCCCAATCACAAGAAATATGTGCTTAAAATGAATGACATAAAAGAGTGTACTTAAAAATAAAGAGAGGAGTAGGATCCCTTACCTCTGGAATGACTTGACTCGATCGTTCTTTAATCTCCTGAATAATAAACTTGAGTTAATTTCTACTTCCTTAAGAACCATTTTCAAGTTCATTATTCCTTTTATATCACTTATTACCATGTCATGAACACTATGTAACTATTTTAGTTAATAACGGTCTTTTAAACGATCATTGGTACTTGAGTCAAAATATGCTCTTTATAATTACAGGTTGTTCATGTATCCATTATATCCAGAGTTATGATCATGATGTATATATCATATATATCATATATATCCAGTACATTTTCATTTTATACTATTCTATATCACGTGGAGATAAAAAACGAAAATCACCGTTCATGGAGAGGGTAGGTCGTACGTACGCATTAACGCTACTTTCATTTTTTTCTTTTTCATATTATTGGAATTAAAAATAAATGATATATATATATATATATTATAATTCCATTATAATATATATGTTATATAGGTCACATATGTTCATTAATTTCATTCTTTATACATTCCATGTATTGCATGTACGAGTCACACACTACGGGAAAAATGTGTAATACCGACGGGGTATTTGCGACGGGAATTATTCTCGTCGCAAATACCTTTCGTAAAGGATTATTTGCGACGGGAAACTATTCCCGTCTCAAATAATCTGTTATTTGCGACAGGTAAATAAACGCATCGCAAATAGTTTGGCGTGAAATGCACGCCAAACCGTGCGACGTTTATTTGCGCCGGGGATAGAACCCTGTCGCAACTAACCGGTGGCGGTTACAGACTATTGGCGACGAGACAGCAGTCCCGTCACCAATACCGCGGCGGCAAGAATTATTTGCGACGAGACCCGTCGCTAATAACCGTTTTAATGCCGCCCATAATTAAATGCGGTCAGGGTTATTTGCGACGGGGTTCTATCCCCGTCGCAACTAACCGGCGGTGGTTAACGACTATTTGCGACAGGCCTGCAGGCCCGCCGCAAATACCCCGGTGGAAGGGGATATTTGCGACGGGCCCTGTCGCAAATAACCATATTAATGCCACGAATAATTAAATACGGTCAGGGTTATTTGTGATGGGACCCGTCGCAAAAAGCGTTATTTGCGACGGCAACCCGTCGCAAAAATTCCCATCGCAATTATACCAACCTATAAATACTGCCAACCATTACAATTTCCTTACTTCACTCTCAACTCTCAATCCTTCCCATTTTTTCACTCTGAATTTTTTACCACTTTCAGTTGTAAATTTTTTTTTCCGACTTTGAGGATTCAGTTGGTGGTGTTCTACAATTACAACGGCTCGACATTGACATCATGTTTATGGTTTTTATCTAAATTTTAATTTTAATTTCATATTTATTTTATTTATTATATTTATTTAGTTTAAATTTCTGGAATTTTTTTTTATTTCTAATTAGAAATAATTATGAATAAGTATTATTAATTAATAGTAACTAGAGACAATTAAACACTAATTAATTTAAAATAGTTAGCTATAATTATAATTAATTAGTAGTAATTATGAAAAATTAAAATTAAATTGAATTAATTAAAAATTATTACAAATAATTAACATTAATTAGTAATAATTTATAAAAATTACCAATAATTATTAATAATTACTAATAATTAGTAATAATTAATAATAATTCCCAATATTCAATAATTATTAATATTTGTCAATATTTTTGCCATAATTACAAATATTTAAGAATAATTGAAAATAATTGTCAATATTTAGCAATAATTAGTTATAATTGCCACTAATTAGGAATAATTACTAATAAATAGAAATAATTACCAATAATTTGGAATAATTAACAATAATTAGGAATAATTACCAATAATTAGTAATGATTCGTAATGAGTACCAATAATTAGTAATAATTTTCAATAATTAGTAATAATTTCTAATAATTTGTAATAAATAGTAATAATTAGGAATAATTATCAATAACTAGTAATAATTAGTAATAATTGACAGTAATTATCACAAATTACCAATAATTTGTAATAATTACCAATAATTATTAATAATTAGAAATAATTACCAATAATTAGTAATAATAACCAGTAATTACCAATAATTAGTAATAATTAGTAATAATTACCAATAATTCGTAATAATTAGTAATAATTACCAATAATTCGTAATACTTAATAATAATTACCAATAATTCGTAATAATTAGTAATAATTACCAATAATTACCAATAATTATCAATAATTAGTAATAATTATCAATAATTAGTTATAATTATCAATAATTAGTAATAATTAGCAATAATTAGTAATAATTACCAATTTTAGTAATAATTACCAATAATTAGTAATTATATGTAAACTGGAAAAAATATTTATGTTGTCTTTCTTCGACTCAATGGACCATTTGATGATACATTTTCCATATGAAGCCAAATGTGGAGGTCTAGTACAGTTTCAATGGATGTACCCATTTGAAAGATTCATGCAAAAATTGAATAGAAAAGTACGCAACAAAGCACTGTTGAAGGATCTATTGCGAAAGCTTATTTGCAAGAGGAAATATCTTTTTTCTGCTCCCATTATTTTGAATCTGAGTATCCTTCAAAAAACAATCGAATGGGACGGAACGAGAGGAATATTGATGAAATTGACAAGAAATTATCTGTTTTCAACCAGCCAGAGCTTGGTTTTGGTGGAGTTTATGAACGCTGGATTTCGGATGATGAACATCATAGAGCTCATACGTATGTTCTGCTCAACTCTGAAGAGATGACATCAGTTGTACTGTAAGTGTTTATATCACTTATTCTATCATTTATGTTATAGTAAATAACTTTGGTTTTTATAGGTTGTATGATAATTATATCATGAAAAAATTCCACAAATTACAGCAGATGCTCTCGAAGAACGCCGACTGAAAAATTTCTCTCAGTGGTTTCCAAAACTGGTAACATAAATTCTTTATCTTTTAGCAACTCATTCATTGTATAGTTTACTATATTGATAATTATTTCACAAATTTTCAGGTGTCTTGACATGCTGATAAAATTGACAAACGGCTATGCATATTGTGTAACTCACCTTCCAAACTTGTTAAAACTTATAATGCATATGTGGTGAATGGATTTTGATTTCACACACATGCATATGGGGAATCAAAAAATGCAATGAACAGTGGAGTTAGCTTGAGAGGATATCATCATCGAGAAAATGAAGTTGACTTTTATGGAATACTTGATGAAATCATTGAACTCTGTTATCTTGGACAATATTACATAACCATGTTCAAATGTCAGTGGTTGGATACAGAGAGAGGTGTGCGTGTTCATCCGACTCATGGAATCATCAATATTAAATGTAAAAGTGTTCTCACAGTAAATGAACCATTCTTATTGGCTCAACAGGCACGTCAAGTTTATTACGCAATGTACTATGCTACATCAAGAGACTATACTGATTGGTGGAGTATAATAAAAATCAAAATTCGAGACAATCAGTTTAGTCAAAGTGAATGTGCTTTCACTGATGTGCAAAGAATTGATGTTTTTCAAGAGAGTACTCAAAATCAATATTTTTTACAAAGAGACATGAGTATCGATGACGACATCCCACATTTAAGAGTCGGTGATGACGATTATGCTAATGATTCCACATATGAATTTGAAATGGTAAGAGATGAAGCAACTGGAACTCGAATGGATATCGATGATGTTGAGGAGGAATATGAACATGACATTGACTTATATGAAGATGATGATGATGATGAACACTGATAGAATTCCATGGTAGTTATATACAATAATAACAAATATATCTATATATAATAGTAATTATCAAATATTTGCTAAGAACATTATCATTTTCTGTTTCAGATGGACGACGACACATTTCGTTAGTTGATGAATGCTGACATGTCTTTCGATGCGGATGCGTTGCTGGAAGATGACCCTCAGCCTGCAGGCGCTCCAAGGAGTACGCGGAGGGGGCGCGGTCTTGCACGATTGATGATTCCTGACCCCGTCCCCGAGCGACGTCCACGTCTTGGGTTTGATCCACGCACACAGAGGTGTAATAACCTGTGTGATAACCTGTGGATTTGATTAATATTTCATTAATCTATTCACATAATAAATGTTTATTATTTTTACAGTTTTCCGCATATAGCAGTCAGACAGGGCAGCACTATTTTGCGCAACTATTTCTCACAGCCTTGGACCACATGGTAGCAGATTCCCATTGATGTGAAGCATGCCATGTTCGGCTATTGGTTGGTACGTACGTAAATAAATAATTTTTATTTTGAAAATTATTTCATTTCTAACTTGATATTTTGATTTATTTGTAGGGTTTATGGTATCTGATCGAGGATACCATGCGTGACGCCATCCACGAGGCATGGGAGGTGGCCATTCATGATCGCTTTCGTCAGTTTTTGCACAATTTAAGAAAAGTTGCCACGAAGAAAGCAGGAGTGTCAGTTTTTGATGAGCCATGTAGAGCACACCGACCAGAGTACATTTCATCCCACGTATGGGATGGATTATGTGCGCACTGGTTGACTGATGCCTTTCAGAGGAGATCATCGGTGGGGAGGTAGAATTGAGGGAGACAGGAGGTGGCTAATCGAGCTGGGAGTCGTACTTTCAGTACTAATAGACTGCATCTGGTACGTACATTATTTATAAATATTTTATATAACTATAAATATTAATAGTTTATTTTTTATTCATATAGGCTGTCGAGCACCCCGATATTACAGAGTACGACGTATATCTGAGGATGTATAGTGATCCTTCTACTGGGGAGCTCAGAGGTGATCATCAGCGTCACATCGTGGTCAGTATTATTTGTCTTCAAGTTTAAAAAGTAACTGAATATAATATATTCACAATTTTCGTTTTAAATTGCAATTACATGAGTCATATGAGGCTGCAGCGTCACAGACCCGACCAGAGAGTCAGGCCGAGTCATCAGATTAGAGCATTAGCCGTCAGTTTGATGAGACGACATGGATGCAGGCCACCCAGTATGCCTTCGAGAAGGGCCGGGTAGTTGGTATCAGCTCTCGACTGACTCCCGGAGATTATTATGGCAGTGCTGCGATGTCTGCATCCCGCTCGAGAGGAGCTCGTGCATATTCTTCTACTACACAGTATGAGGATCAGTTGCGATCTCAGACTTCATTGATAGAGAGTCTCCGACAGGAGCATGAGCAGATGCGTCAGCAGCAGCTACAGCATGAGGAAGAGCGTCGACGCCAGCAGCAGGTGTACGAGGAGCATATGAGTCGGTGGCAACAACAGCATCAGGTGTAGATGGAGTACATGTGCCGACTCACTCATGCTTTAGGGATGGAGTTTCCTCCACCAGCATCTGCAGATCCCCCCTCCACCCCTCCCCCTTCCTTCAGATTAGAGTTTGTTTTTATGTTATAAAGTTTGTTAAATCAAAATATGAATTTTTTTTCTATTCGTAGTTTCTGTCTCATTATAAAATATTAATAATATTATATTTTGAAATAACAATATTAATATGAATAATAATATTATTTATATTTTATAATATTAAATTTTATATACATATTAAAATTTTATAATATTAAAATTTAATTCTATTTTTTTGTAATATTAGAATTATTTTAATATTTGAATGTCAAATAATTCTATTATTTTTATATTAATTAAAAAAACTTATTAATATTTTTTTATTTATGAATTATAATTATAATATTATTATATTAATTAAAATCATTTATTAATATTCTATTATTTTTTATTTTTGAATTATATTTCTATTATTATTATATTAATTAAATTAATTTATTAATAACTTATTATTTTTATTTGTGAATTATAAATCTATTATTATATTAATTAAAATCATTTATTAATATTTTATTTTTTTTTTATTTTTGAATTATAATTCTATTATTATTATATTAATTAAATTAATTTATTAATAATTTATTATATTTATTTGTGAATTATAATTCTATTATTATATTAATTAAAATCATTTATTAATATTTTTATATTTTTGAATTATAATTGGATTATTATTATATTAATTAAAATAATGTATTAACATTTTTTTATTTTCTATAGTATTTGCGACGACATACTATGCTCGTCGCAAATAGTATTTGTGACGGACCCGTCGTAATTGGTATTTGCGACGGGCCCGTCCCAATTGGTATTTACGATGGACCCGTCACAAATATGATTTTAAAAAGTTTTCACAAATAAACAGACTAATATTTGCGATGGGAAGAATCGTCGTCGCAAATAATACCTTTCGCAACGGGCCCGTCGCAAATAATTGTGGTTGCAACGCCGTTTTCCGCGACGTGCTATTTGCGACGGGCCCCCGTCGCAAAAGCCTATTAGCGACGGGATCCCAATGCAAATGCCCTGTAGCAAATGCCATTATTTCTAGTAGTGACATCACTTGAGGGGGCTGTAGCCCGCACTTCCTCAGATGAAATTATCGCATTTACACAACATGAGAAGAATAGTGGTATGATTTTAATATAAAATAAAGAAACATATAGTAAACATAAATACCATATATATCATATATAAAATACAATGACATCATAATGGCCACCTTTAAAGGTTTTAAATGAATATTGAGCAATCATCGTTTCATGAGGTAGAAAATCACCAACCACAGAAACAATATGTTCTTTTACCATTAGACGAAGGTGTGTGTAAGTGTAGCTCGAATAATTCTTATAACAACATCCTAGTATATTGAAGATACTGTAGCTTTTACAAAAGAGACGAATAAAAATTGTTTAGGGGGTTGGAGAAGCAAAATAAAACAAAAGAACACAAGTGAAGACATTACCTTAAAATCGGGTAACTCCCTTTGGTTTGAGATCAAAATCTTCCTTGGGAAGACTTCTGCCAAAAGTGAGGCTTCAAGGAGTTAGAGATTGATTTGGAGAGACAAAATGGGCAGGTGTTGGCCGAGTCAAAGGCTTTGGAAGTGTGGGTAAGGAGGTAGAGGTGGGGGCCTTTTATAAGAGGAGGGGAGGGGCACTCTTGGAAAGCAAAGAAATGTTACTTTATTTTAGAATGATTTTCTGACTTTAATGGTCCCACATTAATGTGTTTCGAGGATAAGGATATAAGGCTTCGAAATCCACCCATGAAATAGGTTTTGGACATGTGTAGGTCTTAGATTTTACATTATCATTCCATTTTATTTAAATCATTAAATAATTAGGTCATCACTACATCATCATGATGTCATATATAATTTAATTTATTTAATGTCTAAAAATTATAAAAAAATACTATGATGTATGAAATAGTTTTATCTTTCCAATGACTATTTATAGTCAAAACTCTAACTTGTATAACCCCATGTAAAAATTGTTTTAGTAAAACGTCTCATGTTTGTTTCATTTTTACTTTAACATTAAATAAAAAGGTATTTATGTCATTTTCCAACCAAAGTGGCTCCATGGGGTCCCCAAGTTGACCCATGGATTTTCTTGGTCAGCCATGACACATCCAATGAGGGTAGGACATGTGTCTAGGTCATTTCATTTTATTAAAACATTATTCTTACCTTAAACTACACTAATTACCTCTAATCGCGATTAAAAACTTAATAAGTTACTATTCACCAAAAAAGTTATTTTAATCCCATTGAACCGCATTTTACTTCTTAATGACAACCATGTATGTCAGATTTTTGAAATTCAAAACAAAAAGATGGAAAATTTTTATTTAAACGAAAAATAAGTTTTCAAAAAATATAAGTTGCATTAATTAATTTAATAATTAATTCCCGCTGTCAAAACAAATAGTTTGTTTTTATGAAACAAAATGTATCAAAATATTGACACTAGTTTAAGTCCGATTTCAAAATGAATTTAATTCCAACGACCACAATTGGATTAAATGGTAAAAATATAGTCTAATTTCACTTTAAAACCAATTCAAATAATAATATAATCATATAAATATATTATATTAAAAGATGTTTTGAATTAAAATACAACATTTTTCACTATTCATTAAAAATTGAACTTTATCGGAAAAATACCAAAAATTTACACAAAGTAAATTTTGATGTCCCGATTCTAAAGAAGATTTTTATTTTGTAAAATATAACATATAAAATTTTCAAAAAGTGGATTTAAAAGAGGTTCTCCTTCAAAATGCAGTTAATTGACCTTTTAAAGAATATTAGAATGTTTACGCTTAAAATTGGATTCATTCACATTTTTAATCCTCTAACATTTATTGTAAAAAGAAAAAATATTTGACAAACATATATAATCATTTTTTAGTTAGTTCTATTCATTCCCTCCATCACAACAGCTAGGCGTTAACCACCATTTAAAATAATATAATTTTATTATTAGAGTCAACGTAAGATTCCCAAGAAACTCGTTGTTGCGTATTGGAAACATCCTTTAACGTCCCACATCGGAACAAGAGTAGGTAAAACAATCACATTAAAATAAAGAAATATAAGTACAGAGGTCACTCGAGTTAACCCATACTAGGATTCCGTGTAGGAAAACATGGACATGGAGGAGAAAACATAGGGTCATGTTCTGATGGAGAGTGATAGAAAACATGTTTAGGAGAAAGTTAACCACAAGAAAATCACAAACTTGTGACGGGTTAAACGGTATTTGATTCCCCAGTAGGAAAAGTTAATAGACAACATTTTTGTTTTAAGTTACTTTTTATTGAGGAATTTATTCATAGGGAAACATAATCACTTATCATGTTGACATTCAATTTTTATTAGATTCCTTACAAAAACTCATATTTTCTCCAAAATACGAGTATTTAGGAAGACTTGTTCACATTAAGAGTACTATAATCAACATCTAGAGAATCACCCAATCCACAAAAGAGAACAATATACTTCTCATGTCTTTAGACATTAACCAAAACCAAAACCAAAAAGGTTAGTACATGATCAGATAATCCGAAAAAGGATAACCCTTTATAAAAAGAAAATCTATTCATAATCTCCAAAATTTGTCCAACAAAACCCAAAGTTCAACGAGGACCATTTGATAAACAATTTGTCCATAAAAGTCTACAAAAGAAACCAAACTAAGATTGAAACCCAAATATTTGAAGGATTTAGTCACATAGTCTTCCATGTTAAATCGTAACATTTATCTCCAAACAACATCAGTTGCTCTTAATATCATGTTTTGAAAAGTAATTAACCTAATCACATATCATCCATGATAGGTTAATAAATTTACATAGATAACCCAAAATCAACTTACACTTAATTCATAAAATCATCTAACTAAAAAGGATCAGTTAAAATAACCAGGGACTTCAAGTAGTCCAGTGGTAGGCGATAAATACAAGTTGCACTTTGGTTGTGGGTTCGATTCCCGCAGCTTTGTCCGACGCGACGGGTTGTCACACAGTCTGGGTGTTTTCCTTTTTCCAAAACTATATAATTATCAAATCATTCCAAAAAAGAGATAAAATCATCAAAAATAACCATAACATAATTTATCCTCAATTTAATATCATGTGTTTCACTTCCATCATAAAATATAGTAACCCATAATTACCTCAAAAGTAATGATCATATAAACCCAAATGGTTCTTTATAACTATGTCCACAAAAGAACATATAACAATTCCATGAATAAAATTTTCATATATTAAACATCAGGGTTTCACATACTATAAAAAGTCTACTAATGTAACCCCATCATCAAAAGAGACTTAATACTCTTAAGAATTTCACCAAAACTTTTAAAGCCCTTATATGTTGACATCTTACTCATTCAACATTTTGCATAATCCATTAACCATTCCTTTACAACTTATTCTGAAATAATTCTTTCCTACAAACAAAATCATGAATCATATCTTAAGATTCCAAAATAGGAAAACAATAGTTATGAAATAATCCATACCTTTGATGGGTCATTTTCAGTTTCTTCATCCTCAATCAGAATGGAATTAGGTATTGGTAAATGAATATTTGTACGATCTTGGTGATCCCATTAACGAAACTTCTTTATTGGATATGTTTTTGCATAATAACCATGCACACCACATTTAAAACATTCAATTTATCCCTCAGAAAGTACATCTTTCCCTTTCCTCGAGCCAACTAGATGCTTCCTTTTTTCATGGTAGGTTCTTGCTTTATGACTTTTATTTCCACATCTATAGCATATTTCTGTCCCTTTGAAACATTTTCCTAGGTGTTTCTTTCCACATATTTGACACATAGGTTTTTGAACATACTTACCTTTATAGTTATTACCCATAGTTCCGTAGGGATTTGTTTCTCGCATATACGATGCCCTATAGAAATCACCATGGTTTAGGTGGTCAATCATGACTCCAGATAGTTGGTTGAGGACAAACACAATAGTTCTCATTGCAGCACCCAAATCATTCAGTTGCTTGCTCAAAAAACTGTCAAAGTTTCCTTCACATCCACTGTTACTTTGGTGCCTGCTAGATCCAGCCATTTACTAAAACCATAAATGTCAATGTGAGTATATCAACAAAACCATTATGTAATAATGAGGAAGATAAACAATAATATATACTTACTCATTCACTTTATCTAAAACTAGGACTCTTTCTGAATTCCTAACCATTATGGTAATGTCACTTATTCTTAAAGAATAGGCTAACCTCTAAAGTAATCTAAACCGAACTTTGATACCAACTATAAGGCCCCAGCCTTATACCTTACTTAATCTTGAGTTATTACAAGATTACACGTTGAGGATGTTTTCAGTTTTATAGATTTAGATAATTAGATCATAAAACTTTCATTACAATCCACATTTAAACATAGTGGTTACATAAAAGATAGTATTCATTTTTTTCCCATTAACGGAAACATATTTAAAAAAAATAAAGCATGGATTCATTCTTGACACTTCCATGACACCATCATCATATCATGTACCTTTCCCTTGACCTGTGAAAAACATTTCAAAAAAACCTGGGATGAGCATAAAAAGCTCAGTAAGGGTTATAAAAAATATGGAAAGGAAACATGAGTTCATATGTACATAAGAATGAAATAATACTTTACCTATAAAACATAGTAACTTTAACATATCTCATCAAATCATGAATAAATTAGAGAAATCATAAGACATAAAAGGTAACTTGAGGCATTCATAACATTCTTACGTAGGGAGTAACCCTCTTGGTTACGTTTGGAATACCCACCACAGTACATTCCCTAAATCTCTTCGGAGAAACCTTAACATTTCACACCTTCGCTTTAACCAATGCATTGGAGAGCTATATTGGGTTCACCCGCCCTTAGTTTATCACGGAACCACTCTTTTTCATAACAATTCCCAAGAACCATGACATGAACACATCTCATAAAACATGCATAAAGGAAACATAACATTTCCACATTTCAATCACAATATTGCATTTCAGTATATTGAAATAATGAATCCATTCAAAAAGAAACCATTTCCAAAACCATCTAGAACATTTAATAAAGAGATTTTTGAATCAAAGTTTCCCATACCACCTTGAAGCTTTTAAAATTTTAAACCATTAATATCCATATAAATAAATCCTTAAAACCATTTTGAAAACATGGATATTAATAAGAACAAATATTTAAAACATTTAAAGCGATATTTTGGTTAAAGGGGTTTTACCAAAATTAGAGACACTTGAATACAATAATTGAGGAATAACACTTAGTCAGAACTTTATAATATCATTAGAATAAATGGATTCATGATATAATATTCCAAATGACAATATATACACCATATAAGAGCGAATTGGTGCATAACACAATGAACTCTCAATAGAAATGTCAAATGTGATGAAATCCCTTATAAAGAAGGTATCCTTAAATTAAGCATAAATCAATCTCAAAATTATGTGTGACAAATCTAAATACACCCAATATAAGTGGATATTAAGTGTAAGACAATAAAACTACATTCACACATATTCAAAGGATGACATATTCAATAACTACATGTTGAACCCAAAGAAATCGAAATTGGGTTAAAAAGTTCCCTTGGTAAAATTCGACAGCCTAACGGTATCACTTCGCAATTCAGAAAATGAGTTGATGAGAGATAAAAAGGGAATATCATCACATGGACATAAAATTTACATGAATAAGGATATAAAATAACATATCCCAACATAAAAATATGTAAATTAAAATACATAACAAAAGATGGCTTTTAAAAAGAGGAGGGTGAAAGGTTCCCTTACCAACTTGGGTAACATTCGAAACGTACACCCCAGGGAAAGAAGGACAATAAAAAATTGATGTAAATACTCATAACTGAAATTATATTACACAATTAGTAAAAAAATTGTCAGTAAATACACCAATAAAAGGAAATTATGGAATATGTAGCATAAATCTGACGGGAATAAAAGTGAGATGAAAAATCCCTTACGAAAATTCGGCAGCCTAACGGCGCCACATAAAACTTACAAAAATGGATTGATGAGATCAAATAGGATATCTCATCATATTAAAATAATGTTTACATAAAGAGGAATATAAAATAATATCCCCCAACATAACAAAGAGGAGCTTAAAAGAAGTGTCGTAAAGGAGAGTACTTAAAAAGACAGAGAGAGGTTAGATCTCTTACGAAAATTCGACAGCCTAACGGCACCACTCAGAACTTACAAAATGGATTTATGAGAGAGAATAGGGTGTCTCATCATATTACAGTATAATTAATATAAAATAAAATCCCAATCATAAGAAATATGCGCTTAAAAGGAATGACATAAAAGAGTGTACTTAAAAAGAAAGAGAGGAGTAGGATCCCATACCTAGTGTCTGACTTGACTCGATCGTTCTTTAATCTCCTGAATAATAAACTTGAGTTAATTTATACTTCCTTAAGAACATTTTTCATGTTCATTATTCCTTTTATATCACTTATTACCATTTCATGAACACTATGTAATTATTTTAGTTAATAACGGTCGTTTAAACGATCATTGGTACTTGAGTCAAAATATGCTCTTTATAATTACAAGTTATTCATGTATCCATTATATCCCGAGTTATAATCATGATGTATATATCATTTATATCATATATATGCAGTTTATATTCATTTTATACTATTCCATATCATTTTGAGATAAAAAATGAAAAGTACTGTTCATGGAGACGGTAGGCCGTATGTACACATGAATGCTACTTTCATTTTATTCTTTTTCATATTAATGGAAATAAAAATAAATTATATATATATTATAATTCCAGTATAATATATATTTTATATAGGTTACATATGTTAATTAATTTCATTCTTTATACATTCCATGTATTGCATGTACGAGTCACATCACTTGAGGGGGCGGTAGTCCGCACTTCCTCATATGAAATTATCGCATTTACATAACATGAGAAGAATAAACGTATGGTTTAAATATAAAATACATAAACATATAGTAAACATAAATACCATATATATCATATATAAAATACAGTGACATCATAATGGCCACCTTTAATGGTGTTAAAAGAATATTGAACAATCATCGTTTTGTGAGACAGAAAATTGACAACCACAGAAACAGTATGTTCTTTAACCATTAGTCGAAGGTGTGTGTAAGTGTAGCTCGAATACTTCTTATAAAAACATCATAGTATATTTAATATACTGGATTTGATAAAAAATAGATGAATAAAACGAGTTTAGGGGGTTGGAGAAGCAAAATAAAACAAAAGGACACAAGTGAAGACATTACCTTAAAATCGGGTAACTCCCTTTGGTTTGAGATCAAAGGCTTCCTTGGGAAGACTTATGCCCAATTTGAGGCTTCAAGAAGTTAGAGAGGGATTTGGAGAGACACAATGGGCAGGGTTTTTCCGAGCCCAAGGCTTTGGAAGTGTGGATAAGGAGGTAGAGGTGGGGGCCTTTTATAAGAGGGGGGGCACCCTTGGAAATTAAAGAAATGTTACTTTATTTTAGAATGAGTTTCGGATTTTAATGGTCCCATATTGATGTGTTTCTAGTATAAAGTGATAAGGGTTCTAAATAAACCCTTCCAATAGGTTTTGGACTTGTGTAGGTTTTAGATTTTACATTATCTTTCCATTTTATTTAAATCGTTAAATATTGAGGTCATCACTACATCGTCATGATGTCATATATAATTTAATTTATTTAATGTATAAAAAATATAAAAAGAAATAATATGATGTAGGAAATATTTTTATCTTTCCAATGACTATTTATAGTCAAAAATTTGACTTGAATAACCCCATTTAAAAACTGTTTTAGTAAAACATCTCATGTTTGTGTCATTTTTACTTTAACATTAAATAAAAAGGTATTTATGTCATTTTCCAACAAAAGTTGCTCCATGGAGTCCCCATGTTTACCCATGGATTGTCTTTGTCATCCATGACACATCCAATGAGGGTAGGACATGTGTCTAGGTAATTTTATTTTATTAAAACTTTATTCTTACCTCAAACTACACTAATTACCTCTAATCGCGATTAAAACATAATAAGTTACTATTCACCAAAAAATTATTTTAATCCCATGGAACCACATTTTACTTCTTAATGACAACCATGTATGTCGGATTTTTGAAATTCAAAACACAAATATGGAAAATATTCATTTAAAAAAAATCAGTTTTTATAAGTACCACTTAGTGGTTTCACTATTCATCAAAAATTGAAGTTTTTCAGAAAATTACCAAAAGTTCACCCTAAGCTATATCTGATATTCCGAATTCAAAAATGATGTGAATTTTAAAAAATTGAAAACATATAAGTTGCATTAATTAAATTAAAAATTAATTTCCACTGTCAAAACAAATAGCGTGTTTTTATGATACAAAATGTATCCAAAGATTGACTCTAGTTTAAGTCCAATTTCAAAGTGAATTTAATGTCAAAGACCACTATTGGATTAAATGGTAAAAATATATTCTAATTTCACTTTAAAACCAATTCAAAAGATAATATAATCATATAAATAAATTATATTAAAAGAGGTTTTGAATTAAAATAAAACATTTTTAACTATTCATTAAAAATTAAACTTTTTCGGAAAAATACCAAAAATTTACACAAAGTAAAATTTGATGTCCCGATTATAAAGAAGAATTTTTTTGTGTCAAATATAATACATAAAATTGTCAAAAAGTGGATTTAAAAGAGGTTCTCCTTCAAAAGAAGTTTAATCAACCTTTTAAAGAATATTAAAATGTTTACGCTTAAAATTGGATTCACTCGCATTTTTAATCCTCTAACATTTATTGTAAAAAGTAAAAATATTTGACAAACATATATAATCATTTTGTAGTTAGTTCTATTCATTCCCACCATCACAACAGCTAGGTGTTAACTACCATTTAAAATAATATTATTTTATTATTAGAGTGCAAAGTAAGATTCCCAAGAAACTTATTGTTGCGTATTGGGTACGCCATCGAGAATATCATCCCCTTTAAAGTAATATTAATATTTCATTCAAAATAATATGGATAAATATAAAAATGTCATATTCTTTATTTACCTGGTGTGTTATATTAAGACTCCCTAATACAATACATGTTGTCTCATGTGTCTAAAACATCACCCAATGCATTATAGCACTATCTTATTTTTGGTGCACATCTCTATTTCATGTCATGTAAATGAATATGTTCTTCATTTGATCATTCCAAAAAATATCATATATCAAAAAATTTAATATCACAATTGAGGAGTGTTTAATAAATATATGTAATCAGCCAAAAAAACAAGTAATCATGTGTCTAGGTGAATACTCTTAACTGTAAATATAGATGGTATTCACAATATAAATATTTTCAAGGAAACTTCATTGTGAAATTTGGGTATCAAAATAAGAGTACACAAATAATCATAAAATGTTTTATGAGATTAAAATAGGTATCTATTTAGTGGGAAATAAAATGGATACTCTGTTGGAAGTGGGAATACATAAACCAACATTAGTAATTCGATATAAAGACCTGAAATGAATATTTTTATCAAATAAAGAGGATAAAGAAATGACCCCTTACCATGTGTGGGTTATTTGAAAATATTGGGAGGACCTTATTGAGATATTGAGGGAAACCTGTCAGGGACCTAGAAATAATAGGGAAGGGTATGGATATGCAACATGGTTGTTGAGTAATGTAGAATAAGATATTGTGTGGGTTTATATAGTAAATGAGAGGTGAGTAATTTACTATTTCAAAAAACATATATTTTAGACTATATCTAATAATGTAATCAATACCACAAACCATACCAAAAATATTAAACACAATTTTTGGAATTGTATAGTGGTTGGATAGACTCCTAATGGAAATAATGGACGTCCATCCAAGTAAGAATAGTTGGAATACGACATACCTCTTGACCTATCTCAATGGATCTAATGTCACTTTTCCCTTACAAGAAAAGAAATAATTTAAGAGGTGTGACTTCATGGATAATGATACTCTTATAAGGAATCCAAAAGGGAATCGACTCTTGGACACTAAATAATAATACAAAATGGGATCTGATTGATCTAGCATGAATATATATTTGATGATGAGGATCAATATGTACATTATTTAGCCTTCAAAATTCCCTCTCAACTAGATAGTATGGAAAATAGGGCAACAACCCATATTATGTTAAGAAGGGCTAGTAAAAGGACTGGTTCATCTTGAAGTGAACGATTGATAGTTGTTGAAAATGTTCCACACGATGTACCATATATAACATTGTTCAAATGATATATAGATATGGTGGAATCCTTTTTGGAATTGAAATATGTAAAATAATTCATCTATAATATCTAATGGGGTCCATCAACATGTATGCAAAGAGTTAATGGTTAAAAAAATATTCTTCTAATGGCTTTAACCTTCATAATTTCATTTTTATAGATATAAAAAAATGACTTGTTTTATTATAATCATTCTTCAACCATAAATAATAAAATAAAATCCATACATAGTGGGGTTTATGATGCCTAAAAAATATAGACATCATGACTAAACAACCATTTCAATGATCTAAACATATTATGGGTTCTTTGTGTTTAATTTCATCCTGGAAAACCATTGATTGTCAGATATGTCCCTTGAATTCCATATGTTCCATTATGCATAATAAATAATATTTATTGGGTTTCCTCTTGAACACTAGTCCCCTATATTTATGGGCGTGTATTCCATACTCATATTGGATTCTTAATGGTTATTTTTATCATTACTATGGTGTTGGAATTTCATTTGAAGATAATATCTCGGGCATTATATATGAAATTATACAAACTTTTCAAAAACATTTGGAATTATTTCATTATTTAATATTATTACAGACTTGTTGTTGAATCCATCAATAACATAACAATTAATTTTCTTTATTTAATTGACCCTCATTTAGTGAAATTTTTTAGAATGTAATCCATATCACTAGGTTTGTCATACATGCATACATAGAGTAAAATCATGAAGTGGATTCCTTAAAAAACATTGATATAGGATGTGACCTTGTTTTGGACCTTTAGGATCTGGTAATATTTTTCATCCTTGGATGTTGTTAATATGTGAGGTGAAATTCACTATCACCTTTGAAACCCACATTTAATTGTTGAAGAATCTTTTAAATTTATTAATAAATTCTAGGAACATCATTTTATAACTTTTAAATCATTTGGTGGTAAAGAGAAAACGAAAATAGGGTGATGGATACCTTTTATATCATTTAATATAATAATTCATGGATCATTATGATATTAAAATTTAGATCATATATTTATACCATATTGTTATTTTTTACCTAAATATTTGAAAGTTCTAGATAATAATGAAAATTTCTAATGTTTTTAATTTAAAAAACGTGATTCAAAAAAATATTATTTATTTTATCAAAATAATTTTATGTACATGTGAAATTTCACATTTAAAACATGAATCAAAAGTTATTAAAAAATGATTGGTTTTCTTTACTAAAAGTTTTTTTAACCCTTATAAGACATACAATTACAATCATAAAAATTATATTATATTTTATATTTAATTTAAAATGATTAATTTTATTATATTAATAAAATTTAATTTTCTTGATCATTATTTCATCATTAATGAATATATTTTTTGACATTTTATATTAAACAAAAATACGAGTTGGGTTTTATCATTTCAAAATAAAAAACACATATAATGTAAATTAATTAATTATAAATGTAATAATTTTTCTATACAATATTAATATTAATATTTTTTGGGTTATAACACATTAAAATATATTACACCAAATAACACACAAAGAGTAATGTTTATGATTGTGAGATTTTCACGGCATCATTCGGCATACATGGTTTGGGTCATGATATCAATGGTCTTAAAATTCACATATAACGATTTAACACATGATTTAGTTGTTGGATCATAATGTGTTCATTGTCTGAGTATATTCAATGTGATTATATCTCACATAGAACCTCTAATAAAGTTGATACATTGGTTGTGATAGTACTAATCCTGGTCCCTATTGCCTTTCATTATGCCAATTATATTTTAACAAACCCTATATTTATATAAATCATATGATCAATGTTCAAAGAAAATATTATCACATTTTATTACTCATCATGGAATTTTGAATCCAATAGGATATACTGAAAAAATGAATGTTTTTATAATATTACATAATAGTGAGTTGAATTCAATCATGAATGGAATTTTATTTTAAAATTTTAATGTAAATAAATATTAAACCATCTTTATAATGGTGGTTCTAGGAATTTTGATTCATCTCCTACGTCAGAGTACATTTTCTGCATAAAGAACATGAAAATCAATAAAGGAACTTATCACATCACACAATATCCCTAACTCTACATTCCATTATCTGGCCTTTCACTCTACAGATAAAAAACCCTATATACTCAATCTAGACACATTCAAACTCATCAAACTAGTAATCACTCATGGTATCATTAACCTGGAACCATCACATCCAATCTAGCTATGAGACATAAAGATCCCTTATTTGAAGTATAAATAATTCCCAAAGCATAGAGAGGTGTCTATCTGACTACTCTAAATCGAGATATCTCAACTCACAATATATATGAAAACCCCTTACATTACACCCACAGAAGTGTATTTCATTCATAAAATCTATACTATTTTAATGTTTCGATTAATGAAAATAATTTTCTAATATTTTTCATTTTTTAAGGGTTTATTTTTTTTATGTTTATATAGAAGTAACAATAGATTTATGAAAATTGAATGAAAATATGAGGATTTAGGAGGTTAAGGAATAATGCGGCATGAGAATGAATTTTTAATGACACTGAAAGATAAAAAACATGAAAAAAACAATTTCTCATCAAAAAATGCAATTACACATCATGAATTTTCAAAAAGAATTAGACACACATCATATGTCAGGACATAAATATATACATTGATAGACAATTACATATCATATGGCTAGATTAAACAACATGAGTTTTTTCAAAACATTTTTTGGTTAATATTATGTCGCAATAACAACACCTATCAATCAAGAGATTACACGTCATGTAACTCAGTTACAG
The DNA here is from genome assembly GCA_963277665.1 of Viscum album. Classification (NCBI taxonomy): domain Eukaryota; kingdom Viridiplantae; phylum Streptophyta; class Magnoliopsida; order Santalales; family Viscaceae; genus Viscum; species Viscum album. The sequence goes on from OY728141.1 coordinate 1,257,165,327, forward strand.
GTCATGATGGAAGAAGTGAGAATAAAAATAAAATGATATGTGACTAAGTGTTGATGGAATTTTACAATATGAATATCCACTAATCTGCACTTCGAAATGAGGCTAAGATATTCTATTCCACGATATGGTGAAGGATGGCTTTAGAACACCTTGTGATGATCCTGAGAACACTGAGTGATGATTGAGATCACTATTTCAACATCATTCCTCTCCTATATTCATTTTCCCAAACCAATGTTTCTTTTTCTCATCATTCCTAGGATGTGAAATTAGTTTCATTAGTTCTGAGTAATTCGATTAATGGTGTATGTGAAATTATTTATTGTTTCTATATTTTATTATTATTTTTAAATACATAAAAACTATATTTTCAATGATAATATCCTTATTTTTCCAATTTCATAACTATTTCATGTGATTTGAGATTGTTTATTTTAATAAATCAATTATTCCCTATTGATTTTATATGACCAATTTAAAATATAGGATTTAGATGTTTAAATATGGTTTTAGATGTCTTGTTATTGAAATTTCATTTAGTTGATGACCATTCCAATGGTGCAATCAACAAATTATTACAGTGTCCCTAAACCAAGGATCCCTTCTGAATTTGTTTTGATGTGAAACCTTATTAAACCCATATGAATTTAAATCTTATAGGGATAAAATTTTTAATACTTTATAAAGACTCATATACCCTAACTAAAAATGTCTTGCCTATAATGTTTGTCTTTCAAACCCTTAAGGATGAAAAATACGTATTTTATTATTTAATACAACTGAAATTGAAATTTTTTATGGGTTGGGAGAAAGAAAAATTTAAAGCATCAAATATTTTTTTTTCTGATATGAAGGGAGATAAATTACATGATTAGTTATTTTTTGGTTCAAGTCTGAGAGATTAAATTGATAAGGGTTTATTCATGTTTGGATTAATAATTGCATTAACTGGTATCTTTGGTGAGAGCACCTAGAACTAATTATTTAATTTCAACATTAGAATGGTAATCTACTAAATGAAATTGAACAACCATGTAAAGAAAAATATATTTAACCACAACTGACCTAGATTTAATAATGGTTAAAAAAACTAAGCCGATTGATTGATGAAATAAATTAATCACCAAAAAATCTCAAGAAATTTGAATGAAATTTAATAAAATAAGAGGATAGGAGCTGAAAAAAATATGTTGTGGAAATTCCAAACTAGAATCAAATATAAAAATAATCACTAATAGCACATACCTTGATAATAATGTCACCCGACACTAAAGAAAATATGATCTCATCCTATGCATTATGAGAACGAGCAATATGGATACCTAATGAAGAATAGAGGCGAATAACATTGGTGAAGCAGAGATACAAATCATCATTTTGTGCTTCCCTTCCTCTTTATGGTGTTTGATGTTCTATTTACACCCTAGAATAATTTCAATGTTTAGATGATGGGATCTTTATATAGGTACAACACATCAATCCTTGGCCAGGTATCGTTTATTTTCCTACTATCCAACATCCTAATGATGTGAAATTGGGTTACTCGACATGTAATCCCTTGATTTTCTAGTAATGTAAATCTCTGTGTAATCTTATCGACCATAATGTCTCAAAAATATTCAAATAATGTAATCTAGTTATATTATGTGTGATGGTCTTTAACTGTGTGTGAAGAAGTCCATACCTATCCTTCATGGCAATTTTGTTTTAAAAAATTTCATGATGTGTAATTGCAATACAAGATATGAAATTGGTCTTGGTCCAGTTTTACTGATTTATACATGTTCAAAAATTTGTTGTCGCACCACCTCATTTATCTTGATAATTAAAATATTTTAATTTTTCATTGAACTATTTTTCATTCTAAAAATAACTAAATAATGTTTTCCAAGATAGTAAAGATTAAAAAATTAAATACATAACATAATATATCAAAACACTCTAAAATGTATGCATGGAATACACTTATAAAATAACCCCACACATTAATTCATACTTGTCCTCTAAGATGGAATCTCATAAAAAAAATTATATTCCCCTAACCATTTTTAAATTAAATTTTATGAAAACAACTGATCAAATGGAATGAAAATTTTTTGAGCATCACACAAGAAAATTAAAAAATTTATCTCTTCTCAAAGAAACATGCTAACCCATATTTTAATTATTCATTATTGAAATATACATGTTTATCCAAATAATTATACGTCATTTTTAAAATACATATCATATTTCATGACAATTTCAATTTACATCAAATAATTTTTTCGGTCATTATCATTGTATAAATGAAAATAGAATTCAACACATAACTCAAGAACACATTACATACCAAAGACTTGCAATGCATCTAACATCTCAACTACATAAAGTTAAAATCATCATTTATCAGGTGGGCTTCACTGTTAAGGTCCAAATGACTCTAGGATTTTAAAAAGGTAGGTAAATGATGTAAAATTTAATTCTCAAAAGGGTTATTGACTCTAAAGTGTAATGTATGATATCAACAGAAAACTTAAAAAAATTCTCACATCCCATATATAATATCTCTCTTCCCCCTAAAAGCTCACAGTGGGATATTCATAAATGTAAAAAACTATAAATGAATCAACCTCTATTACTCTCTTAATTATATATATATAAGAAACTTTTTTTCATTACAAATTTAACATCCATCACCAAATCACATATGGTAAAAATTTAATCGCTTTGGAAAATGGTTATTTTATATTCGCCCAAAACACAACACAACTTTCTTAAATTATTTTTTAGAATGATGGTGGATAATAAAATACTATAAATGACACCTGACCTTTACCACATCAATAATATATACCATTAAAATATCATCATTGATGTATATCTTCGTAGACCCATTAATGTCCCTCCCAAACAATTATTATGAAAAATATATTTATAAAATATTTTAAGATTTTATGAATGGATACCAAAGGCTTGGAACACATAATATTTCCAAAAAGAAGAACTCCATGGATTCTAATGGCTTAAATTGGATTAAGGCAAGGTCGGTCCTTGGATATGGGTTAACAAAAAAAAGTTCATCAATTATTTTAAAAGTTGTTCTGTTCAATCATATCATTAATAAGATGCAAGGAATGTTATAGAAGAATACAAGCCTGAGGTTCTCTGTAACTATACATAATATTGAAGTGCTTATATTGTCTTAGAGGATGTCTCCTGAATGATACTAATTGTTTGGACAACTATTCTTGGAAATATAGAAGAAAAAAATTAAATTAATAAATAAAAGCATAAAAAATTCAAAACATGGACAAATATCAGAAAAATTTCACTTATAATTATTAACATGCTCCTCAAATGGTGAATTTTTAAATCGTAATCTACCTGATTATATATTGTAATTATTTTCACTATTGTTATCATTCATATATATTAACAGATAAATTCAAATTAATTTAATGGTAATTATCTTCAGCAATTTATATATCCAAGTTCATCTGATTAAATAAATGAATAAGTGTGGGAATGAAATTAAAATTTAAAACACTACTAAAATTATTATGTGCTGAATACAATTAAAAAATAACAAAATTGAAAATTTTACTCTCCTTTTAAATAGATGGTACAAATCTGGGATGTACATGTCCTGCTTGAACATTTTCACGATATTTTAATTCCTACCATGACATGTAAATCTTTATGTAGCTTCCCCTAGTACAAATTTTGTTTTCCTGCTTTCTATCTTGATAGTCCTAAGAAAATCATAATATAGTAGTGAAACCATATGACATAAAAATGGAAAAATTATTTAGTGGTGACTGATTTATCTTTAGAATTGAAAATAAATAAATAAAAATTCAAAAAATATTTAGAAACAGTTATTTAAATCGATGGAGGTTTAATGCAATACTCTCTAATTCAATAGTAACTCGAAACCATTATCCCATACCCGATATAAATTATTTTTATTATAGGAATGAAATATTCATAAAAATGTATTTAATATTCAATTAAAGGGGTTTTATACATCTAAAATAGTTTTACCACCAATTCCATGCATCGTACCAAATTACCCAATATTATCCTACCTCTTCCAAGACCATACCTCCAACCAATATCATGTATCACCACCAAAACATCAAAATAAAAAATTTTAATAATTAATTATAAATTTTTAATCAATATAATGGTATCATGTTTGTGATAAAATACAAAGAGAATACCGACATCAACAAACTGACAACTACTAGTGGGTGTTCCTCCGTCTAGGACCACATATTTCAATCCAACATGAATGCCCAAATCCTATCACCTAATTTCACTATGATATAGTGTAATACACACTAAGATACTAGCCCATGACTCACTAAAATTATAGATATATAATGGGTAAAAGTGGGATAATAACAGAAGATATTACCTCAATACAATATCACAATTCCTCAAAAATCTTCCCTCACTTGGTAGGGGTAGAAGGAGAAAATATATAGAGATATATAGACAAAATGGGTATCACCATGTTCCTAGGTAACCTAAAAATAATGTGTCATGATACCAAAAGAAGGGTAATACAATATTTTATAAAACCACTCATGAAATAGTTTCAATGTTAACAAAATGTTCATGGAATGATTCTTACGTTCACCCAAAAATTCACATCACGATTAGGGTATCATGGAATGATTGAATAAAATTAGTGTTCAATGAATTTATTCATTCTAAAACATTTCCATTGTGACATTAATGGAATAAAAACATATAGAAACATATTTTGATGTGAATTTTTACAATTGAATAATTTCAGTGAGGCCTTCTGGCATTCTTCTATCACCCATTTGAGAACCAATAATCAATCTTGAGTCCTATTCCTCATCTAAAAACATCATGTAGAAATTTTACAAGGCAAATATTCTCAATTTTACTTCTTATTCAATGAACACCACATAATAATGGATAAAAAATACATATATCTCTACAATATAATTGATATAAAATATATTGTTAGATATATATATAATGATTGTAATGAATATACACATTAAATGAGAACGTAACCTATTTTTAAAAAATTTGATATTCCAAATATGATACAAAAAAAAGTTGTTGATATGATATAATATTATAAAGTATTGTTGTGGTTTTTAGGATAGGGTACTCTAGTACCAGGTTAATCCCATATACCAGTGTAACTTACTCACTCCTATCTCAGTGTACTATACTTGAGAAAGAAATCAATACATTCATATAATCTAATGTATTATAAAAATAACCATCATTATTATGGTGACGAGTATAATATGTAATCATTAACTTCCCCACTAATTATCTTATCCAAAATAATGTTTTCAATACCAATATGATGAACAATTATCTTTCCATGATATATAATTGAAACTAAACCTTTGTCTATTAGGAATGTCTTGAATGAGTACAAATTAATTATTCTATCATCTTTCACATCTTATAAGTATATTTATCTTGTGATCATTTAATATAGTTTATTATTCCATTAATTTCATAATAGTTTTCACTAAATAATAATAGATATAGATCATATATCCAGGATTCCATAATTTAGGAAGAATGAACCATCTACGGTTTACCCAACATGTCACCTAACAAGAATCTCTATTAGGCTTAATGGAAATTCAAGTTCTCCGAATGTTGTAAATTAATATCTATTAATTAATGAGAATACTATGAGAAGGATTATAACCTCCAATCAGTTTTTTTCACACAAATATGTTCTTAATTGAATGTTCATCATGGACCATCTACATGATATAAATCTATGAAATATTCAATATGCATAAAAATAAAAAATATCTAATTGATTCACAATAAAAAATATTATTATAAACTCCTTAAACAACTAAATAGCCACTCATAATAAATATTGTAGAGAACATATTTCAAAATATAACATTACAAAAAACATTAATGTTGTATAAAAATATTGTATTCATTGCAAAAACAACAATATTATAAAAAAACCCAAATCAAACAATTCCATAAATCAATTTACAGAAAACCCTTTGTTTCTATCAAATTATAATCCCTAAGGGTGTTTGGTTAGCTGGAAATCCCCAATCTTGTGTCTTATGAAAAATTACTCTATCACTTTATTGGTCTGGGAAATGAGGGGTATGGTGGTGGTGGTCATGTGTGGCATAATAGAGGCTTAAACAAATTTTGTTCTAATATGTTTTATGGTCCCTAAAACCCCATTATAAAACTGGATATGGATATAGTTAGTGGCATCCCCAGAAGAAAGCATTATGAAATTAATATCCTTGAGGTTTAATCAAATTATATTATTATGGTAGAGATTCATTGTGGAAATTCCAACCCACCACCAGAACAAGATTACATTATCATGAATGGTATGATAATTATTGAATATTTTATTGAGGATGGTCACATATAGAGGGAAGAATATTTTCCAAATTTTTTTTAAATAAATGGGAATCCTTATTAGAGTATAAATTTGTATCTATACATGATCCTTACCGAATTTTTTTTTTGTGTAATTGTAATGGGAAATGATCTTGGTTATCATTATTTTCACCATCCATGATTTTAGTGTCATTCAATTTTATTTGAATAAAAATTTTATTTTTAATCATCCTCTAAATATCAACAATCCATTGTCATCAAAAACTAATGCAATCCAATTTTTAAGAAAATCGTGTAATCTACATGAAAAAATATGACCCATATATTCCCACAATGTAGTTTAAACATAAGATGTGAGAAATGTCACTAAAATAAATGATAGTATGAATATAAAAAAAGAAAATATGGATTTCTGTCAAAAATACATGCATCATAAATCATTCAATGAATTTTTTCAATTTTTTGTCCCTAGATATCCCATTAATTGTGATAACATTTCATTGTAAGAAGGCATCCTTAAAAATAACTCACATTTTATGTACTATTGATAATGATTCCCTATTTATAAATTTTTTTATCATCATTCTAATATGATCATAATGTTTCTATATACGTTATTATTATATTTTAATATATTATATAAATACTATAATAAAAATTTCAATATAATCTTGGTAAATTAATTCACCAAATCCGTGTATATTGAGGGAGCATTACTGAGATAGAATTTCAGTATAATGAACTCATAATTCCCATACCCTATAAAGAAGTTTGTCTTGAGGATATCATCATTATTAAATTTAATTTATTATAAACCAAAAAATGACACCCCTCGTTGAAATATTGGTCTCCACTTGGATTATGAAACAAGCCATAAATATATGATAGAGGATACATTTTCATTATCGTGTTCTTTTTGAGATCCTGATAATCAATGAAATGGATCATAGACCCATACATCTTGATGAATAAGAATAGTGCACCCCATGAAGAAGTACATGGGAATATGAACCCTTTTTCTATATTCCCTTGTAGTTTCTTATTTATATCCTAAGTTCCTGTATCATTCATTATATGTGGAGTCATGGATATTTCAAAATCACTATGTAAAACCGTTATTGAGAGTTCAACCTATCCGCTGGGAGGAAAACCAATCAATACCATATTAAACACAATAAATAATCTCTCATTGTGGTTATACCTTCAATGATGACCTTTTCCTAAGACACATTCATTTTATATAGATATGATTGCTCAATGATAAATATTATAAAAATTGAGATATTTTTAAAAAGAGGATTCATCATTCTCCTTGAACATGTTCAAAACCAATGTATGATTCTAGATACATAGATTGATTTCCAAAATATATAAAATTATATTGTCTCTATATATGGGATTAAAATCCATACATAGAATTACATAATATTCCACAAAAGGGAATATCCCAAGGGTCACATGGATGTTCAGCCCAAAAATTTATATGGAATATGATTTTTATTCTTCAAATGTAACAATTTCCCCAATAATCCGTTTCACCAAAAACTATATTTTTTTGAATTTTGATGGTGATTTAATAGTTCTACTAAAAATATAGGATACCATAAAATTCATAAAAATATATATCACAACCCTACTATTCACTTTTTTATTTTTAATCTAACATTTATATTATCCAAAAAATACGCATGAATGGTTATTTTAAAACACTTTAATAAATTAAAAGTATTCCAATATCATTTAATGGTCAGTTATAAATTACATGTATTTGTCAACGTAATAATTTAAAGGACTCAATATAAGTTATCCAATATATATTTCCCAATATAGTACCTTTTTGGTATTGTTTGATCTTTTCATAATGGTTCATAATGAGCTTCTGAATTTACCAAATCATGTCCCCTAAGAGTGATGAACAATGCGTATATAAAGACCCATTGTAGTGCAACAATTCATGATCATGTCTATCTGAATATAGTGTTTTTAGTTTTTACCCCATATATTAATACAAAATATATGAAAACATTCATTTTATACCATCAATGAAAACCATTTTCATTATTACCCATTCATCCGTGATTTAATAATGTATAAAATATATATGAAAACCCAAAAGTTATATATTTTCTGTTTCATGGGTTAATTATGTAAATTACATTAAGATATAGACCCTTTATGTAATTCAGCAATATTGAAAACATCCATTAAATCATCATATTATTCCATAGTTCTCTAAATTAGATGGGATAAATTAGGACATAAATAAAATGGGTGGGATATAAATCACAATAAATGAATAAAAATATAATAACATGAATAAATTATTAATGGTCACTCAATAAGGACTTAAAGGGACATAAATGTGATGAAAATCATAAACATTCACCAAAATTCTTGATATATCATGAAAACTTAACAGAAAACTGGGAAGTTGACAAAAAATTTTAACATGACATCGTAAACATCAATAAATAACAACGAACACGATGTCATAAAAATGTTTAAAAATTACATAATGGATGATTTTAACTACAATAACCTATAAATGACAAAACATGAGACTAAAATTTTATCCAATGCATTGGATATCTATATAATTTGTAGATTAACTATTGTATTCAAATAATGTTATAGAATTAGTGTTCCACATAGATCATACATCATAGGGTACTATTTAATAAATTTTAACCCCACAATCATGGATTATTGATAAAATAGAAGAATGTTTCCAATAATTAAATGCTGTGAACCTCTATGATAATATTTTTGAGTTCAAATGGGAGTTGAAATTGATAATTAATCATTTATAATGAAATAACAATTTGAAATTTTGACAGCATCATAGTAATACTAAAATATTTCTAAAAAGGTTTAATGAGACTGAATGGGTTCTAAATAAAAATAAAATTAAAATTGGAAGAGAGGGGGATTTGGAAAAAACATAAACCAAAATAAAAAATTGGAAATAAAAAAATGTAAAGAATATTAATGAACAATGGGGAGATGGAAAGAATATTGTACCCTAAAAGGGTGATTTCATATGATTGGTAGAAGTTTCATTAAAAATTGGTGGAAACATGTGAAGACTATAGAGATGGTAGGTAATGGTAATGAATTCCTCTAATTTAATCTTGTTGATATGATAGAGATATTGGTTTCATTTGTACAAGAAATGATAGGGGTTATTTTATATTTCCCAAACATTGTTTTTAGACTATATTTAATAATGTAATCAAAACCACTTTCCATCACATATAATTCCCATTGTTTCTTCCAAAAATGATTGGATTTCATTTTTTTATACAACCAATGTCAGAAATCATTTAAATATTTTAGTTGATGATCAAGAGGTGATTCATGTTCATAAGGAAATGATATTAAATGATTTGAGGTATAATGCATGTTTTGGAGGATTTATAAGGGCATTATAAGATCAATAAAATAACCTCAAAAATAACATAACATTAATGGGTAAAAATACATTGGGTCATCAATACCATGTATGTAAATTATTAAATATTTTTATAGATTTTATGATGTCATAATGAACATTTTAGATGTATACCATGTTTAATGTTTACCAGAAAATTTTACTATCTCGAAAAATTATGAAAAATTCACTATTGGATAATTTCAACAATATGTTTCCAAAAATAATATTTCGTTTTATCAAAATTATTTTTGAATATGTAATATTTTATTTTTAAAAGGAATAATAATTTATTGGGAAATTCTGTTTAAAAAAAATTAATGGTTTTTGAACGCTTATAAATATAAAGAAAATTCTCAATTTGTTTTTTAATGATGACTATTATTTTATTATTTATATATTACATATTTTAAAAATTAGTGAGTTCCTAAAATATGAATATATTATTTTAAATTTTATATTACACAAAAAATAATTTTTAGTTTATTCTATCAAATTAAAACTAATTTAAAAGCAACATCAATAAAAAAAATATAACCATTATTATATAGAAAATCCATTATTTAAATAACTATTATTCGGGTTTACATACATATCCCTTTATTACCTTGCTAAACACCCTATGTGTAGGGTTTGTGATGGATATATTTTCATGGGGTGGTTCAACAAACATGGCTTGGGTTGTGATCTCGATGATATTGACCATATCTCGTAAACTGTTTTTCTCGTGCTTTAGATATTGGATCTTTAATTGGGCATGATCAAGGGAAACATTCAGTGATGATTTCACCCACTAATAATATAAGAAATCAGCTTCATAGGGTTTGATCTGACTGGTCAATCCCATAAACTCCTTTTTATATATAAATTGGAATTATCAAAACCCAATGTTGGAGCTAATCCTTTGACCACTATTCGATGACGGGTTTACCAACAGTTATATGGTTAATGGTATCTGAAATATAATATTATAAAATATTCCTAATAAAATAAGTGCATGTGTTTTTTAACCCATAATATAGTCTAATTAATTTAATTAAATCAGAATTTAAATTCTCATGTTATTATATACCTTTAGGTCTTCCATTTTTTTGGAAATGATAATGTTGATTGTTTGTGGGGTGGTCTACCTTCTAAAAATGTGATGTGATTCATTCAATATTTTTATGGAAGTTAATAAGAACAATATTAATGATAATATATGATATATATTACAAAAAATTGATTGTATAATTACAATATATCATTTATCTATCATTAATTAAATATGTTGAGAAACTTTTAAACAATTTTAATACGTACAAATGGCCTACAATCATCATGATGTATTTATTTATTTTTCTATAACTATATTTTATAAATTAATATAAATAAATATATGCTGAATATTTAATATATTTATATCATTTATTGAATTATTTAGATGTAGAATAATGGTCAATGTAAGATAATCGAAAGTATTATATCAATAATTACATGAAAAGAAATATAATTGTTTCATGAAACATGAATATAACATGAAATTGTTTATAAACAATTAATAGAAGATGATAATTAATATATAATAATTTTAATATATTTATTTATTTCTCTATAAAATGATTACAATAATCTTATATTTATTATATAAGATGTTTGAATGTGTGTGATGTATGTTGAGACTTATAGTGAAGTATTTATTTCAATATTATCCTTAATCGGACATATGTTATGTTATTCACCTTTCTTATTCAATAAAGTGACTAGAAAACCTAGATGACAATTTATATCCTAAATTTTCTTATCCTTATAAAAATTTTGGTTCCATTTAATGATATTCTCTCTTGGGGCATATGTTTCAATGTTACCAGAGTTGTAATGATTTTCTCTTATTGGATCATCTTATACGAGTATATTCTTTTATTATATTTCAAATAACAAAATACAAGGATCTATATCCCATGTGACACCCATATTTTCATATATTATTGTTTTTTTCTAAGATTAAATTATTACCATTGATGTTTCTATCCCTATGTACCCAATAGTGCAATGTATTTTTCTACAAAATGTTAATTATTTATGTCATTGGTTGAAACAAAATTTTTATTCCAAAATCATGTATTTAAAAAGTTGTTTCAAACTTCTCATACTATTATCAAATGACTGTTCAAATAAATTTGAACCAACGATTGATAGTTTAATTTTTTAAGGACATGTTATATAATTTTAAAACTAATATAAGATTTTATTTTTCAAAAAATGATAAAATGTTCTTTTAACATTAATGAAATGATTAATATTTCCCCTTATCAAGACTACTCTATTATTTATAGCATACATTATAGGTTTTCAAAGTAATTTTTAAATAATAAATTTTTCTCATCAACTAGGAAATTTTTATATTTATAATATTTTATTTTTCAATGAGAAATGTATTTGGAAAGAGTTTTATATTTTAAAAAGAGTTTTCAGATTAGGAAAGAATATGTTACTGAAATAATGTTTTAATTGTTTTTTATGCATTATTTAATAAAATATAAATAAATTTAAAAATAAATGACTTTGAATAACTGAATGAATAAAAATTTGATATTTCAAATAAATGTTATTTCTTATTGAAAGTGTTTTAAAATCAATTTAAAAATTATTATTCATATATGATGAGATTCATTGATGCAGCATATGATTTAAAAGGTATATAAATGAAAATACTATTCATATTTGTCATCTGAATGTTTTGTAATGATAATATGTTTCTGATACATGATTCTATTCTACGTATTATATCATGACAAAATGATTAGGATGATATCTTATTTTCCAGGTGTTATTCCATAATTAAATGAGAATATGAATATGAAAATAGTTCCTCTTCCTTTTGTTATGATATAATGACATTATTATAAAACCCATTACTTGTTTTGGGTTATTATTTGGTTGTTTTATGATCTGGTGGAAAAAAAATTGGTTATAATTCTGAATAGGTTGGGACCTATATCTCATATAAATACATCAGGTAAGGATTTATATCTCATTAGACATAGAGCATATGAATCGAATGTAAACCCAAATCCATGTGGGACAATGTCTCATATGGTGACATTGGGAGTGATCCCTTACTATTATGATGTTATGGGGAGCGGAAACATTCAATTATGAAATCTATGTAATTTATCCTTGACTCTAATAGAAATGTTTTCCTCTTATTTTCTTTATTCCAATAATCTTTTTCTTCTTCCAATGTTATGTTACAATGGATCATTTTATTTTATTCCCTTATGATTCATGTTTTATTATCATTCAATATTTGTTTCCTAACTATTTATTATGATGTTTTCTATGCAAGGTTGGTTTTCAATTTTTATCTCATGTTCTCATACCCTTATGTTCATGTTGTATTTTCATATCTTTTTTGTTTTTACATTATTAATCCTCTTATATCACCCATTCATATGTTTTCATTCCCCAAAATATGGGTAAAGGAAAGTTATTAGATAGGTATGTTGATGATTCTAGTAATGATGATCATTATAGAGATTGTATATTTTACCTAGGTAATAGTAGTTTATACCTCCATATCTTGAATATCAATTATCTATTATGGCCCTTAGGCATGTATTTTCTATGTAATGAATATTTGTAAAAATTAATGTAATATATATGAATTATAGTATTCTGTTTCCTTATTTTGTAAGAGTTTATAGGTTTAGTTTACCCCTAGAAACATGTATGATAAAACATTAGTTAAATCCCAAATAGAAGGAATACATATAATTTCAAGGGAAAATAAATATACAAGAAAATGTCCTAGAATTTTTTAGAAGGATATATTGAGTGGTTATAAAGAAATTATTTCACTAATAGGAAAATACAAGTGAATATGGATATATCTCAACTGTACCTATGGGTAATAATTCTAGGAAGGGCATATTTATCATGGCTTTATCATCACCTAATGCATGAAAATGGGCCTTGCATCAGATCTTGTTTGACACTCCTGATGGAAATTATTTAAAAATTCACACTCTTTATAATGCATCATGGTCATTTTAAATATACGAGTACTATAGATGAACAAGGGTAATCATAAGGATTAATATATTAAATAATGATTCAATATTTATATAAACCATAAGTGTTTTTCATGATTATGTGGTTCCTGATCAATATTTTTATTTCATACACAAATATATCTTCTTTTAGTCTATAGATGGATCCCAAAATATCTGTGGTAAAGCTATGTGTTAATGAAAATTCAATATTTTTATTTATTTGAATATAAACATTTTGGTTGATCTAATGAAAAATCATTTCGTTATACTTACACACCATTCCTATGATAAAAACACATCAACGCCTCCAAACATTCTAAGGGGAACAAAATTATTTTGTGTCTCTGATCAAGAAGCATCAATATAAATTTTTTAGGTTATTCTGATCCATTATTTTTTAAATAATATAATTAGACCATTAAATATATGTTTTTCATTCTCTGGGGTTCAAAAAATAAAAAATTCATTTCGGTTGTATACTATTAGGAAGGTGAAGTTGATCAATTGTGTAATTATATAAAATACATGTCGAAACATGATTTCATTGAATATAGGTATTTGAGAAAGTTGATGACGAATTTATTTAATAATTATATTCTTCATATTATTCATTAAATTATACAAATGAGTTCCTTGAGTTAAAAAATGATGATGATTAAGTTGGTACCTATGTGGAAAATGATTCAACACTCATGAGGAATCCATGTGGTTTGATAGTCCAAAATGAAAATAATTTTTATTGATTCATCCAGAGTATACAAACATGTCTCCTAAAGAGTTATCCATAATATAATTTAGTATATATTATGATAATTTTTATATTCTAAAAAGGTGAGTATAGAGGTTGTAGTTATGCATTAATCTCATGGTTTTGATATGAAAATAAAAATGGAATGAGATTGAAATTATAAAAACCAAGGATAAAATAAAATGTGATTTCCATTATTCTCAAAGAGAGGGAAAAAGAAATGTGGAAATTTAATTAAGGGTACTATAAATTGATTTATTTATTGAAGGGAATGTCATCAGGAATTTTATTTCCATAGTAATGGTCAGATGTTAGCAAATGATATGTATATAGTTATCGCTATAGAAAATCCACCTCCCACAGTCTTGTTTTTTAAAGTAAAAAATTATGATCATTTTGTTATCCATTAACCAAAATTTATGGTTAATGGGGATAATTAGTGTCAACAACCTCTTAATCAATGAGAAATAGGTAAATCTACTTTAATCACAATTTATGACATTTGTTTCTCTAATGACTTGGTGAAAGGTACACTTACCATCTAATATATAACATTTAATATATTATATGACATTATATATACCCAATCACTCTTATCTAAACAATTTGTAGAGAATATTTTGATTAAATTTAAATTTTATAATGTAGAATTACTAGTTAATATATCTAATATTAAGTTGATAATACCTTAGGTATATGATTTCCATCAGGTAGAAATTAGCGTGAATGTGCTTCCTGTAAATGTTATCATTCATCCACTAGTATATTTTTCTGTTATATTATGAATGGATTTCCTAGATCTATATAAATAATTACTCATATGTTGAGTATGTTAAGTTAAATTTGATATTACCAACTGACATATGATCACTTATTAATGAAATGACAAGTACAAATATCTGAGGTCTATCACATTCTTTGAAGGGTTCTTAATTTTTATTCAAACGACCAATGTATCTAAAATTGTTGGTGAGAAACATGACAATGATGATATACTTATTGTATTGGATTATTTTCATGTATTCCTATAAGAATATCATAATATTCCAATGAATTGTGAAATTGTGTTTTCAATATTACTTATACATGATTCCACACCTATTTCATGTAATTCTTATAGAATAGTTTCTATTGAGTAGTAAGAATTAAATAAAAACATGCTGAGAACCTTGATAAATGACTCATTCAACTATGCGTGTCACGTTGGGGTACAAATGTACTTTTTATTAAAATTAATGATGGAATGAAACAACATTCTATTGAATATCTAGAGCTAAACAAGATCACAAATAAGAATAAATATTCTCCTCCCTATATTAGTGAATGATTTTATCAACTATGTGATGCACATTAATTATCCATTAATAACCAGCATTCTAGATATAGTGAATGTAGAGTGAAGAGGGGGATATAAATAAGAAAAAATTCTATACATGGTATATGCAATATAAATATAATGTGTTACCATTATGTCTTATTACTCCTCCCTCTATCTTCATGCATTTAATGAATATTGTCATTCTATATTACCATCATCGATTTGAGGTAGTATTTAGAGATTAAATTTTTATCAATTCCAAGAGAAATGAATTTCATGGATATACCATAGGAATTTTAATAATGACCTCAAGTGAGGATAAAATGTATAGAAAATTTATTAAGTGTGATTTTTGTCAAAAAATGTGTTTATTGTTTGGTCATATAATTTCGAGCGAGCATATATCGTAAGATCTATTAATGATGTAGATTGATGAGGGTTAGAATATACCAAACATGGTGAATGATATCCAATATTATCTTGGTTTAGATCGATACTATCAATAGTTTATTGAGAAATCTTATTGAATATCTATTCCTCTAGCCATGCTAACATGGATGGGAGCAATGTTCTTCTAGACAGATGAATGTGAATGAATTTTTTATGAAATGAAGATAATAAAATTCAACACACTTATAAAAATATAACTTTGTATTTTTGATGGGTACAAAATAAATAGTGATGCATCCAAGAAGGTTTTGGGATGTGTTATTATGATGAATTACATTTTTATAGGTCCTCCTAATGAAAATTTATGATTCGTGACAAAATATTCTAAAATCATGATTTGGTGTTTGTTGTGCTCATTCATCCAACCAATAAATGGATCCATTATCATTAAAGATAACAATGTGATATATATAATTATAAAAAAACATATATAATAAAATAGAAGCAATTGAATTTATACCAATGAATGTTGTTAGATTTTATTTGTGAATATGAAATATAAAAACATAACCAATGTAGGAACAAAAATAATGTTGGCTGATGCTTTGTGTCATAAGGATCATGAAATAATTTTCATTTTATAGATTAAAAAATGATCCAGTATTAATATAATTGTAAATTATGGAAAATAAATAATGGTGGATAAAAGACATATTATTCCCAACTGTATCTTCATATATCTATCAATGTGGAAATTAATGAGGAATTAAATGAATAATTAAAGATGTAGAATATGATTAGAAATGATATAGATTTAATCATTGATTAGGTTTAAATGATATGGTTTATGAACCATATATTTATTCCATCCTTATCATATTTAATGATGTAATTATTAGTGAAAGTGCATAGTTTTTATTATATATTCAAATGAGATGTATAAATATGTATAGATATGTGAAAGTTAATTTTTTTACAATTGGAAAAAAGAGATATATCACTAAGTTTATATCTCAGTTCTGTGAATGTTATAATGTTGAGAGTGAATGAAAAAGGTTAAAATAGATGTTTTATCAAATAACTATACAATAATAGAAATGAGAAAAAATCATCATGGTTTTTTTCAGTGGACTCCTGAAAAAATGAAATAGTCATAATGATAATTCAGATACATTCAATTGCCTTACTATGTTATAAAAATTAATGGATATCATTGAATAATATTATACAGACCAATATTCTAGTACTTGTATTAAATATGGTAAAATTTTGAATGGATATCCACAATCCATTGTGACATATTATGAATAATGGTTCACCTCAATTTTATATAAATGAATTCTAAAATATCATGATACATTGTTGAGTTTCATAAGCCCTTTTCAAACTTAGACATATGTCCACCTAAGAGAACAATTAAAAACAATTGAAGAAATTTTGAGATATTTTTATATGTATTTTAATGGTTTTTTTGATCTGCAGCAATCATTAATTTAGTTTTGTTACAATAAATTTTTTTATTACGAAATTCCGATGGCTCTTTATGAATCTTTCTATAGAAAAAAATATAAAGTTCGGATGATCTGGAATGAAGATGGTGAATGAATGATATTCAAACATGATATTGTTAATGAAATGGAAGATACATATATAGCCATTTAGCACCACATCACCGTAGATCAAATTCATTAGATAAATAATGCTGACAATCACCCATGTGTTCTAGAATTTGAATTTTCTAATAATGTGTTTCCATAAATGTCTACATGGATGAAGTTTGTCATATTCATGAATAATGTGAAATTGATACCTTTAAAAATTTTAATCCCCTGAAATTATTGTCATTTTGGGATGGTATCCTATTTTTTAGTTCTTCCAGTAAAATACTCTCACGTCAAGGATATGATCCATGTATCTCTCTTAAGGAAGAACGTTGATAACAATTCACATGTACTAAACTCATATGTCATTAAACTGGATGAATATATTTCCTTATGAGGGAAAACCATTAATGATTATCAGTTATATATAGATTGTTATATTAAATAAGAGCACTCAGCTCTTGAAATTTTTATTTTGAAACTTCGTCATTGAATAAACTATGTGGTAATTTGATTATAAGACGAGGTTGATTTATCCTCATTTGTTTGTATCGAAATGGTTAATTTTAAGGGTGAAATGAATTTTCTAGGGGTATTATGTAATACACTACGAATTATTGAATTATTATTTTTCAAATAAAATTAATTTCATTGATATTTTTAATTACCCACAATTCCATTTTACTCTTAATCGTTATGAAGTACTATGATATCTTTTGTTACACGCATTATTTAGTTTTAATAAAAGTATGATACAATATTAATATAGTTATTTATACTTGATAGTTACAAAGTAACCATTAAACATATTCATGAGAATAGTAATAAATATTTTTGGAATATTAATTATCATCATTTTATATAGTGTAATATTATTTTTTAAAATTGTAACAATTCTTCTAAAATTCCTTTATATGTGTAGAAAGTGGTATTTTCTTACAAAATGTTTTTTTTTATTTCACTAAAGACACTTTATATTATTATTTCGCACATTTGTAAAAATAATTTGACAAAATAAATATCATTTTTTTTAAAAATTCTCAAAAATATCTTGATGTAAATTTTGTGTGTTTTCTAAAAATATTCATTACTTATATAGAGATATAAATATTGAAATTTAATTGAAAAATGTCAAATTGTTAATTTTTTATAAATTTAAAATAAATTTTAAATTTATTGTAAATTAAAATCTATTTAATTATAGTTCCATTAATCCAATTTATTTCAAATTTAATATATTCTATTTTAAATTTTGATATAAAAACATTCAAATCATTATAACAATTTTTTAAAACCTTTAATTCTTATAACTTGAAAATTATTAATTTTAAATTAAAAAATCCAAATTTGAGAAAGGAATTTTTTAAAAACTATTACTTATTATGAATCAATACAATTTATATTATCATATGTTTTCAAATATTTTTTTGACCAAATTGAATAAAATAGTCGTAAAAAAATTATTTATCGTGATAATGGTAAAAATGGTGTTATTAAGGGTAAAACTAAAATGATCTAAGAAAAAAATGACCCTATAAATATGTAACAATCATTTCATTGAATAAAATTCATCTTATGAATTCCAATCTCCAGAAAAATAAATTATGTATCCTTTTTGAATTAATAAAATATAGTTACACCATTTTCTTTTCCAAATAATTATAGGTTTTCCACTCACCTCACTTATTAAAGGCCACCCATTATTCTACCCCACCCACACCATAAAATAATTTTTGAATAAAATATTACTAATGAAATCACTTAATAATATCCCTCCTTTCTTTATTGATTCTTTTTTCTCAATATAAATCAATCCTAGGATGGATTTTTTTTTGAAAAACTAAGGATGATACCAAAATAATATGGAACATTAGTCAATGAGTATTTTAATTTTATTTCCAGGTCAACCTTATTCAAATATTTTTATAACCTAAAAATAAAAAATAATAGTTATATTATATATTCACTACTATTTTTATGTTAATATAAATACATATAACCATCTCAATAACTATCAAATAGATTAAAAATTCATCATTTCTGTGTATGGTGGACTACCACCTAATAAATTATGTAATTTAATTATTCATTACCACATCCCATGATTATAAATATTGATGTATTAATTTTTTCTATATTATATTTATGATATTATTTAGATTTATTAAATATTATATAACAATTATGTTCATTATTTCTATTTTTTGTAAGACGGTAACATCAATCCTGTGTACTGTAGACTACCGCCTTGTGATGTAAAGTAAATCATTCAAACCTAACATAAAAATAAAAAAGTATTTGATTAATGAAAATATATGATATATATGACATAAATGTTTTTCTATAGTTATAACATACCATTGATCATTATATCTTTAAATACACTATGGAAATGGAAACATGGTTCTTTTATAGGTACAACATTCTATCTCCATGAATGATGTATTTATTTTTATATCTCTTTATTTTATAGTTTTCTATAAATACATATATTTTGAATATATATATATATATATACATATAATTTTTTTTATATATATATTTATATATATTTTGGAACCATGATCATAGTAATAGGACTACATGTAACCAATCAAAACAGACACAAAAAACAATGTATGTTTTTTCCAAAACTAAAAAGTTACAATTAATTGTTAATCAATGAGTAAGAAAAATGACATAATTAAATAATTTTTGAACTCTAAATATACATGTATAGTTATAAAATTTATATATAATAAAAATATTATTATTATACTATAGGTATTATAGTATATGATATAATTCAAGATGTATGGTATGATTTTTTATTCCTAATTTTATTTCTATCAGATATTTTTGTTGTTATGCACCAATATTTAATTGTGTTGTGTTTACAAATACAATTGAAATTATATATAACTAATATCTCTACATTATATTACATGTTTAATTTTATTATATATCTCAGTGGTTATTTTATTTCAATGTTATCAATGTGCAAAATATTTCTTGTTACAATCACATTATTTTGCATCATTATTCATGATTAATATTCCTATGATAAAATTTTATGATCCATCTCTCAATAATGTCATAAATTTTCAAAAAGTATGGTTATTTCATGAGAATAAATTGTTACTTTATTTTTCCTTCTTCTCTATAACATAATTTTCAGAAAACAATTAATGAAAATGTTCTTATTTATATCTTTGGTAAATAACCTAGTTTTATTCCAAAACTATGATTTCAAAAACTATTTTCAAACATGTCATACTATATTAATATTAAAAAAATACATTTTTACCTATTTATGAACATTTAAATCATTTTTAATAGAATCAATGAATATTTTTGACAAATAATACCAACTTGGACATTATGAAACTGTGAACAGAGTATTTGTATTTAACATGAATGGCCTGAACAGTATTTCCAACTGTTATGACCCCTCAATTATTTGGAGATTCCTTTAAATTATTCAACATTAACATCAAAAAATTTATTTTATTAATACTTGGGATATTTATTGTTTTCAAATAAACAATTTCAATGTGAAAATGTTTGTGAAT
The DNA here is from genome assembly GCA_963277665.1 of Viscum album. Lineage (NCBI taxonomy): Eukaryota > Viridiplantae > Streptophyta > Magnoliopsida > Santalales > Viscaceae > Viscum > Viscum album. Next base: position 1,257,186,777 of record OY728141.1, read on the forward strand.
GTTTTTTGTCTTTTAAAAATAAGTTTCAAGGTCGAAAGGATATTTTTTTCAAGAAATGTATTAAATGATCATTAAAAAAGTTATTATTTTTGGTTTTAGGACTTTTTCAATGAAACGTATTTTTAAAATTAGTTTAGTTTTAAAAATTGATTTTCCATGAAATTTTATTTTCATTATAACTTGTCATAAATAAAATTTAAAATATCAATATCTATCTACGATGGCATATGTTAATGTAAAATGTTCTTTACTATGAATTTTAACAAATGTTACCAGTCATATTATTTCATTAAATTATTTTTGATGATAATATTTTATTAAAAGCAATTTCACTTCCTTGTGTTATAAAATGATAAAATTATTATTAATCATGCTTCATTAACTTGGTGAATTCAATGATGAAATGGTAAAATGATTATACATTATGAATCATTTCTAAAGGATATTCCATGATAAAATTTTTAAAAAATCAACTGTCTATAATGGTTTATGATATTATTACTTTTATGAACATTTTGAAAACATAAATATGGATTCAATTATGATATGGGTAGTATCCATAGCTCCCTCAAATTCTTTATATAAATATATAGGTCTCAAGATATAGATTGGATAGGAATTGGTAGTAACAAGATTCATAGGGAATATTTTTCCCTATGACTGACTTGGTAGTTACCCATGAAAACTATGATAGTTTGGAGAGTTGAACAATTCCATTATAATAGATTTGGAAATGAGACTTGAGTAATATGGAAATGATTTTCTATTTTTATATGTATGACAAAAATCAATTTATTATTATAACTTTATTCTCTTATATCTCATGTTTATTTATTTCTTTAAAATTCACAATCTATGAACTACCATTATATATTCCAGGACTAATGATTATGATAATTTATATGAGGATTATGTTTTTCAAATGTTATGAGCATGTTATAATACCCCGGTGTTCAGGTTATGCTTTGTATGCCCCTTATTTATCATTACTGATGATATGAGATCACACCTTATTATGTTTTTATTACCAAGGCTATTAATAAATATAATATGAATAATATTTATATTAAGGTTTATTTTTTGTAAGATTATAGTGGGAGATTGAGTTGTTTATCTCTGAAATAGTTCTTTTAGTTTCTAAGATTCCATAGAGACTAATATATTACATCCATCAAGAGTATGTTTGTTTTATGTAAATAATATTAATAAAAAATTATGTAATATATATTTATAATAATATTGAGTATATATTACATTTATAAAACTCCATTTTCTTCCAATGGTGGGATTTAATCTTGTAGAAAATTATTTTAAGCTTATTCACTAGATGTGAAATTTAATCACCATCATAAGAGTCAGAAAATATTTTCATTCAATTTGATCATATTTTTCTCATTTAATTCATTAGGTTACATATTATATGTTCTCTTCTTGTTATCTCAAATGTATTTTGATATCTAATTATCTCATTGACAAGTATTTTCATTAATTTCATAACATATTGTATTTTAATCCATTTTTATGCCCAAGATCTAGGGAGTACCCAAAAAAAATTCAACATTATAGTGTCTATACAAAAATAAAAAAAGAAAATTATTTATATTGGAAATTTTCATGAAATTGTTAAAAATTTATATAATAGATTCATTTTGATTCATAAAAAATATTCGAAAATCATATATAAAAATTTAATGTCTTGAATAATTACATTAATTCAATCTATATTGAGATACCTATATAAATATATATGTTTCAGGATTAGTTTTAATTCTAAAAACATGATTATAATAATTATTAAATAAAATTAAATATAACGAATTCATAATAATTTTATGAAGCTGAAAATATATGATATCATATGGAGTCTATTATTCAGATGATTAATTTGATGGTGTAAGGACATTCATACCAATTCACTATAATGAATTACATATACTACCTCAAAAGGGGGAAATGCATGTTTTAAAAATCATATAGTTTAAAACCTTATTAACTTGTACATAATTTTTATAGTCTCTTTACGTTACACAAATGGTGTTTGCATTAATAATTTTTTACAATGATCAAACATTAAAATGAGATATGATTTTTAAAATAAAAATTATTTTTTAAAAAACATAATTAGAAAAACCACAATATCCCTATTCATAGAAATTGTAGTGTTGTTATAAAATGTTACGAGGGTTTTAATAGAAATTTGATAATAATTTGAAAATGATTATACAAAATGATATAAATTAACAAAAAATAATTTGACATTGGAATAAAATATTCATTTTATATCGGCAATAGTGGATATTAAAACATAATGTGAATATAAAAATATTTTAACAAAATTAAAAAGGTACACAACGATAATGTAGTTCAAAAATATATCATTAATGAAACCATTTGTAACCTAACATATGAATTTTTTAATGTGGTTTTATTCATAAAATCGTTTTGAAAGAAGTGTTGAACTAACAAAAAAGTGGAAACTATAAATATATTTATGATATAATTTGTATTCTATAAAAACAAAATACTATTTAAATTTTTCCCTTCCTTTCATTATAAAATAATAACAACATTCATTCGTAAATATATAAAATCCCTCTCCTTGAATTTTGTAATTAATTATTATATATTTAAAATTTTTGTATATTTATATGTATTTCTATAATTAAAGTATATTATATTAATATCATTATTATTACAATTGATAGTTTGGATCCATGGTGAGTATGGGTTTACTAGAATAGTCAAATAAAAACATACTTGAAAAAGGAAACAATTACAACTTGGAAACATGATTTTATGTCCCGAAGAACCCCGAGTCATCACTAAACCAATCACCGAGGCCAGCCCATGAAAATTCTCTAGAGGTATTCCCAATCCACCTGGGACGATGACAAGAACTGAGGCCATCAATAGAGTACATAGTGGAACAATTTCTCTGAAATATTAAAAATAAAACAAATAGCATAAAGCAATTGATAGCCCAAATACATTTATAAAAAAATATAACTGAACATTAATTGTAGAAGAAAGTGAATCTAAAACTAAAACAACCAGTCAACTGATCATACCTGATAACCAACTAACCATATGTGACCCCTCTTCCCACTCTCCAACACAATGATCACACATTGCCCCGGGCGATATAACTCAAGCTGAAACCTACACAGTGCATTAAAAGAGAAGAAGATTATAGGCGTGAGTATTAAAACATAGTAGTTTAACCTGATATTCTATTCCCATTGTAGATCCATTAAAATCAAATAAACATCAAATTTGATGTTTTAAATACATGATTTAACGATATTTTTTCCAAATGAGAGCACATGATATCACAAATATTATGAGACAAAAACATGAATGTTTTATAAACACAAATTAAAATAAAAATTTCAAAATAGGTGAATATTAAAAATGAAAATAGTTTTCATGATAAATGCTTTAATTAATTTACACTTTTAAATAAAACACACACGCATATGAATTTTACAACCAAACACACCGTATACCGACGGTGAGTATAAAATATCCAATGAGCACGAGTCACGATAACACCCATAGTCACTAGTTTGTTGTGATCCCTATGTACCATGTATGTCCTTGATGGTCACCATAATAAATATCTCTTCTCTTTCCCATGAGATACTAGGGAAAAAATCCATAACCTGGTGTTCCAACAACAAAATCATCATTTTAATATAGTTATTGTTGTAATTGTCAATCTTTTTAGGTTAAACAGGGTCCAATCCCGAATGGATAACTAACATACTAGTATAATTCAACCCACCAAAATACAAGGGATTCCCTTTAGTGCTCAATCAAGTTACACATATTATCCAATACGCTTTATAAATGAAACTTCAATTCCCAAACCATAAACACACTAACATTCCTCAAAAATGCATCACCTTTCTTTCACGGATCAATAAACAAACTTAAAATTTCAATAAAATAATTTCAAATAATACAATGAGGCATTGGAACTAAAACTCATTCAAAAATAAACTATTAAGGATCAATGCACAAAAAAACCATTCCCTACCATATTTTTCATCCCTAAAAACATTTAATAAAAACATTTAATGAACCATAAAACAAAATCAATTGACGCAACATGATATATACATGTAAAACACTAAATCATTATTTTTATGAATGGCTAAACATAAATTTAAACATTTTTTCCGAAACACATTTTCTCAAATCCAAAAACACCAAATTTAATAAGGATGAAAGTACATATAATTTTATGATTCAAAACATTGTTATCCATCTTCAAAATATTCATATTTCTTATCCTCTACAAAACCCATTTTATAAAAGTGCAAAATGGGCCTTGCATTATAAACACTTGTAAAAATAACTTGAAATCAATACACTTTCATTTTAAATAACATTACTAGTTAGGAATCCATATATTTAACCTAATAAATATTTTTTCACCCACTACTGATATGATTATAAATCCAAAGTAATCATTTTAAACCATACTAAACCCCTAAAAGCCAATTGGGACACTCACTGAACTAATGGAATACATTTTTTTAAACAAAAATATTCATTTTTAGCACTATAAAGGGAATGAAAGATCAAACGGAATTCCTAGTATTAAATAAATTTAATGAACCATCATCAAAATAAGTAAAAAAATTCCTAGATGAAATGACATCATTTTAACAACCACATGGTGTGCACCATTTTAACAAAACTACACCACATTTCTGTTAACAAGGTTTTAACCCCTACATGAAACTCCCACAAAAATTCTCCAAAGCATAAATTACTATTTTAATATAATGAGGATGATGAAAGAAAATTTATATAAGGATTTTAAATAAAATGGTCATGTGCAATGGGAAATCTACCTCAAATACATGGTGGAATGGAATCGCACAACTGAATTCATTTACCACTGGTTTATATTACCTGAAACATTGAAGAACGTCCATAAATGAATACAAACCTCATTAAAATTATAAAAATATATAACCCTAGGTCATTCATTACTAGGGGAGAATTAAGAACAATGAAATAATGTAATTATTTGGAAGAGGGGGATAAAGTTGAAGAAATATCAATGTGGATACTAGAAAACTCTTAGTATTTCCTTAGATATACACCCATAGAGGAAAGGGAATGGATTGAAACAACTTGGAGAGTCTCATATGGTCTGGAAGAACTATTGAAAAAATATTTTCTGAAAAAATATTAGAAATTTAATAATTTATGAATTAGAAAAATTAACTTCGTGAAATCTAGACGATTTGAGAAACATTTGGACGTTTTCCCCGATCCGCATCAAATATGATCTCCAATGAGGAAAAATTGAACAAGAGGGTGTGTCTAGGTTTCATGAACTCATCTGGGAGGTAAAATAAATTAATATAATTAAAAATTCAATATAATAAAAATGAAAAAAATTATTAAAAAAAATAGAAATGAGAACACATGATGGCCCAATATCTGAATAAATATCCCAAATTCACTAGGCTTATGAATTTATAAGGTGTCCAAAATAATATTTTTGTTTTATTATGTCCATGGAGGCCAAGTGGTTTGTATAATGAGTGAAAATTTTGGTAAATTGCAGAGTTATAAAATTAAAATAATTGGTATTTAAATCGTGAAATGGGCTCAGGGTTGAACCAAATCATGAAGTAACCATCCTTTTCTCCAAAACTACCAAACAAGCAATGGGGAACCAATGGTGGGATGATTGAAAATATATGGTAGTTAAATACTAAAAATTATTCTATCCCAAAACCCTTGGAAAATATAAATATTTCCAATTAATTCGATCTAAAATGAGACATGATGAGAGAAAAAACGGTTGTGAGAATTCTCCCCACTATAAATTCATTCTTCCCCCAGAAAGCCATAACACATTATAGAACGAAGATAAAAACCTAAGGATCCACTATCAACATGATACCACATATAAAACCAAGTAAATATCATTAAACATTAATGGATTATAATCCGCTTCCCCAAACAATACCCCAAATCACAACCACTTTTTGAGAATCAACGGAAAGATCAAGCCATTACTTCCACAACCAAAACAAGAACATGATTGTTTGGCATATTGCCAATGAACCGAAAAATCAACCAACCCATTGATCACTAACAAATATATATTAGGTTATTTCATAATGGAATACCCACCATTATGAAAAAACTATCATTAGACATGTTCTTAGGAAGAACAGTCTACGAGACCCGTGGTGGGTCTCCCCCCCAATTAGAACCCAACTAGTAAGGGGAAAACAAGAATGAAACAGTAACTAGATTTGGTACTCACATTCACTAGTCCACCAAAAATCTCCCACTAAAACATACTAACCCAATTTAATCATCTTATAACAAGAACATTGAAACCACCCACTCTCGAACTGAGGGTATAAGAACTGGGCCCACACTTTGGCATGGATCAAAAACCCAACCACTCAAGGTGGGAAGGGGAGGGGACCTAATAAATGGGTCACTAAAACCAATAATAAAATAGAGGAAACACCCAACACCTAAATCTATGGACATTCAACACCAATACCACACCTGATTCACATTTGTGGTCAACACTAAGACATTGATCAAAAACCGACTTCAAAGAAGGCATAACCATTTACACTATGTGAGTGCTAAGTCCACCATGATCATTGAGAAAAGTGGAAATTCACAGCGATGTGAAAAGCTTTACTATAAGGCCTGTGGCTGGAGCCCTAATTCTTGATGTATCTACTGCACCACTATCAGGTTCTAAGGATCATAGCCCCTCACAAAACACACTTTCTCAACAACACAACTTCATTAAAATAGGGGCTCATAGATACATTGCACAATTCTATCTTACTCTTATCATGTATCTGAATGGATAAGGAATATAGCGAAACACATCATCGTCACAAAAGAAAATGGCTATATCCAAAAGAATTATCACAACCAAGATTCAATTTAAATCAATCACAACAATCACTCTATTCCATAAAATGGGTTGATGCTTCATTAAAATAGTTAGATTTAAAATTTCAAATGAATCATTAAGGTTGATAAACATTAAATATTTCCACATGAGAACTATACATTACCACACCACAACATCCCACACATCTTTAGAATCCCACTAAATGTTTCTCCAAAACTATTCCAACCATTATATCTCATCTCAAGACACAACATGAGTATGAGATTGAGATCACAAAGAAAAATGATGAATAAAAAAGTCTTCTAATACATAGAAAACAATTTCCATATAACCATCGGTTTGAAAAAAATTCCCAATTTCTCATATCAAAACACATATGAAAAACAAACTATCTTGTTTCACTTCCACATTCACCAATGGTTTTTCTTCAAGTATCAATCACATGAACATTTCAATTCTAACCTAGTCACCCAACCACCATCCAATATAGGTAATTTTTAATGGTATCAATAAAACCATGCATGTGATCTCCCATGAAAACACTAATGAAAAAAACTACATCATTCCAAAATTCATATACCTTCCAAAGGAACACTAACCACCAATTGAAAATCATTATTAGATTTTGAAAAACAAAAAAACCTAATAAATAACAATTTTATTAAAAACCTATCCCTTTTAGTTAATAATAACTTTTAAAACAACAAAGCTACTCCAATTAACCCCTTAACATTTTGTAAAATTTAGTAAGGTGACATTTCATAATCCGGTGGCCATTTAGACCAATACCGTTTCAACTAATACACCAACCTCTCAAAACCAATTTCCAGAACCAATTATTCATATTCAAACAATTTTCGACATCCCAAAACACCATATTTAAAAAAATGATTTAGAATCAGCATAAAATGGTTCACACTTTCTACCAAATTTATTTAAACAACCTGTAAGTTTAGATTATGTAAAATCTAATCCCATTAAATCATTTCCACTTCCTCCTAATTTTTTTCCCAAAAATACATCCTTCCAAGACCATTTATACATTTAATTTTAGAAAAAAAAAATTCCACTTTCCAAAATCCAATCATTCCTTTAAAACCCATTTCCATAATTCTCATGCCAAGATTTTCAAAACAAAAACACCAAAATTAAGGATGCTCCAAGAGACCCAAAAAATGGAACTAGTGTAGTTGGGTGACATTACCATATGGATGGAAACCATAGGTCAAAAAAAACAACATGGAGGGACTTATTATGACCATGACCCAGATCCACATGGAGTTGTAGGACCTTATTTATCATAGAGGCCATAAGTCATAATCCCCTTACCATATCCCAACACCAAAAAATCAACATGTACAAATGACACTTATAAAATTGAACACCACCATGAAGCCCAAGGATCTGAATGAGAAAGATTTCATGACGCCCTTCCTGCACTAAACCGGCATGGCCCAATAATCCTACTGTGTCTACCTTGACATACCCAAAATAACAAGGGTGCTCTAAAAATAAAGGCATGCTAAGAGCTGAACTCCTTTGATAGCATTTTGTCATGAATAGGCCCAATTCAACCCACAATCAGTCACCTAGGCTTGCCTGCAACACCTCCCGAGAGGCCTTCCCGATCATCCCCGGATGATGACAAGAACCGAGGGAATCAATAGAGTATACAAGTGAATGATTTCTCACAAATATAAAAATCTATCCAACATAGGAAATAAATAGGCCAGCAAAATACATTTAAATAAAAATCGAACTGAACCTTATTTCTAAAAGAAATTGAAATTACAACAAAACTGGAAGGTCAATTGACCAGACATGATAACCAACTAACTCCATGTGACCTCGCGGGTCACTCTCCAAAACAATGATCACAAATTGCCCAAGGCGATTAAACTTAGGCTAAAACCTTAAAAATTGATAATATAAGAAGAATACTATTGGTGTGAGTATTAAAACATATTAGGTTATCATGATATTCTAGTCCTAGTGTAGTTCTATATACAAAGGGAAACATCAATTTCATGTATTAAATATAGTATATAATGTATTTTTTAAATGAGATCCCATGCTATAAAAAATCACCGTACAAAAAAATTATAGTTTTACAAACAATAATGGTAGTAATAGCAATTGAGGTCATGTCATGGGAACAACCCCAGGAACTAGTTAGTTGTAAGCCCCAAGTACCTTTTATCTCAGAGAAGGTATACATAATAGGCCAAAAAAAATTATTTTATTAAGTCTAAAAGCAGGGTCAAACAAAAAACAACGAACAACCAACAACTGAACATGATCTCTCAGGGGTGTGAATGTAGTGTAGACCCAAGGCATCTCCGTGAATGATCGACTAAAATTCCTCCGGAAGGGAACATAGATTATCATAAACCATAAAGGCATGCTCATAATTTCCCCTAAATTCTAGGTATTGCACTTGATAGTTTGATTCCCTCTAACTATGATAGAGAAATTTTCAATTCTTTGATTCCCAAGAACATCTGCGGAAGATATAGCTCATGTTCCACAGAAATGTGTGATTCCCCTGAACTGCGCTAACTAGGATCTCCAATTTGACTCAATATTCTCTACTAGAAACCCACGGACCCTAAAAACCATAATCCTAGAGAGGAGGGAATGAGCCTCCGCACCCATGGAGTTTCTCAGACCATAGTAATCTCTAAACCCCAACATCATCAAACCCCTAATTTCATGGAGAATCCCACCCCCTCTCAGAAAACCATTCCAATAGGATCTTTCCAAATTAAGTTTCAAACCACTAAGAGGTGGTTCCCATTTTTCCCAACAACCATTCACACTTCTTCGGATTCATGCCTTACCGAGGAACATGCAAACCGTATCAGATCCATGGAAGCCTTTCAAATGAAAAATCAGATCAACAATGAGTAACCATAACTGTATCAGCAAAAAGAGAAGGGAACGAATGTTTCTGAGACTTTCTTGGTTTCTAGTTTCCAATAATATCTACTAAATGTAAACCATAATGACTATCCACGCCTTCTATTCCACCACCGCAGATTCAGTGCCACTAAATCAAGAAGAAAGGAACATATTCATAGTGAAATGATCGCCATCGAGGCAGGGGTGTGGCGTGAACAAGGACCATTGAAATCTCGCCCAGTCGCTTTGAAAAAATAATTTAATGGAGGACTCCAACAATGGGTGTTCAAAGAAAAACATTGAGAGGCCAAGGGAATAACCTTCCGTTTATTATTTACATCAGTTGGAAGAGCCTTATTTTGAACACGCCATACCAGGAAAATTATTTTCATTAGGATCTCACTGCACCTGATTTTGGATGACCATTCATCCAGAGCATTGTTGACATGAAGAAGTCTCCTGTCATCCTAAGCAGAGAACATCCCAGAACTCAAACTAGTTAAACAAAATCTATCAGGGCCATCATTCATAACAATATCTTGGGACACCATCATCTGAATAGGAGAGTGTGTCGCATGAATGATACCATAGTTCCTTATATCTTCTCTAAATGAGATATCTATATAGGTACAACCAGGATAGATCAGCATTTCTCCAGCCTAGTTGGTCATCCAAAAATTCAGATTCCCATCCCCAATTTTCCAATGGGTCGCATTCCTTAAGTTCTCCAGGTGATGGATCATGCAGTGCATAAGTCCGGACGGATTACTATTACTCATTGCACGGCTCCCCCAACATCTTTGTGCTGGTATATGAAGAAATATGCATATAGGGACTCACCCACAAGGGTATCCCACACCAGTCTACCCTGCATGCTCTGTATGTCCGTGTGCATGTCTCGTATCCCAAATACACCTTCTACCACTGGTTTGGCCAGACGTTCCCAGGAATCCCATTTAGCGCCGCTTGTGCAGTTGGCATCCCAATAGAAACCCGTAAGACCCTTCTACATCCTTTCAAAAACCACTTTTTGTGGATTGATGATTGATAAAATATGCACTGGAATCGATGAGAGGAAATTATTGATCATTGTGTCCTAGCCTCTTAAAGAAAGGAAATTGTTCTTCTAATTCGGGATCCATATCAGTAGATGGTTGGTTATATCCTCAAAATAAATCCTTTCAATTCGCCCGCAAGAAATAGTGACACCGAGGTATATAATCAATAGGTGTTTCTATTGACATCCCAACATGTTCTGAATATATCTATATTTTCTTCCAGTTCATATGTTTGAAATAAAAACCTTGCTTTTCATAGGGTTAATCCTCTTTCCACTCAAACGACCATAAGGTTTCATAATTTCAATGAGTTTGTAAATATACCATCACCTGCCATTAGAGATATTTAAGATGTTGTTTGCGAACATAAGATGGGTGACACCTTTCTAGTTTCACCTACCAGTATAGGAGGAGAGACGACCTTCTTCTAGACCCTTATGTAAACTCCTGGAAATCACATCTTGTTCCAACATGAAGAGCATGTGGGATAAAGGATCACCTTGACGAACATCGCAGATAGAATTGAAGAACCCATAGCTTTTCACCAGAAGAGTCAAGGAGATCCCAGGTGCATAATGTCACCGAAAGCATAGATCATAGTACCAATCCCGAATCCAAAATTATTTTATCAAATGAAGGATAATGATCCACTCAATTCTATCTTTTGCCTTGTCAATGTCAAATTTTAATATCACATTGGAAACCAACGTTTTCTTTTCCATGTCTGTCACTATCTCCTGAGAAATGATGAAATCCCCATGGATACTCCTCCCTGAAAAGAAACCACATTGCTCTCTCAAAACCACCCTTGGAATGACTGCATTTAGCTGCCTAGAATGAATAGTGGCCTAGATTTTTAGGCCCCATTGCATAAACATATGGGCGTATATTGACTGATACTCATGTGGTTTTTAGTTTTTAGGAATAAGGACAACTCTAGAAGCACAAGAGACTATGTTCAGCCCCCGCCGCCAAAGAAGTCCTACACTTCCTCGACCACTTGCGGACCAACCACTTCCCTAGTAGCTGTAAAGAATGAAGCTAGAAAACTATCCGGACCAGGGGAACGTCTGAGGGCATCTCCAAAACGGAAACCTTGTTCTCATCTGTAGAAGGGGATTCTGTAGGAACTATTCTTTTTGATTCCCCCACAAGGAATGGAACCCATATAAAAAATTCTTCACTTTCCAAAACATTATGAGATAACCCATCACTAGTTCCCTGTGCCAAAAGTTCATCAATGTTTTCTAAGGCCATTTTTCCTGCCATGTCCACGTCTGATATAAACACCTTATTTCCGAGGCTCAAATTGATTATCATACTCCTCCTTTATTTCAAACAACTATGAAAAAAAAATCATTATTGTGATCACTTTCCCTTATCCATCTCACTTGGGCTCTTTGTTTGTACAGGGTATCAATCTCCAACATCTTCTCCACAGGTGTGATTTTTTTATAAAAAAGTAGTACGAAGGTGTTCTCATCCCATCTAGTTAAAAGTGAATCTTCTATTCTGTTAACCTCACCTTGAATATTTCACTCTTTGGGAATGCTGGCCAACAACCCCTTAATATCCTCCTTGAGACATTTGAGCCTAACTGATATTCCCCTCCATGACCCACAACCTTCGCCTCTCACCCATGACTGCTTCACCAACTGCATAAACAACTCCTCCTGGTGCTAAGTGTTGGAATAACTGAAACCATGGCCGTAGGTTTTATCACACCTATGATTAACAATAATAGGAGCATGGTCCAAGAGGGCTCAGGGGAAATGCCTAACTGACGCATGGGAGAAAGCATCCAATCCTTGAATGTTTGCAAGACACATGTCCAGTCGGCTCCATATGCGGTTATTGCCTCATCAGTTATTTCACCTGGTATATTTAGTGCCCAAAAACCCCAGGTCCAGCAATTATACTGCTGCCATGAATCTCTGGATGTCATTTGATCCACAATGATTGATGGTCGAGCCGCCTCTTTTCTCTGAAGGATCCAGTATGACATTAAAGTCACCCCCAATGAACCAAGAAAATTTCCCTAATTCACTGGATTCCAAATGCTGCCAAAGATATCTTCTCACAAGGTGGTTAGTGTTGGTGTAAACCAATGAAAAAGGTACCATCATGCCATTGTCCCAGATCCTGACAGTGATGCACTGTGTTTGAATACTCCTTACCTCAAATGACATGTAGTCTTTATGACATATCCAAATGTAGTCATTGTCTGGGGATCCATGCACAGTGTTCGAGAACCACATTACCCTGACTAAATAAGTAAGATTTTAGGCTTTTTTGGGTTTTATAATAACCCGAATAGAAGAGTAACACATTCTTTATTCAGAAGAGATTAATCCCAACTTTGCATGGGTTCCGAAACCCCGCACATTCCTGGTGATCAAATGTGGTCGTTGTCAATGTTCTTGTGCACATGATACACCGGTTGGGGGAATAACCATAACCTAGTGGTCCTCCAACAACAAAATAGTCATTAATTATTTAGGGACGTTATCGTCAAACATGCAACATGAAACAGGGGCTTAACCCCACGAGATCAATAGCATGGTAGTACAGGTCTACCCTCATAGACACTCGAGATTCCCATTAAAGAGTAATCATGTTACACATATTATCAAACACACATTCCATATGAAAATTAAATTCCATAAACATAAACACACAAACATCTCACAAACATTCTTCACATTTCATTCATGGATAAATAAAAAACATAAAATTTTCATAAAACAATTTCGAAGTGTGTAATGTGGCTTTGAACATAAAGCTTATTCAAAAACAATCTTTTAAATTTCAGCAAAAAACAAAACCATACCCAACCGTATTTGGAGGACCTAGAAATAGTTAATAAAATTATTTAACAGACCATAATACAATCCAAAACTGGAAAACATGTTATATACAAATAAAACACACATTATTCATTTTTAGGAATGACCAAATGGTCCATGAATCATTCTTTCGAAAATTGAATTTTTCATTCCAAAAATACAATATTTAATAGGTATGTTAGAACCCAAGATTTTAAGATTCAAAAAATTGGTAACCACATTGAAAATATTCAAGTTTCTTATCTTTTACACAACCATTTTTATAAAATTTTCAAACGGTCCTTCCATTAGTAACACATGTAAAAATACCTGTAAACCAATACACATTATTTCTAAAAACTAATACCCTATTTGAATCCACATAAGTAACCCAAAAGTTTTTTATTCCCCACTTAAAATATGATTATAAATCCAAACCAATCAATTTAAACCACAGTCAACACATAAAATCTAATTGGGAAACATACTGAACAAATGGCATGTATGTTTTTAATGACACAATTAATTTTAAGCTTTTGAAAAGTAATAAATCATATATGGAATTACATGAACTCATTCAAAATACAAAACCATGTTCTGAATACCACAAAAAATGTGCAGAATCTATGAAATCTTTTGAAATAACACACAGTGTGTACCATATTATCAAAACTACACAACATTACCCAAAACAAGGTTTTAACTTCTACATAGAACACCCATCAAATTATCCAAATATTAATTTACAATTTATATTGAATGAGTAATTTTAAAACAAAAATAAATAGATTTCTCTTATATAAAAATGGAATGTGCAATGAGAAACCTACCAGAAATTCGTGGTTGAATGGAAATGCACTACTGAAATCACCCGTCATGGGTTTGTAAACCCTAAAACTATTAGGAGCATCCCTTAATGGTTATAACACCATTCAAAAATTAAACCAAAATATATCTATACGTCGTATAAGACTAGGGAAGAATAAATAACCCTGAAATAAGTGTAGGAAGAGGAAGAGGGAGGAGAAAGGGGAAGAATCCTCACCATGGAAACTAGAAATTTCATCACATTCCATTAGATCTGCACCCATAAGGAAATGATAGTTTATTTAATCTTCTTGGAGAGTCTCCTAATTTTATGAAGAAATATTTAATTATGGTTTTGTGAAAAACATATATGAATTGATTGATTTATGAATGAGACAAATTACATTAGTGAAAGCTAGATAATTTAAGAAACATGGTGATGTTTTTCAATAATCTTCGTCTAATATGAGCTCCAGATAGGAAAAAAACATGGGTGTTCAGATATGTTTCTTGGGATGTAGTGGGTGGTAGAAAGATTGAAAATAATTAAAAATTTCATAATATATAAAAGAAACCATATTTAAAAAAGAACTATAAATGGGCTTATAGGCTCGCCCAATACCTTCATAAATAACCCAAATTCAAAATGCTTATGAATTTATCAGGGGTCCAAAAGCATATTGTGGTTTTAATATGTCATTGTAGAAATGTTGGATGTGTAATTGGGTAAATTTTTTGAGAGATAATGGAGTTATATAAGATATAAATTTTGTTTTTAAATACAGAAATTGGCTCACGGTTGGCCCAAATCATGATGTAACCACCCTTTTCTCCAAATCTCCCAAAAAATCTATGGGACACCCATAGTAGGTTGATTATACATATATTTTAGTTTATAACATAAAATAAATATCACCCAAAACCCATGAAAATGATCATTATTACCAATGGACCAGATCAAAACCAAATCGTTAAAATAAAAATATCCTTCCCGGACATTTTGACAACCAAATATTGATGAATGAGAAATAATATCTTATAATAAAATAATTTATTTTATTATATTTATCAATATAGTTCTTATAAAAGAGTAAATATTCAATCAATTTATTTTTATTTTTATTATATCACTTATGAATTATGTAAGACATGAAGTTGGGGGTTTCTATTACAATAATATTCTTTACCAAGACTATTTATTCTAAATTTTTTGTTAATGATATTATATTATCCATCAAAAAAATATTATATTGTTTTTAATAATTTATTATTTTTGGAAATAACAATCTTTCCTTCACTTTTTCTCTATCCATCTACTAAGATGTCATAGTCAATAATTTACTAATGTTTCCCTTTATTTTTATATTCAATTAGAAATTTGTTTCTTCTATGTCCAAAATTTCAATAAAATGGTTGGATTAATATTTATTCCATTTTAAATTATCATATATGTTACATTATCCCTTTTTTTTAATTTTAGTAAATCATTATAAAATAATATTTTTTGTGAATTTCATGACATGGTGTATTTTTCATATTGTTATTAGATTCTTTTTTCAAACATATAGAGCATGAAATAAGTTTCATGATATAATGAAAATTATTTTCTATGAATATTCCATTAAAATATTTCTAGTTTTATTAAAAATATGATATAATTTTTATATTATATAACTTTTAATATTTCAGATAACTGATTTTAAAATGAATGTTCTATTTTAATAAAAAAAATTAGTTATATTTTAATGGAGTTTTTCTTATATGACTACAACATTTGATATTACATATTTATCATAGGGGTTTTGATATTATGATAGAATATATATTATATCTATTTATTTTTATTGTAATTATGATGAAAATAATGATGAGAAAAATTATTCCATTTAGAGATATATTAGGATATAATAAATTATTTCAAAATTTTATAGAACACATTGAAATGATTATGAATATGAGATACATTGGACCATTATAGAAATATAATACATTGTGTAAATATTAATCATTTATGTGATTATTAGTATATTTGTTATAAAAAACCAACCCATTTAGACAAAATATTACATTGTTTTAAGAATATTTAAACATAAAATGAATCCAAATATCGTAAGTCTAGTATATTTTGAAGAATAGATAAATAATTATAAAATATGAAACCAAAATAAAAGTATCTTTTTTTAATCAAAATAATGGTATCCTAACTCGATTATAGGTCATATATCCACATCAGATTATGTGGGGAACACATGAACAAAGGGAGGATCTAAAAATATGAGTACGTGAATAAAAATAGGAATAAAGCGTATTACATGAGTTAGAAGGCATAACATTATGACATAAAAAAGAATGGAACAATAATATACATAGGAAATATTAACGTATAGAAAATGGGGTCATGAAATCATGGTATCATTGGAATGTGATAGCAAAAAAACATGACATAAACATGAGTCAAGGCTCACTTCCAAGACTATATCACATGGTGGACAAAGTCCCAAAAAGAAATTAGTTTTTCAACTTATCGTGACATGATTTCTCATTAGAGAAAACATTACCCAATTCAATGGAGTGATACCTAGGCATACCCATAAAAACATGATCAATAATATGCGTTCTACAAAATGACTCAATCATAAGGAATTATGAGTTGAGTAACTCGTGGAGTAAAATGGGTATCATAATTTTTCATAATGAATAACCAAAGAGAATATCATAATGGTGGCCATGAAATAATGGATTTAAATCATAATTGGGATAATATAAAGCTAAAAAAGAATATATCAAGAAAAAATGGTTCAAATTAAAGTTAAAATATTTAAAAATAGATTTGAGGAAACATTATAAATGTTCTATATTAATGACGTTTAAAAAGAAAATTTGAATAGTATTTTAAACGTGAAAAGACATAATGGATTAAAGAAAACTAGAAATAAAAAAATATAATTTTTCATGAAAAAATCAGTGATTTCATAAAATTATGCTGGATTAAAACAATTTATGGAGAGTTGATGACAGTGGGTAAGAAATGTGGAAGAATAACTTCATCAGGATTTCTAATGAGGATTAATTTATGGGGGAACCTTATAATCCATGTATTTTCCAATATTGTAAATAATAATTGAGCCAGGTAGATAAGCTAGGAACATAAATTTTTTTTGTTTCCATACGTAGAAATAATTAATAAACATATTAAAGTAAATAGATAGATTGTATATCCCAATGGAAAAATATTGGTTAAAAAAGAATCCATTTCCAGTTGTTAAAATGTTTTATAAAAATTTACATAGTGTATGTGATAGCTAAATTAGATTAATTTATAATTTTATTCAGTACCTAATAAAATATATTTGATTTATTATAATATTATCAACTTCATTTGTATAAATTTTGATGTGTTTTATAAATTATTTTCATTATTTTAGGGGCATTTGTTTCTTGGTTTCATGATCGGTTCACTTGTATAAAATTACAGAAGTTCATTTTATATTGGAATAATTTTATAAAAGTTTAATTTTATGTTATTAATTCATATTCATAAATTTAAATTGTATTATATATCATTTATTCTTTGACATGAATATTATTTAGTAGATAAAATATAAATTAAATTGAATAGTTTTCTTGTGATGTCCTCACGACTATCACAAAATAGAATAGTTTTGTTTAATATTATGTTTTTATATTATTTCCAAAATATTAAAAAATATATTTATTGTAAATATTATAGTCTACTTTAACCATAAAAATAGTTTTTTGAAAAATGATAAAGGAGACAATAAAAAATGAAAACACTTAGTTCACGAAAGAAATGAATTGACTCCCCATAGATGATGTTTTGTTATTTTATGTATTAATGTTTATGAGAATATATTTTATTATGGAAATTACTTTAAAAAAATTACTTTTTGTACGACACGTCATTTATCATGTAATTTTTTGTACTGGATGAATGAGGTAGAGTAATGAATTAAGAATAAAAGGGATGGTGGAGGATTTTACCTCTTGAATATTATCTCTTTGAGGACCTTCTTAAGGAATCTGGAAATGGTATATTGGTGTGAAAATGGAGGACATGTCATGGGAATTATTATTGATAGAGTAATTGGATAGAATATTTGAAATTTTAGCGGCATATAATGTGTTAGAATATGTGGTGGCTATAGGTGGTATTTATAGTTAGAGGAGAGGGTTGTTTTTTATTATTTACTCATTTGATTATCTTTTTGAAACAATATTATCAATATTTATAATTCTTGTGACTATGTATAGAAATTATTTCATTTTATTTAGAACTAGTGGGTTGTTTCCTTAACCACACAACTTCCAGGATTGAAATATTCATGAATTTTGATTAACAAGCCAAATACCATATACTAATGTATTTCCCTATTCACTAAAAATTCAATTATTTTAAAAAAAATCCCCAAAAAATCACCCAAAACATTTTTTGACATTTGGATTTAAAAAATTAAATCTATTTTGTGAAATTAAATTTCTAAATATGTGAAATTATATTTTTAATTAAAATCACCATTTATTTGAAATATACTAATTTTAATATTATAACTAGAATTATGAATCATTGAAAATTAACTAAGGTCTCCTAAATATAGAATATAATCATACGGAAAAAAATTATAATTTATTAATCAATATTATAGAAATAAATGTTCTTTTAAATAATTATATTAAATATATGATTTTAAATAAAAATTTACATTTTTTAAAAACACCAACACAGATTTTTTTAAAAAAAAGTTATTCTCTTTTTTACATGATATTAATTTATCAAATTTTCATCTAAAAGATATATAAATTTCATACTTACTTTTGTAGGTGATGTTACATTTATATAGGTTGTATTACTATTCGTAATTGTCAAATTACTTTTCCAAATATTAGGTTAGAGTTCCATCTATATGTTGTCCTAAATTTCAACCAATACCATGTATTTCATTAATAGTTTTTGAGTATATTATTTTTAATAGGTTCTAAATCTGATATATTTGTTGTCACAACCCTCCTATACCAATATGAGAGAAGGGAAAACATATCGCCAAAGCCTTCCTTATTCACGTTGATGGATAGATAATGACCCCGAGTACCAGCCTTCAATAGGCCCTAAAGTGGAAACTAGAACCATGGGTATAAAATCACACAAAAGATGGAAGGCATTAACCTTTTTATTTATTAGGATAGGGAGATAGGGTAGTAAATCATAACAACACCAAAATTGGAGATAATAGTTAAGCCAAAGAAAACCATACCCATATGCGTGTTACAAAAGTAAATTCCACAAAGTACAAGGAGACAACAAGGAAAAGTACCAAAAAAGGAAAACAACAACTGCAACTGTCCAAATGTTCGAGCTAGTACTACCCTGCACGATCCCTGATGTCCTCATGAAAACTTGAAAGTAGTTTTATATATGTAGGGTGAGCATAAAAGTATCCTCAATTGGGAAAACCAGAGAATGTCATGCACAAGTGGGGAGGCATTCTAATGCCCTATGAGAAAAGAGATAACCAAGGACCTAGTAAAGAAAACTATCCACACAATCATCACCAAGGAACAATCCCCAAATAACACAAGTCATGTAATGAATAATAATAGAACATAAATATTTTGTTACCCTGTGCAACTATCCCACTGGTCATTGAAGACATCTTACGCATCGAACCAATCCTTTCATTTTCACCTCAGTCCCACTGCCACACCCAACCCGCACGCTCCTAGGATACAACCACACATCCCACCCGCAAACACCTGGGCCACAACAAACATCCTGCCCGCAAACACCTAGGGCACAAACCACCACGCGTAACCATGGCTGCAACACCTGGCCCAGAACAACTACCTCCATGCCCAAAGACACATAGGTCTCATCCCATAGACTCTTGAGAAACAACCTACCCCCACACACCTAGCCAAACCACCATTACTACCCTTCCCCGAAATATCCTAGGCTATTATGGCTCTCACTCCATCACAACCTTCCCAGAGAGTATTGGGCTATTCGGTAAAGGGTGTAGAAAGGATCTAATAACCAGCCACTCATAGGAGTATTGGGAAAAACACCACCCCCCATGAAATGGGGGTGTTCAGCACTAATTTCTCAACATGGGTGGGGAGCGAATAAGGAACATAAAAACGAAATATATATATATATATATATATGTAACAATCACTCATGTCAACCTAGGTTTTTCAAATATATCCTAAGGATAGACACCAACGTTACTATTCATTCATTAAAGAAAGGCACAACACTCACGGACAAGTCACAACTCACTCCCATGAACAATTCCACATTCAACCTATTCTTGTTTTCATGTTCAAGTGATCCCATTTAAGTAAATTCTGCACTACTGGGAAATCTAATAGGAACAACCACAAGATAGAGAAAGAGAAACACCTAAATAGAAATTTAAGCATTCACACCCGGTTCTCTTGTGAGGTCACAACAACAAAGGGATCAGTGAGATCCCTCAATGAACTGGAACCAAAAAAAGCCTCGAGATATAGCCTCACACAGCTTTAGATTCACAACCAACAATCATACCGCAATAGAGGATCCCATCGTCGTCTGCTTTACCTCATAAACATCATGCAGGAAAGCAGACCCACTACCAAAAAGAGTAGTGAAACTTATAGATTCAACACATCATTCATTAGTTTTATCTTTCTGTTGGTTAACCAGGGTGACCACACAAAGATTGATGTTCACTGGGAATCCATTTAATTAACTGAGTTTATGTGATTAACCAATTTCCATTTTATTGTCATTTAATCATCACAGAAGACAAGGATTCATTAGTGCACAAGTAAAGACCACCAACGACCATGATTTTTAGTGAGCATAATCCCATATAGTTCACTACATATATCAATCATAATAGTGTACAAAAAAATTGTCAATCGCACCCCATCATTCTTTAACAGTCTATTTATTTTCTTTGTTAAGGTTTGGTTTCATCCGTTCCCACAGAAACACTTGCGTACCCACCCTGCATGATACAAAGTAAGAGAGACGAAGGTAAACCCAACTTGGATGATTAAGGATCGAAGTTTTTCTCAATGTTTCAAGACCAGGGGATGTACTACTTGCAGGGGAGGAGCGTCCTAGACTCCAAGGAAGATCATAAAGGCTCCGACACAGGCACACTACTTGCCTCGGGAAGGGGAACTCCAAAATCACAAGGAAGAAAAGGAGACTAGACAAGAGAAGATAAAGACGGAATTCTTGTGATATATAAGGATGAGATCCCGTTGTTACGTGATATGGAAATTTGAACAGCTTTAAAGTCGGATCGTGGTTTCACCATGCGGTTGGGTGGTTACACATGACTAAAGTAATTGTTATTTAATAACTCTTATCAAGAAAAGGTGGTAACAACTCTGACTTTAAAGGATATTATATAAATAGAGGGGAACATTACACGAACACACAACTAGGTTTGTTGAGGGTCACCCCACTCTTAAGAATTTTAAACATTGATTATGGGGCTAAAAATGGACTTGAACCACTTCTAAAAGGATTAAAAGGCTTTGAAGCGGCGTTATTGGAAAAACTATAGAAGAAAAACTCCACAAGGTTGTGTGACACCGATTGGTCGCACCGATTGGTGACACACCGATCGTGGACACACCAATCATGTCACACTGATCGGGGACACAATGATCAGTCATGTCATGACCCGTCCTCGGGGCCCGTGCCATGACTACCCCAAGCCCGCCTTCCATAGGCTAGGGGCTGGCGACTAGCACCAAGGTGTAATTCCTGGTAAAAAGGGAAGGCATTGCCTTTGTAAAGTAAACAAACACCACAGAGAAAACAAGTAGTAGAAGTAAACACTAAGTAAAAACTGAGTACAACAGTAAGTGCGGAAAAGTATGTGGGCCAGTATACAAACCCAAACTGAAAGTAAAGTATAACTGGAAGGGAAAATATCAACTGAAAAGCTAAGCCGCAACGTCGAACTGTCCACTAGAAATCCCACTGAAGGGTGGGTACAGATAGCCTCCACTGCTCCTCGGGTTTAGCCGACCGCTCCGAGTACGTCTCGCCCAGTGATCCACCTCCAGGTATCGTCCTACTCCGCAAGCCTCAACCACGATCAGTGCATTCCATCATCTGCAACCAACACAACGTATTGCGGGCATAGCCCATGCAGGGGTGAGTATAAGCTACTCAGTAGGGACCCTGAGACCCCCGAAGGTCTCCCAAAATCCACAAAGTATAATCCAGAAAAGAAAGATACAATCACGAAGTAACATCTGACACTGCTTAGGTTTATGCCCATACATTTACCTAAGTCATCAATTCTCGTTCAGCTCCAACATTCGAGCCCAAGTGAAACCCATTCCACACATGAAAGAAAAACGTAATCCACACAGGATAGCACAACACAATCAACAAAGGAAAGCAAAACATGATTCAACTGACATAGTTATACTTCTTCGTATGATGATAGAGATGATCAGTTATAGAAACTGATACATCTAAGCCATCAGACCCACAAAGGATCGATAGGTACTAACCCCCGCAATGACCCACATATGATCTGACCCACAAAGGATTGATAGGTAACTAACCCCCGCAAAGACCCACACAGGATCAGACCCACACAGGATATGTAGGCACTGACACACACAGAACTGCTGAGCGCTGACCCACACAGGATCAGACCCACACAAGATCATTAGCACTGATCCATGTAGGATCACTGAGTGTTGTAGTCATCGCCATCGAATCCACTGAGGATCTCTGTACAGTCGTCATCATCGTCACAGTTGCAAACGCAGCCACCTATAGGGTTTCCGCACACATAAAGCTCATTCGGGAGGGTCCGCTCCATGAGCCGAGAGTCTAATACATCAACTGACACATAGTCCAGAGTTGATGTATCCAAAAGAGCCGTATCGTCAACAGGAACTCAATGTCGCAGACGACACATCAATCGGACGCCCGATCTGAGAGTTATTGGCTTTTTCATCCTAGGGTCCCGGTTGGTTTTTAAGGAAAAACCAACCTGACCGTACTCCACCTACATCCAAACCTCGGGCAGAGTAAGCCAAAATATCCGTCTCACTTAGAGGAATCCATCAAAGTTGACGGTACGTCAATCAGACGTCCGGAGCTCAAGATATGAGCGTTTCCGCTCCGAGAGCCAGGTTGGTTTCGTGTACGAACCAACTCGGCCAAACCCAAAGTATTCCGAATCCTTGAGAGTGATATACCAAAACAACCATCTCGTTCCAAGGATCGCATCACAACTGATGGTGCATCGATCTGAGGTATGTAGCACAAGTTATGGGCGTCCGACCAGAAACGATTCGGTATTAAGGTGTTCGGGCCCGATCCGACCTGGCCAGATACCCCCGGGGTCGACCCAAACCGGTTCGACCTAAACTGTGTCTGGGTCCGGCCCGCTTGGGCGCGGCCTAGCCCAGCCCGTCCTGGCAGGCCGGCCAGGCAGCCTGTCCGGCCTAGGCGCGGCACGCTGGGCGCGCTGGCCAGGCACTTTGCCAAACGACCGAGCCGTTGAGGAGGTGGGGGGTGGGGGTGCCTGCCCCCTTGGTTTGTAATCGCGGCCCCCCTTAATGGGGGCCGCTCAGCTGGTCGGCCGGGGGTTTGAACCCCCGGCTTTCCCTTGTCCGGTCGGCCCACCCCGGTCGGCCGGTTTCTGCCACCACGGGACCGGCAACGGCCGGTCCCCTCCCTGCTCCAACACTGGTGGCCTGTTTCCCACCACTGGTTCCCATGCTCCGCCGCGGCCCGGTATTGGCCGCAACCTTCATTCATCCGGTGTGGTGCGACAACACCACACCCCTCTTCCGCGGCCTCGCTCCGGCCGCGGTGCATTTACGGTTCTCCGGCGCGCCGCGACGGCACCACGACAAGGTTCAATTTCACGGCGCGGCACGACGATGCCCCGTATTCCTTGCCACACGATCCCGCGCGGTGTGACGGCATCACGCCATTCCCATTCCAACCACATTAGAAACAATAACATGGATAATGGAGGAGGTTCGGCTGTGTTTGTGTGGTCCGGCCCCCTCTCGTTAATCGATAGCATTTGGTCATATTTCACGAAGAACATCAAAGTTGTAATCATGAACAAAATAAACAAATAGACCACTACCTTGAGCGTAGCTAGAATGGAGGATCGTCAAATGAATATTTTTCGCGGAATATCCTTTGTGGGAAGAGGCGTCGCGGAAGGAGAAGTCACGGAAGGAGACGTCGACCTCTGAGGAATCCGGCGTTCTTCGCGTTCTTCGCATTCTTCGTGTTCTTCGACGAAGAGGATGAAAAAACTCAAGAATCCCTTAACATTTTCTCCCAAAGCTCTGAAGGAAACAAGACTCCAACAAAAATAAAATAAGACACTTACTTATTTTATTAACACAACATAAGGATTGAAATTTATAAGTTTGAATTAAACAACAAAATTAAATTACACAAGTTGTCATAATTTATGAAGGGTTATGGAAGGTTAGGGAAGGTGAAGGGGTAGGGTTCATGTGGGCCCCCCCACCTTAATAACCAACAAATGGAAGTTGGGTGGTTATCCCCAACTTCCACCCAAAGCATAATCCACTTAATGTAAAAATAAAAATTGTTGCATAATTTTTATTTTACCTTCCACATAAAATAACAACTTCTCTCTTGTAAACGCAACTCCGGAAATGGCGGTCCTAAGTAATTACCGGTGCTACGGTTCCATCGGTGCCCTCGGAATTCGATTCTGAGCACCGGTTCAAAAGTTAGAAATCCCCGCTCGTTCGTTCACTGAATATACCCGAGCTAAACTTCAGATAGAAATTACGGGAACACCGGGCCTCGAAATCATGTGCAGTCAGTAACTGGGTTCTTGTAAAATTCCAAAGAAAATTAAGAAAAAAATTTCCTTGAATTTTACGGGTCATTACATTACTCCCACCTCACGGATTTACGTCCCTGTAAAGATACATCGTAAGCTAGGGAAACAAATGTGGGTACTGAGCACTCATCTGAGCCTCCTGCTCCCAAGTGAACTCCTGAAGGTTCATTTGCTTCCATCTGATGCACACAAGAGGAATCGACCGTCCACGTAGGACCCACTCCTATCGATCATCGATCTCCACTGGGACCTCCGAAAAAGTCACCCCATCATCAATGTCTAGATCCCCATGGTCAATGATATGCGACGGGTCGTGCACGAATCTCATCAGTTGAGATACACGAAAGACGTCGTGCACCAGGTGCAACAGAGGTGGTAGAGCCAGGCGATAAGCTACCTTGCCAATTTTTCTGAGGACCTGGAACGGTCCGATGAAGCACGGAGACAACTTGCTACCTCAGCCAAATCTTTATAATCCACATCGAGGTGAGACACACAAGAAGACATGGTCGCCATCCTCGAACTCTAGTGGCCTCCACCTCCTATCAGTATAAGACTTTTTCCGGCTCCGAGCTGTCCTCATCCGCTCCTGGATGACCTGGAGCTTCTCTGTCGTGGCCTGGACCATCTCTTGTCCCACAAGTGCTGACTCCCCAGGGTCTGTCCAGCATAAAGGACATCTGCAAAGTCGGTCGTACAACACCTCGTATGGTGCCATTCCGATGGTGGAGTGGTATCTGTTGTTGTACGCGAACTCCACCAAGGGTAGGTGGTCCTCCCAGCTGTGACCAAAGTCGATGATACATGCGTGGAGCATGTCCTCGAATGTCTGAATGGTCCTCTCCGTCTGACCATCCGTCTGTGGGTGAATGGCTGTGCTCAGACGTAGCTGCATCCCGAACTCCTCCTGTAACCACTTCCAAAGCTGGGAAGTAAAGAGAGAATCTCGATCGGAGACAATAGATGAATGCACACCATGAAGCTGTACAATCTCTGGAACATAAAGTCATCCCAAGCTCTCTAATGAGCCCTTGTCTCTGATGGGTAAGACGTGTGCCTACATGGTGAGTCGGTCGACAATCTCCCAAATGGAGTCGTGACCTCTGGATGTGTGTGGAAGTCCAGTCACGAAGTCCATAGATATCCCGTACCACTTCCACTGCATGACCTCCAAGGGTTGTACCAAGCCTGCTGGTACCTGTTGCTCTGCCTTCACCTGCTGGCAGGTGAGGCATCGAGAAACGAACTCTGCCACACCCTTCTTCATGCCTGGCCATCAGTGCTGTTGTCTGAGATCCTGGTACATCTTCGCCACTCCAGGATGTACCTCCAAAGGAGATGTGTGAAACTCTCTCATCACCTCCTCTCGTAAAGAAATTGGTTCCAAGGTACGTCCTCTGAAAAGGATGTCATGCTTTGCTCTAATGGAGAAACCATCAGGTGCCTGTCCTGTGGATATCTGCACATGCCGCGTCTCACAGTCAGCGTCCCCACGTTGTGCCTCTCTGACCCGCTGTAGTAGTGAAGGAGAGACTCTGAGAGACTGAAGGAAGGCTGCTCCATCTCTATCCACGAAGGATATCTGCAAAGAGACTAGCTGCTCTGTCGCCTCCTCAAGTAGCTGAATGCCCGTCCTCCTGCAGAGATCATCGGCTACTACGTTCCCCTTCCTAGGAGTATAGAATATCTAAAAGTCATAGTCTTGGAGGAACTCAAGACGTCGTCACTGTTTCATGTTCAGGTCCTTCTGAGAGAAGATGTACCTGAGACTCTGATGGTCAGAAAAGACTTTAAAGCACTCGCCCATTAGGTAGTGTCTCCATGTCTTCAGAGCGAAGACTACTGCTGCAAACTCCAGGTCATGGGTAGCATAGTTCTACTCATGCAGCCTCAAATGAAATGATCCATTGGTGATCACTGCCCGTTCCTGCATCTGGACACATCCGAGTCAGGTCCCTGATGCATCGCAGTAGACTACGTACCCTACTCCCTCCTCAGGCAACTTCATGATAGGTGTGCTGGTCAATCTCTGTCTCCGCTCTTGAAAGCTCTGCTGACATCCGTCTAACCACACAAAGGGTTTCCCCTTCTTCTTCAAAGATGAGAGTGGTGTCGCAACTCTAGAGAAGTTTGGCACAAATATCCGATAGTATCCAGCTAGTCCCAAGAAACTCCGCAACTCTGTCACGCTCTTGGGTGGCTCCCAAGACAACACTGCCTCAATCTTCGCCGGATCCACCACAACTCCCGCCTCAGAGATGACGTGCCCCAAGAAGTGGACCTCGCGTATCCAGAACCCAAACTTCGAGTGCTTTCCAAAAAGCTGGTGCTCTCGGAGTGTGTCTAGTACAACCCGCAAGTGGTAGGTGTGCTCCTCTTCAGTGGTCGAGTATATCAAAATGACATCGATGAAGGCCATGAAAAATCGATCGAGGTATGGCTGAAATATCCTATTCATAAGGGCCATGAACACTGATGGAGCATTGGTTATGCCAAATGGCATATCCAAGAACTCATAGTGGCCATACCGACACCTGAAGGTCGTCTTCTGCACGTCCTCGTCCCGAACTCTGAGCTGATGATTGCCTGACCTGAGTTCTATCATTGAGAACCACTGTGCTCCCTTGAGCTGATCGAAGAGGTAATCAATCCTCAGTAGTGGATACTTGTTCCTCATTGTCACCTGGTTCAGCCGATGATAGTCGACACAATTTCGCAATCTCTCATCCGCCTTCTTGGCGAACAAAATTGGGGGAGCCCAGGGTGAAACACTGGGTCAAATGAAACCCCTGCCCTGCAAGACCTCCAACTATACCCGTAGCTCTCGAAGCTCAGCGGGGGCCATCCGATATGCTGGAGTCGATACCAAGGCTGTCCCGGGTTACAGATGAATATAAAAGTCTACCTCTCTGCGAGGAGGTAGTTCTAGAACGGCGTCAGGGAAAACGTCCGCATAATGATCCACCAATGCAGGAAAACCAGGACTCCGCACGTCAACTGCTCCTAGGATGAGGCTAGCCAACTGATGAGTGATGGGCTGTCCTCCCCTCTGCGAGAGTCCATCCTATGCTGCAAATGCTCCCTTCTCACCGGTGAAGGTGAACCTGATCCCGTCGGTGCATACACATTGCACCTTGTGCCTAATACAGTCATTTTGAGCTTGGACTGTTGATAACCAATCCATGCCAAGATGAAGACGTAAGGCCTCGTCGCTGCTACAAGAAGATCCCAGCCGAAGCTCTCGCCTCCTAGAGTAAGATCACACTGCCGACACCAGTGCGTAATCGTCGAGTCTTCTCCCGTAAGAGTGTCTAGCCGTAAGGATCGAGCCAACGGCTTTGTCGGATTCTCCGAGCTCCGAACAAGGGCAGCGGATATGAAAGAATGACTAACTCCTCTGTCTATAAGAACTGCAGAAGGGGTGGAATAGACACAGATGGTACCTAGAATCATCTCGGGCACGCCGTGGTTGTAGGCCTCCGCTACCTAGAGTTGTGCATGTATCTTCCCGCCAGCTCCCTATGGTTGGGGTGGACCTCCTGGTGGTGGTGGTGGTAGAGGGTCAAAGTGTCGCCCACCACCTAGTGCTCGTCTAGCTCCTCTGCCTCGTCCACCTGCTCCCTGCGGACCGCCACGGTCGACCCTATGCCTCTGCCTGGGTGGCCCCACAACCGTCTGCTGCTCCTCGGCACGGCGGTTCAGGCAGTCACGAGCCATGTGGCCCTGCCCGCCGCATGAGTAACACTGCCTGCCTCTTGAAAGAATGGCCCCACGTTGTGTGCCCCGCATAGCTGAGCTAGTGTCATGAGGTCGTCTGCCTGAGGGTCTGGTCTGCCTGGACCCATGAGTCATCCGTCGACTGCCTACTGCAGAAGACTCTGCTACATGCCGCCCTGCGGTGGGTCTCGGTGCTGAAGAAGGCTCAGCAAGAATGATTTCGTTCAAAAGGGATTTCTTTTGTACTCCTTCCTGAATAGGAATGCTGAGGGAGATCAGCAATGCCCTGATCTCATGTCTCAACCCCTGATCAAAGGTCCGGGCCTTGAATAATGGGTCTCGTACCATGTCTGTCGAGTAGCACGAGAGATCGGTAAATCTCGTCGAGTACTGGGCGACTGTCAAGCTACCCTATCGCAGCTGTAGAAGCTCCTGGATGTGCACCGCATGGAGGGTGGTTGGGATGATCTCTGAGCGGAAGAGTCTCTCAATATCCATCTGTAGACGAGATGCCTCATCATGCAACTGGAGAATCAAGCTCCACCATCGGCCCGCTACCGTGTGCAGTAGGATCGCTGCGAGGATCACCATGAGGTCTACTGGTGTCCTCACTAACCATAAAACTCGTACCACTGCCTCCAGCAAGTCCTCAGCTGCCTGGTGGTCCGTCTCCCCATGGAACCTGGGCGGTCGCTGGCACTGGAACTCATGTAGTGAACTATGGCGACGTGCATCGTCAGCGACTGGGGCTGGAAGCATCGGTGGCTCGGCGGGTAAAGGTACTGTTGGTTCCTCAGTTGTCAAAGGGCCCTGTACCGAGGCCTCGTCGCTCGGTGGGCTGTTGTCAGGCTCAACTCTCAGAATCCTCAATGGCTATCATCGTGGGGCCATCCTAAAAAGGAAACAGGTGCTCCACGGTCAGAACAGTATACCTGGTTAGCTGTCACAAAGTAATCACAAAGAAAACTTGAAACACACATGCAATCAATGTTTTCGTGCATTAAGTCGGAAATCATAAGTCATGGTCCTAGCGTACGGATACATCGTCCTCCGCACCAACATTGGACTCCCTGGACTGATAACCACACCCAATACGCTTAACACTATTGCTTCACATAGAAAAGATCAGAGTCCCATGTTCTGTGGTAGATCCAAACTCCTCTATTACCAATTTTTCACGACCCGACTTCGGGGCCCGTGTCGTGACTACCCCAAGCCTGCCTTCCATAGGCCATGGGCAAGCGACTATCAGAAAGGCGTAATTCTCGGTAAAAAGGAAAGGCATTGCCTTTATAAAGTATACAAACACCACAGAGCAAGCAAGAAGTATAAGTAAACACTAAGTAAAAACCGAGTACAATAGTATGTGCGGAAAAGTAAGTGGACCAGAATACAAACCCAAACTGAAAGTAAAGTACAACTGGAAGGGAAAACAACATCTGAAAAGTAAAGCTGCAACGTCGAGCTGTCCACTAGAAATCTCACATGAAGTGTGGGTACAGATAGCCTCCACTGCTACTCAGGTCCAGCCGACCGCTCTGAGTACGTCCCTCCCAGTGGTCCACCTCCAGGTACCGTCCTACTCCGCATTCCTCAACCACTATCAGTGATGTACTTCGTCTACAACCAACACAACATAGTGCGGGTATAGCCCATGCAGGGGTGAGTATAAGCTACTCAGTAGGGACCCCGAGACCCCCGAAGGTCTCCCAAAATCCAAAAAGGATAATCCACAAAGGAATGATACAATCACGAAGTAACATCTGACACTGCTTAGGCATATGCCCATACATATAACTAAGTCATAAATTCTCATTCGGCTCCAACATCCGAGCCCATGTGAAACCGAGTCCACAGAGGAAAGCAAAACATAATCCACATATGATAGCACAACACAATCCGCAAAGGAAAGAAAAACAAGATTCATCTCACACAGGTATACCTCTTTATGTGATGATAGAGATGATCATATATAGCCACTGATTCATCTAAGCCATCAGACCCACAAAGGATCGATTGCTACTAACCCCCGCAAAGACCCACACAGTATCAGACCGACACAGGATCTGTAGGCGCTGGCTCACACAGAACCGCTGAGCGCTGACCCACACTAGATCGGACCCACACAGGATCGATAGCACTGATCCACGTAGGATCGCTGAGTGTTATAGTCGTCGCCGTCGAATCCACTGAGGATCTCTGTACAGTCGTCGTCATCATCACAGTCGCAAACGCAGCCAGCTCTAGGGTTCCTGCACACAGCAAGCTCGTTCTGGAGGGTCCGCTCCACGACCCGAGAGGCTGATACATCAACTGAAACATATTCTAGAGTTGATGTATCCAAAAGTTCTGTATCATCAACAGGAACTCAATGTCACAGACGGCGCGTCAATCAGACGCCCGGTCTGAGAGTTATTGGATTTTTCGTCCCAAGGGTATGATTGGTTTTTAAGGAAAAACCAATCCGACCATACTCCAGCTGCGTCCAAACCTCGTGTGGAGTAAGCCAAAAGTTCTTCCTCACTTAGAGGAATCCATCAAATTTGACGGTACGTCAATCGGACGTACGGAGCTCCAGATATGAGCATTTCCGCTCTGAGGGCCCAGTTGGTTTCGTGTACGAACCAACTCGGCCAAACCCAAAGTATTCTGAAACCTTGAGTGAAATATAATGAAACGACAGTCTTGATCCAAAGATCGCATCACAACTGACGGTGCATCGATCGGAGGCCCGTAGCACAAGTTATGGGCGTCCGACTGGAAAAGATTCGGTATTAAGGGGTTCAGGCCCAATCCGACCTGGCCCGATACCCCCGGGGTCGACCCGAACCGGGTCTGGGTCCGGCCCGCTTGGGAGCGGCCCGGCCCGGCTGCTGCGGCGCGCAGGGCGTGCTGGCCAGGAGCTCGGCAAAACGGTTGAGCCGTTGAGGGGGGGGGGGGGGGGGGGCGCCTGTCCCCCTGGTTTGTAACCACGACCCCCTTAATGGGGGCCGCTCAGCTGGCCGGCCGGGGGTT
Source organism: Viscum album (assembly GCA_963277665.1). NCBI lineage: Eukaryota > Viridiplantae > Streptophyta > Magnoliopsida > Santalales > Viscaceae > Viscum > Viscum album. The sequence goes on from OY728141.1 coordinate 1,257,218,908, forward strand.
TGAACCCCCGGCTTTCCCTTGTCTGGCCGGCCCGCCCCGGCCGGCCGTTTTCTGCCACCACGGGACCGGCGACGGCCGGTCCCCTCGCTGCTCCGACACTGACAGCCCGTTTCCGGCCACCGGTTCCCATGCTCAGCCATGACCTAGTATCGGCCATGACCTTCATTCATCCATTGCGGCACGACGACACCACACCCCTCCATCGCGGCCCGCTCCAGCCGCGGTGCTTTTGCGGTTCTCTGGCGCGGCACGATGGCACCGCGACTTGGTTCAATTTCCTTTCGCGGCGCGACGGCACCTCACATTCCTTGTCGCACGATCCCGCGCGGTGCAACGACACCGCGCCATTCCCGTTCCAACCACATTAGAAACAATAACATGTATAATGGAGGAGGGTCAGCCATGTTTTTCTGGTCCGGACCCCTCTCGTTAATCGATTGCATTTGGTCATATTTCACGAAGAACATCAAAGTAGTAATCATGAAAAAAATAAATAAATAAACCCCTAACTTGAGTGTAGCTTGAACGGAGGTTCATCGAACGAGGATTCATCGCGTAATATCTATCGCGGGAAGAGGAGTCGCGGAAGGAGACGTCGTGGAAGGAGACGTCGTCCTCCGAGAAATCTGGTGTTCTTCATGTTCTTCGACGAAGAGGATGAATAAACTCAAGACTCCCTTAACTCTTTCTCCCAATGCTCTCAAGGAAACAAGACTCCAACAAAAATAAAATAAGACACTTACTTATTTCATTAACACAACATAAGGTTTGAAATTCATAAGTATGAATTAAACCACAAAATTAAATTACACAATTTGTCATAATTTATGAAGGGTTATAGAAGGTTAGGGAAGGTGAAGGGGTAGAGTTCGTGTGGGACCCACCACCTTAATAACCTACAAATGGAAGTTGGGTGGTTTTCCCCAACTTCCACCCGAAGCTTAATACACTTAAAGTAAATATAAAAATTGTCGCATAATTTTTATTTTACCTTCCACATAAACTAAAAACTTATCTCATGTAAACGCAACTCTATAAATGGCGTTCCTAAGCAATTACCGGCGCTACGGTACCATTGGTGCCCTCCGAATTCAATTCCGAGCACCAGTTCAGAAGTTATAAATTCCCGCTCGTTCGTTCACTGAACGTACCCTAGCTAAACTTCAGATAGAAATTCCGGGCACACTGGGCCTCGGAAGCATGTTCTGTCAGAAACCGCGTTCTTGTAAAATTCCCAATAAAATTAAGAAAAACTTTTCCTTGAATTTAATGGGTCTTTACAGGTCACACCGATCTGCGACACACCGATCGGTCACACCGATCATCGACACACTTATCTATCACACCGATCTGTGACACACCGATCAGTCGCGACGATCGGCGACACACCGATCAGTGACGAACTGATCGGTCACACTGATCGTTTCACCAACTGAAATGATGTCCTGCTACCGGTACACCATCCTTAGGATCAGGAATTTTGAAAAGGGATAGACCATGAGGGTTTGGCACCTTACATTAGATACCTATCGTACTATTCTAGTCCTCGAGAATCAAAACTAGGCCAGAAGAAAAGATGAGGGGGGGGGGGGTCCGTACAACCACCCCGAAAGATACCTCTCAAAAGTGAACCTCATCGACATATAGGAACATATCCCCATTAAGAAACCACACATCATTCAAGGGTCAAGCTATCCAGTCATATGGGTTAGGGAGTTTCTTCCACCATGTCAAGATACTATCTTCTTTAGGCGGCACTGACTCACCCGCAAGGGTTTAATCACATCCAACTTAATGTGTCTTGATTAGGGATCGAGTCATCCCCTCCCCACAATCAGGACTTTTTTTATGCATCTAGAGAATAAGGAAAACCATACATTCCATAGTTAACAAGGTAAAGTGTTTCATAAAAAACAAGTACAAAAAAATAGAAATGAACTCAAAATAGCTCTGGGTATTGGCTGCCCATATGTGCCTCCCATTCCTAGGTACTCTTTTCGAGCCCACCATGTCTCTACAACACATGAACTAAATGAATGGTCCATCCACGGAGCACCATCTCCTCATGATCATTGATTCTCACAAGCATTTCTGCAAATGTCACGTTGGCGTCGATGTCCTGCTGTCCCTAGTAGAGGACGTGTGAACCTTTGTGTAGATATCGTCAGATTTGTGACACAAAGAAGATTTCTTGTATTCTCAGTAGCGGCGGTGGTATCGCTAGCTGATAAGACACTTCTCCGACCCGCCACGACACTTCGAAGGGTCGGATGAACCATTGAGAATCCTTACTCACCCTACCGAACCTCCGTTGTCCATGCTGAGGGGAGACCTTCAAGAATACGTGGTCCCCAACCTCACTCTCCAAGGGTCTCATCCTATTATCGAAATATCACTTTTACCGGTCCTGAGCCACCTTTATCTGCCCTCATATAAGCTGAACATTCTATGTCATGCTCTACACAACGTCCGGGCCAAGAACACTAGTTTCCCCATCCTCATTCCAAAACACGGGTGAGAGACAAGGCCTTCCGTACAAGGATTTGAATGGATCCATGCCAATGGTAGAGTGATAGCTATTATTGTAGGCAAACTCTACCAGAGGATAGTGCTGAACCCACAATCCCCCAAATTCCAGGATACCTACCGGTAGCATATCCTCCATTTTCTGGATCATGTTCCATGTCTGTCCATCTGTCTGGGGTGGAAAGTAGTGCTAAGACGTATTTGGGTGCCAAAAGCATGCTGCAATCCTCTCCAGATTCGTGAGGTAAACCGTGCAACCCTATCTGAGACTATGGACCTCAGAACTCCATATAACTACACCACCTCATCAATGTACCTCTGTTCTAAGGCATTCAATTCACCCGTCTCCTTTATCGCTAGAATGTGAGTCGATTTCGTCAACCGGTCCACCATTACCCAGATAGCATCACACCCTCCTAGAAGCATGGGTAGTCATGCGATGAAATCCATCAAGATTTCGTCCCACAACCATTAGGGGATATCTAAATTTTGAAATACACCCCCTGGAACATGGTGTTCAATATTCACATTCTAAAACACTAGGCACTTGGCCACAAACTCTGCCACCGCCAGTTTTACCCCAGGCCACCAAAACTGATCCTCAGACCCTGTTACATCTTGGAAACTCCAGGGTGCACCGCTTGGGGTGAGTTGAAGAACTCACCAAGAACCCTATCATGCATCGCCTCTGGGAAAAATATATTCCCTCAGAAAAGAATCTAATTTTGACCATCCTCTTTCCATCCTTCTGGTGCATTTCCTTGGTTAGTCCGATCGCGCATCACTTCACTCTCTATGTCTCCTCGTTCAGACTCCTCCAGCTGCCATAGGAGAGATTATTTCACTGTCATCTGAAACAGACAACCTCTACCTCCATCCTCCCTTACCTCAAGGTGCAGGGCATCGAACTCCTCCATCGCCTTCCAAGCATCTATCGAATCTTGAACCAAATCCTTCTGTGATTTCTTTCTCAAGGAATCGAACACCACTTCCCCTTTTCTTGAGGTGTAGGAAATATCAAAGTTCTAATCCTGAAGGAACACCATCCACCATCGCTGTCGTAAGTTTAGGTCCCACTAGGAGAAGATATACTTCATGCTTTTGTGATCCATGAAAACCATGAAGCACTCCCCGATGAGGTAATGTCGCCACCACTTTAGTGCGAAAATGACAGCCGCAAGCTCCAAATCGTGGGTGGCATAATTTTTCTCAAGGGGAAATAACTCTCTAGACCCCTAAGAGATCACCCCTTGTCGTTGCAACAGCACACACATGATGCCTTGTCTTAAAGCATTATAGAATACCTCATATGTCGCCCCTTATTTTTTAAACCTCATCACTATGGCACGTACCAACTTCTCTATCAGAGAGCTGAAGGCTGCCTCAGATCGCCCATTCCAGATGAAATCCTGGTTCTTCTTGGTCAATGTTATAAATGGTGCTGCAACTCGAGAAATGATGGGTAGGAACCATCAATAGTATCCTGCCAGTCCAATGAAACTATGAACCTCTACCACGTCCTTGGGTGCTTCCCAAGAAACAACAACCTCGACCTTCAATTGATCCACTCATATTCCCTGCTTAGACACCATGTGCTCATGTATGTGCACTTCTCGCGTCCAGAACATGCAGTTGGACAACAACCTGTAGAGTTGGTGCTGTCGGAGGACATCCAAATAATTTCTCATGTTCTCAGTGTGATCCTCCTCTGATCTTGAGTAGATCGAGATGTCGTCAATAAACATGACAATGAACCGATCCAGGTACTCCCAGAAAACGGAGTTCATGATCCCCATCAACACAGATGGAGCGTTCATGACACCGAACGGCATGATCAAAAACTCAATGTGCCCATATATGCACCTGAGGGAAATCTTTGAGATGTCACCCTCCTTCACCCTCAACTGGTGATGTACCGAATGCAGGTCAATCTTGGTGAACCACCATGCCCCTTTTAACTGGTCGAAATGGTCTTCTTTCCTTGGAAGAGGATAACAGTTCATGACTGTTACCTGATTCTATCTCCCGTAGTCTTTGTACATCCCGAGACCACCGTCTACCATATTTGTTAATATGACTGGAGAACGCCATGGTGATGCACTTGGTCAAACAAAACCTTTCTTCATCAGGTCATCAATCTGAATGTGCAACACCCGTAATGCGGAAGGTGCCATCCAGTAGGGGGCCATAAAAATTAGACAACCATCAGGTTTCAAGTCTATCTCGAACTCAACATTACGTCGAAGGGGTAGAGTCACCAACCCCTCAGGGAAGATGTCCATAAACTCACTAATGACCCATAGGACTTCCACTATTTCTACATCCACTGACTCCACTGATAGTGTAGCTAACATGGAAAATAGGGTCCCCTCTCACCTGGTGCTTTTTTGGAAACCCCTCTCACCGATGAAGGTTACACGTTGTTCCCCCAAATATGAAAACACGGCCCTTCCTCGAATGTAGTCAATGGCGGAATATACAGATTATAGGCAGTCAATGCCTAGGATTACATCATTTGGATGGATCTACATAAGTAGAAGAACCCTAATAGACTGATGTGGCCATATCATCAGTTCACACCCTCGACAAACATAAATGATGTTTTTCGGACCATTGAATGGTGTGCTCAGCACCCGGGGCCCTAGAAGTCTCTCAGCATCTAAAACCATGGCACGAGCCAGACTGGGTGAAAAAAAAGGTGAGAAGCTCTGGTATCGAACAAGGCATAGGCAATAGTACTAAACAAGTAGATCATACTTCGAATGACTTCTAGCCCTGCTGGAACATCCGCCTCTACGGCATGCAACTACTGACGCCTAGCACCTCTACTTCTTGGCTACTGAACACCTCCCTTACCATGCCCTGGTTGTGGTCCATGGCGATCACACTGAGTCTATACTTCTCCTGCAACACCATCCCTCGGAGGAGCGGGAGCTTCCTACCACTGCTGACGTGGCAGAAAGAACCTAGCTAGAAACTGTTGCTCCTGAGGTGGGCGTTGAACCTGCCCACCCCTGCTGTATTGTACTCTGTCCAGGCACTGACTCCAAAGGTTCCCATGGCTTCCATAGATGAAGCATCTCGGCCCTGGGACTATAAGAAAAGGGCAATTGTCGGGATATCGGAACTGGAAATGCTGAGGCCTGCTTCCTACAAGTCAAAACCTAGAGGGCCCTGACGCTGGAGGTCTGCTATTGATGGCCTTCCCCTTCAATGTGTTCAACTAGATTCCCTCTCGCGATACACCTCCCAACGTGTTCATCCTTTCCACAACTTCAGGTTTTTTCAGGACCTCCATGTATGTTAGTATGGTGAAGGGTGTAACATCATACTGGAGAGAATGCCAAAGTGCCTCCTTCAAATATCTCGTCCAAGAATATTCATCCAGAAAGAGGTCATGAGAAAAGAATAGGATATCCTTGAACTTGATTCCCAACTCTCTCAATGACATACTCCCCTGCTAGAGGGAGAGTAGTTCCTACCTATTATCAGCCTTCATCGTGGAAGAGAGGAATTCCGCCCGAAACTCCTTCTCGAAATCAGTCCACATCACTTCAGCCTCTCTCTTCTCCCTAAGAAAAAGCATCCACCACTGATGCACTTCTCCATGCATCGGGATTATAGCCAGTGGAACCTAATACTTCGTCTGATCCCGGATCAAGCTGAAAGCTACCACCAACTCCTCTAGCCAGCTCTCGGTCTCCACGTCAGAAATGCTACCCTCGTACTTCCCGAGGATCTGCCGCTGAAATACATGAAGCGTACTCTGCCACTGGTCATCATCCTCCTCTCGGCCAGTGCTCTGCCGATCGGCCAAGTCATCCCCTTGTGTCTCTATCACCATCACTACTCATGGTCGTCTCCCCAGTGTCATAACTTCTTGCTAAAGAAGGAATGACTAAGCCCGAGTAGTGTAGAATATTGTTCTTAAATTTTTATAAACTTATAATTCATTATATATCCCCAGATACCGATGAAACAAAAAAACACAAGTCATTATGATGAAATTAACTTCCCTGGGGTCTCTACCCAGTAATCAGTGTAGCATTACATGGCCATTCGGTAGGCCCAGAGTCCTTACATCGGATCACGGGGGGTCATAGAATCCCATGTCCTCGCTGGCCTTCCCTGACCTATTTCACGCACAAAGATCACCCAAAAATGTTTCCCTACCATCCCATGCAACCCTCACTGTGCCTAACCCCAGACTTCATCCTATCTCTAAACCTCCATCCTTTGATACCATTCAGTCAGGATCGGCCTTCACCGAGATGAGAGAAGGGACAACTGATCGAAAGACCCTTCCTTCTTCATTTTGAAGGAGAGATAATTACTCCCCGAGACCCGCCTTCCATAGGCCTCAGAGTGGTGACTTTTACCAACGGTATAGAATCACACACAAGATGGAATGAATTATCATTTCTCTTTATTAGGATCGGGATATAGGATATTAAATCCCAACAACAACAAAATTGCAGATAAAAGTAATGCCATAGAAAACCATACCCATATGCATGTTACAAAAGTAAATTCCACAATGTATAAGGAGACGACAAGGTAATGTACCAAAAAAAGGAAAACAACAACTGCAACAATCCAAATGTCTGAGCTAGTACGACCCTGCATGATCCCTGATGTCCTCCTTGAAACCCGAAAGCAGTTTTATATACGTAGGGTGAGCATTCAAGTATACTCTGTAGGGATATCCAAATTCTCTCGGGAATAAGTGGAGAGGAATTCTAATATCGTGTGAAAAAAAGAGATATCCAAAAACCTAGCAAGGAAAACTATCCACCCAATCCTCACCAAGGCAGACTCAACAAAATAATGCAAGTCAAGTAATGTATAGTAAAAATCATAAATATGTGTGTACCCCGCGCCACTATCCCAGTAATCATTGAAGACATACTACGCATCGAAATGATCCCTTAATTCTCACCACAGTCCCACTGCCACACCCTTCCCACACACACCTGGTCCTAAACCACACATCCCGCCCGTAAACACCTGGGCCAAAAACACCATCCCTCCCACAAACACCTGCGCCACAACCACCATGCATAACTATGCTTGCAACACCTGGGACAGAACAAATACTCCCACACTTGAAGACTCTTTGGCCTCATCCCGAAGACTCATGGGAAACAACCTGCCCACACACACCTGGGCCAACCACCATAACTACCCTGACCGAAGAATCATGGGCTATAATGGACCTCATGCCATCATAGCATGCCCAAAGAGTCTTGGTCTATTCCAAAAAGTGAGGATAGATGATCTAATAACCAGCCACTCATATGAGTGTTGGAAAAAACACCCTCCCCCATGAAATGGGGGCGTTTGAAACTATGTTCTCAACATGGGTGGGGCGTGAATAAAGAACATAAAAACTAAAAATATATACATATATATGTAACAAGAACGCATCCAAACCAAGGGTTTCCAAATCCAAGATATGCACAAAAACCTTCATTACTATTCATTGATAATAGAAAGGCACAACACTCACGGACATGTCACAACTCACTCCCATGAACAATTACCCTTTCAACCCATTATTTTTTTTTCATGTTCAAGATATCCCATTTATGTCAATTCTGCAATACTGGGCATTCTAAGAGGAACATCCACAAGCCAGAGAAGGAGAAACACATAAACAACTATTTAAGGATTCACACCTGTTTCTCTTGTGAGGTCACAACAACAAAGGGATCAGTGAGGTCCCTCAAAGTACAGGAACCAAAACCAAGCTTCGTGATACAGCCTCACAAAGCTTCAGATTCACAACCAACAATCGTTCCACAATAGAGGATCCTATCCTCATCCACATTACCTCAGAAACATCAAGCAGGAAAGCACACCCACTAACAAATATAGTAGGGAAACTTCCAAATTCATGAAAATCATTAATTAGGTTCTTTTTTTGGTTGGTTAACCAGGGTGACCACACAAGGATTGATGTTCACTGGGAATCCATTTAACCAATCATGTTTATGTGAGTAACCAATTTCAAAGTTACAATCATTTAATCATAACAGAATACAAGGGTTCATTTGTGAGCAAGTAATGACCACCAATGGTCAAGAGTTTTAGTGATCATAACCCCATACAGTTCACAACATATATCAATCATAAAAAAGTATCGTAGAATTGTTAAACGCACACCATCATTATCTAACAGTCTATTTATTATCTTTGTTATGGTTTTTATTCGTCCATTCCCACAGAAACAGTAGAGTACCCACCCCGCATGACACACAGTAAGAGCGACTAAGGAAAAAACCTACTTTGTTGATCATTTATCAATGTTCTTCTCAACACGCCATGAACTGGGGATGCACGACATTTAGAGGAGGAGCCTCCGAGACTGCAAGGACGAGACGAAAGGCTCTGGCACAGGCGTCCCGTTTTTCTTATGAAGGGGAACTCTAAATTCACATGGAATAAAAGGAGACTATTGAAGAGAAAATGAAGAAGAAGGAATTATCGTGTGATATAAGGATGATATCCTATTGTTACGGGATATGGAAATTTAAACGGCTTTATTGTCGGATCGTGGTTTCACCACGCGGTTTGGTGGTTAGATAGGACTGAATTAATTGTTATTTAATAACTCTCATCAGGAAAATGTGGTATCTAATATTACTTTAAAGGATTTTATATAAACCAAGGGGAATAATACAAAGACCCACAGCTGGGTCCGTTAAGGGTTGCCCCACTCTTAGGAATATTAAACATTTATTATGGGGCTAAAAACGACCTTGAATCATTTCCAAAATTTTATAATGGATTAATAGTGGCATTATGGGAAAATAGTAGATGAAAAACACGACAAGGATGTGTGGCACTGATCGGTCACACCGATTGGTGACACGCCGATCATGTCACACCGATCGGCGACTCACTTATTCGTCGCTCTGATCGTCGACACACTAATCGGTGACACACCAATCGTGTCACACACTGAAATGAAGTCCTGATATCGATACACCATCCATAAGTTTTGAAATTTGGAAAAGGGATGGACCATGAGTGTATGGTCCATTACATTTGTTTTTTACTAAGTATCATAATTATAAGATGAGAAATTATGATGATAAAATTTTGGGTCATTATATTCATCCCAGTTATGTAATTTTCCACTCAAAATTACATTTTACATAATATGATGACTATATGATTAATTAATTCTGCTTCATTAATTACTCAAATTCCCATGACTCCTTTTCATGCATACAAATCCTCCACAACACATTGATATGATGAGTCATATTTTTTATGCATTTCACATTGTATATATGGTCGAAGATCAACACCGAATTCTTCTCATATGAAAGGCCATAAACAATATATACTACATTTGGATTATGTTAATGTTAGGGGTATGTAATTACATTATAAATATTGATTCATGGGACACATCATGAATATGATCCATATTTTTTGTATTTACAAGACGATATTCCACTCCCCCTATGTGATCAAGGATCTCAATGTGTCTAATGTAGCTTTGGATATGATTACGATTCTTTCCAAATTGTATGACTCTCTTTGATAGTGATAATGGAAGGAAAACACTAGCTCCAAAATAATTATAAAAATCACATAAAAGGTTATCATAAGAGATCCTTTTTTGACATCAATAATATTTGTCACTCAATTGGATGGCTAGAATCATATCCATCCTTTCATACACATGATTAGGTCAAAGTAGCTTCCATTCTAAAACTGCATTAAATTATGTTTGAGTTCTACATCACATCCGATAATTAACTTCGAATAATGCAATAAGAATACTAATGTTGATTCTTTTTTTGTAAGATAACTCAACCAACTCGAGATGTTGATCACATCTATCATTAAATACCTTGGAGTTTTCTCTCATCATTTTCACAAGTATCAAAATAGTACTTTTAGATTAACAGTCAGCTTTGGGGTTTTTAGACATGATGAAATTCAATTCAGTACATAAATAATGTTATATATTTCTATTGAATATAGATTTCAACCTTTAATCTTGGTCAGTTATGATTGATAGTGGTACCCCATGTATCCTCACAGCTTCATTTACATATAAAATGAAATGTCGATCAAGCTAGAAATATTCCATAATAGTAATGATGTGGGGAGTCACGGTGAGTTATTCCAACACAACCCATATAACATTATTTCAAGTAGATTCATTTTGTAATACATGGTATAATGTCTCTAATGACATTTTCTAATTACAACATGGGTATATTCAATGGTTTCAACATCCCTTTTCACTTTTTTTCTTTGATTTAACTTTATGACATATACAAATCTTTAAAGTATATTTCAAAATATCCTTGTTCTTATTTTCAAACAACAATTTATCTTGAACGTAATGGTGCATCATGGTACTAAAAATATATATTGATAATGAATCTCTATGGGAATTATCCACTAGATCTATCTTAATCCTTATTAATGAAGGCAAATAAAAACTTATTCCAAATTAGATCATGCCATCTTCATTAATTTTGAAATAGTGTAGATTCCCTTCCTTAAATTTATTAATCTTCATTTATATCTCTAGATCTAACCTTTTTACCACATTGATCGTCTATTAATATGTGGAAAATAAATAAATTGGGAACAGTATGACATATTTACTACTATTATGTTTTCTAGATCCATCCTTCGCATTTCCAGAATAATGGGATTTTTTCAATACACATCATTGATAAAGAAACATGTCACATTCTATTATGAGAATCAACAACCTTATTTACCTTCCCAGAATAATAGATAATTGATCAATATTGTCCATTATTATCTCTAACTATCTTTTTTTATGCTTGTGCAATCCTTTATGGTGAATATATTCTTTAGGCTATAGTGATCAATATATATTTCACAATTCGAACCATTAAGGTTGTGCCACATGATTCTAAATATAAAATTCATTACTTCAAGATCCAAATCATGCACTGGGATATTTTTCTCATAGATCTTAATTTATCATGAGGTTTATGCAATAACATTATAATTTTGATTGAGCACACAACCAAATACAATGTTTTAGTCATAATTTAATATCACAAAAACCTATCTACATTTTGGTAGTGTGATAATCTGTTTTGTGATTATAATATTCATGGGATAAATAAATCTATGTCCACATTATATACTATAGAAAAACATTACCCATTCCTTGTTAACCTATTTTGGAGGTTAGTGATCTTGATAAATTCCCCCAAAAATTTTTGGCAGTTCCCATTTATTCTAGGACACCTGGGGATCACCATTACACATATTGGAATGGTCTATTCATCAATTTCAATTATTTTAGAATGTTCCAAAGATATCCATTTTTTGTCATAATGTTTCCCCGGAATGATACTTATTCCATCCTAAACTCACATTTATCATATGTTTCATAGAATATATCCATTCTTAATTGTGTTATCATATTATTCAAATTGTCCTTTTGTTCCTCTTTTCTCTTAGAGTATATCATCATATCATTGATAAAGACAACCAGTTTATTATGTAATCTCTAAAGAATCTATTCATTATGCCCATGAAAAGTTATGGAGTGTTATTATATCCAATGTTAATCACAATGAACTCATAGGTTACATGCCTCCTTGGAAAGACAGTATTGGAATTATTTTCTTTATTCAAGATGAATTGGCGATATCATGAATGAAGGTCAACTTTAGAAAAGTACATGGAAAACATTGAAGATTAAAAAATTAATCTATCTATGAAAGGCGACACATTATCTTTACCAAAATTATATTAATCTCCCAATAATAATTACATTGGTGTATTGGTCATTCCTTCCTCTTCGCAAAGAGGAATATAAACCCCCATGGTGAAGCACTCGAGCATATGAAACCCTTTCCAAATTCATTTGTACCCGCTTATTCAGATCTTCCAACTGAATGAAGTCCATCCTATATAGATTATTTGATATATGTAAAGATCTTAAAATATTTTTAATTAATAACTAAATATAGTGGTTAGGAGGAATACATAATTAGTCCACAGTGGACACATTATTGTAGTCCCTCACAATGGGCATGTTGTCATGATTTATTAACTCATTTTCCTCAATCAATTGAGGTAAATATGCTTTATAGTAAGGATATAACATCCATAATTGAGACAATTATTCTAAATGTGATACATAATGTAACACTAAATAATTTAATATTTCCTTATCACTTCAATGAAATTAAATAACATGTGTTTCATAGTACACTGAGTTCGAGCACACCACGACTTATCAAACTAGCGATTTCAAAAATAGTTATGAATAGTATTAACTTAATTATTAAATTTCTATAATCAATATAATTTTATAATCCAAATTATGTGTTTCATAGACATGATATATGAACCTATCCATTTTTTATATAAAAGAAATATTATTCAAAAAATGCAATTTTACCTCATTTTAATGGAGGAATTATTTTAAAACCAATATTTGACTATTTAATATGTTAATTTTTGTGAAATTAAATTATTATATATAATTGCTACATTAAAATTAAGTTTAGATAAATCTTTTGTACATTTATAATTACATTCATATTGGGATGAATAGTGAAAATACTAAATTTTATTTAAAAAGCACTTTTTATATCATAAGATTTTATAATGTTAAATTATATATTTGTGTGGATTAAAATATCATTAGATTATATTATTATAATTTAATATAATTTAGGTCATTGGATATAATTTCACATTTAAACTATAGATAAAAAAGTGTCAATATTTTGATAGTTATCATTTCTTAAAAACATGCTTTTTGGTTTGACAATAGACATTTATTTTAAATTAATTTCTGCCACTTCTGTGTTTTTAATTTGGAAAAACGGATACCATATATGGAATCATGCTGTTAAAATTGAGTAAATGGTTAAATTCTATTTTTAGACATTATGAATAATTACTTCAGTAGATATTTTATTTATCATGGTAAAAAGATAAATCTGGTAAATAGGGGTAAAAAATATTATTATAATATTATTAAATTACCTTATAATATGTCCAATTACTATTCGATGATACAATTCCTACCATGGGAATCCATGGGACGATTTTGGGACCCCATGGAGCCACTTGAGAGTGGTAATGACACATTATATTAATTAATTTAATGTAAAGACAAAATGACAAAAAAATATATCTTTTAGTAAAATATTATTTACAAGGGGTTATATTAATTATCATTTCAACATTAAATTTTAATTTGAAAGATAAAATGATTTCCTACATCATGATATTTTTTTAAAAAATTGTAGATATTATATAAAAAAATTATTTATGAAAAAATAATGATGAAGTGTTTACCTTAATAAAGAATCATTTAAATAAATGAGATTATAAAAAATAAAACAATATCCAAAACCAATCCAATTATATTGGGATGATTTTATTTTGAACATGAGTCATATTTTCTCCAACAACCTAAACCCTCATTATTCACTTCATTTATAACAACCTCATTATCCTAAATATATTATGTTATTGTTATGAGAAATATTTGAACTACACATAAACACACATCCTTCTTATGTTAATAGAACATAATTTTTCTATGGATGGTGAACTACTCCCTCACGAAATGATGATTGTTCAATCACCTACTACCACCTATTATTGTGTCCATTAAGATGGTACTAAAATTATAAATGATATTTATGATATTTATTTCTCTATAATATTTTACAATTGTCTTTTATATCATACCATTAATCATTTCTGATTGTATAGATATGATAATTTCATTTCAGGAAGTGCGGACTACCGCCACCTCAAAGTGATATGACTCGTTCATACCATACTTGGAACATATAAAGTATGGTGTTAATGAAATTACGTAATGTTTATAAAATATTATATTATATTGGAATAATAATATATCTATGTATAATTTCATCTTCATTTTATTTGAAATAAAAAAAATGAAATGGAAGTAGCTTTCTTGCGTACGCAAGGATTACAGTATTCACAAACTCAGTGGGAATCATTTCCCATCATAACAATTCCAGAATAACATTCATTTTATTATTAAAAATAATATTTTAGAACATTATATCATTCATGAGATGAATCAAATTCATCCTACTTATACTAAACATGACATATTTTACAATACATATAAATTAAAATGAATTAGTTAACATCTGAAACCATCATACTACAAAAATATTATTAACTAATCAATATTAGAAGACCATATATGATATAATATTTATTTTTGCGGTTATTTTATAATTTAATAGCAATGATTTTACTATTATACAAGAGGTTAACGTACCCTCGGCCAAGAAAAATAACAAGGTAGTTGTTAATTCATTAATCTCATTATTATTCAAGATTGTTTATGTGTATGTATTTACAGGGACATATCTATTATCCATGTCCATGTTAGATAATGTAGTTTTCAAAAGTATTCGTTATATGATACTCTTCAACTAAAATATAATTTTATCATTCTAATGATTCATTCCTCAAAATCATTCTAATTAATGTCCATGTTTTCAAAATGGGTATTAAAGGATTTAAATTTATGGAAATGAATTTTTTAAAATGTTAATTCTTTCAAAAAATTCAAATTTGTATGGATCACATTGATTCAAAAATGTATTTTAAATGTCTTCCTTTATAAATTTTTTTACTTTTAAATGTTTTCATGAAGAAGGGATATTTATCTCAAATATTTTTACTAATAACTTTCAACTATGTCAATAACCTTTTGGATATTATTTTTGATTGAGGATGATTTGTTAGAAATTAAATATTCAATTTTGTATTGAATGAGTTATTATATGATTGACATTGAGTGTGCAATTTTAAAAATATGCATGATAAATGGTTAAAGAATGGACATGTCGAATTGCATTTTTAATATAAATGTTTATGTAATATTTAAATATTTTTATATGAGTAATGCACCAAAAATAGTAAGTGATGGGTGGTGCCAGCTATATCTTCTCGATGCATTGGTAGGTCTCCTGAGACAACCATATTTCCTTGAAAAAGGCCTTAAAAAAATATTATTTGTAGTCTTGGCACGATGCCTTGACTATGTGGCTATGATGATGGGCATTATGCATTCCATCATTATAAAATATTCTATAGATATAACATGTGATTATTCTACTAGTATAATATCCACGTGAAGAAGTAAATGACATTATTTGATTTATATTTTACATATTATGCTTAATTTTATGTTTAAAGGTCTTTTGTTTAAGTTTATTAAATTACCTTAAATTTTTATTATTAATTGCGAATGTTTATGCTATATTGTTATCATTATTGAGCATCTATGCTCACCCCTTACTATGTTTTATCCCCATGATTCCAGGAAGTGTATTTTTTTGATATGTAAGGATTATCTAGGGGAAATTTCATTCACAATAGATTATTTATGTTGTGTTTTATGTTTTATTGGTTAATGTAACGTTTAGGTATGTAATCAATTTTCCAAGATTGATAAATTGATCAGACCTTCATGAAATAATTCCTTGTAATCATGCTAATGTATTAAAATAATGCACTGTCTCGGGGTAACTAGGGTTGGGGTGTTATTTTTGGTTTCATAGTATGTTTAGAAATAACCATGGAAACTATATTTGGAAAAACCATGATTAGAGAACCTTACCATAAGATATAATTTTAGTATTAGTGTAGAAAAACATCATTGAATTTTGGTAATGTAGAGAATTTGTGAATTTTCCATGAAATACATCCCTATCTAGATATGAGATGGTAGTGGATTCTCTGGCACAGATGTACCTAGAAGTGGAAACTCAGACAAGGAGTTTCGGGCATGACCTTGGGTATCCTGGTACATGACAATCGGCCTTGATGCACTCTTCGTTACGACACTCTCGAGGAATATTCTTAGGATATTAAAAAAAATCATTACAATCCTTTATGAAGGATTTAAGAGTATATAAATCTTCAATGAAAACATTTTTATGATTATGGATTATATCCATAAACTGTTAAATTTATGATAACTGTTTTACAAAATTGGAATCATGTATTGTGATTCATAAGCCGATATATTGTATGCCATTGTTTAAAAATGGTGCCCAATGGATGGAATGATAAATCCAGAAATACACACGATCCAAATTGTAATAAATATATTATCTTTCGTGTTATTGAGAAAATATTTTAAAAGAAATAGTCTCCCATATATTATCATCAAATGAAGAAATAAAATCATGTGTTAAAAAGATAAGTAATGAATTTATTGTGTCCTACGGCATTGAAAGGAATAATGAGAACAAATGAATTTTCAAAAGAATGATGGATAATGAGAATAAGGGAATGAAAGATTTTACTATATTTGATAACTATGGAATTAATCAACTTGATAAATTCATAAAGGGAATTAGATTTTGTTATATCTGTGGAGAAAAAGGACCCCATGTATGTGATTGCAAGGTTAAGAAAAAAGATTCAAATGAACAATGCATCATCTGCAAGAAGATTGGACACTACGCTAATGAATGTCATAATCATCAGAGTATACCCCAAATTATGTTGTTGGATAATAATCAAGATATGATATTACTAAAAGTGAAGTATAATGACTAGTGTTATTATGTTGATATTAATGAATTATGTCATTTTATTGTTGTATCAACGATGTACTATTTATAATAATTAAGTATTATATAATGATTGTATTGTAGTACTATTTCATTATAGATTTGATATTCTGTGTTACCAAGAAAAGTGACTCAATAGCAAGCTAAACATTTTCTAAAATACATGGTAAAAGGAAGAAGAATCTTTAATATGGTTCTAAAGCAATTTTATTGATTTTTGAATATGTGATGATTGATTTGGATACATAATATTGGCTATTACTGACTACTGTGGAACTAATTAATAGTTTTTTTATTACATCATTGTCTGTGATTACAACATTTTTTGATTTAAAGAGTATATCCAGTATTCTATGATTTATAGAAGGATTGGATAATTATATACCTATTCAAATATGGTTTTCTATCAATTCATTGAATTACCACATTTTAGATTAATAAACTATGAAGTTATTCACATGTATATTTTGTGATCTTCCTTATAAATATTGTATCCTGAGTTCAGAATGATGTATTGTGGATAAGTCTAAAGGATCAAAGAGATTATTTTTGAAATTGGATACTATTTTTATGGTCAAAGAATTTCTTAATATATTTTTTTGATTGTCATAACAAGGACAACCTAGAGGTTAGGTGACAACCCATAACGTCTAGAAAGGCTACGAGACAAGAACCTACAACAGAAGGGTGATAAGTGTAAATCACATATCACTAGCCTATGTGATGTCTGATTTTGTAAAATGTATTTTCTTTAAATAATTTGAAAAATTAATTATAAATTCACAAATTTTGGAACCCTAAACAATTTTTAAAAATAGAGTATTTTTGAATTCTATTATCTTTAGTAGTGAAAGATGAATTTGTGGTAGGAATTAGTTGAAGGATGAAACTATACATGTTAGATAAATTTTCTCCATGTAATCTATGAATAAATTAATTCTTAAAATATTGGTAAGGGATCCTAAAACAAAAAATGAGTTTCCAAATACCTTATGTTTTTTTGAACCGATGATATTTTAAATCATCATAGATTGATGGCTTTGAAGACCTCTATTTTACAATTTTTTGTGATTGATGGCCTCAATCACTCCCTATTAATATTTACATTTGGTTACTATTTATGTGTATCTAATTCCCAATAATTTTATCCTAATCAAGATCATAATTTGGTGGTGAATTTTTTATTTCTCTTTCCCTCTTATTAAGAATAAATTTCATTAACCCAATTTCCGATTTGGGTTTTTCACAAAAGTATTTTTCTATTTTAACCTTTTATTTCCGAAAAAAAAATTCAAACTTCAAGGATAACATTTATTGATTTTGGGGATAATCTAACACCACAATATTTCATAGTAAATTATCTTTTCATAGAAACTCAACAACTTGAGTTTCACGCAACACCATTTTTGAGCGCACCACGACTTACCAAAAAAATATTTTAAAAAGAAGTTATGAATAATATTTACTAATTTTATAATTTTTTATACTCCAAAAAATTTTAGAATCCATTTTATGTGTCAATTAGACCAAATATAAGAACAAATTAATTTTTTCATATAAAAGTAGTATTTGTTTTAAAATGTTATTTACCGCCTTTAAATGAGGAACCATTTGTAAACCCAATATGTGATACTTTTATATATTAAATTTAATGAAATTAAATTATTTGATTGAATTGGGAAATAAAAATTTTGTATGGATAAATTTATGGTACTTTTCTGATAACTTTCATATTTTGATGAATAGTGGAAAATACTAATTTTTAATTACATTTTTTTAATCAAAATATTTTATAGGGTAAAATTATAATTTTTAGTGGTTTTAAAGTATCATTATATTATATTTCTATCATTTAATATAATATAGGTAATCGGATGTTATTTCAAATTGAAAATGGACGTAAACATGTGTCAATATTTTGGTAGTTATTATTTCATATAAAAACACACTTTTTGTTTTGACAATAGGAAATAATTATAAATTAATTTATGGCAATTATGTATTTTTAATTTGGAAAAATGGATTCCATATTTGAAATCAGGAGTTCGAAATTTTTTAAATATGAAAATTTTATTTTTATATATTAAGAATACTTAATTTAGTAAATATTTTATCTAGCATGGTTAAAGGGTTAATATGGTAAACAAGAGTAAAAAAGTATTATTATAATAAAACTAAATTACCCAAACATGCGTCCAATTTCTATGGGTTGATATATTTCCTACCATGGTCATCCTTCTATAGATTTTGGGAACCCATGGATCCACTTGAGTGTGATAATGAAACATTATATTAATTGATTTAATGTAATGAAAAAATAATATAAACATATATCTTTTAGTAAAATAATATTTACAATCGGTTATATATGTTAAATTTTATACTATAAAATTTATTTTGAATGATAAAACAATTTCTTACAACATGGTATTATTTTATAATTTTTATACATAAAATAAATAAAATTATTTATGACACAATAATTATGTAGTGTTTACCAAATTAAATAATGATTTAAATAAAAGAGATTATGAAAATTAATACAATACCCAAAACTTGTTCAATTATTTTTGGATGATTTTATTTCGAATATGATTTTTTTGTATTTATCTATAATGTGTTTTTGACCATTATAAACCAAAATTAAATATATAATAAAATAATATTTTCAAAACATTCCTAAAGAACCCCTCCTCCCCCTTATAAAAATCCCTCACATCAAACCAATTTCTCACATGTATGAATCCCCTTGGCTCATCCAAACTCTACACAATTATGCTCCTTTTAACACTATATACTACATAGAAGCCTTACCTTAGGATGATGGAACTTCAAGGAAGTCTTTTGGTTTAAACTAAAGGGAGTTACCCAATTTAATGGTAACATCTCCTCTTAAGTTATTATTTTAATTTTACTACTCCAACCCCCTTAACGCTCTTAATTAATTACTTTTATAAAAACAGTAGTATCATAAATAATCTATTTTATTTTAATGAGATGTATTTGAACTACACTTAAACACACTTCCATATAATGGGTATAGAACATAATGTCTTTGTGGATGACGAACTACTGCCTCACGATACGACGATTGTTCAATCTTCTACTAACACCTCTTATGGTGGTAATTATGATAGATCTGTAATAATATATAATATTTATGTTATTTAATTTATCTACAATGTTATGAAATTCTCTTTTATATCATTCATTTAGTCATTTCATGTTCTATATATATGTGATAATTTCACTTGAGGAAGTGTGGACTACCGCCCCCTCCAAGTGATATGACTCGTTCATACAATACATGTAACATATAAAAGATGATGTCAATGAACATAAATAATGTATATAAAATAATAAATTACACATGTAAAATAATATACCTATGTATCCTTGGGTCTTATTTCATTTTAAAATTAAAAATGAAATGGAAGTTGTGTTCATGTGTACCTACAGATTACTTTCTCCATGCAAGCGACGAGATTTCTTCCCCATCGTAAACATTCAAGAATATTTTTATTTTTATTATTAAGTATAATATTTCATAACATTATATAATTATGGATATGAATCAAATACAATATATCCATAACGAACAGGACTAACATATCAAAATATATAAAAGAAGATGAATCAATTAACACCTGAAACACTGATACTACTAAAATATTATTAACAACGAAATATTAGAAGATCATATATGATATCATATTTATGTATGTGGTTCTTGTATAATTTTAAAAAAATATTTTAAAATTATATAGGAGGTAAACGTACTCTCGACCATGGAAATGTACAAGGTAAGGGTTAATTCTTCAATCTCATCATTTTTTGAGATTGGTCATGTGTAAGTATTTACTAGGAAATATTTATTATCAATGTACATATTAGATAAAAGGGTTTTCAAAATGTTTATTTGTAAGGAACACTTCATCTAAAATATCTTTTTAATGGTTTAAATAATAATTCTTCAAAATCATGGTAATTAATGTCCATGTTTTCACAAACGGTTTTAAAGGATTGATTTATATAGGCCTTAATGTTTTAAAATGTTAACTCTTTCAGAAGTTTCAATGTGGTATTAGAAACTTTGATTAATTTTTTTTAAATTTTCTTACATTATAAATTTGGTGACTTTTAATTGTTTTCATTAAAAGGGATATTTATCTCAAAGAGATTTACTATTCAGTTTCAACTATGTCAATATCCTTTCGGATATTATTCTGGATTGAGGTTGATTTATTATAATTACAATGTTTAATATTTTATTGAATGAGTTATTTTATGATTTACTATGAATGTTCTTTTTTAATACAATTAATGATTTATGGTTAATGTATTCCCATTTCGTATGCTAGTTTTAATATGAATTTTTATGTTATGTTTCTCCATTTTCATATAAGGATTGCTTTGGACATAGTATGTGATGGGTGGAGCCCACTATAGATATTTGATGCATCAGTAGGTATCACGAGAAAAAATGTTGTCTCGGCACAAGTCCTCGAAAAAAATTTATTTTTTGTCTTTTCATGAGGCATTGAATATGTGGTTATGATCTCCGCCATTATCAACTACATAATTATGAAAATATCTATTGATATTACAAGTGATTGTTCTCTTTGTAGAATATCCATGTGAATAAGTAAATTGAATTATTTGATTTTTATTTTCCATATAATTCTGATGTTTATGTTTAAAAGGATTTTGATTTAGTGTTACACATTGACTTTAATGTTTATGGTTATTTATGAATGTTTCTGCTATATTGTTATCCTTACTGAGCATCTGAGCTCTCCCATATCATTTTTTATATTTCCCTTTATTCCAAGAATTTTATTATGTTTTATATGAAGGGTTAATATTTGTGAAAAATGGCAATCATAACAGATTTTTTATGTTGTGTTTTCTATTGAATTTTTAATGTAACGTTCATGTTTGTAATCAATTTTCCAAGACAACTAAATTGATCGGTCCATCAGGATTGGATTCATTGTAATCATGTCAACGTATTAAAATAACGCACTATCTCTGTGTAACTGGGGTCGGGGTGAAACACATAATCATCCTTAAACATTTACATAATTAGAGGATGCATCAGAATATGAAAAGTAATCTCCTTTTCATGACCATTGATGTTGTATTTTTATAATGATACCCAATCCAAGTCCCTTATATGTTCTAACTCCATCAAAGAATGTAAGAATTTTTTTTTGAAGGGCCACACCTTAGACATTAATTAAAGTGGAGTTATATATTTCGGATACCAAAATTTCCCCATTTTTTTGTTCTCGAAGTTATATCAAATCTATATTTTGAGTTAGGGTCTGAATCTTTATACTAAACATTTGCATATGAAAGATTATGTAGAACCATAATAAAATAAGATGTTTTCAATTATTTAAATAATATCCTACATACCTCTAACCATATCATTTTCAGGATCCACCTTAGTAGTAATAAAACAATATTTTCTTCTTTTATAACATGGAATTTTTTATTTCCTCTGACCACCGTTGTCTTAGTGAATTTCCTTTCATAATTCCATGGTTCCTCAAAGTTGAAACACTCTAGTAATGTTTGAGTGGTTGTATGAACCATCCCATCTTCTTCCACATTAATGGTACTATTTAAATCTATTTATTAAAAATTACCTTGATGAACCACTCTTACACATTTGAAGAATATTATTCCCCTTAGGAAGTTTCCAATATGCTTATTCCAAAACTATTCAAATATGGGATGTTAGGTTTTATTTTTTGATGGGATTTATATGTTAATCCTAAAATATTAAAAAACATTATCCATTTCTAATCATGGGGTCCGTGAGAACATTAATAGTTTTCATTCTACATTAATACATTAAGGGAATAATGTATAGTCTCCTCCCTCCTATCAAAGTCTCAAATTTACAATTCTTTTTATAGACTCCTCATCTATCCTCTAGAAAAGTGATACACATTGATTTTTGTTTTCCTTAAAACTCTATAGGTTTATCATTCATGCCTATAATGTATTTCTCATACACCCAAATGGTATTTTCTTCCTTTGGATTCAGTCCTTGGAACACACTTTCAATCTTATGAGAGAGTGTTTTGTGAAAATATTTATTGATTGATTTTATTAAAACTAAATTAATTCCCGGAAACTATTTTATCATTGGTCATTGTGTTCTTGACCAGTGACCACCACTGACCAGCTTCCCAATGAAAATAATTGATTGTAAGTAAAAAATTATATTCTTCTAAACATTGATGTATAATGAATATCTTTTCAATGGAGTTCATCAATTATTTTTTTGATGAAGTGATCAGAAGTACCACTAAATATAGGATTCCATTATCACAAAAAATATTTTACTAAAAAATTATCTTCTATTGGATAAGGAGTTCATTCTAAAATATCAAAATTTTTATTCTTAATATGAGAAGGATGAGAACGTAATTTCCAGATTTTTATACCTCATGATTCCATAATATTTGGAAATACTTTAGGGAAGAGATCACCGTACCAGTAACATTGATTGTTATCATGGGTTATCCAACTTCTTATCGTGAACAGAGAAAAAGAAATATACAATTAATGGGGCTTGAATACATATATAATAATTATATAAAAACTAAACATTAAACATATAAGGATAAATTTTTAAATGATAATTATATCATAACAAGTGATTATCTATGATTCAATCATGGTTATCCATGGTGAAATAATTATTTGTTGGTTTCTTACTAGACTATTCTAGAAGTAATATCCCAGAATATCTAGACAATAATTTAAAACTAACTATATTGATCCCAAAATTTTACAACTATTATTACTTTATTTTTCACATAATTAACCACAAAATACAAAACAAGGATCATATTGTGTAGTGTTCATAGAGTACATGTTATGTAATGATAAAATACTAACCCAAATAAAATCATCTTTTAGTTATTCACCTTAATGATCTCATAAACTCCTTTCAGATCATACATCATCCTATGATAACTTATGTTATAAATTAACCAAGGGAAGAGATAAAAATCGTTGTATGGGAAGAAACATAGTAATAAGAAATTTCACATGAGATAAAAGGCATAACATGATGGTATAAAAATGTAACGGAACAAGAATAAAAATATTCAAAATAATATATAAAACATGAAAACATGTAATCCTAGAAACATAGAAATGATTCAAAACATATAACATGACATAAATATGAGTCATTTCCAACTATAAAGACGATATCACATGGAAGAAAAGTTAAAATAAGGGAAATAGGTCTATTCTATATCCCAACATGAAATATAGTGAGAATAAATATTATTTAATGCATTAGAGTTCTATCTTGGTGTGCCCATCACAAGATTTTCATTCTTCATTATTCTACATAAAGAATAAAACATAAAGAATTAACATAATTGTTACATGTGGAAAACAATGGGTATATTAAACATGTCATAAGGCATAACCCAATGAAATATTAAAATTAAATCTATGAATTAATGAATTTAAAATATAGTTGTAAATTAATAATGGAATGTAGTCATAGATCGTGATATATAATGTCGAACTGAAGTGAAAACATGTAAAATAGTGATTATGAATCAATAGAAATGATACAATTTAGTGTGGTTAACGAGAAAATATTTAAGAGTCTTTAAATCTGGAAAGGGAAAATTTTTATTGCTTAATGACATAAATGAAAAAATATAGTTTTTCATGAAAATATTTGTGAATATTGAAAAATAATTAAGGTTTAATTAATGTTATGAAGTGTACATTCGAATGGGTAAAAAATGGGGAAGCTCCCTTCAATTGATCTATCATATCAATAGGTATTGAGATTAAAACCTTATAAAACATTTACATCACATTATAATATTGTAGAATTAATCTATGTACATATTTTTTGAACATAAAAATAGAATTTAGGTGGATTAAATAAGATGAATTAAGAACTATATTTGTGTAAAGAGAGAGAAACCATAACCCAAAAGAAAAAAATGGTGGTTTTGAAAGAGTCACTTACCTAATTTCTAAAAGTGTAATGTAGATGTTCATACCTTCCTGGGTAATAAAATTATTTTCATTTATAATTTAATTCATAACCTCTTAAACATAGATTTCATTTATTATATTTGTTTATATTCCATAATGGTTATTTATATGAGTTATAATGATTATATTTATCGTACCATTACTGTTAGATTTAGAGGTTCATGATGGGTTTTCTTCTGTATATTTATGGATATTCATGTAAAATTTTAATAATTATCTATAACAGAAATTTTATTTTATTAATTCAAATCATTAAATTTAAATTGTTCTACATATTATTTTTTTACATGATAATGATTCATCAAAAAAATTAATGAAAAATGTTTTGTTAATTTTTGAGGGTATTAAAACCATCAATAACTTGTATAGTTTTATTTCATAATATATATATATATATATATACTAGTTATATAACATTAAATATGATTTACTACAGAAATTATAAAACCATGAAATTTTTTTATGACCAGCCTTGATGGTTGTAATGAAAAACAAATACTCTTTTTCCACGAATGTGGATAATAAATAATCTACAGGTGTTGTTTTAATATTATGAAAAAAATGAGTGCAGATGATATTTGATGACTATTATAACCTTAACACAACCAAATTATCTTTTCTTGTATGGTACAATAGTTATCATGCAACTTCTGAAATATGAGTGATGTGTCTAGTATAATAAATAATGAATTAAAATAGAAACATGGAGGATTTTACCTATTGAATATCATCTCCTTGAGAACCTACTTATAGAACACAAAAATGATCTAATGGAGAGACAATAAAGGCTAGGATATGTGTGTATCATCCCAACCCAAACCATAGGGTCCATGATATAATTCGAAATATCATCATATAGTCCTCCTCATATGTATGAGATTGTTGATGAGTAGTGAGGGTCTAAAGTGGATCTATAGGGGGACTATACCCACAATATAAATTCAAATGATAGATAATCAATAATGACAAATAAAAATAACAATCAAAGTAAATATTTTGAATGCTAAATATAGGAGATATGTCATATAATAATATGACTCCAAAAGATTCATGTATAAAAATGTATTAGGTAATATAAATAGAAAATATAAACAGAGTCCCTACAGTGTAAATATCAGACCACTACTACATTTTTACTCCATTGAAAAACCATCCACCACAAATAACATTCCCATCACTAGATCCCTTATGAAATATAGATTTGAATCAAAATCCCAAACTCGGGTTTGGTTAAAAGACTAATTAGGATACAAAAAAAGAATCATTAACTTGATATTCTCATGTATACTATTTTATTACATAATAAAATAAATGAATAACCATCATGGTAACAAATAATCCTAAACCAAGAAGTTGTGTGCTAACTATACTACCATAAACCCCATTATATACATTCATTGGCTCTATTTAGGATCGATAATCAATGTGAAAATTGAATAATGTATTATCAATGTGGCTAATTAATTATAATACTTGGCACTGTGTGATTGTGCGAATCAACATTTCTATGAAAGAAGAAAATGTTCTTAACTTGTACTAGGATTCAATAGGTAATTGGCATCCCTTAAACATCGTGTAACATTCTATGGATCGTGTTCTAATAAACATACCACTTTCATCGAGGCATATAATGGGAATAGATTTCAGACCGGTGTGATAATGACAAAAACATAATCACATGATGGGGGGTTTGAATTGTGGTTTTGAAAACCATCACAATTTCAAAACACCGCTCTTTCTAAGTATATATCTTTTTCTTTTTTCTCAAACATGAAAAATTAGTGGAAATAAATAATGTTAATGAATATAGAGATGTATTTTCCTTCAGGGCACAATGATTCCTAATTCCTTTCCAGCTACTCTTAAATGCATGAGCTTGGTGATTTTCACTAGGTCATCTTATCTTAACACCATTAATCTATAACTTTTTGTAGGCAATTTAAACCCTTATAATAAAGAATTATAAATCTAATTAGTTCTTTCACGTGGAACCGAATATCAATAGCATATTTCAAGAAGATTCAACCTAACCATGATTGGGTTCAAGAACAAAAAACTCCATCAAATAATTAGGGATTTCTTTATTTATAATACAGATTAAGCATCACAGTTAGAGTGAAAACTAATATATGTATTCATATCATCAATAATGTAGATTATAAAGTATATCTTCAACCTAATGTAGATACTTTTTTTCAATTGGAGGTAGGAAAAAGTAATATAGATTTTTAAAATATTTTTGTCCCAAAAAATTAAGCTTATATAAGTACTTTTTCATTATTGATAAAGTTGATTAATTGATAAAGTAATGTTATAACAACGAAAACATTTGTGAGCCAATAGATCACAACATGTATGTCTCCAATATGTAGATCTGCATGAAAACAAACATGTCTTGGTATGTATATCACGTTTTCTGTATATTAATATCTTATTTAAAAGATCAAAATCTTTATATTTATACTATAGGTTGAATAGATAATTTTCATTCCAACTCTATAAATAGTGCTACATAAATCACGAATATCTGATATCAAAAACATTCTATATAGGTAGTAAATTCAAAAATAAATATGATAAAATTACTCAATTAAATAATATCCTTCAAGTCAATCAATAAGAAGACATTGAATTAGTAATAAATGACCATGAATATATATTTCTATCCACCAAGACCATTTCAAAAATTGTAGATAATATAATAGATTTTAAAATCTATCGTTTAATAGTAAAAATTAGGGTTCCATATAAGTTGAAAAAACATCCAACATATGGTTGACAACAACAGATTGATCACAAAAGTAGGTTTGATGTACCATAGATTTGTTTCCTTAAATTATGGGTTTCATACTAATGTAGTATAAATTATATATAATTTCCCTATTCATAACTATATGGTTACATCCAAATATATGGTATACGTTTCCAACATGTTGTTTCTAAATTAGTGATCATTACTTACGCTATGTATACAAATGTAGGGTATGAATATTATTTCAAGACTATATTAATCCATGCCCCAAATACATCAATGAATATTCCTATATAACCAGTAATGTGAATATGATTCCTGGATAAATATTCTGATGATTAAAACTTCCTAAAATTCACTTAATATAATATTCATTAGTGAACAAATTGTGGTATTTTTAGAATCTATCACAAAAATGAAGTTAATGAAAAAATTGAATCAACACATAATCAACAATATATCCATTTATTATAAACACAAAACCCATGTCAAATCCCTTGTTGATATATAATTTAAAAACAATTTGTTTTCCTATTTTATTGATATAATAATAATTTTATTTAGAATGAAATATTCTATCCCATTATCCATTAATAACACTTCTACCCCATTATATGTTACATAAAATTTTATCTTTATCTAGATTATTAATAATAAAATATTATTTACATACACTAGAACCATAAACAGAATTCTATTAAACCGTACTAAATAGTGTAAGAAACAATAATATCATATATACTTATCCACCTTTTTGTGACATAAAAAATATAATAGTAGAAAGTATTTATCAAAAATTTACCAATAAATTCATGCTAAAAAAGTTAAAAAGTGAAGGTGCATAATAAAACAAACTAATTATTTTATATAAATACCCTACAAATCATACCATATTGGATATTTAAGGAATGAAAAAATTTCACAAGTAATAATGCTAATATTAATTTTTTTTCAACCAACTAATTTATAATATAATAAATTTTTAAATTCATGCTTATTTTAAGTGACTAACAAAAAATATTTATGAAAAAAATAATCGAACAAAACTATTTTTTACTAAATAATATATTTTTTTAAAAGTAATTTTTATATTTAATAGAATTTTGAAATAAAAAATAATATATATATGGGAATTTACTATTAGTTCAAACCTTCCAAAGCAGAAATTATATCATATAGAGATTATATGATTTTTGATGGTCTGGTAATCCATTTGGAACATCCTGTCATCATTTATATGAAGAATATGAACACTATTCAAGAGATAATAGCTTCACCTTATCACGATCATACTTGATAGAATATTATTTTTTGATAAACAATATTTTATTTAAGATTTCTACATTGAAAGATTCAAAATCACCATTCTAGATCAAAATATTATCCGTATTCTGATAAATTGTTTTTGATGAATAAAAAAACTTTTTTGATATAAATTCTTAATTATGAACTTGATATTTCTTTTTAGACACATTAAAATAATCATATAGCTTTAAATTTTCATTATTCAATTTTTTGAATTTAAATAGAATCGTTACATATGATATTTCAGAAGAAGAGATTTTTTGTTCATTATAACTTTTATACATAGTTACCTTATCTATAGAAATATTTATTCAAATAATAAACATAAAAATTAGATAAAATTGATGGATTTCCTTTCATCCATTTGTAATAATTATATTGTTATGAAAAATAATAATTGAATCACTTCATCTAATTTTTACATGTTTTCCAGAAAAATTCGAAATAGATAATATCAAGTGGGTGACATGAAAAATTAAATATTTTAGTAAGAAGATGATATATTATGATTTGAAACTATGTAGATGATATATCATTTCCATAAGCCGAAAAATATATAAAATTAATTTTATAATATGAAATAATAGTATTCCTAATTTACTAAATTTAAAATTAATGAAGAAAATATTAATGCTTAAAAAATATGAATATTTCGCAAAAAATACTATTTTTTTAAAATACTTTATTTTGTAATTTATAAAATCAGTGATACTATCAAAATTTAATGAAATATTATTTAAATAATAAAGAATAATTTTTTAAAAAAAAGTAAAAATGGCATTCTTTTTATGTATGAAAATCAAAATGTAACAAAAATATACAAATATTTGAATAATAATCATTTTAGATTACTGAATTTAAAGTTTAATAATTTTTGATAAAGAAATAATTTATTTTTCTTTACTCTTCCTGTAGATAAATTTATAAAAATCCCTCGTTCAACCACTTCAAGGATTAAAAATTATTAATTGTTGTATAATCATGTAAAATTTCAATTAAACGTGCCTTCTGGTACCCATATTTTTTTTGGTCCTGCAGTGTCAAAAAAAAGTAAACATAGTGGTTTTTTACTAAGAAATATAATATTTAAGATAAATAATTATATTGAGGAATAAAATAACATAACAATATAAATTTTTATATTTCAAAATTATATATCATTTCTATAGTGATAATTATTTCAACAATAAATAAACTTAATCATTAATATTTTTGTCCATTTTAAACAGGAAAATCGTAATTCATATTTGTTATTTCATTCACCACTACATCTAATTCGAATTTTTTCATTTGGTATATTATTTTCTCCATTTTTTTGACTAAAATATTTTTTGTTTTTATCAGTATAATAGAGGGTTTTTTTAAATTATCAAATTCATTCAATACTTCTATAATTTTAGTATCATGAAAATCAAAATATTTATAATAATCAGTTTTTATATCTTTAATATAGTTTGAATTTATTTACCTAAAAAAAATATCATAAGAAATTTTTTTTCCATACATTAATGATTAATATTAATATTAAATCATAACAAAATATTTATATTTTTCATCATAAGAAAATTTCACATTACTAGAGTATTGAGAGTATAAATATTGTTCTTCCTGATCAGTGTGTTCCATTTGACATAAAATATTATTATTTTTGCATAGATTTTGAATATATAGATGATTCAAAAAGTGAAACATAATTATTAATCTAGGTATCTATCACAACTAACACTAAATTTCCCATGTAATTTACATTCCTTTGAGCTTTGAGTAAAGAGAACTTGTAATTTTTATGACATTTTTCCTTTTATTAACAGGATCCAGATTCTCCCATAATTTTTGTTATTTCATTATCTATTATTTAAATTTTTTAAAAAAAATTATAGTATTTATCTATATATTTGTGGTTTTAATCATAAGATTAATGTATAATAGTTTTTAGTTATAGTTCATTATGTTTTATTTGTTTTTCATCATCAGCCTGCATCTCAACATAATCCATCATTAGAGATCCAATCAACTACTTCATACTAATATTTTTTCAAGTGTATACTGACATATTGTTGTATATATTCCATTCCACTTTTAGGGATTTACACTAGGTACATTTACCACATTTTTATTGTGAAATTGGTTTTACCAAAGCAATATCAGTGATGAAAATATATTTCAATCATCCATTCATTTGATTGATGGTGTTGTCCTCACAAATACTAAATGTATCAAACATAAATGTCATACAAGTATACCTTAATCATCGTATCTATTATGTTAATTCATATGAAATGACAATATCCTTACACAAATCATTTGTCATAGTATATTGAGATACTTCCTTAAATTAATTAGTACCAAAACCTCACACTACCACAAACCAACTCGGGTCGACCCAAGAACCAGTCACTTGGGATGCTCTGCGACAAGTCCTAAGAGGTGTTCATGATCCTCCTGGGATAGAGACACGCACCAAGGGCATTATTAGTGTGAAAAGTTATCAATATCCCCCAAATATAAACAATGAAGTAATTACTAGAAGTAAATGGACAACCAAATATACATTTATATAAAATTTTAAATAAACATTATTTTCAAATGAATGTGAATGTACAAATTAACCAACAACTCAATCAACCAAACATACAAACCAAATTACTCGATGTAACCCTACTGGACACTATCCAATAAAACAATCACACATCACCTATGTCGATCTTACTTTAGATGAAACCTGCATAAGGGCTAAAAATATGATAAGGCTATTGGCGTGAGTATTAAAAATCAATACGTTATCCCAATAATCTATTCCCAATGCACTTCCATTGAAATATGTGAAACAAAAATTTCATTTTTGAAAAACAATATATTGAAATATTTTAACCAAAAAATGATCTATGATAAAAAAATTGTAGAAATAAATGCTTTCTAGTTTTTAAAAATAGGAAATGGTGGTTAAAAATATCAATGCGATGAATCCTTAAAGTGAAAATGGTTTTCAAGAGTTCTAAATTAATGATCATACACCTTTAAATAAAATAGAAATGATACAATATTTTTCATCCAAACTCACCATATTTCTATGATGAATACAAAATATCCAATGTGCAAAAGTCACATGAAAACACTTAGGCACTAGAATGATGTGCGAACCAGAAACCTCATATATCAGTGAAATATAACCATAAAAAAAACTATTCTGGTGTATGAACCACTAGTTGGGAACATACCCATAACCATGTGGTCCATAGAATCATCACAATATTTTTATTAATGTTTTCATTGTCAAAATTTATCTGTGAAATAGGGATGAAACCATAACAGTTCAGTTGCGTACTAGTACATGTCTTCCAAAAGTGATGCTTGTGTTTCCCTATTGGTGGAAAAAATCACACAAATTCGATACCATTATAGATTTATAGCCCTAGAACATTTACTAAATCCATTTCATGAATCATAAGATAACCCTAGATGGTACAACATGGAAAACACCTGAAAACCACTTTTTATAGATAAATAGAAAACTTTACTTTAGGCATTTTACCAAACCAACATATAATAAACTTATAAAAATCGATATTCATAAAGAGGTGTACAATAATGAATATTAGCAAAATAAATTTACAACAACCATTTAAAGCATTTTGGTTACACATTTAATCTCTCCTATTTACATAAGAATGTCGAATGGTCCATATATCAGAAACTCGTCCAAAAATGCTTCCAAAAACAAATCCATCTCAATAGAATACAAAAAAACACATTGTAAATCTATAAAAAACACCAAAATATCAC
The DNA here is from genome assembly GCA_963277665.1 of Viscum album. Classification (NCBI taxonomy): domain Eukaryota; kingdom Viridiplantae; phylum Streptophyta; class Magnoliopsida; order Santalales; family Viscaceae; genus Viscum; species Viscum album. The sequence continues at coordinate 1,257,251,938 of OY728141.1, forward strand.
ATTAAATGAATTAAATACATTAATAAATTTAAAAAAGTTATTTTTTATATGATTTATCACATAAATGCTAACCATGCACTTTTTGGAGACTAAGCGTTCAACATTTAGAAAAACAACATGTATTTGACACCCAAAGGGGTAATAATCCAAATATTCATCCCAAAAAATTATTATATTAGTTAAACCAGGTCAATAACAAGACAATACTCATGTGAAAACATGTAGAACATTTATTTGAACAAGTAGTGCGAACTTTTATAACTAAACAACTCCATTTTATTAAAAAAGGCATAAATAACCATTTTCACACTAAATAAATTATCCAAAGCGATAAAAATAGTAATAAACATGCGTATATGGTTATAAATGCACTAACAGGATGAATCATAAATAATAAAGGCATGTTCATAGAATATCCAACCTCAAAACCATGATGGAATGGAGAGGCACTCCCGATAACACCAATTGTGGGTTCCAAAACCAACGATCTATGAATAGCAGCACTAAATAAACAAAACCCACATAAAATGATGTGAAATTAGAATCCCACATCAATAATTAAATGGTATGAAGATAAATCCAATAAAAAAATTAACGAAGAATGAAGTTGGTAGAAAAAATATAAATATTTGAGGAAGAAATTAAGATGAACCACAAAACCATTGTGCGAATGTACCCAAAAGAGTACCAATACAATGGATAACGATGTCATAGGATTATCTAGTTGATATCCTATAGTTAAGTATATTTTTGGTTGGGGTAATAGCCAATAAAAATTTATTAAATGAATAAAATTTAAAATACATATTAAAGAAAAACTTGAAATGGTCTCACAGGATGGCCCAAAACATGAATAAATTACCCAAATATATCATAATTATGAGTTACTAAGGGGTCCAAATGGATATGGTGGTTTTAATATGATAGGGGACGCCGAGTGGTAGGTGTAATGAATGAAATATTTTTATAAAATTAGGAGTTACAATAAAGTCAAAAATTGACATCAAATATGGAAATAAACTCATTGTTTGACCCAAATCATGAAGTAAACAACCTTTTATCTAAAACCCCCAAATAAATATATGGGGACTCATGGTAGGATGATTTGAAATAGATAGAACAAAAAAATTAAACATTCAAATTAACCAAGTCCCATGAAATATATCATGACTTCTAATGAACAAGATCAACACCAATACTTGAAAAACAGGGTGGGACATTTCTCCCCACTACTAGTGCATTCTACCCAAGGAATGCCATTACACATTCCAGCAGAATGATCAACACCAAAGGATTGAGTATCACATTCAACATAGATCAATACCCCCACAACATGGGATAGGGAGGTATAATGACCCAATCATTGGGAAACTAAAACCACAAATTAAATAGAAGAATGACTCAAAACTCTCCTCCTACAAATTGGTAACACCAACACCTCAACCAATTAGCATTGGTTGTCCACACATGGACATTGAACATAAACCCACATCTGAGAAGGCATAAACATAAAAACTACATCTGGGGTAAGTCCACCATTCACATTGTGTGAAAAAGTTTAACCACAAGGATGATATAACACAATAAAAATGTAGAAACATACTTTCCACATCATTGATGTCACGATCTTAGTCGAACTCCCCACACCTCTTGTGATTTCCTTACTAAGTGAAAAGTGTCACTCCATAGAATATGGCTGGATCCCTGATGTTTGAAGAATTTCTTGCGATGTGGAAAGGAGCTAAGGATCACAACACCCAACAAAACGAAACTTCTCTAAAACAAACCCTCTCCTAAATATGATTTGATAGATATATAGATCCATTTTCTCTCACTCCAAAAAATGAGCAAAATGGACATGGAATATGGATAAAAACATCAATCTCACCAAACACAACTACTATATCCATAAAAATTTATCATAATAAGGAAAAACAATAAATCAATCTTATACAGCACTCTATTCCATCATAAAATTTGACACATCATATTGAAAGGTAGATTTATTTTTTAAAACAAATCCTCATGTCGATCAACTAGATATATTTCCAATAATGAACCATCTGTGATAACCTATCAACTTCTATGATATCCTTAGAAACCCACTAAACATTTATCAAAAACTAAGCCACCAACAAGATCCCATCTCAAGACACACAAAGAATATCACTTCCAGTTCTTGAGGAAGCCTACCAATCAATGCAAACCTCTAAAACATTAAAAACCAACCCACATTATAAAAAATTTACCAATAAGAGAAAATACAATTTAAAAAAAACACATTGGAAAATTGTCAAACATGTTATATTTTGAGATTAACGAATGGTGTTTCAACAAATCTCACTTAAATGAACTTTCTTGTGCCACCTTGAGAACCCAAGAAAAATTTTATATCTGGCATCTATCAATATATCTATATAAAACCATGAATGTAGAACCCATGAAAAAACAAATTGCTAAAACAAGAATCCTTATTTTATAGGCCAAAAACTTTCAACCCATTTCTAAAATCATGTTCCTTTTATAGGAATCCTATCCACCTAGTCAAAAGCCATTTTCATATTTCCACACAAGAAACCATTTTACAATGATTGAAAAAGGAACCCCATAGGTCTCTAAAAAAATCATATCCCTCTATTCAGAACATATTTTAGAATCTGAAAAACCATCCTTTTTCTGGAAACATTCTATTCAGAACCCATTTATATTATTTTAAAACAATTACCAAAAATATTATTCAATTAAAACATCACTTTCCCATTTTTAAATATTCATCATGGTCACTTTTTTTTATTTGATGGCCTGAAAGAAAAAAACCCTTTTACAGAAAACACCTACTGCTCAAAACCAATTCTCAAAATCAGTTTCTTAGATAAATACACTCTTAAACAAACCAAAACATCCAGTTTTAATAAAATGTTTCGTATAAATATACAAGAATGTCATTGATTACAACAATTTTATTTCAAAAAACCATATTTTTAGATTAAGTAAATTCAATATCATTAAATCATTACACTTTCTCCTAAAAATTTTGTATCACAAAAACACAAAATTAATAATTAAATTATTATATTAATCATTTAAAACCCACATTCATAATTATCACACAAGGATTTTTAAAACAAAATTCAGATTTCAATAATGTTCTATGTGGACAAAAAATAGGAACATGGGTTAGTGAGTGACTTCAATATATGGTTGGAAACCATCTATTAATCACACCACCAATACAGGGAGCCTTTTTAAGACCATGCTCTAGCTGCACATGGCATTACAAACCCTGAGAGTGCATGGAGACCATTATTCCAACTTCCCTTATCATATCCAAATCCCCAAACAGTCCCTAAAGACTAATGAACCTTTTAAAACCGAACATCCCATGGACACCAAAGGATTAATACTAGAAATATTTCACAGAACCCTTATCGTACCTACCCCTCATGTTTCAATAATCCTTCTCCATCGACCTTGACATTGCCAAAATAAAAATGGACCTCTAAAAGGAAAGGTATACTATGAGCTGAACTCCTCTAATACCACTTTGACATGAACCAGCCTATGAATACCCTTAGCTGGTCACCCGAGCAACTCTATGACATGTCCAGAGAGGCATTCCATACCCTCCAAGGGAAACAACAAGAACCATGGGAATAAGTAGAGTGACAAGGGAATGATTTCACGCAAATAAAAAAAATTAACTAAACATCGAAACGAAATGGAAAACCCAATATAAAATTATATAAAAGTCGAACTGAACATTATTCACACATGAAAGTGAAATTACAACTGAACCAAAAATTCCACCAACCAAACATGAAAACCAACTCACTCCATGGGAATCCGCTGGTCACTCTCTAACACAACAATCATACGTCTCCCAAGGTGACCAGACACATGTTGAAACCTGCACAAGCTCTAAAAATATAAGAAGAATATAAGCACGAGTATTAATACTCAGTAGGTTATCCTGATACACTATTTCAAAAGTATTTCCATTAAAACAAATGAATCACTATTTACATGTTTGAAATAAAATATATAACCATATTTTTTCTAAAAAGGTTGCATGATTCAAAAATTACCAAATAAAAATTCATGTAGCTTCGCATAAACAAGAATGACTATTTACCAAATCCAAAGCGATGTAGCTTCAAAGCGAAAAAAGGTTTCAAGAGGCCTTCTTTATAGAATCTTCAACATTAAATAAAACATGCATGATGCTGATTTTTCAAACAAAACTCACCATATGATAAAGGTAAATACAATATATCAACTGAGAAAAATTCAACGGAACACCCATAGGGACTAGCTACCTTTGGGACCTAGGTACCCTGTTTCTCGATGAAAGGTAACCATAAAAATTTTCATTCTTCTGTATGATAACCGATATTTGTTATGGTAACTTTTCACTAAGATATAATGTATGTGGGAATAAGAGATAGCTAGTTCCTAGGGGTGTTCGTGTTAATTTTTCTCATTTATATTTTTTATTCATCGTCATCATATGTTGAGTTTGGTTGGAAAATTCATAGCTCATGTAATTTATATAAATGTCTAATTTTGTTATTGTATCACTCTTGAAAACCTTTTTCAATTTTATATTTCATCTATTTGAAATTGGTAACTATCATTTCTAGTTTTTGAAAACAGACATGAATTTTTATTTTGTACTGTTTCTAGTATAGAACATTATTTGGAAATCATATTATTATATATTGTATTTTAATCATGATATTTGTGTTTCATTTATATTACTATAAGTGAATAATGAATAGAATATCATGTTATCATAATATGTTTTAATACTCACTCCAATAGTCTTCTGCTATTTTTAGCCCTTCTTTAGGATTCATCATGAGTCTGATTTCTATGGGTGAATGGTCATTTTTGCATTGGAGAGTGACCAGAAATGTCACATTGAGTCAGTTAGTTGTCATGTTTGGTTGATTTAATTATTGGTTCATTTGTACATTCACATTCATGTGAGAATAATGTTACGTTCTTTTATTCAAATGTATATTAGGTTGTCCATTACTTTCCTCTATATTTTTTAATTGTTATTAATTTTATGAAATCATTCCATTGTCATTGTACTGATTGCCGTGGTGCTTGTCTCCATCCTGGGTGGATCAAGGACACCTATAATGACATTTCGTGGAACCACTTGGGTGACTGGTTTAGGGTCACCAAGGCTGGTTTATGACACACACAATAACATTCAGGGATTTTTATTTGAGATTATATCCCCTTTCTTGATCATCATTCTAATATTCCAAACATTATTTACGAATCTTATTTGGTTTAACAACGTTCATATAAATATTTATTCAATAATTTTTCAATTATATAATCATATGGACTTTCTATCATCCATAATTTTAACAATTATAATAGGCTATAAGAATCATTGAAATATCGTTTCTAGAATCATCCATTTCACAATGTCTTTCTATGAATACATAACTCATCCATCGTAGAGTAGAAAAATATTTTTTTGAGTTGTTTGATAAAGCATTTTGAAATCAAATAGTATATTATAGAAAAAATATCCCATTTTATTTTAATTTACATTATCAAATAGATCCAAATGTATTCATGTATTTCAAAAGAAATGAAATAAAAAAATAAATATGATTTTTTGAAATGGATAGATTATATCAGATTGAAATTCTTCATAAAGAAAACATACTAGTAGATCTCGTCCCCATAAACCAACTGGTAGACCATAATGATAATTATTATGTGTTAGGGATAAGAGGAATGGTGATTTGGGGTTTTCAAAACATTTATAGATTCAAAACAACACACATAGAAAGATGTGTTCCTTTCCATTTTTGTCAATGAAGAGATATATTTTTATTTAAATTAAGGAAATGAAAAATATGAATAGTGTTTTGGAGAAAAAATATCACTTAGTAAACCCCTCCAACTCAAAACTACATGAGATTGGTGATTTCCATTGTGCCCTCTACACCTCATACCCTTTATCAAAATCAATGTGAATCAGTTGACAACATTACAATAATGACTTATAGAGCCTTATTTTAGTTTACATGGAATTATAAATCCAAATCATATTATAATAAAAAAAACACTACCATGACTGCATCCGAGTAGTAAAAACTCCATGAAATCAATAGATGCTTATTTTGATGACAATAAATATTAAAATTCATTGTTATTGTAACAAAATGAAGATATATTATGGTCATTAATAATTCACAACAGAATCTAGATCTTCAACTTAGTGTACTATTTATTCCAAACGTTTATAGAAAAAACACTAGACCTATGTTTAATAATTTATGTCCCTATTGTGTTTCTGTATGAAATGAATTTCCATTTTTAAGAATATTTTGTAATTTTAAAGTGATGTTGTAATGAAAATAAAAATAGTTATTCAATAGATAAAAACATGTGTGTATATAAAGTGTATATCTAAAGGAAACAAATCATAGATTAGTATGTAAGTCACAAATTTTGTATATACATTTCATATTTTGTTGGAAATTATCTCAATATTTATATGGTATGTCAAACAGCTCTATTTATAACCAAATCATGAAATATAACAAAATAAATCAAGAATATTTGAATTCAAATACATTTAAGGGACTTCATAACATTCCATAATAATAGGAATAAATTTGTAATACCTTGGAGTTACCATGTATTATTTTTGAATATTATATGGAATTATTTAGAAACCATACCATTCGATGGCATGCGATTCCAATACCCATTGTTCCCAGAATAATTATTTCAAATAAGTTAAACATTTTAAAAAGTGTGTGTGTGGGGATTTCCGGAAAAGGTAGAATATCATATAAAAGGGTGCTCGTTTCAGAAATATGAGAGAACCATTGGGTTCGGAGAATTAATTTTACCTTAGGTGGGGCCTAACTTAGACCGGTCTAGGTCAACTGCGAGAATATATTTTTAGACATTTCAATGGAGATAAAAATAAATTTATAATTTATTTTTATTCCATTTAAATGTTTTCTTTTTGTGCAGTGACCTAATACCCCTCAATAATTTCATGCTCATGGTAGGTTCACAGGGTTAGGCTCATAACCCTGCGAATAGAGAGATATCCTCTTAAATAATTGGAGAAGAACTAGTTGCGAGACGATGAGGATGCATCTCGAATCCGAAGAACCTCACCTACAAACACGACGTGGCTATCGTTATTCAACTGGATCGACATAGGGGTTGTTATATCAAATATTTTTTCCCCATTTTTTCGATTTAACGACGAACATGTATCACCCATTAGCATGTTGATCCACAGATCATGTGTTATGGTTGGATGGTGTTATTTTTAGTTTCTTTCGGGGTTTGATTTGGGATTTGTATTTGTGAAAATTTTAAGAATAATTTTATTAATTCTACTCTGTTTAATACTAAAAATGGGAGAGGATCAATGTTGTTATGAATGATGGAGGAGGTTCATTCAATGATTTTATTTTGGTCTTATTTCCCTTTCTTCTCTTGTGCGTTATTCACATTATTCATGTGGAAACGAATAACTGATCGTCGCACATCCGTTTTGTGATGCAATGATACCAAATTGGAGATCTAACATCCTAGAGAAGTATAAGAGGTGTGATGGGGATGGTGACAGATGAATCGAGAAGGTTCAAGAATAATCGTTCTTCAACTTTTCTTCGAATGGATGATCCAAACATGTTTTCATGTCTTATCAGAGTCCCAAAACCGAGGGAATCAGCATCATAAAGATCGGGCGACCAAAACCCTTGATTTTCATGGCGATCAGACGTCCAGATCGAAGAATGGGGTAGTACAGGAGGCGCGACGACAGAGGTTCGCGATTTTGGAAATATTCGGAATACACGACGCATATCATGATGAACACAATGTGTCGTACCATCTTAGTGTTGGCTAGGGTTTTAGGTCTCAGAAAGGCATCATGGGGTGTGTGACCCCAGTCACACAGCTTGTTGGACCTTCCTCGAATAACAACATGTATTCTGGGAAGTACAGAGACACGATATGGACTACATGACTTCAGAACATAGTGTGTAGACCCTACACAGCATGGTAGAGGTGACTACGCCAGACTCAGCGTGTATCTAAGGTGATAAAATGACACGAGATGGAGTACACAACTATGTAATCCACCATACGACCAGACCAGGTTGGCTACACGGGTTACACCGTGTAACGGTTTCAGGGGTAACACATATAGAATAATGTAGTGTACAGGCACATGAGTGTGTGCACAAAGAAGATCCCAACTACTCAGAAATGGAGTGTATTGTGTACTACATGCCATGTACAAAATTTTATTCTTGACTGGCCATGCGACACGATCAGTAGTACACGGGCAGTACCCTGGGACAGAAGACACGACATTTCACATTTCTACACCCAGTGTACTTTTCAATACTTTTCTTGATCCTTGTGACCACCATGTCATGGAAATGTATTGTTTGGGTTATTTCCCCCATTTATCATTTCTCTAAAGATCAGTTATCATTTCATACTACAGGAGTATTATCCCATCAGCAGGACATTCCAAGATAGAGTTAGGTATCCTTTTGAGAGGCCTAGAGTGAGATCTTCTATCCATTCTTGACCTTTAGTAGAGTTTGGTACTGACATGTACAATTCCAAAAATCACCAATACACTGCCTAGCAAGTTAATATGGATGAGTCACAGTATCCTCTAAGGACCTGGTAGTGATCCTAATCTGGGTATCATGATCTCTTCCCCACTCAAGAGTGTGTTATCCTGGATTGAGTATATCTATATCTCATGACATTTTTGGACGGACAATACTTCTCGGATAGACATCATCAGAGATATTTGACATGTGGAGTGAGTTATCCTAGAAGCATGATTCAAGGAATCTTCGAAATGAATCTTGAGTGGGGGTATGTTTTTGGGCGACATGTTCCTAAACCGCAGGTTTGGGATTTTAGTATATCTAGATTGTGTTCTATTACTATCTGTTCAGTAGACATATATTGTTTAGAGAAGACTATTCCTTCACATTGTGTATTACTTTGTGGTTTTTGGGGTCCTCTACTTATTATTGTTATAATCACCCCTCCATGGGCTTTTCCTGCATGTGTCGTGGCTTTTGTAGACAAGCAGCATTTTTACATAGTTGAAGGTGGACCCGGAGAGGAATGATTATTATGATTTCTCCAAAAGACGAGGTGTTCTTACGACTACGAGAAGAAGTACTAGTACCACTTTGTGTTTACATGTTGGACTTGGTAGATTTTAGACACTTGTTATTGGTGGGGTTGTAGTCCGGTGAATTTACTTTAAGTACGTTACATTTTGTTGCACTCTGTTGGATGTGTTTAATTGTATGAATGCATTTAGTTCCCTAGTGTATTATACGTTTGTGCATTGTGGGTATGGAGATGTGTGCATGTGTACAGGTACATAGGAAATGCATATGATGTTTGTAATATGCCTACTCGGTGCTAGTCACCAGCCCCGGTCCTATTGGAGGCGGGCTTCGGGAGTCATGGCATGGACCACACTAGGATGGGTCATGAAAGAGTGGTATCAGAAGAGGTTGGTTCTACCTTAGGACCAATAATCATTGAGATTGGTTTCGGGGAACAATGTTATGTGTTTCGAGCTCAAATTTCAAGATAGAGACTGTAGTGTTGGTGTAGGCAGTCGACATATCCTTATACCATGACATTGTTTACCTGCTTTTCAACTCCGTACATGAAAAGTCTAGTTTCATGGAAATAAAATAATGGTACATGCATCATACAGGAATGTTGTGTTTTTTTTCATGTCCTTTGTGTTATATATCCAGATATACTCGTTAACAATGGTAAATCTTGTTTCCTTACAGGATTCCTCCTTGATGCATACGCGCTAGGATTCAGTAGCGCGATCACAAGTATGGCCCCCTCAGTGATGAGGCATCGATAAATGGACCAGTTCCCCAGGAATTTCCACTAGGTGGTGCTCCTACTATTCAACCACCAGTGGAGTATCCCATTGTACCTATAGTACTAACCAATGAGGAGCACGGGCTGAGCACGCTCCATGAGTTCCAGAGACAGAGACCCCTGAGGTTCCAAGGCGTTCCCAATCCATAGGTGGCTAAGGACTGGTTTGAGGTGGTGACAAGAGTTTTTCATATAGTGAGGACACTAGTGGACTAGACGGTGATCCTAGGAGTGATCCTTCTTCGGGGTTCTACAGGACGACGGTGGACTCTAACCACACAGAATCATGACAAGGAGACTTGTTCATATACGAAGATTGAGAAACTTTTCATAGAGGAGTTCAATCAGGTTACCCTAAGAGCAGTGCACTTCTAGATGTATCTTCAACTCTAGCAGGGTTGTTTGACTGTAGATGACTATTCATCGAGGATCACTAGCCTCGCCTAGTACTGAATGGGTATGGTCAAGGATCAGTACATCAGAGCTCAGACATTTGAGAGAGGACTATGACGAGATGTCTAATCTACATTCATGCATCAACTCATTCTGACATTTTATAGAGTGCTCGAGTGGGACTTGGTGATCGACTCTTGGCCGAGCAGATACAGCCGATAACATATAGCAAGAGGAAGACACACACGGAGTCCTCGGCAGCAGGGAGCCTTTGTTTGAAACAGGAATCGGGACAAGGGAGATTTCATAAGAGGACCCAGGATAGGGGATCGACAGTCCATGGCTGTCACACTGGATCCAGTAAGACTAGGGAGAAGCTGTACTATTTGTACGATGGTAGGGGACATCTTGCTAGAGATTTTCTGATCCATCGAGCTACTGAATGGAAGGCGATGTATGGACAATCAAGGAAGAGGAAGAGAGTTGAGGAGGTAGACCCACCAGGCAGAATCCATCTCATAGGAGCTGTGATAGATTCTAGTGGTGTCATACATTTCTATTTACTTCCACCACCACCCCTAGGAGGTCTGCACAGGGATGAGGGTGTTGTGGGACATGGGTGTATACTATTGTATGTAGTATAGGAGTATGACCCAGGGACTCTAGGAATGATATGAGGTATGATTTTTGTCTTCTATACCATATCATCCATACTAATAGACAGATGTTCAATTCATTCCTTAGTCCCCAAATGTCATGTGAAAAAACATGAGATTTCAGTGGGGCAGTTGACTGGATCATTATGCTTGTAGACACATATGGGTGGAGTCTTGATGATCACACACCATTTTAGACAATGTGATCCTACCCTTGGAAGCGAGAGTTTCGATTGGGACCTCTTTGTGGTAGCATCGAGTCATTATGATGTCATTATCAGTATGGATTGGTTATCTTCAGTCCATGCATAGATTGACTATTTTAGGTGAAAGATGTGGTGTGTCTGCAGTGATGGGATGAGGATTTATTTTTTTAGAAAAATAGAGACCTAGGAAGCACTAAATGGGCTCACTCAGAATAGGGTCAATCTGATCACCCATGAATTATCTTTCCTTTCCCTTGGAGCAGTAGATGTTGAGAACTCCTAGTTCCCTGTTGTAGTGGCATAGTACAATGACGTATTTCCCGAAGAAGATCCGTGTCTACTTCTCTACTAGAAATGTGCCTTCTACATCAACCTACACTTTGGGATGGCGCTGATTTCATAACAATCATATCATATGGATCTAATATATCTTCACGACCTAGGGGTGTACGAGGAGGATTTGCATAGAAAGGGTTTCATAAGAACCACTGTTTAACCTTGTGAGGCCCTAGTTTTGTTTTCCAAAACGGAAGACAAGAGTTTGAGGTTGTGTGTGGACTACCGGCGCCTGAATCAGGAAAAAGTGAAGAAAAAGTATCCACTAACAAGAATTGACGACCACGTTGACCACCATAGAGGGGAAAAATGGTTCTCAAATGTTTCCATCAATTAGGTTATCACTAGTTATGAGTATGAGATGTTGATATTTCAATGATAGATTTCTGATACTGTTACAGTCACTATGATTACATGGTGATGCCTTTTGGAATGATAAACGACCCCGTAGTGTTCATGGGACTTTTGACCTAGATATTCCAGCCTTTTGTGGACCAGTTTGTAGTGGTCTTCAACGATGACATCCTTTGGTACTCAGCATCAGAGGAAGAGCATGTGGGGCACCTACAGATGGTTTTATAAGTACTCCGAGAGCATGGAATTTATGAGAGGATCTCGAAGTGCCAGTTCTGGATTTAGGAGGTCTACTTTTTGGGACATGTCATCTTATAAAATGGTGTTTTTTTTGTTGTGTACATATCCATGGTCGAGGCAGTGTTTACATGGGAGCCACCTAAGAGCGTGATAGAGTTGTAGAGCTTCCTGGGGTTGGCATGATATTACTCGAGATTCAATCTTGAATTATCCCGAATATCAGCTCAATGAAATCCATAACAAGGAAGGGGAAACCCCTTATTTGGATAGAGTTGTTTCAGTTGGCATTCAAGTAGTGGATATAGAGTTTTACGAGTGCCCCAATTTTTATATTATTGGAAGAGGGTGTCGAGTACATAGTTTTCTAGGACGCATCCAAATGTAGGATTATATATGTCCGGATGTAGAGACTAGCAGTGATTGCTTATGGTTCACACTAGATTAGGCCACCGGATCATAACAATGTGACCCACAATCTCGAGTTTGCTGCGGTAGTCTTCCCATTAAAGATATGATGACAAAACCTTATGGGAGAGCGGTTTGTCATCTACTCTCACCATAATAACCTCAAGTACATCTTATCACAGAAGGATATGAATCATGGGAAGAGGCGTCAGATAGAGTTCTTCCAGGACTGTGATTTATAGATCATCTATATTCCTAGGAAGGGGAACAAGGTTTCAAATTCTCTTAGCAGAATGTCGAGCACACAACTATTGAGTTAGGCGACAAAGAAGTTAGCCACGTTGAAGCTATCCTTATTGGACAGCGAGGATGCAACTTTCCTTTATTTTATGGTTTTCACCCCTCTACTCCGATAGAGAGTTAGAGAGGCATAGCTGGGGAAAGATGACAATGAGGTTTTAGGTGCTCATTCATCCACACGACGTGCTCTTAATGGATATTGTGAATTTGGGGAGCACCTAGTTCTTTTTAGTGGACACACTACTACACCAGTGGAATTTTGGGAAAAGGTCCTAATGTAGTTTCATAAATCCCCCCTAGTGTAACATACAAGAGTTGAGAAGACGTACCAAGATCTATTATGATAGTTCTGGTGGTCAGGAATGAAGAAGGCAGTAGCAGAGTTCGTTTCTTGATTCCTAAAATGCCAGTAGGTAAAGGATATGCACCATGTTCCAGTTGGATTAGCTCACCCATAATAGTTATGAAGTGTATGTGGGATGACATATCAATGGAAATCATAATGAGAATACCCTGGACATCCAAGTGGCTTGATTCAAACAAGGTGATTGTTGACCGACTCACCAAGTCGACCCACTTACTACCTATCTGGGAGGAGAGTTCCACTGAGATCATGGTACGCCTCTACATGTAAGAAATAGTTTGGTTTCATGGAGTCCTTTAAAAATTAGTCATGAATCAATATGTCTTTTCACATCCCAGTTATGGAAGGAATTGAAAGTGGATTTTGGGTCTCAGATATGCTTGAACACGACATTACATCCCCTAAACAATGGTCGGATGGAGATGACCATTCATGTAATGGAGGATGTGATAAAGGCATCTATCATGAACTTTAGTCATAGTTGGGAGGACCACCTACCACTGGTGGTGTTTGCGTACAACAACCGCTACCACTCCACCATTGGTATGGAACCTTTTGAGGCATTATATGGAAGACCCTCCCGGTCACTATATTGCTGGACCGACCCTAGAGGTACTGCACTCATCGGTCTAGAGTTGGTATGACCTACCATCGAGAAGGTTTAGATCATCCGGGAGTGGATCAAGACTGCACAGAGCCAGTAAAAGTCATATGCTGACAGATGACAGAGTCCTCTGGTGTATGAGGAGGGAGACCACATCAATTTTTGGGTCTCGCCTCGATGAGGGTTATAGAGATTTTGTTGTGGTGGTGAACTATCTCCGACGTTCATTGGACCTTTCCAAATACAACACTGAGTTGGTGAGGTGGCGTACCACCTAGATCTACCTCCACATTTGCATTAGGTATATGATGTCCTCAACGGGTCGTAGCTGATGAGGTATGTGAAAGACCCATCGCACGTCATCAACTAGGTAGAGTTGGACATCAAGGATAGAATGAACATTGTTGAGCACCTGGTGGAGATCAACAATCTAAATGAGAGGATCCTTCGCGGGCGATCAATTTACTTGGGGTGCATTCAGTGCCAACACATGAATCTTCATGAGAGCACGTCGAAGCGGGTGGCTCAGATTCTGTCCCAGTACCCACATTGATTTGAGTAGCCTTGTTTTGTATTTTTAGGGAAGTAAAAGAACCATGGTGGGGATAATGTAATGTCGTGGATTCCTTGATTATTTTTTTGAATATTATATGGAATTATTATGAGACCATACTTTTTCCCAGCGTGCGATTCCACATCCCTGTGTTCCTGGAATACGTGTTTAAATCAAATTAAAACTTTTAAATATTTTTCGTGAGTATTTTCCATCAAAATGTCAAATATCATTTAAACAGGTGACCAGATCATAAATCTGATGGAACCATTGAGTTCATAGGAGCAATTTTACCTTATCTCAGGCCTAACGTCGACTACCAGAGGACTACTACAAGAGTAAGATTTTGGACATTTAAATTGAGATAAAAACAAATTATTAATTTTGTTTTATTCCTTTGAAATGATTCCATTTTTCTCAGTGACCAAATCATCTCCTATAAGTTCATGCTTATGGAATGTTCTCAAGGTTAGCATCATAACCCAATGAATTGAGAGATAGCTTCTTGGAGCATTGGAAAAGAACCCATTGGTGTACTATGATGATGCATCTCGGATTGGACAAAAATCTCCAATGAACACGATGTGGTTCTTGTTCTTCAAACTGATCAAGGCAGGTGTTGTTATTTCGATTCTTCATTCCTTGTTCATGGATTTAATGAATAACATAGATCAACCACGAACATGTTGATCTACAGATCGTGCATTATTGCCTGACGATGTTATTTTCCATTTCATTTGGGGTTTGATTTGGGATTTTTATTTTTGATAATTATAGGGATTATTTTTTTGATTATTCAACATTCAATATTGAAAATGGGTTTGAATCTACGTCATGACGAATGACAGTGTCAGTATGTTCCTTGATTTTCTTTTTTACTTCTTTCCCTTTCTTCTCTTGTGCGTTCTTCATGTTCTTCATGGGGAGATGAAAAACGAATCATTGTGCATCCGTTTTGTTATTCAATGATCCCATATTAGAGATTCTACATCATGGATACCAAGAAGAGGTGCATCAGTGATGGAGGTGACAGAATAGACACAGTTCAGGAATAATCATTCATCAACTGTTCTTCCCACTGATGATCAAAAAACATTTTTGGGGCCGATTGGTGGCCATAAACCGATGCAATCAGTTTTATATGGATTGGGAGACCAAAAACCTATAGTTTCATGGCAATAGGATGTCCAAATCGATGAACAGGGCAGCACAAGTGGCACGACAATAGATTTTCGTGATTCTAGAAATTTCTACAATATGCGGTGTGTATCCTGACGAACGTGGCGTGTGGTACCGGCTCATCATCAGCTTGACTTTCAATTGTCAGAAAGGCATCACATCGCATGTGACCCTGGTCACACACCCTTTGGGACATTACATGAATCTCAGGGTGTATTCTAAGAATTACACGGACACGGTATGGACTACACGTCATCAGAACACGGTTTTTAGACCCTACACGTCATGGATGAGGTGACTACACAAGACTCAGCTTGTATATCGAGTGATACACAGACATGGGATGGCATACACGACTGTGTACTCTACCATACATCTATTCTAGGTCAGATACATGGATTATGCCATGAACTGGTAACACGTGATGGCACACATGGAATAAAGCCAGGTACGGGCACACGACCGCATACACTGAGCTGAACCCTGCTACTGGTACACGGAATCTATTCTATAATACGTGTCGTGTGCTGAGTTTTCTAATGACCAGCCTTGCAGCATGATCCATAGTACATGGGCAGTACTCGGGGACATAATACATGACATGTAACAATTCTACATGATGTTTACTTTTTAGTACATGGATAGATCTTCTTGTCCACCGTATATTAGATGTGATTTTTTTGGTTACTGCCTGTTTTTCTTGTTCCCCTAAAGGTAATGTATCATTTCCTACTACTAGAGTATGATCCCTTTAGCAGGAGATTCTGATATAGAGTTATGTATCCCTCAGAGAGGCCCAAAGAAAGATCACTTATCCAATTGTGACCATTGGTAGAGTTAGGTATCGACATGAACACTAAAACAAGGAGTCAATCCTCTACCTAAAAGGTTATTCTGGATGAGTGATGGTATCCGAAAAGGACCTGCATGGGATCCCCATATGTCTATCATGATAATTTCATCACTCTGGAGTGTGTTCTCCCAGAATGTCTGTATCTATCTCTCGTGACCTTTGCCGATGGAATGTACCATACAGATAGATTTCATTAGAGCTATCAGACTCATGGAATGTGTCCTCCCAGACGATTTTTGTGTGTAATCTTTAAACAGAATCCCTAGTGGGGGTATGATGTTGCGTGACATGTCCCTAAACTACGAGTCTGAGAGTTGAGTATATCTGGATTGTGTTCTCCTATTTTATGTTCAGTATACATATACTGTATAGAGATAAATGTGCCTTTACTTTTTGTATTGATTGGTGGTTTTCGAGATCCTTTATTCGGTATTGTTATATTCACCCCTGCAGGGGTTTTGCCTACACGTATCGTGTCTTGTGCAGATGACCATCCTTTTGACAGAGTCTTGGGTGGACTAGGACAGGACCGAGCTTTCGGAGTTCCCTACTAGTCGTGGTGTTCCTTCGGCTATGGGCTGCAGTCCAAGTACTTCATTGTGTTTACATGTTGTAATTTATAGTTTTTAGTCTCTTTGTTTTTGTGGGATTGTATTCTTGGCAAGAATAATTTCAGTACTATACTTTTCATTGTACTCTGTTGGTTGGGTTTAGTTGTATCCATGCATTTAGTTCCCTAGTGGTTTACACATTTCAGAATTGTAGGCTTGGAGATTTGTGTGTGTGTGTACAGGAACATAGGAAATTCCTCACATGTTTGTAATATGCCTACTCGGTGCTAGTCACTTTCCCCTGGCATATTGGAGGCGGGCATGGGGATTCATGGTGTGGGACCCACTAGGATGGGTCATTACAAAATTATTGCATTGAAGATGACCATTCTAATCAATTATAATAGACATATGAGTGATTCACAACCCAGAATTGAATATATATTATTATATTTTATAAGGCCGTTGCATAATACATGGATAATATTGTAGATTTCAAATTCCATCATTGAAGTGTCAACCATAGTGTTCCATCACATTACAATGAATCTTCCAACATATGGTGGACAACATAAGGTTTATCAAAAAAATATTGGTTTATATACAGTACTTTTGTTTCCACAAACATAATGCTTCTTCCAAATATAGGGATCATTTCCCATTTTTTCCTACTACTCAATCATATGGTTCCATAAACAGATAAGTTTTATGATCCATACATGCTATTTCTAACATAGTATTAATTTCATAGGCTACTAATACAAACTATGGCATTAAATTTTTTTCAATAATACATTAAAACATGTTCCAGATACATTTATGAGTATTCCAAGATGAATAATGACTTCTGTATATAATCATTATAAATATTCTGATAAATAATCAATTCATGAAATTTATTTAAATAAAATTCATTATTTAAATAAATTTTGGAGTTTGTGAGCAACGAAACCAATATAAAAATACTGAAATGGTTGAATCAAAACAGTAAAAAAAATATCTAATAATTATCCCCCTGTCATTGAGGTATATTCTAATTATTAATAGCTTAACATCATCCCTTCATTCTTTAGTGAGTCACAAGGCATCTCCCAAGGAATCTACCTCTACTACCAATGGCATATTCCCCTCATCATTACTTTCACTTGCCATGAACAAACCACAAGAAAGGGATAACATGTAAAGACCATACACTTGACATGGGTTCATGAAAAATACCTCAAAGCATATCTGGATAGAAAGGATACACGATCATGCATAAAATATCATCATATGTATTGTGGAACATAGAAATTATTTGATCCTTATCAAATAAGAATAATAATATTCATGTACTCAGGGATAAGGTGTTATGTAAGTTTTCTAGGGATTAACACACACCAACAATCAATCATAATCTAGAATTCTAATCAATATATTTCTACTCATAGTCATATTAATGTGAAACATATGTAAACATGCATTAAAATGAGAATACTACCAAAACATTCATTGATAAGAAAAGGATGGGATGAAATTGCTGATAACCCATCTTCAAAACTGTATTATAGAAATGTTGACATCCAATGATTGTCAAAATTTCCAAAAAATACAAAATCTATTTTATTTCCTTAAGAAATAAATCATCCCAAGTGATGAAAAAATATCTCTCTGATAATTTTTTTTTATGATTAAAATATTACATTTGAATAAATTTTACAACTCCTAATTAATTTTTGAATTATCATTAACATGAGGGATTGATTTATATATTCTCTTCAAGAGAATTTATCATTCATTAATTTATCAATAATTATCCTTCTCTAATTATATTGGATAATTTTATCCTAAATTATCCTTTATAATTTCATATGATAATTTATCATAATTTATCCATAATAATTAAATTTTGATAATTTAATACATATTATACTTAATAATCATATTTTTATAATTATATTACAAATTATACCTTATAAGCATGTTTTGATAATTTAGAAAAAAAATTCCTTGGTAAATACCAATTGAAATTATTGATAAATATTATACTTAATAATTCTATTTTTATTTTGAAAAAAAATTATTTTATAGTAATTATATTTATATAATTAATTATAAATATTATCTTTTATGAATATATTTTGATAATTTATATTAAATTATCGTTTATAATTATATTATAAAAATTTTATTACGAATTTTCTTTCATAGTTATTTTTTATACTATAATGCAAACATTAATGTTATAATTCAATTTGGAAAATTTATAATAAATTATACATTAAAATTTTATTTTCTTAATTTAGTACACAATATACTTTAATAATTATCTTAATATAATTTATAATAAATTAACCCATATAATTATATGTTTATATTTATTAGATATTTTATTTTAGTATTTATATTTGATAATTTTCTCTTATAATTAATTTTTCATAGATTAGGATCATATAATCATCACTTATATGTTATCACATGAAAATTTTGTATTACTAATTTATTATTATAAATAAATAATTCTGGAAATTTCACATTGATAATTTTATAAATTATCTATTGATAATTACCTTATAATAATCTATTTTAAATTAACAACTAGTTTTGTAATATTATAATGCATGTAATGATGAATTAACCATTTATATAAATTATCATGGATAGAATCATAAAATTTTTATTTTAAAAAAAGTTAAATATTGTCTACCAATGTCAACAATTTATCATTTTATAAATCATTCCATTGACGTTTGATAGTTTTAATAAATCATTTCTAATTGTACAGTGTGATTATCAATATATATATATATATATATATATGTATTTATGTATTTTGATAATTTATATTGAAATTATCTTATATTATTCCAAATACCATTTTATGGGTTGATAAATATTAGGAAAACCTTTTTCCTTCAAGATCAAACTGCTTCATTTTTTAACGTGTATAATGAAGAAACGATATAATAAATAATAATTGAAACAAAATTAATAACTCATGATGGCTGCACACAATAGGAAAAAAAGAGGTTGTTGACCACTTATCATTGAAGGAAGGGATTTTTAGAGCTCGTCTTACTACCTATGAGGGAATCTAGGACAACCTGGACCTGAAAATTTTGACAAGGGAATAAATGGGTGGTTCAAATTCTATTATACACTATGCATGACAATCCATCACACCCATAATTTAACTATGAGTTAGATAAATTATATTATGATCAATTAAACAATGAGTAAAACTTTTCACCCTATTAGTCCATTTACATAAATATTCATTAAAAAATGAATAACATTTCATTCCTTTAAAATGAAGCATTAAAAAAATTAAGTGGTAGCATGAAGATTGCGAAAAATACATAGAAAATGTGATATGATGGTATAATAATTGATTAAATTTAATGGAATTATATAAAATGATTTTTATAGTATGTTTTACCAAATACCTATTTCTTATAAATGTTATATCATGTTAATGTAAACCCTAACATTCATGACCCAATGGTTGTCCCATATTTCTCCTATGATTTCCTAATTGTGGGATCATAATTATTCTTATTGAAAAAACATAATAAATAAATAATTAAATCTAAAAATGTTGTTATCAGATGGGATGATTCCAAAAATAGAAATGTCATTAATGTTGTACCTCAGTATGGGTAAAATCCATGATTTTTAATGAATAGTGATAATAGATTTCTCATATAATGCACCTTTTTGGATATATTAAATGATTTTCTAGAAAATAAATAAACAATATTAAATAATCTACATTAATGACCGGTTATTCCATGCGTTTGATGATTACAAATATCATACCCCACATCGGGTAAGCAAATTGTCCTAAAGAAAATGTTTGGTCACATATTTCTCATATAATTCAACATTTTGGAGTTATTAAATTATTAAAAATTAATTGTGTGTGGGAAATATGATATATTAAATATTTTAATTCTATCCTCTTGAATGCTCTTTGGTCCTGAGAATCTATTAATAACTCAGGTTTTTACTCCAAAAATATTTGACTGAATATTATTGTGTGATGATTAATATTTCATTCTGATGCTATGTTTTTAAATTGATTTATTAGGTTATTTTAATATATAAATCATTTTATACATAACTAAAACTTATAAATTATGAACATGGTTGTTTTTATTATATTTTTAAAATTTATGATTTTATAATTATCCCACTCTATCAACATATGACCTTGAAAATGTATCTCAACCAGTCTCTCTTAAACATATTATTACACTAAGATCGAACATTATAAGAAAATAATCATGTTTTTTCTCGATCCAATTATTCTACCACTAAACCCAGACCAAGGGTACCATCATAATAATCTTTTCATTCCCTAATTGATATATAATTCATATAAGACACTACCCATAATATGCTTCAGCCTCTAGATCATCGAACTCAAATTTAAAAACAAATACAGGTTCAGTTATGTACTTATGACGCTATGTCAAATGGAAGGCATCGTGAATACATTGATAGTGACAATGGAGGTCCTAATGATTCTCTTATTCCCATATCAACTTAGTGAAATCAAATAGACCAAAAATATTTAGTGCAACATTCCCCTTCTTCCCTATACATATCCATCCCAACCGATGAGTCACCCTCAAGGAAACCTGATCTCCCATATAAAAATCAAAGGGTCTTCTATTAAGGCTGACATATGACTTGTTTCTACTCAAATGTTTTATCAACCTCTACAGCATTAGGTGACCTATATTGATTGTTTCTTTAACCTTACTGGTGCCAAAATCTACTTCCTCTATAATGTCCCGACATTAAAAATTACTCAATCTATATTTATTTCAAGAATACACATTGAGGTTCTTTTCAGGATTAGAGTTTTAGAGAATTAGATTATAAATCATGAATTACATTCCACATTTAAACTAGGTGGTTACATAAAATAAAGTATTCGTTTTTCCCATAAAAGGAAACATATTTAAAATAAAACATGGATTCTTTCTTGACACTTCCTCGAAACTATCATCACAACATGTAATTTTCCCTTGACCTGTGAAAAGCATTTAAGAACATGGGATGAGCATAAAAAGATCAGTAAGGGATATAAAAATACGAAACGAAAACATTAGTCCATGTATACATAAGAATCAATGAAATCATACTTTACTCATAAAACATAACCACTTTAACATACATCATGAAATAAAATGATTCATGAATAACTCATAGAAATCATAAGACTTAAAGGAATCTTGAGGCATTCATAACATTCTTACGTAGGGAGTAACCCCAAGGTTACGTTTGGAATACCCATCACAGTATATTCCCTAAATCTATTCAGATAAACCTTAACGTTTAACTCCTTCACATTACCCAATGCATTGGAGAGCTATATCGGGCTCACACGCCTTTGTTTATCATGGAACAACCCGTCTTCATAAACAATTCCAAAGAAACATTACATATTTGTATAACATAAAACATGCATCAAGGAAACATAACTTTTCCACATTTCAATCACAAGATATCAATACAACAAATTGATATAATCAACACATTATCAAAACCATTTTATATATCAAAATAAAATAAAATTAAAACAAGGTATTTATTGTTCATTTAAAAAAATGTTATGACTTGTAGAGGAAGCCGAAACTCACATAATGGTCACGGTGGAGGGGAAGTCGTTGTCGTCACATACGTAAGACATAAAAATTCCCTTTTGTCGCTTAGTAAAACGCTTCGTATAAATATATTCATTTTGAATAAAATTAAATTTCAAAGGGGTTTATACACCGTATAAAAGAATGTTGTGTATAAAAAAAATATGTCTCAATAAAAGAAGAATGAGACGAAGTCCCTTACCTCGTGTCCGACTTGACTCGATCATTCATTAATCTACTTAATAATAAACTAGAGTTAATTTATTCATTCTTAAGAAACTTTTTCAATCTCAATATTCCTTTAATATCACATATTACTATGTTATGAACATTATGTAATTATTTAGGTTAATAACAGTCGTTTTTTCGATCTTTGGTATTTGAGTCAAAAATAAATTTCTTATAATTACAAGTTATTCATGTGGTAAAATATCCATTATATCTAGAGTTGTACTCATGATTTATATATCATATATATCATTTATATCCAGTATATTTATGCATTTATAATATTACATAACATTTAGAGGAAAGAAATGAAATGCACCGTTAATGGAGACGGTAAGCCGTACGTACGCATGAACGCAACTTTCATTTCTATTTAATATTTAATGGAATGAAATCATAATGTTATAAAGGTATATTATAATTATAGTATAATATAATATATAATATCATTAAATCTATCCCTTATACGTCCCACATATGGCATTAATGAATCAAATCACTTTGAGGGGGCGGTTGTCCGCACTTCCTGAAATGAAATTATCGCGTTTATGAATAATGAAAACCATTAACGTATGCCATTAATTAAAAAGACACAATAATAAGGAAAACATAAAAATAATATATATCATATGTAAATAGATTTACATCTTAGTGGCCACCATTTAAGTTGTTAAAATAATATTGAACAATCATCGTTTCGTGAGGCAGTAATTCGCCAACCACAGAAACAGTATGTTTTTTAACAATTAGACGGAGGTGTGTGTAACTGTAAATCAAATCCTTCTCATAACAACGTCCAAGTATATTTAAGATAATGGTGTTGTTACAAAAGAAAGTAATAAAAATATTTTATGGGGATTAATAATCAAAATAATATAAAAGTACATTAGAGAAGACATTACCTTTAAATCGGGTAACTACGATTAGATTGAACAAAAAGTGTTTCTTTAAGAGATTTTGGACTAAGGTAAGGCTTCAATGATGAATAGAGGGATTTGGAGAGACAAAATGAGCAGATTTTGGCCGAGCCAATTTCTTGAGAGGTGTGGGTATAGAGGGTAGAGGTGGGGGAATTTTATAAGAGGGAGGAGGGGCAGTCTTGGAATGTCATGAAATGTAACATTATTTTAAAATGAGTATCAGATTTTAAAGGTAACACAATGATATATTTCGAGGATAAGGTGATAAGGGTTAAAAATCCACCCATACAATAGGTTTTTTAAAAGTTTATGTCTTAGATTTTATATTATCTTTTACCTTTTATTTAAGTCATTCATTAATGAGGTAATCTCTGCATCATCATGGTGTCATAAATAAATAAATTTATTTAATGTCTACAAATTATAAAAAAAATACTATGATGTAGGAAATTTATTTAGATTAACAATGACTATTTATAGTATAAGAGACCGACTAAAGAGAAAAATAATTGTTTTACTTAGGTGTTACATACTTTTGTGATATTCTCCTTTCTTTAAAAATAAAATTATAAAGTGTCACTATCACCCAAAAGTGATTCCATGGGGTCCCTAAGTTGGAACAACACATCCCATGGTAGTCCATGACATAACCAGTAGCATTAGGACACATGTTGGGGTCATTTTTTTATTATTATGATATTATTTTGTTATCCTTAACTACCTGATCACTAATTAATCCCAATAATTAAAGATAATTATGGTTGTTACTATTCATAATGTATAAAAAAAGTATCTTAATTACATAATTTGGACCATATGATTCCAAATATGGAATCCATTTTACTAAATTACAAACACATAAATTAAAGTAATTAATTTAAAAATAATTCATGTTGTCAAAACAAATAGCGGGATTTTTTGAAACAATATCAATCAAAAGATTGACCCTTTTTTATGCCCAATTCTGAAGTGAAATTAATTGAAATGACCAAAATTGGATTAAATGGTAAAAATATATTATAATTAAACTTCAAAAAGAATTAATAAGGTAATATAAACCTAAAATTAAATTAGATGAAAAAGCTATTTTGAAGTAAACTGTAGTATTTTCCACTATTCATTAGAAAATGAACATTTTTATAAAAATACCAAAAATTTATCCATAGTAAATTTCAATGTCTCAATTATAAAGAATAAGCTTATTTTGACAAATAGATCTTTTTAAATTGTCAATAGTGAGATTTAAAAATGGTTCTCCATCAAAAGGTAGTAAAACAATCTTTTAAAAAATATTAGAGTATTCAATGATTAATATTAGAATTATTCTCATTTTAAGCCTTTATAACACTATCTAATACATAAATAGACATAGATATGAAAATACATAATTATTTACTTACATGGGATGTTACATACTTCCCCCCCTTTTAAAATTGTGTCCCCGCAATTTATTTACTTATTGACTAAGTGGGGGTATTTATACCTCATTACATTTTCAGATTCCCATGTTGCCTCTTCAATAATGTGGTTTTTCCAAAAAAACCACTACTCGATGGATTACCATCTTCTACATCACTTGTTCCCTGTGGTCAATAATCTGGAACAGTTTTTCCTCAGAAGATAGATTTTCTTCCAACTGAACTACCAATAGAATCAAAACATGAGATGGATCTTGCATGTACTTCTTTAACATTGAAACATGAAAAACATTGTGTACCTGAGATAAACCCGGAGGTATCACCGCTCAGTATGCAACTGATCCAATAGTCTCCAGAATTTCATATGGTCCAATGAAACTTGGGCTCGGCTTTCCTTTCTTACAAAATCACGTCGCACCTTTCCATGGAGATTCTTTGAGAAAAACATGACCACCTACCTCAAAAGAATGATCCTTCCTCTAGTTATCTGCATAACTTTTCTGCAGACACTGAGTTGTTATCATGTGCTTATGAATGAGCTGAACTTTTTCTACCAACTATTCTGCCAATTCTAGTCCCATCAACTTCCTTTCACCCACTCTATCCCAAAATGTTGTAGTTCGAAACCACTTCCCATATAATGCCTCAAATGGTGCTATATGTATACTGGAATTAAAACTATTATTATAAGAAAACACAACCAAAGAAAGATGTTGGTCCCAACTTCCCTGATAATCCATTGAACTAGCACATAGTATATCCCCCAATTTTTGATTTTTTTGTTCTGACTTCCCATCTTATTGAGGATGAATAGCTATACTAAAATTTAATTCAGTACCCAACGACTTCTAAAGGCCTTTCCAAAAGATAGATTTAAACCTGGGATCATGATCCGATACAATGGAACAGGGAACTCCATTTAACCTGACTATCTCTTTATGATACAAACAATAAAGTTGATCTACTGAAAAAAGTATATCGTATAGCAAGGAAATGAGCAGATTTAGTCAACCGATCAACAATAACCCAGATTGAATTATTACCTCAAGCTGTCTTTGGAAATCCAACAACAAAGTCAATGGATATATTTTCCCATTTCCAATCTGGCACTGGTAAAGGCTGAAGCATCCCTTTTAATGACTGCCTCTCTGATTTAACCTATTGACAAGTCAAACATTTCATAGTAAAATCAGCAATGTCTCTTTTCATTCTCTCACACTAGTAATACTCTCAATGATCTCTATACATCATAGTACTACCTAGATGAACTGAAAATGGAGAACTATGAGCTTCATATAACAACTCTCTCTTAAACTGTGAATCACAAGGCACACACAATCTCTTCCCAAATCTCAAAACATAATCATTATCAATGTTGAATTCAGTCAACTTACCCTTCCGAACCAGCTCTACCTTTTTCTACAACTCACTGTCTTCCATCCATGCTTGCTTAATTTTGTCTGATAGAGAAGGTTTCACTGATACCTAAAACAAAACAGAACAAAATCCTGCACCTACAACATCAATGCCAAAGTTCATCAAATACATAACCAAAGGATCATGTTCCAAATGCAACATGGTTAATGAAGCATTTCTTTTTCGACTCAAAGAATCTGACACGTTATTTTTTTTCCTGTTTGGTAATGAATTTTACAATCATAATTCTTGATTAATTCTATCCATTTCCATTGTCTCATGATAAATTTTTCTGGGTGAATATATACTTTAAAATTTTGTGATCGGTATATATTTCACACTATACTAAATAAAAATGATGCCTCCAAATTTATAAAGTGAAAACAACAATAGATAATTCCAAATCATGTGTATGGTAATTTACTTCATGTGTTTTCAACTGATGTGAAGCATAAGCAATTACCTGATCATTCTGCACTAGGATACAACCACGTCCTTTTAATGAAGCATCATTATAGAGAACATACTCACCATTCCTAGATGTTAGTGCCACAACTGGAGAATTCACCAATCTTCTTTTCAATTGATACAAATAATCATCAGATTCTTTTGTCCAGATAAACTTAACACCCTTCTGAGTAAGCTTAGACTTAAACAAGATAATTGTGATTTTTTTAACAAACCTTCGGTAATAGCCTGCGAAACCAGGAAAACTATGAATATCGGATACATTTGTGGGTCTTGGACATTCTTCAACAACCATTTTTTTACAGGATCAACAATTATTCCATCTTTAGAAACAACCTGACCAAGGAAAGAATTTTTTTGTATCCAAAACTCACACTTTCTGAATTTCCCATACAATTAATTTTCTTTTAATGTTTGTAAAATAACTTGGAAATGTATTTCATGCTCCTATTTACTTTTAGAAAACACCAAATTATCATCAATGAAAACAACCACAAACTTATCCAAGAACTCATGGAAAATTCTATTTATAAGGTCCATTAATATAGTAGGTGCATTGGTTAGCCCAAAAGGCATTACTATGAATTCATAATGGCCATATCTTGTACGAAACTTGGTCTTCAGAATATCTAATTTACCTTCAACTGATGGTACCCCGATCTCAGGTCAATCTTTGAAAAATACTGAGCTTCTTTGAGCTGATCAAATAAATCATCGATATGAGGCAAAGGATATTTGTTATTAATAATGATGTTATTGAAGGCTCTGTAATCAATGAATAATATCATTGAACCATCCTTATTTTTTACAAATATGACAGGAGCACCCCATGTTGATGTGCTAGGTCAAATGAAAACATTCTCTAATAAATCTTGAAATTGATCCTTCAACTCTAAAAGTTCAATTTGAGCTATTCGATAAGGGGGTTTTGAAATTGGATTATCATCAGGAACTATGTCAACAGTAAATTCAACTTGCCAATCTGGTATTATTTCAGCCAACTCATCGGAAAAAACATCATGATACTCATTTACCACTGGCACATAATTAATCAGAACGGTTCCTTTGTTTTCAACAACATGTTCAAGGTAAAATTTATTTCCATCTTTTAGAAGTTTCTCAGCCTCTGGACATGTTATCAACATTAAGGGTTCATTCATGTACACAAAATGAAAGTCTTTCTGAAAAGAATATTCTTTAGCTCTATAGTCAATCTTAGCATGGTAAACAGAGAGAGAATCCATACCCAGGATAACATCAAACTCTACTAGAGGTAAAACAATAAGGTTTTCAAGTAGGTTCTTTCCATGGATAATGATAGGAAGATTCATATAAATTATTTTTGCCTCAACATTTTCCCCAAGTGTTTTTACCAATAGTTCAAGAGTAATTTCTTGAGATGGTATAAACAATTTACTAGAAAATTTTTCAGAGATGAAAGAATGTGTAGACCCTGAATCAAACAACACACTAGAATAATCCGAAAAAACAAAATAAAATTACCTGATACCACTTCATTTGATGTCCCAACATCTGCTGAAGTAGTTGCAAAGGATTTTCCAACCCCTTTCTTCTTGTAGGTTGACAGCTTCCCATCATTTGAGCACTTTTTCAAACACTCGTCTTCATAATGACCCATCTCATTGCACTTGAAACATTTCACTAACTATAAATCAAATTTGGTCTTACCATCACCCTGATCTTTTCCAGTTAAATCACGAGCCTTATGTCTCATCTTATCACATTAGTAGCACTTTCCTAAATTCAAAAGTCATTCCCCAGTATGATTTTTACCACATATATCACAAAATGAAAATTTAGTTTTCCTACCATTAGCCTTTTTTGAAGAAATCTTCCCTTATCCTGCCACCTCGGTCTCTTCTTCTGTTGGTTGTATTAGAAATCTTGATCATTGGAAAACTCCATTTCTACCTTCTCATCAATTCGATCACGCTTTTCATACCTTTTAAACTCATGATAAGCCAATGCCCTTCGATATTTTGGCTTTAATCCCAACAAAAATATTTTGATTTTACTACCATGGTCTCAGATAAAATTTGTAGCATACCTTGCCAATCGAGTGAACATTTCTTCATAAAAAGCCAATGAGTCGTCCTCTTGCCTCAATTCCAAGAATTTTTTCCCATCCTAAGTCGAACAACCATAGGAAAATATTTCTCAAAAAACATCCCTTTGAATTCATCCCAGTCAAGAGCATCAATCTCATCAGTGTCCCTGATATTTTTAACCATCAACCTCCACTAATCTGCTTCACCATCCAAATGGTAAACAACAAGACTAACCTTTAGATTGTATGAACACCCCATGATATCACGAATCTTCTCCAGTGCTTTAATCCACCCTTCAGCTAATATAGGGTCAGATGATCCACTGAATGATGGGGGATGCTGCCTCATGAAATGTCACACCACTAACATGGTCCTTTTCGGTTAATCTGGCTGACCTTGTCCATGGATACTACCACCATTTATCGCTTGGGTCAACTACGCCATTGCTGCAACAAATAGTTTAGTTCCAATTCTGACCATCTCAGGATGCTGATTCGGAAGGTCATTTCCTTCGGTATGCCTTCCTATAATTGCTTCCATGTTTCCTCTGCGGAAAACCATTCTGAACATACATGTCTTAAATGATGCAACATTGTAATCTTCAAATG
The DNA here is from genome assembly GCA_963277665.1 of Viscum album. Classification (NCBI taxonomy): domain Eukaryota; kingdom Viridiplantae; phylum Streptophyta; class Magnoliopsida; order Santalales; family Viscaceae; genus Viscum; species Viscum album. The sequence continues at coordinate 1,257,281,643 of OY728141.1, forward strand.
CTATATCATATTCTATTTGACCATTAAAAAAATACATTTAGATAATAATTTAATTGAATTACAACCACTAAATTTATCTAAACCGACCTATGATACCAACTATATGGCCCCGACCATAAAAATTACTTAATCTTGATTTATTACAAGAATACACATTGATGATCTTTTCAGGTTTAGAGTTTTATAGAATTAGATCATAAATCATGCATTAGATTCCACATTTAAACAAGGTGGTTACATAAAAGATGATATTCATTTTTCCCATAAAAGGAACCATATTTAAAATAAAACATGGATTTTTCTTGAAACATCCATGAAAATATCATCATATCATGTACGTTTCCCTTGACTTGTGAAAAACATTTCAAAAACATTGGATGGGCATAAAAACATCAGTAAGGGATATAAAAATACGGAATGAAAACATTAGTCCATGTATACATAAGAATCAATGATATCATACATTAATCATAAAACATAAGCACATTAACATAACTCATGAAATAATAAGATTCATGAATAACTCATTGAAATCATAAGAAATAAATGTATCTTGAGGCATTCATTACATTCTTACGTAGGGTGTAACCCCCATGGTTATGTTTGGAATACCCATCACAGTATATTCCCTTAATCTCTTCAGAGAAACCAAAGAGTTTAACTACTTCACATTACCCAATGCATTGGAGATCTATATTGGGCTCACCCTCCCTTATTTTATCATGGAACCACCCTTCTTCAAAAACAATGCCCAAGAACCATAACATAATTGTATCACATAAAACATGCATCAAGGAAACATAACATTTCCAGATTTCAATCAGATGATATAAATGCAACACATTGATATAATAAAAACATTATCAAAACTATTTTCAATGCCAAAATAAAATAAAAGTAAAACATTGTATTTATTTTTCATTTTTAAAAAAAGTTATGGCTTGTAGAGGAAGTCGAAACTCATATAATGGTCACGGCGGCAGAGAAGTCGTTGTCGCCGCATACATAAAACAAAAAAATTCCCTTTTGTCATTTAGTAAAATTCTTCATATAAAATGATTCCTTTGAATAAAAGTAAATGTAAATTGGTTTTATACACCTTATAAAAGAAATATTTTTATAAAACAAAATATGCCTCAATGAAAGGAGATTGAGACGAAGTCCCTTACCTTGTGTCTGACTAGACTCGATCATTCTATAATCTCCTGAATAATAAACTAGAGTAAATTTATACTTTCCAAATAAAATGTTTAAAGCTAATTATTCAATTTATATAACTTATTACCGTGTTATTAACATTATGTAATTATTTAAGTTAATAATGGTCATTTTGTCGATCTTTGGTACTTGTGTCAAAAATAAACTTCTTATAATTACAAGTGGTTCATGTGGTAAAATATCAATTATATCCAGAATTATATTCACAACTTAGATAACATATATATCATATATAACTAGTATATACTTGCATTTATAATATTACATAACATTAATATGTAAGAAATGAAATGCACCGTTCATGGAGATGGTAAGTCGTATGTATGCATGAATGCTAGTTTCATTTAAATTTCGTATTTAATGGAAGGAAATCATAATAAAATAAAGGAATGTTACAATTCCAATATAATATTTTACATAATATCATTAAATACATCCCTTATATGTCTCACATATGGCATTAACGAATCTAATCAATTTGGGGGGTGGTAGTCCGCACTTCCTAAAATGAAATTATCGCGTTTAACCATAATGGAAACCATAAAGGTATGCCATATTCGAAAAATAAAGAATCATAAGGAAAACATAAACATAATATATATCATATATAAATTTAGTGACATCTTAGTGGCCACCATTAATGGTTTTAAAAGAAGATTGAACAAGCATCGTTTCGTGAGGCAATAATTCGTCATCCAAAGAAACAGTATGTTCTTTAACCATTATACAGAGGTGTGTGTAACTGTAAATCAAATAATTCTCATAAAAACATACTAGTATATTGAAGATACTGGTTTTGTAACAAAATAAAGGAATAAAAATCGTTTAGGGGGTTGGGGAAGAAAAATAAAACAAAAGAACATTAGAGAAGACATTACCGTTAAATCGGATAACTCCCCTTGGTTTGACCAAAAAATGATTCTTGAAGATCATTATGCCTAAGGTAAGGCTTCTATGATGAAGAGAGGGATGTGGAGAGATAAAATGTGCAGATTTTGGCTGAGACAATTTCTTGAGAGGTGTGTGTAAGGAGGGTGGAGTTGGGGCCTTTTATAAGAGGGAGGAGGGGCACTCTTGGAATGTCATGATATGTTACTTTATTTTAAAATGAGTTTCGGATATTAAAAGTTCCACAATGATATATTTTGAGGGTAAGTTGATAAGGGTTCAAAATCCACCAATCCAATAGGATTTTGACAAGTGTATGTTTTAGATTTTATATTAACATTTCATTTTATTTAAATCATTCATTAATGAGGCAATCACTACATCATCATGGTGTCATAAATAAATTAATTTATTTAATGTCTAAAAATTATAAAAATAAATAAAATGATGTAGGAAATATATTTTTCATTCCAATGACTATTTATAGTATAATATATTGTTTACATAGACAAAACTAAAATATTTTTACTTATGTGTTACATAATTTTGTGATATTCTTCTTTCTTTAAAGATAAAATGATAAAGTGTCATTGTCACCCAAAGGTGATTCCATGGGGTCCCTAAGTTTGAAAAAGGAATACCATGGTCGGAAATGACACAAATAGTAGCATTAGGACTCATTTTGAGGTCATTTAATATTATTATGATATTATTTTATTATCCTTAACTATCCGATTACTAATTAATCACGATAATTAAAGATAATTACCATCATTACTATTCATATTGTCAAAAAAGAGAGTCTTAATTACAATATTTCTTCCTTATGATTAAAAATATTGAATCCATTTTACCAAATTCCAAACACATAAATTATAGTAATTAATATTAAAATAATTCCCGTTGTCAAAACAAATAGCAGGTTTTTATGAAACAATATCTACCAAATGTTTGACAATTGTTTATGCCCAATACCAAAGTAAAATTAATTGGAATGGCCAAAATTGGATTAAATGTAAAAATATATTCCAATTAAACTTTTAAAAACAATTTAAATGATAATATAAAAATATAATTAAATTAGATGAAAAAGCAATTTTGAAGTAAACTGCCTTATTTTCCACTATTCATTAAAAAAGGAACATTGTCAAAAAAATACCAAATATTTATCCAAAGTAAATTTCAATGTCCCAGTTCTTAAGAATATGTTTATTTTGACAAATAGAACTTATAAAATTGTTAATAGTAATATTTAAAAATGGGTTTCCATCAAAAGGAAGTAAAACAATCTCTTAAAAAATATTATAGTATTACATGGTTATGAATGGATTTATTCTCATTTTAAGCCTCTAAAACAATATATAATTCATAAATTGAATTTTTTTTGAAAATCCATAAATCTTTACATAGTTGGGATGTTACAGCCTCACCCACCTCATGCCAAAAAAACTATGAGTTTACTACCTCCCAAAAAGAGCCTCTTATGTTGATATCTGAATTGACTTTTGATTATTGTTATTTTATAAACTCCAAATAAATGTTACGTGATCATCCCATACTCCACCAAGGTCTAGCACACATGCTCAAAAAATATCCCCTAATATAAATACAGACTCTTTACATTGTCTATCCATGCGAGGATGGTATGATGCAATAAAAATAAGGTAAGTCCATAGGTAATTTAATATTTACCTCAAAAATCAGAATTTTTAACATGAATATATATCTGAAACAATTCCCAATTAGACTCCATGTTGGTGCATGATTGTTCACAAATAAAGCGTCCACATCTCTTCTATTATGTGAGTCTCTCTAATCAGCAATAAGTAAGAAGACTTCTTTTACAGATCAACAATAAATCATACTATTTCAAAACCTCTCAAGGTATTGGGTAACCCCACATGAAATTCCATCTTTATGTATTCCCACATACACATAGATGATGGGAGTTGTCGTATAAACCCACAAGCATGCCGGAACATGCCCTTCCCCATCTGACATGTGTGGCTGTGACATACCAGGTTAATAAAGAAATAATAAATTATCATTTTAATTAATATTTTGTGAATTAAATTTTAATTTTACTTATAAGGGGTTGTTATGTTGGATGGAGAACCCGATACACATCAATGGGTTTCTTTGAAATCTTATGTGGAACACTAATAATATAATATTATAATTTTAAATGATTCTTAACACCAAGCCTTAGTATTGGCAAGAATGTATAGAACTAAATAAAATATGATTATACATTTTCGATAAATGTTTATGCATTTATCATATAACTTTTAGAGGCATAAAATGTGAATGAATCGGATTTATTGCATAAATACACTAGTATTTAAAAAAATGTTGATTTACAACCTTTTGATGGAGAACCCTTTTTAAATATATTTTTGGTCAATTTTAAATGTTCTATTTGATAAAATAAAATTCTACTTTAGAATCCGGACCTAAAAATTTACTATTGATGAATTTTTTTTTTTTATGATAGTGTTCATTTTTAATGAATACTGAAAATACTATATTTTAGTTAAAAAATTCATTTTAATATAATTTTTTATAAGGAAATATTTTTTTTGTTTTTAAAGTCTAATTAGAATATATTATTACCATTTAATCCAATTTTGGTCGTTGGATGTAATTTCACATAGAAATTGGAAATAAACAAGTGTAAATATTTTTATCGTTATCTCTTTAAAAAACACTTTCTATTTTGACAACCAGAATTAATTTTAATTTAATTCCATCCACTTTTGTGTTTCTATTTTGGAAAAATTAATTTCATATTGGGAATCAGGAGGCCTAAAATTTTTAAATAGGTGACTTATATTTTTATACATTAAGAATATTACATTAGTAAATATTTTATTTACCATGGTTAAAAGGAAAATCAGGTAATTAAGGGTAATAAAATAATATTATAATAATATAAAATTTCACTAACATGTGTCCTAATACTTCTGGTTGACACATATCCTATGATGGCCATCCTTGGGTTGATTTCGGTACCACAAGGGTCCACTAGGAAGTGACAATGATACATTATTTTAAATATTTTAAAGTGAACGTAAAAATAACATAAACAAATATCTTTTAGTAAATTAATTTCAAAATTTTGTTATATAAGTAATAAATTCGACTATAAATATTATTTGGAATGATAGAAATATTTCCTACATCATAACAATTTTTTATAATTTTTAGACATAAAATAAATTAAATAAATTATGACACAATAATGATGTAGTATTTACCTCATTAATAAATGATTTAAATAAATGAAATTTTAGAGATTAAAATAATATCCAAAAACTATGAAATTCTTCTTGGATAACTTTATTTCGACCATGAGTCTTCATATATTTGATGTTAATAAATTTTAAACATTTAGAATCTGAAAGTAATTATTTAATAAAATAATATTTTCTAATTTTTTTAAAGAGTATCTCTCCCCCTTATAAAAATACCTCACCTCTAACCCATTTCTCACACCTCTCAACCCCCAAGGATTATCCAAAATCTTCCCAAATAAGTTCTCAAGATCCCCCTTTTCCACCTAGAAGGTAACAGTTTCTTGTAAAATATATTCTTTTATTTTACTTCTCCAACCCATAGATTATTTTAATTATTTTAATATATAACAAAGCTAGTATCCTATCTATACTAGGTTTTTTTTATGTGAAGTATTTCGTTCTAAACATACACACTCTTCTATCTCATGTGTAACGAATATACTGTTTCTGTGGATGGAAAACTAATGCCTCACAAAACGATGACTGGTCAATTTTATTCAAACACCTCTCATTGTGGAAATTATGATGGAACTATATTTATATATGGTATATATTATTTTTATGTTTTCATTATGCTTCTGTATTTTTTATTTATATCATACATTTATGGTTTCCATTATGGGTAAACACAATAATTTCTTTTTAGGACGTGCAGACTATAGCTCCCTCTAAGTGATATAACTCATTAATGACATATGTGGGACATATAATGGATTGATTTAATAATATTATATATGATATTACACTGGAATTATACTATACCATTGTATCATTATGTTTTAATTCCATTAAAATATGAAATATAAATTAATGTAGCGTTCATGCATATGTACAACAAACAATCTCCATGAACGGAGCATTTCATTTCATACATACAAATGTTATGTAATATTATAAATAAAAGAGTATATGGTATATATATATATATGATATATATGATATCTAAATCATGAATATAATTCTAGATATAATGAAATTTTGACCATATAGACAACTGGAAAATTAATGATGTTCATTTTTTACTATAGTACAAAATATCGACAAAATGACCGTTATCTACTTAAATGATTTCATGATGTTTATAACATTTTAATAATTGATTTAAAAGATTGAAAAAATTTAAAAAGGTTCTTAATCAAGTTGAAATTATCTTTAGTTTATTATTCATGAGATTAAAGAACTAACGGGTCAAGTTAGACATAAGGTAAGGGACATCATCTCAATCATCATTCATTCAGGAATATTTTGTTTTAATATACAACGTTTTTTATTCGGTGTATAAACACCTTTGAAATTTCATTTCATTCAAATGGAATCTTTTTCTACGCGGTGTTTTACTAAACGACCAAAAATAATATTTCTTTAAACTTTATCGATGACAATGACCTTTTCTGTCACCACGAGTATTATTTGACCTTTTGGAGTCCATAACAAGCTGTAATGTTTTTAAAGGAAAATAAATACCATATACTCTTTTACATATTTTGTTATTGAATATGGTATTGATATTTGATTTGTTATGTCAATATATTTAAATGATATATTTCGATTGAAATGTGGAAATTTTATCATTCATTTATTATTTTTTATGTGTTATAAATATGTTATGGTTATTAGGAATGGTTATGTATATGGGTGTTTCCCTGAAAATCTGACGTCAGGTGAGACTGAGATAGCTTTTCAATGCATTGGGTAACATGACAGAGGAAAATGTGAATTTTTCTCCTAAGATATTTTAGGAATATTCTGTGATGGTTATTCAAGCATAACTACTTATGTAGATGTGATAGATACAATGTAAGAATGATATGGATTCCTTAGGATACCTTTATGATAATTTATTTTTATTTTTCGTTCATAAATAACATGATTTTATAAGGGTTGTTAATGGGATAATGTTATATATGCATTGATAAACTATTGTTTTCTTTCTTTTTTTAATAATACTTACTGAGATTTTTATGCTAATCATAGGCTTCAAAATGATTTTCACATGACTTTAAGATGAATAGCGTCAAAAATGAGATCAATGTAAATTCATGATGTCTAAAACATGGAACTGTAAATGTCTTATTTTTATGATTTTTTATTTTATGAAATTATGGAAATTAGTATAATAGTCTACTTTGTAATTTTTGAGATTTAATGTAATAGTTATTGCCTAACATTATAAAACACTAAACCTAAAAAAGATCCTCATTATAAATTCTCAATTTAATTGAAGAATATGTAATGTTTAAGGCTGGGTCATTATAGTTGGTATTAGATGTCAGATTCGACAACTTTATGAGTTTTAATGTTGTCAAATTAATGTTCATAATTTAATTAATGGTAAAATTAAAATGATATAGCATTTACATATTACCATGTTGCATCTCCTATAAGATTTCTATGTTTATAATGGTTTTCTACATTAGAACTAGGGAAGCTGTGATGGGATGACATAAGCAGGATGAAAACCTTCCAAATAAGCATCATGAGATGGTCATAATCAGAAATAAACAATTTTTTTCAGTGGCGACATAGCCCACTTGGGCTATAAATAGTGGTGGTATCAATGCACGAGATCATCTAGATCAACCACAGAGGATCTTTTAGTAGTGGAGAATTTCATGGGTAAACATCCACCATCATTCAGAGGATAACATGATTTTGTGCTAGTAGAGGGATTTATTAAAGCACTGGAGATGATTTTTGATGTCAAGGGGTTTTCATAACATCTAAAGGATTGTCTTGATGTTTACCATTTTGAAGGTGATGTCGATCAGTGGTGGTCAGTGGTGAAAAATATTGTTGATAGTGAGGATATTGATGCTCTTGATTGGGATGAATTCAAAGTTATGTTTATTGAGAAATATTTTCCTTGGGTGGTTCGTCTTCATATGTAAAAACATTTTCTAGAATTTTGGAAGGGGGATGACACAGTGGCTGCTTATGAAGATAAATTCACTCGACTGGAAAGGTATACTTCATATTTCGTATGAGATCCTGATAGTCAAATCAACCATTTTTACTTAGGTTTAAATCCAAAGTATCGATGGGACCTAAATTCATATAGATTAAAACGTTTTGATAAAGATTATTGATGTGTGGTGAAGGTGGAAATTGAGTTTACTAATTATCAGGGATTCTATGAGAAACAATATAATAAGAGGTTGAGGTGGCCAGCAAAAGGGAAGAACTCTAAAAAAAGTTTGATGGTTAGAAACACAAGATTAATGAATGTGAAAATAGTGGTAAAAATCATGCCACGAAATGTATTTTGAATTCTAGTATGTGCTACTAATGATGTAAAACGGGATGTAAATCTCGTAATTGCATTGAAAAATATTTGGGTAATGGAATGAAAAACATCTAATTTACAATCAGTAAAATGTTTTAAGTGTAATGAAATGGGTCATTATAGAAAATGACTGTCCAGTGAAAAACACAACTGAGGGAAAGAATCCAGAATACATGCAAAAAGGGGTGGTGAAATCCTTTTCAACTACTTCGGCAGATGTTGGGACATCAAATGATGTAGTATCAGGTAAATTGTTTTTGTTCAGATTATGACAACGTGTTATTGGATTTGGGGTCTACACATTCATTCATTTCTATGATTTTTCTAGTAAATTGGGAATTCCATATGAAGATATGAATCAGGACATTCTAGTAAAAACCCCTGGGTGAAATGTAGAGACCTAATGAAATTATAAGAACCTTTATATCCTTATGTGTGGAAAAAATCTACCTTTAATCCCCATTTTTTTCCCTAGTAAAGTATGATGAAATTTTGGTAATGGATTGGAATTCTGTTTATCATGATATGATTGATTGTATTGCATAATAGGTTTCCGTTCAGAATGATTTTTAATTTTTGTATAAGAATGAACCCTATCTATTTATAACATATCAGGAAGTTTAGAAACTAATAAAATATGTAAATGAATGTTACCTTGAAAATAATGTTGGAAACAATGAAATTGTTCCGATTAATGATGCGATAGAGGTAAATTATTACCTTTATGTTCTTCCAGATGAGTTTTTTGGTATTATAAAGAATCAGGATGTTGAATTTTCTATTGACATAGTTCCGGATGTTAAACCAATTTTAAAACCACTTTATTTAATGGATCAAATTGGACTTATAGAGTTTAAGAAGAAATCTCATGATTTTTTAGATAATGGATTCATCTGACCTAGCATATCAACATAGGGTGATCTTGTATTGTTTGTTAAAAAGAAATATGGATTTATGAGTCTTTTCATTGATTATATAACATTCAATAATACCATTGTAAGTAAAAAGTATCCTTTGCCTCATATCGATGATTTTTTTATCAGATCTAGGGAGCTCAGTATTTTTCAAAGATTGACATGAGGCCAGGGTACTATCAGTTTAAATTAATGGAAGCAAACATTCTGAAGACCACTTTTGATACTAGATAATGCCATTATGAATTTGTAGTTATGATCTTTGGGTTAACCAATTCACCAACTATATTCATGGATCATATGAATATAAATTTTTTGGAGATCATGGATAAATTTATGGTTTTTCTCATTGATGATATTTTGGTATATTCTAAATGTAATGAGAAGGATGAAAGACACATAAGGGAAGTCTTACAAACTATAAAATAAATAAAATATTATGTAAATTCAGGATGTGTAAGTATTTGTTACAGATAATTTCTTTCCTTGTTCACAATGTTTCAAAAAATGGAATTACTATTGATCCTTCTAAAACACAAGATGTTAAATAAATTGATAAATCCCACAAATATATTTGAGATTTGTGTTTTTATTGGATTGGTAGGTTTTTACGGGAGGTTTGTAGAACCTTTTTCATCATTATAATGCCCAAAGACTTTGTTAACATGAAAAGGTTTTATGTTCATATGGACACAATAATGTGATGATTGTTTTCTGGAATGGGAAATAAGATTGGTTAATGCACCAATTTTGACACTACCTTCTATAAATGGTGATTTTGTTATTTATAGTGACACCTTGTTGAGAGGACTTGGTTGTGTCATTATGCCGTATGATCAAGTAATTTATTATTCTTCACATCAGTAGAAACCCCATCAGTAAAATTAACCTATACATGATTTGGACGTAGTTTCTTTTTTTGCATTAAAAATTATTAGGCATCATTTGTTTGGAGTAAAATGTGAAATATATACTGTACACAAAATTTTAATATATATATTCAATTAGAATGAATTGAACATGAGACATAGGAGATGGTAATAATTAATAAAGGATTGTGATTGCACAATCATTTATCATACAGGAAAGGAAAAAAAGTGGTTTATGCTTTGAGTCATAAATGTAATGCTACATTAAACATGATACGTTTGGAACAAGATCCTTTGATTAAAAATTTTATGAAATTTTTCATAAAACATGTCATCGTAGGAAAGTATTTTGGTATGTTTCAGGTGTTAGTGAAATCATCTCTATCAGACAAAATAATGCCAGCGCATAAGGATGACAGTGAGTTACAAAAAAAGGTAGAGGTGGTTTAAAAGGGTATGTATCCTGAATTTTACATTTATAAAGATAGTGTTTAGAGATTTGGAAAGAGGTTATGTGTGCCTTGTGATTCAAGGTTTAAGAATGAGTTGTTTTGTGATGCTCACAGTTCACCTTTTTCAATTTATCTTGACAGTACTATGGTCTAAAGAGAATGTTGGTAGTATTACTGGTGGGATGGAATGAAAAGAGATCTTTCATATTTTAATGTGAAGTTTTTGACTTGTAATCAAGTTATAGAAGAGATAAAGTTAATTAAATGGATGATTCAGTCTTTACCGGTACCAGAGTGGCTTTGGGAAAATATATCCATGGACTTGGTTGTAGGATTACCGATGAAATCTAGAGGCAATAATTCAATATCTATTATTTTTTATCGATATAATAAATCTTCTCCTTTAATTCCAATTCGATATAATTTGTATATAGATCAAAATTATCAGTTGTATATTAATGAGATAGTTAGGTTGTTGGTGTTCCTATCTACATTGTATTGGATTGTGATCTCAGGTTAACTTCTAACTTTTTCAAAGGCCTTCAGAAGACGTTGGGTACTTTTTTAAATTTAAGTACTTCTTTTCATCCTCAATCTAATGGGTAGTCATAATGAACAATTTAGACCTTAGAGGATATGTTACGTGCTTTTTCACTATATTTCCATGGATGTTGGGACCAAAATAATTCATTGGATGATTTTTCATATAATAATAGTATTCATTCGAGTATAAAGATTGATCCATTTGAGGATTTATATGGAATGCGGTGTCGAACAACAGCTTTTTAGGATAAAGTCAGAGAAAGGACGTTTATGGGACCATAATTTGTAGAAGAGATTGCTGAAAATGTTCAGTTGATTTAGAATCTCATGAGAACATCTCAAAGAAGGACGAAAATTTATGCGGATAATCGGAGGAAGGATCATTCTTTTGATGTAGGTTATCATGTCTTTCTCAATGTTTATCCATGGAAAAGTGTGTTGTGTTTTGGTAAAAAGGTACTGTTGAGTCTGAGGTTCATAGGAACTTATGAAATCCAAGTGAATGTTGGATCAGTTTCTTATAGAGTGGCTTTACCTCCATGTTTATCCCAGGTACACAATTTTTTTTTCATGTTTCAATATTTCAAAAGTATATGCCAGATCCATCTCATGTTTTGAGCTCAGTGGTAGTTCAGGAGGAAGAGAATCTCTCTTATGAGAGATATTCAGTCCATATTCTTAACCAGATAGATCAAATGTATCATAATAAGGTAATTCACCAAGAAATGCTTTTGTGGAAAACCCCTATGGCTGAAGAGGCAACATGGAAATCTGAAAATTCAATGAGGGATAAATACCCACCATTTATTTGAAAAGTGAATAATATTTTACGGACACAATTTCTAAATGGTGGTAAGAATGTAACATCCCTATTAAATAACGAAACTATACATTTTCATTTTTATTAATATTTTTTGAATTAAATATTAATTTTACATTGAAGGGGGTTCTATGTTTGATGGAGTACCCAATACACAACAACGAGTTTTTTCAAAATTTTACGTTGCACAATAATAATTTAATATTATTATTTTAAATGATTGTTAAATCCTAGAAATTGTATTGACTGGAACGAATAGAACTAATTATGATAGGATTATACAAGTTTGTTAAATATTTTTACATTTATCAAATAAATGATTGAGGCTTAAAATTGGAATAAATCTGATTTAAGGCATAAATACTCTAATATTCATTAACTTGTTGATTTACCGACTTTTGATGGAAACCCATTTTTAAATCCAGTCTTGGTCCATTTTATATGTTTTATATAAAAAATAAAATTATACTATAGAATTGGGACATCAAGATTTTCTATGGATGAAATTGTGGAATTTGTCTGATAATGTTCATTATTTAATGAATATTGAAAAATACTGCATTTTAATTCAAAAATAACATTTGTTATAATATATATATATATGAATAGATTATAATTTTAACATGTTTTAAAGTGAAATTAGATTATTTTTTACCAAATAATACAATTTTGGTCATTGTATGTAATTTTCCATATAAAATTGGACAAAAACATGTGCCAATCATTTTCTATATATAACTTTAAAACACACTTTTTGTTTTGATAACAGGATTTATTTGTAAATTAATTTCTTCCATTTCTGTGTTTTGTATTTGGAAAAGTAGATTCCATATTTGTAATAAGGATGTATAAACTGTATAAATAGGTACCTTTTATTTTTAGACACTATTAAATATTTACATCAGTAAATATTTTATTTAATATGGCTAAAAAAGTAAATCTTTCAATTAATTGTATAAAATATTATTATAATAATATTAAATTTCCATAAAATGTTTCCTAATACTATTTTGTGAAGCATATCTAATCATGGGAATCCTTTGGTCGATTTTGGGTTTCCATGGGGCCACTTGGTAGTGAAAATAAAACTTTATTTTGATTAACATAAATTATTAAAAAAAATAACATACAAAATATCTTTTAAAATTATTTTTCATAGGGTTATTTAAGTTATGTTTTAGAATATTTATATTATTTGTAAATATAAAAATATTTCATCCAAATAGGTATTTCCTATAATTTATTGACATCAAATAAAGTATATTATTTACGACAAAATAATGATGCATTGCTTACTTCATTAAAGCATGATTTAAATAAATTAGATTATAAAGTTTAAAATAATATCCAATCCTATCAAATTATTGTTGGATGATTTTATTTTGACCATGAGTATTGATATATTTGACTTTTTTAATTTTTTTACATTTCGAAACCGAAAATCAATATGTTATAAAATAATATTTTCACATTTTCATAAATAGCCCCCCTCCCCATTATAAAAAGTCATCACCTATAACACATTAATCACACCTCTCAAGGTCCTTGTTGTATCCAAAATCTAACTAAATAAGCTATACAGATCCCTATTTTCCTCTTAGAAGAAAAAACATAGGCATAATTCATTTCAAGAAGTCCTTTTGGATCAAACCAAACGGAGTTACTCGATTTAGAGGTAACAATTTCTCTTCCATTCTTTTCATTTATTTTATTTCTCCAACTCCAAAACACATTTTATTATTTTATTTTATTACAAAACCATTATTCTAAATATACTATTATGTTGTTATGTGAAGGATTCTAACTACACGTACACACACATTCATCAAATGGGTAATGAACATACTATTTCGGTGGATGGAAAACTAACGCCTCATGAAACAATGATCGTTAAACTTTATCCTACCCCCTCTCATGGTGGCCATTATGATGGAAATGTATTTATGTTTAATATATATTATGTTTATAATTTCTTAATGTTTATTTAATTTCCTTTTATAGAATACCATTATGGTTTCCATTCTGGGTAAATGAACGAAATTAATTTTAGGAAGTACGGACTACCACCCCCTTAAATTGATATGACTCGTTAATGCCATATGTGGGATGCATAATGGTAGGATTTAATCATAATATATATGATATTATAATGGGATTATAATATACCTATGTATAATCTCGTTTTAATTCCATTTAAAAATGAAATAGAAATGAACGTAGCATTCATTCGAACGTATGGCTTACCATCTCACTGAATGGTGCATTTCATTTCATACCTCCAAATGTTATGTAGAGTTATAAATAAACAAACACACTAGATATATATGATAAGTATGATATCTAAATCATAAAAATTATTCGGGATATAATGATCTATTGAGAACATTAAAAACTAGTAAATATAAGAAGTTCATTTTTGAATCAAGTAACAAATATCCACAAAACGACTGTTATTAACTTAAATGATTACATAATGTTTATAAAAAGATACTAAGTTATTTAAAAAGAAAGATAAACATGAAAAAGTTTATAAGAAACTACATGTTATCTTTATTTTATTATTCAGGAAATTAAACAATGAACATGTCATGCCTGACATGAGGTAACAGACTTCGTCTCAATCTCCTTTAAATGAAGAATATTTTGTTTCAATACATGAAATTTTTATACAGTGTATAAACACCTTTGACTTTTCATTTCATTCAAAACGAATCTTTTCCAACGTTTTGATTTACTAAAGAAAAATAACATTTATTTAAAGGTAGGAGGTGACAATGAACTTATCGGCCACCGCGAGTATTATTTGATATTTTGGCTTCCTTAAGAAGCCGTAATTTTTTTACGGTACATAAATACCATATAATCTTTTAAATATTTTGGTATTTTAACTGATTTTGATAATGGATTTGTTATATCAATATATTTAAATGATATATTGTGATTGAAATTTGGAAATTTTATCTTTCCATTATGTTTGATTTATGTTTTACGAATATGTTATGGTTCATGGGAATTGTTACGTATACGGGTGGTTAAAGGATTATCCTAGGGCAGGTGAGCTCGAGATAGCTCTCCAATGCATTGGGTAACATGACAGAGGTAAACTTTAATGTTTAACCTAAGATATATAGGGAATATACTATGATGGGTATTCCATTGTAACTCGTTATACAACTCCGATAGCTAGAATGTATGTATGATATTGATGCCACAAGTTACTATTATGATTTATGATTTCTATGTGTTATTCATAAATCTTATGATTTCATGAGCAGTGTAAAATAGCTTCTGTTATGTATGTATTTATGAAATAAATTTTTCATTCATTGTTTTATAATATTTAATGAGAATTTTATGCTCATCCCATGTTTCGAAATGATTATCATGGAACTTAAAGATGAATAAGGTCAAGGATGAGATCAAGGTAAAGTCATGTTGTCAAAAACATGGAACTAGACGTGTCCTTTTTTAAGAGTTTTTATTTTACAAAAAAATGGAAATATAGTAGAAGTGTCAACATAATAATTTTTGAGATGTTATTTAATAATCATGGCCTGCCTTAGTAAACCTCTAATCCTGAAAATATCCTCAATGTGAATTATCCATTTAATTAAATATTATGTAATGTTTAAGGATGAGATATTATATTGGCATTGGGAGACCAAACCAACAATGCATCTCTTCATCCGTGGACTACATAACTATCGCCTAAAATCAACATATATCATGGTCTCATATAATACTATGGTAATCCCACTACATCTCCTCTCTGATGGATGTAGGGACTACTATTCATCTATTTTACGAGATAATTTCATTGTCATAAATTGTCCATCTATTCATTAAGTCATTAAAAGATATTTATTCCTTCATTACAAAACTATTTGAGTCAGAATCATGTCTATCATTTACTGAATCCACAAAATAGTATGTGTCTATAATGGGAGAATAAAATCATAGAACATTGTTCCTATATTGAATACATTCAACTCATCAAAATCTTCTTATACTCAGAGGACCCCTCACGTAGTTCATTCATAGCCCGTGTCTTACGGCTATATTCATAAACTATAAAATTTTACTTATAAGGTGAATATTCAATATCATAGTCAAATTTCAATAGATATTCAACCCAATATCTTTTCCACGTAATTGTGACCCTCTATGTGTTGATTTTGCAAGAAATCTTGCAGTCCATGTAAAAAATAAATCATGAACTTAATAGAGAGTGTCTCAAAAAATTAATATAATGGACCAATGCTTATATATACCTGAAATTTTTAGTATATTCATTCTCATTAGGTCAATGTTGAAAATAAATATATGAAATTACCTGATATATCGAAATCATCACTTATACTATGCCAAATCTTGATGCATCAAAATAAACTGACTAACCAATCACAGGATCAAGGAGCGTTAATATTATATATGGATTCAAACTTTTCTTTAGTTCATTGAAATTCTCTTCACACTAGGTTTACCTCTAGAAATCACTCCATTCTCTTTCAATTCTCTCACGGGTGCATATAATTAGGATAATTCCTAAATAAATCATTAGTAATATTCATCTAATCAGAGAACACGTCAAATCAAAAAAATGTTTTAGGGACCACTCAAAGACATGATCTCCTCCTACATCATATAAATTACAGATATACAATTCTCAAAAACCACATGTCCTAGGAACATCACCTCTTAAATACTGAATTAATCTTTCAACAACATGGTGATAAGACTATGTGATAGATTCATAATCCAGATTATCTCTATGTTCCTATAATTCTAATATAGTGTGAGAGAGTATATTAGGATATCATCAACTAACATTATGATTAATGAGTACATTTATAGATGAAATACCTTGTTTATGAGGGCCATGAACACTAGTTGGGAATTATTTACCCTAAACAACAACATCAAATACTCATATTGTAAAAAAAACATAGAAACAAAATATAAAAAACTTCATCATCTCTTAATTGCAAATAGATATAGCTTGATTGACGATAAATCTTCGATAACAACAGGGGACCCCATAGTAGATCAAAAAGATCATCGATCATGGGAAATAGTTATCGGTTCTTCAATATCAACTTGTTTATATTTTAGTAGTTAATGTATAGTCTAATACTAACATATTCTTTCTTGGAGAACAATATAGGTGAACAACATAATGCAGTATTCAAACAAATGAATTTATTCCTCTCTACATTTTCCCGATGATCCTTGTTCTATTAAATCACATTGGCACAATATAATACTAGGTATCAAAATGGGTTTTCTCCCATCATGAGAACAATCACATGATAGCATGCCAATACATCATA
The DNA here is from genome assembly GCA_963277665.1 of Viscum album. Lineage (NCBI taxonomy): Eukaryota > Viridiplantae > Streptophyta > Magnoliopsida > Santalales > Viscaceae > Viscum > Viscum album. Next base: position 1,257,299,256 of record OY728141.1, read on the forward strand.
GTATCTACTAGGTCAGTGATTTCCAAATCTATTTCGACCCAGTATTTTGCATAATGATATCCTTAGATGCTCTAGAAGGATAAAGATTGATGGATTTCATGATAACAAAATATTCTACCATATTTCTATACCATCATTCCACAAAATTTCACCAAAGAATGAATTATGAAGGAAAAGAACCCTTTACAAAAAATATAGAGATGGTGCTAGAGCATGTTGAATTTCATTGTCATATATAGCATGTGGTAATGCATATACACACTCTCATGTAGAAGTATTCAGACACAATTACTAAGTGCTACCGTGTCACATTATAGAAAAAACATCTTCTATAAAGAAAAGGAACACAAATTAAAAAAATGATAAATCCTAATCATTTGATAGAATCACAGATGGTTTTTTATATCCACTATATTGGATCAAACAATGTTTTCCTAAGAGAGTTCACTTAATCAATGTTATACTCCTCCTGTAACTAACCCTTTTACCTATCTAAGCATTTTATTCATACTAATTATATAGATATGAACATAACATCATGCACTTTTAAATTAAATAATTACAATATATTTATATAACAAATAATGAAAAAAACAAATATATATCATATAAAAAACAATCCCGAATGGATAACAAAAATAAAAAATTCATTAATGAACTACTATGTTAGATAATAGTAGGTATATTTATTGCATGTGAACTAACATGCATTGTAATGATTCATGAACAAGTATGGAATCTGATATATAAAATATAACATCAAGTGCATCACAAAAGAAATTTTTTTTCAATCGTATCAATAGAACAAAAAGTCCACTATTTATAAACATATATTTCCACTACATATTGTTGGAAAAGAATTAAATTATTTCCCATACTCGAGCCCAAATGTTATATCTCCAGTCGATCCTATACTAAACAAAGTTAATGAGAAGAAATGAGTTATTGAACCATGATCCTCAAATAAAATTTTTTAACATCTAAAAAAACATTGTGTTCTATCTAGAATGTGACATGAAATTATGCACAACTCCCCATAAAAAAGACATTTCCAACATACAATGAGGATTCAAAGTATAATGTTTGGGAGACTATACCTCCAATATAATGATATAGGATAAATAATTTACAATAAATAAAAAGATAAATTATCAATGTAATCATGAAGAATGATAAGGATTACATTCATGTCATAAAATAAAACTGCTTCCAAACTGGTAAAAAAACCAATTTAATAGACAACAAACAAAAAAATGATAAAAAATTGTCCTCTACAGTCCATCCAGGTCTACAAAAATTTCTTTTCTCCACTTATCCGCTACCCACCATAGGTCCCTTGCCATTTTCCAAATTGTTCGTGAAAATATATAAAATCATCGGAATTCCCAACTAGGGTGGGAGTACAATACACTATATGACACAACCAATGCATCTATAACCTGATATTCTCAATATTGTAAGTACATTCCAAAAAAAATTGCATAAAATAAAAAATGCCACATAACCCAAAACCAAATAGTAATGGTCTAATCAAGCTTCCACAAACCCCTGATCGTTCTTGTTTCTACTTCATTCCAGACATATAATCACGGTTTCTTAAGAATATATGATTAGTTATAAGGAAAGTGATTCAAAATACTCTACAACATGTGATTGTTCAACATTTCATCCGTGATAAAAAATGTTATGTTCTCAGAATGTACTAGGGATAAATAGATTATCATCATCCCATAAAAATCAAGTAACATACAATGATAGAGATATTTTTAGTATCCCTTAGTCACTAAGGAATATACACGGGAAAGGGATCTAATCAGCATCCCTTATTAACTAATGATTATAGTAGGTATCGAGAGATAATTATAATCTCTTATTCATCATGTGCATTATACAGAATCCATGGAAAATCATTTTATGTCTAACATGTGTGTAGGCTAATCATCGTCATTATCAGAGGCCATGTTAGCTTTCCCTATAAGGGATAACATGTCACAGCTATCCATCACTATCTTTTTCATGAAAAATATAACACAGCAGAAATATCATGATATGATACATAAGAAATAATAACATTTCATTATATGTAAACTACAACTCAAAATCATCTTGATCAAAAATCAATCAAGAATAATAAGATATAAGAACTCATGGAATCAACTGTACAATATAAGCTTCATGCCTGCACTCCCCCCAACCTGAAAACAGAATATAGAATAGACATTAAAAGTATTCTACGAAAAATCTTATTAATGGAAAAAATGTGTAAATGTGAAAAAAGGGTAATGAAAAACCTTCTTGAAAAGTTATTGATGTATAAAAGGAATGGAGAAACTAGCCAAGAACACAACTTTATGACATTATTATTGAGACATTGACAATCAACGTTCATCATGGTTACCTAGAACAGAAGACTCTATTTTATTTCCAAATAAAATACATATCACATGCAATGATACACTCTATCATGTTGATAATTCTCCATATAACATTAAAATATCACATTCCATGATATTTTTTCTCTCCTGTAAAATTTACAAAATACAATTTTAGTCAAATTATTTTTTTCTATGATCTCCTCTAGAAAAAAAATATTTTGATAATTTCTCAATAGATAACCTTTAATAATTATATTAAATACATTTATCCTTAATTATGCATTAAAATTAAAATTACACAATATATTGAAAATTATCCTTTATAAAAATCTATTGATAATTTAATAAAATTATAATTTTGAATTTCATTTTTATAATTTTATGACAAAATATCCTTCATATTTATCTTTTTTTAATTTAAAAGAAATTAACCTTTATAATTATATATTTGAAATTTATTAACAATTATAAATCATAATTAACATTTGATAAGTTAATAGAAATTATCCACAAATAATTATATATGATATTTTTTATAAATTATAACATTTATAATTATGTTTCGAAAATGTTTTTATAAATTATCCCTTATAAGTGTCATTTTATAAATTTATTAAAAATTATCATTAGTAATTAATATTAATAATTATCATTAGTGAATGTAAGATAATATATTTTTATAATTATATTTCTCTAATATATTCTAAATTAGACATTATAATTATGCTTTAGTAATTTAATATAATTTATCTTTACGTTATTATCATTTCATAATTTATTATAAATCATCCACTATAATTTTATTTTGATAATTTATCATAGTATATGCACTAATATTTATAATTTATAATTATCCCTTATAATTAATTATGAATTTTTTATAATAATACAATAATCTATTATATATTATCTTATGATAATTTTATATTATTAAATTATATTTATCTTTTAATAATTTCATGCAATTACACATTAATAATTTTAAAAATTATTACTAATAACTGTCATATAATAATATTATATAAATTATTATAGGATAAATTGATATTATTTCCTTTATAATTATCTTTTTGTAATTTTAATTAATTATATTTTATATCATCATTCAATTATTCTTTAAAAAAATAATCTAATTATTGTCTAATAATTACATAAATTTATACTTTTATAATTCATGAAATTGACTTTTGATATGTTTAATAAATTATCTCAAATCGTACAATTTGATTATTAATATATATATATATATATATATATATCTTTTTAAAAATTATTTCAAAATTATCTTATGGAAATCCAAATAATTTTTTATCAGTTTATAAATATGATGATTCTCATTATTCAATCAAGATAAAACTTATTACATTTTTTATAACGTGTACAAGTATCAAATAAATAATTAAGAACACCTGTAGGTTGTACCCAAGAAGATGGGAGAGATGTGATCACCTGCTGATCATTTAAGGGGCGAATTATCTACGGTTGGCATACAACATCGAATAGAATCTAAAACTACCTAGACTAAAAATGGTCGACTAATGATATTATAAGAGTTGTTTTGATGATACCATACCCACCAAATGTCAATCCATCACACCCATAATTTAACACCCATTTAAATATTTTATTCTTCAAAAAATTTAATGTGGGGTTAATATATTCAAATCATTACTGGATTTCCATCTATATTTTCTAAATAAATGACTAAGATTTTAAAATTTGAAAAACATTCCCTGGGGAAAAATGTAATGGCAGTGTTATGTTAGGGATGATATAATTATAAATTCCTTATTAAATTAAAATAATGAATTTAATTGTTTAAGCTAATTAGATAACCTGATATTAATGGAAAAGCTAACCTTAACTAATTTCCTGTGAATTATATATCTTAAAATTGGAAAACCAATCCTTAAATACCTAACAATGACCTCAAATTTCATTTATTAAGTACCGTTTGAGAGATATTTTTTATTTATTATTTAAAATATGGAATAAATAATAAATTTAATATAACAAGTGTTTTACTACGTCTAATTATTAAAAACACCAGATAGAAAAAAAACCAATCCTAGGGTAAACACATCATTCTGATCCAAACCGTGGTTTCATATTTTCTCATAAAATGCACCATTTTAGAGATAAGAAATCATTTTAAAAAATAATGTAATTAAAATTATTGGGAAAATTAATTTTTTCAAGAGATTTATCCAAACATCTGTTGATGACAATTTTTATACCCTAAGGATGGTAAAGACCACATCCTAGAGAAAATGGTGGTCACAGGTTTCTAATATGACCCACCATTTTGGTTTTATTCAATTATTTTGAATAAATTATGTGTGCTAAAAATAATATTTTTAATATTTTTATTACATCTTAGTTGATGTTTTATAAGAGTCGAAATCTCTCTCAACCTTAGTGTCAAGCTATGAAAATATTCAATTGAATATTAAAACCATTATATATTATTTTAAAAATACATATGTCCTTTAACGTAGTTATTAACAAAATTTCATTAATAAATCATTTCTTCCAAATAAGACACTTATAATTTTTCTACAATCGGCTTTTTATTATCTTTATATAATTCAGCATTGTATAGTTGGGAAGAGGTTTGAGAGAATATTTGGGAAAAATATTATCTTAATCAATGGCATAGATGGTGTAAGTAGATGAGGTTGTGCTGGTGGAATTTATAGGTGGAGCATAGTAGTTTATTTGATTATATTATTCTTTTTATTCATTTTTTTACAAGACTATCAATACTATTGAGTATTATGACTATGTAAAGTAAATACTACATGTAATTTTGAACTAATAGGTGCTTAAATCATTCATACATCATCCATGAATTAAATATTCATGTATATGGCTTCAAATTCTAAAAACTATAAATTATTATGCTTGAGTATTCTAAAAAAATGCATCAATTTTTGAAAATAAAAAAAAATACACATTTATAATTTATTCAACTTGTAGATTTCAAAAATGGTCTCTATTTTATAAGACTAATTTTATATAGATGATAAATTTATCATTTAATTGATATCATAATTTATTCAAAATGTATTTCTGTTAATAGTATAACAGATTTTATTACACATTAAAAAATTAATAATGGTCTCATTACATTATTATATAATCATAAGACAAAAAAATTTAATTTTAGAATATATTTTATAAAAATAAATTATCTTTAAGTCATTATATTAATTATAAAAATATAAAAAAAAAATTTTACGTTACAAAAATACGGACAACTCATTTATCATTTTTAAAACATATATTCACTTATTATGTGATATAAATTTATTATATTTTAATTTATAAAATATATAAATCTTATTTATAACTTATTATGTTATATTAATTTTTTTCATAATATTACTATTCATAATGATCATATAAATATTCCAATGATAATGGGAAAATTCCATCAGTATAGTTTCCATATTTTATATAAACACATCTTATTTCATTATTAATAGAAATGAATAATGTTTCTATTAGGTTCTATAAGGGTTTTCTTGGTTTTATACTATATTATATAATATTTATAACTTAGATTTAATTGATAATATTTTGGATCTTTACCTAGTAGGTTATTCAAATCCCAAAATTGGTACACATGGGTCATCCCAAGACTAAATAAGGTAAATGTGTGGTTATCCCAATCCTAAAAAACAGTGAATGTATTGGGTATTATCTGTGACATAAAATTTCCAAGATTATGATTATGCTAAAAATAATTCAGTTACCTTTTTCTATGATCTTATCATAATTTTATTATCTCTTTGGTCATTTTATTTTATTACTTCGTGATTTGTTTCTTCAGCCAAGGATGCTATATTAACAGAATTATTATCAATATATATGAACTGTTGGGTACATTTTTCAAATGTGAAGATCAAATTATCATTCAGTTATTCTCATGTTATGAATTAAAAATTATATATTGATATATCCCATGTTAACCCTTATTAAGAATACAATCTCACATTTTATTATATCTCATTTTCACCAGAATATAATTATTGTTTTTGGATACGAAAATTGTAAGAAGGGTTCATGTTGTGAAGAAAAAATTTAATAAAATGTTGATATTTAATGTACTCATTATTATAGAATAAAATTTCCCACTAGTACATGTAACATCACAATACATTATGATTTATTTCCTTGTTAATAAATTGGAACTATTTGATATCTTGTGATTCACAAAATAATGGGTTTAAAGTGAATTAATCAATGAAAATGTTACTTAAACATTACCATTATAACCATGTTATTATGTTGGAATGTGTGAATAGTAATATCATAATTTTGAAAATTTTATGGCTTATACAAGAATAAAATTCTTTAAAGTGATATCTATTGAATTGAAATACAATATGAATTATTTACAAGAAAAATAAAATGTTTTCCACACTTATTGAAAAACATTGGAAAGGAAATTTTATGAAATAATAATTAAATAAATTTTATAAAATGAAAATTATTTTTGAAATAATCATACAGAAAATATCAAAATTTTAATTTTTTTATATTCCCTATATTTGTTCATTTTTGATACCTTTGTGAAAATTGTATATTCATATTTGAAAACATACATTTAATTTTATTTTTGAAAAAGGTTTATTTTTATAATAAAATCATTATAATATAGAATAAAATCAATTTATTATAGTAAATTCAATTTTTTTCATTTTAATTTTATTGATATTTAATGTTGATATAAAATCATTTTATCTTTATATAAATTTTCTCTTAAAAAACATGCTTATTCATCATATTTGTACGAATAATATGAAATTTCATTCTGAGACATCGGGAATTGATATTCAAAAAATGGATTCCAAATTTTAATTTACAATACTTTATATAATATAATATAGTAAATTTAATTTTATATAGAAATTAATATTGAAAACCTTAATAATTTATAACCTAATTTAATGTAAAAATTTGTTTACCGATGGGTTCAGAAAAAATGATTGGGGAATAAAATGACTTGAACACATATGAAAATAATATTTACTACCAATATTCTAGAAACATACTGTACATAATTTGAATGTAATGTTATCTGGAATCTTTTTAACTTGGGAATTAAATTAACATTTTTGATTCTTTTGGGAAATTTCCATGTAATTTCCCTCGAGGATCCCATTCCCTGCTTTAAAAAGGGCACACCCTCACCTCACATATTCACATCTCCCAGAACCCATTATCATGACGATGCCCTAATAAAATCTCTCCACAACATCATTATAAAATATATTGAACTTATGGTCCTCCCCACATAACATACATATGTTCCTATAGAGGAAATCACATGTAGAGTTCTATTAGATATAGTGGTTGTCTAGGAAATTTTCTTTAATTTTCATTATTCATTTTCACCATCAATTAGGTATCAATACATAAAAAATTATAAAACATATATATTTCATACCCCGGTATGTTGCTCAGAAAATGGGGTAATATTTATTAATTTCCCCTTCAATGAAATGGGAAACAAAATCATCACAGCTGTGTATGCCAAACTACCGATGCGCGAAGAGAAGAGAATCAATTTTCACTTACACATTACATGGAATGTAATAGATATTAAATTAATGAATATATGTCATATATATTATATGATTTTGATGCTTTAAATTTATTATATCACCCACATACTTACCCATTTACACGTTATGCAAATGTTATTGTCTCTTATGCATACATACAACCTATCATCTCAACGAAGCGATGTGATTCATTTTCCATGACCAAATATTACGATTATTTATTATAATATATATAATGATTAAATAAGATATTTATGAAATTATTAATATTCTTGAGAAGAGTAAATTATATAATATATACCATAAATGTATCATTCATTATAATGAATTTTTCATAATACTGGGGAATTATGACTCGAAAAAATTAGAAAATGAAATTATATTAATAAACACAAAGTCAATTATTAGAAGATGATCATATATATCATATAAATATGGTTATGGTTCTTTTAAATGTTAATAAGACGATAAAATGAAATATACTAGTTTTTAATGCATGTTCAAATAATGAAAATTCTGAGGCAAGGGACTCTGTCTCAATTTCTCTTCAATGATTCATATTGTAATGTTATGAACCCGAATTATTATATAACAATTATATAATACCCCATGGAAATTTAATATATTTGTACCTAAATAATTCATGTTATTTTATTATTCAACTTCTATTATGCCATACAATAGTATTCGATATGAAAATTAACAAATTCTAATGAATTTTGTATATCAATTTTATTTAATTTGGTTATATTACTTCATTGGTTACCATTAATATTTTATGATTTTTTGAATAATGACATTATATTATCTTTTTTTGTATTTTAAATTTTTTTATATAGGATTAAAATTTATTAAAATAACCTTATCATTGATTAAATATCATGTTGAAAATATAATCATTGAAAGGGATATCATCAAAATTCTATTTTATTGAGATATTTTTGTTAATATGATCCAATGAAATTTCTTTATGGTGTATATATTAACCCATTAATGTTCGTAACATGAATACCTATTTATTTATGTGGTTTAATGTCCCAATTAAATGTTATCGATATTCATTTTAGAAAAGATAAAAATATTTCATAAACTATCAGCCATTCTTATATATGTTTTTCACATTGAACATTATTTGATTAACTGGGGAAATATTGATAAATATATGTTCTTTACAAAATGATACAATTTTTAGATAACATATGTTATCCATGAATTAAATTGATTATTTTAAATATGACAAATTTTTTGGACATGTAGTTATGGGTGTTCCTGGTTATGGATATCCACATAATGAATTGATAGGTCTTATAATAATCATTATTTCTCCAAATAATAATGGTTTCTACCAGGATATTTAAAATAAATTATAAAATAATCAGTATGGTAAAGGTCTCATGAATCATAATGTCATAAAATCCAATAATTATTCAAAATATTTTATTGAGAATTTAGTTCTTATTATTTCCCTTGGTATTTTCGCTATCATACTTTCTATTGAATCATATCATTCAAAATCTATTGATTAAATTGACTATGTTAGAGATTAATTTTTCAGGACATATGTAATATTAATTATCAAAGTTTGATATTAATCTTCTTCAATAAATGATTTTTTATTTATTTACCATTACATATTAATTATGATTTATTGAATCATGACAACCTCTATTGTATGAAACCCGTACTGGGAATTTGAGATCACCATTATTTAGATACCTTTCACAATGTCATGAAGATTTATCATAATATTGAGCTTCATTAATGATGAGTATGTTATGATTTTAGGTTATATTTTATACTCCTAATGTTAAATGGGGTTTTTTAATTGTGTTTGTTTCTCCAAAAAGTTTAAATTGGTCAATTCTTTAGAATTTGACCCATTGTATCTATGAAAATGGAATAAAGTATGATTACACTATTTCTTACAATATTCTATATATTTACAAATAGCATCAATAGAAATTTAGTAGGAACCATGGAAAAAAATTAATGAAAAAAATATATTTGGGAATATAACGCTATGAATAGATTTTAGGAAAAGTAATGATGAATAAATTAATGATTTGTTAAGAAATATATCATTTATATTTTCTTATAAAATTTATTTATATAGAAATTAAAATTGAAAATTATTCTAGTACAGAGATTCGGAAAGGTAATAACTCTGATCATGGTGCATAAAAATAGGCCATACTGTGCACATAGTATAACAATCCAAATGGATAAGTTTATGAAAATATATATATATATATAATCAATATTAATTGGAAAATAAATATCTCACTGATAAAACCAATTTTAATATTTATTTAATTAATAACACATAAATTTGAATTTATGTTATGTGTTACACCATATTCAGAATTACACAAAATGTTTTATAATTAATTTTCTAATGATCTGATCCATTATATTCTATTATTTGGATATATATTTTATATGGGAAAAAGGTATCTATAATCTTGGAAAAGGTAGATGTTTCCCTTCCGAGGAATACAATATATCCAGAATTGAAACAATGAAAATTATGGAATAATTGTAACATATTAGTCATGTTAGGACAAATATCCTTTCATAGATAAATCAAACTTTTCCATAGATATATTATTATTTTTGGTATTATGATATGTTATAGAGTACACTATAATTTTGTGGGAAAACTAATCCATTTGTATCATAGAAATTGATTAAGTTTGAAGAGAAAAAATGTATGGTCTTTGGATGTGATGAAATGTAAAAGGATACAATATAATTTTATTTTATTAAATGATATTAGGATCAATGGTGGTAATTGATCCACAATACATGGGTGGAATGGGATATATTACTTTTTTAATGGAAATATTTTATAAATACATTCATCAAAAAATATTTCTCTCATGGGAAACAAACTAAAATGTTGTGAAATTTAGCATACATAATGAAATATGAATAAAAAGAAGTACTTGAGTATGAGACTACCATTATAATTCAATCATGGTTATATATATATTACATATGAATAAACAAGTGTAATATTGAAATGTTATTAAAAGGTAATAATCCGTGTCTAATAAGGGTCAGGGTCAGTCAATATTTTTTTCGTATGATGAAGTAGTTTTATTTTCCAACAAAATGAAGAGTGAATGATCCATATCATATATGTTAATGATAAATTAACAAAATAATTAGTTGACTGAGAAGTAATAAAAATTGAATTAATTGATGAACAAGAACAAAATAATGGAATTTTCACCCTGATAGAACCACAAATAGAAACGTTTTAGTAAATGCATAATTGGATAGAGAGTTTGTTCTGTATGTAGAGATAAGATTTATCAGGCTAGATAATGAAAAGAGAATAAATAATAAGCTACTATTAATTTTTAATCAGTAGGAATATTTTTCATAAGGAATATGAATACCACATGCGTCAAGAAAATCTACAATAGAATAAACCATGGAAATCATTCTAATATTATGTGATCACTAAATTCTGTCACGATATACCCAATGATGTGGTTTAGTGTACCTTAATCATTCCTTTAAAATTGACATTTTTTATATATAATTCATTATCCTCATTTACATTTAAATTTTCATGTCTTCCATAAAATATATAATTCTCTTCTATTTTAAGAAATCATTTATCAGTCAAAACTCCTAGTGTATGTCTCATTATAATTGGGAAGTGTTAGGAAATACCAATTATCACTGAAATATTTTTTCTAGATTCATTATCTTACATGTATTTAATTTAACATAATCTATGGTAAGGAGTGGATTTTAAAATTTGATAAAAAAAATTAATTACAAGTGAGAAATAATTAATTTTAATGATGTATTAAGATTCAATATCATTAGATAAGAGAAATCATCATATGAAAAATGTATATATCCACACTAATATTCAAAACTATTGATATAATTAGTGTTGAATAACCTAGAAAGTCTATGGATATGAGCTTAAATGGTAAACCTAGGATATAACCATTATTTAGGAAATCATTGATATATTTTCAAATAAATGAGCTTAAAATTCTTCAAAGCATGAAGTTGAGTTTTACATTTATTTAATCCCATATACAATATAAATTACAAAGAAGGATTATAGAATTCCCACTATATAATTATTATTGTTAATGAATGAACTAGAGGATTTTTGTGATAAGAGATTTATCCTCCCCATTTTTTCTCTATGGGGAGCCAATGTTCTGTTGATTAATAAGAAAATGTATCTATCAAATGTGTATCATATTTCAGTGAAATAAATTCAGTAAAAAAATATAAACATGTATACCTTACGACATATTGATGGCTTATTCAACCAGCTTCATGGTGAACATTTTTTTTCAAAGAATGAGCATTATTCTAGGTATTTTTAATTTTATAAAATGAAGGAAGTAATTATGAATAATTTATTTAGATCGAGGTATGAGGATTATAAGGATACAATAATTCTATTGTAAATGTATAGAGCACCCACTATTTTGATGGATCTAATAAAAAGAGTTTTCAAGTAAAATCTTGACAATTTTGTTTTGTTATTCATTTATGATATTTTTGTGTATTTTAAATTGAATGGGGATTTTGGGAATTAGTTTTGGCTCTTTTTAGAGACTCATAGATGGAAAATGTTATATGGTAAATTTATTAAATTGGATATATACAATTTATATTTTGTATTATTAGAAATATTGTCTCTAAGGATGGAACGATGTTGATCCACTTAAGATAATTGTATTTCATGAGTAGTATAAATAATTGGCAATAACATATTTATGTCATTTAATTGCTTCGGTAGGATAATATCTGTGACACATTTTAATGTTTTTCGAATTTAATATCCCATTAAAAAATATTTAATATAAAGTGTTATACATTTCTGGACAAAGCTATTTGAGTAGTATTTTGATAAACAGAAGAAGTGAATGGTCAATGCTACGAATTTGAATCTACCATCTAGAAATGATGGGTTTGTGATACATAGTATGTCAGCAAAGAAGGCCAATTTTTATATCCAAATTAAATAAGAAACAATTTATTACATATGTATCATTGAATATAAATGCTCATAAACACAACTATATAACCCATGATCATTATCCACTAGCTGTAATAGTTACATTAAATATATGAAGGAATTATCTCTATAGGAGAATATATGAGATATACATGGACCATGAATGCGTAAATTATATATTTTCAAAGTAAAATATCACCCTCTGACAAAGGTGATTGATCAATAAACCCATCAATTATTATTTATAAATACAAATCCAAATATATTTAAAGTATGTTATCCGATGAATATAATAAAAATGATCAAAGAGTTGAAACCCAAAGTAGGATTACAAGAGATACAATATTCATTGATAATAAATATTTATATAGAATTTATTATTGAATAGGATACATTAATATTTTTTTAAATGATTTTAAAACTATTATTATTATAAATGAAAAAAATTTCTCAATATAATGAGGTGAACATTCAATGAAAATTAAAAATAGAAAAATGAGAAAAATTGAAAACATATTTTGTGAGATGATAATCTAAAATTTAGAAAGAGGTAATGTAATTAATTTATACGTAAAAAATGAAATTATTGGATAACACTATTAAATTTAATTTTTCTATACTTCATGGAATAGGTGTTTCAAGGAATATTTTTTCAGATAACATGATGTGGGAAATTAATGATTATGTATGTATATAATGTTTTTAACAAGTTAATGTCATGACGCTGCATCCAAGAGGTTTTATGAATCCTCTTCATATTTCTACATAGAAAACGGATGATATTAAATTGCAATTTGTAAGAGGACTACCAATGACTCCTATAACGAGTGATGAAATGTGGATCCTTGTTGATTTTCAAACCAAATCTGAATATTTACATCCTATATGAAAATATATACCTCTTTAGAGCCTCATAATTCACTAATTTAATTGTGTTATTAGAAATCATGGAAGCCCTCTTTCTGTCATGATTGATTTTGATCCCTATTATTCATTAAAATTACTGAATATTCCATTGATGTCTGTACATAAAAAGATTCATTTGAGCACTACCTTCTATCGACATATTGATGGACAATCTAAAAAGAATTTTAAACTACAGATTCCATGTTGATGTCATATTAAATTGATTTAATTTTTAGGTGGGGTTATTATTTACCATTGTTATATTATTCCTAGGTAAATAGTTTTTATTAAATTATTCAAATTGTATAGTATGATGAATTATGTTGAAATATATTTCATACTCAAACAACATGGGGTTATTATGGTAAAAACAAACTCATGGGCCAAGAAATTGTTAATTATGAAAAAACATAGTTAATGGATATTTAGGATCACATTAATGGGACACAAAGTAGGAAAAATATTTACTTCTTTAATTAGAGAAAATATTTGGAATTCCATGTATTCTTTTATTTTTTCCTGAATTTATATCATTGAAACGGTTTTATAAGGTTTTATAATTTGGTAAATCAAATACATAGGTATATTATAGCCTTTTAAATACCTTAATGAATTGGTTCTATTTTTTATCTTTCGTAAATGTTTCCAAGTCTAACAAGCGTAAATATGTGTATTATATATCATAGTTAAAACAAATTTTAAACCGTCTGATGAAATATAATTAGAACCTCATCCATCTAATTATAAATAACCCATCCTAATTAGTGATACTAGAGAACATGTATTATGGAATTGGTTGACTCTTCTCGTAATTTTACATTGGAGAAACCGTTAAATGGATTAAACAACATGAGAAAAAGAGGTTGTAACGAATAAGATCTACCACCTTTTATTTAGAAGGTAATATCAATGAAATTTAGAGGAATAAGTTCATTTATTAAAAGATATTTTAACTATACAAGAATTTATTCTTTATTTCTATTTATATAAACAAAATATCTTTAATAGATTTCCATGTATGCAACATTGGGTTTAAAAAATACACAATTAAAATATCATTTAAGAAAGATATTTATATACTAATCATTATATTGGAGGGTAAGAATAGTACAAAATAAATTATTAAAATTAAATTTTTTATACTTGTATGAGAAATAATAAAATGAATAAATAGTGATTTGTAATACTTTTAGAATCATTTCATAGTAAAAGATATGTTCTTTTAATGGTAGTTTATTAAACACAGTTTCATCGCATCTTAGGAAAATTAGATAAAATTTATTTCGAAACATTTTGATATTTTTTTTAATACAAGGAAGTTAATTTTAAAATATTAATATCAAAATTATCACAGGTTTAATTATTATCAATTTTTATGAAACCATTCATTTTTATTAAGAGTGAGAACTACTAATTAATTTTTAATACTACAATTTATTTAAATTATATATATATATATATATTATATTTTAGAACTTTTTTTAAAAAAATTTCCAATTATATAAAAATTGATACAATTCATTGTATTGGCATTTGTTTCCTTTTAAATTTTGATAATAAAACCTTCCATACATGTTATAAATCCCTCTCTGGAACACTGATTTTTCATCGTATCTGTGGGTATAATTATAAATTATATTCATCCTATTATGGTGATAAAATTTGGAAATGTGGACTTAATATTTGGAATTATAATGAAATATGTGATCATTTTTTAAACATTTGTTTTGAAAAAAATTAATAGTTAAATTCATATAAAATAATTATCATAGTTAAAGGAAAAATTGGTTCTTTCTATGGTTAATCCATGATAATGGGTGTTAAAAGTGACCATAAATATTCTAAAAATATTAATGGAATAAATAATTTTCAACTTATACTATATGAACATTGATTAATGGGTTATTTTTTATTTTAATTTTTCATGTTAATAAATTTATCATTTTGGATTCATTTGTGAAATTTATATGTACTTTTGACGGAGGTCCCATTTCCCCACTTATAACATGGCACTATAAACCTTCACTTATTCCCACAAGTTAAGCCCCACTAACTTGATGAAACCCAAAAAAAATACATTACTATCACACATAGTCCTATTCTACCCAATATTTTCTCGAAAAAAAATCCCATACTTTGGGTCATAAATTTGAGATCCTAAAGAGTATTCTCTTTGAAAATGTTATTTTTTTAACAATGATGTTTCATTTTATTTCTTCTTATTATCCCAAAAAATTATTTAATAACATATAAAATTTAATAAGAAATGACTTTACCATGTATTAATATGTTATTATTTTAATTAAATGATATTTATCCATCTACAATACTATTAATTATTAAATGAAATCATCAATCTTTTCAATGGAGGAATCTCACCTCACAAAGAGATATGAATCGTTTTTAACATATGCATTACATGGAATTTATAATTGAAAAAATTAATGAAGATATGTGATATATAAGAAGATTTATTGGAACTTTAAATATAAAATATCAGCCAATATCTTATTATTTAACCAATTTAGGGATTTATTTCATAACTCGTGTGTACTTACAATCTACCGTCTCCATGAAGAAAAGTGGTTCAATTTCTATTTAAAACATCTATGAGTTGTTATAATTTTTTATAATCATATTAATAATATATTTATTAAATTATTATCATTTTAGATATAATGTAATTATATAATTTGTACATGAACCAGAACATTAATTACTAAACATTCTTGAGAATACATGGCAATTAACTCCCAAAATAAATAAGACAATTAAATATTATAAAATAATGGGTGGTAAAATGATATAAAGGATAATATATGATATTATTTTTTAATTATTATTGTATAAATTAATAACATTCATATAGTCATTCTAAACTAGGTGAATGGAAATTCAAATAAATGAAATCTGGAGTTAAAGGACATAAACTCAAAAATGATTCATCGAGGTATATCATAATGTTATGAACATAATTTCATTTATATAGTCTATATACAATCCATTTGACCTGTAATATCCTGAATCCTCATTAATTAATTGTACTGTGAGTCTCAATATTAAATTATTATCTACAGAGTATTTACATTAATTTTACCAATTGGTAATGAATTTAATAAGTCAATTTCATTTCATTGTGTTATATTACTTATTAATTTGTTTGTGTTATTCTATAATTATGTGTATAATGAATTTTTATCATCATATGTTTTATTTGAACAATTAATTTTTAAATTTTATATTTATACAAACAATCAATTTATTTATTAATTATCACTTCAATGATAAGATCAATGTATGAGAATTTATATCACATTCAACTTCAATGAGAAATTTTTTTAATATGCACCAATTGACATTTATGTGGTGTACATAATATCCCATGGATGTATTTAAATTGAGTGTATATTTATTCATTATGATTACTTTCCCAATCCATGAATATACATATTCATTGTAACCAAGATATAAATCTTTAAGAAATCATCAACTATTCTTACAGATGGTGACTACATTCAATGTTATTTGATTAACTAGGGAAATATTTATAAATCGTTTTTAATTACACTATGAGAATGTATTTTTATATTTAATATTATTCCAATATTAAATAAATTATTGACTATTTGAGGAATTCTTTTGACATGTTATTATGGGTTGTACTTAGTTATTTATAGATCCATGATGTGTCGATCAATCTCACGAGAGAAATCAATTGGTCAAATCAGATGTGTCATTACACAGAAGTTTAAAATTATCATTCAAAAGATGATGAGTGTATTGTTATCATTATTGTGAAAAACAAAAGTTTAATGATACATCTAGTTTTACAATTCATTTATCCTTGAGTGCTTTATTGGGGTCCCCAGGTATTAAGGTACAAAAGATATAGATATTATGGGATAGTCTAGGGTGAATGACTAGTGAATTGTTTTTCCAAACCATGTGGGACCCTTGTCAGGGGTGTTTTAGTTTTTGGATGTGGGGTATTGAACTAAATAAAAACGTTTTTTCAAACTATTTGACTAACCAAATCAAATTTAGTGGCCTTTTTAGGGGAATAGTGATACCAGCATGGTCGGTTCACATTTCTCTTAATACTATGGACAAATCAGGTAACCATGTATAGCTCGATATGAACAATGAGTTTTCCATCTTTCCACTTTCAATTTTCATGTTTTTTGGGATATGTTTCCCAGCATGTACATCCCTACATTCTAGTTTATATATCTCCCCTACCATCTTTATATATTTTCTAGAGTTTCATGGTGTTTTCGTGATGTATATTGATTTATTTATTATATCATATTTATCATTCCTATACTATTCATGGTATTACATTTCCATGTTGGTAGAGAAACATAGTGGTGGTTTTGGTTGAATTGATCGATTGTACTGGGGATTTGGTTTGATTTATTTTGAATTAGAAGTGTGAGTCCTGGTTCTAAAACACCCCAGTAGCCTTAATAAAGGGCACCATGATTTTTTCAAAAAAAAAAGCGTTTCTATTTGATGATGTCTTCAATGGGATACCATTAAATTATTAATCAAATTTGTTTTTCTTGATTAATAAAAATAATTTATTTTTAGTAATTATATCTTTTTTATACATTATATGGATTGTTTTAGAAAATTGGGCTCTTAATGTTTGGTTTTTAAATGGGTGTTGTTTTAATTCCCAGAAAGTGATTGATTAAATTGTTATTATTGGTTCTTGGATTTAATGTCAAATATACACTATTTTTTTATAATTATTTTACCTATGAAAATGGGTTTTTTTCTAAAATGGACATGTCTAGTTCTGATTGGGATTTTTTCATAGAACGATTGAAAAGGGAACTAATTTGTGGAGGTGTTTTTACTGAGTTTCACATGGGTTAAATATTATGTGAGTGAATATTTTGATCACGTGACAATGTAATAATTCAAATGGAGGACCATGTAAGACTCTATTTTGGTTTCTGAGGGATCTAGAGAGACTTTGGTCAGAAATAACGTGTGAACCTCCATTTTGAGCATTTGGAAGACATGGAGTGTAGCCATCTATATTCTTGGTATCATACAATTTTACTTAATCATGATAGGCTCGGAAGATAGAGTATGTAGCTGCACATTACTAAGAAATAATTGGTTTATGTGTTTTATGCATTAGATTAGATCCATTTGATGTTATTTTATATACTATTTCTATTTGTCTATTTTCCATTTATGTTGTTATATAATGTTGATGTTATGAAAAAATTATTATGTCTCTTGGTTATATTGAGCATGTTATTCCTTGTGTATTATTCATTGAATTTATGCAAGTATAGAATGTTTTTTGGAATCCTTTTTTTGATTCAAAAATGCAATCCAATGGGATTTTCAATGTTTGTTAGAAAATGGTATGTTTTAAGGTAGTTTATATTTGAAAATGAATTGAAACTATTTTATTTTCCTGAATTGGTATAATCCTTATATATATTCATTGTTGTATCCTTCTGAACATTATGTCTCAAAGCCTATATTGGACCTCTTGGGGAGTTTTCATATTTTGTTTTATAGGATACATGTAAACTAAATAGCACTGGGTCTTATGTTGTCTTCTAATGATTACAATAATTTTCTATTAGGGATGATATGTGTTATCACTAAGTTGGACTCATGTGGTGTTATTTTTTTAATTTTTTACTAATTGAGTCATACAGTGTCCTTTGTTTGGAATCATACCATTTCCATTTAGTTTTTCTGGATTATTTTGTGATTCAATGTATAAGTATTTTTCCCAGATTGTACACTATTTAGGTTGTTTCTTATCATATATTCTTATCTTATTTAGTGGATTTTGATTATATTGGTTTGACCATACCATTTTATGGATGGTTTATGGAACAATACCTATGCTGAAACTATTCCCACATTGGAGTTTATTATACAAGGTACATGTCACGTGACAATAGAAATAAAAAACATTCTTCGAGTCATGTGACATGCCTACACAATTTATATGATACTTCAACATGGGTTGGTTCATTACCAAATGGTATCATAGGATAATTTTTTTTTATTTAGTTATATTTTGGAGATATGACCATTTTAAATTAAGGAGGATGATTGGGGATTTCATTATCATCTCTTCTTAATGCCAACATTGAGTTTCCAAGGGTGTTTTGTGGTTGTAGTAATATTTTGAACCTTGTTATTGTTGGTGTTTGTGTTGTTCTTACTTTATTATTGATGTGTCTAGTGATTCCCATGTTGGGGTTTTTTATTTCTTGTATTTATGTTTTAATTTGATGTTTGATTGGGGCTGATAAATATTATTCTTTATGCCTTCTAGACAATTACTCTCAAAAGACCTCATCTATTTATAGAGAGGGTGAATTATACATGACCTCATAGTAGAACCCTAATGTTGATCTTTTAATTTCTAGAATCATCAATTCATAAAATATATATAATGGGTTAAATGGGAAGTTGTGAGAAGACACAGACTGCAGACCATGATCAAGAGTTTTCAAGCTATATTGCACAGGTTTTTTCGGTGATAAAAGAACCAATAATACTGAGGAGTGGTGATATAATATTCAGTAGATTTTAATGCTTTTTTAAGAACCCAGATACCCCAAAATATGTATTTGTATGAAACATTATACATGGAAAAGGTAGAATGTGGTGGGAGTAAATGTTGATTTAATGGAAGCATGTGAATCTCATATAGAATGTAAATACCTAAACCTGAAATTCCAGATTTTTTACTAAAACACACTATGATTTTTTTTATGGATATTTGAAAAATAAAAAATTAATTTAATAGCTAAGGAAATTCTCTACACTAGGATTTGGTGTATTAGAAAAACCAAAAATTAACATTTTCAACACAAAACATATACACTTTTTTAATTCCATATTCTCTAGCTTCCTATTGTCCCTTCAAAACCCATTTGTACAGAAAATCACATTAGGATATTTATCAAAAGGGATGAGATAAAATACTAGTAATATGATAGATACAGAAGATATAGCAAGGGGTGAGCATAATCATAGAAAAGGAAATAAATCATGAACATCATAGGTAACATTAATAAAATACTTGAAATATTTTGATGCATAAAAATTAACCATAATTTCTTAGTAATTAAATAACAAAAATTGTTGTGGGAAATGCTGGAATCAGGTTCACACATATATTCCATTTTAGTCATAAGATTACTCTCATTACCCAATGCATTGGAGTTCTGTATAATTACGTGTACACCCATCACATCATAACATTCATTTAGATCTATATAATCCAGGCGCACCTGTCCCGTCATAAAATTATCAATATAATTCTTACAACATAATACATATATAAAAATGAACATAAATAACCCATGTAAATGAATGGGTTGTATATCATAAGAACACATTTTGAAAAGATTGGGTTCCCAAATGAATGAGGGAATAACATAATGATACAAAAACCATCAACATTATGTGACATGTAAAATGTTTTTTTTGAAAGAAGAGATATTTTTAAAAACATTCTTTTATATAAAATCAAGAGGAAAAAATTAATATCGTAGAAAAATTATGATAAAGACGAAAAAATTATTTTAATGGAGTAACTATAAAAAAATGTTGTGAAATAAGGAGAATATGAAGAATGAAATATCGGTTCGATAATTTCACCTTACCTTGTATCCAAATAATTTAATGGCCTTAAATCTTGTATAACCACATTATATTCATTAGTTAATAATTCCATAACCTTTTTTACATGAATATTGTTCATTATGGTTTCATTTGGAGATTTTATGGGTCTTTTGATGAGTTATAGTGTTTATATTCATTGTGTGAGAATGTTTGGTTGTATGGTTTTCATGAAAGGTTCACTTGTATTCAAAAATAGAAGTTCATGTTGAACATGGATAAAAATAAACAACTAATATTACATATTATTAATGATATTCCGATAGTTTAAATTAACTTATAATGAATTATATTATATATGACGTGTATGATTCTTTAGATAAGACTTTAATGATGATTTTTTGGGTTAATTCGCTTGGTTTTTGAACCACACTGAACTTGTTTTTTTCAATCTTGTAGTAATAT
Organism: Viscum album; assembly: GCA_963277665.1. Classification (NCBI taxonomy): domain Eukaryota; kingdom Viridiplantae; phylum Streptophyta; class Magnoliopsida; order Santalales; family Viscaceae; genus Viscum; species Viscum album. The sequence continues at coordinate 1,257,321,191 of OY728141.1, forward strand.
GTAAATAAGATAGATCCAAAACATTAAATAGTAAATAATACATATAATATAATCATTTTCAACCATACAAATTTTTCATCACCAAATATGATGGATGTAAGGGAAAATTAAAACATTTCATTCTTGAATGTGATAAATTAACACCTCACGAAAAACATTTTCTTTTATAAAATAATAAATGTTTAGAAGGGTGTTGGATGATATATTACCCCATTAGTACCATTATGTTCTATTATATTTAAGATACTACAGTTATCGTACCATGTATATGAGTATAGGTGGGTAGATAAAAAGAAAAGAACTAGAAGATGAAAGGAAATTAAAGGAAAATAGAGAGAAGAATTAACTCTTGATTTATCCAATTGAGATCCTCCTCAAGGCACCTTGGATTGGAATTTTGTTGAGACTATAAGCCAATTGGACATGGGGAAGGATCTAGAGATGATTTTTGTGCAGTGTTTAGAAAATTATTGATTCTTGAGAGTTGTAAGGAAATGAATGTGTTATGTGAGGTATTTATAGTGGAGGGGAGAGGGGTTTTCCCCAAATAATATTCATTAATTTATTATTTCTCCATTAGTTAATTAATATTGAGTATTCAATGACCAATTACAGTAATTTTTCCTATTAATTTGATCTAATTGGGATTAAATATTTATAAAATCATACATGACACTATAATTAGTGTATTTATATTTTTTTGTAAATTATGCTATATCACTACTCATCAAAAATTCATGTATTTGAGAAAAATCTAGAAAATTCACCCTAACAATTTTCTGATCTGTAGAAATGAAAAATTAATTCCATTTGTCAATTTTTTTCTATATATGGTTAATTAAATTTTTATTTAAAATAATAATTTTCTAGAAAAATACACTTGTTTACTAATTCCAAAACATTGGAACATCATGATTTCATTTAAATCCCACATACATACTATCATAGGTGAGGTCATTGTTCATGATGATATATCAATATTTCTAAGGTTATGTTACTATTCAACAAAATTAATTTTGTATTATCAGACTCCAAATATCTTTCTGATCACCATCTTGTATGTTTGATTTTTGAAATTCTAAACACAGAGGTGGAAAATAATGTTTAATGGCTATATTATAAATTCCACATAGTACACATTAGTTCATTTAATCATATATTATTTACATTTAAAATCTTGGGATATTACATTTTCACCCCTTAAATAAATTATTCCATCTCAATTAATTCAGTGTACTTATAATTAAGAATTTATATGTTGATAATTAATAAACTATTAACTTATGTGTAATTAGATACCCATTAATTTGAATGTAATTTTTAAAATAGGAATTTCGAATCTACAAATTTATTTAGACCATTCCACATATTACATCTTTAAAACCCTGAACAAGAACTTCTAAATTTAGTTAAAAAAAATTATATGTATTTTTTGTATTAAGGATAACAGAAAAATACATAGTACATTATAAATTTGAGGACCATTTCCTCTATAGGTTTTGGAGGATTGGATAAACCATACATTCACATTTATAACACAAATCATATTCATTTATTTAATTATTTCTTATCTAGAATATTATTGTCCCATAAAAACTTTTTAGTACAATAATCACCTGTGGATATACATCAAAAGGGGTGAGATAATATGCCAATAATATGATAGATAAAAAATGTGTCATGGGTGGATCATAATCATAACAAAGGAAAACGATCATGAACATAAGACATATCGTTAATGAAAGACATGAACTATTGCAATGCATAACTATGAAACATCATGTCTTAGTGGTTAACTACATCAATAGTTGTGAACAATTCTAGAATCATTTTCACCCATCATTTCCATTTTACTTGTGCGATTAATCACTTTACCCAATGCATTGGAGCAGTGTATAAATCCAGGTGCACCAGTCACATCATTACATTATCATTGTCATGATTTCCACATATAAATTATATCAATAATTATTATAAATAACCCATGGAAATGAAAGGGTTTCATATCATAATAAATTACTCAAAAAAATGGGTTCTTAAATGAAATATGGAATAATATACTTGATACAAGAACCATCATTCTTGAGTTAGAAGTAAAAGGAGTGTTTTTTCAATAAGAGTTCTTTTTGAAAAAACTTGTTTAGAATTTACCCAAGTGGAAGACATTTATATTCTAAAAATGGTTATATAACTAAGAAAAATTCATTTTTATGTAGAAAACATTGCAAAAATGGAGTGAAATATGGAGAACTCAAAGAAATAATGTTGGGTTTGAGAATTTTCCTTAACATTGAATCTGAAGGATTTCACCCCTTTAAAGTCCTTTATAACCACATTCGAATCACTAATTAAAAATTCCAAAACATTTTTTACAAGAATTGTGTTCATTATGGTTTCATTAGGTTATTTTAGGGCTCTATAGATGGGTGATAGAGTTTCAATTCATTTTTCAAGAATGTTCATTTTAATGATTTTATTGAATGGTTCACTTTTATTCAAAAATGTTACTTCATGTATAACATGAATAAATATATTGAACTGTTATTACATGTTATTAGTGATTTTAAATGATATTAAATGATCTTATATTGAATAATGTAATATACGCTTTTCATAAATCACTAGTTATAAATATAATGATGATCCTTTGGATTAATTTGTGCGGTTTGAAACCAAAACAAACGTGTTTTGTTTAATAATTTAGTAATATGTACATAAGTTAGTTACGAAACATTAAAGTGGTAATAATACATATAATATAATCTTTTTCAATAATAAATTTTTTCTCATTACCATATATGAAGGCGGTAATGGAAAAAATAAAACAAGTCATTCTTGAAGTTGATAAATTAAAACCTCACAAATAATGTTTTCATTTCTAAAATAAAAAGAAGAGGAGAAGAAGGTTTGATGATATATTACCCAATTAGTGTAATAAAATTATTTTATATGTTATTGGATAAATTTATCATACCCTGTTGCTGAATATAGGTGATTAGATAATATGAATAAAAATGATGTTGAAAAGAAAAATAATGGAAAAGAGAGTGGGGAATTACTTCTTGAGTTATCCTATTGAGATCCTCATCTATAAAAATGGGATAGTTCTTTTTATGACACCAGATTCTTCTTGAATGTGGGGGGGATCTATAAAAGATTTTATGTTATGGTTTACATTAGGCATTAATCTTGAGAGGTGTGGGGAAATGTGGATTTGAAGGGTGGTATTTATAGTGGAGGGGAGAGGGGTTTTATCAATATAAAATTCATTTCATTATTATTTCTCCATAGAACATGTATTAGTTTATATTCCATTAATATTTTAATTAATTTTTCCATGTAAATCATAACAAATTGGGCTTCCATTATCATAAAATCATTCATGACACTATAATTAGTGTATTTAGCTTATTTTGTAAATTATGGAATTTCACAATTCATAAAAAATTATATTATTTCAGAAAAATCCCAAAAATTAACCCTACCCATATTTCAACATTTTAAATCCAAAAATGAATTCCATTTTTCAAATAAAATTTTCCATATGGGGTTAATTTTATTTTTAATAAAAATCAATATTTACAAGAAAAATATTGTTTTTGAAACATTTTTTTACATATTCGCAAACATAGGTACATAATACTTCCACTTAAATATTATATATATCAACTAACATATGTGAGGATAATATTTATAAGGGTATATCACTATTAAAGATGTTTGGTTACTATTCACTAAAATTTATGTTTTTCCTATCCGACACCAAATATTTTACTTATCACAACCATGTATATCATATTTTCTAAATTGAAAACAGATAAGTAGGAAAATGATGTTTAATGGATAGATTATAAATTCCAAATAGTTCTCAATAGTTCAATTAATCACATTGTATTTCCTTTATAAATATTTTGTTGTTACAAAGATCACATTCAAAGTGGTTTTTAATAGTTAATTATATATATAATCCTTGAGAATGTGGAAGATCGTTGAGTTTTGAAGTTGGAGCACAATGATCACTTAGAAAAAGAGATGTAGCTAGATTCAACTATTTGATACAGTTATCTATAGAGCTCTTATTAAAAGATATTCTCAAGGCTCTACATTTATTAAGGGCTTGAGGAAATTTATCATATTTATTTTAATTATTCATTGTATATTGACATATTAAGATGTTTTAAAATAGAATGTGATTATGGTGGAAAAATTTATTGGCATAACCAATCTCATTTGTATTTATTATGAGGGTTGTAGCTAGATTTCATATTTAGGAGAGATGTGGAATCTAGATAAGTCTTGAGAGGTAGTGGAATTAGTGTCTAGTAGACTTTGTGATAAGCTCATATAGTTTCTACAAGGTGTATATATGATTATCGTTATCAGTGTAGAAATTATTACACCAATAATATTAGTGTATATAGATTATTTGAATGTGATACCATTGTGAGAATTCTAGGATTATCAAAAAAATTTAATCAATTAGCTTCCTGATGGGGCGTTGTAGGTTTTGCTTTCAAAACGGTTTCTTCTGTATAGTAAGAAGATTCTAAGGGCTGATGACCTCATTTTCATGTTAACTTATATTCTCACCGGGGAATTAAAAAAATAGAAGGTCTTATACAAGGTGACCCCAGGAAATGGAGTTCATTCTAGAGGACTCTGATTCAGGTCCATCAACCATTTTTAGGAATGATGTTCATTTATTCTTATATTGAATCTATTTTATACTATACATATGAATTACTTTATTTCATTTTATATAATTAGATTGAAACATTCTGTGTGAAGGCTCTATTTATTCCCTATTTCATAGACATGTCGTTCCTATTGGGTAAGAAAATAGAAGACAATTTAATGTACCTTGAGTTCCTTATTGTGGTTGATATCATGATGGTTGTTTGGGAAATCATCATTTTTGACCTAGATGTGCATTACCTCATTATTGGTATAGTTTGGTAACTCAATGTTATGGAAATAGTTTACTTCTATCACCATATGACCCAATTCATTAATATGAAAGGGAGAACACAATTATTTCATGGCTATTGGGATCCATGATTTTTGAGGGCACGACAAGTTACATTGTAGTTTTGGTTGATCATAAGTTAGTTTTTTTGGGTTTTTCCTTATGTTTGTTGATTATAATTCATTGGGATAATATCCAGTGATAGTGGGTAGGGACCTGAACAAGTTTTTACAGGACATCATGGGATTACCACATTAGCGGGGTGATGATATTATGATAAATACTCTCGTTAGTTCAAGAATAATTTCCATTTCATCTTATCATATGGATCCGTCTAATCTAAAAATGATAAAGGCTCACCTAGTGGTTCTTGAGGGAATATTTTTTTATTCCCCCATGCATGAATACATAGGCTTCCATAGTTTTATTTAAAAAGATAGAGTATGATAGAATCTGTATTTTCTTAATCTATTATAAAATTTACTAGGAGAAAGTATTGTATAAATAATTTTTTCCCATAATTGATTATCTATTTGACATGTTTACAGGTAGATGTTGGTTATTAATAATCGACTTGAGATAAGGGTACCACCCATGGAAGATCAAGAAGATTCTATTCCATTGACATATTTCCAAATTCAGTATAGTCATTTTGGGTATTGTGTTTTTCTTTTTTTGATATCAACTGATCTGGATATTTTTATTTAACAAAATAATTAGGTCTCCTATCATATTATACACTGCCTTATGATTGTGTTTTCAGAAGGCATCATGGTGTGTTCAAAGACGGAAGAGCATAATGTGGGTCATTTGGTGTATTATTTTGGATAATTGAGAGAATATACTTTATATTAAATTACTCATGTTTTATATTTTTGGATATAGGAATTTATGTTTTTCGGTCACGTAATTTTTGGGGAAGGAGGTTCAGTGTATCTACAAAATGTTTCAATAGTCCAGTCTTCCGGAAATCATTAAAATCTATTCTAGATTTACAACCATTTTTCTTCGATGGGTATTACATGAAATTATTGTGAAATATCTCGTACATATTCTCCCAAGATAGATTTGACCAAAAAGGGTGATGTTTTTATGGGAGTAGCAGTGTTACCTAAATTTGACAATTTATTGACAAATATATCATCTGATTTTATTTTGATTATTCATGTGATTCAAAGAGCGCATGTTTTTTTATTAATTATTTGTGAGGTTGGGTTCTATGATACGTAATGATGACAACATGATGAACTTTGTAAATTGTAAACTATTACCAAAAAGATGAGAACTCTCACCCATGATATGGAATTGGTGGTTTTCCAAAATAATATATATACATTATGGTTACAAATTTTGGTAGCATTTCACATTGTATATTGATCATAACAGAAAGAGGTAAATTTTCACTCATTGGTACCAAATTATCATCCAATGCACTCGAGTTGATTACCGTCATAATTTTTAATTTTATATTTATTATACACTCAAAAATGGAAATGTGGTAAAAAACACATTTATTAAGAATCATACACTAGATACAGTTCAGTAATCAAAAGATGAGTGGGTCCATATTATATTAATTAATATTCAAATGATATACATGTAAGAGGCTGAATAAGAGGTGTTATTTACTAGAAATTTGGTTACTCCCTCTTCTGTGTCCTAGGTTAGGAAAGAGATGGAATTCAGGCATGAGTTCCATTATATTAACATTAAATGAATTGGTTGGGAGACCTGGTGTGATTTGTCTTAGATTTCAGGGGCTTTATTCACATCTATTAGTGGATAGTGGTTCATTTGAGTGTGAGGAAGGATGTAATGAATGATTCCCATCCATCAATATGGTCCATTCACCACATGGTAAATAATATTTTTTTACCTAATAGGTCGTTTTTGGTTACATAAGATATTCACTATCATGGAAAACATTTTTTTAGGTTCATGAACATCCGTTGAATCAAATTTCAAAATCAAAGACCAAGTGGGTTGTTATAGATAATTACCATGAAAATGTAGATGATGGATGATATCTCTATATATCTAGTTATTGAGTATCTCATAAAATTAGTTATAATGATTTTAAAGGGGTGAATATCTCTCTCTAATTAAATCGTCCCATTTTTTGAACCATGAGTAAGTCCTTGAAGGCAGAGGTCCACTAACAGTTGTTTTTTCCGAGATATTTCAATAGAATGGAGTTCCCTCAATATTTTTTTTTATGGATCATGATGCACATTTTACATTACTATTTTTTAAGGGAATCATGGAGTCTTTAAAAAAATAGTTGAGTTTGAGCACCACATATCACCAACAAATTAATGGACACTATGAAAGGACTATATATACAATAATGGATATTTCATGGGATTGTGCGCATAATTTTAGTTGTTCATGGGAAATGGGCCTGCCATTCCCTAATATTTACTCAAATAATATATTTCACACATTGATAAAGATGGACATGCTAAAAAATATTAATTGCTGACTATTCAAATCCCCATTATGCATTCGCTGAGGTTATTGAGAATTCATTTGCTAGATAGACCCTCATACAAAGACGATGAAGACAATATAAGATATTATGAAGAAGATAGATATATCTCAGAGATTTTGGATGTAATATGTTTATTGTCATCATCACCCATTGGATTTCCATGATATTGATCTGGTGATTCTATGGGTGAAAGTTTTGATAATAAAATGGCTCATTGGAAAGACTTTTAGTTAGCACTGTGTTACATTAGTTTGTTTCATGTTTGGTGTGTTTTTTGGAAGGTGTCATACCAGGCCTGGCTTTTACTGTGGATAACCAAAAATAATGACGTCTTCAATATTTCATAGATGATGAGATACTATCTAGACTCTTATAATTAAATGGAGTGTTAATATTTGGATTTATATCATTATACCACTGTGGTGGAGTATCATATTCATATCATGGATATTCAAAATGAGTTGATATATGGGATGTTGTTCTCTTAGGTCTATCTAATGTGGTATTTTTATGTAAATATACATGATAAAAGGGAGAGAGAATTATGGATGGGTGAGTAGGGGCCTCACTGGATTTCTTCTAGAAAATAATATTGATTTAATATTGGTAGAAAGACTCAGGTTGAGGATTTTTTGACATTATCCTTATCACTGAAACATAGATTTATTTAATTTTTTCATAATTGAATGAATAATTTGTGTTTTTCATATCAGGGTGTCGAATCCTGGATCATTTTTGGTGATAAAACAGGGTGTACAGTTTTCCCAAACTGTACAAAAATCATACAAGGTATGTTGCAGTTTTTCCGGGAAATTTTTCATTGTTTCAGCATGGTTTGTCAAAACAATAATCACCCCCTAGAAAACAGTATTTCCAATTTTTAGTGGATAGTGGTAATCACACAGATATCATGTAACACCCGATATTTTTATGAGAAGTATTTTGTTTTTATGTTATATACAACATCAAAGGAATCTTTCACTATAAACAACACTAGCTTGGCTTTCTTTACACGCATTCACAGCCTTCCTCGATTGGTTGTGTGGTACGCAATATCGAGTTTCACTAAACAACGATATGCTATTAAAATATTATTAAAACTAGTCGTTATCAATAGTAATTCCCTATTTATGAAATTTTGAAATTTTTATTCTTCAAAACGGACTTTATTTTTGGATTCGGAATATCGAAATTAGCATAGGGTGAAATTTTGGTATTTTTCTAAAAACATTCAATTATTGATGAATAGTTAAAACACAAGGTTACTATTTAAAACCCGACATTTTATTTATTTAATTATTTATTTAATTTAAATTTATTTTAGGTAGAATTTGATACATAATTCCTATATAATTTCAATTCAATTCATTGGAGTCATTTTATAATAATTTTAGATATATAAAAATTTTATTGAACATTTCACCGTCTTTTACCCACCTTCTAGGAAAATTTGAAAATTTACATAAAACTTAATTCTACCATTTTTGTTAGTGGAATTTCTAAAATACTAGATACATGGTTAATATCAAAGACAAAATGTGGTTCAATGAGATGAAAATAATTTTTGGTGAATAGTATCTTTTTACTTTGTTTACCACGGTTAAAAGTAAATAGGGTAATTAACGGTAAAATTGATATTATTATTTCCCTAACACATGTCCTAATTCTCTTGGATAAGTTTAATTCGACCAAAAACAACCTTATGAATAAAACATGACCATTTATGCCCATTTGGATTAGATTAGGACATTTAATATTATTTTATTTAAAGAATAGTTAAAATAGTTAAAATCAATGTTTAATAACTAAAACATTTTTAATATAGGGATATACAAAAGATAACTTCGACTATAAATATTCATTAGAAAGAAAGAAATATTTCCTACATAATGGAATTTTATTTATAATTTTTAAACATTAAATAATTTAATTTATTTATTACACAATGACGATACAATAATTATATTATTAATGAAATATTAACATAATTGATGTTATAAAGAACCAAATAAATGTAATTTGAGAGTTATTATGAATTCCAATAATTTTATAGGTTAATATGAAAAGTTAATATTGATTATAGTATATTTTTGTGAACTAGTATTTCTGTTATGATTTTCACAATAATCAATTACCAAATAGTGTCAAAATTGACATAAAATAGTTTTTAAAACAAATATTATATTATTAATTGTTATTTTGTTCCTAAAAATCTATGGTTCAGCCAAATGACTTATATAAGGTTATATATATTAATAATAAACAACTTGGGGTTCGTTTAGCTTATTATAGTATGTTTATTGACCTTATTGTGTAAGAAAACAAGAATACACGGTAAAAGTAAAATTATTTAACATAAAGTTAAATCTAAATTATAAGGTTAAAATAGAAACCTAAACTTTTATTAATTCTATTTTAGGATATTATTTCGACCCATACCAACCTTAGCTCCGAAATAAATCAATTTTAAGCTATTAATTACCGAATATGACTTTATAGTAAAATAATATTTTTAGTTTTTCCAAGGTGCCCCTGTCCTCTCATATAAAAGGAAACCTCATCCCTCTCCTCCTCACAGCACATTGAGCCTTCAGGTTCAGAAAAAACCTTCCACATTCTCTTCTCCACTTCCCTAGAAACATCTTATAGGTCCTGGTCTTCTTCAAAGACCATTTTTAGTGCCCTAAGAGGAGGTCTCAAAGAGGCGCTTCAAAGAAGAGGTAATGTCCGTTACCGATTCATTCAAAATTATTTCTTCTTATAATTCTTCTTATTTAGTTGTATCATTATGATGTAATAACATAAGTATCACTCATATAATGATATGTTATTATAACTATGAAACAACCCTATTTCACAATCTATCCATCCTATGGAAAACGAAATCACCGCGCGTGCGTACGTACGGAATACTGTCTCCACGCTGTGGCGTAATCTATTTTCCACCACCACATTAAATGGATGGGTATAGTGGTTTAAACAATAACTATATATTATTATTGTAAATTTATATTGATTATGAAATAGTATACATACACTCCAATACAATTCCATGATCATGGGAACGATATCATCGCTCGTGCATACGTACGGAATACCGTCTCCACTATGTGATTTGACTCATTCTACATGATCTTCATTTCATAATGATTATATAAGTGAATTGAATAAATAAATATGTTATATATTACACTAATACCATTCTGGGAATGAGGTATTTATAACCTAAAATGAATAATAAGAATTTATTTTACAAAACATGCAAAAGAACAAAAAGTAATAAACACCCGAATAACTAGTAGCAATGAAATATTACTAATAGGAAGCTAAGAATATGACTGTATATGATATAATAAAAATAATAATGATTCTGTAATAAGTCAATGACATTATTTAAATCAATATACAGGATGTTTGGACACTTACGAAGCAAATCAGATCTAAGTTAAGGGAAAATCTCACAATCTCATTTTTATCCGAGATTGTATATACTTCAATATTTAGTGGTGAATAATTATCATCTACATCCATGTTTCCTCAATATTTAATAATACTTATATACTCATACAATTGTTTAAATCCAATTTTACCCTTCAGTAAGTTTTTAGTAAAAGATATGAAAGGAATCTTTTGTCGTTTTTCGTACGAGGTACTTTTTGACTTTTTCGGCCAAAGTACGAGATGAAAGTTTTTTTAACTTATATAGAATGAATGGATTTTTAGAACATTATTTTCAAGAAGATTCCATTACATGTTTTCATGTATATTTTTAATCAACTTCTTTTAGTTTAAAATTTTATGATCTGTTAAGAAAGGAAAAAATGTTTTTGAAGCAGATAAGATATTTTCCTCAAGAATGAAGTTCCAAGTGTTTTATCAAAATTATTTTCTATCTATGAAAATATTGGGTTCTGTTTCTATCCCTATTTTTACATTGATTTATGATGGAATTATTTTTATGAAGTCATTTTATCTTATATGGGTTATGTTATGATGGCACGATGTTTACGAATCCCATTATTATTACATGGGTTATGCTATGATGTATGGTTTATGATTTTGTGGCACACATAAGAATGGTTTCATTATGATATGGGTTGGACCTATATCTCCCTCCAAGGAATTGGCTAAAGAATTATATCTCATTAGATAGACATGGCTGGAACGGTAGGTTAATCTAGTTCAGTGAAATAGGAATAAAACGAGGAGTGAACTCGGTTTAGAAATAGAATTTTCCCGCTAAGATAGTCTTGGAAATGAGTCTTGACTAATAAGAAATGATTCTCTTTGATTATGTGTGTATTCCAAAAAGATTCATGTATTACGTTATGATTATTGGGATTACATTTCACTACTATGATTTATCCCATATTATGAAATTATGATCTCTTTTGCAGGTTAAGATTTCCAAAATGATATGTTCGTATGAATATGATGTGATTGATATTTCTTTTATTTACCCTTACTGAGCATTTGAGATCACCCTTTTGTATGTTTACTTTCCCCATGTCAGGAACAAGGTTATTAAGTAGGATATGCCAAAAAGGGACTCTAGATATGATGAAATAAATGGGAGATAGTGTAGATGCTTTATGAACCAGTTGATTATGTTTCCCAGTTTCTAAGGACACTATACCTATACGGTCCTTTCATGGTTTTGTTATATGTTGTAATAAGTGTGCTTCAATTTTGAAGAAATAACAATGTATGTAATGTATGGGTCGTTATAGTTGGTATCAGAGGCAATGGAGGTAGGAATGTATCTAATCCTTGGGAAGTCTTACAGGTGAGCGTTGGACGAAGCATGACTCTCCGCCAAAGGGCTTCATGAGGAAATGGTTGCCACTGGGGATGGTGGTGTGTCCCGCCCAGGGGGTGTAGACGCACATGGAGTTCCCTGATCGGTATCAATTATATTCCACTGGAAGTAATTCTAGACCTCTATAGTTTGTATCCGAGGAAATTTATAGTCAACCTTTGGAAACTAGGATGTGGAAGCCTTAGTTTGAAACCTAAGGATAAGTCTAAGCCTAGAAAATAATCTTAGTATTTTAAAAATGGCCATGAAAATCTAGGATAAGACCTTAAGTGTGAATATTTATTCTTGATTTTGTGGTTATCGAATTATAATTAGTGTTTCTGACACTATTCTTCATGGTTTTAGTCAATGGATGGAACCCGAAGGAACAATGTTAATGCAGAATACGATTGGAAATGAAATGATTGTACCCCTGAGCAACCAAATGTTATTGGAGCTGGAATGAAAAATCTTATAGCCATTCTCACACAACATTCTCAAGCTATGAATCATGAAGCAATTCTAAATGAGCAAAGGAAGAAGCAACATTCTGTTGAATCCTTCATGAGGAAACGTCCACCCTCATTCAATAGGTCTACTGATCCATTAGTGGCTGAACAATAGATCAGTACCACTGAATAGATATTTTCAGTTCTTTATTATTCTGAACATGATAAATTCATCTTTGCAGTTTATCATTTGGAAGGTGAAGCTGATCAATGGTGGAATATTATCAAGAATACCAGTCAAAGGGATGAAATTGGGTCCATAGAATGGGACGAGTTCAAGAACATATTTTTCAATAAGTACTTACCTCGTATTCTCCGAACAAAGATGGAGAAGGTGTTTCTTGAACTTAAGTAAATGGATAATGAATCTGTTGGTTCCAACGATGCAAATTTTAAAAGACTTTTGAGGTACGCTTCTGGGATTATTATCCAACCTGAGAGTAAGATTGATCGATTCTTTAGTGGCTTAAAACCAAGTATTTGATGGGCGTTATCCATAAGGGACTTCAATAGCTATGAGGAAATCGTTCGACGTGCTCTCAAAGTTGAGATGGAGACTGGAGTAACCCATCAGTCATATGCGTTTGATAAGAAGATGAAAATGGAATTCAAAGGGAAATATAAAGAGCACAATGAAAAGAAGATGAGATTTCCTTTATGCTCAATGTGTGGAAATAAACATGGAGGGATTTTTCTTAAATGGATAAGTAAAAGATTCAAATGTGGAAAGGAAGGTCATCAGGCATTTGAATGCCGCAATGATGGGAAGAAGATGTCTAGTGATGCGAACAATGAAAAGGCTACATAGGGTGAACCTCCTACACTTAAATGTTACAAGTGGAAGGAAATGGGGAATTATTCCAATCAATGCCCTAATCCAAGGGTTGTTGATAATGATTGATGTCAAGAAACTCTTAAGGCTAAAGAGAAAGGAAAGTCACATGTAGTTTCTATCAGTGATGTGGAGTACGATAACGAAGTTGTGAAAGGTACATTTACCATCCACTCTAAAGTATAAAAGTTTTTATTTGATTAAGGATCCACCCATTCTTTTATTTATGAAGAATTTTCTAAGGGTATCATCGTATTACCTCAACAATTAGATGTTGAGTTAGCTGTGACAACCCCTAATGGCACAATAGTCGCATCAAAAGTTTATAATTATTCTCTGATTGATGTTTGTGGGAAAGTGCTTCCTGCAAATCTTGTGATTCTTCTTATAGTGGAATTTAATGTGATTCTTGGCATGGATTGGATTTCATTATATGGAGCTCATTTCAATTGGCAATGAATGGAAGTCTCATTTTATATTCTCGATCAATCTATGATCGTCTATCGATGCAATAATGAACAAAACTTCCAGTGGAAATTACTTCCATCTTATGGGTCTTGATTCCAATAAATGAGGGTTATTTATCTCAAATGGTTGGAGAGAAACTCATGATTAAGAATATTTCCATTGTACGTGAGTTTGATGATGTCTTTCTGGAGTAATTGCCAGATCTTCCACCAAATCGTGATGTTGAGATTTCAATAGAACTCATACATGGTTCTTTGCCTATTACAATGAAACCTTATAGAATGGACCCAATTGAGTTGCATGAATTAAAGAGGCAACTCCAAAAGAATCTTGATAAGGGATTCATACGCCCTAGTGCGTCACCTTGGGGAGCACCTGTTCTGTTTGTTAAGAAGAAAGGTGGATAAATGAGAATCTTTATTGATTATCGAGAACATAATAGTATCACTATCAAGAACAAATATACTCTCCCACACATTGATGACTTATTTGACCAACTATGTGGAGCACAATACTTTTCCAAGATTGATCTTCGTTCAGGGTATCATCAAATAATGGTAAAAAGGTTGGATATACCAAAGATTTCTTTCTGTACATGGTATAGACACTGTGAATTTATAGTGATTCCATTTGGTCTTACTAATGCCCCCGCTATCTTCATGGATTTGATGAATAGAGTCTTTAGAGACTATCTTTATCAGTTTGTGGTAGTCTTTATAGACAATATTATTTTCCATTCAAAGGGCAAGGAAGAACATGAAGATCACTTGAGAATTGTATTGACGACCCTGATAAAGGAGAAGTTTTATGACAAATTTACCAAGTGTGAATTTTTCCTTAAAAAAATTGTTTTTTTGGGTCACATAATCTCAAAAGAGGGGATATCTGTGGATCTAGGAAAATAGTGGTTATTGAAAGATGGTCGAGACTAACAACAGTAAATGTGATCTGAAGTTTTCTTGGTCTAGCTGGATATTATCGACTTTTTGTGAAATATTTTTCACGATTATCCAATCCACTCACCAGGTTGACTCGAAAAGGAGTTATGTTCGTGTGGACGGAGGAATGTGAAGAGAATTTCAAGGAGTTGAAAAGAAGGTTATCCAGTTCACCTGTGCTCACACTTCCTTGTAGTGGAGAAAGGTTTGTGATCTACAGTGATGTATCCAAGAAGGGGATGTGGTGTGTTCTTATGAAAAATTATATGGTGACAGCTTATGCCTCACGATAGTTGAAAATCAATGAGAAAAATTACCCAACTCATGATTTATAGTTAGCTGTTGAAATGTTTGCATTAAATATTTGAAGAAATTATCTTTATGGTGAATGGTTTGATATTTATACTGATCATAACATATTAATGTAAATTTTCACACAAAAGAAGCTGAATATGTGCCAAAGAAGGTGGTTGGAGTTGATTAAGGATTATGACTGCTCAATTCATTACCACCATGGGAAAGCAAACAAGGTGGCAGATGCATTAAGTCGACAAGACCATGCTAGCTTATCAGTGATGAGGATCACAAAAGATCCAATATTTATGGATTTACAAAGGATGGATCTTGGAATTATACTGGAAGGGGAGAAATATTATCTTTATCAAATGAATGTTCAACCATCTATTTATTTGAAGATTAAAGAGGCACACAAAGAAGATGTAGGGTTACAAATGAAGGTGAGAAATGTTCCTGAATACTACCATGATTGTGATGAGATAATAAAGTTTAGGAATCGTGTTTTTTTCCTCCATCCCTAAATTAATGAAGGAGATGTTGGATGAGGCTCATAGTTATTCATTCTATATTCATCCTGGAAGCACGAAGATGTATAGGGACCTGAAAGAGTACTTCTGGTGGGATGGGATGAAAAGAGATGTTGCTGAATATGTCTCTCGATGCTTGGTTTGTCAGAAAGTTAAAGCTGTGAGACAGGTGTCTAAGGGGATGTTACAACTATTACCCACACCTTAATGGAAATGGGAAAACGTCACTATGGACTTGGTCATCGGACTTCCTAAAACATCCAAAGGAAATAATGTTATATGGGTCATAGTTGATCGTCTTACAAAGTCTGCACACTTCATTTCTATTAGAGAGGATTTCTCTCTGGATCAGCTTGCCAGGATATATGTAAAGGAATTGGTAAGATTGCATGGAGTACCACTTTCCATTATATCGGATCGGGATTCGAGGTTTACCTCGATGTTCTGGCGATGTCTTCAGCATACTCTGGATATATAGTTGAGTTTCAGCAGTTCTTATCATCCTCAGACAGACGGTTAGTCTGAGAGGACAATTAAAAATCTAGAAGATATGTTGACATAATTCTCTATGAATTTCAAAGGTGGTGGGGATCAACACCTACCTTTGGTGGAATTTTCTTATAATAATAACTTTCAATCCAATATTCAGATCACTCTTTATGAAGCTCTCTATGGAAAGAAATGCAGGACTCCAACTTGCTGGGATGAAGTTGGAGAAATTAAGCTATTAGGACCTGATATTGTTGATAAGATGGAAGAAAAGATCTGATCTATTCAACAACACATTAGAGCATCTCAGAGTCGACAAAAAAGATATACCGATAACCGAAGAAAAGACCTAGAGTTTGAAAAGGGAGATAAACTGTTCTTATAAATATCTCCTTGGAAGAGAATATTGAGGTTTGGAAAGAAGGGAATGTTGAGCCCTATGTATATCAGACCTTTCAAAATACTGGATAGTGTTGGTAAGGTAGCATATCGATTGGCGCTTCCCCTGAATCTCTCTCAAGTTCATGATGTGTTCCAGGTATCTCTCTTGAGAAATTACATACCCGATCCTTGACATGTACTCAGCTCAGAAGTTATACCGCTGGAGCAAGATCATTCTTATCAACAACAGCCAATAGAGATTCTGGATCGTAGCGGAAAGTCCTTTGGAACAAGACCACTCTCTTGATGAATGTTTTATGGAGGAACCAGAAATTAGAAGAAGATACATGGGAGCTTGAGGATATGATGAGGGAGAGGTATCCTCATCAATTGGTTACAAAGTGACAAATTTCGACGGCGAAATTCATTTTATGGGGGGTAGAATGTAACACCCAAGATTTTTATGAGAAATATTTTGTTTTTATGTTATATAAATCATTAATGGAATCTTTCACTACGCACAACACTATCTTGTCTTGCTTTACACGCAATCATGGCCTTCCTCAATAGATTGTGTTGTATGCAATAATGAGTTTCACTAAACAACGATATGTTATTAAAATATTATTATAACTAGCTGTTATAAATAGTAATACCCACTATTTGAATTTTTTTAATTTTTAATTTTTAAAACGGACTTCATTTTTTGATTCGGAATATCAAAATTATCATAGGGTGAAATTTTGGTATTTTTTTGAAAACATTCAATATTTGATGAATAGTGATAACACTGGGTTACTATTTAAAAACCAACTTTTTATTTAATTAATTATTTATTTTATTTTAATTTTTTTAGGTCAAAATTGATACGTAATAACTATATATGTTCAATTCAATTCATTGAGGTCATTTTATAATAATTTTAGATATATAAAAATTTTATCGAACTTTTCACCGTCTTTTAACCACCTCCTTGGAGAATTTGAAAAGTTACATAAAACTTAATTTTATCACTTTTGTGAGTGGAATTTTGAAAATCCGAGAGACACGGTTAATATTAAGGATTAAAATGTGGTTCAATGAGATGAAAATAATTTTTGGTGAGTAGTAACATTTTACATTTTTTTACCATAGTTAAAAGTAAATAGGGTAGTTAAGGGTAAAAATGATATTATTATTACCCTAACACATGTCCTAATTCTATTGGATAAGAATAATTCGACCAAAAACAACCTTAGAATAAAATATGACCATTTAGGCTGACTTGGATTAGATTAGGAAATTTATTATTATTTTATTTGATGAATAGTTAAAATACTTAAAATCAATGTTTAATAATTTATTTTATCTATTACACAACGATGATGCAGTAATTATATTATTAATGAAATATTATCATAATTGATGTTATAAATACCCAAATAAATGTAATTTGAGACTTTTTATAAATTCCAATAATTTTATAGGTTAATATGACATGTTAGTATTGATTATATTAACTTTTCTCAAACTAATCTTTCTGGTATGATTTTCACAAAAATCAATTACCAAATAGTGTCAAAATTGACATAAAATAGTTTTTAAAACAAATAATATATTATTAATTGTTATTTTATTCCTAAAAATCTAATGTTAGACAAAATTACTTATATAAGGTTAAATATATTAATAATAAACAACTTGGGGTTCGTTTGGCTTGTTATAGTAGGTTTATTAAACTTATAGTGTAAGAAAACAAGAAGACACGGTAAAAGTAATATTATTTATCTTAAAGTTAAATCAAAATGATAAGGTTAAAATAGATACCTAAAATTGTCTAAATTCTATTATATGAAAGGATATCGACCCATACCCTCCTTAGCTTCGAAATAAATCAATTTGGAGCTATTAAAAACTGAATATGAATTTTTAATAAAATAATATTTTTAGTTTTTTCATAGGTGCCCCTTTCCTCCCTTATGAAAGGGAACCTCATACCTCTTCTCCTCACACCATTTTGAGCCTTCATGCTCGGCCAAAACCAGCCATATTCTCTTTTCCACTTCCCTAGAAACATCCTAATGGTCCTGGTCTTCTTTAAAGTCCATTTTTAGTGCCGTAAGAGGAGGTCCCAAAGAGGCGCTTCAAAGAAGAGGTAATGTCCATTACCGATTCTTTCAACATTATTTCTTCCTCTACTTATTCTTGTTTAGTTGTTTAATTATGAAGTAATAACATCTGTATAACTCATATATTTATTTGTAATTATAATTATGAAACAACCCTATTTCACAAGCTATCCATTCTATGGAAAACGAAATCACCACCCGTGCGTACATATGGAATACCGTCTCCACGCTGTGGTGTAATCTATTTTCCACCACCACCATACATGGATGGGTATAATGGTTTAAATAATAAATATTTATGATTATTGTAAATTAATATTGATTCTGAAATAGTATACATACACTCCAATTCAATTCCACGATCATGGGAATGATATCATCACTCGAGCGTACGTACGGAATAACGTCTCCACGATGTGATGCGACCCGTTCTACATGATCTTCCTTGCATAATGGTTATATAAATGAAATGAATGAATAAATGTGATATATATTACACTAATACCATAATGGAAATGAGGTATCTATAACCTAAAAATAATAATAAGAATTTATTCGACAAAACACGCATAAGAACAAAAAGTAATAAACACCCGAATAACAAGTAGCAATGAAATATTACAAATAAGAAGCTAAAAATATGACCATATATGTATCATAAAAATAATTATGATTATGGAATAAGTCAACGACATTATTTAAATCATTATACAAAAGGTTCGGACACTTACGATGTAAATCAGACCTAAGGTAAGGGAAATCTCACAATCTGATTTTTATTCGAGATTGTTTATACTTCAGAATTTACTAGGGAATAACTATCATCCACATCCATTTTTCCTAAATATGTAAAATTAATTATATCCTCCTACAATTTTTTAAATCCAATTTTACCTTTCGGTGAGTTTTTAGTAAAAGATATGAAAGGAATGTTTTGTCGTTTTTCGTACAAGGTATTGTTTGACTTTTCTGGCCAATGTACCAGAAGATTGTTTTTTTACTTATATGGAATGAATGTATTTTTATAACATTTCTTCCAAGAAGAATCATTTAAATGTATTCATGTTTATTTTTAATCAACTTAATTTAGTTTAAAATTGTATGACATGTTAAGAAAATAAAAATGTTTTTGATGTAGAAAGGATATTTTCCTCGAGAATGAAGTTCAAGTGTTTTATCAAAATTATTTTCCATCTAAGACAATATAAGGTTTTTTATATCCATATTGTTACATTGATTTATGATGGAATTATTTTTATGAATTCTTTTTATCTTATATGGGTTATGTTATGATGGAAGGATGTTTAAGAATCCCATTTTTATTACACGGGTTATGCTATGATGTATGGTTTATGATTTTGTGGCACAGAAAAGAATGGTTTCATTATGAGATTTGTGGGACCTATATCTCCATCCAATGCATTGGGTAAAGATTTATATCTAATGAGATATGCCTGGATGGATCGGCAGGTTAATCTGGTTCAGTTAAACAGGACTGAATCAAGGAGTGAACTCGGTTCGGAAATGGACTTTGCCCGCTAAGATAGTCTTGGCAATGAGTCTTGACAACTAAGAAATGATTCTCTATGATTATGTGTGTATTACACAAAGTTTCATGTTTTGTGTTATTATTATTGGGATTTCATTTCACTACTATGATTTATCCCATGTTATATAATAATGATCTCTTTTGCAGGTTATGATTTCCAAAATGTTTTGTTCGTATGAATATGATGTGATTGGTATTACTTTTGTTTACCCTTACTAAGCATTTGAGCTCAACCTTTTGTATGTTTTCTTTCCCCAGGTCAGGATGAATGTTATTAATTAGGATATTCCATAAATGGACTCTAGATATGATGAAATAAATGGGAGACAGTGTAGATTCTTTATGAACCAGTTGTTTATGTTTCCCAGTTTCTAAAGACACTATACATATATGGTCCTTTCATGGTTTTGTAATATGTTGTAATAAGTGTTCTTCAATTTTAATGATATAACAATGTATACAATTATGGGTCATTATATATTACATGGTTTTCCTACCAATGCGTAGAATACACTAGACAATATCAACCTCTTTAAATATTTTGAATTTACACATTTTTCTATGTTAATTTCTTATGTTTAGGGGGATATTTTTTTCTTCCCCCGCACTTGTATCCCCAATTCAACGATGGTGGTGGAATCCCACTCTTTCCATGGTGGATTTATCAATATATTATTATTTCTTCTTATGTTATAATTATTTTATCTTGAATTCATCTTCGTCTTCCTTATCATGTACTAGGTCATCCATTTGTTTTGAGATATGAAAAACTAAGGGTACAACTGAATAATGTTAGGTTTTTAAATGGTGTTTTTTAATTTTTTAAATATTTCATATGTGTGTAAGGTGTGGTTATACATATTTATAGTTGTCTTAATTATGGGAATAAATATTTTGACATAATATTATTTAGTTATCCATATTTGAGGTTGATTTCCTTGGAATGACTATAAATTATGAACCCCCATTGGTGGGGTTTATTAAATCACTATAAAAATTATTTATGCTCAGTCCATATTCCATGAGATATATGTTTCAATGATTATTTTGGCCATTTGGGTTCTTAAGGTGGTCTTTTTAAAATCGGGTTCCTTGTATGCTAACCATGTGATTGAGAAAACAGATTAAAGTGTTTTTTATTTAATTGAATATATAAATTGTTTATAGAAATGATTTTACCATTTTTAAGAGTTGTTAATCTATATTGGGAATTATTTTCTAAAGAAAGGTATAGTGGTATAGGTAGATTTATATGGTCACTTGGGTGTGTATGTATTATCATTTAGTAGAACATGGGTTAACCTTGGTGTGAGAGATTATTTTCTTTGACATTCCATTTCTACCTTTGTAGTGAGAGATGTTTGAGCGTCGAATTTGGTTTCCAAGGGAATGAGAGTTCATTTATGTAGGAATTACATGTGAGATCACATGTAGGGATAGAAGAATGAATAAAGACCTCAAATTTATTAGCTAGCTCACATACTTGTTTAAAAACATATGATTGGCCAGATGATCAGATCTGTTTGGTGTATGTACCTTATGATTAATTAGTTTATGTTTGTTATTCGTTGGATAGGATCTATTTAATGAGATGACATGTATTATTTCCATATGATAATTTTTCAACTTATATAATTATATAATCATCATGTAATGGTCATCTTTATATACAAGTATGTTATTATGAGGATATTTGGACTTGTGGAATCTTTACTGATTTGAGCCATGTTTTGAATGTGTTTTTAAAAATGCTATTTTAAAAAAAAGGAGAAGCACTATGATTTTAAGATTTGGTTTAGAAATGGTATATTTTCAATGTGTGCAGGGTTTTTTAAAAAATCTAAATTTTTATTTTTTTGCATGGGTAAAATCCTTAAATAGATTCATGGTGGTATCCTACATGGGATTGTTAACCAAACCCAATATGGGGGTCGGTTGGGTGTTTCATGATTTTTTTGTAACACACAGGTAAATGAAAGGGAACCCTATTTTAATGTGAATTTTCTTTATTACCATCATCCATTGGTTGGTCGATGATATATAGTCCATTAACAATGGCCTCATAGGGAGTCATATATTGTATTTTGTATATGTTGTGTCATAAATGGGGCTTGTTTGAAATGTACACTTTATTTTGAACATGTTTTGTTTAATTTGAGATATAATGAATATGTATTATTGTGGATTGATCATACATTATGTAGGTTATTTATATTGGTTACCTCTTTTCTTAAAATATTGACTTTGATGATTTTTGTATTACTATCTGATTTTATAGATGGTTTATACCTGTTTTCCAATGGAGAATCCATTGCTATGTTCTAGTTGGTTGTGCATGCATCTTTTTACAAAATGAGGATATTGATACGGTGGTTCAGCACATGTGGCAGTTCTTTATGGGTGACTATTTATTTCATCTTGGTTTAGTTCATTATAATGAATTATGATATCATGAATTCTATTAATTTATAATTCCATTCATTTATAATAATGTTAATATTATTATCCATTATATTTACAATACAATATTATCTCCGTGTGTATTTCATTTTCAATTTATTGATTAACGTACTGTGTTTTCAGTTAGTTACATTTCAATGACGAGTAATCCATGTCAATTTTTCATATTAATGTTTTTTAGTAAATGTAATCATTATTCAGTGATTTTTTAATCCATATTGGACATTTATTATTAATTCATGATGTAATAGGTTGTTTGTAACCCTTATTGAGCATTTGAGCTTTCCCTTTTATTGTAAACATTACCCATATTATGAAGATGAATCCTTCAAATTAGTTTCAATGATGCTATGAATTTTCTTGTGAAATGTTGTATTTTATATTTTTTATTTAGTAGAGGTATCATATATGTATCTAGTTCCCTACACTATGGAAAAAAGAATTATTTATGATGATCTATTTGTGATGGGGAGGGGTCCAATCACAAATAGGCCCTCTGGATGGACTATTTGAAATGACACCAGATCCCCTGTTACAAATAAGATGTTATTTGCAATGCGAATTGGGTTCCCACTGCAAAAGGTATGGCGTGGGTGGCACGCCCAACTGCGGGAACAATACTAGCGATGGGTTTTGTTCCCGTCGTAAATATTTGGCGGTGTTTCTTAGTAATTGTGGAAGGGATTATCTCCCTTGAAAAATATTATATTGGCAGGTGGGTATTTATGAAGGGACCCATCACAAATATCATTTAGTTGTAATCCATAATTAATTTCGATGATGGTATATATGATGGTATCTGTCGCATATAATCTAACTTATAAAAACCCCAATCCGAATTTTTCCCATTCCACTCCTTTTTCCACCAATCTCTCCCTCTATACATACAATATCCCTATAAATTTTTTTAATGATTAAGATTCTACATCAGATGATTATTCAAGTCTTACATCCTTCGATTGATTCAGTTTTATGGTGTTTTATTCTTCTTTTATTTTTTAGTTATTTCATTTTATTTTATATTAGTTATAATTATTGATAATTAGATGTAATGAAATAACAATGGATTTAGACCATTTATTTTTTCATTATTTTTAATTAGAAATACATAGATGTGATTAGTATTAATTAGTTTTAATTGATAGTTATAATATTAATTATAATTTATTAGAATTCAATAGTATTAATTAGAGTAATTATTTATAATTAATGGCTGTTAGTCCAAATTAGTAATATTTAGTAATAATTATTAATTATTTTATATGATTAATAAGTATTAGTAATAATAAGTGATAATTACAAATAATTATAAATAATTAGTAACAATTAGTGGGAATAAGGAATAATTAGCAGTAATTGGTAATAAATTGTAATAGTTAGTAATAAATAGTAATAAAGAGTAATAATTAGTAGTAATAGGTAATAAAAATGAATAATTATTAATAATTAGTAATAATCAGTTAATAATTAGTTAAAATTAGTAATAATTAGAAACAAATATCAATAATTAGTAACAATGAATAATAATTAAAATTTTAACATTAATAGTTATTAATAATTAGTAATAAATCGTAATAATTTCTAATAATTAGTACTAATTAGAAATAATTAAGAATAATTATGAATAATTAAGATTAATTATTAATAATTATTAATATATATTAAGTGTAATATATATTAATAATTAGAAATAATTAGAAAAAAATATGAATAAATAGTATAAATTAAGAATAATTCTGAATAATTAGTAATTATTAGTAATAAATTATTTAAATTGCTATAATTAGTAATAAATATATATAAATATGAATAAATAATAATATATACAAATAATTCGTAATAATTTGTAATAAATTGTAATAATTCGCTATAATTAGTAATAATTAGTAATAATTATTAATAATTAAGGCCACTTTTATAAAAAGTATTATTTTATAATATTTCTATATAATTTTTAATAATATTAATAATTAGTAATAATTATGAATAATTAGTGATAATTAGTAATAATTACGAATAATTAATAATAATTTTAAACAATTATTAATAATTAGTAATAATTAGTAATAATTTGTAACAATTATCAATAATTAGACATATTTACCCAAAAAATAGTTGTAAATAGAAATAATTATCAAAATTTAGAAATAATTAGAATTAATTGGAAATTATTAGCAATAATTAGCATTAATTAGAAATGAATATGAATAAACAGCAATAATTGGAAATAAATAACAATAAATGTTAATAAATACTAATAAATACTAATAAATAGTACTAAATAGAAACAAATAGAAAAAAATAGTAACAAATTGTAGTAAATAGTAGTAAGTCGTAATAAATAGTAATAAATATTAACCTCTAATAATAAACTTTAATAAATATGAATAATTAGAAATTAGTAATAAATTATAAATAATAGTAGTAATTAGTAAAAATTAGTAAAAAATGGAAATAATTTTTTCATAATTTCTGATAATTAGTAACAATTAATAATAATTAGTAACATTTACTAATAATTTGAAATTATTATCAGTTATTATTAACGATTATGATTAATTTGAAATAATTAGTAATAATTAGCAATAATTAGAAATAACTACCCATAATTAGAAATTAATAGAAATATAGTAATAAATAGATAGAAATATCAATAAATATTTTAAAATATTAGTGAATAAAAATATATATTAATAAATTGAAATAAATAGTAATAAATCGTAATAAGTTATAATGAATAATAATAAATGGAAATAAAGATTTATAAATATGGGTAATGATGAATAATTAGTAATATATACAAATAATGATGAATAAATAGTCATAAATAATATTAATTAGTAAACAAATATTAATAATTAGTTATAATTAGTAGTAATTATTAGTAAATATTAAAAATTTGTAATAGTATATATAATTAGTAATAAATAATATTAATATTTAATAACTACAAATAAATAAGAAAAATGAGAAATAATTTTTAATAATTAGAAAATAACAATCACAATTTAATACTAATTACCAATATTTTGGAATAATTAGTAATAATTAGAAATTATTGGTAGAAATTAGAAATTACTAGTAATAATTATCAATAACTAGAAACAATTATCAATAATTAATAATAAATAGAACAATTTTTAATGGATAAATTATTATTAAAAAAATCAAAACATTTATAGCAGAATCGGGGCTACTATTTTTCCTGACGACTAATCTTCATGAAACATTCTCCCACTAAAATTGTTATGAAAAATCATCTCCCACGTAAGGAAATCCATTTTATTATGCATGATAATTGATATTTGTACTTTGGAGCATATTTTTCATACTAATTTCAGTTGGAGAATGTCGTAAGGAGTGGAGCCATCATGAAAAAGAGGCCCATATACTAAACGACACATCTCCTGGCAATGTTATCCTACTAAAAGCAATATGAAAAATATTCCTTGATGTATTCATATCCCTTTTTATTGAAAAAATGGGGAGTGGTGAGGAGAGTATCCCCTTCACTCCATTGGCATTAATATGATAATGGATATTTATGCCGAAGTAGAATTTTCATAGTGATTTTAGTCAGAGAATATTGTAAGGGGATGGGCTAATATGAAAAAGTTTTTTATCTATACAGCAGAAATATTAAGACCCATAAATAATATGAATTAGGTTTATTTACTTTTTACATTTGTTAATTAATTAAATTATGATATATTATTATATAGTATTACACATTTTTAATAAAAAATACTATAATTATCTATGAAATAATAGAGATTATATTAAATTTCATAAAAAGTTAAATTTTTTTCTTATATTTTTTTCATAGTGTTATCCTTATATAAAATTATTATAAAGGAGAAATATTTTATATTTTTTAGAGAAATATAGAACAAATATGTCCAATATTGCCATTATTAGATGATCATGCTTGGATAAATTAGTGTAAGAATCTAAACAGTTCTTCTCTAAATCTTATTTTTAGGTTGATGAAGCTTTATTATCATTTACATTATAAAAAACATGTGTTTCAGAAAAAAAAATATATTTCCTTATAAAAAATTTATTATGAGGAACTTGGACACATTTAACAATGTTGGACATCATTTATTAAATTTTGTATTTCAACCAGATTTTTTTTGGGTATAAATATGGCGAACATTTTTCCAGAGATGATAGTAATAATTTGGTTCTAGATCCATCAAAGTTTCCAAATTTAGTAAATGGTTTGGAACATCTGTCTTTTCAAAATAACAAAAACTTGGGATAATATTCATTTATCTCTAGAGTTGGAACCATTTACATTTTATGATTTGTGGTGGTCTACTGAGGATTCATTATAACCTAGTTTCATGATAAGGAAATATCAAGTGGATGAAAAATTAATGGAAATTATATCATATAATGTATTGTAAAATAACTATTTTAATCAAATATTATCTTTTGTTAAAACAATATTACCTAACGAAAATGTGTTTCCTAAAAATTTATATGAGACAAAGTGGCTAATTTGTAATATATTTGGTTTTTATCCAAATATTAAACAATTTTCAAAGGATTTCATTTTATATTTTGGTGAAAATTGGACATTGTGTAGTTTTAAGACATGTAGAAAATTGATGTATAAAGAGGCTCAACATGGGATGTTTGGATTTATTCCTATAAAATAGTTGTGATATTCCACGATTATACCATAATTTTAGTGTTTATTTATGTCTCTGAACAAAACAACACTGATGCCATGCCACAAAACCAATATTTGAAATGATTAAATCATAAATCATCACTATAAATTTGATTCATGGAATTACTTTTAACATTTTCCTCAATAATGAACTTTAGATTCCCAAAATGTGTGAATGGGTATTTCAACTGACTATTTCTACTTATTTGGTTCCCAATATAGTCAATACTCTTGTTGGATTTTCATTATTACTCTATACAATTTACCTCCTTGGAATTTGATAAAGGATACATATATCATTTAGTCCTTAAACATTCATAGACAACTAGAATATAATTTTAATGAATATTTTAATCCATTGGTTGAGTACTTATATTTATTGATGAGTAATAGTTATAGAATACATGATGGTTCTATGAAACAAAATTTCATACTGAAAGCTGCATTGATGTGGAGAATTAGTAACTTCCTATAAATATGAAATGAGATATTGTTGGATTACACATGGTCCAAAATATTTTCAATACTATATAATTGGCAACAATGTGTTTATTCTCGTCAATCGAAAAACATATTTGTTTTGTCTATCATCACAAATTCATCCAACCAATCAACATTTTTGGAGGATGAAATATCATTTCTGAAAAGGAAAAATTGAAAGAGATGGGCCTCCAACAATGATCATATGTATATAGATAAAAATTATTTATGAATTCATTATAACCCACCATATTTTGACGACTAATAAACCAATAGAATATTTATGGGTTTTGGAAAGAATCCAATTCGATAAAACAGAATATTTTTGGAATGTTTCATATTTCTCTTATTTGTAGGTATATCACATGTGGGATGTCATTTATATTATGAAATTTTTTTTGATAATTTATTTCATAAAATCTTGGATACACCATGTAAAACCAAAGATAATGTAAATCCCCCAACAGATCTTTTCCATATTTACAGGTGACCAGAACATGAACCACTAGAAAATGAATGATCAAAAAAGTTAAGGAAACTAATATCCACTTATACACTATCTAATGATAATATATTCTTATTTTTTATAGGATTATATTGTTGAGACATCGAGATGGATATGCTTCTAATTTGGGTAGAAGCTTCCAAAATGGTCATATTTATGGATTAAATAGTCATGGTAGTCATGTTTTACTGGAAATAATTATATGTATTAGATTAATAAGTCTGTTTAATTCTATGATTTCAAATGCGATTATTGAAAAATAATATTTTTTCCAAGACATCAGTATGGATAAAATAAACTAAAATGCACTAAGAAGGCTACAATAAGATGTTTCTTTTATTTTATATAAATTGGGAAAATTATTCTTGTTGGGTTTCTCGCACTCAAAGGAAATTTTTATATTACACTATCATCTTGAAGGAAAATATCTTAGTCTAGTACAGTCTCGATGGATGTACCCATTCGAGAGATACATAATGAAATTGAAGAAAAAAGTAAATAATAAAGTATATGTTGAAAGCTCATTTGAAGAAGGAAATTTTATTTTTTTTCTCCCTCATTATTTGAAATCTGAAGATCCTTAAAAACACAACATCATAGGCTGTAATGAGGGAAATGTTGATGATGAAATGCACAATTAATGTTTAGTTATCAATTATCCCGAACACATCATTAGTGGTTTAAATGAACTAAGGATTTTAGATGATGAAAATTAAAGAGCTCTAATATATGTTCTACCAACTATGAAGTAACAAAAGCATTTGTACTTGGATTTCCCATATAAATTATTCTATAATATTCGTTATATTAAATTAATATTAATATATTTTTATGTCATATGAAAATAATACCAATAATCAACTTCCACAAATTACTGCATACACTCTTGAAGAACATGAAAAAAATAATTTTTCATTAATATTTCAAAAAATGGTGACATAGATTATTTCTGGTTAAACATATAAAATTTATTAATAAATTTTTATTCTGATAATGTTTCTTGAAAATTTTCATGTATCCTTACATGCTAATATAATTGACAATAGATTGTGTGTATGTTCTAACACACCATCCAAAATGGTTAACTATTTTAGTATATATGTAGTGAATACTTTTCATTTACATACACATGTAGTCGTTGAATCAGGTGAACAATGAATAGTGGTCTTTGCTAAAGATGATATCATTATAGAGAAACTGATGTTGAATTTCATAGAATGAGGGATGAGATGATTGAACTATGTTATCTGGGACAAAATTACAAAATGATGTATAAATGGAATTTTTTTGATACAGATATATGCTTATGTGTTCATTAGGGCCACAAAATCATTGGTATTAAATATAAAAGTCATATTGTCGTTGATGGACCATTTTTTTGGCTCATTTGGGACAAAAAATTTAATATTTAATTTCATAAGATACATCAATATCATTTCATAATTTTTGGAGAAAAAATAATGAAATCATGAGAATATAAGTTACTCAATGTGAATGTTGTTCGGCTGATGTTCAAGGAATGGAAATTTTTCAATGGACTACATCATATCCTTCTTTTTCACAAAAAAACATGAATATCGAAGATGAAAAGCTGGATTTAAGGGTTAATAGTGGCGATGATGTTAATTATGTATAAAAAATAATTTTAAATGATATGAGATTATAAACTAAAACTCATACTAAAATTGATGAAAATGAGAAGGAATATGAACACATTGACATCATTATATATAAATATGAGGATGCATTTAAATATTTAGTTGTCTATTTTTTTTAAAAATCTTATATAATACATATGAATATACAATATTTTTTTATCTATTTATTAATAACCGTGATTTCTTCATTTAGATGGATGATGATCTGTTTTTCGGTATTGAGAGGCTGATCTACATTTAGACATGCAAGATGTTGGATCATATGTCCATCAGATTAGTGGTCGTTCATGGTAGACTAATTGGGGTAATGGTTGTCTCTAATTGATTATTCATGTCCTTATCATGGAGCAATTTCTATATCATGGCTTCGATCCACACATATAGAGGTATGTTTTCATTTTTATTTTTTTTAGTTTTCAATAATTTATTTTTGTAATAATTTTTTAATTAATTGTTTTTTCACATATTTTCACATATAACTATAGGACATGTGAGTGATATATTGTACAATTACTTTAATAATGCATGGATCACATGGGACTAGATTCATGTTGATGTTCAACACTGCTTGTTCATTCATTGGTTGGTATATAAATAAATAATGTATATTTTGAATTTTTTAATTAATAAAATAAAATAAAATATTTTATTTAGTATTTATATTATCACATTGTTCATATAATGTGTGGTGTAATCTGGAAGTCATGTGATGGGTTTCTTCATGAACATTTCCTCCATTTTTAAAAAAAAATTGAGAATGATTGTAATGCAGAAAATAAGAGTTATAGAGTTTGATGAGGCATTCCATGCCAACTAACCTGATTAAATTTAATCACAGGTTTGGGATGGAATATTTTCAAACTGTATGAATACTTGTTTTCATCTGAGATCTTTGGTAGGTCGAAAAAACATTCGGTGACAGGAGGTGACACATCTATCCA
The DNA here is from genome assembly GCA_963277665.1 of Viscum album. NCBI lineage: Eukaryota > Viridiplantae > Streptophyta > Magnoliopsida > Santalales > Viscaceae > Viscum > Viscum album. The sequence continues at coordinate 1,257,352,269 of OY728141.1, forward strand.
AGAGTCAGACAATCAGTATGCAGAGTGAAGATTTGATAAGTATTTTTTAAAAAATAATAAATAAAATGTTAAATATAAACTTTTTATTTTATATTCATTTTGGTAGTCGAATAGGATCTCATTATGATGTTCTATGTTTATAAGAGGATGTACAATGAATGGTTCACTAGAGATATCAGAGGTGACAACTTTAATCATATTTTATATAGTGTAATTTCTATTTTAGGTTAAAAATTAATGGCATTTAATATTTTAACTATTAAAATTTTAAATTACCATAGCGGAAGCCATATGTGGATGTGATGTATGTGACACAGACCATGAGTCAGGTTGATACATAGGGTCAGAACATTTCCCAAATATTTGAGGTGGTAGGATGGATGTAGGTGACCCAATATGGCTTCGAGAATGGCTGAGTTATTGGTATTGATTCCTGATTGTTCCATGAAAGTTATTATGGGGATGATGCAATGTCTACATCATTATAGAGAGGATATGATAGAGATTCATCATCAATTATTGCACATTATCAATATCACCTTCAAATTCATTGTGTGCATATAGAGAGTATTCATAATAAGATGGAAGAGCATATAAACATAAAAAACAGTAGCAGGAGGAGATGCGTCCATAGCAGCCTCAGTAGCACGAGCAGACGATGGAGTATATTTGTGTTCTAACTCATTATGTAGGGATGTATTTCCCTCCACCATCTTCTCTAACACATACAGATCTTCCAAAATACACCCTATGTGAGGTGAGATCCTCCAGAATACCCATCAACTATTGTAAGCTCCTCTAGAAGACCCCAAGGGATATAATTAGATTTTATAATAACAGATTTGAACGTCATTTTGTGTTGTAATATTTTATATTTACATGAATAAATAGTGATCTTTTTTATATTGTAGTGAATATTGTGTTTTATTTTTATTATTATTTAATTTTGTTATTACTTAAATTTTATTATTATTTATTATTTAACTTATTTAACATATTTTATTATTATTTTAATAAAATTAGTATTTAATTTATTTTTAGTATTAATATTATTTTGTTATTATTATTGTTATTTATAATTTTTCAAGATATTGATGATTTCATTATAATATAAATATTTATTATTATACTAATATCATTATTATTATTAATATTAATATTATTAATATTATTAATATTACTTTATTTCTACTATTATTATTATCATTAATATATTTTTTATTATTAGTAGTTATATTGTTAATATTTCTGTTTTGTAAATAATATTTATAATAATAATATTTAATTATTATTATTTAATTAAAATTATTATTATTACTAAATTTATAATAATATATTATTATTATTATTTTTTTTTTTTGTTATTATTATATTAACATTAATATTAAATATTTTTATATTATTATTTGATTATTATTAGAAATATTGTTTATTAAATTTTATTAAATTTATTTATTTTATTTTATTTGATTTTTGTCGTTGGGACAAGGGAAAGTACTTATTAGTGATGGACCCAATGAAAATTTGTGTTGTTTAAATACCACAGTTTATCTATTTACGTTGAGAACAATATTTGTGGCCATTATGGTTGTTTGCGACGATCTGTCGTAGAAAACCATATTCATGAAGTGATTTTCTACTACTGGTCATTTGCAATGAGATCCTATCGCAGATGACCCTTCATAATTAACTAAATATTTAGTAGCGCTAGAACTAGAAAACAAATTAGTTATTGAGTATTTGACCCATTATATCTATGAAAATGTAATAAACTAGTCATCGACTCCAGGTTACTAATGTCATGGTAATTACAATACTATACCCATATGGTTTTAGAATAGATCATAATGATATGTGTGGAATATAAAACTAATTAGATGTAATTTTTTTGTATGAAAATAATTTGTTTCCTAATTTGGTATTATATAAAATCATAGTTATTTTTGAATAATATTATGAGAAAAAACTAATGAGAAAACCTACGATTGTACCAAGTAAAGGATATAATATAAAAGAACAACAAATAATTAATTTTGTTTCTCATAAAAAAGAAATCCGCACTACGAATAATTAATGTTGATGTAATATTGGAATAACTGCACATAGCAATAATGACATTGAATAGTGGGGATTCTGAACTAACTCAAGTCACACTGGTTCAGGATGATTGGGTTTAACACTATAAACCATGCTACACACTCTAAAGGGATATGCATTAGAAAATATAGATTTAATTTATGAATAATTACTATGGATATGAATAATTGATGACAATATATGGAATATGATTAAATAATTATATTACTTATTTAAAATAAAATTTAATTTGATGGATATTTAATAATATATTTTCGAGTTTATGTGGTTTATCTCCCATAAAAATATTGATATAACTATTCATGTGGGTTTTATTTAGTTGTTATAATCACATGGAACTATTTAAAAGAATAATTTGATTGGAAATAGATGAATTAACTCTTAATAAGATGAATGTTATGATATATGGTGTGAAGAATATCCTTCTATTTTTAAACAAAATTTTTAATCTATGAATTATGATAGGATTCAAATTGGGAAAATTAGGAATTATATACTCTTGAGTTCTTTATAAGGAAATGTCAAAATTATTCTAGTAGGTTCCATTATACAGTTTCTGATGCGAAATGGATTAGTACAACTACAAATATATCTTCCATTATCTAGTGTCCAATGAAAAAATAAATATATATTTTTCTTATGAGGAGGGAGAACCTGGTAAATTTTGGAAACTTATCAATAATAGGAGAAAATGTGATTGTTTTAAATTTTTGGAGTTTGAAGTGATTAATTTTTTTCAACAATAATTTCGTCAAATTAGTCATATGTAAATGAAGCTACTATTACTCAATCTAAAATAGAAATATTTATAATACATTTGATTATATTGGTAATATTTAATGAGACTTTTATGGTTCTCTTTTAAAAATATCATCCAACCTAAAAGGGAGAAAGGTTGATTATTCGGGGTCCTATATCCAGGTCTTTATTTAGTGATATATATTAGTGAATTTAAAATATTTTATGTCATCACTTTATGTTACATCAATGTAGTAATAAGGATCGATTTTTTCCCTGAAAATAATAGTTTTCATAAGAAATGAAAGATGGAATATAGAAGAAATTGTAATAATAATAAATATTGACTAAAGAAGATGTGTCTTCCTTTATTCCATATGTGTGGAAAGAAATATGGAGTAAATTTAAATTATTGTAATATTAATTTCCTTAAATATTAAAATGATGGTCTCCAAGTAATAAAAAACCAAAGTGATCTGATGGTGATAAATAATGATATGGGTGGTGGAAAATATCATATGAATTCACCACCCATACTCATAAATTTCAAATTTAAGTAGTTTTTCAGAAATTAAATTATTAATTATATTTTAAGTTTATTTTAAGTGACCATTTTTAGTATCCAATGAATCCCAAAGGATATTTTAAATCTAATTTAATTATGATTGTAGATGTTTTGAATCGTAAAAATGTGGTGAAAGTAATATTACAACCACTCAAAACATAAAAATATATTATTTTATTTAGTATTTAACAAATATTTAATAATATAATAAATTACTAGTTATATAATATTACTACATCAATGATTATATGTTTGACATGTTATTTAATGCCATGATGATAATATAATAAAATATTAAATCTATGAATCTTCATTGATTGTTGTTTATAGGAATTCTCTTTCAATAAATCCCAATATTCTCTTTCTCGTTGAATTATATATTTTTTTAAAAGGATTGGATTTCATTTTATATATCCATAATACATTTTTTACAAAGGGTAGTGAAATTTGGTATTATGAACCAACTGTTATCATCTACTAGTATTTAGATAAATGAGAAATTCTAATGACAATTACATACAATTTATTGGTCATTATTATTTTTCAAAATAAGTATTTATCTCAAAAATATTTAATTAATTTTAATGTCCATGATATGAAAATTATAATGTATTTATTTGATTTTGTTCGTGAAGAGTTTCATTTTATTCATTAGAATCATGATATTTAGTATCCAAATGAAATCATTCAGGGTTATAAATTTTTTTCAAAGTATACATATCAAATAACCCAGATAAATTTTTATAATTTGTTGAAGACACAACATGAGATTATTGAAAAGGGATACATTTGGATAACTATGACACCATGGGTTATAATTGTTCTTTTTTTTATTGTTGATGAATGTGGATGAAAATGTGAAATTATTTTTTGAATCGTAAAAATATGACCATAAGGAATATATATCATCTACCATATACTATGGTTTTTTTGATCAAATATTTAGATCCTAATAAATTTCAATGAATGGTCATTCATACAGATACATTTAATTGATGGTCAACTAATATGAAAAAAATAAAACATATCAATTGTGGTATAGATAATATAAATTTATAGTGATTCAATTTTGCCTTTAAAATTACACTATGATACTATTTTATATAATTAACATATAATTTTGAGAATTAATAGACCACATTTTTTTATTAATTATAGATAACATTTTTATATATTAAATGAACTATAAAGAGAATGATGATCACAAGAATATTTTATTGAATACTGTCATGAAGGATAAATTGGGCATGGTATTTACCTCATTTGTATAAGGAATAAATAATATTCTATTTATTCCATATAATATTGGGAGAGGGTATATCTATGGATCCATCTAAGATCAATGGTAATTATAGTTAACATAGAAAAACAATTTTTAATGAGATCCACAGTTTTCATGTTTTTTTTGGAATTTTGGATGATTGTGAATCATTTGTCATACCTATAGAATTTAACCAATAATATTAAATAGAAATGAATAAGTTTACTCTTGACCGATAAATGTGGAGAATACATTGAATAATTTGATATATGGTCTGTGGGTTCACATAAGCTCGCAGTACCCTAAAGTGGATAAGGGTATTTAATTGTGTTAGGGCACCAAAGAATGGTCTAAAATGTGTTTTCATTGAATTATATATTGATAACTTATTCATATCATCCAAAAAAGGTTCAAGGACATAATCACTCAACCCTTGAACATGAGTAATAAGTATTATTCATTCCATAAGTGATATATTGGTATTATAATTATAGATAATGGTGTGAAATATATACACAACGTTAAACATTAAAGTACATATTTGAATCGTATGTGTTAAATAAGTTACATAGAATATGGTTACTGTATACTATTGAGTATGAATGATTACGATGATACCGCACTAGAGAATATAACATTGTTGATAATTCTTCTAATCAAAGGGTCACACAATCTCATATATGATAAGGAGAATAATATATATAATATTTCTAGATTAAGGATTGATGGACAATAAAATCATGGTGGAATTCAAGAAATATTATGTTGTTCAAGTGAGTGTTCATACGTATATCAATGTGAAGAATATTCAGGAATGAAAGGATTATATTGGTCTTAACATTACGGTCATAAATTTTTTCTAAGTCTACCAGGATTTTGATGGAATGATATAGTTCAGGATACAATTATTTTCTACATTAATACCTTCAATGAATATGGATTCATTATAGAAATCTCGTGTATCATGAATATATTTACATCATGTAATTATAAATATGTGAAGAAATCTGAAATGGTACATCTTATAATAATTTATGAAGAGATATTTAAAATTATATATCTCAGCGATTGGCATGGTAGTATGTTGAAAATAATTCATAATGTTTAAGGTGATGGTATATGCAATAACCATTTCTGAAAATTCATACATGGTTAGAATGAGATGAAGAAAATTTCTATTTTCCTCAGATAATAATATATTAATTTTTTTTATTTTTTTATTTCATAACAGATATTATACAACAAGTAACATGATTAAATGTTACCAAAAATATATGAATCATTATTTTTGAAATATAATATTCTGTCAAATAAGTATTTGAAGGATAATTTTCTAAATTCAATAAAAATAAAAAACTGAAATCATTTTTTTTCAAAACTATAGATTAAATTATAACTATAATGTAGAAAATTACCACATGTATATTTTCAATCTAGTTGATATCATTAAAAAAATATTGGAAAAACTATAAAAATTAAATGGAAATATATTAAGATTAAACGGTCAATTATTTTTAGAAGCTTTTAAAAATAACTATTAAGATAATTTAAATTTGATAATTCAGGATTACATTGAAAATAGGAATACTAGAAAAGACAAAACATCATGTATACACTAGTCACACTCATGTAATGAACACTCTAAATAATGCTTTTATAAATATCGTTACCATCATGTCTACTATCTTCATCAAAAATTATCTAAAAAAAAGTATATGAATACTAATTTATATATCATAGACCAAAACATAATATTTTATAAGTACATTAGTGTATCCACATTTACAGTGTTTATTGACATCCTCGTTTTGAGTGATTTGAAACTAATAAAGCTATTCAACTAACCTATAAAATGCATTTCGATTTCATTTTTCATGAAATTTTAAAATTAATTAAAATGGGATAAATGTTTTGATCAAAAAATCATTCAATGATCTAGATTTTAATTATTAAAATTACAATTCAAATTGTTTTTAAAAATAATTTCAAATCGATTATCACTTTGTGAAATCCATTAATAAAATATGACTAGAAAACAATTCATACTAATCGAAATGATATTATTTTAAATAAAATAATGCTTTTGTTATCTTAAAAATAAGAATATGAAAAATTAATTTATAAAAAAGGGATGGTTGTTCATTATAAAATATCATAAATAAATACATTTGAAAACCTATATTCATATACATTTAATTTTTTTGAAATTCATATTGGAATTAAAATCCAATATGAATTTATTAGACATATTTTTAGAAATATAGGTAATTTTTCTTCACATTAATTGGAGTCTTCGTGAATATATCATTTTGATACATTTATATTTTTTATATGTTATTTTACCTGTCTCATTTAATTATTTCCTCAAATGACATTTTTTCAAAATAAATGATGATGAATTTAACATTAAGAATGTTTCCATATAATTTTCATTTGAAAATTTTAAAATAATATTTCATATAAAAAACACCAATTTCTATAATTAATATGGTCATCATTATTTTTAGGTTCAAATAAATAATGAATAGTATAATTCACAATATCATATAAAATTGTTCTGGTATTTCTACTACGTACTTGAAATTAACAAATAACATTCTAAAAGGAAGTATAATTTCATTTTTAATTATTATTATGTAAATTACTAGATTTCATTTTTAGATTGATACTTATTATAATATGGTTTATTAATATTCACATTATTATGGGTATCCATATCATAAAATAATAACAACTATTTAATATGATTTTCAATGAATCTATATGAATGGTTATTCAACTGTTTTGGTTGAAATAATGATTACATGGTATAATTTAATTCAATTTGAGTCTTCAACCATTATTAAATAATTTTATTGTGGATAAATTTTCTCTAGGATTCATTTGGTGTTATGAAAATGACATTTACATCCAAAAATGTTGAAAATACATATTTGGAATTTAATTTTTTCAAATTTTATAAAAGCTATTTTTGAGGAAATGGAATATAATAACTTGATATGTGATATAAACATAATTATTTACCTCCTAATCCCCAAATTAATGATAAATTTTTTAATTAATCGAGGTTGATCATGAGATAGTTCATTTCTATTTTTTGAATTTTATGTATCATTAAAGAGTTCTTGGAGAAAAAAAGTATCAATATAACCACATAAAGAATAATATAGACCAATAAAATTGTTAAAAAAACTCCCCATAATGATCATAATGAATGGAAATTAATTTTATCTACTTTTAAGAGTTAGAGTATCTTGGTAAATACTATATAGAATTTTCAATCCTAACAAAATTTCTAACTAAAAATCCTAAGTAATCATGTATATCAATAAAAAATAATACAATTGTATGAAATTAATTTTATATATTAACTTTTTTATATAAATATATCCCTAGTAATATGATCCTGAAATTTATATTAAGTTACTTCTTGTTTTATAGAATTGTTTTTTTTTCTGAAAAAATTGACATGGAAAAAAGAAACATTATATGATAAATAAATATATGGGAAATCTCATATTAGTTAATGTCAATAGAGTATATATATTGTATATGTGTGCTCCAAATTCTATTTAATATCATCCAAATAAAATTCTATCTAGTTTCAATACTCAAATATTTATAAATTTGTAATGGAATAGATTTTCAATCAATAATATGTGCATTTTGAATAGGATAATCAGTGAAAACAAGTTTTAATTGAGATTTAATAATTATCTATATATCATTTATGAAAGATATTTAAAACCCCTTTTAAAATAATTTTTGAATAATAAGAATATATTTTTAAATCTTTACTTATTATATGATATTTTATAAAAAATTAATTTATAAAACATTGTTTATATATACTAGTGATATTAGTCCCTAAACAGATATTTAATGTCATCTATTGGTAATTTATTTTTTTATCTTGATTAAAATTTTAGGCTTCTCCACAAATGTATTAAATTAATACATATTCTATTTTTTATGTTTACCTTTTGGATGTACTCGTTAGACAACTTTCCATTAAGTTAAAAAATATTTCATTTTCAACTCGAATAGTGGGTCCAAAAAGTAGTGCTAATATGGATTTTAATAACAATATATGTTTTGACGTTTTATATGATATATGGGGTGAATAATTGATACTTTATGGAATACAATATTTATATTTTTTGTAATTTTTCTAATGAATTATTTTTACATTTTTATATAAATAATTTCTATAAATATTTTTATAAATTAATTTTAATGAATACATGTATTTGGAAGGAATAGAAATTTTTAAAAACCTAAATCGAAAATGATTTTTTCAGAATCTATAATGTAAATTCTAACTCATATACCATCAGATGATATTTTAATTTTGAAAATAACATATCACATTCCAATTATCAGGTGATCCTTAACATTATGTCCTTGATTTTAACTATTATTATACTCTTGATACATAAATTTATATTTCATAAACCGTCCTAATGTTTATGAATGTTTAATTTTTCATATTTCCTTCAAATGTGATTAGAATAAGAAGAGGTAGAAGAATATTTCTAGGTGTATGAAATGGGGATGTTTTACATTTTTTAAAAAACCTTCACTTTAACAATGAAGTACCATTCACTTTATTCTCTTGATTTATATAAAGCAAGGGAATAATATCTTTTAAAAGAAGTTGGGACATTGAATAATTTTATTCTATTATTATTCATATTTGGGTTTATGTTTTTCATTAAGGGTTATTTCTCCCATATATGACCATTATTTTTCATTCAAATCAAATTACATCATGTAAACATTCATCATCAACATTTTGGGTACATTTTTGGATTTTTTTTATTTGGAATAATCTATTCATCCTATTTTATAGATGAACTATTGAATCGCAATATTAAGACTATTCATTATGGTATTTGAATGGGATCATCATTTTCTATATGACCTTATTGGATTCATTATTTGATTGTTTCATCATTATTATCTCAACGGTCCTGAGATATATGATTTTCTCCTTGCATGTAATGTTCATTATTATCATTATTTTTTATATAAATAATTATTTTACTTCTAGATAAATAATAAATAATAAACTATTGATTCTATATATGAATCTACTCCCAAAGAGACGTCTTTATATTAGTATATAACATCGGTAAAAATGTCCCTAATAATATACATATTATCTTTCTAATTACTTCAAACATATTATAAAAATATAAAATTCATATATTCATTAAAAATATTCATTACATAATGTGTTTCATCTATAAATATAAATATTTCATCTGTGTTTTTCAACTAAATATATCAATTAAAAGATTATGATCATAAGAAGAAAATGATTAATTTATAGTAATGTTATTAAGTTAAAATTGTATTATGTCATTATGATTCTATTTATTATTCAATTTATTTAAATCATATAATCCATGCATAAAAATATTCATAATAGGATATCATATACATCCAAAAAATTGTAAATTATGTTATAAAATAGCTATATTTAGAAACATTAAAAATTGGTGTGTGACACATAAAGTGTATTTCATAAAAAAATGGTTCTTGGACCATATTCTATTTTAGAAACTTTAAAAATTCCATTTATATTTAATTTTTAAAATTATGTATTCTTTTCTAAATATTTTTATTCTTGAGGAAAATAGAAATATTCAGTTTGATACTGTGTTTCATTTGGTTATAAAATGGAATGTGGGGTGGAGGAGAATTTTTGTTTTCATTTTTTTAGAATTGATACTATCAGTTAAACATAATGATATTATTATTACCCTAACACATGTCCTAATTCTATTGGATAAGTTTAATTCGACCAAAAACATCCTTAGGAATAAAATATTACCATTTAGGCCCACTTGTATTAGATTAGTACATTTAATATTATTTAATTTAAAGAGTAGTTAAAATAGTTAAAATCAATCTTTAATAACTAAATTTTTTTTAATATAGGGTTATACAAATGATAAATTAGACTATAAATATTCATTAGAAAGATAAAAAGATTTCTTACATAATGGTATTTTATTTATAATTTTTAGACATTAAATAATTTAATTTCCTTATAACACAATGATGATGTAGTAATTATATTATTAATGAACTATTAAGATAATTGATGTTATAAATACCCAAATAAATGTAATTTGAGATTTTTTATGAATTCCAATAATTTTCATGGTTAATATTACATTTTAGTATTTATTTTATTGTCTTTTATAGAGCTTATATTTCTGTTTAAATTTTCAAAAAAATCAATTTCCAAATAGTGTCAAAATTGTCATAAAATAGTTTTTAAAACAAATATTATATTATTAATTGTTATTTTATTCCTAAAAATCTATGGTTCAGAAAAATTAAATAAATAAGGTTATATATATTAATAATAAACAACTTGGGGTTCGTTTGACTTGTTATAGTAAGTTTATTATCCTTATAGTGTAAGAAAACAAGAAGACACAGTAAAAGTAAAATTATTTTACATAAAGTAAAATCTAAATGATAATGTTAAAATAGAAAACTAAACTTGTCAAAATTCTATTAGATTAAGGGATTTATACCCATACCCACCATATCTTATAAATAAATCAATTTGGAGCTATTAAAAACTGAATATGACTTCATAATAAAGTAATTTGATTTGTTTTTCTAGAGGTACCCCTCTCATCCCTTATAAAAGGGCACCTCATCCCTATCCCCCTCTCACTACTTTGAGCCTTAATTCTCTGAAAAACCCTGCCAAAATCTCTTCTCCACTTCCCTATAGAGATACTAGTGGTCTTGGTCTTCCTCAAATACCACTTTTTGGGCCCTAAGAGGAGGTCTCAATGTGGAGCTTCAAAGAAGTGGTAATGTCCATTACCGATTATTTGAACATTATTTCTTCTTCTACTTCTTCTTCATTAGTTGTTTCATTATGAAGAAATAACATAATTATAACTAATATAATGATATGTTATTATATGTATGAAACAACCCTATTTCACCATCTATCCATCCTACGGAAAATGAAATCACCGCACGTGTGTACGTAAGGAATATCATCTCCAAGGCGTGGTGTAATCTATTTTCCACCACCACAAAACATGGATGGGTATAATGGTTTAAGTAATAAATATTTATGATTATTGTAAATTGATATTGATTCTGAAATAGTATACATACACTCCAATACAATTCCACGATCATGGGAACTATATCATAGCTCGTGCGTACGTACAAAATACAGTCTCCACGATGTGATTCGACTCGTTCTACATGATCTTTATTTCATAATGATTATATAAATTAATTGAATGAATAAATATGATATATATTACACTAATACCATTCTGTAAATGAGGTATCTATAAACTAATAAGAAGAATAAGAATTTATTCGACAAAACACGCATAAGAACAAAAGTAATAAACACCCGAATAATAAGTAGCAATGAAATATTACTAATAAGAATCTAATAATATGACAATATATGATATCATAAAATTAATTATGATTCTGGAATATGTCAATGTCATTATTTAAATCATTATACAGAAGGTTTGGACACTTACGAAGCAAATCAGACCTACGGTAAGGGAAAATCTCACAATCTCATTTTTATCTGATATTTTTTATACTTCAAAATTTACTGGGGAATAATTATAATCCACATCCATGTTTCCTCAATTTTTAATATTAATTATATCCTCCTACATTTTTTTAAATCCAATTTTACCCTTCGGTGATTTTTTAGTACATGATATTAAAGGAAACTTTTGTCGTTTTTCGTACGATGTACTTTTTGGCTTTTCCGGCCAAAGTATGAGAAGAATGTTTTTTTAACATATATGGCATGAATGGATTTTTAGAAAATTATTTCCAAAAGATTACTTTACAGGTTTTCTCATTTATTTTTAATCAACTTATTTTAGATTAAAATTTGCATGACATGTTATGAATGGAAAAATGTTTTTGAAGTAGAAAAGGATATTTTCCTCAAGAATGAAGTTCAAGTGTTTTATCAAAATTATTTTCCATATAAGACAATATAGGGTAATTTTTCTATCCCTATTTTTACATTTATTTATGATGTAATTATTTTTATGAATTATTTTATCTTATATGTATTATTTTATGATGGCACGATGTTTAAGAATCCCATTTTTATTACATGGGTTATGATATGATGTATGGTTTATGATTTTGGGGCACACATAAGAATGGTTTAATTATGAGATGGGTGGGACCTATATCTCCCACCAATGCATTGGGTAATGATTTATATCTCATGAGATAGACATGGCTGGAACGACATGTTAATCTAGTTTAGTGAAACAAGAATGAAACGAGGAGTGAACTCGGTTCAGAAATGGACTTTGTCCGCTAAAATAGTCTTGTAAATGAGTCTTGACTACTATGAAATGATTATCTATGATTATCTGTGTATGCCCCAAAGATTCATGTTTTATGTTATGATTATTGGGATTACATTTCACTACTATGATTTATCCCAAGTTATGAAATTATGATCTCTTTTGCAGGTAATGATTTCCAAAATGTTATGTTCGTATGAATATGATGTGATTGATATTTCTTTTGTTTACCTTTACTGAGCATTTGAGCTCACCATTTTGTATGTTTTCTTTCCCCAGGTCGGGAAGAAGGTTATTATGTAGGATATTCCAAAAGGGGACTCTAGATATGATGAAATAAATGGGATACAATGTAGATGATTTATGCACCAGTTGTTTATGTTTCCCAGTTTCTAAAGACACTATACATATACGGTCCGTTCATGGTTTTTTATATGTTATAATAAGTGTGCTTCAATTTTGATGAAATAACAATGTGTGTAATGTATGGGTTGTTATAGTTGGTTTCAGAGGCAAAGCAGTTAGGAATGTATCTGATCCTTGGGAACTCACACATGTGAGCATTGGACGAAGCATTGCTCTCCGCCCAAGGGCTTCATGAGGAAATGGCTGCCACTGGGGATGGTGGTGTGTCCCACCCAAGGGGTGTAGCCACCCATTGAGTGCCGAGATAGGTATCAATTATAGTCCACTACAAGTAATTCCGGACCGCTATAATTGGTATCAGAGGAAAGGTATAGTCAACCTTTGGAAACTAGGATGTAAAAGCCTTAGTAAGAACACTACAGAGAAGTATAATCATTAAACACAATCTTAGTGTTTTAAAAATGGACATGAACAACCAATGATAAGACCTTAAGTGTGAAATTTCATTCTTGATTATGCAGTTTTCCAATTATAATTAGTGATGCTCACACTATTCTTCTTGGTTTTAGTCAATGGATGGAACTCGATGGAACCGGGTTAATTCGGAATGCGATGGGCAATGAAATGATTGTCCCCCCGAGCAACCAAACGTTATTGGAGCTGGAATAAAAAATCATGTAGCCATGCTCACACAAATTTCTCAAGCTATGAATCATCCAACCCTTCCAAATGAGAAAATAAAGGAGAAAATTTTTGTTGAATCCTTCATGAGGCAGCGTCCACCGTCATTCAGCGTCCACCCTCATTCAGCCCTTCTAAATGTTTAAAATGTGGAAAGGATGTTCATCAGGCAATTGAATGCCATAATGATGGGAATAAAATGTCTAGTGATGCAAACAATGAAAATTTTACACAGGGTGAACCTCCTACACATCAATGTTAAAAGTGCAAGGAAATGGGGAATTATGCCAATAAATTCTCTAATCCAAGGGTTTTTTATCATGATCGACGTCAACAAACACATAAGGCTAATTTAAAAGGAATTCCATGTGAAATTTTTATCGGCGATGTTCAGTACGATAACGAAGTGGTGAAAGGTACACTTACCATCCACTCTACAGTAGGAAATGTTTTATTTGATTCCGGATCCACCCACTCTTTTATTTCTAAAGAATTTTCTAAGGGTATCGATGTATTACATCAACAATTAGATGTTGAGTTAGCTGTGACAACCCCTAATGGAACAACAGTCACATCAAAAGTTTATAATTCTTCTCTGATTGAAGATTGTGGGAAAGTGCTTCCTGCAAATCTTGTGATCCTTCCTATATTATAATTTGATGTGATTATTGGCATGTATTGGCTTTCTTTATATGGATCTCATATTAATTTCCAAATAAGGGAAGTCGCATATCATATTCCAAATCAATCTATGATCGTCTATCAATGTAAGGATGAACATAACCTTTCAGTGGAAATTTATTCCATCTTATGGGTCTTGATTCCACTAAATTAGGGTTATTTATCTCAAATGGTTGGAGAGAAACTCATGATTAAGAATATTCCCATTGTACGAGAGTTTGATGATGTCTTTCCGGAGGAATTGCCGGGTTTTCCACCAAATCGTGAAGTTGAGTTTTCAACAGAACTCGTACCAGGTGCTTTTCCTATTTCAATGAAACCTTATAGAATGGCCCCAATTGAGTTGCAGGAATTGAAGAATTAACTCCAAGAGAATATTGATAAGATATTCATACGCCCTAGTGCGTCACCTTGGGGAGCACATGTTCTGTTTGTTAAGAAGAAAGATGGATCAATGAGACTCTGCATTGATTATCGAGAACTTAACAGGATCACTATCAAGAACAAATATACTCTCCCATGAATTGATGACTTGTTTGCCCAACTATGCGGAGATCAATACTTTTCCAAGATTGATCTTCGTTCAGGGTATCATCAATTAATGGTAAAATGGGAGGATATACTAAAGATGGCTTTCCATACAAGGTATGGACAATATGAATTTATACTGATGTCATTTGGTCTTACTAATGCCCCCACTATATTCATGGATCTGATAAATAGATTCTTTAGAGACAATCATGATCAGTTTGTGGTAGTCTTTATCGATGATATTCTTGTTTATTCAATGAGTAAGGAAGAACATGAAGATCACTGGAGAATTGTATTGAAGACCCTGAGAAAGGAGAATATTTATTCCAAATTTACCAAGTGTGAATTTTGGCTTCAAAAAGTTACATTTTTGGGACACATAATCTCAAAATAGGAGATATCTAGGAATCCAGAAAAAATAGAGGTTATCGGAAGATGGTTGAGACCAACCACAGTAACTGAGATCTGATGTTTTCTTGGTTTGGCTGGATATTATCCACTTTTTGTGTAATATGATTTCATGATTATCTAATCCACTCACTAGGTTGACTCAAAAAGGAATTAAGTTCTTGTGGACGGAAGAATGTGAAGATAATTTCAAGGAGTTGAAAAGAAGGTTATCCAGTGCACCTGTTCTCACACTGCCTTGTAGTGGAGAAAGGATTGTGATCTACAGTGATGAATCCAAGAAGGGGCATGGGTGTGTTCTTATGGAAAATGATATGGTGATAGCTTATGCCTCACGACAGTTGAAAATCCACGAGAAAAATTACCCAACTCATGATTTGGAGTTAGCTGTGGTAATCTTTGCATTTAAAATTTGGAAGCATTATCTTTATGGTGAAAGGTGTGATATTTATACTGATCATAAATGTTTAAAGTATATTTTCACACAAAAGGAGATGAATATGCACCAAATAAGATGGTTGGAGTTGATTAAGGATTACGACTGCTCAATTCATTACCACCCTGGTAAAGAAAACAAGGTGGCAGATGCATTAAGTCGACAAGACCATGATAGCTTATCCATGATGAGGATCACAAAAAGATCCAATATTTATGGATTTAAAAAGGATGGATCATGGAATAATAATGGAAGAGGAGAAATCATATCTTTCTCAAATGAATGTTATACCATCTACACATGTGAAGATTAAAGAGGCCCAAAAAGAAGATATAGAGTTACAAAAGAGGGTGAGAAATGTTCCTGAATTCAACCTTGATTGTAATGAGATAATAATGTTCAGGAACCGGGTTTGTGTTCCCCCCATCCCAGAATTAAAGAAGGATCTTCTATATGAGGCTCATAGTTCTTCATTCTCTATTCATTCTGGTAGCATAAATATTTATAGGGACTAGAAAGAGTACTTCTGGTGGGATGGAATGAAAAGAGATGTTGCTGAATATGTCTCTCGATGCTTGGTTTGTTAGCAAGATAAAGCTGAGAGACAAAAGTTTAAGGGGATGTTACAACCATTACCCATACCTGAATGGAAATGGGAAAACATCATTGTGGACTTTGTCACCGTACATCCTAAAACATCCAAAGGCAGTAATGTTATATGGATCATAGTTGATTGTCTTACAATGTCTGCACACTTCATTTCTATTAGAGTGGATTTCCCTCTAGATCAGCTTACCAGGATATATGTAAAGGAATTGGTAAGATTTCATGGAGTACCACTTTCCATTATATCTGACCAGGATCCGAGGTTTACCTCGAAGTTCTGGCGATGTCTTCAGCATACTCTGGATACATAGTTGATTTTCAGCACTGCTTATCATCCTCAGACAGATGGTCAGTCTGAGAGGACAATTAAAACTCTAGAAGATATGTTGAGATATTGCTCTATGGATTTTAAATGTGATTGGGATCAACACTTACCTTTGGTGGAATTTTCTTATAATAATAGAATTCACTCTAGTATTCAGATGGCTGTTTATGAAGATCTCTATGTAAATAAATTCAGGACTCGAACTTGATGGGATGGAGTTGGGGAAAGAAAGCTATTAAGACCTGATCTTGTTGATGATATGGTAGAAAAGGTCTGATCAATTCGACAACACATTAGAGCAGCTCAGAGTCGACAAAACATTTATGCCTATAACCGAATAAAAGTCCTAGAGTTTGAAGTGGGTGATAATGTGATCTTACGAATATCTCCTTGGAAGAGAATAATGAGGTTTGGAAAGAAGGGAAAGTTGAGCCCTAGGTATATCGGTGCTATCGAAATACTAGATCGTGTTGGGAAGGTAGTTTAACGACTGACGCTTCCACTGAATCGCTCTCAAGTTCATGATGTGTTCCATGTATCTCTCCAGAGAAAGTACATACCCAATCCTTCACATGTACCCAGCTCAAAAGTCGAACAACTGGAGAAAGATCTTTCTTATGAAGAACAACCAATAGAGATTCTGGATCCTAGCGAAAAGCCCTACGGAACAAGACCACAAGCTTGGTGAAAGTTTTATGTAGGAACCACCAATTAGAAGAAGTTAAATGGGAGCTTGAGGATAAAATGTGGGAGAGGTATCCTCATCTATTGGTTACAAAGTGAGGAATTCCGAGGGCGAAATTCATTTTAAGGGGGGAGTGTGTAACATCCGAGATTTTTATGAGAAATATTTTTTTATGTTATATACATCATCAAAGGAATCCTTCACTACACACAACACTAGTTTGGATTTCTCTACACAAAATCAAGGCCTTCCTCGATAGCTTGCGTGGTACGCAATACTGAGTTTCACTAAACAACGATATGCTATTAACATATTATTAAAACTAGCAATTATAAACTGTAATACCCACTTTTTTAAATTTTTTAATTTTTATTTTTCAAAACGGACATCATTTTTGGATTCGGAATATCGAAATTATCTTAGGGTAAAATTTTTGTATTTTTCTGAAGACATTCAATTTTTGATGAATAGTGAAAACACTAGGATACTCTTTAAAAACAGACTTTTTATTTAATTAATTATTTATATTATTTAAATTTATTTCAGGTCAAAATTGATACATAAAACTTATATATGTTCAATTCAATTCATTGGAGTCATTTTATAATAATTTTAGATACATAAATATTTCATTGAACTTCTCACCGTCTTTTACCCACCTCTTTGGAGAATTTGAAAATTTATATAAAACATAATTTTACCGCTTTTGTGAGTGGAATTTCAAAAATACAAGAGACATGGTTAAATGTAAATAGGGTAATTAAGGGTAAATATGATATTATTATAACCTAACACATGTCCTAATTCTATTGGATAAGTTTAATTAGACAAAAAACAACCTTAGTAATAAAATATGACCGTTTAGGCCCACATGGATTAGATTAGGACATTTAATATTATTTTATTTAAAGAATAGTTAAAATAGTTAAAATCAATGTTTAATAACAAAAACATTTTTAATATAGGGTTATACAAAAGATAATTTCAACTATAAATGTTCATTAGAAATTTAAAGAGATTTTCTAAATAATGGTATTTTATTAATAAATTTTAGACAATAAATATTTTAATTTATTTCATACACAATGATGATGCAGTAATTATATTACTAATGAAATATTAACATAATAGATGTTATAAATACCCAAATAAATGTAATTTGAGACTGTTTATGAATTAAAATAATTTTCTAGGATAATATGACCTGTTAGTATTGATTTTATTAACTTTTTTGAAACTAAGACTTCTTTTATGATTTTCACAAAAATCAATTACCAAATAGTGTCAAAATTGACATCAAATTTTATTTCTAAAAATTTTTATATTATTAAATTTTATTTTATTCCTAAAAATCTAAGGTTCGTCCAAATGACTTAGATATTGTTATAAATATTAATACTAAACAACTTGGGGTTTTTTTTGTATTGTTATAGTATTCTTATTAACCTTATAGTGTAAAAAAACAACAAGACATCGTAAAAGTAAAATTATTTAACTTAAAGATAAATTTAAATGATAAGGATAAAATAGAAACCTAAACTTGTCTAAATTCTATTAGATGAGAGTATTTCGACCCATCCCCACATTAGATTATAAATAAATAAATTTAGAGCTATTAAAACCTGAATATGACTTTATAACAAAATAATATTTTTAGTTCTTCCAAAGGTGCCCCTCTTCTCCCCTTTAAAAGGGAAACTCATCCCTCTCCTCCTCACACCACGTTGAGCCTTCATGCTCAGCCAACCCTAGCCAAATTCTCTTATCCACTTCCCTAGAAACATCCTAGAGGTCATGTTCTTCTTCAAAGCCCATTTTTAGTGCCCTAATAGGTGGTATCAAAGAGGAGCTTCAAAGAAGAGGTAATGTACGTTACCGATTCTTTCAACGTTATTTCATCTTCTACTTCTTCTTTTTTAGTTTTTTCATTATGAAGTAATAAAATCAGTGTCGCTCATCTACTGATACGTTATTATAAGTAATAAACAACCCTATTTCACCATCTATCCATCCTATGGAAAATGAAATCACCGCACATGCGTACGTACAGAATACCGCCTCCACGTCGTGGTGTAATCTATTTTCCACCAACACCTTACATGGATGGGTATGATGTTTAAATAATATCTATATATGATTATTGTAAATTAATCCTGATTCTGAAATAGTATACATACACTCCAATACAATTCCACGATCATGGGAACAATAACATCGCTCGTGCGTACGTACGGAATATCGTCTCCACGTTGTGATGCAACTCGTTCTACAAGATCTTCATTGCATAATGATTATATAAATGAATTGAATAAATAAATATGATATATATTACAATAATACCATTCTTGAAATGAGGTATCTATAACCTAAAAATAAAAATAAGAATTTATTCGACAAAAAATGCATAAGAACATAAAGTAATAAACACCCGAATAACAAGTAGCAATGAAATATTACTAACATGAAGCTAAGAATATGACCAAATATGATATCATAAAAATATTTAAGATTCTGGAATAAGTCAATGACATTATTTTAATCATTATACAAGATGTTTGGTCACTTACGAAGTAAATCGGACCCAAGGTAAGGTAAAATCTCACAATCTCATTTTTATATGAGATTGATTATATATCATAATTTACTGGGGAATAATTATCATCCACATCCATGTTTCCTCAATATGTAATATTAAATATATCCTCCTAAAATTTTTTAAATCCAATTTTCCCTTTGGTGAGTTTTTAGTAAAAGATATGAAAGGAATATTTTTTTGTTTTTCGTAGAAGGTACTTTTTGACTTTTCGGGCAAAAGTACAAGAAAAATGTTTTTTTAAATTATATGACATGAATGGATTTTTAGAATATTTTTGCCTAGAAGATTAATTTACAGGTTTTCATGTTTATTTTTAATCAACTTATTTTAGATTAAAAATTAATGGCATGTTAAGAAAGGAAAAATGTTTTTGAAGTAGAAAAGATATTTTCCTCAATAATGAAGTTCATGTGTTTTATCAAAATTATTTTTCATCTATGACAATATAGTGTTCTGTTTCTATCCCTATTTTTACATTAATTTATTTTGGAATTATTTTTATGAAGTCGTTTTATCTTATATGGGTTATATTTTGATGGAACTATGTTTAAAATCCCATTTTTATTACATGGGTTATGGTATGATGTATGGTTTATGATTTTGTGGCACACATAATTATGAGATTGGTGGGACCTATATCTTCTTCAAATGCATTGGGTAAAGATTTATATCTCATGAGATAGACATGGTAGGAAAGGCAGGTTAATACGGTTCAGTGAAACAGGACTGAAAGGAGGAGTGAACTCAGTTCAGAAATAGACTTTGACTGCTATGATAGTCTTGGAAATGAGTCTTGACTACTAAGAAACGATTCTCTATGATTATGTGTGTATGACACAAAGTTTTTTGTTTTAAGTTTATATTTTTGGGATTACATTTCACTACTATGATTTATCCAACATTATGAAATTATGATCTCTTCTGCAGGTTAAGATTTCAAAAATGTTATGTTCGTATGAATATGATGTGATTGGTATTTCTTTTGTTTACCCATACTGAGAATTTGAGCTCACCCGTTTGTATGTTTTCTTTACCTAGGTCAGGAAGAAGTTTATTAAGTAGAATATGCCAAAAGGGACTCTAGATATGATGAAATAAAGGGGAGACAATGTAGATGCTTTATGAACCAGTTGTTTACGTTTCCCAGTTTCTAAAGACACTATACCGATGCAGTCCTTTCATGGTTTGGTTATATGTTGTAACAGGTGTGATTCAATTTTGAAGAAATAACATTGTATGTAACGTATGGGTCATTATATATCACTTGTTCTTCCTACCAATGCGTAGAAAGCATTTGACAATATCAACCTCTTTAAATATTTTGAATTTATCCATTCTTCTACGTTAATTTCTTATGTTTAGGGGGATATTTGTTTCTTCCCCATCACTTGTACCCCCTATTCCATGATCGTGGTGGAATCCCACTCCTTCCATGGTGGATTTATCAATTTATTATTTGTTATTCTTATGTTATAATTATTTTATCTTGAATTCATCTTCCTCTTCCTCATCATGTACTATGTCATCCATTTTTTTAGAGATATGAAAAACTAAGGGTACAACTGAATAATGTTTGGTTTTTAAATGGTGTTTTTTTATTTATTACTTATGTCATAAGTGTGTAAGTCGTGGTTATACATATTTATAGTGGTCTTCATCATGGTAATATATATTTAGACCTAATATGATGTAGTTTTCCCGATATGAGGTTGATTTCCTTGGAATGACTATAAATTATGTATCCCCAGTGGTGGGGTTTATTAAATCACTATAAAAATGATTTATGCTCAGTCTGTATTCCATGAAATATATGTTTCAATGATTATTTTGGGCATTTTGGTTCTTAAGGTGGTGTTTTTAAAATTGGGTTCCTTAAATGCTAACCGTGTGATTGATAAAACAGATTAAAGTGTTTTTTATTTCATTGAATATATAAATTGTTTTTAGAAATGATTTTACCATTTTTAAGAGTTGTTAATATATATTGGGAATTATTTTCCTAGGAAAGGGATAGTGGTATAGGTAGATTTATATGGTCACTTGGGCGTGGATGTATTATCATTTAGCAGAACATGGGTTAACCATGGTGTGAGATATGATTTTCTTTAACATTCCATTTGTACCTTTGCAGGGAGGGATGTTTGAGCGTAAAATTTGGTTTCCAAGGGAATGAGAGTTCATTTAGGTAGGAAGTCCATGTGAGATCACATATAGGGATAAAAGAAAGAATATAGACCTCCAATTTATTATCTAGCTCACATACTTATTTAAAAATATATGATTGGCCAGATTGTCAGATCTGTTTGGTGTATATACCTTATGATGAATTAGTTTATGTTCGTTATTCGTTGGATAGGATCTATTTTATGAGATGATATGTATTATTTCTATATGATAAATTTTCAACTTATATAATTATATAAACGTCATGTAATGGTCACCATTATATACAAGTATGTTATGATGAGGATATTGCGACTTGTGGAATCATTACTGATTTTAGCCATGTTTTGAATGTGTTTTTAAAAATGATATTTTTTAAAAAAGGAGAAGCACTATGATTTTAATTTTTTGTTAAGAAATGATATATTTTAAAAGTGTTCAATTTTTTTTAAAAAATCAAATTTTTTATTTTTTTCATGGGTAAAATCCTTAAATAGATTCATGGTGGTATCCTACATGGGATTGTTAACAAAACTCAATATGGGGGTTGGTTGGGTGTTTCCAGATTTTTTGTAACACATAGGTAAATGAATGGGAACCCTGTTTTAATGTGTCTTTTCTTTATTACCATCATCCATTGGTTGGTATATGATACATAGTCCCATAACTATGGCCTCATAGGGAGTTATTTATTGTATTTTGTACATGTTGGGTCATAAATGGGGCTTGTTTGAAATGTACACTTTATTTTGAACATGTTTTGTTTAATTTGAGATATAATGAATATATATTATTGTGGATTGATCATACATTATGTAGGTTATTTATAATGGTATCTTATTTTCTTCAAATATTAAATCTGATGATATTTGTATTACTATCCGATTTAATGGATGGTTTATACATGTTTTCCAATGGAGAATCCATTCCTTGTGTTCTAGTTGGTTATGCATGCTTCTTTTTCCAAAATTAGGATATCGATAAGGTGGTTCTGGACATGTGGCAGTTCTTTATGGGTGACTATTTATGACATCCTGTGTTAGTTCATTATAATGAATTATGATATCATGAAGTCTATTAATTTATAATTCCATTCATTTATAATTATGTTAATATTATTATCCATTATATTTTCAATACAATATTATCTCTGTGTGTATTTAATTTTCAATTTATTGATTAATGTTCTGTGTTTTATGTTAGTTACATTTCAATGATGATTAATCCATGTTAGTTTTTCATATTAATGTTTTTTGATTAATTGGAATCATTATTTAGTGATTTTTTATTCCATATTGGTCATTTATTATTAATTCGTGATGTAATAGGTTGGTTGTAACCCTTATTGAGCATTTGAGCTTTCCCTTTTATTGTAACGATTCCCCATATAATGAAGATGAATCCTTCAAATGAGTTTGAAGGATGCTATGAATTTTCTTGCGAAATTCTTTATTTTATAATTATAATTTAGTAGACGTATCATATATGTATCTAGTTCTCTACACTACGGGAAAAAAAATTATTTATGATGATCTATTTGTGATGTGGAGGGTTCCAACCACAAATAGGCCCTCAAGAGGTACTATTTCAAATGAAATCGGATCCCCTGTTACAAATAAGTTGTTATTTGCAATGGGAATTGGGTTGCCTCTACAGAATGTATGGCGTGGGTGGCACGCCCAACTACGGGAACAATACTAGCGATGGGTTTTGTTCCCGTCGTAAATTCTTGGCGGTGTTTTTTAGTATTTGTGACAAGGTTTATCTCCTTTCACAAATAGTATATTGGCAGGTGGGTATTTGTGAAGGGACCTATCACAAATATCATTTAGCTGTAATCCATAATTAATTTCGTTGATGGTATATATGATGGTATCTGTCACAAATAATATAAATTTTTAAAACCCCAATCTGAATTTTTCCCATTCCACTCCTTTTTTCACCAATCTCTCCCTCTATACATACAATATCCCGATAATTTTTTTAATGATTATGATTCTACATCAGATGATTATTCAAGTATTACATCCTTCGATTGATTCAGTTTTAAGGTTTTTTTCTTCATCTTTTATTTTATAGTAATTTTGTTTTATTTTATATTAGTTATAATTATTGATAATTTGATGTAATTAAATAACAATGGATTTAGATTATTTTAGTTTTCATTATTTTTAATTAGAAATACTTACATGTGATTAGTATTAATTAGTATTAATTAATAGTTATAATAGCAATTATAATTTATTAGTAGTCAATAGTATTAATTAGAGTAATTATTTATAATTATTGGTCATTAGTCTAAACTAGTAATATTTAGCAATAATTATTAATAATTTTAGATAATTAATAAGAATTAGTAATAATAAGTGATAATTAGAAATAATTATAAATAATTAGTAATAATTATTAGTAATAAGTAATAATTAGCTAGAATTGGTAATAAATTGTAATAGTTAGTAATAAATAGTAATAAATGGTAATAATTAGTAATAATAGGTAATAAAAATGAATAATTAGTAATAATTAGTTATTAATTAATTAAAATTAGTAATAGTTAGAATCAAATATCAATAATTAGTAATAATGAATAATAATTAAAATTTTAATAGTAATAGATATTAATAATTAGTAGTAATTCTTAATAATTTCTAATAATTAGCACTAATTCGAAATAATTACGAATAATTATGAATATTTAAGATTAATTCGTAATAATTAGTAATAAATAGTAAGAGTAATATTTAATAACAATGAGAAATAATTTGAAATAAATATGAATAAATAGTATAAATTTGGAATAATTCAGAATAATTGGTAATAATTAGTAATAAATTATTTAAATTGCTATAATTAGTAATAAATATATATAAATATGGATAAATAAGAATAAATACAAATAATTCGTAACAATTAGTAATAAATAGTAATAATTCGCTATAATTAGTAATAATTATTAATAATTATTAATAATTATGGTCACTTTTGAAATAAGTATTAATATATAATATTTCTAAATAATTTGTAATAAAATTAATAATTAGTAATAATTATGAATAATTAGAGATAAATAGTTATAATTACGAATAATTAATAATAATTTGAAATAGTTATTAATAACTAGAAATAATTAGCAATAATTTGTAATAACTAGCAATAATTAGACATATTTACCCAAATAATAGTTATAAATAGAAATAGTTAAAAAAATTTATAAATAATTATAATTAATGGGAAATTATTAGCAATAATTAGCAGTAAATAGAAATAAATAGGAATAAAAAGCTATAATTAGACATAAATCACAATATGTGTTAATAAATACTAATAAATTATAATAAATATTAATAAACAGAAACAAATAGTGACAAAAAGTAATAAATTGTAATAAATAGTAGAAAGTCGTAATAAATAGTAATAAATATTAACCAATCATAATAAACTTTAATAAATATGAATAATTAGAAAATAGTAATAAATTATAAATAATAGTAGTATTTAGTAAAAATTAGAAATAATCAGCCATAATTTCTAATAATTAGTAACAATTAATAATAATTAGTAACATTTACTAATAATTTGAAATTATTATCTGTTATTTTTTATAATTATGAATAATTTAAAATAATCCGTAATAATTACCAATAATTAGAAATAGCTACAGATAATTAGCAATTAATAGAAATATAGTAAAAAATAGATATAAATAGCATTAAATATTTTCAAATATTAGTAAATAAAAATACATATTAATAAATTGAACTAAATAGTAATAAATAGCAATAAATTGTAATGAACAATAATCAATGGAAATAAAGTTTTATAAATACGAGTAATGGTGAATAATTAGTAATAAATACAAATTATGATGAGTAAATAGTAATAAATAATATTAATTTGTAAAAAAATATTAATAATTAGTTATAATTAGTTGTAATTATTAGTAAATATTGAAAATTAGTAATAGTATATATAATTAGTAATAAATAATATTTAATTTTAATAAATAGAAATAATTAGAAATAATTTCCAATAATTTTCAATAATTAGAAAATAAATTTCAAAATTTTATACTAATTACAAATATTTTGGAATAATTAGTAATAATTAGAAATTATTAGTAGTAATTAGGAATAACTAGAAATAATTATCTCTAATTAGTAATAAATAGACATAATTTTTATGGATAAATTAATATTATAAAAATCAAATCATTTATAGCAGAATCGGGGCTACTATTTTGCCCGATGACAAATTATCATGAAACATTCTCCCACTATAATTATTTTGAAAAATCATCTCCCATGTAAGGAAATCCATTTTATTATGCATGATAATTGATATTTGTAATTTGGAGCATATTTTTCTTACTGATTTCAGTTGGAGAATGTTGTAAGGAGTTGACCCATCATGAAAAAGAGGCTCATTTCCCAAATGACACATCTCCTGGCAATGATATCCCACTAAAAGCAATATTAAAAATCTTTTTTGATATATTCATATCCATTTTTTTTATGGAAAATAATGGAGAGTGGTGAGGAGAATATTCCCTTCACTCCATTGGCATTAATATGATAAATGATATTTATTCCGGAGTAGAATTTTCATAGTGATTTTAGTCAGAGAATATTGCAATGGGAGGAGCTAATAATAAAAAGTGTTTTTATCTAGACAATATAAATTTTGACACCCATAAATAATATGAATTAGGTTAATTTACTATTTACTTTTGTTAATTAGTTAAATTATGATAAATTAGTGTAGTGTAGTACACATTTTTAATAAAAAAACTATAAATATCTATGAAATGATAGAAATTATATTACATTTCATAAAAAGATAATTTATTTTTCTTCTATTTTTTGGATAGTGTTATCCTTATATAAAATTATTAAAAAGGGTAAATATTTTATATTTTTTAGAGAAATATAGAACAAATATGTCCAATAATGTCATTATTAGATGAACATGCTTGGAAAAATTAGTGTAAGAATCTAAACAATTCTTCTTTAAATCCTTTTTTAGGTTGTTGAGGATTTATTATCATTTAAATTATAAAAACTATGATGTGTTTCAGAACAAAAGAAATTATATTTCCTTATAAAAAGTTTGTTTTGAGGAACTTGGAAACATTTAACAATGTTGGACGTTATTTATTAAATTTTGTCATTCACCCAGATTTTGTTTTTTGGGTATAAATATGGTGAACATAGTTCCAGAGATAATAGTAATAATTTGGTTCTAGATCCACCAGAGTTTCCAAATTCAGTATATGGTTTGGCATATCTGCCTTTTCAAAATTACTATAACATGGGATAATATTCAATTATCTATAGAGTGGGAACCATCTAAATTTTATGAGTTTTTGTAGTCTACTAAGGATTCATTATAACCTGGTTTCAAGATAATAAAATATCAAGTTGATGAAAAATTAATGGAAATTATATCATATAATGTATTGTAAAACAACTATTTTAATCAAATATTATCTTTTGTTAAATGAATATTATCTATCAAAAATGTGTTTCCTAGAAATTCATATGATACAAAGTGGCTAATTTGTAATATATTGGGTTTTTATCCAAATATATATCAATTTTCAAATGATTACAACTTATATTCTGGTGAAAATGGGACATTGGGTAGTTTTAACACATGTAAAAAATTGACGTATAAAAGGCTCAACATGGGATGTCTGGATTTATTCCTATAAAATAGTAGTGATATTCTACGATTTTACCATAATTTTAGTGTTTATTTATGTCTCTGAACATAACAACACTGATTCCATGCCACAAAACCAATATTTCAAATGATTAAATCATAAATCATCACTATAATTTTGATTCATGGAATCATTTTGACCATTTTCATCAATAATTTACTTTAGAAGCCCAAAATGTGTGATTGGGTATTTCTACTGACTGTTTCTACCTATTTGGTTTCCAATATAGTAAATACTCATATTATCTTGTCATTATTACTCCGTACAATTTACCTCCTTGGATGTTGATAAAGGATACATATATCATTTAGACATTATCCGTTCATAGACATCTAGAAAATAATTTTAATGTCTATTTTAATGCATTGGTTGATTAGTTATATTATTTGTCGAGTAATAGTTCTAGAATACATGATGTTGCTATGAAAAAAAATTTCATACTGAAAGCTGCATTGATGTGGACAATTAGTGACTTCCTATAAATATGCAATGAGATATTATCCGATTACACATAATCCAAAATATTTTCTATACTATATAATTGGCATCAATTTGTTTATTCACTTTAATGGAAAAAACATATTTGTCTTCTCTATCATCACAAATTCATCCAACCGATCATAATTTTTGGGGAAGAAATATCATTTCAGAAAAGGAACAATTGAAAGAGATGGGCCTCCAAAAATGATCTTAGGTATAAAGATAAAATGATTTATGACTTCATTATAACCCACCATATTTTGACGACCAATAAACAAATAGAATATTTATGGGTTTTGGAAAGAATCCCATTGGATAAAATAGAATATTTTTGGAATTTTTCGTTTTTCTCTTATTTTTAGGTCCATCACATGTTGGATGTCATTTATATTGTGAAAAATTATTTTGATAATTTTTTTCAAACAATCTGGGATACACCAGGTAAAACCAAAGATAATGTAAAATCCCCAATAGATATTTTCCATATTTACAGGTGACCAAAAAATTAACCACTAGAAAATGTATGATCGGAAAAGTTAATGAATCTAATAGCCACTTATAAACTATCAAATGATAATATATTCTTATTTTTTATTGGATTATATTATTGGGACATCGATATGGATATTCTTCTAAATTGGGTAGAAGCTTCCGAAATGGTCATATTTATGGAATAAAAAGTCATGGTAGTCATGTTTAAATAGAAATAATTATATTTATTAGATTAATAAGTCTTTTTAATTCTATTATTTGGGATGGGATTACAGAAAAATAATATTTTTTCCAAGACATTTGTGTGGATAAAATAAACTAAAATGCACTTAGAAGACTACAATAAGATGTTTCTTTTATTTTATATAAATTGGGAAAATTATTATTGTTGGGTTTATTTCACTCAATGGATATTTTTATATTACATTATCATCTTCATGAAAAATATCTTAGTCTAGTGAAATCTTGATGGATGTACCCATTCGAGAGATACATAATGAAATTGAAGAAAAAAGTAAATAATAAAGTATCTGTTGAATGCTCTATTGAAGAAGGAAATTTTATTTTTTCCCTCTCATTATTTTAAATCTGAAAATCCTTAAAAACATCATAGGTTGTAATGCGGGAAATGTTGATTATGAAATACACAATTATGAATTAGTTATCAATTATCCCGAACACATCTTCAGTGGTGTTCATGAACTAAGGATTTTATATGATGAAAATAAAAGAGCTATAACATATTTTCAACACAACTATTAAGTAATAAAACCATTTGTACTCTGATTTCCCCTATAAATTATTCTATCATATTTTTTATAGTATATAAATATTATTATATTGTTATTTCATATGATAATAATACCAATAATCAACTTCCACATATTTTTGCATACACTACCTAAGAACATTAAAAAAATAATATTTCCATCATTATTTCAAAAACTGGTGACAAAGACTATTTATGGTTTAACATATAAAATTAATTTATTACTTTTTATATTGATAAAGTTTCTTGAAAATTTTCATGTATCTTTACATGCTAATATAATGGACAATAGATTCTATGTATGGTCTAACACACAATACAAAATGGCGAACTATTTTAGTATATATGTAGTGAATGATTTTCATTTCCATACACATGTAGTCGTTGAATCAGATGAACAATGAAAAGTTTTCTTTTCTAAAGATTATATAATTATAGAGAAACTGATGACGAATTTTATAGAATGATGGATGAAATTATTGAACTATGTTATCTGAGACAAAATTACAAAATGATGTATAAATACCAATGTTTTGATACAGATATAGGCTTATGTGATCATTATGGCCATAGAATCATTGGTATTATATATCAAATTCATATAGTCGTTGATGGAACATTTTTTTGGATCATTAGGAACAAGAAATTTAATATGTAATTTCATAAGATAAATCAATATAGTTTCATAATTTGTGTAGAAAAAAATAATGAAATCATGAGAAAATAAGTTACTCAATGTGAATGTTGTTCGGCTGATGTTCAAGGAATTGAAATTTTTCAATTGACTACATCATATACTTCTTTTTCACAAAGAAACATGAATATCCAAGATGACATGCTGAATTTAATGGATAATGGTGGAGATGATGTTAATTATATTAAAAAAAAAATTTAAATGATATGAGATTGTAAACTAAACGTCATATGAAAATTGATGAAAATGAGAAGGAATATGAATACATTGACATCATTATATATAAATATTAGGATTCATTTAAATATTAACATGACTTTTTTTAAATCATATATAATACATTTGAATATATATTATTTATTTTTATCAGTTTATTAATAACCGTGATTTCTTCATTTAGATGGATGATGATCTGTTTTTCGGTATTGAGAGGCTGATCTACATTTAGACATGCAAGATGTAGGATCATCTATCCATCAGATTGGTGGTCGTTCATAGTAGTCTAATTGGGGTCATGGTTATCTCTAATTGATAATTAATGTCCCTATCCTTGAGTGATTTTTATATCATGGCTTCGATACACACATATAGAGCTATGGTTTCATTTTTATTTTTGTTAGTTTTCAATAATTTATTTTTTTACTAATTTTTTAATTAATTGTTTCTTTCACATATTTTCACATATACCTATAGGACATGTGAGTGATATGTTATACAATTACTTTAATAATGCATGGATCACATGGGACTAGATTCACGTTGATGTTGAACACTGCTAGTTCATTCATTGGTTGGTATATAAATAAATAATATTTATTTTAAATTTTATTATTAATAAAATAAAATATTTTATTTTATTTAGTATTTATATTATCTCATTGATCATATAATGTGTGGTCTAATCTGGAAGTCATGTGATGGGTTTATTCATGAACGTTTCCATCATTTTTAAAAAAATTTGAGAATGAATGTAATGTAGAAAATAAGAGTTATAGAGTTTGACAAGGCTTTCCATGCCAACTAACATGATTAAATTTAGTCTTAGGTTTGGGATGGAAAATTTTCACACTGGATGACTACTTGTTTTCATCTGAGATCTTTGGTAGGTCGAAAAAACATTGGGTGATAGTAGTTGACACATTTATCCCAGAGTCATACAATCAGTATGCATAATGAAGATATGATAAGTATTTTTTAAATAATAATAAATAAAATGTAAAATATAAACTATTTATTTTATATTCATTTTTGTAGTCGAATAGGCTGCTATTATGATGTTCTATGTTTTTAAGAGGGTTTACAATGAATGGTTTACTAGAGATATCAGAGGTGACAAATTTAATCATATTTTATATATTGTAATTTCTATTTCTGTTTAAAAATTAATTGCATTTAATAATTTAACTATTAAAATTTTAAATTACAATAGAGGAATCCATTTTTGGATGTGATGCATGAGACACAGACCATGAGTCAGGCTGATACATAGGGTCGGACAATCACCCACAAATTTGAGGAGGTATGATGGATGTAGATGACCCAATATGGCTTCGAGAATGGCTGAGTTATTGGTATTGACTCCCGATTGATCCATGGAAGTTATTATGTGGCTGCTGAAATGTCTACATCAATATAGAGAGGATATGATATAGATTTATCATGAATTGTTGAACATTATCAATAGCCCCTTCAAATTCATAGTGTGCATATATTGATTATTCATAAGGAGCTGGAAGAGCATATAAACATAAAAAACAGTAGCAGGAGGAGATGCGTCCATAGCAGCATCAGTAGCACAAGCAGACTATGGAGTACATTTGTATTCTAACTCATTATGTAGGGATGTATTTCTCTCCACCATATTCTATAGCTCCTACAGCTCTGCCAAAAGACACCCTATGTGAGGTGAGATCCTCCAGAATACTCATCCACTGATGTAAGCTCCTCTAGAAGACCCCAAGGGATATAATTACATTTTATAATAACATATTTGAACGACATTTTTTGATTTAATAGTTTATATTTACATGTATAAATAGTTATCTTTTTTATATAGCAGTGAATATTGTGTTTTATTTTTATCATTATTTAATTTTTTTTATTACTTTAATTTTTTTATTATTAATTATTTAACTTATTTAACATATTCAATTATTATTTTAATAAAATTAGTATTTAATTGAATTTTATTATTAAAATTATTTTTTTATTTTTATGGTTAATTATAATTTTTCAATATATTGAGTATTTTATTATAATATAAATTTTGATTATTATAATAATATCATTATTCTTATTAATATTAATATTATTAATATTATTTTATTTCTACTATTATTATTATCATTATTATTATTTATATTATTAGTAGATATATTATTAATATTATTATTTTGTTAATAATATTTAAAATAATAATATTTAAATATTATTATTTAATTAAAATTATTATTATGACTAAATTTATAATAATTTATTATTATTATTATTATTTTGTTGTTATTACTATATTAATATTAATATTAAATATTTTTATATTATTATTTGTTTATTATTAATAATATTATTTATTAAATTTTTTAAATTTATTAATTTGATTTTATTTGATTTTTGTCGTCGGGCCAGGGGAAGGTACGTTTCTATGATGGACCCAATGAAAATTTGTGTTGTTTAAATACCACAATTTATCTATTTACAATGAGAACAATTTTTGATGCCAATATGGTTGTTTGTGACGATCTATCGTAGAAAACCATATTCATGAAGTGATTTTCTACAACTGGTCATTTTCAATGGGATCCTGTCATAGATCACCCTTCATAATTAACTGGATATTTATTAGTGATAGAACTGGAAAACTAATTGGTTATTTAGTATTTGACCCATTATATATATTTAAATGTAAAAAAGTAGTCATCGACTCCAGGTTACTAAAGTCGGGGTAATTGCATTACTTTACCCATATGGTTATTGAATTGATCAAAATGATATGTGTGGACTATAAAACTAATTAGATTTAATTTTTCTGTATGAAAATAATGTGCTTCCTAAGTTGGTATTATATAAAATCTTAGTAATTTTTTAATAATATTATGACAAAAATTAATGAGAAAACCTATGACAGTACCAATTAAAAGAGATAATATAAATGAAAGAAAAATAAATAATTTTCTTTCTCATAAAAATGAAATCCCCACTAAAAATAATGAATGTTGATGTATTTTTTGAATAGCTGCACATAGCCATAATGACATTGAATAGTGGGGATTGGGCACTAACTCATGTAACAGTGGTTCATGATGATTGGGTGTAACACTATAAACTATGCAACACACTCTAAAGAGAATTGAATTACAAAATTTATATTTAATTTTGAACCATTACTATGGATTTGAATAATTGATGACAATGGATGGAATATGATTAAACAATGATATTACTTATTGAAAATAAAATTTCATTTGAAAGATATTTAATAATATATTTTCATGGTTATGAGGTTTATCTCCCAAAAACATATTGATAAAACTATTCATGTGGGTTTTAGTTAGTTTTTATAATTGAACTATTTTAAAGAGGAATTTGATTGGAAATAGATGAATGAACTGCTAATAAGGTGAATGTTATGATATATGTTGTGAAGAATATCCTTTTATTTTTAAACAAAATTTATTATCTATGAATTATGATAGGATTCAAATTGTGAAAATTAGGAAATATATACTCTTGAGTTCTTTATAATGAAACGTCAAAATTATTATAGTAGGTTCCATTATACACTATCTGATGTGTAATGGATTAGTACAACTAAAAACATGTCTTCCATTATCTATTGTCCAATGAACAAATAAATATATATTTTTCTCATATGGATGGAGAACCGGGTTAATTGTGGAAACTTATCAATAATAGGAGAAGATATGATTATATTGAATTTTTGGAGTTTGAAGTCATTAATTTTTTTCAACAATAATTTTGTCAAATTCGTCATATGTAAATGAAGATACTATTACTCAATCTAATACCGAAATATGAAGAATACATTTGATTATATTTGTAAAATTAAATGAGGCTTGTATGGTTCTCATTTCAAAATGTCATCCTACCTAGAAGGGAGAATTGTTGATTATTTGGGGCCCTATATCCAGGTCTGTATTTAGTGATATATATTAGTGAATTTAGAATATTTTATGTCATCATTTTATGTTACATAAATTTAGAAATGGAGATAAATTTTTTCCCTGAAAATAATAGTTTTAATAAGAAATGAAGGATGGAATATAGAAGAAATTGTAATAATAATAGATATAGACTAAAGAAGATGTGTCTTCCTTTATTCCATATGTGTGGAAAGAAATATCGAGTCAATTTACATTCATGTAATATTAAATTCCTTAACTATTATAATGATGGACTCCAAGTAATCAAAAACCAATGTGATCTGATGGTGATAAATAAGGATATGGGTAGAGGAAAATATCATATGAATTCACCACCCAAACACATAAATTTCAAATATACGTAGTTTTTCAGAAATTAAATTATATTATATATTTTAGGGTTTGTGTATGTGACCATTTTTAGTATCTAATGAATCTCAAAGGATATTTTAAATCTAATTCAATTATGATTGTAGATGTTTTGAATCGTAAAAATGTGGTGAAGGTAATATTAAAACCACTCAAAATCTAAGAATATATTATTTTATTGAGGATTTAACAACTATTTAATCATATAATAAATTACTAGTTGTATCAAATTACTACATCAATGATTATATATTTGACATGTTATTAAAATCCATGATGATAATATAATAAAATATTAAATCTACGAATCATCATAGATTGGTGTTTATGGGAATTTTCTTTCAACAAATCCCAATATTCTCTATCTCGTTGAATTATATATATATTTTTTTGAAAAGGATTGGATTTCGTTTTTTATATCCCTAATAAATTTTTAACAAAGGGAAGTAAAATTTGGTATTATGAACCAACTATTATCATCTACTGGTATTTAGATTAATGTGAAATTCAAATGACAATTACGTACATCTTATTGGTCATTATTAATTTTCAAAAGAAGTATTTATCTCAAAAAGATTTAATTAATTTTTATGTCAATGATATGAAAATTATAATTTATTTTTTTGATTTTGTTCGAGAAGAGTTTCATTTTATTCATTAGAATCATGATATTTAGTTTCCAAATGAAATCATTTAGGGTTGTAAATTTTTTTCAAAGACTACATATCAAATAACCCAGATCAAGTTTTATAATTTTATGAAGATACTTCATGGGAATTTTGAAAAGGGATACATTTTGATAACTATGACACCATGGGTTATAATTGTTATTTTTTTATTGTTGATGAATGAGGATGAAAATATGAAATTATTATATGAATCGTAAAAATATTACGATAATGAATATATATCATCTACCATATACTATGGGTTATTTGATAAAATATTTAGATCCTAATAATTTTCAATGAATGGTCATTCATACGAATACATATAATTGTTGGTCAACTAATACGAAAGAAGAAAACATTTCAACTGAGGAATGGACAATATAAATTTATAGTGATTCAATTTTACCATTAAAATTACACTATGATAATATTTTATATAATTTACAGATAATTTTTAGAATTAATAGACCACATTGTTTTATTAATTATAGATAACATTTTGTATATATTACATGAACTATAAAGAGAATTATGATCACAAGAATACTTTATTGAATACTCTCACGAAGGATCAATTAGGGGTTGTATTTACCTCATTTGAATAAGGAATAAATAATATTCTACTAATTTGATATAATATTTGGAGAGGGTATATCTATGGATCTATCTAAGATCAATGTTATTTATCGTTAACATAGAACAACAATTTTTAATGAGATCCATAGTTTTCATGTATTTTTTGGAATTTTGGATGATTGTGAAACATTTGTCATAACTATAGAATTTCACCACTACGATTAAATAGAAATGAATAAGTTTACTCTTGACTGATAAATGTGGAGAATACTTTGAGGAATTTGATATATGGTCTCTGGGTTCACATATGCTCGCAGTACCCTAGAGTGAATAAGGGTATTTAATTGTGTTGGTGCACCCAAGAATGGTATAAGATGTTTTTTATTGAATTATATATTGATAACTTATTCATATCATCCAAAAAAGGATCAAGGACATAATCACTCAACCCTTGAACATGAGTAATAAGTATTAATCATTCCATAAATTATATAATGGTATGATAATTTTAGATAATGGTGTGAAATATATACATAACGTTAAACATTAAAGTACATATTTGAATCGTAAGTGTTAAATAAGTTACATAGAATATAGTTACTGTATACTAATGAGTATGAATGATTAATATGATACCGCACTTGAGAATATAACATTGCTGATAATTATTCTAATCAAAGGGTCACACAATATCATATATGATAAAGAGAATAATATATATAATATTTCTAAATTAAGGATTGATGGACAATAAAATAATGGTGGAATTCAAGAAATATTATGTTGTTCAAGTGAGTGTTCATCTGTATATCAATGTGAATAATATTCAGGAATAAAAGGATTATATATGTCTAACATTAGGGTCATAAATGTTCTTGAAGTCTACCACGATTTTGATGGAATTATATAGTTCAAGATCCAATTATTTTCTACATTAATACCTTCTATGAAAATGGATCCATTATAGAAATCTCGTGTCTCATGAATATATTTACAACATGAAATTATAAATATGTGAAGTAATCTGAAATGGTACTTCTTATTATAATTTATGCAGAGATATTTAAAATTATATATCTCAGTGATTGTCATGACAGTATGTTAAGAATAATTCGTAATGTTTATGGTGTGGATATATCCAATACCCATTTCTGAAAATTCTTACAAGGTTAAAATGAGATGAAAACAATTTCTATTTTCCTCAGATAATAATATATATAATTTGTTTATTTTTTTTATTTCATAACGTATATTATACCACAAGTAACACAATTTAATGTTACCAAAAATCTTTTAATCATTATTTATGAAATATAATTATCTGTCAAATAAGTATTGGAAGGAGATTTTTCTAAATTCAATAAAAATAAAAAACTGAAATCATATTTTTCCAAAACTGTAGATTAAATAATAACTATAATGTAGACAATTCCAACATTTATATTTTCAATCAAGTTGACATCATTAAAATATTATCGAAAAAACAATAAAAATTAATAGGAAATATATAGAGATTAAATAGACAATTATTTTTAGAATGTTTTAAAAAAAATTATTAAGATAATTTAAATTTGATAATTTAGGATTACTTTGAAAATAGGAAAACTAAAAAAGACAAAAAATCATGTCTATACCAGTCACACTCATGTAATAAACACTCTAAGTAATGGTTTTATAAATATCGTTACCATCATGTTTACTATCTTTATATGAAATTATCTAAAAACAAATAAGAATATGAATACTAATTTATATATCATATACCAAAACATAATATTTTATAAGTACAAGAGTGTATCCACATTTACAGTGTTTATTGACATCCTCATTTTGAGATATTTGAAACTAATAAAGCTATTCAACTAACCTATAAAATGCATTTCGATTTCATTTATCATGAAATTTTAATATTCATTACAATGAGATAAATGTTTTAATCATGAAATCATTCAATGATCTAGATTTTAATTTTCAAAATTAAAATTCAAATAGTTATGAAAAATAATTTCAAATCTATTTTCAATTTTTGAAATCCATTAATAAAATATAACTAGAAAAAAATTCATACTAATATAAATGAGATTATATTAAATAAAATAATGCTTTTGTTATCAAAAAAATTAAATATAAAAAATTACTTTATAAAAAAGGGATGGTGGTTCATTAAAAAATATCATCAATAAATACATTTGAAAACCTATATTCATATACATTTTTTTTTGAAATTCATATTGGAATTAAAATCTAATATGAATTTTTTAGATTCATTTGTAGAAATAGAGGTAATTTTTTTCACATAAAATGGACTCTTCATGAATATATAATTTGGTTACATTTATTTTTTATATATGTTATTTTAACTTTCTAATTTAATTTTTTCCTAAAATGACATTTTTTCAAAATAAAAGATAATGATTTTAACTTTCAAAATGGTTCCATATAATTTACATTTGAAAATTTTAAAATAATATTTCATATAAAAAACACCAATTTCTATTATTAATATTGTCATCATTGTATTTTTCTTCCAATAAATAATGAAGAGAATAATTCACAACATCATTTAAAATTAACCTGCTAATTCTACTACGTACATGAAATTAACAAATAATATTCTAAAAGCAAATATAGTTGAATTTTTAATTATTATTATATAAATTAGTAGATGTAATTTATAGAAATATATTTATTATAATATTGTTTATTAACTTTCACATGATTATGGGTATCCATATCATTAAATAATAACAACTATTTTATATGATTTTCAATGAATCTCTATGAACAGTTATTCAATTTTTTGGTTCAATTATTTATTACATGGTATAATTTAATTCAATTTAAGTCTTAACCCATTATTAAATAATTGGATTGTGGATAAAGTTTCTCTCGGATTCATTTGGTGTTATGAAAATAACATTTACATCTAAAAATGTTGAAAAATACATATTTGGAATTTAATTTTTTCAAATTTTATAATTGCTATTTTTGAGGAAAGGGAATATAATAACTTGATTTATGATATAACCATAATTATTTACATCATAGTCCATAAATTAATGATAAATGTTTTAATTAATCGAGATGGATCATGAGATATCTTATAGTGTTCAATTCTATTTTTTGAATTTTATGTTTCATTAAAGAGTTCTTGGAGAGAAAAAATTATCAATATAACCACATAAATAATAATATAGAGAAATATAATTGTAAAAAAACTCCCCATAATGATCATAATGAATGGAAATTAATGTTTTCTATTTTTAAGAGTTAGAGTATCTTGTTAAATCCTATATAGAATATACAATCCTATGAAAATTTCAATGAAAAA
Organism: Viscum album; assembly: GCA_963277665.1. NCBI lineage: Eukaryota > Viridiplantae > Streptophyta > Magnoliopsida > Santalales > Viscaceae > Viscum > Viscum album. Next base: position 1,257,392,020 of record OY728141.1, read on the forward strand.
GTCCAAAGTGAACATGTATATCCATAAAAAATCAAACAATTGTATGAAATTAATTTTATATATTAACTTTTTTTATAAATATATCCATAGTAATATGATCATGAAATTTATATTAAGTTACCTCTTGTTTTATAGAATTATTTTTTGTTTCTGAAAAAATTTACATGGAAAAAGCGACAGTATATGATAAATTAATATATGGGAAATCTCATACTAGTTGATGTCAATAGAGTATAAATATTGGATATGTGTTCTCCGAATTCAGTTTTAATATCTTCCAAATAAATGTCTTTCTATTTTTAATCCTCAAACATTTATAAATTTGTAATGGAATTGATTTTATATCAATAATATATGAATTTTGAATAGCATTATCAATGAAAAAAAGATTGAATTGAGATTTAAAAATTATCCATATGTAATTTTTGAAAGATATATAAAACCCCTTTGGAACTAATTTTATAAATAATAAGAATATATTTTTAAATAATTACTTATTATATGATATTCTATAAAAAATTAATTTCTAAAACATTGTTTATCTATACTATTGATATTAGTTCCAAAATAGATATTTAATGTTATCTTTCATAAATTCATTTTTTTATCTTGATTAAAATTTTAGGCTTCTCCACACATGTATTAAGAGAATTCATATTCGATTTTTCATATTTACCTTTTGGATGTACTCGTTAGACAACTTTCCATTAAATTAACAAATATTTCATTTTCAACTCAAATAGTGGGTCCAAAAATTAGTGATAATATGGATTTTAATACCAAAATATGTTTTTGAATTTTATATGATATATGTGGTGATTAATTGATACTTTATGGAATACAATATTTATGATATTTTTAATTTTTCTAATGAAATATTTTTACAGTTTTATTTAAATAATTTTTAAATATATTTTTATAAATTAATTTTAAAGAAAATATGTAATTGTAAGGAATAGAAATTTATAGAAACCTAAATCAAAAATGATTTTTTTCAGATTCTAAAATGTAAATTCTAACTCATATACCAACAGATGATATTCTAATTTTGAAAATAACATATCACATTCCAATTATCAGGTGATCCTTATCATTATGTCCTTGATTTTAACTATTATTATACTCTTGATACATTAAATTTATATTTCACAAACCATTCTAATGTTTATGAATGTTTAATTTTGCATATTCCCTTCATATGTGATTAGAATAAGAAGAGGTAAAAGAAGATTTATATTTGTATGAAATGGGGATGTTTTACTTTTTTTTTAAAACCTTCACTTTAACAATGAAGTACCATTCCCTTTATTCTCTTGATTTATATAATGCAAGGGGATAATAACATTTACAAGGATTTGGGACATTGAATAATTTCATTCTATTATTATTCTTATTTGGGTTTATATTTTTCATTAAGGGTTATTTCTCCCATATATGGCCATTCTTTTTCTTTCAAATCACATTACATCATGTAAACATTCATCATCAACGTTTTGGGTACATTTTTGGATTTTTTTTATTTGGAAGAATCTATTCATCATCTTTTATAGATGAACTATTCAATCACGATATTAAGACTATCCATTATGTTATTTTAATGGGATCATAATTTTCTATATGACCTTATTGGATTCATTAGTTGATTTTTTCATCATTATTATCTCAACGGTAATGAGATTTAAGATTTTCTCCTTGAATGTAATGTTCATTATTATCATTAGTTATTATATAAATAATACTTTTACTTCTGAATAAATAAGAAAAAATAAACTATAGAGTCTATATATAAAACTACTCCCAAAGAGACTTCCTTATATTAGTATATTACATCGGTAATAATGTCACTAATAATATACATGTTATCTTTCTAATTACTTGAAATATATTATAAAAATATAAAATTCCTAGATTTATTAAAAATATTCAATTCAATATTGTGTTTCTTATATAAATATAAATATTTATTCTGTGTTTTTCAACTAAATATATCAATTAACATATTATGATCATAAGTAGAAAATGATTAATTTAGAGTAATTTTATCTTGTGAATATTTTATTATGTCATTAAGATTCTATATATTATTCAATTTATTTAAATCATAAAATCCATGCAAAAAAATATTCATAATAGGATATCATATACATCCAAAATATTGTATATTATGTTATAATATAGCTATATTTAGAACCATTAAAAATAGGTGTGTGACACATAAAGTGTATTTCATAAAAAATAATGGTTCTTGAACCATATTCTATTTTAGAAACATTAAAAATTCTATTTACAATTAATTTTTAAAATTATGTCTACTTTTATAAACAATTTTCTTCTTAAGGAAAACACCAATATTCCCTTTGATACTGTGTTTCATTTGGTGATAAAATGGAAAGTGGGGGTGGAGGAGAATTTTTGTTTGCATTTTTTTAGAAATGATATTGTCAATTTAGAGAAATAAAAAAAATTAATGGATTTAGGAATATATATATATACATAAATTAATTGTAGTATAAATTAAAACATAAATAATGTCAGAAATAAATTTCCTAAATTAAAATCGAATTATTTTTTAATAGATTTTGGTAATCGATGGTGAATGAGAACAAATCAATCCTCTAATTCAAAATATTGAGAATATTATATTGATCATTTGGTTATATCAAAAACTAAAACTAGTGATGAATAATGATGCTTTTGGTTTTAATGGAAATTAATAACCAAATGAGACAATTGGTTTTACTGAATAATAATATCAATGATCTGACACTATAATGGCTTTGGGATCCTAATGATGAATATGGTAATGCTGTTGGTTTTTTTAAAATTCATTATAATAGAAACCTATTTATTAAATTAGAGTAAATTGAAAATGAGTGATTAATAGATAGAGATAATAAAAAAATATCATGTTACATTGTGAAATACAATAATGAAATCAAAAGAACAATTCTTTTGAATGGGTGGAAATACAACATTGACTAACGTCAATAAATCATATAAATCCTTATTGTTTTTATATAATATTGGATAATTTTTGAAAATTAATTGTTTTGATAATCATATATGTTAAAAGATTACATATATGATTTTTTTGAAATCTAACCCTTCCATGGTATACATTAGTACCCTATATAATAGATGGGAGCTATTGGGAAGGCCAAATACTCTAATTATTTGGGTTGACACATTAAATACATCATTTAATGCAATATTAAAATGATTTGTCTATGTGACCATCTAACTGGAGGATTCCACATGTTTTCTTACGTGAAAAAAAACCAGGTCCAATGTTTCAAAAAAAATCATCGGATACATAGTGGGCTCCCTCAGCTAGTTGGTCTTCTTGATAGAGTGATAAGTGAAACTTCCTAATCTACCAGCAATCTAGTGGAAATATACTTTTTTGATAGTGGTGTTATGAAATGATCTACATTGAATTGTCCTTGCATTTTACCCTAGATTACATTTCATTGTTTGGTTGTTCTCAATGGATGATGTATAAAATCTATATACAAGGAATATAAAAATGAAATAAAAAATTTATTCAATTTTATAAAAAAAATGAGAGGTTAAATGATAAATTAACAGGAATAGTAATTTGATAAAATTAAGACTATACATATAAAATATTTGAGTACATTGTAGATATGGTAGAAATTATTACCATTAAATGGAAAATCAATCCGATATACATATGATTAGGGTATTTAAAAAAATATCATATGTTTTAATCCACCATGAGATACATAACAAATTTAATATTTTACAAAATATATTATTATCTTTTTTATTTTTATTACATATATGTTTAAAATATGTAGTAATAAGAAATATTTCTAAAATTTAATGTTGGAGTACCTAGTTTGAGGAAATGAAATCATAAAAAGATCTATAATTTGATATGTAAACACTTGAAATATTATAAAATGGAATTATATTGTGACTTCATATATAATGTAGGGTATATGTATATATATATTCGTTAAAAACACTACTCACTACAACTTTGAAATGTAAAATATTTTATGTTGATATATAAGAATATTATATTTTAAAATATAATTTATAATCGATCAACATTGTTATATAATATTTATAAGTTATGAAAAATGAGACATGGTGATGATATTATGGAAAATAGTTCAAACTATTATTAAATTATGATTTATGGTTCATCCTTTATGACATAGATAACATTTATTTATTAATACAATGATTTTGGGAGAATTAAATTGTATGGTATGCACATTTTTAAGTTGATTAAGACTTATTTTTTTTGGAATATGATATAAAAAATATATTTATAGTTTTATTATTTGTCTTTTAGCGATTAAATGAGTAAATTCCCACACCATGATATTATAAGGGATCTTCAAGTCATGAGTAATGGTTTTTTCTTATAGTATTCGACATTTGTCTATAAAACTATTCAGTATAAAGTGAATATGTTTTTTTAATGTCTTAAAAAATTTACATCGTAATTGTGGGATATTTTATGGATTGGAATATTAAGAATCATTGATGGTATTATTTATAAACCTTGGCCAATATTCATGAATTTATTTGGGATAACTAATTTTTAGTTACTTCATCGTGAATCATGTAAAAATATTTATATACTATTTATTGAAGATTTTTTTCATATTCATATATGAATTATATTATCCATATATATGATTAGAAAATAATAATTTAATAAAGGTTATATTTTGTGATCTATTTAAAATTTTATATAATATATTTTTTGAGATGAATTTGAAAGAGAGATTAAAGTACCACAATAATAATTTAGAAAAATAATTTTATTAAAGAATATGATTAGATCCAACATTGTGTGAATAAAATTATTATATATGTTAAAAAATTAGAAGAAAAAGAGGGTTATATTTTTCATTTTATATGTAATTATTATGCATGTTGAGAAAAAATAACTATTTATTCATTCCTATAATATCTTTATATCACATGCACTTATTTATAGAACATATTATGTAAAAATATTTGTTTGAGAATCCTGACTAAGATATCTCAATATCATTATCTATGAACATGTAAAGTGGAGGACACATAAATTGTCATATATTGATGTATAATAAAATATACATCATATTATAATGGGATACGAGACATTACTATTGCGGTGATTAATTTAATATGTTAATAGAAAAATAATCTATTTAATGATGGGGTATTGTGAGTATAATAAATGAGAAACTTGGAGTTGGTCCTTTAATAAAAAATTATTTCCTTTTAAAATACATCTCCATAAATATTACCATTATAAATCATTATTTTGATATAAAATGGAAATTTTTTATTAGTGGAATACAACTACCCACTAGGGACATAGTCATGATTATTTGAGTCAAACATCATTATGATATCTTTTCAATCATAATTTTGTGATTTTCCAACTAGTAAATTTTTAATGAATACATATTATATATAGAGGGAGATATTGGAATCCCTTAAATAAATATATACATATGTAAAATTGATATGAAAATTTTTTATAATTGAATAAGATTTAAAGACATAAATTTATCCTGAGTAACGCCCCATCATATTTTATGTATTTCCATGAAAATAAAATTAATGTGTTTGATGATGTATTTTACAATCATCATGAGTATATAAATGTTACCATTATGTATTATTAATTTATTAGAGAACTAATGGACTCGTTATTCTGAATAATGTTAACCAAATTAAGATATATATATATATATATATATATATCTGTGTGTGTAACTGTGTATTCTAAAATTCAAAAGCATTGGTTAATTTGATAATATAAAAAAATAAAAAAAATTAATTAAATGATTAAAATAATTATTTTTCTAGTAAATATATTTCCTATATTATTATGATTATTATATTAATAATTTATATTAATTAATATTAATAATTAATATCCTATGAACAAACATACATAAATTAGTTTTTTAAATATTGGGAATGAGATCTAAAATTATTTAATGATAAAATTGATATTTTTTCATAAAAATATTTTAATGCGTAAATTGTGTTTTTGTGCAAATAATTATCATAATTTTTTAAAATATTAATTTTTAATCATATATATATATTATATTGAATAAAATATTTTAGCATTCATTTATTTTTTTAAATATCCATGTAATTAAATTAAAATTATGTTTTATTTTTAATTTTGTTTTATATACAAGGATACTTATTGTTTTGTAAAAATATTGCAAAATTAAAAAATTTATCGTATAAAAATTTAATTTTAAATAATGGATTAAATATTTGGATTATTTTTTTCCAAAAATTCTAATAAGGATATTTTCAATTTTGATAAATATAAATAGTATAACCTGTAAAAATTTGTTACTAGAGATAGAGTTAAAATTATCTTAGGATGGGTTATATTATTTGATATGGTTTATAAAGCTATATAAACATATATAATTCATATTGTATTATTATATTTAGATTCTATATATTAACAAAAATTAATCCTTTTGTATTTGGTTCCACATTCCCCTAAAAATAACACTATATTTTTTAAACGACATATTTAATTCCATTTTTGATGTCTCTATCTCTTATAAATGGAATCCTCATCCCATAACCTAATTAAAAATTTTGAGCAATTAATATGTTCTAATAAATTCCCAAAAACCATACAAGTTTCCATCCGTTAATCTTATATCCCATTATCTTCCCGAAATATAATTTTTTAAGGACAATTTTTTAAGCTAAATAAGTTCACTCAAAAAAATCATGTACATCATAACTGATCTATTTAAATTTTTTATCTTCTTCCATATCCAATAAATAAGTTATATCTCTATTAACCTGATTAGACTATTATCATAAGTATATAAAGATATTACTATTCTAATGGAATAGTCATTTTTATCGTTATTTTCATCTCATAGGAAATGAAAATATTACATTATCATACAGGTGCACTATTGAATTTTTTTTATATAATAAATTCATCAAAAATTATTATCCTTATTAAAATTCTGGAGAGAATAAAAACATGATAATGATACATAAACTATAAAATTCAAATCAAAAGATACATGGAAAAGTAATTTTTTTCACCTGGAACTATGATTTTGAAAACTAATTATTGATGAATGGTTGATAATATAATTTAATTAACCAATTTTTGATATCTTAATATTGAATATTATTTGGGAATGAAAATATATTAAATTTAAATTTATTATAGAGATGGTTAGATGACTTATTGAACATGTTAAACAAAATGTAATTGTTTTATGTTAAAATATATCATTCAACTGAGTTTATAAATGTTAACATTTATGATAATGAAATTAAATTAAATCTCTCAAAATAATTATTTACTTTCTTAAAAAAATTAATGAAAGTGTGTTTTATTCCTTTTACATTCCCCTCACAATGTACTCTAAATTTAGAATAAATGTCATTTTAGGAAAACTAATGGTTTTTTTATTCAATCCCAAATATTTTCCTCCCTTATATAATTTTTAATTTAAAATGATTGAAAATGTTATTTTAAAATTAATGGTTTGTTGTATAAGGTAATATCTAACCATTTTTTACGTTATATTAAATCACTTATGTGGAATATTTCATTCTTTTTCAGAATGAGTTAACTTTTCAATGTTTGTACTGGTGTTTTTATTTATTGTATACTACAGGAATGATGATACCCAATATCATGAAAACTCAATGAAAATAGTCTTTCATTACCAGATTCCATAGTTATTTTAAAAATATTTTTTATTATAATATTCTGGGATTTTTAAACTATTAAATAACTATTTCTGAAATGAAATGGGAATTTTCCTATCAAAATATTCTTAAGATATTTGAAATTAATTTTTCATCTATGAAAAAATCATTTTATGTTACCTCAATATAACTCGATATATGTTCATATGATAACATACATATCCATTCACATGTTGGTTTATTTCTATGTGATTAGAAACAAATTATTCAATGGGGTATGATATGAAGAAATGATTAATGCTTTTATGATACCATGATATACATATAAATTCATTAGTAATATATGACAAGGAGTTCAATTGAAAACCTCCAATTCATTAAGTAAAACTTATTGTTTTATGTGAATAATGTGTATATAAGAGTTCTTCATATGCTAAAAAATGGTTTATAAGGTTTGTACTAATCCTAAAGGATGTACATGTTGGTCAGATGAAGCATAACATGAACTGAATATCTTAGCGGTTATATTCACATATGATTTCTGTTGGACAACTCATGTATTTATCCTGTTTTAAGGATCACAAATCTCTTGATTGAACCCCAATATCATTAATCCTTTTTAAATCCTATAAATTATATCCAATCATGTGTATTTATGTTTCATGTTCTCTCATTCTTCAGAATGGTTAAGCTAAATCCATTTCATGCATGTTACTATTTAAGTCGGAATACAGTTATTTGCCTATGTACAAGAAATCGTGATGTCAGACACCGTGAAGCCAGACACCATGAAAATAGACACCGTGAACAAGATATTGTGATACTCCGATCGTGACACCCAGACACCTTGAACAAGACATCGTGACACATAGACCGTGACACTAAGTCACCGTGAAGGAGACACAATTTTCATAACTCATTGTGACATTGTTTCTTAAATTATTTCATCATCATCAATTTAATGTATAATGGTCATATTTGATGCTTTTAATGCACTTACATAATTAATGTTTCTGTGAATACATAGTACATGGTATGAGGTACGAAACACATGAAACATATCGGCTAAAACTCAAGCATTCAAAGATAATGCGTGAATAGTGTGAAAGAACATGAGAGTGCGATACTAAACGAGAATCAAACCTGTGAGCACCACCGTGAAGAACACATTGCAAGATTTTCAAAGAAAGAATTGTCTCAAGAATGAAATCCGACTCTACTGATGAACATACGAAGTACACTGGAATCTAGAGGACATCTCCACTTTGTCAAAACTCGTAAAGAACAAAAGCTGAATTGTGACACTCTGTTTTTCAAGACAAAAACCAGAGAAGGACTCAGAAGCAATTCTATTCAATCAAAAGAGACATGAGCTACTCATCAAATAACTATATCATTCTAAAATCATATCTACTATCTCTCAGTGATTCTATTAATTACTTTTTCAGCGTTGTGTACTTTGTATATTCCATACAGACACTACTCCTGTGCTAAACTGACGGATTTCTAAATCCTTACCCCCAACTCTTTATACTTTTTTTACCAACGACAATTGTGGAAGAGGTCCCTGTGTCGCCTGGTCACTATTTAGTCTACCCATGAAACCTATGGAATAGGTCTTTGAGTGACCTGGATAGTCTATGTACTATTATAAATCCTGATCCATGGTGTGGATCAAAGTTTATATATACAAACTTCTTGGTGGCTGGTGATCACCAAGTGGAGTGGATTGGGTCTCGGCTTGAGACTGAACCACTTTTTTCATATCTGTTGTGCTATTTAAATTTAGTCTTCTCTATTTTACATCTTTAATGCATAATCCAGAAAACACTAACATCACTTTGATTGTGTCTTGGAAAGAAGTTATAACTGATTTGTCGTAGTAAGATAACTTCAAAAGTAATATTAATAATACATATTAAGATTACAGAGAAAAAATCAATCTTCTTCGAAGTTGTTTAAACAGTCAAACTCTTCTAAAAAAACCTAGATTAACCAGGCGATATCTATTTTTAGGGAAACCATCCCATTTAAAATAATATTCTTGTAACAGAATTTTTTATATTTACTCAATTCACCCCTCCCCTATTGAGTGAACTACTACGACCAACATTTGGTATCAAAGGTTTGTTTATTAGGACTCTATGCAATCTGCCTCAACTGTGTTTATAGTAGTACATTAAAGATCCATAAATTTCTATTAATTATAAATTTATAGCTCTTTTAAATTAATTCATTAGTAAAGATAATAAATTAGAAGGTGCTGCAACCAACATACCACCATTATTTAATTAAACCAATTATTCTCAATGGAAAATTAAAATGAAAATGCATATAGAGATTATGAGCTTGGAAATTTGGTCATCTGTTATAGATGAATACAAACCTCATGTGACTGATATAATTACATGGGATGAACCTACCAAACTTACTTACAATAACCATTGTAAAGACATGAATGATTTTTACTGTTCCATAGGATATGAAGAATTTAATAGGATTTCTACTTGTAAAACTGCCCATGAAATTTGGGATACCTCGTCTGTCTCCCAGGAAGGCACATCTAATAGAAAGGAAATGATAGTTAACAATTTTACTATAAAATATCATAATTTTGAAATGAAACCTGATCAGACTATTTCTGAAATGTATATCATGTTCAATGAAATTGTCAACACAATGATTTCTCAATGAAGAGATGTCACTACCAAAGAAAAGATCATGAGAATCCTTATATGTCTACCTAAAAGGTGGAGGGGAACCTCTGTCTCTATTAGATAATTCAGTGACATCAGTAAGCTACCTGTAAAATAACTCGTTGGGAAACTGATGATGGATGAGGAAGAGATGAAAGTCAATAAAGAAGAGGTGGATCAACCAAATAGGAAATCTGTAGCATTAAAGACCACATTCTCAAAGCACAAATACAAAGGGAAACTTGAAGATTCTATAGTAATCTCCACCACTGAACAATCATCACCTGAATAAGATGAGGAGTTTGCTGAACTGGCTAGAAGATTCAAACGACTTTACAAAAAGAAGAAGTTTTTCAGAAATCCCAAATTCAAGGGAAAGTACGATTCAAAAGGAAATAGGAAAAAGGTTTAGAAAATAGGTGAAAAAACTAATGAAATTCTATGCCATGGATGTTAACTCAAAGGAAATATAAAGGCTGACTGTCCAAAGATCAAGTATAAGAAGAAAAATGGTGACAAGGTTATGATATAGAAAAAGGCATTGAATGAAACCTTAAGTGATTCGGAGGATAGTTCAAGCGACTCAAAGGCATCACATGATGAACATACTAACAAAGCCAATATGTTTTTTTATGAAAACACATATGAGGTAACATTTAAATCTTCTGTAAATAATTCATACAGTTTTGAATAGAATAGTGACCTTGAAAATATGACTAATGAAGATATTTTTAAATACGTTAACATTCTTGAAGAGACATGAAATGAATTAAAAGATAAATTTCAATCATTTAAGAAACAACATGCTCTCACTATACATGTTAAATATGAACTAATTACTAAAAAGGAGAAAAATGATCAACTGCTCAATAAAAACAATGAATTAAAAATGTCTAATGAAAAATAAAAAAGTGACCTAGAAAAGTTTACTAATGGGGAAAATACCCTTACCCAAATCCTAGGAAAACAAATTCCCCCCAAATATAGTACTGGAATTTGTTATCAACATGGAAAAATAAACCATGGTAGAATGAATTTTGTTTCCATGTATTGGACATATAGTTTTGATAGATTTTCTCAACAAAGCTCAACTAGATCAAGTCATGATATATATTCTACTATTTCATGTTTATGTGGACCAAATATAGTTAATTTTTCATATAATTTACAAAATGCTTATAGGAAACCTATGAGACAAATATGGGTTCTTGAATCACCTATTACTAATGTTACTTGACCCAACCAAGTATGTGTACCAAAAGCTGTCTTAGCTTGATAATGTTATAGGAATGTTGCCTAAAGAGATCCTGCAAAAATCTATGTTACATGGATAGTTGATGGTCAAGGCACATAACAAGAGACTAATCATCCTTCAAGAACCCGGTAAAATTAGATGAATTACATGTTACATTTGGTGACAATGCTAAAGGGAATATCATTGGATTAGGCTAGATTGGTAAAACTAATTTGATTTTAATTTCTAAAGTATTGTTTGTTAATGGATTAAAATATAATCTTCTTAGTATCTCACAACTATGTGATGATGGATATAAAGTAAAATTTGAAAATGATGCATGTAATATCATTAATTATAAATATGTATTATTATTTTTTGCATCAATAATGAGCATATTTATTCTATTAATTTACATTCCTTAGCCTCTCAAAATGCTTCATTCTTAAGTGTATTTCATAATGAATCTTGGCTCTAGCATAAGAGACTAGGACACTGAAATTTTCTCTCCCTTAGAAAGCTAACTAGAATATTCTTAGTCAAAGACTTACCCTAACATGAGTTTCCACATGAAAAAGTGTGTAATCATTTTCAAAAGGGAAAACCACACAAAATCTCTTTCAAAACAATGAATAAATTTTCTACATCTCAACCTCTCGAGTTTGATCAAATGGATTTGTTTGGACCATCTATAGTTTCTAGTTTAAATTGGAAGCACTATGTTTATGTTATAGTAGATGATTTTTCTAGATATACCTAGACCTTCCTCATGGATCATAAAAGTGATGATTTCTCTTATTCTACTAAGAATTCCATGTCTATAGAAAATCTTAGTGTCCCTAAAATTTAATCATTAAGAAGTGATCATGGTCGTGAGTTTGAAAATCAAGAGTTTGAATCCCTTTTGTCACAAAATGGCTATAGTTATAATTTATCTACCCCTAGAACACCTCAGCCGAATATTGTTGTATAAAGAATAAATAGAAACCTGCAAGAATTTGCTAGAACAATGCTCAGGGAATATGATTTACCTATTTACTTTTTCATTGAAGCTGTTAAGAAAACATGATAAAAAATCAATAGAGTCTTGATTAAACCAATTCCCAAAAAGACACTGTATGAACTATAGAATAATAGGAATCCTATGGTTATTTATTTTATAGTTTTTGGTAGCAAAGTCTTCATTCTCAACACAATGAATAATCTTGACAAATTTTAAACCAAAGGTGATGAAGGAATTTTCTTAGTTTACTCCATATTAAGTAACTCATATAGAGTATTCAATAATATATCTAAATGTGTCTAAGAATCTGTTCATATCATGTTTGATGAAAACAGATCCACATGAGCTTAGAACCATACTAGAAAATCTGGTGGATGATGTAGAAAATATAAACATCAACTCAAAATCTTCAAATTTTTCTATGAATGAATTTGTGTAAACATCCAACTATGTAAATTCATTACAATCGAGTGATAATGAACCTAAATCTGTTGATGAACCTCAAATCACAAGTCCCTCTTTTTATAGAATGGTTAAAACCCTTAAAAACCATCCCTTATAAGCTGTTGTATGAGACTTAGATAAAGGAACACAAACTAGATCTTCTCTTAGAAATCAGTTTAAACATCCAACATTTTTTTCACAACTTGAACATAAAAATATATATGATGCCATTAACGATGGATTTTGGGTCATGGATATGCAAGAAGAACTATATCATTTTGAAAAAAACAATGTTTGGAAACTTGTTAAAAGACCCAAGGACACATTCATCATAGTCACTAAATGTGTGTTTAGAAATAAGGTAGATGAAGCTATAAATATATTAAGGAACAAGGCTAGATTAGTTTCACAAGGCTATAGTCAAGAATAAAAAATTGACTTGGAGGATACATTTTCTCTAGTATCCAGACTTGAAGCCATCAAAATCCTACTTTCTTGTGTTGCCCATCTGAATTTCAAACAATATCAAATTGATGTTATGAGTCCATTCATAAATGGGTATATAGCTGAGGGTTTCTTTGTTGAACAATCATCTGCATATACAAATCCTCATTTACCTAATCCTATTTCCACACTATCAAAATCTGTATATGGTTTAAAGTATGCTCCCAGAGCTTTGTATGACATATTGAGTATATTTCTCATTTCTAGAGGTTTACAAAAGGAATAGCTGATCCTACATTATTTATAAAATGAATTTCTAATGATGTTTTAGTTTTTCAAATATATATATATGATATTATTTTTGGATCATCAAAAAATTCATTATATATTTATTTCTCTAAATAGATGAAAAATGTATTTGAAAAGAGTTTAATGGGAGAACTAAAATTCTTTCATGGATTTCAAATCTTTTAAAATAATGTTGGAATTGTTTTATATCAATGTAAATATAGTAGAGATTTTCTAAAACATTTTTTATTAGATATCACTAACTGTAGTGACACTCCATTTAGTACCACCTGTAAGTTGGATCTTGATGAAGATGGAAAATCTGTTGATCAAACAACTTACAGAGGAATGATTGTAATTTTACTCTATTTAACTGCTAGTCGTCCGGACATTATGTTTAGTGTGTGTATGTGTACTCATTTACACAAAAATCCTAAAGAATCTCATTTAAATTCTGTAATGAAAATTTCTAAATGCCTCAAGAATACACCCAATTTATGTCTATTATATCCTAACGTACAGTCATTTGAACTAGTTAGTTATTCTGATGCTAACTTCGGTGGCTATATGTTAGATAGAAAGAGAACCTCAGGAACATGTCACCTTTTAGGCAAGTCACTAACATCATTGTGTAGTATGAAACAAAATTATGTTGCATTATCTAATACATAAACTAAATACAATGTTTCAGGAAGTTGTTATGCACAAATTTTGTGAATGAAACACACATTACTAGATTATGGATATCTATTCATACATGTACCAATAAATTGTGACAACACAAGTACTATTAACGTATCCAAAAAATCATGTTTCACATTCTTGGACAAAACATATTGATGTAAGACATCAATTTTTGAGAGATCATTATCAAAAAGGTGATATCACCTTGGAATTCTATGGTATTAAATATCATCTCGCTTATATGTTCACTAAACCATTACATTATGATAGAATAGACTACATCATACATGATCTTTGACTGATAAATCTCAAATAGATATCTTACGTGTATTACTGTTTGAAATTTTACTATGTATTACTTTTCACTCCATGATTACTGTTTCTCGGTTATTGTCTCTCATGTTTATGGTCTCACTGTCAGCACTTTGTACATATGGTCTAACACTTACTGTCTCACTGTGACGACCACTCAATGTCTCACCATGACGACCGATCACTGTCTCACCATAAAAATCCATCACTATCTCACCGTAAAAATTATTTATGATTTTCATTAAAACCTGTATCGCGGTAATTTTTTATCTCACTTGTTTTACTTTCCCACATTTTTATTTCGCTAACGACTGTAATTCAGAAATGAGAAAACAAAAAGTTTCACCTGGTTCTACAATTAGACATTATCTCTGTTCGAACCCATTCAACCTTAAAACCCCTTCTCTCTCTCTCTATCTCTCTCGAACCCTCAATGGATGCCAAGAATGAAACGTCTGTCGTCATCCACAACTGAGAAGCCCCACCCGAATAAGAAGAAGATTTCTCCCAAGATGACACCTGATGGACCGATAAATCCGAATATGGTAAATAGAAGTGTTTTTCCTGAAGAAGAAATTTTCCCCAAATGCCTTTTTTCTAGGAAATCTATGTTCATGAAATTGTTAAATTAACAAGGCTAGTAAGAATAGTTCTCGAGGGAGAATATACCAATAAATCATAGGTTAGTGGCTCAGTTCTACCTATATGTGTAGTTCTCATTTGACTCTAATAAAGGTTATGTTGTGAGGAACTATGTTAATGGCCAAATATTCCCCTTATCATCGTGGTTATGGGCATCATGCCTCAGGATACATCATAAAAGAATATGTGATTATTATCAGAATGAACCTCCACCTAAAACTAATTTATTTTATCTTGAAGATTCTCTGAAGACCCTAACCAGATATGGAACCAAGACAAGGGCCATCACTGCTGAACTAGATGGAGAAACAAGGCTTCTATTTATGTTTGTTCAAAATATGGTTTAGTCCATGAAAAGGTGACTTTTCTGTGTTAAAGTATCAAGATCTATTCTTGATTCACCTTATGAAGAATGTACACCGGATTAACCTGTGAAAGTACATCATTCACCATATGTGTGAGTTGATCAAGGTTATATCCACGTCTACCTCCCTATTCTACTCTCGGATGATATCAGCCATACAAGTTGCAAAAGGTGTTGTGGGACATAATTAGGAAGTGCTTATGGACATTGAGTACTGTCTCCCTATATCCCCTATCAGGAGAATGAAGATAAACTCCAATCCTTGGAAAAATGAATGGGTGGAAGAAAATTATAAGATTTATGAGAAGATTAATTGTGTGAATATATCTATCAAGGTCAAATGATATTTCTGATCATGGTATAGAACTAGATGAATTTGGTGAGTACCCGGAAGAAGAGGAAGAAGAAACTAATGTACCAGATAAAGAAGATGTTATTTTCGTGGAAGAGTGGATTATTATTCTTCCTGTTGTTCATGAAGTAAAAATTCATGCCCCTAGAGATGATGTAAATCTAGAAATCCATCCCGAGGCTGAAAAAGAAATAGTGATGATAGAATCTGAGCAGCTAGCCATCCATGAGGAAAATCTATAAGAACTCCCTACTATGAAAGAAGAAAATCTAGAAGAACTCCCTGCCATGAAAGAGGGAAATATAGAAGAACTCCCCGCAATTCAAGAATCAAATATTGAAGAATTCCCGGTAGAATAATATGTTCTTGAAAGAAATACCCTCTATCGATGAGAGGATGGAGATAGCCATTCAGTTGGCTAGACAAGAAATTCTTGATGAACTTAGAGATGAAAATGTGGATTTAGAACAAGCCCCTGAGTCTCTCAGTCTTGAGAAGGAGGAACCTGTTGAGGGGGAGGAAACCCAAAATCTTGAATCTAGTGAAGCCTCACATCCAACTGAGTCAAGTCCTATGGACACTCAATATAAAATTTCTACTTTTTTATGATGTGAATGTGTCTCTATAGATCACGACAACCAGGTGTGATATCTCTTCCATGTTTCAGTGGAAGTCAGTTTCTAACTTTTCACCTGATAAGGAACATGAACCTGAACCTATACATGTACCAATTCCTACACCTAAAACTTTATCTAAATAGATGTATTTTTTCAGTAAGGATTATTTGAAGGATTTTGGATATACTATATTATCTGGTGTTGAGAAGCTTATGAACTCCCAACCTCATCCTGTTACAAATTTGAGGGAGAGGGATGCCTCACGACTTTTGGAAAATATCATTTGGTAGATACAACCTAAAATGCTCCATGAAATTCAAGAAGTACGAGTAGAAAATAAGTTTCTCAGAAATGACGTCACAACCCTGAGAAGCATGGTTCAAGACATGCTGAAATAGCTGAATTCGAAATTAGAGCCAGCTACAGCTCCACTAGAAACAACTATTTCTCAAATCTCTCGAGATGTTGTATCTCAGATACACCCTTATTAGTTATCCTTTGATTAAATGATTACGGAAAGGCACAAACTGATGAATAAGGAAACAACAAGGCTTGTGGTGAACCTTAATAATCTTACTGATGAGTACACTATTTGTCTTCAAAAGGTACTAAATTATCTCAAATCTCTGAAAACTTCCAGCAATGATTCTATTACCTCTGTTCAATCCTATACACCTTCCTTGTACAGTACTTTTCCCAGATCTATATTCAATGAAGAGCTTCAAACTGCATTTAGTAGCTTTATTGTGACTTCTTTATCTGAAGTTGTCAATAACAGTGATAGATTTCATGAACTTGTGAAAATTCCCTCCAAAATAGAAAATGATGCCCATCAAGAGATTTCTATGAAATGGTATTTCTATATCAACTGAATTTTCTCCGAGACTGATATGAACAAACACTTAAAATACCTTGAAGAGAACCTATGAATTTCTTCCTGTAACTCAAGCTTTCAAAAACCATGTCCATAAGCTGACTGTGTTTAACCGATTGTTGGAGAAGTTCAAGGAAAACAAAGATGACTTTGAAAAGGCTGTGCAATATGGTGGGGAGATTATTACAGACTTCATCAAACTCCTGAGATCTTATCTCCATGTCTAGAGGACAAAAAAATTTTCTCCAGCTGGCGCACCTCTTAGACCTAGGGTGCCTACATTCACCTCTGCCTTAGCCTCAACTACCATGTGTATTTGCCAAGTTCTTAGTCAGATCATGCTTGTGATCCTTGATCAGCAACTTCCTTGATCTTCTACTACTCCAACCTTGGAACCCTCAATCTTTGAAGGCCCCCAATTACCCTCTCTATCTACCACCTCTCTTCCATCTTCTACACCAACCACTGCCCCTATGGATTCCTCTTCTATTGCTGATAATGTCAAAGAGAAGGTAAATCCCTAAACAAGACTAGTGCTTACTCTTTATTGATAAGGAAGTCATTATTTTTGTATATCCCCTTATTTGGTACTACACTATTTACTCTTCATAGAATGTGTACTATTTAACCTCTCTTAATTCAACTTTTTGATCATCCCTAAAGGGGGAGGTGTTTCTGCATATTGTTTCTAGATATTATTATCTCTATAGATGCATCTAATTTACACATTAATTGTTCATGATTTGTGATCATTATTTTTGTATCTATATAATGACTTGATGCTTCGTTCATGGATCATTGGAACCCTATTTCTGAAACCTTGTTGGCTTCATTTTGAAGAATGGTCTTTGGATTTTAATGTCTCACATGCAAAAAAGCCATTTTCTCATCTATGGATTCATCTTCAGGGACTCAATTGGTTCCCCTGGCATCCAAAAATTTTCAATGACATTTACATGGAAATTGGAACTTCGTTTAGGCTTGAAAAGGAGATAGAAGATGAATGGTTTGGTCACATTTGTAGGATTTGGGTGGAGGTTGATCATAGAACCACATTAATTGAAAGGGTTACCCATTCTAACCCTTCTGATAACATTCAAATTGATGATGATTATGAAAAAAAACTCTTTTCTATATTGTTTGTAAGGCGGTTGGACACTATTTAGATCAATGTCGGAAGAATGTATTTTTTGTGGAATGTGGGTTGAAAGGTAATTCAGTAGCCCCTTATCGTAGGATGTCCAAGGTCAAGGATTCGACATTTCCAAAGAATACTTCTCATTATAGTTATTCACTTATTGAGCAAGTTCCTGATAATAGAAAAGGGCAGATAATTGATGTATCTCTGAAGAAGGCATATAGTGGCCCCTCTAGTACTTGGTCTGATTTGGTTAAAGAGGTTAATCCATTTGAGGACACCCATATACGGACCCTAGGATTGGTGACTCAAGATACTTCTCAGTTCGATGTCTCTAATATATTTGATGTGCTACAATATGTAGATTGTCAGCATGAAATCCAAACTCTTTTCCTGGTATCATAATTACCAAAGAAATGGGGAAATGTATCGCCGGATGATTAGTACAATGTTGGTACCCCAATTCGGATCTTGGGTAGTGGTGGTCATGCCTCTTACATGGATGAAATCTTATGTGGAAATCCAAAGGATCATGATAGTGAGGGTGTCCCCTCTAAGAGCAGACCACATATGGTTTACACTAATGTTCATAGAAACATGTCTACCAGATCATCATTTAAGATTACAAGGAATGTAGATATAGATATCTTGAAAATCTTCAATCAAGAGAAGTCTTAATATGAGTGGAAAACTTATGGTGACTCTGATTATGGAAATGATATGTCATATCTTGATCTCTAGACCTATTCTTAGTGGTTGAGGGTTTTTCTGTTATTTGTCCTCGTCTGCTGCTCTATTGTACTTTTTTCATTCTTCCAAATAAATGGTCAGAAGAATTGCTTCTGGATGGACTTGATTGGTAATAAAAATTCCCTATATGAAATATCTTTCAATGATAATCAGGAAATTATAATAAGATTATAAATGGATATAGTTATATAATGAGTATCATTTTAATGATGCAACCATTGAAAATTGGACATTTTTTTAATAAAAATCAATTAAAATAATGTGCATGATTAATCACTCCAAATCTATTATGTATTTTAAAATATATTCATTACATATTAATACCACGATATTAATGTTATTATGAACAATATTAAGAAATAAATATCACTATATTATGTTTGTGAAAAATAATACTTTACCTTCTATCCTCCTTGGTAATAAGTAATTTAATATCATATATGAAAAATAACATAGTATACTCACCAATATCCAAATAATTATAATATATATATATTCTTTTAAAAATTAGTTAATATTATTTTATATATTTTTATTTTTATATGTAACATTTTCTCATTGTTGAGTATTGGTAATCCTAAATTTTTTGAACTAGTGTTTTTGTAGCCATGTTATTACTCATTCATCGACAACTGTTTACCATTACAAATTCATTATTATAACTATAATTTATGAATTATATTTATTTATGAAGTTAAAATTTTAATTCAAGAGTACATTAGACTTTATTTATATAGATAAACCAACAATGAATAATTTTTTGTGTTTTTAACTAGGATTGGTTTTTTCGTTACATAATGATATAGATATTGATTAATATTTTCCACAAAAAAATAAAATATTTTTATAAATATTTATCATATATTATACCATTAATTTTTCATTAATAAAAATCTATGATATCATTTATATGATTGTTCAAGCATGTGGTCAAACCAACTCAAACTAAAACATATCATTATAATTAATGATTCAAATGTGATTTAGTTAAAATATAATCATAATTTCATAACAGTGATATATTTTTGAGATTATTAATCTGATATATATAAAAAGAATAAATTTTTTCTATTGTGATTTATTTTGAATGAAAAAATTACAGATTTTAATTTTTTTATATTCCACATAGAACATTAGTATAGAAAATTCATTTTGATGATAATAAGTTTGTTCATGATCTCATTAATAGGTTGTCAAATTTTTCATGCCAGAACCATAATGATAATATAAAATATATATTTGTCCATTGAAATAATTCATGTGAAATTCCATGTTAGGCGGTGATGAAATGATAAACAGAGATCAATTATCCTAGGCTGGTGATAGTCCACTAGTACGCATGGTTGAAGAAATCATTTTTCATATATTGGGTGGAAAAAATAATATATTTTCAAATTTATTAAAATAAAATTTTATATAAATAGAATAATTATTTTTAAAATTCAACAATATGATCTTCATTTTTTGTATATTATTGAAAATGATACATTATATTTTGTTGTGGTGGTTGTCCATACACACAATCATTTCTTTTTTTCTATTAATATGAAAAAAAATAGTTGTATAAATATTGTATAGTCACTATAATAACATTCAAATATATGAAAAAGTATATATATTCTCTCTTTTAGTTGGTTAAAAAATTAGAGAATGAAAAAATCACATAAGGAATAATGAAATGTGAAATAAAGGTTAGGGTCTTATACCTCACTTCTTATTTTTTTCCATTGTGATAGGGATAAATAAATTGAAGGATGAAACATTTTGGAGGTCAGATCATTCTTAATGGTCTTAATTGATTTTTTTATATTATTTTGGAAAAAGATTTATTTAAATATGGTGATAGCATTTGATTGGAAGTGCGAAGAGAATTAAACCATTTATAAATGGAAAGTGGTGGATTTTTTTAAAATTCCAAAATCATGTCATCAATAGAAATTCACTCTGAAGGAAAATGGTTCCACAATGTGAAATATTATAGTGGATATGTGTAAAGTAATATCATAAAATGAAGCACTTTGTTAAAAAAATGATTTTAACATTTTTTCATGACCCTGTCCATTACACATTTATATCTTTTGGGTTTTGAAAATGATAACCAATTTTACCTATGAAATTTGGCATTTATAAAAATAATATTAAAAGTTAATAATTATAAAATTTTCACTAACTGATTCTATATATCAAATCCTTATTCATTGAATCATTTTTTAATGACACTAGAATTATTTAAAATATTGAAAATAAAAAATGAATTATATTATTTTTCAATCAAAATAAAAAATAAATTAAAAAATATAAAACTAGGATAATAAATGAATATAATTTTAATTTAAAATATAAATTTCCTCTTAAAATAATAATTTCCTCCAAAAAAATGTTTTATATTTATCTTAATCAAACATATATTCTAATTATGTTTAATATTTCAGAACAACGGTAAAAAAATTATTTTTTTACTATAAACAAAAAAATCAATATTTTTCATAAAATAATTAAAATTAATCATAAGATTATATTTCTATAATAAATAACTCAATTATGTTTTATTTTTCAATATTAGATTCTAATATATATATATAAATAAATTATTATGGAAAAAAAAATTTGTTAGAAAATGAATTTCTAGATCATTGAATATTTTAAATAGATTAATTTAATATGTTAGTACACAAAGAAAATAATTTTTGTATTCTATAAATTAGAAAATTAATATTTCAAATAAGATATTGAATTTATATTAAATATTCAAAAAATTTCAATTAAAATTAAATATTTATATTTTAAAAAATAATTCTACTACTCCATTGATATTAAAATTATTATTTTAATTATATATATATATATATATATAATATGTTAGTAAATTAATATTGATATTTTTGCATAATGATTATGTATATATCAACATATATGATATTATAATATCACGTTTCTCTTTATTTTTTATTAATATTATTTTATAAAAACCACTTAACTATAAATGATGTAGCTATAACTGTTAGACATATGACCAATAACCTTATTTTTAGTGATTGTAGTTATGAAGAACACATGTTGAGTGATAATATTTTTAATGAAATAATTTATAACAGATAAAATTTATCAAATATATATAATAATTAATGTTTTCTTATTTCCAAATTCACATCACCGGGAACAATTTTATTTAATATTATATATTTTTCATAATTCTTCATCCATTCATGGGGTTCTCCCACTTTATCAGGTTTTTTCAATTGGGGATCCATAAAATTTAAGATAATCTAAGATATTTAATATCCATTAATACTTTATTATTTTTATCTATTTTTAAATATATATTTATCTTCTTTTAATTGATGTACACAAGAATTAATGATTAATTATTTGTCTTCTACAATACATGCTTTTTGTTTTTGTAAATTTAGATTTCCATCTTTTGAATGAATCATATTTCTATAACAAATTTTATATCATATTTGTAATATTTTATAATCAATTATTTATCAATTTTAATTATTATATATTATTTAATTAAATTAAATTATAGGAATTATGATACTGATGATGAAGACAACAATGATGATGATGTTGATGATGATGATGATAAAGATAATAATTAAAACAACCCCTAAAACATGAGTTGTTATAATGTAGAAAGAAGTTAATAAAAATGATTGTTTTTGAATAATATTGGATAATTAATTATTAGCATCTTAATCTAGTATAGTAAAATACAATAATGATAGGGATATTATGTAACACATTTAGAAATCTAAGAGTTATTTTAAAAATCATCATCGAGATCTAGTGACTGAGTGTTTAGGTCTCTTTTATTTATAATTGGATATATAATGTAACACCCCTTGAATTTATATTAATTTACATTGAAATAAACGTGATGTATTTTATAACATGATTTACTCATAACCTATTGTCTTTATGGGCCCCTGATATAATATACCATTGTTTCTATAACACACAAAGTTATTTGAAATATTTCATTAAAATAAATTTTAAATTATTATATTTTTGTTACAAACAAACAGAATTTAGAATGCGTTATAAGAAACACTTGGTATATCATGTGTTACACCCAAAAAAATTTAAAATAAATGTGAAAAGTTATTTATATATGATAATTTATCATTATAATTATGACTATTCCTGTAGAATGGAAGGTAAAAATGTGAATAAATAAATTATTAAAATATGTGGATTTGACATGTATATAATAGTAATTCCTAGGTGGGAACCTAATTATAAGTGAATAAAAAAATATCTTAAAGTAATGGAAATATTTTTTTTAAAACCTATGTTCATGTATACAAATGTGTTTTACAACAATAAAATAAACGAAAATCATTTTTTTGAACTATTTTAATAACCTTTAATGAATATATTTTCTATAAAATGTTTAATATTCATATTATTTTTTTTGAAAACAAATATCCATAAATTTAATTTTATAATTAAAAAATATATTTTTCTAGAAACGGTTTTGATCCCTACATTGCACTTATTTTAACTATAAATTGTTCACTTTTTTGGAAAATTAGTTGATTTTCTTTTCATTTTTGAAATCATCATTTAAAAATTATCATAAGG
The DNA here is from genome assembly GCA_963277665.1 of Viscum album. Taxonomy (NCBI): domain Eukaryota; kingdom Viridiplantae; phylum Streptophyta; class Magnoliopsida; order Santalales; family Viscaceae; genus Viscum; species Viscum album. The sequence continues at coordinate 1,257,416,147 of OY728141.1, forward strand.
TGAATATATTATATTTTTTAAAAAATATATGATATCCAATGGATATTAAAAAATACATGTTTTTACAATTAATTTTAATTTAATATACAACTTATAAAATATACTAATTTATAATGATTGATTTAAATGATATATTAGTTCATTTATATATTTATTAATTTTATTTTGATCAATATATTAACTTCCATATTGAATTATAATAAAAATATAAAACATTTCAATATTTTCTCCTTGAAAGCCTGATTTATCGTCTCATCTATTGGATTAATTTTAAATTATGATTTTCCAAATATATGAATGGAATTTGAAAAAATAGGTAAAATTTTTAGAATAAGTGTAATATATATTTTCTAATATGTCCAAAATTATTTTGAACCAAAATTAATAATAAACACACTAACCCATATTTATAACGGTTAAGGTAAAATATTAACGATGGTTAAACTAAAATTATTTGGGTAAAAGGTAACCCAAAACACTTTACAAACCTAATTTACAAGGGATATTTTTAAATTACATATATTTATAGCTAACAGCCCATTATAGAGATTTATTACATATGAATATACTAGGTATTCTATTTTCCTTTAAAAAAAAATAGTGTGACACTAACATCACTTTTAGAAGGGAAACACTTCTCCACACCACTTCAAACACACTAAATCAATTATATATATCAATAAATTACAAAATAATGTTCTTACATCCCTCAAATATTAATAAAATCCTTATTTTTGTCATAAATTCAATATATTTACCCATTTTGTGAAAAACAAAAGAAGTTGTCTGAGGAATACATGATATCCCTAACAGAGAATTTTATTTTATTTCATCGTACAAATATTTAAATTCTTATTAAAACACGAATGTTAGAATGAACAATGTATATTAACATTATTAATATTTTCTTTGAAAATAAAATATACTAAATCCTTCTACACTTCTATATTATGTGATATAAAAACATCATTTTTTAAGTCAAACAACCACCCCACAAACTTTTGTTATTAATTTTAAATTATCCCATCTCATTAGTGGATAAAATGTTTTATTTATTGTAAATATATGATATCAAGTAGATTATTAATCTTATTTAATCATTATATCTCATTCCATAAGATACATTCTATTATTTGGGAATAATATTCCATCATTCGATTATACGGTGGACTACGTCCTAGAGGAGAGATATGGTTCATTAACGACTCACATGATTGGCAATAATGACTTATTTAATAATATTATTAGATATATATGTCATAAAAATGTTTATATAATTTTAATATATAATTTAAATTCAATTAATACTTTCTGTTGGGAAAATTGAATCATCAATCAATCATATTGTTGACCAACCCTCTTAAAGAATAGTGTATTTCAAATTCTATCATTATCTAGAATATAATACTATTAATAAATGTATAGTGAATATATATCAGATTTATATCATGGATAAATTAATTTAGATGATGGAACCATGACTAAATAATAAAGACCAAAAATAAAAAAATGAAACACAAATGAAAAAGAAACAAATGGAGAATGTACCATTACATTAACTTGTAATTGTTAATAAGAGGCCAAAAAAAATTCATAATTAATTCATATATGTTAATATATAAATATATATATTTGTGTATGTCTATATAGAAAAATTACAATAAAATTATATTTTTCATGTATGAGTTTCCAATTTTGATGAAGGAATCCAATAATAATTGTTAGAGATTTTCCTCTAACTTTTATTTTAATGAGTCAGACGACGTATTCACCACATGTTTCTTTAATTTGGTATATATAATTCCCTTATATTTATTTTATGAATAATAAAATTAATGTTATAGGGATTTACATGTCTGTTTTATAATATAACTTTCATGGTGTGTATAGTTTTAATGTTACCAATGACTTAAGGGATTCATAGTCTCAAATTGCCATGTTTGTGACATAAGTTATGTCATGAACATATCGTCTCTTTGAGGTGTATATATTTGTCTTGTTGATATGATATATAAGTAAATTAATTAATCTCATGTTATTATATGATTCGTATATTTTTATTTTGATATTAGGATTGTTATTCAATGTTATAAATGTTTAAAGTGTTTTCTGTTATAATTTCCCCATGAATCAAGATTGTTATGAATTATGTTTCCACTCCTGCATTATTATTATCAATTTATAAAGATACACATTAATATGCCTATAATATATTTATGTCATGAAAATAAATTTCTCCCTTCATTTTCAACATTTATATACTCAGTATTGTTATAGGGGTTTTTTATGAAAAATCGCCTATATTTATCTCTTATGTTGAATCCCCTTCATCAACTAATTGAATGTTTGGTAAAAATGTTTTAAATTTTTTAAACATAATTAAAATTTATTCCTAATAAAATATTTATGCATAATTTAATTTTTAAAATAATAATATAATGTAATCATAATGTAATTTTCAATTAAAATACAATTTTTCATTTACCAAAATTATTTAAGCAATCATTATTTCAACATGTTTGAAAGAAAAAAATTTCCACCATCATGAATTTTTTTAACATGATACATATATTATATTTCAATTTTTTTAAATGATATTGAATTTTAAAATGTATTAAAACTGTTTTTGAAAAGTAAAAATGTTTTTTTCTTCATGAAATCATTTAAATTATTTTAAATTATTCTCATTTATGTTTTCAAATATACAGTCAACGAAATGAATTTAAATAATTTTTGTATGAAAAATAGTTTTTAAAAGTGAAAATGGTATCTCCCCATGAAATATTTTAAATGATTTTTAATGAGATTATTATATGATTTCATGGTTACTATTAGGGAATGGATTTTTATATAGTTTTATGATTTTGAAAAAGGATTACAAACAATAAAATATATTTTCCACATTGAAAATTTTAAAAAAAATTAATGATTATTTTTTATATTGTGATGGTTCATTTAATGATAAAATATTTTTTAATTATTTTTTATTTGAAAAATAATGTTACATTAAAAGAAACGTTTTTTCTATAAATAAATATTTAAAGTGATCATTCAAAACCTTTTTCAATGTATTATGTAAAAAATTGTTATTACCTATGAATTTATGAAGATATAATCCATGTATACACTTAATTTTTGTCCTATGAATATATTATTTTTTAATATTGAGTTTTTTAAGAAAATTGTATTCCTTCCATTGGTTATACAATCATGATATTCTAATAAAAAATTATTTTTTATGAGTTCTTCAAGGATGAAATCATTAAATAATTATGAACCATGATCATTTACATAGGTTTTTTTATGAAATGTTCATGAAATGTAGTTAATTTTTTTAAAATGATATTATTAATGTTTTATGATCTATTGGAAAATAAACATTGGATTTTAATTATATGAAGTCAAGGACCATTATATTCCTCAAATGAATTATGAAACGTTTTTTATCAAATGTGATAGATAAGAATAAAATAGGGAATCCTTCTGTTTTCGTAGGAGACTATGTTCTCTATGATTTCCTTTAGAGTGAACCATAACTACTTTTATAGTTTTTTGAGTGATACCATTCTACAATTATAACATTATAATTGTGGCTTGACATCTATAGAAATAATGTTATATCCTTATCTCTATGCCAAATATTCATGTCTAATTCCAATGTTATGCTCTCATGGATCATGTTTTATGATTTATTTATGATTCATGTCTTATGAACATCCAATATTTGTGACATTATTTAATATTTTTATCCTCGATATGTAGGTTAGAGTCGTAAAATGTTATTCAAATATTCCCAAAACATTATAATAACTTTATGTTTACATATTTATAATTGATTATTGTTATTGAGCATCTGAGATCAACATTTATTTGAATTTTTCCATATTTTATAAATAATGGTTTTTGGTATGGTATATCAATAAAGAGTACTAAATTGGATTATATTTGTGGAAGACATTAAAGATCTCTCCGAAAATAAAAATATTGTCTACCTAGTTTACAATTTCACTAAACCATTAAGATAGTTATGCTTGTGTTTAAGTAATGTAATGAATTTTTTTTAATAATATGTGAGATCTATTTACTAGAAACCTAGGTGAGTATAGTTGGAATCACATGAAACGTTTAGCCTACCTTTTGAGTATCAGACAAAAAACTATAGTCGAATACCTATGATTATTTATAAGGATATATATAGGGATATGTATAAGGATAATTGCAATGATGATTCAATGTATAGTATAATGTCCTAGAATTTTGTTAAATGATATAGAAATTATTTGAAATGAAATTAAATTGGTGTATTGATAGTACAGGTGGATGTCTCTCTGGAATGGATGTTCTTTGGGGTTATACATCTAAATAGTTTGAATGTTTTTTTAATTAGGTTATCAAATAGTTCATGAAAATGGGAGTTATTGTATACTAGTTTTGACACTACCAGAAAATATTCTTCTAAAATTCAATACATTTTATGAACGATCATTAATTATTTATGTATTGGAAAAGATTAACCTAGGAATAAAATAAGTTTTTATATACTAGAAAGATATATAATTTTATTATATATCATAATACTAATTTGTATTTATTAAGTGGTACCCCGGTGTAACTATTGAGGGGAACAATATGTTTTTTATTTTTAGTAAGTGAAAGTAACCAAGAGTAACAAGATTAATGTAAAATGTGAATGAAAATGTGATGATGAGAAAAAAGGATTGATTAGCATATTTAAGTATATTTTGATTATTCCTAATATGTTTTCATAATAAATCATTAACAACATTCAAATTCAACATTTATAAAACTCACCAATGATGAGATGGATAGAGTTTAGTAAGATTTATGATGGCGGAGAACATTGAGAAAATAAGATTATGTTTCTAGTATGTTGAGAATGTGGGAAAAACCACACATGTAATTGAATTTGGTTAAAAGTAAAATGTATTTTGTGCAGAAAAAAACATAAATAATATAATTAATATGTAAAATTAAAATTTTTGTTCCATTAAATGGATGAGAATAATGGCCTTCATAAGATATAATTGATTATTTAATTTTTCAAATTAATGAGGTACATAAATTATGAAATTATATTTTATATGGGGAATGAAAATGAAGTGATTCATAATATGGGTATGGTTAATGGTTTAGTACTAACAATAAAAAAACATATAAGTACATATAAATGGTGTAGACAATTAAAACTATAATTATTATGTTCAACATGAGAGGCCGGACTAATTTGTTTTATGAATGTTGTGACATAATTAATATTATACAACTTTGGAATGAAATTCACAATAATAATATGATATTACTAAATATTTTTTGAGAATGAATTGGGAATATTTAATTGTATATATATTGGAATTTAAGAATTAAATTATAGGAATCATGAAATATATAATGATTTTAGATAATAAGTTTTTCGTTAATGATATTAAAAATATGAGGAATGCTTCTTATTACCTTGAAATGTAATTTTATTTCTATGTGATATTTTTTTGATGGATCATTGTACTTAATAAGATCATAATATTGAGAAAATGTTTTTTATATAAGATAAGATGATAATTGATAAGAATTAAATAAATTCATCAGTATAGATTACCTTATAATATATTAATTATTTTTGGGCAAAGTAGTTTTTAAAAAATTTATTAAGTTTACATTACTATTGGATTTATAAAATATATTAAATAATCTAAGGTTTTATTCAATGAATATACATGTATGTCAGTTTTATTTATTTTTTATTGTTAATTATATCTATTAACTTGTTTTATAAAAAATATGAATATGATTTTTAGATATTTTTTACATGTTGATAAAGTCATACATTATGATATTTGTGGAATGAATGTTAGGTTTAAAACCATTATAAATTTGTATTTTCATAATTTTAATAAGGATATCCAATTATGGAATGGTTTATGTTCAATTTTATATGTGGTTTTAGAGAAGAATATATTATTTCACTATATGAATATTCATGCGTGACATTTGATAACAATTTTTTTTGAATATATCATCATATAGAAGTAATGACTTATAATTATTTTATGGATATTATTTTTTTCTTTGTACAAGATAAAATCAAATCTTTTCGTAACCGATGTTGTCGAAATTAATCAATACACAACTAATGTATGGGATTATTCATATGAAATTGAATGAAATCTAGAATGTACATATTCTAATAAAAATTATCAAAGATTTGGAAAATGATCAAGAAATTTTTTTTATTATAATGATTTGTTAAGATATAAATGAAATTATTAAATAATATACAATTTATTGATTTCGGGTTATTCACATTCTCATGACCATGTTCTCAATCATTCTCCATCTAAATTTGGGTGATTGTTTTATCTTATATGTCCATGTTCTCACATACCACCTATTGAATCATATTTGGAAACCTATTAGGTGGTATTCTATATTAACATGACACATACCAATCTTTATTATAGAGATAAATTCTTATTAACCCTTTTTTCGAAATGGATTTCCCTTCAAGTGAATTTTCATTTGTTAAACCCTTGTTTTCAAAGAATAAGGTAAGAATGTGTTAATGAAATTTATTTAATGTGTAAAAATCTAACACAAAAAGATATTGTGAATTTTTTTTCAAATAAATTTACTCATTATAATAAATTATGATACACACAACACTTCGTTCATCTTATAATACATAAAACTCTATGTGTAACTAGTGTTATAAGCATCCCTATGTTTTAATGAATCATGACTTCCTATTAACATATTATTGCTTAATTTTTTAGGTATAACCATTAAGTTTTAATGATGGTAAGAAAAGGATTAACTAAATTATTAAAATATATATTTTATACATGTATATAAAAACAGTTCATATCTTGGAAATTGATTATAATTTATAATAAATTTATTTGAAATTAATGAAAACATTTTTTTTCTGAAATGTTATTTTATGATAAAAGCGGTCTTCCAATAATAATGTTAAAATAAACAACCATTTTAATGGTGGTATGAAAATAAATATACTATTAATTAATGAAAGTAAAAGTCATAGTATGTGTTTTCTAGATAAGGGAAAATAATAAATCTCATTTTATGGTTGAAGAGTATTTTTCTAAAAAGTAATTCTATCACCATTTTTAAATGTATATTATTAAATAAATTTATCACTTTTATAAAATTTATTTTAAAATTTATACAATAATTTTTTGCAATATTGTAGAAATTTCTCTATTCTTATGTTTTGTGAATTTTCGGAAAAGTTATATTTTTTAATAAATAGTGAATGATACTTGGTTTTAATAAAAAACTTATTTATCTTAAATATTTTCCAGAAAAAAAATTGCGATGGTTATAATACAAAACAAAGATTACATATATATATATATTAATCTAGTTTAGATCATTGAACATAATTTAATGTTTAATTCAATATAAAATCCTTTTAATCTTTTGATGAATTTCTCATTGAATACCTTCTTTATCGTCATATGTGCTGGATGAATTTAAATTTACTATTTTCCAATAATGAGAATGTAATTTAAAAAAATATTATATATATATATTTATCATAATTTATATTATAAAAAAAATATAAAAATAATTTTGACCATAATAAATAGAAGATACATTTTAAATTATTTAACGTTGTTACTGTTAAAATGGGTTTACCAGGAGAGGTGTTAAACTAAAAGTATAAGGGATAAAAAAGTCTTAAATATTTCTAACATGTATTTTTTGGAAATATTATCACCTATTGGTATCAGGGTTCAAGAACCTTTGATTATTGAGCCTTTTGGCATGTATAAAACATGGTTACACCATTTACTTTTCAAATATTACAAATATGCATATCAAATAACATATAAAGATACACCACTTATCCTCTCCTCTTTGCATATTCAAAACCCTTTTCTTGTGAAAATAAATACCCAATTAACATCCCTAATTACCTATTCTAAACCTAGAAGCCATATTTTGATTAGAAATATTACGTCAGAATACATTTGGTGAAAACGACAAGAAGTAATCTTAAAAAGTGGTAATCTCAATAACCAACCATTATATATTATTTCTTCATACAAAACCTAAATTTATAATTAAATGAAAATTATATAATACTATCAATATATAACATAATTATAAATTAGTATTTTAATTATATAACCCAAATTATTATCTTCATCCCTCAATTTTAATATGAAATCACCATTTGTGTGTACGGTGGACCACTACATCATGAATCGATGTTATTAATTTTACAACACCACCCATAAGTACGACATATAATTTTTGGTTTATTATTTATATATCATATTTTTTCTTCATTTTCATAATTTAAAATAACTATAACACATTTTACCATTAAATATTTATTTTGGGGGATTACGATTTTGTCGTTCGTGTGTATGTGGGGATACCTCCCCGTGAAGCAATATGATTCATTATATCATTACACGGAAGGTACTAATTTTATTTTTAATGAGTATCTGTTATATATTTAAAATTAAAATTATTCCACTGTGGAATTATGTTACTTTTCATTCATTGATTATTTCCATAGATAAAATGGAAATAGTGTTCATGCATATGCATGTCCAACCATCTCCATAAAGGGGATATTATATTTTCTATAAATATTAATTATTGATTAATATATATAATTGTATACATAATATATATGATAAATATGTCATGGTTAAATTAATTGATATAATGGAACCAAGTTCAATGTAAGAAGACCAAAAATTACAAATCAAAACATTATTGAAAGAAATCAATTTTTTCAGGAAATGTAATTTAATATGGAATTATTAATAAATGGGTAAATATTATAATAATTAAATAATATTTGGTATGATTTAGATGTATATATATTATTATAATATTTTTATAATAATATTTTTAAAATATATAATGTTCGAATGCGTATGTTGTAAGTCAGGACTTCTTAAAAGAGATTTCCATCTCACATTTATTTTTTGTGAGATATAATCCATATTCATAACATGTCTCCTTAATGAGGTGTATATAATTCCCATGAATTAATTTCATTAACATTCTATATTAAATTAAAGGTATTTTAATAGACATTTTTTATCTCACTTTCATGGGTTTTGTGTTTCCAGTGATACCAAAGAGATATGAAATTTTTTGTCAGAGATTTTTTCTCTAGGACATAACTTATTTTATAAACCCCAATTCATATGTTTTGTGTATATCATTCCCATATGAAATTTAATATAATTAATATAATTAATTTCATTATATTATATTTTTCGTTTAGTGTAACTCTTTCATGTTGTTTGTGAATCATTATTAAAAAACTGGAATGATATATATGTTATAATCACATTGTATATCAAAAATATATATAATTGTGGATCCATTTATAAAATCTTATGAAATATCTATGAATAAATAAATTAATGTTTTCTAATTTTTTAATTACATTATAATACTTGTTTTACATTAATTTTAATCACATTATTTACTAAGTAGTTTAAATTCCCGTTTTTTTTATAAAAAAACAATCTTTATTTCTCTCTTCGGTCAAAAAGGCTTTTTCTTCTATGGCCATGTTTTCTGATAATATATAAAAAACGTTTTTTACATTCATTTAATGAATATTATGAAATTATTACAGATTATAATATTCATTAAAAAAATACTCAATAGAATAATCTTATCTTTTATCAAAATATTATAATTTGTGTTTTACATAAAAACTGAAATGGTGATTTATTTTAATATTTTTGGAGTGAATGAAATTTTCAAACTTCCTGAATATTATTTTCATTGATTATTAATATATAAGTTTTAATTTTTTTTTCAATGAAAATAATTTCCTAATTTTATTATGATTCAAATTAAACTTTCAATTAGGAATAGATATTTTCATCAACAAATGTTTGAAATGATTTTCAAAATTCCTATTAAATTTATTCAGGAATAATTTTAAGAAAAATGATTTCCAAAATGACTTCTATTTTCAGAATAAAAATTAATGAGAAAAATTTATGTCTATAGAGAATAAATCAAATTATTTTAATAAAATTTTATTTATGTAAAATCTATATTTTTTAGGAATCAAAGATTTTTTTTCTTGAAATATATTAACATATTTTGGGGCATCAATAGTAAGTTTTCATTGTTATCATCAATGTAAATTATTTCTAAAACAATTATTTAATTTTTTAATTTTTTTTCAAATAAAATATATAATCCTCACTAAATTTTATATGTGATCTTTCAAAATCATTTTCCATTCAGGATAAAATCTATTGATGTTAATTATTCCTTATTGGGGACATTATTCATGGATATTGTTCTTATTTTTTCTATGAATGGTTTTTTAGGGAGAAATTATATTTATTAAACATTTTTACAATCAAAAGATAATAAAAAGACAAAATGTTTATGAAGCCCACTTAATTTCATAGGGTATTATATCAGGAATTGATGAAATGATTATGAAACCTATCCCTTTCTAACGTGGCATGATATGATTAAATTTTTATGAAATTAATTTTATTTCATTGGATATGATATGATTTATTTTTTATACACTCATGTAATACATGAATATGATTTTTATTATGTGATTTATGGGACTATATCTCCCTACAATACATTGGATAAATATTTATATCTTACCTGATAGATATACAATAATGGGTAGTGAATCCGACTCTGTATGGAACTTTGTCATCAATTATTGACATGGTAGTGGCCTTTAAATTTTTTTATTATTTAACATGTAAACCCTTTCTACTATGATATCTTTTTTTGGGATAATTTCTTCCTATAGAAATGTTTTTGAGTGTCTTATTATGACATTATTCCATTTCATTATCCAATGTTATGATTTCACGTGCCGTAATATTTTATTTTAGTACTATTCATCACTTATAACATAGAATTAATTTTTCCAAGAATCACTATTTTGATCATTATTATGTTAGGTATGTATTTAAAATTATATTTTCATGGTCTCAAAACCATATACTCAAAAGATTCCTATGAATGTTCTCCAATTTATTCATAATGAGGATTTTAGATTAAAACTTCTTAGGATTGTTTTCTATTGGTTTCAAAAATGCATTAATGTAGGGAATGTCAATGGTGGTAATTAAATGAGAATTCATTCGTGGAGAACATTGAATATCTATTAATATCAAATAATATTATGTACAAAGACTCCAAAGGCACTAAAAAATTAGGATCCCTAATATTGTGTCTGTTTAATAAATTAAATATTCATCAATAAAGATGTAATATCCATGTATATGAAGCCAAGATGTCTATAGTAATATAGATGGTGTATTATAAAGTATAAATAGGGTAAAAAAATAATGAGAAATATACATAAATATTTCCTAAAATATTTATTTATATATAATTTTTTTATCGAAAACAAAATATTTTAGAGAATAATTTAACAATTAAGAACATTTTTTGAAAAATATTATTTTCTATATGTTAATTTTTTTATCTAAAAAGATATATTTATCACCAATATAAGTACATATTAATTAAAATAACTTTTAATAATTTAATTAAAGTTAATAAATTTTGAAACTAATAGTTGTAAATGATTATAAACATGTTTAACGGTAAAAAGAGATTCTTTTCATCAACGTGTTTTTATGTGCAGAGCATTGATTTTATTATAAAAAATTAAATAATTCCTTATTGATTAAATATTTCAAATATTTTTAAATATTACATATCCAAAAAAAATATTTCACCATTCATTTTATTTTTTTATTCATATAAGAGGATCAAATAAAATTATGTTTTATTGAAAAGTGCTTATTTCATAAAATGGGTTTTTTTTTATCAAATTGTAAGCATGACATACAATTATTTTTTTAAACTTATAAAAATTATATTTTGTTAAATTTATTAAATATAAGGTTTTATATATTCATGAAGAATTATTACATATTCATTTTTGGATATCATGATTAAATAAAATATAAAAAAATACCACAGTTATGGTTAAAAAAAATTTATTGTTGGTTAATCTATAAGATAAGGGTATGAATTCTATAAAAAGAAGTAGAATTATTATTAATTAATATATTTTGTGAAAAAAATATATTAAAATAAAATAAATATTTTTTTTTGTTTTTTGAAAATTCACATGAAAATACCTTAAATTTTTTTAAATATGCTAGGTAAATCCTTTTTGTCTTTTCCCTGAGTTATAAATGGATACCTCCTATCCGCTAATATTCATGAATTTTTTCCATTCTAGATCATCAAAACATAATCCCAAAACCATTGTATATTACATATATTTATCATATATCCCTAGAACTTCTCTTATGATAATATTTTCAAGAAAATAGTTTTAATCCATATGTGGGTTCCAAATGAAGAAGAATAAACCTTAATTGACATATTTACATTTAATTTCTTCTAGAATATCCACTAAAACACTGATATTCATTATTTAATGATGATCCCTATATTATTAATATAATAAAATGTTATTATTAGGATTTAAAAAACATTTTATTCTTTATTTATATTAAATGGTAAATAAATGTGTCACTTGATTGTATGTATTGACTACCTTCTCTATACAACTATATGATTTAGTCTAAATCATTACATACAATTGATTCATAAAATGATTGAAATAATAATCATTTTTTATAAATAATATATTATTATGATTTTTAAATGAACTATTTTTTATTTATCTATGTTTCTGTCTTCTGGATAGAAAATTGGAACAACAATCTTGTGTACATATAGTGTACCATCACCACAAAGAGTATAATTCATATATCAAAATCCAATTTTTTTTAATAAAATCAATATATATATATAATTAATATATATAATATATATAATATTATTTATATTATAGATATGATAGAACAACCATAAAGAATAGAGAATAAAATTAGTTGAATCAAAGTATACCTGAAATTTGGAATTAATATCACCCAGAAAATTGATTTTATAAATGAATTATTAATGAACAGGTGACAAGATGTTACATAAATACCATGATTTATTGTTTAATAATTAATATGAATATTTTATATAGTTATAAAAAATTCATATTTATTATAATGACATTTATAGATCAATAAATTGTGTTAAAACATTAGTTTAGGGTTTTATGTTTCAATATAACATGTTAATGAGATTGTTTATTCTAAAATTTACAATAAATAAATTATAGGATCTATCTATCAAAAATATTTTTTCATATCATCCCATATATTTATTTTTAATATTTTAATTTTTTATCATCATATTCCTCTCTAAGAATTCAATATTCGTAATGATTTTTTTTGTAAAATAAATATACTTTTTATATTTTATTAGAAATCATTTATCTTTTGAATATATTTAATTTAAAAATATATTAATAATTTTATTAATTTTATCACTAAAGTTTTGAATGATAATTCTAACCATGTTTTACTATATATAATTAAATTTAATAATAAAATTCCAATCATTATCTAAGGATTGAATTTCTTATTAATGGTGTGATTAAAATATTAATTTTAATGGAAAAATGATATATATAATTTATAGCTTTCATTGATATTATTTTAATTGGGATACCATTATCAAATTCTGTGGGTCATTAAATACGTAATATTTACCCTTATAATTTAATAAAATATTATATATAATTGAATTTGAAATTAATAGTGCATTTTTATAAAAAATACACATATAATCTTTTAGAGCCTTCTATATACTATGATAACATCATGTGATGTTAATTATTATTCATAAGTACTATGATAATATAATAACAATCATTTTATTTCTCTAGACAGTATATGTTAGTGATATTGACATATTCAAGTGTTTTATTTTAATTTTCATGCTGTATGGTGTGTCAAAATGGTTACTTTTTCCCTAATCCATTGACCTATATATAAATGGTTTGTGATTAACTTATGGGTTGGTGTATTTTATCACACAAATTATTTGCATAAATATTACTATTTTAGGATTGAAAATCTTCAATGGGAGGTCATGCCAAGAATAAATTGGAATACATGATGTTATTCAAATCCCAAATAAGGTACTTGTGTGGTTATCACAATACCAGCATTCGGTGAAATTCTTACTGGGTAGATGTGACATAATATTTACAGGATTATTATCATTAAAAACATTATACCACTCAAAATGAAATGAACTTATGATGAAATTACTCTGTCATTGATCAGGTACTTTGAATCCTTTTGGATTCATCTATTATGAACAACAATCCATTTAAAACAACTCATGATTATGATATCTGAATTGTAGGGTATGAATTTCAAATGTAATAATCATGTTCCCTTACCGATTTTACCAGATTATTATTTATAATTGGTCATTTATTGTTATCTACCATATTTTCCATTAAAGATCATTTAATCTCACCGAATATTATGTTTCAATTTACCAAACATTATGTCATGAATATTTTTTTATAACATCATGTGTATTTTGAGAAGATGAAAAAATAAATTTTTTTATAAAAATATTTTTCAATATGTTCTTGTAAATTTTCCATTTAATATGCATGTATATAATATCAATGAGTTTTTTATTTAATGAATAAAATATGATATTAATGGGAGATGAAAAACGTATTTATGGAATTGAAAAATTGGTATTCTTTTAAAATTTGTTAGACGATAGATACTTAAACTGATGGTTGATTTTGATTGTTTGTAACCTATTTTTTAGGTTGAGTAATGGGGGTCATTCTAGTTAATTTAATTAAAATATGATTGATAATAACTGTATCAGTATTTAAATATCTAATTACTCATTGTTTAAACAATGTTTTGTTTGTATAATATTTTAATTCATTATTATTTTCAGAATTGTATATATTTTAACATCATAAATAATATTATGTGAATTACTACATAAGAATAAAAAGAAATAATTTATGGATGATTTAATTCCGTATATATATACAAAACATTATAAATTTTATTTAATTTTTTATATGGAAAATTTTTTACGAAGATAAAATAATTTATATTAATTATAATTTTTTATATTAATAATGATTGAAGATTAATAGTGGGAAATTATGTAATTGAAATGGTGGTTGATATATTTTCTTCAAATTATAATAATATTAATGTAAATGATGAAATTTTTTTTTTAAATGTATTTTTAAAATGATCATTTGACTATAAAATAATATTGAGTTATCTTCTCATTCACTGTTTTATATATAAACTATGATGAGTATATTTGATATCATGTTACCATAATGTTATAAGGTCCCTTATTTATCATTCCTGATAATGAACTATCATGTATTTGAAATATTTTTCTACTATTTATTCAAAATGGATTCTATTGAGTATTATTCGCTACTTATAATGGTATAAAAGAGAGTTATATTTTAAAATATAATATGATATGTGATCATTTTATTTTTTTCATATCTATTCAAAATTGAAAAGTTTTTTTGTTTCTACCACCACTACATGACTATTTTATTATTATTAATGTTTTTAAATACTTTTTGAATATATAAATTATTTTTTGAAATAAGAATCATATTATTTTAGAGACAAATACCCAGAATTTGAGATATGATGAATAAATAGAAACACTAAACATATTAAATGTCACCATGTATTGACAAAAAACAAAAAATACTAATATTTCAATGAAATTATATAGTATATAATTCAAAAAAATACAAATACAATCCAAAAAAGCAAATTTTTAGTGCATTTATAATTTATAATTATGATATTATTATAATATTACATGAATTGTTCCATCAAAAATCAATAAAAATTTATTCTTCCTAAATATGTAACATATAATATTGAACTCTATTGGAAATATAGGATATGGGTGAGGTAAAACAAACTATATGGGGAAACAAAATCAACATTTCATAATGGATTTGGTCGTATTTTTAATAGAAAACATTTGAATGGTTGTAATATTAGATTTAATGTAATATGGAACCCCATTTGTTGTCTATCAACATGAAAAATGAATGTGTATAATAAAATGAAAAAATATAAACCATATCATATATAACAAAACATATGAAAATAATCATGATCCATGTAATGGAAAATGTAATGAGAGAATAATATATAATTATGGAAAAATGTAATCATCAGTAATAATAGTATAGTTCATCATATATCACAATATAATGTCCCTAATTAGATTTAATTCATCCTTACAACATAGTCTCCTTGGTGAATTGGATTGGGAATCATAATATTTTCCCTTGATTACAGTTGATCAGACATTCCAACATGTACCCTATATTATTATTAATAATTCATGACAACATGTTACATATAGTAAATTATATTTGACATTACAAATTTCTCCCCACATGATTCTTGAACAAGAATTAAAATTGTTTCTCAATATATAACATGATCCATATTTTTCACCCCATTATGCTTCATGTATTATAAATCTCACCTAATATCTCATTCAATATACCTAAATATTATGAACCCACTAATAATATAATTGGGATACAAGAATATGTGTACCATAAGAAATAAATCAATTATGATTTAATTTATTACCTTTGAAGACAAATTGGTTTTCATATTATTTTCAAATCGTGTTTAATGAGAGGACATCATGAATTGTAATGGATGATGACAAAATCAAATATTTAAAAATATTTATATCATAAAATATAAATGTTGATGATCAGAGAAATTAATCCTAATGGGATAATTACATTAACGATATATTTTATAATGGAAGCGAAGTCAAGAAATGAATTTTCAAAAAGAAAACCATTCGAATTGATACTCAATAGTAAAATAATTTATCCAAAATCATTTTCACAAAGATACAAATTTGGACAAATAACATTAAAATAATACTAAATAATATAACATAAAAAATACAAAATTTATCTATATAAAGATGTCGTGTATTTTAGAAATAAATACATGAATGGGATTGGAACAGTATTCATATGATTTATAATAGTATTAGAGGATTCACAAATAGACGAATGATCTAAAAAATTACCTTTTATAAATGAATATATTTATTTTCAAAATGAATTAAAGATAATAGACAATTTGATATTGAAATAATAAATGTAATAAATTTCAATAATAGAAATATGCGAAATTAAAACAAGGGTCTACTAAAAACAATATGATTTATTGTAAAACTTTTCTTTTTTCATTAAAATAGAAATTCTCAAAAGAATATCAATTCCATGTTAAAATACATTGTCCATAGAAAGGATATAATAAATTTCTTAAAAAAATATTATAGAAGACCTAAATAAACATACAATAATTGAGTTAAACAACTGTTACAATAAATCAAGTAAAGAGATTGGATTTAACAAAACCCCTTATGTTGAGTTTTTTTTATTATTGGATATGATATATCGTCAAGGATCAATCTATACATACTCATGATGTATTCCCATAGATTTAATAACCTAAAGAATCATCATTGAAATAAGGGATTATATATATTTAAGAGGAATCATGGAGAGAAAGAATGGTTTGGGATTTAGCTAAGATTCAACGTAACATAGAGATATAGAAGGGGAAAATGGGAACTCCATTAATATATGAAAATGGGGGACAATTATTCATGGAGAGGAAGAATGGTTTGGGATTTAGCTAAGATTCAACGTAACATAGAGATATGGAAGGGGAAATAGGAACTCCTTTAATATATGAAAATGGGGGATAATTATATGGAATCATATTCTAGTTGAAGGGTAAGGAATGTATCACATTTTTGTTATGTGGGATATTTAAGGTTTTTTTTTGTAGAAATTTATATATGAATTCTATAAAAACCAAACGAAGTATATAAAACATATATATAATTAAAAAATCATCCATGGAAATTTACATATCATATATCATTATTAATAGGATCAAATATTTATTAAAGTAATTTTTACTAAAAAATAAGATGATAAATCTTTCAAAATTATAAAATTATTATTGACAATTAAGACTCCATTTAATTTAAATATAATCAATTATAAGATAAATTAATATTGCAATTACAAAAACATATATAGAGAAAAAACGATTTTTATAACTATTTTACTTTTTAGCATTTATTATTTGTATTCTTAAATAGATTATCCAATTATTAAATGATTTCTAATATATTTTCAATATATTAACACATTATATTTTATATATCACTTTAAAGGGATCCAAATATTTTTTTAGATTGGAATAAATAACCCATAATGGAATTTAATTTCAAGTAACCATTCTACACAAAATGTGCTAACAAACTGTTAACTGGTTGTAGAGACCCGAAACTTGACGTACTTGGACATTACATTTATTTTTCGGAATACTTAATACATAACAAAAACAGACACAGAAGGATCGTAATAGTTTAGTGTCAATGGAAACATGGAACGTAATCTTCTAATCATTGTGAAAGATCTTCGACATCTCCCATAAATATCTACCCCTTTTGTTTTATTACCTAAAACATTTATTTATATCATGGGGAAAAGAAAACATATAAAGGGTGAGATCAAATGCTCAGTAAGGGTAAGCATTGATAAAATAAAACAAATCATATACATTTGAACTTAAAAACATGAACATAATGTTTAAACATCAAAATCTTGAGCAATGACATAAAACATGGAAGTACATAAGGAATAGATCATAATGAAAAATTAAACATGATAAAATAGCATGGTAGTAAAGCATGTAATTGTGTAAACGATTCAGCACATGTTATGATTTCCATAGTAGCCAAGGCATTACTGCCAAGACCATCTTAGTGGACAAAGTCCCTTTCTGAATTGAGTTCACTCCTCGTTTCAGTCCTGTATCTCTGAACTGGATTAACTTACCGTTCTAGCCATGTCTATCTTATGAGATATAAATTTTTACCCAATGCATTGGAGGGAGATATAGGTCCCACCCATCTAATAATGAAATAATTCTTACTTGTGCCACAAAATAAACATACACCATTAATAATAACCCAATAAATAAAATGGGTTTCATAAACATCATCCCATCATCACATAATCCATATAAATGAAATGGATATCATTTCATAATAAGAAAAGTGAAACTATGTAAATCATAGAGACATGATACTTGAAACATACACATATGAAATAATTTCATCTTAGATGAAAAATGGTTTTGATATAACACTTGAAATGAATTCTTGAGGAAAATATCCTTTTTTCATAAAAATCATTTTATTTTCACAAAATTTCATCCAATTTTAAAAGAAGGGGATTTTGTTGAAAATAGTCATAACATTTTTTGGAGGAAGATTCATGAAAATAAGTCTTTATAAAACCGTAAAAATCCTTTCATGCTGTATACGTTAAAAAAACATTCTTCTCTTACTTTTTTCGGAAAAGTCCAAAAGTACATTGTTGAATAAATTAAAGAAAGATTCCATCCATACCATGGGGTATAAGTCAAAATGGGTAAAAAAAAATTTAAACATACATGAATACACTTTTACAAAACATGGACATGGATGATAGCAATAACCCCATTAAATACTTACGAATAAGCAATCTCGGACAAAAATGAGATTTGGACAATTATCCCTTACCTTAGGTCTGATATGCTTTGTATGGATCCTAACATCATATATAATGATTTAAATAACGTCATTAACTTATTACATAATCATATTCATTGTTATGATATCATATATGTTTCACCTATGACTTTATATTACCCGTTCTTTTGTAAATTCCATGTTAAAGTAGTGTTTTGGGTAAAATCATTTCATTTGTCATTTGTGTTTCGACTTGTCATTTCTTGATATTATTACTTATATCCTTATTTTCAGAATTCCAGAATTTAAAACATGATTTATAGATAATATATATTGATCATATACATATATATTATAGATCGATAAAAGGAATGAAATACACCGTTCATGGAGATAGTAGGCCGTACGTACGCATGAACGCTATTTCGTTTCCTTATTGAATTGATTGAAACTAAAAAGATGAAATACATATATACATAAATAAAGTATCATTATTATGTCATATATTACATGATTACTTATTATATATACTTTATAATCATTAATTAATGGTTAACATGGAGAATGAATCTCATCGCGTCGTGGTGACGGTACTCCGTACGTACGCACGAGTGCTGATATCATTCCCATGATCATGGAATTGTATTGAAGTGTATGTATAATATTTCAGAATCAATATCACTTTACTATAATCATATATAGTAATCTATTTACACCATTATACCCATCCAAGTAAGGTGGTGGTCGAAAACAGATTACACCACAGTGTGGAGACGGTATTCTGTACGTACGCACGCACCGTGATTTCATTTTCCACAGGATAGATGGATGATGAAATAGGGTTGTTTCATATTTATAATAAAATATCAGTATATTAGTTATACTGATGTTATTACATCATAATGAATCAACTAAATATGAATAAGTGGAAGAAGAAATAAAGTTGAAAGAATCGGTAACGGACATTACCTCTTCTTTGAAGCACCTTTTTGAGACCTCCTTTTAGGGTACTAAAATTGGTCGTTGAAGAATACCAGGACCTCTAGGATGTTTATATGGAAGTGGATAAGGGAATTATTCAGGGTTTTTCCGATATTTAAGGCTCAAATTGGTGTGAGGAAGAGAGGGAGGAGGTGCCCTTTTATAAGGGAGGAGAGGGGCACATTTGGAATAACAAAATTTTTTATTTTATTATAAAGTCAAATTCGGTTTTTAATAGCTATAAATAGATATATTTCGATGATAAGGTGGGGATGGGTCGAAATCATCTCATCCAATATAATTTAGATAGGTTTAGGTCATTATAATAACCTTATATTTTAGTATTAACTCTTAGTTAATTAGATTGACATTTACCATGTCGCTTTGTATATTTATATTATATAGTTAATAAACATTCCATATACATCCAAGCGACCCCCAAGTGGTCCATTAATGATACACCTATCATGATATAAGTATCTTGGAAGAACCATAGATTTTTAGCAATATAATATAAATTAATAATATAATATTTGTTTTAAAAACTATTTTATGTCAACTTTTACACGATTTGGTAATTTATTTTTGTGAAAATTATAACAGAATGATTAGTTCGAAAAAAATTAATTACATCAATACTAAAATGTCCTATTAACATAGGAAATTATTTTAATTCATAAAAAGTCTAAAATTACATTTATTTGGGTATTTATATCATCAATTATGTCAATATTTCATTAATAAGATAATTACGGCATCATCATTGTATCATAAATAAATTAAATTATTTTAATTCTAAAAATTACAAACAAAATACCATTATGTAGGAAATATTTTTATATTTATAATGAATATTTATAGTCGAATTTATCTTATGTATAACCCTATATTAAAAATTATTTTGTTATTAAACATTGATATTAACTATTTTAACCCTTCTTTAAATAAATTAATAATAAATGTCCAAATCTAATCCAATTGGACCTGAATGGTCATATTTTATTCCTAAGGTTGTTTTTGGTCAAATTACACTTATCCAATATAATTAGGACATGAGTTAGGGTAATAATAATAACAATTTTACCCTTAATTACCCTATTTACTTTTAACCGTGGTAAAAAAAACTACACAGTTACTATTCACCAAAAAATATTTTCATCTCATTGAACCTCATTTTAGTCCTTGATATTAACTGTGTCTCTTGGATTTTTGAAATTCCACTCACAGAAGTGGTAAAATTATGATTTATGAAAAATTCAGTTTTTTAACTATCACTTAGTGGTTTCGCTATTCATCAAAAAATGAATGATTCCAGAAAAATACCAAAAATTAAGCCTAAGCTATATTTGATATTATGAAATCAAAAATGATGTCTATTTTATAAAATTCAATACATATTGGTTACATTAACTAATTTAAAAATTAATTCCCGTCATCAAAACAAATAGCGTGTTTTTAAGAGATAATAACTATCAAAAGACTGACAGTTGTTTATGTCTGGTTTAAATGTGAAATTACATCCAATGACCAACATTGTATTAAATTGTAAGAAAATATTCTAAATATACATTGAATCCACTAAAATTAATAATTTATCAATATTAATTATTTCTATTATAAAGTTGTTTTTAATTAAAATTTAGTAATTTTCACTATTCATCAGAATATGAATGTTATCCGAAAAGTTCCAAAATTTCACCCTAAGCTAATTTCGATATTACGAATCCAAAAAGGAAGTCCATTTTGAATGATAAAATTTATTAAATTTTAAAAAGTGGGTATTACTATTCATAACGGCTAGTTCATAATAATATTTTAATAATATCTCGTTTAGTGAAACTCGGTATTTCGTACTACACACGCTATCGAGGAAGGCCGTGATAGCGTGTAATGCAAGGCAAGTCAAGGATGAGTGTTTTGCAAACTCCTTTTGGTGTATCATACAACAAAAGACATTAATGAAATTAAAAAGAATACTCTTCATAAAATCTTGAGGTATTACATTCTACCCCCCTTAAAATGAATGTCGCCCTCGAAATTAGTCGGGGTTATAAATGGCTTACTACTCAAAAGTTTCTTTAATAGAAACCCGCATAGTAAAAAGGAATATCAATACATGGATTTAAAAACTAAATTCTGAAACGTAATGGTTACACAAATTAACTCATCATTGGGTTTCCACGTTGAAGAACATAGGTGAAAATATGGATATGGAAGAAAAATATGACCATCAAGTTCTGATGGAGAGTGGTAGAGAACATGGCTATAAAAAATCCATCAATCACAAAGCCATAAATTTGTGATGATCTAAGGTACCATCTGATTCATCAGATATAAGAGCACTAGGATAACATTTTTGGTTTTCAAGATCATTTCACTAAAGTTGATGAAATTGGAATTAGAAGAAATACTTTTGTGATTTTGGTACAGTTTCACCATTGGTCATTATTTGAACAATTTCCACTTAATCTCTTAAAGAAATGACGTTGAATTTGTCATTCATGATGTGTTAGTAGATCATGTGATAGAATGATGGGTCATTCCATCTGTCTCAAACAAAAGGTTATAAAAGTTATCAAAAAATAAATAAGTCTATCTATAGTGAGATTAATCATATATGATTCTTAAAATGGACTTATAATTCATATATAACACTTCTTAATATAATAAAACTAGTTTCTACAAAACAGGGACTTCCTATAGGCCAGTGGAAGGCGATAAAGGCTAGTCGCACTTCGGTTGTGGGTTCGATTCCCACAACCTTGCCGACGCGATGGGCTGTCACCCATCCTATAGGTTGTCCTTTTTCTAAAACTACATTACTATAACATCCCATTAATAATATCGAAAAAACTTATATCATTAAAAAATACTAACTTATGTTAAACAAAATCCAATCTAATCATTAGGATTATCCAAAATACTGATGTCCAATCTCATATTATAATGAAAATGATTACCAAAGAGTTCATATAACAAGAATTTTAATACCATAGTTGATCGCCATATATCATGAGATATGTCTTGTTAGTCACATTCCAATCATTAGAAGGCCTTAATCATGTATTCTCTTGAAAAATGAATACCCATCAAATCTTAGTGAAAACATAAGTGCTGCCAAATGTTAACTCATTCCACATACCAAAATCCAAAACTCATATATACTCAAACCATGATATATCCTTCACCTTATATCAGTCATGAGCTCATTAATACTATCAAACAATTAATTTTCTCCGTATCCCTTCATTATTCGCATAACATCTACTTTCCCAAAATATTTCAATAACCTTTCATGGTTACTGGTACCATTCATCATACACTTTCAAGACATAAGGAAAGAAAATAGTGTAACAATCCTTAGATGTCTCTTTATTCCATAGTACCATGAGGTTACTTATAAAACAGTACACTTAATAAACATATAATCATTCCACTACATTCTTAAACCATTGACCAAGCTTCAACAATTCTCTCATCTCACATATCATTTGTAGTATCTTAATCATCATCAGCATAAATACTACCCATACGACCATACTGATTCTTTTCATGAGACTTTCCCTTAGAAAATTGGTTTGCATAATGCTCGTATATTCCACATTTGAAACATTTAACCATTGTTGATGTCATATAAATACCATTATCCTCATCCAGGGTGTTAGCAGAACCTTTTCCTTTGCACTTACTTGCTTTGTGTCCTTCTTTTCCACACCCAAATCATCTTCCAGTTCTTTTAAAACATTCTTCTTTATGCCTCTTCCCACATGATTTACATAGGGGAAATTGAACTTTCATTCCTCTATGATCATCGTGAAACCTCATATTTCTTTTATTAGCCGATTCATGAAACTTAACAAATTTGAGTTTATTGATCATATTATGAGATTTATGATTCGTCATAATAATTATGTTTGGACTTCAAAATCCTACTTCATTTTCTTGCTCATGAAGAATATCATTCCATTGCCCATAATATCATCTGTTATCGTGAATCATCTTGTTTCCTTCAATTTTCTAAAACCCAAAAAGAATAGTGTGAGAGAAAAAAATCATAATCAAGGGGGAGTAACATCAATATATAACATCTTAGGTTAAATTATAAGATCATTACAGTAGTTGTAGGACTATATCCTATACGTATACTTATCCTTGGGGACATCCCTAGACATACCATATAAATATCTCTAGAGATCTCACTTACGTTTTCGCATCCTAGTTTCCAAAGGTTGACTAAACCATTCCTCTGATACCAACTGTTGAGACCCGAAACGTGACATACTTGGAAATTACATTACTTTTGTGGAATACTTAATACATTACAAAAACAGACACACAAGGATCGTAAGAGTTTAGTGTCTTTGGAAACATGGAACGTAATCTTCTAATCATGGTGAAAGATCTTCAACATCTCCCATAAAGATCATCCCATTTTGTTTTCTTACCTAAAAAATTTATTTATATCCTGGGGAAAAGAAAACATATAAATGGAGAGCTCAAATGCTCAGTAAGGGTAAGCATGGTTAAAATAAAACAAATCATATACATTTGAACTTAAAAACACGAACATAATGTTTATATATCAAAAGAATGAGCAATGACATATAACATGGAAGTACGTAAGGCACAGTTCATAAAGAAACATTAAACATGATAAAATAGCATGGGAGTAAAAAATGTAATTGTTCCAACCATTCAGCACATGTTATGATTTCCATAGTAGCCAAGGCATTACTGCCAAGACCATCTTAGTGGACAAAGTACCTTTCTGAATCGAGTTCACTCCTCGTTTCAGTCTTGTATCACTGAACCAGATTAACATACCATTCCATCCATGTCTATCTCATGAGATAAAAATCTTTATCAAATGCATTTGAGGGAGATATAGGTCCCACCCATCTAATAATGAAATCATTCTTACTTGTGCCACAAAATAATCATACATCATTCATAATAACCTAATAAAAAAATGGGTTTCATAAGCATCATCCCGTCATCACATAATCCATATAAAACAAATAGATATCATTTCATAATAAGAAAAGTAAAACCATGTAAATAATAGATACATGATACTTGAAACATACACATATGAGATAATGTCATCTTAGATGAAAAATGGTTTTGATATAACACTTGAAATGAATTCTTGAGGAAAATATCCTTTTTTCTTCAAAATCATTTTCTTTTCACAAAATGACATGCAATTTTAAAAGAAAAGGATTTTGTTGAAAATAGTCATAAAATATTTTTGAATAAGCTTCATGAAAAAAAGGCTTTATAAAACCGTTAAAAATATTTCATGCTATATACGTTAAAAAAACAATCTTCTCGTACTTTTGTCGGAAAAGTCAAAAAGTACCTTGTAGGGTAAATAAATGAAAGATTCCTTCCATACTATGGGGTAAAAGCCAAAATGGGTAAGAAATACTTTAATCATACATGACTACAATTTTATAAAACATGGACATGGATGATATCAATAACCCCAGTAAATACTTTCAAATAAGCAATCTCGGATAAAAATGAGATTTCCACAATTATCCCTTACCTTAGGTCCGATATGCTTTGTATGGATCCGAACTTCCTGTATAATGATTTAAATAATGTCATTGAATTATTAGATAATAATATTCATTGTTATAATATCATATATGTTTCACTTATGACTTTATATTACCCGTTCTTTTGTAAATTCCATGTTAAAGTAGTGTTTTGGGTAAAATCATTTCATTTATCATATGTGTTTCGACTGGTCGTTTCTAGATCTTATTACTTATATCCTGATTTACATAATTATAGAATGTAAAACATTATTTATATATAATATATATTGATCATATACATATATATTATAGATCGATAAAAGGAATGTAATACAATGTTCATGGAGACGGTAGTCCGTACATACGCATGAACGTTGTTTTCATTTCCTTATTGGATTGAATGAAACTAAATAGATGACATACATATATACATAAATAAAGTATCATTATTATGTCATATATTACCTGATTACTTATTATATATACTTTATAATCATTAATTAATGGTTAACATGGGGAATGAATCTCATCACGTCGCGGAGACGGTAGTCCGCACGTACGCACGAGCGATGATATCATTCCCATGATCGTGGAATTGTATTGAAGTGTATGTATAATATTTCAGAATCAATATCACTTTACGATAATCATATATAGTTATCTATTTACACCATTATACCCATCCAAGTATGGTGGTGGTCGAAAACAGATAACACCACAGCGTGGTGACGGTATTCCGTACGTACGCATGTGCGTTGATTTCATTTTCTGTAGGATGGATAGATGGTGAAATAGGGTTGTTTCATATTTATATCAACATATAAATATATTAGTTATACTGATGTTATTAATTAATAATGAAACAACTAAAGTAGAAGAAGTGGAAGAAGAAATTAAGTTGAAAGAATCGGTAAGAGACATTACCTCTTCTTTTAAGCACCTCTTTGAGACCTCCTTTTAGGGTACTAAAATTGGTCTTTGAAGAAGACCAGGACCACAAGGGTGTTTATAGGGAAGTTCAGAAGAGAATTTGGTAGGGGTTGGCCGAGCATGAAGCCTAAAAGTGGTGTGAGGAAGAGAGGGAGGAGGTGCCCTTTTATAAGGGAGGAGAGGGGCACCATTGGAATAACTAAAAATATTGTTTTATTATAAAGTCAAATTCGGTTGTTAATAGCTCCAAATTGATATATTTCGAAGATAAGGTGGGTATGGGATGAATTAATCTCATGAAACAGAAATTAGACAAGTTTTGGTCATTATATTAACATTTTCTTTTAGTTTTTAACTGTTAGTTAATTAGATTGACATTTACCATGTCCTTTGTATTTTTATATTATATAGGTAATAAACATACCATATACATCCAAACGACCCCAAGTGGTCCATTAATGATACACCTATCATTATATAAGTATCCTGACAAAACCATAGATTTTTAGGAATATAATAACAATTAATAATATAATATTTGTTTTAAAAACTATTTTATGTCAATTTTGACACTATTTGGTAATTGATTTTTGTGAAAATCATAACAGAATGATTAGTTCGAAACAAATTAATTAAATAAATACTAACATGTCATATTAATATATAAAATTATTGTAATTCATAAAAAGTCTCATATTAAATTTATTTGGGTATTTATAACAACAATTATGTCAATATTTCATTAATAAGATAATTACTGCATCATCATTGTATCATAAATAAATTCAATTATTTTAAGTCTAAAAATTAAAAATAAAATAACATTATGTAGGAAATATTTTTATATTTCTAATTAATATTTATAGTCGAATTTATCTTATGTATAACCCTATATTAAAAATGATTTAGTTATTAAACTTTGTTTTTAACTATTTTAACCCTTCTTTAAATAAATTAATAATAAATGTCCTAATCTAATCCATGTGGGCCTAAATGGTCATATTTTATTCCTAAGGTTTTTTTTGTCGAATTAAACTTATCCAATAGAATTAGTACATGTGTTAGGATAATAATAATAACACTTTTACCCTTAATTACCCTATTTACTTTTAACCGTGGTAAAAAAATTAAAAGTTACTATTCACCAAAAATTATTTTCATCTCAGTGAACCTCATTTTAGTTGTTGATATTAACTGTGTCTCTTGGATTTTCGAAATTCCACTCACAGAAGCTTTAAAGTTATGTTTTATGAAAAAATCTGTTTTTTTAACTACCTCTTAGTGGTTTCACTATTCATCAAAAAATGAAAGTTTCCAGATAAATACCAAAAATTAGGCTTAAGATATATATGATATTATGAATTCAAAAATTATGTATATTTTAAAAAATTCAAAACATATTAGTTAAATTAACTAATTTAAAAATTAATTCCCATCATCAAAACAAATAGCGTGTTTTTAAGAGATAATAACTATCAAAAGAATGACACTTGTTTATGTCTGGTTTAAATGTGAAATTACATACAATGACCAAAATTGTATTAAATTGTAAAAATATATTATAATTATAATTTAAAACCACTCAAATTAATAATTTATCACTATTAATTATTTCGATTAAAAAAGTTGTTTTTAATTAAAATTTAGTAATTTTCACTATTCATCAGAATATGAAAGTTATCCGAAAAGTACTAAAATTTCACCCTAAGCTAATTTTGATATTACGAATCCAAAAATGAAGTCCATTTTGAAAGATAAAATTTATAAAATTTCAAAAAATGAGTATTACTATTCATAATGGCTAGTTCATAATAATATTATAATAATATCTCGTTTAGTGAAACTCGGTATTGCAAACTACACATGCTATCGAGGAAGGTCTCGATTTCAAGTAATCAAAGGCATGTCAGGGATTAATTTTGTGCAAGATACTTTTGGTGTAGCGTACAACATAAGACATTAATGAAATTAAAAAGAATACTTTTCATAAAATCTCAGGGTGTAACACTGGTTTTGGTATTATTATGCAATAAAATTGAATTTTAACGATTATATAACTAAAAATATTTTTATTCTATCATTAATAAATTTTATTTTCTTAAATTTATAAAATTTACCCAAAAATATATTATACATAAGAACATATAACACATAAAAATAATTCTTAGATAAATCTAGTTTTAACCCATAAAACAAATTTATTATTATACCTTACCAGGTAATACCATTTATATGAACATTAATATGTATGTATATATATATAATAATACATTTCAATAATTTCATTATTCAAATTTGTCCAATTTATTTTATTAAGAAATAATTCACAATATATATTAAATTAACATTTCAGTAAAAAATGTTTTTACCATTATATTATTTTATCTAAAATTTATTGTGACTGATTACATGTTCAATGGAAATTAATAAAATTTCATCATCACTTTTAATTTACTAAAACCCATATTATTTTTGAAAATTTAATCTTCAAAATTAAAATTTATGAAAATCAATTATTATTAAAATATATCAGTAAGGAAAATAAAAACTACACTTCATTAAATTTTAAATATTTATATCCTCAAAACACCTATATAAAAATCTCAACATTCCATTGGTAAATTATATAAATATAATACATTAAACTATTTTAGATGTGAGTCCTTTTTGTTGCATGGAATCCATAGGGATTTTCATTATCATAAAAATCACACATTGAGGATATTGATAAGTAATTACATGTTGAAATTTAGGATGAAATTTATTTAGGGAAAATACTATAAATAAAAAATCATTAATAAGTTATAAAAAATGTCTCAAAAGGACTATTTTGAATACACTGGGATATTACTTCTCATTGTGGCATGGAGTTATTAATATATTTTGTATTATTTAGTATTAAAAATTCAAAAGTTATATTTAAAGTAGAATGTAATGAAAATATAAATATTATATAGTCTTATATAAATTCTCAATACATACTAATGGAAAAAAAGAATTCATCATTTTAATTTTCTTCTCTAAAATAGGACTATTATGTTTTTAATTCATTTACAAACAATAATAGTTTCTATTATAAATATTATTTATATAGAAAACCATAAAGATAAACATTTTATGTTTGAGTTATTTTTATATTCATTCTTGTTTATTCCACACGTAATTTTCATTATGTTACATATTATTGTATTCTCATAATTTTATTATCTCTTATTGTCATATTTATATCCCAAAAAATGAGACAATATTTATTTAATTCATAGTTGTGTTTGAAACAAGTAATAAGACATTATGATTATTTAAATAGAAGTTAATAGTGAAATAAATTGTTTAAAATTATAACACATTAAATATATTTCATCATTAAAATTTAAATTATCCCTCAATGATGATTTTTGGTATCTATAAGAATGTTTTGACTAAAGATTATGTTTCAAATTTGATATCAACCTCAAAATAATTAGTAAGGATATGAAACTCATATATTACTTAAACAATATTCATATATCTAATATTGAATTTATCACTAAACATTTCTAATAAATATCCCTAATGATGGGATAATATGAAAAATATAATATAATTAATTCCCAATGGGATTTCATATTTATTCATTTATTGAGATATTATCTTAGGTTAATTTATAGTATCTATTTTATCAGAACTAATAATTAATTTTTTCACTTATATATATATATAATCAATTAATTCATAAAATCAAAAAAATACTAATGTATTAATAATAAGTTTTCCTAGATGACAATATCCATAAATATAAATTATATATATGTCATACATATAGGTTAAAATTAGCACAAAACTTTTTTATTTCATTGATATTATAAAATATTTTTCATGTGGTTGACAATTTATTCAATTAAAAAATTATAGATAAATAGTGTTTTTAGAACGATAATAAAAATGAAATTTTAATATATAAATTAGTAGATGATGGTAGAGTGTACTAATACATTTCCCGAATCATTTAAATAGTCATGATTTCATAAGATTCCCATTTTCCATTTACTATTTCTTATTGATGATTTATACCATCTTCTAAAAAAATATAGTGTGACTTTATTTAAACACATGTTATCCACATCTTTTACCTTAAATATTGATAAAATGGTATTTAAAATATTATTTAATTGAAACTAAATTTAATTTTAGTCATATTAAAAAATTAAAATGATATAATAATTTATATGATAATGTTTGTTTTTTATATTGAATATTGAATATTCTATACATCATGTTTCTTTTTATTCTATGAATAATATGTTTTCAATAATGGCATTATTATTATTAAAATTAAAATTTTGAAATTATTCATCTTGATATATTATTAAAATTCAAAATCTAGTATTCTAGGATTAATGTTGAAAATATTTTTTTGGAATATGTTATAATCAAAATTGATTACATATTTATTTCACTCTTAGTGAATATTATTTATCACAAATAAACTATATTTAAATTTCCATAGATTTTTATTATTTATAAATTTTTTCATCTGATGTAGAAATTATGAATCAAATGATAATTCTATATATAATTGAAACAAATACTATTTATGAGTCAATTTAAGTTATATATGTTTCCAAAATAATATTTTCTAGAATAAAAATTGGTGTACATGAAAAATTATTTCTTAGATCTGTCAATGATTTTTTTCATGAAATCAAAATGATTAATTTAAATAAGATAAAAAATTATATGAATGGTGATTTGATTCTTCCTCTCAAGATTTATAGCACCATAAGAACGAATAAAAAACTCACTAATACACATGGTATTATTTTAGTAATTATTTTAATAGATAATATTGATAACTGATTCATCCTGATGAAACCGTGTGAAAATTACTAACAATGAGTAAGTGGAATTTTACATGATGTTTTATATTGATTTTGATGTTTTACATTGATTCCAATTTGAATTTGGCTAATAAAAATTGTCAATAAATAATACTCAGGTAGATAATATAGACTCGAGTAAAGTTCTGCTAATATACAAAAGAAGATAACAATATTTTAAATGAATGAGACCGGTTAATATTTTTTATTCTTTGTAAACTAGGAGGATAGTATTTTGATTACTGTATTATAAAATGTTTATAATTGAAAAATTAAGTGGAGGGGTCCCTGAAATTCTAAATACCAAGGGATTTAATATATTTTTTATGATGCACAGTAGATAATCAATGAAATCGCCACTCTGCATTGATATATGCATCACTAGGATCAGGATGTGGTTTACTTGATCGAAGCCATTATGTTTCATCTGAGGAAAATTAACTATGTTTGAAGATATACAGGAATCCATGGCATGAGTATCCACTAACGGACCATGATCTCGACATAGTCTATTTAATGTGGCTGACATAGATTCTTATAAAATTTTTTTAATAAAATATAACATTGGATATGAAAAAATGTTGTCCCAAAATTCATGATGAACTAACCAAATTTTCTCACGAAATTATGTTTATAAAAAAACTATATTGATATTGAATAAAAAATATAATCAATTTTATGAAGGTTGCACATTGATTATGAATGTTGAAGGGTTCCATTTTATAACCATGTAGGAAATATTCAATGATTTAGGAGGGTGAAATAATTATTATGTGATTTGAAAAAATGATTTATATGGAAATTAGATACATGTCTAGTAGGAAAATTTCATTAATGATATTATCTAAGGATACATATTCATTGATATAGGTGAAAATTATTAACTAGCACATTACGTCATTAGTGAATGAGATAATTAGCATTAGATGAGGAATGTGGTGGAAACAACATTATAAACGTGGTAATATATTATTACTAGTGGAGAATGAATAAATTTTCAAATTCATGGGAATGAATATATATTAAAAAATTTGTGAACATCACTATTATTTGGTCAAATCTCAAAATATAAATATTTTAATGTATCACGGAACAACCTAGAGTCATGATATGTATCCTTTAATAGGGTAATATAAGATTACTAGTGGAGAATGAACGAATTTTCAAATTTAAGGGAATGTCACTATATTAAAATATTGGGGAACATCACTAGATTCTAATGTATCACAGAACAACCTAGAGTCATGATATGACATTACTATAGGAAGAAGAAAATGGTTTAATTGATGGATTTGGTCAAATCTCAAAAGAGCAATATTTCAACACCATTTTCAATTCACATTGGAATTATTTTATATTCTATTAATTTTTTTATTTCTTATTCGAACATATACTATGAGTACCCATATTGTAGGGAAATTTTTTTAAATATTTTTTATTAATTATAATTCTTATATATCACCATTTAAGATACAATTCAATCCCATTTTTATAGTTATTACATGTTATAAATTTTTTTAATGGTTATAGTAATGTAAAAATAATAATTGAAACTAAATAAATGAATGTATCGATATAATTAAATTGAAATATTTTATAATTGAAATAAAATAATTAACATTTAGAAATTAGTGATTTGTTAAACTCATGTTCTCTATTTTATTGAATATGTTTCCCACAATTTTAATCTATTATTATATTATTTAGGAAAAAATTATCTAAACCATCATTCACCTATCTCTAACCCATTACTATTATGCTTAATGTCCATAAATTATCCCACCCATAATTCTATAGATAATTTATCAATACCCACACAATTTTTAACAATCAATTCATCAACATGCTCCTATTTTATAAATATTATATAATTTTATTGACTCATACACCACTCAACAACCATATATTGGGTTTTACCCATAAATTATATTAAAATATAGGTGTCTTAAATTACATTTTTTATTGAAATCAAATCCTCGGTATATATAAATATTCAGAGGTGTATTATTTTTTTTTTGTGCCTATTATTGGAATACATCTTCAAAGCGTTCTTATAAAAACCACTAGAATCCAAATAAATTTTAAGAAAACTGTGAATTTTCTTACCTAAAACATAATAATGATTAATCAATAATATAGTTGATAATTGAGGTTAATTATCTCCTTGAAAAAAACCATGGACATTTAATTAAAAGAATCCAAGTATAGGAACATAATACTCAAATATAAAAAAAATGTCTTCTGAATTAAAATAAATAGATAAACATCAAGGAGATACGGATATTATTTAGGAAAAAAGGATTCATTTTATTTCATGAATCTTAATTTCATGTAATGTGAAAAAACAATTATGGAAAAACCCACTAAAATAATTGATTTTGAAATTCAAAATTCGGCATTCTTAATTTATAATCATAATAATCATTTAAAATAATAGTAAAAATATAACTTATGAGAGAACAAATTTGGGTAATGTAATGAATTATGAGAATGATTATGTTCTATATATTGAATTTCCCATTATTTTTGAGCTATATAATGATGAAAAATCATTCTACAATTGATGTTTTGAGGGTATTAAATCTAATTCTAGAAAAAATCCTACGACCGAGGATATGAATTGGAAATAATATTCAATATATTTTTCAAATAATTTGAGATTTGAATCAGATATAGAGATTTTGTAATTGGATAATGTTATAATAAATTTGAAAACACGAAAAATTAGACATTGTTAGAAAAACGTTTTCATGGATTTCATAGTTTGACCCACGTAAATGTTCTATTTGATTTCAATATTGAGAATAAGGTTGTTCACATTAAATATATATTTAATTTTTTTAGACTCATTTAATGGTCTTCTAGGCATTTATTTATCATTTGTAAAACCTTAATATTTCTTATTATGTTATTTTCATCAATATAATTCAATAGCTTGCTCTACGCACAACAACGAGTTCGAGTGCATCCCATTTTACCAAACTAGTCGTTCAAAAAATAGTTATGAATAATAATAACTACATTTTTAATTTTATATACTCCATATAATTTTATGATCCTTATTATGTGTTTAGTGGATGTAATATAGATAAAAAATAATTTTTTCATAAAAAATAAGTATTTTACAAAAAAAAATTCAATTATACCACCTTTTAAGGAAGAACCCATTTCAAATACACTATTTTTAACTTTATTGTATTCAATTTTATAAAATATAAATTATCTTTAGATTAGGTACATATATATTTTATTTTGATAAATTTTCTTTGCTTTTCTAATAACTTTCATATTTTAATGAATAATGAAAAATACTAATTTTTTATTGAAAAAAAATTTTAAATGAAATGATGTTTGAATGTTAAATAATAAATTTTAATGGTTTCGATGTATAGTTTGATTATATTTTTATCATTTAATCCAATTTTTTTCATTTGAAATAATTTTATATTTATATTGGAAAAAACACATATCAATCTATTGATAGTTTTTACTAATCAAAAACATGTTTATGGGTTTGATAACAAGGATATTTTTATAAATAAATTAATAAAAATTATGTAGTTTTATTTTTTTTATATACGCATAATTTTTTAATTTGGAATATCAAAATTATCATTGGATGTAATTTTTATATTTTTTTGAAAACATTCTTTTTTTGATTAATTGTGCATTGCGTTATTCTTTAAAACCTACGTATAATTTAAATTATTTGGATTCATTTTATACTTAAATTAGAGGTTTTATATTTTATTGAACTTTTTATCGTCTTTTACACACAATCTATGAACATTCATAAATTTTCATAAAACATAATTTTACCACATAAGTAAATTGAATTTAAAAAACCCGAGAAACATGTTTGACATCATTATGTATAATTTGGTACATTTGGAAGAAAAATATTGTTTGTGAACAGTACCTCTTCAATTTAATTTACCACGGTTAAAATTAAATAGTGTTATTAAAGTTAAAAATGATATTATAGTTACCCTAACACATGTCTTAATTATTTTGTATATGCGTATTTCAGCCGGAATCAACCAGGGTAATAAAATATGATCCTTTTGATAAAATTTTATTAGATAGGACATATATATTTATTTTATTTAAAGAAGTGTTGAACGAGTTAAATTCAATGTTTAATAACAAAACCATTTTTACTATACTGTTATACCTAAAATAAAATCGACTATAAATATTCAATAGAAATATAAAAATATTTCATACATAATGGTATTTTATTAATAATTTCTAGAGACTAAAAAATTTACTTTATTTGTGACATAATTATTATTCAGTAATTACCATATTAATGAAGGATTAATATATTTGATATAATAAATATCGAAAAAAGTATAAATTTAGAATTTTGATACCTTGAAATAAATTAATTAATTAATATGACATGTTAGGATTGATGTAATTTATTTGGTACTATGTAGTCATGTTTTGTTGACAATCACAATAACTAAATACTAAACAGGGTCAAAATTGACATAAATGAGTTTTTAAAACAAATACTATATTATTAAATGTTATTATATTCATAAAAATATAATTTTCTACAAAAGGCCCCTTATAATTATAGATATTTCATTAATGAACTAATTGGGGTTCTCTTTTCTCTTTATATAATATTTATTACACATTTATTATATTTAAAAAAGAATACATGTTCAAATATATACTATTTAACTAAGAGTTAAATCTAAAAAAATAATATTGATATGGTGACAAAAACATGTCTAAAACCTATTTTTTGATAGTTTTTAGACCCATACCCACCATATAATCTAAATAAACCTATTTTTTTGCCATTATAAATCGAATATTATTGTATAATAAATTAATAATTTGTGATTTTCTTAAAGAGACCCCCACATCACTTAAAAAAGAGTACTTCCCCTTCATTCAAAATCACAACTCCAAAATAATTTGGCTCATGAAAAACCTACTCATAAATCTTCCCAACAACCCGAAATTGATCCTAGAAGACATAAATTGATCATAAAGTCAACATCAGGGTTCCTTTTGATCAAATCAAAAGGAAGAACCTGATTAAGATGTAATAATTTCATCACCTTGTTTAATGTTCTTTTCTTCTACCACATTCTCTTTAATTTTCTATTACCATACCAAAATATTAACCCCAGTATATCTTAGATAATATTATTTTAATATAAATATGGTACTACAATATTCAATATTATATCCATCCTACGTATGACAATGTCACTATACGTGCGTACGTAAGGCAAACCGTCTCCACGTCTTGGTGTAGTTTGTTATTCAACCCTTAATTATTTGGATGGGTTTGTTAATAATTATAGATGATATTAATAATAAATATAACTTTTTATTGATTTTTTATATATATAATTGACCATCTAATTACATAGTATTTCACCACTAATAGACTGAAATTTTTTCTCATGCAAACGTACGACTTACCATCTCTACGACACGATGAGATTTTGTTCCCCATCGTTACCATTCCAGAATAGGTTTCATTTGATGAATCAAAATAATGGTTAATAAATTAATATATTCTTGTATATGAATCAAAAAAATTTAATCCATAACAAAAACGACTTACGTAAGAAATCATATAATAGAAAACAAATCAATTAACACCCAAAACAATGATACTACTAAAATATCATTAATAAGGAATTATTAGAAGATCATATATAATTTCATATTTATGTGTGTTGTTATTATACTATTTTATAACAACTATTACACCATTATACTAGAGTCTAACCTACATTATATTGATGAAGATTACATGGTTATGGGTTTTCATCAAACTTTTTATTCCCATGAGATTAATGCAATATTTCCCACAATTTTCATTAGTGTGGTGAATTTAATCCCCAAGATTGTATACTTTGGGTAATATAGTTTAATTTATTGTTATTTACATTATCATTTTATTAACCTTATTTCATGGGGAGTATGTTTCATATGTTACCAAATCAGTAAGGGAATTTCTAATTTCAATTTCAACTTATTGGGTTTTACGAAAACATCATTGATTATTTTACTCCAAAATTATTGGTGAAATCCTTCTTTATTTATTTAAGTAATAATTTACATTCTATTTTTTGTGGATATACATTTGATACTAATAATCACTCAATTTCTTAATTCTCATGTTATCTATATGAACTTGATACGGTTAATCATCACTCGATTTCATTTTATTATGTTAAACATCAAAGTCATTGGTGTTGTTATTACAAGAATATAAGGGTATGTCCTATTATTGATTTACACTTAATATCAAATCATATGGTGTTTATGTATATTTTTATAACAAAATAAAGTCATTTATTTACCCTTAACCTAATGATACAGTCTTTATAGTGGATTTTATTTCAATTTACATTCCACTAAGAATTCTTTATTGTTATGTGCAAATTAAAAGTTATATGGTGTATATACATTACATTGACATAGTATATCATGAAGATGTTTTTTTCATGATATTATAAGGTATTTATTACCTTAATTATTTTTATTTTAGAATATTTTCATTGGTTAGTAACTATAACAAAAATATCATTTTAAATGTTTTAATGATTTATTCTTTAAACCATTCTAATTAATGTCCATGTTTTAGAAATGGTTTTATGGATTTATTTATATGGACATGACTGTTTTAAATTTTAAATTCCTTAAAAAAGTTTCATATTGTAATTATAAAATTTGATTCAAAAATCTCTTTTAAATGACTCGATTGATAAATGTTGGGAATTTTAAATGTTTTAATTATAATGGGGATATTTATAACGATTATTTATACTGGTTATTTTCATCTATGTCAATATCCTTCATTATTCTTGATTGAGGTTTATTTATTATAATGTAGTCTTCCATATTGCATTGAATGGGTTTTTTTTTGACTATGGATGTGATATTTTTATACCATTCATGGTTTGTGGTAAAATTATTTTCTTTTAGAATGCTAGTTTTATAATTATTGTTTAGATTATGTTTCATCTTTTTCATATGTGGAAAGAATTGGAGTTAGAATGTTATTTTTGGAGGCCCTTATAGCTCTTTGATGAATCTGTAGGTATAATGAGACTAACTATTGTCTTTGAACAAGCCCATGACAAAATCATATTTTTAGTATTGGCTTGAGGCATTGACTATTTTTATGACGTCTGACATTATGAATTTCATCATTATAAAATTAGCTGTGTATTTTATATTTTATTATTCTACTAGATGAATCACTTACTGAATATATAAATGGAATTATTTTATTTATATATATCATATTATGATGAAGATTATGATTAATTTTTTTTTTCAGTCTAATACATTTCCTTAAATGATTATGCTTTTTAAAGATAACCTCTTCTGTATTGTTATCCTTACTGAGCATTTGATCTCAACCTTTTCTGTAATTTATTTATTCCTGGATGCGAAATAATAGTTTACGATTAACCTGTAGGAATTGTCTATGGGATACGACAGAGCGTAATGAGGACACAATGTTGTTGTATTTCCATTTCATGATATAATGTAAAATATATGTATGTATCTACTACTTCCAAGGTTAACAAAATAATCGGTCAT
Organism: Viscum album; assembly: GCA_963277665.1. Classification (NCBI taxonomy): domain Eukaryota; kingdom Viridiplantae; phylum Streptophyta; class Magnoliopsida; order Santalales; family Viscaceae; genus Viscum; species Viscum album. Next base: position 1,257,455,589 of record OY728141.1, read on the forward strand.
TAAAACCGTATTTATTGTGATCATTCCAATGTTATGTAATAATGCACCGTCTCTAGGTAAATAGTTTCAGGGTGTTAAATCATTCACATTATTTTAGTATATAGAAGTATAATTGCCCATACCTCTCCAGTCCATTACATTTTGAAAATGTTGTGTTTGAGGTGTTCACGTAGGTCAATGTTACTTATCACCAACACTTTTCGAAACATTCTAATTCAGTGAGCAATGTTCTATTGGTGAGGTTCAAGGAACAGTGTTCTGTCAGCGAGGTTTTGGGATTAGTGTTCTATCGGTGAGGTTGAATGAAGAGTGTTCTCTCGGTGAGGTTCAATGAACATGGTTCTATCAGTGAGGATCAGTGTACAGTGTTCTATCGGTGTGTTTCAGTGAACATTGTTCTATCATTGATTTTCTATGAACAATGTTCTATGGGTGTGGTTCAATGAAAATTATTCAATCGGTGAGGTTAAGTGAACAGTGTTCTGTAGGTGAGGATCAATGAATAGTGTTCTATCGGTGAGGTTCTGTGAAGAGTGTTTTATCGGTGAGGTTCAGTGAACGATGCTTCCAGAATGGTGAGGTCTATCGGTAACCTATAAATATAGGTGTACAGTAACAGTAGGTGTACAATGTTTCCATAACGGTGAGGTCTATAGATAAACTATATCGGTAACCTCTAACGGTAGGTGTATATTAACAGTATGTGTACAATGTTTCCAGAAGGGTGAGGTCTATCAGTAACCTCTATCGATAACCTCTAACGGTGGGTGTACAGTAACGGTAGGTGTACAGTAACCGTAGGTGTATAGTAACTGTAATTGTACAGTGTTTCCTGAATGGGGAGGTCTATCTATTACCTCTAACGGTAGGTGTATAGTAACGGTAGGTGTACAGTGTTTCCAGAATGGTGAGGATCTAACAGTGAGGATCATGAAAAATTTTTTTCCTTTGCCAAATATTGTGTATGTGAACATTGTTTCCAGCTTCCTACAATTTCACCCCTTTGATGCTTCCTTTGATGTAATATACTTTAAAAGCAATATTTTATGGACTCTTAAGGATGATTTAATGGACATAAATCCTATATTAATGGCTCCAGATGTGATCACTTGGTAAAACTGCGTGGATTAATGCTATCCGCTTTTAATGGGAAATTATGAGTATCTTAAAAAGTCTCCCAAATAAGTCTTCAAAAGAGACAAGTTATATTCATCCCTTATACTTCCTCTTTTTTATCGTCAATGAGATGTTATATCCTTTCAATCTTTCGCAAGGGGTTCCACAATCAAACTATTCTCCTCGGATTTGTTCCGCACTATTTTGATGCCACCTAGCTGTATCGATCAATCTTTGATATAAGGTATGTTTTATAATCATTACTTTGGGGATAATCTTGTCATTTTTCTCCTTTCAATATTATAGCATGAAAACTCAATACATATAATGGGGGTTTTCTAAGGTTTGGTTGGTTTTGTCATTACATGGAATCCTCTTGTGGATGTAGTTGTCGCGAGAGGAGGATCGTGACCCGTTGTATGGGTAAAAAACGTGAGTTACTATTTGAGGTATGGGATTCATTGCTTCCCTTATCTTTTACATGCAACTATATTGTTATCATGTTTGATCCCACTGGATGACAATTGAATGGACATAAAAAATATTTTAACTGGATAAATAAATTAATATTGATCGTATGTTATTGCCTTTTGTTTTCCTAGATAGTGTAATATCTATGCTTGCTTTGTCTAGTTGTTCTTTCTTGATTGAAATCGGAAATGAATGTATATTTGTATTAAGTGATAATTGTTCGGCTAAATATAAAAAGTCAGGTAAACAAATCTAGTTCAAGTGGTAATTTAATGTTAATCATATTAGTGCAGTAAGAATGTTTAATTAATTGTGATATCTTACTGATTAGGTATCACGAATTTGGAACCTACATATAATAAATCAGTTAATTCAATATGTATTAATGAACATAATGTTTGATAATTACTTGAAGGGTTCTGAGTTACCCTCTTGATTGTTAAAGGGACAATAACCCAATTGATGTGACATTGGTTTTTCCTACTACTTATGTTTTGATGTGATCCTGAATGGACGTTGTGATATGTGGGGGCATGTAGGCTTTTGGTTATGGCAGAAGATAACACCTATAGTGGCGAGATGCATCAGTTTATGCATGTGGGTGTCATGGAGGACACCTAGGATGATAAAATTGGATGGATGTGATTGATGGATGTTTGCTGATTTTTTAGATTGGTGGTATATCTACTTTAATTTTCCGCACTGCTCAAGGTATCTGGTTTTAATTACCCTTATTCCGAAAGAGGCAAAGACATGTGGGTTATGCCATGTTCTTTCAATTATTAGCTTCTTATGGAAGGATGGGTATATGTTGTTGTTATAAGAGACAAAGACCCGATGGATAGTAAATCTACTCACCTGGTTGAGGCCCCTTGTGTTCAGTAGAATTGAATGTCTCTATATAAAGACTATTAATGTGGGAAAGTATTTCTATATTGAATAATTTAATAAATGGTGTTAACCCATGGGGATGGATTTTCTGGAACATAATGATGAGGTTGTAATTATAAAGGAATAATGGACTTTGGGTGGGATGCTAATGAAATTTAATGTTGAATTATTCATGTTTAATTAAGGTTTAAAGAATTAATTAACGTATAGTGTAACTGATAAAAAGGGAATGAAGTAATTTAATAAAACTATTTAAATGTTTGTGTGATTATAGGATACTTAGTCTTAGATGTAGCAGCTCGGAGTCTGAGAGACCTTAGCTGATGTTGTGTCTAAGACTAGGTTATTCCCATAGTGTGGGTGTGAGATATAGTATATTCTATACTTTTTGTGTTTCTATATTCTACTCCACCTTGTTAGTAAGGGAAACTGACACCATAGGGATTTTGAGCCCTGGGGGTGTTTTCCTCAACATTCTGGTGGGAGGATGGATGACAGACTACCCCCTTTGGCCCCGCTCTCTTCTCTTCGATGTTACTTGTTCTGGTAGCACATGGGTTATTTTTTCCGATATATTTCTATAGAGTGTTGTAATGGCTTGTGGTTATTCACACAAAAATATTCTGGTTTTAGTTTTCTATTTGCTACTAATTGTGTAACATGTATAGGTTGTGATGGCTTGAGGATCCTTACTATATGTAAGGGATGTAATGGATTGAGGTATAATACCTGACGTATGATACACGTTATGCATGTTGTGGTGTCTCCCACTAATTACCTGTTTACATTTTTGTGTGGATGTGGTGGTATTGTTTCACGAGGTTCATATTGTGTTGCTTCCCCTAGGTGTTTGTGGGAAATCCATTTTGGAGATAGATGCTCAGGAAGTGTGACATTGGGTCCAAGAGGAAAAACAGTGGGGAAGTAGTAGTAGGGTACCCATGATATTGTTTATTATATAATATATTCTTGTATGCGTTACTTGTTGAGAGTATCCATGATGAGGTTGGGAACATAGTATACCTATTTAGGTGACGATTTAGTTTCACTTGATGTTCATTGTGCTTTAGTAGTCCTTCATTACTTTTGAACTAGAGGCTTTGGGGAGGATCCCACTAATTATACTGTTATACTCACCCTACGTATATATAAAATGTTTTTAGGTCACATGGAGCAGGTTGGAGATCATGCTGGTTAGTACTAGCTTGTTGTTGCAGGAGGTGTTTAGGCGTGTGGTTCCTGCTATTTAATTTCTTTTGGGTACTTTCATTTTTTCCATTCAAGTTGTAGTACTATTGCATGACATTACATATGTGCACTTGGGTTTTATTTTATATTTCAGTTCCTAGTTGGAGTTGGTTGGTGCCGATGTTATCTATCTCTTCCGCATGTGTCCTCTTAGAGGGTAATGCCTCCAACTTGTGTGTTTACTATACCCTCAGTGCTAGTCGCCAACCCTAGGCCTACTAGAGGCGAGACTTGAGGGTCATTATCTCCCTTCTCACATTGCCGACCCAGGAGAGGTACACATTGTGGGGAGGGGGTTGTGAAAGAGTGGTATCAGATCCAGGTTGAGTGATAAGATGGAGTTTAGAGTTAGGCACTGGTGAGGTTGCACGGGTTGGTAAGTAAATAGTGTCATTCATGTTTAGCAAGTGAGGTAAATAATAAAGACAAGATGAGACATAGGCGTTTGGGTCCCCCTATGATCTGATGTATGTATCTTTATGTTTAAAATGGGACTGAACAAGGTTATAATAGTTTCATGGTAGAGACCTAGGAAAGGATTGTGAATCATTATTTTTTATGCATATGATTGAATGTGTAGACCTTGGAATAGGATTACCTAAAATGAATAAAAGATAATTAATTAATTAATTAATGTTTATTCTTTCATATTTCAGTTTTAGGAGCTCTAACGGATTGTTATTTGACATGTATGGCTCCAGGTCGACATCCTCATTAGGTTTGCGCAAAAAATGTCTAGTATGATGTTCCTACAGATCGCCGTAGAGTATAGATTGATGATGACGACACATTGAGGAAGGCACTCTGAGTGTTTCAGTGCTAGAGTCTACAGAAGTATGAGGGCTTCATTTTATATGTAGTCATGAAATAATGTTTAGAGGCGGTCGAGATCAGCTTCAGTTCAATTCATGCTCGAAAAGAGCATTGGGTGTCCTTGGTTGTGATGATGCATCATAGAGAAGTGAGGCAGTGGTGGTTCTTGTTCCCCGGGGATCGTGAGGAGTCATCGATATGATTGGAGGAGTTCTGAGTTAGGCTTATAGTCGAGTTTCATTCATCAACTATAAGGGAATCCAGTCGACAGGAGCTTCTTATCCTTCGACAAGGGCGCTCCACCGTTCAAGAGTTTAGAATCTGTTTCAAGAACCCGTTACGATATGCTTCAGAATTACTGCCAGATGATGATGCTAGGGAGATGCATTTTGAGGAGGATTTTCATCCATAGATCGAGCGCTATTTCACCCCATTTATGCTGAAAATATATCTGGAGGTGCAGGTGAGGGCAGAGGTTGTCGAGAGGACTTTGGCTAGGACCGTATCATTATTAGAGGGGAATTTTCATGATTCTTCATGAAGTAGAGCAACGTTCTAGGGCTCTTTGTTTTCAGGGAAGAGAGTTTTTGTTCTGCCGGGGGTAGGTCTTGGCCCTTCACATCTTGTTTCTCCAGAGGCCGCAAATCTCCGGCCTATTACAAGAGATCATGTGCTTGTTTTTCTTGGGTTGGTTGTGGTCATCAGTAGTGGGAGTTCATGACATTTCAGAACTGTCATCGTTCACCCGGTGTTATGCTCCATATTCCCCCGTTGAGGCAGTTTCAGCCGAGGCAGCTGCTGCAGAAGGTCGCACCTGCTATAGATCAAAATGGGGTAGATGGGACATGTATTGGATAGCCACATGAGGCTCCCCATCCTCAATGAGAAGAGCGTAGCCAGGATGGTGGTCGTCATCAGTTTCATAGAGGTCATGGAGGAGGTCGTGGTCAGAATTATGCTCTAGCGTTGCCATCTCTAGGTAAGCTAGATGTCGTTAAAGGTACCGTTTTCATTTTTTTCTACCTTGGTGTATGCCTTTTTAAATCAAGAGTGATTCACTCCTTCATATAACCTACCCTTGTTCATGATTTGGGAGTTCAGGTAAAGACACTTCCAGTGCCCTTGGGGTTGACTACTCTAGTTGGAGGTCGAGCTGACTTGTTTGAAGTATGTATAGACTGTGAGATAATATTGGGGAAACAACGCACATGGGGAGATTTTTTATGATTACGAATACAACCATATGATTTCATCCTCATCATGTATTGGTTGTTTTCGGAACAGTCTATTGTGTATTGTTTCAGGAAGAAAGTCATTCGCATTGGTGGAGATAGAGAGCAAGTGGTGTTTGATGGTGAGCGAGATCCTCGGATGGTTAATAGACTCCTTCCAACCATATCATCCATGATGGAAAATATGATGTTGTGTTCTTCATATGTTCAGCAGTTGGAGTTTCCTAGTGTTGTAGTGGAGTACCATGATGTCTTTCTAGAAGAGGTTGTAGCATTACCCCCCTTGGCGAGATATTGATTTTTGGATCGAGATACAACCAGGAGATTATCCTATCTGTATGTCTCCACATACGATGTCCCATATTGAGTTATGAGAGCTATGTACACAGCTTGATGGTCTGTTACAGTGTGGTTCTGTTCGACCATGTGTTTCACCATGGGCTGCACCAGTTTTGTTTGTGAAGAAGGCCAATGATAGATTGCGGTTTTGTGTCGATTATCATCACTTAAATAAAGGGATAATAAAAACTCTCTATCCTCTTTGGCAAATACATCATTTATTAGATCAACTGAAGGGTGCAAGTTGGTAATCAATGATCGACTTGTGGTCAACATATCATCAGATGCATGTGAATGATGAGGATATCCAGAAGACTGCTTTCTGTTGTCATCATGAGAATTATGAGTCTCTTGTAATGTTGTTTCGCATGATGAATGCTCTAGCTGTATTCATGGGATTGATGAATGATGCGTTCTATGAGATCCTAGACATGTTCGTGGTATTTTTCATCAAAGACATCCTAGTGTAATCCATATATGAAGAGAAGCATGCAGAGCATCTACAACACATTTTTGGAGTTCTTAGTCGACATCAGCTGTTTGGGAAGTTTTCAAAGTGTTTATTTTGGGCTCGGTAAGTACATTTCCTAGGGAATGTTGTGTCCCAACAGAGAGTAGCTATGGATCCATCTATGATAAGAGTAGTTGTGTCTTAGGAAACCCCCAAGACAATTTCTGAGGTCCCATGTTTCCATGGTCTCGAAGGCTACTAAATGTGGTTTGGAGACAATTTCTAACGGGTTTCCAATCATCTGAAAGCTTTGAATAAGAAGGATTAGGCCTTCATATAGACTTTCAGTTTCAGACAGTTTTCGATTATCTAAATTTGATGTTAGTTATTTTACCATTTCTTTGACTTCAAGTTGCGGGTGTTATGTTTGATGTTTTCATTGACGCTTTCCATCTGGGGTTAGGATGTGTTCTGATGAAGCATAGGTCAGTTGTTTTTTATGGTTCTCAGAAGTTACGTCCCCATGAGCGTTAATATTCCACTCACGATCTTGAGTTGGAAGCCGTGGTGTTTTCTCTGAAGTTGTAATGACATTACCTCATTAGTGTGCACTTGGTGGTTTTCAACGATCATAAGAGTTTGAGGTATGTTTTCTCCCAGCATGACTTGCACTTACAACAGTGTCATCTAATGGAAATATTGTATGAATTGGACTTTGAAATATCATATGCAGCTGGAAAAGTGAATGTAGTAGCTTATGAGCTGAGTCGAAAGTCATGTAGTGATGATGTGCATGAATCACATGATTATTGAAGAGTAATGGAATAACTATCAGCATTAAATTTTTATATGGTGGACGTAGGTTTAGAGGTTTTCTTTATCAGATGATGGTACAGTCATCCCTGATGTAGAAGGTGGAAGTGTCCCAGTTGGGTGATCATGAGATGGAGGTCTAGAGAGACCAAGTTGTTTGTAGTAAGGCCCCGGATTGTTGGTCTATGGACGAACAACACAGAATGTTTTATCATGGAATCATTTTTGTTCCATTGATGATGTGCGAGATTGTTTTTTTGGGAGTTTCATAGTTTGCCTCTAGTGGGGCATCCTTGCGTGACAAAGATGTACCAAGCCTTGAGGAGCCAATTTTGGTGGTCTGGGAAGAAGTGTGCAGTTGCGGAGTTTGTGTCTCAATGTTTGGTCTGCCAGAAGGTGAAGACTGAACACCATGTTCATTGTGGTCTTCTCTAGCCATTAAAAATTCCTCTGTGGATGTGGGATAAAATCTCAATGGACTATGTTACTGGTTTACCTTGAGCTCTGGGAGGACATGATGCTATTTGGGTGGTAGTGGATCATTTAACAAAATCAGCACACTTCATAGCGATCATGAAGTCGAGCTCAGTGGAAATTTAATCAAGGCTATATCTAGAGGAGGTCGTGAGACTTCATGGAGTCCCTTGTATGGTCATTTCTAATCGAGATCCTCATTTAACCTGTAGGGTGTGGAGAGGTCTCCAACATGCTTTTGGTTCTCAAATATTCATAACCACAGCTTTTCATCCTAAAATGGATTTTCAGATAGAGTGAACCATCCAGAATATTAAATACATGCTACGCACTTGTGTTCTTGATTTTGGAGGTTCATGGATGATTCACATATCCTTGGTGGACTTCTCTTACAATTATAGTTTTCACTCACCATCGGTATGACGCCGTATGATTCCCTGTATGGATAGACTTGTCGTTCTCCGTTGTGCTGGACTAGGGTTAGAGAGTCAGCAATTTGCAGACCAGAACTAGTGAAAAATACAATAGAGATGGTCCAGGAAATTCATTAGAGAATTAAGATAGCTCAAGATCGTCAGAAATAATATGTTTATCAAATAAGAATACCCTTAGAGTTTAATGTTGGCGATCATGTGTTTCTGAAGGTGACTCCCCATCGTAGGAAGTGAAGGATTGGCTGTGGAAGTAATCATTCTCTTCGATTTTTTGGGCCTTTCTAGGTGTTAGCACATGTTAGATCTGTGGAGTATCGAGTTTCACTTCCACCACGGATGAGTCAAATACATGATTTTTTTCATGTATCATAGCTTCGTCGTTATCTTCATGATTACTCTCACATCATAAATTTTGGAGAGATCGATGTAGATGATGATGTGACCTTTGAGGAGCAACCTGTTGAGATCCAAGAACGCAAGGAGAAGGTGTTGTGTGGGCATTCCATTCCCTTGGTTCATGTCTTGGGGCGACACAGTGGCATGGAGGAACGTAGCTGTGAATGTGAGTCATATACACGGGCTCTGTACCAAGAGTTTTTTGATGTTTAACTCCTTTCATGTAACAATCTTCCCTTTGTGGTTAGACATTTCAGGATTTAATTTTGAATTTCTTTTGTTACTTTATGTGGTTTTCTCTCTTTTGAGATGTATCTCCATGGGTGGTTGTTTAGACCACGTTTCTTTTTATTCCTTAGGTGTGTTTTGAATTCTCGAGGATGAGAATGTTTTGAGAGGTATCTGATGTAATGTCCCGAACCTCTCTGGTTAATTACATTGTGAAAATGTGGTGTTTGAGGTGTTCTGGGAGGCCATGGTGACTTATCCCCAGAACGTTAAATATTTTTCCAATTCAGTGAATAGTGTTCTATCGGTGAGGTTTAGTGAACTGTGGTCTATCGGTGTGTATTAGTGAACAACATTCTATCGGTGAGGGTTAGTGAACAGTGTTCTATAAGCGAGGTTTAGTGAAAGTGTTCTATCAGTGAGGATTAGTGAACATGTTCTATCGGTGTGGTTATGTGAACAGTGTTCTATCAGTGAGGTTCAGTGAACAGTGTTCTATTATTGAGGTTCAAGGAATAGTGTTCTAGCAGTGAGGATCAGTGAGCTATGTTCTATTGGTGAGGATCAATGACCAGTGTTTTATCGGTGAGGTTTAGTGAAAAAATGATCTATCGATGAGGGTGAGTGAATAGTGTTCTGTCAGTGAGATTCACTGAACTATGTTCTATCGGTGAGTTTCAGTGAACAATTTTCTATCTGTGAGTTTCAGTGAATAGTGTTCTATCATAGACGTTCAGTGAATGGTTTTTCTAGAATGGTGAGGTCTTTCGGAAGCCTCTAACGGTAGGTATACAGTAACGGTAAAATTATTGTTTTTCATGAACGGTGAGGTCTATCAGTAACCTCTATTGTTAACCTCTAATGGTAGGTGTACAGTAACGTCAAGTGTACAATGTTTCTATAATGTTGAGGTCTATCGGTAACCTCTATCGGTAACCTCTAACAGTAAGTGTGTAGTAATGGTAGTTGTACAGTAACAGTAGGTGTTCAATGCTTCCAAAAAGGTGAGGTCTATTGATAACCTCTATCGGTAACCTTTATTGGTAGGTGTATAGTAACAGTAGCTGTATAGTGTATCCAGAATGGTCAGGTTCATGAACAGTGTTTTCCCTTTGCCAAATTTTGAGTATGTGAACAGTGTTTCCAGCTTCTTACAGTTTCTCCCCTTTGACATTTCCTTTGAGGTAAAATAAATTTAAAGCCTTATTTTAAGGACTCTTAAGCCTAATTAAAAGGCCATAAATCCTATATTAATGTATCGGGATATTTTTATTTGGTCAAACTGCGTGGGTTAATGCGATCAGCTTTTAATGGGGAATTAATCCTATCTTAAACTCTCTCCCCCTTAAATCATCACATGAGAGATGATTTATTATTTCCTTGTTCTTCCTATTTGTTCTTGGATATGAGATTCTATAACCTTCCAATCCACCCCGTAAGAGTTGCACAATCAAAAATTACACCACGGATTTGTTCTGCTCTGTTTTGATGCAACCATGTTGTATCGATCAATCTTTAATATAAGGTATGTTTTATCATCATTAATTTTGGGAAAATCTTCTTATATTTCTCCTTTCCATATTATAGAATGAAATCTGCACGCTTCTAATGGGATTTTTCTCGGGGTTTGGTTGGTGCGGTCATACCGTGGCATCCTCGGGTGGATGAAAATGTCGCAAGAGGAGGATCGTCAGACATTATGGGGATAATTAATGTGAGGAACTGTTTAAGGTAGGGGATTCATTGCATTTATTTTAATAAATGTGAAACTGTAGTGTTAGAATGATTAATCCCACTGGATGAAAATGGAATTGAAATAATAAATATTGTAACCAGATAAATAAAATGATGTCGATCATATATTATTACCTCTTGTTTGGATAGATAGTGTGATATCTATTTTTATTTTCTTAGTTGTTCGTTCTTGATGGAAATGGATAGAGAACATTAATTGGGATTAATTTATAATTTCTTAGATAATGAAAAATATGCATGTAAACGAATCTATTTCTTGTTGTAACTAAATGTTAATCAAATTGGTGCAGTATAAATGTTTAATTAATTAGGATATATTACTGATTATGTTTCCTGAATTTGGAAACTACGTTTAATAAATTGGTTAATTCAAGATGGATTAAACAACATATTGTTTTATATAGGCTTGAATTGTTCCAATTTACCCACTTGATTGTTAAATGACCAATAGCCCAATTGATGTGATATTTATTCTTAATGTAGCTTGTGTTCTAATGTGATCCTGGATGGTTGTTGTGATATGTGGGGTATGGAGGCTCTTGGATATGGTATAAGATTATGCCTAGAGTGGAGAAATGCATCATTTTATGCATATGGGTGTCAGGGAGGACACCAGGGATGGTGGAATGGGGTGGATGTGATTGTTGGATGTTTGCTAATTTTTTATTTGGTTGTCTATCTACCATACTATTCCCCACTACTCAAGGAATCTCGTCTTACTTAAAATTCATCTGAAATAGGCGAAGAAACATGGGGTATGCCACATGCTTTCTGTGTTTAACATCTCATGGAAGGATGGGTATATTCTCTTGCTATAAGTGGAAATGACTCGGCGGGTAGTACATTTACTCACCTTGTTGAGCGCCCTGGGGTTTAGTAGCATTAATATTTTTGTAGAATTTCTAGGAACATGGTAAAGTAATTTTATAATGAATAGTTGAATAGATGGTGTTAACCCATTGGGATGGAGCAGCTAGAACATAATGATGAGGTAGTAATTTTGATGTAAAACATGACTTTGGGGGTGATTCTAATGAAATTTAATGTGGAATTTTTCATGGTCAATTAATGTTTAAATAAGTAATTAACATAATATGGAACTGATAAAAATGTAATGAAGTAATCTAATAAAGATCTTTAAATGGTTTTGTGCTTATAGGACACATAGTCTTATAAGTAGTAGCCCAGATTCTAAGAGACATTAGCTTAAGTTGTGTCTAAGATAAGGTTATTCCCATAGTGTGGTTGTGAGTTATATTATATGCTGGAATTTTTGTGTTTCTATACAGAACTCCACTCTTTCAGTAGGGGAAACTGACACCCCAGGAATTCTGATCCCTGGGGGTGTTTTTCCCAACATTCTGGTGGGAGGATGGATGACTGACTACCCCCTTTGGCCTCACTATCTTCTCTTGGTAGTTACTTGTGCTGGCATATAGATTGGTTAGTTTTTCCCATATATGTGTGTATAGGGTTGTAATGGCTTGAGGTATAATACCTGACATATGATAAACGTTATGCAAGATGTGGTGGATACAGAAAACTACGTAGTTACTTTCTTGTGTGGACGTGGTGGTTTAGTTGCCTGAGGTACATATTGTGGTGCTTTTCCCAGGTGTCTGCAGGCAAATATTTTTGGAGAGATATTCATAGGACGTGCGACATTAGGGAAAAGTAGAAAACCTGTGGGGATGTAGTATTGGGCTACCCTTTATATTATTTATTATATGATATATTCTTGTATGTGTTACTTTTTGAGAGTAGCCATGGTGATGTTGGGAACATAGTACACCTGTTCAGGTGACGAGTTAGATTCAGTTGTTATTCACTTTGCTTTATCATGATTTCATTAATTTTGCACGAGAGTTTTCACGGAGGATCCTACTGAGTATACTGTTATACTCACCCTATGTATATATAAAATAATTTTTAGGTCACACGGAGCAGGTGGGATATCAGTCCAATTACTACTAGATGTGCTTGCAAGAGTTTTCCGGGCTTGAGGTTTGCTACTGTTTTACATTCTTTGGGGTACTAGTGGTTTTTTCAATCTAGTTGTATTACTTAGGAATGACATTACATATTTTCACTTGGGTATTATTTTATATTTCGGTTCTGAGTTGGAGTTGGTTTGTGTATATCTTATCTCTCTCTTCTGCATCTGTTCTCATAGAGGGTAATGCCTCCCATTTGTGTTTTTACTATTCCCTTAGTGCTAGTCGCTAACCTAGGGCCTCCTGGAGGCAGGACTTAGGGTTCATTATCTCTCTTCTAACATTGTCGATCTAGGAGGGGTACACTTTTTGGGGAGGGGGTCCGGACAAGAAGCCTAAACCAAGGTCATATCAAGAGTAATAGTGGGATCATCAGGAGAAAAATATAATTGTATATAATAACAAGATAGAATATAGATCTATGAAATATGATATTAATAATTGAGATTAAAGTACCATTCCTTATCGTAATTTTCATAATTATACTAATAAAATGAGCTCAATGATGAAATATATTAAAAAACCACGGTTTTGGGATAATAATTTGTTTGGGGAAATAATATCGATAATACTATCATTTTTTAAATTCATTTTGATAAATTTTTATGACAGAGCTCTTATTACATAAATTTATTTTATTGTGATTTTTTTAATAATACCAAAATAATTAACAAATAATATTGATTTTAATTTTCAAAAAACCAATAATCTCATTATAAATAATCATTTCACATGAAGTGTTTGAATATATTTACTAATATACTATGATAAAATTACATTTTCATCATAGTTGGGGTAGCATATCAATTTTGATGCATTGCATGTACAAAATAATCAAGAATCTAATGATCATAAGAAGCTGATTTCTAACCCTATTGACAAATGGTTATGGTTTTTTTGAGGAATTTGTAATCTATATTTCTCATAATTCAAAATTATAAAGAAATTGAAATATAAAAAAAGATAATAAATGTTTCTCGAGCCAAATTTATTTAGTTTTTTGATTTTTTTATATTATATTCAATATTCTTAATAATGATCTACATTTTTATATTATATATTATGTATTAAGAATTAATTCAGGTCTTCGATTTTCATTACATATTCAACTATAATGAATTTCAATTTTTGATGAGTGTTTTGATTTAGTTTTATTCAATTATTTCATTGTTAAAAAACATATTTTGGGGACCTTTATTTATAAAACCATTCTAGGAAATATTCAAGTTTTAGTGGGTTAAAATTAAATCATTTCATTCATTACAAAATTAATGTACACTAATGTTTTTTTCAAAATATACAATAATCATGTTTCATTTAGAATTGTTGGTTGCATAGAAATTTTTTTTAATAGATTTTGTTTATAGCCTAGAAGTGATTTATCATTTCTATTTTCTTATATACTGCATTGGGTAATATATATTCTATTACACAATTGTAATATCTATCATTGATTAAACTATTGGATTATGTCTTATAATATTGATAGAATGTCATCTTTTTTTCTTAATTGATACAATCTGTACTCAACATGACTTGAATTAATCGATAATCTTCATTAATTTTATTATTTATTTTTTTAAAAACAAATTATTAGATATCTAAGATTAATTTTAATTATTAAACACTATCATCAATCATTTGTGTGTAATATTTATTTATTTTATTTATTTGTGTATCAAAAAATGGATACAAAGTTATTTTTTTAAGGGAAATAAAATTCAATGTTTTGTTAGTTAAAATTATATCAAGATTTTATCATTTGATCATTTTTGTACAAATAATAATTTCCACACAACCTATTATTTTGAGGAAAAATTCATATTTTTTATCTTACAAATTCTATGTATGAATATTATTGTAAAGAAATACATAGTTTCAATGGATATTCAATTTTTTATCTTAATTCACCGCATCAAATTATATCCAATTAATTTATCAAGGACATAAATTTTTTTTTATAGTAGAATATGATGTTTCTGTATTTTCAAATATTTTTTAACACCCATTACATTAATTTATGAGATACATGTGATAAAATGGGAATTGAATGCAAATATATTTTATGGATTCCATTATATGTAAAAAATACAATGCCTAGAATATATCAATGAAAATGAGGTTTTCATTATGTTAACTGTTAACAATTTTAGTACTTTAATTTCAAATTTTAAGAATAATAATTCATCATACCAATCATGAAATTATTATTCTAATGATATTATTGATGTTTTTAAGTTATATTTCTCTTTTGAATTTATTTTCAAACATACATGTTTTCATTTTGAATATATTTTGGTTGAAATATTTTCTAAATATAATGAAAGAAATTTATAAATGAAATTTCAATAATTTTTTTTATATTTTAGTATAATTAATTTGGTATTTTTTTAATTTAATATTTAAAATATATTGAATGTATTTATAGTTTTATATTCATAAGTGTCAAAAAAAACTTTTCTATAGATGTGAATAACATACTGTGTATGAGTCATATGAAGTATTAAATGAGTTAATAAAAATATTTTTTCTTGAAAAAAAAATGTGTAAGAGTGAAATAGATCATAATAATATACTTCCCAAATATTTCACTAGAATTAAAATTTAAAAAATTATTTTAGTATCTCATATCACAAAAAAATTAAAAAAAATAATAAAAAATACCGTAAATAAAATTTTCAGTTATAATAAATTTGTTAAATTAGTTGGTGTAATGGAAGTATCCAAGTTATGAAATATTTGAATTATTATGAATAAAATTTCATTTTTAATTGAATAATTCAATTATTAAGTTCAGGATTCTAATATTGGACCATATTTAGATTCATAAAGGGTTTTCTAAAGACAAATATCATGGAAAACAATAAACTTTATACTATAGAAAAAAATCAAATTTTCAATAAGTAAAAGTGATTGAAATTTAAAAAATTTCCATTCAAGTCAAATCACCTATTACACCAACCACAAGGGAAATTTTATGAATTAATGGAATGAAAATATCAATATGGGATATGTAAATAAAAATTAAGATTAATTATTCATCTAATTTTTAATTAATTTATATATTCGAAAATATAATTTGAACAACTTGTAATGTTAAATTTTAATGAAAAAGAATATTTATTTAATATTAAATTTCTCAATTTGTTGTGATAATATTATTTATATTTATAAAATTTGACACATAATTCACATTATGAGAAAAACCTTATGTTTTAAGCTTTTAGAGATTTTTTAGAATATTGAATTGGATCAAGATGAATGTAGTAACATTATAAGATGGGAAATAATAAAATTGTTTTTGAAAACTATATATGTGATTTAATATAACATTAAATTTTAAAACATAAAATGTAGGATTTATTTTTTATTAAATAATTATTATTCCTTATAGTATAAACTATCAATTCAATCATATAACACTTATTGAAATTAATTGAAATACAAAATAAATAAATGGGTAAGCTCATATTAATTGTAATGGATAGAAAATTTGGGAAGCTATCATAAAATAATTAAATCGTGAATATATTGTTAGGATAATATGATGAGAAAATAATTACATACCAAGAATTACATGTGAAAGAAACATATTTTTTGATTTAATAAATATTCTAATAATCATATGGAAATCAATACTTAATTTTTTAATGATAAATTTCATAGTATTTAACTTTTAAAAATTATTATTAATACCTCTTTCAAAGACAGTTTTTATAAATATATAAGAAATTACCAAAATACAAAACCAAATTTACCTCAGTTTTCGTATCAACTCATAAAGATATATTTATTGGTATCACCATTACATAATTTAATAAATTCAGTTTAATAATTATATGACTAAATAAGACAACAAAATCAATATTTCATAGTAATTAATAAATATGTATAACTAATGAATTAGCACATAGAATGTTAGTACATTCCGAAGTCAAAATGATCATATTTCATGGACTTTTTGTTGAGTTATACAATTATATTATATCTTCATTAAATGAGATTATTCATTAATGAATGACGATATAAATAAAAATTTAGTTTAATTATCAATTTAATATATCTCTAGAAAAATGCAGTTTCTATTTAGAAATATTATATTTAAAATATAAAGACTAAAAATTATTTTTTTAAAAGAGTATTCGGATATATATATGCGAACATTAAAATTAATAATTCAAGGAATGTGTGGTAATGAATGAAGCGATTTTTATTAATGTAGTTTACAAGAACATAATAATTTTCTTCAAAAAATATATAAATAGTTAATAATTGGATAAATGTCATGAAAAATCATTTTAAAAACACATAATATAATCAAATCAGGGTAAAAATTGACAATACTACATTATTTTAGAATGGTAAAAATATTCATGATGAACTTATGAATAAAACTACGGAGTTGGAAGAAACATATTCTTAATCAAGTCATGTCTTGACCGGGGGTGACACTCAATGGTTCCCCAAACAAAGTTGACCACATAGCCTAAATCACGACTCCCCGTATACTAGAGGATACATATAATTAGTGATGGCTAGAGGTGTGTACATTGAGAGAATATTACCTCATTGTAGAGTGAGATCAATTTTATAATAAGAAAATAAATTGATGAAGTAGGATAATAATATATATTTTATGAGAAATAGGGATATACATCTAAAATACAATTAATAATTAACTAAATATCAATAAATGAATGATATACAAAAGATGGTTTCAAGAAATGTATCTTCAAAAAAAGAAAATAAGTATACATAGAAATAGTAAATCAATAAAATATATGATATGCTATATGAATTTAATATTATAAAAACAATCCAAGTATCCCTTGATCTAGATTAATCATCTGCTACAAAGATCTATAATAAATAAATCAATTATGACTTCTTCAGATATACATGTTCCCATTTACTCACATGCAATAATATATTCTTCCTAAGGACTAGAGAAGGACCAGATAGGGTTTTCAGAAAATATATGTTGGTCACCACCAACCCCATTTATTCAAATATATTCTATCAAACTAAAAATTATTGCGTACAGGTGTATAATAATGCACCATAGTAAAAATAAATATCACATACATACTACAACCACTACTAGAGTCAAAAAATTTATCCTATAAACTAACTATGTTATAGATTATATTGATAAATAATGTGAAAGAGAAAAATCGTACATAGATAGATCATAATAATAATAAAGGGTTATCTATGGTGAAACCAATGCATTTATGACCGTGGGGATTAGCCAACTAATAGTAATAATTCATGAAATATAGAAATAATGGTTATAAGTGTAATATAAGGGTCTTACACATTTAATTCAAATATAAATAACTGTAATAGATTAAATGGATCCATTCAATAGTTTTCCTAGGATTACAATGTTTGAGCCCAATTGGTTGAATCATTTTCTCCACGTGTCTGAATACATGAAGATAAATCTACTAGAGTGTATTAAAGTAATTATAAGTAATATATATATTGTTAAGGGATCCTATGGAGTCATATTAGGTATCATGTAATGGGCAATTACCATGTTCCATGTTTGGTATCTCTCCTATTAACCGGCTCCAAGAATCAAAATGGATTCCTTTATGGGATTATGGAATTATCTCTGAAATCTAAGGTTGGATCAGGTGCTACCATTCCTATAATGATCAAAATGATTGTATGTAATATGTCATATATAAATATATCAATATATAATTTAGTCCATGTTATATTAATTCCATTTAATATGTCATTCATTTCATTCCCTTACCATTCAATAATGTGACAATGGAGAGTCAACATGCATCAAATATTAAATCAATTACATAAATAATGTATTCGTTACATTCCATATCATTAATATAATAATTAAAATTCAGGTTAAGGACATTAATCCTTAAATTAATTTAATTCATAATAATTTAAGAGGTACATTACATAGTGGACATGAAACCCATAATTACCCTTCACAATAATTTAAATTGACATTTGATTTAATAAATATAAAACAATTTTTAAATAACCTTCTGATTGAAAAGTATATTCTCTTTGGGAAGTAGTTACATTACATAACAAAATAGAATATGTAATAGAACATATTTAATGAATTTTTTTTACATGTTCAAAATACCCCTTTGATCAAAAAACTACATTGGAAAACCTGGGGACATAAATAAAAAGGATGTGAGTTATAAATCCTAATAAGGGAATTAACATTCCAATTATTTTAAATGTTATATAACAACACATTAGTGAGGATTAAAGGGATAATGAATAATGAATCATGATATATCATGATAATAATAACCTGGGAAAAGTGGAGACAACATAAAACATGAACTCCTACCGATACGAAAAGGCTATGCATGCTAAGACATCTTAGTGGAAAGTGTCCCATAAATTCATCATGATTACTCCAAATACCAACATGATTTAACATTATTTTAAACATTACACAATGAATTTGAGAGATATTTGGTAAAATCCATCTTATCCATTTTTCTCTCAGGATTATGGGCTCTATATAGATAATAAAATATGTGATCATTCATATTATTAATTTATTCCATTATTAAAGAGTTTAAAATAAATATATTTATGCCCCAAATCAAAATGTATACATGCATAAATGTGAAAACCCTTGATAGGGAATTTATAATGTATTCACTACACAATTTTGTTTGACATGGAAAATGCTTGTGAAATATTTACTACATAATGGAAACAAGTAAAAAATTTATAAAACCAGTTGATGATCGAAAATGTGGTATCCCATCACATAAAAAGGAAAATAATAGGGACATGGAAAATAATACCCCAACATTAGAAATTTTAAAATATAATTCATTATGTATTGAAGAAAAATTAATAATCAAAAGAAACCTAAATATAGTTTGGCATTGTAACAGTAGTACATCAAGGATCCTAGGAGAACTAATGATAGTGAATGAGGTATCCATTTTTTAATAAAATTTTAGTAATGTATGGGGACTATGGAGAAACATATTGCAAAATAATAAAATGGAAATTAAGTAAAATTTCAAAATATAGATTAGGTTTATGGGGATAAAATTATGGGAATCATGCACACACCACACACACATAGGCATGAAATGCATGTCATAGCCCTCCCATTGGATAACCCACCCAATAATTGACTTTTATTTCATAATATTTTTGGGTCGAAAGCCTAGTGGGCATGAAACCCATTAAATTATTAGCCCATGGAACATTATTTGAATATAAATCCATATATTTTAGTTCCCTATAATGTACCTCCACTACTATAATACTTTATAAAGTACCTTCCATTGCTATAATTCCTCCCATAACTACTACAGTACTCGTAGCCACTATAATACGTGCCTCCAGTATAATTAAACCGCTGCTACATTATGTTATAGTTCAAATATAGTTTCTGCACCCAATGGGGTTTGAAACCCAATTTTCTTTTTAGTATTATAGGGTTCATACCACTTATCCAAGACCGAACTACAAGGATCATATCCTAAATTAAGTTCCGGAATGGAAGTAAGATAAGAGAAATAACATAGGAAATTTCAACATAGTAACAGCTTAATTAAGATTCCAAATGAGATATTATAAATGGTGTCTCATTAAATAAATCAATTATAATGTATGTTAATTAAAATAAATGATTGAAAATTTGAATTACATAAATTATAAAGGCTAATGAGAAATAAGTTCTAGAATTAAAAGTATAAGAGGAAGGTTAGGATCCCTTTCATGAGTTGGTGAATTAAGAAGCTATGTAGGTGATTCTTGGGAGCATGGGGGAACCGTGGGAGGTATCTAGATATTGGAGTGTTTCTTTTTGATGTGCTCAATTGAGTCTTTGATATGTTAAATGGGATACTGGGTTGGTTCATATAATAAAATTGGTAGATTTCATTATAATTTTAATTTTAGACTCCACATAATAACATATCCAAAACCACATACCATCCCATGGTTTTTGAACTTAGTATCTTCAAAATAGTAGTTCTTTTTATTATTTTATATGTTCAAGGGCCTTATATATCAAAATAATATTCTTGCTTACACTAAGGTGAGTCTCACTTGTAAGGAAATGATTTTAAAACAGTAAAATATTATATTGGACTTGCACGATTCATAATAGTTTATAAAAATTAACTAATTAAACGTAAAAAAAATTCTTAATGGGACAAATTTTATTTTTATGTGGATACCATTAATAAAAATTACTACACTATTTTTCCACTATGATTTCAGAAAACTAAATGTTTATTTATATGATATTTAATTTACACCAAAAAATTCACCATTCTCAAACAAATTAAAAAAAATATTGAATGGATTATTTAAGTACCCTGTATCAAAAAATTAAAATAAATATATTTAATATTTTATTAAATATATTAATTTTCCCATTTAAAATAAATTCAACCATTATTAATCAAAATCTAGTTTTTTTACGATGATATTTTTCCAATACTAATAAAATTTACGCTTGACATTATTAAAATTCTATGAAAAACAATATCTGATAAAAATTGTTTATTAATATTAAAATATTATTTATATAAAAAATAAATAAATTCATTCATTTATTTTGAATAATAAAAAATATATAATTTTCCATTATTATATCAAAATAAAAATCATTTAAAAAGTTAAAATATTGTGATGAAAATGAATTCATGTCATTATATAAACTAATGCACATAATCAAATTTATAGGGTCATGGAAAAAATCTATTTAATAAACCATAAAATTCATTATTGGTAAGGTTTGTAATGAAGGGCCTTTCATGGGGTGGTTCATCGAACATGGTTTGGGGAATGATCTTGATGGCCTTGATCTTATCCCATAAAAAAATTCTCATGAATATGTTACTATATATCAACATGGGATTGTTCAAGGGAAATCCCAATAATGCATGCTCCATCAAAATGTTTTAATAAATGGTCTTCATAACGTGTGATCCTACTGGTTTTGTCCATCACATTCTTTTTCAGTGTCAATTGGATTTGTTTAATCCCAATATTTATAATAAACATGTGATCACTTTAAACCATTATTTTATCTATATTAATGATTCATAATGATTAATTTAATCCAACTAGATAAAACCAATGTATTTCATATGTTTTTATAACCATATTACATAATAAAGAAATAATAAAATCAAAATGGGGAATTTTATTTATAAAAATTTGGTTCATTTAAATATTATCTCATTATGAAATTCCTCCCTTGAATTTTTCATTTTCCATAATAGAACTATTGATAATTACTCTTCTTCACCACCTTCTCTGGTTCCGAAATTTATTAATCAAAATTTTAATTTATCTACAACACATTGATAAGATGAATTTCCTTATTTCAAAAAACTTATTCTCAAAAATATAAGATCATCATTGACTTCTCATCATAGGAAGGATCATTCTCTAATGGTACTGCCTCTCGATTGAGTACATGTGAGGTGTAAGGCTTGTAGATTATCAAGAGGGGTAGATGGAATACATCATTATAAGATGTAGTTTTGGTTGTAGTGTTAGATGATAGGTTACCACTACGATCAGATCAAGTATCTCTAAGGGGGAAATGTATCAAGGTATTCAATTTCCCTTCCTATAAAATCTCATCACATACATCCATGGATATATATGGATGTATACCATGTCCCAAAATAACAAAATCTAGTTCTCGTTGACAATTTTCAGCATAGATATTTTATAAACTCTATGAAGACAATATATGATACTAATTGGTAATATATTCTTCCATCATTTCCACAACCATATCGAGGACTGGTTGTTTCTATTCCTTGACTTCATCCGAACATGATTCTATTCATTACCTCTCTTCCTAAAGGGCTTCATGGGAATCCATTTTGATTTTGGAGTGGAAACAAAATTTGTATGAGAACATTACCTAGTGGAAGATGTTTTCCCCATCCTCTATTGATTTCCATAGGACATGCTAAAAGCATATATTATATTGTTTGAATATTATGGTCATATTGGTCATCAGTTAGTGGATAATAGGTTTTACTAAAGTTTAGCTCAGTTTTATAACATTCTAGATACATTTCTAGAACATTAAGGTAAATATTGGATATAGATCCGATAAAATTGATAGTGGTACTCAATGTAGACTTACCACATCTTTAATGTATATCTGTGGAATTTGATCCATTGAGATGTCTTATTGGATTGTGTTAATGTGATATATCATTTTATGATGATCCACAACAACCCATATAACATTGTTTCCCCTAGATGACATTAGAACTCTAGTTAAGGAGTCCAAAAGTATGTCCTCCCATTAATATGTTGGTATGGGTAATGGTTTCATCATCCCCTTCGACATAATAATTTCATCATTCACATTCTTGAATTCCATGAATATTGAGGTATATTAAACTCTATCATTATTCATATTTTCCCACAAAATGTATCATGATGAAATTGATTAATAATTGTGCTTTCTTGGTGAATGGACAATGTTGAACCACAATTATCATCAAATATTTCTCTCCTTAACTAAGGATTTTATAGAACTAATATTCTTGAAACAAATCACAAATTTCCTTCTTCATCAATTCTTAACTCTAAGGACTTCCCCTCTTTCATGGCTTCCACCATCTTCACAGTTTCTAAATCACATCAATAGGAATATTTTAATCATTCCAAAAGATGTTTTTTGAGAAATCATTTGATAATTAATTGTGGGTGTTACTTTCATTATTCTTTTTATGTCCGTCCATCATACGTCAAATAAGATTTTTTCCTTATCAGTTACCATTATTTATAAAGATGAGTTATCCATCTATATAGTGATTTTTCCAGTTTATTCGGTATACTAGGATGGTAGGGGATTGAATATTCATAGTCCATGATCATATATAACAATCATTATTGGATATTATTTGGCCCTTTTAATATGAATATAAACATGAGTATTTTTTGATCCATTTATATCTCATATTTTCCTAGTAGAGATAATTCAACGAGATTATAAATGAAAATAACACATCTAAAAATCCATATCTTTTGAATGATAGTTTTTCTCATGAAAATTGAACATCCTTGAATCATATGTTATGAATGTTTTAGTATACTGTAACACATAACTCAATTAATTTTTTAATACTTCTTAGAATACAACAAAGAGTTCCCCACTAGAGGGTAGTGTGAGAACATGCACAATGTTGAGACTTTTATATAATTCATCGATTCTCTCTTCAAATTTTTCATTCCAATAAAGCATTACTCCCTTCCATGTAATCATGGTAAACGAGATTGAAATTCGTGAGAAACTTTGAAAAAATCAGTGATAATACCTAGAAAACCCAACTAAACTATGGATATCTATCATAGATGTTGGCCTTGAGGATCCTTAAATCACATCAGTATTTTGAGGGTCAACCGATATCTCATTGCTATTGATGAAATTCCCCATAAAAAATACATCCTTCAACCAGAACTCATATATTTTTATACTTGGTGTAAATCATATCATCTCATAGGGTCTTTAGCATAGTGCTCATTTATCCTCATGAACCTCCTTTATTTTGGTGTATATAATCATATTAGCTATAAATACGACCACATATTTTTCTACATAATATATAAATATACTATTAATCATGTTCATCATGATTTCTAGAGAATTATTGAGTATTAATGGAATCACAATGAACTCATAGATCTCATATGTTGTACAAATAGTGGTATGGGGGATATCATTCTTCTTCACCATTAAATGATAATAACATTACAAAATATCATCCTTCAAAAAGTGTTGTGATCTATGTAACTAATAAAAAATTCCAACACTCTAAGGAAGATGATACATTTTATCTATTGTTATCTTGTTGAGCTCATGATACTCAATGAAAGTGATCATTGACCCATCCTTCGTGATGTCTAAGAGGGGTGGTGCACCCCATTGTGAATCACTTTAGTTTATAAACCCTTTATTCAGGTTCCCCAGTAGTTGACTCATCATCGCCTCAAGTTCCACAACATATATTATATAAAGAGTTTTGGAAAAAGAAAATGACCCATGTATATGTCAATTTAAAATCAAACCTCTCAACTTAAAGGAAGACCATGAAATTCATCATGAAACACATCATCATCTTCCCTCACCGTAGGCGTGACTTTGAGGATAGATACTTCTATATAGTTAATCATTTAATCATGGTACACTTGATCATAGGGAAATTATATCAATTTATGATATTATGGTTTGAATTATGATTCATACACTTCATTTCTCTTTAATATATTTGCGGTTGATTCATAATATGGATAATTTCATCCATCTCGCTGAAATTTATGTTGGCTACATTTTGGGAAATCCAATCCATGCCCAAAATTTCATCAAATACCACCACTGGAATTATGAAAAATTTCTCTCTGATGTACATCCTACAAACCCTTATAGAAGATGAATAATATACTTATAATTCCTTAATATCCCCATTCTATGTTTTCACCTATAGAAATACATGCATTATTTTGGGTGGTGTTTGAATATTTCTACTAATCATTTATGATAAGAAGAAATGCATTAAAAATTGATGATAAACCTAGTATTCAAATTTTTTATTTTAGTATTAACCATTTAAATATTCTAAAGTAGACATAAGGATGGAAATTTTAAAACTATTCAATGCATTAATTGTAATATTTTGAAATTTAATGGATAACTTTTACCTTATATTTATTTACTTAACTTATGAATATCTAGGTTGAAATAAATGTTATCCATTATCCATTTCTTAAAATATATTTTTATGGGAATATATTTATTACATTAATTAAGTTCCAAAATAATATTATGAATTTACAAAATCATATCCACAGGGAGTGTCATAACTGGTGTGATGTATGTATTGTAATCATGTTCCATGTTACCACCAGTCAGGCATGAGACACCTTATTGGGCTTGTTATTAATATATACATCTGTTCCAGAACCACATCAACCTATAATACAATGAAAGGGTTTTATTTTCATGATAATCCAATTACCCTATAATTTCCAAAATTTTGGGATGTTTTCTTATACATAGTATTTTCCTTAATTCTTTCTCAGGTGTCTTATAATCCAAGTC
Organism: Viscum album; assembly: GCA_963277665.1. Taxonomy (NCBI): domain Eukaryota; kingdom Viridiplantae; phylum Streptophyta; class Magnoliopsida; order Santalales; family Viscaceae; genus Viscum; species Viscum album. The sequence continues at coordinate 1,257,481,352 of OY728141.1, forward strand.
CAAAAAACTACTTATCATTTTCTATGATACCAACTTTAACATCTTTTTTATTTATTTCACATTAATACATGATTTATTACATATGATTACTCTTAATACAACCTAGATGATTAGTATGTATAGTTTCTTTGGGATTTAGTTTCATTACATAACAACATTAAATAGGGAATTAAAAATCATTATTGAAATCATATTTAACTTGCACAAAATATTCTATCAAACATTAAACTGTATGGTATAAAATGGTTAAATAGAAAGGAAAGGATAAAAATATAAATCCCACTAATCTAGTAAACATGGAATAAGTGATACATGTTATCAAATAGGTATATATATCTGCAATAAAATTCACATGAACAATAAGGTGTTATATAGAATTATAATAATAAAACTGGATTTTTGGAAACAACATTAATCATAGAATAAATACATTATTCTATGATAAATCCACAAATTAATCATGGTGGAATATGTCCCTCATATTAATCTAGATCACACTATTTTTGAACATGATATATCATGGTACTAAACACTACCAATTTTATTAGTGAGATATCTAGGTTCACCCATCATATTCATTTCATTATCAAGCTTAAGTGTGTCACATAGATCATTAAAACTGGATTAAATTGTCATCATAATTTATTATACTATTATGGTATGTAGAATAAATATATGTGGGTCAATATAAAAAATTATACGTGCATAAATTTGATCACCCATGATAGGAAATTGGTATAGTATTCACTACACAATTGTTTTGGCATGAAAAATTGCATTTAAAATATTGTAGAAAAAAATTACTAAAATATTGTTAAAAATGGGTTCATGAGAGAAATATTTATATCTCATAAAATTAAAATCAAATTGATATTAATAATGAAATTTAAAATCAGATATGAATTTAATTATTTAGGAAATAGAAGGCGTAAGGTGAAAAAGAAACATGAGTAAGTAAAAGAATCCAAACAAATCATCATCATGTGATCCTAAAAGATCTTGGAAATATTAATGATAATGACATGAGATTCTCATCATTTAAAAATTAAATTTATAGTAATGGTAACATGGATTAATATTTTCTGAAAAAATGAAAATTTAATTTCTGAATCATAAAACTAAATAATATCTTGAATGGAATTGAAAAGAGAGAGATCAGTTACAAGATTTCATCATATTAACATATTATGTAAATTTAAAAATGAGAGAGTAAAAAAAATTTCTATTTAAAATAAAATAGATATAATTTTAATGATGTGATAAAAATTTATAAAAATTTAACCAATTGATGTTATGAACTATTTATAAGAAGGTAGTTGAAAATAAAGAAGAGGAATATGGGGATCCATTATTTGAGTGTCTGACATAAAAATCATGGGAGTGGCTTCATGAGAACTTCGATGAACCTTATTATGATTCTAGATAGAGAATTTTGGAATTAATATGATCTATGAAGTTTTTGGGAAGTTACATGGGTGCTTGAGTTGTTTAATATAGGAAAATAGGGTTATTTCTTTATTATTTTTCATAAAGACTCTATTTTATAAAATATCCATTACCAGAGGTATACATATATATTTTCATAATTTATATTTTTAGATAATATTACATCAGTTTGGGTTCATTATGAAGTCATAAAACATGAGGTATAATTATACAATATACAATTTTTACCTGGAATATCAACTGTCCCAAACAAAATTATGAAAAATCGACCATTGATTAATTACAATGTTATGATTCAAAAAATAATACTAATTTTATCATAAATGATATATAATTATGTGAATTATCAATTTTAGAACAAAATTGACATTTAATAAGAAATACTAGATTTTTTATGATAATAGTTTTCAAACCGTTATAAAAATTACATTTTTTTACATAAATATTATATGATAATATATATATGATGAAATTACATAATAATAATGAAATATTATTCATTTAATAAATACATTTATAGATAAATTAATTAATTTAATTTAAATTCAACCCAAAAATATAATTTATTCATAATTATATCAAACTAAAAAACATTTACAATGTAATGATAATAAAATAAAAATACATTCATTGTTCTATACAAAATAATATACATAATAATATTTCTATGGTATTGATATATAACATTTTTTTACTCTAGCGAACACCTTATGGGTGAGATGTGTGATGATGTGACTTTAATGGGGTGGTTTAGCGAACATGGGTTGGGTCGGTATCACAATGAGAATGAAAATCTCCTATAAATAGTTTCAGTCATGCTTAATTTAATGGATCTCAACATGGTCATGGTAAATAGGTGTTCCTTGAAATTCTATGTCATGTGGATGCTTTGATAGAAGGGATTCATAAGTCATGATCCTACTGGTAGAGTCCCTCATATTGTTTTTATGTGCCAATTGGTTTTATAAACACTATGAATACATAACTTTAATGTGTTCATTGATTAATGGAAATATTATTATTGATAATGACATTTTTCGTTCAATTAAATCTCATAGGTTGAAAAAAACGAGGTCATGTGTTTTTTGTAACCATCTTACAAATTAATACATTTAAATAAATTAAAAAGTGCAATTTAATTTATTTTAATTTTGATCATTACATTCCCAATGACAATTCCTTTTATATTAGACTAGGATATGGAATATATATAAATATAAATTACATTTAATAAATTCAAGACACATTTAATAATTAAATAGAACATACCTTTACAAGGATATGTGAAATCACACCTGAACTATTTCTCACCTAATCTCAGAAATATGAAAAATATTAAAAACATGATTCTTACCACAATTAGTTGGTCTAAATTGAGGTATCGTCCTAAAAATAAATAAGAATGTATATAATTATGTATTAGGAATATAGATTCAAGGATTATAGTAAATGGATATAAATTTTAGATGAAAACCTGATGGAACTAGAGTGCATAAAATAATGGATATTTATAATTGAAAAAACATTTAGGGATGAGTCATAGACATCCTACCTTATTCCAATAGTATTTTCCTCATCCAATAACATCCCCTATCTTATAATATATTGTTATAAATCTATTGAAAAGAACAATTCACTGATAATAGGTAACACGTCCCTGCATCAAAATGACATTGTTGATATGAAGTTAAATGACTAAATAAACTTACCAATCAAAGAAAAAGATGATATGAATCCAATGTCCTCATACTCAAATGATTTAAATTTTTGTTGTTCAGAAAATCAGCAAGCCATGGAGGCAAGAGATTGATAGCTTAAATGTGGGTATGAATAATGGACTCTATATATTGGAGTATGAGTGAAAAAGGAAATGGGTTATACAATTTTTAGTGGTGGAAATGTAATTTTACACATGAAATCTAGGTCACAATGTTTTCTTGTACAGTTGGCCAAACTCGAGACCAACTATGAACCTTGATATGTCAATGCTGAGGTGTCACCTAGATCATGCAAATAGTTTTGTAAAACTTTCCCAAACCATGCTTTTCACCTATTGAAAAAATATATAATTTCATAAAGTTCATTTAGGATTGGGAACATAGTTTTGGATAATCATGCATTGTATTCCTCTCAAATTAATTACTCAATATGTTGGGAGAAATCATGATGGTATGACAATATGATTTCGACAAATTGTGTGACTGATTGATTTCTACCACTTGTTTGGATATCGGTCTCCATATAGTCCCCTAACTCCTTCCTTTACTCCATATCCTAACTAGGAATTCATATTTGGATGAACCAAGTAATTAATCAATAAATTAAATGATCCATACCACATAGAAAAAATCATGTTCATATAGTATTCCCCAATTAAATAAACTCAACCATGATTATCCCCTGAAAGGATGGTAGAATGTTGACTGAGAACCACACTGCACAACAAGCAGGCACATCATCCTCCTTCTCCAATGAGTCATATTTTATATGGTGAACTAATATAAAACACATACATAATAGATGGACCATCCTCTCATGTCCTTCATGCTCAGATCAATGAAACATATTGTATAATCTTCAAAATAATGGTCAAAATAAAATTATATAACCTTTTGATACAATGTATGATATGGGTTGGCATGATATTGGAAAAGCTATAAATGAGAATGTATTCAGGACTACAGTGGTACATCCAATGTTATAAAAATTGATATTCTATCAGACTAACTATATAAATGATCTTGATGAGGCACACATAATGTGGTAATAACAACTCTTTCCTCAGTATTCATCTATTCCCCTATGTGATTCATACAGTAAAATATAGTTCCAAATCTCAATCTTTATAGGTCATTGATTGTGATGGGATTAATATTTATATGTAGTATTAGTAGTGTAGATACACATTTTTGTCAACAGCACCTACTTTGTATTCTGCTTCATTAGGTAAGGACCTAGTTGTGAAACCTCTGCTACCTCTAACTAGTACATGGATGAAGGGAATGGACCACCATACATGGCCTTATATTGATCCACCATAATCATTTGTTGATAGCTATTGTTGAAGGTGATTTCAATAAAAGGGTCACTCTTCTCCCAATAACTAATGAAATAATGGATGCATGTCTAGTGTATATCATCCAAAACATTTATTTTCGGTTTTGATAGGACATAAGTCTTAAAGTGAAAAGTGGTTATAAGAATAACCTATTTATTATAATATTTCTATAAGAATTTCCATAGCCTCAATGTGAAATGAGAATCCCAATATAAAATGATTTTATGAGGGACCTTATGAAACTGTATGGTCTCATAGATGTATAGGATTCACATATCATCAATTGAGAATGTCTATCAGATAATAAGGTAGTTTAGAACTATCATCAGTCGATCAATGACTACACAATCCACATCGCATCCTCACGGTCACCATGTAAATGAAAATAAAAAATCATTCGAAACTTCTTAAAATTTTCATCATAAGACCAGAAATTGATGTAACATGTCAGTAGATCATAGGAGCTCTGCCTTCACCTAATTATTGTTTGAACTACTAGTTATAAATCCCAAAATATGGCATTTCATCCTAGGCCAGTAGTAAAAGTAATTCATATCATGAGACATCATAGAGCTACCTATATTAACATCCCACTATGAAGAACAAGACTCGATGACCAATTCATCATTAATAACCAAATGAACCTAGATAATCCCATGTATATGTTCGATGTTGTGTCCATCGACAAACTATTATGGATGTAAGTCCTCACCCAAAATGATCTAGAGTATGACTAACGCCTTGGGGTATAAGAATGACCTTCTATTCACCATATCAAAGACTAAAGAGGTGACATATAAAAATGTAATACATATCATCATGTTACTCTAATGAATATTCATATTAATATTATAGAGGAGATATATAATGTTCCATTCATCACTGTATTTTTATGTAATATGCATATGTCATCCTTCTTAGTGAAACAACATTGTTTTATACATTCCAAACATGAATGCAAGATAAATGTCAAATAAATGAATGTATTCGGCCCATTTTCACAATCATAGATTCAAGTTATGTAATTTTACTACATATTTTATGATCTTGTGGTTTGTATTCACCACAATGTGATCACCCATCATATAGTGTCTCCAGCAGTGTAAGGCATGGTCAACAAAAATGAAATTAAGGTCCTGTGTTGGGTATGTATGATTTGAGGTCTAGAATATAGTGACCTGAACATAACATCTATACAATCCTATATAATTAAATCAACAAAATACATGCCAAATACGTCAAAGAACATTATATAACCACTAATAGGTTATAGTATAATTAGAATATGTGTCTAGGTAAGCCTTCCCTTTTACTCCTCAATGTCCTCCTTGCATGATTCATTCTACAAGACCATTACTCCATTCAGATTTAGACTTGTATGACATTGAAAAGGTAATGATAATTATTGTATAAATAATTTTTAATATTCATCCATCCTCAAGAAACAATGTATATCAAACATATTATAAGGATATTCTAAGGAAACCACAACACTCACCTTCTCGGGGTCAAAATATACTCCTCATTTCTAATATAATATGTCCCCAGATGTTTGATTTTATGATCTAAAAGTTGATCTTAGTATGATCTTCACATTTAAAATTATCTCATAGTGTATTCAAAATGATATCAAGATGATCGGTTGGGTCGCTACAAGTATAATAATACAAAAAAAAAATGTTTTCCACTTAAATTGTGAAAATGGAATCCACAGAGTGGTGGAGACCGTATTTGGAAAATCCATCAAAATGGGTCGCAAAATCTTAAGACAGAATGTTATAACCAAATACTCATACATATTTTACCAAATTTGGAATTTCATGAATGTTATATCTGAATACCATACTCACACATTATGATTGCCTGATCTCATGTCCAATATCAAAACACAGTCTAGCTCCTTGAATCAGGTCAAATATATCATCTATCCAATGTAATGGATACCAGGGCTTAATAATATGTGGGTTCAACAATCAGTAATTCCTTTTTATCATAATGTTCCCATCAACCTCTAGGGTAATAATACCAGGTGAACACTAACATGATGTTTTAGGTTAAACAAAACCCATTCATTCAAAATATTCCAAATGGTTCTTGAGCTCATGGATCTTAGTAGGATTCACATTTTATGGAGTACAAGACATTGGAGCAACTACTGGAACAAGATTAACTATATATTTTATGTCTATCTTATTTGGTTAGTCGGAAAATTCATCCATGAAAACATCCCAAAAACTGTCCACTTACAAAAGGAATTTAGTATTATGTAATCCATTGTCCTCCAGTAAAAGGATAAATAACTAGCAGGTCACACAACCTATTCGATGATAATTTGGATAATATCTAATATATTATATATCCCACACACCCCTGTAATGATTATTGAAACCCATTGGTGATACAAACGATACACTATGGTATTGGAAATCCGCATTGGTTAGATAGGGGACCATATAGTCTATCCAAAGAATGAAATTGATGTCGGTTATCATGAATATAATCATTTACCATTAGTTTCTAAAAATTATTACTTCAAGATGAATTACATTGTATTATCATAATCCCTCTGATTGTAAGCCAATGCAATTTCAGGGTTAATCACCCCATAGAAGAACTAAAATTCCAGCATGTGACTCTCCACATTAGACAAATAGATATAGGGTTGGGACGTACCTATATCGAATAATGCTGATATAAAGTTGAGGATTATATAATAGTAAATCATTAATACATAAAACACGACAATAATCATCTTGTATAATATATAGATCATCAATATATCTTGATTCGATACACGAAGCAATAGCCAGAAATTCTTGAGTAAGTCCACCCTAGTGGAACTGGTAATCAAAATCATGGCTTCCATGGCCACAAGCACCCCTTGGAATGTCTTTTTGGTGCTACACCAACTTACTTCCGGACATGAAATAACAGATCATGATCTATAATGTTATTCGGGCACATATTCTCCTCCAATCTATGTAGGATGGATGGTCTAAAAGAATCTAATAAAAATACCCATATGAATTCTATAAAAACACTCAGGAAGGTCTCTATCACACTAAGGACTTACATTCCCATGTATTCCAAACTAATGTAATGTCATGGAGTTTGTAGTGTGGATACTATGGTCACCACTTCTTCGATGAGAATCATAATGTATAATCTTCCAACCACTAGAAGAACTTCATCCTGTCTCGGTACTGAACCATTCTGCCTATTACAATCAAATTATTTATTATTGTTCTTCATAATTATTTCCTAATTTATTATTTCAGAAAATTTATATATGAGAAATTCATTCACCTACGAGAATCTTTTATACCTAAGTACCTACTTAATCAAATCTCTTATGATAACTCATCATTGAACATAAGTTGTTCAAAATTTTGAAAATAAATGAAACATGATGAATAGACCATTATATAAATATCACCCAAATCAAAGAGTATAAAAAAAATTTCTTAGAAATAACTATGTTTTTGAATGAAAACCTATTCCTTGATTAAAGTCTGGAAGGCCTCGTAGACCATTCCATGATTATGATCATCCTATGTAATCAAATCCCACTAGCGATTTGTAGAATTACATTGCATGTAGTCGGAAACATAACGCTCACATATGAGGGAATCACTATATTGTGGAAGATAGACATGATTTCCTCCAGATAAGAATCAATATCCTTAGAAAAACCATCCCCTGGAATTATGGTATGATTCTACTTTTGGAACTCATGTGTCGGATCAGATATCATAAGTCCAAGTGGTTGACCACCCTGTATAGACTCCATGAGTCATCAGAAACCCTATCAATAATAATTGTTGGGCATAAAACATGTTTTACAGGTGTTTTCATAGGTGTAACTTCCAGAGTTAATTATGGAGTCATAGGGCCCACCATATCAATAGCATGGTCATCACCACCATCATAGGATACAAATTGAGGTTGTCATTGTGCTATAGCTCTAAAAATTCCAAGAACATTCCTTAGAATAAAACTTATTGAATGAATAAAAACTAGAAGAATAACATCATAAGGATAGGGGATAACTACCCAAGGTATATTATCCCCTACTCTCCTCTATGTGGGCTACAGTAATGGTATGTGTTTGAGTTTATGTTACATGTTTTTAGGTAGATATAAAGGTCAGTGGCAATTTTTGGAGGAAAACATTCTTTCAATTATAGACGGCCTCCCCATTTACTATAAACCATTACATTTATTAATAAAAATTTACTATTTAGGTATTTATGTCTATACATACTGAATATAAGGTAAATTTAAATGGAATATCATCCCCAGTGTATAAAGGCTCATGAACATTATAACTGAAATTTATAGTCCTTTCATTTAAACCAATCCCGTAAATTTGGTCACGGAATTTAACCAAAAACTATGATCACTCGATTGATTAAACATACATTTCAAAATTTTAATATCCCATGTACCATATAACCGGAAATTTATGGTCATGTAATCACAACCAAATACCATCTCATGTATCCATGGGTAAATATCTTATAATGGTCGAAAATGGATATATAAGATGCCACTAAGATACTATATTAGAAAACACTCTTTAGGTTGGTGTGGAAATTTTAATAAATCAATCATAATTTCACTATAGAAAATTTTATTATAATATGAATATACAATAAAACCATGGATCAATCAACAATTATAGGAACCCGAAGAAATGGATGAGGTGGAATGAACCAATCAGGCATGTCATATGCAGGTAATGAGGTTTATAGGTGCGAACAATGATGTATGTAATAGTTCCTCGGTCCATTCTAATATAACATGAATTAAAAAACATATAAATACCAAAATATATTTGAATAATTAAAGAATAATGTATATCAACTATAGTAATAAAAATAGTACATCTTACAATTTTTCGTTCTCTTGAAATTTATTATTTATCACAAATATGGGTTAGATAATCCAAATAATTTCTTATAAACTTGATCCAAAACATTCATAATATCCAGTAAAAAATAAATGAAAATAATAAAAAAAATGATAATACTTTATGATCTCCAGAACATGGTGCCACTGATTGGTTTCCTGATCTGGACTGACCATTGGTCCTTATTCATGCCGCACCATAAGTGGAAGGTTTCCAATAAACATAAATGCTCTTTAATGTGTCCATGGGGATACCATTACCTCATGTCATACTAGATCACAATGGTATAATATAAATATATATTGAAGAATAATTATAATATATCAGTAATTAGAAATATGTATAATCATATAAAATAATAAAAATAATAGACTCAAAATCACTAACTTAAACATATTCAGATAATGATGTCACTACATGTATCTATAAAATATATAAATAGGAGTACAATATAGAAGTAAATCATTATGATACATGATATAATATGTAAATAGTTAATTCAAAAAACTATTCAAGAATATAGTGATCTTCATAGGACATCTACTACAAACCCTATCGTAATGCAATAACTATTCAGGTGTACAATAACTACTAGAAATTTGGGCTATAGCCACAATTTTAAACAATGGAAATAAGTCCTCAAATTATGGATATTGGAAATAACCACATTTTGAGGAATCATGGAAATATATGGTGTGTCTATAGGTTGAAAACTATATCCATGATTTAAAGTCATGGATATAGGTTAATAGACACTATTTGAAATGTGTCTATAAGAATAGAGCCACAGTTCATACAATGGAAATATCATTATTTCCACGATATGAAAATGTGGCTATAAGGTCTGAAAATAAAAAATACCACCACTGATACCCCCCCCAATCCCCCCTTCAGTAGTAAACCGTTTTTGGCCCCATGAATATCCCTCGGGAGAGCACCCTCCCAATGCAAAGCCCCATGGATAGCCCCCTAAAATTCCCACTCACCCCGAAAACATAACCCACACCGTCTCCACTGCACACCCCCCCTACAGTAGCTGAACTTCTATAAAGCCCCATCCCACTACAAAGCCTCCATTGAATAGCTATGCATCCCCTAAAAATTCCCCTGGATAGCCCCCCCCCCCCACAAATTCACTTGGAATGCCCCATTGTGATTCCCCATGGACACCACGTCCTTCATGGATAGCCCCCAATCCCCCGAAAAATAATACCCATACCCTCTATCTTTGACCCCCAGTAGTAACCCACCAACTACATCCCCCTCCCCTCGGCAAAACCTCCCCTTGATGATCCACTCCCCATGGACATCCCCCTCCCTCTTCAAAACCCCTCTAGAATACCCCATGCACCCCCATATATAATGATAGTTTAATAAATTATGCCAATGTGGGAGAGTGATGAGCAGTTGTACAATATTCAAGCCATAATGATATTAATGTTAAAGTGACTTTTAATAGAACTATGGTTACCAAATATTACGGTGTCACAATTCATGTTGAATGAAGAGATATATGATGTTAGTAAAATAGAATTGTACAACAATCAATATACTTAGTTAAGTAGTTATTCTGAATGGAATAAAGAAATCTACTAATTTTGTAACCTCACATACAGACCCCCCTCTTAGACACCCTCCCCCACTGCCCTTGCAGTTTCCCACCCCTGGATAACCCCCCCCCCCCCCCACACTTCCTCGACAACACCCCCTCCATCATAGACACCACCCACCATACCTCCTTGACACCCCCACCCCCTTGCAGTAGCCCCCATTCAATCACCCAATCTAATCCCCGTTGGACACCCCACCCCCTCTAACGAACCCCTCACTCGTGTACACCCTTCCCCTAGGGTACCCCCCTTCCAAGACAGCACCCCCCTCAAGGAAACCCCTCCAAATGGGAAACCCCCCACCATCTGTCCTAGATTATAATCCCCCTAAACAACCCCATCACTCTCGGAAACCCCCCTACAAAGCCCCCTGTTAGACAAACCCCCTAGAGAACACCCCACTCTCATGGACCCTCCTCTTTGACAACACCCCTCCCTGTAGACACTAGACCCCCTCTCCACCATCCCTCGTAGAAACCCCCACACCCACCCTGCCTCCAGGACACTCCTCCCCCACCCTCCCACCTAGAAACTCCACCCCCCTTGCAGTAGCCCCCCTTGGGCACCCCCTTGGACTTCCCTCCCCCATCTTCCTGCCTAGAGACCCCCACCCCCTTGTATTATCCCCCTCCACCTACTGGACACCCCCTGGTCTCCCCTCCCCTTAACCAATGTATCGATTCACACAACTACACTATTCCCACAACACCCTACACCACCACCACCACCACACCCCCTCCCCCAACACACCCCTTCCCCCTTCTCCCCCACATACACACCCCCACAGACCCCATCACACACCCCTACACCCTACCCCATCAGACCCACCTGGACCAACCTATACACCCCCTCCCCCATCAACCATTACACCCCACCCACACCAACCCCAAACACACTCATGATCCCCCCCCCAACACGCACTACCACCCACCCTTGCCTACCCCATGCACCCCCTGAAGAAGTTCATTTAGAAGAAAAATTATAAAGATAACTATTATTATTATTAAAGAAAGGCCAATTGTTACAACAAGTAGGGTTTAAGCTGTAGAAAGAAGAGATATAATGGAATTGGATTAGAGATCAATGGATCTGAATATCCATGGATCCCAAACTGATGGTGATTCAAATGATTACGTGGTTATGGACACTATTAAACATTATCTACTCCATCTAAACCATCAGAACCTCCTATCACGCATGAGTTATCACGCAATCTTATTATGATATTATAAATTTTTAAAATTTAATCATCTTCCAATGATATTATAAATTAATTTGATAATATTTGAGAAGATTATATTGATATGAAATAGGAGTTAAAATATACTAATGATGAGAATTGAGGGCTTAAAAATTCCTATATTCTAATATATGATTTTCACATTTTGACGAGTTAATGACTACCCACACAATGTTGATTATATATTTTCGATCATTCCCTTTTATTCAAGAAGTTTTTTTTCAAGTAAGTATCATAGATGATAAGGATATGAACGGTCTTGTTAGATATTTGAAGGATGTTTTTACAACCATGACTGAGTTCAATGATCATGGTGTTATGGTTGTATCTCAAAGGATCGTGTTCCAAAATCAATCAGTGGTGTAGTATTACATGTCTCAAAATGTTCTTGATGATGTTATTTCATTCAGGACATAAATGAACGGAATGAAACATAATTTATAAAGTGTTTTATTAAGCTAGTTTGAGATCATCAAATAGATTCAACCCTATATAACTTCCACCTCAGATCTTTCAGTTGTTATTGTTTTTTGAGTGGTGTTGATCAATTTATATCAAAATTGAATTATGTATCCCTCTGGATTCATTCCCTATTGTGTGATATGTTCACATCATTCCTTATGAAATATTTCAAGAAGAATATTAGGGATGAGTTCCAAGATACCAGAGAAGATGTCAGGAAGCATTGTATTGGAACAATTAGATCTATAAAACTAATTAGTGTCCTTTTATGATGAATTAAATGGGATGTTGAATGTGATCATGATTGTCTCTAAGGATGATCAATATATGGTTTTTATATCTCTTCTTCTAGTATCCAGAATCTACTAGATATTGTAACCACTTTGAACGAGGCATAAAAATATGTTCAAAGGCTATATTCATTTTATTTCATGAAAATCTAGTGGTTATTAGAAAACAATTATATATAGCATTAAAGAAATTATGGAAAAATGTTTTTAAAATAATCATACAGTTAATGAATTAAAATTAATGGTTTTGGCAGAAGGTATCCATCCTCAACCACAAGGAAAATTTATTTTGATGATGACAACTCATGTCTTCCTTTTTTCCACTAGCACTCACATGAAACATCACATATATATATTAATAAGGACAACCAACCCCTATATATATATTTTCATGGAAAAATATTCCAAAGGGGGTCCTTATATTTATGTTTATACTGGAATATACTCCTTTTCACTTACACATTTATACATATTTCATATCAAAATATAATCAGACATTTCCCTAATATATATTTTCATACTTCAATGAGTGAATCTGTAGGAAGGGGAAATATATATATTTATATTCCTATATATGCATACACATGTATGCCTTCTTCAATGGAGATTGATATCCACCTCATTGACATCCATACCGCACTGAAAAAATATAAGAAATCCAAAAATCACCAATGCCCCAATTAAAATACCTCAAAAAATTAAAAACCGAATAAACCATACCCAAATATGATGTCGAACTCACTATTATAAATGGTTGAAATAGAAGCTATATCTCATAAGAAACCACCTATAAGAAAATGTTGGTGAAAATGAGATATAACAACTTAATATATATGTCTTATCACTATGTCAATTGTACATGATCAATGATTCATGAATCCATAACCAACAATAAACCAATAATATTATGATTGATATGTATATCCCAATACTAAATAACACGATTATTAATAATCCTCGTTATTTTTCAATCGAAACCTTCAATTTCTTATTAAAATTCTAATGTCACCAAAATGTGGGAATATAGTAAACATCCATTATCACATAATAAACCACTTTATTTTACAAAACCATGACTTGTTTTTTAGAAAATATAATTATCTTAACTAATCTTATTCAAGAATTTCACTTTTGTATAAAGATGATAATTAAGAATGAAACAAAATGAAAATTAAAAATCTCTTGAAATAAAGAGGCTAAGATAGGGAATCTATGTAAAAGGAGCCAAGCCACAATCGAAGCTTCACACATTTATAGTCAACAAATATAAGCATCTTCATCCATCCTATGAACATGTAAACCTTTTGATATATATAAGGGTGACCAAACACCTATGTAAATGTCGGTATGGCCTTGACCACACACAATAGGACCCTTATATATATATTCACAAGCATAAGTCCATTATCACCCAAACACGTATGCATTTTCCATATATATACATAAACACAACTATACCCTTATATGTAATCATGATCCCATGGAAATACATGCATATAACATGTGAACCAATTATATATATGCTTACATATGCATATGCGGTATGTCTCCTTTGACAAGCAGCTCTAATCCACATCAACGAGATCCAAATCACACTTGAAATATAGGAATACAAAAACTCATAAAAACAATAATTAAAATTGGGCCAATGAATAATGAAAAAATAAACCTTAACTGAATCAGATGATGTTATCACTATCTTTGATGGTGGTGGACATAGCCATCCTCATCAAAAAAAACCACCAGTAAGGAAATAATGGGAAAAAGAGAAAGAAATATAGTACTCATAAATATATATGATTGTTGAGTCAATTGTACATGATAAATTATTCATGACTTAAATACCAACTTCATAGATCATTATATTCCTTTAACAGTTACCTCGAAATCACTGACAATATTTTCATAACATCATTGATTCCTTTTATTATCCATCCCAAAGATCATCATATATATATGTTGGTTCCTTAAAAAATAAGTGAAAATAATATATTCTTTATTTAATCAAAATCTTTAATTTTTGAAAAAAAATCTTCCATTTTATATATAAACCATTTGGAATCACAATATATATCAATTTTACCCTTTTTAAGTAGATTTAGAATTTGATTATTTCATAATTTGGATTATATTTCAGATCACCTTATTATCATCATCCAAATGGGACTTCTAATCTATGAATATTTATTTAAGGAAATAACCATAAGGAAGAATTTATTTATTTAAATGATATCTCTTATTCATTAATAACCTTTAGTAATAAATATATTGAATTTAATTCTCATTAATTTAAAATAAAATACTGATCATTACAATTAATTTATCTAAATCATTACCCCATGATGAATTTTTTCAGTGCCAAGGCTGATTCTAAAGACAATATTATTCTCATTTTATCTCCCTAGTTTTGAAAATAAGTACAATGCCACTTTTATCTTCATTTTTTGGAGTTCTTATCAAATGAAATGTGACAGTAATCTTATTCTATAATCATTATTTGAAATTTCATATTATCCCTTTTGTCATTTATATTTTTAAGATTAATAAAAATTTATATTGATACGAGGATGAAATAACATATCATATGTTAATGTTCAAAGAATAAACTAATCCATATCCAAGTGAGAAAATATCTATGTAGAAAACATGAAATAATAATTTAGAAATTAATGTTATACATGAAAAATGAAACATGTGGTAACAAAATTGATATATGCATTATGTCATTATTAATGATTCCTAAAACTGTAAAAATTATAACATTTAAAATCACTTCACCTAGAAGTACAACATAATCGATATAAACAATATAATTTTCTATAGTCACAGTTCATTATCTCATTCTTAATAAATCATTATGATCAGAAATTATATCCGGTTATTAAATGTTACATTTACATGACATGTTGATATCTATTGGTTGTTCAGTCTCCCATACCCATTGCACCCGACATGCACCCTTCCCCTTCCCTTTTCACCCCACATGTACCCTCCCCACACCTCTTGCACCCCTCTTGCACCCTCTCCCTCCCCCATGCTACCCACCCGCACACTCCCACTTGAACCCCACATGCACCCTCCCCCAACACCTTTCACCCCATAAGAACCTTCCCCCTTACACCACACATTCACCCACCTCATATACCTTGAACCTCACCTTCACCCTCTCCCTACACACCCCCACCAACATCGTCCCCCTATCAATTTCACCCCACATGCACCCCACCCCTTTCACCCCACATCAACCTAATTCCCTACCCCTTTCACCCCACATACATCCTATTACATGTAACATGATCCCCACCTACACCTTCCCCCTACACTTTTCTCCCCACCTGCACCCTCCACCTGCAGCATGCAGCCGACATGAAGAACATAAACTCTCTAATTTTATATAATCTCTGATTATTCACCTATACATAATAAATATTTACAATCAAAAAGTATAACTTGTGCTGAAATAGTATATTTACATGTCACATTGATATATATGTGTAGTTTAGTGTCCCACTACCACATTAACCCAACCTACACCCCCCCCTGGGCCCATGCAGACCACCAGTATCCTCCCCCTCATAGCCCCAACATGCCCCCTCCCCTTGCACCTTGCACCCATGCTGCACAGTCCCCCATGCGACCCACCTTCACAATCCCCCTACACACCACCCCACCTACACATTCCTCGTTCACACCCCCACCTCCACAACCACCTCCACCCTACCCCTTTCACCTCACCTGCACCCCACCTAAACCCTCTTCCATGCCCCTTTCACCCGACCTACAGAATCCCCATGCACCCCACCTGCACCCTACCCCTTCATCATTCACCCCCATTCATTTTACCCCTTTCACCCCACTATCACCCCTTCCCTTCACCCAACATGCACCATCTCCCTTGCACCCCACTTTCACCATCTCCCTATATCATTCACTCCACTTACACCTTCTTATTGCACCCCAACCTTCACCATCCACTACCCCTTCCACCCCACCTTCATCCTCCCCCTTTCACCCCACCTTCACCCTCCCCCTACACCCCCACATGCTCTATTACCCTTCCCCTTGTACCCACTTCACCCTCCACCCTTTCCCCCCACCTACACCCTCCCACAGCCCCTTGCACCCCGCCCTCTCCTTACATCCCACATGCACCCTCCCCCTACACACCCCCACACTCACCCTACAAAGGTCCCATTTCACCCGACCCCCTTCCCCTTTTCCGACCCTCCTACTCCCCTCCCCCAACCTTCACCATCCCCATATGCCTTGCACCCCCCTACACACCTTCCACCAAAAACCCCCATCACCTTCAAACCTCCCCCAACCCTCTTGCATCCCCACTAAACCCCACACACTACACCCACCAACACCACCACAACAACATGATATTTTGACACCCTTCTAAACTGGCACTCCCACACACATGCACTGGCCCCCTACACATAACCCCCAAGCTCCATCCCCTCATTAGTTTAGCAGGTATATAGTTTTCAATTCATATCCTCCTATACCATGTCCTTCAATACCTACATTTATAATATACAATTATAACAAAACACTCTTTGTATAATAATGAAATTACTATCATTAATACTATATGGTATATTATAATCATGGATTTACCTGAAATAAAAATATGTGAAAACATGTAACATGGCATAATAACCATAGAGGATCCATGGAATGTGTTAGAATACCTATCACATTAAATTTATTAACATTAATTTGGATATACAATAAATTGAATTTAGAGATATGTGTATACATTACCCTTTACATTAGATTGATATTTGTGACAAAATTCATCATTGAGATAAAAACCAAAAATAAAGTCACAACATTAAAAAAATTCATAGATACTCAATCGAACACTATATTAGCCTACCTGCATATTTGATATTACATGAATTGTATCATATGTAAATAAAAATAATAATCCATCTATTCCCTATAGAGATGCAGTTGGAATAATGTAGATTTACACCTATTTATTTTAACAACCAACCGGAAGTTATTTTCAATCCCTAAATTATTACATCCATAATTCATACATACTTAACTTCCTTAATTACCACCCAGAGTTCAGCATCAAGTGTAATAAAGTGGACAACCACTTTTTATAATCGTACCTTGATGAAGCCTCTACATGTTTGGAAAATTCCACCACAACATGAGATACTATGATTACTATATTAATCACTATCAACATTGAAATTCATTCATGATTGGATTAGAAGAATCCATTTAAAAAATTTACGTTAAAGAGGATTCCAAAACAAATGAATGAACTGAAGATGTTTGGCAGTTTGGTTTCATTTTTATTTCTATCATAATATCCATGTCAATGTTTTTAATGGGAAAAATATTATCATTAAATATGATAATATTTATTGATTTTTATATATAGTGAATACCAACAATAATAAAAGAACAGATAAATTTCTTTGGCTGAACACTCATATCCAAACTTATCAGGAAGCTCATGAATGAATCCAAAATTTTCTGTTTTTATCTATTAATGAAATAGATATTCAATGTGATTCCATATATTTTTATTAGAAACACATTCCAAGAAAATATGGTGACCACTGTTGCCACTATTTTAATAGATCATACAGTAGGAACCCACCAATAATCCAACCAATTGAATCCTATTATCTAATATAATCCATTTGATCTAATATTCCAAATTATTAGTTTCCAAGTGTTAGGGACCAAAGATTTCATAAAGAAATACATCCAGTTGGGTGGGCCATCATCAACACCACACTAATAATGATAGTGAATCTTTAGGTTGAGAGGGCCTAGTATAGATGGGATCTATAAGGCCTTATCATACTCTAAAAACATGAACGAATCAATTAACTATTTGATACAAGTAGCATGGTAATAATTTATCAACTCAATATATCATGGGTTCCTCTTAAATGGTGTTTATATTAAGGCTAGATGGAAGATATAATTATTTAAAAATAGGATACCTATTGCTATTGAAGTTCCAAAAATTGAGATATCATATACTTCCAATGTGTGTGAATCATTATCATAGTACACTCATCTATTAGTCAGGTCATATGGGTGGCCAAAGTAAGATGCCCCAGGAAAATTTTTAACCCTATGGAAACAATCCATAAGTATTTTCCTAATTATTTTAGTTCAATCTTGAATTTATTTTAAGAAATTATAGATAATGATGTCCATAGGGGACTTGTTGATGATCTTATTTTTTTATACCAATACCTGTCATATCAAAAGTCTTCAATAATTTCATCAAATCCATATATACAATTTCTCTTCCATGGATATTAATCGACCACAAAAAATTATTTATTTTAGTTCCCACTATTTAAGTAGATATTGTTTCCATTTTAAGAGATAAAAGTAATATTAAAACATATTTGTAATGAGAGAATCGATAAGGAATTAACTTATATCTTGATATAAGGTCATGAATTTCCCAAAAGTTAGTTGTGAGTAGATTCTATTGGTACTTTCATCATGATATCAAACACCAAATCTTCCATAAAAGAGTAGTACTCCATGATAGTAGATGTTTATATCCCCTTTCTTGAACTTGAGGATATTGAAGATGGATCATTTTTATTAGTTTATATTCCCTTTACAAAAATAACCATTGATTTTTTCCTTGTAATAGATTGACCAAATAACTATTAGTAATAGATTAATATTTCACTAATGAAGTTTTTACATACATTTTTATCCTCCTAAAATTTGAGAATATTATTGGCATAATGGATGTGTGTTGGAACTCTATGGTTTGGATAAAATTTAATATATATAATTTTCACTACATTAATAACTTGATGTAAACTTATACTGAGTTAATCCTTATTTAAAACAAGGAGGATGGTATAATGGATATACTCATTCATTAACTTTATAGGGTAATTGTTGTAGCCTTTTAGAGAACCATTAACAAAGAAAAAGTGTAGATCTGAAGAACATTAAATGAAATATCATTTTTACCAGATTCTCTCTCTTTGATATTGTTATAAAACAATGTAAAATCATCCTCTAATAGTCTTATATCATTCAAAAATCACTTATTTGTGATTATTTGGAAATCTATTTATTCTAATCTAATAAGATTTACTCTACTTTTTTAATTTTTATTTAGAACATAAATAATTTTTTTAAGAACACTCTGTTCACATTGATATGATTTGATATTAATTACAATTACTCCCATTGGACTCTTATATTGATATAGTGATTAAAGGAATTTATAAAAGAGGCCAGACAAGAGACTCTACATATGTGAAGATAAATTATATTTTACTTCTTAAAAATTTAGAAAAAAATATATTGAACATTGTTAATTTTAATCACCCCAATGGTTTCCACATTTTACATCATAAAATTATTTATCATTATAAAATATTTGGTTTAATTATGGTAATACACTTTTAAAACAATAAAACCTCACCATGGATTCTATGATTCAAATCAACATAGGTTGATGTTGTGAAATGATGTTTCTATGGTAAATAGATATCTTTTTTAGGCCATTTAATTTTCAAAACAAGATACTCATTTTTAGAATGATCTTCTCCTGTTGGGGGAAATATTATCATGTCCATATACATTAATAGAATACGTCTCTTTTCCTTGACACTTTTTCTTCTAGTCAGGGCACCTAATTAGTTTATTCATTTTAGAATGTTTTGAATTCATCAATTTCAATTACACAACTTTTTCAACAAATGTGACAAAACATTTTGGAAAATCTATCCAAAAAGAAGGGGTATTTCATTGATGGATTATATATAGAATCTTTTTAATAGGACACCCTAGTAAAGGATCCATCAACTAAATAATGATTCATTTTAACTTATGAAAACTGTATCATGCATTTCCCTTGAACAATGCAGTAACATATTTTCCTGGTGGCACCCTCTACGGTTGTGGTCGTCTTATTGAGTTTGTAGGTGTTTGGGACCAAACCCATTCATTTTAAACCCGTCAAAAAAATGTTAGAGGCCAAACCATAACTATATCAACGCATTTGGTGGGGATGGATTTAAAATTATAGAAATATAAAAGTTTCAAATTTGTATTAAATGAAGGGATAATGAATTTCATACCATCAATCAATTGTTTTGGGACAAGATCATGCTAGATGAAGGTGGATACATTTTATGGGATCCCCAAGGGAGGCCATGCTCAATTAATGAGGGGGATCTATTTGGGAGCTCAATAGGGATGATTTATGAGGTGGAAACAAAATTTGACCAGAGAAGGGTTGGGAGAACCGATGGATGTTGGGAGGCAGGGAGGCAAGGATGCAAGAAGGTGAAGAGGTGGTGAGTTGGAGAAAGAGATGTGGGAAATAGGTGGTGGGGATGTGCGGATGAAGATGCAGGAAGTGGGAGGCAAAGAAGTGGTGTTGTTGGACGGTAGAGGTTGAAGTGGTTACCCAGTGACGTGAGGAGGAGGTGGAGATACAGATGCGAGAAGGGGAGCCTTGGAATAGGTCGAAAATAGGAAGAGGCAGAGAGGGGGGCGGGATACTGAAGTGAATAATCATGACAGAGGGAAGTGAATTAGGGATTATATGAAGGAATAATCGTAAGGAGATATGGATACATCCACAGGCATTGTGGCTTTATGTCTTATATATCGATGGTTTTTATAAACCGTGGCTATAGATCAGTGGGTATGTCCCCAAATTATTGAAGTGAATCCAGGATGATTCCCATTTTTATAACCTGTAATCATATAATATTCATGAGTAACAACATAGGTCCTGATATGGTGTTTGATAAATCTCATTAGGCCACAGACAATAATGTCTATAAAACTATATTCCTTGAAAATAATTTGTTCAATTAAAAATTATATTATAAATTAAAAATATATAAATAAACATTCCATACATAATTCATCCATAGCTGCAGTTTGAACATGTATCCTTTGAATTAATATGATACAATTTATATTGATAAATCATTAAAAAAAGTCAGTATTACCATGATGTATAATAATTATTTAAGAGGTTCCAACATGAAATGAAGTCATCACTGACTTTAGGGGGAATCCTACATAGATAAGTAACACATTTAGTCTATAAATAACGTTTCAACATGTAATCTTAGGAGATCTCCCGAGTAATTCCATCATAAATGAGTCTAAATGGGATTATGGATCTCTTGCATAGTAATCATGGGCTATGTATGACTGTGCCCAGTGGGGTCAATCCACTATGCCATGTGTTTGAAATCATCATGATGAATCCATGGAGTTTACTGAGGGTATTCTAATATCATGAGAGATAGTAAAGGGATCCATTGAAATAATGTCTCACATCCACTAATAAAAAATGAATGTGTTCCAAAGTGGTTACCTCCCATGGAATCCTACTCCTTGAATCACAATTGTGTCCTATAAGTGATAAATAAATTCTATCTTGAATCCATGTATGTATTATGGTAGATCATTCCAATAAATTAAAAAGTTCAATATATAATAGGAATATTATAATTATATCATTATAGTAATTATACCCTATAATATTCATTCAATTTAATAATTCATTCCCTTCTTTCAATAATATTCCATCCACAAGAAAATGGATAGATTACATGAAACCAATTACAATCAATTTCTTAAATAATTTAATAGAATCATTCCATACCATTAATTTAGACATTCGATGTTTGGTTAATAATATGTAACAACTTATAAATTTTATTCATAGACATTTAATTGGTTCAATCAGTGGATGATATGCAACTAATACCAATTCATTTCATATTTTACTTTTCCATGTCACGTAAGTAATTTTGTTTCTAATGTTATCAATTAAATAATCAATTATTTATGATATAACACTTACCATTATAAGGGAATGTGAAATCTCATAATAATGTTGTCTCAACTAATCTCAGAAATGGTAAAATAGGCACAACATGATATGAACAGTAATTGGGTGGACAATATTGATTTGTAAATTGAGAATGACATAAAGAACATATATAATTATGCCTTATAATAGGACATCCATAATTAAATTATAGGATTATAAATTTTACAAGATCTACTATGTAGAAATAGTGTGTGAAAACATAAAAAAAGTAATATCTTATGGGATTTTAAGGGATGATTCATAGACCACCTATTTTATTATTTTAATACACTCCCCTTATGGTATCATGCCTTAATATGGCCATGATCGGAAGAAAACTAATGAACATATCAACTCCTTAAAAATAAGAAATATGTGCTAGCATCAAAATGTCTCCTCCAATATTTAAAAATATGATGAATTGAGCCTAAGGATCTAATAACATACTAAGAGGAATCCAAAAATATTTTATACACATGATTCAAAATCGAGATGGTGAAGAAATAAATATATATAGGAAGGATCTAGGGATCATCAAAATGAGGATAAGGTAGATTCGTTCTACTAGGAGATGATGGAAAATGAGATAGGGTTATAATATTTTTAGGGGAAAAGTAATTTTACCCAACAAATTCATCTCTCTAGGATCATACACAAATTTTGAAAAACAATGCACAATACCAACATTTCATAGTTGAAAAAAATTTCATATTTTCATCATGGGTGTGGGGCCCTTGTAGAATGGTTCAAGAAAACTGTGTTCCCAATTCATCTGACATAAATTCCACATAAATTGGTAGAAACCATAAAGCCTAGCCTATATAGTTTATATAAAATGTGTAGTCTAATGATTTCATCAACCATCCTGGGTTCATTGATCCGAACAATCCCCAGACTCCATTTTTTCTTCCATATCTTCATATTGTATTCATTTTATCTCAATGAAAATGAGTTAAACTAAAAACTATTGAAACTATACTTCATACTAAACACATGGTTTTTATGGATCGAATGAACCAAAAAATTAATTTTCATTAACAAATATGCAATCATTTATATGAGTGCATAGAGAGAGGATAATAAATGAAACATATAATTTAAAATAATTTCTAGATTTGAATAAACATATTGGTTATTATTTAATGATCATAAAAACCCCCCCAGTGTAAACATAATCATAAATAAATTACACTATTTTTAAAATTGTCAAATAATCCCTTACACCATATATGACATGCGTTGTGATATATTTTAACATCATGTAGTGTAAATTTAATTTAATTATAATTATGAAAAATATATATGTACATATAATATCATATATGACCTTATTATAATATTTTAAAGTCATTTTTAAAGAATATTTTATGAAAATAAACATTTATATTTGTTTATAGTTTATTATCATTCCATTTTCAGTTTGGTAGTTTTGGTACATATATTTCTATCATGGTTCTGTTATCAAAAAATGATAATGATGATATAATTATAATATATATTCATTATATAAATATTTTTATTCATCTATAGATTGGGGAAATGAAAAATGAATCACATCACTTCTTGAAGGTGGGTGTCCACGTGTGTGAACGAGAGATTCAATCCAATTTTTATGAAGTTGATTTGGTATGAGGTAAATTATATATTAAATATCTATAAACATAATTAATTCATAAATATTTAATGTATTCATTAGTTATTACTTTTTAATAAATGAAAAAAACATGATTAAAAATAAAATTCATTAATTCATCCATACATGAAGTGGTACATATGCAGGAGTAATGTTATTAGATTCAATATAATGAAAAAATGGAATATAATTAGTGTTCTATAATCACACTATCTATTGTGTATATTTATGATAAACCAAAAATTAATTATATTCTTTAAAATATATTTATTAATGTTATAAATATAAAGAAAATTAAAGGTACTCTCCTTAGAGATATACCTATTCATTAAAAACCCGCAATTTCCTTACATGTAAAACATTGGAATGTTTTTTTAATTGAAATATTTTCATGGATGTGGAATAGGAAGATAATAATGCATTAAATATGGGATTTTCATAGGCAGAGTTCTTAAAATTTCTAAATGAGGGAAGAGATGAAGATCCAGTTATCATAATTTTATTAGTTGAGATTTGTTAAACACTACGAAAATCATTTTAAAAAATTTTATTCTAATGAAATGATCAGTAAGGGAAATAAAAATAATAAATCTATTAATCCAAATAAAAATAAAAAAATGCTTAAATTATTTTGAGAATCGTATTCATAACATATTTTAAACCTATCTCAAAAGTAACTCAATCACAATTAAATCAATATGTGAAAACATAATGGTTAGCTCCATAATTTATTACTTTCAATACAGGTAACATTTTCCAATTCACTGGATATCTATACAAAGACCCACCAATGGTATATGCGATATAATTCTCACTAGACTTCATGTCTTATAATATGGCCCGACCCATCACAGATATTATATCATGATCACTAGTTTAGATTATATACTTATAATTTACAATATCATGAACAAAATGATTTATTTTTGTACAATTTAATCATTATCATATGAAAAACTCTTTGGACCCCACATATATAAAACATTCAGATATTGAAATATGACTCCCTTTTAAATCACAATTTTTAAATACTATAATACACATGAAATAAATATAAAAGAGTTTTTATTAAATAAAAATATAATGTAAAAAAATATAACAAATATTAAATAATTGTAATAGAATATGGAATGAATTTTGAAAATTTTAATGTTAATATAAAACATTTATTTTTTTGTTTTGTATTGATCGAATACATGTTCCAACCAAATTATGTAAACATATTAATTTTCAAAAAAAATTCAAAGGATTTCAAAAGATACATAAAATATATAATATAATTATTTAATTTTCACCAATTAAATTAATTTATTAATATTGAAATTGAATGAAAAGTAGATAATAAATCATTAAAAAATTAATACCAGAGTTTTAATGTAATATTTGAGACAAATTGAGTCCATATCATCACATTGTTTCAATATAATGATGATTAAAAGAAAAATAGTTTAATAATTAAAATCAAAATATTATTAATCATTTTTGTTATACCTTATTGTTTTCTGTCATTATATATTATATTAAATTCATTAATCACATAGGGTCGTGTCATACATTTTGATGATATTTGAATCATATGTCCAAAATAACATTAGTATGTTGAATTTACTCAGAGAGGCAACTATTTTGTCATATCTAGAAAAATAACCATGTAATATTAATCCTTTTATACATAATTTATACTTTTAAAACCTATCATTATAGATGGCTGTGAAATGGAATCCATGTTAGAGTCATGGTGATGTTAGTTTTTACATATGCATGATTAATGATTCCATATTTCTATGATCACTATAAAAAGAAGGTATGTATTCATATATCATTTCATAATGGTAATAATATCAACAATACCATTTATTTTAATTAAATATCCTTATATATATCATCCACCTGAAGCGGTGATGAGAAATGAATCACATCACATCAAAGAGGTGGTAGTCCACAAGTACACATGGATATCGTTATCAATGTTCATGGAATCGATTATTAAGAAAATATTTCATATATAACACATCATGAATGATAAATTATTTATTTAATATAATATACATAAATTAAATCAATAATTTTAACTTCCTTGATATGTTGTGATGGAAAAAAAATTCATTGGTTTGGGAGATGGTATTCCACCGTACACATGAATAATGTTAAAATTTCCAATTTGTGGAAGATGTATAAGAATGTATTGTCTGAAAAAATTATTTATTTTTAGTGGGGATATACTTATGTCATTATATATTGTTTGATGTATACAAAAATAAGTATATATTATAAGTGAAAATAAAATATCAGGCTAATAGTTATCCCTTTTCTTCACACAATGTCTTGATAATTACTCCCTCATCCCTCTAATGTTATAATACATACTAAAATAAGAACTTTATAATTTAGGGTGGTATTATATAAAGCTTTTGTGTTCATATTGGATTAACAAAAGGGATTTTTCTCTATAATTAAATTTGAGAGGATGTTCACTTTTATAAGAGTCCGGAGGAGAAATCATGGATTTTCCTAAAGTGTTAATTTAATATATATAAATTTTAAATTCAAAAGAATCCAAAATAATATAATTTTAATATATGAAATGGTTGAGTTAAAATCCTCTCATCCAATTTTTTTTTTAAAATTTTATGGTGGTTTTTTACCCAACACCGTCTATTTTAACTAATGTTAATTTATTATACAATCACCATGATACTAGTTTTTTAATTCATTAGGGATTAGGATAGTAACAATAATGTTAAATTGTCCTTTAATATAATTATAGTGGCTATTTTACCACTTATCCTAATAGCATATCCAATGAGATGATTTTTATAAATTTATATCATTTAATAAAAATTATTAATTTTAAAATACCATTAATTCAATTTTTAGAACTATTAAAGTAATTTAATTTTATTAACATAATGAATGAATATGAAGTCATGGATAATAAATAAAAACATTCAAAGAATGTTATTTTCAAATAAAATTTTTTTGAATGAAATAATTCTTTCAAATTGTATTTGCTTCAAAAATTATAAAATACTTTATTTTATTTTATTCTTAAATGAATAAATATTTTGTCGATATTGTTTAAGAAATTAAAATATTTATCTCATCGTGAAAAATTATGAAAAAATACATGATTAAAATAATTTATAATTCAAATATCTGCTTATAATAAAAAACACATTTTTTACACATATGTACAAATTTGAAAAATAATTAAACAACGAGAATGTCATTTTTTAATTTTCAATGCATAATATAATATAATGTAAAACATAATGGCTAAAATATAATAAAAAGTAATATATATGAATTTTCGATATCAATTGATGAAATATATCCATCCAATAAACTTGTAAAAGTGTTACAATTACATTATCGACCTTACCATAACAATTTTATCAGTAATTAACCAATAATGACATACATTGGGGACAACATTTACTACATTTTCTTTTCATAATGACCAAAATAAGTTTCTTAATTAGTAAATTTTAACATATTGATTTCTAATATATGATAAAATTTTCAGTATTCATTTAACCTATTTGAATAAATTGATTATTATTTATTCAACAATTCATGATGACAAATGGGTTTTTAAAAAAATATATCTTTATGTATTAAAATTATATTATTCCAAATACTTGTATAAATTTATTTCAAAATAAGAAATTTTAATTCTAACAATATAATGGAATAATTAATTCATATCTAATTAATAATAGAATATGAATTTTGAAATATTTTAAAATAACACATAAATTTCAATAATATTTAGAATCATTAAATATTTATCTAAATATTCCATTATTTTTTAAGAATCTCTAAATTTCACCATTAGATAATTATGATATGATGATTAAAAATTAATATCTTTTTTATTATGAAAATTTTATAATAATTTTAGAAATTAATTATAATATTTTTTGAAAAAATTAAATAATAACAATATTTGTTGAAAATGTTTTTTATGCTAAATATTAATATAGAAAGAATTGGGCCATTATTTACTAATAATTTATCAATAAATTTACATTTAGTAGTACGTTAATATGTATTTAATATTTTATATTATCTTATTCATACTATCCAACTTAATGAAAATATTTTAATTTTCATATTTAAATAAAATAATTTTTCAGTTTGTTCATGATTTGTGTTGTGCTCCATATATTCTATGAAATAGAGAATTATTTTTCAAACTTCTTGTTTTTAGGTTTTTTCATTATTCAATAAATTATTTAATTTTAATATGAAATGATCAAAAAATTTATGTGGTAAACACCATAGAATATATTTTTTTAAATCCAAAAAATGTAGAATGATTTAATAAATAATCATCTCCTATAGTGGTAAATGGTAATACTAAGTTCATTTGTAATGAAACATAAATATGTTATCTAATAGGGTAAAATAGGTTGGATGCAAAAATATAAACAAATTAGGAGCTAATTCATTCAATATAAATGATATAGAGTGACATAGATAATTGATGGTAAGAAATTTAAGTAAAATTATAAAATTAATGACCAAAATAACATAAGACAAAGAGGAGTGAAAAATACGATCAATTAATTAGAAATAATACAAATAGAATGAATTTTTTCATTCAAAATTTATTTTATAGAGTAAAGGAATTAAATTTCCATCTAGACTAATAGACTAACAAAATATACATAAAAGATATGTTGAATATAATCCTTTACTAATTTTCAAATACAATATCATATTCTTCTAAAAATAATTAGTTTTTAGGAATATTTATTTTTACTATAGAGAAATTAAATTTAATAGGAACAGATAACAATAAAAGAAAAATTAATAATTATTCCTTTAACATCCTATTACCACCCTTTATTTATTTCTCAAATATATTTTTATTTTCCTCTAATTTTTTTGTGTATTCTGAGACTTTTGATGATGGAGTGAGTATACTAGGTAATTTTACCTATTGTTCAAGGATTTTTTTTTGGAAATTAATTAATATTGTGTATATCTGTGAAGAAGAATTAATGTAATTTATTTTTGGGGTATGGGTTTAACCAGTAGATTTTTCTTATCATTTTTATTGACTTTTTATACTGACTGATTTGATGATGTGAATGGTTTAGCTGATGTGAAACTATTACGACGATGATTCCATGATACAGTTCATATCATGAAATGTTTACACATCATGAGACTAGTTTATGTCTTTAATAATTAAATGAGTGTTTTTCCAAATGTGATGATTATTTTGGGTTGTATGGATTTTGTTGATTACACATCTGGAACCATGGACACCCATAATTTAATTAGCATGGCCAATTATTTATCTGATTCACATGATTTCATTTCAATTCAAACTTGTCCTCCTATCTGATAAATAATGTGTTCAATCAAATAATTGTTTATTTCTATTTTCAATTTTTTACATTTTTTCAGAGACCGATCAACATTTTTGTTGAGATACATCTCCCTAGGTTAGTATTCATTTCTTGTTCTTCATTTTCATTTGTTGTATTAGCTTCGATGTTCTAAATTTACATATATATTACACATAGGGTGTTTACTATCTTGATCTGCACAATATTCATTTTGTGATCATCTTCAGGAGGTCATATTTTATGTTGATTTTTGTTCAATGAGTGTGTCTACTAAGGTTCAAATTTCATTTATCTACTCTAATTTTTATTTTTTTTCGATAGATTTATTATGAGAATTATGTATTGATTCTTGGGAAATCATTGTTTTAATTTGTTTATTATGTGTTTTTGGATCACATTGTGTGTGACAACTGGGTCCTTGTGAAAGCACAGACACCCTGACTTAAAATGGTTGTCGGTTCCTGGCATACGAGGTACCCCCAGTTGCCCCACAGACACATGGGGCCCACCCTAGGGTCCACCCACGTGCCCGAACGGGTCATCTGACTAATGACTGTTACCATAGGACAACACTTGTCCTTTCCGGTGTGCTTTTGGCCCACTCACACAAACCCTGGGAAACATTCCAGAAGGTCACCCATCCTAATCACTTTTCCGGGCCAAGAACGCTTAACTATGGAGTTATAATCAGACATGATCCCAAAAAGAAAGGTGCATCTTATTGCAATGATTCATATCATTTAGTCATTTAACCCTTTATCATTTTGGGATGTTACAATCACCCCCCTTGGAGCACAATGTCCCCGTTGTGGCCCCTACATCTCAACCGAGGCAGTGCATCGCACATAAGGCTGGGTACCACCTCTAATACCAAATGTGACAACCGGGTCATGGTGAAAGCACATACACCCCGCCTTAACATGGTCGTCAGGTCCTGGCATACCAAGTACCCCCAGTTGCCCCACAGACATGTGAATCCTACCCTATGGTCCACCCACATGCCCGAACGGGTCATCTGACTATTGACTATCCCCACAGGCTAATACTTGTCTTTTCCAGTGTGTTTTTTCTTCACTCATAGCCACCCTGGGAATCTTCCCAAAAGGTCACCCATCCTGATCACTACTTCGGGCCAAGCACGCTTAACTGTGGAATTCTAATTAGACAGGCTCCCAAAAAGGATGGTGCACCTTCTTGACATGAGTCATACCCTTTAGTCATTTAACCCTTTATCATTTGGGGATGTTACATTGTGATCTTCTGTGACCCGTGGATGAGGTTTTTGGTCATGTCTCTACATTTATTTGGATGAATTTTATTTGTTTTTTTATCAATATTATTTTAAATGAAATTTAATTATTTAATACAGTGGGTGGAAATGTCTTTCATGATAAAAATATGTTTTCAACTTATTCATTACAATAAAATATATTTTCAAATAATTGAATAATGTATTTATTAAATGGTTTTTAAATCATTATTTAAATGAAATTATTTGGAAAATTTAGCTCATAGGAATTCATGGTTCCATGGGTGGAAGGTGTAGTAATAATAATTTTATATTGATATTATTGGTGTTTCTCAAATGTGGTGTTCCTAAACTCAATATTCACAATGTTACTAGGTCTTGTTACAAAAATTAGTATGTTCACTTTTTCTAGTGTTCCTCTACATTGTAGATTCTATGTATATATCTACACATAATATTTGGGTGATTTTATATGTTGGTTTATGATTATTATTTTATTCCTCACCGATGTTGATCCTTCCTGTGATGTTACATGTTTTTTGTTTCATACTACTTTTGTATTTGACATTCATTCTAGTATATGATTTGGTTTTTAACACTTTTATATATGTGATGTGAATTGAAATTTTTTATCCATTATTATTTTTAACTATGGATGAAGTGTAAATATTTTACAATTCATTTGATATAAAAACTATTTGACATGGCATCAAGCCATGTTTTATTTATTTCTAAGCATATTATTATCATTCTACAATTACAAGATATTGAAAACCTGGTTAGGATCCAACTATATTTATTTATCTCTCACCGTGTGAACCCCTTTTGTAGTTCATAGACCTATTTGTGACATTTGGTTAAGAGAGATTCAATCCATCGTAATGAAGTGGAATGGTCTCTATAAGATACGTTGTGGTATGTGGTGATTAGATAGTGATAGATTTCCCATGTTATAACATGATGTAGCTATTTATATCAATGATTATGTTGTCTATTAGAAATGTATCTTAAAAATTGTTTACATATTTATAAGTTGTATCACTTTTTTGTTTCTTGTAAGATATGAAAAATATTACGTGTTTACAATTCCATATTTTATTCGCATCATGTATGTATAAGTATATATATTTCCCATTATATTCTTATGTTTGGGAAAAAAATTCCTACTAATTATTATTGATTCTTTATTTCTATAACCAAAATGTGGGGATCATAAACGACCTTTGAGTATATGTCTATTTGGGTATGGTATAAGTTTGAGGGGGTATCCTACTAATGTTTTTCATAGTTTAATGTAAGATTATTTTGATTGTGCATTGTTTTGAGAAGTTATTATAGTTGAGATAGGAATGTAATGACCTGAGTGGTAGGTTACGGTGAGTACTTTGGAAGATCTTAACCTGATTTGATATGAGATACCATGGATTGTTATAATGTCTTCTTTCAGTTTGTATTAACCTATTATAATTTAATTATTTTTTATTTAGGATTAATGTTTTTAACTATGATTATCTTATTATCTTAATAGTTATTCTGTTTCAATGTGCAATGATATTCCTCAGAGTATTATTCTATTGGATTTTTAGGAGGTTGCATCTGATTATCACCAAGATAATATACATAACGATAAGAATCATATTGAAGCTATCATGCAGGAAGTTCACATTTCCAACCAGAATTTATAGAACATCCATAATGTAGTTCTTTCGGTAAAAACATGACATGAAATTGAATGGGATTTATCACAGGAGACAAGAGAGGAAACCATCTTTTAAGGTAATATATCAATATCAATAGGTGGAGGAATATATTGAAAAGATTGATCTGATATTTACCTTTTTAGATACTCTTGACAATATCAAGGTGAACTATGTGGTGTTAAGACTCGATGGTCCTAGTAAAAGATGGTATGATTCCATGATAACATATGATTTTCATGAGGACTTAGACTATAAGGGTATCATGACTCACATATTTTGTTACTTTTTTCCATAGTATCTGAGGATAGTGAAGTCTATAAACATATTCTCAATGTAGTAGGTAGAGTGATCAATGTCAATATACACCAATCGATTCACATATCTTGTTCATATTATTATAGCGGTAGTAAAGGATGACTAGCTAAAGGATAAAAATATTCTACAAAGAATTCAACAAGAAATTGGATAATATGAAATTATGAATAATCATTATAACTATGTGAAGATTGTCTATAGGTAAATGATGGATGATATTGATATGGTTGGAATGTTGGATTATTCTTCCCATTCTCTTCTAGACAGTGGATGATTCAGTGGAATATATATGAGGAATAAGATGGGTAATGATTATTACTCAATTTTTGGGGGTGTTCCTTAGAAGCTATCATAATCAACTCATTTAGTTGCACCCAGTGGGGTTCTGCTAACATCCAATAAATGTTGGATTGTTTGGGATTCCTTATATTATGTTTAATCAATTGTTATGATGTGTATCAATCAGGGATCATATTTTCATCTATATTGTTTCTATCAAGATAATTATAACCCTCATTACAGTCAATTAGAATTCGATCCATAGTATACTCAGGTAATTCATATCCATCATATACTAAAAGGATAAATTCACTTGCCTAATGAGTGAATAACCATCATGACGTTGTTGTGACTCCTATGAAGTTTGATGCATGTCCATTAATTATGAGAGGTCCCATATTTTATGTATATTTATTAAGAAATTAATTTTCTAATATATGTTATTCCCACTCAAATATATTTGTAAATTTATAGATATTAATAAACATCCATCTAAGATCATTACCTTTTTTAAAGATTTGGAGACACCTATTGTGAAGAGGAATGATACGAGATTTTAGTATCCTACTCATTCGATATAGATAAATGATGTTGAGTCAATATCATATTTCATGGTTCTTAATATAGATCCATTTCATGTCATCATTATGAGGGATTTCCCAATTGTACACTATTTTGAGATTTAGATCTATAATAAATATATGTTATGAATTTATACAGAATGGGGATCTTGGGTGTTCATGGGAAAGTGTTATGTATGATCTGGTATAGTAGGACATTCTTTCACTGAGCTCAGACATTTTTCGTATTATGTAGTAGTTTATACTCATGATGTTTATTGCATTTTTTATCGTCTCACTATTTTTCTAGGAATTATTAACATTTTAAAAGATTATATATCTGGTAATCATCTATTGAGTGGATTATAGGTTACATATAATTTTTATAATGGTGTATAGGTTGTTTTAATATGCCTGTATTGTATAGCGCCATCAAATCCGAGAGATCCCAACATTCAGTTGGATTAATTGATTGAGAAAAGTTTGGTTAACCCAAGTGTTTTCCCATCAGAGGACCATGTCCTATTTTCCGCGCATTCCTATCATTTACAGTAATTGTGTGAGGACTATCCAAATTTTGAATGAGTAGTGGTTATGAATATTTATCATTTTCCCAGTATGGGTTAATTATTTTACTATTAAAAGCCGGAAAGTAGTTTTTTATGATCGATCTTCAATCAGGTGATAATAATATTATGGTTAATATGTATGACCTATGAAATATGGATTCATGAATTATTTAAGGCAATTAAAAATATGTTTTTATTCCTTATGTTCTGACTATGTCCCATGTAGTTTGAGTGGCATTAATGGAATAGATTTTAAAGAGTATCTCACCACTTTGTGTAATTTTTTGTGGATAACATTTTGGTTTATTTGAGCTCTATTCATTAAAAGGAGAACTATTTTAGTTTATTAATTGAAATCCTATAGAGTAAAAATAATTCTTTAATGGTTTTTAAATAATGTTTCTTGATCCAAGAAGACATGTTCATGTGGTACGTGATTTACAAGAATGGCTTATCAGAATATCTGGAGAAGATGAACTCTTTCACATCATTGAATGTTCCATTAAACATCTTCAATATTTTTAGATTCATTTTTCATGTTATATAATACATATATTTCATAAAATATTTATCATAAATGGAAATGAATTTTATAACACTTACCAGTAATGGGGAGAAATTAACATGGGATATAGATTTTTAGACTTCATTTAATGAGTTGAAAAGACATATAACATCAACACCTAGTATAATCATAAATGATACAAGTTATGGTTATATGTGTCTTTTCATGATGATTTTGGTGGTGGGTTAGGTTTTGTGCTTATTTAATATGTTCTTTTGGTGGTTTGTGTATCTCTCAAACTTCGACTACATAAGAATGATTGCCCGAATCATTGTTTAAATCATTCCATGGAAACACTTTCCATTATGTGTTGGTCACAGTATCTTATTATGGAGAGGTTTATGGTATTTTCTACCCATAAGAGTCTATGTTATATATTTTCATAGATTGAATAATATATTAGATACATGGGGATAGTGGAATGCCTTCTTAGGATCAAAATTGACATCGTTAATACCCCATGGAAGGGGAAAACATTGCAGATGCTCTATGTAGAAATGCACCCTCATAGATTTTTTAACATTATGAAAGAATTTAACCATAAAGTGAAAACCTTCTATGTTCACATGGATTCATTGTATGATGTTTTAGGTTTGTTAATAACTAGTTCAATGTTATCCTAAACTCTACTTGAGTCCATTCATTCTTATGATTGTGGATAAACTTTTATTCACGGTTTAACATATTCTCTGTTATCCATATAAAATATTTCAAAATATGATGGAAGGTAGTAAAAACAACCAAAAATGGTCTATGATTAATATTAATCATTTAATGGTTATATGTATTTCTAGTTCTTTTCAACATGTATGAAATGCGTGTATTGAAATCCATTGGTATAATTAAATGGCATGAACATCACATGAACAAATTTATTAAATGATTTAAATTTAATGTTCTTAATTGTATATGGTCCATGAAATTATTTTAGACATGGTCATACTCAATATATTTTTTAGAGTTTTTGGGGAATTCATTGAAAACTCATGGAAACCATTCCAATTCAATGATTCGGGTCACCCAGGCACAGATCCACCTTGGAACCTAATCCTCATTTACTAGTGGATTCCATGTAAGAAACTGTAGGAACACTTATTTACTATAGTAGGATTCTATAGATAAATTACATGAATCTATAATAGATTACATGAACACAATGTGGGTTGGCTAGAACATTTGGCATAACTATAGATTTTCAATTTTTAACTGGGATATATTCATTGATATTTCAAATATTACATTTTTTTGAATGTGTTGGAAGACACTAATTGTATTAAACTCTTACCCCTTTTCTAGGATACAATTAATACTGATTTTGTAAAACATGAGGTATTTGTTTCCTTTGTTATCAACATAGTACTACTTTATTATAGATAACATCATGAATTCATTTTTTACCTTGGATCCTATAATATTATAATGTTAGTTCTATATTTACCTCACTTGACATATTTATATATACTATAATCAAATTAATTAATTAATTTGTAATATGTTTAGACACCAGTATAAGGGTATTGTATGTATTTTTTTATATTAATTATTAAACTACTAAAATTATATATATTAACTATTACACATTTTTTTATTTTATATTACATAGTGAGGAGGCTATAATCACCATTGGTGGAGAAATACTGTGATTTATCTCACACCCTATTTGGGATTAAATTGGATCCATGTAAGATTAAATTAATGTAGATGATCATTAAATGGTATAATATCAAATGTGATTCTTGATTTCATTCCATCATAAGACATTGGTAGAAGCATATGAATAGTCCAATGTTCGGGATGCTAGCTACAGTTTGTAGATTATATTTTTAGATTTTTTATAACATGTGATGTCGGGTTCATTGTATCCTTGTATTCAACATTTATAGAAACCTAAAATATATCATCATCAAATATAAAAATTAATATTAGTTTCACCTATTGTATTATTCACTATGTATACTTCTGATGTGTGTTATTTTTATTTTTACATATCGTCTTTTAATTATCTCCAGCTATATAATACTCATATGATATAATAAACTCTAGTTATACTAGAATAGACTTCACACAGACACATCCTAGGCCATCATTTCTATTCGATAGATTATGGCATTCAATGAGTTGTGCATGAGTCCCTGTGTCAAACCAAGATCAGGGGAGATTCTGCGAAATTTGGGTATAAGGACGTAATAATGTGGTATTAGAGGGTTTCTATTCTTTATTTATAAATTGGAGACAATATATTACATATTATGAATTCTAGGAACATGTTCATTATCGATTATTGGGTGTAGTGAACCCATTTTTTGGGTAAATTTCTAGTTTCATTAATTTTAAATATTGTTTTGATTTATTCTATTATTTTTTATTTCATTTATAATTGGGTGACACACCTGCTATGTATTGTTTGTTATTATTATCATAATTTATATTTCATTCCATTCTTAGCTCAATGATATCATGGAAAGAGGAATTATTTTAGGCATCATCATAGGCTATTAGAATTCACATGTCATTCATATTATCATGCTATATACGTGAATTTCACTCATTTTATTCAATAATATGAATATTATTTTGAGTAATATTTGTCTTAATATATCTTGTTTATCAAAAATTCGGTTATGATTGAGTGATTAAATGACTCAATTAATGAGGTTTATGGAAACTCATGGTATGGAAGAAGTAATTTAATGAGTTAATAAATTATTTATAATTTAAATGGGTGTTGATGTTTTTTATCATTAGTATAGGTTATTATTCACAAGGATCGTCAAGTCATTTTAAAATGAACATTTATTTAGGTTAATATAAAAATACATATTGAATAGTGTTACATGAAATATAAGGAGATATGGTTCCAACTAAATGATCTGGAAAGTTATAATTTTTCCTTCATATACTGGAAAATTTTAATATATACTTTATCACTTATTGATACATAGCCATCTAAGAAGGGAGTTGGGTAGAACACCATGAGTAGTGAGCCTTTTTTATATTCAGCTTCCCCTACTATTTAAATTCCTTTTTTTAATGTTTTGTTGAATTGTGTGAAAATCTTTTTTATACCAATTCCATTAAAAGGTGATCGTGTTGGGTTCCATAAGGGTAGAGACAACCATGCTATAAACATACTGGCCCTGGATATTCCATTGCTACATCCAGGTTCTCCAATTGAGGCATATCCAGTTATACTGAACTTGAAAACCAGTCCTCATGTTTTATATAGATTCCTACATATGATGAAATACATGCAATTTGATCCATGAACTACACCTACAATGATGGATCTAACATGTTATTTCCATCAACAACATCCTTCCACCCTCTTAGGGGATGGAAGTCTATAGGAAGTTATGTCTTGGCTAAAGGAAACTGATTATATCATTGATAATCTAGAGAAGCCTCTATAGTGGAGCGTTAAACATTGTTCATAAATGATTTTTGATCCAGTGAAGCATTGGAAGGATGTGATTACCTAGCCTAGTTTCCATTAAGGCATGGTATATTATGATTTACAGAATGCATTCTATGATCAATTTGTTCGTTAGAATATGTGTGTTTACATGGCCATAAAAATCATGCATCATCATAATTTTTCTATGTTTGTGATGTAGTATTCATTTTTTTAATGTGTTACGTTGATTTTCACCTTTTTACCTAGAGACAAACCTTCTAATGATAGAATTATTGGGTATGGGATCATGTATTCCATATTTACAAAGATGATAATAATTATCTTTACTAATTTATATAAAATTGTCAATAAGGATGTAATCACTATGAGAATTAAGAGGTTCATCATTTGTACCATGCATACTAGATCAACGTCGTCGAAGGATAGTTGTTATTCCACTAGAATTAAAGGGTCCATAAATGTTTTTAATCAATGAATCAGAAGCTAGAGTAACATAAATTTTAGCCCTATAATGTTCACTCTGTGTTGAAAATAGGGTAATATAAATCCTACAATTTATAAAACCATATAGGGTTAAGGGCATGAGGATTTATGTGTAATAATAAATTATCCTATCAAAACATTCCCTCATGTTGTATTGGAAGAGAATCTACACCAATTCCATATTTAGGGGAATTTTATTTTACAACACATCATGTGGGAGTTGAAGTATAACCGACTAGACTGGATGTGGTGTAGGTCTTGCCTGGGGTATCCATACTCTAAATTAGTAGTAGTGATAGTAGAGAAATCATGATCATTATAGACCTATTATTGCCCAGGGCTCTGGATTAGTTCAGTTTCATGCATTACTGCAAAAACTGAATAGTCAGGCTGCTTGTCCATCTACAAAAAGATATACAATTCTAGTAGCCTCCACTCTATGTAAACACCCAAAACATGATGTTCACAAAAATTATATTAATTTAATAGAATTTATAATATTTTAAACAAATAGATACTTGAAGTACATATCAGTTTAGTGCCTTTGGTATAATTGAACAGAAAACTTGATATAGAAGTGAGATTCATTTTCTAACACAAGGTTCTTCTTGAGTATCACCCTTCTTAGACACATCATCCAAAATATTTATATTCATAACCCTGGTGAAATAAAAACTAAAAATGGGTGATCTCAAATACCCTGTAAGTGTAAAAAATTGATACATTTAAATATAAACATGAGAATAGGTGTATGAGAATGTGATCATAAATTCAAAATATCATACCCTACATATCAACTATCACAAAAATAAATGGTAGCATAATTCATTATTTTTTATTTGGAATGGATCATAAGGAAATAAATAACATAATCCATAAATGCAAATCATATGAATAAAACATGGAATTTTCTTAGACCCATAAGCTTATGATATGAATTATATATAAGCCATGACATTTCTGCCAAGACCATCTTAGTAGTACGAGTTCAATCCCTCTGCCCACATGGTAGTCATGGTTCATTCCAATGTCCAAAATAGTAGCATGACTTTACTCATCATACTATCTTGGTAGTCATGGTTCACTCGCAATACAATATTAGTCTATCCCATGAGATATAAATCTATTCATAATGCCTTGGAAAGAGATATAGGTCCCACCCATCCCATAATGAAATCATACATACATGTTCCACAAAAACAAATAATATATTATCATAACCCATGAAACGAAAACAGTTACATATACATGAAATCATATTATAACCTATAGAAAAATATAATAAGTCATAGTAATTTCATTATAGCCTAACCCAATAGATAAAATGGGTTTCCCAAAAATAATTCCATCATAACATAATCTAGGGTAAACAAATGTATTTCATAAGAATAATTAACATTACTAAAACATAATAATAATAGGTATATTCTTATGGTGTATAATCTCATATGGAAAATATTTATGATAAAACACATGAAATTTATTCTAGATGAAAATATATTTTAATCATTGATAATGTTTTATTTTCATAAAATTATATGGAATTTTAATAGAAAATAATTTACTTTAAGATAACCATGAAATATTTTGAGGGATTCATCATAGAAACAAGGCATCATGAATGTGTAAAAATGATTTCATTGCATATTAGTGAAAATAAAACATTATTCTCATAATTTTTTTTAAAAATTTAAAAAGTACCACATTTAGAAAATAAATGAAAGATTAATTTGAAAAAATATTTTATAAATAATAAAATATGTAAAAGTTAATTTTAATTTCCATAGTATAATAGTAAAAAATTTAATGAAATCATTTTTAGAATACCTGGATATGGATTATAAATAAATCCCAGTAAATACTTATGTATAAACAATCTCAGATAATAATGACATTGAAAAATAATCACACAATTGAAAATTTAAATGGATTCCATTAATAATTTTTTGATAACAATTAAAATAGATATATAATTTCATCTAAAATAACTTTGTATCTAAAAAATAGATATGTAAAATAATATCAAAAATATTGAAATTGAGAAAGGATTAATAATTTAAACATAAAATGCATCCCAAATTGATCATTTTAATAATATTCCCAATATATTCCAAGAATTATTTAAATACTATGAGGTTCAATGTATTCATGATATGAAACATAATAGGGGAAGTACATACACCACAAACACGAAATTTATGGTGAACATGTCCTATGTCTCAAAAAAATTAAAACTGAGATGAAATTCCCATATCTTGAGTCTTGAGTGTCATTGTACTCACTTAAATGACCTATATAATAAATATAAATTCATTATATGTATTTTACATAAATATATAATTGTAACCAATACCATATATTTTTTTACGACCTTATATTACACATTTGTTAACTATCCTATATAAAGTTTTAAAATTATATAATATTTTATTTGTTATTCACACGGGCCTTAATTTGGTATATCCTCAGTACTTATAATAATTTCATTATTATGGAAGTAATAAATTATATAGATATCATGTATATAAATTATATTTTTATTAAAATAATCCATATAATATATATGTATGAAACAGAATACACAGTACATGGAGACGGTAAGCCGTATATACACTTGAATGATATTTCTGATTAATTCTATAGTTGAAGGAATGAATGAAAAATATGTATATATTAATATATATATATATAAATATTACATTATATTTATTATTCAAA
Organism: Viscum album; assembly: GCA_963277665.1. Taxonomy (NCBI): domain Eukaryota; kingdom Viridiplantae; phylum Streptophyta; class Magnoliopsida; order Santalales; family Viscaceae; genus Viscum; species Viscum album. Next base: position 1,257,523,084 of record OY728141.1, read on the forward strand.
ATATATTATATATATTCAGTACATCCATCCTTGTTGCATTCCATGTAGTGTATAAACAAATCACATCGCTTTGAGGGGTGGTAGTCTGTACTTCCTCAAAAAAAATAATCATATTAAACCAATATAATAAGAATAACATTATGATTAATATAAAATTATGAGAATAATAAATATCTTATAATGTAAATTTATAAATATTATTCTACCAAAAAATTGTTTTAAGATAATTCATTATGATAGTAATGGAAAATGAACAAAAATTTATTTATGGAGGTGATTAACCATCATTTCTTAGACAATAATTTTGTTTCATTGAATAATATGATACGAGAAATGAAATGAATATGAAATATTCCCTTACTAAAATAAATCATTAGTATATACATGAGTTTTTAGTTATCATGATTTTATGTATGAAGGTGGTGAAGGTAATGTAAAAAACTAAAAGAAATTAATAGTGGTACATTTGGAAAATTACCTCTTGATTATCCCCTCAATAAAAGACCTTTATGACCTTGAATTTGGGCATTTGTTGAGACCAATAGAACCTCGATGTTGGGATGGTAATTTTGATAGGTTTTGGAAACTATTTACAAATCTACAAGGCTTTCTAGGTCGAAATATGGAGGTGAGGTGGTGGTATATATACTTGAAGATAGGTGGATTGAAGTTATTAATTTATTTCTTATTTTGTATAAAAATATATCTAAAGTTATGTGTAATTAATTTAAAATAATTAAACACTAATTTAATATTTTTAGGTTGTTTAGGGATGATCCGCACATCAACGAACCATTACATGATGCAATTATTATGTACATTGATCTTTTACCGTTAAACAATAACCCATATCAAAATGTCTCCTATACAACTCCAAATATTTATTTTTCCACAGAATAATTTTTATACATAAAATATAAATTAACATTATAAATTAATTTTGACCTTATGATCCCAATATGGAATCCATTTTACCTATTTTAATTAATGAGATTTTTATAAAAAAATTAAAATAAATTCCAAAGACAAAACGTAAAAATCGAGTTTTGAAGTGAAATGTTCAAAAGAGTGTAATGTTTGTATATCTAATTTCAATGTAAAATTTATTAAAATTAACATAATAGGATTTATTAAAAAAATATTATCTAATTAAAATTTATATCAAATTAAATATATAATTTATTCTTATAGATAAATCATATGAAAACATAGTATTAAATTAAAATCCTTGTTTTTTAACAATTGATTTAAAAATGAAACCTTACAGATAAATAGAAAATGGTATCCTAACATAATTATAATTATTAAATTTAAATGATTATGTTTATTTGACATATTAAATATATAAATGTGTCAAATATTGTATTTAAAACTGTTTATCCATTAAATTGTTTTAAAACAACCAGAATATAAATACTGGGGGTTTTGTGTCAAATTAGTTTTATTCAAATCTTGTGCCTATAAAAACTATTTGAAGAATTAAAAAATTACATGTATATTTAAAATATATAATTAATTCAAATTAACAAATAATGGTAATTAATTACACTTATTTGGATTAAAACAATTTGTGAGCATAATTATAGCTTTCTATACAAATACTTCCTTAATATTCATTCCTAAATTATATATAAAAAATAATGTTGTTTTATTTTTTGTGGAAACCATATATTTATAAAAGATAGTTAGTAATATTTATAAAATATTATTTAATGTCAAGGTTATATCTTAATTTCATAATATATTTTTGTTTGCTAGGATTCAGAAATGCGTGTGGCAGAAGCCTTCTAGGAATTACTTATCTGCATGAAACCCAAGAATTATTGTTCATTTTAAATATGTAGGTTTTAGTAAATTAATTTATAGGCTATCAATGTTTTAATAATTTAATGTTTCATTTACTGAAACCCACATCTTTAAAATGAACAGTAAAGCTTCCATTTAAAAAGAAATTTTTCTAAACAATAATTTTGGAAACTAAACCAGGACTAGGACTCTATGTTAGAGAACGAAATTGAAGATTAGGGAATGGAGTAAAAGTGTAAATAATCATTATTATTGGTAAATATAACCAGTCACACAAAACTGGGTGATCCAAATAAAGTTAAAAATCCAAAAAAAATAAACTATGTAATCATGAAAGAGGTCATTGATATCATAAAAAATTATTATATGAAGAATTATGTTTACATCATGGATACATTTCTTTGAATTGTAGAATTTGAATGAAAATATACACGTACTTATTATATGTACAATTTCACCATTATTCATTCCTTAAACTATTTCCCTGTCAACTTGTTTCTAGATAAATGAAGATTAATTCATCATTCCCGAACCATTAGTAGATCATACGATCCATAATTAGAATGATAGTTCATTCCATCAATCGTTATGAAAAAAGAATGGTTAACACAATGTATAGAATATGAATAAGTCCACATATAGTGAGAAAATACATTAATCTAACAATGATAATCTATAGTTCACTTATTATATCCATAAATTGATAACCATACAACTGTTCTAATATCTACATATCCAAAACTATATAAATAGTTGACATAAATCGGTTAATCAGTTATCCACTATATATTATAAGTTATCTCATTTTTTTCACATTATAAACATGAGAACACCTTCATAATGTATTATATTGAGTCACAATAATATCCTAAATTACATAAATTATGTAGTGAAAACATGTATGTTTAATTATTACAAAAATTGGTGGATATATTTTATATGTCCAAAAAATCATTACACTTCTTCTATGATAGCATAACCCACATTACTATAAATCCATTACTAGATCCTAGAAAACATGTATCATCTAATTTACCTATCCATATCAATGATATATTTATACCAACATCGTTATCATAACATATATTTATGGTTATCTTTCCATTTATAATGTGTTCTCCATCTATATCATATTACACTTAAATATATTATCTAGTTCATTTGAACTAATAAAAATATCATTTCTAATCCAAAATGAGAAAATTAATATGTTAACAATTATATATTTCATTTTTTGTAATATATTATTCAATTTCCAATACATTTACACCTCAATAATCCAATTGAATTTTTCAAACATTACTCGGGTTCCATAATCATAGTCTTTCCTAGAATATGAATTGTGTATTAAGGTTCATCAACATTAATCATTCCAATATTATATTGTTCAATGTACAAAATAATTATAGAACATTTCATACCATTCACATTTCATTTATAATTTATTTATCCCTTATATCATAACAAATACATGTACCACCTTTTTTATTCTCTTCCTAAGACTTCCAGACAGGACATCATTTTTCATAATTCCCATACATTCCACATCAATAAAATTAAAATTTAACTATCACCTATCGAGTTTTGACCATTGAAAAAGACTAGAATGTAATGTGTGAGAAATAAATATCATGGATGGAAATTTAATAACCAATAGAAATTAATGTTAATATATTGATAATAGACACCCTATTTTAAATCAAAGGGTTTTTATGATTTATACAAAATTTATAGGATTTTACCATACATTAATTATTACACATAGAGAGATCCTAAGTAATATCCTTAGAAATATCTCTATGTATCTCACTACAGATTTAAAATCCATGTTTCCAAAGGATATCTAAACCTTTCATCTTATACAAACTGTAAATACCCAAAAATTGACATACATGGATATTACATTAATTTTAGAGAATACATAATACATTAGAAAAACCATAATCCAAAATACAATATTATTTTAGTTCCTTCAAAAACATGGAAACATATACCCTAATACATGAGTGTGATAAATTATCTCCCACTAGGATATTCTGAAAATCCACCATTCTTAGACACATCAAACATAATGAGTATCTTTATAACCTAGGTCAAAGAAAACATAAGAAGGGTGAGATCGGATTATCAGTATGGGTATTCAATGGATACCTTTGAATAAAAACAATTGAATAGGGATATGATAACGTGAACATAACATTAAAATATTATACACAACATATCAAATATCATAAAAGTAAATTATTTTACAAATACTAATAAATTATTGAGTATGAATAATTAGAAAATAATTAACATAAATAATAAAAGTATAACGTAGTAATAACCCTTGAAATTGTGGTTAATAAAAAAATAATATAATATTATTTCCATATATTCCATGTCTTTTATTCGAAAACAATCATATTAGTATGGGTTATCTCCCCATGCTATCATGGTATTCATAGTTCACTCCCATGGCCATCATAGTAGCACAAGTTCATTCCTCATACCATCTGGGTATTCATGGTTCACTCCCAATACTATCTAAGTATATCTCATGAGAAGAAAATAATTACCCAATACAATGGTGGGATATATACGTCCCACCCATCTCATAATGAAATCAAACATACTTGTACCAAAAATTTATAAACAATTATATCATAACCCATCAAATGAAATGAGCATCATAAACATGTAATCATATCATAACCTATGGAATAAGATTAAAGCTCATACTCATTTCAACATAGCAAAACCCAAGACAGGAAATGGGTTTCTGAAACATTATTCCATAAAAACATTTTATATGGTAAACTAATACATTTAATAAATACCATAAACATAATAAAAACATATGAAATTTTTTTATATTATTAAATATTTTAATCATTGATGGAGAATAATTTTGAAAAAACACATCAAATTAATTCTTCTAGAAAAATCATTTCCTCTTCAAAAAATTTTTATTTTAATAAAATTCCCAACAAAATAAAATAATATAATTTACATGATGATAACATTGAAAAAATATATGGTAATATTATAGTAAATATGGCTTCACAAAATCATAAAAATATGTTCATTCCATATATGATAAAATAAAACCTTATTCACGTAATTTTTTTAAAAAAGAAAAGAATACATCAATTAAAAAAAAATATTACATTCAATCATTGTACCCAAAAGTCAAAAAACATTATTACTGACATTCAATATCCATTGGAGAATAGTAAAACAATTTATGGAAGCATCTTTGGTAATCTTTTCCATGGATGATAAATAAACCCGAGAAATACTTATGTATTAACAATCTAGGAAATTAACGTGATTGTGAAATTATAACAAACATAAATCCATTAGAATATTCATATTTTAAATTTTTTAATGAATATAAAATAGAAATAAAAAATCATTTATAATCCCATTATATTTATTTAAATATTAATGTGAAATAACATCAACGATATTGTAATAGGGAAATGATTAATTTCATAAACATTCAAAACATCCCATTCCACATTGATTATTTCAATCATAGTCCCAATATCTTCTAATGAATATTTAAATAACATGATGATAAATTTATAAATTATATGAAATATAATAGGTGTAGTACATATTCCAAACACATGAAATAAATCTTGAAAATGACTTCGGTCTCTTGAAAATTAACAGTGAGAAGAAATTCCCTTACCAACTGTCTTAAGTTTAATAGTACACATTAAAAGAAACATTATAAAAAATATTAATGTTTTTTACATATTTTACATAACCATAAACTTATATGTAATTTAATATCTGTTTTTATTAAAACCTCATTTTACCCGCTTCATATCCATTCTTTGTTACGGGTTCACTTCGGGAAAAATCACATTTTTCATCGCATGTATGTTAATTTGTTATATCATTGGTCATCATGTTTATATCACGATTCTAGAATGTAAAATATGATATAAGGATCATTTAAATTAATTATATTTTTAATATAACAATCCTTATAATATAAATGTATGAACCAGAATACACCATTTATAGAGATATAAGTCTTATGTACACATGATTGATATTTCGGTTTAATTGTTGGGTCATTGGAAGGAAAGTAAAGGATGTATATATATAAATGTATATATATAATAATTAACATATATTTATTAAATAACATAAAGCATATATATTCAATATATTAATTCTTAATACATTCAACATTGTGAATAAATGTATCACATTGCTTTGAGGTGGACGTAGTCTTCACTTTCACAAATAAAATTATCATAATAAAACGATAGGGTAAAAATAATGTTATGATTAATATAAAATTATAAAAATATTATATAGGATATAATATTTATTTATAAATTCTATTAAACAATGAAAATTATATTCAGACCATCCATGATGGAGGTAATGTAAAAAGAACCAAACATTATTTACGTAGGCAATCGTGTGACATAACTTGGACAATAATTTCATTTCATTTCATAAAAGTATGAGATAAATTAAATTTACATTAGATATTATATTATAAAAATAACACTCCAATATATAATAGATTCTGTAGTAATAATGAATTGAAGGATGACTAAGGTTGGGGTAATGTTGAAAAATAAATTAAATTAAGAGAGGTACTTTGAGAAAATTACCAATTGAATGTATCCTCCTTAAAAGATAGTTGATGTTCATAGATTGTATATTTTGTTGAGAATGAAAGAACCTCTACCCGGTTAGAGTGGGTAGGATAGGATTTCGATGATATTTTAGGAGCTAAAAGGATTTGTGTGTAGAAATTGGGAGGTGAGGGGGTTGTATTTATAGTTGAGGATTGGTGGAATAAAATGATTAATGTATTAATTGTTTTTTATTAAATATATACACATTGAGGTGGAATTCATTTCAAATAATTAGATATTTATTTAATCTATATTATGATGGATAGCGTCGGTCCACTACTCAAACAACCATTAAATGTTACAATTTTTATTTTTATTAATCATTTACCTTTATAAATTATACCTTGCCACAATCTGAACTATACAATTGTAGATTTTTCTCCATGGTATACTTTTATAACTAAAATATAAATTAAAAATATAACCTAATATGAACCCTCTAATTCCAAATATTCAATATCTATTGCCTAATTCAATTCCCATAATTATGAAAATTATATTTAAAATAAATTCAAAAGAAAAAAAAAATTGTTTTTAAAAGTGAGTAGATCAACTGTTTTAGGTGTTTTTAAATATAATTTCAATATGAAATTGATTCCAATTTACGTAATTGGATTTATTGAAAAAATATATATAATTTTAATTTTAATAAAATTATAAATATAATTTATCCTTGAAAATAAATTAGATGAAATAGTAGTTTTGAATTAAAATCCTAGATATATAACTATTGATTATAAATGATAACTTATAGAAAAATACAAATAATTAATCCAATAATAATTATAATGATGATCATTCAAGAGGTGATGTATTTTTAATATATTAAATCAATTAATGTGTTAGTAATTAGATATAAAAATTGATCTCAATAAGAAAGTATTAAAAACAACATTAATTAATATAGTGTGTTTAATGTAATAAATTTTTTTATTCTTATCATATGAGAAAAAACTATTGGATTAAGATATAAAATATTAACATAAATATTAAACAAATATATAAAATCATAAAAATTAATGACTTCTATTAATTTAATTTATTTGGATTAACAAATCATTCTAGAATATTAATTGATTTCTATAAAAATATTCCCTTTATAATCATTTGGTTCTTTTTTTAATTTTTATATAATTTTAACAAATTAATTAATTATATATAATATCTGAACCATATATTTATATATTTTAGTTATTAATAATGATATATGATTATTTAATGACTGGGATACATCATATTTTAATAATATATTATTATTCATTAATCATTAGTAATGAGTGGTACTAAAGCCAATGAAGAATTCCTTTTTTTGTTACACATGCTAACCTTTGGGTTCGATATAGAGAGAGTTAAAATTTATGTTTTTAGTTCTTGTCATCCCATCATAGTACATTAATATAAAATAAAATATTTTCAATCATACATGAATTTAGAATATATCAAAATGATTAAATTAATTTCAAATAATTATTCACATAATCATGTGGTGTTACACTATAGTATATGTGATATTCGAAATAGATTATTCACACTCCTTCTTCTCTTTATCTGTCATAGAAATACTTAGTACATGAATAAAATATTATTGTTGTCTAATGATCTTGGATAAACTGTTGGCAGTATGGAGATTGGGTATACAAAAAATGGGACTATATAATGTTGGTATGATGTTATCCTTTATTGTGGGACTCATTTTATCTAAAGATGATAGGCTTCGAGTCATTCTATGGATTGAATGGTTAGTTACTTATAAATACATTGTATAATACTACCATCAAAGGGTATTATTTACATCAAAATAATGTCACAATTATCTAAACTAGTAGAGGTAGAACACAACATCATGGGAATGTTGGAGTGACTACCCAGATGGCCAATATCATAATGATGGATAGGGTTTATTTACGTTGAATTTCCTCCAAAAGTTTATCTTTTAGGGATGACATTCATGATTATTTTTATGACTTTCCTATTATTGGTCTGGTATAACTTATGATTGATCTTGTTATTGTATAAGATTAAGTGGTCATTCATCCATACTAGATTGCACATATTATGATCAAGGATCTCAAAAGGTTTTCATAGGATTTAAATTCCAATGGTTTTATATATCCATGTACATTATCAAGTGATTGTCCCATAGTTTTATGCAATAAGTCATGTGGGACCCTTCTTCAATGCGTAGATTATAGATCCTTGAACAAGATTATGATCAAGAAAAGGAATTCACAAACACAAATATATGATATCCTATTTCCATCTATGTGTTTCTAGGTTCTCCTAAAAAATCAAACATAGATTTTCTATAATTAGGTTCGAGTTAGGAAATTAGATATAGCTCTAAAAATTTTAGTTCAAAGTTAATGTATGCATTAGAACATCATTATGTCTTTTATACTTATAAAATTATAATACAATGTATATGATATAATGAATAGAGTGTTGCACGAATACAAATATTCAATTGTTTTAGTGTTTTTTATGACATCATGGTATATTCCTATAGAAGATTCAGCCATTATAATCACCATGAGATCATTTTTGATACACTAAGTGATCATCAGTTTTATACTAACCTTTATAATCTCAACATCTGAAATGACAAAGTTATCTTACTAGGTCATATATTCTCAGAATCAGTATTATCTATTAACCAAGAGAATGAAAGTGATATCATTTACAAGGAGATACCATAGAGAATATTTGATATACGATGTTACCTGAGGGTGGATGGTTACTACATGAATTTCACATAGGACATATAAACATTTCATCATCTATTATGTGATTATAATGAAGATGTTATCTTCCAATGGTAAAACATGTTCATGAAATACATTCATATGTTGAATGGGGGGATTGACATGGCACCAATCCTGATTCTACAAGAGAATCAAAGTTGATATTTACTATTCTTTGATGCTTTAATAAACAACCATGGAGATGTTCTTATGTAGTGGGAATGAGTCGTTGAGTATAGATCCTATCATTTGATTACTCATTAAACAAATTACCTGACATAAGACCTCAATCTATTAGCGGGTGTCAGTGAATTACTTTGCTAGGAAAATTATCTTTTGGGTCATAGAATTGTAACGTATAAATAATACAAGATAATAAATTATATATTTACATTGTGTCATAGGACTCTATGATAATGAATATTGGTCGAATATCATTAATCCATCCATTTAGAGCTTCTTATAATCCTAGAAAAGGATAAATATTATCTAATGCATTGAGTCATGAAACTCAAGAAAAATCCATATCTGAAGCCAATGATGAATTGAATTTAATATCACACTTATCTAAGATTAATCTAGAGTATCCTGACTATCACCAAAAGTCCTAACAATCAAGAATTATAGTTAATTATTCACTTGATATGGTGAAGATTTTTCTATTTTAAGATACAAAGGGATAGGTTCCTTATGAGTGTACTTCAAAATATGACCTGATTTTGTGTTGTTCTGTGTATATGGATGACATGATGTGTATACACCAATGTTGGGGTTCTTATGGATGTGAGAGAGGATTTGATTTGAGATTCCATCCCTTCATAGTGGATTTTTTATTATAGAATTTCCAAGATTTACCGAGACATACAACACCAACATCAATGGGAAGGGATGGTATGTGATATAGTTGGCTTTATCAGGAGGTTTTTCATTTTCCATTAGGTGAAGATAGAGAAATAGAGATTTAATTAAATGTAACAACCACTTATAGTATCATAATTGAATTGTGAAGATGTTTATATTTAATTTAAAATCAGCATATCATGGTCTCTTAGAGGTAGTGAAGCTATCTAGGTATTCATCGACCGACTAATGAAAGTATACCAAATCCATCATATCCAAGATACTTTTTCAATAGATAAAATTTTACAAATTTATATCCATGAGATAAACCATGTTTAAGGGGTCCCTAGTTACATAATTTTAGATAGGGAATCATGTTTTATGATACAGTTCTCACATGTATTTTCAATTGATATGTGTATGCTGGTGTTTCTCTGAATAGAATATCTCTAAGAGAATGATGGAATGTTGGAACCGATGATAGAGGTTCTGGAGAACATTCTCTAAGAATTCATCATTGATTTCTTTATTTCATCAGTGAAGCATATCCATCTTATCATGTTCGCCTATAATAATAGCTTTCATGAAACAATTAAGGTACCAACATTTGATTCTATATTGGGTATTTGGTTCCATTCACCCTTGAAATGGCTCAAGGCCACGGAAACAACCCTACTATGTCTATATTCTGTGAAGGAATCATAAAAGTAGGTTCTACTAATCAAAAATAATATGTATACTACTAAATTTAAATATAAATCTTATTCTGATCATTAGTGATGACCTTTGTAGTTTGATGTCGAAGATCATGTTTTCTAATGGGTATCACTGAGCCATGGGAATGGAGAGATAAAGTGGAAAGACAAGTTGATTTGTTATTATATTGGTCCATTTTTTGAGAGGGTCTTGGGTGTAACCTATTGGTTATAACTTCCATTGAGGCACATTTCCATCATTGACATCTTACATGTTTCAAATATTTCTCGGTATAATGCCAACCCATATAATAATTTTGTTCTTGAGGATATTGAGTTATATGATGATGCATCATTTGAGGAGTATCAGATATGTATCATCGGCTAGAGCACAGTGGATATATATGTCTTTTCTGACCCTTTAGTACCTGATGGATGGTATCACAACCATGTACAAGATGTCACATGAGATTAGGAGGCTGATGTATGTACCTAATGGTTAGATATGTCCCAAAACAATGTTTTCCCTCCAATGGATGATGAACATGATGACTGGTTTCTTCAATTGTAAGACATTAGGAACCATGTTTTTATCTCAGGTAAGGATCCATTTATATTATGTCTTAATCATTCAGAAGATTTTTTTGGTAAAGTCAAAAAAGCCTGGTCGTAGGTCGGTTGGATTTTTATTTAGAAGCAATGAATATGGGGATTGTAGGTTGGATGAAATCAAATCAAATTATGTGAATTGGAATAAATGATGTCTATCAGTTACTAGACTTGTAATCATCAGATAATAATCATTCATGTATTTTAAAGGGTTCTTTCCATGGGAATGACACCATGAATAAAACCACCTGTAAAGCATTTATATGTTATGTTATAGCCCGATAAATATTTTTTAATTGGTGTAAGGGACTTGTTTTTCTAAGACAGAACCCCCAACCCTGTTATCTCATAAACAATAGAATAAAAAGGAACCTTAATGATGGTTCTTATACCATTGCTCTATTTGGAATCTTATTCCATATATGTCATCCATGTTGGAAAAAATTACTTATGTCCTTCACTCCTTCAGCTCCATTAACAATTTATCACTATATCTTTTACAATATTTTGGTGCATTCCCATAGTACCTATTTTTAAGGAATTTATCTATTTTTTATATCCCTTCCAATGAATTTCAAACTAGAAGCAAATATTAAACAAGGATTTATTTATTATTATGAGTAAGGTGATCTATAAATCTCTCCACAAGAACAATCCTGTTATAAATTGTATTTTAGGAATTCCAATTTAATTGGAAATTGTCTTTTTAATTTATATTATTTTGTTGTAGTCCTTAAAACCTTATTCAAAGTCTTGTTATTATATTTTTGACAATCAGTAGAGGTTTTGACCTCAATGATGAACAAACCTTGCAGGGTGTTTTCCATAAGATTGTTTTTAGTGTTTAACGCACTCATATAATACACCAATCAGATGTCCATCGTCTGGAACTATTGGAATTCCCCCTCCATTAATTCATATTGTATTCTGAATTGATGAATGGAATAGGCCAATTTTCCTTCAATTATACCCACATTAGGTAGGTTCCACATATTTTTTAACTAATCAAATTTGTAATAATTAAGTAAATTGTATATATGTCTTGGCCTTAATAAATGTAAACTAAATGTGGGTTGCAAGTCTATATCACCACTTTATTATTATGATGGAATGTAGAGGAATGATCATAATGACATGACTATAATGTATATGAATTAATTAGAAGTTATGTGTCCATATGGTCCCTTTTCAATTGTATGAAATACATGGAATAGAACCCTCCCATGTTTTATTAAATGGAATAACCACCACCTAGCTTAACATATTAAATTAAATAAATTTCGAGGATCCTAATATTATATGGACCATGATATTATAATAAGTGTTTATGGACTCAATATTGATTTTGGATTATATGCGGAATTGTATTAGCACTCGTAGATTCCATTACAAATAATGGATGTCAGATCTATTGGTTGAAACCCACATTAAAACATGATCCTAATCTTTTAATTCAATCTTAATATGATTTCCAAGGATCCCTTCATTACAATTGCAGGATTCCTTGGCTACACTGCACAGATCCAGCATGGCTTCTATGGACAAGAGGATCCTTGGATATATACTTAAGACTTATCATAGATTACCCCATTTACCATGGATGTATTCCATTGACTTAGTTAGATTATATTAATGTGGAGTAAATTGTATGATGTTGTCGAGATTAAACTTTAACCACTTCATTAGATTCATTTACTACTGATTTTTTAACCCATTAAGTGTTAGTTTCTTTCATTATCAACATTGGACCTCTTCATTATTAATAAAATAAAGTATGGGTATTTCAACTTTGATCATTTAATTTTATCCTTTCCATTCTGTATTTTCCTCTTGTATCATTTTTATATAATCAATAATTCTAATTAATGAAATGGAGTCTTTATTAAAAACTAGTTAATGGATGAAATAGGTACTTTGGTATTTACATTATTGTACTTACTTACATTAATTCATGTATTCATTCCAACTATTTTAGATTCTCTTACATGGTCATGATGTTATAGAATCCTTTGGTGATGGACTATTGATGTTTATCTCACACACTATGTTGGCCGTCTTTAGAACCTGGGAATATTACATGTATGCATGTGTTGACAGAGGGGATCATATCACATTGTACACATGAATTCTTTCTTTCTTTAGATGGATCAAGTAGCAGATGATCGGGATGTAGATCAGGATGTTTGTTATTTTTTTGGAATCCATTTTCTATACATTAATATAGAATATAAGGTATTCTAATTCGTATCCATTATTTCTATCCAAAAATATATATGAAATATATCGTCATCATTCATTGTATATTTGTATTATTTTCACATATTATCTTATTATATCTATATGATTCTACTATGAATTAATTTAATTATTATATTTATTTCTATACCCATGGATTTTAATATTATATTCATTCATTCGGTCTAGAAAACTATATTAATTCAAGAATAGTCTACCCATAGACACATCAAAGGAATTTGGTGCTAGCCGACAACTTCTGGGATTCGAGGAGATGTTCTTGAGGACATGTGGCTTAATGAGATCATGGTATCCTCAGCGGAATTGAGTACTGTGAAATAACATATATGGTATTATCTATTTTCAGGATCCTCATTTATCATATCATCAATGCGGATAATATTTTTATGTGAATATCATCATTCTCTATGGGATGTTAATCTGGGAACTATAAAGTAGTATTATGACATGAAACAGTGATAGTAGTGGTCATCTATAAGGAATGTCATTTTTGATAATGTGTCAAGATATTACACATTCCAATACATATAGGTAGGGAATATGAATCATTCTGGTTTCATATACCTTCTTTCGATGTGGGATTGGAACTCGGATGAGGTGTCCATAGACATTTACGTTTGATTACCATATAATCTCCAAGGGAAAAAATTCTATCTTGGTGGTGATTGACCTATTAATTATGTTTTTCCAAATTTATCTGATTAGGGGAAGCACGATAGTTAATGACCTGGGGAAGCAATATGTATAAGTGTTTGGGAGTGTACATATGGTTCTGTAAATTTTTTTTTTCGGATATTGATCATATGATTACATTATGTATCTATAACAATCCCTAAGAGCCAATGGAGACTCATGTATTTTTGTTTACAACAAAACAACCATAGATATAAGACCATATAATGCATTCAATTCCGTTAATGGAGGATATTATTCATCCCTAAATGATGGATTTTGGTAGATTATAGGACAAAATCTCTGTTTTATTTGAGGTTTCTTATAATCATTTTTATTAGACATCGATCCAAATGTCCCCCTTCGAGGATTTTTATGTTACCCTGTAAATATTATCAATTATGTGGTTAGACGTGGGGCATGATTATATTATAGGACTGAATCATGATTAAGAGATATTAGTAAGGATTTATGGTAAATCTTGGAATCATGATAAAATTAAATGTCAACAAAAAATCATATATGTATTATTGGAATCGTGTTTTGGATTTAATTTATCAGTGAAAAGGTTTTATTGAAATTTTAACCATTTTTGGGTCTAATTGATCTTGACTTTTTTTTGGTTATATGATATTTTTGACAATTCTTGGTCACAGAGTAGTATAAGATGGTTTCTTATCAATTGAAATTTAAATATTAATTGATGTTTACTCATGATTGTATTCCCATATATTATATTAGGATGTACCATCTGAGTCCCTCTAATGTTTTGGAATTGGTAAAAAATCATGTTAGATACATAGGTTTATTGTGTAGATCTACAAGTGGAGATCATTGACTCTTAGGTAAATGTCTACCATAGTATGTTGAATCCATTGGTCAGAGTATTATAGATAATCAGATTGTATTATGACTAGACATTGGATTATGATTCATTAATATGGGAGAGTTTGATTCACCTCATTCTAGAATCCACACGTCCACAAGACATTAATGGGATGGAAATTCCCATAGCAGACAGTTTTAATTTCATTCATGTATTGGTCATAGATAATTTATTTTCCAACTTTATTTTGGAGAATTTTCAGAATCATGTGGATGGAGATCAAAAGTTGGAGAAAATGATCTGATTTTTGGTGATGTATGTATTTTGTAATAAATGGATTCCATTT
Organism: Viscum album; assembly: GCA_963277665.1. Taxonomy (NCBI): domain Eukaryota; kingdom Viridiplantae; phylum Streptophyta; class Magnoliopsida; order Santalales; family Viscaceae; genus Viscum; species Viscum album. The sequence goes on from OY728141.1 coordinate 1,257,538,527, forward strand.
ATAATTGTACGAAATTCAATAAGAGGTAGTTATTTTGTGTATGAGATGATACGAAGGACTTTATAAGTGTTTTTATTAAATATTCTAAGTAAATGATTTCACATCGTAGAAGTCATACATGATATGAATCTTTAAATTGGATAATTTCGTTAACTAGTTATAAGAATGATTTATTTACATTCTACGAATATTCATCACATCATGAAAATTTTCATCGGTGTTTTTTTACAATGGATGTAACATTTTCAGTTAATAATGATTTCTAGTATTTTACATCCAGATTCTAAGATTCCCATAATGAAATTCTAGTTGCGCGTTAGTTTTTATGTGATGTAGGACTGATTTTATTATCATTCTAATGTACCCTAATCTCTCAAAACCAAAGATATATCCCATGAAATTTAAAAGATCACTACATATTTTAAATCATTTTATTTTGGGGTGATCATTATTATGGTTGCACTGCAGCCCTAAATGTAAGTTATCATTCTTATACTTTATTTTCATGGTTCATAAATGCACTATTTCACTTCATTTTTTGAAAATTCGGTCTTTTGGTTTTTGATTCACTTGATCCATTCAAGACTTGTTAAGGGATTTCTCTTCATAAGATGACCTTATTGTTGGTTATAGTGTGTCCTGAATGTTTTTTATGTACATATTGTTATTTCTTATATTTTAGACATATTATTTTTTGAATTGATTATATAATGTTAGTATTCATTATAAAGAATATATTTTTCTCAGTGGGTTCTATAATATTGGGGGATCCTATTATTGGCATGTTTGACATGATTTTAATTTATGTGGTTCCATTTATAGATTCTTTTGAATGGAATCTGTTTATATAGTTTTATTCATTGTTTTATTAATGATCTGTGATGAGAATATGGTGTGTTTGGAAATGGATTGTTTTAGGAAATATTGTCTTACCCTTGTTTTTTAATGAAAAAATATTTTTAAATCACTATGAAGTTTTTTTTAATTATTTTTCATACCACGGTTTTGATGAAATGGTATAGAAGATTTAGCACACGGAAGGCCATTGGTACATAGGTTATATGTGATACAATTTCGATATTTGTTTATACTATGACAAGGTCACTCATGGTGTGTTCCTATAGTACCTAGGACCATTGTTCAATGGGAATTGTATATTATAAGGAATGTTAAATGTCTTGGGTGTTCTTTCACTCTCTAGATATGATGAATATATCTATATACATGATTTGTGCAATTATCTATGTTTTTTAAGGTTTTTTTCTAGTAATACCTGTAGAAACCCTTGGAATTATATTACTTATTATTTTATTTTAATTCTTTATAATTTTTTTTGATATCTTTAATATTCATATGATTGAACTACATTAATATATGTTATATAATAAGAAGCAGTTTTATAGGGATTATTTTGAACTTGTAAAATATCGGAAATGTTTTACAATTATTATTACTTAAAAAACTATTTTACTAATTATCATTCCTTGTTTTAATTAAAATTTATAATTGTTATTATTTTTTATATAAATAATTGATATGGGTCACATAGGTGGGATCATACAAATTATGTTTAGCTCTCACCCAATTCACCCCTTCGAAGCCATATAATCATTTTTATGTCATTCGATGTAGGGAAAAAAAATTCAATGTATTGTAGTGGTGGGGTGGGTAGCTAGTTGTTTTATGTTAAGATAATTACCATATAATCAAATGGAGTATATTTTTATTTTTTAGTTGTCCATTGTCATTAGACATCTACCTTGGTTATTGTATATTTACTTCTTAGTTATATCACTTTTGTTGTTTCCTTTTTTCTATGACATATTTTTCTTGTTTAATCATCCACTATTTCTTCCACTCATGTATGTATATATATATAATTCAATATGCTTAATGATGTGTTTAATATTACCATGTTTTTGTTTTTCATGTCCATGTGCTAGTCTATATCTTTTTGGGTGTAGGAATACACAACATGTATGTGAGAGTTTCGGTCGACCATAGGTCTCTGAGGGTATATATTTTAGATTCGTTACACCTTCTACAATATTAAATTACCAAATATAAAAACAGTTAAAATATAATAATTCTTTTTTATAATAAAAAATTATTAATCACCTAATACTCATTAATAAAACACAATGATCAACATAGATCAATTGATAAATAATGGATCATTAATTTCAAAAAAAATCCAAGAATAAAAATAAAAATTCAGATGTATTTGATCACATATTCATTTTAGATTAATTTATATTATGACTACGAGTAAAATAAATCATATTTAAAGTATCATAATAAGAATTAATATGAAATAGTTATATAGTTTCCATGATATGATCATCATTAAACTTGGATCTTCATAATGTTATATTAAAATTATATTTCCTCCCAATAAAAAATTTATTCATTACTCCTCAAAAATTAATACCTATCTAAAACATATCTCCATTTTCCATTATCATATAAGGATATAATAACAGTGAACTTATTTCGAAATTTATTTAATCAATAAATATGAAATTTTCATTTCAATCAAGTATTAATCTATTTGATAAAACAGAAATTCCCAATATAAATTCAATATTTATTTTTCATTTATTTTATATAATTTCACAATAAATATTACAACATTTTGAGAAGAGGTCGTAATTGCACCCATTTCACCCATCAGTTGAAGGAGGAAACCATATGACACTACAGGATGTGGTGATTTTTGTGCCAACTAGTATGTCATTTTTTTACAATGGCATTAATATTATAATTTCTATAAAATTCCCAGAAATAAAATGATATTTAATAAATATAAAAGATAATCCTAAAAAAATGAAAAGAATAGTCGCATTTTCAAAAGAAAATAATCCTAGAAACAAAATAATTATCGAGATTATATAAAAAATTGACAACAAAACCATTAAAAATGAACTAAATAACATTAACATTAAATAATTTTTTAACCTCAAAGGTTTTCTCATAGTGTTATAATTACATCCAAAAATGTTTAATAGAAATATTCTAAAATAATCCATCATAATAAAAAAATGGGTATATATAACTTAACCCAAAAAAATATCTACCAATGTATCATTAATCACCTATAAATACCTCACATAAAACATCAATGAATGTTTATATGCCTTTGATCATATGATTACACAAAAACATAAAAAACCCTGATGATATTTTGTATCACTTAATAATCCTCAGGTGAAAAAATTGGGATCTCCAATATTGTCTAGTCCTTTTTGATGAATCCAACTATAAAGACATATATTTAAAAACATATATTTTAGTGTCTTTATACATGAATTAATTTTCCTAAATTCCCAAGTAACTTTTAGGTTTATAGTTCTCGATAATATGGCTATACGTATTACATAAAAACCTATAAATTAAAAAGTTTACATTTTTTGAATGTATCATATTTTCGAAAGTATGAAACCCATAGAAATAAACAAATTTATTTTTCAGGGAAAAAAATCATGGCCTTCAACCTATATATATATTTGTTCATAAAAATTAGTAATATGAATGAAAAACATATTAAGTCATGGGATAATCATAAAAAAATAAATAATGGATACAAAAATAATAAATTTATTAGTATAATGAAAAACATAAAAACCCATAATATGATTATCATTATAAAATTTATCATTTAGTTTATGAATGAAATATTTTCCATGTTGAAAAATACGTTTTTTATCAAATAAAACATTACAAATATTATCAAATAGTTATAAAAACATTTTAGGTGACTTCCAAAATCCCCTTAATTACTAATTTTAAAATTGCATCAGAAAAAACTAGGGAGTATATAAATTCATATGATAAAAATAATTGGATTACGCCAATTGAAATTTCATTCAATACAATGAAAAATAAAAATAACATTGTAGTGATATAACATGGTTTACCCTTTATATAAGCAATATCAAGTGCCCTCATATTAAGTTATAATGGAGATCAACCCATTGAATATGATTCAGAAAGATCACCCATTGAACATATAAAATTATAATGTGCCTTATAATGAATAAAAATTTATTTTCTAGAAATATTTTTACCAATATTCATTTAAATGATTCTTTTGATTTAATTGAAATACACTATCAGATATTGAAATTCCTCGCTTTTAAAACAAATTTAAAAAATAAATGAATTAAGAAATAGTGGTTTTCCATGAATAAAAAATGAAAAATTATTTGGTATTTTGAACATGAAATGATGATTAGGGTGGAGGGAATGACTGCTTATATAATATAATTTGAAAAATAACATTCATTTTTTAATTTTTTAATTAATGTGGAAAAGTCCCATAAAAATAAATTAAAATATTCTTCATCAAAATCATTGACTGAATTTAATATCAGTATTATAATAGTTTTTATAAATCTTATTCACATTAAATACAATATTTTAATGAACATACACATAAAAGATAAATATTTATAATATAAATCATTAAAAAATATAAAATAATGTTTTTAAATAAATGTGTACCCTAGCTTGAGTCCACTAATTATATAAATTATTTATCACCCTAAATAATAAATATACATTAATTATTTTTTTCTGAATAAACATATTAATTTAATTATTAATTTAATAATATTTCAACCAAGTTTTTATTCCATTACAAAATCATTTATTCTTATGTCATATGATTTTGACAATATTTGGCACATATGTCCTAAATTATTTCAGAATGATTAATACTGTCAATGATGTCATTATTATCTCATCTCCAAAATAATAAAAATAAAATTATTAATATATTTATATATAAAATATAAATTTTAAACAAATCATGAATATATGGCTATTAAAAATAAACCATGTCACAGTCATTGATATGGATGGTCGTACATGCACATAAGTTACGTTTCTACTTCACAACGTTCATTATATAAATCTATTATGTATTATATTATATTTATTGAATAATTATAATAAAATGGATACCATATTTTTATTTTAAATAACCCATATATACCATCCATGAAATGTGACGATGAAAAATGAATCACATAATTCGTGGTGGTTTTTTCCTATACTTACACATGTATGATGATATCATTTTTTAGTGATAGAATTGTTATTAAAATAGAATTCGTATAACTTAACGATAATTATAATATTTCAAGAATATCATATATATAAATATATATATATATATATATATATATATTAAATCCATCATTTTAATATTCTAGGAAATGTAGTGTGGGAAAAAAAATTTACATTAGTTCAAAAAGATGTAGTACAACGATCACAAGGTTGATGGTTAAAGTTCTCCTTCGATGGAAGAAATTGATGGATTTAAGTTATTAGAATAAAAAATATAATTAAATGAGATATATTTATTTTATCATATCATCATGGTTAATTGATATTTTATTTATCTATGAAGATGAAATGAAACTAAATCATACGGTTATATTATTTACCTCTTCTTCTTACAATATCAATTACATTACATAGTATTCTCTCTAAGGATGGAATTATATCCTTTGATAATCTATGATAATAAGGGGATACATTATATGTATGTTTTTTATGATGATATATATGAATTATTATGAATTTTAAATTTTCAAATGAAATAAGAGGAGGTGACCTTTTATATTGGATGGGTGATACTATTGGAATTTCATAATGTATTAAATAAATATAAATTAATATTCATGTTAATATGGATCCAAATTGACATGATTCAAAGATGTGATTTTTATGAGTTGAAATCCAATAATATAATAAAATTTTGTTATTTTTTCCACTTTATATAGTTATTTATCCTATGTTAACCATGTTTCATGATTAGCTTCGAAATATTTTTCTATCAAATTTTTGGTGTAGGATAGTTAGTATTTTTTTATAAAAGGAATATAAATGGAACATAGTTGATTTTCTAAATGCATCACATTCAATTCCCCAATGTATTATTTTTATAAATTTTAAATAAGTTAATATGTTATAATTTTTTTAAAAAATATAAATTACTTCATTTTTGATGTACTCATTTTCTCTTACATTAATAATTATACTGCTTTAAAATAATTCACATATAATCAATTAATACATTGAAAAAATTATATATTTAACTATTTTTTGGTAGAATTATTTATTTTATTTTAATTTACATTTAATATTTTTCAAATCATATATTCCATTGATTTATATAATGATTAAATATTAAGTTGGCTTCATATAAGAATATAAAGTTATTATTTAAGCATGAGAAATTATAAATAAATTTCCATGGAAAATTCATTTTTATTAAAAATTAATATTTAAAACCAAATATAACTTGTTTTTATACATATATAATAATATAATAATATAAAAAACATTAGAAACACGGTTTTTGACTTTTTAATACATAAATCATTATAATGGTAAAATCATTAAAAAAATGAATCCAAAGGATATATATAATATGATTGGATGAATATTGATGAAGTATACTCATCCAGAACAATTGATTCATGTGTTAGTATAACATTAAAATCCATATTGCTTTAGCTTTTCTCTTGATTCAACATTCATTATTTTACCATAATTACAAAATATACTTTAGTTACTATTCATAATGATTATAATTAAAAGGGTTTATTTATTGAATTTACACTTCCTCATTAGAAATATGAATAAAAAAATAATATTTAATATCATAGAATTTGATGACTTTATTTACATATTAAACTTATAAAACATTAAGAAGATAATTTTTTTTGGAAATGTTTCATATGAAGTGCTATTTTTTAACCAAGCTATTGCATAAAATTAATTATTTTATAAAAAATTATTATTTTTAGGAAAAGGAAACTAATTACCATATAAATTTAATCAATAATTGAACTTAATATGAAAAACATAAAATTAAAACAAAATTTTCAATTAAAATCTACATTTTTTTTTCTATTCATTGATAATTTTAACATTTCTTACAAATGAGATTTCTAATAATTTTTTACTAATTACACAAAATATTTTATAATATTAACCATATAAATTATCTAAAACATCTTTAAATTATTTTTAATATTTTATCACAAAAAGTAAAAAGTTCTAGATTTTATTAAATTGTAATTTAAATGAAAACAATAATATTTCTAAAAAATTATTTATTAAATAATTATAGTTTAAAAATAAATTTATATTAATTAGTTCATTATATTTATTTCTAAATTTTTTGATCATATTCATATCTCCGTGTTATTCAACTATGTTATAATGTTTACAATTATATAATAATATTTTATTGTTCATTTAGGCTTAGTGTTGTGTATTGTTTTGGCCATTAAACATAGAATATTCTATAATATTTTTGTTTTAATGTAATTTTCTAGAATAAAATTAACTGAAAAAATAGAAGAATAGTTATAAATTTGAAAAAATATAACTTATCTACACTATAGTAATGCATGGGTTCCGAAAATTAGAAATAATGCATCAAAATAAATTATTTAACTTATTAAAAATTTATTTAGTAAAAGAACTAACCCAATAGGATAAAATATAGTTTTAGAAATATTTTATTGCATTACCCTATAGTTGTATCTTAATTATAACAGTTTTAGCTGTATTATGGTGAAAAATAATTAATTATTGTATACTATATAGTGACTAAAAAGAAAAATAAACCAATATTAAAAATTCAAAACATCTGATTAAAAAAATTGGATCCAATTTTCACGATTGAATTAATTGAATTTTCATAACGAATTTTAATATAAATCCATAAAACATAATGAAATGATAATTTCTTGGAAAAGGTGATTTATGTAAGGAAATTAACATAAACCAATTTCATGTTTAATTCCAATTACTACTTAATTATATAGGATATTTATTTTTGATTGGTACTTATAGAAAATTAAAATAAAATTCAAAACCTTATAGAAATTTTGAATTACTATTTTAATAAAAAAATGATATATTAATAATATATCCATCTATTCAACTATTCATCCAAAAAATAATTTAAAATATAATTCAAAACATAATAACTCAATGTTCATATTGACCTGAATATTTTAAAAAATTGTATTTCATTATTACAATTACATTTATAAAAATAGTACACTTAATTTTAATTCAATTTCAAAAAATTAAATAAAATCATTTTTTACATAATATTATTTTAAAATATAAAATTACATTATCAAAAATTGAATACATATTTATTTTGAATATATCAATAAAATTTTAATATATAAAAAATAGAACCATATTATTCATTATATGTCACTAACTATTGAAAATTTCAATTTAACATCTAGGTTATGATGTTCACATTAAAATTATACTAATTTAAAAATAGTTCATCTCATGACTGATATATTATGTTTAGAAAGATGTCAAGTATATTTTATTAAAATAATTTTTTATGTTTGTTATATTTCCCCACTATATGTAAATTTTAACCACACAATCTTTATATCATTAATCAAATATTTATTTTTTTAAATTTTTTTGTTGAAATCCCTCATCATACAATGTAATAGTAAGTCTTCTATTGAAAATGGGAAGTTGGAAAGATAATGGTTACAAAAAATAACAGATAATCTTGTTCCATGATTAGTAAAACATTATAGAGGTGTTACAAAATGGATATGGAGGAGAAAAAGAGTTTTCAGTAAGTAATATGGAGTTGAAGTGAACATGATCATGACATTGTTAATGAAAAAGATAACCACGAATCATTAAACATTATCGAAGAACATCATTTAATTAATATTTATGTAAAATTGTGAATTTAAAATATTAATAGATATTTATTATATTTATGAGATGGATTTCGCACTATTATATTTAACATAACAAAAGAGACATACATTTTTAATTTCAAGTTTCTAAGAATTTTTTTATTAATTTGTATAATTTCATTATCTGAATCTATGGATTAGGAAAAATATATTAATTTTTCGTCCGTGATGGGAAAACCAAACTAATGATTCATGATAATATGCTTTAATTAAGAATGTGTTTATTCACCTGTATATTTTTTAATATAAGATAATAAAATAATCACACTGAATAAACCATACTGGGATGAAATAACACATTAATCAACAATAAAATCTACATAAATTCTATAATACATTAACAATTAAATTATAATACCATTAGTAAAAATAATAATTTTTATGCTATATATACTAATCCCAAAATCCTAAAAAGTATTTAAATATCCGAAATATTGATTATCGTAATGTAAAACCACATTATAAATTAAATGTTTACAAAAACTAAATATCGATGCATCTTATTAGAGACATCAAATAATTTTTTAATTGAAGAATTTATTCCACTGTAATTCCTTATGGGAAAATCTGGACTTGGGGCCTAATAGGATTTGAAAATGATGTATTAATTATCATTGTGCTTACAATTTGATTTATAGATATATCTACATAAAAGATATAACCATTAGCTATAATATTTTATATAATCATCTTCTTTTTGCCTATGGATCTTTTCTTCTGAGTTATGTTGATGTTTGTGAAATTGGGTCCCATAGATACCCATATTTAGTCTGTTGAATCATGGGAAATCATTATATTCTGTCATTCCCTTAAACAAAGACACCTGAATTTCAATCTCAATACACATTTGTAAAGCACCCACTAAATTCATGAATGATTCATTGTGTTTATCCCCATAATTATTACTTCTTCCAACTCACCTCTTCTATTTTTCCATCATTCCACATTTTTAATTACCCAACGATCATCCATTTTCTTTTTCTCTTGTAATCCCATTTAAAATATATGAAATCAATGACCATCTGACATTATTATCGGAACATGATACCATAATATTATTTGATATAAAAATTTGATAGATTCATATTATTTGATGTCCTTCCATTATATGACCATTAAAAAAACTAATCATAATCTCAATATTATATAATTATAATATGATATTCCTTCATAATCTTTTAAATTTTGATATATAATTATAAACACATTCTTTATAACTTTATCCTAATTTTAAAATTTTATTTCCAAATCCACACATTTCCGGTTATGGATGTATTATTTATGTAATATGTCATTCCATTTATATCATTACATAACATATACATAATTAGAAACATTACAAATTTTAATCAACTATCACGATTTACTATCATATATTCTCATAAAATAATTCTATAGGACCGTTTTCCCTATCATTAATTCCCAAATTAAGAAATTTCATTCCAATAGATTTCATGAAATATTTATCAAAAAATTTATTATAAGATACATTTAGTGATATTGGTTTCTAAGGTATTGAGTATTAAAAAATTTATAGAATCATGTGGTTATGAAATAAGTTTCTTCAAATAATCATTTTTACTAGTCATAACATTCCCATATATTTTTATAATAATTGAATCACCAACCCTTGTATTATAGAAATTAATTGTATGGATATCATTATGTAGATCATGGGGGTTTACATGATTTAAAATCCATATATTAGGTTTCATTTCTATTATTTATTATCATAATACATTATGATACAAAATATATAATTATAATACTTTTAAAAAATAATCATAAAAAATAATGGAAAGATAAATATTATAATCATCAGTTATGTTTATTTTTTAATAATCTTATGTAATTAAAATATTTTTAAATATTTAATAATTGGAATGGAAGAATATTTAAATTAACCAAAGAATGTTCCATAGCAGTGTCAAACTACTTTCATAGTATATGCCATTTATCTGGAACTATAATGATGGAAAATATGTACTAAAATAATAATTCTTTTTTTATTACACCTAGATGAATCAATACCAAAACCAATTATACATTTAGTATGATGACATAGATGTATTAATAAGAATATGATATAATCACTACCTTGAAAAAATATTATGATATTATAAAATAATTTACATACCCACATTGTCTGTTATAGCATTTGGATTCCTTGTCAATGTTTTCATAATTATTTTTTTGAAGGATTCTATTAATCATGACCAATTAAAAACATTAAAAACAACAACCCTAGTAGATAAAATATTTTGGTTACATTCTTACATAGATAATAAATACAATTAATGATATCCCAATGTATTAAATTGTTTATTATTTTTGAAAAACATGATAACTTCTTAAATATCACAATATAATTTAGACCAAAAATAATATAGAGAATTTTACTTAAGAAAGTAAATATATACTATATAATATACATTCATATCAATCGTTGTAAAAATCTTGGAATCATGGAAAACAAAAAATAAGAAATTGGTGTGTTTATATTCTCAGTATGCCAATGTGTATAGTAGAATCTATCATTGAATAAATAAGTGATGATTAATATATTATGAATAAATGTTTAAAAAAATGAAAAATAAAAAATAACAAGACAATCAATCATTTACATGGTTTTAATTACTATTTATCAATCATATTCACATCGATAATAGATTTTTTATGAGAGAACACATAATGTTTTCCATCATTAAATTAAATCGAGGCACTACAACATGACATCATACATAAATTCATAAGCCCATAGGCAATTACCCAAACTAGACTGTGTCATGAAATATCTTATTCATTAAAGGGATGTTTAATTTAATGACACATTGAGAATAAAATAACTCCAAAACATTAATCATGTAAATTAACTAATACAACATAACAATCCTGATTTATGAATTAATAAACATCAATATTTTATGAATTAGCATATAAGATGACAATACATTCCGCATTTAAGAGTATTGAAATCCATATAGAAAAATATTAATCATTAATTAATTAGATTATATCAACATTAGAATAAAATAATCATTAAAGGATATTGATAATTTAAATAACTAACTTTAATGTCAACTCTATGATTTCATGGGAAAATACCCATTTCAATTTGAAGTAACTAATTTAAAATATTAAAATTTCAAAATAATATGTAAAACATTATCTTGTTGGAACCATAGAAACATATATTGTAGTTTTTGTAGAATTTTTTAGTCGTGATGGTAGAAAAATACCTTGAGATATTGTTTTCTAAAATAAGGACTACATCAAAAACATCTCTAAAAAATGATCTCGGTTATAAAATGACAAGAAGAATTATTTAAAACCATAAAATAAAAGTAAAACATCGTCAAAAATGACTATAATAAATATTTTTCAAATATTATAATCACTATTAATAAATTTAATTATAATATGGAATTGGAAGTAAAAGATTCATGTAAAAAATAAATTCAATGTATGTTTTAAAGAAAATTTCTCTTTTCCATATATAGGTAGAAAAAAAATGTAAAGAAAAAATGTAATATATAAAAACAATTAAATGTGATGAATATTTTTTGTGTTTATGATATAATGATAATATAATTATTCAATTGTAAAAATTAATAAATGAATCCAAAAATGATGATATTGAAAAATAATCATTTACCAAACATATAAATATCATTTAATGTTATTGTAGTTTCCTTCAAGAAAATATTAAAATTATTATACTTATATATCATAATATTATTATGACTTATAATTTAATATTTAATCCAATTAATAAATTTAAATTACATTATATTATTAATTCTTTATTTAAATTATGCATTCCAAGTATTTGAATATTCATTATTTATGTATGTTTTAATTTTTACTTTTTGAATATTGTAACCTGATTATAGATCCTTCAACTAATGAATTATAAACATGAAAAAAATATAATATATATTAATTATATAAATATTTATAATCATACATGTAATTTGGACACAAAAAATTAATCACACTGCATCAGGGATGTTGTTTTCCAAACACACACAAGATCAAGTTTCTCAATTTTAAATGATATGAAGGTTAAAAAGTAAAAATAGTTAATATATTTTGAAAATAATGAATTATGATATCAAAATAATGTATTCATTAGTTTCATATGAATAATATGTAATAAGTTTTGTTTTCCTTAAGTTATTTTTTTATATTATATAAATTATTTCCAAGATAAAGCTCTGAGATGGTGTGTGATTTTGAGGATCTGTATTATTAAAATAAATGATTGAAATATATTAAAAAAATTAAATGGAAAAAATGTGAATTTATCATGGAAAAGTTTCTTCAATATTCAATGGGGTACCATTTAAGAAATCCAGGGGCACCATTGAGTTCATGATGAGGGGTTTACCATAGGTGTCACATAACCATTATCGGTACGAGTAGGTTGTGAAAAATCCAATATGGTGTAAATGAATGAAATTATTAAAATAATTATTTTATAAATATTTTAAGTAGTTTCGAAATGAAAATATACTTAGAATGTTATAAAAATTTCTTGAGATTGACTTCTCAATGTAAAGAGATTAGAAAGAGACTTTGATGATCATTACCAGTGAACAACAACAGATCGAGATCAGATCATGGACCGGTGTGCCAATAAAGTCTTTGGATCTAATCAATGACAAAAACACAACTTTTCTTTTTCATTAATCGATTCATACTCAAGGAATAATTTCTTTCATTCTGATTTGAATCACATTTCAAAATCTTATATGAACACGGATAAATTCCACAAACTTAATTGGAATACACATCACCAATATATTTAAATTGATGGGATTATTTATATTTTCATTGATTTATTTTTCATAGTTCATCTTAATTTACCATAGTGAGTAGATACATAATGTCAAATGGATGAGGTTCATTCGTCAAAATTTATGTTCTTTTTATTTCACCCTTATTTCTTGGTGTGATCATCATTGGAATTCCAATTGGAAAAAGGTTCTAAAAATACATTGTTTTTTGATCAATTGATGATCATTATTCAGTGAAATAGATTTATATCATGGGAAAAAATCCATTGGAGGTTGTAGATTAAGGATCAATGATGAATGGGGTCAGATTATGGTGAATGCAAATAAATTGAGGGTCTATCATTCTCCCTTGAAGTGTGTGTAATTTTCAACATCTGATTTGGTTTTCCTAACTCGATTTATGGTTTGAATTATCATCAATGGCTGATGGGAAAAAGGAAAACCCAATATCTGAAATCTATTGTATGATTTATGGTGAGAAACATTGTGGAAGCAGTTTTTGATGAAGAACAGAGGAGAAACATCAAATCTATAAAATCATCAGTGATATAGTGTATAAGTCGAGATCTGAGGCGGTCTACTGACCATTATGTTATAGGGAGGGTTTTTTAGATGAATATATGTATCATCCTACATGAGAGCCATATCACACAACATGTAGTCCATATTTTATAGATCATCATGTAAATCCGGATGTGCATAGACTTGTGAAAATGTACATAGCCAAATTAAATGTCGTGTACTTAGACACAGACATGGGATATAACACACATGTGTGTACATGAACTGGAAAAAAATACATAGATCCAACCACGTTACATGGGGTGGATAATTTGAGTATCTAAAATCAAAATAATTCTTACACACTCCCTATATATGGAGTCTAACATGTCATGTTAGGCTCTTCAACATGGGAAGTCATGGGGACAGTTGTTCACCCTGTGCACCCCCTGGTACACACCATGAACCACTTCAACTATATTTTTATATCTTTTTTGACTTTTATTATATGATTTTGATTAAATAATAATACCCATCAATAATATTGTGTGTATTTCAATCACCATCAAATGATATTCTTCTACTCTTGAGGAATAGTCTAAGATATAGTTGGTGTTTCCCTCTGTGAGTTGGGAGTGTTATCCTCTATCATGATGTGTTCCTAAGGTGGGAATAACCGAATTGGGTTTACCTACTTGTATAGGTTGTTGATACTCAAACTAGTTGTTCATATTGGTATGGTTTTTCGAATCATTGACATATAATCCACAATATAGTTGGTTGATCTAGATAGGGTTCATAGTGCTCCCAACTGTTCTGGGAGCGACTATTATCATTGTTTCTAGGTCTTTATCAGACATGTGAGATTTATTGGGAAATGAATTATGATATGAGACATTTCATTGAGTTTCATGAATAAGGGTTATCTCATGTAGTGTATTCTCCTAAAATTAGAAAATATTCAACTAAATTCATGGTGCAGGCAGCTGGATATGACAACCTAGTTTTTTGGTGTCTTCCATATGCATATCTGGATGATTCTTTTTTACATTTATTCTTATAAATTTTATTGATAAAAATTTATATATATTATTGATTATTTTTTTTGGGTGGCTCATACTGATTATGGTTACACTCACCCTTCCATTGGATTTTCTAGCATGTGTGGTGTGTTAGACAGATGATAGTTGGTTTCCTAGTGCCTTGAGTGGACAAGGATAGGTTAGAGAATATATGGAAATTCATAGGCCAAAGTGGTTATCATTTTATTACATTAGACTTTAATCCATTATTATAGAGTAGGTCATACACTTTGTAGTTTTTGTTGGGCATGTATTTGGACACATTTTCTGATATTAGAAAATTTCTATTGTAATTTCTTATCGGATAATAGATGTATGCATCCATTATTTTCGTTTTTTTACATTTCATAATTGTGTGTGATTGGAAATGTGACTGAGTGTATGTGTGTGTGTGTGACATTTGGTTAATTCCTCCCATATTTTGTATATTACTAATTGGTGTTGGTCATATACCCCAAATCTATTGGAGGCAGGATTGGTGTAGTCATTGGGAAGACATCAGTGGGATGGGTCATAATAATGTGGAATTAAATGATGTTGTTTCTATCAACTGACTAGATCCAGGGTGAATGTTTTGGTGAAGCATTATTTTTTATTTTGAGTCAATAATTTAGCTCAAGGACTATAGTGTTAGTGCAATGGTTGTAATATCTATACACCAAGACCATGATCTCCTGAATTTTGACTTGATACATGTGAATATTGGCTACATAGAATCTTTTTGGTACATGTATCATATTTGAATGCTCTTGTGTTCCTTGTCCTTCTTGATTTTGCTTCGGAGATATACTCTTTTGACCATGGAACAATGTAAAACCATGAAATTTTATGAGATAGATTCTTTTTAATTTAATTTTTTTTGTATGATAAAACAATATTAGTTTACACTATATGCATCACCATATTAGCTGGCAGTATACGCAACATTGTACATGGCTTCTGTTACACACTATTACATGTTCTTTTGATTGAATTCATTTCACTATGAATAGATTTTTTTTCAACATATCAAAATAATTATATTGGTATTGGGTTATAAGAATCACAAAAGGATTCTTTAAGTTAACACAACATTAACTTTCCTTTTATTACATGCAAATTGCACGTTTTTTGATAGCTTGCATTGTATGGTATACTGAGTTTCACTAAACAATGATATATTATAAACATATTAAAATTTTATGTGATAGAAAATAGCCAGTTTGAGTACTATGATCCTCATTTGAGATATTTAAAAATTAAAATTATTTTTATGTTTTTTCTAGACATGATATATGTATAAATTCAATTTTTCATATAATATAAGAATTATTCCAAAAAATTAAGTTTTGCAACTACATTATGGAGCACCCATTTAAAATTTATATTTTGACACCATTATATGTTCTATTTAACAAAATAAACTTCTTTTTAACATGTTTGACATCAAATTTACTTTTGATTAATTTTTTATATTTATTTGATAATTTTCACATTTCGATGAATTGTAATATTACACAGAATTTTTATTGAAATCAACTTCTTCTAGAGAAATAATTTATACGATTAAATCAGATTATTTAATGGTTGTAAAATATAAGTGGAATGTATTTTTATCATTTAATCCAATATAGAAATTGGATGTAATTTCACCTTTAAATAGGATAAAAACACATGCCAATCTTTTTGGAGGTTTTTTCATCATAGAATCGCAGTCATAGTTTTGGACAATGGGTATTAATTTTAAATAACTTATAACCAATTATGTGTTTTGAATTATGAAAAATAGATTCCATATTTTCAATAAGTGGGTCCAACTTATGTTAATAGTGTACTTTTATTAAAGTGTTAATTATGAATAGTAACTCCGTTATTTATTATTTAAGGAATTTAAAGATAACCCAATTAAATTATTCTATCAAAAGAGAATTAACTTATCCAAAAACCTAACAAAAACCTTCTTCCAAAATAAAATTATACCCTACACATATTATTTTTTAAACATTGTCAATTAATGGAGACATGACATTGAAAATGACATATAAATTAATAAAACCAATGAAAGATACAAAATGTCAAACTAGGATTTCTTATAAGTATTAGAATTGTATTATTGGGAAAACCAGGCTATATATTCGAAAATAATTTTTTTGTTGAAATATAAAAGAATTGCCTATATCATGGTAATTTATTTTTATTTTTTAATAAATTAATAATTTCCTTATATCCTTATACATTGATAATGTTAAATTTAAATGATTGATGAGAAATCCATAAAATAATTTTTATTAAAATACTAATAATAATAAAATGTTCAAAAAACATAACCTATTCATATTGGTCGAGTATATCTCGACCAAAATCATACATGTTCCAAGTAAGGGAAAATTTATATATATATAAATTGATTTCATTATGACATTTACATTATTTTAATTCAATGAATGTTGATGTTTTCACCTAGATACTTTAATAAGTATAACATTTTTAATGTTGGATTTTACAGAAGAAAAATTCTTATTCTAAATTTATTATGAAATATAGTAAATTTATACTCAAAATTGTATTTTATTTAAAGAATTTATTCCACAAATAATTATATTAAATAATTACCAAATATTGATTTAGTGATTATTTTATTAATATATATTTCAAATAAATTTTATTAAAAATATAAAAATAAATATTGTTTTGGATAATTAAATTTTCCAATGAATTATATAGATTAACCTTACCAATTATGAATATAATGAAATTTTTTGATGTAGGATAACACCTTATGTTGATATTTCTAAAAATAAATGTAATAAATAGGGTCCAAATTGAACAAATTGATATTTTTTAAATTAATGTTTTATTAAATTAATTAGAAATTATAAAACAATTTTAAAAATACATATTAATAATTATATGGTATAAACCATTCTACTATATTCATTTAGGTTATAATTTAAATAAAATATGTAAATATTAAAACATTTTAATATTGAATCATTTTTTATTATAATAAAATTTAAATAGAATTACTAATTGCCAATTAAAATGATAATGTTTAGATTCACCAAAAAACAAGTCTAAATTTTATTGGTTGCTATGATTTTCATCCTATAATATCTATGTTTCAATTATATCTAATTTTGGAGGTATTTTGGTTGATTTTAATAGTATTAAAAATTAACTTTTTGGAGGTTTCTAAAAGTTCCCCCTCCGAAATTTTCAAAGGGAAATTCTACCCTAAATTATTCACTTCTTTTTGAACCTTCAATATCAACCACAATGTATTAATTTCCATTCTAAATTTCCCTAAAATCATTCATGAGCACTTGATATTCTTCAATGACCGACTGTACAACTCTTTGAGTAGATTTATAGGTGGTACTCTAAAGAAGAGGAAATATCATCTACTAATTCATTCAAACATATTTTTTCTTCTATATACACCTCATGAGTAGTTCCATTATAAAGTAATATCTCTAGTAGTGCATATATAATTAGTGGATATTATGATAATGAAACAACCATAGTCTTCCTTCTACCCATCCTATGTAGAATGAAATCACTATCCTGCGAGCGTACATGTTACTTTCTTCACACCACGGTGTAGTCTATTTTTAACCAAAACCTAACATGAATGGGTATAAAAATAGATGTAATAACTATATATGTATATATTATTATAAAACGATACTTATGCTTAAATTTAAAATACCATTTAATTCAATACCATTCTAGATTTATGGAAATGATATCATCGCTCTTGTGTATGTACGACCTAATATATCACGGACGTAAAGGGATTCATTCTTCATGAGAACTATTTAATGAATTATATATAATTGTACATAATGAGTAAATGTGGTAAATGTTATATTAATATCATATTATAAATATATAAACATATCCTATTAAGTATAAACATAACTTATTCAACAAAACATGCTTACGATCATAAAGTAGTTAAAACGTGAATAACTAGTTAATATGAAAAACTACTAGAAAATGAAAGAGAATATGATCGTATATGACATCATAAAAATAAAAATGATTCTGGAAAGAATAAATAACATTATTCAATTAATTATATCAGTGGTTCAGACACATATAAATCCTATCAAGCCAATAGTATGGGATAATTGTGAAATCTATGGTTTATCTATGATTATTGATACTTATATATTTAATGGGGTATATTTATCATCAATATACATGATTTCAAAAAAATCAAAAACAAATTATATTATTATTTATATGTTTAATGTAATTTTTTACCTAGTTATGATTTTTACAATATGGTATGCAGTGAATAATTTTTTTTACCTAAAGATATACTGTTTAACATATTTGGGAAACAAACGCTTAGAATTTGTCTTACCTTATAATCAATGAATGGATATTTAAAATTTCATGATGACTTCTTTGCACGAAACATCATCCACACTATTTTATGTATATTTTCAACGAAATTATTATCTTTTTAAAATTCATGCATATTTTGAAAAGAAAATGTTTTTGAAGAATAGAGGATATTTTTGTCAGGAATTGAGTTTTAGTGTTTTACCGAAATTATTTTCCTTCTAAGATGACACTATTTAAATAGTTTTATGTTTTTATCCCTATTATTACAAATATTTTATTATTTTAATGATGTAATGATATTTTTATGGATTATGTACTGGTGGAATGATGTTTAAGAAACCAATTTTACTTTTGGCATTACGATTTGATGAATGAATTGTGTTTTTAAGGAATATGTAATAACGATTCAATTATGAGATGGGTGCGACCTATATCTCCCTCTAAAGAATTTATTAAATTTTTATATCTCATGAGATAAATATTTCTTGAATAGAAAATAAATTAGTTTCAGTAATACAGGGCTAGAACAATATGAAAATTATGGTCAGTAATACATGCTAGGAATATCATGTAAACCCTATTCATTAAAAGACATTATCCATAATGATGGTCTTGGAAAGAGTGAATTATATACTATGAAAATAATATTATATAATTATTTCTATTCCAAAATCCCATGTTTTATGTCAATTTTATGTTATCATGGTATTGTTCACTTTTAATTTATGCCTTAAAACTACCATGATTTGTTTCCTCACTTGTGGAATTTATATATAAATATTATATTCATGTTTTCCTAATATTTATGGGTTTTTATGTTCTTAATGATTACCCTGATTAAAAATGTGATCTCAACCTTTTTATGATATCTTTTCCCCGTGATATATAGAAAGGTTTTAAGAAGGAAAACTAATTGGGAAGATCTTTATGGGAGATGTTGACCATCTTTTACCAAGATTAAATAATGTGTTCCAGGATTCCAAAGACACTAAACTAATATGGCCTTTCTGAGTCTATTTGTGTCATATATTATGTATCCCCAAAAAATAATATAATTTCCATGTACGTCAAGCATGGATTGTTATTATTGGTATTAGATTGAAGCTTTAGTTACCCTTCAGAAACTAGGATCTAAAAAAAATTAAGATTCCAAAATATATATCTAAGAATTGATCAAGGGATGTGCTAAGTATAAGTGGTAGTATATGTTATAATCCTAGGTTTTTTATGATAATCATGACTAACCTAGGGATAATCTAAAGTTATTATAGAATGAAAAATTAATTTCAATATACCATACATATGACTTTCTAATCTATAATATGTATTTCTCACACTTTTCAGTTGGGTCATAGTTAATAGCCTAAACTACATAGAACATAGTAAACCATTGAAAATATCTATAGTGAATATTATTGGAATTATGATGATCTATTTCAAATATGGAAACATTATTAAGAAAACCACGACGGTGGTACGTTTATTGTTCATAATGTTAAGTATAAGTATTTTGTAAACAACATTTTATTAGTAGGTGATTTTCTTCTAGAATTGATTACATTAAACCTACGAAGCTTGAGGATGAGAATCCAAAAAAAATTGATTCATATTATTGGAAATATGAAGATGATGAATCCTGATTAATGGTTTACAAATAAAGTTGGACGATTCATGTGTGTATGGATCAGAATTCAATGATTATTTTATATGAACCATTAAATATATAACTATTTTACAATTATGTTTTTAATTATAGAATGTAAAGAATATGTTGAATAATTATAATGAGATAGAAATTTGATTTATGGGTATGGTTATATTCTTGGAGAAGAAATGATTAAGGGGAATATAAACGTTAATATGTTTATTATGTTAATATAATGATGTTTGGAAAAATATATGATTGATTCAAATATGAAAATTAGATGATGTCGTTTTCATGAGAGCTAATTATGGAGTTGCTGAAAAGAGGGTTATGTTATAATGGAATATGTATACGACTTTTCTGTACTTAAATAAATATATCCAATATGTTTGAAATAATTAAACATGCATGTTTTCAATAAAGATATCACATAATTCAGGTTGTTATGGTGATTCAAGAGAAAATATGATGAAGGTGTTCACATTTTTGGGATATGACTGACTAGAGATACATTATGATATATGGGGGTTAAATGTTATGTAGATTTAGTTCACCTCTTTATAAGGATTTGGAATTTTTTTTGAAGGATTGTAATGTTATAAATTAATTGATAATTTATGTTATATTCTGGATAATGGTTGTTAGATTTATGTATTATCTCACTAAAAGCGGCCTTATGGATATTTGATTACAAGTGATAACATTTTTGTTGAAATATATTGAATGACAAATAATTATATCTCAAGATATGATAATACATCCAGAATGAAAAATTCACTTTCATTTCATTATAGAATAGATGATGTGGAAATTGTTCATGGAACAACCAACGATAAGATTGTACGTAACTCCAGTAATTAGTTTTCCTCATTAAAAATTATAAACATTATGAATTGGGGTTGAAACCAAAAATGTTACCCTAATACCTTCTAATAATTTGAATCAGATAGTCCCTTAAATCATCAAATATTTACTGCTTTTTGGTAGTTAACGTTCTCTAAAACCTATTCTATATAGCTATCCATCCGAAAAAGATGTTTGTATCTATCTTGAATATCCTTGTTTTCCCTTCCCAAATATGATATCCTACATGTAAACCCAATGTGGAGTTACTTTTCCAAACCATTATTTTATAACATTCCTGTTTAAAAAGTAGTTTTATCATTTGTTTTTACAATGTAGGTTTTGATGAGAGAGACTTTCATTTATTAAACCATTTATATCCACCAAATATTTTGAGGGAGAAATTAATTTTAAGGGGGGTAGAATTCTACACTCAGATATTTTATGAGTTAGATTATTTTTAATTTCTTTGAATTCTTGTATTGTATGATACATCAAAATTATATATCACTATACACATCACTGTATTAGTTTACATTATACGCAAAACTATATATGGATTGTGTTTCAAATAATTTCATGTTTTTTTAGAGAGAATTCATTTCACTGGGAATATAATTCGTTGAATATAAAAATAAATTATGTTTTTATTATCATATAAGAAACAAAAAATGAATCATTCACTCAATGCAACAATGACTTGCCTTTCGTTACATGAAAAAGTGACCTTATGAATCATAATAATTTAATATATCTCATTTTGGTGGTATTTGAATTTATTTTAGAATTATTATAAATTATTATTTGTGAGGTTTCTAAAAGTACCTCTCACCTCAATTATAAAACGGAACTTCCTCACTTAACTCATCAGATCATTTTGAAGATTAAATCTGGACCATACCATACCAATTTACATTATCAACATCCCTTAAATCATTATAGACGTCATTTAATTCTACAATGTTAAAATATAGTTCTCTTAGAGGATATTTAATGGAAATTCATCGAATTAGAGGTAATATCATTTACATATTATTTCAAACTTCATTATTCTTCTTCATCCACCTCATGAGTAGTTTCATTATAATGTAATAACACTAGTAGTATTTATATAAAATATGGTTATTATGATTATGATGCAATCATATTCCTCATTCTAACCATGCTATTACAAATGAAATCACCATGTGCTCGTATGTACGTCTTACCATCTCCACGTCGTGGTGTACTCTTTATTTGACCACCACCGTACATAGATGAATATAGTAATTATTGTAATAACTGAATATTATTATTGTAAAATTTTATTTATTCTAAAATATAGCACACCCTGTAATATAAGACCATTACTGATTTTTTGGAATTATATTATCACTCGTGCTTACGTACGACCTAACTTCTTTATGATGTGATGTGATTTGGCCTACATGATAACCAATTTTATAAATGTAAAAATGAATAAATATGGTATTATTTATTTTAATATAATTTTATAATGTTATAAATCTGACCTAATAAGGATAACCAGATTATATTTGAAAAAACATGCATACGATCCTAAAATAGTTATAAGCCAAATAACAAGAAAAAATGAACTATTACAAGAAAACGAAATATTATATAATCATATATAAAATTATTAAAATCACAATGATTCTGGAATAAGTCAATAACATTATTTAAATCCTTATAAAATTGTTTCGAACCCATATAAATAACATCATACATAAGTTGAGGGATAATTTTTCAATATCATTTGTATATGAGATTGTTTATAAATTAAAATTTAATTGTGTATATTTATCATCAATGTCAATGATTTATAAAAACGTTTTCATGGAATTAATAGTATTCTTATATGTATTTTTGAATAATTTTTTACCCATTTTTTGAGTTTTATTACATGGTATGGAAGAAATCTCTCTTTTTATACCATATGATGTACTTTTTGACTTTTTTGATGAAATTATAAGGACGATGTTTTTTAACATACATGGAATGAATGGATTTTTATGGATTGATAGCACCTTGTTTCAATGAATCTTCTCCCACTGAATTTCATGTTTATCATCCTCTAATTTCCTTTTCTTTTAAATTGCATGAAATTTTAGAAAGGAAAATGTTTCTAAAGAATAAATGATAGTTACCTCAAGAATAAAGTTCATATGTTTTATCAAAATTACTTTCCAACAAAGATGGTTCTATTTAAATATGGTTTTTTATCCATCCATATTTTTACTATGATTATATTTTGTTAAATATGGATTGATATTTTATATGTCATTTGTTATAATGGAATGATGTTTAAGAAACCCATTTTATTTCTCAGGTTATGATTTGATGAATGATATATGTTTTTTAGAACAAGTAACAATGGTTGTATTATGAGATTGGGGAGACCTATATATCCCTAAAATGGATTAGGTGAAGATTTATAACTCATGAGACCAACATGGTTGGAATGGAAAGAAAATGTAGTTTAGTAATACAGGGATGGAACGAAATTTAACTCTAGTTTAGTAATACATGGCTAGAGTGGCAAGTAAACCTGGTTCTATAAAGGACATTTTCAAATATAATTATCATGGGAGAAATGCCTTTAATATTATAGAAACCAAATAATTTTCTTATTTAATTTCCACAAATCAATATTTTCTATCAATTCTATGTTATCATAGATTTTTTCAATCATGATTTATTCATTACGAACTTCCAGGATTTATTTCATGAGTCATTATTTTGGTATTTTTTATTTATGTGTATTTTATTATAATTTTTATAGTTTTTTATGTTATAACGGTTTACCCTTATTGAGTGTTTTAGCTCACCCTTTTTAATTTTTCTTTTCCCATGGATATAATGAATGGTTTTAGGTAGGAAAATTAAAGTGTAAGATCATAATGGGAGATGATGAAGATCATTCACCATGATAGAAGAATGTGTTCATTGTTTTTTTTGAAGACTGTAAAATAATATATGCATTTGGATTCTTTTTGTGTCATTTATTATGCATTCTAAAAAATTAATATAATGTCCATTAATTTCAGTCATGGGTTATACACAACAACATGTGTTTTTTGGGGATTCATTAATGTATATAGAAATCCATGATTCTGCTATGCTTTTAAAAGGATGATACAACATGTAACAAGTAATCGATATAGGGTCTTATACCAATGATATAAAATACTTGTGTATTACTAGAAATATGATGACACATTAATAAGTATCTATAATTGGAGGTTCCAGCCATGGATTCACATTGGTCGAATTCATTGAATGAGTTTCATTGGTAGTGAACTTTATGGTTTAAGGGTGGTAAAAACTTCCAGGAGGTTGAGGATTGGAATGATATAGTCACTCAGATTTTTTTACCATGTATAGATGATTGATGAGTAGATGGTGGTCATAACAATGAGTTTTTTCAGTGATATTATATTTGGTGGTAGAGCTTAGCGAATCAGTCACATGACGAGAATAGTCTTTCCTGGTCAATATTTTCGCATCTCCTCATATGTAAAATATTCCCAGCTAAATTATGATGGATACACATACATGATCTTCTATATATTTAGTAGGGATGTCTGATCATGGAAGTTTACTCATCGATTTATACTAATATATACCATTAAACCATTTATATAGAACGAGATGAGTTCTTTGGAGCATTGTAATTTGAGCAGTACATAAACTGGGACATCATGGATTCACTAGTATCCCTTTGCATTCCAGCCTATGTATGTGTTCTTGAATGAGCCTTATTGGTGAAAAAAATTCTGACAGAGTAAAAACCAGTAGTTAGAGATGGTAGTGGAAAACCAGTTATTGAGACCTATATAAGATGAAGCATACATAACTCATAGGGATCTAATAATTATATATAGTTCTAGAGGTTAACCTAAGACTCCAAGATTTTTGAACAATGCTCTATGCGTTGCTTTAATCAGCATTGTGATAGGATTTGTATTTCCTACAATGGTCGGGAAATTTGGTTCATAATTTTACAGCCCGTAGTATTGCAGTTCAGGAGACAGTTGAGGGACCACTAATGGAGGGATAGAGGAAAGAGGATGGTGGATTTAGGGAGACAGATGTGGATGTGTAGTTAGTAGGTAATGTAGTGGTGGTTGGGGTGGTTTCACCTATTACCACGCCCACCCCCAATGGTCTGTGTTAGGATTAGGATGATGATGGACATATTAAAGTATCATTATTGGCTATAAATTCCTTAGTCCATGAATACATGGATTATATATGGAAAAATATACCTCTTCTCTACTATAGATGTAGATTTGATAGACATGGGTTCATGTTATTCCCCCATTCCACTATTATGGTTTTAGTTTTATAAATTCTGGTTGATCTATTAGATTGAAATCTTTTATTATTGAATCTGAATGGTGGTGAATTAGTGATTACATACATATGATGAAAATCTAATATGATACTTGTAGTTGATGGTTTTGTATGGAATATATTTATTATAGTAATGAGGCCATATGAAATCATTTTTAGTATAGTTTTTTTATCCATATTTTTTTATGATATTGACATTTTATGGAGGAGGACGTTACGTGTCTTCAGTTAAAGAATTTTTTTTTTACTTTGTGGATTAAAATAAAGCTTTATCGGGGATTGATATTCTCATGAATAAGAGATCATGTCTGATTACTCAGGAGTATGATGGCATAACATGTAGAATAGTGGACACTTTGGGCTATAAGTTTAATATAGTGGTGGTGGATTATGATGACGCCATTCATGAGGATGTACCAGGTTTACCTCCTTACTAAAAACTATACTATTGTATCTACATACATCTCGAGAAAACACATATATATGAAAATGAATATCATATGGCTCCAACAGTCCTCCATGATATGAGGGTGTAGTTGGTAAGCATGAAAGAGAAGGGATTTTTGAGACCTAGTTTTCCCCATGGGAATCCCTATTGTTTTATTCCTGGAATGTGAAAATGAGGTTGAGGTTTTTTGTGGATTATAGAAGCCTAAATCAGGTTATAATAGAGAATAATTATCCACTAATGATGTTTGATTACCACATTGAACAGTTAAAATGGGTCTTATGGTTATTAATGGTTGAACATATATCAGGATATAAGTAGTTATGATTACTGGATGAGTATATACCAATGAAATCATTCTAACATTTCTACGGCCAGTATGAGTACATAGTGATTTTGTTGTTTTGATGTATTCCCCAACAGTATTCATGGGACTTCTGAATATGATCATTCAATCATTCGTAGAATGATTCATGGTTTTCATCATCAATGACATCCTAGTGTATTCAACATTAGAGGAAGATCATGTGAGAAACATGGGGACGGTCCTGGAAACACTCTGATGAAACCATTTATATTTGAATCTATTGATGTGTTAATTTCGGATTTCAAAGATCCAAATTCTCAAATAGGTCATCAAAGAGGACAGAGTAGTTTTGGATCAATAAACGATTGAGGTACTAATTTCTTAAGATCTACCAAGGATAGTTACTAAGGTGTGGAGTTTACTTGGGTTGAAAGTGTATTATCTGATGTTTTTTCTAAAATTATCATGACTAGCGACCCACATGACAGCTTAGAAATGAAAGGCTAATAATTTCATGTGGATGTAAATGTGGCAACATGGATTTGAGAATCTGTGATAGAGGTTGATGCACACTCTTGTGTTTTGGATTTTAGAGTAGGGTGTTGAGTACCTGGTGTTCCATGATTCACCATGGACAATAAATGGTTGTTTTTGGAGGTATAGTAATTAAATTCTTATATATGGTTCACACATATTGAGACAAGATTATCATAACAATGAAACACATGATCTTAATTTATAAATTTTTTCCTTCCCATTGATGATGTAGAGACACAACTAGATGGGTGAGAATATTTTCATTTACCCAAACCACAATAGTAACAATTATATCTTCTTGAAAAAGGATCTCTACATGAAACAATATTTATAGTGACTGTTCATCAATTACTATGACATCATGGTTTTCTATAAACATAATAATGGGAAAATGGTGGTAGACATAATCAATATGAGATCTTGTTCATAGATCTTGGATGATGTGTCAGAATATTTAGCATCATTTCAGTTGTACATTGTGGAAATGGGTGATGTATCATATCTTCAGATGATGGTTGTAACCCCACCTATTTTTA
This sequence comes from Viscum album, assembly GCA_963277665.1. Lineage (NCBI taxonomy): Eukaryota > Viridiplantae > Streptophyta > Magnoliopsida > Santalales > Viscaceae > Viscum > Viscum album. Next base: position 1,257,566,687 of record OY728141.1, read on the forward strand.
TATGGTTCTGGGATTTTCAATTTGGGCATACCGAATGTGAGACCATGTGTACTTATATGTCCACATGATTTACTCATAATGGATAATCATAATGTAAGTATCAGACTATCATTTTCAAATGATGAATAATGGTACCATTGATGTTGCTGGAGGATGTGTTGAGTGATTTTCATACATACCCTTTAGTTGTACATACATAGGGGAAAAGATATTTCAAGACCTTTGACGTTGGTTTTAGTGGCCAAGAATAAAGAATGGAGTTGTAATATTTGTATCATGATAACTAACTTTTTAACATGTCAAGGAAGAGATCCAGTTTCTAGAAAGTTTAACCAAACCACATGATATGCCATAGGGTATGGGGGTGGACATATCGATGGAATTCATTATTGGATTACATCATACATTATAGGGATCCAAATCCATATGGGTAATCAAATCAGGACTCACCAAGTCTAACAAATTCTTATCCATTCGAGATAAGTGATCTGGAGAGAACATTAAACTCCTCTACCAGTAAGAGATAGTCTGCCACCATAGATTCCTTTTGATGATTTTGTCTCACCATGATGCTCACAACACATCTCAGTAATGGAGAGTATTGCATTAGGTAACTGGGACTCCATTACACGTGATCATACTATTTCACCCACATACTAAATTCAGGATAAAGAGAACCAATTAGGGGAGGACATGATTTGGACTTGTATGATAGAATTTTTTCATTGTATAGAGGTTCATATTCCTTTTGTGGAGTTTACGTACAAAAAAAATACCATTACACCATTTTTATAGAACCCATACATGGTTTTTAACGGAATCCCTTTACGTCACCACTTTGATTGACTAATTCATGTTAGTCAGCACTGATGGCCCATGAGTTGGTATGAGTAACTACTATATGGTGATGTTAATACATGAGAGGATGGGGACTATAAAGAGACATCATAATCCAAATGTGAGCCCACAATGATGACTTCAAGATTTTACGGATGGATACCATGCCTTCCTGATAGTATCACATTGACATTAATTGTACATATTTTTACATAGTGTCATGATATCTCAATGATTTATGTGTCCCTTCTTAATACAATGTAGAGTTAGAGAGGTGGAATACCGCAAGCTATAGTGACACTGTTGGAATTGAGACATGATTTATTATACATGTCACAACTATGGAGGTATGTGCATGATTCATCACACATTATCGACTAGGAAAATTTAGACATCAGGTATAGAGAAATATTTGTAGAGTACCTAGTAGAGATTGAATATCTATAATAGGGGATCCTTTATGGTGGATTTATTGCCTTTGTTTGTTTCTATTTGGCTTAGGAGAATCCTCAACATAGCACATAGTAGAAGGATAACATGATGTGATCCGAATACCACCATCACTTTTTGATTTATGTTTCTCTTTTCGGGATGTATATCCCTAAGGTGGGGGGAATTTAATAAATCTGGTTTTGAATATATTATTTATCTGGTCATATAGATAATATTTTGGACCAACTGTTGAGACTGTGTGAGATTATGAGACTCAGTATGTGATGAATATATGATTGAGAAATTTTAAATATTTATAAAAGAATAGACACATAATTTTCCAAAAATGGAATGACACTTAAATGGGTTCCAGTATTAGAAATACATTGGCACCACTGAGTATCATATCTGGGATTCGACTAAGGTGCAATATAAACATTGTTAGTACTGGTAATGTGTGAAAAAATCAACATGTAATTAAATAAATAAATTTAATTAAATAATATATTTATTTTGTTTGTTTTGAATCATTAGACAGGTTCTTATTTATATATACCATTAAAGAAATTCATCTGGGTTTCCACCTCAATATCTAGAAATTTTATGAAACCATTGGAGAGAATTCCTCATAAATGACGATAGATCAGGATCAGATAATGGATTGTTGCACCAACAGATCCATAGATATCTCAAAAAATATAAAATAATCCATTATTCACAAAGAACCAATCCAAAAAACATGTATGAGGTTTTAATTTCTAATTTACATCAAGTTTTTTAATATTATACAAACACATATCAATTAAATGAATATACCTTGTATGTGAATTGGAAGTAGATTTAATTTGATGGAATTATTTATATTTTAATTGATTTACTCCTACTCATTTTTCATCTTATGTGACATCAAATCATGAAAAACAAACAATGGGTGTGTATTGTTACTCAAATTTTATGGTTTATAGTTTTCTACCCAATTTCATTTTGGATTATCTTTGGGATTCTGTTTTCTCTATAGTTCCATAATTATTCAATTTTAAATCATTGTACAACAATTATTTATCACAAATAGATTAAAATATTAGGTGAGAAATTTGATGGTAGTTGTGACTTATGGATTGATGGTGACGATGGTTTGATAAGAGGAGAACAAGACAAGATCAATTGTTCATATTCCTAGATATATGTGCATTGAATATAGACATCAGAGGTGGTTTTACCAATATGATTCAAGGTCCATATAATAGATAATGCGTGATGGATAGGTTATTCTAATATAGATATAAGATCTATAGTGAATTATCTAGCGAGAAACCTGGTGGAAGTGGCACACATGGAAGAATGAGTGATAAACAATGGATCTTAAAAATCCTGTGCCACACGACTTATAAGTCAGGATTACACACCATGTAGGGCCAATTCAATGGTGGATAGGGTTTTTTGATGAAGATAATAATTACGTGGTGTGTGACCACTATCACAAGCCTTGTGTACCTTTCTGTATGGCTTGGCATGTACATTGGGAAGTACATATAAGCGGTAAAAAGTACACTACCAGATGGCATTCCATGTATTTGGACTTAGACACAGCTTGTTGTACTTGATCCAATACATGCACACGACCACCATACACAGACATTCCCTAGAGAGAGAAGAAATATAACATGTGTATCTACATTCCATTTACTTATTTTAGTTTTATACTATAAGGATACATATATGATTTGGTAGGATATTCCACAAAAGAAGCCATGGGTATTTTTGGAATCATAATATAACCCCTTGTACACACTTTGTACCCCTTTATGTGTGTTTTTGGATCTTCATTTTTCTTTCAATGGACCATTGTAGGTTGTGTGGGTTCCCTTCGTTAAATACTTCGATAGTGTAGTGCGGTATTACATCCACATTATGGTATTGTAAACCACACTAGAGGTAGATTCTATGATAGATTTTTTGTGTCCCACTATGACACTAGAGTGAGATTCTATATCATCTAATGTTCCATCAGTGGGGTTTTTTGAATCACTATGACCTCCCAGAGCAGAGTGTTGTCAATTCAACTTGTAGGATATATTGTTAGATTTTGAAGCATCCAATACATATGATACACTATATCATGTCGAACTAGATTGGGTTCATGGTGTCCCTAAGGGTTTCTGGTGTGACTATCTTTCAATGAATCATGGACATTATTAGACATGTGATCTATTTTAGGAAAGGTCCAATTATCAATAACACTTTTCTAAGTGTCTATGATGATGTCATAACTTGTAGAGTGGATTCTCCAAGAATGATAAGTTATCTTAGATTAATTATATGGATGAATGTTGGTTATGAACACCTTGTGGGATGATGTCTTTCCAATGTATATCTCAATTTTGTATTATACATTTATTGTTATATCATAAATTTAGATGAATGTAATTGGTGCTTTATGTTTACGGTATTTTATGTTTACAAAAATGTATTTTTATACGCATTGATATATCAGTACTGAATGCACGTATCATGTCTTATTCAGATTATGACCAATTTGATGGTGTCATAGAAGAACAAGGAGTGGGTGGAGCATATTTGGAGCTTGTCAAATCGGCGTGGTTAACAAGAATGTCATTTTTACATTATACTAAACCATTTCATTGGGATAGAATCTATAGAGTTCTCATTGGTCTTGATTATGGACCATTTTTAACATGTAATGCTTTACTACTATACTATGTTGGGGGATATTAGATGTATTCATGAACTATTTAAGTTGTTTTACATTTTAGTATCGTGTGGGCCTAGATATGTTTGTGTGTGCAGCTACTTTAGGCTATAGCCTCACTTTTGCGGTATATTACTACTCATCATTGGTTGCCATCCCCAAGCCTATTTGAAGTTACATTGGGGTTTTTTAGGGTTTGGAACATTTTTATTTTTGTCATGACATAACCATCCTGGTAAAAGGATAATGAATAAATATTTACACAGCTATATTGAGATGGTACATCCTACAATTCAAAAGAGATATATTCAGAATATATATAAAGAATAATGGAGGATAATGGTTGGTACAGAACCACAATCACATTTAAGTATGTTCGAGATACACAATTATTAAATTATTAATATATACCATATATTTATAGGAGGTATGTAATGGAATAAAATTGAATGTACTACATTAAGAGTGATCCATCTTTATTGAGATGAATCATTTTTATTTCACATTAATCCTTGAAAGAATAGAATTTTTGGTAGAATATAAGTTATAACAAGTGGGGAGTGGATATAATATTTTATCAAGGAAAAAATTTGTTGATGAGAGATATCAATGTTTGTAAATATGGGAGGAGATAAGGATAACTATTATAAGTGAGGAAAATCACACACTTGGAATTATATAATTTATTAAAAAATATATTCATTATTATACTGTATAGTGGAACTAAAGAATCCATATTAAATTAAATGGTTTGAAAGGTTCTAAATAAACTGTAATAACCAAATTTAAATATGTTTTTTTGTATTTGTTATCAATTTCAATATTGTTTAATCACATTAAACACCGTTAAACATTAACAAATATAATATTACATTTTACCATGATAGAAATATTAAATGAAAAATAATAAAAGGGTATTTATGAAAAAGTGGAAATTATGATTAAATATTTTGAATAACCATTAAAATATTCAATTTCAATATATGTATTTATTTACCATTAATATAAGAACACAATCTCCATGGAAAATCTTCTTCCCGTAGATAATCGATTTAATCTCAAAAATAAGTTATCCTTTTAGGAAAAAAAAATACTTTATGAGTGTTTTTTATTAAATAATTAAACAATTATTGTTTTTATAATATTTTATCAATACAAAAATGAATGTTATCTTGCAAACATAACATTAACTAATATGAACCTAAAATAATTTTAGTTTTTTATAAAAACTATCCTTTCATTGTAAAAGTTAACATTTGGTTGAAAAATGTAAAACAATAATTTAGAATTAATTTTTTAATTCCTTAATAATATCATTTTACAACTTCAAATCAACTAATAGTATAAATCTAATTTTCTGTTTCATTTTAAAGAATTTTCTCTATTGATTTACTATTATTTTAATAGTTTTATATTTTACAAGATGAAAAGTCCTTACCATGATTATTATAAATGATGAATAAAATAATAAGAATCTATTATGAAAATTTTAATCACTATATTAAAAATATCGAACCATTATTAAATAGTAATTTATTATAATTTCAAAGAATATTTTATTATGATGTCTAAATTGCAATGGAAAATTGTTTTTAAAAAATGTTACTTGAGTCAAAAAATGTCCTTATAACTAAATTATGTATAATTATTAATCACCTCTGTTTAATAAAATTATTTATAATAAAATATGTCATATTTACACTTTTGATTTAATTTAATATATAAAATTTCATTTAAATTACTTATTCTGATTAAAATTGATGTTAATTAAAAAAATTCACAAATTCACTATGAATGAAAAATCACAAATACTTTTCATAAGATAATACATATATTATTATTTCAAAAAATGAAATTCATTTAGTAAAATAATATTTTAAAAAATGGTAGAATATTATTATATTTTATATTCAACAAATTGAATTAAAATAATTTTTTTTAAAAACTTTTCTTGAAACTTTTATTAAGATAAATAAAAATGTGTAAAAAATTATTATGAATTAATAAATATAGTTTCATTATATAAAAAGAGTATACATATTTTCAAAATTTGGATACTCGTTTTCAATCATTTAAATTATTTTTCAATATTTATTCACCTTATTTAGATAAAGAAAATTTATCAGAGTTTTTGAAAATCTAATTTGTGCATTGAAAGATAGATATTGAGCATAGTTTTCATTTACATGAAAAAATCACATTTTTAGATTTTTTATAAAAATATGTTTATCAAGTAAGAAATATATTTTTAGATATATTATTCAGTCTATTTTAATTATTAATGGATATGAAACACAGGTGAGAGTAATTAATATAGAAAAATTCATTTCCATATTTATAAGTTTTAATAATATTAAATATTTTCATTTAATTGATAATTTTAACAAAATATATTTTATTCTCAAAAATTTTTATTTATTTATTTATCTATCATATAAACAATTTCATATGTTATTTTTTTGTGATTATTGAGAAATAATTATTTAAAATGTTAATATTGATAAAATATCATTTTTCCTTTAATCTAACACATGATTTACATTGTCATAATAAAAGAACGAATTATATTATTTAGAAAAAATGAAAATTTTGAATATATTAATTGATAATATATCATTTTAGGGTACTATGTAATATATAGAAGGTTGTTTTTTTATAATGTAACACATTCCATCTTGTATTCAATCTAAAACTATTTTCAAACTATACTTATAATTATGTATTCAAAAAAATTATTGTTTATTTGATTAACATTAATTTTTTATAACACTAAATTAGTTAATAAAAATTGATTGAAATATAAATTATTCACAATATTATCTTAAGAGATAATTCATGAATAAAACCGATATTTTCCAGAAATCAATTTTTATTCTTACTGTATTAATTATTAATTTTAAATTTTATTATCTTTATTAATTAAAATTTATAAAATGTATTTTATATTTTAATTAAATAGAAAATATTTATTTAATATTATTAATTCAATTTATAGGTATAGTAAAATATTAAGTAAGGTATGATTTATTTACTAGTGAAAGAACGTAATTGGTAAAAGGCATTTCTGGAGGTTAAATTCCTTAAAATAGGTGAAAAAATGTAAATATATATGTTGATGCGAGTAGATATACCATGGATCATCCCATAATTTTTTTTTCACATTGTATTCCTCATACCGTGGAAAACATTCATGACTTCATTGATATGTATTAAGTATTTATGAAATTTCATTTCAACAAATGTATTAAAGGGGATCAATTCTAAAAAATATAAAACCATTAAAAATAATTAGTCCATCCAAAAATAACCCTAGTACGTCCTCAATTGTCTCCACACATTCATGAATCCTTCCTCTTCCCAAAATACTATTTTATGGTGATTTATGAAGTCACCCAAATAAAAACATACAAAGTGTATATTATGATCTCAACCTATAGTTATTATATCTTTTATTTTTATACAAAACCTTGTGTAGATGCTATCCACGGTATCTTGATAACCTCCAGATGTCTAATTTCCTAAATTTTATTATAATAAGGTAATATAAATTTAATATTTTCCACTAAATTCATTGAAAAATATAAAAACAATGGCATCAGATCATGTCAATGAGAATCTCCATTAATGGTTTAATGTATTTTCTCTAAACACATTACATGATTGGTCACAATAGTTATTTGACTGAAAATAAAATAATTATAATATTAATATTAATTTATAAATATATATACAATATTTTAATAGTTCTTATTATTCTATGATTAAGGATAGCATCATCCATATATTTTCAGATTGGATCCTTGGTGGGATATTGTATTTTGTATTTCTCTAAGAGCAAAAAATGTTATTTTTGAAAAATAATTTAAGGTATGAATGTGATATTACTAACAATATTAAACTTCTATGATCGTTAATTTCAAAAATATATAAATAATCTTAATAAAAGATAATTATGGAATGATTAAGGATCTTATCTGATTTGATCAATTAACTAGGCATATTTTGTACCAAATTTGGGATTACATATTGAACTATATAAATATTTTGAATATGTAATGATAATGGCCAAAATGTCAAATATTAACGATATAATGAATTTTGTTTACAGAACCCTTGACCACAGTCAAAAAACAGAATGGTTTAGTTAAATGTTAACGAAACATCCTCAATTAACTAACATTGGAGGAAATTATATTAAAAATGATAAAAATGAAATTAAGTGGACCACACATAATGAAATATTGATGAATATTTATTATAATAAATATATTCAAAGTTTATTTTCATTATCATGGATTTTAGGAATTCATGAAAGATGATTTAGGAACTAATGTAGAGGTTTTTTATCACAATTTTGTTATGTTGAGATTTAATTATTATCCAAAACCATAATATTTTTTGAGGTGTTTTTATTTGAAATGGATTTCCATTTTAAATTTTATATAATAAAATATATGGTATTTAAAAATGTATCCAATTATCAAATTTCCTCAAATTTTCTTTTCAAAATATTTGGACACTATAAGGAGATTGTTTAACTAAAACCCAATTTCATTAAGTTATTATGCTTCATATTGATCATTGAAAATATATTATTTTATCCTTAAAATTTAATAAAATAAAAAGAAAATTGTATTTATTTATAAGGAGATTGAATATTCTGATTCAAATATTTCTCCTCAATTTAATTCATCTGTATAATTTTATGGCATTAATAATAATAATAATCAATCTCTTTTAAAATTAATTTTCTCTCCCATTCCACATTTTTTCCGCCTAAAAATGATATACATTATAATTGGAATTGTTACTATGTGTCCTATAATGTGATTTTCTAATATAACTTCCCTTATTTTCATATATAATATTTATTATCCTATATTATAATTTTTAATTTCAATAAATTTTAAGTTCAAACATAAAAGTTGATAAAAAACACATTAATTATCATTTGGTGGATTTTTATCATTAATTTTCACCCTTTTCCTCTATTTTCTACATGAATATTTTTTTTAATAGTGAATAGATTAGAAAAAACCTAGTTATATTAAGAAGAATAGTATGGGTAAATTTTTAGTTTATATGAAAAAAAAGAACCATTTCCTTCTATAAAATATATTTTTACCATTTTCAAAATAATCACCAATGTGATTTATTTTTATTATTCATTAACCATGTTCATTATCAATAATTTTCTACATTTGATATCAATCTTGAATTAATATTCATATATATTGTAATCGTTCAATAAAAATTGTATAATGACCTTTTCTTTATAAAATAAATAGTACCTATCATTCAATTATGTTTTGAGACATGATAATGAATCCCAATTCATTAGAATGTGTTTTATAATATATATTAACAATGTAATGTTTATTTTAATATCATGTAAACATATTAATTTTCATTTTACAAGAATTAAGTGTTCTATCTGATTGAAATCATAACTATTTCTACTATTATCATCTCATGAGATACCATTATGATGCATGTCCTTTCTTCCAAATCACATATTAATATTCGATGGGTGTGCCTAGAATTTTATATCTATTTAATTTATGAACTAAAACATTATATCACATGAGATTATATAAATGGTAATGTGGTGTGAACCCAATACCCCATTTGACTATATCTATTATGTTAATGAAAAAGATGCATCAATGTAATCCATCATGGGACTCTATCCACATTTATAGTCTTACTAGGGAGTCTTGAATTATTTTATGTTGTCATGTATTTTATTCCAGATTTATGATTATTTTCCCTTGATTAGAAAATATCATTTAATTATTCTATTATTTCATGCTTTTCTCGCACTATTATTCTATAGTACACTCTTTTTCCAATACTACATGTTCCTAAGTCATTTCATATGGAAAAATAATATTATTATTTTATTATACATTATGGATTTTATCACTTGGTAATTTTGTCTCGTACGTTTATTACCTAACCATTGCTATTTTATTGATTAGATTTTCTCTTTAAAATCATTTGGACCACCCCTTTCTTATGTTTCCATTCACCTGGTTATAGGAAATGGTATTTCTTATGGTTTTTCTTATAGAGACTCAATTGTATCTCATTAATAATTAAATATTTTATATTTTTGTAAAATATGATTATGATGTAAACAATTCCCAATGAAACAAAATATGTTTTTTTAGTAATGTCTGATTTGATGAGATGTATTGTTTATCTTTTGCTAAAAAATTCAAATAATGATATTTTAGAAATGTTTCTCATAGTTTTTATTATAGGGGATTTCGTTACTTTTGATGATTATCCTATCCATTTTGGTGGATTGAGATTGTAGAACATTATTCAATCCCTAATGAATAATTATCAAAAATTGTTATTAATATTTGATAAAATCATAAATTTTTTATAGTGATGTAATTATTTGGTTTCACTATAAAAAATAACCTTTTGTGATATTTCAAGTAGATGCATGGTATACCATGCTGGGACCATATTTTGTATAAGGTTGTAATTGATGTCAATATTTTTAATTGAATATCAATGTAAAGGAGTTATAGAAGAACTCTAATCAAAGGGAATAATGGTGAGGTATCATCCATTTGAGGATGATTGAAGAATAACACCACTAAATTCCTTATGATTTCATGTCAACCATGAAAGAGAATACATGTATAATATAGTCATATGATTTTTATGAAGTAGATATGTATAGTTGATGAAGAGGAGAGAGTGTGGAAGTTCTTGGAATTCTATGATGTCCATGAATTTCATATTAAATCTAAATCAGTTGATGCTTTTATGATTTTTATTTCACAAATAACATAAATCAAGAGAACATATGATTCAAGACTTATGATGGAATGGGGAGTAATGGAGATGTCATTCATATAATGTTTTTATTTGATGGAAAGATGTAGGAGGATGATATGGAAGGTGTACTGTTTTAAATGTAGTGTTAGACGATGCTAAAGATGGTATATCAATGGATATATAACATGGTCGCATTTTTTGTGATGAATGAAGAATAGTTTTTGGGAATGGCCTAGAGTGCATGAAATATTTGGAAAAGTGTGCAAAAATTGAGGCTATATGAAATATTGGGTTTTCATGCAATATGGAACGATGTTTACAATTTTGCATACAATTAGTGTATAGAGTTCAGAGCATTGAAAAATTTAAATGGAATGAATTGTGAAAGAAACAGAATAAAATGTTTGAAATATGATGTTGCGTGAATGAGTTTTTATGCACTTGAAGAGGGTTTTATTCATAGATTAGTGTTTTTTACACAGCGCCAAAATGACTATAAATACGTGGTGACCCCTTCTTCATATAGAAAGGGCTCAACAAAAAGAAAAATTTAGAGATCTAACATGTGGAAAAATTCATGTATAGATTGTTGTGTGAAAAAAAGAAGTGATTCGTGGAAAAGAAAATGTTGCACAGAAAAGGGATTTTATGCACAGAATAGAAGAGTTGTGTGAAATGGCTTTTCACAACACAAGGTGTTTTTAAATGCAATGTTTAGATGTTACACACAAGCCACATAGAATGGTGTATGAATCATTTGGGTGTCCTGTACGCCATTAAAAATTGCTTATCACTCTTGAAGTAGCTTTGTGAAAAATAAAATATGGTAAGCCATTTGGTTATACGAATCAATGTAGTACCACATACACATGCATGGTGTTTAACTCACTAAATGGTCTTTGAAATGAGATTAATAAAAATAAATGAAACAAAAAACAATTCTAAATAGAAAAAAGAATATATACCTATAAACATAGGTGTTGGTATTGGGAATTAAAGTAAGAGATGAAGAATAAGAACATAGTGTGACCAACTAAATTTTGTGAATCATTCTGGGTAGTACAATTGTGATGATTATATTTTGATATGATCTTTATTTCTCATACAATCACATAAGATTTTATGATTCTGGATAAGAATATATTATATAGATTTAGTGAATTCAGTTAGTGCACTAATGGAAACTTTTGAATACAAAATAGCATCAATTCAAGACTCTGATGCAAGAAATGTGTCTATCTGAACATGAGTCAAACACTTCCATTCTTATCTATTAATGTGTCCATCAGGTCTATAATCTATGTTGGACATCTCTCAAGGTATAGGAGAGGGGGATTCAATGGGAGTGACATGTGGGAAGCAGTGGGCTATCCCTGATCTTTTGTAATGGCAGTGTGCCTGGGACAAATTGACTATACCCGATCCTTTGTAATCTGAATCTTTTGAGGATTAGTGTAATTCGGTTTGACTGGAAACCTGGAAGCATATGCTTCTTCTACGTATCCCATAGGTGTGAACCAAGTTCAAAAGTGATGTTTTGTTCTTGTATGTGTTTTAATTTCTACAGTTATCCATATTAAAGGTTTAAACAAGTTCTTCTCTATTTGGGAACAAGATCCAGTATAGATGAGAAAATGTTGACACCATGATTCATCCCCCCTCTTAGGGGTGGTCTGGGGTCCTTTAATTGATATGAGATCCAAGATGATGTATGTTATATACTCTACAAAAATTATATTCAGAAAAGTATATAAGCTTCTTTCCTAATGTCAATAATTAAGTGCATCCTTGATGAAGATTCAGTCATTGATGAGAAGAATCCTACATTCATTATGACGATGAAAAATGAGAAAAATAAATTGAAGAAACAATTGATGATGTCCCTCATTGACAATGAAGATGAAGATCATGTTTCTTTTTTCCCTTCTAATAATGATGAAATATTAGAATCATAATGTAATGAGAAGTATCCTCAGGCTTGTACCTGAGGAATGGGAGAAACTTCTATCTCATTTGAAAGTAACCAATATGTATGATATTCTTGAATAATGTGTTGTTGTTATTGGAAGAATATTTCAATTCATAAAGGCTAAGATCACCCGACTGGAAAGATAAGAATATATTGTGGAAGAGGAATAAGATGGAAATTTTTTTAATGTTTAAAGAACTCCAAAGAGATTGAAGTATTTGAAATGAATGAAGGGTATAATAAGACTCTAGATGAAAAAGTTCCTTAACCTGATAGTGAGCTGAAGAAGATCACTAATGTCAAGAGTTTATATTTTCCAGAAACATATAAAAAATTCAAAAAACTCAACTCTTTATTACAACCCAAAGTGATGTTTCATGAAGTTAATTATGAAAGAATGAAAAATGCATGTGAAATGAATATTATTATGATTTATGATCAGAAATTCATCTTTAAAAGGAAATATCTAGTACTAGAAACTCATTTTACAAATTTATGGAGATGGCACATATTGGTTCTTTACAAAACAATGAAATAGTTGATGATGGTACTTCGTGTACAATAAGGGATTAAAAATCTGAAAGGCCTTCAACATGAGATTATATTATCTTGAAATAATTCAATGATATAACACAAGAAGTTGAGAGTTATAAGGTACCATTAAAATTATCTTTTACCCATGTTTCTAAATAGGTTCCCACAAGCAGTGCATGATGAAAGAGAAATTCAAAAAAGATTGGATGATGATAGTTGATGAGTAACCTATCACCATATTTGGGGTGATTAGGAAGAATAATGTAGAAGGTGGTACTCCAAAAAGTGCACAACATGTCAAGAAAAATGACCAACAACTGAATACAACGAAATATGGATTTTGGGTCAATTTTGGAGCTACACCAGACTTGGGCATTGTGCATTAAATTTTTGGTACCATACTCATAATGTAAAAGCACAAATGAAGCCTACTATAAGGGGGAGAAATCCATAGAATAAGAAGCAACATCTGCTGGTCCAGACACATTTGTTTACCACAAACAGATTTGTAATGATTGATAACATCTATCATGTATGCAAAGGTAGTGGTCACAAGGTAGGTACATTCCCATCTCAACGTTAATTCACTATTGATAACAAAAGAAGACATTCGAAGTCAGCTACATATGAAGCATCTACCTTGGGAAGAAAACAGATGATTATTTTGATCACTAATTTCCCAAATAAGATATCAAATAGGGAAGTGTTGAAGACCCTGGATTATAGATCCATGAAAATGATTGTCAATTCATCCAAACGAGAATCAAAGAGGGATGAAAGTCAGAAGAACTAATGTAAGGGATCTATAAAAGACGAAATAGTACCAAATGACATGTTTTCCAACTGGCTTGATGATTTGAAAACAATGAGGTGACATAATGATGAAAAGGACAAGGCTGGTGATAAAGGAAAAACAAAATATTTCAGGTGATTAAGATAAAGTTCTTGAGAGATTTCAAACCAAGATAAAAACATGTTTCAAATATGTTCTCAGTGAGAGATGAAAGAAATCAATTCGCATTGAAAATCGTTGTATAACAATAATACTAGAGAAAAAAGCAATCATAAAAATTAATAAGAATGTATCATACATGATGGATGTTAAGAATATCAACACTCCATACAAATTAGATGATAATGTGAAGAGAACCATGCCACATTAACACACATTAGAACATATGTTCAAATGTACAGGAATGAAAACAAGAGTTAATTGAGGAGCACTGTTGAGAAAATTATCACAATCATTCTTCTAATAATGATGAAGCAAGGATGAACAACCTTATTCACATAATCATTTGAGTACTTTATTTCTTCTAATAATACAGGTAAATAGAGGTGAAGCCTTCTCTTAAGGGGGAACATGAGATGTAGTTAATGCTGTAAACTCTTGATAGTTATGCTGAAAAATTTTCCATCCTTGGAAGATTCTTCAATTGATATTAAATTATTGAAATGATTATTGATCAAACATGATGATGATTATGAGAAGAGTTTCCCTTGAGGAGGAGACAAATTAATATGCTTCAAGAATTATTATTTTGATCTGTATCATCATCAGTTGGTATTAAATTCAATTACTTTCAAAATTTATTGAATAACATGTCCTTGAAACAACTATGTCATTTCGCAATTTCTCGACCTTGGTTACTAAGAATGATGATCATATTAAAATGTGGAGTAACTGATATAATCAGTGACTTAAGAATAATTGATGTTCCCCAAGGCCACTTATCCAGCCAATTACACTAGAATGTTTTTTGATATGTTTATGGATGTGAGAGAAGGAGTTTCAGTTGGAATATTTCCATCCACATTCAATTTGAACATCATATAATGAATGTGGAAAACCCTTGGAGATAAAGTACATGAGTTCTCATCTCATGTGTTATCATGACCCATGAATAATGGAAAACTTTTTATCAAAATAATATCCTCTTGTTTTCTACATCAAGCTATGCTCAAGTTGGATATGAGTAAAATAATTAATGGAACATTTCTAATGTATAGATTGATAACCTCTATACCATGAAAATTGTATTTCTAGACAATTAAGGGGGAGAAAGTAAAATCAAATTTTGAAAAGTAATATTGATCTAGAGATGATTCTCAGTTTTACATTGATGTAATAACCTCATAAGATATTTAATATATTTACAAACAATAAAAAGGGGGAGATTATTGGGACCCTAATGTCTATAAGCCTATATTTTTTATCATTAGTTTTCAATGAAGATAAAAATGAAGGAGATCAAGAAGAACACTAATGAAATGGAGGAATGGAGAGGGATCATCCTTATGAGGATGATTGAAGAATAACACCATGAAATAATTCATTATTGTTTGGAAACCATGCGAGATCATACTTGATTAATAGAATCATCTGATTTTCATGATGTATAGAATGATGGATGGAGAAGAATAGAGACTGTGTTTGGGCATGGCATTTAGAGATGAAAATCATTTCCCACTGTATCAAAATTAGATGATTCATTATTGATTCTTATTTCAAAAATATCATAAGACAAGATAACCTATGATGAATGACTTATGAAGGAAATTTTAGTAAAGGTTCTTCAATTCATATATAATTTTTATAAGAATGAATGATGATGGTGGAAGATATGGAAGCTATAGTACTATCCATGGAATATCAAACGATGATAAATATGATCTATCAATGAATATAGATCATGATAGTAGAGTTCTTCCTGAAATAAGAAGAGTTGTTGAAGAATACAAATCATAGAAAATAATCATTAATGTTATGCCCATAGAATATATTGAAGGTGACATTGTTCTCCGATGATTACCAAATTTTTGGGCTTATGAATTGAAATATGAAAGACACATTTTTTGGGTAGAGAACGTTGTGCGATACGTTCAATGGGGTTTTTCCCACAATTGTTGTTTCTGGATTAGACCATCGTTACTTGACCAAGGAATGAAGTTTGAAAACAATTGGGCAATGTTTTCAAAAAATGATGTTGTGCAAAAGATATTTTCTTCTAAAAATATGGAATGATTTTTAATTTTTTCACACAATTTTTGTTTTGAGTTCAGAATGTAGAAAAATGGAAAGGTTATTAAGCCCAATGAAAACTCAAAAAATTGTGAAAAATATGATTTCGCATGAAAGTGTTGCTACGCTCATGAAGTGGATTTTACACACAAAATAGTGTTTTTTCATGCAGGTCCAAAATGCCTATAAATACAGGGACAACCCTCTTCTTTTTGGAATGGGATCGACACATAGAAAAATCATGAGATCTAATGTGTCAAATAATTGATGTATAGAGTGGTTTATGAAGAGATGAAGTGTTTAATCAAAATAATGTGTTGCGTGAGAAAAGGATGTTCTGAACAAAAAAGAAGAGTTGTGCGGATATTCATTTCATGCAAAAAAAGTGTTTTTAGGGACTAGGATTAAATTTTATTCTCAAACTACCTAGAAGGGTGCACAATAAAATTAAGGGTCCCATGGGCCGTTGATAGGTTCTTATAACCCTTAATGTAGCATTGAGTTTAAGGGTGTACTGTGATCTATTCAATTTTACGAAATGTAGTAGTACCACATACCCACGACTACTGTTTAACATCCTCGTTGTGCATTTTAATGTGATGAAGAACAATACATGAAACTAAAAATAGTTCTACATATAAGTAATAATGTATATCGATACACATAGGTATTGGTATTAGGAATTAAAGGAAGAGTAGAAGACGAACTATGTGTGACCAAATGAATATTGTGAATCATTTCGGGGTAGTATAATTTCGATGATTCATTGCTGATATGATCTTTATAGCTCGAAATATGACATAGGATTTTGTGATTCTGGACAATAAGGGATGAAATAGATTTAGTTAATTCTGTTGGTGTATTAATGGAAGAGTTTGAATACAAAAGTACATAAATTCTAAACTCTGATGCAAGAAATATCCCATGATGAACTACAGACAAAGACATCCATGCTTATCTTTTGATGTGACCATCAAGTCAATAAACTAAAATTGACTACTCTCAAGGCATTGATCTAGGGGGAGTCTATGAGAGTGACCTGAGGGAAGTAGTGTGATGTCTGTGAACCAATATAAATGCAGTGTTCCTGGGATATAGTGACTATGACCAAACCGTTATAATCCATATCTAGTGCAGATTTGTGGAATTTGGTACAACCAGCAACATGTTAGTGTATGCTCCTTGGACATAGAACATAGTAGTGAAATGATAAAAAAGTGTTGTGTTCTCCTTCTGGGTGTTCTAATTGCTGCACTTATCCATCATATAGGTTTAAACATGTTCCTACCAATGTGGGAACAAGATCTAATAAAAAAGATAACATGTTGACTTCATGATTCACCCCCCTCCACTCAAGGTGGTCTACAGTATTTTATATCATAGATAAACCTAGGTGTTGTATACATGAGACATGAATATTGGGTACTAAATCAATATTTAGTAATTAAATAAAAAAGTTTCTTAGTTTTTAAACCTTGAAATGCACTTCTCTGGGATATTATTTGGTTCATAAAATTCTATTTATTAACCATTATGACAGATATATTTTTAAAATAAAACACTTTAAAGGGTATGAATGAATGTATCATAATGAAACAATTATCGAACCAAGATTTATTTACGTTTAAATATATATTATTTTATGGTTTTTAATATAAATACAATTAAACATAGCATTTTTCAAGTCATAATTTATGATAATATTCTTATTATTTCAATTGATCAAGTTTTACATTAACAGTTTTTGGTTTTAGTAATGGAAGAATCATAGAAAAATTATGTTAACAATTAATTCCATGAATATTATAGATATTTCCCTAATGGGAACCCACACATAATAAGAAATATAATGACAAAAATAGTGATTATTTTAATGATGATATAATGAGTTAAGATAAAAAATGAGTATATTATTTATTATCCAAACACATAAAATAAGAAAATGATGGAATCTCATGGATTTTCTGATGATGAATTTGATGAATGAAGGAAAAATAAATCTTATTCGAGTAAAAAATATAGATATGGAACCTAATACAATGATAAAAATATATTAGATGAATTTTATTTATTGTTAGTGATTTCTTAAGAAAAAATAATCCCTGAATAAATTAATAATGATACATAATGCAATTGGTAATGAAATTGCATCCATATAAATCCATTAGAAATTTTATTTTTACATATAGAAAATTTCTCAATCGTGAAAACCAATATATTGTTCAAAATTAAAATCAATAACAAATTCCATGTATGACATGGGAATACAAAAAAATACTATTAAGTAACTATTATTTATGATACTATTGATATTTTTGTATTGTTTTGTAAACCAATTATTTATCATAAATTTACATATATATTTTATCTTATATGATTTCTCTAACTATATCATATAGATAAAAACAGTTGTTGTTATAATTATATTATCTTATTTTATGTTATCTTTATATATTGTGGGATTATTATTCAAATATAACTTATTATCATCCCATTTGATGATTTGAATGTGATTTATATAATTATTTTACTACATATTGGATATTTTTTTTAATATGGAGATGAAATATTATATAAAACTATGATACTACATAAATTTATTAATATTTTTGAACATCGTTTTGGATAAGACATATATAACATTGGTCATAATATTAATACTAATTGAATATTGGATAATCTGGTTATTTTGAAATAGACATTCAGTGTTAAGTATATTACATGGAAAAATATATGTTTCAGAGTTTGTAATGTTGATAGCACTATATAAATTGTGTCTTGAGTCTTTTATAACATATAGATAGAAAAATATATGTCCCATTGTATGTTATAATCTATGTCCCATTTTATGAAATATATGTAGTGAAATGAATAAAATATAATTTGATATATGATGTCTCACTTATGAATATCTTGTTTCTTACCTTGTAATTTCAATGGGATCCATTCTAGAAGAATCATAATTAGTTACCTTAACTAAATCCAACCTTATGACTAGATCCATTGTAGTGTTCTTGATGGGATATATAGCTATAAATTGTGATTTTATAGTCCTGAAATTATTAATTCTTGTGTTATTTAATACCTATATTTTATATATTATATATTTTAAACAATAAAATGAGGGAATGTTCATTAACTAATTGGTTGATTAAATTAATTAGATTAACATATTTACCATTCTTAAATTACATTATTATTTAAATTATTTTATGGAAATAAAAATATCATAAATAAAATTTGTTTTTAATTCTCTATTAACGATAATTTCATTATTAATTGATTTTATATAATAATAAGAACATTTAATATATAAAAAACAATTTTCCAATTTAAAATAGTACAAATTATATTTTATCATTCCATTAAAATGTAAAATATATTAACAAAACGATTATATTTTCGAAAATTTTTTCTAAATATTTATTTTAAAAAATCAATATTATCATATTAACAATTTTGTTTATTTCTATGGATAAATTAATTTAATGATGAATGGAGAAAAATATAGATTTTATTAAAAAAATCATTGACATTATCATAAAAGTAAAATGAATTAAATGTTCATGAATTAGATCTATTTAATTGTTATATATTTTTATTATTAAAATAAATCCCATTTAAATAATATATTACATTTTGAGATTCCATGTTTTTCATTCTATACCTTATATAATCATTAACATGGTTAAAAAACATTTTTCAGTAATATATCATAATTAAATCTCACTTGATGAAAGTTTTTATTGGACATATTTTAGTTCATTCTAATCATAAATTATTTTCTATTACACTAATTATAATCCAGGAATAAAAAAAATTCATAATTTTAAAATATTTAGTTTGTGTAGTATAATAATGTTTTTAATTAAACTTTTTTGGATATGTTGTGTATTTATTAATTTGTATAAAATTTAACGTCCTTTATAAATTAAATAAAATTAATAGGATTTTAGTTTTTGATTCATTAGTTCTGTTTAATATAATAATATTCATTTAATTTATATATTAAAAAATTACATGACATATAATTTAATTTCCTTGGTAAAAATTAAATTGATAAACGTAATTATCATTGGGTAATAAGATTAAAAATGTTAAAAACATGTACAAAATATGAATATGATATTTGATCGACAATGAATCTAACAAGAATTTTTATTTTCAAATTTTCACAGGAATATCATTAGAGTAATATCATGATATTAGAGAAATGTATGGAGTATTAAGAAAAAAAATTAAATGTTATCCCCTTTTAAAAGGGTATCTACTCGAACAAATTTATCCACCACTTCAATAAAATTATTCTACCAGAAATCTGCCTTATTTTATTCTAGACCGTCTATTAATATTATAGAATTGTTTTTCATCTTAAATTTTTTTTTATGGATCCTTATGAAGTCAATAAATGGATAACTTACAGGGGTAATGTTCCTAGCCTAATATCTCTAGCTCATTTACACATAATCACCCCCACTCACATTACAAATGTCTATTAATTTATATTAGTACAATAATTTTATTTATTATTAATTGTAATTATATTGAGTTAATATACAGATTATAACATCCTCCAAACTATTGAAGAAAAATTCAAATTTCAACATGTGTTTGTATGGAGTAAAACATCCAGGAAGAGAGAGTTCAATTTTTCATAAACACATGACAATACTATTCTAGAAGTTTTATTTAATGAAATTTATTATAATTATTACAAGATATATAATTTTTAAAATGATAAATATTTTATTTTTTTACCCCTCTAGTTATTAGAATACTGGCATCATTTTCTATGTATGTGCATATGACAAGATCCATGGAATGACATAATTATTGTTTCCATAAATACCAAACATGGATGATTTCCAATATATATATATATATATATAATGTAAAAATATTATTTTTATGAAACAATTATTATTTTTCATTACAACTTTTCTAAATATATATGTTGTTATCTCTTAAATTTTTCTGAAGGTACATAAAATTTAATTTAAATATTAATTCTTTTAAACATCCCTTATTATGAATCATAAGATGATAAAGCAGCTCCCAAGTGTGTCTGGGGAACATATGAAGCATGGATCACCGGAAAGGGGAATATAGACTAGGCTGTTCATTTCATCAATTAGACAACCATGGTTCATGACAATGTGACTTGTTTCATGTTTCAAATAATGATGTTACACATCGCATGTGAATGGTTCGTCAAAATGTGTGCCTAACTGTGTGATGTCCCCTCTTGATGTAGAACCAACTACACAGTTGGATAAAGATATGAAAAATGTATGCATGAAACCTGTGCAATATAAAAAAGATGATAAAATTCATATTTTGACCTTAATCAATTTTATTAACCCAATTTCTTCTCACAACTCCTCATTCTAGGGGTATTTTTATCTCCCCATTACTGTGTCTCTTATTCCCCATCCATTTGTTAGATTTTATTTTTGTCCCTCATTTATGAAATGATTTTTTTTCTGTCAAATGATATGGAAATCGATCGGTATGATCTATGTTATGAATCCTCCTATTTCTAGTTTAGTCATTATTTTTTGCTCTATTTTGGTGCAATGGATATTTCCCTACTTATGGGGACTATGTTAAAGACTTATATTTCATTCGTTCTAGGTTTAGACAAGGCCCGATAATGGTTAAGTGGAGTGATACAACTTTGATATATGGTGGTCTATGATCTTTCATATAATTTCTATTCTTTTTAGATGTTTCACTATTGAGTGGCTTGCAATAATCATTTGACAATTAACCATTGTGTTAAAAAAATTATTTACAATTGTGTTCATTACCTATAGTGAATTTATCTTATGGGAAAACCCATTAATTTGGTGTTCACATTATCCATGGATACCCCTTGGGGTATACATTCTATCATGGCTTCTTCTCCCATGATTTAAATTGGGAATCACCTTGGGTTATGTGTGTTTCCATGCATTGATGTTCTTAACTAAATAAATTTATTGAAATATTGGTTGGCCGTGAACTCCATGCCTTTATATTTTTAAATAAATTTTAATGCATCATTTTTTAGTTTAGATAACACATTACCTACATTTAACTCCTTATGGAAGTTTAATAATTTCTTACATTTCATGTCGTATTCAATGTAACATATGCCACAATTTATTATTCTTGGTTTCTTCCATAATTGAATCACTTAAATTTAATTTCATTCTAGGTTAAGATTATTAGATTGGATTATTGAAATTTTATTGATAACATATCATTATGGGAATGTTATTCTAGTTTTATAATTCTATTTATCCACTTATTATACCTATTTCATGATGCCTAGTGATCATTCTATAAATATTGACTTTATGCATGTTCTTATTCACTCATGCCTTTTTTGTGATGAATTGTGATACATGGATACTTTCTATTTTCTTGTCCAGATATTTTTATTTATAGTCATGAAACTATAAATGTTTTCCATATTATGTATTCTTGATTGTTGTCCCCACTTTAAATGGTCTAACAGAGAACATGGGTACTACGTTAAGGCTTAAATTGATGGAATCATAATACTTTGGTGATACTTTTCATGATAATGGAACAACACATTATCTTTCCACGTATAGGCTCTCCAGGAAGATTTACTTATACTCATGAGTGAGAATGGTTCTATGTGGTACAAATTGAGGAATAAAAAATCTAGAAAGATGGCTACAACAGGCCTCAGTTTATACATGAACACATATGTGAGATACATGGTATGGGCTCAGAGTCACTATGTCATGTGTGATATAAGGGACATCATATGTGATTACATGGATGGAACTGATGTAATTTGTAATTTTAAATGGTCGGTAGCATCCCAAGAGATTTTATTAAATCACCTTGGATGGTATTGGACTACACTGTATAAATTGATTGATGTTTTTAATTACAATTTTCATATTTAATACATTTTTTTAATTATCATTATTTTGAGAACATGAATGATTTCATGTAAATTTTACCCCAATATGAATAAAAATAATTGGGGTGTGATTTCATTGGATTATATGTTTACTTTGGAACAATAATAAAATTTTACCTTGCATAGGTACCACTTTTCAGATATCGAACTAATGTCTATGTAGGTGGCCTGGGATGGGTGTCCATTTACAAACCCAAAACATGGTTTACATTTTTTATTTATTAAATTATCTACATTTTTCATATATTTCACAGTGTTATATTTACAAAATTAAATGGAATGGCCTAGAAACTATGGGCTTCGACATACTGAGTTTTATATCTCACACCCTACTAGGGTGTTATCTGGTACATGAGAACACATTCTAATCAATGTTATTAATAAATGGATGTATGTGTATTCTAATTCCAGATTTTCACATTTCCTTATAATATATTTTTAGTGGAAGTGGAATATTACTATGATGGATATGTTTTGGAATAAGCTATTAGTTATTTAGATGTTTTTGAAACAATGTATAATATGCTTGTACCCATGATCCATTGCACTATCAATTTTGTAGAGTATCGTGACATGTAAATATTATTTCATATCACATTATTTATTTCTTTTATGTTAGTTTCAATGTAAAAATACATTTTTTATTTTATTACATCCATCAATATTTGTTTTTTCATATTCTTCCTATATTTCTTGTCAAATATAATTTGATGTGAATACACTTGTCTATGAGGTAATACTACCCCCACAGACACACTCTAGTCCCTCATTACTTGTTATATCCCTCTATTGTTTGGGGAGATACCCTTGATGGAACTTCGACCACAATCTTTGGGAACGTTTCAATGGAACATGGGATGAACACTACCCAGTGGAATCAAATATTAGTAATCTTTTTTCTGACTTATTAGGATTGGACAGGAGATAAGGATATTTGGATTTGGAATTAACACTATGATTAGAAGTAGTAAACCCTTCTATAGTGTGAACCCAAATATTGGGGGTTGGGGAATGATTTTGTTGATTATTTTATTTATAGTTGATACGAATTCAAAATTGGGTGATGCATGTGTTTTTTTAGTATTATTAATATTAGAGTAATGAAATAATTATTTTTATTACATCATCCCACTGATATGAGGGTATATTAAGGCAGGCATATGACTGGGAACAATATGACTAGAAATGTCATGCAATATTCCATGCCATATTAAATTTTATCATGAAATTACTTTTTATGATGTGGTTGTTGTTGTGCCCTATTATGTTAAGCCTTGTAGTTCATGTTTTGTTATAATAAACGTAATGTTACACTTTACCTAGAAAAATCATGTTAAGGTTTGAGTTATTTGGATGTATAATTTCAATTTATAATGTGTATGGACCATCATAAATTAGAATGGTGATCCTCCAAATTCAATCGAATTTAATGGGGATTTATATTTTAATGGAATCAAATTGAAATCATCTTTTAATTACCACATTATATAAAAAATGTGAGACCATGACGTTGAACATACCATAATAATGTGATAAGGACATCCATCATGTGGTATTTATGAGATATTTACTTATTATCTGAGCATGGATATACGAGTGTCCATTCCGTGATGATATGCTTATAGGAAGGCCTAGTACATGTATTTCATTATTTTTTTACTGTATATGTTTTATTATATTGTAAATCATGTCTAAGGAATGCATTTTGAAAATGGGGAGATATTCCACCAAAAATACATCCATGTGAATATCAAGAGAGTGGTGATGAGCACACAATACACATGGTGGGTCCTAATCCATCCTTTATACCACTTATAGTTCCACATTAGGGACCTCCTACTGACCCTCTTCCACTAGATATTGATGCTCATTTTCATGCCAGATTTCAGGTTTATGCAACTTATTCAGGGCGCTCCCCTTCCTATGGCCAGAATGGAAGATCTTACACAAGAAGTCCTGAAGAATCATCCTCCCACTAAATTTTGGGATTGTGGATTTCATAATACAAAATCATGGTTTGAATATATGTTGTTTATCTTCAAAAATATTGAGATTTATTTATATAGGAGATTCAAGCTCGCGACTTGCATGCATCATGACTCATTAAATAATTGGTGGGACTTTTTTATCAATATTATTACTATCGAGGTATAATATGGGATTTCACTCATATGTATCCCTGTGAGAAATTATTTCCAATGACATTGGGAGAAGATCGATCTCATTAATTTAAGTATCTCTAGCCATGCACAATGACTACGATCGAGTATTCTTCTGTTTTCACTGAGCTCCATCAAGTTTCTATAACTATAAAAGGGGAACATTGAGTTCTACAAGGTTATTTGGGGACTGTCTTTAGAATTATGTCTACTCAAAGGATAAAATCTTCTTTTTGAAATGAAAAATAGTGATATTGCATTCGAAGAAGATTACAGAATGGGATCTGAGATAGTCTGGTTGTGTGATCCATAATTGATCTATTTCGAGATATGGTGATGCTTCATCTAAAAGTAGGAAGCACTGAATTGATGGTGTACATGGGGGTGGTTATAGCCTAGGGAAATGAACCAAAAAACTATATATTATGTCACCAGTGTGGCAGGATATAGAACAAGGGGAACTAAGTGCACATGGAACAAAATCGAATGGAAGGAATTCACCGAATGGGACACCTTCAGCCCTAATAACGTTATTTTCCTCTAGTGACCAGTGAAAGGGGTTCTTTAGTAGCACTACTATCAGTTATAGGATCTCTAAATCCACACCAGGAAAGGATTTAGTAATCAAATTACCATTTAGGATTATGTATTAGAGGCCATTGATGTGGTATTCATGCACCACATCCTCAACATCTGTAGAGTGGGTTTTCTCTGGCTATTCCGGAACCATCTCGAGGTCGTAGTTCATGCCATATATATATATGTAGTTTATTTAACACCCACGTATCAGAGTACATGACCATCTACAATTATATATACTATCATGGTAGCATATACATATGTTTTTTCCCTTCTTGATCCTAGTACATCACACTCATTCCTATATTTTGTGTGTGTTGGAAGTTATATTCTATTGATTTGGTAATTATTTTCCATTATGTCTCTTGAAATAAAAATAGGGGATATAAAAAAGAGAATATTTCAGGGATAGGAGGGTCCCTTGAGATAGGATTGTGTAGTTTCTTTTGTGGTTTCTTTATCCTTGAGATGATATGTGTTGACAAAATTCTCAGTATGGATTGTATTTTCCATATCGTTACATGATGGACTATTTTTTCCGTAGAATGACCTTTAAATCAGAAGAGGAATAAAGATTTACAAACACGGTAGAATGGGATATCATGGTAGATCGAGTAAGATCAAAGAGAACTAGGCTTGGTAAAGTGAAAACTGAGTTGTCGAGTCTCTTTAAGAACCATTAGTGAATACAGTGGGTATAATTATGTCTTATATTGGATCATTTTAGGGATGTATTACCAGATTATTTCAATGGTGTCCCTCTTCATATTGTGGTTGAGTTCACCCTTGAACTCTTTTTCAGTGAAACAATATTGTCCATTCTTCATAAAAGATGGAACCTACCGAGCTCTAATAACTAATGAACAGCTTGAAGACCATACAGATTAAGGTTTTATCATACCAAACACATTTTAAGGTAGTTCACCAACCCTTTTCTCCAAAATGTATGTTGGTAAATTCAGATTGTACGTGGTTGAAAACCAATGGATATATCTTATGGTGGAGAATAGGTTTCCACTTCATATTATTTCTTACTTCTTTGACCATCAATATTGAGAAACTATTTTCACAAAAATCCATTTGAGGTTAATTTATCTCCAGGTTCATATGAGGCTATCTGACATACCACTAATTTTGTTTCTGATATGGTATGACTTTTACTATTATTTTTTTATGTCATTAAAATTGATGAGCATGCATATAGTTTTAATATATTTTAGGGATTTTTTTCACATGTACCATGATTCCTTTTTTGGTTGTATATGTAAAAAAACATCATGGTGTACTCATTGTCTTGAAAAAACCACTCTAATCGTCTTGAGTATGTGTTGAGTACACTAAGGGAGATCCAGCTATATGTGAAGCTCCACAAATTCCACTTTTGGATCAACATGGATCACCTCTTGGTTTATATTATATTTTATGTGGGCATAATAGTTTACCTAGAGAAGGTGAGTGTCAGGGTTTCCTAGGAGTAGCCCATGAACTAGATTGGTATACGCAACATCTTGGGGATAGTGTGCTAATCTATGAAATTTTTCTAGGAATTATCATGCATATCCATACCTTTTAATGCCCTGATAAATAACATAATTAATTTCTTATGGTTTTAATCATGTGAGAAGAATTTTTGGAGTTAAAAGGATGACTCACATCATCATTGGTTCGAACTGATCACGACCATGCAATGTATTATATAGAATAATTTGATGCTTCTCGGATAAAGTTTGTTGTAGTATTTTTTCACGGTGTTTGTGTTTTGGGGTATGGATCTCACATGTTGGGGCATCATAATACAAACTATCATACCCATGATACCGAGCTAGTAGTTTTTCATTCTGCACTATGATTTTTGAGTAAATATTTTTTGTATAATTCTTCATTGTTTACCTGGATGAAAATTTTTTAAAAAATATCTACACACATGGAGAATGGATTTTGAGGTAGCACATGTGGGTTGAATAACTATAGTTATTTTACATTTAGATTGCTTATATAATTGGCATGTGTTATTCCATTACAAATTACATAAGCTAGAATACTCAGAAACAAGCCATTCAGGAATCATCTATGATTCGAAGTTCATGGCTATGTATTCTTAGTTACACCTCAAGGTTCAGTAATAACAAGAGACAATATTAATCCCCTACCCAGGAGTGATAACTTTTATTCATGAATATGTTTTGATGTGTTAGTTATAAGATTAAGATCGAATTGATTAAAGGTAGGGTATTGTATTTGTGAACCCACAACATGTGTTGGACTGATCTTGTAGTAATTATGTTATAATGATTAGAAATCCTATTTAGTTTATATTCTATGTTACCTATATGAAATCTATCTCACATAAAAGGTTTAGTACCTTATTAAAATCTGTCCAAAGCACCTAAGTTCTACACACTCAGTTCGGTTACAATAAAATTACTCTTGATTCCCATTATACTGATTTCTATGACAAATGATTAGGGTTAATTCATTTCATAAATAATGCACCTTATGTCTGAATACAAATATCTTCCTATGTAAATAGACATCGTGACCCCTAGACACCAAGACACCCAGGCACCTTCACATCCAGACACCGTGACTCCCAGACACCATGACACCCAGACACCATGACATCCAGACACCGTGACATCAATACACCATGACATCTAGACACCGTGATATCCAGACAATGTGAATAAGACCCCATGAACAAGACAACTTGACTATGAGACACCTTGAAAATGAGACATCGTGACCATGAGATATCGTGACTATGATACACCGTGACTACGAGACACCAGGACTAATCCAGATAGCTTGTGAAAGAGAAACTGATTCTTCTTCTTCTTAGTATATTTTTTATTCAAAAAGGAAAGGGTAAGGGAGACAACACCCATCAAGGGGTTTGGAAATGGTGGATTCCAAGGGCATCCCCCAGCACAAAAGAGGCACATTCTGGAGGGACGGAAAAAAGCTAGTCATAAATGATGAGAGGCACATCCTTCCTACCCAAGCGGGGAAGGGAGTCCGCCGCGAAGTTAGCCTCCCTCCAATTGTGATGAACAATCATCCCATGTGAGGTTATGATCTTACACCTTCTGATGATGTAAGTGAGCTCCCAAGGAATCCCACTAGTCCTGTTCATGATCTTCGCACGGGTTTTTGAGTTCGTCTCAATTTCGGACGATGTCAACTTCTTCCTTCTACACACCGACGGACCCGAGGACAGTGCATGGACCTCCGCACTCAGGGAATTTTATGGCCCATAAAAGGCACTAAAGGCGAAGAAAACTGAGGCTGATGAATCTCGCAGGACCCCTCCCCGTCTCATGATTCCCCCCATGCATGAACCATCAACGTTGAGTTTGAGTCCCATAATCGGCGGGCGCCATTTAACCCACTGACCAGTACCTTTTCTCAGAAAATAGGGTCGATTGAGCAGATTGTTTATGGAAGTTAATGTTGAACAACCTTTGATCTGGGAAGAAAGCTCGAAGATGAGGGATTTGAGACTAGCCTAGAGGAACAACAGTGAACAATCTTCTCCCCTCCTAGCTTGGTTGCGAGCCTCCCAAAGCACCTAGCACATGGCCACAAGGATGATCATTCTAACCGTCCGCTCGTGGCCAGAAGATCCCGAGCCAGAAAACCAGCACTCTATATATTCCTAGAGATAAAACTCTCCATCATTTCTGCATGGATTATGCGTGAACAGTGACCATAGGTGAAGTGCCCAATGACTTTGAAAGAAGAGATGCTTCACCGAAGACATGCAACCTATCGGCCCAAACACATGAACTATATGATAAGATACTAATGCCACCCAGAAAATGTTAGAAGTAGAATGATAAAAAAACAAGATGGTGGGTGTGAGCTTCCTAATAGTATACATTTTATAGAAATATCTCATACAACTAGACTCTACAAAAGAAAACATGAAGCATACTGGAATCCCGAGAACATATTCGCACTGAAAAACACGACGAAGTACAAAAGCCAAATCTATCTGACTTATGATACATTTTTTTTTCACAAGAGGACTTGAGTTCTGCATCGTCCTCATCTCAGATGTCCAAAGCTACAATTTCCAACACTCAGAGCACCTCTAATCCTTTCTCAATATTACTACAATGTTGGGTATCATTTTATTAATTTTGGAGCCGAGTGTGTATCTATATATCAAAAAGATCTATCTCCAGCATTAAACTGAATGATACCAGATATCCTTACTCAAACATTCTTGTACCCATGTCTATACCCACATATAGGTGTTGAAGAGGTCTATGTGTGGCCTGGTCATCTATACCCACGCTGAATTGTAGAAGAGGACCATGTATGCCCCTGACAGTATTGTGTAATGTTGTTAAACCTGATCCAGGGAGTGGATCATGTTTATTTATAAAAACTACTTGATGGAAGGTGATCCCTATGTGAATTGGATTAGGCCTTGGCTTGAGACTGAACCACATGATTCATATCCGATGTTCCCCATAATTTAGTCTTCTCTAATAAACTTATTTTCTGTATAATTCAGAAATCATTAAATTCACTTCGGTTATTACTCTTGGAATAAAATTAAAATTTTATTTTCTTAGTATAATAACTTCAAAAGTAATATTAATAACTAATACTATGATTACATGGAACTAATCAATCTTCTAAGAAGTCATTCAAATAGTCAAACTCTTATAACAGTATAACCTTGATTAACTGGGATGTATTTAATCTTTTTAAGAACCCTTTTAGAAATAATTTTTAATCATAAATTTTTATAGATACTCAATTCATCCCTCCACCTTCTAGAGTAATCTACTCTGACCAACATTTGTTATCAAAGGTTCTTTATTAAGGCTTTATTTAAACAACGTCAAGTGTAATTGTATTTGTGCTTTAAGAGATCTATAAATTTTAAATAATTACAAATGTCTAGCTCTTTCAAAATATCAATTATAGATAATAGATTGAAGGTGATGAAACCAACTGACCTTCATTTTGTAATGGAACCAACTATGCCTAATGGATAATAAAAATGAAATTTCATTTAGAATTTATGGGTTTTTAAATTTAGTTTTCCATTATAGATAAATATGAGATTCCTACTACTAATAGAATCACATCGGATGATCCCATTAAAACTGTATATAATATCAATTTCAAAAATAGGAATGATTTATAATAATATATACGAAAGGAAGAAATCAATAGAATTTCTACTTGTAAAACTTCCAAAGAAGTTACAGATACCATTTCTGTCTCACATGAAGGAAAATCTAGTGTAAAATAAATGAGACGGAATACATATACAATTAAATATGATATCATTAAAATGAAACCATAAGAGCCTATCTCAGAAATGTTTCTTACATTCAATTATATTGTCAACACAATGATTTCTCTTGGAAGAGAAGTCACTTCCAAAGAAAAAATCCTGAGAATTATCAGATTTCTTCCTGACGGATGGAGAGAAACCTCTGTCTCTATTAGTGAATCATAAAATATTAGAAACCTACCTGTAAATGAACTCATTTGGAAAACTGATGATGTATGAAGAGGAACATAAAGTCAACATAGAAGAGGATTATGAAAAAACAGGAAATATGTGCATTCAAGACCACCACATCTAAGCACAAAGACACGGAGAAATTTCTAGCATCTACAAAATGTTCTAATAGTTAAGAATAATCACCGGACAGTGATAGCGAAATGGGTCAATTAACCAGACAATTCAAGAAATTTTAAATGAAGATGAAATTTTTCAGAAAGCCTAACTTCATGTGATAATCTGACCAAAAGGAAATTGGAAGAAGGACAATAATAGAAGTGACAAGGCTGATGAGATTTTCTGCTATGAATGTGAGCACAAAAGACATATCATTGTAGATAGTCCTTATCTCTAGTACAAAAAGAGAAATGAGGACAAGGACAAGAATTATAAAAAGGCCATGAAAGCAACATGGAGTGCATCTTAGGATAGTTCGCATTACTTAGAAACATCACATGATGAACGTGGAAACAAAACCAATATGTGTTTTATGAAAAATAAATCTAAGGTAACACTGGACTCTCCGGTAAATAATTAATACAATTATGAATATGAGAGGGACTATGAAAATATGACTAATGAAGGAATTCATGAGTACTATAACATGGTTGAAGAAACATTCATCAAACTGAAAGACGAATATAAATCATTGGAGAACATGTATTCTCTTACTGTGACTATAAAATCTGAACTCACAACTGAAAAAAGAAAAAAATTCAACTGCTCTAAGAAAACAAAAAATTAATAATGGCTAATGATCAATTGAAAAATTAACTAGAAAACTCTACCAATGGGAAGAATACCCTTAATCAAATGCAAGGAAAACGAATTTCCCCTAAACACAACACTGGAATTTGTTATCAATCTGACAAAAGAATTATTGGTAGAACAAATTTTGTTTCAAAATCTAAGACATATTGTTTTACACCTAGTTCTTTACAGAAATAAACTAATTCAATTCATGATACATATTCTATTGTTTCGTGTTTTTCTATACTAAAAAGAGTTTATTATTGAAATACATTACTTAATTCTTAAAGGAAAATTATGAGGCAGATATGGATTCTTAAAGAACTTATTACTAATATTAAAGGACCCATACAAGTATGGGTACCAAAATCTGTTTTTTCTTAATCTTTTTGTAATAAAGATGCTTAAGAGTTCATGTAAATGTGTATGTTACATGAACTATGGATGTTCATGACACATGACTTGAGACTACGCATGCTTCAAGAATATAATAAAAAAGATGGGGGAAATGTCACATTTGGTGATAATACCAAAGGAAATATAATTGGCCTCATCTAAATCAGAAACTCTAACTCAGTTTTAATTTCCAAAGTAATATTTTTCGATGGATTGAAATATAATGTGCTTAGTATCTCATAATTTTTTTATTATGCATTTCATGTTAGATTTTAAAATGATGCTTATAATGTCTTTAATTCTAAATATGAATTAGTGTTTTCTGCTTTATGAATTGAAATTTTTTACATTGTTAACTTAGATTCCTTATCTTCTAAAAATGCTTCATGTTTATTTGTATTTCATAAAGAGTATTGGAACTATTATAGTAGACCAGGACACTGTAATATTCAATCCCTTATAAATTGAACTAGAAAAATATTAGTTAATAACTTACCCATACATGAGTTTTAAAATGAGAAAGTTTGTAATCCCGGTCAAAATGGGTAACAACACAAAATTTCATTCCAACCAAAAAAGAAGAGTCAACTTTAAAACCTCTCAAATTGGGTAATTTTAATTTATTTAGACCATCTAGAGTTTCATGATTGAAGGGAAGAACTGTGTTTATGATCATGTAGATGAATTTTCTAGATATAAATTGACCTTATTTTGGGCTCACAAAAGTGAAACATGCTCTTATTTTACTAAATATTCCATGTTTGTGGAAGATCTTAATTGAATTTATATCAAATACTTATAAAGTGATCATGGTCATGAGTATAAAAATCAAGAGTTTGAATTCATTTTCTCACAAAATGGTTATAGTCACAATTTCTCGGCCCCTAGAACATCTCAATAAAATAGAGTTGTAGAAAGAAGAAATAAGACCCTTCAAGAGATTGATAAAACAATGCATAGTGAATATGACCTAACTATTAATTTTTTGGCCGATGTTGTCAATACAACATTCTACATAATCAATAGAGTGTTGATCAGACCCATTCAATAGAGGAGTCATCATGATTTATGGAACAATAGAAACCCCACAGTTAACTACTTCAATGTTTTTTATAGAAAAGTCTATATTCATAATTCTTACTATAATATTGAAAAATTTGCATCCAAGTGTGATGAAGGTATCTTTTTTGGATATTCTGTATCCACTAATGTTTTTAGAGTGATCAATAAAATAACTAAATGTGTGGAAGAATATTTTTATCCCAAATTTCATTATACAGATCTACGTGAGCCTAAAACCATTTTTGGGAACCTTGAGGATGATCTATCGAATTAGAACATTAATCCAAAATCCTAAAATCATTATATAGAAAAATCATTTAAAACATCCTGTTCTATAAATTCCATAGTCTCTATCCATAATGAATCATAACCTATTGATGAACCTGCAATCACTAGTCCCTCCTTTTCTAGAACTATAACAACTCTTAAGAGCCATCCTTTATATGGTGTTGTAAGAGACCTAGACAATGGAACCAAAAATCGATCTTATTTTAAAAATTAGGTTGAACATCATGGATTCTTGTCACATCTTGGACCTACAAACATTAATGATTCTATCAATGATGAATTTTGGGTGATGGCTATGCAAGAAGAATGTAATCAGTTTAAAAGGAACAATGTTCAGAAACCTAATGAAAGACCTAAGGACACATTCCCCATAGGCACTAAATGGGTGTTTAGAAATGATGTAGATGAGGCTGGTAACATAGTTATCAAACAGGCTAGATTAGTTGCACAAGGATATAATCATGAAAAATTTATTTACCATGATGAGACCTTTGCACCAGTTGCTAGACTATAAGTCATCATAATCCAGCTTGCTTATGTTGCACATATAAATTTCTAACTATATAAAATTGATGTTAAGAGTGCATTCTTAAATTGGTATATAGCTAAGGATGTCTTTGTTGTACAACCCCCTATTTTTACAAACCCCCATTTTCCAAATGATAATTTTAAATTATCAAAATCTTTATATGGTTCAAAACAAGCTCCAAGAGCCTGGTATGATCTGTATAGTTCTTTTCTTGTTTCCAAAGGTTTTACAAAAATAATAGTTGATCATATACTTTTTATACAATCAATTTTTAATGATGTCTTTTTTGTTCTAATATATATAGATGACATATTTATGGATCCTCAAGAAATTCATTATTTGTTGATTTTTCTAAAATGATGAAAAATGATTTTGTAATGAGTTTAATGGGTGAACTAAAATTCTTTCTTGGATTTCAAATCATTCAAATCAACAATTATATTATCTTAACTAAAAGTAAAAATAATATAGATATTCTAAAAAATTTTGGATTGGAGAGAAATAAAAGTAGTAACACTCCCATGAGTACCACGTGTTAGTTGGATCATGATGGAGATGGAAAATTTATTAATCAGACCACTTATAGATGAATGATTGGAAGTTTACTCTATATAACTGCTAGTCGACCAAACATAATGTTTAGTGTGTGTGTGTGTGTATGTGTTCTATTTTTGAAGAAAATCCTAAGGAATCTCATTTAAATACTATAATGAAAATTTTGAAATACCTCAACCATACACTCAATCTAGGACGGTTCTATCATAGAGGAAAATAATTAGAATTAGTTAGTTATTCTGATGCTGACATTGGTCGTTGTATGTTAGATAGAAAATTCTCCTCTAGAACATGCCACTTTTTAGGCCAGCCACTAGTATCATTGTGTAGTAAGAAACACAATTCTATTGAATTATCTACTGTAGAAGCTGAATACATAGCAGCGGGCAGCTGTTGTGCACAAATATTGTGGATGAAATAAACATTACTAGATTATGGATATCAATTAAGGTACATACCAATAAATTGTGAAAAAACAAGTTCTATTTACATCTCAAAATTCCTATTTCACATTCTAGCACAAAGCCTATTGATGTAAGACATCATTTTTGAGAGATCATTATCAAAAAGTGGATATCACATTGGAATTCATTGGTACTGTTTATCAGCTTGTGGATATATTTACCAAACCATTAAATTCTGAAAGAATAGAATATATCTTACATGAATTAGGCATGATAATTATTAAGTAAATGATTTAATATTTTATAACATATTGTTTCTTGTTTATTGTCACACCATAAATCTCTTTTGAAACCTCACCATGAAGATCATTCACTGTCTCACTATAGCACTAAATTACTATCTCACCATAACATACATTATCTATCTCACTGTAACGAACTGATATGGTTTCACCTTAATGTTTCTTTTTATTTTTTAGTTATGATTTAAAAACTGTATCGCAGAAATTATTCAATTCACATGTTTATTTTCTTCTGTTTTATACATTAGATATGTTTGGTATTCGTAAATGATAAAATAAATAAAGTATCACATGTCCATCACTCATGAATTCTTCAATTCCCTCAATTTGTAACCCTTCCTATACCCTTAATCTTTTCTCCCTCTCGATCCTTCAGTGAAAGCCCAGGATGAAATGCATGTCATCATTGACACCTGAGAAATATAGCTCAAAGAAGAAGAAAATTACACCCAAGAAAGCACTAGAAGGTCCCCTAAACCAAAATATGTAAACCTGAGTTGTAGTACCTGAGAATGTGGTTTGTCCTAAATGGCGTGTGTCATGTAAGTCACTGGTTCTAAGAGTTTTAAAGGAGAAGGTCTAGTTAGAGTGTTTTTCGAAGGAAGATAAACTTATCTACCCTAGGTTAGTGGAACATTTTTATCAATAAGTTCAGTTCTCCATTAAATCTGAAGATTGATTTGTTGAGAGAAGTTGGATCAATTGGGGGAAATGATCATTAACTTTGATGGTGTGAGATACATTACATATGATTCCTCCTAAAGGCATCTATGCGGATTAATAGAGAAGACCTCCACCTTCTAGTGAATTCCTTGTCTTAGAAGATGATCTTAAAATCACGACCAGAAATAAAATCAAGTATAGAGCCTATGCTACTGAAATAGAGAGAGAATCAAGGGTTTTGTGTAAGTTTATATAGAACCTAATTAGCCTAAAGGAAGGTGATTTTTCTCTAATGAAATATCAAGGTGTGTTTTTGATTCATCACACGAAAAATGTCCATAATATCAACATTTGTAAGTATGTCATACACCATATGTGTGAACTGATAAATTCCACATCCATGTCAACCTCCTTGTTTTACTCTCGGCTAATCTCATCCATGTTTCATGCCAATGGAATGGTTATACATAATGAGAATGTTATCTAGGATTGTGAGTACTGAATTTCAAAAATTAATATCAAGAGGATAAAAATAAATTAGAACCCTTGGAAAAAGTCATGGGTGGAAGACAATGATAGAATTTATGAAAAATTAAATCATGTGAAACATCCCTCAAGACGAATAGATATTTCTGATCGTGGTTTGGAACCAGATGTCGTTGTTCATTACTTTGATGAAGAGGAATAAGAGGCTATTGTGCACCCCAGGGAAACTATATTTATTGATGAAGATAGAACTCATATCCCTCATGTTGTAAGTGAAAAGGAAGTATGTGCTTCAATAAAAAAAAATTTAATCTAGAAGATCAACTCGAAGAATAAGCACACTCAACAATTAATGAAACTGAGAATAATTTTGTGGTAAACATTCAAAATAAGAAAAAGATACAATGCAAGAAGCCGAACTTGAAGAACTCCCAGTGAAACATTATGTTCCTGAAGTCATTCCTTCGGATGAGGAAGGGATGGTGCTGGATTTTCCGCTGGCTAGACAATAAATTATAGAGGAACTAAGAGATGAGTTTGTGGATTTAGATCAAGACCTTATGCCTCTCAGTCATAAGAAGGATTCAACTGTTGAGGGGGAGAAAACCCCAAATCTAGAATCTACTGAATTACCAGTCCCGGTTGTTTCAATCCTTGTATACACTCAGTATAAGTTCCCAGATTCTATGATGTGGATGACTCTCAGCAAGTTTAAGTAAAATGTACTGAACTTTCTACTATGTTATAATGGAAATATGTCTCTAATCAATCTCTTGATAAGGAACCTGAGCATGTATCGGTCCCTATTTTTGAAAATTCAATAGAACAACCATCTTTTGTGAGTAAAGATGATCAAAAATAATTTGGGGATACTCTTTTTTCTGGTGTTGAAAATTTCCTAAATTCCCTACCTAATTTTGTGACACATCTAAGTGAGAAAGATTCCCCATTGTTTTTGGAGAATGTTTTTTTGGAAAAGTCAACCCAAAATGCTTCATGAGATTTAATATGTCATAGTTGAAAATAAACTGGCTAGAGATGAAGTGAATACTCTAAGAGGTATGATTGAAGAAATGTCGAGAAAGATGCATGTGATATCAGCGCATGCTTTTCATCATGTTTTACATGTTGTTCCTCAAACCCCATCAATTTTTGACTCTTATATTCAAAATCAATTAGCTTCCTTAGCTAATAAAGACACTGAAAGGAACAAACAGATTGTGTAGGAGATGATTGAGCTAGTTGTTAATCATAAAAAACTCATTGATGAGTATAAATGGTGTCTTTAAAAGGTGATAAACCAACGTAAATCTATAACCAACGTTTTCAATGCTTCAAAGGAATTTAGAAAATAATATTAACCTTCCCTAGACAGTGACTTGCTCGGAACATAGATCAAATAAGAACTTCATAATGTGCTTTTTGGCCTCAATAAAGATTCTCTATATGATGTTATCTTGAACTAGGACCGAATTCTTGATCAGGTCTAAATCCATTCAAAAATTTCAAATGATCCTCAGCAATAATTTTCCAAAAATGTGGACTTCTACATCAACTGAATCTTCTCAAAGACTAACATGACCAATCACTTTAAATATCTTGTAAATAATTTGATTATTTCTCCTGTTACTCTATCTTTCAAGACCCAAGTTCAAAATATCACATAGTTCAATCGCCTATTGGATAAATTTATGGAAAACAAGGATGACATAGCGAATTATATGCAGTATGGTGGATAGTTAATTGTGGATTTTATCAATCTTCTCAGTCTCAATCATCATGTATAGAGTACATCAATTGTTGCCCCTGCAGCTCCCCCTCTGAGACCTAATCTTCCAATATTCACCTCTAGACATGCCTCCACATCAATGTCTTTCAGTCATGCATTGAGTTATTTGGGCCTATGTTCCTTTATCAACAACTTCCATGGTCTTCTACACCACCAATTTAGGACCCCTCAGACTTTGAAGGTCTTAATTTACTTTCCCTATCAACCAGATCACTCCCATATTCTACCTCATCTTCTGCTCATATTGCTTCTTCTTCAGCTACTGATACTAAAGGCAAAGAGAAGACTAGTCAGTGAACTGAGTACAATTTTTACTCTATTTTGATAGGAATATTGTCTATTTTATTTCACATTTTGTAATACCTCTCTATTTATCTATGAAATTATTAACCGTTTCTTGACTCTTTTGTCATTATTTTGTGCAATTTTTTGATATTCTCAAAAGGGGGATAAATTTATAAGACAAGTTTATATGGGAGACAAAAATAATTCTATATATGTTAGGTTCTCATTCAAACTATGTTGTTAGAATAAATGTACATTCTAAATCTACATGGTTTGGTATCATCCAAAAGGGGGAGATTGTTAGACTCCTCATGTATTAACCATGTTTTACTGATCTCAAATACTATTTAGTTTATAAAATATGTTAAATCTATGTTATCTATATCACACCAAATGTTCAGTAGCATAGTAAAATCTATCCAAAGCTCCTAAGTCCTATGCACTCAGTTTGGTTACTGTGAACATTCTCTTGATTCACTTTATAATGATTTACCTGACAAGTGATTATGTTTAATTACATTCATAAATAATACTGCTTATGTATAAATACAGATATTTTCCTAAGTTATGAGACACTGTGACACCCAAACACTATGACACCCAGACACCATAACACCCAAGCACCGTGACATCCAAATACAATGTCACCCAAAAAACATGACTCACAGACACTGTGACATCCAGACACCATGACCTCCAGACACCATGACTTCCAGTCATTGTCATATGAAGACACTGTGAACCAGACATCGTGAACCAGACCCCATTCCCATTAGACACCGTGATCGTGATAAATCATGACCATAAGACATATTTACTATGAGACAACGTAACTACGAGACACCGTGACCAATCCAGATACTGTGTGAAGGAGAAACCATTTCCGTGACATATTGTGACTTCATTTCCTAATATATTTTTTCGTAGATCAATTTAATCTCTAACAGAAATATTTGTAGATTTTAATGCACTAACATAATTAATTTTTCATTATTGGAATATCATCAGACATGACGAAGTATGAGGTGCAGAATACATGGAACTTGTCGGCACTAACACATGCACTCCATGATAAAAGAGTAATACAGCCAAGAAAAAGATGGAAGTAACACGATACAATAAACAAGCTGGTGGGCGTGAGTGTCGTAAGAGAAAATATTTTAGAGAATTTTCTAATACAATTTGACTCTACTAAATAACACACAAGTCATACTAGAATCCCGAGAACATATTATCACTAAAAAACAACACAAAAAACACACGACGAATCTGTCTAACTTGCGACACTCTGTTTTTCATACAAGGACTTGAGTACTCCATCTACCTCAATTCCGAAGTCCAGAGATGCAATGACCAACACTCATAGCACCTCTAAACCTATATCAATATTACTAATATGTTGTGTATCATTTTATTAATTTTCAAGAAGAGTGTGTATCTTCCTATCAACACTCTATGTCTTCACATTAAATTGATGGATACACAATATCCTTACTCAAAAATTCTTTAACTCTCATGTATACCATCGACTAAGTGTGAAAGAGATCCTTGTGTGGCCTGGTCATCTGTAACCATGAAGAACTGTGAAGTGGTCCTTGTGTGGCCTGGACAGTACTATGTACTATTGTTAACCCTTATCCAGGTTATTGATTATGTTTATTTATATAAACTGCTTGGTGGCAGGTGATCACCATGTGATGTGGATTAGGTCTCAGCTTGAGACTGGACCACTTGTTTCATATCTGATGTGTTGGTTAATTTAGTCTTCTATGTTTTACTACTTTAATATATAATTTAAAAATCTCTAAATTCACATTGATAGTTACTCTTGAATGAAGTTAAAATTGGCTTGCCTTTTTTGAATATCATAAAAAGTAATATTAAAAACTGATATTACGATTGCTGAGAAATAATCAATATACTGAGAATTCATTCAAACTATCAAAATCATATAACTGTATAATTTTGATTAACTGAGTTTTATTTAATCATTTGTGGAAACCTTTTAGAAATCATTTTTAATCAGAAATTATTATAGATACTCAATTCATCCCCCTATATTGTGTATTCTACTTTTACCAACAACCCTATTGGGATGTGGATTACAGGGAGACCGTGTTCAACTATGGGGTGTGTGGGTGACATCTGATATATTGGAAGAGTAGATGAGAGAATCACAATTTTTTATTTGGTCAGTTCATCAAGGGATTACCATGATGTATCAAGAATTGTATCATCAATATTTGTGTCTAGGTATGAAGAGGCAGATTAGAGACTTTATAACCCTATTCTAAAAATTCCATCAAGTGATTTTAGAACACCATGGAAATTCTGGGATTATATATCCTCTATATATCCCTCAATGGATATAGAATTATGTCACAGTATATTTTGGGTTGGTCTTGTCAAGATCCACTTGAAAAAGTGATGATGTATGAGTGATTGTTGATTATTCAAAAAGGTTTATCACCTCTTACAGATCAAATAATCATTATATATTTATAATTTAGGAAGGATTTATATATTGGGATAGTGGTAAATCATAGTGTACTCTATTATAGCTTTTTGGACTAAGAATACCTATTTAATTTTATTTTCAATAAATGGTTAAAAAATACACTGGGTTGACACGTGATCTTGAGTTCATCTTATCACCCTCAAACCAACTATTAATTTGAGTGGAAGAATTTGGAGTTTAAGGATATGATATATAAATATATTCATGATTTTGGAGGTAAATT
The DNA here is from genome assembly GCA_963277665.1 of Viscum album. Lineage (NCBI taxonomy): Eukaryota > Viridiplantae > Streptophyta > Magnoliopsida > Santalales > Viscaceae > Viscum > Viscum album. Next base: position 1,257,608,450 of record OY728141.1, read on the forward strand.
AAGAAAACATATTCCAATAATAATATTTTAGACAAGAATATATCTTATCCATAACATTCATATAGAATTGTTGGAAGCCATCTATGTTATACCCTGAAATTCGATTCTATGAAGGCTTGAGTTTGGTGAGGCAGCATGATTAGGTAATCGATTTGGTTAGGAGTATTTAAGGAAATCCCGTTTGATTACAAAGTTTATGGATTTTGATCAGTCCAAAATGAATTATTATACCAATCGTCAACACAATCATCTAAAGTTGAAGGCAGGCATCGAGTCTTCTAATGTGTATCACCCAGGTTGGGTCATTGATAAATCATGTGAGAAATAATGTTATCGCCACATTATTTCATGCAATCCAATATTGTGGATTTGGTCAGGCAAGTTACAAATTAGTTTCATTTATTTCATATGTATCATTACATTTATGTTGTCATCCTTCTGTCTCATCATCGATAATATCACCCAATATCGACTCATTCATTTTATCCAAATAATATCAATCTAGAGGTGAGTATATCCATTGAGGATAATCGAGTACATATCAATAATAATAGAACAATGGTTTTCTGAGGTAGGCCATTTATCTTTGTCTAGGTGCAATGGAATACAAATGCGAACATGACAAGACCTGGCTGTGGGAGATCGATGTACATGTGGACTACTTGAAACCCTACTCAGATGATGTTCGACGACCCTCAAAAGGGAAAAATGGGGACAAGTCATTGATGAAGGGGATGTTGTATGATGTCTTCTTTATCAAAAGGAATATACATTTTCATTTATTATTTAATTCCATTAAACATAAGTTAATATTGTGCTTATGAGGTTAATGGATTTTTTGGGTGCATCGAAGGATCATTTAAATCACACAACACTGAAATGGGTGAAACATACTAGGCCGCATAGTTTGATAACAACTCTACAACCTTGGGTGCAAGGATATATATAATGTTGTCGGTTTCAGATAGTGAAGTTACACATGGTTTGTGAATGGTTACTCAATCCATGTCCCTAACCATGTGATGTTCCCCCTTGAAGTAGAAGTTGCTGCACGATATGCAGTGGGATTGAAAACCACGTAGAAAAACTATGAATTATGTGAAATATGGTTGAAATTCCTATGTATAACTTAATAAATTGTTTTAACCCATTTTTTATCCTCCCTACTAAACCTAGTGGGATTTTCTCTCTTTTTTTTAGTAAGTGGCTTCCTCTACCTCCATCTATGGAGTAATTATCTTGTTCCCTCATTTTATCATGGATTCATTCACAATCAGAATCTAAAGAAATTATCCAGTTTGATCCGCCATCCACAATATTCAATTTATAGATTCATCTTCAATATATTGGAAATTTTGATTGAACATATTTTCCCTAATGTCATGACTTTTGTTAAATCAATAAATTTAATCCATTTTACATTAAATCATGTCTTGATAATAGTCATGTAGAGAGTTATGACATTGTGAGGGGGGTCTATACTCATTACATATATTTCATCGATTTTTAGATGTCGTGTCATTCTGATTCGTGATGAGAACTTCTAATGAGGTTTTATCTATATTAAATAAATTATTTAATGTTTTTCCTCTGCCATAATGACTTAATATTGCAACAAAGCTCGTTAATATTACGTTCTCATTTTTCCTAGCCTCCCCTTTTGGTGTTCCTACCTAAGTTTCCCTTTTTAGAAACCATTAATTAGGGAATCCCCATTGAGTGGGTGTATCGACTTGGTTTGATTCATTAACCCTAATAAATGGATTCAAATAAATCATATTCCATGGCCTTTATACCTCTATATTTATAAATAAATACGTATTTTTTATTTTTTATATTAAATATATCATTTCATACATTTAACAACTTATTAAAGGTGATTAATTTCATTTAATTCTTATCATACACCATTGCATGATTTTATGCTATGACATATTCCTTGTACCCTACGCAATACTTTATGCTTCTTTATTTTTCCAATAAGATGGTGAATTTAATGTAATTTCCTTCTTGTTCATTTGGGTTATCTTGGACTATTTAAATGTCATTGATGACATGAGATTAGGGGAATGAAAATTACTTGTGCATATTCTTGTAATCTCATTCTTATTCTTATTGCATATTTCTTAGTGGTTATACATTATAGATTGAGCTTATGAATGTTCTTGGTGCCTCATTCGTTTTTTCTATTTCATATGGTGATACATAGATAAATTTTTAGATTTTGTATTGATATTTATAATTATTGGACTGAAACTATAAATGATTTCCTTTTATATGTGGTTGGATTGTTGTGCTCACTTTCTAGGGTCCTTGAGCTAACTTGGGTCCCAAATTTGGGATTCGAGGGAATGACTCATGGTGGATGGATGGATATTGTCAACAAACATAAATTTTTACATTAGATTTTTAGGAATGGGATTTACCAGATGATTTATATTTACATTTATGTGAGGATAGTACCACAGCAGAGAAAAAAAGGATTGACATGTTTGGAAATATAGCAATAATATGACTCTATTGATACCTAGTACCCTATGCGAGATACTCGGTGGTGACTAAGAGACACTGTTTCTTGAGTGTTACAAGGGATTTCATATGGGTTAACAAGGATGGACTCGATGATAGTTGTTATATTGGAAATTTCATACGGACCCATGGGATTGTATTTAGATTGCGTTGGATGGGCTCAGACACCACAACATGAATTGATGGATTTTTTGATGTTTTCTTCTCATATGATATTATTATTTTATAATTATTATAAATATTATAACTTGTATAAAGACATGAAATTTAGACTTCAAGTTGGAGCATAAGCTTGGAGTTATTCTTTCTTAGGAATCCACGGCTACATTGTCCCTCATAAATATATTACACCTTTCACATGTACTCTGTTTTAGTCTTCTATCATTGGGAGAAGCTTTTGGTATAGGTATGATTCTCATTTAGGTTCATGAGTGACCATATACTTGTTTTATTAATTAAATTTCTTTCTTTTGTTCATTTATGACACAGTTTTTTTATTCATATCATGAAATAGAACAACCGAGATGTTTTGGCTTCCATCTTACTGTGATTTATATCTCAAATGTTGCTTAGGAAACTTTTTTTACCCATTTAGACCTTAAGGTTATTGGTATGGAAAACGGATATGTTCGTTTCACGATTCTTGACTGACTTGATTCCTTAAGATGGATTTTTGGGCAGAAGGATCGAGGCTATGCTCAATATTACATTATACTAGTTTTTTGTTCTTTTTTTTATTGAATGTAATATTTATATTTACTTCCATTCCCTACATTCTCATTTTTTATAGCATCATGACTGAGATATCAACTTTTCTATACATTAATTTAGTCTTCTTACACCAGTTTCTTACTTATATATCATTATGTATTTATTTAATTCATCTAATATTTGTTTTTTTATGGTTCTGCTATTTCTTTTTCATTGCTTTCCAAAATCATATACAGATCTATGAGGGAATATTCTTCTCAGAGACACACCATATGCCATCGCTTCTAGCCATCACCCTCCCCAATTAGGGGATGTGCACTTGAGTTAAGCATCCCACAAACATGGGGCACTATTCATTGGAGCATGAAGCAGGTTTCTACATATGTAATATTAATGATAAAAAATTATATTAGGGTTAATCTATATAAATGGATTGATTTATGAACCATTCTAATTTTTGGATTTCTTTTTCATAACTTTTGAATCATAATAAATATATTTCAAATGTAATAATATAATAAATAATAATAAAAAAATTTATATAACATGATGTTATTTAAAAATCATAATTACAATGTTTAGCAGACCTAATGCATTACATTGAAATTAACTTGACAACCACCATGTTACCAATGTATTCTAAAATTGTAGTAAGGATTAAAAAATAATTATAATTGAATATATAATGTTAAATCTAGATAAATAATTATTAAAATAATTTAATTTAACAAAGTTTACTTGATTTTATATGATTTTATTCAATCTAGAATAATGAAATAAGACATATGGTACTCTTTTTTAAATTTACATTGTTTTACTGAGATGTGATTTATATTGAACATTATTTACATTTGTTAGTGTATGTGTTGCAAACAAATTTCTTTTTTGTCATAAAATTGATTAAATATTGGGAAATTTAATAATCAATCTATTGTTATATATCCGATTATTTTTGATTTTCAATAATTATACCATTATATGTATTTTTTAACTAAATCCAATTTTCATTGTGTTAGTAGGTTCATTATTGAACAATTTACATCTATGAAATGTTCATTGTACCAATGTATTATATATTGAGAATTATATATATATATCACTTGATATTTATTTTTGTATTTAATATTTCTATCCATAAAAAATTTATTACTTATAAATTTATGACATTCTTACGAATATTTACCTTCCTCTTTAATGAAGAATTTTCTATAATTTATATTTATTGCCATCTTTCCAATGTTCTCAAATATATTTTTCTTTAAGTTTATTTATTATATCAAATAACAATATGATTTTATTCAACATCAAATAAAAATATTGTTTAATTAACATATTTTGTGTTATGGGATTTCAGAAAATGATATCATTTAACATAAAAAGGTTCCTTCTTAATGACCCACATTATTTCTGGGTTATTTGTTTTTATTATTTTCTCCATTTTACATCGAACAAGTCTCATTTATCCCATATATATTTTGTACATTTATTCCATAAATATATTAATATATTGTATTTCGATATTTTATTGGGGATAATACTTGTTTTATGTACAATTATCATTACAATTGTTTCTATAACCCAATTTAAAAAAATATTCATATTTCATATTCTATATCTACTACCAACCACCACAAGGATTTAACAAGAATATATTCTAAAAACCATCATTATTTTTTAGAAAACTGTAGCAGTCTGGAATTATTTCTAGTGGACTTGAATTGATACCTATCAGATCACTCCATGGGTGGCTACACCCCCCAGGAGGGACACACCCCCATCCTCAATGGCCTCCATTTCCTCACAAAGACCTTGGGCAGAGAGCCATGATTCATTCAATGCTCACATGTGAGAGTTCCCAAGGATTAGATTCATTACTATCTATTTTTAATTGAAAAAAACTATTGATACCCCTGCTTGAAATACATGGACATTAAATTTCTTTTTAGGAATACTTAATACAAGAAAAAAAAATTCCCAATAACCATATTAGTTTAGTGTCTTTGTAAACTCAGAACATTAACTTTTAATCACGGTGAAACATATTCAACATCTCCCATAATGTTCGCCCCATTTTTATCCTACCTAAAACCATTCTATATATCATGGGGAAATGAGAAACTAGGGTTGCTGAGCTCAAATGGTCATTAAGGGTAATCATGGGAAAAATAAAACAAACCACAAACATTAGAACGTAAAAACTTGAATCAGACATTTGAACATAAAAATAATGAGAAATACAGATAATCAAGGTAGTATGTAAGGTATATATCACAAGGTAACATTAATCCTGATAAAATAACATGGGAATAAAAAATGGAATTGTGGAAAACCATTAAGAACATAATAAAATTTAAATAGTAGCCATGGAATTTCTTTAAAGACCATCATAGTGGACGATGTCCATTACTGAACGGGGTTTACTTGTTGTTCCCACCCTGTATTACTGAAACATATATACCTTCCATTATACCCTTTTTTATCTCATAAGATATAAATATTTACCGAATGCATTTTGTAGAGACCCAAAGTATTAAGTACTTATAAATTACATTACTTTTGAGGAATACATAATACATAACAAAAAATTATTCCCAAATACTGTATTAGTTTAGTGTCTTTGGATACTCGGAACAAAATCGTCTAATCCTAGTGAAAGATATTAAAAATTTCACATAATCATCATCCCCATTTTTTCATACATCAAACCACTCTTTATATCCTAGGGAAAAGAAAACATAAAAAGGTTGAGATCAAATATTCAGTAAGGGTACACATGGAAGCTTAAAACAACTCGTAATCATTTGAAAGTAATAACATGAACATAAAACATAAAAATAAAGAAGAATGACATAAATCATGGTAGTACATAAGGCATTGATCATAATAGAACATTAATCATGATAAAATAGAATTGGAATAAAACAGGTAATTATTGAAAACCATTAAGTGCATGATATGTTTTCCATATTATCCAAGGTATTGCTGCCAAGAACATCATAGTAGAAAATGTCTATTACTGAAGCGCGTTTACATGGAGTTCGAGCCATGTAATACAGAACCGAATTTACATTATGTTCCATCCATGTCTATACCATGAGATATAAATCATTACCCAATGCACTGGAGGGATATATATGTCCCACCGATCACATAATTAAATCTTTCTTTTGTGTGCCACAAAATAATCATAAATCATTCATCATAAACCAATGATTTTTTTTTTCATATACATTATCCCATCATAATATAATATTTATAAAAAATTGGATAAAATTTCATCATAAATAAAATAAAACCTTATAAATAATAGAGACATTATACATGAAACATATACATATTAAATAATGTCATCTTATAAGGAAAATTGTTTTGATAAAACACTTGAAATGAATTCTTGAGGAAAATACCCTTTCTTCATCAAAATTATTTTCTTTTATAAAAATGCAGTGCAATTTTAAATGAAAATAATTTCATTGAAAATAATAATGAAATATTGTTGATGAATATTCGTGGAAATAAGGTGTTATGAAACTGTAAAAATAACTTCATTCCCTACAAGTTAAAAAAACCTTCTCCTTGTAATTTTTCCAGAAAAGTAAAAAAGCACCTCATATGTTAAACAATGGAAAGATTCCTTCTATACCAGGTGTTAAAAGTCATCAAAGGGTAAAAACGGGATTAAAAATTAATAAAATAATAGTAAAAAAATTATGAAAACATTTTTAATATAACATGGACATTGATGATTAATATAACCCCAGTAAATACTTACGAATAAACAATCTCAGATAAGAACGATATAAGAATAATTATCTCATACCTTAGGTCAGATCGCTTTGTGTGTATCTGATCCTCCTGTATAATGATTTAAATAATTTCATTGAATTATTCTATAATCATATTAATTATTATGAATTCATATATGGTCATATTTCAATCATTTTATCACTATCATTTCATGGTTACTCGTTATTTCAGGTGATAACTACATTATGTTATTATACTTATTTTGTCGAAAAATTATTATTCCTTTTTGATTTTTATAGTTATATAATATTAATAATTTTATTAGTATAATATTTATCATATTAATTCATTAAATTAATTTATGTAATCAATATTCAATGAATATAATGTAGAACAAATCACATCACATTGGGGAGACTGTAGACCGTACACATGCACAAGCGACGATATCATTACCGTCATTGTGGCATTTTATTGAAGTGTGTGGTGTATAGTATTTTTAGTGTTACTTTAATATTAATATAATCATATAATGTTATTTATTCCATCATTATACACATCCAAGTATTTTGGTGATGAAAAACATATTAGACCACGACGTTGAGACATTAAGTCGTACATACGCACGCTTGGAGATTTCATTTTTCATAGGATGTATTGAATATGGAATATGGTTGTTTCATATTCATAATAAAAAATTATTTGACAAGTGATACTGGAGTTTTTACCTAACAATGAAACAACTCATATAGAAGAAGTAGAAGAATAAAAAAGTTTGAACGAATTGGTAAAAGATATTACATCTTCATCGACGTGCCTCTTCTATACCTCCTATTAGGGCAGTAAGGCTATTATTTGTAAAATTCCAAAACTTCTAGTATGTCATTAGAGAAGTCTATAAGAGAAATTGGAAGGGTTTGGATGAGTTTCAATGCTTAATATTTTGTGAACAGATGAGGGAAGAGGTTCCCATTGATAAAAGAGGAGAGCTGAACTTTAGGAAACATTGAAAAATATTAATTTATAATAAAATAAACCCCACATAAAAACCTCCAAAATGACTCATCATCGAAGATGAGATGTGATAGGGTGGTAATCTCCTCAACCAATAATATTTAGTCTTGTTTGTAATTTATTTTAAACCGTATACTTTTTATTTATTTTTATTTAATCTATTTAATTTTATTTGTGGTTATAATATTCTAAAATTTATATACTTAAATATAGTTAATTTTATTTTTAAATTGTCTATAAATAGATAAATTATGAGCTTTTAGACCATATAATTTTAATTTTGTAATTTTAAAATATTTTTGTTAATTTTAATCAATTTAATAATATGTAATTTTTTCAAAATACCAATTGTGTCAATTTTGACACTATTGAATTATTTGAATTTATATAAAATACTCATAGAAGCTATTTTCGAACAAAAATATTTATGATATTCCTAACATGATAAATTTATCTATAAAATGTGTGGGCCACATTAATCAGTTCATATAATATTTATTTTAATATTTTTAAAATCATTTATTTGATATTTTTCATAATAAAATAATTACTACAACATTTGTGTATAATTATTTAATATACATATTTTTCTTATAAATATTAAAAATAAAATAATATGATTACTGTAAATATAATATATTTTTTAAGAAAAATTTTAGTCAAATTTAACTTCTAAAAATCAACTTTCGAAATGCATCCTTCTTAAATAATGATGGTGACAACCACAGAAACATTTAAAATAAAATAATAAAAATGTCATACTATCTTTTATAAGGCTCTAAATGGACCAAAAGTCAACCCATGGAAGATTATGGGTTATATAAACTCGACCAATATGGTTTGGACAGGTGTTTGGTCTTTTTATTGGTATTATTATTTAAATAAAAACTATATTATTCATTTTTTACTAAATAATTAATTTCTCCATCATAAATGTATAAGATATTAAGGTAACTTGATATTTTATAAAATTTAAAAATATATGACCATTATAAGAAATCAAAATTACTCTTACAAATGAGTATTTATAGTTTAATTTATATTTGGTGTAAACTTATATTAAAAATACTTCAATTATTTAATGATTGAGTGCTACATATTTCACTATCCTTTATATAAAATAAATTAAATGTCTCAATATCATCTATGTGGGTTCCAGTATATACCATTTAGACCCAACTACATTTTTGGATGAAATATAATAATCCAAATATATTATGACAAGTGTTAGTGTAATTTAATAATATTATTGTCTACCCTTAATTACCAGATTTAACTTTAATTGTGGTAAATAATGTATACCATAGTTACTATTCATAATGCATAAAAATAAATTTTATATATTTACACAATTTTATCCACTTGATTCCAAATATAGAATCTATTTTTAAAAATACAAAACACAAAATATGCCGTAATAATTTAAAATTAATAATGTTGTCGGAAAAACGGGTTTTTATTTAAAACACTGCAAAAGGTTGAAATGTTTTTATCATTGTATTCAATATAAATTTTATGATAATGTCATAAATTATATTAAATGGATAAAATATATTCTATATATACTTTAAAATCATTCAATATTATAATTTAACAATATAAATTATCATGAAGATAAAAGTTTATTTTAATTAATATTTAGTGTTTTTTTCTATTCTTCCAAATATGAATGTCAACAGAATAATAATAAAAAGTTATCCAAATTAAAATTTTATATCCTTATTGAAATGTGTGAGATTATTTTTTCAATTGAACTTATTAAAATTTCAATAATTGGATTTAAAATGGGTGCACTATCAAAAGGTGGCAAGACTGCATTTTTAAAAAAATATTTATTTTACTCGAAAAAAATAATATTATTTTCATAACATGATATAGAATATGTGTATAATGAATGATAATTTTATAAAATTCCAAATTTCTTTAATAAAATTCATAACATCCAGTTCATAATAATATTATAACAATATATCATTGTTTAGTGAAACTCGGTATTGCGTAAAACACACGCTATTGAGGATGGTCGCTCTTGAATGAAACAAAAACCTAGAATATTGTTGCATATAATACAAAATAATATCGTGTTGCATATAGAGAAAGATAATCCTGGTGTAGCGTACAACAAAAAACAAAAAAAAATCAAAAAGAATATTTCTCATAAAATCGCATGGTGTTTCACATTGGATGGAGATATAGGTCACACCCATCACATAATGAAATAATTATTACTTGTTCCACCAAAACATAAATCCTTTAGAATAACATAACCCATGAAATAAAATGGGATTATTAAACATCATTCCTCCACATAATAATCTATATAATATAAATGTACATCATAAAAGAAATTACACTGTACAAATAATCAATTAAATGTAATAATAGGGTAAGAAACAAATCCCAATGTCATCTTAGACGGAAAATAATTTCATAAACCACTTGAACATAGTTCTTGAGGAAAATATTTTTTCTTTATAAAAAACCTTTCATTTTCCCAAAATGCTAAAAAAAATTAAAAGAAAACAATTCATATGAAAATTAATTTGAAATAATATAGATTAAGAATCATGTAAATAAGGCATTAATAATACATAAAAATCAATTCATGCAGTATATGATGAAAAATATTATACTTATATTTTTGCTGGAAAAGTAAAAATGTACCTCGTATGGTAAATAAATGAATTTTTTCTTCTATTCCACGTAGTATAAGTCCAAAAGGTGTAAACATGACATTAAAAATACATGAAATAATATTAAACATTTTATTAAATCATTTTAAAAAAATCATGGACATCGATGAAATATATAACACCAGTAAATACTTATATATGAGCAATCTAGAATAAAAATGTGATTGCAAAATTATCCGTTACCTTATGTCCAATGTCATTCCTACATGTCCAACACATCATTATATTGGGTTTAAAGAAATTATTAACTTGTAATAGAATGATTATAATATTTATTATATCATATATTATTCACTTAATACTTTATATTACCCATTAATTTGACAATTCCATTTAAACTGACATTTTGGTTAATAATTTTCTTATTTATCCTATGTGTTTGGATTCTTTATTCCTAATATTATTACATATACCATGATTTTATTACTTCCATATTTGAAAAAATGATTTATATATCGTTTATATTCATTATATAAATATATATAACAGATTGATTAATAGAACAGAATACAATGTTCATGGAGATAGTAGGTCGTACATGAAGATGAACATTGTTTTTATTTCTTTATTAAATTTATTTAATGTAACTAAATGAAATATATATATACAACCATAAATCCATTGTAATTATTATTTCATATATTTCATGATTATTTATTATATATACAATAAAATCACTCATGAATGGCTATCATGGCGAATAAATCTCATTGAGTCATCGAGAGGGTAAGTTGAATATACGTGTAAAGACCCGGAAATTTCAAGAATTGTTTTTTTAATTTAATTCGAATTTTGTGAGTGTGCGGTTTCAGACGGCACCTGATTCTGAGGCTCGGTGTTTCCGGAATAATTTTCCGAAGTTTTGTTAAGCATAAATTAACATGCGTAAGCAGTTTTCCTGAAAAATTGGAGTAACTCTTGAACGGTTGCTCATATTAAAAATATGAGGAAACCATTGTGTTCATGAGAGCGGGATTACCCTAGGTACGACATAGGTTTAGTCGGCATGGGCCTCCTATGAGAAATCCCAAAAATAGCTTAACCGTAAATAAAATAATTAAATAAATTATTTTCTTTTTCAAATGCTTATAAGTCACAAACGGTAGCTCGGATTAAAAATATGGGACCACTACTGAACTCGTGATGTCATGTTTTATTTAATAAGATAATAACTTTTGCTGGTACGGGCCACCAGAAAAATTTATTTTTTGGCCGCAAATAAAATAATTAAGTGACAATTATTTTATTTTAAAATTCATAACTTCTAAACTGTAACTCGGATTGAAAATACGAGAGTATCAATGGGTTCATTGGGGCATGTTTTACTTAGGCAGAGCCTAACCGCAACTGGCATGGGATGATGGTGACTGATAATAATTTTCCGATCTTTTTTTCGGGTACGTTCAGTAAACGTACGTGCATGTTTTTCTATCTTTTGAACCGGTGCTCGGAATTGAAATCCTAGGGTACTGATGAACTCACAACGCCGATAATTTCTTAATGGGACCTTTACTGCAGTTGCGTTTTAAACATGTTGAGATTTATTAATTTTTGAGTTTAGTTAAGAAAAGTTAAAAAAATTTGTTAAAAAAAATTTATATCTAAGGAAGTTAAATCCTCCCATGTGTGGATATATGAGAGGTGGGGACCACAAGAGCCCCAACCTCTCATCTTCCCATAAATCTATCCAACCCCCCTTTAACACCCCTTCAATTTAATGTGCCAACCCTCTTCATTAATAAACTAAACATCTTTTAATTATTTGGAACGTTTTCGAAATTATCTTGAAATATTTTACGAAAATTCTTTAATAAATGGTTATTCTTTATTATTATGGGTGTTGGCATAATCTCTTGTGGGGAGAGTCTTGAGAGAGGGGATTTGGAATGATTGAGAGGACTTCGTTCCCTCATCGAAGAATGCAAAGAACGCTGGAGCCAACCTCGACTTCTTCCTTCTCAACATAGACGAAGCAATGCCGTCATCCCACGGCAACGTCAACAGAACAAAGATAGCATCTCCTACCTTCGTCAAGCGGTCAACCTTATTGAATTGAGGTAGAGATTTAATTTTGAAGTATGATAAATATCTCTGTGTTAATTCCTCTTGTTCTTGAATCTCAACGACGATGGCCAAACAAATATGGTCATCGATTCACACATAGACCGTGAACCTTTCTGTTTCGTTTCGTCACCAAATAATTAAGCGTGCTAAAAACTCAATGTTATGTTGAGCATACGGATTCGGAGATCTCGACTCGAGGATCACGAATCTGCGATTTTCACAATTTTCAGGTTTTGAACCAAGATACAGTGACCCACGGAAGGGGTGACACGGAGGTGTCATTTTGGCATGTGTTCAAGGCATGACTTCGGGAGGAAGAGGACACCGCGTGAAGGGCTGGCTGATAGGGTTTGGAGGTATGGGTTGGAGGCGCTAAAACGTGAAGGATTTGACAGATTGGAGAGAGAATGTTTAAGTTGATGATATAATAAAAAAAAGAAAGGAATTAATTGATGGTGCATGTTTCGAGCACCCAAGAAGGGCTCCAAAAAACGTGGATTGATTTGGAGTTAAGAATAGTAAATAAATAAGTAATTAATAATAATAATAAAATATTGTTGTTATTACTTTTGATGATAAAACACATTTTTGTCTGCAACTTCCACGTATGACCTCGGTTTTACAAACCGTCTGCGGTGGTGCGACCCTGATTTCGAGACAGACATTTCAAGTCCAATATTGAATATCTTTTTCGGGGTTTTGGATCGAGTACCTGAAGCGCTCGGAAAATAATAAATTTAATAATATTATTAAATCTTTGACCCGCCATAACTCATGAGTGCGATGTCCGATTAGCTCTCCATCAGTGGAGATGTAATCCTGACATCAATTTGGTCGATTCATGTTAGTGTTGAATAGTAAATTCTGGTTCATGGCTCGGGCCAACGAAACACCGAATAATAATATAATTATTATTACGAGATCTTGTTTCGGACATATCTCTCTCATACGGTGTCGGAATGTCGAACCGTCTGTGAGGTTGTGACCCTGGAATTAAGACGGATGTTTCAAGACCAATTTTGGATATTTATGTCGAGGTCAAGGCGCAGGCCCCATGAGGCCCGGTTCGCGCGTGTTGCGGTGAAATGAAACTTTTTAACCGGCTATCCATTTTGGACCAATGGGTAGTCCATCTCATGTGTTTTTTCATATGAAACACAATGGTGTGACCAGTTTAATATACCAGTGTCATTTCAAGTATGGTCGGGTTGGTTCGGACCCAAAACCAACCGGTCCCTCGGAGCAGAAACGCTTATATCATGAGCTCCGGACGTCCGATTGACATACCGTCAACTTTGATGGATTCGTATTGATGAGATGGAAATTTTTTCTTATTTATCCTCAGTTTTGGTTGCAGTTGGATAGTGGCCGGGTTGGATTATACCCGAAATCCAACAAGGCCCCTGGAACGGAAAAGCTGATAACATTCAGACTGGACGTCCGTTTGAAGAACCGTCAGCGGCGTTGGTGATCACATTGAGAAATGGTCCAAATGATTATACCCTATGAGAGTTGGGGATACATTTGAGATAGGGCCGGGATGGTTCGCACACGAAACCAACTGGGCCCCTATGACGAAAAGGTTAATAACTCACAGACCGGGTGTTCAATTGACGCGTCGTCTGTGGCATTGAGACCCTTATGTTGAGGAGGTACTTTGAGATACTTTTTTTGGGACTTTGAGATAAATGGATTATCAACCTGTAGCTCGTGGAGAGGACCCTCCCGGAGACGAGCGTACGGAGTATGGCGACCTTGTTGTCGGCTGAGACCTGACGACTTATTGACCGACTCGACTTGTAGTGAGTCGAGTAGCCCAGTGGACGGAGAACTACTTTGTTTGGGTGCAGACCAATGGCAGACGGAGCACTACTGTGTGACAATGCAGACCCATAGTACTCGTCCGGAGAGTACTTCTGCAGGATATTAGGGGGTGTTCACTATTGTGTTTGGGTGGCATACACCAGCGGGAAGCACTACTGTGTTTGGGTGGCTGACCCGCAGTACTTGAAAGGAGGAGTACCTCAGCTGTCTTAGGTTAGTGAGAAGTACCTCGGAGTCGTGCCAGGACCACTGTACACTCCAGAGATAGGGCACTTCAGCAGTTATGGTTTCCATATTGAACATCCTGGTTTGAGCTGAGTCTATGACATTTGTGTTTACCTCATGATTGAGATGGGTAACTTGATAACTTAGGTATATGTATGGGCATATACCTGGGTAGTGGTTATCCTTTGAGTCTATGACCTTTGTGTTTACCTCATGATTGAGATGGGTCACTTGATAACTTAGGTTTATTTATGGGCATATACCTGGGAAGTGGTTACCGTTGATTTCACGACCTTTGTGTTTACCTCATGATTGAGAAGGGTAACATGATAACATAGGTATCAGAATGTGCTTATACCTAAGAAGGTTTATCTGTTGTGATTCTTCTTTGTGGTTATCCTTGTTGGATTTAGAGAGACCTTGAGGGTCTCGGGGTCCCTACTGAGTATTGTTATACTCACCCCAGCACTGGCTATGGCCGCACCTTGTTGAGTTGGTTGCAGATGGAGGGAAGCGCTGATAAAGGCCGAGTGGTTGGGGACTGGACGGTACCCGGAGGTGGATCTCACGATGAGTCAATATCCGGAGGTGGACTTCACGACGAGATGACACTCGGAGGAGGTTTATGGGCGAGAGCATTGTGGAGGCTATATGTACCTACCATTCAGGTAGGATCTGCGGTGGACGATCCAGGAGATATACTATCTGTACCTACCCTTCAGGTAGGATCCGAGGTGGATGACCCTAGAGCTATTTCTATTCTTCCCGCTGTTTGTCATTTCTGTTGTACTTCCATTTGGTTGTAGCTATACTTTTCAGTTGGGTTTGTATTCTGTCCATTTTCCATTTTAGCACTTCTTTTGTACTTAGTGTTTACTTCTGCTTGTATTCTGGGGTGTTTTGTTTACTTTTATAAAGGCAATGCCTTCCTAGTTATCAGGATTTACTCCTTTGGTGCTATTTTCCAGCCCCTGGCCTATGGAAGGCGGGCTTGGGGTAGTCACGGCACGAGCCCCGAGGACGGGTCGGGACAATACGTATGAGCGATAATACCCTTACCATAATTGTTTAACGTTGTAGATAGGGATAGTGTATAATGTACCATAATTATCATCATGTTATAATAATCATATATAGTTATAATTTCTGGCATTATACCAATCCATGCAAGGTGGTGGGGAAAAATATATGACACTACGGCGTAGAGATGGTAATCCGTACGTATGCACCCACAATGACTTTGTTTTTCATTCGATGGATAAAGGTGGAATAGGATTTCATATTATTTATAAGGAAATATAATTATATCAGTGATACTAATTTTTTTACTTTATAATGAAACAACTAAATTAGATGATGAATATGAAGATATAAATTTGATAATATCAGTAGAAGAGATTGCCTCTTCCTTGATGTACCTCCTTTACATTTCCTCGTAGGACACTATTGATGGTCTTTGGAGGATAAAAAATCCTCTATAATGTTACTAGAGAGGTTTATTGGATAAATTGGTTGGGGTTAGAGGAGCATGGAGTCTCAAAATGAAGTAAATAGGAGAGAGAGGATCTTCCCTTCTATAATAGAGGAGAGGATCACATTAGGAATGATTCAATATTTTAATTTTTTATAAATTAAATTTAGATTTAAAATTGTCCAAAACATATTTAATTCAAAGATAATATAATTTTTAATTGAATAACTATTAATAAATAATTTTTTGACATGTTTAGAATAATTTTTATCCTTATATTTTTGGTTTTACCCATATTTTACTCATTTTAATCTTAATGTGATACCATTTTATTTACACAATGTGGGTCAATAAAATTTTCATATCTTGTTAAAAGACCTAAAAAATTCTATTTATGAAATATTTGAACTTATTTCAACCATTTTTCAGTATCATTGATTTTATTGAAATTAATATCATTTAAGAAACTTCTTTTAATATTTATAAATACATTTATTTGAATCTTTTATTAATCGGGTAATCACTGCATCATAATTGTTTCATAAATAAATAAGGGTATATATCGTCTAAAAAATATAAATAAAATACCATGATGTAGGAAATTTTTTATAGTTCAAATGATTATTTACAAACATAGAGATCTATTATATAACCAAATATTAAAATTCATTTAGTAAAAGATATTTGTTTAGGTTATATTATCCTCACTTGAAACTAATTCTAATAAATTGCAATTTTCTCATCCAAACGAATTCATGGGGTCCCAAAATCGACCCAAGGATGAAAATAGTCATACATATCTCAAAAAATATGATTATGGAATGTTTTGAGGTAGTTTAATTGTATTATAATATTATTTGTACCCTTTTTCACCATATTTACCTTTTAACTGTGGTAAATAAAATATTTACTGATGTTACTATTCTTAATGTCGAAAAATAAAAAGTACATATTCAGAGAATTTCAACCTTTTGATTCAAAATATTTAATATATATTTAAAATTCAAAACCTAGAAGTTACAGTATTTGATTTAATATTAATCTCTTTGATAAAATGAGAATAATGGTTTTAAATGTTAAAACATTACAAAAGATTGAAATGTCTTTACTTACAAAACCAATGTAAAATTATATTTAATTAAATACTTTATTTTAAATTGTAACAATATATTATATTTTAAAATTAGAAAAACTAAATAATATATTTTATCAATAAAAATAATTTCAATGAAAATTTTTTTTTTTAATAAAATTTTGTGCATTTTCAATATACATCTAAATATGAATGTTATTAGAAAAATATCAAAAATTTACCCAAAGTAAATTATTATATACCTCATACAAATAATAATGTTATATTTTCAAATAAAAAATATAAATCTATCAAAATGTATATTTAAAATTCATGCACCATCAAACGGCGGTAAAACATCATTTTTTTAAAAATTACATCTTGTATCCAAAAAATAGATTTTGATTTCATATCATGTTTATGATGAATATTAATGTTATATATTTTTCAAAATGTGGCTAATAATATTAATAATGGCTAGTATATATTCTTATTTAATAATATATCATTGTTTAGGAAAAACTCTGTAATGTGTACCGAGCTAGATATCAAGGAAGGTCGCTCTTCCATGTAACACAATCGATGATCATGTTAGGTGTAGTGCAATCTTCCATTGGTGTTTCATTTAACATAATCCAAACTTAGTTCATTGATACATTCAATAATAATTATACTCAATGTTTTGAAAAATAATTTCTATCAAATGAACATTAAATAACTTGTAACACGAGCCATGAACTATGTTGTGTGTACATCAATCTAATACGGTGATGCATATAGAACAAGATAATCTTGATTTAGTCTAAAAAAAAGATTTCAAAGAAATTTATTAGAATATATCTCCAAAAATCATGGGGTGTTAGATTTTACCTCCATTAAAATGTATTTCTCCCTCGAAATTTTTGGGGTTATAAATGGTTTACTAATTAAATGGTTCATTCATTGAAACCCACATCGTAAAAAGTAATAATAAATTGTCATTTTAAATAGAAAAGTTAGAAACATAATGGTTGCAAAAATTAAATCATCACTTGGATTCCCATATATGAGAAAATAGGTGGTCAGTGAAAACATGGATATTGAAGAGATATCTAACCATAAAGTTCTAATGGATACTGATAGAAAATCATTTTAGGAGAAAGTTAACTACTAGAAATCCATAAATATGTGATGATTTAAGGGACCATATGATTCATCATATAATAAGCTACTAGGATAAAAAAATTTCTTTCACGATACTTTCCCTATAGTTGAATAAATTTGCATGGGAATAAATACTTACTTGATTTTGGTATAGTCTTTTCGTTGTTCTTACCTTTAAAAATTCCCACATCATCTCTTATATTACAAAATGATGTCGAATATTTCATTCATGAAGTTTTATAACATCATGTGATAGAATTATAGGACATTACACTTGTCTCTATCACAAAAAGGATATAAGAAGTTATAAAATATACATATGTCCATCTATGATGAGTCTAGTCAGATATGGTTCCAAAAATGGGCTTATACTTCAACTATCATACCGATTAATTAAATTATCCTAATTTCTAAAAACCATGGACTTATGGTATTCTAGTTGTAGTGTAAAATTCAATGTCACTCTTCAGTTTTTATGTTCAATTACTACATTCTTATCTGACATTAAGGGTTGTCGCCCGTCCGGGGGGTTGTCCTCTTTCTAGAACTATACTATTATAAAATTAATGAAATAATATAAAAAATTATAGCCTTAAATAACAATATTTCTTGTCTAACATAATAAATTTTTTCCTTTTGGAATATCCAAAATACTTCTTTCCAATCTCATAGAGAAAGGAAAACAATTTCCCGAATGGTCATTTAATAAGCATGTGAAAACCATCATTTATCCATTAATAAATCATAAGATGTATCTTCTTGGTCATATTTCAACCATTTTTACGACATCATATTGCATTATCCTGAGTCAGGGTAATTACCATATATCCTAATTGATTAAATGCATGTTTATTTATTCCAGAACATATTGGAAACATTTCTTCAGTCCCGAAAAGTTGTATAGTTCACCAGTGAAAACATAACCTACATTCAAAAAAACCTTAACCAGTTACAAGGTAACTAAAATCATCCAACATATATTTAAAAAAATACAATGATCTAAATTTCATTCCCATATTATATGTTATCCTCCCTTTAATGATGAGTTTATTAGGAATATCACATTTTCGTTAAATTCCATTGCTTATACATTATATGAATACTACATATTCTTCAAATCCTTAGCAAAAACCATAAACTAATAACTCGTATACAGTTCCCCATTAATAATTCACGGAATAAAATACATAAATAATTGAATACTTCTAAGTTAAATATTGTCATGAAATATGTAATTCCATGACTTAGAAGTATATCCTAATGTTTGGGCATTATTTTGGGTAATGCCCATGTTTTTTACAGATGAGACATTGAACCCCATATCATTTCATCATTATATGGCCCATTTTTTCATGTAGATAACATCTTCTCCTCCATTTGAGATATTCTTCAATGTTCTTCATCTTTTGTTCTTATATACGAGAATACTAATCTTATTTTTTATTTGTTCTTCACCATGAGAACATGCATGGAAGCACATCTTCCTTTTATTAGATAACATAAGAATACCAATAAAGTTCACTTGGTTAATAAAATATAGTGATGACTGATTCGAAAATATCACCATATCATTAAAAATAGTCTTTATAGAATATCATTGATCATATTCACCAATTTTTTCATCAGATTCAATGTTTACCCATTTACTTCTTGTTCCCACCATTGACTAAAACACAAATAGAATGGTGTGATAGGCAAAAATAATTTTAAGAAAACGACATAATCAAGGGGAGTACATTTAATATATGATATCTTAGTTACAATCCTAGTTTATTTATGATCATTAACATAATTATAAAACCATAACCTATAGTTATACTTAACCATTGTTACATCCCTCTACGTACCTTAGAAATATCTCTTGGGATCTCAATAATGTTTTGATTTTTGAGATTCAAATGGTTTAATAAACATTTAATATGATACTAACTGTAGTGATCTAAATTTTTTTCTAGTGGACTAGAACTGATACCTATCAGAGCAATCCAAGGGCGGATACACCCCCTGGGCACGAAACACCATTATCCCCAGTGACATTCATTTCCTCATGAATCCCTTGTGTAGAGAGCCATGATTCGTCCAACTCTCACACGTGAGAGTTCCAAATGACCAGAAATAATTCTACCTTTTTTTCTCTGATACCGACACTAGAGACCCTATCTTTTCATAAATGGAAATTATATTTCATTTGATATTAATTTAATCATGAGATAGACAAATTCATGGAGACCATATTACTTTAGTTTCATTAGAAATGTGGAACATAATGTTATAATCGTGGTGAATGATCATAATCATCTCCCATTATGTTCTTCCACTTTTGTTTTCATAGCTAAATCCATTCTTTATATCCTAATGAAAAGAAAAAATAGAATGGTTTTTCTCAAACACATAGTAAGGGTAATAATTTATAACATAAAACATACCACAATAATTTGAACATAAAAACAAGATCCTAATGTTCAAACATCAAAATCATGAGCCATAAAACAAATCGTGGAAGTACGTGAGGCATAGATCATAAGGTAACATTAATCAGGATAATATAGCACTGGAATAAATCATGGAATGTTGGATAATCATTAAGCACATAATATTATTTTCATAGTAGCCTTGTCATTGCTTTTATGTCCGTCATAGTGGACCAATTCAATTACTGAACAAAGTTTACATGACATTATAGCCCTGTATTACCAAACTATTTTTACATTCCATTACAAAAATGTCTATCTCATGGTATATTAATATTTAAGAAATGCATTGTAGGGAGATATATGTCCCAACCATCTCATAAATAAATCATTCTAACATGTTCCACAAAAATTTATCTCATTCATCCTAGCATAACCCATGAAGGAAAATGTGATTCTTAAACATCATACCATCAAAACCTAATCCATATAAGATAAATTTACTTCATAAAAATAATTCAATTGTAAAAATAATAATATAAATAAACAAAATTGATATTCAAACATAAACTTATGTCATTGCAGATGGAAAATAATTTCGTTAAACAACATGAACTTAGTTCTGGGAGAAAATATCCTTTCTTCTTCAAAAAGAATTTCATTTTAAAAAATGCATCGCAATTGAAAAAGAAAATAACATAGTTGAAAATAAAAATGAAATATTGTAGAGAAATCATTGGGAAATATGGCACTAGGAATATGTTAAAAAATTTTCAGGTCATATAATTCTAAAAAACAGTCCCCTTGTACTTTTGCCAGAAAATTCAAAAAGTATCTCGTATGGAAAAAAACAATGATTCCTTCCGTACCATATAGTAAAAGTCAATAGGGTTAAACATGACATTAAAAATGTTTAAGAATAATAAAATTTTTATTATTTCTTTTTAAAACAATGACATAGATGATAAATATAACCCCAGTAAATACATAAGTATAAGCAATCTCAGAAAAAAATAAAATTGAAAAATTATCCCTCACCATAGCTCCAATTTCATCAGTACATGTTTGAAACTCATGTATTGTGGGATTAAACATATTATTAACCTGTAAAATAACCATTATAAAGTTTATGATATTATATATTATTCACATATGAAAATATATTACAAATTAATTTTTTAATTCCATGTTAATGCAACATTTTGGGTTATAATCAATTTATTTGTCAAACGTGTTTGCACTTGTTATTATTGATATTATAACATAGATCATGATTTAAATACTTCAAGAATTTAAAATATTATTTATATATCATAACTGTTCAGTAAAAAAATATATATTATAGATCGATAAGTATAATTGAATACACAGTTCAGGTAGATGGTAGGACGTACGAACACATGAACGTGGTTTTCGTTTCCTTACTAAATTTAACAGATTTAAATTACATATATATATATATATATGTAATATATAAATCTAGTAGAATTATTATGTCTTATATTATATTATTATTTATTATATATACTTTATAATCATTTTTTAATGGTTGACATGGAGAAATGAATCTCATCGTGTCCTGGAGATGGTAAGTTGTATACACGCACGAGCGGTGATGTAGTTACCATAGTTGTTAAATGGTATTGAAGTGGATGGGGAATAATATCTAAAATCTATAACAATAATATATAGTTGTAATTTCCACCATTATGCCGATCCATGTAAGATAGTGTTGAAAATCAGATTACTGCACGTCGTGGAGATGGTAATCTATACGTATGCACACGTGGTGATTTCATATTTAATATGACGGATAAAATTTTAAATATTACTGTTTAATATTTATAATAACATATATTTATATGATTTATAATTATGTTATTACTTTATAATGAAACAACTAATGAAGAGGACATCGATGAAGAAATAAATTTGAATGAATCAGTAGAAGAGATCAACTCTTCCTTGACGTGCCTCTTTTAACATTGCTCTTATGGAACTAGAGTTGATCTTTTCAGAAGTCCAGAACCTATAGAATGTGAATAAGTAAGTTTATAAGATAAATGGTTACTGTGTGGATGAGCATGACAGATCAAAATGGAGTGAAGAGGAGAGGGCTGATGTGCCCTTTTATATGAGAGGAGAGGGTCACTTTAAGAAAGATCCAAAATATTAATTTATAATAAATTCAAATTCAATTTAAAATGGTACAAAAAATATTTAATTATCAGATAAGATGATTTTAGTTCTAAAAAAAATAATACAATAATTTTTTTAACATGTTTTGAATATTTTTTTATTCTTATCTTTTTTGTTTTACCATTATATTACCATTTTTAATCTTATCGTGATATCTTGATATTTACACATTGTGGGTTAATGTAATTAACATATCATGTAAGAAGACCCAACAAAAGTAATTAATGACATATTAGTACTTATTTTTACCATTTTACAGAATCATTGATATTTATAAATTTAATATCATTTAATAATCAATTTTATGTTTTATATTATGAATTATTACAATTTTGGATACTATTCATACTTGAATTTTTAAAACATCATAACCACATTATTACTTCGATACAAATTAATTAAATAATCCCTAATATATAAATTTAATCCAAAAAATTCATGGATGACATAAAATTATTGAAAATATTTTAATATTTTTGAATTCCATGATTTGAATCTTTCAATAATGAGGCGATCACTACATCATAATTGTGTTATAAATAAATATATTTATCTAATATCTAAAAATTATAAATAATATACCATGATGTAGGAAATATTTTTTGAATTCTAATGAAAAGTTGTAAACATATAGATATTGTATATAATATCATAATAAAATAGATTTAGTGAAAGTTATATATTAAAGTTATAATTATCCATACATTCAATTAATTCTTATACATTGTAATTTTCACATCCAAGTGAATCCATGGGGTCAAAAAAATGACCCATGGATCCCCATGGTCATAAATATCTTATCCAATAGGATTCGTGAATGTGTTAGTGTTATTTAATATTATAATAGTTTTATTTTTACCCTTAATTACCATATTTATCATTTAACCATTCTAAACAAAATAATTATTGATGTTATTATTCAAAATGTCGAAAAATAAAAAGCACATATTTAAAAAACATGAACCATATGATTCTAAATATGGAATATATTTTTTCAATTTCAAACAAATATGATACAGTAATTGATTTAAAAATAATCCAATTTTTGAAATTAGAATAAGAGTTTTAAAAGATAAAACCTTACATAAGAATGAAATGGTTTAACCTCTGAATTATATGTAAAATTAATGATAATGTTATAAATTATATTAAATAGTAAAAACTTATTCCATTTACACTTTAAAACCATTAAATAATATATTTTATCCATATAAATTATTTGGATTAAAAACATTTGAATTAAAATTTATTGTATTTTTACTATTCATCAAAATATGAAAGTTATTATAAAAAATAAAAAATTTATCGAAATAAAACTTTTATTTCACACTTATAATAAAAAAAATTATATTATCAAATATAACATATAAAAGTGTCAAAAAATAGTTTTAAAATGGGTGAGCCGTTAATAGGTGGTTAAACTGCATTTGTTTTTTAAAAATAATAATTTTGTCTGAAAATTTCATTTTGTTCTCATATCATGTGTAAAATGAATTAATATTTTATATAAAATTGAATATTTTGTTAATACTATTTATAATATAATGTTTATATGATATTTTATAATATATCATTGCTTAGTGAAAATCTATATTGTGTACCACGCAAGATATTGTGAGCGGTCACTTTTGCGTGCTACACCATCCATGTGAGGGTACCATGTTGTGAAACATACTTTGGTGTTTCATGTAACATAATATGATATTATCTTATTTATACATTGAAAAAAATCTATACTCAACGTTTCATAAAATAATTTTTATCAAATGAACTTGAAATTCTTTGTAACACAAGCCAATAATAGTGTTTCATGTACTTCTACATAATACGAAGTAGCATATAGCGCATGCTAATCATGATGTAGCGTAAAATAAAAGACCTAAAAGAAATTAAAAATATTATATATCATAGAACCGTTTATTTTACAATAACCACCAAAGAAGAATTCTCATTTAAAGGAAACTACTACACACATTACATCCATAATGTATCATTTTCCAATTTGAAAAGAATCATATAAGATGTTAATTTTTATTCCTACTTATCCATGGTCCTTATCATTTATTTATCCACCATAGAACTCAGTGTCCTCATGAAAATTTTATTAGTAAATTATGAAATTATAAAATTATTTAATATACTGTATATAGGAAATAATTTGGTTATATGGTTCCATTTTGAGGCGACACAACACTGTGAAACCATTTTCTATCTCTAACGTTTTATCATTAGTTTCCTTACTATATGGTTTCTATTCAGGTTGTGGAAAATATTATCATGTACATAATTTAATATTTAATGGTGCTCACTGAAAGATAAATTATTCCTTGGGTATTATATTCATCTCATTAGGTACCAAATATGTCATGAATGAATTTTATCTAATAACACTGTATCACTTGATGAGATGTCCTGAAATTACTATATCCCTCTAATGAATTGTGTAAGGAATTAAATATTGTGATGTTGAATGAAATAGGTCACATAGTTAACAAAATCAAACGTTAGACTATTTCCATTATGTGTGTGTAATTTTGGTGTAATCCCAATCCGATATTGGGGATTTTTTAAATAGGATTTTCATCAATTTAGTCTTGGAATATACTTGTAATTCCCAAGTTTTTGTGGTTTCCACATATTCATGATTCCTTAATTTTTAATATCATTTCTATTATTAATTTTTCCATTAATAACTCAAATTATCAAACTATGGGAAATGAAAAATATTTTTAGATTAAATTTCACACTATACTAAATTATTGACATCTACAATTTTCCTATGTTAATTAAATAATAAAATTTTCCTTATACCATATCATTCAAAATTATTATGCTCAAATCAATGATGAAATATTGAGGGGTTTTTCTATATGTTTTTGTTTCAGGATATTGTATGATTATTACTAATTTCTCAGTATTATGAGTATTGGTATAACATATATGAAATTCAGAATGGATTCCATCATGGATTGATTTTGGTAAAATGTTCACAAGTGGTTGAAAATATGTTTCCTATGTATCCAGTCCTCAAAGAAACTAATACAATGAGATCACCATGATATGTCTAATTATTTTACACATTAATGATTATCATATATTAATAATGAAATATAAATAAATGTTTATATTGGATTCATGTATTGAATATTAAAGAACATAATATGCACCAATAATACTAGAAGAAATAGCCTATAAATCAACTTGACATTAAATGTGAGTAATGCCGTTCTCTATAGCAACATTAAAATCGATAAATTTTCCCATTAAATTTTCATTTTTATACAAAGAAAATATGATGAGTTAATAATGATTTAATATCTAAAAATCAGTCATATACATTACAAATATATAATATTATTAATCATTTTTGATGATATAAACTTATGAGTAGATAATATTGGAGATAATGTCTAGTTTTTGAGTTTAATTATGTGGGAAGAGAATGATTATAACGTGGGAAATGAAAATTTATGATTGTTAAAACTCCAATGTTGTTTATGGACATAAGTGAAATAATAATGTTACGATAAAGGTTATTACGTAATTTATATCCTAGTGTTACATACCGAAACACTTAAAAGATTATTAGATTATATTTTTACAGATTATTTGATTATAGGACTCATGGAAAAATAAAATACAGGAGGAGTAAACATTATAAATTTTATTTTTGTGATGGCATAGATCAATTCACATATATTTTTTATAAAAATTACAATGAGTAACTAAACTCACCATTATAGGGTCATGTATGTGGATAAATTATATAAAAAATATTAATTTAAATGTGATGTGGGATCAATCAAGATGTCCAAATATAAGCATCAGAATGAGAAATAACAAAATGAATTCCAAAAAATTATTATTTTTATATCAAATGAATTATCAGGATAAAATTAAACATTGTTTAGAAAATGAAATTTTCTTACTAGAAAAATGATTACCCTTTAATTATGATGAACTTACCAAATATCCTTGAGATTATGAGAGTATAAATAATCCTATATAGAA
Source organism: Viscum album (assembly GCA_963277665.1). Lineage (NCBI taxonomy): Eukaryota > Viridiplantae > Streptophyta > Magnoliopsida > Santalales > Viscaceae > Viscum > Viscum album. The sequence goes on from OY728141.1 coordinate 1,257,635,564, forward strand.
TTTAATAAATTCATTGGAAATCGTTGTAATGTTGTGAACAGGATGGAAATGAATCTTGATGGGTGGAATTTTTTATATGTTAAAATTTTATTCATTCATTCATGTTGTTGAGAGGATCATGATATCACGATGATTTTAATAAAGGATAGAGAAATAAGTATCCTATGAAAAACATATTTTGTGGAATAATATACCAAAATTTAAAAAGAGGAGCCATCAAATGAAAATTAAAAGGCCTCCTATTAATATTTGATCTAATGGAGGATGTTACTTTGGTTTATCATTGATGTGTGAAATCATTTATTAATGTTCTGTAGTATTATAATTTGGGGGAACAAAATAATTATATAAATCTCTGGAATATAGACAAACTAATAGATGGGAATATGTAATTACTTTATATATAATTGTGGAAAGTGTTAATAACATGGGAAATTACTTGTGAAGGAAAAAAAGTATAGTATAGTTTTATATTTTCAATAGGTACTCAAAAAATTACAATTTTTATTTTTTTCTTTTCATAATAGATTTTTGTTATGTTTTGGTCATGTTTAATTCAATCTTCCAATCATGAACCATAACTAATATTTATTTGATGGAATTACTTGTTTAAATATTTTCATTTATTTACATTATTATTCTAATCCTTTGTATATAAAATTAATTATATTTATGTATTCCACTTAAATTCATTTCATAATTTTTTAATGTCATGTGTATAAGGAAAAAATTTGAATCGTGATTAATTTAATTTGTTTATCTGATACATTAAATGAATAACTTCTATAATGGATTTTGATGAATAAGTATTTTTATAATAGATGTCTTTTAACCTGTGAAAAGATCATCATGTATAATTGATGGAAAAAACCATTTTCCAATATTTAAATACATAAAAATATTTTAAAAAATTCAATATCAGTTGTATTTCACAAGTCCTCTTGAGATAATAGTTATGTTAAAAAAATATAACTTATATCACCAAACATAATTTCCTTTCATTAATCTACACAAAAATTTAACCTATATGGTCATTCATACATTCTTTATATTAAATAATTTATTGTTTTAAAATCTCACATGTAACACAAACACACATTTGTGTATGTTTTCCCTTATGCTATTGTAATGGTTTTGTATGTACATTTTGATAGATTTGAATAACTCCTGAACTACCTCCCTTTTATTAGGTAATTGATTTTCATGAATCCCAAATAGGTTGAAATTTATTAATTGAATGTTTTATGGTTTTTTACATGCGTTGTTCTCCGCAATTTTTTTATTAGACACATTTAAGTTCATCAGAAATTGTGTGCATTATGGCTTTCTATACCATATATAAAGCATATTTTATAGCCTTTATATAACTGTCTGACCCCAAAAACTAATGATCCAGTGAATTAGATTATTGAATTGGTATAGATACAACTTTCAAATCGATAGAGACATAATTGTTTACAAGTTTTGGAAAACATTATTACATATAATATACACATATTACATATGGAAATTGAAAATTAAACAATATACATAAAAAATATGGAATTACGTATTTAAATGATTATTAAATTGTTTTTTATTAATTATAAGTGTAAAAGAAAGATTATAAGGGTGAGATAAAATTTTCATTAAGGGTATGTATAAAAGAACAAAAATTGAATTGATGAGAATAATCATGATTTTAGAGAAAATATATAATAATACATTACATTAAAATAAATAGTGAAATAAGAAGTCAATATTTCAAGGTATGAAATTGAAAATCATTCCATTTAATCAATTAGAAAGTAATTAATTACATCCAGTTATATGTTGATGAAAATTCTCATGGATATAAATGGTAACTTAAATGAAAGAAATTATTTATAATTAGACCTCATTTATTGGTCACATGATATTTTATACCATCATGACCTATTCAGAACCCATATTTATCAATTTTGATTTAACCAATTATTTATTTTCAAGAAAACTACTTATACATCAACAGACTATCTATAACTGGTCCCCACTTGTGTCTTCTATTCCAAAGCATTCCCAGAATGTCAAATTGTCAATTTAATTAACAAAAAACTGGGCTTATCATAAAAAATATTTATTGATTAAATGAAATAGATTTTTCAATAATTTTCATTTAGAGGATATATAATAATAACGTTTAAATAGTTTCAGTAATAAAAATACAATTCAATGATAATTTTAAAAATTCATGAGGGATATAATCATTAAACATCCAATGGTGTCCCATGCCACACTAAAACATTTGAATAATAATCGACATGAACGAATAATATTAAATGAAACAAAAAATATCTTAAGAACAATGTGATTCATTATATTAAATATCAAATGGTTTTTCATACACAAAATATAAAATTTAATTGGATCATAAAAAAGTATAAATTGAATATAAAACGTGTATATTAATAGAAATGTTTTTTATTTTCTACTATGAGGGGTTTTAATGAATATAGTTTAAAAATTACTATTTCAGAAAACTGAGAATGAACTATAAGACCAATTATAACATTTCTGTGATCAAATTAAACTCTAGTGGAAAAGAAACGTCCATTTGGTGGACCTAATGAACATCATTTGGAATCAACCATATTTCTACTTAATGACTTGTACATCCCATTTTGAAGGTCACCTCAACCAGACACACATGAACACTAGTCAATGTTAATTGATATTGTCTTATATTAAAATCCCACATATATAAACACATAAGAATACTTTCCCAAAAAATTAAAAATTAAATATAATACAAATATATTGAAATTAATCATCAATAGAAAAAAATAAAAATAAAAATATATAACTCTTTATCACCAAAAAAATATCCCCAAAAGATGACAAATCCATGTATTTGTGAATGGGTTCGTTAAATTTACCCTCTATAGAAAACATGACTTCTATGATTTCCCATGATATTATGTATATTATTAGTTATAGTTTTCATGATATTTTAGATAAATATTTCCTTTATAATCTTTTTGAAATTACCCTAGAATAATGGAAAAATAAATCTAATGGTCATTAATTCTTAGTATTTGATTAGATATTTGTACTGCTCTATCAACCTATTATTGAAGAGTAATAAGTGTATCGTATATAGTAAATGGTAATGAACTTCATTAGTCATTGATATATGGATGATTAATTGGTCCCTTGTAGTCACTGATCAAGAAAATAGTCACAAATTCACTATAAGAAAAATGGGGTTAACTATCCCATCCATGAAATGGATATGGATTCATTATTACTAAAGATAGAACTCCCAAGATGATAGTGAAACAGTCTTTAGTTGGTGATACAGTGAATCTCTTAATTTACAATGTATTTTTAAACATCTATGGGGTTATATACTACATAAATAGATTATAAAATCTACCAATTTGGTGAATTTATTCCCCCATTTATAAATTATTTTTCAACGCACAACCATTGGGAAAACCTCAAAGTAATAGAGTGATTATGAGAGTGGATAAAAAGGTGAAACTCAAAGAGAACATAGTTATGAGACTTCCACTAAGGCTATACCATTATAATGTGTGGAATTATGCTTATATATACCAGGAAAATATAAATAAAGGTATAAATCTACACTATGAGGAAAAAGACTCTAAATAAATCCAATTATGAAAAAATACTTTAAATAATTACATGATTCCAAATGAAGTTCCGTAAAAAATAAATAGGTAGTAAATCCATATATAATTCTTAATTTATATAGTTTTAAAATTCAACATGGTCACCAAACTCACCCAGGGAACCTTGAAATTAAAAATATATTTACTGGTGAATTTAACATATATATTAGGTAAAATCATTTTAAAACACATAAAAGAGAAATTTATAAAAACAATAATATATATTTATGAAATAAATATGAGATAAAACAATAAACAATCATAAATTCTGTAATTAATAATATTATAGGATCAATCCCCATTTTATTCATCCAGTTATATTAAATTAAAATCATGAATATAAAAATAGTGTACGTAGTAATATATTTCTAACTAGTTTGTATCTATAATGTACAAACATTAAAAATAATGTTCTCCCAATCCCTTATGAGACCATATTGCAGTACTCTGAACTACTATATCACATTTTATGTTTTTTGAATATATCCTTGCATATTTCACCCAACCATAGGGAAAAAATTTGGTTTACAATTAGTCAATCTAGACATTTTCCATAATATATCCTCACCTACATTAAAAATCATATTCTCATCATATATTAATAATAATAGGTTATGAAAAACATGATTGATATAAAAAGTTATCCATAAAAATTTCATTAATATTATATAAAAAGTATTATTATCCCCGAGAAAACAATATCCCACATTGGACCTAGATTGTAGAGATGGAAATAGGGACTATCCAACCATCAATTCCCTTTAAAACCTTTCTATTTAATATAAAAAAATAAAATTTAATTGAACTCCAATCTTCTTGTTTCTCTAATGGGGGTTATCTACATAAATATCAAAGTCAAATTCAATTATAATTACCCACAAACAATAAATATATATATGTATAAAAAATTTGTTAGATAATATCATACAAATAATAAAACCATCCACTGCCTTCCTCTAGAAACGACTTCCACACATCAATAACCAATACCAAAAAATAACCTCAAAGGATCCTCATATCCAATGAAAAGAAGCCACACCAATAATATATAAATATCCATTCAACAAAGACCTTCTATAAATTCATTATTTACTATCTACCAAAATATAATGTTTATTATACCATTGAATCCCAAGTTCAATCGCACTATAATTTTATCCATTACCCATATTTAATTCAGCCGTAAAAATTTCTTTAAAAGAAATAATATCATTTATATTATTGAACTATGAGGAAAAAATCACAAAAACTAACCACAAAATCATTCCATATAAACTTCCACATTCATTCATTCAATCCAAATTCAGGATGTTGTGCCTTTATTGGAAAATATATATTGATATCAAAAAACATTTTTCATTACTAACCAGAAAAACCCGTGTGGAAAAACCAAAACCCTGTTTTTAGACACATCCCATCATCTGCAGAAAAATATATAATGAATTCCCAATACTCGATATAGAACCCACAACATTACAACATGTATATTGAATAATATATAAACCAATTCATGCATCATGTACTATGTGATTTCAATTTCAATACTTATCTATAGACTAATTTTTCAATTATTACAAAAAACCATTCATAACAATCTATAGATATAATAGTTCAGGTTAACAGCCAAATTTATTTTATTTTCCTTTTATGAAATGAAAATACTACTACAAAATGACATAAAATTCTCACAATCCATGATTAATGAAAATTTAATAAATTAAAAAATGAATTACTCTTATGATGAAATAAGGGAATGAGTCAACATATGAGAAAACCCCATATTCTATATATTTCATCAAATTTTTTTATTAACATAATTTAGCCAATCCATACCTTAAAATGATGAAGAAAAAAATAATTATATATCCCCATTATATAAAAAATATTATAAATTTCTATAATCCCTTATGTCTATCTATAATTGAAAATTAAATAGTCGTGTTATGGGAATTGAAGGATTAATCACTAGAATCAGATCACTTTTAAGGGATCCAACTATCTAAATCATAGAAATAACTCATTAAAAAGAATCCATATTCACTAAAATTCATTTCCACACTACTATTGAGTGATCTCAAGATAATAATTTAAATTATTCATGTTGGGAATTTATAGATCTCACCTTGAATCAAACAAAATCACTCTCTAAGTCTATAGGTAAAATCATGGAACTAAAAGACAAATATTTCTTAAAAACTCACATTAATAGACCTCACATTTAGAGAAATAGTGTAAATGAAATACAAGTAAATGTGTGTTTAGAACATATAAAAATATTGTAAACAATATGACATAGAGTCATTGGTACATAACATGAAGTAAGGTATGATTTTTAACAAATTTATAAGGAAACATGGATGGTACACAGTAATGTGACCAATCAAAAGGAATCTATAAAAATATCACATCATATGACCCTCTATAAAAATAAATCAGACATGATATATGATACCTCATATGAAATGTCCCCAAACATTGATAATCTCGAATTGGGAAAATAAATACTCTCAAATCTAGCTAGAACTATGCACAAGATAACCTATATAGTGACACCCTGAGTGTCAGAGAGGAATAAAAATTCGAATTTGGATCTCTATAAAAAAGTGGAAATGTAACCAGTTTAATATTAAACCATCCCTTAATAGTAATAAAATACTCTAACTTATACCATGTAGTAGACAAATTGAGGTGACAAAAAACTGAAAAGGACAATGAACTAACATCAAAACTGAAAAAAAATATTCACCTATATGGTTCTATGAAATAGGTTGAACTGCCTCAAATTTCATAAAACTCACCTTGAAACTACTCACTGAATATATAGTAACTATGATATAATGGTAGTAGAAATGGCATACTAGATAAACAATACTCCAAAAACACCACAACAAATTGAAACAAAAAATATTCAATCAGATCTAAAAACCAAACCACAATAGAATATGATTAATATTGAATTGGATATTATTATATAATCATTGACTAAAATTTGAATATATTTTTATACATACTTCCACACCACCAATGGTCCAAAAACAAAGGTGTAAAATTCCCAGCAATGAATTTTTTCGGACATCCTATATCACAATGTGACACTCTGAATTTTCTTCTCCTAAATATCCATTAATTCCCAATAAATGATATGGGATTCATCATAATTATTGAAATGAATATTTTCCACATGGATGACCCCATGAATACTATCAATCTCAAGAAGTATTAATAACATATATCCCACTTTTACAACATACTACCACAACATGAAAGAATATATAAATCAAAAAGATATTATAGACACTTAGAAAAATCTATACTACAACATATGAGGGGAATCACCTAACATTGTATGAACAATAACAAAAAAGTACAAAAACATTTTCCTCTACACATTATATTTTTTTTGATAGTTATTCTCAACGTGTCACAATACAATAACTATATAATTTTTTTACAATGATGATTCGCAAACATAAATCCCATGGACTTCTGAATTTCATTCTCCATCTAGCTCAATTATGATTGATGTGTCTGTTTATAAAATGTATTAAATGTGGACATAAAAATGGAATACTTAATAATTTTTTAAAATATAAATAACAAGGAATGTGTCTTTACCATGTTCCAAAATAATCTATTAAATGGTCAGGAAATATATTCCCTAATGTCAAAATGATCTACTATATCTAACCATCTATCTTGGAGGGAAAAGATACAATGAAATTTTTTTTTTAAAAAATCAAAATGGTAAATAACCAAAATTTATGATTTAGATCATGGGTTCAAATAATATATTATGTAATTTTTTATCATTTTCATACATAAAACCTTATCCAAATATCACATTTCCAAAATTCATGTAAAGGACACCTTTTTTATTTTAATATTTCAGCAAACTTCTTATCAGATCCATGATCACCAAAATAGTTTCACATTTTCCTAGTGACTTAGGTAAAGTATTAATTAAATTCATTCATTATTCCTTTAATTTAAACTAAATAACATCCAATGGTTATAACAAAATTCTAGGAATAAAACACTATTCATTAACATCTTGATAGACTATGCCTCACCAAAAATTCTTTATTATTCACAACATCATACAAGGACACCATTGATGATAGATGGGGAATATAAAATCTGGAAATTCACAGATAAACATAGACTATTGAAAAATGAATCAAAATGAGTACATCCTCATGCAATAACAAAATATGAAATAGTATCTCTTGAATCATCATATGTTGTTCCTAATCCTTTTGAAACCCTTATAGAGTATCACTACCAATTACTATATCACCTCTACCAATGGTTCAATCTAATAAGATCTCTTTAAATACTACCTGAATACAGAATACAATATTATCTACAATAGGAAACAACAATCTAAAACCTCTGTAATATCATTATGCATAACTATTAGGTCCCCCATAATTCTCCATGAATCCCTGAAATTACAGAAAATACTTCCACAATCATCTAACTATCTTCCTAATCTACTACATTTCTCATACATAGGGTGGAGGATATAACAATTTCATTTTCTTATAAGAAATATAACATCCATAATTTACATATCTTCATAATCCAACAAGAGAAAACATAATATGATCCTTCATTATCATTGAATACCAAATATCACTCACTGAATACGAAATGTCAACAAATTTCAAAAACAAATAACACTATCTAAAACATAAGTTCTTGTTTGGAATAGTTATTCCCAATAGGATGTAAAAGATCACATCATTAAATGATCAATTTTTTATTGCATCATAAAATAATCTTGTATGACACATGAAAAATTATAAAAAAATAGAAAAATCACTTCATCCTATAAAATTCAAAATACCAGATAATTGATCAAATTGTCCCATATGATGCTAAATGTTTCAACCCATCAAACAATCCAATATAATTCTCTGTCATTCCAAATCATGGATATTAGGGTATCCAAAAACATAAAATTTCAAACATGAACCTTAGATAATATCATGAGAGACTAATAAAAATAAGGAACTATAAAATATTATTTTATGTTTCCCATTCCATGACTACCTCTATTTATAATAGATCATCCTCTATCCACTATAGTGACAATAAATATCCAAGTACGTGCACCTCTAATGTACAAAACATTAAATTTAAATCCATTTTTAAACATGATGGTGTTTAATAATTTGTAAAATCATACTAATGTGGACAAAATTATACTCCTATAAACTAAAACAAAATAGGAAAACATCCTTGAAATATCCACATTTTAACATAGGAACTCATTTAACATGAAGGTAATGGGTACCGAGAATACAATTGGAGAGTTAATGACACCAAATCAAAAACCCCTGAAATCATTGCTCCTACATAGACACATGAATGTTATCATATGGATATCCTCTAGTAGAATTATAAACTGGAGATATCTGTACCAAAAATCAATATTTTATAAATATATAGATTCATTCAAAAATATGAAAAAATATACACTTCTCTAAAGAGGGAAATGGTTATCATAAATTAAAAAGCACGTCTGTCAGTAGTATATATAAAACCACATACCAATATTTTCATTATCAATGAAAAAAAGATGAATGTCTTGGCGATTCATTTAGTCAATGTAAACCCTTCCACATCAACTAATTACCCTAAATCAAAAGAACTTATAACTTTTATAGTTAAATTGAATAATTTTCCATCAGATGTAGAAATACATCATTAAGAAACAAATATTGCAATCACTGTATCACATAGTGGCGATGATTCCTAAAATTTTACAAGAAACCCATTAAAAAACTAAAAATATAATAAGGAACACCTCCAATTATGAATCTAATTAATCTATTAATATGTCTATATTATAATAAATTAAAGGCTCTTAAAATATTTGATTAAAATAATAATGTCATAATCTAAAAAACAAAAAACTACATGCACCTCATTACATGACCCAACATTCCTATAATTACAATAAAAAACTGAATGGAAAAATTTGATAAGTCAATGAAAACAATGATTGCATAAAGTCATATCTGAAGGACTTTTGTATCCCATAGGGCTGAGTATTTCCCATAATTAACTCACAACCCCTACCCGCATCACGTAGGCTGGTATATCCACTAATTTGAATAGTCAGAACATGCAGAACTAGAATCATATCTACCATGAGAATTATGGAACAAATTGATGTTTCTTGATTTTTATATATTATAATATTTAAATTTATTTAATTAAATGAATTATAAATATTGAACAAATATATTTTATAAATAGTTAATATATATTACATTTTATGGAATATATTATTATTTTAATTTCATTATTATATTCATATTTTTTCATTGAAATGTTGTGATTAATGGAATTCATCATGGTTTCCTCATTTTTAACTGATAATCCTCATGTTGAAGAGGGAAATAAATGCATACCTTTCCATAGATTCTAAAAATTATAACAAGTTTGAATTCAAATTTTTGAAACAAATCATTAATTAAAATCCTAGAACATACTCAATATGAAGGCATGTAGATTCCAAAAGCATATATATATCTTTATAGAATACATGATGTATTCATTTCACATTCTTCATATTCCAGTACTACATGGGTATATTGGTATTCAGTTTGAAGCCCTTATTTAAAACCATTTTGTCTTTGTTCAGGGCCGGAGGAAGGCTAATACGATCATGAAATGTTGATGTCACTATCTATTAAAATTTTTCCACTAAATTTATTAATTAATATAAAAAAAGTGGATTATTCATAATTATTTTTCAACATTCCAGGTTAGAATGAAAATATTTTTATTCACATTAATCTTAAATTATTAACAAGTTATGAATTATTATTATAAATAAAATGCGGTGTTCAATACTGACCATGTGTGTTGTGATCTAACACATTCCCCTATAAAAGTTATTCATCATATTTAATAATAGGAATTCAATCTATAAATCACATTAGATAAAATAATTATGATGATAAAAAACCTAATTCTAGATCTCACTTTATTGATTGGGATGTTGATTTTGGTTGTTAATAAAGGGAACTAATTTAAAGAATCCATTTTATACACTTTATCTGTGACACCCCGAGATTTTATGAAAAATATTATTTTCATTTCATTAATGTCTTGTGTTGTATGCTACACCAAGATTACCTTGTGCTATACGCAACACCGTATTAGCTTGTAGTATACGCAACACTATTCTTGGATCGTGTTACACACATTTTTGATAATAGTTATTCTACGAAACATTGAGTATATATATATATATATTCAAAGTATAAATCAAATATGGTTGGATTTTTTTATACGAAACAACGAAGGATTCTTGCAAAACATGCTACCCTGACTTGGCTTTCCTTACACGCAATCGCGGCCTTCCTCGATAGCGTGTGTTGTACGCAATACCGGGTTTTAATAAACAACTATATATTATTATAATATTATTATGAACTAGCCGTTATGAATATTATTAACTATATTTTTTATTTTATAACATTATTATTCACCTGACACATTTTTTAGAAGATAGTATAAGAACAAAATAAATTTTTCGGGTAAAATAACTATTTTTCAAAAAATGAAGTTTTGCCACCTTTTGATGGCACACCCACATTAAATCTAATTATTGACATATTTATAAGTTCAATTTGACAAAATAATTTTCTTCTTTCGAATCACGGAATAAAAATTTACTCTGGATAAATTTTTCATAATATTCCGGTAACTTTAATATTTTGATGAATAGTAAAAACACACAATATTTTAATTAAAAACAACTTTTTTCATCGCAATAATTTATATGGATAAATTATAATATTGAATTGTTTTAAAGTATAAATAGAATTAATTTTTACCATTTAATATAATTTATGTCATTATCATTGATTTTACATTAAATTCGTAGGTTAAATCAATTCAATCTTTTGCAATGTTTTAAAGAAAAACCCGATTTCTTTCGACAAAGGGATTAATTTTAATTTAATTTCAGAAACTTTTGTGTATTGAATTTGGAAAAATTGATTCCATATTTGGAATCAGTGGGTCCAAATTATGTTAATAAGCTACTTTTTATTTCTAGGAATTAGGAATAGCAACTACGGTAAATTTTATTTACCATAGTTAAAGGTAAATCAGGTAATTAAGGGTAAATATAATATTATAAAATAACCTTAACACATGCCAAAATTCTATTTGATGGATAAAAGTATACCCATATAACCTAAGGGTCGGATTAGATTCATTTAATGGACTTTTGTCCATGAAAATAATTTAATTATTATTAAAACCAAAGAAAGTGACAACATGTCACTCTCTTAAATCTTATAAGTATAATAATTTTAATTTAGTGATAAACATCATAAAACATCGAACATGAATAGTTTCCAGAAATCTAATAAGATTATCTACATCATGATAATTTATTTAGAATTTTTCCGGATTAAATAATTGTCATTAATGGTGATACATTAATGATAGAGAAATTATTTATTAAGTGGAAAATAAGTAATATAGTATTTATTGAAATAATAATACCCATTAAAAGGCCCACCAACCTGACTAAAACTTATTTTTTGTGTATATATACACCGTAATAATTCAATGACCTAATATATAAACCTTTGGAGCATTATAAAAGTGATTATGACACTTCTATTATTTTATTTTAAAAGATGCCAAAGATGTCACCTTCATAATTTAATAAATATAACAATTTAAATTTTGTGATTTTAAGTTGATAAATTAGAGTAAATGTATTATTGTGAACAGTAATAGATTCATATTCACCAGAGGATTTTATTTTTAATTTTTTTTCAACAAGTCAGTATATTAAATAATTTTATAAAAATGTTTTAGCAATTATTTTATTAAGAGATAAACCAAATAAATGGTTTTAAAAATAATAAAATAAATATTATATGAACTATGTAATGTGATGCACTAATTTTATTGATACATATGACATTTTATGAATCTATTAAAGATTTTAGTTTGAACATATATTCTGTAAATATTTTATTTAAATTCAAATAAATAAATAGTGTCAAAATTGACACTATTGTTATTTTATAAAAATAACATATTATAAAATTTTTTAAAAATCACAAAAATATTTAAAAATTATAAATTAAAACTATATAGTCTATAATGTTATAAAGTAAACAATTATGGAAAATTCACAACAAATAAGTAATTAATTTTTATAATTTAAAATTTAAAATTTTATTACCACAAATAAACTTAAATAGATTAAATAAGGATACATCAAAATGACAAGGGTTAAAATAAGATCCAAACATATCTACATTTGATTGGTTGATGATATTACAACCCTATCACATCTAATATACGAATATGAGTCATTTTTTGTTGTTTTTAAGTGGGGTTAGATTTATTATAATTTAATATTTGTAAGAATTCCAAAGGTGCCCTCTCCTCCCATATAAAAGGGCACCTCCTCCCTCTCTCCACACACAACATTGAGCCTTCATGCTCGGCCAAACCCTGCCCAATTCTCTTCTACACTTCAATAGAAACATCCTAGAGGTCCTGGTATTCTTCAAAGACCAATTTTAGTTCCCTAAGAGGAGGTCTCAAAGAGGTGCTTCAAAGAAGAGGTGATTTCTGTTACCAGTTGTTTCACCTTTATTTATTCTTCCAATTATTCTTATTAGGTTGTTTCATTATGAAGTAATAACATCAGTATCACTCATATACTAATATTTTATTATAAGTATGAAACAACCCTATTTAATCATCTACCCATCCTACGGAAAATGAAATCACCGCGCGTGCATACGTATGGAATACCGTCTCCACGCCGTGGTGTAATCTATTTTCCACCACCACCTTACATGGATGGGTATAATGGTGTAAATAATAAATATATATGATTATTGTAAATTTATATTGATTATGTAATAGTATACATACACTCCAATAAAATTCCCCGATCATGGGTACGATATCATCGCTCGTGCGTACGTACGGAATACCGTCTCCACGACGTGATGAGATTCATTATCAATGATTAACCATTCATAAATGACTATAAAGTATATATAATAAGTAATCATGAAATATATGAAATAATAATGATACTGTATTTATGTATGTCATCCAATTAATTCCATTAAATTCTATGAGGAAACGAAAACAACGTTCATGCGTACGTATAGCCTACCGTCTCCATGAACGGTGTATTTCTTTCCATGTATTGATCTAATATATATATGTATATTCTGAATATATATTATATATAAACCATGTTTTACATTCTGGATATAAGTAATCATGATCTAATTAATAATATGAATAATTACTAGTCAAAACACGGACGACAAATGAAATGATTTTACCCAAAACGCTCTTTAACATGGAATTTACAAAAGAACGGGTAATATAAAGTCATAACTGAACCATATATGATATCATAACAATTAATATGATTCTGTAATAAGTCAATAACATTATTTAAATCATTATACAGGAGTTTCGAACACGTACGAAGCATATCAGACCTAAAGTAAGGGATAATTTTGCAAATCTCTTTTTTATCCGAGATTTCTTATTCGTAAGTATTTACTGGGGATATTTCTATCATTTCCATGTTTTATAAATGTGTTTTTATGTATTTTTAAAGTACTTTTTACCCATTTTTTTACTTTTACTACATGGTATGTATGGAATCATTCTTTTATTTACGTTACGAGGTACTTTTTTGACTATTTCGACAAAAGTTCGAGGAGAATGTTATTTTTTTTAACTTATACGGCGTGAACGGATTTTTAGGGTTTTATAAAGCCTTATGTTCATGAAGCTTTCTCCAAAATATTTAATGACTATTTTAATCAAAATCCCATTCATTTAAAATTTCATGACCTTTTGTGAAAATAAAATGATTTTTTATAAGAAATGATATTTTCCTCAAGAATTCATTTCAAGTGTTTTATCAAATCCATTTTCCATCTAAGATGACATCATTTAATATGTGTATGTTTCATTTATAATGTCTCTATGATATACATGGTTTCACTTTTCTGATTATGAAATGATATCCATTTCTTTTATATGGATTATGTGGTGATGAGATGATGTTTATGAAACCCATTTTATTTATTGGGTTATTATGAATGATGTAAGTTTATTTTGTGGCACAAGTAAGAATGATTTCATTATGAGATGGTCGGACCTATATCTCCCTCTAATGCATTGGGTAAAGATTTATATCTCATGAGATAATCATGGCTATAATGGAAAGTTAAACTGGTTCAGTAATACAGGACTGGAACGAGGAGTGAACTCGATTCAGAAAAGGACTTTGTCCACTAAGATGGTCTTGGCAGCAATGACTTGGCTACTATGGAAATCATTACATGTTCATAATGGATTCCACAATTACATGTTTTATTTCCATGCTATTTTATCATTCTTAATGTTTCTTTATGATCAATGCCTTATGTACCTCCTTTTTTATGTCATTTCTCATGCTTTTGATGTTTAAACATTATGTTCATGTTTTTATGTTCAAATGTATATGGTATATTTTATTTTATCCATGATTACCCTTACTAAGCATCTGAGCTCACCATTTTTATATTTTATTTTCCCCCAGGATTAAAAGAAAAGTTTTAGGTAAGGAAACAAAATGTGGAAGATCTTTATGGGAGATGTTGAAGATCATTCACCAAGATTAGAAATTACATTCCAAGTTTCCAAAGACACTAAACTATTACGGTCCTTGTGTGTCTGTTTTTTTTATGTATTAAGTATTCCGTAAAAGTAATGTAATATCTATGTATGTCAATCTTCGTGTCTCTATAGTTGGTATCAGAGGAATGGTTTAGTCAACCTTTGGAAACTAGGATGCGAAAACGTTAGTGAGATCTCTAGAGATATTTCTAAGGTATGTCTAGGGATGTCCCTAAGGATAAGTATACATATAGGATACAGTCTTAGAACTACGGTAACGATCATAGAATTTAACCTAAGATGTTAGATATTGAGGATACTCCCCCTTTAATATGTTGTTTTCCCTAGCATGATTTTTTCCTCTCACACTATTATTTTTGGGTTTTAGAAAATGGATGGAAATAGGAAGATTCATGATAATGGAGGATATGATAGACAATGGAATCATTCTCTTCATGAGAAACCAAATGAAACGAGATCTAGAAGTCCAAACATCGTTATTATGCCTAATCATCAATCACATAATATGATCAATAATCTCAACTTTGGTAGGATTCCCGACTCAGATAATAAGAGAATGATGGAGTTTCATGATGATCATAGTGGAAAGTAAATTCAATTTCCCTCATGTAAATCATGTGGGAAGAGGCATCGGGGAGATTGTTTCAAAGGAACTGGAAGATGTTTTGGGTGTGGAAAAGAAGGACACAAATCCAGTAAGTGCAAAGGAAAAGGTTCAGCTAACACCATGGACAAGGATAATGGTATTTCTACGACATCAACAATGATTAGATGTTTTAATTGTGAAATGTACAGGCATTATGAAAACCAATTCCCTAAGGGAAAATATCATGAAGAGAATCAACATGGTCATATGGGTAGTATTTATGTGGATGATGATGAGGAGAATAAAAATTATATATGAGCTGAAAGAAGTGTTGAAGCTCAGTCGGTTGTTTTAGAAGTTAGTGGAATGATTGTATGTTTATCGAGAGTTATGTTGTATAGTTAATGGTACTACAGAATAAAGAATCATGTAAGGATTGTTACACTATTGTTTTTCCTAAAAGTATTTGAATGTATATGTTGAATAGTACCAGTAACCATGGAAGGTTATTCAGATATTTTTGTAAAGTAGATGATATGCGCATAATGAAGGAATAAGAAGATAATGAGATGTTTGATTGTATTCATGAGCTGATGATTGATATAAGGACTAAGTTATATCATGGTTTGAGTATATAGAATTTTGAGGATTTTTGTATGTGGAAAGTATTAACTTTTATCTACATTAATTTTTTCACTAAGGTTCAATGGGTATTCAGTTTTCAAGAGAATACATGATTAAGGCCTTCGAATGTTTGGAATGTTACCAACAAGACATATCTTATGATATGTGGGGATTAACGATGGTATTAAATCTCTGGTAATCTTTTTCACGATATTATGAGAGTGGACTGCAGTATTATGGATAAGCCTAAAGATTGGAATGGATTATGTTGGACATAAGTTAGTATTGTTTAAGGATAGAACTTTTTTTTGATATTATTGATGGGATGTTATAGTCATATAGTTTTAGAAAAAGGACAACCTGCAGGACGGGTGACAGCCCATCGCGTCGGACAAGGCTGTGGGAATCGAACCCACAACCGAAGTGCGACTGGCTTTTATCACCTACCACTGGCCTACAAGAAGTCCCTGGTTAGTAGAAAGTAGTTTTATTTTATTAAGATGTATGATATATGAAGTATAAGTTTATTATTGAAACCATATACGATTAATCTAACCATAAGATGGATTTATAACTTTGGCTAACCATTTGTTTCAAAGAGATGGAATGACCCATCATTCTATCACATGATCTGCTAACACATCACGAATAACAAATTCAACTTCATTTCTTTAAGGGATGAAGTGGAAATTGTTCAATTCACGAACAATAGTGAGATTTTACCAAAATCATGCATGTATTTCATTTAATTCATCAACTTTAGGGAAATGATCTTGAAAACCAGAAATGTAGTCCTAGTTCCCTTATATCTGATTATTCAGATGGTACCTTAGATCATCACAAATCAATAGCTTTGTGATTGTTGGATTTTTCATAGCCATGTTCTCTACCAATCTCCATCAGAACTTGATGGTTAGATTTTTTTTCCATATACATATTTTCACCTATGTTCTCCTATGTGGACACCCAGTGATGAGTTAATTTGGGTAACTGTTACATTTCATACTTTAGTTTTTAACGCCATGTTTTGGTATTCCTTTTTACGATGTGGGTTTCTATTAAACAATCTTTCGAGTAGTAAACTATTTATAACCCCGACGAATTTCGAGGGTGAAATTCATTTAAAGGGGGGTAGAATGTAAAACCACGAGATTTTATGAAAAATATTATTTTAATTTCATTAATGTATTGTGTTTTATGCTACACCAGGATTACCTTGCACTATACGCAACACCGTATTAGCTTGCAGTATACACAACACTATTCTTGGATCGTGTTACACACAATTTTGATAATAGTTATTCTACGCAACATTGAGTATATATATATATATTCAATGTATAAATGAAATATGGTTTGATTCTGTAATACTAAACAATGAAGGATTCTTGCACAACACGGAACCCTGACTTGGCTTGCATTACACGCAATCGCGAACATCCTTGATAGCGTGTGTTGTACGCAATACCGGGTTTTACTAAACAATGATATATTATTATAATATTATTATGAACTAGACGTTGTGAATAGTATTAACTATATTTTTAATTTTATACCATTATTATTCATCTTTCAAATTTTCTAGAACATGGAATAATAACAAAATAAATTTTTCTTCTAAAATGATTTTTTTTAAAAAAATGCAGTTTTGCCGCCTTTTGATGGCGCACCCACTTTAAATATAGTTTTTGACATGTTTATAAGTTAAATTTGAAAAAAAAATTCTTTATCGGAATCAAGAAATAAAAATTTACTTTGGATACATTTTTCATATTATTCTGGTAACTTTCATATTTTGATGAATAGTAAAAGCACGCTATATTTTAATTAAAAACAACTTTTTTCATCACAATAATTTCTATGGATAAATTATAATATATAATTGTTTTAAAGTATAAATATAATATATTTGTACCATTTAATATATTTTATGTCATTATCATTGATTTTACATTAAATTCGTAGGTTAAATCAATTCAATCTTTTGCAATGTTTTAAAGAAAAACCTGTTTTCTTTTGACAAAGAGATTAATTTTAATTTAATTTCTGAAACTTTTGTGTATTGAATTTGGAAAAATGTATTCCATATTTGGAATCAGTGGGTCCAAATTATGTTAATAAGCTACTTTCTATTTTTGGGAATTATGAATAGCAACTACGGTAAATTTTATTTACCATAGTTAAAGGTAAATCGGGTAATTAAGGGTAAATATAATATTATAAAATTAACCTAACACATGCCAAAATTCTATTGGATGGCTAAGACTAGACCCATATAACCTAAGGGTCGGATTAGATTCATTTTATGGACTTTTGACCATGAAAATAATTTAATTATAATTAAAACCAATGAAAGTGACAACATGTCACTCTCTTAAATTTTATAAGTATAATAATTTTAATTTAGTGATAAACATCATAAATGATAAAAAATGAATAGTCTCCAGAAATCTAAAAAAATTATATACATCATGATAATTTATTTAGAATTTTTAGGGATTAAATAATTGTCATTCATGGTGATACATTAATGATACAGAAATTATTTATTAAGTGGAAAATAAGTAATATAGTTTTTATTGAAATAATAATACCCATTATAAGGCCCAAAAACCTGATCAAAACTTATTGTTAGTGTATATATACACCTTAATCATCCAATGACCTAATTTATAACCGTTTGGAGCCTTATAAAATTTATTATGACACTTATATTATTTTATTTTAAATGATGCCAAAGTTGTCACCTTCATAATTTAATAAATATAATAATTTAAATATTGTGATTTTAAGATTATAAATTAGAGTAAAAGTATTATTGTGAAATTTAATAGATTTATCTTCATCATAGGATTTTAGTTTTATTTTTTATGCTACAAATCAGTATATTAAATAATTATACAAAAATGTTGTAGTAATTATTTTATTAAGAGATAAACCAAATAAATGGTTTTAAAAATAATAAAATATATATTATATAAACTATTTAATGTGATCCAGTAATTTTATAGATACTTATGACCCTTTATAAATCTATTAAAGCTTTTAGTTTGAACATATCTTCAGTATATATTTTATTTTAATTCTAATAAATGAATAGTGTCAATATTGACACTATTGTTATTTTATAAAAATGACATATTATAAAATTGTTTAAAAATCACCAAAATATTTAAAAATTATAAATTCAAATTTATATGGTCTATAATGTTATAAAGTAAACAATTATGGAAAATTCTCAACCAATAAGTAATTATTTGTTATAATATAAAATTTAGAATTTTATTACCACAAATAAACTTAAGTAGATTAAATAAGGATAAATCAAACTGATAAGGTTTAAAATAAGATCCAAAAATGTGTAAATTTGATTGGTTGATGATATTACAACCCTATATCATCTAATATTATAATATGAGTCATTTTTGGTGGTTTTTTAGTGGGGTTATATTTATAATAAATTAATATTTTTAAGAATTCCAAAGGTGCCGCTCTCCTCCCTTATAAAAGGGAACCTCCTCCCTCTCTTCCACACACCACTTTGAGCCTTCAAGCTCGGCCAGCCCCTGCCATATTCTCTTATCCACTTCCCCAGAAACATACTAGATGTCCTGGTCTTCTTCAGAGTCCAATTATAGTGCCCTAAGAGGAGGTCTCAAAGAGGCGCTTCAAAGAAGAGGTAATTTCTGTTACGGAATCTTTCACTTTTATTTCTTCTTCCACTTCTTCTTCATAGGTTGATTCATTATGAAGTAATAAAATCAGTATCACTCATATAATTATATGTTATTATAAGTATGAAACAACCCTATTTCACCATCTATCCATCCTACGGAAAACGAAATCACAGTGCGTGCGTACGTACGGAATACCGTCTCCATGCCGTGGTGTAATCTATTTTCGACCACCACCTTACTTGGATGGGTATAATGGTGTAAATAATAACTATATATGATTATTGTAAAGTGATATTGATTCTGTAATAGTATACATACAGTCTAATAAAATTCGACGATCATGGGAACGATATCATCACTCGTGCATACGTACGGAATACCATCTCCACGACGCGATGAGATTCATTCTCAATGATTAACCATTCATAAATGATTATAAAGTATATATAATAATTAATAATGAAATATATGACATAATAATGATACTGGATTTATGTATGTCATCCAATTAATTCCATTCAATTCAATGAGGAAACAAAAACAATGTTCATATGTACGTACGACCTACCGTCTCCATGAAAAATATATTTCATTCCATTTATCGATCTATTATATGTATGTATATTCTGAATATATATTATATATAAATCATGTTTTACATTCTCGATATAAGTAATCATGATCTAAGTAATCATATGAATAATTACAAGTCAAAACACGGATGACAAATGAAACGATTTTACACAAAATTCTCTTTAACATGGAATTTACAAAAGAATGGTTAATATAAAGTCATAAGTGAAACATATATGATACCATAATAATTAATATGATTCTATAATAAGTCAATAACATTATTTAATTCATTATACATGAGGTTCGGATACGTACGAAGCATATCAGACCTAAGGAAAGGGATAATTTTTCAAATGTCATTTTTATCCGAGATTACTAATTCGTAAGTATTTACTGGGGCTATTTCTATCATGTCCATGTTTTATAAAAGTGTTTTAATGTATTTTTAAAGTCCTTTTACCCATTTTTTTACATTTACTACATGGTATGTATGGAATATTTCTATTATTTATGTTACGAGGTACTTTTTTTACTTTTTCGACCAAAGTACGAGGAGAATGTTATTTTTTTTATCTTATACGGCGTGAATGGATTTTTACAGTTTTATAAAGCCTTATTTTCATGAAGCTTCCTCCAAAATATTTCATTACTATTTTAAACAAAATCCTATTATTTTAAAATTTCATGACATTTTCTGAAAAGAAAATGATTTTGAATAAGAAAGGATATTTTCCTCAAGATTTCATTTCAAGTTTTTTATCAAAACCATTTTCCATCTACGATGACATCCTTTTATATGTGTATGTTTCATGTATGATGTCTCTATGATTTACATGGTTTCACTTTTCTGATTATGAAATGATATCCATTTCTTTTATATGGATTATGTGATGATGGGATGATGTTTATGAAACCCATTTTATTTATTGGGTTATTATGAATGATGTATGTTTATTTTGTGACACAAGTAAGAATGATTTCATTATGAGATGGGTGGGCCCTATATATCCCTCCAATGCATTGGGTATAGATTTATAACTCATGAGATAGACATGGATGGAACAACAAGTTAAACCAATTCAGTAATACAGGACTGGAACGAGGAGTGAACTCAATTCAAAAAGAGACTTTGTCCTCTAAGATGGTCTTGGCAATAATGACTTGGCTACTATGGAAATCATTACATGTGCTTAATGGATTCCACTATTAAATATTTTATTTCCATGCTATTTTATCATTCTTAATGTTTCTTTAAGGTCTATGTCTTACATACCTCCTTGTTTTATGTCATTTATCATGCTTTTGATGTTTAAACATTATGTTTATGATTTTAAGTTCAAATGTAAATGGTATATTTTATTTTCTCCATGCTTACCCTTACTGAGCATTTGAGCTCACCATTTTTATGTTTTATTTTCCCCAATGATTAAAAGAAAGGTTTTAGGTAAGGAAACAAAATGTGGAAGATCATTATGGGAAATTTTGAAGATCTTTCACCATGATTAGAAGATTGCGTTCCAAGTTTCCAAAGCCACTATACTATTACGGCCCATGTGTGTCTGTTTTTGTTATGTATTATGTATTCCGCAATAGTAATGTAATATCTTTGTACGTCATGCTTAGGGTCTCTATATTATCCATTGGAAAATACCCTCATATTCTATTATGTTACTCAATTGAGTGGCATTTTTAGGTCATGTATATATTTATCTAATAGGTATCACATCAGATATGTTGAAATTGTAGACTATAATGGTTCAATTAGGTAATTCCAACAATTTAGGTGCAGTTCTCAAACATATAAATTCATTCATTTCAAAAAATCTCACTTTTTTTAGTTTAAATGGTTTATGTATCGATAGATCGACCTTGTAGATGCAGATACTCTAAATTGAATTTTAATACCTCAATTGTGTATAATCAATGATGATGATGAGAAACTAAGATATTTAATCCTCGATGTCAGTTATTGTTTGAGTGTTGTGTCAAATAAGTTTTTATTTTATTTCTGAATAAGCATATGATTTTAAAAGTTGATTTTTTATTTTTTTAATAAATGAGATATAATTATAATTACCTATAACCCTAATATATAATTAATTATTTATTTATCTAATTTTTAAATATAAAGGGTTTGTTATTTTGGTTATTCTATATTGTAACCTCAATCCTCTATCAATGAAGGGATAATCCTTCACTATAGAACATGGATGTAAATATCTAAATCTTCCTGGACACAGAAAAATGTATTTATGATCTCTAATAATTATAACTATTGATATATTTGGATTACTATATGCAGTGTTATTATCAAGGGTTAATTCATAGGATCAATTTAATACACTTTATCACTTGAAATTTACCTTGGTCATCTCTTAGAATACATGACAATGTGGAGTGGTACACTGTGATATTTTTCATCCCATAATGGAATCCTTGACCAAAAAAATTAAATGCTTGAGTTCATCAATTAGGACATTACTTCTCTTTTGGGAGATTTATCAGGAATGATATCTCATACTATTCAATGATAATCAATGTTTTCAGTGAGATTGGTTTTTGTGTCATGGAATTGACCCTACACTAGGTGATCTAATGAATTGGTGGTTAAATTATTTAACTGATCCATGATAGGAAGATTATATGTAAATCAACATAAAAATTAACTTATTATAACTAACTATATCTTCTTTCTCATGTTCATGTGTTCCTACTTTCATTATACTTTTTTCCTTCAGCACTTCCATAACTATAAATTTATTGATTCATTTTATTTTATTTCATTAAAAATTTCTATAACTCCAAAAAAATTATAGTTAAATTAAGTAAAAAATTAATCTAATTAGGTAATAAATACCTAAATTTTAGAATATATAATATATTTTAAATTATTATAAATATACCATTAATAATCTAAAATTAAAAGGTACTACCAAAAAATTTGCGCCATTATAGAGGAATTCATGTTTTTTAATGAATTATTTCATTTTCAATTATAATTACTTCTGAAAATAATAATATAATATATTATTGAATATTTATCTCCATTTGAACGCCAACAGTTATAGTTACATTCATAATCATGGGATTATTTGGTAAACATGAAATTTAGAAAATGTATAACTCACCTTATTAGAATAAATTATTGGATATTCCGAAATATATAGACATACATACTATAACCTATACATTTTTATACCCAACAAGACAAGGATTCACTCCAGTAAACTATTAAAAAATATTTTGTAATGGATAAGATATTAAATTATAAAATAAGTGAGAGAATAATGAAAAAGAACATGATCCACACATTTTGGATTGATCTATTCATGGATTCATTGTTGTATATTTATGATCAAAAATATGACACATGTTTTGAGGGTTTTAATATATGGTTTATGTAGGTACAGATGAATGTAAAAAAATTATGATCAAATTTTCTTTTGGGATATTATTTGATGATACTGTGAATGATAAATTTTATAATTAATTTTCAACCAAATAATATATCGAAAAATGTTAGGATGTCATATTCATTCATATAGAGGACTTAGAAAATATGATTTCCTTTTTTAATAGAGGATGAAGGTGGATAAATACCTCCCAAATACACAAGATTATCTGTTAGGGGAACAATCTAATTATAATCAAGAATAATAAAAATACATTTAGAGTCATTTTAATAGAATTAAAGGAGAAGTGTTTCAATTTTAATGTTTTTAATTTTATTTGTTGTTGATAAATTTTTTTCCATGTGTAGATATTTATGACTTAATAAAACATTATGATCTAATTGAGATACTTTATAGAAAATAAATTTCACCTACAAGATATTTTTTAATACACAAAATTTTTTATAAAAAATTAGAATTGTTGGTTGTCGAATAGAAATAAAATTTATTAGTCCAATAAAAATGTGTACATGATGACAATGAAAAAAACGATACAATGTAAAATTGAATTAAATTTTTCCATTTACCCAGAATAAATGTTACATAGATTAACAGATTTAACATAACTCATTAAAATATATTCATAAAATGTAGATTTTCGGAATTTAATATATTTAATATTTCACTCTATACGCCTCAAGAATAGTTATTATACCATGTAAAGTTTTTTTAAATAACCAACTAAATGTTCACTTCATAAACATTATAGATTAAACATCATGGGCATAATATTAATTACATATTTGATTAGGCATCACAAATGGTTTTCATAGGTGGACCAAACATTAATTAAATTCTTCCTAAAGTGGACCATCAATCAGATACCTAAATCCAATAATGGATCAGTCATAACACTCCTATATCCAGTGGGGTATAGAGTATCACAACATGTCTCCCATTATCTCAAGAGATATAAACCATAATGAAATATATTAGACGTTTTTCTTATCGGTTGAATATTCCTTAATAATAAACCATTCATATATCGTCTAAAATATGTCCATCATTCAATATACCAATATCCTAAGGAGAGAAAATGATTTTCATTACACTATTATGAACCCATATAATGAAAAATGGGGTTCACCACATTTGCATAATTTCATCACTAAAATTTTACTCGGGATAATAAACGGATGATACTAATTACCAATTCAATAAATATATATTTATATAAAAACATGTATAGGGCTATTCTTGAAAATTATCAACAATGTAAATAAGGCCGTTTGAGTTAAATAGAAAATAATTTAAAACTATTAATATAGTTTTTAGACAAAGATAAAAAATTTGAAAAAAATTAAGATTTTATAAAAACATTCATCATTTTCTATATGAAATGTCACATATGTGAATTTTAAATTAAAATATTTTAAAAAACTAGAATGAAATTTATATTTTGAATCCTTTGAAATTTTGTTTTTAAAAAATTATGTGTTTATATTTTATAACTAATTTATTTGAAACAGACTATATAATAAAAATCCATGAGAATGAACTAATGTTTTTGAAATGTGAATTTAATTATTTATAACACTATACTTTTTAAAAATAAATATCTATAAAATATCATTGAAATAATTGAAATTTTATAAAAAAATGTGATGTTAAAGAGAAAAAATGGATTTTTAAGCGTTAAAATAATATTATAGAATACCTTTATTAGAATCCTACATCATAAAATATTAAAATTCGTCATTAATAAAAAGTAATAAGGAAATAATATGACTAGAATATGAGATAACAAATAATTATGATTCTGAATTAATTGGATTTCATTTGTAGGAATTAAAATTTTGTACAGGGATGTGATAGAGCCTTTGAATTGTTTGGGAAATATTCCCAACAATTTATTATAAATTTTGGGGAAGAAATAAATTGAGTGTGTAAAATTTGATTCAAAGCATATATATTAGATAATGTTTAATACAAATTTCCATAAAATAGTTTTTTTGAATGATACTAAACATTTATGAATGTCATTCATGAATATTAATTTTAACTCAATGAGGGGAGTTCTATGAACAATTAATTATTGAACGTTGTATTCCTTTAAATACCAATCCAGATAAAGAAAGAATTGTTTATGTATTCAAAATTCATGAATTTATTGAAGAATTTATAAAATTTAATATCATAGTCATTATATAATATCATAATTTTCATAGTTCCAATTAATAAGTATGTATCATGAAGTAAAATATTACACAAGAAACCATACAATAACACCCATCATCTACAAACACCATTGAATCTATTTTATAATAAAAATAAAAATAAAAATAACCTATTTAATATCATCATTTTCATATTTAAAATTTTTTAATTATATTTTATAATTATACCCTACATGTATATTAGTTAGTAATTATATGAATACAATATAATTTATAAATAGTCTTGATAATTTTTATATTGTTTCATCATATTTTTATTTCAATTATTTATTCTCTAAATTTTAATCATGCCTATGCCATCCAATTTACTTACATTTATGTTTTCTGATCATTTTGTAATGATAATAATTTATTTTATTTTATTTTTAATCTCTGATTAGGTTAAAAAAATATTCAAGAAGTATTAATCAATGAGCTTTGTCTTTAGAAATATAGTAACATATTTAAAGGGTTTAAATATTTATTTATTACTATATAACCATAATGAATTCATTATATTTTTATATAATTATAATTATATCCTTATCAATTTTTTTATAGACGTCATTGACATTATTTTGAATTTTTGATCAAATTATTGGTTAAACCAACCTAAATAATAACATACCATAATTTTTAGATGATTATTGATAAAAAAATTTATCTTATGGTATTATAAATTTATTATAGAAGGATAATGATATTATCCTGATAAATTGAAGTTTAATAGAATTTTTTAATTATCTATATGAAATTAAAATAAATCTAGATGTCAAATAAGATATGTATCTTTGTGGACATGGTAGTCCACACATAACTTGGTTAATATATTTTTGTCATGAAGAATGGGTGGGGAAAGATGAATTATAATTAACTTATCTAATAAAATTAAAATTATATACCACACATTTGTTAATCAATTTCAAAAATATAATTATATAAGATTGGAATATGTGAAAAATAATTTATCTATTCAATGAGGTGGTAGTCCATACATCCATCAGAATTCTGTTATTATATTCATAATAGAAATGGGGATAGGTGGTTTGGTTTTATTCTTTTATCATTATAACATATAGTAAAAATAAAATACAGATGTAATTATATAGGAAATAGAACATGAGGTTTTAGTATTTAAGTCATAATTCTAAACATGTTGGTAGAAAAGGTTCACACATTAAAGAATTTGGCCTCCCATTGGAAGACTCCATTAAAATAGAAGAAATAAACATGTAATGTCTCGTATATTCTGTTTATTATTTTTAAATATTTTATTGAATTATTTTGAGGTGAAGAACAGAGAAGGAAATTCATTCTGAATCCCGGTGAGCCATGAATTTTAGGTTGAATTTTTTATGTAAAGTGAGTTGTCATGTGTGTGCCATTGTTAAATTTTCCAAATGGATGCCCAGATTAAACATCCAAGGGAACCATTGAGTCTAGCATGACAACATTACCTAATAACGTTCCTAATCATGATCGGAACAGGTAAAGTTAAAATGTTAATTTTCATACATTTTAAATAAAATAAGATAAAATAAAATAATTTGAAATGTTTATTTTATTTTATTTGTAAACATTAGTTGCAATGAAACAACATAATGCTATTTTGATAATTAATGACATAGTATATTGACTCTGATATAGAAATGATGATTCATTAATGCCACAATGTAATAGAACGAGGTAACATGTTCCCTCTATTTGATGGATTAATCGAATGTTGTTTGTTGGATGATGATGGACATAATCTCTGCAGAATTCGTGTAGCATTAGAGGGAACTCTCAACCACGAATGATGGAAATTCAAAATTGGAAATTGTTCCGCCAACAGAGTTTAATGAACTCATCGTTGACGATATAAGGATTCCATCATTAGTGATCGATCCCTTCTCGATTTATGGGTTATCTTATAAATTGGGTCTTCCTTATTTTAAGTTAAATGATAATCTCTGATCAACTTAAAAACTAGATTCCCCCCGCATCATCTTTCTTGTAGGAGAGATTTTATTTATCATGTTACATCCAGAGTAATCACTTTTATTGTTTTAATGTTTTTAATTTTCCCCCTTTAAACATCCTAATGGGAGAGGATTAATGTTGTGACGAACAATAGTGTTGTTTCGTTCCTCATAGTTGTTTTGTTTTCTTCCCCATCCTAATTGCGTTCTTTGTGTTCTTCGCATAGATTCAAATTAGGAATCGTTTCCCAGGAATTTCTTGGTGAAACGATCCCAAAATGGTGATTTAGAATCGTGACAACCCAGTGGAGGTGTGACGACAATAGTGTCAGTCGAATTGATGTGGTTTGGGATAAAATTTTCTTACATATTTCCTCATACTGGTAAATCAGAACATGTTTTTTGGGTAGATCAGAGGTCCAAAATTAGTGAAATTGGCTTCTTGTTGTTGAGGAGACCAAAACTGTTTAGTTTCATGGGGATTGGACATCCTGATCAATGAACAGAGCTTCTTCCATATGGTCAGATGATGAACTGTGTTTTTGGGAAAATTTTGTAGATCAAGATGTGGACTCTAAAGAACACAGTGTGTTGGAATAGACTTGGAAATGTCTATTGTTTCATAGGGCAGGAAGCGATGACACCACATTTCCTCCTAATATCATGATGGGTGGGTCCTTATATGGGACTTTGCGTGTATCTAATGCATTACAGAGACACAACGAAGAGAAAACGGTTGTGTACACCAAAAAATATCCAGTCTTGGATAGGTACATGGGTTACCTTCTCTACCCATTACAAGGGACGTCACACATGCATTGAATCCATGTATGTGAACATGGTCCAAGACACAGAGGGAACCCCACTTAGTTAGACATGACATGTGGACCATCCTAAATGACGTGTTTTTAACTTTTGAAATGGCATGTATCCTCTGACCCATGTCGTTACATAGGGGCAGTAACCAGAGTCGCGAGACAAAGCTATTAACCCCTTTAACATTCCATGTATATCTAGGAACAAGTCTTGATCCTCTAGTATGTTGTGCCTTAGAAAATTTTCATTTTGATTATTTCCCATTTCTCATATTCCGCAAAAGTTTGGGTATTGTTTCCATCCTCAAGAGTATGATCCCATCAATAAGAATTTATGAGATAGATCCAGGTATCGCTCTGAGGGGTCTGAAGCGATATCCTTTATAATTTATTAATCATAGGTAGAGTATGGTATCTATTTGACTAATCCTATAAGACGCTGATCCTATACAGAGGAAGTAAACATTAATGGGTTGTGGTATCCGAGGATCGATGGCCACTTCAATCAGCTAATAGGGGAATGTTGGTTCTTGAAGGTTGACCTCATATTAGGATATCACTAGCTTTAGGTATGGGGTGGGTATATACTAAATACAACTTTCAGAAGCTTCTACAGTCACTACAACTACTTGGTAATTCCTTTTGGCATAATGGAAGCCCTATGATGTTCATGGGACTTATGAACTAGATCGTCTTGCCGTATTTAGACATGTTTGTTGTGGTCTTCATTGATCACATATGTGTGTACTCAATATCATAGGAGGAGAACATTTGACATCGATGTATGGTTCAACACATACTCCAAGAGCACAAACTTAATGGGTAGCTCTCAAAGATCCAGTTCAGAATTCAGGAGGTATACATTCTAATACATGCCATCTCAAGGGATGGAGTCGCTATGGACCCACCCAATGTAGCAGAAGTGTTAGTTTGGGTGCCACCTCATTGCGTGATGGGGGTGGAGAGATTCTCTGGGCTGACAGGATATTACATTTGATTTCTTTCTATTTTCAATCTTATATGGGCCCCGATAACACCATTGACCTGGATGGGTTTGTTGTTCGTCTGGACAGAGAAGTTCCAGCAGGAATTCCAACAGCTAAGGCCGAGTTTGATGACTGCACCAATCTTCAAATTTCCAGAAGAGTGTTTCAAGTATGTACTTTACTGCGACATAATAGGGACCACGCTCGGATGCATCCTGATTAAAATAAATGCAGTGATTTCTTATGGTTCACACCATCTTAGGCCTCACCAGATGAACTGTGCGACCCATGATCATGAGTTAACAACAATTTTCTTTGCATTGAAGATGTGGAAACAATACATTATGTAAAATATCTTTATCATCTACGCTAAACAGAAGGTCCTAAAATACAGGTGATCATAGAAGGATCTGGATCTGAGGTAGAGGATATGGTTATAGTTCCTCCAAGACTACATTTTCATAATCATCTCTAATTCTGGGATGATGATCATGGTGGCTAATGGTATTAGTAGTAGATCATTCCCACAACTATTGTGTGTGGTGACGAATCAGTTGGCCTCATTATAGTTATATTTCATGGATATAGAAGTTGAATCTTACGTTTAGTCGATGGTTTTCTTCCCTCTACTCTTAAAGAGAATTAGGGGGGAAAAGCTTGGGGAAGTCGAATGTGCGGATTTATGTGCTCAATTATCCCTAAAACATGCTATAAATGTATATTATAAAGGAGGGTAGTGTTTTTTTCTTTTACAAGGTTGAATTGTAGTACCACTGGTGTTGTGGGAGGAGGTTCTATGAGAGTTTCATACATTCCACTTTGTGGTACACCCTTTCTTGGAGAAGATGTACCAGGAAATCTAACAAAAATTTGGGTGGTCATGCATGAAGAAGGTAGTCACAAAATTCGTTTCTCAATGCCTTACATGCTTGCAGGTGAAGACAGAGCTATAGGTTCCAATAGGGTAATCTCACCCTTGAATGATCCAAAGTTGAAGTGGGATGGAATAACGATGGACTTCATGATGGTCTTACCACAAAATTACAAGGGCCATGAATCCATCTTGGAGATCATTGACCAACTCACATAGTCAACACACTTCCCATCTATCAGGGATAATATTTCTAAATTGATATTGGGATGCCTCTATGTGTAGGAGATAGTTCGCCTTAACAGCCTCCCCTCGATAATAGTTTTAGATCGAGACACCTGCATCACATTATGTTTGTGGAAGGTATTACAGGAGACTTTTTGAACACATCTTTTTTTGACAATATAATTGCATCCCCAAATAGATTTTTATATGGTGGGTTCCATTCAGGTTTTTGAGAATTTATTATGGGCCTATATCTTGGATTTTTTCCTAGTTAGGTAGAGAACATCCCACTATTGGAGTATGCGTACAAAATCAACTACCACTCACCATTTGTATTATAAAATCTGAGGCCTTATCTGAGAGACCTCAACTGGTCACCACTTTACTGGACCGACCCCTGAGAGTCAATAGTGACGTGTTCAGAGTTTGTGTGAGCTTCTACATAGAACGTGAAGATCATCTAGGAGCAGATGAAGACTACATCAATCTGGAAGATTTTTTATGATGATAAAGGATGGATAACTCTAGTGTTTATATAGGGGGACCAAATATTTCTTTGGGTCTCACCTCGATGAGGGTTAAGATGATTAGGCCTTGGAGGCAAGCTATCTACGAGGTTCAATGGACCTTTTCAGATACAGCGCAGACTTGGCACTGTGGATTACCTTCTAGCTCAACCGCCGCAATTACACTGGGTACATGATGTCCTCCACCTGTCATGGATGTTGATGTACATGAATGACCCATCACACGTCATCTAATGGTGTGATCCGGACATCAAAAATGGATTGACCCTTACATATTTCCTAGTGGATATCGAGGATAGTAAATTGTGGATCCTTCTTAGGTGTTCAATTCCCTTGGTGCACATTTGATGGTAGTACATGAACACTCTAGAGACAACATGGTATGGGAGGCTCAAATCTGTGTCTTGTACCCACATCATTTTGAGTAGCTCCTATTTTGAATTTTCAGCGACGCAAAGCCCCATGGTGTGGAGAATGCAGATTCTCATTTTTCTGTATATTATTTTATAATATTATATAGAATTATTTCATGACCATGAATAGAGTAGACAAATAATTCAATGGTTTGGTGAACCTAAAATGGTAGGTTTATCTCTTTTATTATTTATCATTTGGCATGTGAGAGTGGTCGTGTAATGGTCCAGTCCAGACCACAATCATTATATTGTCTGCCATGGTCCTAGACCACTTGATTTTGTTATTCCCTTGGTTCTTCCCCTTTGGAACCCCCCAGGAAAATGCCTCATTATGGGAGAGGTATCCACACAACCTTATAAAGGGGTTCCTAGTGCCCCCCTACATCAATGTTGGAAGTACATAACCCCCCCCCCCTTCAGAAGGGCCCAATTTCCTCGTTGGAACATCAAATGGACACCACCTAAGATACCAGTTTGTGACGTCTCGATTCTGGAAGCCTCGTAGAGATGCCCCGTACCGAGTTGGTCACGTTTCCTCCAGCGCATTTCCCCAAATGCCAGAGGCTTTCGACTCGTTGCGAGGTCCTTGGGTGTGAAAGTGGGGAAACTATACACTTATTGGTAGAGTAAATCGTGAAATCAAACAAATACATACAAGATCAGAAGCAATAATAATATCATACAAAAATAAATAGTGGAATAATGACAGAAATAACTCAATCACATATTTAAAATGATTCATGATACATATGTATAGGAAATGAGAAAAATTGAGCCCAATTATGAAATACAGTACTAAACCAATTACAAAAGAAAAACATATATTCTCCTCAACATCGCAAGCCATATCTTGTTCCCATTCTATCCAAGTCCACAACAAATCAAATACCTTAAGTGGAAGGGTGCCTGATCTTATCTATACATGCAACACTATAATCAGTTTTGGCCCAAAATCATGGACCTAAGAGTGTGTGAGACTAAATCCCAGTAGGCAACCACCATGAGATCTGTGCATAATAGTCAATGAATATATGGATGGATAGGTACGGAAGGCTGTAAACAAGGAAGTACTCAGCCATAAGAAATCCACAATTTCCAAGAATTCAAAACACCGCCTAAAATTTAATATCTAATCAAAACCGATTAAAATAAAATTTAACCCTCTTGGAATTAGCCACAACCTATCCCCTTAGGTCCTACCTAGAAACACAAGCAAGCAACTAAACACAAGGTAAACCTCTAGGAAGTACTCTTATCATATCCCATATGGTCCTTCTTGACAAGTAAAAGCAACCATTTGGGCAGTACACTCAGTCTAACCGCTCTAGTTCAGCTTAGCATATATTCTCTGATGAAGCACTCACCATAAATTTCTCTTATAGTCTCGTAATGGTACTAATGCGGCTCTAGGTAAGCAATCAATGTATCATTCCCACTGTGGCTTGCGATGAGGAACCACAAACACTTTAAGGAAGCACTCAATGTCAATTCTCCCCGTGGTCCCACATCGAATGTAAAACATACACTCTAGAGAAGACCTCAATGTCCATTCACCCAATGTCCTATACACCAGGTTATCTTGGCCCTGTGTAAGTCGAGCAAGTGTTGCAGGGTGTAACATCCAAGGTAAACCTAAGAACTAATTGGCTATAGTTCTACAACATAACATCATAACAGAACAATTGTCATGCTATTCTACTATACTTGGCATGGGAAAGTAAATGAGAGCCTAACAAGGAAAACTGGACCCAAAGGTCAAAATAGGAAAAACATTCATGGGAAACACAGCCAAAGCACAACAATTCACCATATTCATATTCAAATATCATCTACTCAAGAATACCAACATAGCACACAAACAATAGGGATAAAATGGTAAACACACAATACATCATTCATGGGTATTCGGAAAATTGGAACAAAAAACTCAAGGACATTCAACAAAAAGGCACAAAGAACCTACTTCGACGTTAGGAGATCAATATACTTGGACCTCATGGATTGAATCACCGCTGAACTCCATATATCTATGAAACAGTATAAAACATTCAATAGATAATAACATTAGATGGTTGAGTAAACATTAAACGAGGCTCACGTAGAAGTGATAACTCACCGATGTGAATCTAACTCAACTAACGTTGTTCTATTCAGAGGAAAGATGCTCGCTCAGAGGTTTGTCGATGATATGAGTTCATACAGAGCTCTTGGTCGGACGAGACCAAGAAGGAGTGATTTTTGGCTACTAGATGTGACCCGGTGTGTTTAATTAAAGAAAAAAAAGTTCATGGCCTGTACTTTGGATGTACAAGGTGTGTACTCACAATTTTTGTACTCTGCAATAGGCAGCATCTAGGTCACCCCCACATGGTCGTGTGCATTGTCACTATAAATCCAGCACCTTGATACTTGCAGTAACATATTACATGGAATGTATTCATAAAGAACACGACATGTACTTAAAAATTTGGCTGGAAAACATCTTTTTCTAAAAAACAACCATCAAAGGAAAACATACATGAAAAAAGGGTCTGAGTTCTTATAGGTCGAGGGAGTTTCCAATGGAATTATTGTATTAAAAATCATAGGGCATCATTACGTCTAAGATAACAACATTTCTTATAAATAGGCCAAACCTCAACTGGAACAGGTCATGAAAAAGATGATTATTTTTGGACGTTTTTCGTAAAATAAAATAAAATAAAATAATTTTAAATGTTTATTTCATATTTTTGGAAACATATGTTGCAGAACAATTACATGAATGTTGTTTAGATAATTACTGACATAGCGTAATGGTTCTAAAATAGCAATGCTGACTCATTAATGTCATAGTGTAATGGAATGCTGAAACACATTCTCTCCTTTTAATTGATTAATCAAATCTTTGTCATTGGCATAAGATTGAGTGAATCCCTGTGGAATTTTTGGAGATTTCAAAGAACACTAAACTATGAATGGAGATGAATCAAAAGTGAAAATCACTATTCCAACAAATATGAAGGACATCATCGACGAAGATAATGTAATCCCTTCATCTGTGATCGATCCATTATCTAGGTAGGGGTTATGTTATATATCTTTAATTCCATGTTCTTTAATTAAAAGATAAATTCCTATCAACCAATGAACTGGTTGACCAAAACATCATCATTCATGTGGGATGCATTTTCATTTTTGGGCTCATTCCAAGGGATTCATTTTTCAGGTCTTAATGATTTTAATTTTCTCTATTCAATCAATCTAATTGAAGTTTACTAACACCATGATGAACGCTGGCAGTTGTTCTTTCCCTTATGTTGTTTTGTTTTCATCCCTCCCTTCGTTGTGTTCTTCAAGTTCAGCATGGGTATATGAATGAGGAATTTTTATCAGCCCATTTCATTTGATAATGAGATAAAAATAGAGATCCAACATCGTGATGACCCCGTGGAGATTCGATGGTGATAGTATAAGAAGAACCAACGTTGTTTTGGGGAACTAATTCTTCAATGATTCTTCATGAGGGTATATTGTAATTAATTTTCAGGGCCGATCAGTTAACAAAAACCAACAGAATCATATTCAGGGTGTTGTGGAGACCAAAACCATTGAGTATCATGGAGGTTGGATGACCAGATCGATGAATGGAGCATCCCCTATAACAGTAGATTAAGAACTATGTTTTATATAAAATGCCGAACAACAGGTCTTATATTTAGAAGAACACGCCATGTTGGATTAGCTCAATGACAGATAGGGTTCCGTGGTGGAGGAAGTGATGAAAAGTCATGTACTCCAAAGAAAATGGCATGTGGTCCTTCATGGGGGAATCCAATTTTATATTGAGCGATACACAAACATGGGGTAGTGAAAATGGTCGTCCAGTCTACTACACAGCCTGAACAGGCATGGTGTAAGGGTTACCCCATATACTGGCTACATGGGATGGCACACGTGCATTGATGATATGTACGGGAATAGGAATTTGTACATAAAAAGAACCCCAATTACTCAAAAAATCATGTGGTACATCGTACACCCCGCATACTTACCATTCGACACGGCATGTTCCAGATGACTTGGTACATTACACAAGGGTAGTTATCTGAGTCACGAGACACAGCGTGTTACCGCTTCTACATGTTGTGTATATACTGGAACATGTCTTGATCTTCTAGTCAACCATTAAATGGACATTTTTCATTTGTCTTAGTTCCCCCGTTTCTCATCCCCCTGAAGGCCTGGTATTGTTTCCATCCACAAGAGTAGGATCCCTTCAAATGTACTTTCGGAGATATAGTCTGGTATTCCTCTGAGATTTCGGGAAAAAGATTCTATATCCCTTCATGAACCTAGGTAGTATCAGGTTTCCATGTAACTAAACCTATAGGATGTAGATCCTCTATGTAGCGTGTGATATTGGATGGGTCACATTATTAACCAAGGCCCTAGCAGTGATCCCCATATTTTTTTTTGATATTTCCCTACACTAGAGTGAGTTCTCCCAAATTGAGTGTATCTATATCTCCTAGCTATTCCTATCAAATGGTCCAACCAAGAAAGAAAACTTTAGAGATATAAGACATGTGGAGTGAGATCTACTAGACGAGTACTTTGCGGAACCTTCGAACTGAATCCCTAGCGTGGGTATTCCATCGTGTGACTTGTCTCTTGACTATGTGTCTATGTTTCGAGTATATCATGATTGTGTTTCTCATGATGTATGTTCCGTAGATATGTATTGTGTATAGTATACTATTACTTCACCTTGTGTAATTACTTTTGGTGTTTTGGGTCCTCTACTATGTATTGTTATACTCACCCATGAACTGGATTTTCCCGTACCATTCGTGTCTTATACAGACGAGTGTCCTTTTGACTTAGTCCAGGGTGGAGCAGGACTGGACCAAGCATTCATATTTACCAACTGGCCAATGTGTTCTTATGAATAGGACCAATAGTACAAGTACATATTTGTTCTTATAAGAAGTGCTTTGTAGTTTGCAGAATCTGTTTTTGGGTGGGCTTGTATTCCAACCCAGTTTACTTTTTGTACATTACATTCTATCATGATCTGTTGTTTGGGTTTAGTTGTTTGAAAGCATTTGGCTCTATAGTGGTTTTTACATTTCGGCATTTATGATCCTGGAGATGTGGGTGTGTGTTTGTACATTTACTTAGGCAATGCCTCCCATGTTAAAGATATGCATATTTGGTGTTAGTAACTAACCCTTGTCCAATTAGAGGCGTGTACAAGGAGTCATGGCACAGGCCCCATTGGGGATGGTCATTAGAAAACAAATATAATGTCCCTACAGTTTAAAGTAAATTGAATAGAATTTAAGGTTATATAAAAATTGTAAATTTCAAACTGTAAAGTGAATTTTTAGGATTATCATGATGGGTTAGTGAAAGATCCCTTCTATAAGTGGTGGGAATAGAAATTTGATAATTATAACCACATAATAAAATGTGAGATAATAATCAATAATAAAAGTGGACCTAAAGGGGAAAATAGATAGTTGGATTTGATAATGTCGATCATCCCTGAACAATTATTTTTTCCCCACAATTTCAACGTTTTATCGCAATTCAATCAATGAATTTCCAAAATTTTTATTTATTAAGCATGTAATCTAATTCTTACATTAGAAATATTTTGTTTAATGTATCAAAATACAATTCCAAATATAAAATTCTGTGAAACAACTAATTCTAAATTCCAAATCCATTAATTGATATAAAATTCTTATGTGTAAGAAAACTTAATTGTATCATTGTCCAATATACCCAATATAATAACATTTTCAGAATGATTAAATTTTTTGAATAAAATTTATTTGTATGATATAATTATAAGTGTATTTTATTTTTTTGGAAATATATTGGAATATTATAATAAAAATAAATTTATTTTCCTTTCTAATAAGTGCCTTAAATAATTTTTTTAAAAATATATTAATATATATATATTAAAAAAAATTTTAATCAAAAGAAATACAATTTGTAAAAAAAATGTCTGTCGTAGGTTTTCTAAATTAATATTAATTTATATAAATGTGAATTTTTACCCCCAATATGCATATATGATCTTTAAAACATTAGAAAAATTATTTAATATAACATGTGATATAACCATAAACATTATAATTATTGTAAAAACTGTATTTTAATCAAGTCACACAAAAATATGTTATTTTAAAAAAATTACAAAATATGAATGATACAAAAAAATTTCTATTTTGAAAGAAAAAATTATTCTAGATTTTAAATGTAACTATTTAAAATTTTTTAGAATTATATTTCAAAAGGAATGAAATATAAAAATTAATAATTTTTTTAATAATAGGTTCCCTTTTGAGACATTAATATTTAAATTTTTTCTACATAATATTTATCAAATCTGTTGTGGAATATTTTAGTTTACTGTTTTTTATTAACATTAAAGAGACTTATTATAAAATATATATATATAAGTATGTACATTATAAAATATCATGGTGTTAAAATATGGTTCTATATATGTGATATGATATCATTCAATGACTAAATATATAAAAATCACATAAAAATTGGACATAATTATGGGTCTATGGGATTAAATTTCCATTCCACTCTAACCAGCCTAATGGATGATGCGTTTCTTATAAAAATTAATTTCATTTGTTTTGGAACTTATTGGTCTTTATTATTATATTGTGATGTTTTAATACATATTTATAGAGAATCAAATTAGTAACTAGGAAATGGTGTGTGTTATAAATATATATGTGGAATTTGATGTAGGAAGACATGAAACTAAATCATTGAACATGAAAATATGATTTGTATTATTCCTGAAATAATATATATAAGAAATCCGACATCAAAAAATCATATGCATCCTTTAAATGAATAGTAAAATTTGATATAAGGATCCAATAATTAATATTTGAGACATTATGCTATTGGTGTATAATTATGAATATTAATAATAATAAAATCAAATGGGAAATCTATGTTCTTCTCTAAGAGTCCTTGGTTGATAAAAAATATAATAATGTATCTATATATAAACAAAATTAATACATTCAGTTTAGGTGAATATTGAACCCAAATTAATAATAGGAGAATTTTAATAAACAAAAATGGGTTGAGGTATATTAATTTAATAGAAAATTTAACTATAGTTTTTTCAACCTAAGAGAGAGTGATAAGTTATCATAGCTCCTGTTTAAATTTCAATTACACTTAAATATAATCATTATGGGCTCTTAGAACGAGAACAAGAAACTCAACATTGATTAATGTATGGTTTTTAAGGATATTAATTAAGGTTAAAAAACATTTTTAATAATTTTTGAATCTTTATTTTTAGTATTTATTGTAATTTATATTTAAACCATGAATGAAATTATTTATGAGGTTTTTCTAAAATTAATGGAATCTATATAATGGTATTTTTATTGATTTTTTTCAAATAATCTTATTCATTGATCGGTTCATGGCATCACAATATTCTATCGGGGCTAGTTTGATAGGTGGATATAGAGACATTAATTCTCTACAAGTCTATTAAACACAGAAATTTACAATCCAGAATAGTGGGACTCTAGATTGGGAAGGAATTCTCCTTTTGTTCATTATGATGGGGTTATCTAATTCCAATATTCATACATTTTTCTTTATGTTGTTGACCATTTTTAGGACTTTAGATACTTATGGTTGGGTGAGAATACCAGAAAGACTGCTCAGATTATTCTTGCAGTTAATCATTATAGAGACAAGTTGAGTTTAATATAGACATATTACCTTGTTTAATGGCCATTTTTATGAAATCGTACTCTATGGAACATACTTAGCTCATATAACCTAATATAAATCATTTAAATCTCAAGGATAAGGGGCTTGTTTACAATATCATGCCTCCATGGTCTTTTCTGGTCCACACTGATATGATGGTGGATATGATTGTCAGACATTGTATTCACAATCAAATGTTATATTGTGTAACCATTAAGAAAAAATATCATATTACTAGTATTTATGTTCACAATTAATAGAATAAAATAAATTATTAGTTTCTAAATCATGAACCATTGCTAGTGTATAACCTATTGATAGTCTTAGATGAATATATATTTAAGACAAAATTGATGTTCTCTTATGGGTCTTTCATGTGTTTTTTGGTTATTCAATTATTACTAATTTAGGATCTTATGGAGTTTTGGGAATTGAGGAATATTGATTTTCTTCTGTTCATGGAGACTTATATTTTGGTGTCCATTGATGATATTTTGGTTTAGATTTAGTCATTAGAAAAGCATATAATCAATATTTATATCATTATTAAAATGTTGGGGGCCGTCTTCTATTTGGTAATCAGTCCAAATGTGAATTTTTAATTTAAAAATTAATTTTTTATGGTATATTATATGTAATAATTGAATCATTCGGGATCCTGAAAAGGTATAATCAACTATTCACTAGGAGAAGCCTATAAATGTGTTTGATATCCCAATCTTATTGGGGTTGGCTTTTCATTA
Source organism: Viscum album (assembly GCA_963277665.1). NCBI lineage: Eukaryota > Viridiplantae > Streptophyta > Magnoliopsida > Santalales > Viscaceae > Viscum > Viscum album. The sequence continues at coordinate 1,257,676,308 of OY728141.1, forward strand.
AAAGAAGTTTGTTTGGGACATATCTCATATTTCATATATGATGACAACATTAACCAATTATGGTGTATTTATTTAGTGGAATTTTGTGTGTCTAACATATTTTGGTGAATTTAATGAGAGATTGAATTCAACTCTTGATTTTGTATTCAAGAACAATGTTTATGATAGGATATTTTTTATGATTCTTTACGCATGTGTTTGGTGTTTTTCTAGATTTTGGGGATGCTGGTGGTAGTGTATGAATCTTACTAGTTATTCAATAATGAGAAGAACAATCACACCCATGATCTTGATTGTGTAGTGGTTTTAATGAATTTATGGAAAATAAACTAATGTTTATAAATTGTTTAAGTTTATAAAATTCATTATAAACTGGATTTTTTTATAAAGATAGAACATGTTCATTATTTATATTAGAACATGAATATATTATTTTTTTCATATCATACCAGGCTATGTGCTCACACCTTTATTTCTAATTTGGGTAGCTTTAAAAATATTTTTGTAGGGATCAAGTAAAGGAAAGTGAATCACTTATCATGGTTAATTATTTATTCATGAATCAATTTCATAGTGGGGTATATTTTTGGGGACATATGGCCTCACAAATACTATTTTAGATCATCATATATTAAATATGTGTTTTCAATTCAATGTCATGAATTTTTATATATAACTGATATTTATTTATATCATAATAGTTTTATATTAATGTTTCATTAGTATTACATGAGGCATTCTGTTATTTTTTATATCTCCCAAATAAAAAAACACCTTGGGTGATTGTCCTTGTTTACTTAGGGTTGTTTAGTTCAATTATTGTTTCATAATAACATAAAAGACATTACCAAAAAATTATACTTGTTTCAATTTTTTATATTATCCATATGTTCCACCAAATTCAGTTTTAGTTCAATATATCATTATATATATTTGTTTCTATCATACCTATTGTAACAGTTCATTATTGTAAAATTTCTCTCTTAAAAGATTCTAAAAATAATGGGATTAACTATTTTATTTCTTTCAAGACATTCAAAATAAATGTGAAATTATGCCTTGTTTGATGTAGCATGTGATAATTATTTTAATACCCGAAACAAAATTTTTATGGTTTTTACCCTTAGGTGAAATTTTTTTGGATCGTACATCTACATATATAATCTAGTCATGGATGTAATTTGAAAAAATGAAATAAAATATCCTCTTTAAAAAAATTGACGATGTTATCATGTACATTGAGAAATCTGTAGTAGTTTTCCCTCTAGTTTTCACTAATGTTATGTTATCTAAATCCATAAAATAGTTTATATTATATCTAATGATAGAAAGGGATCTGTAAACAGTTTAAATTAGGATAAACCATAATTTAGGACATATTAAAATTCCCTCAACTAATATTGTATCACCAATATTATATATATATATATATATATTAAAGTAAACATGATCTCTTCTACATCCTATGAAATATGGAATCTACCATTCAAAAAACCATGATATATATAATATTATTTAAACATTGTAGTTATATCCCGACCTTCAATAATTTCAATTTGAATGGAAAACATAATAATTTAAATTTTTTTATAAGGTATCAATATAATGTATGTATAGTAACTAGTAATGTGTTTATATTAATAAGCATAATTTTTCATAGAAAAGTACTTTTTATATGTCACTATTAAAATATTTTAATTTATTATTTCCAATTTTTAATTATTTAGTAGAAAAAAATTATTTTTAAAATGATGTAGTCAAAATTATCTTAGAGATAAATTTTGGAGAGTTTTATATAAATATTTTTTTATTTTTAGTGAAAATTAATGATTATCATTTTAACAAATCAATCCTTTTAGTGAATTTGATTAAACAATTTCAATTTTAAATAATTTTAAAATTAAAACTAGTTGACTTACACAATAAAAAATCGGTATTAGTTAATTTGAAATAATTTAATACTTAATTTTTGTATTTAAACATTCAATATTTATTAAAATTCTCTGTTTTGAATTTTTTTGCATCATGTATGGGGGTTTATTTTTAAATTAAAATATGTCATTCATTGAATGTCATTTTAAAAAATGTATTAAATATTTATAATAATAATAATTAGTATAATAATTTAAAAATATCTTAAATTTTAGACATATGACTAGTAATAATAATAAAACATATTTTTCATTATTAATGTTAAAATATTTTTACCGAGGGAAAAAATAAAAATATTTATCTCATTCATGGGTTGAAATTTTTTCCTCATATATCCTTTTGAAATGTGAATGATATGGTTATCTATTTTTATTTTAAAACAATTCCTATCGTGTTCTCTCCCCAATATATAAATGGCCACCATCTCTCATCTCTTATTCACACTCAAAAAGCCAATTTTTTTGGCCAATATTAGAACAAATATATTCCTTAAATAGACATAGATATCCTATATTCCCTTTTTATCTGAAATATAATATTGTAATTATTAAGGTATAAATCGATACTCGTTTTTTGATGAAGTGGTAGAGTTCTTAACCATGAATTTTCATTTCAATTCCTATTATAACTTATCCAAATATTATGAAACTATGATAAAATACTTAAAAGTGTATCTATTATATAATTTTATTTTATTTCTTAAATTTAATCAACTATATCCATCTTATATTCCTTCCAATTGGAAATGAAATCATCAATTGTGTGTTCTACACACTACCAACTCACTACCCAATCTAATACATTTCATATCACCACCTATCATTGATAAAAATATTGATATATTTAAAATAAGTATAGAATATTTTTTTAAATATAATTACATAATTATATCACCACATACACCTTTTAACATACATATCCATTGGAAAATAATAATGTCTCTTTTACGTACGTGTAGACTACCGCCACAATGTAGTGATGTGAAATGTTCTAATTTTAGTTGGAAATTTAAATTAATTAGGATAAATTTAATTAATTAAAATGAAATATTTGATATAATAAATTTAAAAAATGAAAAAATATTATTTACCTTTCATAATTTTCATCTTTGGAAAATAAATAGAAACAATATTCATGTGTACATAAAAACTACTGTCTACATGAACTATATTACTCATTTTTACATATTTAACATTTATGCACAATTATAAAAATTTATATTAATAATATATAATATATCTATATAATGGATAAAAATATAAAGATAATGAAACCAAGATGAAGTAAAAAATGTTCAAAATTAAATAACTAACAAAGAACTGAAAAACGAAGCAATTATCACTAAAAAGAGTAATTTTATTGAAGAACTATCAATAAATACGTTATAAAACTCAGTCTTTAGTTAATATATATATATATGAAAAATATTATAATGTTTGTATAATAGGTATATATTAAATATTTATTAATTATATAGGTATTACATACATATATGAAGGAAATATGACATGAGGTAAGGTTTTTTCGACTGAATATTACTTCTATGAGATGCATTCCATATTCACAAATTATTTCTATTGAATTTATTATATAGTTACACTTTTATATTTTATATATAGAATAATTTTACCATTATGGTATTCAATGTATCATTTGAATTTTTTTCTTTCGTGGAGATTATGATTTTAATGTTATGAATTTTTTAATGGATTGTGATATAATCCCATCCATATATTGGGATTGTTAATGGTTAATTTTATAATAATAAATTATTATTATCAATATTTTATGATACAAAAGGATTTTATTCTACTATTTTAAATTCTTTAAATTAAAATGTTCCCATCATTTTTCACTACATATAATTAAATGAGATCAAAATAATGCTTTTCACAGAAACTAACTACATTTCTCCCTTCTATAAAACACCTTTTAAATCCATATCCATGATTACTAAAAAAGTTAATACAAATTATAACATTAAAATAGTGATTTATTATATAAATAATTAACCATTATATATTATTTTTATAAATTTGTTTGAATGGGGTCTTTTTTTGTTTTCCAGAAGAGGCAATTTTTAACTTTTTTACGACAGTATGAGTGGATTATTTTATAACCTATAATAAATTTATGGAATATATTGTAGTCATGAGGACTAATTAATTTAATCCTTAAATTAAATTACTTTAATAATATATATAATGAATATATTTTAAATTATATTCTTGAATTTTATGGGTTTTAATTTATTATTTTCCACGAGGGTAGGATAGTTTCTTCAAAAATAAATTGTAATTGAATTTTCACAGTATTTTTATCCAGGAATGATAAAAACCCCTAGTTAATTTATTCCTCATAAGGAGTATATTAAAATGATAATATCCTTATTATTTATCTTTAATGTTTATGATTTTTTTGACATGGTATGTACTATTATGATACTATTTTCTATATTACACAGAATGATTTAAGAATATTTTTTTGATGAGGGAAACCATTATCATTATATAACCTTGTTTTTTCACATGAATATTTATTTGAATTATATTTATCCCTTTCATATTTAGAATATTTTGGAATTAGTATGTGATGGGAATGTCCATCTGTAGCCTTCTGGTACATCGGTAGGACTTATAAGACAAACAAGTTTGGGTATTTGGCGATGGGCATAACCATTTTTTACGATGTCCTGAAACTATGAATTGATGTTATTGTAATGATGTTTGCAATTATTAATTCCCACGATATGATATTTGATATTTTTTTCCATATAATAATTATATTTTTTATAATATTCATATATAGGATTCATGATTTTATTATTATTTATATGTAATTACTTGGTAAACATTTATTTCATCTAGATTATGCTCCAAGTATTTATTTAATGTCATGTGTTAATATTATTTAACAAAAATATTTTAATGACTTATTTATTTATGTTATATTCCCTTTTTCACATACCCTTGTTGATAATTAGAGCACAATCCATTCATATCTGGGTGTGGATTTCAAACCATTGTACTAAGAGTTAGTAACTCTATAATGGGATCAGTATGCTTTAAATCATTAAACAAGGTATATGACAGTGGGCCTTGAATCAAACATGGTTTGAAATTCCAAGGGGATATAATTATGCAACATTACATTTTTTGTAAAAATTTTTATAAATTATTTGATTCATGATAAAGAATGACCTTATATTGAGAATATTGTCCCATAATTTTTGAATCCTATAAAATATTATGTGTTTTCAATCAACAAGTATTATTTATCAGACAATGATTTTTGGTTTTAGTTATTGTATAAAACCACAATGAATAATGTTTTAATGATTCTGATATGAAATTATCTCTTTTAATGTTTTAAATTAGAAAAAAATGAAAAATATTTTTTATAAAAACAATTATTTTAAAAGGGTTTATGTATTCTTGTATTATGATTTAAGAATTATTATGTAAAATTATTTTTATCAATGTAATTTTATTTATAAGAAGCATGAAGCATATAATCATAATGTTTAATATTCAGAAGAACATATGTCAAAATATAAAATTTATTTTTGTGTTATAGATTCTATCATGGATTTATGAGTTTAATATTGACCATTTGTTCAATGTTATAGATACCCGTTTTAAATTGCATGGGATCCACGTCCAAGATGAATTATATATCATGAGAAAAATTTATTTTAACATAACCCAAGAGATTAGTATCTATTTTTATAATAATTATATTATAGGAATAATGCCTTTACATTCAATAAACATAACCATAATTCTATTGATTACCATTTTATTTAATAACATCATTAACATTTAGGTAATAATATTCAATTAAGAATCTAAAAATATTCAAAAAAATATTCTATATAGGAAAAAATATTTTTTAAACAATTATATAATAATTAATGATATATTTTTGAGGTTGTTAATCATATTTTTGAGAATCTAATGAATATCCTATTAATATTGTTTTATATGTAATAAAACCTACATGGTGGGTGAAAAACCCTCGAATATATTATTGTTGTGGGGATTAAACTCACCACCAAAGGGTGACAAGGTTGTATTTCCATCCAGTAGCAGAAATATGTAATTATTAATAAGATACTATTTTTTATAAAATAGTTTGATTGATAAATATTATGTTGATCAAATATTTTTTACTTTTATGTATTTCTATGTGATTTATGATATTTCGTAGAATATTTAATTGGATTGATATACATATATAACATTTTATTTTACAAAAAATATATTATTTGAATAATTATATTATTTTTTTAATATATAAGGTAATTTTTTTGGTAAAATAATTTTGGAATAGATTAAATAGAACAGTAGGGCTTATTTTTTAGGCTTAATTACTAATTTATTATTTATGATAACTAATTCGTACGATTTTTTTGTTAAAAATTTATAGACATGTGGAAATAACATTCACTCATTTATAGATGATTTGATATATTAAATGTTTATTTTTATGATTCATAAAATATATTTATATTGGGTATACATTTCACTTCGTATGAAATAATTTATAACATGATAAATGGAAAACCAATGTGAGACAATTTTCATATGAAATAAAAATATATCGGATAAATGAATTTTATAGTGTCCTCTATTTAATTAGTAAATGAATTCATATTTATTTGGAAAATATTCATGAAATTAAAATGGTATACATTTGTCATAATATTTAATGAACTAGTGGTTTTTTCTCTCATCCTAGACTAAGGGTTATGTGATTTTTTACTTTCTTATGATCATTTTAAATACTGTGATCTATTTTCTCTGTCACCCTCCATCCTTATTTTTTAATTTCACTTTTCTTCAAATACATATATTCACTTCCCACAAATGAACTTCTACATAAAAATCCAGTTATGTGTTATTCCAGATGATGTTTTTATATGTATTTCCCTATACTAATAATAAATTGTACGAAATATACTCATGTTGTCTGTATTTAAAAAATTAATTTTCAAATAGAAATCCTCTGGCATCTGAGTGGATGTAAAATTTTTTATGATGAAATTTATTAAATATTTATAGAATGTAACACACATACAAATTATTATATATATATATATATATATATATCAAAACAATCGATTAGGGTTTAAAACTACTATTTGTGTCTATTCTGGACTCATGGGAGGTCGTAAGATCAAGTCTCTATGTGTAATTATTTGAATTGTTGGATTTATTCCTATTTATATAACCAAAATAAATTATATTTTAAAATAAAATTGATCACTCTAATAGATTTTGGTACATGATAAATTGAGTTTAAAAGAACCACACGAAAAAAATATTTTTTAAATGTGACCATTATTACACAGTCAATAAATATTTTTGAATGAATTAGTATAAAAATATTTTAATAATATTAAAAATGGTTTAAAATATAGAAATTATATTTTTATATTAGTGTACTTATATGTATCCAAATATATTTTTCATTAAAAAATTGATTTTTTTCTCTCTTTTTCTTATCGTATTACAAATAATTCAATCCTCATTTATAATAGTTATTTTAAAATGAAATTCATTTTTCGTAAGATCTTGTAAATATATTAATGGATAAAATTTATGACAATTTTTTGAAAATAATATATATTTAATTAATAGTGAAAATTTTAAATTTAATTGGAAACAATTCATTTATTAAAATAATTTAAATTTTAAATTATTAAAAAATTATTTAAATATGAAAATTTCATAAATTAGATTATTATCAATACAATTAGTTTTTATATATTCAATTTAATTTTTATTTTTGATATTAAATATTTCTATACATTAAAAAACATTTCAAGAAAACAACATTTTTTATCACCTCTATAGGTTATATATTTTCCACCTGTATGAATAGAATTTTCAAATATTGAATATATACTTTCAATCTATATAATTAATACTGTATAATATGGTCAACATAATTTTTTCTTATTTTATAGTTAAAATAGTAAAAAAAATAATGTAGTAAATCAAAAGAATAGTTGACTAGGGTTAAACTAAATAGATTAAGTTTAAAATGAATCTAAAATTTTCCCAATTCGTTATATTGGGCCATATTTCAGTTTTATTCAACCCTAGTTTACAAAATAATTAATTTTTAATACTATTTTTTTTGAAAAAAAAAGTTGCTATAACTTTTGATTTTCAAAAATGTTAAGTGTGTCCTCTAACAAAAAAAATAAATGGCCACCCCCTATCTTCTCCACTTCACACTCTAAAATACAATTGGATCTGAATATCCCATTTAAAATATATTCATTATTTCCCTATTCACATCATATAGTCCCTATATTGATCATAAATAGAATATAGTAAGGATTTGTCTATAAACCTAAATAATTATTCTAAAGAAGATGTAATGTTCTAACTATGTGTTTTTTATTTATATTTCTAACACATTAAACAATTATAAAAATAAGAAAAAATAATAACTAATGTATATGATGTAAAAATATTTAAAATTTTTTATTTTAATAACCTATATTAATATCCTCTTCCATCAAATGGGAAACAAAAATATCAACCTTGTGTGTGACGGAAAACTGCCTCACGAACTGATGTAATTCATTTTCCATCTCCACCTCCCCCAAATTGATAGAAATATGGATTTAAATTTTTATATTTTTTTATAAAATTTCTATATATATCAAATTTCAATATAAAATATATATTCTTTCCATATAATCAATTGGAGAATAATAACGTGTCTTCTACATATATTTTTTTTCAACATCAACGTGGAAATGTGATATAATTCTCATTTTATATTGTCAAGGATGTAAATAAAAAAAATATTTTATTTATATAAGTGAAATATTTTATTTTATAATACTTAGGTAAATGTAAAATATTTTTTATATTTCTAATATTTCAATTTTTGAAAAAATAGAATTATTATTCTGTGTACGTAAGGCCTTCCATCTCAATAAATTTTGCTACTTATTTTACCATATCAAACTTTTATGGAGTTAAAAAATAATAATAATATTACTAAATATTTTATTTAAATAATATATAAAATTCATTTGCAGATTGAATCATGGTAAGAAAAGGACAAATTTTTTTAATCAAAACACATAAGAAAAATGTATCCATTAACACCTAAAAAGTGATTTCAGTAAATAATTATTAATAAGAATGTCATAAAAGAGTGAATGTGGATGACAACGAGATTGAAATAAAGGATTATGGTTACCTGTTAGATTTCTAATAATCCAATATATTTATTATAAAGTAGTTACATACACATACAAAGGAAACGAAAATTAAGAGAAGTGTTTCTCATCTCACTTATTCTTTAGTGTCACAATTGTTATATTCACCACATTTTTATTCTCTATATTTTATTTAATTAAAATTAGTTATATTATATGATTAATATATTTAAAATATTATTATTAAATGTTACATTTCATTTTATTTCAGTCTTAGGTCTTTTGATTCATAAGTTACTAATGTTGTAAGAGTTTATGTTACAATAGTATTATTTATCAAGATCATTAATGATTATGTTTATGATAATGAAATATTAGGAAAAATATACAAATAAAATAATTAATTGAATAGTATTCTGGTTATATTTAGATAAAAATATTGTTCCACTCATTTTCTTCTCTATAATAACAATATATACATAAATGACATTTATTAAGAAAATCAACATCCTTTCACTCTTCGGATGAAAAACAATTTTCTTCCATATACTTGTTTTATAAAAATTATTTCAATAATTTTATAATGTTATCCAAATGAAATATTATATAATTTTATACTAAATTTTTAATTATATAACATTTTGAAATGTTTCTTATTATATTTTTTTTAAAAAGTCACATTATAACTTTTTTACAAAATGTATGAAAATATCATTTTTTCTGAATTATGCTATGTGTATAGAATTAAAAACAAACATTAAAACTAATTAATTCAGAGAATCATATACAATTTTAAAAAATATTATAATATAATATTACTTTATAAAATTTCATTATTTTTTTAGAATCTAAATTTACTTGTTAAAATGAGATTTTCCTAACGAATATTTTTATTACTATTGTATAGTACTTCTATTCATCATCTAAAAAAATAAGTTCAGTTATTACACATTTGGAATGTTTTCTTATTATTCCATCATTATTCTATGTCTAGATAGTTTATGGTTAGATCTACAAGTGTTGTAATATTTGGATACCATTCTCATTATTAATATAAATAGTTTTTGAATATTATTATTGATTTGGGAATGAATATTAATTTTATATGACATTTGAAGAAATACTATTATTTTTGATTATTATGATTCACACATTTAATATAATGAATGAATTAGCCTTTTTATATGTTTTTTGTGGTCCTCTAAAATGCCCTGGATGCATTGGTTGGTCACATTAAAAAAACTTGCTTATTAATTTTGGATGTGTCCTTTACTATTTGGGTATGATGTATTAGCATGACCCTTATCAGTGTTTCTCTTATATCATGAATATTTTATTCCCACATTATGATATTAGGTATTCATCTTCCATGTGATTACTATATTAGTTAGAATATCCATGGATATGATTCAGGATTAAATTATTATTTATATACAATTATAAGGACATAATTTGTTCTTACCTTATTATGCTCAAGTATTTGATTGAACATAATTTGTTTTAATTTATTTATATTTTCATATTTATTATTGTTTACTTATTATTTATTTAATTCATATAATGATTACACATACAGAGATTTATATATTGAACCTTTATTTTTTAACTTTTTTTTGGAATTCGAATAAGTTTAATATTATTTAAAATAATTGTTTTTAAAAATTAAAATATTTTTTTCAGAAAGATAATTATATGTTTTATAATATGTTTTAAATTATAAAATGAGTTTATAATAACTATCTAATATTCCACAAAACCTTAAATAATTGTTCTATCAAGATGTGATAACATATATATTTTTTCAATGTAATAAATTGACTACCAACTATAGGCTATTAGGGTTGGGGTATCTATAATTATCTTATTTTATAATAATTTCTAAAACCATATTTCAAACAAAATATGGAACCTCGGACCAGAAATCCTGCTATATTATGAGAATACCCATCTTCTATTACATACTTGAATTGAAAAGATCCCATGTGATCAAATTTAAAAAACAGTTAATTTCTGTATCGTCTAAAATTATTAAGACACTTAAATTGGGATGACCATTTTTATAGTGCTAGTGATTTCAAAAATCATTTAACTAAAAACTCGAATGTACATCTAAAAAAAATATTTTTCAAAAATATTTAATAATGATCATAATCAATATTAAGTCTTAAAAATATCATAGATATTTATCCCCAAAATCTATTTTGAAATACATATAATGTGTAATTAATTTCATTATTACATATGGAAATGGAAATATAAAAAGGCATGATATGAAATTTCTAGTAATTATAAACATATGTGGTAAAAATAATTTATATATGGGGAGAAAAATAAGATAATAAATTCCAGGGAATGAATAGATATTATAAATAATAAAATAGTCAAGTGAATCATTGAGAATAACATATCATTCGTTGACATATAAATAAATTAAATCATGATTAATAATAACTTGTTCTATTTTAATGAATTTGAGAACTCCATGAAACACCTTCCTGTATCTATGAAAATAAATTTGGATCATGTATATCTTTATCATACCCTCATGGGATTGTTCAATGGAAAAAATTATTCAGTTTGGTAATATATCAAAGGGTCCATCTTGTTTTCATCATGAGCGGTATAGATACATCTACTCGATATCTATACTATGACCCACCCATCATTAATTATTTTCATTTCTTTGTTATATAATGTAGTTACCAAACATAAATTTTTTTGGAAACATTCCATATCAATAAATAATCATTCATATTGAAATAATGATAATAATCTCTCAAAATAACATTGTCTGAAGTAATGTGATATGGTTATGATAGTAATATTCCCAATCAAAAAATATTACTAATCTATTTTAATTACCTTCTATCAATGGACATAAATATAGGGTTCTCACAAAGGAAATAAATTTTGATCGAAATTATTCCGTTAACGTGCTTTTATTTGGAATAAAAATGAGTGATTGATGTTGAAAAATATAATTCCATGAATTAAAACAGTATGGCTGTATTTATATTGTAATACATTGATAATATAGACCTGTAAAAGATAATAAATTAGTAAATATGAATCATATATCAATTAATTTAATTTGACATACAAAATACCCATATAGTAAGTCCAAATAACATGAGAGGGGTAACATGAAATGTAAATATAATTATATGAAACTTATTTAATGTAATTTATGGAAATTGGGTATTTAATACAATATATAAAAAATTTTAGTGTGAAATATATATATTGTATCAAGTTATTTATAATAGATATTAATTAACCTCCCCTCCTTTTAAAAATTCTAATCAAAAAACATTATCAGGTAGAATTTCAAATGAATCATTAAATAAATTGAATAATTTTAGAATCATGATAAAAAAATATTAATGTAATTTTAGATACAACCTGAAAAAGAAATTATTGTTTATAATAATTAATATTTTAGAAGGGATTGAAAATTATAATAAGCAATGCATTTTTAGTGATATAATCAATGAGTTAATAGTCATTTATGGGGATGTTATAAGGTTTAATTATAGTAAATAAATATAAAAAAATTAATTTTCATCAATATGTGTTTATAAAAAATCAATTTTGGAAAAATAGGGTTTATTATGACTATATGAAACTATATGTAAGAAAATTGAGTTAACACAAAAAATTGCTTAAAATGTAAATTTTGGGCCAAACACTATGAGAAAAATAACATGGAATATAAAATATAATATCATGAAATATTATCAAATCATAATTAAAAATATTAAAAGCAATATATATATATATATATCTAAATAAATAATTTTTTATATTATGAAATTTGTCTCAATGGGATACACATTATCATATAATCCTACACATTAATTTCATAATTAGACCAAATCAATTGAATCACCTATATAAAAAAACATAACAACTAATTTTTTAAATTTAATTATATCTATGAATATTTATGAACATAACTAATAATCATTCTCTTAATGTATATTATTTAGTAAATATATTTTCTCAAAAAATTGTGTGAGTTATCATGATTATTTTTAAATAATATTTTAATTTAAATGTTGTTAATGGTAATTCAAAATAAATTATGCATTTCTAAATTACCTAAGATACATTGATTAATTAATTTTCATTAGTTAAAAAAATTATCTCATTCAATTTTGGTTTTTGTATCATTTCATGAAAATAGAATCATTGTTTGACAATTATGGGAATATTAGTGATTGATGATAAAATTTTGATAATATGTTATGTAATTAATATAACAGTTCCATAATTATTAATGTTATATTTTTAAATATTTACTTATAAAAATATTATTATTTATTATTATATATTCATCTGTGATAGAGTTTTATATCGTTGTACTAGTAAGAGTGTAGGTCATCCCTAACATGATCGTACCATAATTAGATTGATGAGTATATTTAATAAATTGGTTATATAGCCTTAATATCTTTATAAATAAATAATTATTATATTTTCAAAATTTATTTATGGAATCTATCCATATATTATTAATTTTAGCTAAATTTTCAAAATCATGATGAAAAATCTAACTTTTTAAGGAAATAGACTGCACAACGAATGGTTTATATATTCAATTATAGAAGAACGAGAGGAAATTATGTTGGATTATATTTTATTATTTATATATTAATTTATTATGTAATTAATATTTTTAATAAATTTTATTCTAATAAATATTGAAGATTAGTGATGGTGATAAACTGATGATATCACATTGTGGTTTATTTTGTTTGTATAATGAAAAATAAAATGTATCTAGTTATATAAAGTGGATGGGAATGAATAAATAATGTATATTCAGTTAATATAACAATAAATCATTATTATGATGATATTTATTATAATTTAAAATAGTGGTTATGATAGGTGTGAATGGTAGATAATTTTTTGAATAAGATAATTATTATGTCATACTAACATTAGGATGTTAAACATTGTCATTAACATTACATTACAATGTAATAAATATAATTAAATAATAAATAATAAATTATTTTTTTAGTTATATAAGATTATAAGAGGATGAAAACTGCTGAGTTTCAAAAATATATATAAGGAATGGGTGTGGAATTCTAAGGTGATTTTCACCCCTTTAAGAAGTACACAATTGGTCACTTCGATAAAACCCTTTAATTTTTTAATAATGCAATGACAATATTTGAATGCCATTGGATCCAAAAGTGAAAACTATTTGATTCAATAGTATTTTTTAGTTGAAAAGTCATAAATAAGTATTTCCACACATGTTTAAATCATTTTTCAAGAAAAATTTTCTTTTTTTTAACTTTTATAATTTTCAAATTGGTGTACGTAGTGTTTACCCATTTAATAAAAGCTTTGATAAAAATTAGGAAATAAAACATATGAAAATAAATATTTCTGATAAAAAAATTTATATTCTATTGGTTATATATTAAAATTTGTATTTAATAGATATTTATCATTTAAATTAAAACATTATATATAATAAAAAGTTAGGAAAATGTTTTCTTCACCATTTAGTTTTCTTAATATTTTAATTTTATTACATAAAAATTAAATTTTATTGAATGTATTTAAACATAGTTTCAATAAATAGATTAATTTATCCTTTTAGATAATAATAAATATATTTATTATATAAATATTAACAAAAAACATTGAAAATATCAGTTTTGCAATTATCATGTTCATTATCATTGTTGTCAATAATCATAATATTACACACAAAAATTAAATGGATCTTATTTATGATATGATTACATTGATTTAAACTATTAAATACATCTTCATTTATCTTATTTAAGATCAGAAAATACATTTTTTATGAAAATGGATAAATATTGTTTGTAGTGTGTTGTATTAAACAATTTATAATGAGATATACGTTGGTCATATAAGTTCAACATAGTATTTTGAAATTATTTATTTTACATTAATTTTATATAACGTAAAATAAAAATGAATCAAAAAATTATTAGTATTTATCGTATTATGATAATTTTATAAAAGGTATGGTCTAAGACAATTGTTATTTTTCAGAAATCACATAAAAATAATAAATTTATAAAAATATAAAAACTAGTATTATTTTAATATATTAATTACAAAATCATATACATAATTTAATTTTCCCAATTTCAAATTCATAATGATAATAATTTCAGTGATAGGAAAAAATAGAATGAAAATCATTTTCATGTGAAAATTATAGTTTCAAATACTAACTATTCTATTTTTTTATATTAACAAATAATAAAATTTTGTTTATCGTATTATTCAAATCAATAATATCACTTATCAATAATATATTTACAATAATAAAAAACAAATAAAAATAAAAATTTGAGAAAATTTTAATTTTAGAGAACAAGATAATGTTATTAGTTAATGAGATTTAGTAATTGATTTCAAAAAATGACATAGTTTTAATAATGACAATTATATTAATTTTTTATTATAAATAAAAATTCATTTAAATATGTTTTTATGAAACATTATAATTTTCATATTAATTTTTATAGTTCATGTTTGGTTCAGTGTTTGTTATATCCCAATATAATGATCATGGAAGGTTTTAATGTAAATGAATAGTATAATCCTTAATATTTGGTTCTTATATCCACCCTCCTAAATAATAATTTTCAACTTGTTTTTTAATTATTTGACTCGTTGTAAAACAATTTATTTTATCCGCCTTATGAAAATATATATGATGTAATTACAATAAGATATTAATCTTATTATTTTAAACACTTAGAAACTCATGATTATATATTTAGACATATATGATAAAAGTAATATTTTAGGTATTTCATTATCAAGAGAAACAGTTGAAAATGGGTATATTTTGTACATGAAGTTATATAAACAATATATACAAATACTTAATTAATACCACATAAAAAAGAAAAAATTATTTTTATATTTTTAAATCCCATAAAACATAAATATTATTTAATAATAATTATTAAGAATATTTTATTCATATCCCAAAATCTAATAGTTGGAGAAACACACAAATTGTCAAAATACATAAGTTTATTAATATGATTTTCCTAATTTTATAATCTAAGATTTAATTTTTTACTATTTTCAATGTTATCCATTGGATTAGTAAATTAATTTCCACATTCCACAATTTCAATAAATTTTATGAATCATAATTTCGAACCATACCTATTTTCCTTGCACCTCTGAGCTGGATGAACTTCATTTTCTCACATAAAATATTGTTTTATTCCCATCAAAAAACCCTTGAGGTATTTAAATATAATATTATAGAATTTATGGAAATAGAATCATCTTTCCATCATTATCTTCATCACTTGAAATTTCATGTGGCTCAATAATTCTCTTATTTGGTATGCTTATAAACTCAACTATATTCCTATCACTTATAATAATTATATACATCTAGTTCTTAATAATAATCATGTTTCTATTACCAAACCCTATACTATTAGGTTTCATTCTAGGACAATCTACAAATTTCTCATTGTATACATTATTATAATTGTTCATATAGGATTTAGTGATTAATATATCCAAAAAAATCAATAATGGGTGATAAATAATTACCATCGTAATAGGTTTACTATATTTAATTACCAATAAAATTCACCCTCAATATGAATTAAAATTTTAAATTATTAAATTTAATCTTACTTAACCTAAATCAAACTTGGTTCAATATATGTTTCATTAGGTTGGGTTGTCTCATACTTCATAACTATATTTTGTAATAAAATAATTTATTTATAATATATTTTAAGGAAATTATAATTTACCAAATCATATAGAATCACATGTGTTTTAATAGGTGTCTATCCATTCCCCTTTGTCATAACATGGAAACAATTGAGTCAATACCCACAATTCCATTTAAAAGGTAATTACACATAGGTACTTCTATATTAGAAAATTCATGAAATTTTAGTACCTATACATGTATATTAATGATATAACGACCAAAAAATACCTAATAATGTTTAATCCTTATTGTATTCCACATATCTCATAATATTAATATAAATATCATTAGGTTAAATAACCTAATACAATTTTAATAGCTTTTCATAGGGAGTTTATTATCCCACCCAACATAATAAGTTATCATGACTTGGATATTATATTTTTTTCGTATCATGGAAATACTTGTGGCATACATGCCAAGATAATAAATCAATGGCTAATATACCATAAAACATAAATAATTTAAGGATAACAGGATTTTATGTGTTTTATATTCACATAACCATATATTCTATATTTTTCATTTACATTGTATAAAAAATCATTCTACTAAAGGATGATATAAATAATACGTCATCCAGTAATTGGAGAAGAAATTGTAGTTTTTCAAACATATTTGGATTTGAGTGGTATGATGAGAAATATACTAATAAAGTACTAAAAATCCTAGATTTGATGATCAGTGTTCATCACTACACATTAGATTATGAACTGACATTAACATTTGAGGTTTCATTTGAATTCTAGTGTCTCGAATATTTCTATATCCTATCATCCTTGTTAAACAATAGATTATATAATTTATTTGGTAAATGCCCATATTCCCCATATTTATGACACAAAATTCTAATTGGAAATTTCAGGTGTACTATTTTTCTTCTCCCTATGTTCATTAATCTCTCTACTTTTCCATTGTAATTATTTTCTATATTCCCCCCATCACCAATGATAAACCATCATTCTGCTCATTTTTTATAATTTCTTTAGTACTTCAACAAATTTAGTTCTCCTAGAAAAAAATAATTCTTATTTTATTTTCACCATAGTTAAGTTATAATTTTATAGAATCCATGATTTTATTATCTATAATGTTTTGATATTAATCTATATTCAAATAATTAATCATAATTTCATATATCTTGTTTGGAATAATAATTAGTTTTTTAACTCCATATCAAATATGATTATGTATGTTGTGTAGAAATTCATTATATTTATCATGGAATACACTGTTTACTTTTTCTCTTTGAGCATCAAACGTTACTAATAGAAAAAAATGATTTAATTATTAATGAATAATAATTGAAAATAAAATATTATAATTATTAATATAATTACCTGAAACATTCAACCATAAAATGTATTAACTTTTAATTTATTAAATCATCGTTAAGTTCAACCAAAATGATTCTCACTATTTGGGTTTGGCTTTTTCATTCTAGTTATCATAATACTTAAACACAACAATTAATTCATAAAAGAATGTAATGAGTATGTTATTAACACAAACATATCCCCGATGTGTGTCAAAAAAGGTGTGTAGTTATGTCTATTTCACATACACCAAGTGACCATTGAGTAAATCCCCAACACTACTATTTTAAATTTATAATCCAAATATACATCTAATCTATATCATAAATCAGATTTTAATTTCTACTGATAAGAGATATTAACGTTAAAATCACATAAATATATGCTTCACCAATATATAATGAAATTATAAAATACATAGACATTTCCCAAAGATTGATCTCTATGGATAGAAAAAAGTTTCCCTTACCCCACTCTCAAAAATATTCACCATTTACTAAACAAATATAAAGAGTTATTTATAATTTTCTTATTATGATAAACCTAACTTATAACTTTATAAATTATCCTAAACTAATATCCTAATATCTATAGTTATCTAAACCCACATTGTCTACCAAGGGTGAATCCACTAAAATCACTCCTAGATTTAGTGCTAATGAATACTTATCAATATCATTTGCCCATCATGATACATAGAACATAAATATATCCTTGTAAGATCTATGAATATGGTGTAACCTGATAGAAATTAATGGTTATGATTATGACATTATAGATCTCTTGGAAATTAATATGATATTGAATTGCAATCATGTAAATATTTTATCACATTTTAATTTTTTGATTTTATATTAGGTATTATATAGAAAAACCCAAGAGAAGTTACCTCATTCCATAGGATTGATAAATGTGTTGAATAAGATGACCTCCACTACAATATTACATTTCATTACTTTCTGTTCACTGATTTTTTGATGTAGTAATTTTATTTAATGAGATATGATATGATAGTCCTATATTTATTTTATATTTTTATTGCTTTTTTAGTTTTGGGTTTCATATAAAATAAGAAATTAATATAGGTTCCTAATGAAAATACATAGTGAGGTTTTATGTCAATATAATTACCATTGTGGTAATCATTTACCATGATTTTTATTAATTATAACTAAAAATGGAATAGACCATATTTCTTAATCTAAACATGTTTATATCAAAAATAGAGTTCACTTTTTATGATTTAATCACATAAAGTGGTATAAATTACTTTTAATATACCTA
Source organism: Viscum album (assembly GCA_963277665.1). Classification (NCBI taxonomy): domain Eukaryota; kingdom Viridiplantae; phylum Streptophyta; class Magnoliopsida; order Santalales; family Viscaceae; genus Viscum; species Viscum album. The sequence continues at coordinate 1,257,695,785 of OY728141.1, forward strand.
TACAAAATAAAATGAAAAATGGTTTATGAAATTTTTTAAATTAATAAAAACAATTTCATACTGAAATAATGAAAAACGATAATTTTAATATAATTCTTTTTATTAATATTAATTAGTGGATGTCTATGGTTCTACTAGAGATTCCCACCTTTATCCATTATAAGAAATCATATATTGCAAAAAAATAATGATTCCAAAATTTACAACATAGAAATAACTCTCCCACAATCACATGGTATAAAGGAACTTTTAAATTACATGCATTTTGATAACATTTTTGGATTATGTATTTTTATAATTATAAAAAACATTAAAAATTAATGTCCTGGGATTTATCAAAAAAATGGAATTTTTTCAAACATATATGAAACCGATTAATACATAAAAATTCAAACACATATCCAAAAAAATTTATGTATAATCATTGTTTATACATTTCAATTGTAAAAAAAATTCATCTCAAATCGAAATGAATCTATATTAAGGAATCATAAAAAATTCTTGTAAATTGTAAATATATTTCATTAGAATCAATGAATATCAAATTATAACACCACATAGAGTAATGATTAGAAATTAAGATAATTATTTTTCTAATGAATTGAAATATGAAAAATAGGTTCACAATATTCTGTTAAATAATATTAATATTGGGTGTTCATAGAGTTATCAAATGTTAAGTGAATTAAAATATAAAAAAGAGCATGACCGGGAATGATAAGGGCATTAATAGAAATTTTTATTGATATAAAACAATATTAAATAGGAAATCATGTGAAATAAGGTGGGAGATATAATTTTATGAATGACAATAAGATATGTCAAAGGGAAATGTAATTGATGAAAACCCTATTTTGGAGTTTTAGAAGGATTTCATTCCAAATAACAGGTATCTTGGATCTTAAGAAATAATTATAATAGAAATAATATATATAAATGTAAGATAAATGACTTTATATATGTATTATTAAAATTGAGAGATATTTTATCATATAAAATAAAGAATGGGTCTAATATATTTGTACACAAATAACATAGTAAAAATGGTATTCTTCTAAAAATTGTAAAAAAATTTATTTATGAAATATGATAAAAATAAAATAAATATATTTAATGAAGGTGATGTAGTGTAAAATGAAATGATATAATTATATATTCATTTATAAGGTAATTCAATAAACAATCTAATGAATATGAAATTGGATAACATTCCTCAAATCCCCCAAATGGATGATATTTTAAAAGTAACCACTATTTGAAAATGAGATTGGTGATGAAACCCTTGGGATATTTTTAATGTGTGAAACAATGTGTCTTTAATAAAAGATAATATAATGGACTGTAAAATATCATGAAATTTTTGGAATTTTGTAAATGAATTTAATGTGGAAGATAATACAAGATATTTATAATATAATGATCTATATTATTTGGGAATGAGATATGAATTTAATTTTTTGACAATGAACCTCATACAAAATTAGAAATATTCATGTCGAAACTCATTGAATGTGACATCCAGTTACCTCTTTTCTGGTATATCATAATCCCTATATTGATTTGAGGTTTAGGGATGTATTTTTTCAATGAACAGATTCTAGTTACAAATGAATGAATGTTATTATATGATTATCTTTGGGTTTTGTTGGATTCAGAGTTGGTTTGGAAATTTTCGATACATCCTGGAATCTTCACTACATGTTATGCATTTTCATGTTGTGAAATGGATACACAACATGATTACTTTTATAGAAATATTCCATTTATTAAATATAGAGTGTGACAAATTAAAATACATTAATTACTTTCACGTTGTTAATGGGTCAATTGAGATTGATTTAAACCACGGTGAAACTATTTGTTGAATATTTGATGTTTATGGATTTTATGTAGTGAAATTGAATCATCACATTAATCATATGGGTCTAATAGTTATATTTACATCTAATGCATTATTATTTTTACATTATTAATCAATTGTTTCCTATTATACCCCTTGGTGATTTTGGGTGATCTCCCTCATTCTGAATCGTGTCATTCGAGATTTTATCTACAAGGAAGTTTAATCAAATATCCTATATAAGAACTATTATTTTTATTCAATTTCATTGATTTTTGTTGCGGAGTGGGATAAGTTTTTTATCATAACTATATAAGGTTATTTTTATATTGATTCTTTTTTCCCCAATTCCACTACTTTCAGGGGCTAAGAATCTTGTATCCAATCTCTATTTTTAGAGGATACTAGTTTTCCTCCATTCATGAGGTAATTGTATCCATAATAGGGGTTAATTATTTCATTTATAATAATTATTTTATTACATTAGTTTTTTAAATTTAAACTTATTATTTTTAATTGGAGTGGTTTTTTCTAGTGATCTTCTTATTTTTAAAGCGGTTTTAATTAATAATTTATTTTTGGACACCATGTGTTGGATAAAATTTTTCAAATGGGGGTATTGCTTTTGAAATCGATAATCAATACTAGTCTAATAATTGATTAAATATGAAAATTATTTATTTGATGTTATCATTTACCACATAAGGATTTTTTAGACTTATCACATTGGGTTACCTTGGTTGCATTGTGAAATAGAATTTTCACTCATTGTGTGTGTAAGTGATCATATGGTTTTATATCACTTTATTGTCTGTCACACTAATAGATATTATATTTTATAAAACCACCTTAGTCTTTTATTATGGATTTTCTATTATTCTTAGCATGTATAAACCAAGTTTATGTCCCAAAAATTGTGCTTTTCTATTTATAAATGGTTAATCAAATGACTATATGTTCTCATTGATTTTCTCATGTAATTATCTCACACTCCATGAATTATATCATAAATATTTTAATATATACAAAACATATTAAATTATTTTGGAAATATGGTATGATTTTATGAAAACAAAGTAATTTTATTAAAAATATTTTCCTTTTTTGAAAATTCATTTTAAATTAGATTTTATTTAAACCTAGAACTGATGAAATCCTAATATTTGGACATGTATTGATTCTTTATTGGTATCCTATAGAGCTTTGTTCCCAAAAAATATTTTTATATTAGGATTTTGTACTTATTTATTATTTTAATTTGTCAAAAGAAATTCTAAATTGTTCATGTCTCATTCACTTGTTTTCATCTTCTTCATAGAGCTAGAGGTGGTGTTGAATGGTCATGTAAGGATTAGTTTATAGTTTTCTTGTTTTATTTTTTCTAGTTTATACATATTGGGATGGAATTATATTTTTCAATTATATGATCTATTTCTATTTCAATGTATAATTTTTTCTTTCATTGTGTTTATCAGGATATAGTTTTTTAACTTGTAGTCATACTTCACCATGTGGTAGACCACCATCGGTGACCTATCTTGTTGACCTTTAACTATTAATTAAAAATTGGTATCATAGACACTACATATCTTATTTTTCTATTAAAATTATTTTTATATATTTAGTATCTCAATAGGCTAGTTCTAGTAATGTCAAAATTAAAGTATTAACATTGGAAACTAGGCCTAGCTAGTTAACATATATAACTGAATCGAAAAAAACATGTGTGCTCTAGGATTTTTACCATGCTTGAGACATTGTGGTTGTGTTTTTTATAATAAACTGAATATGAGGTTTAATTAAAATTACATATTCATTCATTTTTCATTATTTTTTCTGTAAAATAATTAAATTGATTAATTTTTTATTTTAAAATAATTGATATGGATACTTAATGTCTATCCTATGAATTTCAACTTAGGTCTTATGATAATTTGTTTTTTTAATTTCATTGTGACATAATTCATTGTATAATAGATGTCATAAATATGAGTCTGTATTCTATGAGTAATGTTTTATGGGTGAATCTTCCATTAGACCTTTCGTAAGTTGATGTTATAGTCCACACTATTCATTCTATTGATTAAGCTAGTGATAGAATCCATGGAAAAGTGGGGGAATATTTCTGAAAATTACTAAGCATAGGTGAGCCACCATCTGTGGGAACAAATGACCCCATAAATCAAAATAGTTTACTGGGTGTTTTTAGAGGATCCTCAATATCATGAAAACTCATAAGTACTCCATGATGTATTATTTCAGGATTATTTTTGAGAAACTAAGTTGATCTAGATAGACCATATATTTAAATCATTTTTGTATGAGGATCTTTCATGAGATTCCATTGGGAAAATCATTTACCAAGATGATATTTTATTAGATTTTATGTGTGAAAAAAACACCATATTTTATAAAATTGAATTAAGTGGATAATTCCATTCCTTATTATTAATATCAATTTATTGAGCTTGTACACTTGACCATAAATCTTTTTGACAACGATTAAACTTAATATTGAAGTATTGAGATGTCTATGAGTGTTAATATTTGGATTATTCCAGTTCTTACATTCAATATTTCATTTATGGAGGTGGTTGATAAATTATTTATGAATCTGGTTGACATACCCACAATTACAGATAATTGTATAATCATGTTCAGACAATTTAAAAATATATGACGGTTCCCAATACTTTTCACAATTACAGATAATAACTAAATATGAGGTTTTTTGTGGAAGGATGCCCCAATATAGTAAGCATTTATCCACTTCCACCAATGTTTTGTATTTTTAAATGATTCTTCTAAAGGTGGGGGATCTTATCGTCATACCTAGAGGTACAGTCATGTGGCTATAAAATATCATGGAAGATCTGGGACATGTTTTATTTCTCTGGTGGATTGTGAACTAGTGGAAACTAATGTAGGGACAACTAATGTTTGAGATAAGGATTGTTGGGTCATCTAATATGTGCATAAAATTGTTTTATATAGGTGATACTAATTATTTTATATATGAAAATCAAGGTAAATATTTACCATTCATTCAGAGCTTATCCCATACATGATTGATATTTCCAACCCACTGGTAAAGATGCCCATGTATGTTATCATGTTTCATGAAATTTTTGGGATAATTGGTGCCCATTAGGTGGAGTGGGACATATTTTCAATTGATCTTGATATTCTCAACCTGATTATTTTAATCGATATAATGATCCACATTATGTCCCAAATTGATTTTTATTGCAGGAACAATTATTATTTATCTCTCGATGGTGTTAATTATGTCTTTCATGGAGAGTGTGATTCTAGGTCTGAGAGAGGAGGGCCAAATATTGCATACGAATGGGTGATGTCATTTTAGTTTTTAGATTTGTAAGATGATACTCTGGACTGATGATTGAGTATATCTCTTCATGTAGAAGTGTGTGAATACCCTAATATATTTCAAGATGATATTAATAGTTTGCATTCATACAGAAAAGAATATTTTAACATTGAACTAATACATAATATTATGATGATTTTTATGTCATCTAATCATATAAAACCTCCTATGTTGGCAGAACATTAGGTTCTCCTCACAAACTATGTGTCCATGAGACTAAATCATGTATAGGTGTCAGTATGGTATTCAGTTATCCTTTTTCTATGAAAGAGGGTTGGATCCTTAGAATTTTACTAATTATCATATGTTAAAACGTCTGGCCATTAAAAACATATATCCCTTTCCAAGGATATATGATGACATTGATTATCTTAGAGGGCCACACTGTTTTTGAAATATTTATCATCGGTTTAGGTATAATCAATTGAGAGTCTAAGATGAAGATATACATAAGATAGAGTTTAGGAGTTTTAATGTTAATTACATTTTTCTACATATATAATTTTATCTCATAAATTATCTCATTGTATTTAAGTATTTGATAAACCAGGGAATTCATTAGTTCTATAAATATTTAAATATTGTGTTTTGGATGATATTTTGGTGTAATCAATGTCACAAGTGGATCACATGGACTATTTTAATACCATTTATAGAACATGTTGGGATCATCATTTATATATAATACCTTATAATTATAAATTATATATTCAAGAATTAAGTATTAAAGTGTATGCAATTTCTATGTGGTTAATCACAGTGGATCATGAAAATATAAATGAGGTTGTTTCCTAGGTGCAACACATAAATGTGTTCGATATATGTTGTTTTTAGGGATTGATGGTTATTATTGGCAGTTACTTCATTATTTCTAAAAGTAGGTATCATTGATGATAGCTATATCTCATAAGGGTGTAATAATATAGTGGAATGAAAAATGTTAGAGAGATTTTGGCGAACTAATGAAGCTGTTCAATTTAGCTACAATTTTTTATTCTTCCTGAACTAGGCTTAGTTAATGATGTTTTTTTGAAATTATTCTAGAATGGGGTTGGGGAGTATCCTGTAGTATGAGAGGTTTGAGTTTTCTTAAAACAGTGATAATATATTCAATCATGAGATGAACTACACAACATATGAATTTCAATTATATATGGTTATGCATGAACTCCAAAGGTGGGGTCACTGCCTCTTTAGGGATCATTTTACGCAAAATTCTGATCATGGTAGAATATTTTTTATTTTTTATCATAGGGATCACACAATATATAGTGACACTAGGATGAGTATTTTAAGTATATAAATATTTGATATTTCTTATTCTTTTAAGGAGGGGAACGTTATCACTGAATCATAAAGAACGAAATCACTAACAAGTTCAGTGAAAGAATCAGTGCAAGTGTTGTCTCTGATGAGTATTTTCAGAGATGATCATAGGATAAGAAGAATATAGTCGGTAGGTGTACATAGGATCAATAAAAATTTGAAATTTCATTTCTTGATAATTTTTTAAATAGATACCTACCATCGACTGTTAGTTCATTTTTAAATTATTAACAGTTAGGGAGGAATTAGTTGATTAGTATAGGTATCCCATTAGTTCATTTTGTTTCATAATTTGGTGGGTTTTTCTTATTTTACAATAGAGGGAGTTTGTAGATACTGAATAAAAAAATTCATTTCAATTTGCGTACCACAAAAAATCATGATTTATTTGGACATGATACATTTTTGTTGGTTGTTTGGTATGAGATGTTCGATTGCATATTTTATGCAATGTTGTCTTGTGTGTCAGATAATTAAGGAGGAGTAACAGATAACAACTGGGTTAACGAAACCCTTAACCATTCAAATATAGAACATGGATGATATAAAAATGTACTTAGTCATTATATTACCTCAAAATCCTAGTTTTATGGATGATATTTAGATAATCATTAGTTGACTAATGTAATTGGAAAATTTCCTCATTATCAAAGAGATAATGAATGTAAACTACATATTGAACACTTTCATGACAAGAACTAGTTACATTACCAGAATAATGTTCAAGGATGGTTCCACGATTATGGAATAGAGTGTGATAAATTAAATTCTATGAAATATTTCACAATGTGAAATGGATTTTCATCATTAAATTATCTTAAGGTGAATAATTTTTAGTTTATTATTAAATCCAATAATTATTGCCACTAATGGGACTCATGATGATAATCCTATGGATCCATTAGTTTTATTTATAGTTCACACTTAAATAAATATTTATTCATCATTTAATACTTCTTTTTAAACCCTATCATGTTTTTGGAGAATTTTGTTTGATCTGTTCCCTTTGGACCACTCGTTTCAACATTCAATCCTCGTGGATATTAGGTCTATTTTCTATAGTAAGGACGATTCTTCTTATTCATTTTCATTAGTAATATATGTGGTTTTTTCTGTGGTTATAGATTATATTGATATCATATTTTTTATATTAATCATTTTCAATTTTACGTCATGCCCTTCCTTTTAGAAGAAAATTCTCTTATTATGAATATCTATTTTTAAAGGTTACTAGGATTTCTCCATTATTGAGGTAGGTGTCTTTATACATGGGTTAAATTATTGAATTTCTATGTGATATTTTCAAATCATTTTGGCTGGTTAATTGAAATATACTATTTATCCTTGGATTCATTATTTTGGATGAGATTAATATTTTTTAGAGGGAATCATTAAGAAATGATTTTTTTTCATACAATCTTATTTATTAAATATTTTTAATTTTGGTTTTGGTTTTTAAATGGTTCATTAATTTAGGAAGTGGAAATAATTTGATGTGAATATTTATTATTAAATGTGATCATGGATTTGAAAAGGCATTAGAAAATCAACACACATTGTTTAAGATTAGGAACATTGGGAAATAATCACTTTCTCTATTAATGTATATAATTTCACAAAACGATTTATGTCGATTTACGTTATGTAAATCCAAAACAGGTTACATTTTTTGGACCCATCATAGTTCGTAATTTAGGTTTCTATTTTATATTTATTATATATAGAAATTGAGTATAGATTAAATATGAATATTTTCATTTATGACTAGTTTATCACATGATTATAATATCATGTGAATTTTATCTTAAGAATATCTTAAGTAATATCCATGATTTCTTACATATTTTATTTCAAAAGTTAAATACTTTTGATTTTCTGAATATGGCATGATTTTTTTAAAGAATGACATTTTTACGAAAGAGATTTTATTTTATTTAAAATAATTGTGAAATATTTTTTTAAAAGTCTATAACAGATTTATTCTTAATATAAAATATTGTATGGATTTTTTTTGTATCGTATAGATTCACTTTATCACATAATAATTTTTTTCTTTTCATGGATTTATATGTTTTTTATAAGAATTTGATTATGTAAATGTAATTCAATGGAACGCTAGTTTCACTTGTTTTCATCATATCTATTGTTGGATGTTTTGGTAGTGATTTTGGGCATGCAGTAATTGTTTAATCGTGTAATTTTTTATGATTTTTTTCCTATTATTCAAGAAATTTTATTTTTCATGAGTATGTCTTCATGATTATAAAATTTTCAATATTTTTCACTTTTTCACATTTTTCATGAGACATGTTGTTAACATGTTTTTAAATTCACCATGTCATGAACCACCTTCAGCGACTCATCTAATTATCCTCAGTTGGTTCATTATAATGATGAATAATATATAAAATGAAATATTTAATACCAAAAATCAGGGAAAATATATAAATGAACTTGATTATAAACCATTCCATTTAAAACAATATCTTTAATAAGACTTTTATCACGAGGTGTGAAATTTTTTGAAATGAAACCCTATTAAATATGATGCATTCTAGTCAATTAATATTTAAGGATATAATTCTTGGAATGGGTTATTATGGAATTAGCATGGTGGATTTTGTATAAAAACATTTAAAAGATAAAAAAGTATAGAATTTAAATAATTAAATAATAACATATATTTAATGGTAATAATAAGAATTATATGTAGAAGAAATTAATTTTAATTTGTTTAGGAAACAAAAATAAAATAATTTATAGAGGTGAATTAAATAATGATAAATGGAATTCTACCATGATAGGTGCATACATATTCATCTCCAATGCCTTGGATGGATTTAAATACTTTTTTTCAGTAGTACCTTAAAATCACATTTATGACATAATAATCTTATTTCAATATCCAAACAAGAAAACCCAAAAACCATTTATTTTCATAGGTCTTAGATTTATTCTATTTATCTATTTTAAGGGTTTGTATAGAATCTCAATCTATCATTCTTTAAGTAAAATATGAACCAACCCCTTGCTTTAAGAACCAATATAAAACCTCCCCCTTGATTAATGACCTATAAGAAACCCAGATCCTTTATTTAACGAAGAATCTTTTGTAAAAAAAGTCCCACGTTTCTTTTATTTTGTACATTACTATTTAATCACACTCTCTACAAAATATCACAATTATATGACAAATAATATATGTAATGGATTTAGTTATAATTGTATAATTGAGAATTAATGAAATAAGAATGAGACAAGAAAACTTTTGAGAGGGAAAATTAGAATCATAATCATAAAATTAGTGAACGACATCCTTACAAGAGAAAAAGGTGGTGTATATGTTGTCATTGGAGGATTTATAATAGTAATTAATTAATTTGGGGTTGAATTGATCAAATATTGGTTGAATTAAGGATTTAATGGACCATTTCAAATGATAGTTTCTTTATTTCCTTAATACAACTAGGCATCCAGTGGGTGTAACTATCATGTTAATGGATACTAATAGAAGAAAGGATCTATGTAGCAACCATCAGCTTCCCATTGTGGTCCACTGGCTCTTTAGTGGCCCACGGATTGAACCATTGTCATATCGAGCAACCAACATGTAACCACTAGCACGAGTTTGTGGCGTGAACTAATTTTTATACTTTTAATACACATGGACTCTACAATTTTTTTATAACTATATGATAATTTAAATAAACTAGAACAACTCAATTTCATGAAATATAACCATTAGAAAAACTAATTGTGTTTCTGTCATCTAAAATTAAATAATTTATTGGGATATAACAGATTCACATTCTTTTTAAGGATCAAAAATACCAAAAAATAAAAATAACAAAGATAGTTTGGTGTAAATACTATTATTAAACACATTATGTTTTAAATGGAAATATAATTTTAGGTATTGAGGTTTTAGAAGGATTATTTTACATTCAGACCAATTATAAACAAAAATTTACCTTAAAAGTCTTGATTTGATAAGATGTACCAAATATAATTTTTATTTTCATGAAAAATAGTAGTTAGATATCCATAATGTAAAAAATATATTTCATTGATAATATTATATATTAAATTCATTGTATTTATTATATATTATATTTTTTTTTTCTGAAAATGATTCTTAAAAATTCAATTCATTCATGAATCATGATAATATCATAAAAGTGATAGTATTTCAGAATTTAGTATTTTTATATATTCTGAGAAAAATAATCTATTTCGGAAAAAATCCAAATAATTTTCGTATGTTTATTTTAACATATTGATGTGAAAAAATGAAATATAATTTTTATATTAAATTTCTTATTATTTGAAATATTTCTTTTAAATTAAAATAAATAATATATGTAAGACGACTTATATAATGGAATATTCAAAAATTAATAACAACTATTGATTACATTACATGATTCCATTATTGTAATTAAAATTTTGTATGTCAGCATTAGTTAATTCATTTTTTTATGAAATAATATTATGAATATATTTTCATCAATTTTTTTACTTTTTATTACCCTCAATCTAATGGTCAGGTTTTCAAAATTTAAAATAATAATTTTTTTATTATATAATGTGGTCTATATAATCATGGTATTTTATATGATTACAAGTTATTGAACACTTAAAATTAAATAAATAGAAATATATTATTTAATATTGGGGTTTGACAAAAATAAACACATTTCCCTTATAAAATTGAATTATTCTAAAAAAATATCAATTAGGTTCAATTAAATTAATAATAACCTCTCTTATTTCCACATAAGCATATAAACTAATGTTTCATGAACCTTTAAATGGGTTATAACAAACATAAAAAATCACTTAACATATGATATTTAATGATCATGTGTTCCTTATGACATGTCATAATGGGATCTAAAATCATGTTTCTTACATTGTGTCCCTTTCATAAATTGAAAACTAATATTAACAGATGTTAATTCCCAAAAAACCAATGAAATTTTTACTAGTTCATATATCCAAAACAAATCCAGACAATATTTAAATTTTCAAGTATAACATTTCTATTAACCTCATCCATTGGGAGCGTCTCTTGTTCCTATAGGGGATATGATAGTGACGCTATTAGGAAACCCAATATAGACCTTGACTTGGATGTTATAGGGTTGGTATAGAACATCAAATTATGTAACATTATAAAAACGTATCCAAATAGTAATAAAAGCAAACTATCATTAAATACCATGATAAAAACTAAAAAATTATGCTTTAATCGAACAAAAAATGAAAATATATGTTAAATAAAAGTCACCAAGTAAAATTCAATAGAAAAGTCAAATACAGTGACTCCACAACTGATATTAAGTTTTATGATATAATTATTCATCTATGTCACCAAAATAACACTTGAAACAAAATATAGTATTTTATATTTGTCTGTGAGTATAAAATATATTCTCAATGTGAGGATATATGAGACCTCTCAAGGGAATTTTCTTGAAGTACACTAGTTATTCAGTTAATAAAATGAAAATCCCACATGAACCTATCATGTAATCTATCATCAATCCTTTCCATTTATCACTCATCATGTAAACAATATTTGTATAAAATATTAATTTTAAGAATATATTTAAAAGGAAACCATAAATAGATTTTCTATTACTTGATCACTCCTCCACCACAACAAAAAAACATCATTTTATCCCAATACCATCATCACCCTTTCTATAACACAAAATAATAGTACAATAACATCTAATATGGGTTGGATATCAGACCCCCTACCACATCCACTATTAGAGACTAATTTATCATTTTTTCATTAGTCATTTCACACCATATCTACAATCACCACTATATATCTATATCTCCATTTCACACCATAATCATATCACATATTCATGTCAATAGGGTACTAGGAATATAAATTTCTTTAACCCCAAGACATAATTGTACAAGGAAAGAAACCCTTCATGTGCATCACCACATCTACATATCTATTCAATGTCACTATATCAACAAGGAAGAGTGGGGAATATAGAGGATTCAGTTATTTCATTCCATCCCAAATCAAGATATTCCGATAAAACACTCAGAACAAATCACATTTATGCAGATTTACACTAAATAGTCCAAGTAAATTTAATTAAATTCACCACCATCCTCCCCTACTCACTATAAATTTATACCACACTTCAACAATCATTTCGAACTTATAAAATACTAATTTATCCCCACACCATCTAAAATATCCTTATAAGGATTACCTGAATTCTCTTTAATGTTATTACTTATATCATTTATGGATTCATTATCACTATGAAGGTAACGTTTATTATAGTATTCAATTATAAGTTTATTGATAACATATCTAAATAATTACCCACATTTATTTCATCCCTTACTAATAGATTATGTGTAACATTAAAAGTTAAATTATGAAACAAAACATAAATAATAAAACTAATCAAAACTACCAACCACTCCACCATTGATTAACATCCTCCATATTCTTTCTTTCAACCCATGTAAAGGATTATTGTAACACCCTAGGTAAATAATGAATATGTAATTTTTATATTTATCCATATTTTTTTGAATAAAATATTAATATTACTTTAAAGGAGATGTTATGCTCAATTGTGTACCCAATACGCAACAACGAGTTACTTGGGAATCTTACGTTGCACTCTAATAATAAAATAATATTATATTAAATGGTAGTTAACCCCTAGCTGTTTTGATGGAGGTAATGAATATAAATAACTACAAAATTGTTATATATGTTTGTCAAATATTTTTATTTTTTACAATAAATATTAAAGGATTAAAAATGAGAATGAATCCAATTTTAAGCATAAACATTCTAATATTTTTAAAAGGCCGATTATCCACCTTTTGAAGGCGAACCTCTTTTAAATACACTTTTTTGACAATTATATGTGTTATATTTGACAAAATAAAATTCTTCTTTAGAATCAGGACATCAATATTTACTTTGTGTAAATTTTTGGTATTTTTCCGAAAAAGTTCAATTTTTAATGAATAGTGAAAAATGTTGTATTTTAATTCAAAACCTCTTTTAATCTAATTTATTTATATGATTAGATTATATTTTGAATTGGTTTTAAAGTGAAATTAGAATATATTTTTACCATTTAATCCAATATTGGTCGTTGGAATTAAATTCATTTTGAAATCGGACTTAAACTAGTGTCAATCTTTTGATACATTTTGTTTCATAAAAACATGTTATTTGTTTTGACAGTGGGAATTAATTATTAAATTCATTAATTAAACTTATATGTTTTGAAATTTTTAAAATGAAATCATTTTTTAATTCAGAATATCACATATATCTTATGGTGAACTTTTTGTAATTTTCTGAAAAACTGCAATTTTTGATGAATAGTGAAACCACTAATTGGTACTTATAAAAACTGATTTTTCTTTTAAATGAAATTTTTCCATCTTTGAGTTTTCAAATTTAAAAAATCCGACATAAATGGTTGTCATTAAGAAGTAAAATGTGGTTCAATGGGATTAAAATAATTTTTTTGGTGAATAGTAACTTATTATGTTTTTAATCGCGATTAGAGGTAATTAGTGTAGTTTAAGGTAAGAATAATATTTTAATAAAATTAAATGACCTAGAAACATGTCCTACCCTCATTAGATGTGTCATGGACGACCAAGAAAATCCTTGGGTCAACTTGGGTACCCCATGGAGCCACTTTGGTTGGAAAATGACATAAATAACTTTTTATTTAATGTTAAAGTAAAAATGACACAAACATGAGATGTTTTACTAAAAAAAATTTACATGGGGTTATACAAGTCATATTTTTGACTATAAATAGTAATTGGAATTCCAAAAAGATTTACTACATCATAGTATTTTTTTATAATTTTTAGACATTAAATAAATTAAATTATATATGACATCATGATGATGTAGTGATGACTTCATTATTTAACGATTTAAATTAAATGAAAAGATAATGTAAACTCTAAGACCTACACATGTCCAAAACCTATTGTATGGGTGTAATTTGAACCCTTATCACCTTATCCTCGAAAAAAATCAATGTGGGACCATTAAAATCCGAAACTCATTCTAAAATAATGTAACATTTCTTTGCTTTCCAAGAGTGCCCCTCCCCTCCTCTTATAAAAGGCCCCCACCTCTACCTCCTTACCCACACTTTCAAAGCCTTTGGCTCAGCCACCCCCTGCCCATTGTGTCTCTACAAATCCCTCTATAACTCCTTGAAGCCTCACTTTGGGCAGAAGTCTTCCCAAGGAAGCCTTTGATCTCAAACCAAAGGGAGTTACCCGATTTTATGGTAATGTCTTCACTTGTGTCCTTTTGTTTTATTTTGCTTCTCCATCCCCCTAAACTCTTTTTATTCATCTATATTTTAACATCACCTGTATCTGAAATATACTAGGATGTTTTTATAAGAAGTATTCGAGCTACACTTACACACACCTTCGTCTAATGGTTAATGAACATACTGTTTCTGTGGTTGGCGATTTTCTGCCTCACGAAACAATGATTGTTCAATATTCTTTTAACACCTTTAAAGGTGGCCATTATGATGTCAATGTATTTTATATATGATATATATGGTATTTTTGTTTACTATATTTTTCTGTATTTTTATTTAAACCATACCTTTATTCTTCTCATGTTGTGTAAATGCGATTATTTCATATGAGAAAGTGCGGACTACCGCCCCATCAAGTGATGTGACTCGTACATGCAATACATGGAATGTATAAAGAATGAAATTAATGAACATATGCTACCTATATAACATATATATTATACTGAAATTATAATATATATATATATATATATATATATCATTTATTTTTAATTCCATTAATATGAAAAAGAAAAAAATGAAAGTAGCGTTCATGCGTACGTACGGCCTACCGTCTCCATGAACGGTGCTTTTCGTTTTTTTATCTCCAAATGATATGGAATATTATAAAATGAATATTTACTGGATATATATGATATATATGATATATACATCATGATTATAACTCTGGATATAATGGATACATGAACAACTTGTAATTATAAAGAGCATATTTTGACTCAAGT
Source organism: Viscum album (assembly GCA_963277665.1). Lineage (NCBI taxonomy): Eukaryota > Viridiplantae > Streptophyta > Magnoliopsida > Santalales > Viscaceae > Viscum > Viscum album. Next base: position 1,257,711,439 of record OY728141.1, read on the forward strand.
ACCAATGATCGTTTAAACGACCGTTATTAACTAAAATAATTACATAGTGTTCATGACATGGTAATAAGTTATATAAAAGGAATAATTAACTTGAAAAAGTTTCTTAAGGAAGTAGAAATTAACTCAAGTTTATTATTCAGGAGATTAAAGAACGATCGAGTCAAGTCAGACCCGAGGTAAGGGATCATACTCCGCTCTTTCTTTTTAAGTACACTCTTTTATGTCATTATTTTTAAGCGCATCCTACTTGTGATTGGGATTTACTTTTATATTAATTCTACTGTAATATGATGAGAGACCCTATTCACTCTCATCAATACATTTTGGATTGTTCGAGTGGCACCGTTAGGCTGCCAAATTTTTGTAAGAGATCTAACCTCTCCCTTTCTTTTTAAGTACTATCCTTTATGACACTTCTTTTAATCTCCTCTTTGTTTTGTTGGGGGATATTATTTTATATTACTATTGCAGTAAATATTATGTTAATATTATGAGAGATCCTATTTGATCTCATCAATCCATTTTTGTATGTTTTAAGTGGCGCTGTTAGGCTGCCGAGTTTTCGTAAGGGATTTTTCATCTGACTTTTATTCCAGTGAGATTTATGCTACATTTGCCACCATTTCCTTTGAGTGGTGTATGTACTGCCCATTATTTTAATCATTGTGTAATATAATTTCATTTATGAGTATTTACATCAATGTTGTATTGTCCTTCTTTCCATGGGGTGTATGTTTCGAAAGTTACCCATGTCAGTAAAGGAACCTTTCACCCTCCTCTTTATAAAAGACATCTTTTGTTTTGTATTTTAATTTACATCTTTTTATGTTGGGATATGTTCTTTTATATCCTTATTGATGTAAATTTTATGTCCAAGTGATGAAATTCCCTTTTTATCTCTCATCAACTCATTTTCTGAATTTTGAAGTGATGTCGTTAGGCTGTCGAATTTTACCAAGTGAAATTTTTAACCCAATTTCGATTTCATTGGGTTCAACATGTAGTTATTTAATATGTCAACCTTTGAATATGTGTGAATGACCTTTTATTGTTTTACACTTAATATCCACTTATATTGGGTGTATTTATATTTGTCACACATAATTTTGAGATTGATTTATCCTTAATTTAAGGATACCTTTATTATAAGGGATTTCATCACATTTGACATTTCTATTGAGACTTCATTGTTGTTATGCACCAATTCACTCTTATATGGCTTATATAATTTCCTTTGTAATATTATATCATGAATCCATTTATTCTCATGATATTATAAAGTTCTGACTAAATGTTATTCCTCAATTATTGTATTCAAGTGTCTCTAATTTTGGTAAAACCCCTTTAACCAAAATATCGCTTTAAATGTTTTAAATATTTGTTCTTATTAATATCCATGTTTTCAAAATTGTTTTAAGGATTATTTTATATGGATATTAATGGTTTAAAATTTTAATAGCTTCAAGGTGGTATGGGACACTTTGATTCCAAAATCTCTTTATTAAATGTTTTAAATGGTTTTGGAAATGGTTTCTTTTTGAATGGATTCATTATTTAAAAATACTAAAATGTTATATTGTGATTGAAATGTGGAAATGTTATTTTTCCTTAATTCATGTTTTAAGTGATATGTTTATGTTATGGTTCTTGGGAATTGTTATGAAAACGGGTGGTTCCGTGATAAACTAAGGGCGGGTGAGCCCAATATAGCTCTCCAATGCATTGGGTAACACGAAGGAGTGAAACGTTAAGGTTTCTCCGAAGAGATTTAAAGGAAAATATTGTGGTGGGTATTCCAAATATAACCAAGAGGGTTACTCCCTACTTAATAATGTTATGAATGCCTAAAGTTACCTTTTATGTCTTATGATTTCTATGATTTATTCATGATTTGTTGAGGTATGTTAAAGTGCCTATGTTTTATGGGTAAAGTATGATTTCATTATTATGTATATATGAACTCATGTATCGTTTCCATATTTTTTATAACCCTTACTGAGCTTCTTATGCTCATCACATGTTTTTTTGAAATGTTTTTCACAGGTCAAGGGAAAGGTATATGATATGATGATAGTGTCAAGGAAGTGTCAAGAAAGAACCCATGCTTTATTTTTTTTAATATGTTTCTGAAAATGGGTAAAAATGAATACTATCTTTTATGTAACCACTGTGTTTAAATGTGGATTGTAATGAAAGTTTTATGATCTAATTCTCTAAAACACTAAAGCTGAAAAGATCCTCAATGTGTAATCTTTTAATAACTCAAGATTATGTAAGGTTTAAGGATGGGGCCTTTTAGTTGGTATCAAAGGTTGGTTTAGATAACTTTAGAGGTTAGAGTATTCGTTAAGCATAAGTGACATTACCATAATGGTTAGGAATTCAGAAAGAGTCCTAGTTTTAGATAAGGTGAATGAGTAATTATATATTAGTGTTTATCTTCCTCATTAGTACATGATGGTTTTATTGATATACTCACATTGACCTTTTTGGTTTTAGTAAATGGATGGATCTAGCAGGCACCAAAGTAATAGTGGATGTAAAGGAAACTGTGACAGTTTTTTGAGCAAGCTACTGAATGATATGGGAGCTGCAATGGGAACTCTTGTGTTTAACCTCAACCAACTATCTCGAGTCATGATTTACCACCTAATCATTGGTGATTTCTATAAGGCATCATACATGTGAGAATCAAATCCCTACAGAACTATGGGTAATAATCATAAAGGTAATTATGTTAAAAAAAACCTATGTGTCAAAGATGTGGAAAGAAACAGCTAGGAAAATGTTTCAAAGGGACAGAAATATGCTATAGATGTTGAAATGAAGGTCATAAAGCAAGAACCTGCCATGGAAAAAGGAATCATCTGGTTGCCTTGATGAAAGGGAAAGAAGTTCTTTATGAGGGATCAATTGAATGTTTTAAATGTGGTGTTCATGGTCATTATGCAAACACATGTCCTATGAAAAAGTTTTGTGAATGGGATCACCAAGATCGTACACATATTCGTTTACCAATACCTAATTCCATTCCGATTGAGGGTGAAGAAACTGAAAATGACCAATCAATGGTATGGAATATTTCATAACTATTATTTTCCTATTTTGGAATCTTAGGATATGATTAATGATTTTGTTTGTAAGAAAGAAGTATTTCAAAATAAGTTGGAAAGGAATGGTTAATGGATCATGATTAATGTTGAATGAGTAAGATGTCAACATATAAGGGCTTCAATAGTTATGGTGAAATTCTTAAGAGTATTAAGTCTCTTTTGATGATGGGGTTACATTAGAATACTTTTTATAGTATGTGTAACCCTGATGTTTAATATATGAAATTTTTTTCATGTAATAGTTATCTGTTCTTTTGGGGACATAGTTATAAAGATCTATTTGGGTTTATATGATCCTTACTTTTATGGTAATTATGGGTTACTATATGTTATGATGGATGTGAAAGGCATGAGATTAAATTGAGGATAAATTATGTTATGGTTATTTTTTATTATTTTATTTCTTTTTTGGAATGATTTGAGAATTATATAGTTTTGGAAAAAGGACAACACGCAGACCGTGTGACAACCCGTCGCGTTGGACAAAGCTGCGGGAATCGAACCCACAACCAAAGTGAAACTGGTATTTATCGCCTACCACTGGACTATGTGAAGTACCTGGTTAGTTTGACTGATCCCTTTTAGTTATATGATTTTATGAATTAAGATTAAGTTGATTTTGGGTTATCTATGGAAATTTATTAACCTATCACAGAGGATATATGATTAGGTTAATTACATTTCAATACGAGACATTAAGAGAAACTGTTGTTGTTTGGAGATAAATGTTACGATTTAACATGGAAGACTATGTGACTAAATCCTTCAACTATTTGGGTTTCAATCATAGTTTGGTTTACATTGACGAATTTTATGGACAAATTGTTTATCGAATGAACCTCGTTGAACTTTGGGTTTTGTTGGACAAATTTTGGAGATTAATAATAGATTTTCTTTTTATAAAGGGTTATCCTTTTCTAGATTATCTGATCTTGTACTAACCATTTTTGGTTTTGGTTTTGGTTAATGTCTAAAGACATGGGAAGTATATAGTTCTCTTTTGTGGATTAGGTGATTCTCTAGATGTTGATTATAGTACTCTTAATGTGAACAAGTCTTCCTAAATACTCGTCTTCTGGAGAAAATATGAGTTTCTGTAAGGAATCTAATTAAAGTTTAAAGTCAACATGATAAGTGATTATGATTCCTTATGAATAAATTCCTCAATAAAAAGTAACTTAAAACAAAAATGTTGTCTATTAACTTTTCCTACTGGGGAATCGAATACCGTTTAACCCATCACAAGTTTGTGATTTTCATGTCGTTAACTTTCTCCTAAACATGTTTTCTATCACTCTCCATCAGAACATGACCCTATGTTTTCTCCCCCATGTCCTTACTTTACTACACGGAATCCTAGTATGGGTTACCTCAGGTGACCTCTGTACTTATCTTTCGTTATTTTAATGTGATTGTTTTACTGACTCTTGTTCTGATGTGGGACTTTCAAGGATGTTTCCATGCTCAATTTTAAAATTGCGAGGACGCCATTCCCAAAAGGGGGGAAGGATGTAACACCCCAGTTAAATAAATAATATGACATTTTTATATTTATCCATATTTTTTTGAATAAAATATTAATAATACATTAAAGGGGATGCTATGCTCGATGGCGTACCCAATACGCAACAACGAGTTTCTTGGGAATCTTATGTTGAACTCTAATAATAAAATAATATTCTTTTAAATGGTAGTTAACGCCTAGCTGTTGTGATGGCGGGAATGAATAGAACTAACTACAAAATTACTATATATTTTTTTCAAATATTTTTACTTTTTACAATAAATGATAGAGGATAAAAAATGTGAATGAATCCAATTTTAAGCGTAAACATTCTAATATTCTTTAAAAGGTCGATTAACCGCCTTTTGAAGGAGAACCTCTTTTAAATCGTCTTTTTGAAAATTTTATGTGTTATATTTGACAAAATGAAATTTTTCTTTAGAATCGGGACATCAAAATTTACTTTGTGTAAATTTTTTGTATTTTTCTGAAAAAGTTCAATTTTTAATGAATAGTGAAAAATGTTGTATTTTAATTCAAAACCTCTTTTAATCTAATATATTTATATGGTTAGATTATATTTTTAATTGGTTTTAATGTGAAATTAGAATATATTTTTAACATATAATCCAATAGTGGTCGTTGGAATTAAATTCACTTTGAAATTGGACTTAAACTAGTGTCAATCTTTTGATACCTTTAGTTTCATAAAAACACGCTATTTGTTTTTGACAGTAGGAATTAATTATTAAATTAATTAATGAAACTTATATGTTTCGAATTTTGTAAAATGTAAATCATTTTTGAATTCGGAATATCAAATATAGCTTATGGTGAACTTTTGGTAATTTTCTGAAAAACTTCAATTTTTGATGAATAGTGAAACCACTAAGTGGTACTTATAAAAACTGATTTTTCGCTTAAATGAAATTTTTCCATCTTTGTGTTTTGAATTTCAAAAATCCGACATACATGGTTATAATTAAGAAGTAAGATGAGGTTCAATGGGATTAAAATAAATTTATGTTGAATAGTAACTTATTAAGTTTTTAATCGTGATTAGAGGTAATTAGTGTAGTTTAAGGTATGAATAATGTTTTAATAAAATGAAATGACCTAGACACATGTCCTACCCTCATTGAATGTGTCATGGCCGACCAAGAAAATCCATGGGTCAACTTGGGGACCCCATGGAGCCACTTTGGTTGGAAAATGACATAAATACCTTTTTATTTAATGTAAAAGTAAAAATGACACAAACATTAAATGTTTTACTAAAACAGTTTTTACATGGGGTTATACAAGTCCGATTTATGACGATAAATAGTCATTGGAAAGATAAAAAGATTTCCTACATCATGGTATTTGTTTATAATTCTTATACATTATATAAATTAAATTATATATGACATATTGATGATGCAGTGATGACCTCATTATTTAATGATTTAAATAAAATGGAAAGATAATGTATAATATATGACCGACACATGTCCAAAACCTATTGGATGGGTGGAATTCGAACAATTATCACCTTATACTCGAAACACATCAATGTGGGGCCATTAAAATTTGAAACTCATTCTAAAATAAAGTAACATTTCTTTTCTTTCCAAGAGTGCCCCTCCCCTCCTCTTATAAAAGGCCCCCACCTCTACCTCCCTACCCACACTTCCAAAGCCTTTGGCTCAGCCAACCCCTGACCATTTTGTCTCTCCAAATCCTTCTATAAATCCTTGAAGCCTCACTTTGGAAATAGTTCTTCCCAAGGAAGCCTTTGATCTCAAACCAAAGGGAGTTACCTGATTTTAAGGTAATGTCTTGACTTGTGTCCTTCTGTTTTATTTTGCTTCTCCAACCCCCTAAACTCTTTGTATTCATCTCTTTTGTAACAACTCCAGTATCTTCAATATTATAGGATGTTTTTATAAGATGTATTCGAGCTACACTTACACACACCTTTGTCTAATGGTTAAAGAACATACTGTTTCTGTGGTTGGTGATTTTCTGGCTCACGAAACGATGATTGTTCAATATTCTTTTAACACCAATAAAGGTGGCCATTATGATGTAACTGTATTTTATATATGATATATATGGTATTTATTTTTACTATATGTTTCTGTATTTTATATTTAAACCACACCTTTATTCTTCTCATGTTGTGTAAATAAGATAATTTCATATGAGGAAGTGCAGACTACAGCCCCCTCAAGTGATGTGACTCGTACATGCAATATATGGAATGTATAAAGCATAAAATTAATGAACATATGTGACCTATAAAACATATATATTATAATGGAATTATAATATATATATATATCATTTATTTTTAATTCCATTAATATGAACAAGAAAAAAAAAGAAAGTCGCATTCATGCGTACGTACGGCCTACCGTCTCCATGAACGGTGCTTTTCGTTTTTTATCTCCAAATGATATGGAATAGAATAAAATGAACATGTACAGTATATATATGATATATATGATATATACATCATGATTATAACTCGGGATATAATGGATACATGAACAACATGTAATTATAAAGAGCATATTTTGACTCAAGTACCAATGATCGTTTAAAAGACCGTTATTAACTAAAATAATTACATAGTGTTAATGACATGGTAATAAGTGATATAAAAGGAATAATGAACTTGAAAAAGGTTCTTAAGGAACTAGAAATTAACTCAAGTTCATTATTCAGGAGATTAAAGAACGATCGAGATAAGTCAGACCCGAGGTAAGGGATCATACTCCTCTATTTCTTTTTAATTACACTCTTTTATGTCATTCATTTTAAGCACATATTTCTTGTGATTGGGATGTTATTTTATATTACTACTACTGTAATATTATGAGAGACCCTATTCTCTCTCATCAATCCATTTTTGAAGTTTTGGGTGGCACCGTTAGGCTGCCGAATTTTTGTAAGAGATCTAACCTCTCTCTTTCTTTTTAAGTACTATCCTTTATGACACTTCTTTTAAGCTCCTATTTGTTATGTTGGTGGATATTATTTTATATTCCTATTTCTATAAACATTATGTTAATGTGATGAAAGATCCTATTTGATCTCATCAATCCATTTTTGTATGTTTTAAGTGGCGCCGTTAGGCTGCCGAGTTTTCGTAAGTGATTTTTCATCTCACTTTTTTTCTCGTGGGATTTATGCTACATTTTCCACAATTTCCTTTGAGTGGTGTATGTACTGCCCATTATTTTACTCATTGTGTAATATACTTTCATTTATGAGTATTTAAATCAATGTTGTATTTTCCTTCTTTCCATGGGGTGTACGTTTCGAAAGTTACCCAAGTCGGTAAGGGAACCTTTCACCCTCCTCTTTTTAAAAGACATCTTTTGTTATATATTTTAATTTACATATTTTTATGTTTGTATATGTTCTTTAATATCCTTATTGATGTAAATTTTATGTACAAGTGATGAGATTCCCTTTTTATCTCTCATCAACTCATTTTCTGAATTTTGAAGTGATGTCGTTATGCTGTCAAATTTTACCAAGGGAACTTTTTAACCCAATTTCGATTTCATTGGGTTCAACATGTAGTTATTGAATATCTCATCCTTTGAATATGTGTGAATGACCTTTTATTGTTTTACACTTAATATCCACTTATATTGGGTGTATTTTTATTTTTCACCCAAAATTTTGAGATTGATTTATCCTTAATTTAAGGATACCTTCTTTATCAGGGATTTCATCACAATGGACATTTCTATTAAGACTTCATTGTTGTTATGCACCAATTCACTCTTATATGGTGTATATTCTGTCCTTTGAAATATTATATCATGAATCCATTTATTCTCATGATATTATAATGTTCTGAATAAATGTTATTTCTCAATTATTGTATTCAAGTGTCTCTAATTTTGGTAAAACCCCTTTAACCAAAATATCGCTTTAAATGTTTTAAATATATGTTCTTATTAATATCCATGTTTTCAAAATGGTTTTAAGGATTTATTTATATGGATATTAATGGTTTAATATTTTAAAAGCTTCAAGGTGGTATTGGACACTTTGATTCCAAAATCTCTTTATTAAATGTTTTAAATGGTTTGTAAAATGGTTTCTTTTTGAATGGATTCATTATTTCAATATACTAAAATGTTATATTGTGATTGAAATGTGGAAATGTTATGTTTCCTTTATTTAAGTTTTATGTGATACGTTTAGGTTATGGTTCTTGGGCATTGTTATGAAAACGGGTGGTTCCGTGATAAACTAAGGGCGAGTGAGCCCGGTATAGCTCTCCAATGCATTGGGTAACGCGAAGGAGTGAAACCTTAAGGTTTCTCCTAAGAGATTTAGGGAATATACTGTGGTGGGTATTCCAAACGTAACCAATAGGGTTACTCCCTACGTAATAATGTTATGAATGCCTCAAGTTACCTTTTATATCTTATGATTTCTATGATTTATTCATGATTTGATGAGGTATGTTAAAGTGCCTATGTTTTATGGGTAAAGTATGATTTCATTCTTATGTATATATAAACTCATGTTTCCTTTCCATATTTTTTATAACCCTTACTGATATTTTTATGCTCATCCCATGTTTTTTTGAAATTTTTATCACAGGTCAAGGGAAAGGTAAATGATATGATGATAGTGTAAAGGAAGTGTCAAGAAAGAATCCATGCTTTATTTTTTTAATATGTTTCCGATAATGGGAAAAAATGAATACTATCTTTTATGTAACCACTTTGTTTAAATGTGGATTGTTATGCAAGTTTTATGATATAATTATCTAAAACTCTAAACCTGAAAAGATCCTCAATGTGTAATATTGTAATAAATCAAGATTAAGTAAGGTTTACGACTGGGGCCTTATAAATATGCTGCATTACATCAAATTTTAAACCAAAAACCCAACCAACAACCATAAGTAGGGCTCACCATTGAATCCAACATTTCAATGAATACTGATATAACCCAATTAATGCAATTTATGGTAAGAAATACATTACCACAATATAATATATCAATAAAATCTATGTTGAAGAAATAATTTATATTTTACAATAAAATTACCTGATCCATGATGTATTAATTATAAAAAACATTAATATTTCTATTATATAAACCATAAATATTAAATTTTGTGAAAAGAAATAAAATATCCCATGATGAAATTAATTATAGATGGAATTCAACACATTAAGTCCGGACATTCGATGTATGTAGTTTTTTATATAGTATTAGAAACATTTATTAACTTATTTTACTTTATAAAAAAATTCATATTAGTAATAACATATACATAAAACATTTATTCAATTTATTTTCATACATATTTATCAACACAATCTATTATATACACATCGGGTGTTTGGTGGATATTAGGATAAGAACATCAAAAGTTCATTAGTATGTTGTACATTGTCAAATTAGACATTATTGAAAATTATCAGGAATAAAAAACATAAAATAATTATCATTTAAGTACACCATTTATTTATAAAAAACCTACCAAGACATATATTTAGTAAAAATATTTTTTCCACTCATATAGATAGTATATCATACATATTAATGTGTAACATTTAATTTTCAATACAACAATTATGTAATAAAGATTAGAATTATTTTATATTTCTAGAATTATTATTATATATAAAATAAAAATTATTTCATTAATATATTTATATCGTTCATCCATGTGATGTAGTGACTAAAAATAATTCACATCGCTTCATTGAGGTTATAATCAACTTATATGCATAAAAAGGTTATAAGATTTCAATGGGTAGAAAGGAATGAAAATAGTTGATATTTCATATTTGTTAGGATGATAATAATTTCATAAGTATAATATATATATATATATATATATATTTATAGTTCATCCATCATTATAAATATCCATTATATGTGGTGATGGAAAAGGAATTCCATCACATCGCAAGGTGGTAGTCCATTGTACACATGAATGATTATATCATTTTCAATTTGATTGATTAATAATATGGATATAGTTTATTAAATTAAAAAATGTCTAATTACATTTAAGATGGTCATGATATTATATCATAATTTTGTATGATTTATTTAAGGATGTATAAGAAAAATTCAATGTAAAATATGTAGTCAAAATCAATACCTCTTCTTCCAAAAAATCTTATTTTTTGATACACCATAGTCCCACTAAATCTTGTATTAATTAAAATATAAATTATAATGTATATAGGTATTTTAATATTTTATTTTATTTTCTATTGGATGATTAAAATTTTCCATTATGATTGGAGGGAATGAGAGATAAGATTACCTTTTTATAATTCAGGGTAGACAATTTCTGGAATATATTTATGTATTAAATTAATATAAAATAATATTAATTATAAACAGGATAATATGAAGTATTTTGAATATGGTATGACTATATACTGAAATAATCTATTAAAATAAAATTTTAACAACTTTGGGTGATATTTTAATACTTATATTTTCATTAGCCCCTGTTAAACATTTTCTATGATTATTGTGATAACAATGTTTTATACTCATAAGGGGTAAATATGATTACAATAAATGTATCATTGGACCATAAATAGACCATGATTTAATGTTTAATTTATATCCGAATAATTTGGTGATATATGTTTTTTTATGAATTTTTATTTATATAAAAAATTATTATTTATTAAAATATGACATTATGTTATTTTTTTAAAAATTCTTTAAATTTGACTATGTAAAAAAGTTGAAATTCATTTAATCAGAAGATAATAATTATAAACACTAGAACAATTTTATTGTTGTCTTTAAAATTCTTGTGGCATTATAATTCTCTTAAATTATAATAATTTTCATAGTATGAAAATCATATATCATATTTTTCTATTTATTAATAAAATTAGATAGTGGTTGTGTGTAACTATTCATGGTAATTATTTCATAAATATAAATTTTTAATAAATTATCCTGATAAAATAAATCATTTTTCTTTAAAATAACCTTATTTAACTGAATATAGGTTGTTTTCGTTAACGGCATATATTATAATTAATATTTAAAAAAATTAAGTGATATAATTTATTTTGTTGTTGATTAAATATTATAGAGGTAAAATCAAGGAAATATGGAACCAAGGTAACATAATATCGAATCACATATGAAAATTTTCTAGATACACTCATCAAATAGGATAAATTCAAAGTGTTAGGGTTACGTTTTATTCCTTATCATATTATTTTTAACCATAATTACATGATTTACAATTAATGATGTGATCATTATTTGTTATTGATACAAATAATTAAAATAAAAAATAACGCTATCCAATTTTCCAAATTATAAACACATAATTAAAGATATAGAAAAAAATTTAAAAAATTTAATTTATTTATGTGACATTTTTAAAAATTAAATCTGAATAATGCGATGAAAAATAGTTTTTCAAAAAAATGATTTTCTATGCATATGAAATGTATTTAAATGAAAATAGTGTATAAATATAGTAAAAATACAATATGATGATTTTTTTAAACTAAAATTAACATAAAATATTATAAATATAATAAAAATCTATATTTTTTCTTAGAAAATACATGAAATGAAAATACATTTACTAATAATAATAAATATTTCCATTTTTCATTGGAAAATAGAATTGATTAATAAATTCTCAAAAATATAACATACTATAATTTTGGAATCGTGATTTTAAAAATTTCACCCACTATTTAAATATATTATATAATAGTATCTGAGATTAAATATAATATTTTCTAAAAAAAGAAATAAAAATCATTTTTGAAGAAAAAATATATCTGAAACATAAAATTACATTACTAAAAATTGAATTCTTATTTGAAAAATATTAATAAATAAAATTTTATTTTGTATAAACATTATAAATATTTTATAATATATTTAACAATTTTCAAACCATCTATTTAATTAAATAGTTTATAATGGTGATTTTTTAATATTGATAATATTTCACAGTTCATTCAATCACTTTGTTGAATATCTTAAATTCTAAAAAACATAGGCTTATTTTAAAATAAAATGGTATAAAATAATACCCAATTTATTAGATTTTTTCATTGAACATTTAACTATTAATTTTGAATCAATGGTTTTACATTATAAAATACAATTATAGACACATCACATCATAAAAAGGATTAAAATATCCTTTTAAAAATAGATAATGGGAATTATGATGGTCAACAGGGAAAAAAATATATAAGTAATTAAATATGAGAATGTTAGTATGATGATTATATATAAACATATATGAAAATTTTAATGTAAAAATAATGATGCAGATTGATAGAGGTCATTGAAAATAATAAATATTATGATAATTTTAATGATAATGAGAATAAAAATATAAAACAAAGGGATATGGAAAATTATTTCAATTTATAGGAAATATATGTAAAATAATATCATTATTCTATTCAATATCATCTTCCTAGATTCGAGTAATTCATTTACCATCTAACCAATGAAAATAAGAAAATAAACTTAATTAAATAGTAGAATATCATCTTTTAATTCATATCTACCATGATAAAATTATTTTAATCGGACGATTAAATTTCAATATTACCATTTAACTCATAACAAACTATATTAAATATATATGGGAACACAAAATTCCCTATTTATAACAATCTATTCCTCCTATTTTTAGACCCTAAATAAAGAAATTTGTAGCATACAGTAATATAACTTCCAATATTAATTAACCTTCAAATGATGAAATAAAAAATAAATATCCAAAAACTCAATAATAAAATCCAATAATCAAAATTTTTCATTTCATAAATAACTAAACATAATGTTATTTTAAAAAATTGCTAATATAATATTAAAACCCTAATTCACAATAAAATATCACATAATCATCATTGATTTATTTTATTTCTTTCTTCAGTAAACATTAATAATTAATAAATTCATAAGACAAAAAATTAATATCACTATTACTATAATCTCAAAATATGAGAATCATTTCAAAAAATATTATGAAACACTAAAATCCATAATAAAATAATTTATTCATCCAAAATAAAATTAAACATTTATTCCTCTAAATAATGTCCCATGATATCTGGTCCACCATAACCGTGTAAGTATCCCATAATTATTAACTTCTTCTGAAATATCATTTATAACATAATCATCAAATCACATTTCCATCCCATGGTTATCAAAAAAACATATGATACAAAAATACTTACAGCTATATTAATAGAAAATGTCATATAAACCCAAAAATGTTATGACTACCTCTAAAAAAATGACCAAATAGTAATAATTATTCATCCTTAGTTATATTGTTTTGTAAACCCTATATTATTCCCAAAGTCATATGACCAATATTCTCTCAAAAAACAATCAGATTCATCTTAATCATCAATCACATAAAATAATAAGAGTCTTTTCTAAGATAAAGAACTTATTAACATGAGTAAACATATAAACTGATGATGGTATAGAAAACATGTATGTTAAATTCAAATGTAAAATCATATTTTCTAATGTTATATAAACCCTCACCTAATAACAACTATGAAAAACCTATCACCACAATACCATATTTAACACTAAAGGTACCATCATTAAATTTGATTATTTTATAATAATTAATGTGAACCGATTACAATTACCATAAATAAATAATACCAATGGAAATATTTGATTACATACATACCCGAGGAAATTTTTTTATTAGTGTTATAGATAATTATTACAGAAGATTTCATAGAATCATTGATATATAAATAGAATTTTCAAAAATATAATCCTTATATCATATTTTAATCTTCTTAGTATATCATATGTAACTAAAATTTTCAATTCCTCGCGAAAATTAATCAAAATAAAGGTGACTTCAACTTCCATGTAATTGTAATAAAAACATTTCTAATTGAATTTCATCAGTCAGAATAAAATGGAATAAAATAAATATTGACATACAATAAGATATTTTATATAACATAATATAATTTAGCCCTATCGAAATGTCATTAATAAAACATTTGAAATTGCATAATATTTTTCAAAGCCAAGAGTCAACAAAATCCACAATCACGAGCCATGAGATATCAATATAGATCAAAATTACCATTTAAAACTCATATAAATTATGAAAACGTATTTCAATCAAATAAAATAATCATAATATGGATTTTAAAAACCCATACATATAGAATTAACATTATGATCATTATACAATATAATTATTTAGAGAATAAAGTCATAACCCTTTTCATTAAAGGGTTATAATAGAAAACCTCATCTTAGGTTTATATGGTTAACACCCATCCATGTTATGTAACTAAACAATACATAAACTATTTATAAAATAACCCCTAATCATTATATAAAATTTAAAATTACAATAACAAGAATAAAGTATATAAATCATGAATTTTAATACAAAACAAAAAGAAAGAATCATTATTCCTGATTTACCAGTGGAAAAGAAATGGGTTTCATTTAAATATCAAGGAAATAAAAATAATACCAAAATTTAAACAATCTAGATGGTATAATTAAAACATAACCCATGTTGAGAATAATAATAATACAATGATTCAATCAATGATGACATTAAATATTGTGAAAATATCAATATACACTCTTATGTAAATTACGTGTTACCCAATGAATAAATCTTTTTAAATTTAAAATATCAATAAAATTTATAAAATATTTTCATTTCATATAACCATAGAAACGAGTAATGGATGTTCCAAAGTGTTGAGTGTTCGTGTTGAAGGGAAATGATTTTCATACTATAATAGTAAAAACATTTATTATATTCACACATTTAGTAATGTAAGATCGAGACCCATATATTTTTTTATATAAAAGAATACAACATTAATGACAAAGATCAGTAGAAGTACATGTTCAAAGCCATGAAGGGAAATTTTCCAGCCAGAGCCGGTTAGTACTGAATGGGCATGAGGATGCCAGCTGATGGGCTACGATGTTTCCATCCCTTTTCATGAATCAGAAAGTGCACAATGAGAAGCATTGCCAAAGTGAAATAATTCTCATGATAATAGTGCCAAACGACTGGAGTCATCCATCGTTGTGATTAATAGCATAAATTACGGAACGACAATCTGACTCAATGATGATGTCACCCCATCCACATTCAATAGAATGTATCATACCTACAATAATGGCCATGGCTTCAGAAGCTGCCGGTTCCCAGAATACCAGATGTGGTTCATACTTAGCAGTAAGGATTTTCCCCAGATGATTTCGGGCAAGGAGGCCAAGGGCAGTGAGCCCAGCTTTAGGGAAATTATGGTATGTCATGTGGGTAATATATCAATTTAGGGCAATAAAAAGGTTGAAAAAAGGATTATATTGGTCGGCATCATGGAAGGTGCATGGTTTGTGGTAACGTTTTATAATAAATAAGAGGCCTAAAGGGTGTGCATGATTATGTAAATAGTTTAGAGTGACCCAAGAGACCGTTCCGATTGAGGTCCAGATGAATAAAAATGAATGGAAAACTAAGGCATTGTCAGTCACACCATGCTGGTGGACATGGATATAGTGTGGCCTAATTCCTCATGGATAGAAGGAACCAACAAGTTGGCACACATTTTGCAAAATCATCCAGCCATACCATGGACCTCATTAAAAGTAGGATTTTTACCATTTACGAGACATTTCAATTTAATTACCACCCCACATTTTTTCCACCATTCATCTACGTAAAGTAAGGTTGATGAAACAGGATCTCTCAAATCGTACATTGATTAATATCCCGAAATTATTGTGGGTATGAGGCACCTTTTAGTGCATATTTGAGATCAAAGTATGTCTTAAACTCTCTTTCATTCCATTTTTTAGAAAAGAGTTGGTTGGATGTTTTCTATCCATTATAATCACTATTCCCAAAATTTTTCTGATGACTCTATTTTATACATTAATGGATGTCTAGGCTAGGATCCAGGGTCATGGATGGATGATATGAAATCTTTGATAATGAGGTTGCTAGTTTTCTGGATTTTTCTAATAGCATCGATGTTAAAATATTATATGTGGCTGTGGATATTTGATATCTTTCATTATTTTCATGTAATTTAGATGAATGGATATTGACACCATATATTGATGTGTGAGACCCTTCAGAGACATCCCTAGTTTCATTGCTAATTTGGGACTGAATTTGGGAATCTCATGTTTTATGTTAAATCCTTGACAAATTGGAAAATGAATTCGTAATAGGTTTAGGATTGTTAGTAGAGTGAATATGTAGGGGATAATAGTTTGATAATTTTCATGGTTATGTAGAATAGAGAAATGTGTATATTATAGGAAATTTGAATTTTCATAGAGGTTATTGAAATTTGTATAAATGATGTGTGATATATTTTGATCATGTTATTGTTTTAAATGAATGAAAATGATGTTTTCATAGTGAGTGGTATTTTAAAACTAGGTGTTGATATCTGGGGACTGGATGCCACGGGACCATATCCACTCGTGATATCTCACCAATGTCAGTTCATCCTGACCGCTATGGAATTCATCACCAAGTGGGTAGAGGTAGTTCCACTCAACATGTTCAAGTCCTATTTTATCATTGACTTCATGAGATTTAATGTCATCTACCAATTTGGAGTCCCTCAAGCCGTCATTGCTGACAACAACACCAACTTATGGTCGCCCGAGTTGAAGAAGTTTTACACCATGTACAACATTCATTATAACCATACCTCCCGCCAACACGTGCAAGAAAATGGGAAGAGTGAGGTGTGTAACAACACTCTATCTAACATTTTGCAAAAATTGGTTGGTCAGAACAAGAAGTGTTGGTAGGAAAAGCTCCCCAATGCCATCTAGACATATTAGACGATGACTCATAATTCCACCAAGGTGACCCCATACTCTCTGGTATATGGGGTAGAGGCCATCCTTCCATTTTGAGATTTAGTTGCCTTTATTCGTCACCAAGGTCTATGATTACAAGGCACCAGAAAAAGTAGCTAAAATTCGTCTGGATTAATTGGTAGCACAGGATGGGAATAGGATTCGTGCCCTTCACAATTTGGATAGGCATTAGAACATGATGGCTAGATATTTAAACAAAAAAGTTTGCCTCTGCTCATTCTTGTATGGAGCCTTGGTATTGGCCCTTTGGTAACTAATGATTCCAGGTAGGAAACCACCCATGTTGGAAACCCAAGGGAAAGGACCTTACGTAGTCCTTGTGGTCTATCCCAAGGGTGCATACTCCTTGGTTACCATAAATAGTGAGCGAATAACTCCTCCCAATATTTATATGTTCCCCAAGGATTATGTGGCATGAGATTACATGTCCCACAAGACCCTAAACTACTGGGTCTTGATGATCTTAAAACGCATAGTTCCTGAATGAACTCAAACTGTATTGGGTCCTAATAGATCATAAACTACAATGTCCTGCATGATGTTAAACATTATATCATCATGTAATATGGTAAACTACACCCATAGAACTATGTAAGGCATGATCCCCATTCTTATGGGATATATAGGAATGCTCAGATGTCGCGTCCTGAGTCCAGCACCAAAATCTTCTATTTCACTATCCCCTATTGGGTGTAGTTCTCTTAGAGGGTCCTTACATGGTGTAGTAAAGGCTTCCTAGGCCCCATACATGTCAGAATTGCGATGAATTCACTATGTTCTTCCTCATCGTTCTTCTATTCTCCCACGTACTCACCGTATGATGCTAAACTTCATGGCCTTCATGAACTATGTATGGCTTGATTCCAATTTTCAAGGGATCCATAGAAATGCCCATACATTTTTATTTTTGGCCCAACCCAAACATCCAAGTCTCCCCTCAATTCAATGCAAATGGTGTGGTGAAGGCTTTTTCCTTGATCCACATTGAGTTTATCCTTGCCCTGTCGTGCATCCCATTCCCCATAGACTTCCACCAATTTCACAGTCCTGCTTGATGTTGAAATTTACATGCACACATATGCTTCACTCAAACACTTTACATTGGTCTACATCATCTTTCATGTCCCAAAGGGCCTCCGAAGGGAATGGATTCTCGAACCAAGGGCTCTCCTTCCATTACGGTACAACATCCTCGAGGATTTAGAAAAAAGATTGATACAAATCCCGCATTGTGAATACGATCATCGGTCAATCCTCATTTGTTGTTCCCATTCCACATCACCCGTTATGGATTATGTGTTTCAAACATGGTCAACAACGATCCTTTGTCATTATCGCCACCCCCATAAGTCCCAAATACTGAGTGTGGTGGTTCATCCTGCCTTGTCGCACCATCAAGCTGTAGTCTCCCCTGGGTGATGCCATCTATCTTACCCTTATATAATGAGGAGAGCCTAGTCTTAATCCTTGTTTCCCAAACCAAGAATTACTCATGTGTGCTTATGATCTATGACGTGGCAACATCCGCCTAAGTGGTCATATGACAACAGTTGTCCGGAATGACCAAACTCAGGTCCCCTAACCTTCTCGGGTCTCTGGCCCATGTATTCACTTGGGTTCATAGGGTGTGATACGGGATTATATCCTTCTTCACGTTAGGTTAATTTACATTCCATACACCCCCCTCGATGGGGTATCTTACTGCTATCGTTGTCTCTTCTAGAACTGTGTACGGCTTGATTCCATTTTTTATGGGATCCGTAGAACTGCCCAGACGTTTACTCTTCGGGTCCAGCCTTATCTTGGACCCATATCCTACATTCTTACAAGGAGAGGAGTATATGGTGTGGTATGATATTTTGTTCTCATTAACATCGGGTTTTGTAACAACCACACAATTTACCACCTTCTCCTAAGGGTTCTACATCCCCTTGTTCTATACACTTATTTTTGAATCTTCCTCTCCCATGATGATCCCCTCGATCCTCTTTGTTGATTCACCAATGTGCCCATGGGTACTCTAGTTTAGCAACTAGAATGTGGGATTCTACCCAGAAATTCGTTGACCCATTTCTCAGGCTTCAAGTTCCCCTTCATTTGGGCTTCCATCACATTTCACATCCAAAGGGTCCCCCGAATGGCATGGATGCTCGGCCCAAGGTACCTCCTACCATTACAGGCCATCATCCTCAAGGGTTTCCAGCAACAAATTGATACAAGTCTCACATTGAGAATTTGGATAGTGATCGATGCCCATTTTTTCCCATCTTAGGTTACATGATATGATTGTTGTGTTTCGAACATGGTCAACAGTTATCCTCCTTCGTCACGCCAACCCCATTAAGCCCAAAATTTCTGTTAAATGACTCACATCCTCTTCCCCCTCATCATGTCATAGTAGAACATAAAAACTCTTTATGCTATCCTATAGAGATCATTTTCCTATTAGGAGGACCCATCCACAGTATGGTACTCATCCGGGCTCCACACCGACTACCCCTTTAAGCGTACTCCATGTATTGCGATGATCTCCTCCGCACATGTTTCCTATACCGAGATCAACTCACATACAATTAAGGACTGAAACGAGGTATGTGCATATTTGGTTGAATTATGCTTTTCCATGGTCTGAGATCTAATATCATAAACTAATATTATTCTATAACTATATACAGCTTGATTCCCATTTCCCATGGGGTACGTAGGAATACCTAGACATCTTGTATTTGTGTCCAGCTCGAGTTCCATTAATTTATTTCTTATGTTCTACCTTCGGGCCTTTAACCCATATGGGACAACATGGTGTGGTATGGTATTATTTCCTCATTAAGGTCAGGTTTTCATTTTACAAACCACGTATGCCCCTTTCATGGTTTTATCCCCCTACTTATTATCTGACATGACATTAAACTATATGTGGTCCCTCACTACATTAAAATGAACATTCATGAAATAAGTGTGGTATGATTCCCTTTATCATGGAATACATAGGAACACATGAACATACTATCTTTTTGTTTAGCTCAATTGGGAGCTAGTTTCTACTATCCCATATCCTCTAACCTTTTCTAGCCCCTTAGCTTGAGGTTTCCTTCTCAAAATCGCGCATGGTATGGTGTGGAACTCGTCCACTTATGAATTTAAACAATGGTTCTTAGTCCCACATGACATGGAACTAATGTTTCTATCATGCACGACGTTAAAAATGCATAGTTTGTCTCATCAAATGACCCTATATTGTGACATCATCGTCCTAGCCTCATGACAAAAAAATATGATTCACCATGGTATCCTCACTCGAGGAGGCATCATGTTTCGTATTGGTCATGCACCATACTATTTCTCAACACCTACAAACGGTGTGATTTTTATGGTGATTCATGGACTTTCAATCCAAGGTCCTTTGCGACACAAAAAAACACTCGTTAATCATAAAGGACAAACAAGATCTACCAAATACTGATTTTTCTTGTGTATGGGCCAAACCTGCCCAACCTTATTATATTGGGCACCAGTATCCCACCGTTCCATCTTAAGAACTACATGTGGATTGATCCTCATCCTCATGGGGTATGTAGAAATGCCAGTGCACTTCGCCTCAAGCCCAGAATAACTTTTTTTTGGTTCCCTCGACATAAAACCAACCCAAGGAACACATGGTGGTCGGAACCCCAGGTTCCCATTCATGTCGTGTTTTATAATTACCCCACCATGTGTCTCTCATGGTTCCTCACATCCATGGTCTGAGTTGTATGACCATAAACTAAGACTACTCCACATCCTTGTCAGAAGACATTAAGCTACACGTCATCTTGAAAAACTACGTATGGCTTCATTCCTATCCTCATTGGATATGTTGGAACGCCCAGGAATTTTTGTCTCTGGGTCCAGCCACATGAATCCACATATCCTATCGATTATTTTTTTCCCCATGTCCCGAACCCATTTGGGAACATGTGGGGTGGCGAGTATCTCTTAGATTCTCATTAATTTCAGTTTTTTCAATAGCCACATCATGTGCTTCCCATATCTTTTCTCTGCATGGTCCGAGTTATATGACCCAAATTTTCGATATCCCTATGGGAAATTCGCATCACTTTTGGTTGCTTCCATGCCCTGCACATAGTCCATTAAATCAAGCCTCCTTAATGGTCCTCCTTAGGACCTTAGGTTGAATAAAGCAACCCGAGGACCCTTTCCCTTGGGAAGGGACTCGACACCCTATATCTGATAGATTTTATAGTTGTACTCAAATGTGTTTCGACAAGGAGCCCGAAGTGTGGATAATTTATGGGGACATTCCCCTAATTCCATGTCCATGCTTGGTGATCCCATTATTAGGATCCTGATCATCTTCCATATCTAAAGGGACCCTCTTAATTGCCTGGTATCGTGCCACATCATCTCACCTTCCCTCTCGGCCCAATGTCCCTAATGATCCAAGATGACATTTGTGACAGGTCCCGTGTTTCGAATGTGGACTGCATTCGACCATCATCTGTCTGTCCCCATATCAGGCTAACGTGATTAGGATACTATGAATCAAACATGGTCAACATCTATCCCTTATCATCACGCCTCCATCATTATGGTCCAGATTTTGTGTGTCATGATTCACATATTTCCACATCCTTATGTTCGAGTGGAGTTCCAACATACCAGTATTTAGTCCTCTTCACATCTAGGTGCGCTATAGAGGAGGGTCCACATCAGTGGGATTCCATTCACCTATTTTCCCATGATCACTACCTTGTGACTCTTTGTGCAAGGACTGAACCAAAAATACTTCTTATTTCCCACAACGATCAAGACTATCGTGGGCTTAGTATTTCTGGTAGAATATGTACTAGTGTAGCCATGTCACACACACCTTTCCTCGTACTGCATGACATTAAACTGCACTCTTAAAACTATGTATGGATTGATTCCCATCCCCATGGGGTACGTAAGAACTCTGAGCCAATTTTCTTTGGGCCCATCCTAGTTTTTACTCTTGGTCCCTTGACCTGAAGAGTTTCCTCTAGGGATACGTGGTGTGATATGGACCAAGTCCTCATTCACATCGATTTTATAGCTACTCAACAACATACACCATTCCTGCTATCTTCCACTTTATTTCATGTCCCATCATAAGGCGTTAAACTAAACGAGTTCATAGGTACTCAATGACTGACAATAAACATTGGTTCAACCCTGAACAAGTTTGGGATGCCCTATGTTAATCATGGGATGCATCGGTTTCCATAGAAGATTCTCCCTACATTTTTTGGTCTCTAACCACACCGTTACCTAAAAACAACATTTGAAAATATTATCATTCTCAATGGATGAATAGGGACCCCCATAATTCCTCTCTTAGGGTACATCCTCAGAAATCATGATTCCAATTCCTAACTCTTTTTCTTGTCCCTTGACATGATCACTTTTGGGGAACTATGAAATTTCAGCTTCACCCTGAACAAGTTCGGGATGTCCCATGATAACATTGGGATGAATGAGGTTCCTCATCAGAGAAGCCATTTTGAGAAGTATGTTTGATCCCTGATCAGGTCTACGAACCCACCTAATGTGTTTCTACCATGGTGGAATAATTCAAAGAGTTTCAGACTCTATCCGAAAAAACCCATCACTACACTCCCCATGCATTGCGTTCCCTTTATTCAGATCATCACCCTCACTAAAATCTTGAAGAACCCCCTAACAATATGGATACATGACCTATGGCTCACCTATTGTCCTGGATAATGTTCTGGAAGACTAATGGAATGTATTTTGATTTAGGCCCTGTGTTTCGAACATGGTCAGCGGTCAGCCATCATTTGGTATCCCCATTTCAGGCTAACACAATTAGGATACTGTGTTTCAAACATGGTTACTAGTCATTATAAATTTTCATGTGATCACTACCGTGTTCTGGATCTTGGGTATTATGATTCACACCTTCTATTCCACCTTATTTGGGTTCATTCCAGTATCCTTGGCATCACCCTATTTGGGCTCAAGATCACTCTAGGAAAATTTTAATTCGACTGTTCTGAGGGATTTTTTCTCAAGTCAAGTCTCTCCCTTCTCTTCCCTGGAATCCAAATTGTTTTTTCAGAACTAGGATACATGATGATTGGTTGGAACTCTTTTTTTCAGAAGTGATACCATAGTGATCATCCCTTGTTTCTCACATTCATCTCGACCCGCATGAGCTTAGGGATTGATAAATAGACGTTTCAAAAAAATAATAGATGTGTGTAAAATCAGAAATTATAACAGGACTCATGCATGCTATGAAATCAAAAAAATTAAATTATGAATGTGAAATAGATGGGTTTTTATCATTACATCACCCAATGGTCTACTCCTCCTGTGGACGGGTTAATCCAATCAAAATAATGTTGTAGCTCCGCCACCCTCTGGCTTGTGGAATCCATGATATGATGTCTCCTATTCAGCTCTCGCTCCTCCTTGGTAGAAATGGGGCGCAATTAATCCTTCGTGAAATTTGACCACTCCACGTCAATCAAAATGAATTCCATCTCATCAGAGGATTTCTTCATGAAATCTTCTCTCTCTGCAAGCTGGGCCTTCAGTCACAATATATGATATGATGGCACCTGGAGAGAGGATGAGTGATCATCGTCCCGGTCCTGCAACCGCTAAACTTAGATTTCATCCTCCCAGAGCTTCTTGAAGTTCACCACTTTCGTCCGCTACCGACCCATGATAAGGCCACAAAAATACTCATGAATCTTCTCTATAACGAGGTCTCGGATTAGCATGTGAGGATGCTAGGCATCCACTTCCCGAACACACATTTCGTGCAGTCCCGGGAAAAGTATATCTATCTAATCCCGCCATAGTTTTTGGGGGTGTTATTAAAAATGTGCTTGATCATATTCCATGATCAGAAACAGACTATTTGTTTGTCCTCTTCATCGGAGGTTGTTACCTCCCAGTCAGCATTGTAGACAATCTCATATATGGGGAATTCCCTTAGGAACATGTATGTTGGGTCGGCTTCTGGAATTTGACCACGGAAGGTGGGACCATGGCTATCTGAATGATCCTTATCATCAGATCCCACATCAATAATCTCATGCATAGCACTACGGATGGTCCAACTAGTGATCGGGAGTGTCATAGTTAGGATAGTATGGATTTCATCCTCCACAATCACAGATATTCCCCTAGGTAAAGACACTCCTAGAAGACTCGACCATCCATTCCATACCAACCCTTTCCATTTGAATAAGTATACTCTCCAAAGAAAAGCATGGGTTTCAGTTAACATGTTCAATGAATGTCATCTATGAGTTTGGTAGAGGAGACTTACAAAGATCATATTAATGGTCTAGTTCTTGGGTTGATTTCATCGGGACACTGAGGCGTGGTCCCCCATATATTATTATTAGATCTGAAAGCATCAAAGGGGTCGCCTCACGTGTCATGGCCCCGCTGGATGTAGTAATGGATGCGGAAGTATGCCTGGATCTAGAAGGACCCGCATCTGCATCCATTGAGGTAAGAAAAAGAGTTCAATGTTTGAGACCCTCCTGCACAGTTCAGAAGTTATCAAAGAGTCCAGAATGACCTCAATGTAGCACTTTTATAAGGGGTTTCTGATTTTTACATCTAGGGCCTCTGAAAACTCTTTGAGATCCGAGTCTTGATCCCCAACTATTCCCTCCTCCAACGGGCTACCTTTCCCGACCTCTTCTCCTCCGGAGTATTCTTCCGACCCTTCCAACCAAGAGAACTTTTCCCATAAATCATCAACCGACTACAGCGGGGGGGGGGGGGGGGGGGGGGCGTACAGTCCAACAACACCTTTATGTGATATTTCCTTGGAAGAGGAGCTCCCCAGGAATGAACGAAGTGCTCCATCTCATCTAGATATTGTTCCCCCTTAACATGGGACACCACAAAGCGGGCCCTGATAGGGATTATCCCTGGAAAATCCATCATGTGATGGTTTAGCTGTTACCACATCTCAGACGGGCCAAGAAATTTCATGTTGATGTCCCAAGACTCCAAGAAGATAGAATTAACTGGAATGTCTATATGGTGCAGTGGCTTCCCCGGATCATGAGTAGATATTTGGCAGAATCCTCTTAGAATCCACCCCTCAGGATGACTCTGTTCTTTGGGAGCCACCCGGCCCGCTGCCGCTATTGGATCTGCAAGCGCTGCCACACCCTCAACTAGTGAGGGTCTTGCCGCCTTGGTAGCTCCACCACCGCGGGATTCCCTTGCTACCTTTCGAACCTGGCCCCGAGGTTGAGAAAGATCACCATCACTGACCCAAACGGTGGGATGAATTAATATCTTCCCCAGATAAGTTCCCTCCCAACATATGGCACACTCATTCACCAACCTGAAGACGGATCTGGGCGGAGGCAGCTCCTTCCTCATTTTACCATCCTCCCGCATGAACATGAGCCACATATGCCTCATCACACAAGGGGGTTCGGGTAGCATATCCCCATATAGACATGTAGGGTTAGATGTTGAAAACATTGGAATTGCCGTGAAAATCGGTGCGGCGTGTAGGGCTTGCCGAGAGGCTTTCAATCAACCATAGACACCAAGAATCCACCTAGAATGGCCATGATATTGGCCCAGTGCTCTTCTTTTCCCTGGCCATCATCATTGAATACCCCTATCGGCAATGGAAACAGGTGAAAATTGAACTCCCCCACCTTCCACACATGGTTCAGTACCAATGGTGTGGTCAATAGGGCTGAGAAGCTCCCAAGAGCGTTCAAGATGGATGGACGGAAGTTCAACCATGAAGGAGACATAGGGTTCCGTTATTCATAAACCCCTTTGATGTGTACCACTATAAACCCATATAGGACATGGAATGGCCCACATAGCCTATACCACCTCTTCCACTCTATGATATGCCACAAAATCATATATAATTTGGAAAGCATCGGGATATTGAGGTTGACTCACCCTCCATTCGCCATCGTGGATGGCATGGTGAATGTTCTTGGTCGCACAGCCATGTTTGAATCACTCATCATCAAGATCCAACCATAGATGTGAGCCGTGATGAATGCTGCCAGCCTGACTATCGGTTGCTGCTTAGTGCTGACACTAAACCCCCCAGGTGTTCCACTATTTTTCCCCCATGAGTCACTAGAATGAGTTCTCCTTACCCTGTTGTGCTCCCTTCGGGAATGTCTGAGGCATCATCGGAAATTCCATGTCTTCCGTGATGTTCAGAAACTTCTTGAAACACCATCTAAAATTGACATCCATTACTGCTTCCTTGTCCTCCCTGGTCACCAGCTTCATCAATGCCATCACACGTGGTCGCATCTACTCTGGATCCTCCCATGCACCCATAACGGGGAGGAATTCATCGTACATCTCTCCCAGTATCGGGACCCCCCATGTTATGATGCACATCCAATAAGCTGATGGAAACATCCCCATGATGTAAGTTGATGGTATTGGTCCTCGACTACCATCGGCTCAAAAGCACTGTCCTCAGCAGCTTTGGTAGGTAGATTGAAATTGGGATTCCTATGCTGCCACATACAAACCTACTCTCTTCAACTCTACCCCAATATATTCATACGAGGCACTTACCTAGTTGGCCCAGGGATGGCCTTCTGTGAAGATTCCACCTTGATGTAGGTCCCACTAATCGGACCATCCCTTATTCGGGTTCCGCAAAGATGCCTTCAATAACACCTGGTATATAGGGGGAGATGTCGCTGGCTGCATTTTCTTCTCGTACACATTATTCAAATGATTATATAGGTAGTCAGTGATGACATGTGTTATGTCCTCCCGAGAAAGGCTATCAACCACCCTAAACCTCTGGTACTGGCATGATGTACTCTTGAACCAGTATGTTGGCTCATCCCAACTTGCATCAAGAATGAAGACATTATTCCTCAGCCCAAATAAATACATTGGAAATCTCTAACACAATGGGTTGTTCCTTTGGCTCTCAGATAGCTTATCCACGAATGAACAATGGTATGAATTGCTCTTTATTAACTCCCAAAGGTCAAAGTTATTCTCTATCTCGTCCCTTCAGGAAGCATCTTCAAGGACCCCCTAGAAGCCTCTTGTCGAGCAATTCAGTTTCACTTTTGGGTGATTTTTGGGTTTAATTCATGATGATCGTTTACAGTGTGCAATCTCGGAGCCTGTTCACAACGATGGTTCATGGAACCATGCTCGGTCTTCTTGAGAAATATCGCAAAGCACTGTCGCGAAGTCCAAGACTCGCTATGCACAGTGAAGCAGAAGACCCAATTCATGGAGAGAAATCCCAAAGTATGTGGGAGCTTCACGAATATAGAGTGCTAAAAGCCAAATTAGCTGAGAAATTAAAGGACAAAAAGAGAGGATAGCTCCTCTATTTATAGGTGATGACCATAGGAGCTTTTCTGGCCGTCCATATCACATCATGCTTCGTGGTGCACCCAGCCAACACATCGCCAATCTACCTGGCGAGTCCACTTCGAATGAGAGAATTGCAAATGGACAAGGGATCTTGGAGAATGAACTTGAGACTTAGACCCTTCATTTCCAATCAGCACCATGTCCGAGGGGGGGGGGGGGGTTGGAGAAAAAATTGGGGACAGAGAAGAACATTCAGAAGCCACCAGGGATTCCTCGAGAAGCCTATTCATAAAGATGACATGGCCCTATCACTCCATGGAGTGGGGGGGAGGGAGGCTCCGCAAGACACTTTGACATTCGCGATCCCACCATGGAACAAGGAGGTTGGAGGCTCGTGAGCCATGTTGATTTCCAAGAACGCTCTGTAGAGAAAGGAGTTGGGGGGATCCTCAAGACACACTTCGGAGGTCCCATGGCCCTATTCCCACCGCGGAGAAAGGAGGGGGATGGCTCTGTGAGACAATTTGATGTTCGCGAACCCTCTGTAGAGAAATTTTTTTCATTGTGCCATGTGAGTTTTACGTCAAGGCGCTCCTTGCCAATAAATACAGGGCTCCCCTCAATCCCAAAAGACAGATCTTCCAAAATATCAACATCCTTGCTCCAGAATCAAGATGAATTCCCTAATCTAAAAACCATTAGCTACAGGATGTATTTTTGCATTGCGAAATGCCTCCCCCTTGCATTAATTCCACCCCTCATTAGAGAGGGCTTCATTTCACTGATCCAAAGGGCCTCCACAGAGGAAGGGGATCCCCAAGGGGACATGGTTCATCGTGAAGCGTTTATGCTTCGTGAATCACCCCTCACCCATATGTTGCATATATGCTAAGGCAGTTCCACTCTGCCTAACAATGCACCCTACATCATAACCCTAGGCTTCGCGAGGCACCCTTGCTTCACAACGGATTTCTCTGCGAATGCCATTCCACTTCACGCAGAACCATCCACCTGAACATGTGCCTTATGCTTAGGCTATGCCACTCCACATCATGAATCACACCCCTTCTCAAGTACCTTCCACTACGTGGAGCAACAGAGCTTCACATGCCTCATGCAAATAAAATCCGTTGATTTAAAGTTCCATTTTTGATGCGACCCTCTGGGATTGAACGAATTGATTTCACAGACACTTGTACTAGACTTCCTGTTGCGTTGCTTTGCCTCATGAACTTTCACATTGGCACAGCAACAAAGATTGCTTCTTCTCATAGCCACGCTAACGTGGACACCAAATGGGATCACCACACGAAACCCCTCAGTCACGGCGTTGCCTATCCCTTCTCTTCAACAAGGTAAAGAGGGTCTCGATTATGTAAGTCCCAGGGGTGTGGAGTGAACCCTCCCTCGTCCAAGATGTAGGACATTAAACTATCAATCACCATAATCCTAAATGCGTGATGTTAAACTGTGACCTCATCCCATGCATCCAATACAGGGTCCCCCATGGACATTCTACATGTCTGCTCATCTCAACAGGAGTGAAATCTTACACACATTGAATGAGACCCTCTTTGCTGAGGCGGCCCCTGTCCATGGGGAAGGGAAACCACCGTGGTGAAAGCCCCTATCCTTTCTTGCATGAGGAAGCACCACTAATCCTCCTTTATTTTTCGATTCCCAATGCTAGTAAAGGTCTTGATGGGTAATGATAATCCTCCACTCATCCATGCTGAATACCTCTCTCGCTTGGCATTGTTAACCAAGCCTCTACCCTGAAGTATATCCCAATATCCGTCTCCCTGGGCTGATAACCCCGTGTAGGCCCTTTTTTCCTATTTGGGATACTAACTATGTGTAATCCCCACACCATTTTCCATGGATGTACCCTTCATGATGTGATTGTCAGGTATTTATTTTCTCTGGTTTCTCACACCAAGCGTGACTCACATGGGATTAGAGAAAGCATTGACCATGACCGATTCTCTAGCATGTCTAGAGTGTAAGCCCCTACACCAGATGAACTACATGGTCATTGATCTTTTCCATGTCAGGTTACATCGGAAGCCTCCACGAGGTTCAATACCAACACCCTATGGTTCCGACCATCATCACGTTGGTTCAATAAAACCTTGGGTATCCTAGAGTGTAAGACCCACACCATTACCTGAACTACATGATCATTGATCATTGAAAAGGATGGGTACATTGGAAGCCTCCCTGAGGATCAAACCTGCCACCCATTTGTTCGGACCCCCTTTACGTCTGTTCCCAGATCACCTGAACTATGTGATCTTCGATCCTTGCCAAGGTAAGGTACATAGGAAGCCTCCCAGAGATTGAACCCCAACCTCTTGTCCTTCCAACCCCCTTCACATCGGTTCTCCCACACCATCCATCTGGAACCCAAGCCCTTATTCACGTCTGTTCACCTTCTTCCAGTATGATGTTAAACTATAAACGCCATGTAGTGGTAATTAATTGTGTCCTGTAGTCAGCGGTAAGTTGTTTTGTCCCTAAAGAACTGGTTTGCCTTTTTATCCTGATCAATATTATGCCATTACATCTGTTATTCACTAGAAATCCATTGTAATCCCCTTTTCTGTGTACCACATATTCGGTCCATCCTAGTGGCGTCAGACCAACCCGGGCTACTAACCACACATAAGCCCCATACAAATCGTTGGGATGTTGTCCTATGTTTACTCCCAAATTCATGCTCACTGCATGACATTTCCCTCGATCTTATTTTTATAAGAAATGTGTTGCACAAACCCAAAGATTCCACTTCTGCCTGGTCCCATCCACACTTCCATTCTCCCGGGACACCTCCTTCAGTGTCCCTCCAACTTCTGGAAATATGATGACATTGTTTCCATGCAACAGGGATACGTTTGAAGTCTCCCTGATACTCATTCCCAAAGTTATCGTTGTCCTCATAGAAGTTCCATCCCATTCACCACCCATTTAACATAGCACCCCATCATCCATCTTGATTCATACCCAGGATGCCAAAACGTGGTGAGGTCATGTCAACCCACAAACCTTAGTGTGTCCTCCATGTGTTACACTAATCTATTCCACTCTAGTCAGAGTTCTGAACTGTCCGATGTGTCTCCTCTAGAAGGTAATCATTTGGAAGGCCATGTGTTAATCAAGTAAGTTGTGGAGAACATTCGAGACACGGCTATGGCATATAATTCCATGCATTCGATGCGGGATGCATTGGGCATCCGTATCCTCGAGAAACCCTATAATAAGTGGAAGAAACCCAGACATGCCAGTGTTCCAAAATTGCGACATATGTTGATAGTTCATTATATCATATTTACAATATCATTTCATATTAATAAATAATTAGAAGAAATTATATTATTAACTAAAAATTATATTTTTTTCCTTTAAATATCAATAAAAAAATTTCTCAAAGTAATCCAAAAAATTCATCATTGGATAACTTCGCCAATAATAAATTAAAAAATGAAGTTTATTTTATCAAATTAAATTTTAATTTTTTTTTCAATAAATTTTTCAATATTGGATGCTATTAATTCTTCAAAACAATGTTTTTAAACATTGAAGGACCTTATAAAAATCATGTCTTTTTTATTGATATGTTTTTTATATATAACCCAATTAAAAATAATATTTGGAAAGTAGATATAACTATTAATATATTTTTTTAATTCATAGTTTAAAATTATCTAATTTAATTAACTACACACACATATATATATATATAAAAGATTAATTGAAAATCAATGTTTCATGCTTCATACGCCAAGTCTATTTTTCATGTAGTGCAAGCCATGTTGGTATTGTGTATGTAATGCCTAATTGGTATTTCGATTGAAAGGAATTTTTTTATTAATGTTTTATTATATATATATATATATATAAAATAATAGTTTCTTGTAAATTTAAATATATTGACAATATATAATAATTCAAAAAAATAATTCTTAAAATCTCATGTTGTTATACTGTGTCCACCATAAAATTATTTTCTCTGTAGAAATTATTATGAGTTATAAAATGTTTAATACTTGAATTTTTCATTCATAAAAGTCCCCAACATAAAAAATGGATAGTAAAAATTACATTAAAAAGTTTAATTTTGAACCATTGTGGTTACCCATTACAATATATAACTAGGATTCAACATAAAATTAAATGGGTTGGGGGTTAAGATAGGACATCGAGGAAATACGTAAATAAGTATAGCGAGTTATTGAGGCCATCAATAAAAAACAAAAGAATGATCAATGGAATTTTTAGGGCCTCAAATTTTTAAATCATTGATGATTCACTATGACATTGATTCAATAGAATTTATAGTATCAGTACAACATTTTTTGAATCAATTTTAGAACATAGAGTAATGATTCATAAATTTATATAAAAGAAACCATTCTTTTGATGAACATTGAAATAACTATAATACATCCATTACCTCAAAAGATTATTTTCAAATAAATTAACTCTTATTAAGAATGCACAAGAATACACATTGAACATATCAAAAGGCTCATAAAATAATAAAAAGGCTAAACATTTGTTTCATAAAAATCAAATGCATTAATTTATGAATATAAAATGTAACTCTTCATTTTCATGTTGAAATTTATTCAGTATTAATAAATATACATTAACTAGTACATAACATAGGCTAGTGATAGGGATGAAACCATTTTCCTTTATTGGTTATGGGTTCAAGACATGCGTTCATTCCAAACATGACTGGTTTTCAACTAACAAACATTATGTGCTTTTCTAAAACTGGACTAATATAATAAATAAAATGGACAACGTTGAAATAATTGTAATAAGTAATTTTCCGTTTAACCTTTTTTTTCAACACAAACTCATTGAACAAATACTTACACTGATGATTAACATTCTATTTTAATGAACAGTTAATCTTATATTCATTATCAAAGGTGAAAATATAATATAATGGAAATATATTCCTGAAATTAGCTTATAATTGGGTCCCTAATATAACACTATGTAGATCTTGGTTTTCACATTCCAATCATTTGAATACTCTTATCATATATTCTTTGGAAATAGGGTAAAAACCAAAATTATCATAAATCCTGTTGAAAACAGTTATGATTCCACATATAAAAATATATTGGATTTCAACCATAAACCCAAAAATGATGTAATATTAATTAGAGTCAGTATAGATGTCCTATAAACAAGTAATTACTTAGTTAAAAGGTAATAAATAATCTCCAATTTAATTTTTCATATCCCATGTATCCTTATGCATACATCATTATCTTATGATAAATACATATTAAGGGTTATCATCCCTTAAAAAAATATCATATGGTCATTAAATCAATTCACCAGTCTATAGGAAACATTCATCATAAAATAAAAATACTGAGCAAAAAACATTAGTAGAACAATAATTGTATATTTATTAATTCATAACCATTAAATCAAAATACCTAAATACCTCAATTACATATTCCATAATCTATATATAATTATAAAACATTCCATTCAAATTTCATTAGTAGTCTCATCCTCTTCTAAAATATAACCAATACTCAGACCACCATTATTACTCTCTTACATTGGGTTGCATATTCACCGTTTCGACTATACATAAAAAATATATCCTTCAATGATGACTTAGGGAGGACAACATTCTCATCCATATCATTAATAGAACTCTTCAATTTTCATTTATATTCACTTTATTTGTGTACATATATTCCATTTTCAAAACACCTTCTTTTTCTTCTAAGATAGTCTCTTAGATGATTTATTCCACATTCTTGACAGAAAGGAAACAGAATCATAATTCATTCATGGTATCCATTACCAAAACTCTCAATGAAATCCTTATTTCTATTCTTCAGTGAGTCTGAGAGTTGGTTATGGTAAACATTGATAATAATGATCCATGAAAACTAATTAGGCATGATCATGACATATTTCAATACAATGATACTCCCACTTGAATGCTCAGAAAATGATATTCCATCACATTCAACATTAATCAAGTTCCCTCCAATTCCAACCATTGAATAAATCTGAAAGCATAGTGTGAGAATTACATATCATAGAAAAAACAAATAGTCATGAAAATAATTTCATGTTGGATGTCTATATCATGAAACCATACACAATCAATGACACATTGGTATAATCCTTGGATATTCAAAGAAAAATTATATTTAATTCAATCGTATAGATTCATGAATAATATGTGAATTTCCAAAGAATATCCCTCGAGAGCGTCACAACAGGTGTTAAGAAAGGCCCATTTTTTTTACATATTTCGAAGACTTATCACCCTATCCTCGAATTATATCAATGTGGGACCTTTTGAATCCGAAAATCATTTTAAAATAAAGTAACTTATCTTTACTTTCCAAGAGTGCCTCTCCTCTCCTCTTATAAAAGGCCCCCACCTCTACCACCTTACCCACACTCCCAAAGCCTTTGGCTCGGCCAACCCCTGCCCATTGTGTCTCTCCACATCCCTCTCCTCATCCTAGAGGATTCCCTTTGGGCAGAATCCTTTAAAAGGAAGCCTTTAGGCTCAAATCAAAAGGAGTTACACTTTTAAAGGTAATTCATTCTCTCATGTTCATTTGTTTTATTTTGCTTCTCCAACCCCCTAAACACTTTTTATTTACTTCTTTTGTAACAAAAACAGTATCTTCAATATAATAGGATGTTGTTATAAGATTTATTCGAGCTACACTCTCACACAACTACATCAAATGGCTAATGAACATACGGTTTCCGTGGATGGCGAAATTCTGCCTCCCGAAACAATGATTGTTCAATACTCATTTAACACCTTCAAAGGTGGCCATTATGATGTAACTATTTTTATATATGATATATAATATGTTTATTATTTCCTTAAGATTATTTATTATTCATTTATGGCATACCATTATTGTTTCCATTATGGGTAAACACGATATCTTCATTTTAGGAAGTGCGGACTACCGCCCCTGAAAGTGATTTGATTCGTTAATACCATATGTGGGATGTGTAAAGGATAAAGTTAATGATATTATATATGTTATTATACTGTAATTATAATATACTCTTATATCATTAAGATTCCATTCCAGAAAATACGAAATAGAAATGGAAGTAGCGTTTATGCGTACGTACGACTTACCGTCTTGATGAACGGTGCATTTCATTTCTTACCTCTAAATGTGATGTAATATTATAAATACATGTATATGATGAATAAATATGATATATATGTTATCCAAATCATTGATATCATTCTGGATATAACGAACCTTTGACCAAATTAACAACATGTAAGTGTAAGAAGTCTATTTTTGACTTAAGAACCAAATACCGACAAAATGAACATTATTAACTTAAATGATTACATGATGTTCATAACATGGTATAAAAGGAATAATGAACTTGAAAAAGGTTCTTAAGCAAATAGAGATAAACTCAAGTTTATTATTCAGGAGATTAAAGAACGGTCGGGTCATGTCGGATACGAGGTATGGGACTTCGTCTCAATCTTCTTTCATTGAGGCATATTTTATTTTATACACAACCTTCTTTTATACAGTGTATAAACCCCTTTGAATTTAACAATTATTCAAAAGGAATATTTTTTATACGAAGGGTTTTACTAAACGACAAAAATGAATGTTTTTGTCGTACGTATGCGGCGACACCGACTTCTCCGCCGCCGTGACCATTATTTGAGTTTTGGCTTCCTCTACAAGCCATACCCTTTTTTTAAATGAAAAATAAATACCATGTTTTACTTTAGTATTAAAAATGGTTTTCATAATGTTTTTATTATATCAATGTGTTGTATTGATATCTCGTGATTGAAATGTGGAAATTTTATGTTTTCTTTATGCAAGTTTTATGTTATATGAATTATGTTATGGTTCTTGGGAATAATTATGAAGACGGGTGGTTCCGTGAAAAACTAAGGGCGGGTGAGCCCGTTATAGCTCTCCAATGCATTGGGTAACGTGAAGGAGTGAAACGTTAAGGATTCTCCGAAGAGATTTATGGAATATACTGTGATGGGTATTCCAAACGTAACCAAGAGGGTTACTCCATACGTAAGAATGTTATGAATGCCTCAAGTTACCTTTATGTCTTATGATTTCTATGATTTAATCATATTTTGATGAGGTATGTTAAAGTGCTTATGTTTTATGGGTAAAGTATGATCTCATTCTTATGTATATATGTACCTATGTTTCCTTTCCATATTTTTATATCCCTTACTGAGCTTTTTATGCTCATCCCAGGTTTTTTGAAATGTTTCTCACAGTTCAAGGGAAAGGTACATGATTTGATGATAGAGTCAAGGAAGTGTCAAGAAAGAATCCATGTTTATTTTAAATATGTTTCCATTGATGGGAATGAAGAATACTATCTTTATGTAACCACTTTGTTTATTTGTGGAATGTAATGCATGTTTTATGATCTAATTCCCTAAAACTCTAAACCCAAAAAGATCCTCAATGTGTAATCTTGTAATAACTAAAGATTAAGTAAGTTTTAAGGAAGGGGCCTTATAGTTGGTATCAGAGGTCAGTTTAGATAACTTTAGGAGTTAGAATTATATTAAATGATTATCCAAATTTTTTTTTAAATGATATAGCATTTGAAGATTACCATGTTGCTTCATCTAAGACATGTTTTTTCAGAATGGTTTTCCACAGAGGAAACAGGGAACCAGTGCTAGGACGTCATACAGAAGGAAATAACCTTCCGAATCAGCATCCTGAGATGGTCGGAATTGGAACTGAACAGTTTTTTGTAGTAATGGCGCAGTTGACTCAGGCTATAAATGGTGGTGGTATCCATGCACGAGATCTTCCAGATCAACTGCAGAGGAACATGTCAGTGGTGGAACATTTCATGAGGCAACATCCCCCATCATTGAGAGGATCATCTGACCATGTGCTAGTTGAAGGGTGGATTAAAGCACTGGAGAAGATTTCTGATGTCATGGGGTGTTCAGACAATCAAAAGGTTAGTCTTGCTATTTACCGTTTGGAGGGTGAGGCAGATCAGTGGTGGTCTATGGTTAAAAATATCAGGGACGCTGATGAGATTGATGCTCTTGACTGGGATGAATTCAAAGGTATGTTTCTTAAGAAGTATTTTCCTAAGGCTGTTCGACTTAGGATGGAAAAGAAATTCTTGGAATTGAGGCAAGAGGAAGACTCAGTGGCTACCTATGAAGGAAGGTTCACTCGATTGGCAAGGTATGCTCCAAATTTTATCCGAGACTGTGATAGTAAAATCAATCATTTTTACTCAGGATTAAAGCCAAAATATTGAAGGGCATTAGCTTCTCGTGAGTTTAAAAGTTATGAAAAGCTTGTTCGATGTACTGAGAAGGTGGAAATGGTGTTTGTCGATGATCAAGTGTTCTATAACAACCAACAGAAGAAGAGACCAAGGTGGCAGGAGAAAGGTAAGAATTCTTCAAAAAATTCTGATGGTAAGAAAACTAAGTTTCCAGTTTGTGATAAATGTGGAAAAAGGCATGCTGGGGAATGTCTTCTGAATTCTGGAAAGTGCTACCGATGTTGTAAGATGGGACATAAGGCTCGTGATTGCACTGAAAAAGATCAGGGTGATGGTAAGACCAAATTTGATTTACAGTTAGGGAAATTCTTTAAGTGCAATGAGATGGGTCACTATGCAAATGAGTGTCTGAAAAAGAGCTTGAGTGATGGGAAGCAGTTAGAGTACAAGAAGAAAGGGGTGGTGAAATCCTTTGCAACTACTTCAGCAGATGTCGGGCCATCAAATGAAGTTGTATCAGCTCCAGTGAGCTCAGGTTTTTTCAAAGATTGACCTGAGATCGGGGTACCATCAGCTGAAGGTAAAGGAGGCAGATATTCCGAAGACCGCATTCCGTACGAGATATGGCCATTATGAATTTGTTGTAATGCCTTTT
The DNA here is from genome assembly GCA_963277665.1 of Viscum album. Lineage (NCBI taxonomy): Eukaryota > Viridiplantae > Streptophyta > Magnoliopsida > Santalales > Viscaceae > Viscum > Viscum album. Next base: position 1,257,749,282 of record OY728141.1, read on the forward strand.
GGGCTAACCAATGCACCTGTTGTATTCATGGACTTAATGAATAGAATTTTCCATGAGTTCTTGGATAAGTTTGTGGTGGTTTTCATTGATGATATTTTGGTGTTTTCTAAAAGTAAATAGGAGCATGAAATACATTTAAGGGTTATCATGTAAACCTTAAAAGAAAAGAAATTGTATGGGATATTCAGCAAGTGTGAGTTTTGGTTGCAACAAATTTCTTTCCTTGGTCACATTGTTTCTACAGATGGGATAACTGTTGATCCTGCAAAAACAAAAGTTGTTGAAGACTGGCCAAGACCCACAAATGTAACTGAGATTTGTAGCTTCCTTGGTTTGGCAGGCTATTACCGAAGGTTCGTTAGAAACTTTTCATGGTTATCTAGTCCAATGACTAAGCTAACTCGGATGGGTGTTAAGTTTATCTGGACAAAAGAATGTGATGATTGTTTTCAGGAATTGAAAAGAAGATTGGTGAATGCTCCAGTTTTGGAACTACCTTACAGGAATGGTGAGTTTGTTATATATAGTGATGCTTCATTGAAAGGACTTGGTTGCTTCCTAATGTAGAATGATCGGGTAATTGCTTATTCATCACAATAGTTGAAAACTCATGAGGTAAATTACCGTACACATGATTGGGAATTAGCTGTTGTTGTTTTTGCTTTAAAAATTTGGAGGCATAATTTGTATGGAGTAAAGTGTGAAATATATACCAATCACAAAAGTTTAATGTATATATTCACTCAGAAAGAATTGAACATGAGACAATGGAGATGGCTAGAATTAATCAAGGATTATGATTGTACAATTCATTACCATCCAGGAAAAGCAAATAAAGTGGCTAATGCTTTGAGTCGAAAAAGTAATGTTTCATTAGCAATGTTGTGTTTGGAACGTGATCCTTTGGATAAGGATTTGATGAACATTGGCATAGAAGTTGTTGGTGTAAGAAGTTATTTTGCTTTGTTTCAGGTATCAGTGAGATCATCTCTATCCGATAGAATCAAGCAAGCATAGAAGCAAGACAGTGAGTTGCAGAAAAAGGTATACCTGGTTTAGAAAGGTAAGTTGCCTGAATTCAACATTGATAATGATTGCATTTTGAGATTTGGGATGAGATTGTGGGTGCCTTGTGATTCACTGTTGAAGATAGAGTTGCTATGTGATGCTCATAGTTCTCGATTTTCAGTCCATCCTGGCAGTACTAAGACGTACAGAGATCTGCGGGAGTATTACTGGTGGGATGGAATGAAAAGAGATATTGCTGATTTTACTGTGAAGTGTTTGAGTTGTCAGCAGGTTAAAGCAGAGCGGCAGTTACCAAAAGGGATGCTTCAGCCTTTACCAGTGCCAGAGTGGAAATGAGAGAATATATCCATGGACTTTGTTGTGGGATTACCGAAGACATCTCGAGGTAATAATGCAATCTGGGTTATTGTTGATCGCTTGACTAAATATGCTCATTTCCTTGCTATACGATATACATTTTCCCTAGATCAACTTTCCAATTTGTATCTTAAAGAGATAGTCTGGTTACATGGATTTCCCCTCTCCATTGTATCTGATCGTGATCCCAGGTTCACTTTTAACTTTTGGAAAGGCCTTCAGAAGTCGTTGGGTACTGAATTAAATTTTAGTACAGCTTTTCATCCTTAATCAGACGGGCAGTCAGAACGAATAATTTATACATTGGAGGATATGCTACGAGCTTGTCCTATGGATTATCAGGGAATTTGGGACCAACATCTTTCTTTGGTTGAATTTTCATATGATAACAGTTTTCATTCCAGTATACAGATGTCACCATTTCAGGCATTATATGGGAAGATGTGTCGAACTCTAGCTTTCTGGGATGAAGTGGGTGAAAGGAAGTTGATGGGACCAGAATTGGTAGAAAAGATGGCAGAAAAAGTTCAGCTGATTCAGAAGCACATGAGAACAGCTCAGAGTATGAAGAATAGTTATGCAGACAACAGGAGGAAGGATCTATCTTTTGAGGTAGGTGATCATGTTTTTCTCAAAGTATCACCATGGAAAAGTGTGATGCAATTTGGTAAGAAAGGAAAGTTGAGTCCAAGGTTTATTGGACCATAAAAAATTCTGGAGAGAGTTGGATCAGTTGCATACCGGGTGGCTTTACCTCCGAGTTTATCTCAGGTACACAATGTTTTTAACGTTTCGATGTTGAGAAAGTATATGCCAGATCCATCTCGTGTTTTGAGTCCAGAGGTACTTCAGCTGGAAGAGAACCTATCATATGAGGATCAAACGGTCCAGATTCTTGACCATAGGAAGCAAGTGTTACGGAATTAGGTGATTAAGCAGGTAAAGGTTTTGTGTAAAAACCCACATGATGGAAGAGGCAACATGGGAATCTGAAAATGCAATGAGGGATAAGTACCCGTATTTATTCGATAAGTAAATAAATTGTGGGGACGCAATTTTCTAAAGGGGGGAAGGATGTAACATTCCAAGTAAGTAATTAATAATATTTTTTTTTTATCTATGCCTATTAAGGAATTAGATAGTGTTTTAGAGGCTTAAAATGAAAATAAATCCAATCTTAAGCATGGAATACACTAATATTTTTAAAAGATTGTTTTACTGCTTTTTAATGGAAAACCATTTTTTAAATATATATTTTGACAATTTTAAAAGAAATGTTTTTCAAAATAAACTTATTCTTTATGATTGGGACATCAAAATTTACTTTGTGTGAATTTTTGGTATTTTTCTGACAATGTTCATTTTTTAATGAATAGTTAAAAAATCTGCATTTTACATCAAAACTGCTTCTTAATCTAATTTATTTATATGATTATATTATCTTTTGAATTGGTCTTAATGTGTAATCTGAATATATTTTTACCATTTAATCTAATGGTGGTCATTGGAATCAATTTCACTTTTAAATTAGACTTAAACCGGTGTCAATCTTTTGATACTTATTGTTTTATACAAACACGCTATTTGCTATGACAGCGGGGATTAATTATTAAATTAATTAATGTGACTTATATGTTTTTAATTTTGTAAAATAGACTACATTTTTTAATTCGGAATATCAAATATAGCTTAGGGTGAATTTTTGGTAATTTTCTGAAAAACTTAAATTTTTGATGAATATTGAAACCACTAAGTGGTACTTATAAAAACTGATTTTTCCGTTTAAATGAAATTTTGCCATCATTGTGTTTTGAATTTCAAAAATCCGACATACATGGTTGTTATTAAGATATAAAATGTGGTTTAATGAGATTAAAATAATTTTTTAGTGAATAGTAACTTATTAAGTTTTTAATCGCGATTAGTGATAATTAGTGTAGTTTAAGGTAAAAATAATGCTTTAATAAAATGATATGAGCTTGACACATGTCCTACCATCATTGGTTGTGTCATGGCCGACCAAGGCAAGCCATGGGTCAACTTGGGGACCCCATGGATCCACATTGAATGGAAATGGCATAAATAACTTTTTATTTAATGTAAAAGTAAAAATGACACAAACATAATATGTTTTAAGAAAACAATTTTTACATGGGGTTATAAAGATCAGATTTTTTATTATAAATTGTAATTAGAAAGATAAAAATATTTCCTACATCATAGTATTTTTTTTATAATTTTTAGACTTTAAATAAATTAAATTATTTATGACATCGTGATGATGCAGCGATGACCTCATTATTTAACGATTTAAATAAAATGGAAAGATAATGTAAAATCTAAAACCTACACATGGATAAAACCAATTGGATGAGTTTATTTCTAAGACTTATCACCTTATCATCGAATTATATCAATTTGGGACCTTTTGAATCCGAAAATCATTTTATAATAAAGTAACTTTTCTTTACTTTCCAAGAGTGCCCCTCCTCTCCTCTTATAAAAGGCCCCCACCTCTACCTCCTTACCCACACTCCCAAAGATTTTTGCTCAGCCAACCCCTGCCCATTTTGTCTCTCCACATCCCTCTCCTCATCCTAGTTGATTCCCTTTGGGCAGAATCCTTTCAGAGTAAGCCTTTAGGCTCAAATCAAAAGGAGTTACACTTTTAAAGGTAATTCATTCTCTCATGTTCATTTGATTTGTTTTGCTTCTCCAACCCCCTAAACTTTTTTTATTTACATATTTTGTAACAAAACCAGTATCTTCAATATACTAGGATTTTTTTATAAGATTTATTCGATATACAATATCACACAACTACATCAAATGGTTAAAGAACATACGGTTTTCGTGGATGGTGAAATTCTGCCTCCCGAAACGATGATTGTTCAATACTCATTTAACACCTTACAAGGTGGCCATTATGATGTCACTATTTGTATATATGATATATAATATGTTTATTCTTTTCTTAAGCTTCTGTATTTTTCATTTATGGCATACCATTATTGTTTCAATTATGGGTAAACACGATATCTTTATTTTAGAAAGTGCGGACTAGCGCCCCCTGAAAGTGATTTGATTCGTTAATACTATTTGTGGGATGTGTAAAGGATAAAGTTAATGATATTATATATGTTATTATACTGGAATTATAATATACTCTTATATCATTATGATTTCATTCTAGAAAATTAGAAATAGAAATGGAAGTAGCGTTCATGCATACGTACGGCTTACCGTCTCCATGAATGGTGCATTTCATTTCTTACCTCTAAATATGATGTAATATTATAAATACATGTATATGCTGAATATATATTATATATATGTTATCCAAATCATCAATATAACTCTGGATATAACGAACCTTTGACCAAATTAACAACATGTAAGTGTAAGAAGTCTATTTTTGACTTAAGAACCAAATACCGACAAAATGAACATTATTAACTTAAATGATTACATGATGTTCATAACATGGTATAAAAGGAATAATGAACTTGAAAAAGGTACTTAAGCAAGTAGAGATTAACTCAAGTTTATTATTCTGGAGATTAAAGAACGGTCGGGTCAAGTCGGATACGAGGTATGGGACTTCGTCTCAATTTCCTTTCATTGAGGAATATTTTATTTTATACCCAACCTTCTTTTATACGGTGTATAAACCCCTTTTACTTTTACACTTATTCAAAAGGAATCTTTTTTATACGAATCGTTTTACTAAACTATAAAAAGGAATGTTTTTGTCGTACGTATGCGGCGACAACGACTTCTCCGCCGCTGTGACCATTATTTGAGTTTCGGCTTCCTCTACAAGCCATACCCTTTTTTTTAAATGAAAAATAAATACCATGTTTTACTTTGGTATTGAAAATGGTTTTCATAATGTTTTTATTTTATCAATGTGTTGTATTGATATCTCGTGATTGAAATGTGGAAATTTTATGTTTCCTTTATGCATGTTTTATGTGATATGAATTATGTTATGGTTCTATGGCATTATTATGAAGACGGGTGGTTCCGTGATAAACTAAGGGCAGGTGAGCCCGTTATAGCTCTCCAATGCATTGGGTAACGTGAAGGAGTGAAACGTTGAGGTTTCTCTAAATAGATTTAGGTAATATACTGTGATGGGAATTCCAAATGTAACCAAGAGGGTTACTCCCTACGTAAGAATGTTATGAATGCCTCAAGTTACCTTTATGTCTTATGATTTCTATGATTTATACATGTTTTGATGAGGTATGTTAAAGTGCTTATGTTTTATGGGTAAAGTATGATCTCATTCTTATGTATATATGTACCTATGTTTCCTTTCCATATTTTTATATCCCTTACTGAGCTTTTTATGCTCATCCCAGGTTTTTTGAAATGTTATTCACAGGTCAAGGGAAAGGTACATCATATGATGATAGAGTCAAGGAAGTGTAAAGAAAGAATCCATGTTTATTTTAAATATGTTTCCATTGATGGGAATGAAGAATACTATCTTTATGTAACCACTTTGTCTATATGTTGAATGTAATGCAAATTTTATGATCTAATTCTCTAAAACTCTAAACCTGAAAAGATCCTAAATGTGTAATCTTGTAATAACTCAAGATTAAGTAAGGTTTAAGGCAGGGGCCTTATAAACAGAGATTTAAAAATATGATATTTAAATTTTAATAACTATATAATTTTTAAGATGGGGATATATAAGAGATATGGTAGACTATAAGTAATAATTATAAAATGAATTTTTGTATCCATATCAATGTAATTTATTTAAAATATTATATAAAATATATGTAAATTAAATGTTGACATAATGATAATATAGTAATTGATTTATTAATGGAAGAATCAAATAAATGATATTAATAATATTAAAATAAATATCATTTGAAATAAATGATTCTATCCACGATTTTTTTTGAATAATATGACATTTTTGTAATTATTTAATGTATTTTTTTATTTTTAAACAAGTTTTTATGAATATATAAAAATGCATATAAAATTTAGGGTCAAAACTGAAATATATGAACTTATAAAATAAATAATATTTTATTAAAAGATAATTTTAAAAAAAACATATAATTCAAAAAAATAACCAGGATAATGTTAAATATTTCATAAATGTCCCTATATATGTTCTTTTGTAATTTTATATTAATTATATTAACCCAATAGTGTAAAAATTCATGTAGACACGGTAAGAGTTAAACTATTTAACTGACGGTTAAATTTAGAAGATAATGTAAATTTTTTACCTAAACATGTCAAATAATAATTTAATGAAAGGATTTAGACCCATAAATATATCATCTTATAAATAAATATGTTTTTATAATTTTTAAAATGATAATAAATTTCTAATAGATTAATAGTTTTTAACATTACAAAAGCGCCCCTCTACTTTCTTATAAAATGGTAGACATCCTTCTATTTTATTGAAAACACTAAAGACATTTATTTTTTACAAACCCTACCAATTTAACCTACCAACATTACTCGGATAATTCTATATGACAAATTTTTTGAAGAATACCATCCTATGGAGTGCTTTTCTGTAAATCAAAAGGATACACTCAAAGAATAGGTAATTGATTAACCAACTCTTTCAAATGTTTTTTCTTATTATACTTCTATTTCTAAAATTGTTTCCATAAAAAACTAATAAATCCACAATGTAATATATTCAGAGTTATTTTTAATATGATAAAGATTCCATATTTCTCCTTTTACAAATCCTACAAAAAACAATATCACCATGTGAGCATATGTACGACTTACCATCTCCATGCCATGATGTAAACTATTTTTCATCAATACATTAGTTTGCTATGAATAATGAAGAAAATTAAGTATCTAAATAATCAATATGAAATTATATTGTTTATTCATATTTCATTTTCCATATATTTCATTATCTTTTACCATTACATATTGACATCATTGCTCATGTTAATGTGTGACCTACCGTCTCCCCGACGCGATGGAATTCATCCTCCATTACATCCATTTTAGAATTATAATAAAAATGTATATAATATATAAATAAGAAATTTCTGAAATTAATTTTATATTGGATATATATATATATATAATTTAATTTCTTCAATTAAATATGATAAGAAAATATAAAGAGAATTCACGTTTACGTACGAGCTACCAACTCCCTGAATGATGTGGTCTATTTCACTTATCTGTCTATTATATAAATTAATATACTTAATACATATGTTGAAAAAATAACTTTTTAAATTATTGATATAATAAAATCATAGTATATGTAATAATATTATTTTTTACAATTCAAAAATTATACGATAAACAAAGTGATTACTACCAGAAAGATTGCTTTAACTCGATTAATATTAATAATAATATAATATTATGTCATAAATGACTAAAATATTCTATCATAGAACATATTATAATTATGATCCAAGTAAATTATACATATAAAACTTATGTAATGTATTTTGGGACTTGAATATGGAGCATACGACCTATTATAAGAGAATTGTCCTTACTTTTAATTTTCTTGATATAAAATTGATGTTCCCCACCTACTTTTTTTGGGTGGCATATATACTGCCCCTATTATATTTCATATCCTGAAAACATTTTTCATTATTGTAATTAAATATTCATTTTAAGATATCATGCTTTTTATTTAATAATTTAATGTTTTATGCAATGGTTTCAATGTTTAATGAATTAATAATTTCTCTATTTCAATATTATTAATATTTTATTACAGAAATATTTATATTCACAAAAAATGTTTATAAAGAAAATTTTAATTCTATTTTATTTTTATTAAATTGTTTTCTTATAGGAACCATTAAAAGGTTTTTTGTATGTTAATATTTAACTAAAAAATCATATTAAAGGATTTGAAAATTTATTCTTCCAAATCATTCTGATTAATGTCCATGTTTTCACAATGGTTTAAATGAAGTATAAATATAGAAATAATTATTCAACAATTTTAATTCATTTCAAACAATTCCAATTGTTATATGACTATTATATTCAAAAATAACTTTTTAAATTTATTCATTAATTAATTGAATGATTTTTTAATGTTGTTTATGTAATAATGTATATATATTTCAAATAGTTTTAAGGATTTTATTAAATTATTTTCATCTACATCAATAACCTTTGTTGGATTTTATGATCAATATAGGTTGATTTGTTATTTTAATATCTACCATATTATGTTGAAGGGTTTATATTATTTTATATTTTGGATGTTATATCTTTATTACAATCATGGTTTAGGGAAAATGTGTTAACATTTTGTTTGATAGTGTTAATAAAAATGTATATGTTTTTTATGTTTCACATATTTCATAATAATAATGCTTCATAAATAGTAAGTGACAGTTTAAAGACTATTTAATGAAATCCTTACATGTTGGGGACATGTTAATGAAGTCCCTATGGGTTAGAGTCCATTTTTTGAATACCCCTCAATGTCTCTATAGTTCTCATGAGACAAACTAGTTTGTATTTTTACTAGCTTATGTACGGTCTTGGAACGAGGTCTTAACGGTATAGTTATGATATTATGAATTACGCATTCTATCATTATATTATTTTTTATTGATATTAGTAAAATTTATTTGACCAATATAATATCCATTTGAATGTGTAAATGGTTAAATTTGATTTATTCACGCCATATTAAGATGAAGAATATATTTAAAAGGCATGTGTTTTAATTTTATACCATTACTAAATATTTTTTTACTTAATTATAAAAATTCATGTAGTATTTTTTACCCTTACTGAGCATTTGTGATCAACACTTAAATATGTTTTAATTTCCCATGATGTGTAGAAGTGTATTTATATTTGATATGTTGTGATAATATATGATAATAATGATGTTCCAAAAGAATTATCTTTGTTTCTTGTTATGATTTAAATTGTAATGTTAATTCCACATATGTAATCTATTTTTAAAGACTTCAAAATTGATCATTACATTGTGATTTTAATCCATGTAATTTGGACAAGGTGCAAAAATAATGCACTGGCTCTAGGAATTAGGGGTCGTGGTGTTATAGTCGGTATTTAACGAAATTTAGAGAAAACCATGGAAATTAGAGTTAAAAACATGTATTAGGGAGAATGAAAAAAAAATTACTTAGAGGATAAGTATAAGAGTACATCATAGAATTTTTTTTAATATAGGGATTATGTAGCTATTACTAGAAAATATATCCATGTATGGATACTAAAAGGGGAACTGGTTCTAGAATAAATGAACATAGGATTTTTAAACTTGACAATGTGTTCAGGGCATGAATCGATGTAACCTGGTACACGACAATGGGCCTTTCTACGCATATGGTTTTACACTCAAATAAGATATATTTATGATAATTCATAGTATATTTACAAATAATTATGGATGATTTAATAGAAAATAAGTCCCCAATGAAACTATTTTTATGATTATGAGATTAGATTTACATATATCTTCAATTTATGTTAATAATTTTTCTTGTTTTTTATTATACAGTACCCTCAAATATGATCCAATTTGTGTCATCATTTTGAAATGGCACCTAATCGAAAGAATGTGAACATCACCAATGCACGTAATCCATAAATTAATATGTATCATATATTTAATGGTCTTGTGAAATTATTTTAAAGGGAAATAATTTTCCATGATTTATAATCATATTAGGAAATAGTATCTTGAAATAGTAGAAAAAGTAAAGAGTAATATAATTATTATGGCATTAATGGGAAGCAAGGGAATAAAAGGAGTGGTAACAAACAATATGTATAATGGGAAGAAGGGAAAGTAGTATTCTCTGACAAGTGAGAATTTGTGGAAGGAAACACCCATGTTCCTTCTTAAAAGGAAAAATGAGTTTGATTCAAGTGTGGATAAAAAGTCCACTATAGTCAATATTTCTGGGAAAATAATGAATTTATCAAATCTAATTTTTCCTCTATAATGATATGAGGCACTACGAAAATAAATTCTGCAATAATTAATGAAATATATCATGGAAAAATAAAACAGATAAAGGTCTTGATTTGGATATTACTATAGTGAATGTTGAATAATTAATCTATTTATGTTATTGGATTTAATAATTATGTTATGAAATAATGATTATGAGAATAATGATATATATTAGAATTGTACTCCAATACATTTTATTTATGGATTTGGAATCCTGAAATTTCTTATTAGGGTTTTAAGGTGATGAAATATTTGATATGTTACAATATGAGATATAATACACTGTGTTGGAAATTTTCGGTTACGTGGGATTTTGGAAATTTAGAGATATTTGTAGAATGTTTATTTGGATAGATGTATTTCAGAAAACCCTTAAGAAATGCTTTTGATTAAGATTAAAATATTATATTATTTGTTGAGGATAATGTATTATTTATTTAATACTTTGGAATAACATTTTTTTGGTTTCAATAATCAATTAGAGGATTAAGGATATACTTTTGGGCCATATGATTGTAAAAATGTACTTCAGGGATAATGAATTCTCTCTGGACCTTTATTTCCATTTGTAATAGATAAAGTGAAAATATATCAACGTCTAACCAAAGGATGCCATAAATCATACAAAAGGGAAATAAATCAAGTATGTTCATATCTGAATAGTAAAAAAATTCATAAATTATAGTGGAAATATCATAAAACCAAAAAAAACATCACTCTAGTTTAATTTTGGATGAATGAAATGGTCCCTTAGATTGTCATCGACTTCTAGGATTGTTATTTGATAACTTTTTTCAAGCCATTTTCTCTATCACTCTCCATCAGAATATGATAGATAGATTTATCTTTCATGTCCCAGTTTTCCTACATGGAACCCTTGTATGAGTTATCTTTGGTAACCTTCGTACTTCACATTAATTATTTTTAATTATTCATTTTATTAACCCAATTTCCAATTATGGTTTTCCACAAATTAGTTTTCTATGTCTTCATTTCCATGTTGAAGTGAAATTTCACAGAGTGAGGGCATTATTTACTAAAGTAGGGGAGAATGTAACTCCCCCAATATTTTAAATAATGTATTTATTAAACAAATTTATTTTTTCAATACCTTTCATTGTACACGTCACTAAGTTCATGCACACTATGATCAATAAAACTAAAAATTTAATAAGGGTTTATGATTTGTATTAAGAAATTTATGCAAATTTTTAAATTTTATTTTTCAAAAAAGTATTTATTTTTTATTTTAGTAGGTCAAAATCATATTTATGATAATTTTTGGTATTTTTCAGAAAATATTCAATGTGTAATGAAGAATGATATATACTACATTGTTGTTAATAAATGATATATTAATTTAAATAAATATTTTTATATAAATTTATTTAATGTCACTATATATAAATTATATATGTATATATATATTAGTTTAATTGAGTTAATTGAAACCATTTTAATAATAGAATGACATATAAAAATTTATTGAACATTTGAACATCTATTTTATTCTCCTTATAGCCACATCTATAGGACTATCATTAAACATAATATTATGTCTTCTGTGAATTTTACTAAAAAAACATATATGGTTATAATGAGTATGAGAAATGTGGACTAATTGCATCAAAAAGTTTTTTTAACAATATCTTTTGAATTTTATTTACCACGATTAATGTTCAATAGGGTATTTGAAGGTAAAAAATATATTTTAATAAAATAGAAAAATAGTAAAAAAATTCATAATTTAATTGGATATGTTTTTATAACCAAATAAACCATAGAAACAAAATATGATCATTTTAAATCCAATTTAGTAAAATTAGAAAATTTATTATATTATTTGAAAAAAATAGTTAAAATTTTCATATTTAAATATTAATAACGGTATAATTTTTAATATGAGGTTATATAAGTTATTTGGCCTACAATAAATATTAATTAGAAAGATAAAATGTTTATCTATATCATGGTAAATTATTTATAATTTTAGAAAATTTATAAGTAAATTAAATGGTGACAAATTTATTATGCATTAATTGATTTGTTAAGAGTAGAATCAAAATAATGATATTAATAATATAAAAATAAATTACATTGTAATATATTATGACATGATTCATTATTTTGGATTAATATGATATTTTATCTATTATTGAATGTATTATTTCAGAAGGAATTATTTTTTATGAAAAATTGAAAAGTAAAATAATAAATAATCTTAAAATTAACAAAAATGAGATTTCAAAATAAAAAATATTTTAATATTTCATTGATAATTAATAAAAATTTATATTTCATTCAACTAACCAAGATAATGTTAAATTTTTAATGAATGACGAAATTAGTGTTATTTTTCATTTTATAGTAACTATATTAACCCTATAGAGTAAAAAGACTAGTAGATACACTAACAGTTAAATTGTCTAACTCGTGATTAAATCTAAAAGAGATGGTTAATTTTATAACATAAAAATTTATGAAACTTATTAGATGAGAGGATTTGGACCCATAATAGTTTAATATTATAAATAACTCTATTTTTATGAATTTTAAAATTAAATAAAATTTTAATAACGTAATATTATTGGAGATTCCAAAACCGCTCCTCCTTTATCTTATATAATACCACCTCTCCTTATATTTTATTTTGATCACTAAAGCCCTTTATTAGGGAAATAAACATCCCATTTATCCTAAAAATTACCTTAATTAATTATAGTGGTTATACATTGGGTAGAAACCCAACCTATGAAGGCATTTTGTGAAAATAAAATTATGACACTCTAAGAAGAGGTAATTGTTTTAGTAACTCATTCAACGTTATTTTTTTCTTCTAATTCACTAACATAATTAGATTCCATACTAAAGTAAAAACTCCAGAATATAATATATGATGATAATTTTTTATGATAATTGGAAAACCATATTTCTTCTTTTTACCCATTATATGAAAGATAATATCACCCTGCATGCATACGTACGGCTTACCGTTTCCGCACCGTGGTGTAAACAGTTTCTCATCTATACATTATTTTAAAAGATTCAATTTTGAATATAAATGATTTTTATAACAGATATAAAATTATATTCTTTATTTATGATTCATATTCCATTATTTTACATAACTTTTACCATAATTGATTGATTTCTTTGCTCGTGTGTATTTATGGCCTATTGCCTCCATAATGCGATGAGATTCATCCTCCATTAAAACCATTTCAGAATGATTATAAAAATGTATATAATGAATAAATGTGACATATATAAAATAAATATTCCATTATAATATATATATATATATATATATATATCATTTACAGACATCAATTCTATACGATAAGAAAACATGATCATTTTTAAAGTGTATGTACGACATACTGTTTCAAGGAATGGTGTGATCCATTTCATTTATATATCTATTATATATATTTATATACTGTAAATAAAATATATATAAATCACGTATTATATTCTATAAGTAACAAAATCCTGATCAATGTAATAATATCAAGACAAATAAGTCAAAAACCCTATGATAAACAAAACCATTATTACATGAAATATTTCATTAACCTAAAAATTATAAAGAAACAAGAAATATAAAGTCATAAAATGAATAATATATAATATAATAATTACTTTTATGAATTTTACAGGTTAATGATATGTTTTAAACCATTTTATAGTAGTTTACGACATCAACGGAGAGTATTTGACTAAAGGTAAGAAAATTCAATATAAATTTTAATTTCCATTAGATAAAATCCATGTTTACATCCTATTTCTTGTGGGTGGTGTATGTATTACCCGTATTATATTTAATATCATAAATATAGTTATATTCATGATATTTAATGATTCATTTGAATATATTTGGCTTTTATTTAAACTATCAATGTGGTATGGGATGCTTGGAATGTTTAAAGAATTAATACTTTCTCTATTTAAATATTCATAATATAATTTTTATAAAACAAATTTATGGATATAAATGTACTATAAATTATGTTCTATATCTATATTTATTTTCATTAAATTTTATTCAAAATATAATATTTATATTGTTTTATTTAATAGAATCATTAACTTAAAATAATTTTAATGGTTTAAAGAATTTATTGTACAAAATCTTTCTCATTAATGTCTATGTTTTCAAAATGTTTTTAAGGATGTATTTTTCTAGAAAAAATGTTTTATATTATAAATTTCATTCAATATTAACAATGTGGAATGGGATGTAATAATTCCAAAATAACATTATAAATTTCATCTTTTATAAATATTGTGTCTTTTTAATGAGTTCAATGTAAAAAGATGATATTTTTTCTCAATGTGTTTTGATGATTTTTTAGATTATTTTCATTAATGTCAATTTATTTTATTTTAGTTTACATTTCATTGATGTTTATTTCTTACGATAAGATCATCCATATTGTATTGAAAGGTGTACGGTATGTTTGAATGCAGATGTTGAATTTGGATACTATTTAGGGATTATTATTTTTGTAATATCATTTCATATGCATGTTTTCTTACAAATGTTTACATTGGTTATGTTTTACACCTTTCATAAGTGGAATTAATTGGATATAGTATTTGATGGGATATGGACCCCTTAATGAAATACATATGAGTTGGGGAATTGTTAAGGAAAGCCCTATCTGTTGTGGACCAGTTTATGAAATCCCTTCGATGTATTGATAGTTGTCTTCATAGAAAAGTGTATGTGTTCATAACCACATTTGTATGGTCTAGGAAAATACCATGAAGGTATGTTTAGGATGTTTTTCATTATATATTCCCTCATTATGGGATTTTTAATTGATATTAAAAGTTATTATTAAACTATTATAATATCCATTTGAATTCTTAAATGAAATTATTTGATTTGTTCTATGAATATTATTTTAGAGGTTATGTTTAAAAAGATTTAGTTTCAGGGTAATAACATACCCTAAATGTTTATACTTATTTAGGAAAACTTCTACTATATTTTTTAAACATATAAGAAATTTGATCTCACACCTATTTAAGTTTTATATTCCTAGAATTACAAGATGTGTTTTCGATTGAGGTGTGGTGTTATGATATGAGAATAATGGTGTTATCAAAGAATTATATATGTTTCATATTATGTTTTTAATTTCACAATAATGATCATGTATGTAATATATTTTCCATGATTATAAACTGATCATTCCTTTGGGATTTAATTACTTGTAATCAAGACAATGTATTAAAATAATGAACTGGATCGTGGCTTCTAGGGTCAGGGCATTACATGTATAAATTAAAATAAATGTTATTTGTAACATCATGGGTTTTTTTATTATGATTTATCATAAGATAAAAGTATTAAATGAATTATATTAGTGAAATGCACGACCGATTTTTGCCTATCGACCGGTCAAGGTTCCGGTGCTCTGCTAATGTGTATAGCAGCACTCGGGTTGAATCATCACCGATGATACTTTGTAATAGTCGTGTTTTAGTTGATTATATTCGGATAGGGGGGGGGGGTTTGTTTGCATATCTTAAATGAAGTGATTAATGATTGGTTTTTGATTTAAAAATTTTATAAATATTGGGTTGAATTCATTTTTAGGGAGTTAATCTTGTGATATCATGGAGCCTTTCATTATATTGCAGTTAATTTAACACCCAATTCACAAGATAATGTTGATTGAAATTAATAAGTGTTAAGGCTTTAATCCAACCCTTAACATAAAATAGTGTTATAATATCAATCATAGCATGATGATGGTAGTGTATTTATGGTTATAATAGTCCACGTAAAACACACGTTAAACAAATCAAGTCATTAATCCATGATATGTTAAGTCCGACATACACAATTTTAAAATAAAGAATATTCATCGAGAAAATACTCTCAATCACTTAACATACCTAAATTTTGACTCAACCCAATAATATATTTACTCATCCATTGCTGTTAAAATTAATCGGGTTTATATAATAATGATTATTAATTAAACAAGAGAATAAAAAGAAAGGGATTAGAAATGAGTGGTACATCAAACACACACAAATGAACAATGATGATAATTAAAAATAGAATTTTGATTAAATGAGGAAGAAAAAGAATGGAAGGGGATTAAACTGAATTTAAACTATTTTAATTACATTAATATTAATATATAGAAGCTGGATGAGAATAAGATATATTGAAGAGGAAATTTTCATTAAAATAAAATTACAAAACACAAACATACATGTTTACAAACGAAGAACAACACAAAAGTGAAAGGAAACAAAGAGAGGAGGAAGGGAATCTCAAGTGAAAACATGAGTATGGAAGGTCATCACAAGACCTTGTAAAGGCTTATGTCATTCCCATATGTTCTTCTATCTTCTAAAATGCCAACCCCTTGCAAGGAGAGGAGGGGAATGTATTTATAGCCCAAAGAAGTGGACTGTTTGCATTCCCAATATTTCCCTCCATTTGGATCGATGATTTGGACATACAGACAGCAAAATCTCGCGATATCTCCTACTTAAAAGTTAAATATAATAGGTTTTTATGAACTCCGTCAATATTTGGAGTCATTTGGACTTAAAGAGTCAATTTTATGGTCGGTTGACTAAACAAAGTTAAACTGTCCATTTGAATCCATGCTTTTTCAGTGGCCAAAAAGTGAATGGATTTTGGAATAGTAAGATTGCATAAAATCCAAATTCTTTCATAAAAAAAGTCATACTTCTATATCTCCTCTTTTTCATTGAGAAATTTAAGCTTGATTTCATTACTGGATCAGGAGATATGTCATTAATACTATACTAATTTTAATTCCCGGACAAAATTGTGGGTTGGCCTTTAATGCTTCATTTGGGCACCTTTCTTTAGATTTGGGACCTGAATTTTTACCCATGATTATTTTGGATAATAATGAACACACAGTGTAGTTTCAAAAAATATTGGATTTTGGAGTGAGACCAGTAACTCAATCATCATGGCTGGTCTAGTTTCTTCACAAATTTTTTGGGTCATCTTGTGTAGTCCATATGTGCATTAAAATGAAAGAATTGGACCATGATTACATCTATTTATAAGTGATAAATTGAATAAGGAATCCTAAAAAATAAGAAAAACACATTTTTAATAAGTAGGTTGAGATTTATAAAAAAATATGAAACTGACTCAATTGGACTACTTCTAAAAATGCTCAAAAAGTCTACTAAGTATTAAAACATTAATATTTCACACAAATTATGCACATTTCATTTAAAATAAGTAAAGGTAGTATTTAATAAGTCATAAAAATATTAATAACATCAACTCCCCCACACTTAGTTTTGTGCTTGTCATCATGTGCAACAAATATAAAAACATGACAAAATCATTTTCACTCCCCAACAAATATTAAAATATGGTTTTCTCCAATCATGGGAGGTTTTGACTTTTTCAATCATAAATTTTGAATTCCACCACTAGTTGTAACCGAAACAATTTTCCAAAAATATTTCATTTTTTCATGCTCAAATTTAGAAGTAGAAAATGTGGATACTCAAAACTCACACCTCTCAATATGATAGAATTAATTTGTGGAGTTTCACTATTTCACAAACCAAAAGTGTAAATCATATAGTTTGAAAAGAGCTCTCAGCTTTCAATCCCGATCCAACATGCACATAAATCAAGAGGTCTTTTTAAGGGGTTTTTCTGTGGCTATGGGAGTGTAGGAATATATTGTCCAGGATAGAGACGGAGATTGGTAAAACACCAACATTGAAAAAGCAATGCACATTTTTTTCATTAAAACATGGAAGGAAATGAAAACAAATATTTACAAGGGAATTATTGTGTGAGTAAAGACACAATATAGGAATAAAATATTAAGGTAATGAGAATGCATAATATTTACAAAACACAAAACTTCCCCCAATAAGAATATAATGCAAGTGTTATTTTTTTCTTTTCCATTTTTTGTTTTTTTGAAAGTTGACCTAGAAACAGATCTCACAATCATATCACAACCCATGTTTCATCTCCTCATGACAGTAATTGTAATAGTTATAATATGTTCAAAGGTTTTGGAATAGTGATTTTTGACCTACCCAAGTCACAACCCATTTTTACAAAAAAAATCTGATTTTTTTCATCCTTTTTGTTTTTTTATACTTGTCAATAACATATAAAAAATTACATTAATGGAAGTACATTACATTCACCAAAAAACACTAAATTACAACCTCTCACCCACACTGAAATGGATGCTTGCACTTGATCAGATGATAACTCATTGAAAATCAATAATAGGGTACCCAAACAATGAAATCCATTCCCCCCACACTTAAATTTCAAAAACAATTCAATGAAAATCCATGTTTATATTGGGTGGGAAAGGGTATTGGGCTTGTAGTGTGGGTATCGAGGAAAAGGATTTCCTAGTCTTGAAGGGGATTTCAAAAGGAGGATTAATGTATGGTTAATGGGAGCCTGTTTGTGTATTATAATTCTCATGTGGTTCAGAAAAATGCCTCTGTCATATTAATACACACTAAAGTAGGAAATTCAGCTCGAATGTCCACTTTATCAAGATTCCAAAATAGAGGTGAAAAAACAATCATTTTTAAATGATGGCCATAGGTAGACTTGGGATGAAAGCTAATGTTGGTTCTCATAGTTGGGGAAAATCATCTTCCAAATAAAAAATGAGCATTAAAAATTTGTTGGTTTTGACACAAAATTATTTATCCAAAGTCATGATGAAAATGCCATATTTTTGAGATGAAAACATGGCTTTGGACACCCCATAATGGTTAGAAATAATTTTAAAATTGTAGGGAGAGTAAGCATTAATATTTATTTTTCATATAGTTTCTTAAATTATTTTTTTTTTGTTTTTTAGTGTTTGGGTTTTCTTTAAACTTTTTTATATAGAATCACCAACACAAAAGAGATAGATTAAATTATAAAAATATTGATGAGGAAGGGGTAAACAAATTATAATGTTCGTGGAAGAAGAAGAAAGATAGAGAGAGATAGAGAGAGATAAAGAGAGATTTAATGGGAAAGTGGTGCCCCTGGTTTGGATTTGGCAGGTTGCCATCTCTATCCAGTGGTGGGTCAACTGCAGAAGTTGGGGTTCCAATGGATGTTGAGGTTGTTCCTGGGATGTGTGTCCTTTCATGGGGATGTCTTAACCAATTTCCATTAACCATGGATGTCCTTTTGGAAGAGGGGTCTTGGACTTTCACTACACCAAATGGGTAAACATTAGTAATAACAAAAGAACCTTCCCAACGAGAATTAAGCTTACCTGGGTGAAGCCGAAATAGAGAATTGAAGATCATTACCTTTTCACCTTCATGAAATACCTTTCTCAGGATGTTTTTAACATGGAATGACTTGTATTTTTCATTGTAGATAATAGAATTCTCATAAAAATCAATTTGACTCTCCTTCAGTTCATCCTATTGCAACAATCTTTCTTCACCATATTTTTCAAGATCAAAATTACAAGTTTTCACCAACCAAAATGACTTATCTTGGATTTCAACTGGGAGATGACATTATTTACCAAAAACTATCCTAAAAGGTGACATCCCAATGGGCATTTTATAGGCAGCTTGATAATCCCAGAGTTCTTCGCAAAGTCTTTCAGGCCAGTCTTTTCGAGTGGGTTTTACAATTCTCTCAATCACTATTTTCACTTCTATATTCAAAAGTTCAGCCATTCCATTTTTCTAGGTCAACATTAAAAGGAGTGTTGGAGGACATATCATGAGGCATAGAAATTTGTGTTCATGATCTAAGTGAAATTTCACTTACATTACCTTTGGGGTTGTGTAATGGTTGAGCTGAAAGTTAGGAAGAATTAGATGGTTTCTGCTGACTAAGGTGGGATGACAGTTGACCAATTTGGGATTCAATGTTCTTGAGTCTAGAACGGATGAAAGAGGCAATATCTTCCACTACACTTTCCCATGTATTCTAAGAATTTGTGTCTTGTCCCAGATTGGGATAGCCTTGATATTGGTTTTTGGGAAAGCGATTGTATTGGTTTTGGAATTGGGAAGGCTCACTCGGATAATGGAATGCAGTGGATGATTGTTCCTTTGAGGTTGAGGAAGAAAAGGATTAGGTTGTTGGATTTTACCAACAACTTGACCTTATTGAAATGATTTTGGGGTTTGAGGAGGGAATTTAGGGGGATGATATATGGTATTACCATACCTATGCCCTTGGTTATAGGAAGAAGATAAGGGCTTAGAGTGAGGTTGGTTGAAGTTTCAAATGAACTTACCTGATTGTTTATGGTTGGTGATGCGCTATGCGTACGTTGCATTGAGAACCATTGGTACAGATGAATTGGATTGATCCTCTTGAAGTTGTGTGCATGTTTCAGTTGGATGATATGGAGAGTTGCAGATTTCAATGATTTTGATAGGTACAGGAAATAATGATTGCGAAGAAGATGTGGTTGGGGATTTGGTAGCCAAAGCTAGTTGTGGCACAAGACCTGTAAGTTCACTCATCCACTCGGTCATCTTGTTCGGCTGAATTGATTGATTATTATGGGCTTGTTTTACATGAGCATGTTTTTGAGTATGGAATTGTTGTCCATTTGCATCCATGTTACTTATAAGATCTCTTGTTGTTGCATGAGCTTTATCAATAAGAGGACTGCCACTTGCGGCATCAATGAGAGTTCTCTATATTGACAATAACCCCTCATATAAGTATTGGATCAAGAGTTGGACAGGTATTTGGTGATGTGGGCAGGTTGAAACAAGATTTTTGAACCTCTCCATGTAATCATGGGGTGATTTTCTTCGTAACTAATGGATACCACTTATTTCAGTTCGAATAGAAGTAGTACGGGAAGTAGGAATGAATTTTTCTATGTAAAGTCGCTTAATTTCATTCCTTGTGGTTATGGAACCAGGAGGTAGCTAGTAAATCCATGACTTTCCAGTGTCATCTGGGGAGAAAATGAATTCTCGAAGTTTGAATTGTTCTTCAGAAACCCCTTGAGGCTTCATGGTAGAGCACAACACTTGGAACTCTTTATGTTGGAGATGTGGATCCTCACTAGCTATCCCGTGGAAATGTGGGGGAAGATGAATCGGACCTTATTTTAGTTTGAAGTCAGCTTATATGTTTGGATTTTAAATACCACGAAGTTTGTAATTCATATCAGGGGCAGAAAGTTCTTTATGTTTATTTTCTCTAAGACTATCCATATCTAATTCAACTGGTTGGACAAGGACTGGTTCTTGAATTATTTTATTATATCTTATGTTTATCCTAAGTTGGTGAATTTTTTGTTCAATTTCATGGTCAAACAAATCTGAGGGATTGTTTGGAAGGCTAGGGGTCATTTAAGTGAAATTTTGGAGGAATGAGGAAGAATTGTTTTTCTTTGTATGTTTTTTTTCATTTTATGATTTTTATGGGATGATGGGTTTTTCTTTGTGTTTTTAATCGATATTTATTAAAAAAATTACAATAAACAGAAACTAAATACTACTTAAGGCACCATCCCCAGAAATCGATCCATTTGAAACCCAACGCCGATTGTCGCCTATCAATCGGTCAAGGTTCCATTGCACTGCTAATGTGTATTGCAGCACTCGGGTCGAATCATCGGTGACGATATTTTGTAATAGTCATTTGTTTTTAGTTTATTGTATTCTGATTGGGTGTTTGTTTTCAGAGCTTAAATGAAGTCATTAACAAATGGTGTTTGATTTAACTATTTGTTAAATATAGGAGTGAGTTCCTTTTGAGGGATTTATGCTTGTGATATCATGGAGTTTTGCTTTATTTTGCAGTTAATTTAACACCCACATCCCAAGATAATGTTGATTGGAATTACTAAGTGTTAATTCTTTAATCAAAGCATTAGCATAAATTAGTGTTCTAATATCAACCTGAGCTTGTTGATGGTTGGGTATTTATTGTTCCAATAATCCATGTAAACCATACTTTAAACAAAACAAGTCATTAATCCATGACATGTTATGTCCTACATACACAATGTTAGATTAAAGAATATTCATTGATCAAATTATCTCAATCACTTAACATCCCTAAATTTTGGCTAACCCAAATAATATATTTACTCAGCCATTTATATTAATATTAATATGGTTTAAATATTTATGATGATGAATTAACAAGAGAATAAAAGGAAAGGTATTAGAAAAGTGTGGTATGTTGAACACACCAACACAAACAATGATGATAATTAAAAACAGATTTTCGATTGAATGAGGAACAAAAAGAAGTGAAGGAGAATCAACTAAATTGGAAAAATTTTAATAACATTAATATTGATCTACATAAGGTGGATGAGAATAAGAGATATTGAAGAAGAAATTTTTATTAAAATAGAATTACAAAACACAAACATACAATTTTACAAACAAAGAACAACACAAAAGTGAAAAGAAACAATGAGAGGAGGAAGGGTATCTCAGGTAAAAACATGAGTTTTTAAGGTCCTATAAAGACCTTATCACGGCTTTGGTCATGCAAATATGTTATCTATTCTTCTAAAATTCCATCCCCATGCATGGATAGGAGGGGGATGTATTTATAGCCCAAGAAGGTAGACTATTTTCATTCCGAATCATTTTCTAAATTTGAAACGATGATTTGGACATCCAGATAGGTGAATCTCAGGATATCTCCTCTTTCAAAGTTACAGATAATAACATTTTCCGACCTCTCTAAAAATTTGGAGTCATTGGGAGTTAAAGTGCCAAAGTTATGGCTGGTTAATTAAACAATGTTAAACTATCCATTTCAATCCATTCTTTTTTGATAGCGTAAATTTAAATGGATTTTGGAATAGTAAGATGGATTTTAATCTGAATTCCTTATTCAACAAAGTCGGCCGGCTATATCTCCTCTTTTACACTGCGAAATGTCAGCATGATTTATTGATTATATCATGAGATATGTCATTAATACTATACTGAGTTTAATCACTGGCCAGATTGGTGGGCTGGACTTCAAAGCTTCATTTGGGCACCTTATTTTTAGGGTTGGGCCTGAAATTTTTACACATGATTTATTTGTATAATCAAGAAAATATGGCAGAGTTTCACAAAATATTGGAATTTTATGTGAGACCAGTAACATAATCATCTTGGATGGTCCAGTTGTTTTCCAAAAATTCATTGGGTCATCTTCTGTGGCCCATACGATACTTTAAATGGCCGAATTGGCCCATGATTACATCTAATGATATTTGAGAAATTGAATAATGATTCCTAAAAAACAATAACCACACAATTTTAATTATTAGGGTGATATTTATAAAATAAATAGTAAACTGACTCAATTGGACTACTTCGAAAAATTCTAAAAAATTATACTAAGTATTAAAACATTAATATTTCACACAAATTATGCACATTTCATAAAAAATAATTAAAGAAAGTATATAATAAGTAATTAAAATTTTAATAACACCAATTAGGTTTTCTGTTTTGGGATTGTGTGATTAATGAATGTTTGGGGGAACATTCTAGTTGAACAACACAGTGAATTATTTTTAGTTTTAATGAAATTATTTTGGAGCATTAATTCCATTACCTTTTTAGACGTATGATTTAATATACAGAAAGCCTTTAGGGTTAATATCATCATTGTGGAAAATGTAATAATAATCATATAATATGATTTTATATTTTTGGAAAGAATTTATTTAATTAAAAACCTCATTAAATATGTAATTAAATGAATATTTTAATTTCAAGGATATTTATTATATTTTTTACAACATTATATGAATTATTTTAATAGTATTTTATAAAATGGAAAACACTTATGTAAGTGGAAAACCTATCACATATATAACGGTAATAGGGATTCCACTCAAAATCAATTCATGATATGTGTTTAAAACCTACCACTGAACTATGTTACATTCTAGTTAATATGTCATTAGTTAAAATATTGGGAAAAAATAATAATGGTAAACCACCTATGATTTAGTTGAGGAATATAAAATAAAATTTTATATTGGATAACATGAGAATATAATATTAGTATTGGAAAATAGTTAAAGGATGATGGAAAGTCTTTTACCTCATTTTTTTGTATCATACTATCGGCTAAAATCTAATTTTATTACTTCAGAAATCAAAACAAATTTTTGGATATTCATTTCCAAGATTAAGTGATGGATTCTAAATTGATTGATGCACATCCATGGTATGAAAATATAATTAATAAATAGATACATATCAAGTTAGTATATTTCAATAGATTCAATGATAGAAAATAAATTCCTAAACATTGGTAAAATTATTTTTTAATAATAAAGTTATCATTTAATTCATATCTGATGAATCATATGATCTTTTACATCATCACAGGTTTATATGTTTTTGAGGTCTTTATATTATTATTTATCATTCCCATTCTCATGATCAATGACCTCTATCACTCTATAAAAATATTTATGATTTTATTCTATATACATATCCTCACATTCCACTAATGTTATCTTACAATGAAAAATAATTATGTATTATTCAACATAACATTTTTACTTCCCTTACTCGGTAATTATGATGATATTTTATCAACCCTTTTATGATGTATGTATTTTAACAATGGTATTTCCAAATTCCAATTCATTGATTACAAAGATCAAATATTAATTACAGTGAAAAAATTAATTTCTGGTGGAGATAGTGTCACACGCTATGATTATTTAAAAATAATTAGTGGATCATGTGACATAGGAAACCAAGAATAAAAAACTGATAAAATATATTTCATTAAATTTATTCTCTTTGGTAACATGGTTAACATTCAACCTCGAGTCGAAATGAATAGTAATATAGTATATCAGTATATCATTTCCTTTAAATATTAATTACTAAATTATGAAAATTATTGTTATTTATTTATTATAAATAATGTGACAATCATTAAAAAGGAAAAATAATTTTTTCTGAAAAACTATTTTTATTTAAATATATGTTTTGTCAGACATTTAGAAAATAATGTAAAAATAATTTTTACTAGTTTTTGTAAATTTTTTTGATAAATTTAAATTAATTATCAAATTCATAATACAGAAATTATATTATTGAATTTTTTTGGTCTTTTTATAAAATCATTAATTTTTCAATGAGTTGTGAAAAAACCTAAATTATAATTGAAAAATTCCTTTAAATATAAATTATTTATAAAGATAAATTATATATTAAATTTATTTTAATGTAAAATTTGTCAACAAAATATATTAATTTGTACAATTTAGTGCATTAAATAATTTTCATAATAATTTTTGATATGAAAACAATGTAATCACTTCACCATTTTCACATTAAAAACATGTGTTCTCGTTGTCCCTTTGGGATTAATTAGAAATTATATTTTTTACACATATTTAAATTTAATTAAAAAAATGTATTGTTATTTAGAATAATTGAAATTTATATTATTCAATTGGGTAAAATAATTTTTTTAATAAAAATTAATATTAAATATAGTAAAAATTATTTATCATGATCATAGTAAAAATTTGTTGAATAGGGGTGAAACTAAATTTATATTTGTTTAAATGACATAAAAAACATATCTAAGATATATTTTGTTGACATATTTCAACCTTATAATATCTACTTGTCATGAATTCTCTATATTTAATAGTTTTTCATTTAAAAAACGTGGGTACATATTTTTATTATAAAAATTTACAAGTCTTTCACTCACCTATAATATAGAAGACCACCCACCCTCCTCTCATATTCACTCCATGAAACCATTGTATTCATCTAATACATTCCGAAATAACTTCGTAAATTCCATACCCTCACCCTAAAATCCATGGCCTGAATAGAAACCCAATATAGGAATATATTAACTATAATTATAAAGAGGTTTTTTTAGAAGAGTTAAAATTCTTATCTATGTGTTTCTCTATTATTTCATCCTCCACCTATATAAATTATTATTAAACTATTATCATACTATAAATACTATATAATATATATTTTGAGATGATTTTATGAGACTATAATTTCTAAAATCCAGCCCCACATTCATTAAATGGGTTACAAAATCCTCATTTGGGTGTATGTCAGACTACACCCTCACATTCTATTGTTATTCATGTTTTCCATTACAACTAATCATGGAAAATAATTATGATGGATATAAAGTATATATATGATATTTATAACATTATTATGAATATTTATTCATTATATACTATATATCATTTTTAATTTCAATTCCTTGTGGGATAAACTAATGTCACTCGTGTGTATGGCGGACAACCTCCTCGTGAGGCGATGTGATTCGTTTTTCACTAACACATTAAATGAATGTTAAAAATGATGAACATAAAAACTATATATGATATTAATGATATTATTATGATATTAGTGAAATATTTATTATTAAGTAAATATAATATATCATTTTATTAATTAAAATTTCTCTCACTAAATGATGATATCATCATTCATGTATGTGAGGACTACCACCTACATGACGCGATGTGAATCCCTATTCATCACCACAAAAAATAGATGATATAAATTTATATTTAATGTTTTAATATGGTATATATGTTATTATTGTCATTCTTAAAAGATATGACATTACATAACATTTTTACATAATGATCGTTGAAAAATTGAAATGTTACTCATGCTTATGTATGACCGGCCGTCTCCATGAACATAACATATAAAATATCACAGGGCCATATTTCAATATTTTTCACAAAAATTTTAATTGAAATAAAAATACTATAATTATTCATTGTTATTTTTCTATAGATTAATTTAAATATATAATATTCCCTAGTATAAAAAATTTAATGACTAGGACTGATGAGAAAGCATGGAATTAAATAGCAAAACAATGAAAATAATGAAAGATTATTCACAATGAGTGATAATATGTTATAAAATGATCATATGAGATATTATAAATATTAATAATATTCAATAATAATTTAATATTATTTTTAAAACCACTACACATGAGTTTAAATCGCATTCAACCAAAATAAATTGTGATGTAAGGGACGTCATCTCAATTTCCATTCAATGATGTATATTATTATTTTATACACCGAATTTATTTAATATGGTTTATATAGTGGAACATTGAATTGTAAAATAATGATTAATAATAATTAATTGTATTATATATATCAATTAGAATAATTTCATCCATCGGTATTTGACTACCAAATTAAAATGTTTTAAATAATTTCCTTACTCAATTTCTTTTAATAATTAAATAATCTTTTTACTCAATAAGGAATATACTGATAAGTAATTATTTTCATGAATTAAATCATTTTTTATAGAATAAGGATAATTAGGGAATAAAGTGATGGGTGGGGACCTGAATTAAATATCCCCCTGAAGGATCAGATTTCTCATGTTGTCGATCTGTAAGATAAAATTAAATGAGTTTAAACCTGTAGTTTTAAAATAACTTGCGAAATATTTTCATGGTAGAGGTATCATGATATTTAATTCCATGACAACCAATAATTTATATTTTCAAATATTAGTTATAATTTTTATTATACATGATAATTTAACAATGATATTATCTTTATATGAATTGTTTCATATTTTATTTATAAATGGATTATTATTTTTTATTTATTTATCATTCCTTATTGATTATGGATTATTTAATTATAACTGCCAATTTATGGATTACTTTTAATGTGTTTTCAGTTATTTTTTTTTGAAAATTGATTTATATTTATTGAATCATTCTTTCTTTTGAGTTACTTAACTCTTACCAAGCATTTGAGCTCATCCTTATTTGGATTTATTTCCCTAGGATCCCTTGATAGGTACTGCAAATATTATTTTGTCCTTTGGGATTAAATTCATTGCATCATATTCAAATTTAATAAATCTACCACTATCACAAATATAATGTGGATAGAGTTTCAACATTAATCAACTAAATATTTGATTTTATAATAAGCTTGTCATTGTAATTAAAAATTAATTTACCTTAAAAAAAATTTAAAGTGCATAATTATATCTTATTTAATTTATTAATAATACATCTAATGAGGAATTAATTATTAGAAATTAATATATCAAATATAAATAAATATTATTTTTTATTCATAAAATAATTATTTTAGTCATTTTGTTAAATTAAAATAGATTTTCTCCTTGAAATATTGAATTATTAAAAACCCTTTTTTCATCATGTTAAATGGAATAAATTTAAATTATAATTTTCTAATTCTATTTATATAATATTGAAAAAAATTCAATATTTTTAATTAGTATTATTTATTTTTTGTAATAGGTTAAAATTAATTTTTAATCATAATAAATAAAAAAAAATTTAAAAAGAATTATATAAATTATGGTGAAAACTGTTTTACTAAGGGTAAAACATAAATGATATGTGTCACAATAATCTAAATATTTTCAAAGATATATCTTATTTAATTATGTAGCCATTATAATGACTATTTATCAAGAATAACATATTATCAAATCTTTTATAACATAAAAAACATGGGTACACATTTTACATTACAATATCTAAAAATGTCCCACTCACCTAACTTATTAAATTCCACCATATATCCTTTATTTTTCACACTATGATACCCATTTCATTAGACAAATAACTACACAAATCCCTTATAAAAATCCATACAATCATCCTAGAATTCTATTTTTTTCATAACAAATTCATGGAATAATTTATGTATAATCCTAATGTGTTATTCCGAGATGTTTTAATGTTATTAACCACATGTTTTGGTTTTATTTAGTATTCCACCCACAAAAAAATATTCATTAATTATGATTTTATGGGAACATTGGTATATAATTTTTTATGTTATTCAATTATATAAATTTAATAACCTAAATATATATCCAAATCCATGAAATATGATAGAAAATCATTAATTTCGGGTATAACAAACCCCCACCTCTTGAACTAATGTCATTCATTTTCCATCATCACATGTCACATTTTATTATATTAATATATTTAAATTTTTTATAATATCTTATAACATAATTAAATTTAATGAGTTATGGTATCAAATATAACTTGTTTACTTTCCATTTCAATGGAATATGTTAACCATGCTCTTTTTTACAAAAGTGTTCCGCCTCGAGATGTGATGTGATTCATTTTTCAATATCACTTTACATGAATGTTATTGAGGATAATATTGAGGAATATGTGTGATTTAAATGAAATAATAATAATATTCCTAAAATAATCATCATTATTGAATTATAAAATATCATTTTACTTATTACACTGAAATATGATAATGTCATTCATGTATTTGTAGACTACTGTGTCGATGATATGATGTGATTCATTTTTTCATCAGCAAAAACAATGAATGAAATATAAATGTATATTTAATGAAATATATTTTATGAATGAATTTTATATAATTCTGTAAAGGTAAAATAATATATATCATCTTTACATAATGACTATTGAATAATGGATAAGATACTCTAGTGTGTATACTAACTACTATCTACATTATCAAAACATAATTATTTTCTTATAATCATTTTCATTATTGGGTTTATAAGAATTATTGATTAATATATAATACAACTATATCATTATCATTATTATATATATTTTTAAATAATGACCCATTTGATCACTATCATCTCACTGAATTTGTTTTGGAACAATGTATCGATGATCCTGAAACCACCTAACATGGACATAGCTGATTAAATATAGATATTTTCAATAAAATAAATAAAATAATGTATTTATATATACTTTAGTAATAATATAATTTTTTTTATTATATAAAATAATTTTGGTAAACTTATTTTTTCTGAGTTAATGGAAATTATATGTCATTTTTTAAATGAACTACAGGTTTTCCCATCTCTCTTTATTTTTATTTGATAGATAGGGTGTATGCTCCACTTTATTTTCTGTATATATTGTAACCCTTAACTTGTTTTATTATTCCCTTCATTAATTTTTTTTATAAATAAATCTGCGGTTTTCTCTTTATGTGAGGTTTTGATATAGATATTACTAGAGATGTAAGGGACTTCGTCTCAATTTCCATTTATTATGGAAAATTATAATGTTACACACCTATCCTCTTTAATGAAGAGTAAATATTCAAAATTATAAATTATAAATAATTAAAATACTTATTTTAATTATATTAAAGGTTTATTTAATGTTATTCCTCATTGGTTTTATGATTTAAAATTATCCTAAAGTGAAAAAGGATTTATCATACAATATCTATTATTTATGGGATTGATTATATTAAAGGATTTTATTAAGTTAGTCATATTATCTTATATTAATGAACCACATATGTTTCTCCATAAATGTATGTGAATTTTATCATATTTTTTCATTTCCTTCATTAATTATGAAATAAACATCAATAAATTCATTTGTTTGTGATACAAATATTATTTTGTAATTTAGATCATTTATCATTCTATTCTATATATACGTTTGGTAAAATTATTTTTTAAATTTCAATTATATAAGTAAATGAGTTCACCATGATAATTTAAATTTTTAATTTTCCATATATTAGAGTGTTTTGAAAGAAAATTTAACAACATTTTTCAAATTAGCCACTTTTGAATCACTTGCAAAAAATATTTCAAAAGATTGTATATTTTTAACGTTTCCCACAATAATAGAATTTGAGATCATCATAACAATTTTATTCATTAAAAAATTATTTATATTCCTTCAATTTGTTTTTCACAAGAAATTATTTGTTCAATATTTTTTGAATTGTAATTTATTTAATGTGATTTTCACAAGGAAAATGATATTTTCATTAAAAATTTATTTTATTTTAATTTAATGGTATATCTATTCATCAACATCAATAACCCTTAAAGATTTTTATGATCCAAAAGGGATATTTTTAATTATATGATATAAATTATTTCCATACATGGATTATGATTGTTTCAAAAATATATTTAGTTAATCATTTCCTTTTCAATAGGTTAATCATATTTAAAATACATTATTTCGGAACACATTTCTTTTCTAAAGGATAATCGGGTTTCCAAGAGTTTTTTATTGAACCAAATTATTTTCAATGACACAACTAATTATCAATGATATTTTTTAACACTCCTTTCAATTCCATGGTTTAAAAATTATTCAATGAGATTATTGTAGATTTAATTTCATCCATTTGTCAGTTATGTTTTAATTAGTTTGTTATAGAACCAATTTCATTTCCATTGGTGAACTTGGTTTCAAATATATTATTATAGAAACTATTTATTTTTAATGGGTTAATAAGGTTTCATATTTATTATTATTGAACCTATTTCTTTTCCATGGGATAATCTTGTTTTAAAAATAATAATGTTTGTGTATATGAGTTTATGATGAAATGAATAATCTATGAATTTATTAACGTAGTGGTTTTTAGAAAGATTTTTTGTGGATTAGTGGTTCCATTATATTATAGGGATGATTGGTTAAATATTTAACCATGTAAGGGTATTTCCATGGAATGATAATAATGGGGGGGTCCATGATAAAGATAAATTTCAATAGGAACTCTAAAGATGAATTTTGACCATATTGGCAATTCCAATTATTAGAAGATATTTGAAGATAATGTATCAAGATACAATTTTTTTTATTTGTTACTTATATGTATATAAATGATTCATTTGACAATTATTAATATCATATGGATTATGATTATTGATTCTAATAACTCTTTTCTTTGTGAAATACATATTCATTATTTTTATTTTTGAGGATTTGGAAAATTTTGGGTATGGTTATTATTTTGTTAAACTAGAGAACATTGATTATGTAATCAAACCATTATACTGTTATTATGATCAGAAAATGAGTTATGTTTTTAATAATATTTTCTTCATTACTGATCATTTCATGTCATCTTTCATATGATTTATTTTCACCTTGTTATATATATTGGGGTTTAGTGAATTATTAATATAAGGGATTAATATGAATGATGTTTATGAAATATTATTGAAAATTAAAAGATGGATATATTTGTAAGGATAATTTGGGGAATTGTTTGGTAAATTTTAGATATTATTTTATGCAAAATAGAAAATGAAAATAAACCTAAAAGGTCATCAAGAATGTAAGTGATCCAATATTTTCCTTTTGATGTTGTTAATTTTTTATAACAGAAATTGGGTATCCTTTATTGATATCAATAAAAAATGTATTTTTATTATACTAATATTTGATCCATGAGTGTGGGTCTATGGGTGATATAGATTTTTCCATGGTTATTGTCCAAGGATGCATTTCATTCTCACCTTATTGATAAAATCTATGTTTCTAAATTTTTTATCATTGCATATTTATTATTGAATATTTATGAAAGATTCTAATGTTATTAAAATGGTGTCTATGATCATTTATTAGACTTACCATATTGATTATAACTTATCAATTCATTATAGTTAATTTATTTAAATAGACAATTTGTTACATTATTTATCATTCCATATTGTTTATTTCATATCAATTCAGGATATTTATGTTATTTAAATTGGATGTTTGTTTATCGATTTACCATTCCATATTGATTAGGCTTATTTGTTCTTGATAGAATCTATTTTAGTTAACTCTCAATTTGGATTTTTGATCATACTTATTTTCTCCTTTCATAGGAATCCGTAAAGTCTACTACGATTAATATATAAGAATATAAAATATGGAATAATGTTATTATAAAAATGATATATAATAATTCAGGTCCTCAAATGTAATATCAAAATCATCAATGTATCTAGTTTACCTAGATTTTTATACCTTTTGGTCCTTTTAGAAGGGATTCATTGTTTCTTATGTCATTGTAATAATGTAAGTCATTATCATCTGGTTAATCTGATCTGGATCATTTCAATTTTATCATCCAATGTTTAGTGAAACCATGGGTACTAGATTTAGGAAAACATTAATTTGGGATCATGACCCCATAATCGGCTTCAAGAGTTAGTTTAGAAGAACATCCTAATGTTTTTAAGGAAGATATTTTGTGGAATTACCTTGAAATGAATCAATTTTGAGTTAATAAAAGAGTGATTCGTTTATGAATAATTTTACATAGGAGAACAATTTATGAAAAGTGAGAATTAATATTGACTCTATCATTACCTAGAGCATAAAATAAACCTTATTGTTCACATGGTTTGATAATCAGGTGGTATATTCTTTTGATAATTGAAATTTTCTTCCAAAACCATTTTGAAGTATTTGAACAGATGAGGGATATG
This sequence comes from Viscum album, assembly GCA_963277665.1. Lineage (NCBI taxonomy): Eukaryota > Viridiplantae > Streptophyta > Magnoliopsida > Santalales > Viscaceae > Viscum > Viscum album. Next base: position 1,257,782,928 of record OY728141.1, read on the forward strand.
AATAACCTTGGTAAAACAAAATTGTCTTTAATTGAAAATATGTAATTCAGACTAAACATCCTATAAATTATTATCAAATTTTATAATTAATTTTTTATTTCTCTCACTAATATATTTGGTTTTATAAAATAGAATGAAATTGAAGGAATCATGTCGGTATATACATGAAAGACCATATCATCATTGTGAACATCTAAATTGGTTGATGACTAGAGTGAGAGATATCACAATTATAAAAAATAAATTATCCCAAAATATGATTAAAACTAATTCCATAACCAACTCTTAGACTCACCAATGAAGATAAATATACATATTTCTACGAGATCAACTGCAGGAGATGAGGGAGGAAATACTGATTGATTTCCATCATTTAAGAAATGATGAAAGATACACCTCCAAAACAGTCTCATTAAAAGATAGTGTTTTGTCCTATAGATTGTCATAGACTCATCCACATTATATGAGATATCCAACTACTCATTTAGAGCTTATCATGGCTATGTATGTTCTTTAGTGTTAGTGGTTATATATTTTTTATAATAGATTAAGAGTCTCTTATAAACAAAAATGCCTATGTTATATAATTTACCAAAAGGAATTGATTTACAAATAGAGGTGGCGATATGATTATCTTTAGACATTTTATTTTGACACCATGTACACCTAAAAAACGTCGAATAGAATTATAGATTCTCTTAGAAGGAATGATTCACGACATTTTGTCTTGAAATTGAAGGAATAATGGTAACATATGGGCTCTTCATTTGGATACATATGGGTGATTAGTAAGATATTTCTAATGTAATACTGACTAGTGTTCAATTTTCATCATTTTTATTTTAGTATATTTTAGATAATCATCATCATATTGATGACTTCATAGGAATAATGTAAACACTTTATAGTGGGAAGACTATATTTGGGTTGTCTCTCCATTCTAATGGTGTCTCCACATCAAAAATCCAGTTTTCAACATTGCATCATTGAGTTCAATGGATTTGTTTGACTATCATAGCTCCCGAGGGATGATTGATACAGTCATTAAGATGTTTTATTATGAACTAATTTAATGATTTTTTGGAAAGTATTCAATTTCAAAAAAAAAATTTGTGTCCCACTATTATTCAAACCAGTATATAATCGAAACGATTCTAAAACAATCTCATTTTCACTTCCCACTTTTAGTAACTAAATTGAAATTGGAGGGGGTTTTCCTAGATGTTGTTGTTTGATTTCCAATGACCCCCTGATGGAAGGACTTTATATGGGTGGTGATTGATCGAAAATAAAAATTCATCTTAGTCAATTCTGGTCAGGGATGACTTTTAGATTAAAGATAATAACGAGATGTACATAAATGTGATAATTATTATAAATTGAATTCCCTCATATATTTTCCCAGAAAATAATCCCCAAATTACTTATAGATTCAATATTAATATACACGAGTTGTTGGGGACTCTGGTTTTGTTGAATATAGCTTATTATTCATAGATGGACGTCCAGACAGATCGATCATATTTGTATTTTAGAGGATATTTTATGTGCTGACATATTGTATTTTGTTGGTCCATTGGATATCTATCTAGGACTAGTTGGGTATTCATATGACAGAAATTATATATTTTATATCAGAATGGAAACCATTGAAGCATTGTATAATCGCCCATTTAGATAACCACTTTTTAGAAAGCCTCAGTGAGGATTATATTACAGAACCAAGTCTATTTCATGATATATATAAGGCTTAGTGATATATATTGATGTATGGAAACAATGTAGAGTTGAAAATGATATATTAAACATAGATTTCATCCTCTATATGTTTTAATAATAGAACATTTTTTCAAAATGTTTCTATATGGTGGGGTCACTGTTAGCTAGGGAAATATGGGATGCTACCTCTAATATATCATGGACCATATTGAGTCACGAAGTATCCTGGTATAGTTTTTTATTGACTGGTGTCTATATATTTATTGAATTGTATTTAGGAATTTTCCCATCTATGTCATCTCAGAAAGTAACCAGATAATCCCTATTATGTTATAAATTGTGGTGAAATTTATTAAGATATTAATTTTTTTAGTTATGGAAAAACCATTGGAGTTTGTGTATTACTATGTGAAATTATATTACAGGAATCCTATTTCATTTTCAGAGGTTTATGGAAATAGAAATAGGATTCTCTAAAGACATTGGAGTGGGCATCCTTAATAAAGGAGTAGTGGACTCAACTATTTATAGTGAATAATTCATCTGTATTACTTTCGACGTGTTAAATATTTATTGGTGGGTAGATTATAATATATTATATAAAATATACTCCCTATTATTTATTTTGTGTTTGTTTCTCAGGTTATAATAGCATCACGAATGGTTTGGGAGATATTCAGTAGAGTATGGGTTGGGCATTTACATTAGGGATCATTTATTTTTAAATGGTTATTTCATAGAATAAAATGATCAACAGGAACATCCAAAAAAAATTTATAGGGTAATTCCATTTTAACCCTAAACTCTATTTTTAGATCATAATAATACCAAATGATATTTCTTTTTATGAAATATGATATGTTTTTATTCATATATGTTTCATTAAAATATAATGTTGTAACCCATTTTTTATTATGTCAATCCATCATCCAAATTGTATTTATATACTCTAGTTCTAAATCCCTATCTTTTTTTTACTCTTCCTCCCTTCATTAAACCCAATCCACTTTCATGTAATTTTGTGGGGTCTCCACCTCTTTTGTATATCATTTTCCAGTGCTCAATCATCATTATGGTTTCATCACTTTTTAATGTTAATTGTTTTTATATGAGTACATAACTTTTTTATTTCCATTTAATAATTTATATTGTCCAAATGGGGTTCCTAGTGGGGTCCAAGAAGAAACTAGGGTGATGAAGTCTTGTACATAACATGAAAATAAGGTTTCTGGAGGAGGCAGCTTGGCCATATAACTAGTTGAAATCTAACAAGTAATTTCATATCGTAGGTGGGGAGAATGGTTATTCCTAATAGAGTGACTAAGGATACAGAACCATTTGAATACAATGTAGTTTTATGCGATGTGAAACAATAGTTTTGTTCATTTTTCTCTTAACCGTGTGACATGGCCATGCGAGGGGGTGTCTTGAGGTTTTCATGGGAACATGGATGGTGAACAATTTGGGAAATAATGTGGCCAAACCATGTGATCTATTATTTAGAGGGGGAATTACTATTTTCGTCTTTAATTACATAATGTTTATCCACTCTATGTTTTTCCTTTTTTCCACTAAATTCAATCCATTCTTCTCCAATTTAGATATCTCAGGTTCGACTAACGTTGTTTTGGACGTAAATATATAATCCATAATTGGATTCCATCACCATCATTCTCTCTTGATGCACAATATTGATTTCATTTTTCTTATTACATGTTTGATATTTTGTCTTCCTATTGAAGACATTATTTTATTTCATGGTGTTATAAACTATTTTTAGGGTGTTTATCAATCCTTTTTTTAATCAGATCTTAATAAAATTAGAGTCTAAGAGAAGATTAGTGTTCCTATACAATGCTATGTCATATAGTCTCATGATTTTCCTATAAATTTGGGATGTTTATATATTATGTTGTTTTTCCCTATTTCATTATGTAAATTGTTATAATTTTATTATTTAATTAATTGATTTTATGGTCATGACCTAAGTGACACATGATACCCGTTGAGAAGTAAATAAAGTATAAATACCTCCAATTTGAACCATCCCTTAGTTGTGTTGTTAAATTAAATTGAACCACCATGATTGGCCATTGTATTTGATTTACCTTTTTGGTATGCTATTTTTCCCATGAATTATTGATGTTAAATATATTCATTAATTTTCAATTAAAACTAAATTATAGGAAATTGAAATCCTTATCCTTATAAAGTTATACATTAGTTGTTTCTCTCACTTAGGATTAAGACACTCATTATATAAAAATGACCAATTAAGATAAATGGTAGGATTCAAAGGATTCTATAACTTCTATGCCTATTAAGTAATCTGAACCACCATATTAGGGGAGTTGTTTGATAATAATGGTGAAAACTCCGGGGTTTATATTGTTTATTATATTTTATGAGTAGACTTTGGGACTGTTAAATTTCTTATTGACATGATAAGAGTAAAAGGTTTGTTGTAATTTAATATTTCCAAATATAGATTATTTAGGATATGTTTATTAAATAATTATAATGAATAGTTATTAGGTTCCTTGAGAGTCACATGGGTTCTCAAATAAACACCATGGATGGAATCATTTAAGAGAAGGACTACAAAATTCCGAGCGACACTAGGACTCCTTATAAACTACCAAGGATATACTCAAGTGAGAATATCATTATATATGATTGGGGGATTCTTGGAATCATTATGGACTACAAAGTATATACTATAATGGATGATAACTATACATTACATGAATGATACATGGGATTAATTTCTATATATGCATAATAAAAATAAGTCGCTAATGACAATACACCACACCTAGAGTAATACCCATATTCATCAAGGAGTGCTTTTGATGGGATTATATGGTGGTGGGTTTATGATACACAAGGAGTGACACCTGGGTTCCATATTCATATATTCAATGATGTGGTTGGGTTTCAATTGAATCAAATTATAAAATGATTATACGATGCGCATTCCAGGCTAATGAAATTTTAAGGATTCAGTTAGAGACTTATGTTTTTCTGAAGGACCTATTTTACACATCCAATTAAAAATGATACATGAGAAAAGCGTGGTCAATGAAAATGTCCCAAGAAATGATTATAAAATATATCATGATTCAATAATTTCTCAAATATATAATTTATTAAGATGAAGTAGGTGGTAGAGGATGATTGTTCAATCGGAACCCACACCAAAGTTGGATATTTATAATCTCACTTCATTTAGAAAATATTTATTACACGATCACTATATATTATATATTCATAGATTGAATATATTTATTCATAATTTTTGTTGGCATACTAATTTTAACATAATCCATACTCGAGATGCCTTTAAAGAACCAAGCTACACTTCTTATATGATGGTAGGGATACTGGAAAGGTCCCACATAATGATACATGATAGATTCTCACATATGAGAATGAGAGCACATTATTGGGCTATGTGTCATGATTATATTATCAGATATACCATTGGGGTATTATTTTCATTGGATACATTTGTTATGAAAGATAAATATTTCTATCTATTGGTTTTCTTTTTTATTGAAATCCATGGTCATCATATTATACATGACATTGATGAATGTGATTATCATGTTATTATATAATGGATGATATTCGTTGGGTGCCTAGTTATTCTTTATATTTTTTCACTATTCATTTTTATTTTATAATAGTGTTTAATAATTTGATATTGAGTGTATACTATCCTTAGTGTTCCACCATGGACCCTCACTGCTAGTCGTTAGCCACTGGAGTATGAGTATGTGTGTTTGATGTCATGTGCAAAACTGAGTTCGGTCACTATTGAGTAAACTGAGTATGGGACATCCCAATGTGGGTTACAAAGTATTTTTTCATTTTATCATACTATTTTGGTATTAGATTGGATAATAGGATTTAATATAATTTTATAATGATCATATTTAAATTTTTATATAAACCATGAATATGAAATGAAATAATTACCAGGGAGGGGAAATATTGTTTTTTATTATACTTATTACTGTTTCCATGATTTCAGTTTTGGGTGAAGCACGTGATGTGTGATTCTATATATGAATATGTAATTTAATTATATCTTTTATCTAAAGGATGTATTTCATCATGATAATTAGAATTGTATTGGGATTTATATTCTATGCATTCTAATATACCTTGATAACATATTTCATTTATTTCATGTAGCCTTTTTGGGTCCCATTATTTCTATGTCTATGAAAGTTTTCTATCATTTCATTTAGGGACATGATATAACACTAGTTGAAATTATATTCACTCCACAGATAGTTTTATAAGGCATATGGACCTTATAAATTATAGGAGGTGATTCATATTTTTCAAATTTTTCATGATAATTTCTATAAAAATGATAATTAATTTACATGGAATTATATTCAAAAGACACAATTAAATCATTTAATTGTGGTTCCAATTATAATTTTAAGGGGTTTTCCCATTATAAATTTCAATTGATACTTTTTATATCATCAACACTGACATATTGATGAGAACTGGACCCTGATCTAACCTCGATATGAGAATGTTTGCAATGTCTCTTTCTTCAATTGAGATATATATGTTTCCCAGACATAGATTTAAGAGTTGGAAGAGGGATGTGTGTAATTTGAAAGAAGTAATTGACCAATCATATAATTATATATAAACTTTTATCAATTGTTTAATCTTTTATCCTGTCATGTATTTGGAATTTGTTGAGACATTACACCTTGACATACTTGAGTCATGCACCAAGAGGGTGGTAGTGACCATGATCCAAATGTAGTGGACCCTAGGTCACAGAATAACCCCAAGTAGTGCCTTATATTGTATATCCAATTAAAAACAACATTTCCATTGATTTCATAGTTTCATGACTGATTTATATACATTATACAGACCATTTAGGGAGCCATACGACCCGCCCCAACTATGGAAGAATTGGTGAATGAGTTTTCATAGAAGAATATTACCTCAATTATTAATGAATGGAATACCACGTGCTATATAATCATGGATAGAGACCATGATATCGATTTTTTTGTAATCTCAAGACACCTTCTGTAAGGATATATAGGGTCACAAATCATAGGGTTAGGGATTCCACCCTGAGATTGGGGGACAATATTACTCGAATAGAACATAATTGGGATATGTCTTGGAGCTATTTTCATATACCCTTATATGATTATATTTTCCTGAGATGATGGGGGAAAATAAAGCTTGAGTATTTTTTTCACTTGATGTATGATGATTTATTAGCAATGGATTATTCATCCCACTACAGAGAGATCAATAATTTTTCACCTATTCTATTAGGGGTTGAGTTATTAAACTCTTGGATATTTGGGAATGGTGTTAGGTATGACATCCAATAATAAGTGAATGACATTATTCATTGTTCTATATTGAGAAAAGTGAATTATATTATTATCATGGAGTGTAAACTGAGCGATAAGGGTGATTCAATCTAGGGTGGTTCCTCAACTAGATAAAAGACTACATCGACGAACTGTAGGAAGCATCATATGAAGCTTCCAAATAGTGATATTATTAGATGGGGTATATACTCTGGTATCCAGGTCAGGATCTATCAGCGTAGTGGACAAAGAAATATGAGACCCCAGTGTGTAAGGGACTTATTAAAATTCCATTATTGTGGATGGATAAGGTATCTAAAACAACTTTAAAGTCCTTTTTTCTAATAGCCTATGAAAAAGGAAATCGACCAGCTACACATTCATGAATATGGTCAGCAACTTCTCATCGGGTAGGGAGATAGATTATTTTTGGATGATTAGATTCAATAGGAGGTTATGGATAAGGTATCCATAAACTTGATTTTTAGTGATAATAGAGAAAACCAGCTCCGAGTTATCATTCTATATCTCAGGGTCATGGATTAGAAAAGATATATGCAATAGAAAAAAATACTTGAATAGCATAATGTAGGAACTTATATGGTGGGAGGTATTATTTGTGTAGACTCTACATTAGTATCTTAACTTTTTTATTCATGAAAATCCCATTTATTAATATTTGCGACAGTTTTTGTGATCTTTGGTATCAATGTTCTGTTTTTCATAGAATGTTGAAAAATAATAATTTATTGTAGATTAAATCAGGGTGTGTATGATAGTTTTTTGAGTTCCCCCTTATGATAAGTGGGTGTCACATCATAAGATACCTCTTTTTTCATGTGATGAGAGAGTTTAACATCAGTATCTGGATTTATCGGTAGGTCACTTACAATACATATATAGACTGTTATCACCGAAGGCTAAACATGACAACAATAGTGGGTGGGGATTATATCCACAATATTAAATGGGATGTTCAAGTGTGTTAATATAGACTTGAACATCATGGGTTAGGTGAGATGGATTCCTAGATTTCTAGTTTTTTTTGGATATCCAAGGAATTTTTTAAATATATTTTCCTCCAGTGGTAAATTGATTCGAGGACAATTTCACTGAAGTATTTTCTGGGCTACCTCCCAAGATAAATATCTATTTATCCTTTGAGCTAGTTCCTAGAAAATCATTAATATTCATTTCTTGTTATAGGAAGGAAAAAACTGAGTTTTATGATACCAAGATCAATCTAGAGTAATGGGATGTAAAGTGGTATATGTGACCCAGTTTATCTCTATGGGAATCAATGAACCTTTTATAAAAAAGGCATATGGTACCCGTAGGAATTTTGTGTATTATAATTAGTTGATCTTACTTAACATTAATAACGGGTATGTTTTTCCACATATAGATGAACTATTTGACATACTTTTAGGATTTCCCTTATTCTCAATGAATTATTAATGGTTTGATTATAATAAGGTGAATATTAGATAATCATATATACCCCATACATCAATTTTCAGCAGATATTCTGTGTGCGATTATTTTTTTTCATCATGTAAGGTCTTGAAAATGAACCAATAGTTTTTATGTTATAGGTGAATTGATTTTCTGATATTTATCTAGATTCATTTGAGGTGGTATTCAAGGATGATATCATTATGTATTCAGAGACTCAACATAACAATGAAGAAAATTTTGAGATCATATTGAATACACAACAATAGAATCATTGATATAATAACCTCAAAAAAAACCATTATTGGATGGATTAAATTTGATTCCATGGTAATTTTATCTCCCAAATAGGACTATCAAGTGACCAAGATAAGGGGATAGGTTTAGTCACATGGGTGCATCCAAGGAACCTCTACGATATACAATGTATCCTTGGGATATATTTTCATTTTATAAATTAAATACTAGAATTATATCGCACAACAACACATCTTGTTGTGTTCAACAAGATGGTTGTGATTTTTATATGGTAACAGTCTTGTGACACAAACTTTCCCGATATGAAAGGGATAGTGACATCAGGGCTGATCATGATTCTTCAAGAGTCGAGAATCAACTATATGGTATAATGTGATGAATCAGGTAGTAGTCTAGGATTAAATATTATTTTGGATTAGAAAATAATTGAATATGGGTCTTTTGTATATGAGTCTTCATTTGAGGTATTGTCTAAAAAATGATATCATGTTCGCCATTATTGTACAAGACTTGCACTAATTGAAGATTTATTTACTCACAGATCATTTTTTGGTTTAGTGACAAAAAACTCCTGACGTTCATTATTAAATAATGAGATTTTAATATTTTGAAATGGATGTGGTTTGACTACATTATTTTCTTCAACATTTATCATTCCTTTATGTAGTTAAAGGGAAATTCATTTTCCAATTCTTAGATCTTTATGGCTGAAATGCAAGAAGTTCTCAAGGCCTACTGCATGTGAACGCTTTTGACATTGTTTTATAAGATACATATCATGGTTTATGAACATCAAGTAAGTATATCTGTGAATCATTATTATTGAACTATTCACTTATACAGAGAGTTATAATGAGGAAGTTATTATATTTCAATGTCATGGTCCGATGGTAGAGGGTTTTATATGATGACTCGCCTACTTGATGAACTGTTGTTGAAGATGAGATCTTGCGCATCCATAAACATCTTTTTTCTATGACATACATCTTGGAGAATATAATTTTAGTGTCCCATGAATCTTTATTGGTTGTACATACAGATCATACAATGTTATATTGAATCTCACACCATCAACAATGGTGGAATGTGATGATGTGGGCGATAACTCGGTTCATTACTTCTTATGCCACATGTCAATAGGTGAAGGCAAAGCATCAATGAATAGTGGCGATTTTACCAAAATTTATTATTCCTAAGTAGAAATGGGATTACATCACTATGTATTTCATGAGGGGACTACCTAGATCACCACAATGCATTGATGTTGTGTTAGTGATTGTGGAAATGTTGACTATAGTCACACAATTTTGTAATGTATAGGAGACTTTTTCTGTGGTTGAAATCAGGAGGCACTATATTTATGAGATAATACACCACTATGTGATTCCAAATACTATTTAATCTAACATAGATTCTATATTCATAATGTAGGGTAGGGGTTATAGGGCCAGTGGGTTCATAGGTACAACAAAGTGTATCATATCACCCATTGATCTATGGTCATTCTAAGAGTATGATAGAATTTGTTCCGGATATGATCCGATCATTAATCATTTCTTTTATAGGTTCTTTTGAGAAATAGATACCACTAAACTAGTTATATTATAATAAAATCATATAATTCTCCACATAGATGGATCGTTATGAGGGAATTTTGGTAGGTTATGTATTTGACACACGTTTCGATTAGAGGAAAGGGAGTCTGTGATTCTAGGACCTCATCTCATTTTGGAGACATGGAGTAGGATTATCTTATTAGAATGTAGATGTCTATATCATTTCTTATATAGAATTTATATTTCAATCGTCAACATATACTACAAGACTACATGGTGGGGAGTTTGGTTTTCTTCTTTGTTTTATGTAGACTGATTCATGGATAGATTCAAAATCAAGGGAATTTATTGCCTCGGTATTTTATGACCATTGAGATTATGGAGATAGTAATACATGTACCCTATCAAATTCAATTAAATAATAGGTAAATTATTTTTACATGCATGTTTCTCTACATCACAAATATCATTCTAATCAGAAGCATAATTTTTACCCTTATGATTTCATGTTAGTGGAAAATGAGTTCTTGGAGAATAATTCATTCCATATTGTTGACATAAACATGAAGGATCATAGAGGATGGTTACTTACTTTTGTTTGGGTGATGTAGTATCACATCCATTTATATGTTCATACATTTGAGAGAGAGGCTAACCTACATACCTAGTGGATGGTATTAATACCAGATGATGCTTTACAACATAAATAAGGGAATTCGGGGGAAGAACATATTTATGGGGGAAGATTTTAAAATATTTTGGTTCTATTTGGTAAAAAACATATAATTTTTTTAATAATTATGTTATTATAGGAGTGCATGGTGGGGTCATGGATGAAATCGGGTTGTCCATGCCAAGTACAAAGCCCAGAGCCTTAGTTTTTTAGGGAGGAAGCTGGGTCTCAAGGTTAGTCAATATTTTTCCACCCATAAAACGTGGTTTGATGAAACTATGATGGGAGTTTTAGATCACAATAGTGGAGTGCATTATTTTCCCAAAATGTGAAACCCAAGTCAGATGAATGTGTGATTTCTTCAGAGTTATAAATAGAGGATAAATGCAAGCCCATCACATGGTTTTTCTAACAATGCACCCTAACCATACTAGGGGGGCCTTGAGGCCTTGAAAGTCACACAGTCGGTGCATGGATTGTCCAATGGAGAGGCAAACCATTTGACCCATTTTTTTAGGGGGATTTCAATTTTACATTAATTAAAAAATATATAAAATCTGTCAATTATCCCTTATTTCATATAGTGTCCAACCCTTCATCCCTCATTTAGGTGTCTCATGGAACACATCCAAGTATTTTCCACAACTCTTCGATCCCTACACAGATTCCCTTGTTTTTGGTCTCATTGGATTCACAAAAGTGATTTCTTTATTTAGATTATGACATTAATAGTTTTTATTTAGGTCAATAGATTTGTTTTAGTGCCGAATCTTATAACTTATATTCATGACATTCATCGATTCATCATTTTTCTTGTTATCTGGATCAAATCAGAGGACAAGACATGATGAGTCTTCCTCTGTCTAGATAAGTAAGGTGCTCTCATTCTATTTACCTAATATTGCGACACTTATATATTATATTGTGGTTATGTGTGCTGCTTCTTCTTGATTCTCATAAATGGAATTTTTTATTTAAATTTAATTGATGGGCTTGACCTTGAAGACCCATTTCAACCATCAATGTGTAATTAATGTTTCCTGACATTGAATTTGAGCCACTCATTATAGTGTTCTTAAATTAGAATAAACCACCATGGGAGGCCATGTATTTGATTTTCTAATTGTTGTGTACCATTTTTTCCATTTCCATAGCGATAAAAATTTAATTTTTCAAATAGAAATTTGAATTGATTAAGAAAAAATGGAAATAAACATCCTTATTCCGTAGGCCATTGGTTTCCTTCTCACTTCAGTTAGATATTATCTTTATATATTTATATCCAAATTATAAAAATGGGATGGTACATGTTATGCTAGGAATTATAAGCCTATGATTTTATGTAAACCTCCATCAAATGGGAGTTAATTTAGTATAAATGTGATTGAAAATTAGTTTAAAATTTTATCTTTTATGGTATTGGTAGTCGTTGGGATCATGACCATATTTATTAAAGTGATGAGCAGTAGAGGTGGGTTCCAATTTAGTGTCTCAATTGATTGAATCATCCTGGATTGATTAATTAAATGATTATAATGAATGTTTATTAGGAACCAAGGGTTATGCAAGGGTTCTTGTAGGAATTCCATGTAAAAACTCATTTTAAAGCATTTTAAAACATGCGTGAGTGATAATAAGACTCCATAGTTACTATTATGGATAGTCTCAAGAGGGAATATAGTTTTATACACCTGGTTGATATTTAGAATCATTTATGGGAATCTAAGGATAGACTCTGTGGAATGATTATTATATAGTTATGAGTGACACTTGGGATCCCTTTTTAGACTACCATGGAAAACTCAGTTGGTGATGCCTAAATACCACAGCTGGTGAGATAACAATATTCCATGATGATTGTCTATGATTGCATTTTATGGTGATGGGTTCATGATACACATTGGCTGATACCTCAAATAAAAATTAGGAATTAGATGTGTGGGGTTAGGTTTCCATTGAAATATTTAGTGAATTGATTATAATATGTGTCCTCCAAGACAAATAACATTAATGAATTTAGTCAAAGACTTATCTTTTACTAATATAATTATTTTACACATTATGATCGACATCAAACATGGAATTTCATGGGCTATGATCTAGGGCACAATATGTAACATCACCTTTTGTTTTTAGGTATTTATGACATTTCTAAGTACCTTTATTTTGGAGTAGTGAATTGGGAGATTTGAGATAACATTAAATGATGTTTTGAGGCAATGGGGAAGTCTCACGGGTGTCGCACGGGATTTCTAAACTGGGCGGCCAACACGTGCATAGTGGGTCTTAGAGATAGTATATTCTGCACGGGCAGCGCACGGTTTGTCTAACTATGTGGCCAAACCGTGCTAGAAGGGTTGTTGAGGCAGTATCTAACTCAAGATTAGTCTTCTCCTAAGGTTAGAGAAGGTTCTCCCATCGTTCTAGGGGCAATCCCAAAGCTCTTATTGGTGAACCGATGTTGTATTCTCGAGGAATGTGATTTTTCTTCGTCGTTCTTAATCGGTTTCATAGATCTACCTAGATCTAATTATCCTATTCTCTTGGTTTCATAGATCTACACCGGTTATGGGTAGATCTAAATGTGAGAATGCAAAAAATGAGGAGATTTGGTCTTGATCCTGCTCGGAGAAGAGATCTAAAGTGGGTTCATGAAGACGAAACCTGGTTTACTTGAGCGTTCTCGACATTTGTGGTTTTGGTCAAGACCTTCGAGGTAGGTGGATCTGTCCCAACATACCAAGTTGATTATCCTTGTATTTTCCTAATTTATTTAATTTTTTTATTTAAATTCAATTTCTCAAATTTTCATTCAATTGAATTGATAAAAACATGATTCCAGTGAATCGAGATTTTTGAAATTATTTTGGCATGGAAACATGGAAAACCCCAATTCCATTGAATTGGGTGTGTTTTTTGAAATTTGCTAATTCAAATTGTTTAATTAAAATTGTCGATTAGATGGAATTGATTTCAATTAAATTATTGAATTTAATTGTGGAAATAAATTTTGTGGTGATGGAATTGGTATTTAATGGATTTCAAACTGTTGAAAATGGCTTAAAATGATTTGATAGAAACCCATTGGTTTTATCTTTTGAAAAATGCATGTTTTGAATAAAACCTATTTTGGTTTTAAATGGAATGAAATTGGAACTTTTGAAATGGAATAATGGGATTGATCATATTTTAAGAATTCTTAAAATAGTTTTCCCATCATGTAAGAGCACATGCAAGACTTAGGTCGTTATTGAGTTATTTGGATACACTCTATGCTACGACAACGTTCTAAAACAAACTTGCGTCGGGAAAAATCCCAGACGGGTTGGTGATGATTCACCTTGGGAATGTTTCCTAGGGATGTGTATATACACATCATCCTTATTTCACATAGAGAGTGTAGAATCCTATAACTGGTTAATATTATCGTACCTTTTGGCATAAGACCATGATGATCACTTGATTATTTATATTTGAGATATAAATATATGCCAATGATTTTGAACTTCTTAAATGCCTGCTAAATTTATATAAACTTTTTTATATAAATGTTTTACTTAAGCCATTGTTTTAGAAATATTCCATCATTTTTAAAGCCTTAGATTAAAATATTTATTTCCATCATTTGAAAATTTATATCATATTTTTATAGAATATGCATTGAATTTCCAAACCTGTTTATTTGAAATTTGAAAGTTTTTCTTTGGATATTCACTATTTGGAATCTATTATGGAATCTATGGTGGTATCCTATTAGGATTAGTCTCGAGCCCTACTTTTGCCTTTTGGTGTTTAAATATTTCCATATTCTTGGCTCGTGCAAAGGGAAGTAATCTCTTGGAGGAGAATCTACCTATTGATATTCTCTTGGTGAATTGTGTCCATAGGGACATTGGGACTATTTTTCCCTTTTTAGTACTTGGGTTGTAGTACTTTTGGATTTTATGTATCATTGTTTTCTGGTACATTAATCCCAATGTAGTTTCTTTTTGTTATGCATATTGTCTTGTTTTTTTAATTCTCCATTCATGTGGTAAAAATGGTTCCCTCTTGTGTGTTGTATGATGCCAAGTTCTAGTCACTGACCCATGGGGATCGGGAAGGCCCTTCGGGCTATGTCAGGGTTGGCTCAGTTTTCTGGTTACTAGGGTTCCTGGGTTGGTTCGGGACAAAATGGTATCAAAGGGTTGGTTAAGCATCTTCCCTTGATGATAGTATGCATTTGAGTTTTCTTATTGGGAGTTAGGAGGTAGTTGTGATTGAGTGCATGGACAGCTCTCACCACAATGAACATTAAGTCCCTAAGGTTGCTTAGGGAAATTCAACATGTGGACTAGTTTTAGTATTTTTCTTCTTTTGATTTGGATAGAGTGGAATCCCAATCTTGTTATCCCTCCTATTATGAATTGTTTTCCTTGTTACTCTGTTTGAGTGTTAATCAAATGTATTTTTATGTTGTATATAAACATGCCTCCGAGAAGACGTGAGAATATGATCCAAAAATTGGCTTCTGCAGAATCTCAGTAAGCAAGTCCAATTGTAGATCCGAGTCTAGTTGAGGTCATTGTTCACACTTTCCAAGCTTTAGGATAGGTGCCAACTCCAGTTCATGTTCAGACTCCAAATATAGATCCTCATAGTGATATTCTATGATGTCGTTCTCAAGAGTTCTTACTCTAGAAGCCACCAGTATTCAATGGATCCACTGACCCACAACATGATGAGGAATGGTTGAGTTAGATTTAACATCTTTTGGGTTCATGAAGACACCTAATGTGATCAAGGTCATGTGTTCCACCTTCGTGTTGGAGGGACCAAGTAGTATAAAGTGTGACATGATGGTGACGGCTGGGAAACAAGAGGGTTCGGAGTATAAAGACATTAGGGTTCCTTTCACTAACCAGTTCTATCCAGAATCAATGGTGTTGGCCTAGGATGTTGAGTTTTTCAATCTTGAGCAGGACAACAAAACCGTGACTAACTACTCAAATCTCTTTTTTGAGTTGGCAGAGTTTTCTTCTATGATTGAATCTAATGAGAGGATGATGGCTCGGCGAATCGAGATGGGTCTTCGATCAAATGTTTGTTCTCAAGTTTTCTTAATGAAGCTACCCACTTATGCTGATGTGATATATAGGGCCATGATGGTTGAGAAGGACTTGGCAGGAATGTCCAGGTTGAAGGAGGTTCCTTTCCCTCCAAGTGGCAGTGTTGGTTCCTTTAATGAAAAACAGAAGACTGAAGTTTATCAATGCAGTTCTCGACAACAGTTTCATTTTAGACCTTCGGTAGCAACAGGAGGGGCTTCTTTGACATCTGATCAGTGTTTAAATATAGGACATTATAAGAGGGTTTTCACCGAGGAACCCATGAACTGTAGCCCTGTGGATGTTTAGGGAATTTACAATGATTCTACCATCACTTATGTACTCCATGTAGTATAATAGGATCATGAGCACCTCTAAAAACTATGGGGAATTCAAATTCTTCACATATAAAAGGGTTCCAGCCACAGGCATGCAGAATGATGATTCTTCATAGAGTGGAATAGTTTCCAATGGTAGCTGATACATGTCCTGCAACTTTTATAGGTACCATTACTATATATTCATCTTTAGTGATATCTCTTTTTGAGACCTGTGCATCTCACCCATTTATTTCAACCCATATTGTTAATCTTCTTAATATACCTAGTGAACTTTTATCTTGTGCAATGGATATTATTACACCCCTTGGTACAATGAGAGAGAAGGGTCTCTATAGTCCCGCTTGTGTCTTATCTCTATCAGATGTTGACCATGCTTGGAGTTTCATGGTTTGTGACACGGCCTATCAAATGATCCGGCAATTTTAATGTATTTGATGAAAAAGTTCTTCCGTGAGTATCTATATAATTTTGTTGTAGTCATTGTGGATGATATTTTTGTTTACTCTATGTCCGAGGAGGATCATGTGCATCATCTGAGAACTGTTCTGATTCTTTTAAAGAATCATCAACTTTATGAAATGCTTTCAAAGTGTGATTTCTGGATTCGGGAACTGAAATTATTAGGACATGACATGTCAGAACAAGGAATATCAGTTGATCCTGAGAAGGTAAAGGTTGTTGTGACTTGGGAACAACCACGAAATGTTATCATGGTTCGGAGCTTCTTGGGCTTAGCAGGATATTAGAGATTATTCGTTAGAGACTTCTCAATGTTAGATTCTCTAATGACTATTATAACTCGAAAGGCAGTGAAGTTTTCGTAGAATGATAAATGTCAGAGTTCTATTTTTGAGCTAAAGAATATTTTGACTTCTTCGATAGTGTTAACTATTACTGAGGATGGGATTTTTTATTTTGTATTTTGTGATGCATTGGGTTCAGGTTTGGGATGTGTCCTCATGCATGGTAATCATGATGTTTCCTATGAGTCTCAACAGATTAAGCCTCATGAGAAGAACTATCCATCCCATGACCTAGAACATGCAGCAGTAATGCAAGCACTTAACATTTGGAGACATTAACTTTAGGGAGAAAGGTTTACTGTGTATTTAGACAATAACATTTGAGTTATATCTTCTCTCAGAAAGATTTGAATCTCCGCTAAAGTCATTGGGTGGAGTACCTACAATCTTCCAACTTTGACATTGCCTATACAATGGGGAAAGGTAATGTAGTTACAAATGCATTAAGAAGGAAACTTCCATCATGGACTCTGAATGAATCTTATAAGAATAGAGTTTGATGGATATTTTGGCTCAGTTGCATATTGGAATTCAGTTGATGGGGAAGGAAGTTTCTCTAGCGAGTGTCGAGTTGACATCTTCTCTACTCGGGTTAATTCTTCAGGAACAACAAGTGGATGATGAATTCAATAGAATTAGGGACTCTGTTTATGGTGGGGAGAATGAAACTCAGTGGTCATTCTCCAAATAGGGTGTTCTGTGTTATCGAAACTGTTACATTGTGTCGTTATCGTCAAGGAAGGATGTTATGGGGGATTTTCGTAACTCTCAGTGGGTTGTGCACCCAGGAACCATGAAGATGTTCTATGACATGTGGCAACAAATCTGGTGGCCAGGTATGAGGAGAGACATTGTTGAGTATGTGTCTTGTTTATATACATCCCAGTAGGTGAAATCTGAGCACCAGAAACCTTTGGGATTTCATTAACCACTTCCAGTCCCTACATGGAAGTGAGATGAAATCTCTACGGACTTTGTGGTTGTGTTACCTCAAATCCAGTGGAAGAACCTTGCAATATGGGTTGTGATCGAAAATCTGAAAGATTCATCACACTTTATACCTATTCAAGAGACAACCAAAGCTGAGGAGTTGGGTAATATCTATGTGAAAGAAATTGTTTGTTTGAACAGAGTTCTGTCTTCTATAGTCTCATATAGGGATCCTTGGTTCACTTCTCTATTTTGGAGAGGCCTTTAGGAGGCACTGGTATCTCATGTCAATTTAAGCATATCCTAGAATCCATGGTCAAATGGCCAGATATAGAGAGCTATTAAAATCCTTGAGGATATGCTTCGTGCATGTGTTCTTGACTTTGGTGGGTTTTGGAATGATCATATGGGGCCAGTTCAGTTTTCTTATAAAAAAGTTACCAGTATGCGATCAAAATGGCTCCTTTTGAGGGATTGTTCGGCTATCCTTGTTAATCTCATTTTTTGTTGGTAGTATAATGGTGAATGTTCCTTGGTAGGATCGAGTTTGTTCCATGAGATGAGAGCTAAAATCTAATTGATTTTTCAGAGAATGTTGACAGCACAACGTCAGTAGAATTATTATACTGATTGTCACCGTAGACCTTTTGAGTTCTCAGTTGTTGACTGGGTGTTATTGAATGTTTCACCCCGATTAGGTCATCAATGGCTTGGGAGGCATGGGAAGCTTGCTCTTCATTTTGTGGGACCTTTTGAGGTTGTTGTTCATGTAGGGGTAGTTGCTTACAATCTAGCTCTACCACCACATCTTACATCGATACATTACGTGTTCCATGTATCACAGTTGTGAATCTATCTCTCTGATCAATCTCATGTTTTGAGGTAGAGTGATATTCAGATTAAACCAAATTTATTTGTGACTAAATGACCAGTCATGGTTGTTGATTCTGAGACAAAGGTACATCGTGGGAAAATGATACCCCGGGTACATGTACTATGGTTGCATGGTTCTAATTCTAACGAGACATGGTAATAGGAGGCACATATAAGAGATTTGTGGTCTCGTCTTTTTGATGTGGAGGTTTCCTAATAGGATTTTAGGGGATAGAGAAATCTATTTGTTGGGAGGATGTAACATCACGTTACGATTTCTGGTAATTTTGATGTTACTATGTATATTTGTTTTGGAGTACTGACTTCGGAGAGTCGGGAGAACTTTTAATGATGTGTTGAGGCAAAGGGGAAGTCGCACGGGCGACACACATGTTGTCTATACCATGCGGAAAAATCATACGTAGTTGGTCGTGGAGAAAGTAGCTTCTGCATGTCCATCGCATGGTTTGTCTAACTGTGTAGAAAAACCGTGCAACAAGGGTGGTCGAGGCAGTAGCTAACGCATGGATAGCGCACGGTTTGTCAAACTGTGCAAACTAACCGTGCATCCACATAAATGAGATCCTTAAATTGTGGATCTCACTTGTTTTTTCCTTTAAATGCCTCGTTTTTCCTCTTAAGAATCCGTAACTCGAAATTTGTATTTTCCTAAGGTCAGACATGGTTCTCCCATTATTTTGGAGGTGATCCAAAAGCTCCTCTTTGTTAATTGATGCTGTAATTTTGTGGTATGCGATCGTTCTTCATCGTTATTGATCGGTTTCTTAGATCTACATAGATCTAATTGTCTTCTTCACTAGGATTGTTAGATCTACACACGTTATGGTTAGTTTTAAGTGGAAGTATGAAAAATATGATGTGATTAGGTATTGATCTTTCTAGGAGGTGATATCTAAGGTGGGTTCTTAAAGAAGCAACACGGTTTTCATGAGCGTTCTTGACCGTTGTGGTTTTGGTCCTATCCATCGAGGTAGGTGGTTCCGTCCTGACTTACAAAGTTGATTATAATTTTATTTTCTTTATTTATTTAAATTATTGATTTAAATTCAATTTCTCAAATTTTCATTCAATTAAATGGATAAAATCATGTTTCCTGTGAATCGAGATATTTCAAATGGTTTTGGCATGGAAATTTGGAATACCCCAATTCCACTGAATTGGGTGTGTTTATGGAAATTTTCTATTTCAAATTGTTTAATTTTAAATTGTGGATTATATGGACATGATTTCAATTAAATTATTTAATTTGATTGGGGAAATAAAATTATTGATGATGGAATTGGTTTTGATTTGATTTTAAACTGGTGAAAATGGATTAAAATGATTTGATAGAAACCCATTGGTTTTATCTTGTGAAAAAATGAATGTTTTGAATAAAACATGTTTTCATTTTAAATGGAATGGAATTGGAAATTTTGAAATGGCATAATGTGATTGATTCTATTTTAATCATTCTTAAAATAGTTCGCACATAATTTAAGAGCGGATGCAAGCCTTAGGTTGTTAGTGAGTTATTTAGATACACTCTATGCTACGACAACATTCTAAAACCTACTTGTGGAGTGTCACATCTTCGATGGGTTGGTGATGAGTCTCCTATGTCTAGTGTCATAGGGACGTCTGTATAAACATTTTTCTGAGATCACATAGGGATTGCAGAATCTTGTCCCTAGATAATACTTTCATACCGTTTTGCATATGTCCATGTTGCTAGCTTGTTTATTTATATTTGTTATATATATGTATTCCAATGCTTTTGAAATGCATACATTTTGGCTGAATTTATATAAACTGTTTTATATAAATGTTTTAATTAATCCATTTTTTTAGAAATATTCCATCATTGGTAAAGCCTTTTATTAAAATATTAATTTCCATCATTTGAAAATGTATAACATATTTTGTTAGAATATTCTTTGAATTTTCAAACCTGTTTATTTGAAAATTGAATGATTTTCATTGGATAATATTTATTTGGAATCTATTATGGAATCATTGGTGGAATCCTACTGGGATTAGGCTCACCCTAAACTTTTCCTTTGGGTGTTTGTAGATTTCCTTCATCTAGGATCATGCAAAGGGAATAAATCTCTTAGATGAGGATACAAATATTGATCTTCTCTTGGTGAATTGTGTCCTTAGGGACTATGGGACAATTTTTCCCATTTTAGGACATGGTTTGCAGTACTTTAGGCTTTTATGTATCTTGGTTTTTTGGTACATTACTCCAAGTGGATTTTTGTTTTGTTTTGCATACTTTCTTGTTTTTTTCGCTTCTGGATCCTTGGGGGAAAAATCATTCCCACTTGTATGTTGTATGATTCGAGGATATATTCTTCGACCTGTGGGGATCGAGAACTCCCTTTGGGCTATGTTAGGGATGGATCATTTATCAAGTTACTAGGGTACCCATGCTGGTTCATCACACGAGACATCACTATAAATTATATCATGATTAACCGTTTTCTCCGAGACAACCCAACTAAAACTAAAGTACGTAGAATATGATGGGGGTCTATGGTATCCTAGTACTATGCCAGTTATTTGTTATTGAACTTCAATAACATATTATTTATTAAATGTACACAATTTATCATATATTTATGAATTTGATGGATTAGAAACATCTAGTGGTGGACTACATAGTTGATCTCACACCATTCTCATGTAACAATTATGGTACCCAGACAGACATCCTAGAAATAGGTAGGGATAGATGAAACAATCATCTTACTGAGTTTTGATTGAATCATGAATAGGATCTTGGGAGCATGAGATGGTGCTACAACTCATTCTGTTATTTAGAAATATTTATTTTGGGTCTTATATACTTATGATACATTTATTATATTAGATACATGTTTCCTTGTATTACCTATATTTTTTCAATCACGAAATGATCATTATTTTGTATATGAAATTTATGGATGTTTTTATTTTATTATTATATGATGGATGTTAATTCATTAACTTCTCATATACTCTTCATATGATGCAGCAATTAATTTACATTTTATACAATTTTTCTGAAATCTATTTTTAATGACTCAGCCACAGTATGTCTGGATCCGATGTCTACTATCATTAAATTAGCATAACCACAAGGAAATGCATCCCAATGGAGTGATCCTAATAGTAGTGTTGGCAAATATGATATATAAATGAGCATTGTATTATAAAAGAATACAAAAATTACAATATAATTTTATTCTTAAGAGGATAGATTTATTCAATCTATTTCATCCTTAAAAATTATTCCTAGTTCACATCAAATCTTCATAGGGAAGAAATAAAAATAATTATGATCATAAATTCATTGAAAGTGTATGTAAATTAGAATAAATAATTATTTAATGAGAATAAATCTATATGGATATGAAAATAATTGATCACACATTCCATTGAAATAAACGGATTATTAATAATCAATAAGGAATGTTAATTAACTAAAAAACATTCAATTTATTCAAAAAAATATGAATGAAATGCATCCAAGAAAAATGTTAAAAAAATCTGGTGGATAATCAATAATTATGACCGAACACTGAATAATGGAAATGATTAATTATTGAAAGTCATGTCTATGGAATTTGAAAACTTACAACCTAAATTCATTTCAAAATATGGTTAAAAACTATAGGGTACAACATGTTTCATATTTGAACATATTTTTCCTTATTAGATCTTATTAATGCATCTACGGATTGTATAATGTTCAGACACCACAAATAGTTATCATTCCAAATCATTCCTCATATTGAGTAATCAATTTAATTAATATATAATATGACATAAAAATATCAGTTCTCAACAATGAATATTATTTTATAAATAAATTCAATTGTAGGAAAAATAAAACAAATGTTTGTTGAAAATGATAAATGGAAATATTATTGAAATATCATTTAAAAAGATTTCAGGAAAATAATCATTAACCATTCCAAATTGTCCCCTGCCACATTGTAACAATGGAAACATAAATATGATGATGTTATCATATTAAATAAAGAATAAAACTTAAACAAAGTAAGGAGATTCATGAAATAACATGTCATAGTGGCATTATATAAACTATATAAAGGGAAAAATGTTCCAAATATTCCATAATGAAGTGAATTTATGATGAAATCCCGCACCACATTGTAAAAATTTAATTAAATGTCCTTTTATTTATAATGGAAAATATTTTATTTGATAATAACAATGTAAACATGTAAAGTAATATTAATTTTATTTGGGAATCATGATAGCTGTAAATTCCATTCAAGCCGTATAAGATTAAAAACAGCCCTTTTACATTTGAATGAAAAGTCAAAAAAAAACATTTTGTATGAAAATGAATGTAAGATACCATTAGAATAATTTTTTATAATTTTAAAAAATGGATAAAAATTATTTAAAAAATTATTTTAAATTACTAAATATATTTTTGAATATATTTTTATAAAACACTAACATGGATGCGAAATATTACCTTGTATAGAAAATCCCAAATAACATGGTGATTGTGAAATAATTACTTTTAACATTATAGTCTACAGAATCATATTCCCCATAAATGAAAAATTATAAATGTATAATAAAATTACATAATATTCATAATAATGATCATAAATCAGACTCATTGGAATCATATACACCACAATAAAATTAAGTATTATATTAGGAACATCTCCCCCATAAATTAATGTGGTGAAAATCACTTACACAATTGTAATGATTAGAATCATATTCCCCGTGATGGAAATATAAATTTATGGATATTAAAATTACATAATAATAATAATAACACTCATAGAATTCAATCATGGGATTTATATACACAACAAAAAATTATTACTTATTGAATATGGTATGACATCCATGGAAATGAAATTCAGACAAAATCCATTTCCTTATGATAAAA
This sequence comes from Viscum album, assembly GCA_963277665.1. NCBI lineage: Eukaryota > Viridiplantae > Streptophyta > Magnoliopsida > Santalales > Viscaceae > Viscum > Viscum album. The sequence continues at coordinate 1,257,806,922 of OY728141.1, forward strand.
CTGCCATCATACTCATTCAAACCTCAAGTATAGTAAATATATGTTTATTATAGATATATAATATAAAAATATTAACTTCTATAATACCATATATTATTTATTTAAGACTTTATAGTACACTTTAATTAACAATATCATGTTAAATTTACATTTTAGGTAATAACATCTTCGTTTTCACATGTGTTTTGATTATTTATATATTTTATCCTCTTAAATATATCATTATTTAATAGTCTCTATAATTATCACCATGACATAACTTTAAAATACATATACTATAAATATATATGAAATAATTTTTAAATTATATAAATAGAAAATGTAATACATAGTTTATAGAGATGGTAGGTCATACGTATGCATGATCGTTTCATATATTTTCCTATTATATTAAACAAAATAAATAAATTAACATAATTAAAGTAGAATTATTATGACATATAAATCATAAAAATTCACTAAATCCATCATTAATACATTCCATGTAACGTGGAGATGAATCGCAATGTTTTGATGACGTGATAGTATACAAATCTAAAAATGACGTTATCGTATTTATAAAAAATATAAATCATGATGGTGTGTGTTAAATGATAATTAAAAAAATAAATGAATAAAAACTAGTATATATATCATATATAAATGGAAATTCCCTTATCTTCCACAACCATGATAGGAGGAAGTGTAAAATCGAAGGACATCAGTTCGCAAAGAAGTAGTCCACCGTACACCCAAACGATGATGGCATATCTAATTTCACGGATGTGTCTGTTATTGATGGTATGACCTGTGATATAAAATCAACATATTATATTTAGTATACTTAGGGTATTATATAAATAATAAATTAATATAATTTAAGGTTCTAATGATGAAGTAAAAAAACATTTGATGATGAACATCACCTTTTCTTTAGGTAGCTCCTTATGATTTTCACAAATGAACATCTTTGGATAGATTTCATCAGAATATATGGAAAAATGGTGAATAAATGGAAGTTTAGACGAGAAATATGCAGGTTTGGTCATGATATAAGGCTCAATGTGGTCTGAGGAAATGAGTAAGGATGTTCCCTTCTATAATTGAGGTGAAGTGGAACATTTAGAATCTCTCAAAATATTAAATTATTGAAAATCAATTTTTGTCTGGAAATGGATCCAAAGGAATTAATTTAATAGATAAGATGATTATGGTTCTAAATAGACATAAAAAATAATTTTTAGATATGTTTAGGTCATCTTCTTACAATTATCTTTTGGCATGAACTCTATGTTAAAACCTTTTACTCTTACCATGATAATTTGGGTTTTTACACTTGAAGAGTTAATATACAAAAAATATGATTCCAAAGAAACAATAAATGTGTGATGGATGACATTTTTATCCTTATACAAATATTTTTGTAGTATTTTATCTTATTATGATTTTTATTTCATATAATAAAATATTACTTATTTTAAAATATCATTAATTCTATTTTTGACATGTTTAAATTTATGAGTTATTATAAAATATCAATAAAGAATATATCATCAAAATGAAACCATTAATAAATCACTAATATGTTTATGTTAAAAATAAAATTAGTTTATGAAATTATTTTTTTAAAATTATATTTTTTTAATACATTTAATAACATTTATTTGATATACTGTTAATTAAAAAATTACTACATCATCATTATGCAAAACATTAATATAATTATTTCATAGATAAAACTATAAAAATAAATAATAATGATCAATGAAAACGTAATATAATTAAAATTAATTTTATATTTCAAAATATCATCTAAATTAATATATATAAAAAATATATTACTTATTTAAAACATAAGTATGACATTTTTGAATTTCCTTATAGTAAAATACAATTAAAAGATTAATGTCATCTAAACCAATCCAAGTAGAAATTTAATCAATATTTAGATGGTTTTATTCCTCAATAACTAATATAATAAAAAAATTTCATGTTTCGGTTATTTTAATAATTCTTATAATATATTTTTACTCATAATTACTCTATTTACCCATAATCATGGTAATTATAAAAGTACTAAGGTTACAATTCAAATTATATAAAAATTAAAATTACCTAATTATAGAATTTATACCATTTGATTCCAATTTTAGAATCCATTTTTAATAATTATGAACACATATTTGGATTAAATTAATTTAATATTAATCCTGTTGACAGAACCATAAAAAAAGTTTTTAAAATAAAAACATTCATGAAATTGAAATTCATTAATATTAAAATTCAATGTTAAATTTATTACCAATACCTAAAATTTATTATCCAATAAAACATTATAATAATAGTTTAGAAAAATTTAAAAATATAATTAAATATTATTATTTATTTTAATGAAAATATATTTTCAATTGATATGAAATATTTTACCATTTTTCATAAAAACATAAAAATTATATGAAAAAAAATAAACCTCCTGAGTACATTATTTTATTAATATTTAAAAGAATAAGTTTATTTTTACATATATAATTTATAAACGTTTAAAAACGTTTATTTTAAATAGGTTCCCCATCAACATGCGATGAAACTACCATTAGAAAAATATAGCCTTTCAATATGTAAATTTGGATTTTTTATTTTATAATGCTTATGAAATAATTTTGATGAATGTAAAAAAATATATTTAAATATATATTATATAAATTTCATCATATATTTTATAAAATTATTCCCACAAATTTTATGTCTTGGCTATAATGGTTGAGTAAAAATAAACATATTTCATTCTATATCATTATTTTTATTATGTATATTGTTATGTGAAATGTATTTTGTCCAAGAAATTAAATAAAACTGATAAATGCCATAAAATATTTGGGTTTAACATTCTACCCACCTTTAAAAGATTTAAACTCATAGTATTTGAATTTTTTTTCAGTAATTAAGGTTTGAATATTCAAATTACCATTATTGAAAACCCACATAAAAAGGGTCAATAAAACATAAAATATAAATTAATGAAATAGAAGAATGAATGTATCATAAGATAAAAAATATTAGGATTCCTTATAGAATAACATATACATAGAATATAAAACAAAAAACCCTGATTGGATATAAATATACAGAAAACATTGTAATCAGAATGCTAAAAAGAACAAAAAATATGGGATCAGTTAGAATTCCATTGATTTCCCTTAAATAAATTAATCAAATTAAAATTTTTCACAAACTTTTTTCTAGAATTTCTATATTACTATACTTACTCGAATAAGAACATAAGGAAACATACATACATGAAACACGGAGTTTCATACATGAATATATTTTTATCACAAACTAATATTTTTCTCCAAATGATGAGAATTTGTGATGAATATGAATTAGAATAAACATATATTGATCAAATAATAAAATAAATATAATAATATATTATCCCCATATTTATTTGTTAACCAAAACCAAAATCATTAGCATAAGATAAGATAATTCCCAAAAAAAATTATCACATTTTATTATGGAAAAACATTAATTTAAAAACATCAATAGTAATACAAATATTTCCACATAGAAAAAATTCATAAAATAAAAATTATTCATAAAAAATATTCTACACCTATATTGATAGACAAAAAATTTGAATTATTTAATCCCATATTCTCTTATGTAACATCAGTTCCTCTTAATGTTTCATACCAAAAACTATCGACCTAAATTCATTAATCTCCAAGATATGATAACCATTTTCATAAATAACATGGATCACCAAACATCCACAATAAAATCATATTTGTATCCAAAAGATAAATAATCCTTTATTCCACAAATTATTATGTTTACCGTTGACTTATAGGATTTTCAAAATATCAAATAACATTAATTACAAAATTACTATACAATTTTCAAATCCCAAGGTTAACTACTTTCAAAAAAAATACACCCAAATAAATAACATCCGTTGACCATTAGATTGTTTATTATGACAAATTTTCAACAAAAATAGGACAACATGCAATCCAGTGGTAGGCATAGCACCCTAATCTCCCTTCGATTGAGGGTTCGAACCCCATGGCCTTGTTAGAGGTGATGGGTTATCACTTGGACCGCGGGTTGTCCCTTTTGTAAAAATAAATTAATATTACCCAAAAAATTTATATTCAACCTAATGAATATCCTAAATATATTCAATATTAAAGAAATATTTTATGAAAATGCTTATCTCTTACATTTCATTTTGTATTTCTTATAATAGAACACATAATTTCCTTAAATCCAAGGATCATATAAACCATACTAGGTGATGTAACATTTATAAAATTTTCACAAAATGAAAAGGCACTAATCCTTAAATAATTGTTTCTAAAATACTAAACTTATGTGTTGTTTTCTCTAATTATTGATTCCCAAAAAATTGTTCCCAAGTGTTCTTCAAATATTATTTTGATACCAATTTTATTAACCTGACCCCAATAACCCTTTTGCTGATGTCTACGACAATTATATTGGAAATATTGAATGGAAATGAAACCCGAAGGACCGGTCTATTTAGATTTCTGGGTAAACCAGATTCATAAATTATTCATCTATTAAAAATGCATACACTAATTAAAACATGTTATTTCCTTTGAGTTATAAAATTATTATATCATGTGTATACTTTCATATATTTCATAGTGCACCTCATGGATTTATGGGGAAGGAGTAAAATAAGGGTGAGGTAAAATGCTCAGTAAGGGTAGGTGAAATGAATGAAATAATGATTTAATGACAATAAATCAACATGGAAAGGTAAATAAATGATAACACATGTAATTTATAAAACTGGATAAGGAATAATAAATTTTGAATTGTTATTAACTGAAAACACAAGACATTTAATCAATATGATGAAGATTAAATGAATCCTTGGATAATGTCAAATAGATAATATCATGTATAAATATCAATAATACAATTATTTTGATTGATGAAAATTCCAATTTATTAGTAATTATCTATAAAGAAGATGAAAAACAGTACAATAAATACCACTAAAAATATTTTTAAAAACATTATGTAGAAACATGTTTAATTTGAGAGTAATTTTTTTCCAGAAGAAAATATTATTGCATCGTGGGGAAATATAACGTTTAGTTCCCACCTGTCATTACTAGTCCAAATCATACTTCATATTGAGTAATATATTTAATTAATAATTAATATTCCTTATCAAGTATTAGTATTTAATAATGAATATGAATGTATTTATAATTCCTTAGTATAGGATAATTAAAAACAAGTGATGTTGACATTGATTAATGGAAATACTATTGAAATATCTTTTAAATCATTCTGAAGGAAAATAATATTTAAATATTCTAATGTGCCACAACAACTTTGAATCAGTTTTATCATATTTACCATTATGTAATAATATTAAATGAGTCAAAAAAAATTCATTAAGTTAATATGATTCATGATATAACATGTCTAAAAAGAAGTATATTCACCATATAACTGATACTAGGTGCATAAAATTACAATCTGCTATAATGAAATGAAATTGATATCAAATACTTTGCCACATTTTAATAATTTTTGTAAAGGCTTCAAATTTATAAAATAAAATATTTATTTTGAAAATACCATTTTAAAATGTAATATTCCAAGCATTAGCGTGTCATGACATCAAGACGTTATGTTTGGGTTATATAAGTTAATAACATACCATTTACTTTTGTAAGAAAATTCATAATGAAATTTGTTTTATAAAATAATAAGGATATTTTTATTAAATAATTCTTTTGAAAATTAAAATGGGTATACAATTTATTTTAAAAAAATTAAAAAAATTAAAACTATTATTTATATCATTTTTACAAAAATCTAAACCAAAATAGAAATATTCCACAGTAGTGGTAATCCCAAATAACAATGAGATTTTGAAATAACCCCTAACCACATTATACTCTATATAATAGTATTCCTTGAGAATGAAATAGAATTATATTGATATGAAAAATGAAATATTATTTATTATAATACCCATAAAATGAAATAATGGGGATTATATACCCCGTATGAAAGAATCATGTAGTGTATAAGACATGGGTCCCATAGAAATAATAGTGGGAAAAAATCTTTGTCCACATAGTAATCGGTAGAATTGTATGTCCAATGAATGCAATAAAATATAATAAATATTAATATACCATTATATTCAAATTAATAATCATAAGATCATGTCATGGGATGTATAGAAATCACACAATATAATTACGTAGTGTATAAGGCATGTGTTCAAGAGAAATAAAAGTGAGATTAAAATCCATAAATTATGTATTGTATCTATTTATACTCATTAAGTCATGAGGTGTATATAAACCACACAACAAATTCATATTAATGTTTCATTTTGGGTAATAACCTTTTTGTTTTTTAATGTGTTTTGATTTGTCAGATTTTTCACCCTCTTACATATATAATTATTTCAACATATAAATAATGATAAAATGATATAAATATCATATATATTCATTATATATTATTTTATAATATTACATTAACAATATAAATAGAAAAATAAATTCAAATTTCATAGAGATAGTAGGTTGTACATGCGCATGAAAGTTGTTTCCATTTTCTTATCATATTGAACGAAAGAAATTAATTAATAAAATTAAAGTAGAATTCCTATTTTATATATGTCATATAAATTCACTAAAACCATCCATAGTAGCTACAATTAAATTTTTCAATGAAACACATTGTTTTGAAGATGTGGTAGTCCACTCATAAACCAATAATGTTATCATATTTATAAAAAATGGTAAGAAAGAAGGTTTATTTTAAATTACAACTAAATTAGCATAAATAAATCATTAATATCATATTTTTAAAATATATATATAAATTCCATTATTGTTCCCATATTTTAAAGGTTCCAACTTAAGAACAATTGTCATTTGTTTGCGAGGTAGTTGTCCACCATAAATACGAATGATGATTGTGTATTCCATTTGAAATAACTCTGTTTGATTGTAGGAATAACCCTTCATAAAAAACATATCAGAATAAGGAAGATAATTTGGTTATTATATAAATGTGAAATAAAAATAATTTAAATGTTTTTATGATGAAATAAAAGAATAATTTATGTTAATTTACATTAGCTATTATTTGGATATCAATTTTTGATTTGTAGAAATGGATATCTTTTGATGGAATTATACATAATGTTGGGAATCTAAGTTCATTTTAGGTAATATTGGATGTGAACTTGGTAGTGAATTTTTATAATATAATTCTCAAAGTGGTGTGAGGAAATGGAGGAGGGGGTACCCTTTTATAATTGAGGTGGGTGCACTTTTGGAAACTCCTAAATTATTAAATTAATATAATTTAATATTCAATTAAAAATACAGACAATGAGAGTTATTTCAAATATAAGATGCACCTAGGTTGAGATAATATCATCCATCTATTTTCATTTATTTTAATATCACCTGTTTATATTTATCATTTGCCTTTAACACATTGTTAAACACTTTATCACTTATCCTGGCACCTTGAAATTTTAATATTTCATGGTTAATATAGATACTATAATTTACAAGACGAACCATAAATGAGTCATGGATTCAATTTTAAACATTTTACCATATATTATACAATGATGATATTTTTATGATATTTTCACCATTAAATAAAATATTTTTTATTTCAAAATATCATTAATTTCAATTATGAAACTGTTCATTTTATGTTAATTAAAAAAATTATTAATAATGAAGATAGAATTGTTAAAAAATCATTAATAAATCCTCTATATGAATAGGTCATCAAAAAAATTAAAGTATTAAATTTATAATAAAAAAGTATATTTATTTAAATTTTTTAAATTTCATTTATTTGGTATGTCCATTAATTAAACAATTACTACTTCATCACTTTGCAAGCCTTTAATTTATTTATTTCGTGCCTAAAATTTTAAAAACAATTATCATAATGTAGAGAAAGATATTATATTTCTAATGTATATTTTTAGGGTAACATATCTTGTAAATATCGATATATTAAAATTTTAATTCTTATTAAAAACACGAGTATTACATATTAGACTTTCCTTAAAATCAAATACTACTAACGGATTAAAGTCATTCAAGTGGCTCCATGATTTAATCAAATCATCCCAACAACGATTTGGGTCAAAATTAACTCATCCAAAAAAATTATTAAATGTTTATTGTTAATTTATAATATTTATATTGTTATTTTTTCCCTTAATTAACTAATTTACGATAAATAGTTGAAATTAAAAAAAAATTACTAATGATACTATTCATACTCTCCAAAAATAAATGGGTCTTTTTTAACTTATTTGGACCTTATGATCCTAAATATATTATAATATTTTTTTGAAATTCAAAACACAATATTGGATAAAATTAATTTAAAATTAATCTCATTGATAGAACAATAGAATTGGGTTTTAAAGTGAAAAGTTCAATAGATTAAAATATTATTATATCCATATTCAACATGATATTTCTTCCAATGACCAAAATTATTTTTAAAGAATATAAATTATTTAATTATACATAAAAACTAATAAAAATTAAAATTTTCCACTATAAATTATTTTAATGAAAAATATGTTTTAAATGGAAATTCAATATTTTATCACAATTCATCAAAACATTAAACATATCAGAACAATTTGAAAAAACTCACCCTGAGTAATTTTTTATATTAACATTTATACAATTATTTTTTTAATATAATTAGTAATTGATATAAAAAGTAGATTTAGAAAAGTGAATTACTGAAAGACGATAAAACTACCTTTAAAAAGATATTTAGTTTTATTGAGTAAGACTTGATTTATTTTTTTCCTATAAATCATTTAAAATAATATAATGAAATTTTATTGAATATATAATATATAAAATACATAGTTTTGCTAATACTATTAAATTTCAGTAATTTTGAGTCTAGTTAATAATGGTCGGGTGAAAATAATGATATTTAATTTTATATATTTATTTACTATAAAAATGTAGTTCGGTGAAACATATGTTGTTAATGAAATTAAAATAAAAGAGATACATAAATTAAAATAACATGTTATCACACTAATAGTGCGGGTATAGTCTCCCCACTTTTCCACCATAAAACGTCACATTTTGTTAGATGTCTATAATATAAAGAGAGGTGCACGTTAAATCATGTGGCTAACTAGGTTTGGTTTATGTTCAGTGAATGGGTTTTGGGACATCACAACATCTCTCCATATCCATTTTGAGATCTTCTTTTAGGGGCCAGTCCTTGTTTTGGTTTTAGCCTTTCATGTGTAGTTCTTGTGGTATGTATATCTTCAACTCTCCACCAGCCCATTTTGTTAAGTATTATGATTCTAAGACATGAGATTCCTTGTTTGGTCATACATTGTTTCTCCTATATTCCATTTATATTTGTGGATATTAATATAAGATGTATTTAACCTATGTTTACGGTAGTGGTTCTATATCTAGCCAGTATTAGATTAACTATATTATACCAGTTTTTATGAATTGTTTTAATAAATGTATTTCCATAATTTTTGTGATTGCATGTAAATAGATTTTGGATAAAATGTTTTGTTCCATTATATAATTAAATGAAAAGTTATATTTCAAAGAATTATGAAATGGATTGATATAATATTTTTAAAGAATTATTTTCATATAATAACGGGTAGTATGGAATTGTTTATGAAACGTGGAACCATATTCAAATGATTTTAGAAATGCAACAAAAAAATTTCCATGGATAGTTAATTAGAAAGTGTAGAAGAGAGCCATCATCAAATCTATTATCAGGGGGTTCACTGATGGGTTGTTCCTTTAATCCATAGAAATTTTTTCTGAGGAACATATAGTAAAATAAAATTTATGACTCAGCCCACTGGGGTTAGACCCATGAAAACCTCAATCCCGCCTGTAATAAGATATAGGTTGGATATTAGTCCCAAGTAATTGTATCCCATAAATTGGAGGCATTGTTTTGATTTACATGTACAAACGAAAACATATTTAAGCCCAAATAATGATGAAACGTAAAATAAATGAACAAATTCATGAAGACATCTAAATCTTAAAATAGAGTTTGATAGTTAAGTAAAAAAATTAAAAATGGGGAAGATATCAGGCCAACAAAAAACTATATAGAGTCTAACCAACACTATGGGAATGGTAAAAGTCAAATTCAATCTCCTAGTAAACACTATGGTCATTAAATAATTAGTTATGCTCCACCCACTCCCTGTCCTCATAAGACATCATAAATTATTTGGTTTCTTCATACTACATTACATGTGTGGGAAAACCACATGTATGGGTGATTATAACAATAGTAAATTGAAAAACCCAAAAACACTAAACATGACGCACCAATAATCGTCAAATCAATAAAGGATATAACAATCAAAGTATAACAGAAACACCTAGATATACCCAGTAATGAAACCACACCACCAGGGGGACATGAAAACAAATCCACCCATTGGATTCTGCATGAAGAAATACCCATTCTTAGACATTCCACTCCAGAAGCTACATCATCATCAGATACACTCAATTAATAGTTATAGATCATTTAACAACATAAAATATCCCTCAGTAGTCTAAGAAGACCATGTTACATAAATATAAGGTCATTCAGAGAACTGTTGTGGGACACCACCACCCCAATATTGATCAACAATCTACGTAGGGGGTCATGTGGCAATGATATTACATTCTATATTGATAAAACCTTATAGATATACAATCAATTTTCTTATTAGGGAGGTCACACTAAATCCACAAAATCCATTCTCGGTAAAATGGATTATAGAGGATCACACTCAAGTCTCATAGAGTTAGACCACAACTCTATATGAGACTCGGCCTATAGTGGGATCACAATCCTATGATTTCGATGTTCTACTACATTTCACCTTACATGTAATGTACCAAGGGAAATTGAACACACATTATATTGTCTAAACAAAGAACTAAATAACTACAAACACTTGTGATGGGGTTACACAACATGTACAAGGGGTAAATGGGGGGGGGGTCCAAATATCCCCTTATTTTCCCTTTGGGTGAATCCACGAAGGACATATAGGTCTCAAAATATAGGGTGTTTAGAATTTTTAATTCTATTATAGAGGCACACAAAACCCTTCCCATGTCTATATACGATTTCCGTGTATATATATCGGCTTGTGTACATCTGGTAGTGTTAGGTTTCTCAGAAAAATTCATGCCACATTACATGTACATATTCCCATGTTCATATACATCATGATGTACATTCGTATATTTATTGAAGGGTCACACGACGCATGATACATAACTCCAACAGAACCCATCGTGCTGCAAACTAGGGGTCCACAATATTTTTATTGATATATTAAATTTTATGTTATGTGGGAATTTACAAATCTGTTGGATCTACCTCCATGTGGAACATCACGTCAACGAATCTACCAGCCTTATACAAACACATCGATCTAGGTTCATTCAGTCCTTTTCATCTTCACCAGTCCGGATTTGAGTCCTCGATCCTATCATAAAACTATCTATCATGCCATTCATTTTTATGTGACTATAATATTAAGAAAAAAACCCATAAATTTATATAGATCTACCTTCAATCATCCACCCCCATCTTCGCACCTCGATCACACCATCGATCATGAACTACACCTATATTATTGATCTGTTGTACAAAAAATCATCAAATGACTAAATCATGGATATTAATCGAACCCCAAGACAAAACAAAACACCCATGATTCATGTCTAATAAAAGGGGGAAACCCATAAAACCTAAAATCTGTGGAAGAAACATCATCCTTTATTTATCATTCCATAAATTGTCTTCATAGATGGAGATGAATTGCGGGGAATAAATAAAAATGAATGGATAACAATTATATTAATTTAATTCTTTAAACGATGTGCATAAAATTATATTTATTGATTTTATTATCTTTTTTATGGGATTAAAGAATGTGATGGAAATCACCAAAAAAAATAAAACTAGTATTTTGAATCTATTATTGAGAAGGAATCGTTTTGTTTAAGACATTGATGAGATTCATGAACATCATTGTTGCAATGATCCACAATCTGACAATGATCCATCGTCATTCATTAAAAATGATCTCCAATGGTTTTCTGATTCTTCATGGGTTGAGAATTTAAAAATGAGGAAATAATCTAATTGGATTTTTATAAAAGAAAATCTTCTATATATAAAACATAAAAAATAAATTTAGATATATATATTTATTAATTATTGTGATGGATTTTTCACAAGCGAATCACGATGACCAATATTATGTCACACATAGGGTAAAACACTCATTCTGAACTCAACAGTGACATTTAATTTCTAATTTGGGCCCTATTTGGTATTTACACCATATTTTCAAGAAAAATTATTGAGTTTTCTATTCAATAAATTTGATATATTTTAATATTTTATTATAGGCAAACTGAGCCTCAGAATCACGTTCCATTTCAGTTCCTAGTCTACAAAATAATACATATAATATACAAAAAACATTTAAAATTTTCATCATTACATTCTCCCCACATTTGTGATTTTCATCATAGGAAGAGGAAGACATACTCAAAAAGATGAGGGTACTAGGATTACATATATATCACCCACTCAAAAACTGATTTCCTGAAGATTCATGTGTTGTCACTGAACACACATAAGGGGAATTTGTCACTAAAGAAGAATCCTCTCCTTACACTACTTGTTCTCCACTTGTTACACTGTAACGGTAGCTCCTCCATCGATGTACTTATCACAACAGTAAACAACATAAAATGGTTCATTCATGTACCTCCTTGTTCATGAAACATGGAAGATTTCATGTACTGTGTCCAATAGTTGTCTTAGAGTTAAGATGCACAACATCTATCCAAATCAATGTAGTATCTAGGAGTGAATAATTAATATCAGAGATAACATGCTATAGTGGGGAAATATAATCATTCCATTTAATGGTATGTCTCTCATGAACACTTGGTCTCCCTCCTCGATCTCCATAGGCCTTCATCAGTAGTCCTCATAAGGCTTTGGATGGATCTGTGTGGTCTTCATCCATTCCCGAATGATCTTGAACTTCATTAGAGTAACTCGCACCAACTCTAGGACTATGAGTTCTATCTCACCTAGATTTGTCCCATAAATTGGTGACCTATATTGTCGCACATAAAAATATGGGAATGGATACATTCTAACGGTGGAATGGTAGCTATTTTTAATATAAATCCACCAAGGTTAATTTAACTTCTAATTTCAGCCGAAGTCCAATACGCAATCCCAAAACATTCACTCGAGGATTTGAATGGTCCACTCTATCTGGCCATCAAACTGGGGATGAAACACTATACCCAAATGTATCTATGTTAAATGTCCTCTTGTAACTGTCTCTATAACCAATATGTGATGTTATAATGACGTGAGGAAAATATTATCAAGGGAACTCCATTGAGTCGAAGTTTCTCCTATACATAGATGGACCTATATATCTTTACTAAACACTACCCACAAATACCTATGATGAGTTCTAACTTGGTTAGTCAATCTATGATCACCCTTATGGAATCATGATCCCTAGACATATGTGTTAATACCTTCACAAAGACCAATGATATCTCATCCCACCACTAATCTAGAACATCGAAGAGTTAAGATAAAACCATTGAAACCATTTTATTGGCCTTTACATGTCTAAAAATGAGGCATTGGGGGAGAATCATTGTTATTCCACTCATCATACCTAACTACAAAAACTAACATCAGATCTCCTAGTACATATTTTCAACACCTCGATTTACCACCGAAGGGGATTCCTGGAACTGTCTCTACACATCCTACAAGAACTTATTAGGTACCACAGTTCATCCTTTGAAAAAAATAGCTTTTTCCCACCTTTAGAATATCCATCATGATCTTTCTAACTGGTTATATGGACACATAAGATCAAATTGTCAATATATCCATACTGATCATCCCTAAAACAATTTAAATGTATTGGAATAACAAAAATCACCTAATGTTTAAAAGTACCATTCATGTATACAAAGGACAAATCAAACAAGGATAAGTACTCTGAAACCATGGGAAAAAACTCAGAACAATATCTACAACTAAGAGCCTTTTCCCCCATATTCCCCTACCTCTGAGTAAAAAAAATATAAAATTAGAGGTCCAGGAGTAAGTATATATAGCACCTTTGTCTTCTTCTATTATCGTTTTTCAATAATATATAATTGAGAACCCTATTTTCAAAATAAATGATAAAATGCTCACCCATTATGTAATTTATCCAAAGATTTATTGCAATGACTACCACTGCTAACTCAAGATTGTGGGTCACATAGTTCGGATCATGGAATCTCAATGGGATGTGAAAAATAATAAACACCATCCTACATCTTAATAAGAATACTACAAAGCCTATTCTCTGATGCATCACATAACAATATGTACTTGAAACCCTTCTCCAAAAATCAGAATATGTGTGTACTCCTCAATCTCTACCTCATCTATAGAATGCACTGTTTAAACCATCATTCCAACATAAAAGTATTCCCATCCCAATTCAATGTTGTCAAGGTTGATTCTATACTAGATTAATTAGGTACAAAACACTGATAGTACCCTTCCAACGCAAGGAACCTCCACATATTAATAACATTATTGGGTGGTTCTTAGTAAAGAACTACCTTGACCATTAATGGATCCTCTAATACATGATCCTTTGAGATGGAATTTCCTTGACTGTGTAACTCTACATGCTAAAACTATCTCATTTTAGGTTTCCATTCGGACTTCTCGGACCCTATTATGTATTTTGGTTTCCCCAATCCTTGTGAGCCACATGGATTCAAGCACATCTGCATAAACACCACAATCAGTCGAGCAGTAGCAAGGGCCTATAGTCTATTTGTGGTGAGACTATGCCCTCATTTCCAAAGTATATCACAGTGGGTGAGAGTAAACATAGGTAAATAGAGGAATCAATATATGTAACTAAATGAAAAATGGGAAAGTAGAGACAACAATAAAAATAACTGAATCAACCTGAACAGCATTCTAAAATACAACAGTAGATCATGATATGTTATGTAATAGAAAAATGGGAAACATGGATATAGTACTACAAGAATTACTTGTTTCACATTAATATAATGTAAATAAAAGAATGTCCCTAGCATATCAAGTTCCAACATAGTCATCTAAAATTAAACACCATACTATAAAGTAAGAAATATTGTGTTTGATGTCATATGACTCCATTTGTCAACACTTGGAACCATGTAATCTTTCCAAGTTACCGAATGCCACTCGAAGATAGTTTGAGGTAAATATCAGTGGCCACCACCAACGTTGCATATAATATCTTGCATGCGTAAAGGAAATGTAACAATGTAAAAGAGTTCATATATATTATAAATTAGTCCAATGTAACTAAATACCCATGTACCTACTTCTGTCCATGGATAGTGACTGAATGTAAACAATCCATTTTTCTAATAAATTATCAGTTTATATTAACAGGTCATGTGAGGCGTGTCCAACAATGACATAGTCTCATTATAGTGTAAATATTCAATGTTCCATGGCAATGACCATGGCAACATAGACATCCACGGTCACCAAATCTATAGTAATTGTAGCCTACCATGGGGATTGAGTGTGATCCAAAGATCATATTTCAAGGAACTCCACTATAAGTGTAACACCACAAGATTTTACAAAAAATATTCTTTTTTATTTTATTAATGTCTTGTGTTGTAGACTACACCAAAAGGAGCTTTCACAACATGCATCCCTTACTTGGCATGCATTACACGCAAGCACGACCTTCCACGATAGTGTGTGTTGTACGCAATACCGAGTTTCGCTAAACAATGATATGCTATTAAAATATTATTAAAATTACCCATTATGAATAGTAATACAAGCTTTTTGAAATTCTATAAATTTTATTTTTGAAAATGGACTTAATTTTTGGATTCGGAATATCGAAATTATCCTAGGGTAAATTTTTTGTATTTTTCTGGAAACATTCAATTTTTGATGAATAGTGAAAACACTGGGTTACTATTTAAAACCCGACTTTTTAATTAAATAATTATTTATTTTATTTAAATTTATTTTAGGTCAAAATTGATACATAATATCTATATAAGTTCAATGTAATTCATTGGAGTAATTTTATAATAAATTTTTATATATAAATAATTTATTGAACTTTTCACCGTCTTTTACCCACCTCCTAAGAGAATTTGCAAATTTACATAAAACTTAATTTCCCCACTTCTATGAGTGGAATTTCAAAAATACTAGAGACATGGTTGATGTCAATAAGTAAAATGTGGTTCAATGAGATGAAAATAATTTTTTGTGAATAGTAACTTTTTACTTTTATTTACCCCGGTTAAAAGTAAATAGGGTAACTAAGGGTAAAAATGATATTATTATTACCCTAACACATGTCTTAATTTTATTGGATATGTTCAATTCGACCAAAAACAACCTTAGGAATAATATATGACCATTTAGGCCCACTTAGATTAGATTAGGACATTTATTATTAATTTATTTAAATAAGGGTTAAAATAGTTAAAATCAATGTTTAATAACTAAATAATTTTTAATATAGGGTTATGCATAAGATAAATTCGACTATATATATTCAGTAGAAGTATAAAAAGATTTCCAACATAATGGTATTTTATTTGTAATTTTTAGACTTAAAATAATTTAATTTATTTTTGATACAATGATGATGCAATAATTATCTTATTAATGAAATATTTACATAATTTATGTTATAAATACCCAAATAAATGTAATTTGAGACATTTTATGAATTACAATAATTTTCTATGTAAATATGACATGTTAGTATTGATTTAATTAATTTTTTCGAACTAATCATTCTGTTATGATTTTCACAAAAATCAATTACCAAATAGTGTCAAAATTGACATAAAATATTTTTTAAAACAAATATTATATTATTAATTGTTATTATATTCCTAAAAATCTAAGGATCTTCCAAGATACTTATATCATTATAGGTGTATCATTAATGGACCACTTGGGGGTCTCTTGGATGTATATGGTATGTTTATTAACTATATAAAATAAAAATACAATGGGACATGGTAAATGTCATTCTAATTAACTAAGTGTTAAAAATAAAAGATAAGGTTAATATAATGACCTAAACTTGTCTAAATTCTATTAGATGAGAGGATTTATACCCATACCCACATTAGCTTCGAAATATATCAATTTCGAGCTATTAAAAACCGAATATGACTTTATAATAAAATAAGATTTTTTGTTATTCTAAAGGTGCCCCTCTCCTCCCTTATAAAAAGGCACCTCCACCCTCTCTTCATCACACCACGTTGAGCCTTCAAGCTCGGCCAACCCCTGCCAATTTCTCCTTTCCACTTCCCTATAAACATCCTAGAGGTCCTAGTCTTCTTCAAAGACCAATTTTAGTGCCCTAAAAGGATGTCTCAAAGAGGCGCTTCAAAGAAGAGGTAATGTCTGTTACAGATTCTTTCAACATTATTTCTTCTTACACTTATTCTACATTAGTTGTTTCATTATGAAGTAATATCATCAGTATAACTCATATACTGATATGTTATTATAAGTATGAAACAACACTATTTCACCATATATCCATCCTACGGAAAACAAAATCACCGCGCGTGCATATGTACAAAATACCATCTCCACGCCGTGGTGTAATCTATTTTCCATCACCACCTTACTTTGATGGGTATAATGGTGAAAATAAATAACTATATATGATTATTATGAAGTTTTATTTATTCTGAAATAGTATACATACACTCCAATACAATTCCACGATCATGGAAATGATATCATCGCTCGTGCGTACGTACAGAATACTGTCTCCATGATGTGATGTGACTCGTTCTACATGATCTTCTTTGCATAATGATTATATAAATGAATTTAATGAAAGAATATGATATATATTACACAAATACCATTCTGTAAATGAGTTATATATAACCAAAAAAGAAAAATAAGAATTTATTTGACAAAACACGCATAAGAACAAAAAGTAATAAACACCCGAATAACAAGTAGTAATGAAATATTAATAATAAGAAGCTAAGAATATGACCATATATGATATCATAAAAATAAGTATGATTCTTTAATAAGTCAATAACATTTTTTAAATCATTATACAGGAGGTTCGGACACTTACTAAGAAAATCGGACCTAAGGTAAGGGATAATTCTGCAAATCTCATTTTTATCCGAGATTTTTATTCGTAAGTGTTTACTAGGGTTATTTCTATCATCCATGTCCATGTTTTAAAAAATTTTATTCATGTATGTTTAAATTCCTTTTTACCCATTTGACTTTTACCCCCTAGTATGGAAGGAATCTTTCTTTTATTTACCCTACAAGGTACTTTTTGACTTTTTTCGACAAAATTACGAGAAGAATGTTTTTTAACGTATACTGTATGAAAGGATTTTTACAGTTTTATAAAGCCATATTTTAATGAATCTTCCTCCAAAAAATTTCATGACTATTTTCATCAAAATCGTTTTATTTTAAAATTTCATGACGTTTTATGAAAAGAAATTGATTTTGAAGAAGAAATAATATTTTCCTCAAGAATTCATTTCAAGTGTTTTATCAAAATCATGTTTACATCTAAGATGACATTATTTCATATGTGTATGTTTCAAGTATAATGTCTCTATGATTTACATGGTTTTATTTTTCTTATGATGAAATATCCATTTCTTTTATATGGATTATGTGATGATGGGATGATGTTTATGAAACCCATTTTATTCATTGAGTTATTATGAATGATGTATATTTATTTTTTGGCACAAGTATGAATGATTTAACTATGATATGGGTGGGACCTATATATCCCTCCAATGCATTGGGTAAAGATTTTATATCTCATGAGATAGACATGGCTGGAATGGCAGGTTAAACTGGTTCAGTGAAACAGGACTGAAACGAGGAGTGAACGTGGTTCAGAAATGGACTTTGTCCACTAAGATAGTCTTGGAAATGAGTCTTGTATAATAAGAAATGATTATCTATTATTATGTGTGTATTCCACAATGTATCATGTTTTATGTTATTATTATTGGGATTACATTTCAATACTATGATTTATCCCATGTTATGATATTATGGTCTCTTTTGTAGGTTAAGATTTCCAAAATGTTATGTTATTATGAATATGATGTGATTAATATATTTTTTTCCCCTTACTGAGCATTTGAGATCACCCTTTTATGTTTTCTTTTCCCTAGGATATAAAGAATGGTTTTATGTAAGAAAAAAAATGAAAGATCTTTGTGGGAAATGTTTAAGATCTTTCACCACGATTAGAAGATTATATTTGGAGTTCCAAAGACACTAAACTATTACAGTCATTGTGTGTGTGTTTTTGTAATGTACTATGTATTCTGCAAAAGTAATGTAATGTCCATTTATGTTAAGCTTAGGATCACTACAGTTGGAATCAAAGGAAAGGTTTAGTCAACCTTTGGAAACTGGGATGTGGGAACTTTAGTGAAATCGCTATAGATATTTCTATGGTATATATAGGGATGTCCCTAAGGTTAAGTATAAGTATATGTTATAGTAATAGAATTACAGTAACCTAAGATGTTAGATATTGAAGGTACTCTCCCTTTATTATGTTGTTTTACCTAGCGTTATTTTTTCCTCTCACACTACTCTTTTTGGGTTTTAGACGATGGCTGGGACCCGAAGGAACCGTGTTGATCAATGTAATGGAAAATGCAATGATTGTCCTCCTGAACAAACAATTGGTATGGGAGATTGAGTGAAAAATCTTATTGCTATACTTACACATGCTATGAATCATTCTCGACATCCAAATGAGCAGAGAAGGGAAAAATATTTTATTGAGTCCTTCATGAGGCAACGTCCAACTTCTTTCAGTGGGTCTTCTGATCCACTTGTTGCTAAACAATGGATCAGTACCACTGAAATGATATTCTCAGTTATTTAATGTTCTGAACATGAAAAAGTCATCTTACCAGTATTTTTTTTGGAAGGTGAAGCTGATCAATGGTGGAATCTTATCAAGAATACGAGGCCAAGAGATGAAATTTACTCCATCAAATGGGACGAGTTCAAGAACTTATTTTTCAATAAGTAATTCCCTCGTATTCTTCGAACAAAGATGGAGAAGGAGTTTCTTGAACTAAAGAAAAAGGATGATGAATCTGTTTGTATATACGAAGCGAATTTTACAAGGCTTCAAAGGTATGCATCTGGCTTTATCATCCAACCTGAATGTAAAGTTGATCGATTATTCGGTCTCTTAAAACCAAATCTTCGAAGGGAATTATCTATAAGAGACTTCAGTAGCTATGAAGAAATTGTTCATTGTGCTATTATGGTAGAAATGGATGTTGGTGTTACATATCCATCTCATGGTTTTGACAAGAAACGAAAGATGGAGTTCAAGGAAAATCTCAGAATAATGGTGAAAAGAAGATGAATGTTTCCTTATGCTCAAAGTGTGGAAAGAATCATGCTGGAGATTGTCTTAAAGGGACTATAAAATGTTTTATGTGTGGAAAAGAAGTTCATCGAGCAACTGAGTGTCGAAGTAATTGAAAAAGGGTTGCCAATGGTGTGAATAAAGAAAAGACTGCAGAGAATGCACCAATAACTCTTCAATGCTTGAAGTGCAATGAAATGGGGAATTATTCTAATCAATGCCCTAATCCAAGGGTTAATGATGATCGACATGAGAAACCACTAAAGACAACGGAAAAAGGGTTTTCACATGCGATCACTATTGGTGATGTTGAATATGACAACGATGTGGTGGAATGATTAAGTTTTTATGTAATGGGATTCCAAAATAATGTTGTATATAATATCGTGGAATATTGGAATATTTATGTATTGGTTTTCAATAATTTATGGTACCGGTAACCACGGAAAGTGATTGAGATATATTTGGTAAGAAGATGATATGCACATAATGAAGGGGTAAAAAGATAATGAGATGTTTGATTTTATTCATGAGCTCATGATTGATATAAGGACTAAGTGATATCATGGTTTGAGATTAAAGATTGGAATGGATTATGTTGGACAGAAGTTAGTATTGTTTAATGATAAAACTTTTTTTGATATTATTGATGGGATGTTATAGTAATACAGCTTTTGAAAAAGGACAACCTGCAGGACAGGTGACAAACCATCACTTCGGAGAAGGCTGTGGTAATCGAACCCACAAACGAAGTGCGACTGGCCTATATCGCCTACCACTGGCCTACGGGAAGTCCCTGGTTAGTAGAAACTAGATTTATTTTATTATTCCATATGATATATGAAAATAAGTTCATTTTTGGAATCATAAACGATTAACCTCACCATAGATGGAATTATGTATATTTGATAACTTTTTCTAACCTTTTGTTTGAAATAGATGGAATGACCCATCATTCTATCACATGATCTATTAACACTTCATGAATAACAAATTCAACTTCATTTCTTTAATAGATGAAGTGGAAATTGTTCAAAGCACGAACAACAGTGAGGTTGTACCAAAATTGAGTAAGTATTTATTCTAATTCAAATTCTTCAACTTTAGGGAAATGATCTTGAAAACAAAAAATGTTGTCCTAGTGGCCTTATATCCGATGATTAAGATGGTACCCTAGATCATCACAAATTTATGGCTTTGTGATTGTTGGATTTTTCATATCAATGTTCTCTACCACTTTCCATCAAAAAATTGACGGTTAGATTTCTCTTCCATATCCATATTTTCACTTATGTTCTCCTATGTGGAAACCCAGTTATTAGTTAATTTGGGTAACCGTTACGTTCCATAATACAGTTTTTAAATCCAAGTTTAGGTATTCCTTTTTACGATGTGGGTTTCTATTAATGAAACTTTCGAGTAGTAAACCATTTATAACCCCGACAAATTTCGTGGGAGAAATTCATTTTAAGGGGGGTAGAATGTAACACCCCAAGATTTTACGAAAAATATTCTTTTTAATTTCATTAATGTCTTTTGTTGTACGCTACACCAAAAGGAGCATGCAAAAAATGCATCCCTGATTGGCTTGCATTACATGCAAACACGACCTTCCACTATAGCGTTTGTTGTACGCAATACCGAGTTTCGCTAAACAATGATATGCTATTAAAATATTATTAAATTTAGCCATTATGAATAGTAATACCCACTTTTTGAAATTTTATAAATTTTATTTTTGAAAATGGACTTCATTTTTGGATTCGGAATATCGAAAGTATCCTATGGTGAAATTTTGGTATTTTTCTGGATACATTCAATTTTTGATGAATAGTGAAAACACTGGGTTACTATTTAAATACTGACTTTTTATTTAAAAAATTATTTATTTTATTTATATTTATTTTAGGTCAAAATAGATACATAATACCTATATAAGTTCAATATAATTCATTGGGGTAATTTTATAATAATTTTTGATATATAAAAATTTTATTTAACTTTTCACCGTTTTTTACCCACCTCCTAGAAGAATTTGAAAATTTACATAAAACATAACTTTCCCACTTCTATGAGTGGAATTTCAAAATTCCAAGAGACATGGTTGATGTTAGTAAGTAAAATGTGGTTCAATGAGATGAAATTTTTTTTGGTGAATAGTAACTTTTTACTTTTTTACCACGGTTAAAAGGAAATAAGGTAATTAAGGGTAATAATGATATTATTATTACTCTAACACATGTCATAATTCTATTGGATAAGTGTAATTCGACCAAAATCAACTTTAAGAATAAAATATGACCATTTAGACCCACTTGGATTAGATTAGGACATTTATTATTAATTTATTTAGGGAATGGTTAAAATAGTTAAAATCAAAGTTTAATAAATAAATAATTTTTAATATAGGGTTATACATAAGATAAATAAGACTATAAATATTCATTAGAAAGATACAAATATTTCCAACATAATGGTAATTTATTTATAATATTTATAATTAAAATAATTTAAATTATTTATGATACAATGATGATGCAATAATTATCTTATTAATGAAATATTGACATAAGTGATGTTATAAATACCCAAATAAATGTAATTTTAGACTATTTATGAATTAAAATAATTTTTGATGTTAATATGAAATGTTAGTATTGATTTAATTAATTTTTTTCGAACTAATAATTCTATTATGATTTTCAAAAAAATCAATTACCAAATAGTGTCAAAATTGACATAAAATAGTTTTTTTATAAGTATTATATTATTAATTGTTATTATATTCCTAAAAATCTAAGGTTCGGACAAGATACTTATATCATGATAGGTGTATCATTAATGGACCACTTGGGGGTATCTTGGATGTATATGGTAAGTTTATTAACTATATAATATAAAAATACAAAGTGACATGGTAAATGTCAATCTAATTAACATAGAGTTAAAACTAAAAGATAAGGTTAATATAATGACCTAAAAATTTCTAAATTCTAATGGATAAGAGGATTTAGACCCATACCCACCTTCTATTTTAAATATATCAATTTAGATCTATTAAAAATCTGATTTGACTTTATAATAAAATAATATTTCTATTTATTCCAAAGGTGCCCCTCTCCTCCCTTATAAAAAGGCACCTCCTCACTCTCTTCCTCACACCACATTGAGCCATAAAGCTCAGCCAACCCCTACCAATTTCAACTCTCCACTTCCCTAGAAATATTCTAGAGGTCCTGGTCTTCTTCAAAGACCAAGTTTAGTGCCCTAAAAGGAGGTCTCAAAGAGGCCCTTCAAAGAAGAGGTAATGTCCATTACTGATTCTTTCAACTTTATTTATTCTTCCACTTCTTCTTCTTTAGTTGTTTCATTATGAATTAATAACATTAGTATCACTCATATACTGATATATTATTATAAGTATGAAACAACCCTATTTCACCATATATCCATCCTACGGAAAACGAAATCATCGCACGTGCGTACGTACGGAATACCGTCTCCACGCCATGGTGTAATCTATTTCACATTACTTCATTACTTTGATGGGTATAATGGTGAAAATAAATAACAATATATGATTATTGTAAAGTGTTATTTATTCTGAAATTGTATACATACACTCCAATAGAATTCCACGATCATGGGAACGATATCATCGCTCATGCGTACGTACAGATATGACTATATATGATATCATAAAAATATGTATGATTCTGGAAAAACTCAATAACATTATTTAAATAATTATATAGGAGGTTCAGTCACATACGAAGCAAATCAGACCTATGGTAAGGGATAATTGTGAAAATCTCATTTTTATCTGATATTGCTTATTCGTAAGTGTTTACTGGGGTTATTTCTATTAATCATGTCCATG
This sequence comes from Viscum album, assembly GCA_963277665.1. NCBI lineage: Eukaryota > Viridiplantae > Streptophyta > Magnoliopsida > Santalales > Viscaceae > Viscum > Viscum album. Next base: position 1,257,831,392 of record OY728141.1, read on the forward strand.
TTTAATAAATTTTTATTCATGTATGTTTAAATTCCTTTTTACCCATTTGACTTTCAAACAATGTTATGGAAGGAATCTTTCTTTTATTTACCATAAATGTTACTTTTTATCTATTTCGACAAAAGTAGGAGAAGAGTGTTTTTTTAACGTATACGATCTGAATGGATTTTTATAGTTTTATAAAGTAATATTTTCATGATGCTTCCTCCAAATGATTTAATTACTATTTTCAACAAAATCATTTTCTTTTAAAATTTCATGACGTTTTGTGAAAAGTAATTGATTTGGAAGAAGAAATAATATTTTCCTCAAGAATTCATTTCAAGTGTTTTTATCAAAATAATTTTTACATATAAGATGACATTATTTCATATGTGTATGTTTCAAGTATAATGTCTCTATAATTTACATGTTTTCATTTTTCTTATGATGAAATATCAATTTCTTTTATATGGATTATGTGATGATGGGATGATGTTTATGAAACCCACTTTATTAATTGTGTTATTATGAATGATGTATGTTTATTTTGTGGCACAAGTAATAATGATTTCATTATGAGATGGGTGGGACCTATATCTCCATCCAATGCCTTGGGTAAATATTTTATATCTCATGAGATATACATGGCTGGAACGGCAGGTTAATTCGGTTCAGTGAAACAGGACTGAAATGAGGAGTGAACTGGGTTGAGATATGGACTTTGCATACTAAGATAATATTGGAAATGAGTCTTGACTAATAAGAAATGATTCTCTATGATTATGTGTGTATGCCACATAGTTTCATGTTTTATGTTATGATTATTGGTATTACATTTCACTACTATTATTCATCCCATGTTATGATATTATGATCTCTTTTGCAGGTTAAGATTTCCAAAATGTTATGTTCTTATGAATATGATGTGATTGATATTTCTTTTGTTTACCCTTACTGAGCATTTGAGATCACCCTTTTATGTTTTATTTTCCCTAGGATATAAAGAAAGGTTTTAGGTAAGAAAAAAAGGGAAGATCATTATGGGAGATGTTGATGATCTTTCACTACGATTAGAAGATTATATTCCGAGTTTCCAAAGACACTAAGCTATTACTGTCCTTGTGTGTGTGTTTTTGTAATGTACTAAGTATTCCAAAAAAGTAATGTAATGTCCATGTACGTCAAGATTAGGGTCTCTACAATAAGGGTACTACTATATCCAATGTGATCATCCATGGTAAGGAGGTGCTAATCAGAGATTAAGACAAACGGGTTTTATCCATTGCACCAAATTTTATTTGTGGGATCAAAGGATTGTATCCAAGGAATCCAATAAAAATATGGGCGGATCCTATAGTGTCATACCATGCATCCAAAAAATACACAAATTAAGATCTAGGTGGTTCTCATCCTATGAATGTTTTACCCTTGAATCATATTGGGGTTCTAGAGTGCTCGTGGGATTCCCTGATTAGAATCTATGGTGAGCTCGGGTCAGGACATTCCTATTTTATTATGAATCATGCAATATTTCATTTTGTTCAAGCATTTTCATTCATTAGTATTATAATGTCACGTAGTATGGATGATTTTTTTGAAATTATTTGGATCAATAGTTTCCTTTCATTAGTGTGATAAGGACATGTAGCATGAAACCATTTATTTAATTCATTTAAGCCTTATTCCATAATATAAGGTTAATTCTTATCCTTTCCATTACTATGACTGGGGTGCAATGAGTATGAAACCAATTAATTATTAAAATTTATTTATAAATTTGAAGCACATACCTTACGTGGGTCTAGTGGTACACATACATGGTACTTGTTATTATGCAATTCCCAATATAAATCAAGGAATTTAATATATAAATTATTACCCTTAGAGTGGTCAAGACAAGGCACACATGAATGGTGGAGTAAACATGTAAAAAAACTAAACATCAATATTGGAATAGGCTTTAACATGGGAAGGATGGAGATGTGTCATAACCAAAAAAAATTAATCACATATTAAAATAGATTATGACCAAACAGTCCGGATAATTTTAAACATGGTATATAAATTGAATATACATCACCCGATGAAATAAGTGGGCCCCAAATGACCAATCTTAAATCACCAAATTTAGGGATGAGTTATAGACCAAAAAAAATAGGGTTGTACAACTCACCTCCTCTAGTATTGTACCTAGATTTGGCTCAAATCAGAGTATGTTTGTTAAAAAGAGAAAAATTCTCATACCCTGATAACACAATCTAAGAAAAAGAGAATGAGAATGGCTCAATAGGACTCGAGGACATAACATGTAACATCCAACTTGATGAATGAAAACTAGATCAATTTTCAGATTAATGGGATCTACTAATTCCAAGGTTATATATTAAAAAATTCAAAAATTTAGAATGAAATAGGCTAATCCCACATAATCTCAGATTAGGGAAGAACGATGGAGTTTAATTGGATCATTAATGAAAAAAATGGAATATTACCAAAAATTTGACATGAGAATTTTTTGTCCACATGGTTTAAAAAAACCGTGTGCAAACCATGCATGGGTACCAAGGAAAAAGGGTAAATCTTAATGGTTATGTTATACAGTCTTGCTACAATAGTGTGATGTGGTTATGTCAAAAAAAACATAGTCTTCATGGTTTTCCATACCGGTTAACTCTAAACCATTCCCCAAGCCAGTTTTTCAAAAATGAAGGGTTCTAGGAACCATGATTTCCGCAAACACCCCTATTAGCTTTTCTAACACGAAACTGATCCATATAATTTCTTAAGCACATATTTAGACCGAAATTTATAGGATACACACCTGAGTGAAAAATGGGGTTTTACAATCTTCCCTGCAGAAAAAAACACATCCCCGAGTTTACATTCCAATGGTGGAGAAAAATTTCTTGAGAAAAACTCTGGCCATTGGAAATACGTGATGACATCCCTCTCCCATGTCTCATTATGTACATAGTTGTGTTACCATATCACTCATAATATAAGGACAGACTGGAATTGGACATCCTTCCTGCTCTGGTAAACAATTTGTACTAGATACTCCTCAAACGCGGCATCAAAATATAACTCGACATCCATAGGATCATATGTTTGGTGTGGGTCGACATGATATTGGAGAATCTATGGAAACTGAAATGCATTGTTCCAGGAATAGTAACTTTTAAGTAGAATCAATAGATAGGCTACTGACCCAACTCCCCCCTAGAACATCAACAGGACCCCAAAATGAGGACACAACTTCCCCTTCTTCTGTAACCATTTATTCCCTATCCCAGGAAATAAACGATGCAACAAAAGGTCCATTACCTCGATCTCAATAGTTCGTTGACAATGATCAACATGTGATTTTTTTTCTACACTAAGAAGTAGTCAAATGATTATTGAACAGTTGACCATGATCAGAATTCTCTAGAATGAGATAACGACCTAGTTGGGCTGGTTCGATAGACTCTGGCATGCACAAGGGTGAAAATCATGGCCTACAATATAATTTATCAAAAAGAGACGTCTTACTTTTCTTCTAAAAGCTATTATTATTTCTGAATGTGAATGGAGGGATATGATTCTTCCATAAATGGTATAAATTAGTGAAACATGCTCGTAACATATTCTATAGAACCTGTATTGTCCATTCTGATTGTCCATCAGTCTGAGGGTGAAAATATGTGCTTAGTAGCCTATATATTCGCATTGCCTTTGGAAATAAATTCTAGAACCATGATGTGGAAGGTGAATCCCTATCTGTAATGATAGTACATGGAACCCCGCATAGTCTTTTTTTTCACAAGAACATGCAGTCTTCTGAGATAATAAACTAAGAAAGTCTCAAGAATAGTAATGTAGTGGGGTGATTTCATTAGTCGGTCAATGACTACCCAGATAGCATCATTGCACCTCAACGACCAAGGTAATCTTACTACGAAATATTTAGCAACATCTTCAAGGTACCATTTCAGGACATGAAGTAAATATAACAATATTCAAGTTCTCTCTTGCTCCTCCATCACCTACTAACACGTGGAACACCTAGTGATAAATCATGTTATATCATTTTTCATCCCACCCCCCTAATACAAGGATCGTATATCTCAATACAAATTCAAGTTGCATCGATGAACTGCCCGCTATGAGGCATCAAAATATTTCAACTACTCCTCTCTAGTTCTATAATAACCCATATATGTCTACATAGATGTAGGATGTCATCTCTATCAACAGACCAATCTTGAGGTAGAATATTTTTTTCTATACTCTTACCGAGAATCAAGATATCAGGATCTAAAAATATCCTACTCTTCAACTTCTCTTGGGGAGAAGAGTTAGATCTCAAGGATGAAAGATAATACTTATCATGGTTATCATGAATTTTTTTGATGAAACACAGTAAATAATCTCATTAACATCTATTCATCACTTGATTCTTGTACAAAATGTGCTTGTCTTTTCTTATACAGTGCATCTGGAAACACATTCTCATTTCTTGCCCAATAGGGAATCTAAAAATCAACGGATTGTAGGTAATTGACCCACCTCCTCTCTCTTAGGTTCAATTATTGCAGATAACATATATATTTGAGGCTCTTGGGATCCATTGACACCAAAAAGTGGTCAATAAAATGATTTTGTCACCAATAATATAAGGCATGGAAACATACTGCTGGTTCTAAGTTGTGTGTTGGGTAATTTCTCCCATGTTGACTCTACTACCGATATTTGTAAGCAATGAATCTATCTTTCTACTTCAACACTGCTCCTAGGCCGAAGCATGATGCATCGTAGAAGATATTTTTACCATTAACTGGCATTGGAATAATTAGAATTGTATTCCATACAAGTCTCACATTCCTCTTCTAAAAGGATTTCTCACATGATTATGACCATGTGAACTTGAAACCATTCAATATAAGACCAGTATGATGGAAATAAAAGTGAGAAATGTCTTTTATGAAATTCCTATAATATCCATCCAGCCCTAGAAACTCTGAATATAAAAAATATTCATGGAATGCTCGTAGGATGCAACAACACTACCCTTTCAAAGTCAATAAATACACTAAATTCTGAGATAACATAACCTAGGAAGTGGTCGTTGTTGATCTAGAAGTGGCACTTACCATTCATGGAATAATGAGGATTATCTCTCAACATACTCATAATGATCTCAAGATGTTTGGTATTATTACTATGAGTGTGAGATTACACCTTGATGTCATCCACAATGGCCTTGAAAAAAGAGTCCACATAGGGGCGGAAAACCCTATTAATCAAATTCATGAATACATCATGAATATTTGTATGATCGAACTGTTTAACATGGTACTCATACAGAACATACCAACTAAGGAATGATATATAATTCTTTTTTGACGGTATGACTCATACCTGGTGATAACATGATCTCATGTTGAACTTCGAGATGACTTTTTCACCTTAGTGTTGGTCAAATAGATCATCAATTTGAGGAAGTGGATTATAGTTCCTGATTGCAAACTAGTTCAACCATATGTAATCCAAGAAAATAATTATGTTTCTACCTTTATAATAAGAGAAAAGAACTGTAGAACCCCATAAAGATGTACTAGGCTGTATAAAACATTTGTCTCTAAATCCTTTAATTTCAACTTGATCTCATTAGGCTCTGTAGGTGACATCTAGTATGGATGAATGGATACTAGATATTGACTTTTAATAATATCGATTATACACTCTACCTCTCCCACATGAGATAATCCAAGAAAAATATTTGGAAAACGTCCCTGAAATGATCTACTACTATATTGAAATTAGATTGTTATAAACTTGATTCCTCCATGATGATATTTTAAATATAGGAATTCACTCCACACAGCTTGTGAGGCTCTGGTCTAGCTCTACCATCCTCTACATCCCACTCGCCTTTATATAGATTAATGTTTTTCTCAAGTGATGTAATGGAAACCCTACATCAATAGTAGAATACATAAGTGTGATAGTGAACTAACAAGTCCATTTCGAGAATGACATCAAAGCTCATAATCTCAAGAATAATTATTTTCTATAAGAAAGAGAAACAACCTACCTCAACGGGACAATCTACACTGGTGTATTTTCTCTATTCATACCCCTAACGACATATCTATGGTCATTACATCATAGTGATATTGTATCTACAATCTGAGGCTCTCCATGATAGATACACAAAAAAAAGTTTTTCAAGAACCAATATTAAAAAATGATGTTAAAATATTAGAGTCTAATATAATAGTACCTCATACTTTATAAGGACCCGCAACCTGATCCTCGGGTATTAGCTATATTTCATGCAACAGAAATGACCTCCATCCCTATTCAAATGATTAATTAATATGATCATATAAACTCTATTGGTGCTGCTAGGGATTATTGTTAATGCAACCACATCCAAAACATCCCCCTAAGATAGACCTACCAGTTCTATTCCAACATCCCACCAAACATGGTGTAAAATAACTCGTTCCAAAAGGTGGAGATGGAAAATATACTTTTCAACTTAATGTAGGTTGAATGGTCTTATAGAAATGCTAAATATTCCCCTTAGAACCTCATGTTTGAGGCTCTTTTGGGTCTCTATGACACTGAGGCTTCAAATGAACCCATCATCCTCACCGATGACACATCAAAGTGCTATCAAAATGTGTACTCTGGTTTTCACTTCCTTTATTACAAACCTCGAGGGAACATTTCATTCCACTAGATAGACTAATAGCCTACCATGGAATTGATGCTTTAAACCAGGTACTATTTTCGTCCCTCTGGTTTCACTCTAGATATGATCCTAATTGAATATCCATTAAATGTTATGGAATCAAAATACATTGACATGCATACAAATGATGTACTAGATCCCATCCTGAAAACATCTTTCACGTGAATACTCATCCCCAGCTAGAAGTAATACCAAGGATTTAAAATCTATGAAACATGATGAATAGTCTATAAATGACATAGAAACCTCCTTCAGATGCATGAACTCTCGGGATCTGTTATCTATTAGTGTTTGGGGAAAGACCTGATAAAAGAAGGCTATCTATAAATCATCCCATAATACGCCCTGATGAAAACAAGTCAGGTTAATCACATCCCACCAACAATTGGACGAATCTCGAAGCATGTGTGATATATGTTTCAATCTCTTCTTTGGAGGAATTTACATATGCTCAATGATTGAAATGTTTTCTTCTTTCCAAGACTTAGCATCCTATGGACCACCATACACTAAAATTTTTGGAGGATTCTGCTACTGAATGTCATGACTCTGATCAACTATCTTGGGTAAATGTTGTGGAGCATCGTGCATGGGATTCCTCTAACATTTGAAACTATCATGGACATGGGATTCAGTTACCAAATCTGGTACAGCAGGCGTATCCTCATGTGGATCTCCTAGGGGTAAGACTGACATATTTGGGCCCACCACATCTGCAGTGTGGTCATTACAACTCTCATGGAGTACCGTATGAGGACATTATGGAGTAATTGGTCTACAATTTCTATTAACATTCCTCCAAACTAACCTACACAAAATGTTAACATCACTAGTAGATGATAAAAACATGATAACTCACTACCCATTGTATACAATCCAAACTACCCTCTTACAAGGACAAGAATTTGTAAGTGCTCATGTAAATGTTTCATTTAATTTTACATTTAATTTATATGTTCACTCCATTAACTGTTATAAACATTACATATCATGATAAAGATGTGAAACCATTTCATTTTAAATTCCATCTTCCATCATATAATAGATATTTTTCCTATTGAATCTGTTCCCAAATAGCTTTCTCAAGAAAGGATACTAATTTATTTATAGCATAATCGCACGACATGGTAATTCAACCATCCAAACCCATGATGGAGAATAAACCTTGTTAATTGATATATGTAATTACTCAATCAAAAACATGAGTAATACATGTACATGAAACTATGAAAACTTCAATCAATTATCACAGGAATGTCATATAATGAAATTTAGTTAAATGCACATATATGGATAGTAAATATGCATGACATGTGAATTCTAGGTGCCTATAGCAATGAATATAACAATTATCATTTCCCTAATATCATCAGGGCAACAGTTAAAGATAATCAACAAACTGTGTAATAATCAAAAACACCAAATAGCTTGTTCCTCACCTAATGGTGAAATAATACCAACCATAATATGAAAAACAAGAAAAACAATTATAACATAGGAAACACGATTTTTACCTCGAAAATCGTTTTTTATTCCCATGCATCTCTTATGACCAATTCTCTAGCATTTCTAATCTCCACTCTATTATCTCCAAATAGAAATGAATGAAAATAAACAACCACAAATACAAAATTATGATGTATTGGACTTGGATTCAATTTTATGGTTCCCCGATCCTTGTGGGTCAAATGGTCCCAAGCACATCTCCATGAACAACGGAGGTTTCTTACCAGCAGAGAGGGCCTAGGGTGTGTCTGTGGGGAGACAATGCTATCACTACCAACTTGTAGCATAGAAGATGAGAGTAAATATAGGTAAATTTGGGAAAAAATATATATAAACTGAAGGAACATTGAAAAATTAGAGACAAAGATAATAATAACTAAACCAATAAGAACTGCATTGAACAATAAAACAATAGATGATGATATGTTATGTACTAGAAACATGGAAAACATTGATACAAGACAGAAGGCATAAAATGTTCGACAATTTTATAAATAAAATCGAAGAATATCCCCAACATCCCAACTTCCAACTTTGTCATATGATGTCAAACTTCGTACTAAACAATAATCAAACTTGTTTTTGAAGCTTTATGGTTCCATTTGTCAACACAAGCAACCATTTTATCTTCTTGAAGTACTAGATGGAACTCCGAGAGGGTGTGGGATAAATCATAGTGGTCTACCATCAATGGTGTCTATAACATCATTCCCATGTAAAATAAATATAGAAATGTGCAGGAATGGATATATAATGTAATGATTTACACTATAACTAAATACATATGTACCAGATTTAGTCCTCAGATGGTTTCTAAATGTAACTATTCCCTTTTTTTAATCAATTACAGGTTTATATTAAATCATCATGTAAGGAATGGCCGACACTAACACAGTCTAGTGATGGTGCAAATCATGAATGTTCCAATGTAATGTCCAATGAAACCTATACCTCAAGGGCTTCCATCTAAGTAGCAATTTTTTCCTAGAATGGGGTAAACATGTAATCAATGGATAATATTAAAAGGCATTTCATAATAAGGTTTCTACTCAATCCAAGGTGATTGTCAAAGGAAATACTAGGGTATGTAGATATAGTGCCCTATGTGATATAACCAAGGAACCTACATTTCAATGCTGGATATAAGTCATGTATCTAAGGCATAATGTAATACGATGGGGTGATCTTAAGGTGTCATACTGGGAATCCAAATCAGACAAGGAACAGGATCTATGTGGTACTCTACCTTAGCAAGTCGTATCGTTGAATTAGAGTGGTGTTCATAAGTGCTCATGGAATTACATGACTGTAATCCAAGGTGATCACACATTATCCCATTTGTATATGATTATTAAGTCATGTAATATTTCATTCGGTTAAAGACTTTTCTTTTCATTAGTGTGATAAGTCAAAGTATCATGTAACCTATTTTATAAAGTAAATATTTTCATGACATTCCTTTCATTTTTGTGACAAGGAATATTAGAATGGAACCTTTTAATTATTCCATTTAAGGCATATTCCATTATTTTATGTTCATTACGCTGCCTTCAATTAATGTGGTGTGGGGTGATATAGATAAGAATCCAATTAATCATTGAATCTGTATTATCAATTTGAAGGACCTAACTTAGACTAGTCATGTGTTATGAATACATCGTCCATGCCATTATGAAATTCCAAATTTAAATCAAGACAGTTAACATAGATATGCTTACCCATAGAGAGGTCAATACAAGGCACACCCGAACGATGGCACAAACATGTCCAAACACTAAAGATAAATTTTGGAATAACCATTAACATTGGGAGTATGGAGTTGTGGTCATAACAACCATCAATTAATAAAATATTTTGAAATAGGAAGCTCATATGGTTCGAATGACTATATTAATGGAATATAAATTCTATTAGCTCTACCCGATAAAATAGGTGGGCCCATAGTGAAAACCCCAAATCAATGAACTTTAGGTACGACATATAGACCCCCCCCCCCACTTTAGGGTTTTAAAAATATCCTCCTCCTGTATTGGCCATTGTGTTGGCTTGGATTAAAGTAGATTTTAGAAAATGGGAAAATTGATCATACCCCAATATCTCAATCGGGAGAAAAGAAGAAGAATAATGGATCATGTTTTCACAAGTATGTACCATTGCACATCGAACATGATGAACAAAAGTTTGATCTGTTTCGGAATGAAAAATATATCTTGCTTTAAAAGTTATATATTCAAAAGACCATAAATGAGATATAATTTTGTTATTCTTTCATAAAATCAGACTAGGGAATAAGGAAGAAGGTTAATTAGATCAATTAGGGAAAAAGGTAATTTTAGAAAAAATATGGCTTGTGAAAGGTTTGTCCACATGGTTTGAAAACCGTGCGCAAACTCAGAATGGGTACCTAGGAAGAAGGAGTGCTCACATAGTTAGGCCACATGATTTTGCGCCAACCATGTTATGTGTGTCTGTCTAAAAAAATCTTCTAGGTTTTATAAACCATGTATAATTCCAGCAAGGTTTACAATATATCGTGTTTCATGGCTGTTTTTCTCAAAAAGATGCATTTGGGCACTGAGAATTCCCCAGAAACCCCTCAAACCTTTTGAAACACCATTGGAATCCTTATTAAGTCCAAAGTAATTATTTATAACATGATTTAAAGTATCCATATAGGAGTGACAAACCATGTTATCACATCCATAATGTTGATGCTCTTGGAGGGTGTTCAAGTCCATCAACGTGTGTCTTGAGTCATCCTCCTTGAACATCGAATACAATAGAATATCATTGATGAAGACTACCAAATATAGTTCTTAAAAAGCCTATGGACCTAGTTCATGAGTCCCATTAACAGTACTAGGGAGTTCGTCATGTGGAATAGCATCAACATGTTCTCATAGTAATAGTATAGACATCTGAATGTGGTTTTCGATATACCCTTATCAAATAATCTCAAATGATGATATCCTTATATGTGGTCAATATTCAAGAACCACAACCCCCTATCAACTGATCATAGAGGTTTCCCATCATGGGTAGTTGACCCATAATCATTATAGTCACCCAATTCCAGTGGTGTTAATCCACACAAGACCTTAACATCTTGTCTTTATTCCCAGAGAACAACATTGGGGATGCAAAGGTGGAATTTTGTGTCTCAGAATTGCCTTATATTGAATGTCCTCCAATTGAACACACATATAAAAAATATCCTTAGGATCTATCTGATATGACGGTGATGATATTAGTTCTATCCCACAATGCTAGTAAATGTAGAATTCTAGCTCTCGATAGGGTGGTGGTCCCGATATGTATTCAAGAAAGCCATCCTCATACACTTATAACATTGTAGTAAATTATTATCTCAAACAATCAACATATACAGGAGTCAAGATATAATAATTTTTATTAATTGGATTCACCCTCTTATTCCTAAAATCATCCATCTCCACCAAGGTCTCCTTTCAACCATAATTGATAAAATCATTCTAGGATTTCCGAAATATCACATTCTCAAACTAAAATAATCAATATCTGAATGAAATATAGATAGATGTTTCATACCTATTTTGGCATCATAATGCCTCATTTCACCTACAATGAAATACCATACAAAACTCTCACCTCTAATCGTCTTTTCAACCATTTGACACAAGTGTGAAAGCATTGAGTCACCACCTGCCGAATTCTCCAACTATTATAGATAGGTTGACGGCTCATCCATAATCTATGTGATTCAAAATAGAGACAAGAATTTGAAATAATGACTACAAATTGCGTCTACCAATACAAAATATATTGTAGAAAATACATATATCATACTTTGTGTCATCACTGTAGCTATGGGGTCATATATATATAATGATTATAACTAGACCCATATAAGTATACCAACTACCTAATCCAAATGTGGAACATCTAGGGGAGGTGGTGGTAATAGTTCAGGCCTCTCACTAACTCTTGTAACCCTACCAGGTCATTTTCACACTTCTACACCGTAGGGACCACCCTTATCCATGATCTATCTCCTTCTCTTTGGTATCTCATAAATACAAAAATATGTTTTATGATATGTCAGACAATCCTACGGAAGATGTCCTCGATTGTCACCGGAGATATATTGCCTCTCCAATAGCTTATTTGATCCTCCCTAAGAGACATGAATCACTGGCCATGTGTCCTAGGAACACCTCCTGATGGGTTTGGAAGGCCAGGATCCCTTTGGGTATAATCATATTCCTATTTTTGAGGTCTCAGATACTGGGTGTCCACTACTTGCTCCCATTATATGTTATTATTCTAACAGTAATATATCCACCCATAGTTGCCCATAGTACACCATCATAATTGTGTAAGCAAAGAGATACCACTAAAGAACTGTGTATTAGTATAACCCTTATCGAATGTGAAATCATTGAATAACTGATCTCACACCATACTGAAGAGTAACTAGAGAGAACAATAAACCACTCTTAGTTCTACCCCATGGTTATATTTCCCAAATATAGATGCATATACTCATGTATGTGTACTAATCGCAACAAGGATAGATATAACTCCCCCTGAAGAGATTCACAATGTCTGACAATGATAGAGATGACTCAACATGTGATTGAGTTACTATGATCCACCATCACCATGAGGATCCCATAAAAAATAATTGTTTTGATACCACACTTTGATATGAAGGTGTCCTCACCTGAAAAAATGAGTGTCTTCCAATAGCTAGTCATCGCCACTAGGGGTCTGGATCACCACAAATCTATTTAGGTAAATGCCTATAAAACTCATGTAAATCACTAATCCTATGTGCATCCTCAGCTATATTCATCAACACTAGATTTCATATCAACGGGTGGTGCATTACTGATAAACAACCTAGAGGTTCTATCATCAGTACATGTCCCTTGCTTGAAACCTCACCACTAGGAGGGGCATCCTAGTGATCATGTAGTGGAACCCTGGATTGTTGTATGTTTCAACGCTTCCTGAAATGAAAAATATGTACTACTATCAAGAAATTATATCTGGGGAAATATATGAAGAAGAATATAGAAAACACAACCATTCCTATATGATACACGTTTCAATGAATTTCCAAATGACCAATGATCACATTTAGCTAGTCAAAAGGTAGGTGATCATAATACAAGTGTATGGATATGTTTCCACCATAACAACACAATATTCTTGAGAATAAACGACAAACATGAAATATTAAACGATTTCCCAAAAAAATATCACTAAAACTAGTACTATGTTTGAACTAAAAACCATTGATGCATCTTTTTCATGAACTGAATTGATAAGGTCCAACTCGTGACAACCCCAATGTCACATCTAATTGGCCATGTGCTGGCAACCAAAATTGAGTAGGAATATCTAAAAATGGGATACATTTTCCAAATGAATGTGTACACATGAGAACATATCAAATAATACATTATCCCAGTGTAATGCCATAGAAAAATTTCATTAATTCATCTAGGATCCCACGACACAGTATGAAATTAATGTATTGAATGTGGACAAATGTGGGAAAATACAATCCCAACAAAAATATTAATGAGTCCAAAATGCTCTGGGCATGAGGACAATATAAAATGAATGATCTAGGTAAACACCATGGTCTATAAATAACCAACTATTCTCTACATGCTCCATGTCCTACTATGACACCATCAAAAGGTTCATCATCTTTATATGACATGAATAAATTAGGAAAATTCCATGTAGGGGTGAGCATATAAATAATCAGTATCACCTGTAAAAGTACTATGAATAAAGAACAATGTATTTTTTTCTTATAAAAAGATATAAAATTATATTTATAATAGAAACACCAAAATATACATAGGAGAGAATCCACACAACTTGGTGATCAAAACAAAAAACCAGCCATAGGATTATGCTCGAGGAAGTTATCATTCAAAGAGAGTCTACTCCATGAGTTATACCATCTTTATTGACAATTGAAAAAGTGATCTAGATCAGTGATTCTCACCTGATAATGTCCACTAGTCTAATAAGATCCAAATACATAGATATGGGGTCACATCCAAAACCACTAGGGGACCCCTGAAACCCAATCTTATTCAAACTAGTACTTGGGGGATCATTATTATACGATTCCAAAAACCATACCAATACAGTCTTCTAGATAGAGGAGAAATACCATACTTAGGGAGGTCAAAATGATTCCAAAAACCCATTCATCCTGATGATCTGGATAGAGAATCACACAACAACTTCATGGAGGGACCCCACTACTCCATATGAGGCTTATCCTCTTGAGGGTGTCACAATCCAATGATGTGGATGTAATATAACACTATTCCATCAATGGAATATACCAATGGAAATTTAGTCAACCTATACCAGTCCAGACTAAGGAAATAAATAGCTACAATCACTCTTAATGGGGTACACCGAGTGAACTATGGATTACGTGGTGTGTACATACATCCCCAAGTATTCATGTGTCACACAAAAGTGGGTTTCTACATACATCGCATATATAAGAATTAAATGGTGTTTAGAGACATAAAAGCTTTCATGTGTCACATGTATGTGCTCGTGTATAGTGTTTATGTTTGTGTATTGTCATGTTTACATAATTTCATGTCTATTCCCTAATACATGGTGTTCCATGGGCACTGTACTTTTTCGTGGGTCTTTTTTTCTCTGTAAGTACATGTTGGGCCTGACAGATGTTTCATACGACTTGTGATTGAGTCACATTACATTTGATACATAACTATAGTCGGAACCCTGGCAGAACACATAGGTTCCCACACAATGTGAAATTCCGCATTGAATTTTGTGTTTCTCGATAATTTAATGATTTTTTGATCATCCTTTGCATTTTCTATTGCATCTCTATAGCGTCCATGTTCCCTAAAACATGTAATAATAGATTCTTCAAATCCATTTTGATCCTCATATGATTGTTCACCACCATTATCTCACCCCAGTCACACCACCGATCATGAACCACACCCGCAGTACTGATTTAATTCATTGATGAATGATCTTGAAATGACAAAAATGAGGTATTCATCAAACTATGGGCCAAAGAAAATTCTTAGGATTAACAAGAACCGAAACGGGGAGAAAATTATAATCATTAAGATATTGAGACTATAGTATGGAATTTTTTTCATTCGACCATGATTGTTTGTCATATAATAAAAATAATGAAGTCGGATAAATAAAAATTAATAATTAAATTTTCCATAAATTTAATTCCACAAACAATTAACAAAGGAATTATATTGATGGAATATATACACATTCATCCATGATGAATAAATGGTTTGAAAATCACAAAAAATTGGTCAACCAAGATTTTGGACCGATCATTGAAGAAGAAAGGTTTTGTTTCCATCATTGATGAGATCCATGAGCTTTGTTGGTGCAAGTATCCATGATCTGATCATAATCCATCGTCATTCACCCATAATTCTCCCCACTGGTTTACTCAAACTCCAGGGTTTGAGTATCCAACATTGATGAAATCCGGCTATGATATATTTAATAGAGAAACTCACTCTGTCAAAATAAATAATAATAATACATTTTTTTATTTTATTTATTTATTTATGCCTAAGAAAAAAATTTAACCAATGGACCACACTGACAATGATTATGTCATTCCTAGGGTAAAACCCATTTCTTAACACATCTGTTCCCCTAAATATTTAATATTATCCCTTATTTTAAAATCTTTCCACATTATCATGAAAACTATTTACACATTCTATTCAATATATTTAATCTATTTAAGAAACATATTTTGGGCACATCGAGCCTCATAATTCTACACCTTCACAGTGCCTGGCCTAAAAAATAATCAATATATTATCCAAAAATATAAATTTAAAATCAATAACACTAAAATATTTTTTGTGTTTCACTCATGGGGTGCTCATATTATCCTTAAGAAAGTGTTTTAGGGACATGGGTGATCACTAGTCAATGATTTAGATAAAATAAATCTTTCAGGTTGACAATGAGTATCCCTATTATAATTTACCTATTTTAAAGATGTTTATATTCTTGATTTGATATAAATTATATAGATTTTTGAAAAATTTTATGGAATATTGTTCCTTGAAACTATTTTACCTAGACCAATTAGACTATTAAAAAATGGAAATGTTTATAATGTTTTCGATATAACACTATTTCACTTCTTATCAATAAATTATTCCTTTAAAATGGGGATACTATGATTATTGGTATAAATCATTTATTTTGAACACCGTTATAGGA
Organism: Viscum album; assembly: GCA_963277665.1. Taxonomy (NCBI): domain Eukaryota; kingdom Viridiplantae; phylum Streptophyta; class Magnoliopsida; order Santalales; family Viscaceae; genus Viscum; species Viscum album. The sequence continues at coordinate 1,257,847,899 of OY728141.1, forward strand.
TCCTACAAATCCTAGTTATCTCACAACCTATGTCACAAACCACTCCACAAAATGTGTACCCATCCTGGGCCGGAAATGTGTGAATAGAGATAATGACCCCGAGTCCTGCTTCGAGTAGGCCCCAGGATGGAGACTAGCACAGAGGGTACAATAAACACACAAATGGGAGGCATTACCCTCTAAGAGAACTTAGGCAGAAGAGGGAGATAAGATATTCACACACCAAATCCAACTCTGAAATAAAATATAAATGAAAACCCAAGTGAACATATGTAATGTCTTGCAAAAATACTACAACTAGAAGGGGAAAACTGAAGTTCCCAAAAGAAAGTAAAAACAGTAGCAACCACAAGCCCAAACAGCTCTTGTACCCCCAATCTTTTAGAAACTTGCTTTATCTCCAACCACCTCCAAGTGACCTGAAAAGAATTTATATATACATAGGGTGAGTATAATAACATACTCAGTAGAATGCACCCTGAATCCTCTCATTCAAAATTTAAGGAATCATGTTATAGCACAGTGAACAACAAGTGAAACTAACTAGTCACCTAAACAGGTATACAATGTTCCCAAACACAAAATGGCTACTCTCACCAAGTAATGCATTCTAGAGTATATAATATAATAAATAATATCCAGGGTAACCCACTACTACTTCCCCACTGGTTTCCCCCTTTGCCCCAAGGTCACACATCCTAAGCATCTCTCTCCAAAAAAGGCTTGCCCTTAGACACATGGGTGATGCACCACAACAAGAACCCCATGCAAAAAAACCACCACATCAAAATAAGAAAATTAACCAGGTATATTATAGGAGCCACTAATGCCCACATAATGTGTATCATACATTGGGTATTATACGTCAACTCATTACAACCCATACACTGAGTAAGGATCCTCAAGGCATCACAACATATACACGTTACACCTATAGTAGTCTATAGGATACTATATCCATAATATATGTGTGTGAGAAACCATAAGCCCTTATATCCCTCTACACACATATATATATATGGAAAACTAACCATTGTGCCTACCAGGACAAGTAACTACCAATAGAAGAAATCAAGGCCAAAGGGGGTAGTCATCCATCCATCCTCCCTCCGAAATGTTGAGGAAAACACCACCCAAGGATCAGAATCCCCAAGGTGTTAGTTTCCCTTACTGATAGGGTTGTGTAGAATATATAAACACATAATGTACTGAATATACAATACCTCACAACCACACTATGGGAATAACCTACTATTAGACTAAACTGAAGCTAACGTCTCTTGGAATCCGGGCAGCCACTTCTAAGACTAGGTATCCTATAAGCACACAACAATTTAAAGAGCATTATTAGATTATTTAATTACTTTTTTATCAGTTCTAGTTTATGTTATTTAATTCATTAAACATTAATAAAAAATGAACAATTCCACATTAAATTTCCTTAGCATGACACCCAATGTCAATTATCCCTTTAATAATATATCCTCTTCATTATGTTCTAGAAAATCTAACCCTAACTGTTAACATCATTTATTCAATTATTCATTAGATAATTACTTTCCCATATTCGTAGTCATTCTAGAAAAACATCATATTCTACAAAGCACAAGGGGGCTCGACCCGGTGAGTATATGTACTACCCATTGATTCATTACTGCCTATATTATGAGCATATACCCATAATCCCTTGAGAATATAAACATGGAAAGAACATGGAATACCCCACGAGTCATCACCTCTTTCGGAAGAAGGGTTATTAAGACCAAATTCCTTGAGCAGTGGGGAAAATTAAAGTATATAATCAACCAATAAGAATCAGCCAACATATGACAATCACATATATCTCGTTACATCATTCCCAGTGTCCTCCCTGACACCCACATGCATAAACCAATGCATATCGCCGCTCTATGCTTCATATGCTTCCGCAACCAAATAGGCCTCCATGGCCCCACATATCACAACAACCATACATGCCCATATCACAACCCAAGATGTAAAAAAATAAAAATTTTAACAGTTGGGCTCTTGGACCTTTACCAAAAAATAGGGTAACTCAAAACCCTAAAGGAGTTATCTTTAATCGATCAACCAGTTCTTTAATCCATCTTATATTAACTGATTATTATTCTTAGGTTCCAAATTCATGATAACTAATCGGTAAGCTATTACAAATAATTAAACATGCTTACTGAACCATTTTGATTAACATCAAATTACAATAAGAATGACCATATTAATTTACAAGCCTCTTTATCTTTCGCCAAACCGTTATCAAATAATTCTGGCTTTACATTCTTTACCAATTCCAATCATGAATGAAATTATAAAAACCGAAACTGTTTGTAGAGACCCAATGATTGACGTACATGTATATTACATTACTTCTGTGGAATACATAATACATAACAAAAACAAACACTCAAGGACTATAATAGTTTAGTGTCATCGGAAACATGGAACATAATCTTCTAATCATGCTGAATGATCTTCAACATCTCCCATAATGATCATCTACTTTTGTTTTCTTACCTAAAACCTTTCATTATATCCTGGGGAAATGAAAACATATAATGGGTGAGCTCAATTGCTCAGTAAGGGTAAGCATGGAGAAAATAAAACCAACCGTATACATTTGAACTTAAAAACATGAACATAATGTTTAAACATAAAAATATTGAGCAATAAAATAAAACATGGAAGTACGTAAGGCATAGATCATAATAGAACATATATCATGATAAAATAGCAAAGTAATAAAACATGTTATTGTGGAAAAACATTAAGAACTTGATATTATTTTCATATTATCCAAGGCATTGCTTCCAAGACCATCTTAGTGGACAAAGTCCCTTACTAAACCGGGTTTACTTGTCGTTCCAACCCAGTATTACTGAACCAGATTTACTTTTCATTCCAGAAATGTTTATCTCATAAGATATAAATCTTTAACCAATGCATTATAGGGAGATATAGGTCCCACCCATCTCATAATGAAATCATTCATACGTGTTCCACAACATAAACCTAAATCATTAATCATAACCCAAAGAATAAAATAGGTTTCATAAATATCACGCCATCATAACATAATAAATATAAAAAAATGAATATCATTTCATCATAAGAAAATTGAAACCATGTATATCATAGAGACATTATCCTTGAAAAATAGTCATACTAAATAATGTCATCTTAGTTGGATAATAGTTTTGACAAAACAATTGAAATGAATTATTGAGGAAAATATCATTTCTTCTTCAAAATCATTTTATTTTCACAAAATCCAATGAAATTTTAAAAAATGTATTATGTTGAAAATAATCATTAAATATTTTGGAAGAAGATTCATTAAAATACGGCTTTATGAAACCGTAAAAATCCGTTCATGCCGTATTAGTTAAAAAAAACATACTTCTCGTACTTTTTCCAGAAAAGTCAAAAAAGTACATCATATGGTAATGTAATGAAATATTCCTTAAAAACCATGTTGTAAGATAAAAAAATGGTTAAAAATGTCTTTAAACATACATGAAAACATTTTTAGAAAAAATGGACATTGATGATAAATATAACCCCAGTAAATACTTAAGAATAAACAATCACGGATAAGAATGAGATTGGAATAGTTATCCCTTACAAAGATCTTTTGGTAAATAAAATAGATCACTTATGTGTATTTAATATAAGGTCACATAAAAAAGGTATAAATACATGATAAGATATAAAAATTCATTTCTCACATAATCAAAGAATGACATAAACAAGAAAGAGAAGATCAACCCAAAGAACAGAAATTGGGTAAAGAAGTTCTCTTACCTCGTGTCCAACTTGACTCAATAGTTCTTTAATCTCTTGAATTATAAACCAAAGTTACCTTATACTTGCTTATTTTTTTTGGTGTTTATTAATTTTTTTATATCACTAATTACCATGTTATAACCATTATTTAACCATTTATGTTAATAACGTTCGTTTTGTCAATATTTAGTACTTGAGTTAAAAATTGACTTCTTATAATTACATGTGGTTCAGGTGGTCAAAGGTTCACAATATACAAAATGATATTCATGATTTATATATTATATATATCATATATATCCTGAATATACATGTATTTATAATAGTACATAACATATTGAGGTATGAAATGAAATTCACCGTTCATGGAGACGATAAGCCGAACGTACGCATAAACGCTACTTTCATATCTATTTCTTATTTTATGTAATTAGAACAAAATTATACATAGAAATATCATAATTACAGTATAATATAATATATAATATCATTAAATCAATCCTTTATACATCCAACATAAGGCATTAACGAATCACATCACTTTGAGGGGGCGGTAGTCCACACTTCATCAAATGAGATTATCTAATTTACCCACTATGGAAACCATACAGGATTTATATAATTGGTTAGTAAAGAAGCATAAATAAATCCTAAACATAATATATATCATATATAAAAACAGTACCATCATATTGGCCACCATGAGAGGCGGTAGGAGAAAATCGAACAATCATCATTTCGTGAGGCGTTATTTTTCCATCCACAAAAACATTATGTTCATCATCCATTAGATGGAGGTGTGCGTAAGAGTAGTTCTAATAATTCTCATAACAACATACAATTATATTGAGGATACATGTTTTGTTACAAAAGAATGAATTAAAAGGTCTTTAGGGGTTGAAGAAGTAGAATAACAGAAAAAAATTTAAGAGAAACGGTTACCTTTAATTTTGGTAACTTCCTTTGGTTTGAACCAAAAGGACTTCTTGAAGTGCCTTCTCCCTATGGTAAGGCTTATAGGAGTAGGATACAGATTTAGGGAGCTTAATTGGGATGATTTTGGACGAACCAAATGGCTTTATATTTGTGAGGAATTGGATATAAATAGTCTTCTTTTATAAGGGGGAGGAGGGGCTCTTTTTGAAAGTGTGAAAATTTTATTTTATTATAAACTTATCATCGGTTTTAAAAGGTACAAAAATAATTAAAGATAATGATAAGATTAATCATGCTCTAAATAAAATCATCAAATTAAAATTGTACATATTTTCGATAATATTTTAATCATTATAATCTTATTTATTTAAATCATTTATTAATGAGGTAAATACTACATCGTTATTGTGTCATAAATAATTTAACATATTTTAGGTCTAAAAATTATACAAAAATTCCAAAATGTAGGAAATCGTTTTATCTTTCCAATAAATTTTTATAGTAGAAAGGATAATTTATATATCCCCATATAAAAATATTTTACTAAAATATTTTTTTTAATGTCAATTTTGTCTTTACATTAAATTATTTAATCCAAGTTGACATTATCACTACCATGTGGCTCAATGGGGTCTCAAAATAGACCCAAAGATGACCATGGTCAGTCACTACTCAACCAATAAGGTTATGAAAAGTTTTATGGTAATTTTGAATTATTATAAAATTCTTTAAACCTTGAATTACCCTATTTACCATTAACTGTGGTAAATAAAAGTCAAAAGTTACTAGTTAACAAAAAATATTTTCATCTTATTGTACCACATTTTACTTCTTGATAACAACCATGTATGTTTGATTTTTGTAATTTATTTCACAGAAGTGGTAAAAAATCATTTAAATGAAAGAGTCGGTTTTTTAACTACCAGTAAGTGGTTTCACTATTCATCAAAAATTGAAGTCTTTCAGAAAAATAACAAAAATTAATCCTAAGCTATATTTGATATTCGGAATTCAAAAATGATGTCTATTTTTCCAAATTAAAAACCTAGAAGTGGAATTAAATAATTTTAAAAATAATTCCCGTTATCAAAACAAATAGCGTGTTTTTAAGAAACAATAACTATGAAAAGATCGACACTTGTTTATGTCCAATTTAAAAGTGATGTTAATTCCAGTGACAAAAATTGGATTAAATGGTAAAAATATATTCTAATTACACTTTAAAACCAATTAAAAATATAGTCTAACTATATAATTTATTGCAATGAAAAATGTTGTTTTTAATTAAAATATAGCGTGTTTTTACTATTCATTAAAATATGTAAGTTTTCACAATAATATGAAAAAATTATCCAAAAAAATATTTATATCCTGATTTCAAAGAAGAATTTTATTTTTTGAAATTGAACTTATAAACATGTCAAAAACTAGATTTAAAGTGGTTGCGCCATCAAAAGGGGGAAAATGCAATTTTTTAAAAATACATATTTTACACGAAAAATTTATTTTGTTTTAATACCATGTTCTATAAAATGTGTATGATAAATTATAATGTTATAAAATTCAAAATGTAGATAATACTATTCATAACAGCTAGTTCATAATAATATTATAAAAATATAACTTCCTTTAGTGAAACTCGGTATTGCGTACAACACACATTATCATGGAAGGTCACGATTGCGTGTAATGCCAGCCAAGTCCGGGTGGCGTGTAATTTGAGACACCTTTGTTGTTTCTTATAACAAAATACAACCATATTTCATTTATACATTGAATATATATATATATATATACACGCACACTCAATGTTTCATAGAATAAGAACTATCAAACAAAATTGAAATTCTGTGTAACATGATCCAAGAATAGTGTTGCGTATACTAAAAGCTAATATTGTGTTTCCTCTAGCACAAGATAATCTTGTTGCAGTGTACAACACAAGATATCAATGAAATTAAAAAGAATAATTCTCATAAAATCTCAGTTTGTTACATTCTACTCCCTTAAAATTAATTTCGCCCTCGAAATTCATCGGGGTTATAAATTGTTTACTACTTGAAAGATTATTTCATAGAAACCAACATCGTAAAAAGGAATACTAAAACTACATTTTAAAAAGTGAAGTATGAGACATAACGGTTACCCAAATTAACTCATCATTGGGTTTCCACATAGGAAAACATAGGTGAAAATATGGATATGGAAGAGAAATCTAACAATCAAGTTATGACGTAGAGTGGTATAGAACATTGATATGAAAAAGACAACAATCACGAGGGCATAAATTTGTGATGATCTAAGGTATCATTTGATTCATCTGATATAAAATCACTAGGAAAACATTTATAGTTTTCAAGATCATTTCCCTAAAGTTGAAAAAAATTGAATTAATAGAATTACTGACATGATTTTGGTATAATCTTATCGTTTCTCATTCCTTGAACAATTTCCATTTCTTCTCTTAAAGAAATGAAGTTGAATTTGTCTTTTGTGATGTGTTAGAAGATCATGCGATATAATGATAGGTCATTACATCTGTCTCAAACGCAGGACTAGGAAAAGTTATATACATAAGTCCATTTTATGGTGAGATTAATCGTATATGGTTCCAATAATGGACTTATATTTCATATATTATACCTTTTAATAAAATAAAACTTTTTTCTACTAACCATGGACTTCTTGTAGGCCAGTGGTAGGTGATAAATACATGTCGCACTTCAGTTGTGGGTTCGATTCCCGCAACCTTGTCCGACACGACGTGTTTTCGCCCATTCTGCAGGTTGTCCCTTTTCTTAAACTACACTATTATAACATTTTATCAATAATATCGGAAAAAAAATTCTAAAATAAAACTATACTAACTTATGTTCAACATAATTCATTCCAATCTTTAGACATATCCAAATTACTTCTTTCCAAACTCAGAGTACAAAGAGAACGATTACTAAAAATTTCATATAACAGGCAAGTGAATACCATCATTTATCCCCCACATATCTTACAATATATCTTGTTGTTCACATTCCAAACATGTGAATACCTTAATCATGTCTTCTCTTACAACATGATTTACCATACATCCTTAGTTTAAAACATAAATGCTATCAAAATGTTTCTCATTCCACATTCCAAAATCCCAAAAATTCTTTATAATCAATCCATGATATCACTTTGTCCTTATACTCTTCATGAGCTCATGAATAATGTCAAACATATCATTTTCTCATTATCCATTCATTATGCGCATATCATCTTCTTTCCAAAAATATTTAAATAACCTTTCATGGTTCCCGGTACTATTGAACATATACTTTCAAATACATAAGGAAAAAAATAGTGTAACAATTCATAGATGTGTCATTATTCCATAGTACCATTACCTATACAACATAATGCCAAATAAACGTAAATCATTCCACTAAATTCATAAACCATTGATCAAGCTTCATCAATTCATTCATCTCACATAGTAATTGTAGTCTCTTCATCATCATGAATATAAATACAACCCATACGACCATGATGATTCTCTTCATGAGATTTCCCCTTTGTAATTGGTTTGCATAATTCTCATACATTCCACATTTAAAACATTTAATCGTTGTTGATGTCGTAGCAAAATCATTATCCTTGTCCATGGTGTTAACTGTACCTTTTCCTGTACACTTACTGGCATTGTGTCTTTCCTTTCCACACCCAAAGCATCTTCCAGTTCCTTTAAAACATTCTCCTTGATACCTCTTCCCACAAGATTTACATTTGGTAAATTGAGTTATCTTTCCTCTATGATCATCATGAAACTCCATCGTTCTCTTATTAGCTGAGTCAGGAAACTTACCAATGTTGAGATTATTTATCATACTATGAGACTCTTTATTAGTCATAATAATGATATGTGGACATCTAGATCTAATTTCATTTGGTTTCTCATGAAGAATATCATTCCATTGTCCATCATATCCTCCATTATCGTGAATCTTCCTGTTTCCAACCATTTTCTAAAACCCAATAAGAATAGGGTGAGAGGAAAAAATCATAATCATGGGGGAGTACCATTAATATCTATCATCATTGGTTAAATTCTAAGATTGTTACCATAATTATTGGACTATAACATATACTTATACATATCCTTTGGGAAATCCCTAGACATACCTTAGAAATATCTCTAGGGATCTCACTAAAGTTTTAACATCCTAGTTTCCAAAGGTTAACTAAACCTTTCCTCTGATAACAACTGTAGATGCCCAAAGATTGACGTACATGGACCTTAAATTACTTTTGCAGAATACTTAATACACAATAAAAACCAACACTCACTGACCATAATAGTTTAGTGTCTTTGGAGACATGGAACATAATCTTCTAATCATGGTGAAAGATCTTCAACATCTCCCATTAAGATCTTCCCCTTTTGTTTTCTTACCTAAAATTTTTCTTTATATCCTGGGGAAAATAAAACATGTAAAGGGTGAGCTCAAATGCTCATTAAGGGTAAGCATGGAGTCAATAAAACCAACAGTATATATTTGAACATAAAAACGTGAACATAATGTTTTATCTTCAAAATATTGAGCAATGAAATAAAACATTGAAGTATGTAAGGGATAGATCAAAATGGAACATATATCATGATAAAATATCATGCGAATAAAAAATTTTATTGTGGAAAAACATTAATCACTTCATATGATTTCCATAGTAGTCATGGCATTGCTGCCAAGGCCATCGTAGTGGACAAACTCCCTTACTGAACTGGGTTTACTTGCTATTCCAACCCTGTATTACTGAACTGGATTTACATTCCATTCCCGCCATGTCTATATCTTTAGATATAAATCATTATACAATGCATTGGAAGGAGATATAGGTCCCAACAATATCATAATGAAATCATTCTTACGTGTTCCACAACATAAACATAAATCTTTCATCATAACCCAAAGAATAAAATAGGTTTCATAAATATCATCCCATCATAACATAATCTATTTAAAAAAAATGGATATTATTTCATAATAATAAAAGTTAAACCATGCATATCATAGAGATATTATACTTGAAACATAGTTATACTAAATAATGTCATCTTATATTTAGAATAGTTTTGACAAATCACTTGAAATGAATTTTTGAGGAAAATATCCTTTCTTCTTGAAAATCATTTTATTTTCAAAAAATACAATGAAATTTTAAAAAAAAAGTATTTTTCTGAAAATATGCTTCATTAAAATAAGGCGTTATGAAACCTTAAATATCCATTCATGTCGTATAGGCAAAAAAAAATTATTCTCGTACTTTTGCCGGAAAAGTAAAAAAAGTACCTCGTATGGTAAACAAAAGAGATATTCCTTTCAAACCATGTAGTAAAAGTAAAAAATTGTTAAAAAGGGATTTAAACATACATGAAAACAATTTTAGAAAACATGTAAATGGATGATAAATATAACCCAAGTAAATACTTAAGAATAAACAATCTCAGATAAGAACGAGATTGGAAATGTTATCACTTACAAAGATCTTTTTTTAAATAAAATAGATCACTTAAGTGTATTCACTATAAGGTCACATAAAGAAAGTTTAAATACATTATAAGATATAAAAATTCATTTCTCACATAATCAAATAACGACATAAACCAGAAAGAGAAGATCAACCCAAAGAATAGAAATTAGGTTAAAAAGTTCCTTTACCTTTTGTCAGCCGTGAATCGATTGTTCTTTAATATACAGAATAATAAATAAAAGATACATTCTACTTGCTTAAGAACCTTTTCGAAATTTATTATTCCTTTTATATCACTTATTACCATGTTATAAACATTATGTAACCATTTAAGTTAATAACGTTCGTTTTGTAAATATTTGGTACTTGAGTAAAAAATTGACATCTTATAATTACATGTTGTTCATGTGGTAAAATGTTCATTATATCCAAAATGATATTCATGATATATATATCATATATATCATATATATCCTATATATACATGTATTTATAATATTACATAACATATGGAGGTTATAAATGAAATTCACCGTTCATGGAGACGGTAAGCCGTACATACACATTAATGCTACTTTCATTTCTATTTCTTATTTTAATCGAATTAGAACATAATTATACATAGGTATATTATAATTACAGTATTATATCATATATAATATCATTAAATCCATCTTTTATAAATCTCACATAAGTCATTAACGAATCACATTACTTTGAAGGGGTGGTAGTCCGCACTTACTCAAATGAGATTATCGTATTAACCACTATGGAAACCATAAATTCTTGATATAATTGGAAATTAAATAAAAATTGGGAAATAATAAACATTATATACATCATATATAAATATAGTCCCATCACAATGGCTACTATGAGAGGAGGTAGGAGAAAATCGAACAATCATCGTTTAGTGAGGCGTTAGTTTTCCATCCACAGAAACATTATGTTCTTCAGCCATTAGATGGTGGTGTGTGTAAATGTAGTTCGAATCAATCTCATAACAAAATCCCATTATATTGAGGATAATGGTGTTTTTACAAATGAAAGTATTAAAAAGATTTTAGGGGTTGGAGAAGTAGAATAAAAGAAAACAATTTATGAGAAACTGTTACCTATAATTTGGGTAAATTCCTTTTGTTTCAACCAAAAGGACTTCTGGAAGTGCCTTCTTCCTAGGGTAAGGCTTCTAGGGGGAGGAGAGGGATATCCAGAGCTTAATTTTATAGAGGTTGGATGAACCAAATGGCTTGAGATGTTTGAGGAATGAGATAGACATAGTCTCCTTTTATAAGGGGGAGGAGGGGTGCTTTTGGAAAGTGTGAAAATATTATATTATTATTAACTTATCATTAGTTTAAAAAGGTCAAAAAATAATTAAAGATGAATATAAGATGACTCATGGTCGAAATATAATCATCAAATCATAATTGTACATGTTTTTGATAATATTTTAATAATTTTAATCATATTTATTTGAATCATTTATTAATGAGGTAAATACTACATCATTATTGTGTCATAAATAATTTAATATATTTTAGGTCTAAAATTTATAAAAAAAATACCAAAATGTAGGAAATAGTTTTATCTTTCCAATGAATATTTATAGTATAAAGGATAATTTATATAACCCCTTATAAAAATTAATTAATAAATGATTTTTGTTAATGTCAATTTTGTCTTTACATTAAATTAATTAACCCAAATTGTCATTATCACTTCCAAGTGTTTCAATGGGGCCCCACAATCGACCCATAGATGCCCATGGTCTGTAAGTACTCATACAATAAGGTTAGGACAAATGTTAAGCTAATTTTGAATTATTATATTATTCATTTAACCATGAATTACCCTATTTACCTTTAACCGCGGTAAATAAAAGTCAAATGTAACTATTTACCAAAAATTATTTTTATCTTATTGAACCAAATTTTACATCTTGATAACAAAAATTTATGTTAGATTTTTGAAATTCAATTCATAGAAGTGGTAAAATTTCATTTAAATGAAAGAGTCGGTTTTTTAACTACTAGTAAGTGGTTTCACTATTCATAAAAAATTGATGTTTTTCAGAAAAATACCAAAAATTAAGCCTAAGATATATTTGATATTCCAAACTAAAAAATGATGTCTATTTTATCAAATTCAAAACATATAAGAGGGATTAAATAATTTAAAACTAATTCCCGTCATCAAAACAAATATCATGTTTTTAAGAAACAATAACTATCAAAAGATCGACACTTGTTTATGTACAATTTGAATGTGTAGTTAATTAAAATGACCAAAAATGGATTAAATGTTATAAAAATATTCTAAATAATCTTTAAAACTAATTAGAAATATAATGTAACCATATAAATTATTGCGATGGAAAAAGTTGTTTTTAATTAAAATATAGCGTGTTTTTACTATTCATTAAAATATGAAAGTTAACAGAATAAAATGAAAATTTTATCCAAAGTAAATCATTATATCTTGATTCCAAAGAAGAATTTTATTTTTTCAAATTTAACTAATAAACCTGTCAAAAACTAGATTTAAGGTGGGTGCTCTATCAAAAGGCGACAAAATTACAATTTTTGAAAAATACATATTTTACACAAAAAATTTACTTTTCTCTCATACCATGTTCTATAAAATGTGTAAGATTAATAATAATGTTATAAAATTAAAAATTTAGAAACTACTATTCATAACGGCTAGTTCATAACAATATTATAACAATATATCAGCTTTTAGTGAAACTCGATATTGCATACAAAACACGCTATCGAGGAAGGTTGCGATTGTGTGTAACGCAAGCCATGTCAGGGGGTTGTGTAGTGAAAGGCTCATTTATTGTTGCGTATAAAAAAATACAACCATATTTCATTTATACATTGATTATATATAGACACACACACACACACAATGTTTAATATAATAAAAACTATCAAACAAACTTGAAATTGTGTGTAACACGATCCAAGAATAGTGTTGTGTATACTGCATGCTAATACGGTGTTGCGTATAGTGCAAGATAATCATGGTGTAGAGTACAAGACAAGACATCAATGAAATTAAAAAGAATAATTCTCATAAAATATCTGGTTGTTACACCATTACTATCACACAATCTAAAAAAACCAGAGGCAATAAAATATGACTGATACAAATTTGATTATCTGGTTCAAATATTTATTAGGACAATTACATAGTGTTCCAGTGGGATAAAACATGATAACAATAATGTTTCACGTAAAAGAAGTGATAAGCAATGAATCCCTTACCTCCAATAGTTTATGGCGTTCTTTATACAAGAAAAATCCAAAAAACTGGCCACGATCCTCCTCTCGCGACAGCTGCATCCACACAAGGATGCCAGAGTATGACCACACCAACTAAAACCCAAGAAAAAATCCTTTAGAAGCTTGTATATTACATTCTATAATATATAAAGGAGAAAAAGGAGAATATGAACCCCAAAAGTACGATGATTAAACTTACCATATATCGAATATTGATCGATACAGCTTGGTTGCATCAAAACACTATAGAACCAATCCATGGAGGAATGTCTGATTATGAAACTCTAAGGAGATGGAAAAGGATGTTCGGGGATCACACACTCGAGAACAAGGAGAAATAATTATGGAGGAAGATATCCCATCCCTTTAGAATACTTAATGGAGTCACGGTTCAAGAAGCACATAATTTACAATTAAAAGTAGATCACATTAAACCATGTGGTTGGACAATGTAAAAATATCCCCTGCCTTAGGGATAATTAATATAGGATTTAAGGCGTTTGAATCATCCTTAGAGTCTATAAAATAATGTTTTAAATGCATTTTCCTCAAAGGAAACATCAAAGGGGAAAAGGCATAGGGAGATAGAAACACTATACAAAAAAGTCAAAATTTGGAAAAGGAAATAGTGGCTTCTATAAGAACGTCACTGTTATGGAAAAACAGTTCATGAACATGAAATTTGGAAAAGGAAATAGAGACATCTGTTAGAAACTCACTATTCTGGAAATACTGTTCATGAACTCAAAATTTGTAAAAGGATGTAGTGGCTGCTGTAAGAACCTCAGTGTTGTGGAAACACTATTCATGAACTCTAAATTTGGAAAAGGAAATAGGGGTTTTTTTAGAACCTCACTAATCTGGATTCACTGTTCATGAACTCGAAATTTGGAAAAAGAAATAGAGGCTGCTGTTAGAACCTCACTGTTCAGGAAACACTATTCATGAAGACAAAATATGGCAAAAGAAAATAGAAGCTACTGTTAGAACCTCACTGTTCTGGAAACACTATTCAAGAACATGAAATTTAGTAAAGGAAATAGAGGCTCTTGTTAGAACCTCAATCTTTTGGAAACACTATTCATTATCTCGAGATTTGGGAAAGAAAATAGGGGCTGCTGTTAGAACCTCATTGTACTAGAAAAACTATTCATTTAGTCGAAATTTGGAATAGGAATGCAAAGGTCAACAGTGAAAGCTCACCATTCTAGAAACTCTATTCAAAAAACAAAAAATTTGAAAAAAAAAAAGAAAATTTCACCGTTGGAAGGTCACAGTTTCATTGTTCACAACTATCTACCTTTTGAACTCTTCACCGAGGGTCACCAATGAACTATTTACAACAGTCAACTATTGGAACTTTTCATCAAAATTGAAATTTGGAATGGGAAAGATAGATTACAGTTATAGGATACTGATAGAACAGTTCACTAATAGAACTGTTTATAGAATAGGAAATTTAGTATAGGAAATAGAGGTTAGCATTAGAGAATACAGATAGAACTATTCCTTAATGGAAGTGTTCATATAATTGGAAATTTTTTAAATGAAAGAGAGGTTACCGTTAGACCTCACCATTGGAACTATTCACAGAAGGTTATCGTGACACTGTTCATTGCTGCCTACCGTTTGAACTGTTCACCGAGGATCACGATGATACTGTTCAAAGAAAGTGAAAATTGGAAAATTGTTGGGGATTAGAAACCATGAACTCCTAGGGCACCTCAAACACCATATTTTCACAATGGAATGGACTAGAGAGGACCCAACCATTACATCATATAATACTCAAAACATTCTCATCCTTGAGAATTCAAAACCCCCCTAAAGGGAAAACGAAACGGGGTCCGAAAAACCACCCATAGAGATATCTCTCAAAAGAGAGCAGGCGACAAGAAGCAAAAAAAGAAATTTAAATTATAAACATGAAAGGTCTAACCACAAAGAGGACATCGATACATAAAAAGAGTTAAACATCAATCAACTCTGGGTACTAATCACGTATATGTGGCTCACATTCCCTGCTAATCTCCTCCATTCCACCATGTCGCCACAAGACATGAACCAAGGGAATAAAAAGAGCACACATAACCTTCTTCTTACAGTCTTGGATTTCCAAAGGTCGCTCCTCAATGGTTTCATCCTCATCAACATCGATCTGTCCCCAATTGATGATGTGAGATCCATCATGAAGATAATGACAGAGCTGTGATACATCGAAAAAATCAGGTATCTGAATCATCTGCGGGGGAAGTGCTACTCGATATGCCACATCTCCAACATGAGCTAACACCTCTAAAGGCCCAACAATGTACGGAGAATTATTACTCCCACGAAAAAACATTTGCTGCCCATGACAGGGAGTCACTTTCAAAAACACATGATCCCCAAGATTAACAATTAAGTGATTCCTCCTCTAATAAGCATATGATTTCTGATGATCATGTGTTGTCTTCATCCTCTCATGAATCACTGGAACCATCTCTGTTGTATTCTCCACTAGTTCTAGTATGACACTGGATGACTCTCTGACCCCAGTCCAGCACAACGAATAATGGAAAGGTTGGCCATAAAAGGCTTTAAATGGTTCCACACTGTTGGTGGAGTAAATAATATTATTTTAATGGAACTCCACCCTCGGTAAGTGCCTCATCCAAGAACCTCCAAAACCCAGGGCACAAGAGCGTAACATATCTTCATGAGTCTGGATGGTTTGCTCTGTCTGACCATCCGTTTGATGATGAAAAGTAGTGCTAAGGCATAGTTGAGAACTGAAAGCATGTTGGAGACCTCTCCACACCCTGGAGGTAAAACGAGGATATCGATCATTAATAATCATCCTAGGGTGTCCATGAAGTCTCACAACCATCTATATATACTGCCTTGGCAAAAAATCATTTGAGCTATATTACTTGATTGTTATAAAGTGGGCCGATTTTGATAAGTGATCCACTACCACCCAAATAGCATCCTATTCTCACGGTGCTCTAGGTAAACTAGTAACAAAGTACATTTAGATGTTCACCGAATTCCAATGAGGAAACACTAATGGCTGGAGTAGACCACCTAGAACACATTGTTTGACCTTCACCTTCAGGAAGACCAAACATCGAGACACAAACTCAACAACTGAACGCTTTATCCCAGGCCACCAAAACTAGCTCCTAAAGGATTGGTACATATTTTTCATGCTAGGATGCTCCAAAAAGGCTAAATATGAAACACTCTTAGAACCATCTCATGCATTCTCAAAGGAATAAAAATCTTTTTGTTATACACCAGTCGATGGTTTTCCTCCATAGACAACCCATCAAGGGCCTCCCGAAAAAATACACTATCTCTCCAGTCCTCTACATATAGATCCCCAACTCAGACTCATCCACCTACTTCATGAGACATGACTGCACCACTATCTGAAAAATAAAACCACTGCCCCCATGTTCTCCCATATCAAGATGGAATGCAGAGAGTTCGTCCATTACTCTACATGAATCATGGGATTCACACACAGCATCACTACGTGACATTTGACACGGTGCATCATCTTCAACATTCCCCTTCTAGGTCCATATGATATATCAAAGTCATATTCATGTAAGAACTACATCCACCAAAGCTGTATAAGTTCTTTTCATGCTTTGATAAAACACACCTCAAACTCTTACGATCTGTGAAAACAAAAAAAAACGCTCACCAATGAGGTACTGTCTCCACAACTTCAAATAAAAAACCATGGATTCCAAATAAATATCATTAGTGGTGTAGTTTTTTTCATGGGTATATATCTTCCAAGACCCATAAGAAAAAATAAGTCTTTTCTGCATCAGAACACAGCCTAACCCCAAATGTGAAGCATCATAGAAAACATCAAACTAAACTCCCATAGCTGGAAGACAATGAACTAGAGCAATTAATAACTACTCTATTAGATACTAAAAAGCTTCTTGACACTGATCAATCCATATGAATTCATGAACCTGCTTAGTCAAAGCTACCAGAGGAGTCACAACTCATGAGAAATCAGCTATGAACCTGTTGTAGTAGCCCGCGAGACCAATGAATCTTCACACTAGTGAAGTTGTATTGGGGGATTCCAAAGACACAAAAGCTTCTAACATCAATGGATCCACAACTATGAATTACTGGAACACAAAATGCCCTAAGAAACAGACTTCTCAAGACCAAATATCACACTTCAACCACATATCAAATAGCTGATGCTGATGAAGAACTCCCAAAATAGTGTGTAGATTCATAGCATGCTCCTCTACAAACATGGATTATACCAGGATGTCCTTGATGAAATCACCATGAACATGTCCAGGAACTCACGGAACACAAAATTCATCAATCCCATGAACACATCTGGAGAATTCATCATGCCAAAACACATTTCAACGAACTGATATTGCCAATGATGATAATAGAAAGTAGTCTTCATGATTTCCTCTTCCTTCACATGCATCTGATGATATCCTGGAAGCAAGTGGATCTTTGAGAACCAAGTTGCGCCCTTCATTTTATTGAATAAATAATAAATCCACGGAAGAGAATAGAAAATCATTATCGTCACGTTGTTTCAACTATGATAATTGACACACAACCGCAAACTACCGTCAGCCTTCTTCACGAACAAAACTGGTGCACCCCATGGTTACACACTGGTCTAAACAAAACCACACTATAACAGACCATCAAGCTATATATGTAGCTCTCTTAACACATAAAGGTCCATCGTAAATGGATAAATATATATAGGAAATTAAATTTTTGGTAGCTCGATCCAAAACTTGATCTCTCTTCGTGGGGGTAATTCTACAACCTCTTCTGGTAGCACATCAGGATACTCTTCTACAACCCTAGGAAACTCCAACTGCTGAACCTCTGATGAACACAAAATCATCTCAGCCATCATGGATACTAATGAAATAATGCACCTATGACCTATCTGAGGATCTCACTCGCCAACAAACACCACCATATCTCCATCCGCACCAAAGAAAATGACCTTCTTTCGAAATCAATTCACGATAAACTGCATTGAATACAATCAATCCTTATTGAGGGTGAATTCATATGTTTGTATTGGTAAACATATGAAATCTCCCCAATAGCTGTAATTCCCCAAAAATATCTCATAGTCTCTACATTCTTCACACAAGTCAGATTGACCTCCAACTCGTGTAGTCAATGCCAAGGGAAATGGAAGCCCCTCTACCTCAAGTCCTAAAGCATGGTCAAGGGTAGGTGATATGATGGACTGTGTCACTCATGATTTAAACAAGGAATACACCATGGTAGAAAACAATAAATGATATCCTTGAACGATGTATAGCATTCCTCAAGCTAGCAATAGTAGAGAATGAAGCATACCACGACCTCCTCCATGGCATCAATGAAGATGATGATGACCACTAACATGGTCGCACACTGCTCTCTGAGGAAAAAGAGTGTCATGGGGTTGCCCTCAGACTTCCCTATCTACCCTCTACTAATCTAATGTTGGTGAAACTAGCTTCTGTATCCTTGGTTGGAACTGCCTCAGCAGAGGAACATGGGGTGTAGCACCTGGTGCACGATGACTGCTCTAAATGGTCAGACACTGCTGCAACTGATGACCATGAGCACCATAAGAAAAAAATACCATGATCTGTTCCCATAGGCCTAAGAGTTACTGCCTTTAGAGAAACAAGATGTTAAGGGCTGAGACCCCCCCCCCCCCCCTCGACTGAAGAGAAACTCATCATCCTTGAAAACCGGGATCCCTGGACCATAGCGTTGCTTCATGAGGAATCATGACAATTCCCCTCTCATGGTGATCTGGTGCTAACAAAATTCATATCATATACCTCTTCCCTCACCAGCCCATCCAGATATGTTTTCATCATAAATGGGGTGAAATGGCACTGGATCCGTAGATGCCAAGCCTCCTCAAAATTCCTCGCCATGGCCTCCTCATCATGTAACATGTCTGAAGCATATCCTAAAATATTTCGGTAATATATTCCAAACTCTAAAACACTAGATCTCCCCTGTCAAAGGGTAAGAATCTCTTTGCGACTGGATTCCATCACAGTCAAAGAAAGAAACTCGACTCTAAGCTTCCCTTGGAACTCCCCCCATGAAATCTCTGACTCCTTATGATCCCTGAGGAACAAGAACCAACACTTCCTCACTGCTCTGTGCAGCATTATCACACCCAACGACTCCCAGTTCTTCTTCCAAGAACTGATTGAACAAAATCCTATCTCGACCTGCTCAAAAAAATATTCTTTGGCTGCATCTGAAACGGAGCCCTCGTACTTATTCAGACTATGGCGTTGAAACTCTTGGAGTGTATTCTTCTAAATGTAGTCGTCATCAACTTCTACCCTATGGTAATCTGCTAGAGTTCCCTACTGGACATATTTTTTGAAAACCTGATGAGGACGTCGACCTAGAGCCATACCTATAAAATAACAAACCGTTAGAGCTCATAAAAGTGGAATATGGAAGACTCAACTTTAATTAATTAATTTTTTTCTCTTATTGATTTTAGGTTAACCTATCCCATGTTGTAACAATTAAAACACAGGAACCAAGATGAATGATGCATGATCCTTTCAAAGGTTTCTACCCTACAACTAGTATCACCTAGTTTAGTAGCCAATGTAAACATTAAGTCTTGTACATCTGATCCTAGGTGGCACTAAACACCAATGTATAAGTCGGTATCTAGTATTTACATCACTTTATAAACATTAATGACATTATTTCCCTACCAAATGATGAATCCTCACATGTGATTAACTATGAACTCCATAATATCCCTCAACCAGACTACTAATACCACTCTGTTATGACCCCCTCCCAATATATTGTACCCCTCCTAGGACAACAATGTGAGATGAGAGATAATGACCCCCCGAGTCTCTCTTTCAGTAGGCCCCCGGTTGGAGACTAGCATCAACGGTATAGTAAACTCACAAATGGGAGGCATTACTCTCTAAAGGGACACATGCAGAAGAGAGAGATAGAATATACACCAACCAACTCCAACTCAGAAATAATGTATAAAAGAAAACCCCAGTGCAAAAATGTAATATCATGAAAAACTACGAAATCTAGAATGGAACAACTTAATGTACCCAAAAGGAAGTTAAAATAGTAGCAACCAGAAGCCCGGACAGCTCATGCAACCCCAAGCTAGTAGAAAGCAGCTTGATTTCCAATATGCTCAATGTGACCTAAAAATAGTTTATATATACATAGGGTGAGTATACCAGTATACTGAGATTGATCCTCCCCGAAGCATATCTTGCAAATGTAAAGGAAGATTGCAAAAGCAACAGTGTACAATATGTGAAACAAACATGTAACCTAATTAGGTATAATAAGTTCCCAACCTCTCCATGGATACTCTAACCAACTAACACCCACAGAAGTATATAATATAATAAAGAATATCACGGTTACCCCACTACTACTTCCATATTGGTTTTCCGCTTTTCCCTAATGTCGGACATCCTATGCATCTCTCTCCAAAAAGGCCTCCATGCAAACACCTTGGCGAAGCACCACCACAAGCACCTCATGCAACAAAACCACCATGTCAACTAATGAAAAGAAACCAGGTAGTTTCTAGGAGCCAACACAGTCTTCATAACATGTATTATACATCAGGTATTATACCTCACGACATCACATCCCATACACCGAGTAAGGATCCTTAAGCCATCACAACCTATACACGTTACACATATAGTAGTCCATAAGATACTATATCCCATATATATGTGTGTGAATAATCAAATTCCATTAGAACCCTATACACACATATAAGGGGAAATCTATCCACTGTTCTTACCAGCACATGTAACTACCATGAGAAGAGAGTGGGACCAAATGGGATAGTCAACCGTCCATCCTCCCACCAGAATGTTTGGGAAAACACCCCAGGGTTCAGAATCCCCAAGGTGTCAGTTTTCTATACTGACAGGGTGGAGTAGTGTATAGAAACATAAAAAAGTACATAATATACTATACCTAAGAACCACAGTATGGGCATAACCTAGTCTTAGACTCAACTACAACTAACATCTCTCGGACTCCGGGCTGCCCCTTCTATGACTGGGTATCCTATAAACTCCCATCCATTTATAGAGATTTATTATATTGCTTCATTCCGTTTTTATATGTTCCGGTTTTTGTTAATTAATTATTTAAATATTAATTAACCATGAAAAATTCCTTATTATATTTCAATATCATCAAACAGAAAGGCCAATATCCCTATAAAATTACGACCTAATCATTATGTTCAAGTACCTCCAACCCTGAGGGTTAACATCATTTATTCAATTATTCATTATAGAATTTCTTTCCACTATTCTTAGGCATTATAGAAAAAAATTCTATGATACTAAACATAAGGGGGATCGACACAGTGATTAGATATACTACCCGTCTTGTCTTTACCGTCTATAACAAGAGCGTAGACCCATCCTACCTTAAGAAGATAAACACAGAAAGAATGTGGAATACCCCGCACAAATTAACCAATTTTGGAAGAAGGGTAATCAAGTCCACCTGACTTGAGCAGTGGGGAAATGTAATGTAGATAATTAACCAATAAGAATCAGCAAACATCCAACAATCACATCTTTCCCGTACCATCATTCATGGTGTCCTTCCCAACACCTGAATGCTTAAATAGATGCATTTCTCCACTTTAGGCATCATCTTCTACCACAACCGATGAAGCCTCCATGACGCATTATATCACCACATCCATCCACACTGAAATTACAACACAAGCAGCAGGAAAATAAAAATTTTAACAGTTGGGCTCTTGGCCCTTTAACAAACTATAGGGTAACTCATAACCCTATAAGGAGTTATCTTTTATCGATCTACCGCCTCTTTAATACATATTTAATTAACCTATTAGTATTCATAGCTTCCAAATTCATGATACATAATCAATAAGCTATTACAAAAAATTAAACATTCTTACTGAATTATTTTGAATAATATGAAATTACAACAAGAAGAACCAGATTCATTTAAATGCCTATTTATCTTTATCCGAACCATTATCAATTAATTAAAAATTTAATTTCTTTAACAATATCTAACAAGAACGAAATGCTAAATACAATAAGATTTGCTATCAAACCATATAGAAAAACAAGAGGAAATAACATAAGACTGTTATCAATTTGTTTATCTGGATAAAATATTTATTAGGTCAATTCCATTGTGATTCAATGGGAGAAAACATGCTAACAATACAGTTTCACTTAAAAAAGAGAGATTCTATGAATACCCAACCAAAAATATTTCTTAAAGTAATTTATATGAGAATAGTCCACACAACGGGTCACAATCCTCCTCTCGTGACAACTGCATCAACCCGAGGATGCCACAGCATGACCACACCAACCGAAACACAAGAAAAACTCCATTAAAAGCATAGAGATTACATGATATAATATAGAAAGGAAGAACAAGAGAATGTAAACCCCAAAAAATGACGATAAAACATACATTATATCGATGATTGATTGATACAGCTTGGGTGCATGAAAATGGTGTGGAACCAATCCGAGGAGGAAAGATTGACTGCTTGACTACTATGAGAAGGAATGGGATGTTTGAGCATCTCAGACCCAAGAACAAGGAGAATGAATTATGGATGAATATATCCTCTCTCTTTAGAAGATTTAACAGAGCGATGGTTTATGATACAATTTATTTCACATTAAAAGAGGATCTCATTAAAACACGAAATTTGACCAAGTAAGAACATCTCAATCCTTAGGGATAATTAATGTAGGATTTATGGACCTGGAATCGGCCTAAGAGTCCTTAAAATAAGGCTATAAAGTTAGTTTTTGTCAAAGGAAACGTCAAAGGGACAAAACTGTAGGGTGGTAGAAACAATGTACACCAAAATAAAAATTTGGAAATTAATATAGAGGTTGTTGTTAGAACCTCACAGTTCTAGAAACACTGTTCACAAACACAAAATTTGGCAAAGGAAGTAGATGTTTATGTTAGATCCTCAATGTTCTGGAAACACTATTCATGAACTCAAAATTTGGAAAAGGAAATAGAGGTTGTTGTTAGAACCTCATTGTCCTAGAAGCACTGTTCATGAACTATAAATATGGCAATGGAAATAGAGGCTGCTATTAGAACCTCACTGTTATGGAATCACTGTTCATGAACTTGAAAATTTGAAAAAGAGATAGAGGTTGCTGTTCGAATCTCACTGTTATTGAAACACTATTCAGGAAGTCAATATTTTGAATAGGAAGTAGGGGATTTTGTTAAAACCTCACTATTCTGGACACACTATTCATGAACTCGAAATTTGGACAAGGAAATAGTGGTTGTTGTTATGACCACACTGTTCTGGAAACAAGGTTCATTAACTCAAAATTTATCAGGTGAAATAGAGGCAGATGTTAGAACCTCACGGTTCTGGAAACATTTTTCATGAACATAAAATTTGTTAATAGACATAGTGGTTGCAATTAGAACATCACTATTTTGGAAACACAGCTCATAAACCTGTAATTTGGCAAAGGAAATAGGGACTTCTCTTAGAACCTCACGCTTCTAGAAACAATGCTCATGAACACGAAATTTGGCAATGGAAAGTAATGGTCATCATTGGAACCACGCCGTTCTGGAAACACTGTTAACAAAACTCTAAATTTTTCCAAGGAACGAATAGCTCACCATTGCACTATTCACAACTGTCTACCATTGGAACTATTCATCAAGGGTCACTGATGCACTCTTTACAATTGCATATGGTTGGAACTGTTCAACTAAATGTGAATTTGTCAATGGAATGGATGATTTCCGTTATAGGTTATCGATAGAAATGTTCATCGACGGAACAGTTCATAGAATTTGAAATTTGGAAAATGAAAAAGATGTTACCATTAGACGTTACCAATACAACTTTTCACTTATGGAACTATTCATATAATTGGAAATTTGGTAAAGTAAAGAGATGTTATCATTAGACCACACCTTTGGAACTGTTCATAAAAGGATACTGATGCACTGTTCACAATTTTCTAGCATTTCAACGGTTCACTGAGGGTCACTGGTGCTACTGTTCACAAAAGGTAAATTTGGAAAAGGGTTGGGGATAAGCGACATTGACCTCCCAGGACACCTCACACACCATATTTTCACAATGTAATGGATCAGAGAGGTCCGGGTCATTACAACCTACATACCCCAAAAACGGTTTGTTGACAGTGTTTTTTCTTTTAAAGATGGGAATTATAAGGCACCTTTGTAAGGTGACGAGGGATATATTAGTAGTATTTGGGTTATAGGTGGTGATATGGTGAGGATTATCTACATATAGTAGAACTATTTGTCTTCTATTTTGGTTTCCCTCAGTTTTTTTCACATATGAGTTTTTGTCTATTATTTGTGTAGTGTGGATAAAAATAATTTTATTTTAGTTATGGAATATATTTCACCTAGATATTCCACATTATGATATTTATATATATTCATTGTATCTTATTTTGGTATTTTGAATCCATTCTATCTATTTTTTGATGCCCAATCTCCAGTCTCCAGCTCGTGGGGAGTGGGGATTCTCTTCAAGAATGTAGTGGATCGGTTTGGGTGACAATTTATTAGGGTAACTTGGGTATGATAGTTACCAAGGGTATATTATCTAGATAAAATTTATTTTTTATTTTTTTCATGACATAAAAAATAAAATTATAAATGAAAAAATTAATCCTTATTCTGAATTTTTTTTATTTTTTTCACATATTCATTTTTCTAAGTATCCATTTTTTGTGTGCATTCGTTTAAAATAATAATTTTCTCATAGATAATGGGATTAAAATATCTTCTAATGATTATAAAAAATGTACATTTATTATTTCAATTCCCTAAAACTCAACACCAATCACGTAATAACCCAAACATTGAAACTTCACCAAAATATACATATAGAGGCAATTCCATCCACACTCAATCCTGAAATAATCATGATTAATATAAAATTAATTTTTCACACATATGGGATATTTTTCATGTTTTTTATGAAAAACATAACTATACATTTGTAACACCCCGAGTTTCCACAGTACGCTTCTCTTTGAGTAATATACCAGCGTGTGTTGAATGCAACTCCTAGATTCTAACACGCCGCAACCAATCAAAGTATCCGTTATGGATAGTAATACCCAATTTTTGAAATTTCATACAATTTATCTTTTAAAAAGGACTTCATTTTTGGATTTTGAATATCTAAATTATCTTATGATGAAATTTTGGTACTTTTTGGATAACTTTTATATTTTGATGAATAGTGAACATTACTAAAATTTAATTAAAAACAACTTTTTGTAATCAAAATAATTAATAGTGATAAATTATGAATTTGAGTGGTTTTAAAGTATATTTAGAATATAATTTTACCATTTTATAAAATTTGGGTCATTGTACATAATTTATCAATTAAACCAAACATAAAAAAGTATCAATCTTTTGATAGTTATTATATCTTAAAAACACGTTTTTTGTTTTGACAACGATAATTAATTTTAAATTAATTTCTACCACTTTTGTATTTTAAATATGAAAAAATGGAATCCATATTTGGAATCAGGATGTCCAAATTGTGAAAATAGGTAACTTTTATTTTTAGACATTTTGAATAATTACTTCGGTAAATATTTAATTTACCGTGGTTGAAGGGTAAATCTGGTAAATAAGGGTTACAAAATATTATTATAATAAAAATAAATTACCCTAAAAAATGTCCTAACGTTATTGGTGGATACATTTCCGACCATGAGCATATTTGGGTCGATTTTTGGACCCCATGGAGCCACTTGTTGGTGATAAGGACACTTTATATTAATTAAGTTAAAATAAATACAAAAATCATATAAGCATATATCTTTTAGGATAAAAAATTTAAATCGGTTTATATATGCTGGATTTTAGATTATAAATATTAATTATAAGGATAAAAAGATTTGCTACATAATGGTATTTTATTTATAATTTTAATACATTGAATAAGTAAAAATAATTATGACACAATAATGATGCAGTATTTTCCTTATTAATGAAAGAATCAAATAATTGATATTATAAATGTAAAAATAAATATAATTTGAAAGTTTTGATGACATACAAGAAATTTATTGGTTAATATGACATGTTAGGATTGATTAAATTAATTTGTTTATAATTAAGAATGTTTTTAAGACTTTAACAAAAATCAATTATTGAGTAGTGTCAAAATTGACATAAATGAGTTTTTAAAACAAATATTATATTATTAATTTATATTCTATTCCTAAAAATCTAATGTTCGGTAAAATTACTTATATCATTAATTTTTTATCATTAATGGGCCACTTTGGGGTCTTTTGGATGTATATAGTATGTTTATTAACTATATATTAGAAAAATACAAACTGACATGGTAAGTGTAAAACTAATTAAGTAAGAGTTAAAACTAAAGAATAAGGTTAATATAATGACCCAAACCTGAATACATTATATTTTTTGAGTGGTTTTAGACCCATGACCACCGGAATTTTTAAATAATCCACTTTCTAGACATTATAACAAGAATATGAATTTATTATAAAATAATATTTCTAGATTTTCCTAAGGTGACCCTCCTCCCCCTTATAAAAGGACACCACTTCTAACCAATTATTCAAACCATTAAAGCCTTTTGGATCAGCCAAAACCTACCCAAATATCCTCCCAACATACCTCACTTCATCATAGAGGCATTATTTTGAACAGAAAGCCAACCTATGAATCCCTTTTGATCAAATCAAAAGGAAGAACCCGAAGAAGAGGTAACGTCTTAACCACCCTCTTTAAAGTTCCTTTCTTCATCAACCTATTATTTCCTTTTTATTTCCATACTAAAATAATAACTCTAGTATCTTCTATATAATTTTATGTTATAATAAATATGGAACAAACAAATTAATTATTCTATCCATCCCCTGAATGACATGTCACCATACGTGCCTACGTACGGCCTACCGTCTCCAGGTTGTGGTGTAATTGTTATTCAATATAATATTATTTAGATTGGTATAATAATGATGTATTATTCATGAAAATAATAAATATAACATGATAATTATTCTTTCTATATGATATAATATCCAATTATATATTATTTTAATATAAAAAAATGATATTGTCGCTTGTGCGTACGTACGGACTACCGTCTCCACGAACGTGATGAGATTCATTCCCCATCATATCCATTTGAGTATAATTCCAATATAATTATTAAAAATAATGTTTAAGGACTTGATATCATTATGGATATGAAGAAGATACAACCTATCCATAACAAACATGTCTTACATAACAAAACAGACAAAGGAAAACGAATCCATTAACACCCGAAACAGCGATAATACTAAGATGTTATTATCAAATCAATGTTAAATGATCATATATGATATCATATTAATTTATATGATTACTGTATAATTTAATAACAATTATTCAATCATTATACAGGAGGTTAACCCCTTAGCCATGTAAATGTAAAAGGTAAGGGTTATTTCACAATTTCTTCATTATCCGAGGTTTTTTATACGTAATTTTCTACTCGGACCTATTTATCATCCACATCTATGTCTCTTCAGAATGTATTTGAAATCATTATTACTATTTTATAGAATATGGGTTAATTTCATTTATACCCTTATTTGACTTTTTATAAGAAGTTCATAAAGGAATCATTTTGTCATTTTCCAAAAAAGGTTGTTTATATACTTTTCGATAGAATTAAGGTAATAATTTCTTTTTTTAACTTATACGGCAGGTGTGGCTATTTTCCGCTGACATCAAATCGTCAAAGCATCCCTTACGAGCATATAAAAATATTTTCAAAGTAAATTTTCTATTTTATAATTATTTTACGTTTAAATTATTTCAAAAAAATAGATTTTTCTCTCAAATAGTTTGATTTCATATATGTCAACATCCTTTGAAGGATTTTAAGCTTATTTGAATTTGATTTATTAGGATACCATAAATCCATACTGTATTGATGGTTTTGTGATATGTTTGACTGTGGACGTGTTATTTTTATACCATTCATGGTTTGTGGATAATGTATTGACATTTCGTATGCTAGTTTTAATACGAATGTTTATGTTATGTTTAAACCTGTTCATATGAGGAATGCATTGGATATAATATGTGATGGGTGGAGCTCGCTATAGCTCATCGATGCATCGGTAGGTCTCATGAGACAAAATAGTTTCTTGTCACGAGTCCGTGACAAAATCTTATTTGTAGTCTTAGCACGAGGCCTTGCCAACGTGGTAAAGATAGTCTGGCATTATGCATTCCGTCATTATGAAAGTAGTTATTGATATTGCATGTGATTATTGGACTAATAAAATATCCATGTGAATAAGTAAATGTCATTATTTTGTTTTATCTATTCCATATTATGATGAAGTTAAAGTTTAAAAGGATTTTTATTTAGTTATACATTTCCTTAAATGTTTTTGTTTATTAATGAATGTTTCTCTATATTTTTATCCTTACTGAGCATCTGAGATCACCCCTTTCATTGTTTTTTCCAAGGATGTGAAGAATTAATTTATGAATGACCTGCTGGGATAATATGTGGGGATATGAAGACAAGATTTTTTTGTAGTAGTTTTCAATTTTTTGATGTAATGTAAACTTTATGAATGTATATAGTGTTTCCAAGGCTACTAAACCAATCGGTCTTTCGAGATTTGATCTTTCTTGTGGTCTTGCCAATGTTATGTAATAATGCACCGACTCTGGGTAACTAGTGTCAGGGAATTACTGATGGTATCAGAGGAAGTTTAGTACAAACTTTGGAATCTATAATTTGATAAACTTTGATTAGAGCACGTTGACTTAAGATGAACATTGAGGATTAGGGTATAAGAACGTCCTAGAATTTTGTTGTTGTAGAGATTTTGTGAGTTTTCCGAGCAATACATCCATGTCTGGATACGAGCAGTTAGAGGCGGCTCTAACACAGATGTACCTAGGGGTAAAACCCAAAAACACCGCTTTGAGCTAGACTCTAACGAGAACTGGTGCATGACAACGAGGTTGGCTGCACTATTGGTTACGACACACCCAGGGGATATGCTTAGGATAATTCTCATTTTCATTACGAACCATTATGAAGGGTTTATGAGTATATACTTTTTCAAAGAAATCATTTTTATGATTATGGATGATATCCATAAACTTTTCAATTTATGTTAAGTGTTTTACATATATGGAATTATGTATTTTGATTTATTGAATGATCGTGTTTATGCCATTGTTTAGAAATGGCGTCTAGTGGAAGAAATGGAAATAGTATCAATACACACACTCCATGTAGGGATTTCCCTCCTACTCAAGATAATTATAGTGGAGCTGGTGATGTAACATGTGCTGATCAGCTTATCACCATACTGGGACAACTCACCCAGGTTATGAATAATAACCGTACCTATATGGATCACCCTGATCCGCAGTGTGGAGGATCAATGTTAGATCTCTTCATGAGGCAAAAACCTGCAACATTAAATGGGAGTAAAAATCTCTTGGTAGCTGAGCAATGGATAAATTTTTTAGAGAAAATATTACATGCCTTGGGGAGTAGTGAAAGGGAAAAGGTTATCATGGAAGTTTACCGCCTCACGGGAGATGCTGATCAACGGTGATCATTGATAAAAAAGACGAAGGAAGATGTTAAAGTATCAGATATGGAATGGAGGGAGTTTAATGTGTTGTTCTTAGAAAAATACTTTCCTCGATAACATCGAGAAGATATGGAATAGAAATTTTTGAGACTGAGGTAGAAAGAGGATGAGAATGTCGCCAAGTATGAGGCTAACTTTACAAGGATAGCGAGGTATGCTACAAATT
The DNA here is from genome assembly GCA_963277665.1 of Viscum album. NCBI lineage: Eukaryota > Viridiplantae > Streptophyta > Magnoliopsida > Santalales > Viscaceae > Viscum > Viscum album. Next base: position 1,257,878,378 of record OY728141.1, read on the forward strand.
ATATACCTAACCCATGAAGTAAGATTGATCATTTCTTTGATGGGTTAAACCCATTTCTTCGTCGAGCATTATACTCACAAACCATCTCATCATAAGAAGATATTTTCTCGTGTGCTATCAAGACAGAACATGAATTCTCATAGTCTTATGACTTTATAGAAATGCAAGAGAAAAAGAGATCTACTGATGAATCTGGAAATGGAAATTAGGGGAAGAAGGGAAAAGTTGAAAATCCATCCTGTAGTAAATGTGAGAAGAAACTCCCTGATACTTGCTTAAAAGGAATGAGAGTCTGTTACAAGTGTGGTGAAAAAGGACACCATGCTCATGATTTCAATGGAAATAGAGTTGTTATCAACTCGGAATGCTATAATTGTAATGAGATGGGACACTATGAAAATGAATGTCCTAAGAATCAGGGTAACATGCCTCAGAAAAGGCCAAGGGCTCATGTCCAAGCTTATTTTATCACTACTGCTAAGGTAAAAGCTCTGAAAGACATTGTGGCACGTAATTTAATGGTTTCCTCACGTTTAGAAAATGATTTATTTCATTCTGGATCACCGCATTGTTTCATATCTTCCCATTTTGCTAAGAAAAATAGATATTTCCAATTTGATTTAACAAGAGATTTGTCAGTAAAAACCCCTATGAGAAGTATCATTGCAATAAATTTATGTAGATCCATTCCCATTAGGGAATATAAATGTTCTTTATCTGCTGATCTTATCGTCATACCCATGAATGAATTTGATATAATCCTCGGTATGGATTGGCTTTCGGACCATGATGAGAACATTTATTGTAAGAAGAAGGAGGTTATGATTTTTGATGATGATGATAAGGAACACCTTATCTTTAGAGCAGAATCGTCACCACCTAATTCTTATCTAGATCCACCCCCAATAGCTCAACTAAATTCAGGTATCATGGGGGAAGAGAATGAAATAATTGTGGGTGAGGAAAGGAATGTTCAAATAGAGGATGTACCAATTGTGAAAGAATATGTAGATGTGTTTCCGGAAGATCTACCTGGACATCCTCCAGAATGAGAAGTTGATTTTTCCATTGATTTAATTCCTGGATCAAGGCCTATATCGAAGACCCCTTATAGAATGGACACTGTGGAATTAGTTGAACAAAATAAACGACTAGAAAAATTGAGTATTAAGGGATTTATTCACCCTAGTGTTTCTCCATGGGGAGCACCTGTTCTTTTTGTTAAAAAGAAAGATGGATCTATGAGGTTATGTATCGACTACAGAGAGATGAATTCTATAACAATAAATAACAAGTTTCCCCTACCTCGCATTGATTATTTATTTGACCAACTGCATGGAGCTCAATACTTTTCAAAGATTTACCTTCGATCAATATACCATCAGTTGTGTGTGAAGAAGGAAGATATTCTGAAGAGAGAATTTCGAACAAGGTACGGGCATTACGAGTATACAGTAATGCCTTTTGGGCTGACTAATGTACCCTTTGAATTCATGGATCTAATGAACAGAGTTTTCAAGGAATGTCTTGATGATTTTGTGGTTGTATTTATTGATGATATATTGGTATACTCAAAAATCTATGAAGATCATGAAAAACACCTGCGCATTATCTTGAAGACTCTGAGAAGACATGAATTATAAGGGATGTTTAGCAGGTGTGAATTCTGGCTTCAAGAGATTTCTTTTCTTGGACATATTGTCTATAAGGGTGGAATTTCCGTTGATCCTTCTAAGACCAACGCAATCCAAGAATGGCCATCATTGACGAGTATAACTGAGGTACGTAGTTTTATTGGTTTGGCATGTTATTATCGATGTTTCATCCAGAATTTTTCCTGATTAGCTAACCCATTAACGATGCTCACACGTAATGGGGTTAAATTTGTCTAGACAAAAAGAGTGTGAAGAATGTTTGGAAGAACTGAAGAGAAGATTAGTCAAGGCTCCTATATTGACTCTACCATTGGTGAATGAAGGGGTCATTATTTATAGTGATGCATCAATGGAAGGACTAGGTTGTGTCCTTATTCAAAATGATAGGGTTATTTCCCATTCATCATGACAGCTAAAAATTCAAAAGCAGAACTATCCTACTCACGATCTTGAGTTATCTATTGTAATCATTGCTTTGATGATATGGAGACATTATCTCTATGGTGAGAAATGTGAGATTTATACTGATCACAATAGTTTGATGTATATTTTCTCACAGAAAGAACTCAACATGAGGCAAAGGAGATGGCTTGAATTACTCAAGTATTATGACTGTACGATACATTACCACCCGGGGAGGGAAAATTAGGTGGAATATGCTTTGAGTAGAAAAGATCATGGAGTTTTGAAAAATATGAGGATTGAAAGGGATCTATTTTTCATGGATCTAGTAATGATAGACATGGGAATAACCATGGAAGTTGAAACATTAGTGCTTTTTCAAATGGTTTCATACCATCATTACTATAATGGATTAAGAGTTCTCAGACCGATGATTAAGAATTTTAAAACAAGATTTAAATCTGTGAATGATGGGATATTGAGAGACTTTGTGTATGAAGAAGAAATTTTGAAATTCGGGAAGAGACATTGTGTTCCCGGTATACCTGGTTTCAATAGGGAATTGTTAGTCTATGCTCATTGATCCAATTTCTCTATACACCCTGGGAGCACCAAAATGCATAGGGATTTAAAGGATCATTTTTGGTGGGACACCATGAAAAGGGAGATTGCTGATTGTGTGTCAAGATGTATGGTTTGTCAACAAGTTAAAGGTGGAAGGAAACTGCCGGGAGGAGTATTGCAACCTCTTCCCATACCTGAGTGGAAATGGGATAATATCACGATGGAATTTGTCATGGGGCTAACAAAGACTCCTAGAAGTAACTATGAAATACGTGTCATTGTTGATTGTCTTACCATGTCGGCACCGTACCTTGCTATATGGGAGGATTTACCACTTGAACATCTAGAAAGAATATTTATTAATGATGTTGTGAGACTTCATGGAGTACCCCAATCGATTGTCTCGGATTGTGATCCCCGTTTTACTTCATGATTCTGGAAAAGTCTTCAGAAGGCCTTGGATACTGAACCTCGTTTGAGCACAACCTACCACCCTAAAAAAGATGGACAATCAGAACAAACTCTTCAAACCATAGAATACATGTTGAGATAATTCTCACTTGACATTCAGGGTATGTGGGATCAATATTTTCCTCTGGTAGAATTTTCCTACAACAATATCTTCCATTCAATCATTTAGATGGCACCATAAGAAGCATTATATAGAAAGAGATGTCGCACACCAACCTGTTGGGATGATGTTGGTGAAATAAATCTTATTGGACAGAAACTAGTTGAGGAAACGATGGAAAAGGTAAAGGTAATCCAAATACACATCAAAGTAGCTCAAAGTTGGCAGAAGATCTATGCCGTTAATTGAAAAAAGGATTTGGAATTTATGGTGGGAGATCATGTTTTCATGAAGGTCTCTCCATGGAACGAAGTTATATGTTTTGGAAAGAAAGGTAAATTGAGTCTCAGGTGCATAGGACCTTTCAAATTCTAGAACAAATTGGGGCTATAGCTTACCATTTGGCAATGCCACCCAATCTCTCCAAAGGTCACGATGTGTTCCACATATCACTGTTGAGAAAATACATGACTGTCCCAATGCATGTACTCACCTATGAGGAATTAGAACTGGATCCCGATCACTCTTATTTTGAAGAGCCCATCAGGATTTTTGATATGAGAGAACAAGTGCTGAGAAACCGGACGACTCGGCTGTTAACAATTCTCTAGAGAAACCATAACATGGAAGAGGAAACGGGGGAACCCGAAAAACTTATGATGAAGAACGACAAGAGTCTTTTTAAGCAGAAATATTATACAAATATCGAGGATGAAATTATTTGAAGGAGGGGAGAATGTAACACCCCAAGCTTCCACGGTACTCTTCTATTTGAGTAATACAGTAGCATGTGTTGTACTCATCTCCGGGATTCTAACATGCCGAAACCAATCAATGTAGCAGCTATGAACAGTAATAGCCAATTTTTGAAATTTTATACATTTTATCTTTAAAAATGTACTTCATTTTTTGATTTGAAATATATAAATTATGTTGGGATGAAATATTGGTACTTTTCAGATAACTTGTATATTTTGATGAATAGTGAAAATTACTAAATTTTAATTAAAAAAAACATTTTTAATCAAAATTATTAATAGTGAAAAAATATTAATTTGAGTTGTATTAAAGTATATTTAGAATATTTTCTTACCGTTTAATAAAATGTTGGTCATTGGACATAATTTCGCAATTAAACCGGACATAAACAAGTATCAATCTTTTGATAGTTATTATATCGTAAAAACACACTTTTTGTTTTGACAATGGGATTAATTTTATATTAATTTTTTCCACTTCATTATTTTGAATTTGGAAAAATGCATTCCATATTTGGAATCAGGATGTTAAAATTGTGTAAATATGTAACTTTTATTTTTAGACATTTTGAATAATTAATTCGGTAAATATTTTATTTACCATGGTTAATGGGTAAATCCGGTAAATTAGGGTTAAAAAATAATATTATAAAAATAATAAATTACCCTAAAACATGTCCTAACATTTTTGGTGGATACTTGTCTGACCATGAGCATCTTTGGGTATATTTTGGGACCCCATGGAGCCACATGTTGGTGATAAGGTCACATTATATTAATTAACTAAAAAGAAATACAAAAATAACATAAACATATATCTTTTAAGAATTTTTTTCATAGGGTAATATATGTTGGATTTTAGATTTTAAATATTAATTAGAAAGATAAAAATATTTCATACATAATGGTATTTTATTTATAAATTTTAGACATTGAAAATGTAAAAATATATATATAACTCAATAATGATGCAGTATTTTCCTTATTAATGAACGAATCAAATAATTGATGTTATAAATGTTACAATAAATATAATTTGAAAATATTGATGACATAAACGAATTATATTGGTTAATATGACATGTTTGGATTGCTTAAATGAATTTGGATCGAATTAATAAATTTGGTAAGACTTTAAAAAATCAATTATTGTGTAGTGTCAAAATTGACATAAATGACTTTTTAAAACAAATATTATATTTTTAATTTATATTCTATTCCTAAAAATATACGGATCGGTCAAAAGAATTATATAATTATTTTTGTTTCATTAATATACCACTTTGGGGTCGTTTGGATGAATATAGTATGTTTATTAGCTATATATTATAAAAATACAAAGTGACATTGAAAGTGTCAAACTAAATAACTAAGAGTTAAAACTAAAAGAAAAGGTTTATATAATCACCAAAACATGTCTAAATTATATTGGATGAGTGGTTTTCGACCCATACCAACCTTAAAATTTAAATAATCTACTTTGGAGCCATTATAAACCGAATATTAATTTATTATAATATATTATTTCTAAATTTTCCTAAGGTGCCCCTCCTCCCCCTTTTAAAAGGACACCACTTCTAACAAATTCATCACACCTTCAAAGCCTTTGGGTTCAGAGAAACCCAGCCCAAATATCCTCCCAACTTCCCTCACTTCAATATAGAGTAATTATTTTGATCATAAAGCTAACCTAAGGAGCCCTTTTGATCCAATCAAAAGGAAGAACCCACCGAAGAGGTAACATCTTAACCACCCTCTTTAAAGTTCCTTTCTTCTTCAACTTCTTTTTTCCGTGTTATTTCCATTATAAAATAATAACTCTAATATATTCTATATACTGTGATGTTATTATAAATATGGAACAAACAAATTCACTATTCTATCCATCCATTCAATGACATGTCACAATACGTGCGTACGTACGGCGTATAGTCTCCACGTTGTGGTGTAATTGTTATTCAATATAATATTATGTAGATGGGTATAATAATGATGTATAATTAATTTAAATAATAAATATAACCTGATAATGATTCTTTCTATATGATATACAATCCAATTATATATTATTTTATCATCAAAAAATGATATTGTCCCTTGTGCGTATGTAGGGACTACCGTCTCTACGATCATGATGAGATTCATTCCTCATCATATCCATTCGTGTAAAAATCTCATTTAATGATTAAAAATAATATTTAAGGACGTGATATCATTCTGGATATGAATAATATACAACCTATCCATAACAAACATGGCTTACGTAAAAAAACAAATAAAGGAAAATGAATCCATTAACACCCAAAACAACGATAATACTAAGATGCTATTAACAAATCAATGTTAAAAGATCATATATGATATCATATTAATGTATATGATTCTTGTATAATTTAATAATAATTATTTCACCATTATATAGGATGTTAACTTACCCTCATCCAAGGAAATGTACAAGGTAAGGGTTATTTCACAATCTCTTCAATATCCGAGATTGTTTATACATAATTATCTACTCGGACCTATTTATAATCCACATCCATGTTTCATAAAAATATATTTTAAATCATTTTAACTATTTTGCAGAATATGGGTTAAAGTCATTTATACACTTGTTTTACTTTTTATAAGATGTTTATAACGGAATATTTCCGTTATTTTTCAAACAAGGTCCTTTTTAACCTTTTCGACATAATTTAGGTTAGAATGTATTTTTTTAAATTATACGGTGGGTGTGGCTATTTTCCGCCATTATAAAATATTCGATGCATCCCATACAAGATTATAAGAATATATTCAAAGTAAATGTTTTATTTTATAATTATGTAAATTTTAAATGATTTCAAAAAAAGATATATTTCTCTCAAATAGTTTGGATTTCATCTATGTCAACATTCTTTGATAGATTTTATGATTATTTGATGTTTATTTATTATGATAAAAAACATCCATATTGTATTGAAGGTTTTGTGATATGATTGACTCTGGATGTGTTATTTTTATAACATTCATGGTTTATGGAGAAAGTATTGACATTTCTTATGCTAGTTTTAATACGAATGTTTATGTTATGTTTAAACCTGTTCATATGAGGAATGCATTGGACTTAATATGTGACAGGTGGAGCCTGCTATAGCTCCTCGATGCATCAGTAGGTCTCATGAGATAAAATAGTGTCTTGGCATAAGACCTTGACAAAATCTTATTTTTAGTCTTCACACAAGGCCTTGGCTACGTGGTAATGATATTCTGGCATTATGGATTCCGTCATTATGAATGTGGTTATTGATATTACATGTGATTATTAGACTAGTATAATATCCATGTGATTATGTAAATGGAATTATTTCATTTTATCTATTCAATATTATGCTGAAGTTGAAGTTTAAAAGCCTTTTTTAGTTATACATTGACTGAAATGTTTATGTTTATTTATGAAAGTGTCTACTATATTGTTATCCTTACTGAGCATCTCTGCTCACCCCTTTCAATGTTTTATTTTTCCCAGGATGTGAAGAAGTAATTTATTAATGACCTTCAGGGATAATATGAGGGGATATGAAGACATAATGTAGTAGTAGTAAAATTCATTTTTATGATGTAATGTAAACATTATGAATGTATCTAGTGTTTCAAAGGCTACTAAACCAATCAGTCTTTAGAGAATTGATCATTCTTGTTATCATGCCAATGTTATGTAATAATGCACCGACTCTGGGTAATTGGGGTCGGGGCATTACAACATTAATGGTATATTAAGGTCTTAACAAGGATAAAATATAATTGTGGGTCCACAGATAATATGGACAATAAAAATAAGAAAATAAACAACATCAATAACATTTCATGTACTAAAAATGTTATTTAAATATTATATTCATATGTTAGATTTCCCCAACATCGCCTGTCCTAAGAACCACTCTCCAAAAAGGCTTACCCGCATACACTTGGGTGAAGCACCACAACATGTAACTAATGCAACAAAACCACCATGTCAACATATGAAAAGTAACAAGGTAGTTTCTTGGAGCCACCACAGCCCGAATAATGTATATTATACGTTGGGTATTATACCTCAAGCCATTTCAGCCCATACACCGAGTAAGGATCCTAAAGCCATCACAAACGATACACGTTACACCTATAGTAGACCATATGATACAATATCCATAATATATATCTGTGAATAACAAAATTCCATTACAGTAATATACACACATATATGGAGAAAACTATCTATTGTGCCTACCAGCACAAGTAACTACCAAGAGAAGAGAGGGGGACTAAAGGGGGAAGTCATCCATCCGTTCTCCCCCCAGAATGTTGGGGAAAACAATCCCAGGGATCAGAATCCCCAGGGAGTAGGTTTCCTTTATTGAAAGGGTATAGTTGCATATAGAAACACAAAAATTAACAAATATACTATACCTCACAACCACACTATGGGAATAACCTATTCTTAAACTCAATTTTAGCTAATGTCTCTCGGTCTTTGGGCTGGCACATTTAAGAGTAGGTATCCTATAAGCACACAACCATGTATAGAGCTTTATTAGATTACATCAATCCATTTTTATTTGTTCAACATTACGTTAACTAATTCATTAATCATTAATTAACCATGAACTATTCCACATTAAATTTCATTACCGTCAAACCCAAAGGCCACTGCCCCTATAAAATTACAACCTTATAATTATGTTTCAGCAACTCCAACCCCCTGATTTAACATTACATATTCAATTATTCATTACAGAATTAATTCCCATAATCCCAGGCATTCATGAAAAACATTCTATGCTACTAAACTGATGGGGGCTCGACAGGATTAGTAGAAGTACTAACCGTCGAGTCTTTTTCTCCTATTGAAAGAGTGTAGACCCATCCTTTCTAGAGATGTTAATCACGGAAAGCACATGGAATACCCTGTGTGTCTTCTTCTCTTTCATAATTAGGGAAATCAAGACCATCTATTTTGACTATTGGGGAAAATTAAAGTAGATAATCAACCAATAAAAATGAGAAATCATCCAAAAATCACATCTATCAGGTTCCATCATACCTCATGTCCACCCCGACACTCACATGCATAAACTGATGCATCTCACCACCCTAGGTGTTATCTTCTTCCACAACCAAAGAGGAATCCAGGACCCCACATATCACAACATCCATCCATGTTCACATCACAACACAAGGTGCGGGAAAATAAAAAATTTAATAGTTGTGCTCTTGGCCCTTTAATAAACAATAGTGTTACCTAGAACCCTACAAGGAGTTATCTTTTATCGATCAAACGATTATTTAATAAATATTATATTAACCTATTATTATTGTTAGGTTCCAAATTAGTGAAACCTAATCTGTAATCTATTACAAATAATTAAACAAGATTACTGCACCATTTTGATTAACATAAAATTACAATAAGAAGAACCAGATTCCATTACATGCCTCTTTATCTTTAGACAAACCATTGTCAATTTATTCAGGATATACGATCTTTACCAATTTTCATCATGAACTCAATGCTAAACATAGAAATCATTTCTATCACACTATCTAGAAAAACAAGATGCAATAACATATGACTAATATCTATTTCTTTATCTAGTTGAAATATTTATTATGTATATTCCATTGTGATCCAGTGGGATAAAACATGCTAGGAATATAGTTTCACGTAAAAGAAGAGAGAATAAACAAATCCCCTACCACAAATAGTTCGTGATGTTCTTTATATGAGAACAGTCCACATGACGGGTCATGATCCTCCTCTCTCGACAACTGCTTCCACCAAAGGATGCCACGGTATGACCGCACGAACCAATACACAATAACAACTCCATTAGAATCATGGATATTACATGATATAATAAGGAAATGATAAATAGGAGAAGATGAACCCCATAAGAACGATGATAAAATAAAACATATATTGAAGATTGATTGATACAACTTGGTTGCATCAAAATTTTCCGAACCAATACGAGGAGGAAAGATTGAATGTGAAAATCCTATGAGAAGGAATGGTATGTACGAGCGTCTCACACTTGAGAAAAAAAAGGAAAAATTAGTTGGAAAGATATTTTTCCCTTTAGAAGATTTAACAGGGCATCAGTTTATAATATGCTTAATTTCTCATTAAAAGAAGATCACATTAAATCATGTAGTTTGACCAAGTAAAAAAATCATGAGGCTTATGTATAATTAGTATAGGATTTATGGCTTCTGTATGGTCCTAATATTATATAAATTAAGGTTTTAAATTCATTTTTTTCCAAGGAAACATCAAAGAGACAAAATTGTATGGAGATAGAAACACTATACACTAAACTCAAAATTTGGAAACAGAAATTGAGGCAGCTGTTAGAACATTACGGTTACTGAAACACTATTCTAGAACTCGAAATTTGTAAAAGGAAATAGAGGTTTCTATTTGAACGTCATTGTTCTAGAAACAATGTTCATGAACTCAAAATTTGTCAAATGAAATAGAGGATATTGTTTGAACCTGACTATTCTAGAAACAATGATCATGTAATTGAAATTTGGAAAGGGAAATAGAGGCTGCTGTTAGAACCTCACTATTCTAGATACATTGTTCATGAACTCAAAAATTTTCAATTGAAATAGAGATTTCCGTTAGAACCTTACTATTGTAGAAACAATGTTCAAGAACTAAAATTTTTGAAAAGGAAATAGAGGATGTTGTTAGAACCTCATTTTTCTGGAAACACTGGTCATGAACAAGAAATTTGGCAATGAAAATACAGACTGCTGTTAGAACCTCATAGTTCTGGAGACATCGTTCATTAACTCGGAATTTGAAAAAATCAAACTGAGGTTGTTGATAGAACATCACTGTTCTGGAAACACTACTCATGAACAAGATATTTTGCAAAGGAAATAGAGGTTGAATTTAGAACCAAACTGTTCTGGAAACACTATTTATGAACATGAAATTTGGAAAAAAAAGAAAATATCACTGTCAAAACCTCAATCTTCTGGAAAAAATGTTCACAGAACATTAAATTTGGCCAATGAACGAAAAGTTCACTATTTCACTATTCAAAACTATCTACCATTGGAACTGTTTACCAAGGGTCACTGATGAACTTTTCACAATTTTCTATAGTTGGAAGGGGTCATCAAAATGGAAATTAGGCAAAGCAAACAGAGGTTACTGTTATAGGTTACCAAAAGAACTGTCCACTGATAGAACAGTTCATAGAATTGGAAATTTAGAAAAGGAAAGATAAGACACAATTAGAGGTTACCGATAGAACTATACATAGATGGAACTGTTCATAGAAATGGAAATTTGGAAAAAGGAAAGAGAGTTTACCTTTAGAACTAACAATTGGAATTGTTTACATACGGTTTCTAATGCACTATTCACAATTGACTACTATTGGAACTATTCAATGAGAGTCACCGATGCTACTATTCAAATAATGGGAAAACAAGAAAAGTGTCGGGGATAAGGAACAATGACCTCCCAGGACACCTCAAACACCATATTTTTTACAATGGAATGGACCAGAGAGGTCCGGGCCATTATAACCAATATAACCCAATAGTGGTTTGTTGACCGTGTTTTGTCTTTTAAAGTTTGGAATGATAAGGCACTGAAGTAAGGTGATGAGGTTTATATTAGTAGTATTTCAGTTGTAGGTGGTGATACAGTGAGTAGTATATACATATAATAGCATTGGTTGTCTTCTATTTTCGATTTCCTTGGTTTTATTTGACTTATGAAATTTTGTCTATTATTTGTGTAGTGTGGATACCAATAATTTCCTTTCAGTTACGGAATATATTTCACCTAGATTTTTTCCCCATTATTCTTTGTATATATATATGATTTAATCTTATTATGCCAGGGTGGATCTATTCTATCTATTTTTTGATGCCCTATCTCTATTCTCCAGCTCTTGGGGATTGGGGATTCCCTTCAAGAATGTGATGGATTGGGTTGGGTGCCAATTTGTGAGGGTAAAAAAGTAAGGTTACTGACGAAGGTTATAATAATCCATTCAAATTTGTTATTTATTCTTTCAATGACATATAATATAAAATCATAAATGAAATTTTAATCCTGATTTTCAATTTTTTTAGTTTTTTTTTCAGATATTCATTTTTCTACGTTTCCATTATTTATGTACATTCTTTTAAAATAAATTTTTTTTCATAAGTAATGGGTTGAAAATAACATCTAATTATTATGAAGAATTTCCCTTTATTTATTAAATTCCCTAAAAGAAAACATCAATCTCGCAATAACCCAAACAATGAAACTTCTCCCAAATATACATATAGAGGCCCTTCCCACCACACTCAAACCTGAAATAATCATTAGAAATATAAATGTATTTTTTATATGTATGGGATTATTGTCTTGTAATTTATGAAAAACATAATAATAAATTCTTTGTAAAATAAGGGCATAACAATGATTCATTATAGTTGTGGGTCGATGAATAATATGGACTATAAAAAATAAACTAAACAACTTCAATAACATTTCATGCACAATTTTTTTTTAATTATTATATTCATATGGTCAATTCCTCAAATAAATTCTATGCATATCAAGTAAGTGAGATTATTATAAGAAATATATAAAATTATTAAATAAAAAAAATAGCTACATGGAATAAAAATCAAGTGAATCTATATTAGATTATTTATGGTACATATCCAAATCATTGGAAATTACTTTAAAGTAAAAATACAATTGAAACATAACCATATTATAATTCAAATAAAAATATATATCGTACCATGTAAAAAAATAAGAATAAATAGATATATTGTTATACATAATTGTTCTGAAATTCATTGAATATAAATTAGTTTGAAAATATAAAAATAGAAATCAATTTAAGGAATAACACACCAAAAATATAAAAAAATGCAAAATTTGGGTTACCTATCCCCAAAACAATTGTTTCAATATTTAGAATGTAACATAAAATGCTTCATGTATAGAAAATAATTTAATAATGCGTGAGATTCAAATATATGAAATTATATTTTTAAATATTTAAGGATTTTAGATCCATGATTATAGGTTATTATTTAACACAATAAAAATAGAGAAAACAACATAATAATTTTTTAAATGTAAAAGAAAATTTAAAAATTATGTGAAAGAGTATTTTCATAGAATGTCTTAATTGATGTTTTGTTTTTACATCCAACTAGGTATTTGATGTGGTCATCCCCAATATAAAGGTGGAAGGAGATTTTATTGTTAGAACACCAACCTTGGTTTTTCTGATGTTCTGTTGTTTTTCAATTTATGTGGGAGTCAGATTAATTAGACAATTTTTTATCCCCCTATTTGGTAGGTTATTTGTTTTAGAATTAGTGGAGGTGGTAAAAGGATATTTTAATGTCCCCCATTTTATTCATTTTAAGGAGTGGTATCCACTAATTATAAGAAATGTACTCTATGATCTTTATTATCTTGTATATCATCTTTATTAAATCATTATTTATGTCAGTTTGACTTAGTAAAAATATTTTCATATTTTTCGATGTATAACTTCATCAACTCCTTCATCATATCTAGTAAAAATTTCACTCCCTTTGTGGACTTATATTCAATATCATCATCTTAGGGTTTCATAATTCACTACAATGAGTCATTAATATATAATAAAAAAATATATAAACATTTTCCCAATGACAATTCATTAAGGCACGTTTTTTGTAAAAAAATAATATACTTCAAAAAATGTAGTTTTTTTCTCTTATTCTATATTTAATACCTATAGTATGTAAGTAGGATTTGTTGGTTGTTAATAAACATAATTATTTTCTATAACCACTATGATATTTGTATTTATATTTTGAATGATTTCTAGTGGCTCTAATTGTTTTTCTTTCACAATTAGAAACATTTTTGAAATATAACTAATATCACATGGATTTTTTTAAAAACCATCCAAGATTACACGACACCAAGACACCTATACTATGATAGATATATATCATAAAGGTAATTACCAATTCCCAAGGGGCATTGAAAATATCCTAGAATCATACAATTTCATATAAGGACAAATTTATTCACAAAATCGAAAAAAAGATAGAGTTCGATATCCCCAACACTCCAAAATGTTAGAGTAAAAGATAAAACAGGTATAACCAAATATCCAAATTATACATCATCAATGTGCTTTACAACTGATATGATAAAATCTCAAACATCTAATGCAATATGTTGATAACATATCCAATAGTCACCTCTATGAATCATGGTAGAATGTGTCATGAACATCCAACACCTATATGTGGTTCTTTTCCTTTTCTCGGTCCTAGAAAAATATAATCAACAAAATCCTAAATTAAAAGGTATTTGTGAGCAAAAAATACAAGAAGGGACTCCAATAGTTTTAAAAAATCAATAACCAAACAATTAAACATTATATTCTACAAATTTAAATAAATATGGGTTATGGAAATAAATTTTAATATTTTAAAAAATATACTTTTTCAATGAAAAATATAAAAGATATATCAAAAAATATTTATAATAATCCTAAATGATCATTTTATAAAATAGTTTATACAAATCAATTTTTTTGAATAATAAAGTTCAAAAAATCATTGGAATCTATATCATTAATCATGTAAATTAATAAGCATTAAAAATATCCTTGTGTTATATTTGTTTCTTTTTTAATTGTATCCCCACACATCAAAATTATGGACTTATCTCAAGTTAGGTGTACATAAAAAAATTCACCCAAATAGGGGATCCCATTAGAGGAAGTCATGCTATAGTCATTTAGTTGCATTTGAGATTTTAATCCATTTATATGGATTAATGTTCTTATTTTTTTGACCCAGATTCCCACTAACAACATAGGATTACAAGTTATTTAATAAATCAATCAATCAATCAAATTGAAAATCAATCACTTCAAATAATTTTAATATTGAATGTCTCAATTCTATTTTTCAACTTGTCATCTCATTTCAAAAACAAATAATTGGATTTATTCATTTCATTCCATCCAAAATACCCCTTCACATTAATCCATTTTCATTAGATAAAATCAAATCATTTCATCAAAATGATTTCTAAATCAAGGAATCATTTTTCATAAATTCTTCCAATAAAATCAATTCCGTTATAATAGGTGTATTTTTAAAACATAATAAACAGTTCAATTCATTTATTTAAATCATAAAAAATCAACGTTATTAAGAAAATTAAAATGTATTTCAATTTAATGAAGATATTGATGGATTTAAACCTAATGTAATAAATTATGGAACTACATTCTTTTAAGTAAAAGATCCATAAATCAAAACCCAAAATTAGATTCTCCAATAAAGTATAAATGCATTCAAGATCATGAAATAAAACCAAGATTAAAGATACCATAAATAAAGGTTAGGTCCATCAATTATATTATGTTCTAAAAAACTATGAAGGAGAGATGTATATATTAGATGAAACGAAATGATAAGAGATAAAAAACCTAGTGGTTATCTAATTAGTTCCATGCAGCATAGATACCCTAGGGAAATGTTTTAGAGTTTGAATAATTCTTTATTGGGAGACTTTTAGGATGATAAAAACTTATTATGGTTGATTTGGCGGGATAAAAAACATAATATAGGTGTTTTGTATTTTTAAATACATTTTATGAAGAATTAAATATGACCATCTTTGATTGTTTTTTATGGCCACACAATTAAATATACCATGAACCAATACCACATGGGGTGCAAAAATACTCCATAGTGGGTCCACAATATTGTTATACATGTTCGAACCAAGCATATCACCACTTCCTGTGGTCACACGGTTTTGAGGTTATGGGTGCTTGGTATGAAAAAATTGTGTAACCCAACTATAGAACCATCAAAATATGCAATGTTACCAGGTCCAATCCACATGGTTTTTCATAACAATGCAAGGAATATACTGTGTTTGTAAGGCTTCTAAAATTCTATGAATTCTCTCTAAATAAAAAAAGTCTTTACATAAGGGAGATCAATCCTTGGGTCATGGAATTAATAAAATAAGGTAAATATATGTTATATCCTCACCACAATATAATCATTCTATCTCCATAAAACCATTAAGTAATTTTTAATAATAATTAGATGAGGCTATTATTCTCTCATAATTGCCATATGCTCCCAAGTACCATGTGTATATAAAACATTTTATCATATCACATAGACCAAAGGTATCATAATCCCATTAATTAAATTATTCTCAAAGTCAACAATCATTATTGGATGATAAGTCATGGAAAAATTAGGCCCAACATCTTTATCCTACCTCCTTAGTATATGTAATGGGTTAGAAAGAATTTTAAGAATTTGGGTTACATGGATCACACTATGAATCAATGTCAATATAGTGGAAGTGTAAATTGTAATCCTATTTCACCACCAACATAATAACATAAAATGACCTTCAATTAGAGGTAAAATATTACCTTATTTTCCCAGATATCAGTAAAAAAAATGATATGAAACTCACATAAACACTACTTTACCAAATTGAATACTCCAGTGATCACCAATGATGACATGATTAATATTTTTTAACTCTATGTCATCAATGTTATCTATAAAATCAACTAAATCCTTATTATTTTATCATGGAAAAAGCCTTTCCCAACAAAATAATACTAACAAATCTCTATCTAATAAAATAAATATTTAAATAGATGATAATACATGGCCTCAAAAGGAATAATCAATATTTAATTATAGTATCCATTTTTATATATAAACTCAACATTTCTCATATATACATCCTCATCTCCCATTAAATAAAGATTTAAAAAACATAATTCTTCCTCAAGAATCAATATATTTTTTTCTTTACATTCATACATCTGTGAAAAATATGTCATGATATAATGTACATGAGACCATATATATTCCTAGAGGCCTCTCCTTAATTGAAATGTATAATGGTTATCTCTATCAGACACTGTTGAAAAATGGAAACAATGTAATCTACAAATATCTTATACATAGACCCCTACAATGTCCTTAACTTTAGTAATTTCACGAATGGTTAAGAGTTTATCTAATTTAATCATCTTACTGATAAAAACATATATTGAATTATTATCCAAATGGTTAAATGGGAAAAACCATAATGTCATTAATAATATCATCCGACATCGATGTCATCACTGAAAGTGGGTGATGAAAATTTGATGGACTATGGTTCTCCTCCTGGACCTATTGATAAGAATAATGATGTAAAACAAATTTAGGGATGTCATATATCATACCAATCCACCACAATCATCACATGATATTATAAAAGATATTTGTGATAATAGGTTTTAAAAACCACAAGGAATAAGGGAAATCACCCAATATAACATTCTTTATGAAAAAAATGAGAAATGGAATTTTTTTTGGATAACAATGGATTCCCACAAAAGAGAAAGTGTGCTCACTGACAGTCCCCCAACCTTAAATAGAGTCCATAATGCTATTAAATTCAATATCATGATTTTGTTCTAGAAGACTCATGTTGGTAAGATAATTGGTTGACTAAGCACATTCAAATATAAAAATTGAATTCTTTTTAGGAACCCCTAAATGAAAATTAGGTAAAGAAGCATTATATTCCACTCTTATGTTGATTCATTCATATCTATGTATATAAATTTTCTACTCAAAGAATCCTAAATGACATTTCCATTCACAAGGGTGTATTAAAATTTAATTTAAAAGGACTATAGTTACTCTACACAATACCTCAGGAAAAGGATAAAATCATTTTCACTGATGATATTATTTGGGATTTTGAGGCCAGAATAAAATATAATGAATTTTTTGAAAAGGTAATGAGGTAACACCTTAATAGAATTAATCATAGTGTCTAGACCGATATGATTGTTCTGATAATTCATCACACATGTCATATTTTTTCTGGAGACATAATCTATAATGTGATCACCCTTTATAAGAACACATCACAATCCCAAATGTTCAAAGAATAACAAATAGCCCTTATATCTTCTATAAGAGTATAGAAAATGGTAAAAATCAAAATCCATTTCAACTGAATATCATAACATTGACATTTTTCATTCCACAATAAATTCACTCCCTTCCAAATGATATCTGTCATCTGAGAATCCATCAATGATATATCATCAACAAACCAGTGGTAATACCTGAGAAGACCCTGTAATATATATTTTTGAATAACATTATATTATTTATACCAGGTCATAATAGCCTTCACCTTCTTTCTAAATACCATGATTCCAATTTCTAATTTTGTGAGTCCCAAAAATTTCACATCTCCAGTCGAGAAATTTCTTTATGAATGCTTCGCGTAATGTTAGTGATCTATCAATATTTATATAATTTTTTTCAGATGATTCACAAGATCGTCCATGGACATTGATTGATCTATAATTTCATTCATGTAATCCACCAAAAAAAGATTATGATACTCATCGAAAATAATATTCATCAATGTCACAAAGCTTGTTGGATCTTTGCTCAGGTCAAAGATAATAACAAGAGATTCAATGTGACAAAAACTTCTTATGAATGAATTTATTTCAATTTTAGATTCTTTTTTTCTCACCTAGTGATGACCATATTGATTATCATAACATTGAGAACAACCATTCCGCCTTTAATTTTTAAAATAGATCATAAATATGTAGAAATATAGACTTATTATTTATCATAACTCAATGTTGTATTTTATAGTCAATATAAAGGCAATGAAATCAACCATCAGTCTTTGAAAAGGGAATATGAGCCACCCATGGTGACACACTCAGGAATACAAATAATTTTAAAATACATCGTCAAATTAATATGTCAAATCTTTTAATTATTTTAGTTCTTCTTGGTTATAAGGAATATACAATATTGGAGTATGAGGCACTAAATCTTCTTAAATCACCACCTATATTTCTAGTGGAAAACTAGAGAAATTATCAGAAAACCTATAGGGAAACTCATCAAAAAATAGAGTGAGATCACCACTCAGATACAACTTCTCCATATAAAAGTATAAAATTAATATTAATTTTGGTAAATCTTAATAATATTGTAGTTATCTACTCATACTCGAGTCATATTATCCTTATATGACAAGAGACACCCTATCAAATGATGTAATGTCGAATAACTAAAGACAGTAGTGATTTCCGTCATTATTATCGATGATCCAATTTAACCCAAGAGTTACATCAGGAGGTCTGATGTGAAGATCCAAAAATCTCTAAAGACTCAATCATTTATAAGGATAAGACACATAAATGATAATAGAAACAATACTGTCTCAATATTCAAAGGGATGTAGTAATATTAACCATATATGATATATGATTCATTGGAAAATATAGTAGGTTCACAATATGTGTTGATATAAATGGGTGGGATATACCAGTATCAACTAATGAATCACTAATGATGAATCCATAGATATGGTACCTCTCATAGACAGTATACCAATATCAGTATCCTATGGAGACTCTTCCACTAAATTAAAAAGCTTAGTTCAGGATGCATGTGGATGTAACAAATTATATCATGGAGCATCTAATTTCCCCATATAAATTTTTGGTGTAATGATTCACTGCCTCCATGTGGAGTAAAAAATATATATCATAATTTTGGTAGGTGTTTTAAAAAACAACATGAATTGTAGATATTAGGCACATCCGTACAATCACGTCTCAAATTCCCAACACTGAAAAACATGAAACAAGGAAAACCTCTTTGTCTAGGAACTATAGGTGGCCTAATGGATGATTTCTATCAATAACCACCTAATGACTAATCAAAATTACAATTTATTCTAAAGGAATGAATAGAACAACAACTTGGAAAATGTAACTCTCACCATCCCTGAATTACTACCCCAGGTACAACACAATAATTAAAACCCTTTTTAGTACATCGACGTACAATGTATGCTTCATTAAGAAAACATTTGAACAGATACGATGTAACACAACAAGATTTTACGAAAAATATTCTTTTTAATTTCATTAATGTCTTATGTTGTATGCTACACCAAAAGGAGCTCACACAACACGCATCCCTTAATTGGCTTGCATTACACGCAAGCACGACCTTCCACGATAACATGTGTTGTATGCAATACCGAGTTTCGCTAAAAAATGATATGCTATTAAAATATTACTAAAAATAGCAGTTATGAATAGTAATACCCACTTTTTGAAATTTTATAAATTTTAGTTTTGAAAATGGACGTCATTTTTGGAATTGGAATATCAAAATTAGCCTAGGGTGGAATTTTGGTATTTTTCTGGAAACTTTCAATTTTTGATGAATAGTGAAAACACTGGGTTACTATTTAAAAACCGACTTTTTATTTAAATAATAATTTATTTTATTTAAATTTATTTTTGGTCAAAATTGATACATAATACCTATATAAGTTCAATGTAATTAATTGGAGTAATTTTATAATAATTTTAGATATATAAAAATTTTATTGAACTTTTCGCCGTCTTTTACCCACCTCCTCTGAGAATTTGCAAATTTACATAACACATAATTTTATCGCTTCTATGAGTGGAATTAAAAAAATCCGAGAGACATGGTTGATGTTAGTAAGTAAAATGTGGATCAATGAGTTGAAAATAATTTTTGGTGAATACTACCTTTTTACTTTTATTTACCACAGTTAAAAGTAAATAGGGTAATTATGGGTAAAAATGATATTATTATTCCCTTAAAACATGTCCTAATTATATTGAATAAGAGTAATTCGACCAAAAACAACATTAGGAATAAAATATGACCATTTAGTCCCACATGGATTAGATTAGAACATTTATTATCAATTTATTTAAAGAAGGGCTAAAATAGTTAAAATCAATGTTAAATAAGTAAATCATTTTCAATATAGGGTTATACATAATATAAATTTGACTATAAATATTAATTATAAATATAAAAAGATTTCTCACATAATGGTATTTTATTTTTAATTTTTTGACATTTAATAATTTAATTTATTTTTGACACAAAGATGATGCAGTAATTATGTTATTAATGAAATATTGAAATAATTGATGTTATAAATTCTCAAATAAATGTAATTTGAGACTTTTTATGAATTACAATAATTTTATAGGTTAATATGACATTTTATTATTTATTTAATTAACTTTTTTCGAACTAATCATTCTGTTATGATTTTCATAAAATTAAATTACTAAATAGTGTCAAAATTGACATAAAAAAGTTTTTAAAACAAATATTATATTATTAATTGTTATTTTATTCCAAAAAATAAAAGGTTCGGCCAAATGACTTATATAATGTTATATATATTAATAATAGACAACTTGGGGTTCTTTTGGCTTGTTATAGTAAGTTTATTAACCTTATATTGTAAGAACACAAAAAGACACGGTAAAAGTAAAATTATCTAACTTAAAGTTAAATCTAAATAAGAAGGTTTAAATAGTAATCTAAATTTGTCAAAATTCTATTGGATGAGATTATTTCAACCCATCCCCACCTTATCTTCGAAATAAGTCAATTTGGAGCAATTTAAAACCGAATATGGCTTTATAATAAAATAATATTCATAGTTTTTCTAAAGGTTCCCCTCTCCTCCCTTATAAAAGGGAACCTCCTCCCTCTCTTCCTCACAACACATTGAGCCTTCAAGATCGGCCAACCCCTGAAAAATTATCTTCTCCACATCCATAGAAACATCCTAGAGGTCCTGGTATTCTTCAAAGACCCATTTTAGTGCCCTAAAAGGAGGTCTCAAAGAAGCTCTTCAAAGAAGAGGTAATGTTTGTTACCGATTCTTTCAACTTTATTTCTTCTTCCACTTCTTCTTCTTTAGTTGTTTCATTATGAATTAATAACATCAGTATCACTCATATAATGATATGTTATTATAAGTATGAAACAACCCAATTTCACCATCTATCCATCCTACGGAAAACGAAATCACCACGCGTGCGTACGTACGAAATACTGTCTCCATGTCGTGGTGTAATCTATTTTCCAGAAGCACCTTACATGGATGGGTATAATGGTGTAAATAATGAATATATATGATTATTTTAATGTGATATTTATTCTTAAATTGTATACATACACTCCAATACAATTCCACGATCATGGGAACGATATCGCCGCTCGTGCGTACGTACGGAATACAGTCTCCACGATGTGATGCGACTCGTTCTACATTGTTTTCATTGCATAATGATTACATATGTGAATTGAGTGAATAAATATGATATATATATCACTAATACCATTCTGGAAATGAGGTATCTATGACCTAAAATGAATTATAAAAATTTATTCGACAAAACATGCATAAGAAGAAAAAGTAATAAACACCTGAATAACAAGTAGCAATGAAATATTACTAACAATATTATAATAATATGACCATAAATGATATCATAACAATGTGTATGATTATGGAATAAGTCAATGACATTATTTAAATCTTTATACAGGAGGTTCAGACACTTACGAAGCATATCAGACCTAAGGTAAGGGAAATATCAAAATCTCATTTTTATCTGAGATTGTTTATACTTTGGAATTTACTGGGGTGTATTTTATCATCCACATACATTTTTCCTCTATATGTAATATTTATATCCTTATACAATAGTTTATATCCAATTTTACCCTTTGGTGGGTTTTTAATAAAAGATATGAAATGAATCTTTTGTTGTATTTCGTACGAGGTACCTTTTGACTTTTCTGACAAAAGTACGAGAAAAATGTTTTTTAACTTATACGGCATGAATGGATTTTTAAAACATTATTTCCAAGAAGCTTCCTTTACAAATTTACAAGTTTATTTTTAATCAACTTATTTTATATTATAATTTTATGACATGTTATGAATGGAAAACTGTTTTTGAAGTAGAAAGGATATTTTCCTCAAGAATGGAGCTCAAGTGTTTTATCCAAATTATTTTTCGTATAAGATAATAAAGGGTTATGTATCTATCCCTATTATTACATTGATTTGATTAGGTTGTTATGGAATTATTTTTATGAATTCCTTTATCTTATATGAATTTTTTTATGATGTCACAATGTTTCAAAATCCCATTTTTTAACATGGGTTATGCTATGATGTATGGTTCATGATTTTGTGGCACACATAAGAATGGTATCATTATGAGATGGGTGGGACCTATATATCCCTCCAATTAATTGGGTAAAGATTTTATATCTCATGATATAGACATGTCTAGAACGGCATGTCAAAACGAATTAGTGAAACAGGACTAAAACAAGGAATGAACTCGGTTCAGAAATGGACTTTGTCCACTAAGATAGTCTTGGAAATGAGTCTTGACTAATAAAACATTATTCTCTATGATTATGTGTGTATTCCACAAAGCTTCATGTTTTATGTTATGATTATTGTGACTACATTTCACTACTATGATTTATGCCATGTTATGATATTATGATATCTTTTGCAGGTTAAGATTTCCAAAAAGATATGTTCTTATGAATATGATGTGATTGATATTTCTTTTTTTTACCCTTACTGAACATTGGAGCTCACCCTTTTATGTTTTCTTTTCCCCAGTATATAAAGAAAGGTTTTAGGTATGAAAAAAACGAAGATCGTTATGGGAGATGTTGAAGATATTTCACCACGATTAGAAGATTATATTTAGAGTTTCCAAAGACACTAAACTTTTATGGTCGTTGTGTGTGTGTTTTTGTAATGTACTATGTATTACGCAAAAGTAATGTAATGTCCATGTACGTCAATATTAGGGTATCTACAGTTGGTATCAGAGGAAAGGTTTAGTCAACCTTTGGAAATTAGGATGCGAGAACTTTAGTGAGATCCCTATAGATATTTCTAAGGTATGTATAGGGATGTACCTAAGGTTAAGTATAAGTATAGGTTATAGTACTATAATTATGGTAAACAAAGATGTTAGATGTTGAAGGTACTCCCCCTTTATTATGTTGTTTTCCCTAGCATGATTTTTGACTCTCACACTATTATTTTTTGGTTTTAGACGATGGCTGGGACCCGAAGGAACCGTGTTGATCAAGGTAATGGACAATGAAATGATTGTCCTCCTGAACAAACAAATTTTATGGGAGATGGAGTGAAAAATATTATTGATATACTTACACAACCATTGAATCATTCTGGACATCCAAATGAGCATAGAATGGAACAATATTCTATTGAGTCCTTCATAAGGCAGCGTCTACCTTCTTTCAGTGGGTCTTCTGATACACTTGTTATTGAACAATGGATCAATACCAATGAAAATATATTCTCAGTTCTTCAATGTTCTGAACATGATAATGTCATCTTAGCAGTGTATCATTTGGAAGGTGAAGCTGATCAGTGGTGGAATCTTATCGAGTATATGAGGCCAAGATATGAAATTGAGTCCATTGAATGGGACGAGTTCCAGAACTTGTTTTTCAATAAGTACTTCCCTCGTATTATTCGAACAAAGAATGAGAAGGAATTTCTTTAACTAAAGAAAAAGGATGATGAATCTGTTGGTACATATAAAGCAAATTTTACATGGCTTCCAAGGTATGCATCTTTTTTTATCATCGAACCTGAAAGTAAAGTTGATCGATTATTCAGTGGCATAATACCAAATCATCGAAGGGAATTTGCTATAAGAGACTTCAATAGATATGAAGAAATTGTGAGATGTTCTATTAAAGTAGAAATAGAAGTTGGTGTTACATATCCATCTCATGGTTTTGACAAGAAACGAAAGATGGAGTTCAAGGAGAAATCTCAGAATAATGGTGAAAAGAAGATGAATGCTTCCTTATGCTCAAAGTGTGGAAAGAAGCATGGTGGAGATTGTCTTAAAGGGAATAGAAAATGTTTTATGTGTGTAAAAGAAGGTCATCGAGCAGCTTAGTGTCGAAGTAATGGAAAAAGGGTTGCTAATGGTGTGAATAAAGAAAAGACTGCATAGAACGCACCATCAACTCTTCAATTCTTCTAGTGCAATGAAATGGGGCATTATGCTAATCAATTCCCTAATCCAATGGTTAATGAAGATCGACATGAGCAACCACTTAAGGAAAAGGACAAAGTGATGTCACATGCGAAAACTATTGGTGATGTTGAATATGACCACGATGTGTTGGAATGATTAATTGTTTATGTAATGGGATTCCAAAATAATGTTGTATATAGTATCATGGAATATTAGAATATTTATGTATTGGTCTATTATGGTTTTCAATAATTTTATGGTACTGGTAACCATGGAAAGTGATTCAGATTTTTTTGGTAAGAAGATGATATGCACATAATGAAGGGATAAAAAGATAATGGGATGTTTGATTTTATTCATGAGCTCATGATTGATATAAGGACTAAGTGATATCATGGTTTGAGTATAAATAATTTTGATGATTTTGGTTTGTGGAAGGTGTTAACTTTTTACTACATTCATGTTTTCACTAAGGTTCAATGGGTATTCATTCTTCAAGAGAATACATGATTAAGGTATTCGTATGTTTGTAATTTGACCAACAAGATATATCTTATGATATATGGGGGATAAATGAGGGCATTCACGTGATTTTCATGTGACATTTCATGTAATCATTTTCTTTATACTATAAGCTTGGACCGAAGTATTTTAGATATGCCTAAAGATTGGAATGGATTATGTTGGACATAAGTTAGTATTGTTTAAATATAGAACTTATTTCGATATTATTGATGGGATTTTATAGTAATATAGCTTTATAAAAAGGACAACCTTCAAGAAGGGCGACAACCCATCACGTTAGACAAGACTGTGGGAATCGAACCCACAAACGAAGTGCAACTGGCCTTTATTGCATTCCACTGGCCTACAGGAAGTCCCTGGTTAGTAGGAACTAGTTTTATTTTATTACGTGTATGATATATGAATTATAAGTTCATTTTTGTAATCGAATACGATTAACCTCAATATAGATGGACTTGTGTATATTTGATAACTTTTGCAATCATTTAGTTTGAAATAGATGGAATGACCCATCATCCTATCACATGATCTATTAACACTTCATGAATTACAAATTCAACTTCATTTCATTAAGAGATTATGTGGAAATTGTTCAAAGAATGAACAACAGTGAGATTGTACCAAAATAAATTAAGTATTTATTCTAATTCAAATTCTTCAACTTTAGGGAAATGATCTTGAAAACCAAAAATTTTGTCCTAGTACCCTTATATCTGATGAATCAGATGGTACCCTAGATCATCACAAATTTATGGCTTTGTGATTGTTGGATTTTTCATAGCCATGTTCTCTACCACTCTCCATGAGAACATGACGGTAAGATTTATCTTCTATATCCATATTTTCATCTACGTTATCCTATGTGGAAACCCAGTGATTAGTTAATTTGGGTAACCCTTAAATTTCATAATTTAGTTTTTAAAGCCATGTTTTGGTATTCCTTTTTACTATGTGGGTTTGTATTAAAGATACTTTCAAGAAGTAAACCATTTAAAAACCGGACAAATTTTGAGGGCGAAATTCATTTTAAGGGGGGTTGAATGTAACACCCCAAGATTTTACGAAAAATGTCCTTTTAAATTTCATTAATGTCTTCTCTTGTATGCAACACCAAAAGGAGCTTTCCCAACATGCATGCTTGACTTGGCTTGCATTACACGCTAGCGCGACCTTCCACGATAGCGTGTGTTGTACACAATTCCGAGTTTCGCTAAACAATGATATGCTATTAAAATATTATTAAAATTAGCCATTATGAATTTTAATACCCACTTTTTGAAATTTTATAATTTTTTTTTTGAAAATTTAATTCATTTTTCGATTCGGAATATCAAAATTATCCTATGGTGAAATTTTAGTGTTTTTCTGGAAACTTTCAATTTTGGATGAATAGTGAAAACACTAGGTTACTATTTAAAAACCGACTTTGTATTTAAATATTTATTTATTTTATTTAAATTTAATTTAGGTCAAAATTGATACATAATACTTATATAAGTTCAATGTAATTCATTGGAGTAATTTTATAATAATTTTAGATATATAAAAATTTCATTGAACATTTCACCGTCTTTTACCCACCTCCTAGGAAAATTTTCAAATTTACATAAAACATAATTTTACCGCTTCTGTGAGTGGTATTTCAAAAATCCTAGAGACACAGTTGATGTCAGTATGTAAAATGTGGTTCAATGAGATGAAAATAATTTTTGGTGAATAGTAACTTTTTACTTTTATTTACCACGGTTAAAAGTAAATAGGGTAATTAAGGGTAAAATTGATATTATTATTACCCTAACACATGTCCTAATTCTATTTGATAAGTGTAATTCGACCAAAAACAACCTTAGATATAAAATATTACCATTTATGCCCACATGGATTATATTAGGATATTTATTATTAATTTATTTAAAGAAGGGTTAAAATAGTTAAAATCAAAGTTTAATAAGTAAGTCATTTTTAATATATAGTTATACAGAAGATAAATTCGACTATAAATATTAATTAGAAAGATAAAAAGATTTCCTACATATTGGTATTTTATTTGTAATTTTTAGACTTCAAATAATTTAATTTATTTATGACACAAAGATGATGTAGTAATTATCTTATTAATGAAATATTGACATAATTGATGTTATAAATACCCAAATAAATGATATTTGAGACATTTTATTAATTAAACTAATTTTATAGGTTAATATGCAATGTTATTATTTATTTAATTAACTTTATTTGAACTAATAATTCTATAATTATTTTCAAAAAAATCAATTACTTAATAGTGTCAAAATTTACATAAAATAATTTTTAAAACAAATATTATATTATTAATTGTATTATATTCCTAAAAATATAAGGTTCGGCCAAATTACATAGATAAGGTTATATATAATAATAATAAACAACTTGGGGTTCATTTGGCTTGTTATTGTATGTTTATTAACCTTATTATGTAAGATCACAAAAAGACACGGTAAAAGTAAAATTATCTATTTAATGTTAAATCTAAATGATAAGGTTAAAACAGTAAACTAAACTTGTCAAAATTCTATTTTATGAGATTCGTTCGACCCATCCCCACCTTAGCTTCAAAATAAATCAATTTGGATCTATTTAAAGACGAATATGGCTTTATAATAAAATAATATTTTTTTGTTTTTCCAAAGGTGCCCCTCTCCTCCCTTATAAAACGACACCTCCTCCCTCTCTTCCTCACACCACTTTGAGCCTTCAAGCTTCGCAAAACCCTGCCAAATTCACTTATCCACATCCTTAAAAACATCCTAGAGGTCCTGGTATTCTTCAAAGACCAATTTTAGTGCCCTAAAAGGAGGTCTCAAAGAAGCCCTTCAAAGAAGAGGTAATGTCTGTTACCGATTCTTTCAAATTTATTTCTTATTCCACTTCTTCTTCTTTAGTTGTTTCATAATGTATTAATAACATCAGTATCACACATATACTGATATGTTATTATAATTATGAAAAAACCCTGTTTCACTATCTATCCATCCTACGGAAAATAAAATCACAACGCGTGCGTACGTACAGAATACCGTCTCCACGCCGCGGTGTAATCTATTTTCCACAACCACCATAAATGGATGGGTATAATGGTGTAAAGAATGAATATATATGATTATGGTAAAATGATATTGATTATGAAATTGTATACATATACTTCAATACAATTCCACTATCATGGGAACGATATCGTCACTTGTGCGTACGTACGGAATACAGTCTCCAGGATGTGATGCAACTCGTTCTACATGATTTTCATTGCATAATGATTACATAAATGAATTTAGTGAATAAATATGATATATATTACACTAATACCATTCTTGAAATGAGGTATCTATGACCTAAAAAGAAGATTAAGAATTTATTCGACAAAACACTAATAAGAACAAAAAGTAATAAACACCCGAATAACAAGTAGCATTGAAATATTACAAATAATAAGCTAATAATATGACAATATATGATATCATAACAATGATTATGATTCTGGAATAAGTCAATGTCATTATTTCAATAATTATACAGTAGGTCCGGACACTTTCGAAGCAAATCGGACCTATGGTAAGGGAAATATCACATTCTCATTTTTATCCGAGATTGTTTATACATTGGAATTTACTAGTGTTTATTTTATCATCCAAATCCATGTTTCCTCAATATGTAATATTTATATCCATCTAAAATAGTTTATATCCAATTTTACCCTTCGGTGAGTTTTTAGTAAAATATATGAAATTAATCTTTTGTTGTTTTTCATACGAGGTGGTTTTTGACTTTTCTGACAAAAGTACGAGAAGAATGTTTTTTTAACTTATACGACATGAATGGATTTTTAAAACATTATTTACAAGAAGCTTCGTTTACATGTTTTCATGTTTATTTTTAATCAACTTCTTTTAGTTTTGAATTGTATGACATGTTATGAATTGATGAGTGTTTTTGATGTAGAAAGGATATTTTCCTCAAGAATGGAGTTCAAGTGTTTTATCAAAATTATTTTCCATATAAGATAATAAAGGGTTCTGTTTCTATCCCTATTATTACATTGATTTTATTATGTTGTGATGGAATTATTTTTATGAATTCCTTTATCTTATAAGAATTGTTTTATGATGTCACGATGTTTAAGAATCCCATTTTTATTACATGGGTTATGCTATGATGTGTGGTTTATAATTTTGTGGCATACATAAGAATGGTATCATTATGAGATGGATGGGACCTATATCTCCCTCCAGTGAATTGAGTAAAGATTTTATATCTCATGAAATAGACATGGCTGGAACGGTAGGTTAAACCGGTTCAGTGAAAACTGGACCTAAACGAGGAATGAACTCGGTTCAGAATGGACATTGTCCACTAAGATAGTCTTGGAAATGAGTCTTGACTAATAAGAAAAGATTCTCTATGATTATGTGTGTATTCCATAAAGCTTCAGGTTTTATGTTATGATTATTGTGATTACATTTCACTACTATGATTTATCCCATGTTATGATATTATGATCTCTTTTGCAGGTTAAGATTTCCAAAATGATATGTTCTTATGAATATGATGCGATTGATATTTCTTTTGTTTACCCTTACTGAGCATTTGAGCTCACCCTTTAATGTTTTCTTTTCCCCAGGATATAAAGAAAGGTTTTATGTAAGAAAAAAAAGGGAATATCTTTTTGGGAGATGTTGAAGATCATTCACCACGATTAGAAGATTATATTCCGAGTTTCCAAAGACAGTAAACTATTACAGTCCTTATTTGGGTGTTTTTGTAATGTACTAAGTATTCCACAAAAGAAATGTAATGTCCATGTACGTCAAGCTTAGGGCCTCTACAGTTGTTATCAGAGGAATGGTTTGGTCAACCTTTGGAAACTAGGATGCGAGAACTTTAGTGAGATGCCTATAAGTATATCTAAGGTATGTATAAGGATGTCCTTAAGGTTAAGTATAAGTATAGGTTATTGTACTAGAATTACGGTAACCTAAGATGTTAGATATTGAAGGTACTCCCCCTTTATTATGTTGATTTCCCTAGCGTGATTTTTGCCTCTCACACTATTCTTTTGGGGTTTTTGACGATGGCTAGGACCCGAAGGAACCATGTTGATCAATGTAATGGACAATTCAATGATTATCCTCCTGAACAAAAAAATTTTATGGGAGATGGAGTGAAAAATCATATTGATATACTTACACAAGCTATGAATCATTCTGGACATACAAATGAGCAGAGAAGGGAACAATATTTTATTGAGTCCTTCATGAGGCAACGCCAACCTTCTTTCATTGGTTCTTCTGATCCACTTGTTGCTAAACAATGGATCAGTACCACTAAAAAGATATTCTCAGTTATTCAATGTAATGAACATCATAAATTCATCCTAGCCGTATAAAGTTTGGAAGGTGAAGCTGATCAATGGTGGAATCTTATCAAGAATATGAGGCCAAGAGATGAAATTGAGTCCATTGAATGGGATGAGTTCAAGAACTTGTTTTTCAATAAGTACTTCCCTCGTATTCTTCCAACAATGATGGAGAAAGGGTTTCTTGAACAAAATCATAAGGATGATGAATCTTTTGGTATGTACAAAGCGAATTTTACAAGTCACTCAAGGTATCGATCTGACATTATCATCCAACCTGAAAGAAAAGTTGATCAATTCTTCAGTGGCTTAAAACAAAATCTTCAAAGGGAATTAGCTATAAGAGACTTCATTAGCAATGAAGAAATTGTGCGCTGTGCTATTAAGGTAGAAAGTGACATTTGTGTCACAAATCCATCTCATGGTTTTGACGAGAAACGAAAGATGGAGTTCAAGGAGAAATCTTAGAATAATGGTGAAAAGAAGATGAATGTTTCCTTATGCTCAAAGTGTGGAAAGAAGCAAGGTGTAGATTTTCTTAAAGGGATTAGAAAATGTTTTAAGTGTGGAAAAGAAGGTCATCGAGTAGCTAAGTGTCGATGTAATGGAAAAAAGGTTTCTAATGGTGTGAATAATGAAAAGACTGCAGAGAACGCACCAACAACACTTCAATGCTTCAAGTGCAGTGAAATGGGGCATTATGCTAATCAATGCCCTAATCCAAGGGTTAATGATGATCGAGATGAGAAACCACTTAAGGAAAAGGACAAAGGGAAGTCACATGCGATCACTATTGGAGATGATGAATATGACCACAACGTGGTGGAATGATTAAGTGTTTATGTAATTGGATTCCACATAATGTTGTATATTGTATCGTGGAATATTGGAATATTTATGTATTGGTCTATTGAGGTTTTCAATAATTTTATGGTACAGGTAACCATGGAAAGTGATTGAGATATTTTCGGTAAGCAGATGATATGCGCATAGTGAAAGGATAAGAAGATAATGAGATTTTTCATTATATTAATGAGCTCATGATTGATATAAGGAATAAGTGATATCATGGTTTGAGTATAAAGAATTTTGAGGATTTTGGTTTGTGTAAGGTGTTAACTTTTAACTGCATTCATGTTTTCAAAAAGGTTCAATGGGTATTCATTCATAAAGAGAATACATGATTAAGGTATTCACATGTTTGTAATTTGACCAACAAGATATATCTTATGATATATGGGGGATAAATGATGGCATTCACGTGATTGTTATGTGACATTTCATGTAATCATTTTCTTTATACTATGAGCTTGGACCGAAGTATTTTAGATAAGCCTAAAGATTGGAACGGATTATGTTGGACATAAGATAGTATTGTTTAAGGATTGAACTTTTTTAAATATTATTGATGGTATGTTATAGTAATATAGCTTTATAAAAAGGACAACATGCAGGACAGCCGACAGCCCATCGCGTCGGACAAGGCTGTGGGAATCGAACCCACAACCGAAGTGCGACTGGCCTTTATCGCCTACCACTGCCCTACATGAAGGCCCTGGTTAGTAGGAACTAGTTTTATTTTATTACGCGGTATGATATATGAAGTATAAGTTAATTTTTGGAATCGTATACGATTAACCTCACCATAGATGGACTTCTGTATATTTGATATCTTTTCCTAACCTTTTGTTTCAAATAGATGGAATGACCCATCATTCTATCACATTATCTATTAACACTTCATGAATAACAAATTCCACTTCATTTCTTTAAGAGATGAAGTGGAAGTTGTTCAAAGCATGAACAACAGTGATATTGTACCAAAATAAAGTAAGTATTTATTCTAATTCAAATTCTTCAACATTAGGGAAATGATCTTTAAAACCAAAAATGTTGTCCTACTGCCCTTATATCCGATGAATCAGATGGTACCCTAGATCATAAAAAATTTATGGCTTTGTGATTGTTGGATTTTTAATAGCAATGTTCTCTACCACTCTCCATGAGAACATGACGGTTAGATTTCACTTCCATATCCATATTTTCACCTATTTTCTCCTATGTGGAAACCCAATGGTTATTTAATTTGGTAACCCTTATGTATCATATGTTAGTTTTTAAAGCCAGGTTTTGGTATTCCTTTTTACAATGTGGGCTTGTATTAAAGAAACTTTCGAGTAGTAAACCATTTATAACCTCGACGAATTTCGAGGGAGAAATTCATTTTAAGGGGGGGTAGAATGTAACACCCCATGATTTTATGAAAAATATTCTTTTTAATTTCATTAATGTATTGTGTTGTATGCTACACCAAAAGGAGTTGCACAACACGCATACCCGACTTGGCTTGCATTACACGCAAGCGCCACCTTCCATGATAGTGTGTGTTGTACGCAATACTGAGTTTCACTAAACAATGATATGCTATTAAAATATTATTAAAATTAGCTGTTATGAATAGTAATACCCACTTTTTGAAATTTTATAAATATAATTATTGAAAATGGACTTCATTTTTTGATTCAGAATATTAAAATTATCCTAGGGTTAAATTTTGGTATTTTTCTTGAAATATTCAATTTTTTATGAATAGTGAAAACACTGGGTTACTATTTAAAAACCGACTTTTTATTTAAATAATTATTTATTTTATTAAAATTTATTTTAGGTCAAAGAGGATACATAATTCCTATATAAGTTCAATTTAATTCATTGGAGTAATTTTATAATAATTTTAGATATATAAAAATATCATAGAACTTTTCACCGTCTTTTACCCACCTCATAGGAGAATTTTCAAATTTACATAAAACATAATTTTACAACTTTTGTGAGTGGAATTTCAAAAATACGAGAGACACGGTTGATGTCAGTAAGTAAAATGTGGTTGAATGAGATGAAAATAATTTTTGGTGAATAGTAACTTTTTACTTTTCTTTACCACGGTTGAAAGTAAATAGGGTAATTAAGGATAAAAATGATATTATTATTACCCTAAAACATGTCCTAATTCTATTGGATAAGTTTAATTTGAACAAAAACAACCATAGGATTAAAATATTACCATTTAATCCCACTTGGATTAGATTAGGACATTTATTATTAATTTATTTAAAGAAGGGTTAAAATATTTAAAATCAAAGTTTAATAAGTAAATCATTTTTAATACAGGGTTATACATAAGATAAAATCGACTATAAATATTCATTATAAAGATAAAAAATTTTACTACATAATGGTATTTTATTTATAATTTTTATAAATTAAATAATTTAATTTATTTCTGACAAAACGATCATACAGTAATTATCTTATTAATGAAATATTGAAATCATTGAAGTTATAAATACCCAAATAAATGTATTTTGAGACTTTTTATGAATTACATTAATTTTATAGGTTAATATGACATGTTAGTATTGATTTAATTAACTTTTTTTGAACTAATAATTCTGTTATGAATTTCAAAAAAATTAATGACTAAATATTGTCAAAAATAACATAAAATAGTTTTTAAAACAAATATTATATTATTACTAAAAATATAAGGTTAGGACAAATGACTTATATAAGGTTATATATATTAATAATAAACAACTTGGGGTTCGTTTGTCTTGTTATAGTAAGTTTATTAACCTTATAATGTAAGAACACAAAAAGACACGGTAAAAGTAAAATTATCTAACTTAACATTAAATCTAAATGATAAGGTTAATATAGTAAAATAAACTTGTCCAAATTCTATAGGATAATAGGATATCGACCATCCCCACCTTATATTATAAATAAATCAATTTGGGGCAATTAAAATCCGAATATGGCTTTATAATAAAATAATATTTTTAGTTTTTTCAATGGTGCCCCTCTCCTCCCTTATAAAAGGGCACCTCCTCCTTCTCTTCCTCACACCACATTGATGCTTCAAGATCGGCCAAACCCTTCAAAATTCACTTATCCACATCCCTAGAAACATCCCAGAGGTCCTGGTCTTTTTCGAAGTCCAATTTTAGTGCCCTAAAATAAGGTCTCAAAGAGAGCGCATCAAAGAAGAGGTAATGTCTATTACCGATTCATTCAACTTTATTTCATCTTAAACTTATTATTCTTTAGTTTTTTCATTATGAATTAATAACATCATTATCACTCATATACTTATATGTTATTATAATAATGAAACAACCCTATTTCACCATCTATCCATCCTACGGAAAATGAAATCACCATGCGTGCGTACGTACAGAATATTGTCTCCACCTCGTGGTTAAATCTATTTTCCACAACCACCATACTTGGATGGGTATAATGGGGTAAATAATGATTATATATGATAATTTTAAAGTGATATTGATTCTTAAATATTATACATACACTCAAATAGAATTAAACGATCATGGGAACGATATCATCACTCGTGCGTACGTACGGAATACCGTCTCCACGATGTGATGCAACTTGTTCTACATCATTTTCATTGCATAATGATTACATAAATGAATTGAGTGAATAAATATGATATATATTACACTAATACCATTCTGTAAATGAGGTATCTATGATCTAAAAATAAGAATAAGAATTTATTAGACAAAACACGCATAAGAACAAAAAGTAATAAACACCCAAATAACAAGTAGCAATGAAATATTACTAATAATAAGCTAATAATATGACCATATATGATATCATAACAATTATTATGATTCTGTAATAAGTCAATGACATTATTTCAATCATCATACAGGAGGTTCAGACACTTACGAAGCAAATCAGACCTAAGGTAAGGGAAATATCACAATCTCATTTTTATCCGAGATTGTTTATACTTTGGAATTTACTGGGGTGTATTTTATCATCCACATCCATGTTTCCACAATATGTAATATTTATATCCATCTAAAATAGTTTATATCCAATTTTACCCTTCGGTGAGTTTTTAGAAAAAGATATGAAATGAATCTTTTGTCGTTTTTCGTACGAGGTACTTTTTGACTTTTCTGACAAAAGTACGAGAAAAATGATTTTTTAACTTATACGGCATGAATGGATTTTTAAAGAATTATTTCCAAGAAGATTCCTTTACTAGTTTTCAAGTTTATTTTTAATCAACTTCTTTTAGTTTATAATTGTATTACATGTTAAGAAAAGAAAAGTGTTTTTGAAGTAGAAAGGATATTTTCGTCAAGAATGGAGTTCAAGTGTTTTATCAAAATTAATTTACCTATAAGATAATAAAGGGTTATGTTTATATCCCTATTATTACATTGATTTGACTATGTTGTGATGGAATTAATTTTATGAATTCCTTTATCTTATATGAATTGTTTTATGATGTCACGATGTTTAAGAATCCCATTTTTATTACATGGGTTATGCTATGATGTATGGTTTATGATTTTGTGGAACGCATAAGAATGGTATCATTATGATATGGGTGGGACCTATATCTCCCTCCAATGCATTGGGTAAAGATTTTATATCTCATGGGATATACATGGCTGGAACAACAGGTTAAACAAGTTAAGTGAAACAAGACTGAAACGAGGAATGAACTCGGTTAAAAAATGGACTTTGTCCACTAAGATAGTCTTGCCAATGAGTCTTGACTAATAATAAATGATTCTCTAAGATTATGTGTGTATGCCACAAATCTTCATGTTTTATGTTATGATTATTGTGATTACATTTCACTACTCTGATTTATCCGATGTTATGAAATTATGGTCTCTTTTTCATGTTAAGATTTCCAAAATGATATGTTCTTATGAATGTGATGAGATTGATATTTCTTTTATTTACCCTTACTGAGCATTTGAGCTCACCCTTTTATGTTTTGTTTTCCCCAGTATATAATGAAATGTTTTAGGTAAGGAATGAAATGTAAGATCTTTATGGGAGATGTTTAAGATCTTTCACCATGATTAGAAGATTATATTGTGAGTTTCCAAAGACACTAAACTATTACGGTCCTTGTGTGTGTTTTTGTAATGTACTAAGTTTTGCGCAAAAGTAATGTAATGTCGATGTAGGAAAAGCTTAGGGTCTCTAAATACGAGGTTATAGAATAATTATAATATACCAACAAATAATCTTATCATTCAACAGAATCTCAGTAGAAAACTATAAAATCTCAAAAAACCAGTTTCATACTGTGTCAAGGTACAATCATTAAAATAGATGTTGAAAAATTCATTGTCCTTGGCCAGTAAAATAGATTCTAGATATAAATGATCAGTTAAAATGACTCTAAATTATATCCACTCCAAAACCCCATTCTTCTTTAATTGTTCATTTAATACCACCATCTCTTTCTTAGCTCTTCTAACATGAGGGTAAGACATTTCACTGCGATATATCATACATTTAAATGAAATAAAAAAATTCACTCTATCTAATTAAACCAATCATAATACTCTTTATGATCATTAGTTCCATAGAAATTAGGTTTTATAGAAAATAATCTTATGATCAGGATGCTGATATTATTCCATTTCATGTTCCACAACAATATCATGAATATGAACAATTGAATGTTCCATTCCCAGAGCTTGGACAGATTGAAAAATAACCTAATAATGATTCTATTCAATGGGATGATCTACTAGTAGTGGTATTCAAACATCCTCTTATAGGGGATTTTTAGCATGAAATATCAACGACACAATGCTACACAATATCAATAGACAGCACTGAAGACCTTAAATGACTATTCTGATCCACAACACATACAATATATACTGAAATATCATTCTCATCAGATAAAATTTAATGATTTCTATTTATAAATACTTTAACAAAAAGGTGTGTAAATGTTATAAGCATTTAAATTTATTATCCAATATTCCATTATACAGACTCCCATAGTGACTAAAGGCTCATTAAAATAATATTTTTCTAGAAAATTACAACTAAATACATCATAAGTGCCGAAAATTCTACCTATTGTCTGCAATGACATCCCAAATTATATACATACATCACAGAATGAATATTAACATCAACCATGGATATTAATTTATCCAAAAATATCATGTATAACCT
This sequence comes from Viscum album, assembly GCA_963277665.1. NCBI lineage: Eukaryota > Viridiplantae > Streptophyta > Magnoliopsida > Santalales > Viscaceae > Viscum > Viscum album. The sequence goes on from OY728141.1 coordinate 1,257,916,288, forward strand.
AGTACAATGATATATGATCCAAAATTGACATAGATTGGAAGATGTTTCTGACCCCAAGGTTTGGAGACAAGAACATGGAAACATACTATATTAAATGGGGAAAAAGTTTTCCACAAAATAATAGAAGAAAAAAGATACATGTAATTATTATCAACACTACAAAATAATAGAATACCATAAAAAATTGGTATATGAAGAACCAAAAATGGTACACCAGAAATGTACTCGACAACTAACAAGATAAAATCTAAAGAATCTAATGACACATGTGGATCACATCTCCAATAGTCACTTGTCATACTATTCGTCCAAAGTATCAAGAACATCAACCATATTGTACTAGAAAAATCCATTTACTTGAACCTAAACTATTTTAATATATTAAATACTAAATTATGATGTAGGGTGTGAGATTCAAAGTCTATTATAATATTATCAATTGTTTCATAATCAATACCATAATAATTTTTTATTTATGATATCAATTTAATCCAAAATTATAAATGGAATTAATTTTTTTAATTTTAAAAAAATGAATTATTTCATTCAAAACCATGTTATAAATATCACAAAAAACATTTTTGTAGACTTAAGTTAATATTTGGTATAACATAGTTTCTATAAATTATTTAGAATCAATAAAACCGTTCAAAAATAAATTTCATTAAAAAACAAAATCAATTAAAGTTATAACCATGAAAAAGAAGCCCATGATTCAATAGATTCTTTATTAATAGGATCCACACACTTCTTAGTTATAATCTTCACTTGAGTCAGGTGTGAACAAAATAATACACCCCAATAGGGGAGCCCATCATCTATAGTCTACAACCAAATTTGGGGAACCCATCATAGGCAATAATGATACATTATATATATATATATTTAATCATTAATTTGTTTATAGTGAATCATGGACATAGTGTTCTTTTCAATGATACCTAATATATACATATTCATACATGTTTACAATTAATCAAGTAATTAATTAAAATTTAAGTCATTCCTTTCAAAATATAATTCCCCAATTCCATTTTTCAACATGACATATCATTTCAAAACCAAAACATGGGAGTTATTAATTCCATCACATTTAAAATCCACATTAAATTTAATGAATTATTCTTAAAATCAACGAAATATCAATTTATCAAAAATAACATGAAATTCATGCCATGATTTTCCATAAATTTACCCAAAAAAATCAACTCTATTGAAATTTGGATTTTTATCAAATCTCAAGAACATTTAAAATAAATTATTTAAATTATCAAGAATACATGTTTTTAAATAATTTAAAGCATAAATTTAATTTAATCATGAAATTGAAAACTTCAATAATAGAATATGGAATTATCTATCCACCAAACATTAAATAAATTATCTAGAAATGAATCCCCGAAACCGGATTCACCCACGAAGAAATATGGTGTCGGAGGTCATGAAATAAAACATAAAACTATGATCCTATAAATAACCATTAGATCCATCAATTACATAGTGGTCTATCAAACACAAATTATTATGGAATGATAGATTAGAAGAACCCAAATGAGATGAGATCCACTTACTCAGTGGAAAATGAATGAGATCAAGATCACTTCAATTTGTAATGTAAATGGTTTGGAAGTCCAAAAATCATTTCATGTGAGAATACATGGATGAAAAAATATATTAGTGTCAAATGGGGTGATTAGAAACATAAATTAGTGATTCAATCTATTTAAATAAATTTTCTATTGAACTAAACCCCACAATCAAGGTTTTTTGAATAGGGCTACATGGTTACAAAAATCATGCACACTAAATATGCCCCTATAATATCTAGCATACATGGTTTCTCCTTAGCAGGTGGTCGATTTACATAAAAATATATGGAACATGAATAGTCCTACATTCTGAGGATGTATTATTGAATCCATATGTTTTATTACATAAACATTGCATATGGTAAAAAAAGAGGAACTTTAAATGTTTTGTTCCTTGGAAAAAAGGTACATGATATATGAAAACTAAAAAAATATTTTGATTAAATATGGAATAGTTTTTAAAATTGTCATTATAACTATATTTACTCCAACTTACAACATGGGGATATACATCAATGGATTGGGTGTGAAAAATGCCCAGTAAATGAATGGATGGAAAATAGTTTATATGTGACCATGATAAATATCAATAAGAACATGATAAATATAATAAATATATGTGAAAATGAAAAATATGAATATAATATCTAAATGAACATGAATCATAACATTTAAATGTGGTTTAAATAGTTAAACAATACATTGCAAACCATATCACCCAGATTAGTAACTAAGGTGTCATAATAATTACCATGGTTATTTACTATATTATAGTAATACGCGTCATCTCTATATATTAAATTAATAACTCAAAAAATTAGTGAGTTATCAAGAAAAAACCATAATATTTCTTAATTTATTGTGCTCTAAATTTATCAAAATAAAAAATTTAGCAAATAACACATGGATAATAAATGAGATGGGATTAATATCAAAATCATTGTGTTTCCGAAATTAAATAAAATTTATCATTTTGTAATATTTATCCAATAAAAAATGAAAATTAATTTCTTGTATTTTAATACTGGAATTAAATAAATAATTTTGACATAGTTTTTAATATACATGGAAATTAAATCTGTATGTTTTTCAAAAAAAATAATATATAATATAATTTATTGAGGAGAAAAGAAAATTTTGGGGATATAAAATCAGTAGTATAATATGAGTGAAACATTGTTTTAGAAAAGATTAAAAAGAGAGGTAAAAGAGATATCCCATTTAAAAAAACATAATTTTGTGGTAAGGGACCAAATAAAAATGAAATAATATATAGTTAGTGTAACATTCAGAATACATATAAAAAATAAGTTCTTGAAAGGAAGAGAAAAGATGGATATTTACATTACTAAAAAAGAGTTACTCATAAACAAGAGGTTTTGGACCTTATAAGGTAGGGAAACCCATATAGGACTCCTTGGGAGGATAAAATACAATTTCATTAAGGAGGATAGATTTATAGTAAATGTTAATATACAAATGGGTGGGTATTTATAGAAAAAGTGGGGGATTTGTTTATTAGTTTTCAAATATTGTCCTAAGAAACATGGGATGTGGAAAATGAAAAACCATGGGATTTTCAATGATATTTTCCAATATTATTGGACACATGGGACACCATTTTTTTAATTAAATCCCCAAATGATGACCAAAATTTTATATTACATATTTATGGTAATGAAAAGTATTATTTCAATAAAATATTAATTTTGTTTGTAGATTTTCTATTTTAGAATTTTGAATGTAAATTATTAATTTGTAAATTTATAAAAATCCCATTATATAAATTATTTTAATAAAAAATAATGTTGTCTTGAATTATGTATAATTTGTTATTACATAATAATCCCATAATTATTTATTTATTAAACATACCGAAAAACTCAAACTTTATTATTACTATTCAAAAAAATCATTTTATAAAGTTATCATAAATTCACCCTAACATAATTTTTGCGTACCTATTTCAATAATAATATTTTTAATATCAGAATAATTTTCTTAATCTGATATTTCTAACTTTTAAAAATAAAAATCATTATTTCATAAATATAATGGCGGATTGAAAATACCAGGTAAAATCTCTAACACTTGAAAAAAAAAAATATTTTATCACTTATATTGAAATAATAGTGTTTTTATCATACTATTTACTATTTTAAGAATTATTCATTATATATTAGTTTATTATAAATATTTACATATATTTTGGAAATTATTTTTTATGTATGAATATTCAATTTATAAAATTACTTCATAATTTTATTAATAAAAACATTTTATAAAATGGAATTGAAGGAATAATAATTTTATTTATTCAATAGAATTAATAATGGGACTCAAAAAAAGACCACATTGAAAAATTACATATCACATAAGGGTAAGGTTTGTTGAGGTGAAATATTCATGGGGGGACATTGCTAGCATCTCCCAAGTGTTAATTTCAACTAACATGAACTTCTCTCATATGCAATTTTGTTTAAGCTTATCTTGATGAAGCTTGGATTGGGCATGGTCAAGGGTGAACCTACAGATTCTATCTCCCTCTCATGCTCCGAAAAATGGATTTCATATGGAATGGATCTAATGTTTAAAACTATTATTCCTCTATTCTTGATTAATTATTATTTTTCATTGAAACTTATAAAAACATATTATAATATAAAAAATATTACTAAGGCTATAGTTTATAATGGTTATATTAACCAAATGTCATATTTAACAAATGGTTATATAACATTATTGTCTGAATATCCACGTTTACCTTTATACTATATTACTTATTAAAGACATATAGTTTTGAAGAGTACAAAACAGAATAAAACATGTTTTCTCATGAAACAAATTTTATTCAAAATGTATAAGTCGTTGCATTCTCCCCCTCTTAATAAATGTTTATTGCAAATTTCCAACTCATCAATGTATTTGAAAAAAAAGATATGGCTACTACTTCATCACCATTTCTTCTATTTTCCACGTCTCTTCCTTTTATTTCTGGTTCGTCCACAAATCATTGAAGTGGTGGGTAGTATTGTTGTGTAGAACCTTGCCTATATGGTCCAAGATCTACATCATCAACTCGTCATAAGAGAGGTCATATTATAGTTGTTCAAAATTTGGATTAACTACATTTTAATGGTCATGTATGTTCTTCTAGAAGAGAGATTCATAGAATAAATAAAGAAGTTGAGATATATTTTGTGGATGTTCTAGTCGATATGGAGATTCTCTTATGCGATCATTAATTTCATAGGGGACATTGTACCTAGGGATAATCTTTCTATTATAAAAATATCATATGAATCTATTACAATGTAAAATATGAAGAAGGACATTCTCTCCAACATCAAACATGAAATAACTTAAATTGTTGTCAGCATAGCTCTTATACCAACTCTATGAATCCTTTATGTGTTGTTGGATAAGATGAACCATTTCATTCCTCTCTTTCATAAGGTAAATCCCAATAATCATTCTCTCATCAAATTCAACAACACAAGTGGAATCTCAACATTGATTCCCATATAGAGCTTCATACGGTTCCAAATGAATTCTCCAAAGGATGATATTTTTTATGAGAACTCAAATAAAGGGAGATGTGGATCCCATCCACATTTAATTTTCATTGATCATGTTCTCATCATGTCCTCGAGTTTCATAATTTTCCCCTCATATTTCTATTAGCTTGTGGGTGATAGGGTGTACTGAATTTAAATTCAATATTCAGATCATGTTGAATAATTATACATAATTTTTACATGATCTATTGATCACGATCTGAAATGATTGAATGTGGAACACCATGAATCCTCTCTACAACGAGAATTTGTGTTTCCCAAAGAGACACACTACCTCAAATAAACCCCTTCGTCAAAAATATCATGGAGTTGTTTCTATAATTCTTATAGATACACTTTGTCCATTATATATTGATCCATTGATATCATCTTGGATATAGGATTGAGTTCAGATCTGAAATATACCTCACTTTCTATGGGAGGTACACGAAACTCCTAAAAAAATACGTCAATATATTCCTAAATTATATGGAAGGTTTCTATTCGTATACATTAATTTTTTTCTTCATGTTCACTGATAATTTACATTATGAAGGACTTTGGAGGTGCTTATCTACAAATATTGAGTTGTGATATCACTTCTTTTAATGTATCTTTCGATTGACTATTCATCACTACTATGATTTCAATGTTTCTAAATCTAATCAAACCATTTTAATTAGGGATCATGTCTTTCCTTAGTAAAATATAGAATTCTATCATGGGAATGACTGTTAGACATGAATCAATATTATGCTCACCAAATTAAATACATGAGTATCTATACAATTATGAACCATGAACAATTTATTCATTAATCCTAAATAATATCTATACTTATATTTGTTTTGGGATTTATTCTATATTCTTTGAATGCATGATGTAAATAAATAAATCAATAGAACCAGAATAAAAAAATTATTCCTAGTATTGAGAGAACAACATGAGTAACATATGATAGATATTTTTCAGTATTAATTTCATGCTTCATTATTGAATTTTTTTTACCTTACTATGTTTTCCATTGGTAAGATTTATAGTCATTCCCCTCCATTATTTTCCAATTTGGACAGTGAATGGAAAAGTGCCCATGTTTTTCAAAAATGTGGAATTTGACTTCAGGATAAGAATGCACTATCTTCTCTATGTCATCAGTATTCAGATTTTGAGGCTTCACCTCACAATGATAGATCTAATAAATAAGGCTATCTATACCACACTTGTAATATTACCCCCAATGATCAAGTTGTACATCAAATTCTTCTTTTCACATTTTCTTCGTGGGGTATGTTATATTTTTTTCCTCATTTTTTATGATCAATGTCTCCCCATGTGCTTCTCTCTATATATCTCTTCTTTTAAATAGATCTATAGGACCACTATGTCTCTCCAATAATTAGTTCAGCCTTTATAGTACTTACAACTTCCCCCTTCTAGTATTCATATTCTATATTGTTTATATTATTCAATAGGTTTGGTATTATTATACTAATGAATCTATCAATCTTTCTATTTGGATCCATTATAAATCTATAGGTATAATGAGAATTTCACATAATTTTTAACTAATATCATCCCATATATTCATTTCTTTATAATTCGACTCTTGGAATTCCTTCCGCAATTTATTTCTCATCGAACAGGGAAAATATTTTTTGAAATAGGTTCCCCTAATCTCTTTCTAGTCCAAATCATCAATCACCCTTCCTGGATTCATGAATATAATAGGATTCCAACACAAATAAGATTCACACTCCGAACCATATGTAATAAGATTGAATTTATATTGTTCCAAAAAATGGAGTTAAAAAAAGAATTTTTCTACATAGCTTATTCATTGTTAAGTGATAAATGGGTTGATTGATCCATTGAAATAAGGTGGTGATTGATTCATAAAGGGATAAATATAAATTTGTTCCCATAGAGGTTAATCTGGTCTCTCGGAATAATAATTTTTTTTTCATAACTTGAATTAGTTGATTTATCATTCTCTTTATGTTTTTTATTGCATCATCCACTAGAGGGACACTAGGGCATGTTCCATTATTCTCACCATTTATATGGTTCCTCATACTTCATGATATTTAGTAATACATTAATAACATAGTGAGTAATTTATTTCTTTTAAGATTATTATAATTCCAATAGAATTATATACCTTGAAGCACCATGCTCAAAGATGTTAGTAATTAAAAAAAGTATAATTTTCTTCCAATCCTACATAGTGGACAATTTTTTGGAATAAAAGTCATGACATTAATTGGTCATCCAATAAATTCCCCAAACTACATTATTATAAATCAAAGTTGTACTATAATCATGTGGTGTAATGAACTTACACAATCAGGTATTGATAGAGCTACAAACCCAAAAACACTGAGGAAAATCCATAAAAATCATGAGATGAAAAAACGATCTAAACAACCTAATATTAAATATTCCATGATCTCAAATAACTATACTATCAATGGTGAATCCCTAAATCCATTATTTGAAGTGAAGCCAATTACTGCACAAAAATTCTTCTCTATCAACCTAATCCCTATCCTTCACACTACTATACATGTGTTATTGAAAAATGAAAGCTGGAATGCAACCTGCAAAATTCCTCAGAACACTAAGACCACAAATTAGAAATTAAAACTAGTAAATGAAAACCAGTAAATGATTGGACTAAAAAAATGTTGAAATTTTCGACTGATATTGCAACATCGCATTCTAATATAATCACATGATACAATGCAAGATTCCATGGTAGAGAAAAGGGGGTTATACTAGTCGAAATATCTGCATTGCAACATTAACTTCCATAAAGAGGTTATGTAGTGAGATATTATAACATTACAACATTTTTATCCAGTATTACAACAAAAGAAGGTCAGGTAGTGAAATACATTGCAACATCACCTTCTATTATTCACAACGCATACAAAAAAAATAGAAACATCAGGATCGTCCCATCCTTGGAGGACATGAACGACGGAAAATGCAATCTAGGGCCCTTATATTGGTGCATAAAATGATTTCCATTAACCAAAACAAATACCATATGAATTCAAACTCGGATAAGATTAATGCGTATTATTTAGCACCTGTTTCTATATGAGTTTACCTCAAAATGAATTTTTCAGGATTTTCCCCCTAGATCCATCTATTTAAGATCCAAATCAACTTGTTCATTTCAAGATAATGATTTCATTTCTCAGAAATACATACATAAGAATTCCAAAAAAATACGAGGATATATTAAAATATATAAACATGTCCCTAAAATATTTAGAAAATTTTCATGTGATCATTTCAACAAATAACTAAACATTATTTTTATTCCAAATATGGAATCCATCATTTTTATTAAATAATATTTTAATTTACATTGAACAAACAAATGATATTTTAGTGCCTAGTTTTTAGCAAAAAAGAATCAAATCACATGAAAATAGAAAATACTATTCTGATACACCTGAATGAAATTTTCCAAAGTTTATACTAAGTACATTTAGTAAATCTCAAAACCATAGGATATACATCAATTTTATGGGGAATTATATTTCTTAGTAAGAGATAGAAAGGTAAAAAATTTACAGTTGACCAAGAGAAATATCAATAAGAACATCAAGAATATCATAATGGCATGAGAAATGTAAAATGAGGTAAATAATGATAAAAATAACATTAAATTTTAAATGTATATGTGGATAGAAAATTTAAATTAGATATCATAAGAATATTACCAAATTTGTTTCACTGAGGTGTTATAAAAAATTTCAATGTTATTTATCAAGGTATCATAAAACATTTCATCTCCAAGGATTAAATTCATTAACCAATGCATTATATTTATATTAGGGGACACCATTAATATGTATATATTTTATTATATCTACAATGAAAATAACAAAAAAATCATTAAAAACCCTTGGAGAATATAATAAAGGGGTTTTATATCAAAATCATGGCATTACAAAAAGTCCTTAAAAACCAGATAATTTTGTCATTTTCCACCCATGAAAAGTGAATGTGGATTTCATGTATATCGATACCATAATAAAATAACCCAATTACAAAATTATTTATATAATATTGAAAAATAACGTGTCATAGGTATTCAAAAATAATAAAAATAATAATTTCATAAGAATAAGAGAAAAATTTTGAGTAATTAAATTAATAGTATAACTTCTGTAAAATGTGGTTTTTGAAAAATTAAAAAAGAGATGGGGTAGTGGAATCCCATTTATAAAAAATAATTCTTCAAAAATAGAAATAATAAAAACGAAATAATATAGAGTCACAATAACTTTCAAAATACATATACAAAAAATGGTCTTGAATTGATGAGAAAAGATAGATATTTCCCTCACCCTAAAGGGTTACTCCTAAAACACGAGGATTGGGACCTTGAGAGATTTAGGAAAACTTGGGATTACACTTTTGGAGGTAAAACTACCATTTAATCTTTTAGTATAGATTTTTATTGAATGGAAATAGAGAAATGGGTGGGTATTCCCAGACAATGTGGATGATTTAATTATTAATTTCCAAATCTATGCCTTAAAAAACAATGTTTTGAATAATGAAATCCCATGGGCTATCTCATTGAATTTTTTATTGATATTGGACACCTAGGGAATCTATTGTTTAATTTTAATCTACAAGAGTCGACAAAATATTTATATTATATTTTTTGGACAGGAAAAATATTGTTTCCATTTTAGAATTAGTAAATTAAATTATAAAATTTTAAATAGAATTAAAAAAATTAAAATAGTGTAAATTAATAAAATAAAATATTTTAATTCATGGACTTTGGTTAATTAGTTTTTACATAATAATTACACAACAAAATAATATAGAAAAAATTGACCTAATTTTTTACTACACACAAACCAATAATGTTATTTAGGATAATATCATAAATTCACCCTTACATAATTTTGTTAGGACAATTTTAAAAATGATATTTATTTTATAAAATTATTCATAAAATAAGAAAATATAAATTTTAAATATGAAAATCATTATATTTTTAAAATATCTGCTTATTGAAAATTAATAGTAAATTTCTAATACTTGAAAAAAATTATTTTATCAATTATATTTAAATAAGAGTATTTTTATCATACTATATACATAAAATTATTATTATTCATAATATTTTACTTTTTTATAAATATTTATATATTTTCTTAAAATTACAATTTATGTTCCTAAAATCAATTTATCAAATTCGTACCCATTTTTATTAAGAAGCACATATCTCAAATTGAAATTAATGGAATTAAAATTTCGTTTATCCAATTGAATTAGACTATTCTCTTTGACAAAACACCTTATAACACCCACATATGATCTAAGGCTAAGGTTATTAATGGTGATAGATTCATGGGTGATTCAACTAATATCACCCCATAGGTAATTTCTATTATATTAAACTTCTCTAACATGTGATTTTGTTCAAGTATTATTTGTTGATGTTGAACTAGGGTATCATCATGGGAAAAACCGAGTGATGTTACTTCCATCCCAATCTTTGACAAATGGGATTCATATGGCACGATACTACTTTTTGAGGTCATTTTTAATCATTTATACTGTAATCATTTTTTTCATTTCTAATTATAAATAGAAATTAAAATTTAACAAATAATAGTAAGTGTATTGATTAAAAATTTCATATTAACACATAGTCATATTAAAAAAGGTTCATTTAGACCAATGGTCATGTTTTTCTTAATTTCATATATTGATTGACTCCTAATAGTCACATTTACCTTTATTCTCACTTCATTTTTAATTATATATAGTTTGTTTATTACAAACGTTTATAAAACACATTTTCAAAAGAAACCAATTGTATTTAAATAAATATGGGTCATTACATACATCATTTGGAGGGTCTAACTACACATTATTAAAAAACAATGTGCCACGTCTAGAGAAACATCAATGGTTACACCATGAGCTGCGCCAAACCATATATTTTTCACTAACAATTTCAAAATCATGCAAAGTATCAAAAGACTAGAATTCACCAAATCTCTATAAACATACCCAAAAAAATAATTATATTAAAGTATATCAAAACCACGGTAAAAGAATACTTGATAGAAGGAAACATGATGTTACATTGTTCCTAATTTATATAATAATAGAATTGTTCTTCTGTATACTATTTATGTTTTATATTGAGGTTCATAAATACCAATAAACTAAATGTAAGATTTTTACCCCTTAAATATTATTTTTACATTACTATACTTTTAAATTATTGAAATGGCTTGGCCTATAAAATATTATATTTTTTAAATTTTCTAATTTCAAATTTCATTCAAAAAAATTAAATTTTTCAATGATGAATAAAATATAAAATTGTTAATTCTCAACAGTAATGGATAAAAATAACAGTATTGGCATTATGTAAGCCTTCCAAAATAATTTTTATAATTACCTATGGAAATTTTTTTCTATTGTAAATTCTCAAAAAGATATCATATCATATTTACTGAACATGTTTTTTCTCAATATTATTCATAAAATAATATTGAAACTGAATTCATAGTGCATGAGGTTCTATAATTACATGAAAATAATAAAATATAGGTAAAAATTTGAAAATTTTGGTAAGATAAGTGATATTACATTGGTGATTCTTAAATGATACCTTGTATTGTCTCTCTTCTCTCCCTCACATTCTTTGAATGATTTATAACACCTAATAATATAATAAACAATTAATTAAATCAATATTTAAATGTTTTTTTGTTATTTAAATTAGAAGATCATTTAGGTTTATTTTTTTAGAGTATAGAAAACCATTACATAAAATAGTATATATTTCTATAAAATATGGATTTTTTTAAAAAAAAATTGTTCTTATGTTTTAAATCAAGTTTCATTCATGAAAATTTCTATTCATATAGGATGAGTCGCTATAGACATTTTTGTATTCCAAAAAACCCGTTATCCCTATTAAAAAAATTCAAAGTGTGGGATGTTTTAAAATCTCAGAAATAGATGTAAAATTAATGAAAACAAATCAATACATTGGAATATTCTTCGAAACCAGTATAAAAATATTTCTTTTTATATAAAAAGTATAGAGAAAAAAATAATAATCCTATATGTTTGAAATCAATATCAAATCCCCGTTTTTTACCAATTTATAATAAATAATAATGGAAAAATAATTATTAATATATTTACATGAAAAAAATGATAATATATTAAGAAAAAACATTAACAATTTGATGAGAAGAAATATCCCATTATTTTTGAGATTATTCTCCTATCATATAAAATCAAAATATTTCCTTCAAACTCTTGAGAATTTATTGAAAAACCATTAATGTATATTAAAACATTTTTCTTCCAATATCCCATATAGTATCTATTAAAATAAAATAATATTTATGGTTATATATAATACATCCCTTAGGAGTGACCAAATTACCATTAGATGAGTCATGTTACCCAATGAAATGGAGTGATATATCAGCCTAACCTATTATCCGACCAAAATAAGGCTCACCCATTATCTTAATAAATTTACAATAACTATTTTATGAGAAAAAAACCAAAAAAAAGAATAAATTTATATTCTATAATATCTTAGAATATTCAGTTCAACAGCTATAAAAATGGACATTAAGGATTCAAATCAAAATCGGAATATAAATCTATTTTATTTATAAAATTATAAAATTAAAAATAAATAGAATAATAATAAATATAAAATAATTTGAAAAAAATAAATAAATTTTGATTAATTTTGATAAAAAATATAGATTGTGATGGTTCAAAAGTAGAGTCATACAAGAAATGATAAAATCATTCCTATCGTACTTCAATACAAAATTCAAAATAAGATATACAAGAAACATTGAAAGTGTATCTTTTTATAAAAATTTAAATAATGTAAAATATTGATTAAAATTTCTTTACATAATCATTAATTATTAAATATTCATAACTAAGATTAATTTTAAATAATATGTATACGGATGTGAAAGGATTTCTAAATATTAAAGCAAAATATTCAATGAAAAAACCTTTACATTGAATCATAAATCTCCATCAACATATTTTAAATTATATGTTAATTAAATTGTGTTCTTTTTATAAAATGTTAATAAGTTTATTTATTTTCATCATTATCATATTCCCTTTAATATTATTTATTAAAATTTGTTATATAGTTACTAATCATTTCATTTAACAATGATCGTATTGAGGTTGCTTTATTTATAACCCCCAAAATTACAATTATTGTTGAATGTGGTAAATATATTCATTTTTTAATTATCTATATAATAATAAGCATGTTATTATGTTATTTTTTATAAATTATATTATCATTTATGACTATTCATGTAAGATGATATATAAAATAAATCGCATAACATTTCAGATGTCCAAGTCCACATGACAGCATAAGAGACATTATAATTATCCAAAATAAGAACATGTAAGATAGAAACAATCCCTTCATGGCATGAATCACCAATAAAAAACAACTCAAATCAAGATTCAGTGAAAGGAGGAAATTTTTTTTAGTTTCCTGGATAATGAAATTGATGAAAATGAATGTTCTACACATTCTCGCCATGTGTGCATCAACTGAAGAAAATTCCCTAGAAACCTTATGCATGAAACCGAATTGTTTACCATGACCCAAAATCAAATCAGACATAAATATAACAATGAATGTTATATTCTCAACATCAAATGGCTCAATTAATGGGATTTATATTCTAAATTCATCAATGTAGTCTATAGAAATAGTGGGAAAAATATCCCCTTTCTCTTCTCAGCGATGGTGATCAAATATTTAATGGATGGTTTGATCTATCCATCCACATTTCATCATAATATATGATCCTTTTCAAGGGTCCATACAAAAATAAATCCCTTATGGATGGTATTATCGAAAATATAATTTCATAAGATAAATATATAATGTTTACAACCTCTCCCATAGTACATGAGATTAAAAATACATTGTTTGGTGTTAAAAAATGGAGCTCCCCTAGTGTGCATAGATTTAACATCCAATTCATTAATTTTTACTAGGATACCATTCTTTGAGATGATTGTAATCTAGTTAAGTACATATTCAAGACCGAATCACTAGTGCATGGTATGGATGCTCAATTCTTTAACATTATAAATAAGGGGGATAATGTCAGTGACATTAGCTAGTTTAGAGAAGTGGATCTGGTCCACCCCATCCACTATGTTATCGCCAAAATTCTATCCAAAAGGTTGTCCAGTATTTATGAAAAAATTGTCTAACTGAATCAATTTGGTTCAATTAAGGTATGAAATATTCAAGATTCTCTTATCACTACCTCACAATGTTTAAATAATACTAGGAAACCAATAATTAGATGTTCTGTTTCTCCTCAACAGTGCATTTAATAATTATTTGATACAATGGATTGGATCATTATTGTAAATGTTCTACATAACATTGGATTTGATGTGAATTTAATTATCGGGAACAAAAGTCATCATCATTATTCATATTTAATAATTCTCATAAATTTAGAACTAGTAGGTACTTAAAATGCTCAATGGGGATTTGAAAATGTGACCTACCCTCCACCGTTATCTTTTCCATTGTTGATGTTTATCATAGTAGGCATTTCATTCAAATGGCATAAAAATTCGACTTGTAGGCTATTAATGCTTCTAGAAGTGCCTCTACAACCTGACATATTTTTTGGTTGATGATATCATTATTTTAACACAATGGGATAGGAAAAACCTAAAAAACCTAATTAATTTTCTCTCACACTATAGAAGTGTATTGGGACACGAAATCAAATAGGGAAATAATTCATAGACATTAGAAAACACATTAATTCATCCCTAACAATGTACTCATGGAATGTAAAATCTCTCTCAATGGCAGTGATAATAATCCCTTCCATGGACATCATGATCTTTAAGCTTGTCTACAATTTTGTGGTGTATGTCAGGATGATTTCCCTAACTAAAATAATCAATTTTTCTATGAGGAACATAATATGGATTGGTAGTGTCTAAGATATTTTTTTTCAATATGTCCTAGGAAAAATGTTGCAAAGATTACAATATCAAGGAGCTCGACTTCAAGAATCTAGAAGCATTCAACAAGGTTCTACCAGTATAATTAAATTTGAAACTGACCTACAAAAAATCTAAATCATTCAATTTTCATATATCAAGATTAATTGACTAGTTCCTGAATGGAAACTTACATTTTCTGAAATCCTCAAAATGTTTAGGATTGCGAACAATGTTCTTGTGGTCTATAGGAAATCCTTCTCGGTAGTGAATATTATCTAATCTTTAATATTTAGGAAGGAAAATTGGATGGATACCACTTTATAGAATTGGAGAAACTGTGTGAATAAAAAAATGATCCTAAAAATTCCATTTATGATATGCTAAGAAATATTGCTCATATACTGAATGATCAACAATCTATTAACTCAAATTCTCTCTTATTGGACCATGATGACTTCCTTGAAAGGGAGCCATCCCAAAATGTTATATTGGACTCTAAAACAATCTATAAACTTGAGATGTAATGGAATAATAGTTGTACTGGTGATTTAAATAGAAGGAAATTGAAAATATCCTTATTTTATTTCCATTAGAGAATTGCAAATTGATGATTTTCATTTGATAAATGCATGTAATTCAGATGTATTACACTCTCTTATAGGTGTGTATTACACAATCAATATAGGGAAGAAATAGAATATTTTTTTTATTATCATGTGTAATGACTTCATCCTTTTAAAACACATAATTTGAACTCTTTTATATTAATTTTATTCGTATAGATAGATTTGAAACTATTATTCATGAAATGGTAAAAATGTTTTATTCTAGAGAACTAAAAAATCTATTTCATGATTCCTATGAAGAATAAATTCATCTTATATTGCATGGGATAAAAAATTCCATACTAGATTGCATTCCCTTTATTCTACAATATTCATTTTTTGATATCATAGTGGATGTTTCGAAATCCAACCACAATCAAAAAGGGTTCTACAATAACTCTATATGTGACTTCAATGGGAAGAGGTGCCTCAATATCCTATGTAACTTTAATCTCGCTCATGGCATGTTTGATGATTTCTGGATTCCCCCATTCATGGGACAGAAAAAGTGCATCATGTATGGTTTTTCCAAAGTCAACCGTGGTTCAGTATTCTTTGAGATCATCGCCAAGGATCATATTGGAGAAATAAGTAACTATATACAAGGGCCTTGTGGATAATGCACTACATTTGAAGCTGAAATTATTGCCTTCATTATTGCATTACACATAGCTATAAAGGTAAAGGGAATGATGACTGATTCGAATGAGATTCAACAACTATTTTCAAAGTAGTGAGGCTTGGTATCATTTATAAGTAATGGCGTATAACTACAAGATTACCTGATTTCATGAACATGTTATTTATAATGAACTACATAATAACTCATGCATTCCATTGAGCTTATACTCTCATCATTTCTCTTGAAACCGATAGATATTCCCTATACGCTTGAACTCATATTGATACACACACTCCTAATATTTTATCATTCCAGTAGAAAAGACCAATGTAAAATCCCTTCTTTTTATCTTATGTAACATCCTTCTTTTTATAATAAGGGAAAATGTACTCGTTTTTATAAAGAAACGTTTTTCATAACATTATTTTGTATAAATAGTAATCCTCATAGTCTAGATGTAAATAGAGAAGAGAACCTATAATATAAGGATTAGGATTTTAGTAATGAAATATTCCATGGATTGGTTGAGATGTATTGTTCAATGTTAATTAATATGTGTTTCTAGATTATTTTTATTTCTAATTACGGGTAGTGGAAAACATGTAAATGTCACTATTTATTAATTATTATAAATTTTATACACATGGAAATGATAAATTAAATATAATAAATTTCAAATAAGTGTTTATTATGTCAAAAATTGACTCATTTAATATGTATTATTATATAACGGCCCACACTTTCCTGACATAGATATTACATATTTTTTAATTAATATTCATTATATAACATAAAACATCCACGGAAGAACTGTATAGGTGTACTTCTATAGGAATCATGTTAACAATAGCCAGTGGTTTATAAATTATCTACTTCATACCAAACATATTTCCTTCTTAACTAAAAACGATTTGATATATCAAACATAATACCATTACTCATATCATTGGTAAAAGAAACTCAATAAAGGGTGACATCAGATGCTCAGTAAGAGTAAAAAATAGATATATCAAATATTTATTACGAATATTATGAGAATGGTAGTATAATAACCTGAAAATTTTAAATTTTAAATTATATATTATATATAAAAGATCATCATCATGAATTGTGGATTAAATCATGATTTTTCATAACACATGAATCAAATGTAAATCAAATTATATGATCCATGAAATCATAACATTGGAATGGAATTTCTGGCAAAAACATAATCATAAATAAAATAATTTATGAATTTGTAATGAATATCCATTGAGAAAATCATAGAAAAAATGTTTGGTATTGAAATGGGTCCACTCCAAATCCTAGATATTCCATGCAAAACTTGGTTTACTCCCTATTATAATCTAGTCTTAATTAACTAGGTTCACTCCCAATTCATGTCTAGAATATCTAATAACATATAGATATATACCGAATGATTTATAGGTTGATATAGGTCTCAACCTTCACATATTTATAACCATACATATGTGTTCAACATGAACAATAATATTTCATTATATCATAACCCATGAAAAAAATGGTTTCATAACAATTTCCTCATTTCATAACACATGGAAACGTAGTGGGTTTCATTAAAATCAACTCATTATAAAAATAAACCATACAGTAAAATAATAATAATGGTATCCTTTTATCATATCCAGATTAAAGAATATTTATCATTAAATAATGTTCTCTTATATTTAAAATGATTTTTAATGATCACATGATATGATTAATAAGGAAAATATCTTTTCCATTTAAAATATTTTTATTTTGAAAATCATACATTTATAAAATATTATATTATATTTAAAAATAAACATAAAATATTTTAAAGGATGATTAATTGAATTATGGATTTATAAAATTATTAAATTTAACTAATCCAACATATGTTAAAAAACATTTTTTCTGAAACAATTATAAGAAAATGAAAAAAAAGTGTTGCTTAGAAATTGATAATAATATTCCTTTTTAATCAATTTATAAAAATTAAAAATGGGTTAAAAATGAATTTAAACAATAATTATCAAGAAATGAATTTTTTCTAAAAATATTTTTATAAAACATGGACATGGAAAAAAAATATTCCACATCATAGAGTTATGTATAAACAATCATGAATAATGTTAATATTTTGAAATAAGACAATACTGATATTGTAATGTTATAATCATAACCCCATGGAAGAAAAAACATATTATGGATATGTATTTACCATTATTTTAATGAAAATTTTGATAAAATACATTCATGGTCTGTATATATACCACAAAAAACAAATATGTGATGAATATGGCATGAGTCCCACATAACCAAAAGTGTGACAACAATATATCACCTTCAGTCATTTCATTCATTATTCACAATCAAACATCATGTATTATAAATATAGATTTATTAAAAAAATTATTCCCAAATCATAATTTTATCATTATATGTAATGGTTATTCATTACCTCTTATCACCAATTACATAAGAATATTTAATTAAAAAATCTTTTCTAGGTGAAAAATACTCCATTTTCCTAGCATGTTTCAGTTTGGAAGTCATGAAACATATAAATTGATCTTATTTTCACTACATTGTTTTCCAAGCATGTTTCGGTTCAGAAGTCTTAATACATATAAATTGAACATATTTTAATCATTTATATAATTTTAATCATTGTATAAACACATATATGATAATTATATAAATATGTATAATCATAAATAGAAATTATAAATTGAAAAACTAATTACACAATTCATGGAGATTATATTCCATGCGTACACACAGGAGATACTTTCACCTCCTGTTTAATTGGAAATATGGTGTACAATAGTGTTTTAATAATCATAACATCATTTAAAATTTTTTCTAATAATTTTTTTTAATCTATGATAAAAAAAATAGAATTATAAGAAGTAAGGATGAGTAGAAAAAGGAAGTTATCATTTATTGAGATAACATTTTCTTCAAAACAGCTCTGTTTTATATCATATAAAGGCCTCTAGGATTGGTATTTTTAAAATAAAATCAAATATATAATGTTATTATGTAATTATATAAGATATCCTGTTAAATAATGGTCTAACTAAAAGTCTTAAGGTTGTGTAAATAAGTGAGGGAAGAGGTTCCATTAATTAATTTATGTGGGGAATGTTTTTAAATACATCAAAATAAAAAATTATAATAATGTAATTATCTATTCAAATACATCCAAATGGAAATGTATAAAAAACTAAGATAATAAAATTTTGTAATATCATCATCCAATATATTTTCTACAAAATCTTTTATTATTTTAAACTTTATCATTTTGATAAACCATTAATTAACCAATTTTAATTTTAATAATGGTAACAAATGTTTTAATATTTTAAATTTGTAATTACTGATTATATAGTGTAGATTAAAAATTAAATTAAAAATTTAAGACATTTTGAACCATAAATTAAATACATTAAAATTTAAAAATATTTTTATTACTTCTGAGTGATCTAATAATTAATTAATGACATAAAATATCATTATTTTCAATTTTGAAATTATTCCCAACAATGAATTTTAAAACATCAATACAACATGTCCAATTAGATTCAACTATTTTATTATATATGTAATATGTAAGGTTCATAATTTTAATTCATGGGTCATGTGATATATCTCATGTTAATTAATGTTAAATATTTTTAATATTATTTATTTGACTTTTATATTAATTGAATAATTAATGTATCATTGTGTGTAAACTTTTTTGGTAATTATTTAATTTATAAAAATTATGAATACATTAGAATGAATAAGATAGTTAATTTATTTTTCTAAAGAATATTTATACTAAATCATATTTTTTTTATCCCATATTAAATTATTTTACTTATTAATAATGAGAGTGCGACATGTTTTACTTTTCAATAAATAAAATAACATAAAGGTAAAAATCTTATTCATTTATCCCCAAAAAGTAAAAAATAAATTTATTTCATGATAATATATTTATTATATTCAATGTTGACACTTATATTCTTTCATAACATATTTTTTTCCCATATTGAAAGACATCAGTTTTTTAAGAAAATGAATGTGAAATTTTGTGACATTAATTGATTTAAATAATATATAGGTAATTTTCAATGAGATGTGTCCATTAATATACACATTTTTTAAAATTTGGTGTAAATAATATAATTAAATCAATCATATAAGTTATAGGATGAAAAATTATTTCCATATCACTTTTTTTAATAAGAAAAATCATTTTACCCTTTATTGAGGGAATAAATGTTTCCACAGTTACTATTTATATTAACTACAAATAAAAGGGACCTAACTACTAAATTTGAACCTCAAGATAATAAATATTTCATTATTTTTATCTAACATAAAAAATATAAATAGAATAAATTAATTTTATTATAACTTTTTATAATTGGACATAACCACTTTTTAGGGAAGATTCATATTAAAGCATACCATTGGATTTAATCATATGCTAATTTGAGAAAAATATTTTATGAATGATACTAATTTTTTGAAAAGTAAATATTATATAAATTTAATTAAAATATTTCACCTTGATTAGTTTAATATTTTGATATAAACATAAATGAATGCGTTTATTTATTAATAAAAATTATATTTATTTAAATTAATATTTAATTTTAAACCGTAATCAAATTGTAAATAATTTCTTTATTTTAAAATGTATAGAAGAAATATTTTTCATAGATTAGTTAATACTATTCGTTCGATCAATTTTAATGAATATAAGATAAATTGAACATAATATTGTAATGTGTTTTGTTTCAACTTGTGTGCAACACAAGCTATTGAAAAATTAAATAAAATTACTAAAAGAGAAATAATTCAAAATATTATCAGGTTGATTGATTCTACCAACCTTGAAGAGAATTTTTCCCTTGAAATTCATCACTTTGATAAAAACATATGTGGATACCTCTCCCCCATCACAATATCTTGTTCCCGTGTAGCTTCCTCAATTCTGTGGTTTATCTATTTAATGTCAACCAGGTGAGTGGTCTTGTTCTGTATAAACTTTTCTCAATGATCTATAATCTATATTGGTAGTTATTCATAAGAAATATCTTGTTCTATTGGTATGACCTCTATTTATAAATCCTTAACCATATCCATGATATTTCTCTTTTCATATTAATTTCATATTGTATATATCATATAAAATCACTTATATTAAACAATAAAAAAAATGAAGAACGAATGAAATAAGAAGAACATATTTAAGATAAGGAACCCATACTGATGAAATAATAAAATAAAATTAAGAATAGTATTCTGACCCATATGAATAGTGCAAAATCCAATAGAATAGTACCCCACCAATTAAAGTATAAATAAAACATGGCTATCATGTAAATGAAATTATGATATAAATATATCTTTGTGTAAGGAAATGAATGTTTTAAAAAATTTTATTTAAATGTTAGTATTCCTTAAGTCATAAAGATTTATTTACAATATAATGATTAATAAAAAGATTTAATGGTAATTTAATTTTCAAAAAAACTAATTCATAAATCAATATTTTAAGGTCTTATTATTTTTAGACAATTATATAAGACCATATTTAGTTTATTAAAGGGTTATGATATTAGTTATGAATTTAAAATTTTATTTTTTGAATAAATAATTATTTATATTAGAAATTAAATTTCTTTTACTTATATAAATATTTTAAAAAAATGGGGTTAATTTTTTAATTCTAGATATCAAATAAAGGTTAGGGTGAATTTTTTGATTTGTTTTTGAAATACATGAGTTTTTAGTGCATAGTACAATACGGTAATTTAAAGTATAAATTCAATATAAGAAAAATATAATATTCCTTTAGTTAAAGATAAATTAATAAATATTAATCAAACTTATAATAACATGTAAATATATTTATTTAGAAGGGTCATCCTTATTTCCGGTCTTTAGAAAAAAACAATGAACTAAATAATTAGAAATCACTCATTTCCTCCACTATAAAACCACCCCTCAACCCTTCCTCTCCTCAAACATATAAGCTTTGAAGTTAATAAAATTTCAATTGAAATTATATTACCTAGGGACTACCCATATCCATGAACTCTTGGTATTTCCAAAATACAAAAACCCCCTTTCCCAAAGGGGGTTCTCAAGGAGGAATATTCATGTGGTAAAATCCTCTTCCTTTCTCTTTTAGTTTATTTTATAGTTATTATCCTCTTCTCCCATACTATATACAAATTATCATGATAACTCTAGTAACATAAATATATTTTAATGAAATCATGTTAATCGATGATATACCATCAACCCTTGTACTATGTATTTTATTTTAAAAACTAAATAACCGTCTAGGAGGTACCTATTTACAACCATCATGGACTATAACCATTCATTATATAATTTCTCCTTCAAGTATAGACATGAAAACCTATATATGGTGGAAAAATATTATAATATATGAATTATATATTAATTAATGTTCTAGATCAATTTAATATATTATATGATAAACAATATAACAAAATTAGTTCCTATTAAAAGAAATACCTCTAAAATTAAGCTTAATGATTATCTTTAATGATTCATCATCATATATGGGAAAAATAATAAATAATACCATTTAATCTTATGTTTTTTATTATTAACCATTAATTCCAATTATGAAAAATTATGCACATTTATAATGATCTTTCATACTCATATACAATATACCGATCGTGAAAACCAAGGAAATGAATACCCACGAAGGATAAAATTCTAACTAATAACTCATAAAAGGGAAATAAATTAACTAAATAGAATTATATTTAATCTAGTAAATTTATATAATGTCTTTAATAAATAAATAAATATATTTTATTTTATTATCATGGACATTAAGGTCATTTGAAAAACACATTCAGACATAATGTAAGGGTTTTCATCCCGAACTGTCTTTTTAATTTAGGTGATGATTTTTTTCCTCTATACAAAAATTTGATTATTAATAAATTTTATATAATTCATATAAATATATTTTATTAATTTCAACATCATTTATCCATGAAATTTCATTTTTTATAATAATTATATGTTTTACAAATGTTCTTTTCTTAAGTCTTCTTGATATGAAAGCCTGATTTAAGGGAACGACTTGATTTCCTACCAAATTTCAAGTACCATTTATGATATATTTTTAAAAAACATTATATTTATAAAATCAATATTGTTTCATGAATATTGATTTTATTTCATTTTTGGTTTTATTCAAATATATATTCTAATGTACTGTTCTTTGAAATTTTCAAAGGGTTTTTCTCTGGTAATTTTCATGATGATTTTATAATAGTTTTTTCATATATTTCATCATCCTTATTGATTTTTTTAAATTTTTTTTTAATATTTATGAAATAATCTACCATATTTTTTTTGTTTTATGGTTACTTTGACTGTGGTTGTGTTATCTTGATACCATTCACCAAATTACTCTGATTTGTTAGTGATTACATTCTCTAATTGGGGAAAGTTATTTACATTTCATGTGTTAGTTTAAATATGATTGTATATGTTGATTATGTTTGTCATATTTAATAATTGGAATATTATGTACATAATATGTAAATGTTGGGGCCCTATAAAGCTCTTCGATTCAATTATATGTCTCATAATAAAAACATTTCAATGTTTGTACCAATTATGTATGGTGTCTTGGTCGAAGCATTGATAGTGTGATTAAGATGTCGGAAATTATTCATTCCATAATTATGAAAATATTAATTGGTATATCATGTAATTATTAAACTTGTAGAATATCAATGGTTATTATTTCTTATGTAATTTCTTATTCCCCTTTTTTCATTATATATTATGCTTAATATAATGTTTCAATGGAATGTTTTGTTTTGTTATTCATTATTTCCTCTTATTTATACATTAATTTTAATACATAAACTTACTAATCATTAGATATCACTAATTTCATAAGTTTCTTTTACACACGATTTGAATATATATTATTAATGACTGAAGAAGATTATCAAAAAAATTATTTGTGTTTCCAATATAGTTATTATGTTTTACATCATTACATATTTTGAAGAATGAATTATCTATGTATGTTGTTAACAATGGTTATAAACTATCCATTCATTTAGGATTCAACATCCTTGTATATATTAAAATGTAATAAACTACGGCACCATCTCTAGGAAACTGTGGTTGGGCCTTTATAGTTTTTATCAGAGGAAGTTTAGTCGAAAAAATGAAATCGAGATTTGGAAAACACAGATTAGGGTATGAAACAGTACGAAATAAATTTAGAATAAACATAAAAGAACATATTATAATTTTTGTTTGTAATAGATTATATGAATATTCATAGTAAATAAATCCCTACCTAGATACTAAAACATGATGTCACTCTGGCACAGATGTACCTATTATTATCAACTTTTGAATGGTCTTCCAGGCCAGATTTAACATAACCTAGTGAATGATAATAGTTTTTACAGGGCATCTAGATTGTCATTACTGGTGAATAATCATATTATAATTCATATTTTATTTATAAATCACTATAAATTATTTAAATGATAATTTTTCTTCAATGAATCGATGTTTTTTATTATGATATTCACTATGCACAATATTTCATTTTATGTTAAGTGTCATTCTTTTTAGAGATTATGAATTATGATTCGTAATGTAATTTAGAGTATTCCATTATTTATAAAAGAATCCTAGTTGATGTAATGGAAACCATATCAATGTTATTACAATATGTAGGTATGTCCCATTCAACAAAACAATGATATTGGTATTGGAATTGAAATAGGTGTCGACAAACTTATAAACATAAAAGAGAAGGAGAACAAGGTTATAATCAATAAACATACCCATATGGATCATCCTGATCCACAATATGGATGAGTAATTGAATAACACATTATGTGACAACAACCACCATCCTTCAATGGCACTACAATCCCATTGGTAGCTGATTAGTGGATAAGTTTATTATAGGATATAATTTTTCCTTTGGGATGTAATGAAAGGGGGATGGTTGTTATGGATGTTTATCATCTATGTGGAGATACATATTAATGGTGGTAACAAATCCAAAATACAAAGGAGTAAAAAATTAAAAATTTGGAAATCTAGGATTTTATAGAAATTTTAATAAAAATATATTTTCCTCTTGAACAACGAGCGGATATGGAAATGAAATTCATGAATCAAAGGAAATATTAGTTTAAGAATGTTTAATATTATACAGACAACATTACAAGGGTAGTAAGTCGTGATATAGACTACATACAACATCCAAAGATAAAGATTGATTCATTCATTCATGTATTAGAACTATTCTTCTAAGGTAACAGTCTCTACGAAATTCTCATCATACGAAGATATAATATCATGTGATATCAAGTCCAAAAAAAATTTCTATAAGTATTATAACTTCAAAGTAAATAAATTGAAGAATAGAAATGATAAACACTGGGTAAATGGTAATAAGGAAAAGTGTATGAAGGTATGATTTTATTTTTAATCATTTAAAACTTGTGGGAGGAAACAAGCCGACACTTGCCCGATTGGTATATGTATTTTACCAAACCCGTAATTTCAAGTGAAATAAATAATCTACCTATGTTCAATGCTAAAATATGAAATAGATGGGACATTATGCAAATAAAATTCTAAAACACCAAGTAAGCATTCCCTAATAAAAGACGATGGAGAAATAGCACGTTTATATGGTCACAACTATTGATGTGGATGTTCCTAATTATATGGTGGATTGTACTTTAATCCATTCATCAGAAATGTCCAATAATTTATTTGATTCTAGATCATTACATTCCATTATATCATCACATTATGAACTCTTCATCATATACTTGATTGAAATTTATAAAATAATCATAATGGATTGGAATTCAAATTATGATTTAAAAATCTATTGCATGAAGAAGGATGTTATGATTTTTGAGAATTATGTAGAATCTATTATTTTATAGTAGAATCTACACCATTTGATTCTTACCCAAATCCACTCCAAATAGATCTACCAAATACAATACATGGAGGGGATGAGAATGTTATATATATGTGCTGGTAATGAAATCATCAAATTTATGATTTACCTAATGTTCAAGAATATATTGATGTATATCAAAAGGATTTACCTAGACATCCTCCAGAGCTGGATGATGAGTTCATTGTTGATTTAATTCCAAGTTCAAGACCTATATCAAACACTCTTTATCGACTGGGCACTATAGAATAAGTATAAATAAATATAAAAATATAGGAATTCTGTGAAAAATGTTTTATTCACCCAAATGTTTCCCCATGGGGAGACCCTATTCAATTTGTCAAGAAGAAAGACTAATCTATAAGGATTTTCATTAACTATAGAGAAATATATGCCATTACCATAAAGAACATGAATCCTCTACCACGAATTGATGGTTTATTTTATCAATCATGATGATATCAATAATTTTCAAATATTAAACTTGGATCTATATGTCATTATTCCTATATGAAGAAGGAAGATAATCCATAGACAACATTTCTCAACACGTATATGAATTTCGATTTTATGGTAATTCTTTTTGGGCATACAAATTCACACCATTGTTTCACAGATCTAATGAATATGGATTTCATGGGATAACATGATGATTTTTTGTGATATTTGTTGAGAATATCATTGTATACTCCAGAAGATATGAATATCATGAGAACCACACACACATTGATCTAAAGACTCTTAGAAGAAAAAAGTTATTTGGGAAGTTAAAAATGTGTGTATTATAGATTTAAATAGTTTTTTTCATGTCCATGTTGTCTCCAATGATATAATCTGAGTTGATACGATAAAGAAAAATACAATTTAAAATGTCCAACTCCAACAAACAAAATTAAGGATTGTTTATTTATTAGTTTAGTAGGTTATAATATGTTTTTTATTTCATAACATGTCAAAATTAGCTAACATGTTAACCTAGATTACTCATATAGGTGTTCAGTTTTTATGGAATAAATATGGTCAATAATTATTTAATGAATTAAAGATGATATCGGTGAATTCCTTGATCCGGACACTACCATCAAAAAATGGTGGATTTTTTTATTTATAGTGATGCATCAATGAAATGACCTGTTAGTGCCCTTATAGAATAATGATACATTTATTTCCTATACATCATGGTAGAAAAAAACAATCAAACAGAACTATCCAAACATGATATTGAGTTAGATATTGTAATATGTTTTCTGATGATATGGAGACATTATCTCTATGGTGAATTATGGGAGATATAAATAGATCACATGAGGTTCTAATATATATTTTCACAGAAATAACTCAATATGAGGAAAAGGAAATGGCTCGACCCACTCAAGGATTATGATAGATCAATACACTATTACCTAGGGAAGGTGAATAAGGTATAATACCCATTAATAATAAAGGATCATGAGGTTATAAAGAATATAAATATTAACAAGGATCATTGGAATATGGATCTAGTATGGATGATATATCAATTATAAAGTGAGGGGAATAATCACAACTTTTTATAGTGGTTTCTAAATTAACAGTAATGGAATAGATTAAATTTTCACATTATAGGGATGAGAATCATCCAAAGAATGTTTGGGTTTGTAATGATAGTATTTTTTCAGACATCATGTATGAATATGGAATTTGGAAATTCTGTAAAAGGACATGTCTTCCCCCTATTCCCAAGTTAAAAATGGTGTTATTGGATGATCATAATGAATGGAATTTCTCTATACACCATGGTATAACTAATATGTATAGAGATATGAATTATCATTTCTAGTTTGAAAATATGTTATAAGAAATTTTTGATTATGTATCAAGACGTTTATCCTATCAAAGGGTGAAAGATAAAAGAAAACATCACAGAGAAGTATTACATCCTCTTATAATTCCTACATGGAAATTGGACGACATCACTATAGATTATTTTACTATATTACTTAAAACACAATGAAATAATGATACAATTTGGGTAATTATTGATCAGTTTTGAAAATATATGCATTTCTCCACTATAATGGAGGATTATGCACTGGAGTGCCTTGCACAACTCAATATCAATAATGTTGAAATACATCATGGATCAAATCTCTCAATAATGTCTTCTCGTGATCCATGATACACATTGCAATTCTGAAAAATTATTCTGAAACCTTTTGACACTGAGCCTCAGTTGAGTACATCTTATCACCCTCATATTGATGGGAAGTTAGAAACATTAGATGACATGTTGATATCATGCTCACATGATTTACAAGGTATGTGAGATCATTTTTACCTAGTGGAAATTTCCTACAATTAAATATTCTAATAATGTATTCAAATTGAACCATATGAAGCATTGATTTCAGTCAATAAAAATACACAGACATGTTGGGATGACGTTGGATAAAGGAAGCTTTTATTCCTAGATATTGTGGAGGGAACAACAACTAAGGAAAAAAATATTCAAACATATTTCAAATCAGCTCATATTAGCCAAAATACCTTTGAAAATAATCAATGGATGTATTTGAAATTTTATTTGGGGATCATGTTTTCTTGAATGTATATCCATTGATGTGTGTTATAAGATTTTGGAAGAAAGGGAAACAAATCCCTAGGTATATCTGTCCTATTGAAATAATGGATAGATTAAGAGAACTTGTTTATCATTTTGAAATCTATCCAAGACATTATAAGGTACATAATATGTTCTACATCATCTTGATAATGATATACATTCCAGAACCCAAACATGTACTCACTTCTTAGGGAATAGAATAGAATATAGTCTTATCATACTATGAAGAGCCTATAAATGTTTTGAATACTAAATTGTAGGGTTTGAGGAATCAGACAACATGGCTGGTAAAGGTACATTGTAAAAATCATAAAATTGAAGAGGTGATGTAGGATCCTAAAGAGATAATGATCAAGAACAACCCAAATCATTTTATATGGGGATAATGTATAAATTTCAAGGATGAAACTCTTGTAGGAGTGGTGAATGTAACAAACCATAACTCAAAAATAATATTTCCAATCACCTACTTTTTTCATATAGATATAGATCATTTAAAATAACGTAATGAAGACAAATAAATCATTATAAATGAAGAATGAATTGATATCGAAGGTATTTCTAAATGTTAAGGAACCAAAACAAAAGAAATAGTAACATTCTGTTAGAAATAGTATTGTAACCCTTATGAATAGTAAATCATCCAATAATATTGTAAATTCTCAAATGAATGTATAAATAAAATTTGGTCATCTTATAAATGAAATTATGATATAATTATATCAAGGTGTAAGGAAATTAGTATTTAAAAAATAATATTTTAATGTTTGTATTTTATAATTCATAAATATATAATTATAATACAAGAATTAATAAAATTATTTAACGTTAAATTAATATTCACAAAAATTATTCATATATCAAAATTTTTATTCATATGAATTCAGGAAAATTTAATGATACCTCATTTAATTTTGGAAATGGTTATAATATCAGTTATAAATCTAAACCGTTATTTTTCATATATATTATGATTTTAACAAAAAAATTAAAATACATATATTTATAAATTTATTTTCATAAAGTTGGATTCATTTTTTAATTATGCGCATCAAAAAAATGTTCAGGTAAATTTTTGGGATTTTCTAAAATTCTTGAATATTTTTTGAAGGATAAAATATGGTAATTTATAGTATAAATACATTGTTAGAAATATACACTATTCATTGAGTCATGGATTATTTATAAAACTCTTGGATATAACACAATTTCACATATTACTATATTTGGTCATAAGAATCAATTTTATATCTTTTGTGGGAAAAAATAATAAAATAATGGGAATTCTATCTTCTTCTCCACTATAAAAACCACCCCTCACCCTTCCCCTCCTCATTACTCTAAGCCTTGAAGCTAGTTAATGTTTAACTCAAATCTTCCTACCTAGTAAATTACCATGTTTGATAGCTCATGGTCTTTCAAATATAACAAAACTCTTTCCCCTACGGATATTCATTGGGTGGAATATTAATGATTTAAAATCCACTTATGTTTACTTTTAATTTACATTCATTTTTATTTTTATTATTATTCTATCCTTACATATTATGTCCAAATTATCATGATAAGTCCATTATAAACAATATAATGTAATGATATAATTTTAATGGAATATCCATAGTCAATCTCCTCACTCAATATCTTTTATTTTAAAAACAAAATCATCGTCCATGAGGGGTTGATTTATAACCATCGTCGATGATGAACTTTCATTATTTAATTTCTCTATCAATGCTACCCATGAATCAATTTTTGGGGTTGATATAGATTATTAAATATGAATTATATCTTATGTAATTTTCGAGAACCAATATACCTATTTATATAGGATACTGAATAATAGAACAAAAGTAGTTTTTTTGTGATAGAAAAACAATTAGAATTATGCTAAATGATTTTCATTAATGATTCATGATTATATAGAAAAAAATAATAATAAATAATACCAATTAAATTTTTTTTGTTTCATTAATAACATTTAATTTTATTTTTGGGGAATTATACACATTTTTCATGAACTTCCATTCTCATATAGAAGTAGATTAGACAAGGAACCCAACAAATGAACTCTTCTGAGGGATAAATTTGGATTTAATAACTAATTAAAATGGCTATAAATTAACATCTCATAATATTAATAAATAAAATACATGTAGATAAGGTTATTAATTAATTAATTGAAATATTTAATTTTATTATCCATGATGTTATGGTAAGCAGAAGAATACATTCAGGAAAAAGTAAAGAGTTTTCTTCCAAAAACATCATTAAATTTTAGGTTAACATTTCTACCTCTATACACCAATGATATACGTCATTATTTTTATATAATTCATCCAAATTATATTTATAAATTTCTAAATCATCTATCTTGAACATTTCATCTTTTATATATTAGAATTATTTGTTTTATAAAGCTTCACTTCTCAATCTTTCCCAACTCGATTAAAGGTAACTTCTCGATTTCTATTCCATTTTGAAGAACACTCTATAATCTGTTTAAATACACCATTATTTTAATAAAATCACTAGTTTTTGTCATAAAATCTATCTTTGTTTATTTATAGTTTTATTTAATTATTTTATCAAAATTAATCTTTTTTGTAATTTAAAACGATTATTTCTAAGAAGGATTCCTCGATGATTTTATAATATTATTCACATATCTTTCAGCAACCTTGTAGATTTTTATGTTTAATTTGGATTAATAATTTACGATATCATCTGGAATAATTTATTTAATGGTTTATTATTATTTTCACTATGAATTTTCAATCTTGATACCATCAACAAAATTAATTTGAATGGTTAGTTATTAGAATTAGTGATTTGGGAATTTTATTTACATTTCATATGTTAGTTTTAATATGAATGTATATCTTGATTTTGTTTCTCTTATTTCATATGATAAATGAATTCTAATTATTATGTGATGAGTGGGGAACACTATATCCTCTCAATGCATCATTTTTTCTCCTGAGATAAACTAGACTGGGTTTTCACCCCTTCTGTATGGTGTCTTGGTTAAGGCCTTGATGGTATGACAATGATGTTCGACGTTATACATTCCCTCATTAGGAAAACATTAATTGATAATCTAGGTGATTATTAGAATGTTATAACATAAAGTGTTACGTTTAATAGTGAAATTGCTTATTAATCATTTATTCCATCCATATTATGCTCAATATTATGTTTCAGTGGCATGTGTTCTTTAGTTATTCATCATGCCATATTATTTATGCTTCCACAGTATTACTTACCCATACTAAGCATCATATCTCTCCCCTTTTTTGTGTTTATTTTTACAAGGATGGGGATATGTATATTATGACTTACTCAATAGTATAAAAATGATGTTCATTGGGGTTTCTAATATATTTAATATATAGTACATCATTTCATGTTTTATTGAAACTATTTTTTATGTATCTGGTTTTCCCATGCTACTAAAGTATCTATTCATTTGGGTTATGACATACTTGTTCATATGGAAATGTAAAAAAAAATGAAATGGCTCTCAAAAACGGGGGTCAGTGTATTTACACTCTATTTTTACTACACATTAAGGATCTCATATTTACATCCTTATGAGATATGGGTGGAACACATCACAAACATGATAGAGAACTAGTGAAAATTTTAATCAGTAAGAAACCATCCTGACATGATCAATAATTTATAAAGAACAATTTTGAAAAGGTATTAACATTCCATTCATTTCAAATATAATGAATCAATCCCCATGTGATATTCATATAAATACCATGTCACCCACTTTAAACACTATATCTTTAATATTATTATCAGAATTTTTTTGTGAACTCTAAACCGATCTTATGTGCTATGGAATGGATATAACCATATAATCATTTTCATAAAAAAAATATCATGCCTCAATAGATTTAAATCCATAACTACATCACCATATGTTGGATTCCTACACTTATTACCATATATGGATTCATAAATAGCCATCTCAATGTTGGATTGAATGTTGTTGTTGTAGGAAAATTCAACCAAGGGTTGGTGTTGATTCCAAACACCACATAAATATAAATAGTAATATATCAAAATTTATTATAGATTTTAAATTTCCCTCTATGACTAGCCGTCTATATGGGGATGATAGGTAATTATAAAATATAACTCTGTATATAAATCCTTCTTTATGATTTTCCTTAACATTTAGTTAAACCTTAGATCCCAATCATGTACAATGGAAATTGGTAATCAATACAATTTTAACCCATCCATAATATATATTAGGGAAGTTTGATAAAGATATAAATCTTCAATTATAAAAATAAAGTGTGATAAAATTTTATGGTGATCAACTATAACCCAAATAACATTATGAACATAATATGTTTTAGATATTTTGACACTCAAATCCTTGCTTATGTATTTCCATTTAAATTATAGTATTGTAAATGGTTGTAAAATCCACATAGACTATTTTCTCTCAACATTATCTTTCTAACATACCAAGCATTAAGAAACATACTATACTGTATAGCATTTCATTCCATCACACCAGAAATATGATCATATGTATCCGAACGTATTTTTTTAATTTCATTAAAAATACGGAATGATGAACTATGTAAATCGTTCAATAGATCCTTCTTTAAATCTGGTAAGGTATGTTATCAAATTTCATGAACCATATTATTCCATATCAATCAATTTAGTACTCAAGAATATTTTACACTTTTTTTTCTTCATTTTCCTTTTGTGCCTCCTTAATATTCACTTATATAGATTGTTGAAATTTAATTTTAAAATGATGAAATTTAACCCCTCCCTTCACGATTTTCATATATATAATTTATAAATAAAAAACAATTGAGTATTTTGTGATCTTCATCATAGATAGGCTATCATGGTCCTTTCCATCCAAATCATCATCCATTATATTCTCTCTCGCAGGTTGATAATGTATTGAGAAGTCATGATCATTAATCAACTCCAACCATTTCATTTGCTCATTTTCAACTCATTCTTTGTGAATATATACATTAAACATTTTTGATTGATAAATATATCAAAATATTATATGTAAATATATGTATTATATATCTTTAATTTAAATATTTAAATATTTATATAAAAAAATGAGTTTTGTAATTTTTCTTAAAAACCCTTAGTTTTCACGAAGCATAACATAGAATCGTGTTAGTTTTCTTGAGAACACATCCCAAATACATTTTTTACGGTATCAATATAAATAGAAAAACATTCTACTCTATAGGGTATTGGAAATATAGTGGAACTAACTAAATTTATCTTTAGTTCCCCATAACATTTTCCGCATTCATTTATCTTAAAGAACTCGAATCCCTTATGAGAATACATAATGAGTGGATTAAAAATTCAAGATAAATTCTATATAATGCTACATTAATAGAAATCAAAACCAATGATACATTTGATAATAGACATCATTGTTTGTTTGAGATAACATTAAACAACACCAATCACTCTGTATTCGTAGATATACTCTATATTGATATTATCATTCCAGATAATGAAACTTTCTATCATCAAAATCTCCCTTGGTAAATACATCATATAAATTATCCTTTATAGGGGTATTCAGTTTAATGCTCGTGAAATCCATATGTTCGTCCTTTATATTTTATTATAGTATATTATCATCTATAATGACTACCACAATGTGATAATGATAATCTCCAAATACGATTTTCATTAAATAACTGATGATCATGGTGATATAATTAAGACAAAATGGAATCATTATAAATTTATAGTGTCTATAACTTTTATGGAATGTAGTATTTAGTATTTTTTACTACATGAACCTATGTTGATGATATCCATAATGAAGATAAATATTTGAAATGTACATACCTCCACATTTTTGATCAATTAAGTAATATATACAAGGAATATGATACTTAATTTAGACAGTACTCCTTCTAAATTCACAACAAATTAAATAAAATTTACATTGATACATTTTTATTCATATAAAATTTATTTTTGGTGCCCTAAGGTGACTTATTAGTGCTTATGAATCACTTATCATGATTCTTCTAGAGTTTCTTCTTCAATTATAGAAACTCAATTGGGTATATTCTATATGGATCATATGAAATAGGCAAAGCACTAGGTATGAGTTAAACTAAAAAGTTAACATCAATATTTAGAGGAAAACTATGAAATTACTTAGGAATGTTATTTAAAAACTCATGAAAAATAGTGGTATCATTAATTTTAATTTCTCCCCAACTATATGATATTGATAAAATTCATTTATAGTAGTTATGAAAAATAACATGGATGTAATTTTCAATAAAATTTCATATATACACTTATATCGATAGATTATAATTGGATCATTCAGAATATGAAATTGCACATCCATTCACTAGAAATTAATATAATATTACTATTTAGAAAATCAATACATGATAAGAATCAAATATATTTCAATAAAAATAATGATCAAAAGATTTTTAGAAAAAACATTCATGAAAAAAATAAACTAGACAAGATTTATAAACATGATATGTATCCATTGTGCAATTTGATGTTTTCAAAGCTATCTCAACTTGTAATTTATGTGGTTTTATGTTGAAACCCTTATAATGTTAATTAAAAAGAAAAGAGTGCATGTATCTAGAATAAAATAACACATCATCTATTTTAGTTTGCATGAAAATAAATTGTTTCACTACATTGTGTTAATACTCTACATCTCAAATAGGGATCATAATAGTTTTAAAATTTTCTTTGTCCTCAGAGGTTGTTGACATTGATAAACATTATTAAACAATGAATTTTGGAACATATTAGCATATTTCCATTTTTTCTTACACATGATGTTGTGATATGTTGAGGGTCTATTTCATGTATCCTTATCTGTACATTCTTAATTATCTATCTTCTTTCTATCTCATTGTAAATCAGTTCCTTTATGATCATACCTTCAATAATAACCATATTTACTAGTCCCCTTATATAAAATTCATCTATTATTCTTTGAAAAATTTTGAGCATTAAAGACATCTCATCTTTTTCTCTCACCAGTTTTTATAATTTCCTTAAAAATCCTTCTTTATTTTCTTATGATACCAATGATATTAATATGTAAATGCAATATAAACATCCACATTGATGTCATATATCATGAATTATTAATATATAATTATTTCCCATAGGTATAATGTCCTTGGCACACCTAGTTTTATGATAATGAATAATGGAATACCATTACATTCTTATTGGATGATAATTAATAAAACTAGCTCAAAAGTCCTGTAGAGTTTTCATCATTGGTTAGAATATATTAATCATCATTTTTATTTAACAAAATAGATTCATTAATAATTTTAATATGAATAATATAAAAAAATAACTTATTAAAAAATAATTTATTAAGCACATCATATTTCATGGAGTTAATTTCATCATGTTGCCTAGTATTATTGATAATAGTCCACCGTTTTTTCTTCACTGTCCAAATGATTGACAACCAATATGAATTTATCATGTTTTAAACATAAGAGAATAAAAAAAAATTCTTTAGTTATAATGGTATATTACATTTCCATTAGTGGATCTGAATAACCACTGAAATAATTAATATAATGCCTCATGTAGGACTCATTAGAAGTACTTACCTCTTTTCCCGCATTGTTTGAAAATAATTTTTCATTACATGATAATATTTTTGAGCATAAAAAAATATTTTCCATTCAAAATACCCTAACATTAAGCCACTCAAGAGGAATGTCCATAAATATCGAATATCATTCATCATTAATATTGATACCTAGGGCTACATTCATTGACTAATGCATATAATCAGTGTGTAATAAATACTAATCGTATTTTGAAACCCACATAATCAAGGTAAATTTCAGATAAAATTTCCATTTTTTAAATATTAGTACTAATCCATTATTATTGATGATAGTTACAAAACTATGGGATTGTAACCTAGACATATACTTATTCATAAGGTTTATAATAAGGTTTTATCATCCCAGTTTCGAAAGGCTAACAAAACCCTGATCGGATAACAACTATAACAGACCATACATTTCATGCATAGATATTAAATTATTTTAGATGAATATTCATTTCATTAAATAAAAAATTCCACACTATAACTATATTAGTCTATTGTATTTGGAAACCTGGAATTACAAAAACATGGTTAAAAAAATATTTACATCATATCCCAATTATTTCCTTTATAACTAGAACCCTTTTTACAGAACATACATAATACAATTTTTCAAATCCTGTGGATAACAATTCAAAAATGTGTGAGATCATACACTAACTAACGGTGAATAATAGAGATATTAGTTATTTCATAAGCATAATATGAGCATAAGGGTATTAGAACAAAAACATACCATTTGTAAATTATTCACTATTTATTAAAGATCATAATCTTCAATCATGGAATAAATCAAAATACTCGATAAGATGTGAATCATAAGGAAACAAATAACATCATCCATGAGAGAATAACATTTGAATTGAATGTTTGGAATACCCAAAAGAATATAAAATCATGTCCTTAATATTAAAGGATCACTAACATGACCATCATAGTGAACATAGTCTTGTACTAAAATAGTTTCACTTCACATTACAACCCTGTCTTACTGAACTACGTTCACTCTCTAATATAGTCCTTTAAAACTCCAACAAATTCACTACTAGTTCTAGTCTTTTCAATATCATGAGATAAAAATAATTACCCAATTAATTATAAATAGATATAAGTACCACACATCAAATAATGAAAACCATACATATGTTTTATATATGAACATAACTCATTCAAAATTTCATAATACATGGAAAAAATGGGTTTCATAAATATTTAATCATTATATAACGATTGGTAAATTAATGCGATTCATAATCAACATGGCTTCATAAACAGAAAACAACATAGAATAAAAAATAATGGTATTTGTTGATCATATCCCTAGTAAATAATATGTTAAATAAAATAATATTGTCTAGATGGAATGTTATTTTGAAAGATCACCGGAAACAATTCTTAACAAAAATATCCCTTCCATTTTTAAATAATATATTTTAAAATAAATAAAATTTCAAAAATAGTCACATTAATAAATAATTAACATTTATTCATAGAAATTAATCATCAAGTCATTAAGGAGTTATGATGGATGGAAAATAATCTCATATATAGAATTTGAATTCAAATTTATCCTCAGTTTTTAATGATAATTCAAAATTTCATTGTTTGGAAAATTACAAGACAATTTCATTCGAATTATTTTTGTAAAATATCAAATAAGGAAAAAATCTATTTAAAAAATATTTGGAGAATATGAATTAAAAATTACAACGTTTTAAGAAATCATGAATAGTAAAGAAAAATATTTCTTAGTGGAGAGTTATAAGTAAATAATCTACACTAATGATGGGATTGTGAAATAAAACATTAACACTCTGGTAAAATTTGGATAATAATCTCCATTATTGAAATAAAATTAGATGGATATGTACTTAAAATTATTTTAATTTAAATAATAGTAAAATACATTCATTTTAAATATTTACACCACCAAAAATAATAATTTTTGAATAAGGCATGTGTCCCAAAAAAATAAAAGTGAGACAAAAATACCATTCCTCGTGAATTTCCTCTTTTATACATGTTGATACAAAATTTATAATAAAAATGGATTGATTAAACATTTATTCCATATCAATAATTTTTTCATACCATGTGTTAATTATTTAGAAGATTTTTTCACCCATTAATTAAAAATTTTTATTAAAATTTCCTTTCTTGCGAATGACTTCTTTCTTTTCCAAAAATGTTTGAGTTCAGGAATCGTGGTCAATATAAATTAATCATAGAAAAATAATTTCTGTAATTTATTTCATCGTCTAAGCATCAAATCTAAAAATTACATTCATGTTTTTAATCATTCATAAAAAGTAGAATTATGAAATTGAATAACATCATTCATAGAGACAGTTGGCCATTCGTACGCATGAGTGATACTTCCACTTATTGTTTGATGAGAAAAGAGGGTATGATGGTGTTATCATAGAAAAAATAATATTTTTAGATAATTTTTATACTAAAGTAATTATTTTATATTAAAAATCATAGATTTATCGAAGTATGAAAGGGTATTAAAATAATGTGATTATTTAGAGAGATTTCATCTTATTCAAAATGACTTTGGTGGATCTCCTCTAAAATACTGTTGAGTTTCTCTTATGAGAATAACATAACCACATGAATGATTCTATGGAAGTTTAAAAGGTAAATTGGAAGAGTATGGGTATCTAAAATGATCCATGTACTTCAAATATGGGACCTAAGAAGTTCCATTTTATAATTTAGGTGAGGTGAACATTTGGAATTTCTCAATGATTATATTACAATAAATTTAATTTATGTACAAATACTCTGAAATTTATATGTATTGAAAAATAAGATAATATAGTTTTTTCATATCATTAGACAATATATTTTTTACATGTTCTAGTATAATTTTAAAATTTATCATTTTCATTCACCCTTATTAAAATTATTTTAATTTTATTTGTGGTAAGAAAATTTTACATTTTAAAAAGTTGTAATTTGAACTTATTGGATTTACATTGGTAAAAAAGTTGAAAATTTATGAAAACCATAACCAAATACTAATCAATCTATTTTTTTAATTTATTTTATAATATTAAAAAAATATTTATAAAATACTAATCTTATGGATTATCATTATTTTAAATTTTAATATTATTTAGCACATTGACATTTAGAAACATCAATAAGTCATGTAAAATTTCAACAAAGTATTTTATTATATCCCTAAAATGTTAATTTCATCTATATAATTAATATATCCCCATAAATATCTCAAATTATTTTACATTGAATATTTTTAATATCATTTATTTGATTTTTATATTAAAAGAATAATTCCTACATCAATGTTCTGTAGGAATTTAGGGTAATTTTTTAATTCATAAAAATAATAAAAATAAATTAGTAAAATGAAGATAAATATTTTATACATAAAAATAATATTTATATTATGTCTTATCCTCTGGTTAAACCCATATTAAAATATTACCATTATTTAAAATAAGAGTGTGACATGTTTGTCTTTTCATTTAATCATTTAATATAAAGTTTATAATCATATCCATGTGGCCCCATAAAAAGAATGAAATAAATATTATCCATGAAAATAAGTGAAATATGTTCAAAATAGATATTTATCTTTGTTGATAACATACTTTTTTCCACAGGTGGAATCATAAGGGATATTTACGACAGATAATGTGACATTTCATTACTTTCATTTATTTGAATATTATATAATTCATTTTCTTGATCTAATATCCATTTTAAAACTATATTTATATCTTTAGTTGTTATGGGTAGAATTAATATCATCCAATAAGAAATAAAAGTGAATTTGTATGGCCTTATCACTTATTTTTAATCAATATTAACCCATTTTACCCTTTTTCAAGGTAATAAAATTTTCCACAGTGAATATTCATATTGACTAAAAAAGGGGACGAACTACCAAATTTAATCATAAAAATAATATTTTTTTAGTTATTTTTATCTAATTAAACACTTATAATTGGATGAAAGTAATTTTAATTTATGTACGGAAAATGTAAAAAAACAGCATTAATGGTTAATTAATTTTTAAGCATAACACTACATTTATTCTTAAACTATTATTAAAAAACATTTCATAATGATTTAAAGTTAATTTCATTAAAATAGTTCATTAATAAGATTTTAATATATTTATATAAAACTCATTGCACATACAACATTTTTTCAAAAATCATCACTTATATTTTAAAAAATATTTTTTTTAATTATTTTCATTTGGAAACTTATGAATTTATTTTTAAATGTATAATAAATATATTTTTCATAATTTAATTGTTACTATTAATTCCCACCAAGATAATGGCTAGAAGTTAATAAGAACATAAAAATGTTACATGTTTTGCTAAACCCCATGGTTGAGCGCAACACAAGCTATTAGAAAAAGTATAAAAAGAAATATATCATAAATAATTAGGGTGTTGCATAAGATATGATTTTGTGACTTTATCAATATTTTTTCATCGAAATTATCAATCATTACACATTAACTAATTTTTGCAAAAGTAACTAATTGTTTCACCGAAAATGAAATTTCCTCATAAATAAATATGATCCTCTAAATATCAATAAGGATATTATTTTTTTATTCAATTTTTATAATTTGAAGAAATTTATTTCAGTATTAGTGTCAAAATTTCAATAAATAAATTCTTTTTATTGAGTCTTTTATGAATAAATATAATTTATACAAAAATTATGTATATTTCTTATTCATATAGAATTTATTGGATTATTTATAATCATTGGTGACCAATAGTAATTTTTAATTAATAAAATGTTTTATTGGAATGTGTAAATACTATATTTTAAATAATTGGTCTTATAAAAATATATATCATTAACTATTCATCCAAAATTAATCTATTTTAACTAAAATCTTAAAATCAACCACAAAATTATATTTGATAAACAGATATAAAAATTGAAAAAAAGTTAAAAAAATTGATCTTCAATCATTTTTAATATTATATTTTTTAAAAAATTTCACAAATTATGTAAAACAATTCAATTAGAATAAATCTATTTTATTTTCAATTGAAAAAATGTAAAATTTTTATAGTGAATATAACTCTCTTGAACTTAATCATGATTTGTAATATAAAATAAATTATATTTATTATTAATATTACATGTATTTTCACATTTATCCCCTTAATGAAATAATATCCCTAAAATTTTAGTCGTTACAAAAATATTTTAAGGTATATCTCCCTCAAATATTTTATTAATTCCCATAATGGTTCTTGCAACATCTGGTTCATCCAAAATAACATTAGCAGGTGAATGACATTATTATAAAAAACCTATATCTTCAATTTATATTAGAAATCTACATTTTCATATATTAATGTTTCTAAAAAAATATAAAACTTCAAGTCGCAAAAAATGAGATTAATAATCTATATATTTCCATAACCATGAAATATAAAATAAATTATGTTCCTATGAAAAATTGAAAGGTAATGACAATGAGTATAAAAAATATCTCACTATTTTAATGTTTTAATATAGAAAACATAACCATGGATTAAATTTTACCTTCCTACTAAAATGATGAGAACTTTATAAAGGATATTGTTTAACAAAAACATGATCTCTTACCGCAAATGGAGAATATTTTTTCAGATTATCAGCATTGTTTAACTACCGTTTATAAGTTTACATTTTATCAAGACAAATCATCTTTACCATATCATTCATATATATTAAAAATTCTAGTCTAAGAAACATTCTTTCACTCACAACAACCCAACATGATACACATCGATCTTATTATCCATACATATTTCTTTAATAGTTGATATATGTATAGTGGAATGAAAATTTTAATTTGATGATAATTTTTTGAATGAACTATACGTATCCCATTACCCTAGAGAATCATTTTAAATGAATAATGAATATCCAATAAATTCTAAATTTATTACACAGACTATCTTTCAAATTTTTGATGAAACAATGTGTTGAAAATTAATTCAATACCGAATAACTTAGGAATTAAATTAAAAAATATTCAGATCAGTAATGGTACATAATCAATGAAATGAAATATAGAAGATCAATATAACCATATTATATAATTATTATAATGACTTGTAATATGATTCAAATAAATAATATCTTGAATGGGAATAAAGTTAACAATTTATTCTAAAAACAATAATATTGATAATTTCATTATTAAATTGAGAAATCATTATCAATAAAACCATAAAATCCTTAGATATATTCACCAGTTCCCATTATAGAACCTGGAAAGGAGAAAATATCACATTATGTAGTGTTATCTCAATATGAACATTTTTTTAATCAACCATTTCAGGGTGATATTTAAAATATCATTATCCAATGCTTCCCACCTATAATAATTTGTAAGGTATCTATATATATTATTGAACCCATAATAAAAATAATAGATATATTTTTGAGCCTCACTATGTAAATATTACTTCAAATAAAAATTATATAGAACACTTAACGTATTTTATATCCAATAATATATTATATTTCAACATTTAAATCTTGTGATTAGAGTTACATAAAATCTATACTTTCCTTTTAAGACAATAATAATCCCTCCAAACCTCAAAAATTCATTTT
Organism: Viscum album; assembly: GCA_963277665.1. Lineage (NCBI taxonomy): Eukaryota > Viridiplantae > Streptophyta > Magnoliopsida > Santalales > Viscaceae > Viscum > Viscum album. The sequence goes on from OY728141.1 coordinate 1,257,959,600, forward strand.
TTAGAGAAGATTATATTTATATGTATTCCCATAGATAAAATGATTCAATATAATAACTAGAAAAATCATATTTCATTAAATCATCAATTAGTGGATTTAGTTCCAAATATTTTGTGGTTTATAATGAATTTTATATTCTACTCAATGTATTGACTTCTATTTTTCATTTTTTGGAATGATATTGATTCATTTAATCATAATAACTTATTATTTTAAACAATCTTTTTTGTCAAGCCCTCAAATATTTTTAGTCAATATATACATGAAACATGGATGAAAAGTAAATATTTCACTTTTTACCCAATATGAATAGTTTTGAGAAAAATTTATATTAAATAAGCACCACTACAATATGAGGATCATGTGATGGAAAATTATACAAATGATGTTTTAGTTGGACTGATATATATGAAATTACACAATCATCTTTCATCATGACCAAAAAGGCATCTTACTAAATCATAAGTGTAAATCATTGTCTTTTCTTCGCATGTTATCGTTGAGCCTATCTGCACATGGGGATAAATCCAACCCCCCCCCCCATCTCAAATGATTATAATTTTCATTTTCAATGCCTATGGTATTAGCGCCAAGGTGAAAATATATTTTTTGGTTCATTAAAGTCATCACTCTATAGATTTGGTTTTAGTTATTCTGGAACCCAAGAAGAGTTCTGTTAAGATTCACAACTTCTATTAGCATATTTTCATATCAGGGAACATGTATGGTGATATAGTTAACACCCACATTTTTATTTTATGGGATACCTTAGTTTACCTAGAAAAATAATCTAAATAAGATCAATAGAATTCTATTTAGATTAGGTTTTAAAAATAAAACGTTTATTTTTATTTTCTTTTTTATAGAAAATGTGATATTATTGTAAGGGAGTCCTTATGGTTCCATATTGATAGGAATAATCCAGGTAACTCATTTTGGCTTATTGAGGGAATTTTAATGCTATTATGGATCCAGACAAAATGAAAGGGGGTGGGCCTACCTCAAGGAAGAGTCTCTGTGATATTTATTCCTTCACTGCACAAAATGGCCTTTCAGATATAGGATATTCTATTGATCATTTTACCTAGTGAAATTACAATGATGGAATATGGAAAACATGTTTTTAGTTGGATAGGATTATGGAAAATATTCAAGAGATTTGGACCCATCAATTGGTGAGGACGTGACATTTGGTTAAATCCATATATGATAACTCTCAAATCTTCATTTTTCTAGATCTCAACTCAAATGTGCACAAGAATGTTTTCTTCTCTCGTCGATGTTTATAGGAAACCACTTTTGAGGTTTTGGTGAAGGAGTCTTGGATAATAACGACTCAAACCTTCCTATGGGTGGGATTTCATAACATGTAACGGTAGATGAAAGCAGTGATTTCTACTTGGAGTGTCAGTAGGTGATTTCCATCCTCGAATTTGGAATATATGAAATCAGGGATTGAGCTGGCTTAGATAAGTCAAGAAAATAAAAGGGATGATATATTTTTGGTTATCTCATTATCATGATGTCAAGATTCATAAAAAATATGCGGGAAGTTGATAGGGTGGCACAAGATCATTCTATAGATCTGTGGTTAATGGAGGGTGACCACAATATAGGATTATTAAAGGATTAAATCAAAAAAAATCATAGATCATTTTATAATAACATATTTAAGGAGGATGAAACCCATATTAAGGATTAAAATACAGTTTGAGAGATAGTGGGTTCTCCCTTTAAAACTCTTCTTTGTGATGCCAAACCTCTCATGCAAGATGGATATCCATTGGGGTGTTCTACCCTATTTGATAGAATTCCATAATTTTGCATGATACCATGAATTGTTGACTTCAATGTGTCCCCAATGAGTATAAATTTTGGATGGAGGTTATGTTTCTCAATCCTGAATGTAATCTAGGTCTTCATGGGATCCCTGATTAGTTCTATGTGGCAACCAAGGGAATCCTCAATGTAGTGTTTATTGAAATGATCCAGGACATCTTTAGGGGTGTGGTTTTCAAATGTGAATAATCCTACTTCTATGAAATTGACACCAAATATCAATTACCCTTACTCCATCAATCACATCATTCCCATTAGTATGTGAACCATCTCATATAATGTGTTGGCCGATATTATAAATAGGTGACCTTCTCCTCATTTTTCATGTGATAGTATCGGAGGAACAACATGACTTAATCCAAGGGCGCTCTATTCGAGGGGTAATTGGTCTAGCACAGGAGATGTTTGGTGATCTTAACATCAAAATAATTGGCTCAAATGTTTCTCCCAAATTGGATATAGATAATTCTCATGATAGAATGGTCTAGAACATCATCATAAAAGTAAGGTAAAAACTGGGTTTTCTGGATGGGTTATTGATTTTATTTTAAGATGTTATAACATCACATGGATTTCTATTTCCCTTATATAGAGGAAATGTTGGTTTTTTTAAATGTTTTAAAGGTCTAAGGTTGGGGATCCACTATCTCCAAACATTTTTATCATTACGCAATATTCTCTCAGTATAAATATCATGAAGAGAATTGTTGATGGTTCTATATTACCATGTAATTTTAGATCCATCATCACTAGTATATCTCACTTACTCTTTTCTAAAGATATTATTGACGTTATTATTATATGTACCAATAAACTATGATATTTCAACAAGATTGTGAAATAATATAGAAAATTGAGAGGATAGCATATCAACAAAAAGAAGAGAAATATCTTCATTTCTAGACATTTTTTGTATTGAAGGATCACTGGGATTGAGTTTTCACTGGAAATATACAGGTGGTAGTTTTTGATGGATTACTAGGGTTCTCTTATTGCTCTAGGTTGGGTGCATCTTCACCAGTTTGATGGGGGGGTTTTTTGATTGAATTTCCCAAAGGATCATCAATTTGGAGAATCAATTTCATTCGTTTGTGGGCATATTACATTAATCAAGAGTGTCCTTTTCTTATCCAAATTCATATACTATCTTTCCCTCATTTTCCTCAAATTATCTTTCAAATATTTGATAGGTTTTTATGAATTCTATTTTTTATGCTAATGATTATGGGAAAATAAATTGGGGTTCGTGGGAGAGGATGTCTAGGGAGGTGGATAACTGGGGCATAAATGAAAGGATTGTGGAGAAGGCTACACACTTCATACAGGAAAATCATTCTTGGGATGTCCTTGAGGGGCAGTCTTTGTGGGGGAAGATCATTTTGAGGAACAATAAGACAACAATTGACATTGAAAATGTTCAAGACACATTAATTTGAAAAATGCATCAGGGGAAGGCTAGTGATATCCATCACCACTCTCGATGGATTTTTTGTCACAAGGAAATCATATACAACAATTGGAATTGGCCATGTACTACTTTGGGTGTCCTGGGAGATCCCACTCGCAATATTACATTCAAGGATGTATGTAATTACCTATTTCTCATCCAAACCACTCTATCTTCCCAGTAGTAAGGTGTGTTTAATAGTATAATGATCAATGATGAAAATGATAGACTAGTGTTCCAATGCTCTCCATCATGTAACATTATCTCCAAGTCCTATAATTCTATTCCTTGTAATTTGGTGCTTATTTATGTATTTGGAGGAATTTTGTGGGGTTCATATATCATTATAATTTTTTTTCTAGTGATAAACATTGAGATTCGAGAAATCTCTAATAATTTTTAGATTCAGCGGAGAGGTATCCCTCACATTTCTATGTTACACTATAGTTCAAGGCCTTGTATTGAATCTACACCTCATCTCTTTCTTCATGGAGAGTGGTCACTCTCAACATAGATTATTATGGGTGAATATTTTTTATTAAGAGGTCATCATGATTCTATATAATATTTATTATAGATCTAATTTAATGGTACATGGTCAAATATATTTTACCAGAAGGTGTATGAGATTTTTTTTGCAGCAGGGTGTTGGAAAAATGAGTAGGCATAAAAGAAATAAAATTTTGAGGGTATTCGATGCTCCCAGTTTTCATTATTAGTGAAATATCATTACTGGGTTGTTGAGGTTTTATGTTTACTAACTAAATGGGAAATGGAACCATCTCTAAGAAGGCAATATCATAGTAGTATTCCTAGACATTTGATTTTGTGGATACCCTGTAAGGAAAACTAGGTGAAATAAAATCCACCTCAGGCCATCTTAAAGATAAATGCAGAAGGTTCTAACCTGAATAGGTATTCTCATAAAGGTATTGTGTATAGGTTCTAGGGTCAGTAGAATCACATGGATTGGTGCACCCAATATTAATTTTACCATAAACAACTATCCATCCGACATTCTTCATGAGGATAAAATGTCGGATCATTAAGATAGAACTATGAAAGAAATTGAAATATGGAATTATGAAAACCATATATAGGTTCATCATATGTTGGTTATTTTAAATTAATTAAATGAAAATAATTATCTTGATGGAATTCTCTCTCCATTGATTCTTTCGATCATGTTCCAATATGATCCATATTTTAATCACAGATCCAAGTGTAGTATTCCTTAAGTGGTGATCCATGCATGATCTGTGTTTCAATGGAAATCACTGAAGGGATCCCTATGTTCTAGAACTGATGAGCCTTCGCATGCAATGTTCACCATCGATCAACATTAGAGATTCTTCTAAACCACTATCATTCATCCATTGGAGGAAGATCTCTATCATAACATGAGAGTGTTCTTGGAGGATATAAATTCTCTCTTGGCTTGCGATCATTTTCTAGATCCATTGTGCACAACCACAATGAATGCCTAGATCTAATGAGAATAATGCAGATGAGATTTTTGTTACTTATAATAATAAATTGAATTAATTACCCAAAACAATTTAATCATTTCAACTGATTCTATGTAAGACCTCATGTATAATAATATTATATCACTATTATTATTACTTGACATGCACCAAATGCATAACACCTAATAAATTTTAATTAAAATAAAAATATTATTTCCCTCCAATCCATAGAAAAACTACACAACATGTAATTTTTTATTCCAGTTTATTTATTTCCTCTAAAATATTTTTTGGACCTTTAATAATGACTATTTATTTAACCAATAAATATCACAAAATTTTTAACTAATAACTATATTATTTCTCATAAAATATATTCTTTCGAATAACTAGTTTCTAAATAAATACGATTAGGCATCCATAAATAATTATTAATCTATAATTTGGTATAATAATTATTTCAACATGTTAAATGAAAATTTCTGTGAGATACATAGATAAACATAGTTTGTGACCCAGTATGACTATTTTTCATTAGCATTAGGTAGATCCTACATAAATCTAGAGATAGAGTCTAGCAACCCACCAAGGCAACCATAGTGAACGTTGTTAATGCCACAATTATGTGTCACCTCATATGAATGCTTAATGTGTAATGTAACCCATTTATCAAGATATCTCAAATGAAGCGGGTTTCATGCTAGTGTCCTCGATGCATGCACTCGATTACTCTTTCATTGACCTCATAGAATTAGACAATCCCATCTGTCACTATGTTTGTGGATTTATTTTGTGAATATCAATTACATCAATGGCCTTGAGGTAATGACATATATTAAAGAACAGAATGGATAAATGATTTTTCACATTATCTATTAATGAAGTATTTCTCGTGACACACCCAGTATATCATACTTCATAGTGAATAGTGTGTTTATATAGTTTTCATCAAAGATTCTATGTTTATGTACCAATTATTAATTATAAAAAAGTCTAAGGAAAAATAAAAACATCCGAAGATATGAATATACAATGACACTATGAAATATGGATTTCCTACTAGTGGGTCTCATTCTAGAAATATCATCTTCAGTATTACCTAGGGTGAACACCATGATATAGTAGCATAATGTTTAATGATTCCTCACCAATTATTGAATGTATTATTTTTATACCTCAAATAATATCATTTGGACCTGAAACAAATATTCAATAATAGTGTAATGAAACTTCTGTGTTCTCTTCATATCAGGGATCTGCTATGACCCTTTAGTGAAGTGAATATCTATAGGACATTATCCCATGCATTCTCACATAGAAGAACAATCAATGTTTGATAAGGTAATTATTAATATTCAAATCCCTGAACATTATATTATCATAGAGTTCATTTTAGTTGCTTCTAGGTCACTGACTCCAACAAACTCCAACTTGGACTAGAGTCAACTAGTAACAACCTTTAACCTGTTATCCCTCACATGAAATTCATGCTTCTAATGAGATAAGCAACTATTCATGATTCATGCCATGTTCCTGTCCATGGAAACTCTTCTCACTAATTATTCAAACATTTTCTAAGAATCCCCCAATATGTTATACATCATTAGAATATTCTTTTTCCGTTGATGTGATTGTGGTTCTTTTAGAAGAGTCACCGATGTAGTTTTATCACAATACTATGTGATATAGACTCTATTTCTAGGAACCACATCAATCTCCTGGTCAATTTTATGAATCCAGAAGGCTTCCACGGCTACAAAAAAGACTCTATATATTCATACATTGTAGTAGAATCGGCAATAAATGGATGTTTTTAAATCCTCTAACTCAAAGCTCCTCCATTGAGATAGAAAACACATCCAGATTGCAAAATCAAATAATTATGATCTGTCTAAAAATCGGCATTATCATACACTCTAATGAAAAGATACTCATCTTAGCTATACACCAGTAACATATTCTTTGTTCTTATTGGATACATAATGATAGTCTCTACAACTATCGAATGATGTTTTCCTAGATCTAATTAATAATTTTCAACAATGTATAGAGCGTAGGAACCATCAAGCCTGGTACAAATATGACATACATGGCAGATCATATAGTCGAAGCGTATGGGAACATAATCATTCTATCATTCACCTATTGTGTATGAGGACACATTCTCTTAAAATGATATAGGTTATGTGAAACTAGAACCAATACCCCTTTTATTGTTCCATACAAAATATATTTATTATATTTTCAATGTATGTACCATGAAATATTCCAAGATACCTCTTGGAACAATAATGAATGATCTTGATCCCTATAATGAAGGATTCTTCACTTAAGGCCTTCATGGTGAAACACTTGTTCCACGAGTCCTTAACCGACTATATGACTGTTAAATTGTTTCAAATAAGTAATAATAAATCAACATATACTACTTTGATTACACCCTCATTCCTAATAAACAACTAATAAACAGATGTCTCACAGTCATTGTTAATGAAATGAATTTACATTATGTCATCATCATATCAAATTGTCCATGAAATCAAGAAATTATTTTATCCATAAATTGATTTCTGCAAATTTAAAATGATTTGGGCTTTACCTGGTGTCACAAATCCTTCTGGTGGTGTCATATAAAAATTTTAATGAAGGTTATTTTTAATGAATTTAGTTTAGATGTCGATATTCCAACACTTATAGTAATGGTAAGATGATATGTAATGTATTATTATTATATATTTAAGCATGGAAATTGTGTAGAAGGATTATTTGTAGGCAATTATTAAATTTTTTCGGATTCCATTTACAGCATGACCTGATTTGGAGGTGGTAAATTGACCATCCATGTCCAGATTTCTCATGGACACCAATTTGCAACCAATGTGCTCTACATGAACTGGATCATTGACTATAACCTAGAAATTGTTTTTCAACATGGAATCCATCGCAAAATTCATAACTTATATCCATCTTGTTTGTTCTGAGATATCTACTACTTCTATGTTGGATATTGGTTCTTAATTATCCAACAATAATGATTCACCTTCCTTAGTGACTGGGAAACCAAATCTATCTAGTTCCTTTACATTACTTGATAACCTATATTGTACGTTTGTTACTATATCCTCTTCCAGAAGGACATATTGAACTTGTTCTTGTAACAACAAATATCTATCATGAGAATCCACATAATCGATGTCAATCATTCTCCCACTATCCATTTTGAGGACGTTCTCCCTCTCAAGAAAGACTGCTTGTCTAGTGATATTCCATTTCTTTTATAAATGGTTGTATAGGTAAAATTCTTTTGTTTCATTGGTTTGTTCTATAATGATAGACTTCAGGCCCTAGGGTGCTAGTTTGTTGTATAATATGGCCTTAAAAAATGTCTATCTTCTCCATACACATGTGTGTGACAAAATGGGTTTCATTCCATTCCAGAACATAAAAGGAATTCCATTTTCCAACTTAGTTGGTACCCAATTTAATGTGTATGTTTTAGTTTATAATTAATATGACCAAAAGAATAATAGACGATCGACTTGACTCTTCATCATCCTCACCATTTCCAACAAGATGTGGTTCCTATATTAACTAAACCCATTCCACAGTGGTATATTCGGATGAATTAGTTGAGATAGAATCCCAGACACCAGTAAATGGACAATGAACTCTTGTTTTAGATATTATCTACCTCGATCTGATCAAATATTCATTACATTCATTCCATATTGATTCTCTACTTCATTCTTGAATTCCTTAAATTTATCCAAGGTCTCTAACTCACACATCATTAAGTAGATATAAACATATCAACTCAAATAATCAGTATGTGTAATGATGAAAAAATATACACCTCACTCTCTTATAGGAAATCGAATGCACACATCCATGTGTAGAAATCCAAAAATATCTATGGCCCTTTCACCCTGTCCACTAAAAGACATCGTGGTTATTTTCTATATAAACAAGTGTGACATCAATCAAGTTGTTTATTCTTAGTAGATTTTAAATAACCATGTTGGTAGAAATTTTTCATGTGCGTCTTGTTTGAATGAAATAGATAGTTGTTCAACAGGGGGTGTTGTATCAGTCATGTGATTTTTTTTCATTATCGATTTCCAAAACAAGGTTTTATTAATTTAATACCTACAAACTGTTATTTAAATGTGCATACCATAACATATGTGATTCTTACTAAAGAAACAACCCTTATTTACAAAATAGTAAATATATCTAACCATATCGAAAAATGATACATATAGTATGTTCTTTGAAACATTAGGTACATAATAACATTTCTGTAAAACCAAAAGCATACAGGTTGAAAATGTTTGATGGTGATCGTCATTGGCCAACACACCCAGCCTCATGCCATTGTTAGCATGAATATCCACTGTTCCCTTGGAAATATTTATAAATATCATCTGTTTTTATATTTGATTACATATGTGAGCCCTATATTCTGTATTTAATACATAAAGTGTAGAAATGGAAATATTACACTTGATAAAAAACATGTATTTCTCATCCACACGATAATAGGTGTAATTATTCTTCTTCTGTACTAGCTTTCCACATGAAAAAAATATTACATCACATTCCATGATCTGACTCTGGATTATCCCCATCAGTGAGGGATGAATCTCTGGGGAATCAGGTCGTTTATTAATTCATGGAAACTTTCCCATTTAATTTATCTTCTTGTTCACCATATGTACTACAGGTTAATCATGATCTATTTCCTTATCTAAATGGTGAATCAAGGTCAGATGTTCAGTTAGAATCTTCTCATTATTGAAAATTTTGTAGTTGAAAATAAAGCAAGATAAAGTCATTAGTAGTGCTGATAGGAAGAGATCTGTATGAAACTCATCTGGGACCATAATCCCAAATATGTCCAGCATTCAATGTATCTAATAAGCATGGATACATGAGGCCCATTTGGTGAAAACTTCTATGATCAGTTGTGAACAAAATGGTGGGGATGTCATATCTATCCTATATCTTATTCTATTGATATATATCCTTAATATGAGACATCATGCTAAACACTTCCAAGATTTGATGATGGATCAATAGCTTATTAGACATGGCTTATAGCATGAAACATTATATAGTTGTGGAATCATATAAATTTTTTATATAGAAAGATATTTCCTCATCACTAGCCTCATTTCAATGGGAAATTGGAATTGGATCCTCCAGCACATTAAATTTCCTCTTTTTATAAAGGATGATCTGTAAACACATCTACCACTATTAGAAATTTGTGTCGGTGAGAAGATTATCCTTCATGAGTATGGTTCTCAGTGTTATTTATTATGTATTTTTTCATTTCTAAAAATTATGATGAGGAATGATTTATTACATTATTGTGATAAAACATAGACAAGTAAATTAACTCTAATTACACTCCCCCTGTTTTATCGAAAGCCAACATCCCTCACCATTGACTTCATATTATTTTGTTTATTGAACATTCTATTAGAAATGATCCATATTGCACTTCACATTACAAAAACTAGGGTTGTGGCAGTCATCCCATGATGTGAACCATGTAATTTCATTCCAAAACCTTTAATAAGAGTTCCCCAATAATTGAAAGCGTCCCAACGATGGTTGGTCAAAAACATTAAACTACAGTTTTATTCTATCCAAGTTTATGGGAGGATATTCCAACATGATATTTCCTTAGGGGATTTTATTATTATATATAAATTGACATTTTATTATATCTCTGACATGATAGTTAATATTATGTGGGATATAACTAAGTGATTAATCTTGTCTTAAGATAATATTTATGAATATTATAGTATTATTTGACTTCCATAATTAATTTTTTCCAAATTCATTAATTGTGGGATCATGAAAACACACCCACAATAAATAAAACATCATACTGACAAAAATAAAATAAATTTCATGACCATTATCTTTTTATATAGTTAATTTTATCTAGTGATTGATAAAATAACCCAAGAACTTGGCGAAAAACACCATGATCATTTTGGGTTTCTGTTTATAGCTTTCCAAATATATTACATTGTACCTCCAGGGATTCTTTTCCCCTTGGTACTTTATTTGAGCTGCATCCACTACCTTGGGAGCTATATCCGTTACATGTTATTTTTTCTCACACATAGGTGAGGGGTAAAGTAGGATTTTTCATAAAAGAAACCTACGAAATGTAGGCCCGACATATTAATGTGGATAAGGATTATAAGACAACAATTTTAATGGAAATAAATAAATTAAATGAAAACATCCACATAAAAAAGGTCACAGACTTTCTCCGGATCATCCATACATGAAAAGATATTTATGCATAAATAAATTAGAATTTAATTAGATAATAATTCATTTTTAAGATAAATCACACTGAAATAAATTTATTATTATCTTTAATTAATCAATAATTTTATCTTAAACCAATTTATGAATTTAGTTGAGATTGTCATCCATCATAATTTTAAACAAATAAAATAATATTAATTTTTTTTACATAACTTGTACCATGGAGGCATCTCAGTTAATTACCAATCATAACTATCTAATGAGTACAAATAAGTATTACAGAAATGTTAAATGAATAACATAAGTATAATACATCTATCATTTGTTGTGCCTCATCATTATGCCCAGACCATGGAACACATCTATATGTTTTTTATGATAAAATAATAAATTTTAATAAATTTGTGTAATTTGGATGAGTACATTGAACGTATTTTCTACTACACGGCATGTACTAACATTCATCATCCATCTGAAGTACACACATGAGGTTTTGGTGTATAGATGTAGATAAGAATACTCTAGAGTACATGGAGTGACTAGTGGGACACACTCTGTGTTGTATCTGCATCACACGATGTTGAGTTGAGCATGTAGTGTACGAGGTACATGGTCCATCCCTAACCTTATGGGGCCACATGTTGTGTCAAGTGTACCACATGAAATGTATTCTGGAAACCGTGTGCCACCTATTCCTGGTCCACACCTCGAATCATAAAGTCTTATATAAACCCCAACAAGTGCTTTAATTTGGAGGATCAGTCCCTTGGCATCATACCTTGACTAAATTTCATACAATCCATAATATATTTTATTTGTTCTGGTGTTGTATGATGAAGAACCCTTAGAAACTATGAATAAGATCCTCTATTTTATTTTTATCAAAACAAAAAGAAAATATTGTTTTCTATATGGGGAATGAGAAATTAATGAGGAACAGATCAAAATATTCATATTTAAAAAATTATTAACTAGAATTTAAACAACTAAATAATTAAATTCATAGATCATCAATGGAAAAAACAGATTACTATAATCAATTATATTACCCCTTTGATACCACTTATAGAATTTTAGCACAACAGAAGCATGTAGTTGGGGGTACCCAACATTAATAGTACCATTAAAAAAAATCAATCTATGATCCATAATGATGATAAAACTATGGATCATTATAATAGATCGAAGAATGAAAAGGAAATTGTGATGTCTCGGAACCATAGAGATGATCATCCTATGTTGGTTACAATTAATTTAATTAATATACATGAATTACCTTGATAGAATTCAATATCTATTGATTCTTCTGTCTAAGTACCATTATGATCCATCATTGCATCATAAAATCTAATTATTGGAATTATCTAGTTGTGATCCACATGTTCTCCGTATATCTTTGGACATCACCGAAGGGATCCCTAGTTTCTCACATGGTGGAGAGTTCACTTGTGATGTACGCCTTTAATCACTTTGATAGACACGTCTAAAGTGCTCTCAATGACCCAGTGGAGGAGGATCTCTTTTATTAAATGAGATAATTCGTAAAGGAAAAGAATTCACTCTTAGCTTGATGGATTTTTCCAGATCATTTGCAAAAACAAAGAAAGTGGATAGATTTAATGAGAATAATGTAATTGGGATTTTTATTTCTTATAATAATGAAATGAATAAATTAGAAAATGTAATTCATTGAATTCTTTTATTTCATTGAAGGAACACATATTTAATAATAACATTTGACTATTATTATCAATTGACATGGTCCCTATGAATTACACCTAAAATTATATAGTTATGATAATAATATTATTTCTCACAAATCCTCAAAAAAACTGAACAACATGTATATTAATATTAAAAGTGTGTACTATTATTTTTCCATTTTCTTATTTTTTGTAACACCCCAGGTAAAAAAATAATATGACATTTTTATATTTATCCATATTTTTTTGAATAAAATATTAATATTACTTTAAAGGGGATGCTATGCTCGATGGCGTACCCAATACGCAACAACGAGTTTCTTGGAAATCTTACGTTGCACTCTAACAATAAAATAATATTATTTTAAATGGTAGTTAATGCCTAGCTGTTGTGATGGTGGGAATGAATAGAACTATCTACAAAATGATTATATATGTTTTTCAAATATTTTTACTTTTTACAATAAATTTGAGAGGATTAAAAATGCGAATGAATACAAATTTAAGTGTAAACATTCTAATATTCTTTAAAAGGTCGATTAACCACCTTTTAAAGGTGAACCTATTTTAAATCCACTATTTGAAAACTTTATGTGTTATATTTGACAAAATGAAATTCTTATTTAGAATCGGGACATCAAAATTTACTTTGGGTAAATTTTTTGTATTTTTCCGAAAAAGTTCATTTTTTAATGAATAGTGAAAATGTTGTATTTTAATTCAAATCCTCTTTTTAAACTAATTTATTTATATGATTAGATTATCTTTTTAATTGGTTTTAAAGTGAAATTTGAATATATTTTTACCATTTAATCCAATAGTGGTCGTTGGAATTAATTTCACTTTGAAATCGGACTTAAACTAGTGCCAATCTCTCGATACATTTTGTTTCATAAAAACACGCTATTTGTTTTGACAACGGGAATTAATTATTAAATTCATTAATGCAACTTATATGTTTGTAATTTGGTAAAATAGGAATCATTTTTAAATTCTGAATATCAAATATAGCTTAGGGTGAACTTTTGGTAATTTTCTGAAAAACATCAATTTATGATGTATTCCACTATGTGGTACTTATAAAAACTGATTTTCCGTTTAAATGAAAATTTGACATCATTGTGTTTTTAATTTCAAAAATACTACATACATGGTTGTCATTAAGAAATAAAATGTGGTTCAATGGGATTAAAATAATTTTTTGGTGAATAGAAACTTATTAAGTTTTTAATCGCGATTAGAGGTAAATAGTGTAGTTTAAGGTAAAAATAATGTTTTGATAAAATGAAATGACCTAGACACATGTCCTACCCTCATTTTATGTTTCATGGCAGACCACGAAAATCCATGGGTCAACTTGGGGACCCCATGATGCCACTTTTGTTGGAAAATTACATAAATACCTTTTTATTTAATGTTAAAGTAAAAATGACACGAACATGAGATGTTTTACTAAAACAATTTTTGCATGGGGTTATACAAGTCCGATTTTTTACTATAAATAGTCATTGGAAAGATAAAAATATTTCATACATCATAGTATTTTTATATAATTTTTATACATTAAATAAATTAAATTATATATGACATCATGATGAAGTAGTGATGACCTCATTATTTAAAGATTTAAATAAAATAGAAAGATAATGTAAAATCTAAGACCTACACATGTCCACAACCTATTGGATGGGTGGATTTAGAAACCTTATCACCTTATCCTTGAAACACATCAACGTGGGAACATTAAAATCCGAAACTCATTCTAAAATAAAGTATCATTTCTTTGCTTTCCAAGAGTGCCCATCCCCTCCTCTTATAAATGGCCCCCACCTCTACCTCCTTACCCTCACTTCCAAAGACTTTGGATCGGCCAAACCCTGCCCATTTTTGTCTCTACACATCCCTCTATAACTCTTTTAAGTCTCACATTGGGCCGAAGGCTTCCCAATGAAGCCTTTGAGCTCAAACCAAAGGGAGTTACCCGATCTTAAGGTAATGTCTTCACTTGTGTCCTTTTGTTTTATTTTGCTTCTCCAACACCCTAAACACATTTTATTCATCACTTCTGTAACAAATCTGGTATCTTAAATATACTAGGATGATGTTATAAGAAGAATTTGAGCTACACTTACACACACCTTCGTCTAATGGTTAAAGAACATACTATTTCTGTGGTCGGCGATTTTCTGCCTCACAAAACGATGATTGTCCAATATTCATTTAACACCTTTAAAGGTGGCCATTATGATGTTACTATATTTTATATATGATATATATGGTATTTATGTTTATTATATTCGTCTGTATTTTATATTTAAACCATACCTTTATTCTTCTCATGTTGTGTAAATGCGATAATTTCATATGAGGAAGAGCGAACTACCGCCCCCTCAAGTGATGTGACTCGTACATGCAATACATGAAATGTATAATGAATGAAATTAATGAACATATGTGACCTATATATCATATATTTTATAATATATATATATCATTTATTTTTAATTCCATTAATATGAAAAAGAAAAAAATGATCGTAGCGTTCATGCGTACGTACGGTCTACCGTCTCCATGAACGGTGCTTTTCGTTTTTTATCTCCAAATGATATGGAATAGTATAAAATGAATATGTACTGGATATATATGATATATATGATATATAAATCATGATTATAACTCTTTATATAATGGATACATGAATAACTTGTAATTATAAAGAGCATATTTTGACTCAAGTACCAATGATCGTTTAATCGACCGTTATTAACTAAAATAATTACATAGTGTTCATTACATGGTAATAAGTGATATAAAAGGAGTAATTAACTTGAAAAAGGTTCTTAAGAAATTACAAATTAACTCATGTTTATTATTCAGGAGATTAAAGAACGATCGAGTCAAGTCAGACCCAAGTTAAGGGATCCTACTCCTCTCATTCTTTTTAAGTACACTCTTTTATGTCATTCCTTTTATGCTCATATTTCTTGTGATTGGGATGTTATTTTATATTAATATTACTTTAATTTTTATGTTCATATTATAAGAGAACCTATTCTCTCTTATCAATCCATTTTGGAAGTTTCAAGTGGCACTGTAAGGCTGCCGAATTTTCGTAAGATATCTAACCTCTCTCTTTCTTTTTAAGTACTCTCCTTTATGACACTTCTTTTAAGCACCTATTTGATATGTTGTGGGATATTCTTTTATATTAATGTTGTTGTAAACTTTATGATAATATTATGAGAGATCCTATTTTATGTCATCAAACCATTTTTTTTATGTTTTAAGTGGCGTCGTTAGGCTGCCGAGTTTTCGTAAGGGATTTTTCATCTCACTTTTATTCCCGTGAGATTTATGCTACATTTGCCACAATTTAATTTGAGTGGTGTATGTACTACCCATTAATTTACTCATTGTGAAATATACATTCATTTATGAGTATTTACATGGATGTTTCATTGTCCTTCTTTCCATGGGGTGTACGTTTCAAATGTTACCCAAGTCGGTATGGGAACCTTTCACCCTCGTCTTTTTAAAAGACATCTTTTGTTATGTCTATTAATTTACATCTTTTTATGTTGGTATATGTTCTTTTATATCCTTATTGATGTAAATTTTATGTCCAAGTGATGAGATTCAATTTTTATCTCTCATCAACTAATTTTCTGAATTTTGAAGTGATGTCGTTAGGCTGTCGAATTTTACCAAGGGAACTTTTTAACCCAATTTCGATTTCTTTGGGTTCAACATGTAGTTATTGAATATGTCATCATTTGAATATGTGTGAATGAAATTTTATTGCTTTACACTTATTATCCACTTATATTGGGTGTATTTATATTTGTCACACATAATTTTGAGAATGATTTATCCTTAATTTAATGATACCTTCTTTATAAGGGATTTCATCACATTTGACATTTCTATTGAGACTTCATTTTTGTTATGCACCAATTCACTCTTATATGGTGTATATATTGTCCTTTGAAATATTATATCATGAATCCATTTATTCTCATGATATTATAAAGTTCTGACTAAATTTTATTCCTCAATTATTGTATTCATGTGTCTGTAATTTTGGTACAACCCCTTTAACCAAAATATCGCTTTAAATGTTTTAAATATTTGTTCTTATTAATATCCATGTTTTCAAAATGGTTTTAAGGATTTATTTATATGGATATTAATGGTTTAAAAATTTAAAAGATTCAAGGTTTTATGGGACACTTTGATTCCAAAATCTCTTTATTAAATTTTTTAAATGGTTTTGGAAATGGATTCTTTCTGAATGGATTCATTATTTCAATATACTAAAATGTTATATTGTGATTCAAATGTGGAAATGTTATGTTTCCTTTATTCATGTTTAATGTGATATGTTTATGTTATGGTTCTTGGGCATTGTTATGAAAACAGGTGGTTCCGTGATAAACTAAGGGCTGGTGAGCCCGATATAGCTCTCCAATCCATTGGGTAACGCGAAAGAGTGAAACGTTAAGGTTTCTCTGAAGCGATGTATGGAATATACTGTGATGGGTATTCCAGACTTAACCAAGATGGTTACTCCCTACATAAGAATGTTATGAATAACTCATGTTACATTTATGTCATATGATTTCTATGATTTATTCATGATTTGATGAGGTATGTTAAAGTGCCTATGTTTTATGGGTAAAGTATGATTTTATTCATTTGTATATATGAACTCATGTTTCATTTCCATATTTTTTATAACCCTTACTAAGCTTTTTACGCCCATCGCAAGTTTTTTGAAATGTTTATCATGGGTCAAGGGAAAGGTACAAGATATGATGATAGTGTCAAGTAAGTGTCAAGAAAGAATCCATGCTTTTTTATAAATATGTTTCTGTTGATGGGAAAAAATGAATACTATCTTTTATGTCACCACGTTGTTTACATGTGGAATTTAATTCAAGTTTTATGATCTTATTCTCTATAACTCTAAACCTGAAATGATCCTCAATGTGTAATCTTGTAATATCTCAAGATTAAGTATGTTTTAAGGCTGCAGCCTTATAGTTGGTATCAGAGGTCGGTTTAGACAACTTTAGGGATTATGAGTTTTTGTTAGACACATGATTAGTCCCTGTATCTATTATTTTAGTTAAATCCTTGTTTTATAACTTTTTTTAGGTCAAGTAAAGTTGGTTACGAATGGATGGAGAAGGATCTCAAACGACATTCCTATATCTTCCTGATGACATCCTTGAAATAATTATTGCAATGTCATGTTCGGATGATTGTGAAACTTTTTCTAGAATACAACTCCCTTGCAAGCAGTTGTGTGAGATATCAAACACATCCATTATACCTCGTTATCATCGTGGATCATGGGTTGTTTTGAGACAAATATTATTTTCACAATATTCTCATATTTTCAAGAAAGGTAAATATTATCAAGGTATTTTCAAATATTTTACCTTATCACAAGAATTTGAAGCATATTATGATATTAAAAATGGTGCTGAGGAAGGAGACCCTTGCGCAACCTATTTATATTTGATTTTAAAATATAGTCTCTCAGCACATACTAATGGTATTTTAAAAGGACAAATAATAGAATGTTTTAACTCAAATTATGTCCGACTATTTTATAGAAGTCATTTTTTATCAGATGTTTTAGAATTATATGCCATACATTAATATTTTCCAAAACTGTTTTTCTGTGAACACCCATATGACCCATGTTGTACAAGGTGTATTTGGATGGAGGATTCAAATGATTTTGAAGGATCTCTAAATCATTGTTCTAATGCATGGGACCTCTACCTACGTGAGAAAGATGACGATGAAACTGAGTGAATGCCATGATCACGGTATGATGTTATTCATTTTGGGAATCATTTTATTTTATCTTATGGTGGGGAAATAAGACATCAAGAATTAAGATGATGAGATCGTAATGAATTTGGATGAAAATGAGAGGTATAAGGAAAATATTGAGGTTAAATCATGTTAGGGTTATTTTTGGAGTTTTATAAAAAGGACAACACGTAGACCGTGTGACAACCCGTCACGTCGGACAAAGCTGCGGGAATCGAACCCACAACCAATGTGCGACTGGTATTTATCGCCTACCACAAGACTACGTGAAGTCCCTGGTTATTTTGACTCATTCCTTTTAGTTAGATGATTTTATGAATTAAGAGTAATTTGATTTTGGGTTTTTTATGGAAATATATTAACCTATCAAGGAGGATATGTGATTAGGTGAATTACTTTTCAATATGAGACTTTAAGAGCAACTGATATTGTTTGGAGATAAATGTTACAATTTAACATGGAAGACTATGTGACTAAATCCTTAAAATATTTGGGTTTTAATCTTAGTTTGGTTTACTTTGAATAATTTTATTGACAAATTGTTTATTGAATGGTCCTCGTTGAACGTTGGGTTTTGTTAGACAAATTTTGGAGATTAAGAATAGATTTTGTTTTTATAAAGGGTTATCCTTTTCCGGATTATCTGATCTTGTACTAACCTATTTGGTTTTGGTTTTGGATAAAGTCAAAAGACATGGGAAGTATATAGTTCTCTTTTTTGGATTAGGTGGTTCTCTAAAAGTTGATTATAGTACTCCTAATGTGAACAAGTCTTCCTAAACACTCGTCTTTTGGAGAAAATATGAGTTTGTGTAAGGAATCTAATAAAGATGAAAGTCAACATGATAAGTGATTATGATTCCTTATGAATAAATTCCTCAATAAAAAGTAACTTAAAACCAAAATGTTGTCTATTAACTTTTTCTACGGAGGAATCGTATACCGTTTAACCCATCACAAGTTTGTGATTTTCTTGTGGTTAACTTTCTCCTAAACAAGTTTTCTATCACTCTCCATCAGAACATGACCCTATGTTTTCTTCTCCATGTCCATGTTTTCCTACACGGAATCCTAGTATGGGTTAACTCGGGTGACCTATATACTTATTTTTCTTTATTTTAAAGTGATTGTTTTACCGACTCTTGTTCCGATGTGGGACTTTCAATGATGTTTCCAAGCTCAATTTTCAAATTGCGACGACGCAATTCCCAAAAGGGGGGAAGGATGTAACACCCCAGGTAAATAAAGAATATGAAATTTTTATATTTATCCATATTTTTTTGAAAACAATATTACTATTACTTTAAAGGGGATGTTATGCTCGATGGCGTACCCAATACGCAACAACGAGTTTCTTGGGAATCTTACATTGCACTCTAATAATAAAATAATATTATTTTAAATTGTAGTTAACGCCTAGATGTTGTGATGGCGGGAATGAATAGAAATAACTACAAAATGAATATATATGTTTGTCAAATATTTTTACTTTTTACAATAAATGTTAGAGGATTAAAAATGAGAATGAATCCAATTTTAAGCGTAAACATTCTAATATTCATTAAAAGGTCGATTAACCGCCTTTTGATGGAGAACCTCTTTTAAATCAACTCTTTGACAATTATATGTGTTATATTTGACAAAATAAAATTCTTCTTTAGAATCGGGACATCAAAATTTACTTTGTGTAAATTTTTGGTATTTTTCGGAAAAAGTTCAATTTTAATGAATAGTGAAAACGGTTGTATTAAAATTCAAAAACACTTTTTAATATAATTTATTTATATGATTAGATTATCTTTTGAATTGGTTTTAAAGTGAATTTAGAATATATTTTTACCATTTAATCCAATAGTGGTCATTGGAATTAATTTCACTTTGAAATCGGACTTAAACTAGTGTCAATCTTTTGATAAATTTTGTTTTTTAAAAACACGCCATTTGTTTTGACAGTGGGAATTAATTATTAAATTAATAAATTAAACTTATATGTTTTGAATTTTTTAAAATAGACATCATTTTTGAATTCAGAATATCAAATATAGCTTAGGGTGAACTTTTGGTAATTTTCTGAAAAACATCAATTTTTGATGAATAGTGAAACCACTAAGTGGTACTTATAAAAACTGATTTTCTGTTTAAATGATATTTTGCCATCTTTGTGTTTTGAATATCAAAAATCTGAACTACATTATTGTCATTAAGAAGTAAAATGTGGTTAAATGGGATTAAAATAATCTTTTGGTGAATAGTAACTTATTATGTTTTTAATCGCGATTAGAGATAATTAGTGTAATTTAAGGTAAAAATAATGTTTTAATAAAATGAAATGACCTAGACACATGTCCTACCCTCATTGGATCTGTCATGGAAGACCAATAAAATCCATGAGTCAACTTGGGGACCCCATGGAGCCAATTTGGTAGGAAATTGACATGAATACCTTTTTATTTAATGTTAAAGTAAAAATGACACAAACATGAGATGTTTTACTAAACTATTTTTTACATAGGGTTATACAATTCTTATTTTTGACTATAAATATTTATTGGAAAGATAAAAATATTTCCTAAATCATAGAATTTTTTTTATAATTTTTAGACATTAAATAAATAAAATTATATATGACATCATTATGATGTAGTGATGACCTCATTATTTAACGATTTAAATAAAATGGAAAGATAATGTAAAATATAAGACCTAAACATTTCCAAAACCTATTGTATGGGTGGATTTAGAAACCTTATCAACATATCCTTGAAACACATCAATGTGGGACCGTTAAAATCTGAAACTCATTCTAAAATAAAGTAACATTTCTTTGCTTTCCAAGAGTGCCCCTCCCGTTCTCTTATAAAAGGCCCCCACCTCTACCTCCTTACCCAAACTTCCAAAGCTTTTGGATTGGCCAAACCCTACCCATTTTGTCTCTCCACATCCATCTCTAACTCCTTGAAGCCTAACTTTGGGAATAAGTCTTCCCAAGGAAGCCTTTGAGCTCAATCCAATGGGAGTTACCCGATTTTAAGGTAATGTCTTCACTTGTGTCCTTTTGTGTTATTTTGCTTCTCCAACCCCCTAAACTCTTTTTATTAATCTCTTTTGTAACAAATACAGTATCATAAATATACTAGTATGTTTTTATATGAAGTATTCGAGCTACACTTTCACACACCTTCGTCTAATGATTAAAGAACATACTGTTTTTCTAGTTGGCAATTTTCTGCCTCATGAAACGATGATTGTTCAATATTCTTTTAACACCTTCAAAGGTGGCCATTATGATGTCACTGTATTTTATATATTATATATATGGTATTTATGTTTACTATATTTTTCTGAATTTTATATTTAAACCATACCTTTATTCTTCTCATGTTGTGTAAATGCGATAATTTCATATGAGGAAGTGCAGACTACCACCCCCTCAAGTGATGTGACTCGTACATGCAATACATGGAATGAATAAAGAATGAAATTAATGAACATATGTGACCTATATAACATATATATTATAATATATATATATATATTTATTTTTAATTCCATTAATATGAAAAAGAAAAAAATGAATGTAGCGATCATGCGTACGTACGACCTACCGTCTCCATGAACGGTGCTTTTCGTTTTTTATCTCCAAATGATATGGAATAGTATAAAATGAATATTTACTTGATATATATGATATATATGATATATACATCATGATTATAACTCTAGATATAATGGATACATGAATAACTTGTAATTATAAAGAGCATATTTTGACTCAAGTTCCAATGATCATTTAAACGACCGTTATTAAGTCAAATAATTACATAGTGTTCATGACATGGTAATAAGTGATATAAAAGGAATAATTAACATGAAAAGGTTCTTAAGGAAGTATAAATTAACTCATGTTTTTTATTCAGGATATTAAAGAATGATCGAGTCAAGTCAGACTTGAGGTAAGGGATCCTACTCCTCTCCTTCTTTTTGAGTACACTCTTTTATGTCATTCCTTTTATGCTCATCTTTCTTGTGAATAGGATGTTATTTTATATTACTCTTACTGTAATTTTTATGTTCATATGATTATAGAACCTATTCTCTCTCATCAATCCCTTTTGGAAGTTTTGAGTGGCACCGAAAGGCTGGAAAATTTTCGTAAGAGATCTAACCTCTCTCTTTCTTTTTAAGTACTCTCCTTTATGACACTTCTTTTAAGCTCCTATTTGATATGTTGGGGGATATTATTTTATATTCCACTTTATCTAAACTTTATGATAATATGATGAGAGATCCTATTTTATATCATCAATCCATTTTTTTATGTTTTAAGTGGCGTCGTTAGGCTACCGAGTTTTCGTAAGGGATTTTTCATCTCACTTTTATTCTCGTGAGATTTATGCTACATTTGCCACAATTTAATTTGAGTGGTGTATGTACTGCCCATTATTTTACTCATTGTGTAATATAATTTCATTTATGAGTATTTACATCAATGTTTTATTGTCCTTCTTTCCATGGGGTGTACGTTTCAAAAGTTACCCAAGTCGGTAAGGGAACCTTTCACCCTCGTCTTTTTAAAAGACATCTTTTGTTATGTCTATTAATTTACATCGTTTTATATTGGGATATGTTCTTTTGTATCCTTATTGATGTAAATATTATGTCCAAGTGATGAGATTCCATTTTTATCTCTCATGAACTCATTTTCTGAATTTTGAAGTGATGCCGTTAGGCTGTCGAATTTTACCAAGGGAACTTTTTAACCCAATTTCGATTTCTTTGGGTTCAACATGTAGTTATTGAATATGTCATCCTTTGAATATGTGTGAATGAAATTTTATTGGTTTACACTTAATATCCAATTATACTAGGTGTATTTATATTTTTCACACATAATTTTGGTATTTATTTATCCTTAATTTAAGGATACCTTCTTTATAAGGGATTTCATCACATTTGACATTTCTATTGAGACTTCATTGTTGTTATGCACCAATTCACTCTTATATGGTGTATATACTGTCCTTTGGAATATTATATCATGAATCCATTTATTCTCATGATATTATAAAGTTCTGACTAAATGTTATTCCTCAATTATTGTATTCAAGTGTCTCTAATTTTGGTAAAACCCCTTTAACCAAAATACCGCTTTAAATGTTTTAAATATTTGTTCTTATTAATATCCATGTTTTCAAAATGGTTTTAAGGATTAATTTATATGGATATTAATGGTTTAAAATTTTAAAATATTCATGGTGGTATGGGACGTTTTGATTCCAAAATCTCTTTATTAAATGTTTTAAATGGTTTTGGAAATGGTTTCCTTTTGAATGGATTCATTATTTCAATATACTAAAATGTTATATTGTGATTGAAATGTGGAAATGTTATGTTTCCATTATGAATGTTTTATGTGATACGTTTATGTTGGAATCACCTGTTTTGATAATCCCAAATCATGCTTAAACATTGATTATGATGTATTAAAACCTTGCATTAATCTTATTATTCTATGCTTAAACGTATTTTATTCTAAACAGTTCATATTCTTACTCTCATAACTTTACTGTAACAGCTTACAGGAGTATTTACATAAGTTTTGTAATGTTAGCTACCAGTCAGAGTTTTCTTTTCAAAGTCACAGTTACAGCTAACTGTCACCTTAAGTTACTGTTGCAATAAGTTCACAGTTACAAGCTTACAGTCACGAGTCTACCGCTATCTATTGTCAAAGATCACAGACGAAGGTCACAGTTACAAGACTTCTGTTCAAAGTTTTCTCTGCTCAAGTTCACAGTCGAACAAGTCTACAGTTGGAACAAGTTCGCAGTCGAACAAGCCTACAGTCATAAGTCTACAGTCAAGGTTACAGTTAGACAGCTTCTGTCGACTAAGTCTACTGATGATCGAGGTCTACAGTTGACAAAGGTTACAGTTCTACAAATTTGATGTTACAAGTCTACAGTTAGAGAGGCTACAGTTACATGGAGTAAAAGGTACCATTGCAAGCCTACAGACAGCAAGCCTTTTTTTGAAGTCAGCAGTCATAAGGAAGTCCACAGTTGGAAGACCACAGTTGAAGTCCACAGTGACATACATTCTCGACGAGTCTATTATTATTATATTTCTACTTTTTTCTTTACCAATTTGATTAATACTAATATAACGGTCAGGTCTAGACAAATTAATACACCTAACATTATTTATTGATATTTGCAGACATATCAATAAATAATACAATGTACGAGGAAGATCGCACGTGTAACTCAAGACTATTTTTCTTGTCGGCCTCGGGTGAACAAAAAGGGAATATATGGAGGAGTATAAAAAAGAAGAGAGAAGCATTCAAGAAAAAGCATGAATGGAACGAAAAGAACAGTTACATACATGAACAAGAATAGAGGAAGGACACACAGAGTCTAACATCTACAACTGAGAAGGAGATACTCATATACACAAAAAGAAGAACTCTCGAGCATTCATTCTGAAGAACAAAAGAGTCTCAAGTGAACCGACTGAAAGAACCGTCTCCTAAAAGCCATGCTGTGAAGCACTCAAACTCAAATAAGCTGATCACTTGAACATCTGGAAGTCTGGAAATCACGACACTCTGTTTTAGTGTCAACTTACAGAAAAATGACCAACGCTTCAAGTCACTCATTCCTACGAGTCCAGAACTGATCTGCCAACACTATAGAGCACTCTAAACCTTCTTCTTTCTATCTCTTTCTCTACTGTGAATAAGTGTTTTATATTTGTGAGCAGTGTGTTAGTATTACACACACTGTCTCCTGTGATTAAACTGAGGGATACTGAAAATCTCTATCCCAAACCTTTTTACATTTGTTACCCACGTATAACTGTGGAAGAAGCCTGGTGTGGCTTGGTCATTTGTTTTCCCACGTATAACTGTGGCAGAGGTTGTCAAACCTGGACAGTTTGTGAAAACTGTTGTAAAGCCCGATACATGCTGTGTATCAATCCTTTTTTATGAAATTGCTTGGTGGCAGGTGATCACCAAGTGGAAGAGGACTAAGTCTTAGCTTAAGACTGAACCTCTTGTTTGAAATAGCTTGTTATTCTTTTCTTTACTTTGCCTTTTTTTCCGCTGTGCTCTTTTTGTTTTAAACATTAAATCTGTTTTTGCATATACTCTGATAGTCAATTTTGGTTAGTGTGTATAAGAGATTTTTTTAGTAAACTTGTTTCAAAAGTAAAGTTAGTCATCAAACTAACCTTACTGAGGATTAATCAACCTTAGAGAAACCTGTTGAACAATAAGTCACCTATATCTCTACTGCCTTAATTGACTGGGCTGTTTTTCAATTTGGGGGATTTAATCTTAAAGTTGTCAACAGAAATTTTTAATTGGAACTCAATTCACCCCCCTCTTGAGTGTCCACTCCGACCAACATTTGGTATCAGAGGATGTGTTTATCTCTGTTATACTTTCTCAAAGTTTTATTTTAACTCTCTGTTTTTAAACTGTGATTGTAGTTTTATCTAAAAGATCTTAAATTTCTGTTAGTTCTAAATTTTATCTTTTTAAAACATTGTCTAAAATTTCCTTATGGATAATAGACTAGAAGGTGCTGCTACTAACAGGCCACCCTTCTTTAATGGTGTGAATTATGCCCAATGGAAGCTCAAAATGAAAATTCATTTGGAAAGTATGGGTTTTGATATTTGGACTGCTATAGAGTCTCAATACAAGATTCCAGAAACTGAAAGAATAACTTGGGATAAACCTACTAAGGTAGCTTACAATAATAATTGTAAGGCTATGAATGCTCTCTACTGTGCTCTAGGAGATGAGGAATTCAATAGAATTTCTGCATGTAAAACTGCTTTTGAAATCTGGGACACCTTAGCTGTTTGTCATGAAGGAACAACTAATGTCAAGGAAATGGGGTTAAATACTTATACTATCAAATATGATAACTTTAAGATGAAAGCTGATGAACCTATTTCTGATATGTATCTCAGGTTTAATGAGATAGTCAACACAATGAGCTCACTCGGAAAGATTGTTCCAGTAAAGGAGAAAATCATGAGATTATTGAGATGTCTGCCTGACAGATGGAGAGGCACATCGGTTTCAATTAGAGAATCCTGTGATATTGGAACTTTGCCTGTCAAGGAGTTAATTGGTAAGCTGATGATGTACGAAGAAGAGATCATGGTAAATAAAGAGGAAGATGAGGAACCAAAATGAAAATCTGTAGCTTTTAAGTCTACTGCATCAAAGAGCAAAGACAAGGAGAAAGTGCATATACCAACTGAAAGCTCATCTAGTGAAGACATAGATTCTGACAGTGATGCCGAGATGGCACAAATATCAAGGAGATTCAAGAAGTTCTATAGGAAGAAGAAGTTCTTCAGAAAACCAAACTACAAGGGTAAGTATGATAGACAAGGTAAGTGGAAGAAAGATTGGAAGAAAACTGATAAAGAAGAAGACATAGTTTGCTATGAATGTAAAAGGAAAGGACACACCAAAGCTGACTGTCCTAAGTTAAAATTCAAGAAGAAATATGAGTACAAGGACAAGAATTATAAGAAAGCTATGAAGGCCACCTGGAGTGCTTCAGAAGACAGCACAAGTGAATCAGAATCCAGTGATTCTGAAAGAAATCGTGCTAATATATGTTTCATGACAAACACATCTGAGGTAACCTTAGGCACTCCCACTTTAAACTCTTATTATTATGAAGGTGAAGCAGAATCTGGTTCTGATTCTGAAAATATGTCTAAAGATTAATTGTTTGAATACTGTAATATACTGGAAGAAACGTGTAATGAACTAAAGGATAAATATAAGTCTTTAAAGAAACAGCATGCTCTTACTGCAAGAGTCAAGTCTGCACTTGATGTAGAAAAAGAGAAAAATGATCAATTATTAAAGGAGAATACAAAACTGAAACTATCTAATGAACAACTTATAAAGGACTTAGAAACATTCACAAATGGAAAAGATACTCTAACCCAACTGCTAGGAAAGCAAGTTTCACCTAAGTATGCTACTGGCTTGGGATACCAACCTGGACAAAGACAGTTTACTAAAACCCGATTTACTCCCAAGTCTGGAAAAAATCCTCTAGTTCCAGTTTTGGAAATTCGTATGCCTCAACTGGTTATTTAAATAGTTGTAGATCAAATAAAGTATATCTCTCTAAATCTGTTGCATCTATTAATTGTATGGGACCCATAAAAAAAATCTGGGTACCTAAATCCTTGATTGCTAACATATCTGGACCCAAGAAAATCTGGGTACCAAAGTCATTTCCTATCTAATCTGTTTTGTAGGAAATCTGTTTGAAAAGCAATTACAAGAAGGTATGGTACTTAGACAGTGGATGTTCAAGACACATGTCTGGGGACTATTCATGCTTCAAAAGCTTAATAAAGTTTGATGGAGGATATGTCACTTTTGGTGATAACTCAAAAGGAAAAATCATCGGCTTAGGCCAGATTGGTAACACTGACTCAGTATTAATTTCCAAAGTTTTATTTGTTGATGGACTTAAGTACAACCTACTTAGCATTTCTCAATTGTGTGATGATGGTTTTAATGTCAAGTTTGAAAACAATTCTTGTGATGTTTATAATTCCAAAAATGCTTTAATATTTTCTGCCTTATGAAATGAAAATGTTTATGCTGTTGACTTAAACACTTTAGCTAAACATAATGTTACTTGCTTAAATGCTTTTCATAAAGAGTCTTGGCTGTGGCATAGGAGATTAGGACACTGCAACATTCACTCACTTAGAAAACTCTCTAAGAAACACCTAGTTAGAGACCTACCTAAGCTTGAATTCCCAAATGACAAAGTGTGTAATCCCTGTCAAAAGGGAAAACAACACAAAGTTTCTTTTAAACCAAAGAAAGAAGTTTCAACTTCTCACCCACTTGAACTGGTTCACATGGATTTGTTTGGACCATCAATAATTTCAAGTCTAAATGAGAATCACTATGTTTATGTTCTTGTAGATGACTTTTCTAGATATACTTGGGTATACTTTCTAGCTCACAAAAGTGAAGCCTGCTCTTCCTTTGTTAAATACTCTAAGTCTGTAGAAAATCTTAGTGGACTTAAGATTAAGACCTTGAGGAGTGATCATGGCCGTGAGTTTGAGAATCAAGAATTTGAATCTTACTGCTCACACAATGGCTATGCTCACAATTTTTCTGCTCCTAGGACACCTCAACAGAATGGTGTAATGGAAAGAAGAAACCGAACCCTGCAAGAAATTGCAAGGACTATGCTTAATGAATATGACCTGCCTGTTTACTTTTGGGCTGAAGCTGTAAATACAGCCTGCTATGTTATTAATAGAGTCTTGATTAGACCGGTTCTTAAGAAAACCCCTTATGAGTTCTGGAATAATAGGAATCCTAAGGTTAATTACTTTAGAGTTTTTGGTTGCAAAGTCTTTATTCTGAATACTAAAGATAATCGTGATAAATTTGCTCCAAAAAGTGATGAAGGAATTTTCCTGGGTTACTCTATGTCTAGTAAAGCCTATAGAGTGTTCAATAAGAAAACCAAATGTGTGGAAGAATCTGTTCACATCAAGTTTGATGAGACTGATCCACATGAGTCTAAAACTTCTCTTGAAGATGTTGAAGAAGACTTATCTGTTCTAGACCTAAATGACAAATCTAAAGAACCTGTAATAAAAACATCCAGTTCTGGACTTTTTCCAGAATCTTCCTCTGTGGAACCCGAACCTATAAATGAACCTGAAATCTCTAGTTCAACCTTTACCAAATCAACTAGAATTCTAAAGAATCATCCTTTATATGCTGTTGTTGGTAATCTTGATAGAGGAACACAAACTAGAGCTTCTCTAAGAGATCAGGTTGAACATCAAGCTTTTCTTTCACAGCTTGAACCCAAAAATGTCAATGATTCTATCAGTGATGAATTCTGGTAATGGCTATGCAAGAAGAACTAAATCAGTTTGAAAGAAACAAAGTTTGGGAATTAGTGGAAAGACCTAGAGACACTCTTACTATAGGCACTAAATGGGTGTTTAGAAACAAAGTTGATGAGTTTGGTAATATAATCAGAAACAAAGCCAGGCTTGTTGCACAAGGGCATAGTCAGGAAGAAGGAATAGACTATGAGGAAACCTATGCACCCATGGCTAGACTAGAGGCCATTAGGATATTACTTGCTTATGCTGCTCATCTGAATTTCAAACTATATCAAATGGATGTTAAAAGTGCTTTTCTAAATGGATATATAATTGAGGATGTATTTGTGGAACAACCTCCTGGTTTTACAAATCCCCATTTTTCTAATCATGTTTTTAAACTATCTAAAGCTTTATATGGTTTAAAGCAAGCTCCAAGAGCTTGGTATGATAGGCTCAGCTCTTTTCTTATTTCGAAAGGATTTACTAAAGGGATAGCTGATCCTACTCTTTTTATTAAATGGATTTCTAAAGATGTCTTAATAGTACAAATTTATGTGGATGATATTATTTTTGGATCTTCTAAAAATTCTTTATGTGTTGATTTTTCAAAAATAATGCAAAATGAGTTTGAAATGAGTTTAATGGGAGAACTCAAATTTTTCCTTGGATTTCAGATCTTTCAAAATAAAAATGGTATTATTTTGAACCAAAGTAAATATATTAAAGATCTTCTAAAACGTTTTTCTTTGGATGGCACCAAAGGCAGTGACACACCTATGAGCACCACTTGCAAGTTGGACAGTGATGAAACTGGTGAACCAGTGGATCAAACCAATTACAGAGGTATGATAGGTAGTCTACTGTACCTTACTGCCAGTAGACCTTACATCATGTTCAGTGTATGCATGTGTGCTCGGTTTCAAGCCAATCCAAAAGAGTCTCATTTGACTACTGTTAAAAGGATTTTCAAATATCTAAAACATACTCCCAATTTAGGATTATTTTATCCAAAAGGACAATCATTTGATTTATTAAGTTATTCTGATGCTGATTTTGCTGGCTAGAAGTTAGATAGAAAGAGCACCTCTGGAACATGTCACATTTTAGGCAAGTCACTAGTATCTTGGTGTAGTAAGAAGCAGAATTCTGTTGCATTGTCTACTGCTGAAGCTGAGTATATAGCTGCTGGTAGCTGTTGTGCACAAATCTTGTGGATGAAACACACTTTACTAGACTATGGATATCAATTCAAACATGTCTCTATAAGGTGTGACAATACAAGTGCTATTAACATTTCAAAAAATCCAGTATCTCATGCTAGGACAAAACATATTGATGTGAGACATCACTTTCTGAGGGATCATTATCAAAAAGGTGATATCACTCTTGAGTTCATTGGAACTGAACATCAGTTTGCTGATATTTTTACAAAGCCTTTGAATTCTGAGAGATTAAGTTACATCAAACATGAGTTAGGTATGATTAATTATAGCACAGTTGAAACCTCACAGTTGAAACCTCACAGTTGCAACCTCACTGTTGAAACCTCACAGTTGAAACCTCACAGTTGAAACCTCACAGTTGAAACCTCACAGTTGAAACCTCACAGTTGAAACCTCACAGTTGAAACCTCACAGTTGAAACCTCACAGTTAGACCTCACAGGTGTACCTCACTGTTACATCTCTCTGTAGGCTGTTTCGCTGTTTAACCTTATTTTATTTTTGCGGGAATTCGAACCATTTCTTTTCTTTATACTTTTATTTCTAAATCCCTAAATGATAAAATTTAGAACATCGAACATATCTCAATCCACTCATCTCGACCCTTGCTCTCTCAAGTCCTAAACCCTAAACCTTCAACCGAACCTCGGAACCTCATTCAGTTCCAATGGCCAGAACAAAGCGACCCCCGACAGTCAATGAAGATGCACCAATGCCAAAGAGGACTCGAGTCGAATCCAGTGGCACCGGGAACGCCTCGATAAGACCTGTTAATCCACATCTGACTAAGAGAGAAATAGTTGCTGAGAAGGAGCTAAGTGAAGAGTGGATTTTATCGAGCAGATCATTAGTACTGGCAGTGCTTAATGAGCAAGGATGGACCGAATGCTTCGCAAACAATAATGGACCGTACTACCTGAAGCTGGTGAAGGAATTCTATGAATATCTACAGTTCGAGGAAGAGGATGATCTGCATAGGCTGGTATCCAGAGTAAACGGCAATGAAGTCAGTTTTTCATCCGTTGAATGGGCTGCATGTTTAAGAGTTCCTCATGAGGGTATTTACAACTACTATTCTGGAGCGGCTCCTCAAAATAGTGGAATCTTTGATCATGAGACGGCTCTAGAAGAACTGACAGGCAATGGCACAGTAAGAAAGATTATTGCTGCTGAAATGAGTGGAGAGGACAGGCTTCTGTTTAAGTTTATTCAGCATGTACTGAGTCCTAGAAGAGGAGATTTTGCAACTCTGAAGCACCCGGATATTTACGTGATGTACTTATTAAAACATGGAAGGAAGGTCAACCATTGTAGGTTTCTGATGGCTCAGATGGAGGACATGATAAAGGCAAGCTCAAAATCAAGTGCCTTGTTTCATGCTAATCTCATTTCGGTAATGTTGAAAGTGAAAGGTGCAGCTGGAAGTCAGGAAGAGTTGATAGTGGCAAAGAACAGTGTATGTATCTCGAATGTAATCTTCAAATTCATGAGGATCAGTTGGAATCCATAGAAGAAATCATGGGTGAATGATGAGGAGAGAATCTATGAGAAATTTAGCCCTTCTACTCATCCCTCTAGACCGAGAGATAGGAGAGATCCGGGCTTAAAGCCTGATGAGCCTGAACCTGTATACTCAGATTATGAACAGACTGCAGTAGTTGGTGACTCTGCAAGAGAGAACACCCCAATTGATGAAGGGAGTGATTATGAGACTACCTACAGTCCTGTCAGGACAGTGGCGTTTGGAGAAGCAAGCCCTCCAAAAGAACTACCTAGTAGAGAACCTGTTCTAAGAGACAGTGAGACTGGGTCTACAGAAGAAGAAGAAGAAGAATCTCAATATTTTGTCAAGGACACCTCTGACGAGGATGAAACAGTCGAAGCAGAAGAGGCTGGAGCTTCAAATGAAAATCAAGAAACTGTTGCAGAAGATGAAGAGGAGATCAGTGGTGATGAAACAGAAGAACTTAGTATGAGCCCTCTGATAGGGTATACAGACAAGTCAGTGTCTGACCAGGAAGCAGGAGTGGTCTCTACTACTGTTGTCATGGAAGTGGTTGATGACTCAACAGAGAGGGAGGCTAACCTCACTGCTGAACCAACAGAGGAAGCAAGTATGGAAACTACTAGAGCTACAGAAGAGAACTTAGAGTTACCCAGAGTCGAGCAGATAGTAGAAAATGTTCAGGAAGGAGCTCCAAGTGAGGGGGAGCGTTTTGGTTCAGTCTCTGTACTGTATGATATAGAAGGATGGACCTCAGATCCAGGATACATGGTGTTAGGACTCAATTATGAGGATTCAAGTGAGGAAAACCAACCACCAAGAAATCCAGTTATCCTAACTAACAGCTCTCCAGTGTTAGAAACTGAAAGATTGGCCACCAAGGAAGACCTTGAATCCTTAAAGAATGAAATGAAGGAGACCATCAGACAGTCTGTTGCTGAATTGAAAACCAGTCTTTTTGATGAGCTGAAAAATGTAGAACAATCCTTAGAATTATCTCTAGGATGTGTTGTGGGAAGTCCAATCAAAGAAGTGATGGATGAAATGAAAGTGTGCCACACTCAAATTGAAAGCTGGACTGGAACAGTAGTGGCCCTCAGACAATCAGTTGCTTCTTTAACTGCCCTGAGCAGTTCTCAGACACAAGTGGCCAGTGAGATTCGATACATCAAAGAAGTGGTCTAGCAGTTTGTGGACGTATTTGAGGCTTTCAAGAAATCAGTAAAAGAACACTTTAGCAATCAGGATGTTGTCATTCAGAAAGTGATTGGAAATCTGACTCAGTCTTTCAAGGAGACAGTGGCATTCTCAGTCTAGTCCCTTCCTTCATCTAGCTCTCCTGTAGACCTTGAGCAGTTTAGAAGCCTGCTCAGAGAAGAGCTTACTCAGGCCCGTGCAAATGACACATCAGACCTACAGATCCTTGCTACTACAAGAGAGGTCAGTGGCTTTGTTCGTGAGCACCTGCAGGCTGCTACTGCTTCTCAGGGGGCCATGAAAAGTAAAGTGGATTATTACTTTGATCGGATTTTCACCAAGCATCAGTTGAACCATCACTTCAAGATCATGCTAGAAACTATGAAGCTGCCTCCTGTAACTCAAGCTTTCAAAGAACAAGTTAGAAAGCTATGAGAGTTGACCCCATCTTTGGATAAATTCTTGGAAAACAAAAATGACTTCTTATCTTCCATGGACAGAGGAGGAAACATCATCATGGATTTCAGGAATCTGCTCCTACCTTTTCTTCATGTGGACTGCACACCTGTTATAGTTCCTCCTGCCCTACCTGTCTCCAACCCCAGTGGTTCTTCAGTAATGTCTCCTGCTGATGCCCTCAAAAGCCTTAGACCACTGATACCTCGGCAAGCTACTCACTACAGGCCTTCAGGAGCATCTGTTGCTGCCCCTCCAGACATTCCTGCTACAATTCCTAAGCCTATTGATCTTTCACCTACTGCTCCATCTTCTTCTTCCAAAGGAAAAGATCCCTTACCTACAGATGAAGAGGATTGAGTCTGTTTATGTTTTTTTTTGATAGGGATCATGTATTCACATTTTGGGTCATGTAATGTACTCATTATTAATTCAATGTTTATTTTCTCTCTCTCTATCTTTCTTTTTGTTAATCACAAAGGGGGAGAAATAGGGAGAAATAGGGAGAAATAGGGAAAACTCGGGGGAGAAATGAACCTATACAAAGAGGGAGAAATCCTTGCGGATTATACCTAATTTTTGTGCTCATATTGCTAATACTGTGTTTTGCACACTTCTCTCTAATACATATATATTTCATTCCATTCTAACATAATTTGTGATTATCAAAAAGGGGGAGATTGTTGGAATCACCTGTTTTGATAATCCCAAATCATGCTTAAACATTGATTATGATGTATTAAAACCTTTCATTAATCTTATTATTCTATGCTTAAACGTATTTTATTCTAAACAGTTCATATTCTTACTCTCATAACATTACTGTAACAGCATACAGTAGTATTTACATAAGTTTAGTATTGTTAGCTACCAGTCAGAGTTTTCTTTTCAAATTCACAGTTACAGCTAACTGTCACCTTAAGTTACTGTTGCAATAAGTTCACAGTTACAAGGTTACAGTCGAAGACTAATACAAGCTTACAGTCACGAGTCTACCGCTATCTATTTTCAAAGCTCACAGACGAAGGTCACAGTTACAAGACTTCTGTTCAAAGTTTTCTCTGCTCAAGTTCACAGTCGAACAAGTCTACAGTTGGAACAAGTTCGCAGTCGAACAAGCCTACAGTCATAAGTCTACAGTCAAGGTTACAGTTAGACAGCTTCTGTCGACTAAGTCTACTGATGCTCGAGGTCTACAGTTGACAAAGGTTACAGTTCTACAAATTTGATGTTACAAGTCTACAGTTAGAGAGGCTACAGTTACATGGAGTAAAAGGTACCATTGCAAGCCTACAGATAGCAAGCCTTTTGTTGAAGTCAGCAGTCAGAAGGAAGTCCACAGTTGGAAGACCACAGTTGAAGTCCACAGTGACATACATTCTCGACCAGTCTATTATTATTATATTTCTACTTTTTTCTTTACCAATTTGATTAATACTAATCTAACGGTCATGTCTAGACAAATTAATACACCTAACATTATTTATTGATATTTGCAGACATATCAAGAAATAATACAATGTACGAGGAAGATCGCACGTGTAACTCAAGACTATTTATCTTGTCGGCCTCGGGTGAACAAAAAGGGCATATATGGAGGAGTATAAAAAGAAGAGAGAAGCATTCAAGAAAAAGAATGAATGGAACGAAAAGAACAGTTACATACACGAACAAGAATAGAGGAAGGACACACAGAGTCTAACAACTACAACTGAGAAGGAGATACGCATATACACAAAAAGAAGAACTCTCGAGCATTCATTCTGAAGAACAAAAGAGTCTCAAGTGAACCGACTGAAAGAACTGTCTCCTAAAAGCCATGCTGTGAAGCACTCAAACTCAAAAAAGCTGATCACTTGAACATCTGGAAGTCTGGAAATCACGACACTCTGTTTTAGTGTCAACTTACAGAAAAAGGACCAAAGCTTCAAGTCACTCATTCCTACGAGTCCAGAACTGATCTGCCAACACTATAGAGCACTCTAAACCTTCTTCTTTCTATCTCTTTCTCTACTGTGTTTAAGTGTTTTACATTTGTGAGCAGTGTGTTAGTATTACACACACTGTCTCCTATGCTTAAACTGAGGGATACTGAAAATCCCTATCCCAATCCTTTTTACATTTGTTACCCACGTATAACTGTGGAAGAAGCCTGGTGTGGCTTGGTCATTTGTTTTCCCACGTATAACTGTGGCAGAGGTTGTCAAACCTGGACAGTTTGTGAAAACTGTTGTAAAGCCCGATACAAGCTATGTATCAATCCTTTTTTATGAAATTGCTTGGTGGCAGGTGATCACCAAGTGGAAGAGGACTAAGTCTTAGCTTAAGACTGAACCTCTTGTTTGAAATAGCTTGTTATTCTTTTCTTTACTTTGCCTTTTTTTTCCGCTGTGCTCTTTTTGTTTTAAACAAGAAATCTGTTTTTGCATATACTCTGATAGTCAATTTTGGTTATTATGTATAAGAGATTTGTTTAGTAAACTTGTTTCAAAAGTAAAGTTAGTCATCAAACTAACCTTACTGAGGATTAATCAACCTTAGAGAAACCTGTTGAACAATAAGTCACCTATATCTCTACTGACTTAATTGACTGGGCTGTTTTTCAATTTGGGGGATTTAATCTTAAAGTTGTCAACAGAAAGTTTTAATTGGAACTCAATTCACCCCCCTCTTGAGTGTCCACTCCCACCAACAGTTTATGTTATGGTTCTTGGGCATTGTTATGAAAACGGGTGGTTCCGTGATAAACTAATGGCGGGTGATCCCGATATAGCTCTCCAATGCATTGGGTAACACAAAGAAGTGAAACATTAAGGATTATCCGAAGAGATTTAGGGAATATATTGTGATGGGTATTCCAAACATAACCAAGAGGGTTACTCACTACGTAAGAATGTTATAAATGCCTCAAGTTACCTTTATGTCTTATGAATTCTATGATTTATTCATGATTTGATGAGGTATGTTAAAGTGCCCATGTTTTATGGTTAAAGTATGATTTCATTCTTATGTATATATGAACTCATGTTTCCTTTACATATTTTTTATAACCCTTACTGAGATTTTTATGCTCATCCCATGTTTTTTGAAATGTTTTTCACAGGTCAAGGGAAAGGTACATGATATGATGATAGTGTCATGGAAGTGTCAAGAAAGAATCAATGTTTTATTTTTAAATATGTTTCTGTTGATGGGAAAAAATGAATATTAACTTTTATGTAACCACATTGTTTAAATGTGGAATGTAATGCAAGTTTTATGATCTAATTCTCTAAAACTCTAAACCTGAAAAGATCCTCAATGTGTAATCATGTAATAACTCAAGATTAAGTAAGGCTTAAGGCTGGGGCCTTATATTTTTCCAATAAAAAATTTATTAGATGTTGAATACTGACTATTTATTTCTAAAATAAATAAATATATATTATTTTCTAATGAATATATTATTTTCCCCCACAATATATTCTCTTGAATAACTATAGTCAAAATAAATATGACCAGACATCCTTGAATAATTATTGAACCACAATAAAGAACAATATTTATTTCAACTTGTTAAATGAATATTTAACTGAGATATATGGATATATTTAGTGTCTGACCCACTACAAATATATCTCACTGGAATTAGGTGGAGCCTACTTAAATTCAATGGTTATCATCCACCAATACGCAACGAAACCCATCGAGAAATAAGTAACATTGTAATGACGTTTCACCTCATATGAACACTTATCGTGTAATGTAATCCCTTTCTTGTGATATCTTGAATCAAGTGGGTTGTGTGATAGTTTTACCAACTCATGAACATTATTATGCATTATTTGACCTCCAGGAGTTGAACTTTTTCATTCCTCTCCATAGAAATGGATTTAATTAGTATATATATATTCTATAAATGGGTAAAAGATATTAACATTTGTTATATAATATAAGGGAAAATTATTTCTCTCACTATCTATTAATTCAATATTACTCGTTACACACCCAACACATCCTACCTCACTACGAACATTCTGTCCTTAGAGTTTTCAACAATACATTTAAGTGCACAAGTTTTAGTAGACATTAATAATTTTCTTAATGTATAAGGACAAATACAGACGTCTATAGATAGTAACATCCAATGACACTATAAAAAGTGGATTTCCTACTGGCTGGTCTCGTTGTCATAATATCATCATAGATGTTACTGATGGTGTGCACCTTGAGAAGGACCATCAGTGTTTAATTAGTCCTCATACAAAATGGCTTTTGTTATTTATTTCCCTAAAATTATATCATCCGGCCATAGAAATTATACTCCAGAATAGTGTTATGGAACTTCTGAATTCTTATCATGGTAGGTATCCACTATAGACCTTTATAAAAACAGTTATCTAAGGACGTTATCATATGAATTTTAACAAATAAGAACAATCATAATGTGATAAGGTATATATTAATATTAAAATACATGATGACATGTTTTTCATAAAGTACAATGTAGTAGGTTCTAGCACACCAACTCCAACAATGTGATCTGTGAACACATGGTATTTTTGGTCCATACCTTTTTCGTAGTTTGGTCATGGAGACGCTCTGATGGTAGAGGCTAGGGCTATGCCCAATGGAATTGATATTTTCATAGTGTTAGATCTGGATCATGAATTGTTGGAGATGGATTCGTTAATCATTCATAATTTCATCCATAGGAAGGATTCCACCCCATGGAGTATGAACTATATCATAGGGTGTATTAAATATATATATAAGGTCCATGGGCAGGAAAATAATACTTGGATTGAAGGAAATAAGCATGCATAATTCCCGACATATAGGAATAATCGTAATGGTAATATCAATGTATTTTATGGTTTGGTTTCACTTCCTCCTGAAAGTGTGAAAATTGTAAGGGGTTATACTCTCAACATACATTTTTATCACCCCCCCCCCTCACGGACCTACCTTGTCTTTTGTTGTTATTCAATAAAAATATTTTCTTAGAGCCTATGGAAATAACTTATCCATTGTCATTTTACAAAATTAAAGGATTTTTTATTATATATAATCTATTTTAATGCTTCAATAGAAATATTTTGAAGTTTATTTTCATCCTCATAATATATTGAATAAACTAATAATTCATTGATAGATATAACAACATTGCAAACCAAATAATGATAGAAAAATAAATTATTAAGAACCATTAATATCACATGTTCATTCTTCGTCACAAAAGACATAACCACTATCTCATAATATCCATACCAAATATAAAATTATCTTTTTAGAATGTCACATTCAATTAATTTCATTTAATGGAAAACAAAACTATGGAATATGTTTAGAAAAAATTGAGTTCCATTGGTTGATCAAAGAAATTTTCAATATGAGTCAATGGATAAATGTGTTTAAAAATAAGGTTTTTGATTCCTATTTTAGAAATTAAAATTTTACCAGAATAACCATAATATTAAACAATAAATAAAGTATTACCATATGGGGTTGTTGAATGATGGATGAAACTGTCCTTAAGTATTTCATTTATCTTCTTTTTTCTTGTTTCAAAACCTCCAAAGGAGAAATTTTATATGGATATTTTGTAATTATCATAGAATAAAGAACTAATATAACATTAAATTAAGCCTCTATAACTTGAACAACACTTATGATATTATCTTGACTTATATCTATATATTCATTTACCATAGGCACATCAAAAAACTGAATAATTTGTATGCATTAAATAAAATGTGAAAAAAATTAACCCCCATCATTAATCAATTTCCCTCCTCTTTTTTATATATCATAGGTATGAAATATTTATAATATACATAATGAAACATATTAGGAGGATTAAATGCGAATTAATTATCTCAAAAACATATATTATCATGAAAACCCACAGGAAGATAAATAACATTAATAAAATGAATATCAAATTAGAGAAAACCATTGATATTTCAAAAAAAACGTATTTCCACATATGTTGATTGGAATGTTTACATAATTCAATATTAAATTGATTTTTCTAGGAGGAATTTTTACGATAAATTTTTTCTTATCATGTTGATGTAATATTTCAATTTTACTTGATATATTCTAAAAAATAAAACAATTTCTAGCCTCTGAATCACACAAGGAATTTTAATAATGGCAATAAACATGTCTTTTACCCATAAAAAATTATTTGATAGTTATTAATATCTTATAGTTTACATGGTTAATATATCCACACCATTATTCTTTTTTTCCATTTTGATCTCAATAAAACTTATTTTTTATTATCCATGCACTTGAAAATATAAAATCAATTCAAAATTATATAATTTCACATATATCTTATCATAATATGTCTAAGAGTTATAATTTCACATCAATTTTAAATTCAAATCCATTTTTCCTAGCACACAAAATTTATAAGAATATTTAGATTAAAAAATATCATAATTATTTTTACAACACTTCTCACAAGTGGGATTAATAATTTTATTACTTTCATATTTATTTGGTGAACAACTCTAAAATGATTTACACCAAGAGTTCTTCTTCCCCTTATTTAATATAATAACAAATATTCATTTATTTCTTCATATAATATTGAGTAATATAGTAAATACTACAACATTCATGATTATTCAATTCTACTTACAAACATGGATTCCATAATAATTAAAATCAATCAATTTTTTGTCTTGGTCAATAATTAAATTCATATATTTGATGAAAAATATTTTAAAATGTTCATCATAGGGAGAAATTGATTCATCTTTCAGTATTCATAATTTCTAAGAATCTAGTTTCAATTCAATTTGAAGAAAAAATTTTAAAATATTTCTCAAGGAAATGTTCTTTGATTTCATTCCACTCCATGGAATCAATATAAATTTTCAAAATAGTATTCTAAATCCAATACCAAAACTGATATTTTAAACCTTAAAAATGATAAATTATGATAGATACCTTCAAATTTTATCATATTCCAAAAAATGGAATATAAATTTAAAATAATTGATCCATACTTCAGTAAACACAAGTTAGGAAGATATAGAGAAATTCAGAGGGTATTGTTTCCTTAAATATTCCATTATAGACATGTTCCTTTATAGAGATTTCAATCTATGCCTTTTATGGGTTCCAATATATATATCATATATCAATAGAGTTACGAAATAAAAAATCTAATTTGTTAAAATTCTATCGATTTTTTCTTCCTGATTCAAAAGGATATCATTCATATGATGCATTTCATCTTTATCTTTGTGGTTTCCCCATTTTATTTCCACTCTAAAAAAATAGTTAATATAAAAAAACGGAATCTATAAAAATCTACCACATGAAAATATTATCATATATTATAATCTCAAAAAAGTATATTTTAATATCATTATAACAACTATTGTTATCAAAACCATTTCATTAATAAGAATTATAAGACCACATTACATATTCAAACACAAATTACATGATTTATAATAATGTCTTCCCTTTCATATATCTCTGTGATAATTTTGGTTTATATATTTAGATAGTAAGTAAAAAATACCAAATGTATTAGAAATTTCCACACATTTCATTACATTTCTACAAATCTGGTTTATTTTCATTACATTATTTATTCATTCCTGACATATTTTCTTTATCTAGGATGTGTCACCATTGGTCGTGTTATAATCTATATACATCCTTAAACATGATTAAATACATTGGAAAACATATTAGGAGAAAAAAATAAAAAATTTATTTCTGTAAAACCAAATGAAACAAATTATTTATTATTAATATTCATAAAACCATTTATAAAGATTTTCTCGCATACATTAATATCATTGATCGCAAAATAAACATTATATATTCATGAAATATACATAAAAAACCAATGTTTTCAGGAAAAAATTTCCAATAAATAAATGATGACATATCATAATCATGAATTGTATTTGATAAAACAAGAGAATACATGAAATAAAAATTTCATCTATAAAAGAGTGCAATTTTTTAACAATGAGTTCATTCTCTAACATTATTGAATATAAATATTTCTATTAATACCAAATGAATGATTTTAAAAAAATTCATGGTATATTGGGATTTTATTCTTATAATTATCCTTAAAATAAAAAATACAAAGAAAATACTTTATGGTTAATTCCAATATATACTTTAAAAGAAACATAATTATTATTGACTCCATCACATTTCCCAATGCATTATAGAGATATATATGGAAACATCATTATATTATCTATACCAGGATAAATTATGATTACAAGACAAATACCATTAAAAATAAATAAACTAATATATATAATTCATAAATTCCCATAGAATATTTTTTGTATCAAATATAGAGAACAACTTCTGAGATTCATGTGTAAATAAGGATAAAATATATTTAAATTTTTAAAATTTTAAAAATAAAAAATGCTATAAAATAGTGAACACGATACTAAATTAAAAAAAACATAAATTTGTATAAAGAAACATAAAAATGTATATTATTTTATGAAAATTCATTCAGGTTATAAACATTTTAACATTATACTTATACTTAGGTAAAAATTCAAAGTGGCCTATATAGAGAAGATCCAATATAACCCTTTTGAAAAATTAATGGAAGTCCACTATAGTTGACAAAAACGTTGAACAATGATAATGTAATTGATATTTATAATATTTAAAAAATGTAAAGAACATGTAAAAGGAATAGAAAATAGTTTAAAATAATTAAATTAGAATCGTAATAAAAAAAATCACATCATCTCCAGACAGTCTATGTACATATTGTACATTTAATAAAAATAAAATTGGATTAATTTAATACTACATTAAAGACAATTTCTGGTTTTTTAACCTAAAACAATCCCAATAAATTAATTTATTAATTTTTCTTTTATAGTTTCTAAATCAGTTAAGTCCACATCAAATGATTTGACATTGTTTTGCTTATAGGCGTAACTAACATTACTGTGTTGTCCCTGGTCAAATGGGTCATTGTCCAATTATAAATAGTAACAAATTCATTTGAAAAATATAATGATTTATACATTATATTCAATTGTGGAACCATTCATGTATGATGGACCTGGAAAAATGTATCACATCTCTTCTTGGATATTGTATTTCACCTATATGGTAGACTAGTGTATTGATTTTTTAAAGGATAGATGTATATTAAGGGGCATAATATGATAAGATCATATAATAATAAAAATTTCATAAATCATTATAGACTAATTACTTATATTATAATAACCATTATTTTTTAGGTTGTGATGGAAAATGAAACACATTGATTCTGGGATGTCATAGTCCAAACATACACACTTAAGATATTTTATTTTGTCATATAAATTAAAATGATAGTGAAATGGGAGGTAAAATAAACATAATATCATTTGAATATATTATAGAAACATTTTTAAATATATATGAATGGTTTTTATTGGTTTATGGAATTTTTAACAACATTTAATAAAGAACAATTTGATTAAGAGTTATATCAATTCCATGGAAACTTACCTTTTGAATACACCATAATCCTTCTATATTGGTATTATAGAGATTACTATATCTATATGATATGGGGATATATTTATTAAGGAATTTATTGAGATATTGGTAGAGCTAAATTCTCAATGTTTGTGAATTCATTTCTATTGGTAGTGTAATTTTATAAATAAGGGGGTGGAATATTATAAATATCCATGACTATGAAATATTATAATTGTTTAACACATATGAAAGTGTAAAAAATAAATATCATTAATACAGGAAATCATATTTTATTGGTTTCAATGATCTATTTTAATAATAATTATGATATTATTATGTGGTTGTATCAAATAGTTTTTACCTCAATTAACCAGTTTTTTTTATTAGCATGGAAAACACTTTTTACATTGGTAAAAATCATTAATAGAGAAATTAAAATTGAATGAATAAATAAATTTAAAAATACAATTTCATAATAATAAAATAATTTCTAAAAATACAAATTTTTTGTCTTTAATTAATTAATTTTAATATAAATGGGAGAAACAAAATGAATAAGATTTCTTTTGTATAACTGATTTCCTAATTGTGATAATAATTATATAAGAAAATACATTATAATTTAGATTCATATAAAATTAACTATATTCTATTCAATAATAGGAAAAATAATTTTTTTCATAATTAATTCAACATAGTTTAATACTTTATAAATAAATGATTTGAAATTACATTATTCTAAAATGATTATTTATCACTATTCATTTTAAAATAATTCATTTTGAAAAAAAATTCATAAAATTCACCATAAAAATCATTTAATATTATAATATAAAAAATTGT
Organism: Viscum album; assembly: GCA_963277665.1. Taxonomy (NCBI): domain Eukaryota; kingdom Viridiplantae; phylum Streptophyta; class Magnoliopsida; order Santalales; family Viscaceae; genus Viscum; species Viscum album. The sequence continues at coordinate 1,258,003,824 of OY728141.1, forward strand.
TTTTTTCTATTATATTATAATATATTAAATTTTTAACTTTTAAATACTTTCATTTTATTCATTATTAATTTGTTTAGAAAAAACTATTAATTTTTTATTAAATTAATACAAAGAAAATGATAGTGAATTAGGCTACAAAAAATATATTAATTAATATAATTATTAAATGTAGTCGATTAATTATTTAGATTAGTTGATTTTATATATTATTACACTCAAAACAGTGCATAATATCATCCTCTACTGCTATTATGATTTAAAATTACAATGAACCCAACAATCACTAAATATTATGCACATCTAACTACTCTTTTATTAGAAATCAAAATAAATACACAACATAAAAAACAAATAAACAAACCTTTTTTCAAAATAGTTCACCCTAGTTAGTATATCACACCGAGATTCTTGTTCAAGACGCATAAATCATGTATTTTGAGTATTATAATTCTTAGGTCCTGTTTTCACACTTCTTTAGTGGTTTTGGCATGTTTTAGAGGGTTTATAGAGATTCATGGTTTTTCTTGATTAGATGAATTTTTTCAACATATTAAGGAATCCATGAAATGGACGATAATTGGAAATGCGAAGTAACATGGTTGTCACATGGATTCAAAAAACCATGCAACTAACTTTGAGAACTTTTTCTTCTTGAAATAGATGGAAAAAATTGTGAATGGTTTATCTTATCGTAGAAGATATCCTTTTGATGTGTTGTCCTAATATAGTGACACCTAAAAATTGGAATATGGAATCTCAAACTGTGTGGCCCAACCCCACCGAATTCCTTAAGAATCCCTTAAAAAGTATATATAATATGAATTCTATACTTTAAACCTTTTCCACTAAACTCATAAGAACACAAATAAATTTTTATCCAATGGATTGATAGGTGAAACCGCTTTGATATATGAGAGGCCATTAGGGATTTAGAAGTGTGTTGGTGGCTCATATACTTTAATAGGCACCCATTAATCCTCATTTATACTAGATACACTGTTTTAATTCTTCTAGAACCATTTATCTAGTCTAGAATTTATAGATCCATGTGTTAAAAATGTTTTTTAGGAATTATTCTTGGATCTTGTAAAGGAAATATGGTTTTTGAATGGATCTTCATGTTTTTATTTTAAGCGATTATTTTTTCCAACCATAGAGTTGTAGTTAGCTTATCTGTTATATCCACATGATTGAGAACATAATGTATTAGTGTGAGTTAAATTTTATTCATTAAATTTATATGAATAACAAGTGAGATTTCTTGTAGAAACCAATTTTGGGTTATGGATTTACAAATGTAAAAACTGAATGGTTTTTTTGAAAGTTTACATTAATGATAATTTCAAAATTTTTATTTTAAAATTATATGTTTTCTTTGATGCATAAAAAATATTTTTAAAATGTGTTAACGATTAAAGGTTTTTCTATGGAATGGTATGGAATTCAATTTGTTATAAATGGTTGTCGTGAGTTCATTTCATTTATTATTTCCCTAAATAAGTACTATGTACCATTTTTTACTTTGATGTGACTTGGAATAAGGTGGATGTACCATTACAGAACATGGAAATTGGTCACCTTATAAAGAAGTGTAAATTAAACTATAGACCACTCATGTGTTTGAAACTGTCACCTAGGATTTAATGGCATGTCCGTGGAGAAATTGTTATTGGTATTATAAATTATAAGAAATGGTTTTATTCATTCAATTATTTCCCAATGAAATTTTGTATAGATTTGATATAGAAAAAGTTCACAATTTTGAAACCTATTTATATAAATTTTACTGAATATTTTTGTTCTAGTGGCATGATTTGGGGTGTCATTGTAGAAATTATACTTAGTTTAGACTGAACCCCTACATGGAGACTATTCTATGTATACATATTTTATTTTTTGAGAAACATGTTATTTAATGTTATTTTAGTTCTTTAGTGATTTTTATTGGTAATATTGGTTAGAATGAGGAGTTGGTTGTTTGAGTGAGTTTGGTGTTTCTGGTTGATGTCCCTTGACATTTTTCAGTTTTTTGGTACTTTTAATCTCATTGAGTATGAATTTTTGTTCTTCTTATACTATGATATAATATATTTATTTGATAATGTTTTTAGTTGCATATTTTTCTCATTTATTATATAGAGGTTGGGTTGGTTTTGTTCTTTTAGGTTGGATGTTCTATCCTTCAAATGAAAAATCTTGCCCCAATTTTTATGAGTCCCATGGTATTTAATTTATGAATTTTTTGTCTTGGGGATGCCACTTAAGGACTTCTATCTCTACCTTCACTAAAAAATACAATGGGCATGGGAAAGATGTCACCGATGTTAACAGTCTTGGTCATTCCATATATCTTTTATGAAAGATGGTGTCATATTTGTTTTGTACTGTAGTTGGAAATTGTATACATCCATATATTGGGAAGGTATAAAGGATGTTGGACCATCATAACATGAATAATAAAGAATAAAAAATTATGGTTAGAATCATTATTTTGATGTTCACGTTTTCAAGACTTATGGATACATTATTGTTTTATGAAACTTCATGGTGAGTTGTTACCCTATGATCATGGGTTTAACCCATGAGTGGTTCCAGACCTGAATTGACAGCAGGACATCCCAAATTGACTAAAATGTTCATTAGGAGTTTAATGGTTTATTTTGTGGACAAAAAGTGTTGCTTTTTTAAATCTATTATATTTTTCTCTTTCAAATGCATTGATTCATTATTTTTAAAAATGATGAAAATGTCAGAAATTTGTTTTTTTATGGAAATATATGATAAGATATATTTTTAAGTAATAATTTGAAATTTATAATCCTCTAGATTATAATCAATGATACTAAATAGATATTTTTTCATTATTGGGAATGGAAATGGGTTGTAATTTCAGAAATTAACTTGAGGAAGATTATAAAAATATGGATTCCCCTAAGCCATACATGAATCAAAAGGTGGTCCAAATATTTTCCCATCTTATCTACACAATTTTTAAAGATAAAATGTCTGACAATATTTGGTTACTTAACCACTCATTTCAGTTTCTAAAGTATAATGCTCTAATAATTTGAGGGTATTATATTATGGAAAAATCATAACTGCAGTTGAATGATATAAATCAAGACATTATTTTCCTATGGAATATAGTAGAGCTAAAAATAAATTCAGAAACAAATATGCTCGAGACATGTGGATGAAAATGGTGGGAATTAGAATTTTACCCTCCATAAGACCAAGCCATGACATTATAGGAATTTTATGAATTTTTTAATAAGAAATTTTATCTTCATAATTTTCAAATTTTGAGAAAAATTGAATTATTCATCATGAAATAGGAGAACCGTATGGTGACATAATGTACAACCAAATTTATTAATTTATATCACTTTTCAATAGAATTTTTTTTGTTCTAGCTTCATGGAATTAAATTTTGAGCCATTTAATAGGTCATACATTCAATAAAATATAGTTAGTCATTATATATCAGATAAAATGGAAATGGTAAATATATTTATAGTGTAATAAAGAGATATATAATGAAATATGGTTTGAGGGAGCACATAGTTTCCAAAATGATTATGTGGGAACCTAATGATTTGGACATTGAGGATGACCGACACATACATATAATGTGGTAGTGAACCATAGAATCAGACCATGGATTTAGTAAAAATTTCTCTTAAATATTTAAGTATTATTAGATGTTATAAATATCATTTATTCACCAATATAATGTGTGATTTTATAGAACCAACTAGATCATGTCACAATATCTTCAAGATGTGACATCTTCAGTTCTTTTATAGTACTGTTATAAGATTCGATCCCCGAGGTAAATCTCATGATTATCTAAAATATTATGATTATAAAAGATATGCATAGTAGAATAACTCTTGTTATAATATTAGTTTGATCCATGATAATTCTAGGAACACCATGAATTCCAAACCAGTGTTTTCTCAATATTGTAATAAAGTGAAAATTACCTGTAGTTAAAATTGTATTGAGGGGATAAAGTGAACAATGATGATCATTCTAGTTCCTTAATGATTTGAGGTTTGATTACTCTTATATATACACATATTAAATCATTTTATTATACCAGAATATCTCACACTTTTATTTCCAATTGGGTTTTTGAGAATATTGGTTTTTATATTGAGCAGATATCATCTATTTTAAACCATAAAACTCCATTTTTACATGTAGAGTGACGATCCATTATGTGAAAATCATATATAATAATTATCGATAGGGTTGAGATTTTTTAGAATTTATAGATAAATTATATGGATCCCTTTGGCTTGATTCTATGTATGAATGGGGTTTAATCATTGAAATATCATATTGATTGGAATTCCCAAAATATTGGTTTCACATCAATGTATCGAGTTGAAAATCTCATTAAGTGATATTGTGAAGAAAATCAAAGTAGAAAAGGAACATTAGATCATGTTTTTGGAAACATTATGTATCATATGTTAGAGATTAATGGGGAATCTATTGATTGGACAAGGAATAGATAAATTCCAACTATTATTTACCAATTTCTTGATTTTTTCCAAAATAATATATCACAATTTCTATATAAATGTACGAATAGTTTAGGATTGATCTCTCATAAGGTAATGTTATTATATCACTTCCGCCTTATTTAATATACGCAAAATAATTGATGTTTTTGAAATAATTCTTGCATGATTAGAAATTTATTGGCTTTATTTGACAATAAACGTCTTTCTGGGAAGCACTAGTTCTTTTTGTCAAAAAGGTGTGTATAAATCCAAGGATTGGTTTATATTATTGAATGAATAACCATTTTTCAATAATGAATAAGTATCCTCTCTCATTAATTGATGATATGTTTGATCGATTTATGGGACACCATTTTTTCTATAAAATTTACTAACAGTTGTGGTTTCACCTGTTGCATGTTTGGAATGAATTTACATCGATGATATCTTTATGATGGAAATATTGAAATTATGATTATGTGGTTACACCATTTCGTCTTACAAATTCACCTATTATCTTCATGGATTTAATGAATCAAATAATTAAATTTATACTATAATTCATTATGGTGGTTCATGATGATTATATACTAGTGAAATCAAGAATGAAATTATAACTTTAATAACACATGGAATTAGTGTTGGGAATTATGATGGAGAATCATTTGTATTCCAGGTTATCAATGTGTTATTTCTTTAAACCAGAGTATTGTTTCGTTAATAATTTCATTTCAAAAAAAAATTTCTATAGATACTAAATATATAAAGGATTTTATCTCCGAGAATCCATCAAATAATGTCTTTGATATACATAGTTTCCTCAAATTATATGGTTACAATATATAGTTTGTATGTGATTTCTCACTTTTAGAATCACTGATGACATCTTTGCTGAGGAAAGGAATTACATTCCATTGATATGATGAATTTAAAAAATATATTCAATAAATTATGTTTGGACTGACTTATTTCTCCATCCTCATATTCCCAGAGTCTGTATTCTGTTATGATTTTTATTATGCAGTGTCACGATCTAGGTTGGGATGTGTTCTCATGCCATTAGATCATGTTGTCGCTTATGGATTATGGTGGTTAATTTTTTTATTAAAATAACCCAACAAAAAATTAATAATTATGTATTATTATCAACCATTTAATGACCTATATTCACCACCAATTTTGTGATAAAATCATGATATTTATAGATGATAAAATTTTGAAACACTTTTTATCATAATGGGATTTCGATTTAAGGTTTCCCAAATAGAATATGTATCAGTAGATGATTGAATCTGAATTTATGTATACGTTGGGGGAAGGGAACTATATGGTAGATGAATTTAGTATGTATTCATATGATCAATTAGAAAAGGGGGATTTAGACAGGTGAAAACTATTTTTTTAATAATTGACATTCATCTAGAGTGCTCTTACAGTGTTGACGATTTAGTTTTCATTCAAGTTGTGTTTATTCAATAGTTGGTTGAGTTTGTTAGATTTACCCCTACATCTGCTCATTATTATGATTTTATGAGCGCAAAACTCAATAATATAAAGTCCATTGACTTTTTTAATATATAAGGGAATTAATTTTTTTTGGTTTAGAGATTGGATGGTGATAATATTAGCTTGTTAGGGAAAAAATATTAGTGCCGACCAAAACTCAAAAAAATATTTTTACACTGGGATTCAAGAAATTTTGTAATGTTTCAAATGCATTGTCTTGGTGGAATGGAATAAAAAGAGTTATTGAATAATTTGTATACAGATGTCACAAATGTTTGTAGGACCAAGAAGGTCAGCAATGGTCTCGTAGTATGTTTGTTGTAATTACTAATCCCCAAATGGGTATGGGTGAAGAGATCTATGGATTTTTTAACGTGAGCTAAAATAATTCTTATGAATCATGATATAGTATGGGTTATTGTGGATTTTCTCCCAAATTCAGATAAATTTATCAATTTCATGCAACTAATTCAGTGGAAGAATTTTATAAAAGCTGTATTAAGGAAATTATAATGATTCATTGCCTTCTAGTCTCAATTGTATCTGTCTGGTACCCCATAATTACTTCTCAAATTTAAAATCCAAATTGAAATCCTTTAGAACCCAATTGATTATATATACAACAAATCATATTTAAATAGATTGATAAAAATAACATAAAATTAAAATGATTGAGTACATATTTATGGAATGTGTGATGGATTATGTTGGAACTTTGGAGGATCATATACCTTTAGTTGATCTCTCATATAATAATAATTATCAGTACTTGATATATATTGATCCAATTAAATAATTATATGAGTGTTCTTTTCATTCTCATCATTATTTTTTATAAATAGGAGGGGCCTCACTTATTGGACCTAGGATTTTACAAGAGATAACAAAGAATATATAGATTATCATAAAGTTAATGTATATGGATCAGAGTCCCGAAAAATCATATGAATATCATATTTTTTAATTTTTGTAATTTGGGGTGAGTGATTACGTATACCTGAGTATTAGACCAAGGATCGAGCATCATTTTATTATTAAAAAGGGAATGATTTCAAATTAGTAAAGATTCCATTTTGATTTACATGAATATTTTGGTGATGTGGAATATCAGTATGATTTTACACTAATGTTATGTTCAGTGCTCAATCTGTTTTATTTAACTCAGCTATAGAAGAGTCAACCTGATCCGAACCTTGTGATTTGATGGGATCATGTTGACCTCGATGTAAATTATTCATTGATTATTTTATAGTTATTTAGTATGGATATATAAAAGATTTGATTTCATTTTAATATCATTTTTTAGTGTTGGTTTTATGGAACATAGTCAGATACATGAATACATGTTTGAGTGTGAGAAGAAATGATAAATATGGGGATTTAAATATTTCATATATACCGTGGTTTTATAATTATAAGGAAAGAAAAGAAAATGGTTGAGATAATTATGAACCCTTAAATTCAGTTACCTGACCCTTTATTCTTTTAGTTGGAGTCAATATAATTATTTGTTTTTATTTTGAGAGGATTCAATGTGTTTTAAAATGATTTGAAATCACTTCTGGTGCATTATTTCTGTATGTTCGGTTGAAATAGTGATTTATCTCTCGGAAATAGTGAAAGGGAAGACAATATGAATGAGGAAGTTGCACAGTTCACACATGTTGTAGAAATTGGGTGTCTGATATGAAGAAAATTTGATTCTAAAAACATAAGTAAAATCATTATTGGAGTAGAGTTTTCCGAACTATGTGAGCCAACTGTGGGAGGGGTAAACTTAAAATAGTATAACCACCTGATTGGCTAATGGATTTCTAAATTTTATGGTCCAAACCTACAACATAATGTTCAAACCCAATATAATGTGGATCTAATACAAATTAACACCATTAACAAAATAATTTTTCCAGAAACACATAACGTACCGAATTCCATTATATCCCAAGGCCTGGTTGACAATCCCCTTCAATGTGGGATTGATCCTGTGAAGAATCAATGTATTTCAGTGTCCCTGATTTATTGATAAGTAATTGTTCATCCTTTTTCATCATCTATCGATGGTTATTCTCTATAATTAAACCATTGATCTATTATTCTATGGATATATCAATTTTTAAGATTTTTTTTGAAATCTTGTTAGATATTGTAAGCGAAAAATGTGTGTGATTGGGTATTGGTGTTTTTTAGTTCCATTAATCACTTTATCTATTCACTAATAGGTAGGTGGGTGCTCTCTTATCTCTACATGACATGGATCATGAATTAATAGTTGTAATTAGATGTTTTGGTTTATATTCCTTTGGAATACTTTTTTGACTCTTTGTGGAACCCTCTTTTGGATTTTGTCATTAAAATTGTGGAAATTGGATTTTTTTTGATAAAAATTATCTATGATGATAATTTTAAAATAGTGATTTCTCAATTATGGTTTTATAGGCATGGAAAATATATACTGAAATGTTTGAAAAAAATATTTTTGTTTGTTTATTGATTTTTCCTAAAATTTGGCTTTACATGGTTTGTGTGAGTCCATTTTTAGAATGTGACCCTGAATATGGGGTGTATTTTATTGGTTTTTAAGGACATGAACCAGAATAATTGACCTATTCCATTAGCAAACTTATACATTTTTTACCTTATGGTTCCATAGTAAATTTACTAGAGATCCCTCATGAGTATATAACAAATACCTAGGCATGCATGGTGTGAGTATAGTGATGTTAATATGGGTATTCAAAATAATTGAGATAGGTTTTTTGCATGAAAATTTTTTCCCTCTCAAATTATTAAGGCATTTTAAATAAATTATATTAAATTGTTTAAAACTATTTATATGAATTATTATAATATGTGATGTCCATGTAGAATGTGTTGGAATGTCATTTAGGAAACCGTATTGAGTTTAGACCCACCCCTACGCAGTGATAGTTGATTGTTTGAAAATATCATATATCCAGACATAAGAAAAGGAACGGTATCTTACTTATTTAGATATTCTTTATCATACCTTCGTTATAGATGTGAAGTTTGAGATTTCAGTAAGTTGGATTTATCTAGTTGATGTTACATGAGTGTTTTGTGTTTTTTTGGTATTTTGGTTCCTTTTTTTTTATGTATTTTAGTTTCCACTTGTACATTGATATTTTCTATAAGTTTGTCTATTTTTGGGGTTTTATTTAGTGTGTGTGCATCATATAGAGGTTTGGCTGATTTTGTTTATATAGTTTTCATGTTTTATCATTAATTGGAAAAATATACCCCCAAATGTTCATGAGGCCCATGGAATTTATTTCCATCCTTTGGTTTCATTGGGATGTCAAAAATGTCCTAGTATCTCACTCATCAATCCTAGAGGTAATAGGGAGGGTATGAGTGTAACATTTAGTATTCAACAACCATGGATACATCATAATCAATGAAAACTGAATACCAATATGGAGATTTATTATTGTTTTAGGGGATGATCACTAGAAAATAATAGAAATAAGTATTCCATTCACTAACTCCCACCACTAGATAAAATTGAAAAACTATTAATAAATTATATTGAATCATAACAATAAATGACTTCTAATGATCATTGGTTTTTCCCATAAAATAACAATTATGTTTTTCTTGATTAATCATATAGATTATACAATGTTATGAAAAAGGTAAAATCAGGATGAGTAAAAACATGAACATAATATTATAAATTAAATAAAATTCATAGCACTGAAAATAATTCCCTTCAGGGATAACATTTTTATAGTGAGATTATCTATTGAATTATCTTACCATCCTTATTTTAGTTTTCATGGTTTATTTAGGAACCAAATTTTTTAGCTCACGTATATCTAGAAACATACTCTATGTGTACATGTTTTTACATGATTACATTGTTGATTTATAATGGGGTATGATGAATTAACATGTGCTATTGGTTGTTCATGAAAGATTCACAATGTTTCAATTTCATATAGGGATATAATTACACCATTCTTTCTAATATGGTTAGTTTTGGGTAACAAGAATTCTTTTTGTGATCATTGGATACCCTAACCAAGGTTCTAGTTAATTAGGCCTAGATTTGGGTAAATAATGTTTATTATTATGTATCATGTGTATTATTTATCTTATTTGGTAAAATTTTAAAACCTCACAAAACTAGTACACTAAAATTTTTAATCAATATAGAGTGATGGTAATTATTCAATGATCAATGAGACTCAGTTATTAATATATAGTGGAAGATGCATTAAATTAAAAGGTGATATGGGAATTCCAATAATATCAATAATTCCATCCCATGTTAATAGTACACACCGAAAAAAATTTCATTTTTTCTCTTACATTATTTGAATCATCACGTCCATGGATAATGGAAATATCTTATACAATTTGATCATGTAATGGTATATTATTATAAAGCAATGTTGATTTATTATTCAATTATACATAAATTACATCACACTTTATTGTCATATAAAATTGTTCAATCTATGATTTTTTTCATCTTCCTAGGATACCACTACACATCTAGTCCCAATCAGTTATCAATCTTATATAAATTATTTTCAGACCAATTTATTCTAACACAGGTATAATGGATGGTGTTTTCCAAAAAAATAACAACATTTGAATTATTTCAAATGGAAATAAAATATAAAAAATTGATTAAATAACAAAAATAATTTTATTTGGTTGTTAAAGATTAACCTAAAAATACATTATTTTAATGAAAATGTGATATTTAATGATATATTTAAAAAATAGTTTTTGTATAAATATATAATTAGAGTTTAAAATTTAGAATTTTTTATGTTTCTATTGATCAACTGATATCATATAAAATTTCATTCCCTCTATGGTTTCCTTGAGTTTGGTATGTTCTTGTATTGAATAGAGAAAAAATAAAAATAATCATCCATTTATGTACTTTTCATTATGATCAACTCATTAAATTAAATTTATTTTTTTAACATTATCATATTTTCTCTTCCTAATACTATTGATGAATGATTTATTTATCCACTGGATAAGAGTTTTTACAGTGGCACCCATCAACCAATTCAATAGATTCATTAACCATGTGGATAGGACTGATGTATAATCATGTTTGGGTACTACCTCAATCATTCATTAAATGAAATGGTGTGTTTTACCAATGGATATAATATGAAAGAACTATAATTATAATCATTTTGGAGTTTTTTTATACTACCCATAATATATAATGACTCCCAATGGTGTTACACTATTGATACAGAAAAGCATTCATTTACATTAAATGATGTAGTGAAGTCCCCCATGGGACTTGGTGATTGTCCCCAATTTTTAGAATTAGTTTACCCTTGAATTATCTAAGATTCTCAGTGAGAAATTTATCCACCACCTTACACATTAATTGAATAATGTATCCCATTAGGAAACTGTTATGATATTATCTCAGGGAATGTAATTCCATGTGAATTGTTATGTTGAAATGTATAACTCAATGGACCTCATATTGGGAAAAATGTTGTTCCAACAAGATTATTGTAGTTTATAATTTCTGAATGTTCATGATTACACGTTGAAATCTATTTATTACCCTTATGGTTGATTTGGGGGTGTAGGATCGTCATATCATCATACAAATTCGATGGTTGTATCCTTTCACTATTATGGGTTTTTGTATATGTAAAATTGTCTCTTCGTGGTTTAATAGTTATTCATTTTAGATATTTCTTGGATATCTATTGTGTTATATTAATATTATAGTTCCCAATTTCAAATTATTAATTTCTTTGAATTTTGGAAATTTAAATATTAATGATTTAATAATTTGTTGAGTATTATATATTTCCCAAGAGTGTGAAATTATATATATTGGGATATTAATAATATAAAATTTCATAATACATTGGTACTTTATTAGTATATATAATTTTGGCTTATTTTCCCCTTTATCTTCGGTTTTGAGTTTTCCAACCATTCATTAATTTCATTTTTATCATGTAATCTATCACAAGATTACTATACCCCACAATGCATGGGAGATCGTCACATGTGTGTTGTGTCCAATGTAAATGATGTGTGGTTAAATGATATTCCCAGAGGATATTTTGATGACAAAGCATTTTAATAGTGATTCTTGAGGCATTTTTATATGGATGATTCTTATGCCTTGACATATCATATGAGGAATATTTGTTTCACTATTTTAGCGACTAATGACTTTTGGATATCTGTCAAAATAGTATTATTTTTATTATAGAGTAATAGATATTTGATTATAATGTATTGTAATTTAAAACATGTATTCTTATCTTGTGTTTCTTTATTTATTATTTTTTGTTATTTAAATTTAATGTTTATTAATCTATATAGTTTTTTGAGGGTTTGCATTTTAAGGAAGCACATTGTATATTATGTTATATTGGTTATATTCCCCAACCCCTCCCAGAATTGAATAGGATAATGGTAGGATACTAGGAATAAATTAATATCTATAGGGGGTTGTAGTGGGGTTGGTTATTTCAGGATTATAACCTTGTAGTTTATTCACAACCTAGGTAAGTTACTAATTTTATTAAAATTCATTTAACATTAATTTCAAATAGAATATATATTTATAAATACCTTCAAATTTTTTTTTTCAAAAGTATTATATTTATCAAAATCTTCATTAATGAACTCCTTAATCACTAAAAGATAATATTTTTTATTTTATAGATATGATATCTTCCTAGATATTATAATTTCCAAATGTAATTAATGTACGGAATACCTCATTTGTATAATACTTAAAAGAGAGTATATTTTCTAATTTTAACCCAAATTTTTAAATTTATTCTTATTCAATATAGTTATCATGGAATATACTCTAATGTTAATAATATAAATACTATGGTATTTATAATCCTAGATTTTTTTCCAAATATATGATCATGGGATACATATCTTTGATACATCAATGTGTCTTGAATGAATAATACATAACTTTATATGATTTGACATCACTATTCAATAACATTTACTATCACCTTTTTAATTAAATGTTATTATCTTTTAAATTCTTATTTAATTTAATAAAACTATGTCATTGATAAACCGTTAATATCATCATCATAAAATCATCATCACATTTACTATATATTATGTTATAACATTATTTATATAATTCAGTGAATAGATGTCAATTATTTTCTTTTATATTCATCTAAATAATCCTTCTTTCTTACTATCTCTACATCAGACATCATATAAATATGAACCCACTAATTAATTATTAATGATTCCTTATTATAACACTCTCTTATTGAAATTTATATGATTTTCCATCATACATGATAACACATAATATTTTATAGAATTTGTTGTGAATGATTCATTATATATCCAAAATATGTCATGTTTTCGATTATCCCATTTAGATTTCAAAAAACATTATGACTCCTATTAATTTATTTTAACCAATTCATACCTATTGTTATAGTTAATTATAAAATAATAATTCATATTATTATGACCTTCTGGATAAATAATAAGGGTATCACACATCTCCTAATTTTTATAACCTATAAATATAAAATTGATCTCATACCCTCATGAAAAATATAATAAGAGTATTTATCACATTTAATTTCGTATAAGAAGTACCCTTAGTGGAATCACTCTTATTTTTAAAAAAAATTCTAAAATTTACATAATTAACATTAATAATACCACTAATATGAGACCATGTATTTATAAATGGATATTTATTTCAATTTTCACCTATTATATTTTCAATTTCATTTTAGTACAAATACATAATAGATTCACATACATGATGTCATTAATATTCCATATTATCAATATATGGGTTTTTCTATTTCATGGTCCCTCAAGGTCTAATGATTAATTAAAGATCATACAAATTGCATGTTCTTAAATGAAATATTTTTACAAATATAACACTCCAGAGATGAAAATTTATATTTCACCATAATATTTAAAATTTAAAATCCAAAATATATTTCTAAATCCTATATAAAAACAAAATTTATTCATTAAAAAAATAAAATTTAATGATTTAATATGTCATAATTATTTCTCAATGTGTTAATGAATACTTTGTTATATATATGATATAAAATATTATATCATAAAAAAAATTTAAACAATTTGAAATAATATTGAAAAGATAAAGTTTTTCAACAAAAGCCTAAAAACTCTTAATTAATTTTTTTATGGATATCTTAAAAAAATTATTTATTTTAAATGTAATAATAATATTATTATTCATTAGAAAATTAATAAATATTTATTAAATTTATAAAAAATATTACAACATTAAATATAATAGAAATTCAAATAGTGTGATAATGATTTGGGAATACCTCTATCCCCTCTATATATATATGAAATTAGGGCCTAGAATCATTTATAAACAATAGATGTTAAACCATAAGTGATTGAGTCAACAATATCAACTAAGTATTCATAATTATAACAGCTATCATGTATTTAAAACTAAAACATCATCGATAATTACTATTGGAATGAAATAAAGATTTATTAAAGAATAAAAATTGGAAAAGTCATTCTAGTTTAAAGAAAGATGATATATGTTAAATTATTCATTTATAATTAACCTAATAAATTAATTAAAAAATAATAATAATAGGGGTATAAAAAATAAAAAATTATGTATAATAATTTTACTGTTTCTTCTCTTGGTGTGTAGGATATTGATTCCAATAATTTTTTTACTAATTGACCCTCAATATATATATATATATCATTCTCAATAGTTCAATAAAAAACTAGTTGATACTTCTAAGTTATATTTATTAAAACAAATATTCAAATTTTTTAAAGAAATATATTCTTATAACAAATATAGTAAAGTAATTATATTTTGGGATACCATATAATATTAATTTATTTTTCATTCCTATATTTTTTTAAATAATAATAATTATATTTTTCCATAATATTTCGTAATTTTTTGCATGAATATATCACATGATTTTATAGTTAAATAATATTATATTGTTTTGGGATGTTTATTTTACCAAATAAAAACATTTCCTTCGAAATATTATATTTTACAACTTCACCATATCATAAAAATTGATGGATAAATTTCACTGTCACATGAACATTGTTATAAGGGAATGTGTTCATTTTTTAGATGTTTGTTAGACATTTTAAACAATTTATGATATTTTTAAAAACACTTATGAGCAGTTTAAATGTTATATGTAGTATATTTTTTTATATTTTATATTTCTTTATATAATTGTCTTTAATAGGCTTGATTTCTTAATATTTTAAATAAAATGGAAAAATTATTACAATCACTCATAATGCCTTCATATAAAGGGAATGTCGACTAGTAGTAATAGAAAATAATAATTTTTCTTCATTTTTTTGGAGGGAACTACACTATTTTATTAATCATTTGTTGAAGTTATATTGTTATCTTATACATTGTAAAAATTATATGAGCTGACATAATGGAAAACTTTTGGAAACTCACACGCAATTAGTTTTTTAGTGCACTGAGTCAGAAATCAAAAGCCACGATCCTAGTGTTTTGATATGTCCACCGCCTGCACCAACAATGGACTCCCAGAACTGAAGACCACACTTAGTACCCTTAACACAATTACATCAAAGAAAATAATGATCAGAGTCTTAAGTTATGTGGTAGAACCGAGTCCTCTGATACCAATTTCTCATGACCCGTCCTCGGGACCCATGTCGTGACTACCCCAAGCCTTCCTTCCATAGGACAGGGGCTAGAGACTAATACCAAAGGTGTAAATCACTATATAAAGGGATGGAATTTCCTTTATGAAACGTAAACACACACACACCCCCAGAGTAAAAGCGGAAGAAAACACAATGTAAAACTGAAAACAAAAGTAGTGCTGAAAATAAGTGGCCAGAAATACATACCCAACTATAAAGTACATGGTAAAAGACAAAATAGATGGAAGGTGACAAGTTGCTCCAAGATCATCCACCAAGGATCCTACCTGATGGGTAGGTATCGATAGCCTCCTTAGCGCCCTCATCCGCCTACCTCTTACATGTACCAACTCGTCATGAGGTCCACCTCTGTGTACCAACTCGTCGTGAGGTCCACCTATAGGTGCTGTCTAGTCTTCGTATGCTTGGCCTCCATCAGCATCATCTTTCGTCTACATCCAACACAATGAGATGCAGGCATAGCCTGTGTAGGGGTGAGTATAACGATACTCAGTAGGGACCTCGAGACCCTCATGGTCTCACTAAATACAACAAGGATATCCACAAATAACGATATAAATAGATTAACATTACGCAGGTATATTACCATACATATACCTAAGATATCAAGAAACCCATCTCAATCCTGAGGTAAACACAAAGGTCATTGACTCAGCACAAACCAAAATTTTTATTCACGATGACGAAAAAATGGCTACTGGAGAACTCCTCTATCGAGCACAATATTCCTGTCACGACTCCGAGGTGCTTCTCACTAACCATATACTGCTGAGGTACTCCTATGGTTGTATACTGCGGGTCTGTCACCCGAACACAGAAGCGTTCCCCACCATGGGTCTGCCGCCCCAACACTGTAGCACTCCCCATAATAGCCTATAGAGGTACTCCTCCTATCGAGTACCACGGGTCTGCCGCCCCAACACAATAGTGCTCCCTGCCATGGTTCCATTGCCCCAA
This sequence comes from Viscum album, assembly GCA_963277665.1. Taxonomy (NCBI): domain Eukaryota; kingdom Viridiplantae; phylum Streptophyta; class Magnoliopsida; order Santalales; family Viscaceae; genus Viscum; species Viscum album. The sequence goes on from OY728141.1 coordinate 1,258,020,527, forward strand.
CACTGTAGTTCTCCCCACTGGGCTAGTCATGTCACTCTGAATAGAATTAGACAAGCAGTCATCAGGTCTCAGCCAGCTACAAGGTCACCATACTCTGTATGCTCATATCTGATAGGATCTGCTCCATGAGCTTCTGGTCGACACTAAAAGTGTCATGAATTACCAAGAAGAAGTATCTCAAAAGTCCGCCTCATCATAGGGGTCTCAACGCAATAGATGGTGCGTCAATCGGACACCCGATCTGTGAGTTATTAGCAATTTCGTTTCAGGGGATTGGCTGGTTTCGTGTACGAACCAACCCAACCATATCTCAAATAAACCCCAAACTCCCATGGGGTATACTCAAAAGAACTGTTTACCAATGATTTTACCAACATCGTTGACGGTTTGTCAAACCGACATTCGGTCTGAGAGTTATTGGCTTTTCCATTCGAAGGGCCCTGTTGGTTTATAAGAAAAACCCACCTGAACGTACTCCAACAGCATCCAAACCCCAGGTGAAGTATTCCAAAAGAACCATCTCATCAACATAAAACCAACGAAGTCAATGGAACATCAATCAGTCGTCCGGTCCTCAAGATATAAGTGTTTCTGCTCTGAGGGCCCGACTGGTTTCGGGTTCGAACCAACCCGTCCATACCCTAACTCCACCAAAATCCTGAGTGTAACTTACCTAGATGAACGTCGTGATCCAATGAATCTTACGCAACTGAAGGTGCATCGAACGGAGGTCTGTAGCTCATGTTGTGGCAGTTTAACCGAAAACGGTCCGAAAATATGGTGTCTGGGCCCGGTCTGACCCGGCCCAACACCCCCTGGGTCGGCCCGAACCGGGTCGGCCCGACCCGAGTCTCGGTCCGGCCAGATAGGTCATGGGATACCCCGCAGTCATCCTGGATCCCGCGTGGCCACGGGATCCCCCGAATCGCTGCCGCAGCCATGGCCGCGGTGGATCTCCTCCGCCGACGCACTGGGGTGTCGTTGCCGCCTCAGGGCGTCAGTGCCACCGCACCTCCATGAAGTTCTGCGGGCCACTAAAGTTGCTTCGGTGGTCTGATTATTCTTCTTTCTGTGCCAACGGTCTTCTCGAGTCCCGAGCATTACTGTGAAGGCTCCTAAACGCCATTGCGCTTCCGTTCACCCATCACCAGGCAATCCGCGCATCATGAACAAGTAGGCGGTGGGTCCGGAATTGTTATTTAGTCAGTAACCACCGCGTTAGTAGTTTGAATAATCACCCAACAAAATAATCAGACATTCTTGATGGTATAAACCCCGTAAATGAGAATTATACAAAATCCCCCTACCTTTATTATGGTTCGTTCGTCGTAGACACGGAAAGCATTGACGCTCCATCAACGCAGGAAAAGAACCATCGTCGTTGGTGAGTTCCACACGGTTGTATTTCCTCCCTTGATGTGGAGGAATTAGAAGATTGGAGGAATGAGGAGCGTTCTACACTGAGTCGTTCTTCGTTTAATAGGCATCGTTCTTCGCGGGAGGATAATGTTCATCAAAGAAGGAGGAACATCCATCTACTTTTACACAAGACCTCTCTCTAATCTCACCCAACACAACATGTTCTCAACTAAAATAATAGGCTAATGCTATTACTTTATTAAAATAAGAATTTATAATTAAAAAATTCATACGACTCCATTAATTAATTGAAGATGGTGAATTCTTTAATTATCATTTGTTGGCATGAATTAAAGAGGGAGAGTGAGGGAGAGGAAGAGTTCACATTAGAATGGGGGGTTGCCAATTTAATGACGGGGGTTTAAGGAGTTTAGGGGAAAATGAATGGTTGGGGCTCATGTGGGCCCCACCTATCAAACATCTACACATGGGTAGTTAGGTGGTCGTGGGTCCCACCCTTAACTCCCCTTTGTATGATATAACCACCTAAGATATAAATAAAATTTTACACACTAATTTTGTTTAACTTTTTCACTAATCCCCAAATTTTAAATTCCAACCCGCATAAAACGCAAATGTGGTAAAGCTCCCCTTAAGCAATTACCAGTGCTGTGAGTTCGTCAATGCCCTCGGATTTCAATTCCAAGCACCAGTTAAAAATATAGAAAAACTCTGTCGTTCATTTACTGAACGTACCCGAGCTAAACTTGGGAAATTGATTATGGGCACACCGGGCCTCGGAATAAAGTGCTGTCAGAAGACATAGACTCGTAAAATTCCAAATTATTTATGAAAAAATTTTCAATGAAATTTCCGGGTCTTTACAACTATTACATAAACCATAACTGAAATTTACATATACAATATAGGCAGTACATAAAATTCTCTTGTATATCCAAATTCAATACATTGAATAAATAATTCAACACTTAATTTCTATTTTACAATAAAAACAAAATATAATCACCCAATGTTAATATCAAATAATTATTGTTCCATAATAAAATTTTTTACATTCTTCATGATATATTATTCAACATTAACTTATCCAATCGTAATCATTCCCAATATCATATAAATAAATGTTTATCTTATTAATTTTATAAATTTTTTAAATAAAAATTATCAACTATCCCTTTATCAATCATAGATATTATTTGTATAATAAAAAAAATTTATCATTTTTAATAGTCTACATTTTTTATGATATAATTATAATCATTATTTTTATTAATAGTACACAATATCGAAATCATGTAATTAAAATTCCATTATTAAGATAATAATCATTACAATATACATTAAAAAAATATTAAAAATCAAAATATTTGTTACATCAAATTAAATTAATAAATTTCCATAAATTATAATAAATAACCCAAAAAAAATAAATTCTCTTAGTTTAGACCATCCAAAGGAGGAATTATGTATATGGAATAAAAATTGAAATGTGTGAATAGTGTAAGAGGAAAAAATTGGTTCATGAGGATTATATTCAATGATTTTCATCATATGTTATATTTAAATAAATTTCCAAGACCTACATAAAATCTAAACATAAGTAATATAGTATTTACAAGCCTTTTCCTAAAAGAAGGGTCTAATTACCAACCCATTATACAATTCATCTACTAATAGTAATTATAAATTATAATTTAAATATCTATATGTTGATTGAAATGCATTTCACATTTACCAATTAATTAGATTATGTGTAGAAAAATATGATAGAATTGTATTTTTAAATATATGTTACTGTTCTATGACATATAATTTATAACAAAAAATTATAGATTTACAAGGCTTAGTCACTACTTTTTTAAAACAATTTTATACAATGGATATTGAAATAAATAATATTTTATAAATAAAAAAGAATTAAAATTTTTATTCATTATAGGAAAAATGTCTGTAAATCATTATTGGGAAATTATTTTACACAGGAAAAAATATATTATCAAATTATTTTATGACGAGATAGAAACACCAAATAGTATATTAAAATGAATGAATGTGATAAATTAAATATATATATTTAAAAAAGAAAATTTAACAATTTAGTTTTTATGTATCCCAATATCTATGTGAAATTCTAGTTTTAATGAAACATTAAGAGAGTGCAATAATCATTAAATACTAATTGAATAAATAATAGGTTGTTTTTTCAATTCACTTCCTCACACATAATTGAGTAACTTGTTATCTTATCACAAAAACATTCACATAGACAGATTTTATTTAATATACATTGAATAAAAAATAATTTGTGTAAAATGGGAGTAAATGATACCATTATGTAACTCTTTAGTAAATCTCGTGAAATTTTTATTTATGTAAAACAGAAAAACTCCTAACAGGTTTAGCCTAATAATACATATCTTAATCACATACAATCTTTTAGTTTTAAGGGTTAATTGGATAGCCTACACAATAATTTAATAATGAATCCCATCCGTGTCTCAACTGTACCCCGAAATCCCATGGGGTATACTCAATTGAACTGTTTCTCAACGAGATTACCAATGCCGTTGACGGTTCATCAAACAGACATTTGATCTGAGAGTTATTGGATTTTCCGTTCTAGGGGCCTGGTTGGTTTATAAGCTAAACCAACCTGACCATACTCCAAATGCATCCAAACCTCATTTGAATTATTCCAAAATAACTGTCTCATCACGAGGAATCCAAAGTAGTCGACAGCACGTCAATCAGACATCCGGTCTTGAAGTTATAAACGTTTCCGCTCTGAGGGCACAATTGCTTTCAGGTTCGAACCAACCTAGCCATACCAAAACATCGCCTAAATTTTGAGTGTAATATACCAAAACGTCCATGTAGATCCAAGGAATACTACGCAACTGACGGTGCGTCGATAGAAGGTTCATAGCTTATGTTATGGCCATTTAACAAAAAACGGTCCGAAAATAGGGGGTCTGGGCCCGGTCCGACCCGGCCAAACACCCCCTGGGTCGGCCTGAATCGGGACGACCTGACCTGGGTCTGGGTCCAGCCTGATAGGGTGCAGTCCTGCCCGGCCAGCCGGACCACACGTTTATGCAAAGCGGGGTGGGGGGCTGATTGGAACCGGCACTGCCCACCGACCGTCCCGGATCCCATGCGGCTGTGAGATCCACCGTGTCGCTGTCACGGCTGTTGCCACGGCGAATCTCCTCTGGCGGCGTGCTGGGGAGATGCTGCCTCCAAGAGGCTGACCAGCATAGGCGGCTGCCTCAGGGTGCCAGCGCCGCCACACCGGCGACCCGCGCTGCCATGAGGATCCACAGGCCCCCAGATTTGCTCAGGTGGTCCGATTTAGCATCATTCTGCGCCTGCGGTCTTCTCGTGTCCAGAACATTACTACGAAGGCTTCTAAATGCCGTTTCACTTCATTTCACCCATCACCACTCAATCGGTGCATCAAGAAAAAGTTGGCGGTCGGTCTGGACTTGTTCATTAGTCCATACCCACTACATTAGTAGTTTGAATAATCACCCAACAAAATAATCTTCCATGCTCACATGTATAAACCACATAAATGAGAATTATACAAAACCCCCTACCTCGATTATGGTTTGTTCGTCGTAGATGCAGAAAGTGTTGTCCCTCCGTCAACGCTTGGAAATAACCATCGTTATTGGCGAGTTCTCCGTGGTTGTATTCCCTCTCTTGATGCGGAGGAAGTATAATATTGGAGGAACATGGAGCGTTCTTCACCGAGTCATTCTTTGTTGAAAAGGCATCGTTCTTCATGGGAGGATGATCTTCTTCAATGAAGGAGGAACTTAATTTTCAATTTACACAAGTGCTCTCTCCAATATCTCCCTACACAACATGTGCTTAACTAAAATAATAGGCTAATGCTATTATTTTGTTAATAGAAGCAATTATAATTTCAAAATTCAAACCACTCCATTAATTAATTTACGAGGATGAATTATTTAATTATCTTGGGTTGGCATGAAATAAAGAGGGAGAGTGAGGGAGAGGAAGAGTCCACATTAAAATGGGTGTTTTCCATATTAATGAAGGTGGTTTAAGGTGTTTAGGGGAAAATGAACGGTTGGGGATCATGTGGGCCCCACATATCAAACACCCACACATGGGTTGTTAGGTGGTCGTGGATCCCAACATTAACTCCTCTTTGTAGGATATAACCACCTCAGATATAAATAAAATTTTACACTGCCATTTTATATAACTTTTTAACTAATCCCAGAATTTTAACTTTCAAACCGCATAAAACGTAACTGCGTTAAAGGTCCCCTTAAGAAATTATCGGTGATGCGAGTTAATCGGTTCCCAATGATTTAAATTCAGAGCACCGGTTCAAAAGATAAAAAACCCACTCATTCGTTTACTGAACATGCCAGAGATAAACATAAGAAATTTATTCCTGGAACAGAAGGCCTCAGAATCAAGTGTTGTCAAGAGCCACAGACTCGTAAAATTCCAAAGTATTTATGAAAAAATGTTCTTTGAAATTTCTGGGTCTTTACATTACTCCCTAATCAGGGCTTTATGTCCCCGTAAAGAATAACACACCGTAGGGAAAACAAAATTGGTACTGAGCACTAAACTGAGCCTCATGCTTCAAAGTGCTCTCTTGGAGGTTCCCGTACTGCCAGCGAAAGCGCACAAGAGGAATTGACCATCCCCATAGGACCCGCTCCTATCGATCCTCACCCTCTACTAGAACCCCATGAAAGTCTCTTCATCATCGATGTATAGCTCCTTGTGGTCAATGATGTGGGTCAGGTCGTGCACATGTCACCTCATCTAAGATACGTGGATGGTGTCGTGCATGCAGTGCAATTGAGGTTAAAGTGATAGGCGGGAAGCCACCTCGCCTACTCGGTTAGGGACCAGGAAAGGTCCCATGAAACAGAGAGATAACTTGCCACCTTGGCCAAATCTCTATAGACCTTGTTAAGGTGAGACCCGTATATAGATATGGTCACCATCCTTGAACTCTATTGGTCTCTGTATTTTATTAGCATAGGACTTTTGTCTGCTCTGTGCAGTCTTCATCCGCTCCTTGAAGATCTGCATCTTCTCCGTCGTAGCATGAACTATCTCTGGTTATACACATGCTGACTCCATCAATATCCACAAAGGATATATGAAATGTGGCCAACTGCTGTCTAGCCACTCCTAATAGATGAATTCATGATATCCTACTTAGAGAATTTTCTACAACGTTCCCCTCCCTAGGAGTATAAACTCTCTCTAAGTCGTAGTACTTGAGGAATTCATGTCATCACCGATGTCTCAGGTTGAGGTCCTTCTCAGAGAAGATACACCTAAGACTAATTATTTAGAGAGAACCGTAAATTGATCGCTCAATGAACAATGGTGAGAGTAACCAATTGTAAGAACTCATCTCCACCCTTCTTCATCTACGTTCTACAGGAGCTTCTGATATTTCTCCTCTGCCGAAAAGAGTAATCTGGTCTCATCCCCTAGATAAACCATGTTCTTTTCCAAATACAGTCATTCCTGACATGAATGGTACAATTCATGTCCTTAATGACGTCGTAAGGCCTCGACACTACTACTAAGAGATCCAACCGTTACGCTCGCCTCCATGGATTGATTCACACTGTTGGCATCAGTGCATGGTTATTGGGTCTACTCTAGTAGGAATCTCACATGTGAGGGTCAAGTCAACAGTTTTAACCAATACCCTTTAGTATCAACCAAAAAGGGCAGGATAGTAAACATCACAAGGACATGTGTCTTTTATTACTGCAGCTCAAAGTACAAAGACACATAACAACAAAAAAGAACAACAACATCGAAACTAGAAACACCAAGAACAAAGGCCTCCTTGCCTGGAACTAGTCTCGCTCCTATCCACCTGCTTCCGGACCTCCATAGTCATATGCTTCTACTGCCTGAAGTTGTGCTCTCCCATATCTAGCCATTCTCTACGGTCGGGGTGGACCTCCTGGTGGTGGTGGTGGCAACACCTCGAAGCGTCGTACACCACCGATTGTACGACCATCTCCTCTATCCCAGCCTCGTCGGTTATTTCATTTCCTGCTACTCATCGGTTGGACATGTCGGGCCTTATCGAGCAAAGTGACTCCGCATTCCGCATGCATAGAACTTCCTGCACCTCATATGGCTGGATCTATTTCGTGTTCCTCGCACAACCGAACCTGTATCCCGAGGTTTCCAACCTTTTTTCCTAGTCCTCCTGGAATTCTGTATCATCTTTCTATTGATGGCTGCAGCAAACTCCGCTACGGTCAGGAAACTCTGCTGCAAGGGCAGCATCTCCTAATCACGCTCAGAGTGTAGAGTCGCTGGTATAAACTCCACCCTGAAAAAACTCTCAATGATTTCCCAGGTGAAGGGTGTCTCGTCGCAAAACTAGAGCATCTGGCTCCACCACCATTAATTTGCTCCCTGGAAGAGACTAACAGCTAGGTACACCATCATGTCAGCGGGTGTCCCAGCAATGTGGAAAGCTCATGCAATAAACTCCAGCTAGTGCCCAACCGTTTCAAAATACGACTCACCTCTAAACCTCGGAGGCCTCTGTCGTTGGAACTCGTGCCTCGCGCTCAAGCGACGTGCACTCTCTACTGGTGTGTCAACTTAGAGAGGGCCTTGTACTGATGTCCTGTTGATCTATGGGAAATCATTGAGCTCTCCGCTCAGGACCTATTCTTACAGATGGGGTAAAGACATCCGAAAAGAAACAGATGCGACATGGTCAAAAGACTACACCTGGTGAGCTGACCTGGTTTTCAACTGACTTAAAGGAAAACCTTTGGAAACTCACATGAAATTAGTGTTTTTGTGCACTGATTCGGAAATCATAAGTCGATGTCTTGGTGTATGGATACGTCGGCCGCCCGTACCAAAACTGGACTCCCGGAACTGAAGACCACACTTAGTACCCTTAACACTATTGCTTCAAAGAAAATAATGATCAGAGTCCTAATTTATGCAGTAGAACCAACTCTTATGATACTAATTGGTCATGACCCGTCCTCAGGTCCCATTCCGTGACCACCCCAAGCCCGCCTTCCATAGGCTAGGGGCAGGCGACTAGCACTAATGGCATAAATCCCGATATAAAGGGAAGGCATTGCCTTTATGAAACGTAAACACTCACACACACACACACACCCAGAGTACAAGAGGAAGAACACCCTCAGTAAAACTGAAAAAAAGTAGTGATGAAAGTAAGGGGCAAGAAATACAAGCCCAACTGCAAATTACACGGTAAAAGACAAAATAGCTGGAAGGTTACAAGTTGATCCTAGATCATCCACCACGGATCCTACATGAAGGGTAGGTAAAGATATTCCTCTCAGCGCCCTCATCCGTCTACCTCTTCCAGGTACTGACTCATCGTGAGGTCCACATCCGCGAACCGACTCGTCGTGAGGTCCACCTCTAGGTGTTGTACAGTCCTCGTTCGCTCGGCCTCCATCAGTGATGTCCGTCTTATGCATCCAACACACCGAGGTTCATGCATAGCCCATGTAGGGGTGAGTATAACGATACTCAGTAGGGACCTCAAGACTCTCAAGGTCTCACTAAATCCAACAAGGATAACCACAAATAAAGATCTCAACAGATAACCTTTACTTAGGTATATTCCCATACATATACCTAAGATATCAAGAATCCCATCTCAATCCTGAGGTAAACTCAAAGGTCATTGACTCAGCACAAACTATGATTTTTATTCATGATGATGAAAAAACGACTGCTAGAGAACTCCTCTGTCGAGCGTAGTAGTCCTGTCACAACTCTGAGGTGCTTCTCACTAACCTTAGACTACTGAGGTACTCCTCCAGTCGAATATTGCGGGTCTTCCACCCCAACACAGTATCCCTCCCCGCCCTGGGTATGCCGCCCCAACACAGTATCACTCCCCATAATAGCATACATAGGTACTCCTCCTGTCGAGTATCGCGGGTCTACCTCCCCAACATATTAGCGCTCCCCACCATGGTTCCACCAACCCAACACAGAAGCTCTCCCCACTAGGTTAGTAAAGTCACTCCGAATCGAATCGGACAAGCAGTCATCAGGTCTCAGCCAGCTACAAGGTCATCGTACTATGTATGATCGTTTCTGAGAGGATCTGATCCACGAGCCACTGGTCAACACTTCAAGTGTCACTATGTACCACTAATAAGTATCTCAAAATACCACGTCGTCATAACGGTCTCAACACAACATACGGCGTGTTAATAGGACACCCGATCTGTGAGTTATTAGGATTTTCGTTCTAGGGGCTCGCTTGGTAACGTGTTCGAACCAACCCGACCATATCTCATCTATACACAAAACACCCATAGTTTATACTCAAAAGAACTGTTTCTCAATGAGATTACCAACATCGCTGACGGTTCGTCAAACAGACGTCCGGTCTGAGAGTTACTGGCTTTTCCGTTCGAGGGGCCCTGTTGGTTTATAAGTTAAACCAACCAGACCGTACTCCAATAGCATCCAAACGTCAAGTGAAGTATTGCAAAATAACAGTCGCATCAAGATAAATCCAAATATGTCGACGACACATTAATCAGATGTCCGGTTCTCATGTTATAAGTGTTTCTGCTATGAGGGCCATGTTGGTTTCAGGTTCAAACCAATCCGGCCATACCCAAACTTCGCCAAAATCTTGACTGTAACATACCAAAACGACCGTCTCTATCCAATGAATCCTAAACAACTTACAGTGTATCGAACAGAGTTCTTTAGCTAATCTTGTGGCTGTTTAACCGAAAATGGTCCGAAAATAGGGTGTCTGGGCCCGGTCCGACCCGGCCCAACACCCCTTGGGTCGGGCCGAACCGGGTCAGCCCGACCCGAGTCCAGGTTCGGACAGATGGGTCACGGGATCCCCCGCTATCGTCCTGGATCCCGCGTAGCTGCAGGATCCCCCGGATCACTACCGCGACCGTTTCTGCGGTGAATCACCTCTACAGGCGCGCTGGGGCACCGCTGGCGGCTTTGGGCATCGGCGGCGCCGCCGCGCCATGAGGTTCTGTGTGCCACCAGAGTTGCTCTGGTGGTCCGGTTTTTCTTCGGTATGCGCCGACAGTATTCTCGAGTCCCGAACATTACTGCAAAAGCTCCAAAACGCTGTTGCGCTTTCGTTCACCCATCACTAGGCAATCCACGCATCATGAAGAAGTTGGAGGTGGGGCCAGAATGGTTCATTAGTTCGTACCAACCACGTTAGTAGTTTGAATAATCACCCAACCAAATAATCATACATTCATGAGGGTATAAACCATGTAAATGAGAATTATACAAAATCCTCCTACCTTAATTATGGTTCATTCATCGAGGACGCGGAAAGCATTGACACTCCGTCAACACCGGAAAAGAACTGTCGTCGTTGGTGAATTCCCCGCGATTGTATTTCCTCCCATGATGCAGAGGAAGTAGAAGATTGGAGGAATGTGGAGCGTTCTTCGCTGTTTCGTTCTTCGTTGAAGAGGAATTATCCTTCACGGGAGGATAATGTTCATCAAAGAAGGAGGAACTTCCTTCTACTTTTACCGAAGAGCACTCTCCAATCTCTCCCAACACAACATGTGATCAACTAAAATAATAGGCTAATGCTATTATTTTATTAACATAAGAAATTATAATTTAAAAATTCATACCACTCCATTAATTAATTGTAGAGGTTGAATTATTTAATTATCATGTGTTGGCATGAATTAAATAGGGAGAGTGTGGGAGAGGAAGAGTACACATTAAAATTGGGGGTTGCCAAATTAATGAAGGGGGTTTAAGAAGTTGAGGGGAAAACGAAAGGTTGGGTCTCATGTGGGCCCCACATCTAAAACATCCACACTTGGGTAGTTAGGTGGACATGGTTCCCACCCTTAACTCCCCTTTGAAGGATATAACCACCTCAGATATAAATAAAATTGTACACAACAATTTTGTTTTACTTTTTAACTAATCCCCAAATTTTAACTTTCATCCCGCATAAATTCCAACTGCGGTAATGCTCCCCTTAAGAAATTACCAGCACTGCGAGTTCATCAGTGCCCTCATATTTCAATTCCAAGAACCAGTTCAAAAGATAGAAAAACCTACTCGTTCGTTTACTGAACGTACCCGAGCTAAACTTCAGAAATTGATTCTGGGCACACCGGGCCTCGGAATCAAGTGCCGTCAGATGCCATAGACTAGTAAAATTCCAAAGTATTTATGAATAAAATATCCATGAAATTTCCGAGTCATTACAACTATTACATAAACCATCAATGAAATTTACATATACTATATAGGCAATACATAAAATTCTCTTGTATATCCAAATTCAATACATTGAATAAATACTTCAACAAAAAATTTCCATATTACAATAAAAACATTATATAATCACCAAATGTTAATATCAAATAATTATTGTTCCATAATAAAATGATGTACATTCTACATGATATATTATCCAACATTATCTTATTCAATAGTAGACATTCTTTATATCATATAAATAATTGTTTATCTTATTAAGTTTAAAAATATTTTAAATAATAATCATCAACTATCCCTTTATCAATCACATATAATATTTATATAATAAAAAAATATTAACATTTTTATTAGTCTAAATTTTTTATGATATAATTATAATCATTATTATTATTAATAGTATACAATATCAAAATCATGTAAATAAATTTCCATTCTTAAGACAATAATTATTACAAAATATAATAATGAAATATTAAAAACACAAAAATTTCATACATCAATATAAATTAAAAAATTTCCATAAATTATAATAGATATCACAAGAAAAATAATTTCTCTTATTTTTGACCATCCAAAGGACGAATTATGTATATGGAATAAAAATTAAAATGTGTGAATAGTGTGAGAGAAAAAATAGGTTTATAAGGATTATATTTAATGATGTCCATCAAATGTGATATTTAAAAAAATTTCCAAGACCTACTTATAATCTAAACATCAGTAATATAGTATTTACGAGTCTTTTCCTAAATAAAGGGTCCAACTGACAACCCATTATACAATTCATCTACTAATATAAATTATAAATTATAATTTAAATATCTATATGTTGATTGAAAGTAATTTCAAATTTACCAATTAATTAGATTATGTGTAGAAAAATTTGATGGAATTGTATTTTTAAAAATATGTTAGTGTTCTATGACATATAATTTATAAATGAAAATTATAGATTAACATGTCTTAGTCACTAATTTTTTAAACAATTATATAGAATGGATATTGAAATAAATAATATTTTATAAATAAAAAATAAATACCTTTTTTATTCATTATAGGAAAAAATGTCTGTAAACCATTATTGGGATATTATTTTACATAGGAAAAAATATATTATCAAATTATTTTATGATGGGATAGAAACACCAAATAGTATATTAAAATGACTAAATGTGATAAATAAAATATATATATTAAAAAAATATAACATTTATTATTTATGTATCCCAATATCTAGGAGAAATTCTAGTTTTCATGCAACATTAAGGGAGTGAAATAATCATTAAATAGGAATTCAATAAATAATAGGTTGTTTTTTCAATTCACTTCCTGACAAATAATTGAGTAACTTGTTTTCTTATCACAAAAACATTCACATAGATAGATTTTATGTAATTTAAATTGAATTAAAAATCATTTGTGTTCTATGGGAGTAACTTATACCATTATGAAAGTCTTTAGTCAATCCCGTGAAATTTTTATTTATGTAAAACAGAAAAACTCCTAACAGGTTTACCCTAATAATACATTTTATACTCACACACAATCCTTTAGTTGTAAGGTTGAATTGGATACCCTAAATAAGAATTTAATAATGAAACTCAGCTATAATCTATTATTTATAAAAAAACCCTCTTAATGATATGGATAGAATCTACATAAATAATATACTACCTCTCAATCGTATAAAAAATGATAACAAACTAATGGAATATATGGTTTATTTTAAAAATGAATTTTGAATAATTCACATGTTATCAAAAATTGAAATGTAAAATAACATGTTAAAATTAAAAAAAATGATTTATGTTTTATTAATGAGATGTAAAAATCTTTCTATAATGTCATAGGTGTATCCCAATAATCACTTAGCGGGTCGCAATAACCAACCAATACTGTTTGATCACTTTACAAGTTGAAAACAATCACCATGGAGTTAACTAAAACCCACTAAATTGAAATTATATAAGTAAATAGTAACAAAAACATGACTAATGTAATTTGGGGATGTCAAAAAACAAGGGAAAATTTTAATATAATCTTTCTGATCTATCAAAAAAATTACTCATCGAAAACAACAAATTAAATATCGCATATAAATGTCTAATTAAATTATTTTATCACAAAAATCATAACAATTACTAAATCAATATATATACCTTGAAATTGGGACTACTAATATAAATTTTTTAACATTGAACACCTGATTCCAATACGTGGATGTTTTCATTCATTTCTATAGAAATCAACCAAGCCTTGGGGAATTACATTATAAACCTGAACTCAAAAGAGGATAAATTATAAACTGATGTTAAAAGAGATAAGAGGATGAATGTACATTGGGATTTAAATTGAATAAGTTAGTAATCAACAACCTTGATTACATGGATCGATTGTTTATGAAGTAGGGGATTGTAAAACACTAATGGTTAAATAAAATATTTAATAATCTTGTACAAGGAGTAATTACGTTAAACTATTTAGTATATGGTTTTATACAGTAGACTGAAAGGAATATAAATCCCCTATTAATGTGAAAATAGGCCTATTCTTATGGTGTAACTATTATTATTCCATTAGGGAAGGTGGAACCACTATTTTCGCCTTTTTAATTACCCCATTGAGTACCTGGTTCCCATTAGTGGGTACCTGGTGTCACCTAGAGTCATGGGAATACAAGTGTAACCACCTTGTCCTATTTTTATTTCGTAAAATCTCTCCCTAACCACAAAACCCAAGGAAAAAAACTAAAATTTCATTCTTAAACATCAAATTTAATAACTAAATCACAAAATAAAAAATAACGCTGGTTTTATTCCAATTATTTCAAAAGGGATCAATATATCATTAAAAATTATTCAAATTTATACATATATTGATATTATTAGATCATGGGTCATTTAAAGAACTCTATGATATGAATTATAATTATAAAAATGATTTATATTATTTTGAATTGAGAGAATGTACCCTATAAAATTAACATGTTTCTTTCAATTAAAAAATAATATTACCAAAAATGTAATCAAATTATATAGATTAAACATAAAAATAAATCCAATATCACAAAATAATAAAAATACATTAATTTCCATTAGTTATAAAACTAATTAAAAAATTAATATGCATCAAAAATATCTGCATGATTATAGGGAACAACTCATAAACCCAATATTAATCACGAATTATACAATACAAAAAATTCATAAGAAATTTAATCAGATTACATTTATTACTAGAACTAAGTAGATAAATATGGATATAAGGTGATCCATAATTCAATCCTCATGGGTTCACCAACACCATTACTTCTAATATATATTCAACTACAAAAATATTATCCAAGGATCATCAACAATCATAATTTTATTTCTATACAAAACCCATATTTATTGTTCTAAAAAAGTACACTGAATTTTATAATATCAAATCCATACTCAACATAAAATTTAAAAAAAGGTCACCTAGATTCTCTTAAAATATTAAAACAGCAGGTTAAGTAACCTTTTTAAAAATCTCACTCCACATTACAATTCATATGTAACAATTTCTAACTAATAACTATATTTTAGAATAACATATCTTATCAAACATTTGACAAAAAATATGTATATTTCCTAATATCCAACTCATGTGAAAATATCTAACAACTTCCCCAATTTTAAAAAACCAGTTTTTCTAAAATCATTTTGTATATAATGACTGGTTTCAAAACTTCTTTACATTATAAAATAGTGTTATATAATGATATAATACAATAATTTATTCCATTAAAAAATACTAATATGCATCAATTGCTAAAAATAAATTATTATAAAAAACCATCAACATACTAATGTATTGAATAAATAATTTCTTATGAATATATAAATTTTCAGGATAACACAAACTGGTTATTCAATACTAATCATTTATGACCATAAATTGCATCTTATATTTAAGGTTTGATGGAACGTAAAGCATTAAATAAAATAAATGAATTGAATAAATCATTCATGTAAAGATGTATCAAAAAAATAAGATATATTATTCTATGATACAAATCATCAAATATGATATTAAATAGAAATATTTGAAAATATTACAAAAAAAATATCATGATAAAATTATAACACTATTCTTGTATTTAATAATTTCTTTAGTATGAGGATTTTTATGTAGATTTCAAGGGACCTGATTGGAAATATTTTGTGAACAATTAGAATAGAATTCATGTGACAATATAATATTAAGCAATAAAGACTAGCTATTAGGAAAAAATAAATAGATCCATCGAATTAATGGGAAAAATTTGTGGGCATATATTAACCTAGATTCCACTAATATATAAGTAAGACAAAACCATATATGTATTGTTTATTTTTTATCTGATATAAATCACAATTTTATTGAAATTATCATATAATGACCATATTCTTTCCTATAATACATCATTTCATCCAATTAGATCCTACCTTTAAACAGATAATAATGGTTCATGAATCGATTAAAAATTTACTATGAAATACAACTATAATAATTTTCAAGATTTATAAAAATATACTCAATACATCCAAAGAAAAATTATCACATGATCCAATCATGCCAAGAAAAAACACCCAAAAATTATTTGGTAACATTAGATTTCACTAAAAAGTGGTTGATCATGAATATTATCTGGTTCTTTCTCAGTTCTTAAAAGTTATAACTCTTATATAAATAAAGAAAAAATAAAAGATTTCTAGAAATCACAACTTTGATATCACAATATAGGTACCTTATCCCAAATAAATAAATGGTAATTTACTTATGGTAGTAAGACCCAAATGTTTAATATATGATCCCTAGTGTCATTTGATTAGAATCATGGGTTAAGGAATATAGATGGGTAATGATTTACCCAATTTGAGTATAATATAAGTCATGAAAATATCCTCATGGAAATTTATCTTGATTAATTGATATATAAAACATTCATAAATAAAAAACTGACACCAAAAAATTTGTACGATAATAAATGCATGCATTATAGACCATGGAAATACTACATGAAAAAAATATCAGATCAAATCAATGTAAAACACATAATGTAAAAAAATACCTTCAAAATATGATGACAAATATAAAATAATAGTATAAAAATATTAAGTTATTTTTTATATGAAAATAATGACGATTAAATAACCAATCATTTGATCCAACAATAGTATAGGGGATAAACCAACACCAGTGAAATTATCAATAAGACAACAAATTTCTAGCAACAATAAATGTTCAATCACATAACATTAAAATATTAAAGGAGAATATTCATTTCAACTGAGTTTCCACTATTTTTTGTTCGTATGAATATTATATTATTATAAAAACATGGTGTCAAAATAAACATAGTTATGTGAATTTGTATCGAAAAACATTTCTATATTTTTAAATAAAATTAATATAATAGCTTCGCTATATATCATGAACCAACCAATGTATGCTATAAAATTGAATGTTGGGTGAGCTCTAAAAAATCCAAAAGTGGTTCATTGATCCATAAATGTTGGAAACTAGTGAGTAGTCATCAATAATGATCAAATGGAATTATTATTCCTCATCACTAACAAAAAGATACGTGGTAGTGGATTATAAAAAATAAATAGTCATTATGCAAATAAAGTGAAAAATTGAAATGTACCAAAAAATCATATACATAACCTGACATAAAACAATAATCCATGGTATCCCATATACTGATAAGCATATATCAATTGTGATCATCTTGTATAATATGGATCATATACTCTGATTGTCAGAACGAATTCACAATGCACCAATATCAACAACACACACCATCTCAAGGTAGTTCATTCCCATCTCCTAGACATAGAAATATAAATTCAAGATATTCCCAGTGACATATTATGTATATGAGAAACACTAGAACATTCAAATCTATCCAAAATATTTCTATGAATTGTTATCACATAAAATTAATGTTCTTAATTTATATATATTCGTTCTATAGTAATATTTTTAACAGTTTTTAATAAAACATTCTACTTCAAAATAGGATGGAATATATAAATAATTATTGAATAAACATTTCTAGAAAACATGCATGAATAATAAACTCAATCAATGATGCATGATTAAATAATTTTTTTAAATACACATTTATTTTTCATTTATGATCATTCGCCCAAGGTTTTCATCTCTCGTGTTATTTAGCCTAGGATCTTGTATCCACATACACTTAGTGAAATTTGAGTCACGTCGTGCACACTTACCTAGTTCCCTTTCCTAGTTATAACCCCAAAAAATGAACCCCATTCCATCATCAATGTTATTGTTGTAGTCTTCATCATAAATATAGTAATAGGTATATATAACACAATAATATTTTTATTTTCTTAGACAATCTTCCAAAATAAGTAGTCTACAATGTGTTTTAAAAATTAAATTAAAGAAAAAGTCATTCAAGTTATTTTAGTTTCACAAATCATCATTCTGTTATCCAAATATATTTTCCTCAAAAAAAATTTCAAATCAAAAACCATTTGAAATTAATTTCCATAAAAATTAAATTATACCAATATAATTCATTAAATTAAAAATAATTTGAAACTTATTACAATAATTTTTCATTAATAATTATAGAATTAATTCTTTGAATCTATCATTTCAATTAACAATTATTTATGAGAACCAAAAATTCATTTTATAAGTCGTTGAAAATAAATGTACACCATGAAACATTAAAATTGAAAACATTTATTATGAATCAAATTTTTTTCATAAGAATCAAATAAAAATCCATTTCAATTGAAAAAATATATAATGGTGCAAATTTATGTGGAATAAATAATGAAAACACATACCTATATTCATATTATCATCAATCACCCAACAATATATCCACAATCAGATTGATGAATGTTTTGAAAAAAAACATTCCTTAAAACATAATTTACATATCCAGATTTGTATCTATAAATATAAAATGTATTCACATAACATGAGTAATAAAAGATTTGGTAAATGAATAATTAATTAATAAATTGAGGTGACATATATATATAAGATTATATGCCTTAATCGACACTTCAATATGTGAAAATTTGGGGTTGGAAGGGGAATGTTTCCTCAAGGGAGCTTCTAAGTTTGCATGGGTAGAATGGATGTTAGGGGATAATAATTTAAAATTTAACATATGATTTTATTATAGAAATAGTTATATGAAAATGAATATATCACTCTAAATACTGTTACTGGGTAGCATCTAACTGCCACCTGCTAGCTGGTGGTGTTAGAAATAAAACATGTACCTCAAGAAATAATATAGGTTGTTCACTGGGTTTCCATGGCATAGATAGTCCAATTCATTTTGGAATCTTGTTTACATATCATGTCACTGGCGGGATGATTGGTATCATATAATCTATAGTATAATGTTTATATTTTTTCCAAAATCCCAACCATTTTCCACCTCATTTTCAATCACTTAGACACCACTCGGTCTCTCAAACAAGAAGCAAAACCATAACCCAGGTCTTTAATTTACTATTTTATAGGATGAAATCAAATCAACCAACATACAAATCAACAAGAGATAAGAAAACTAAATATTTTTACTTAAAATATTTTTGGGATGTTACCATTCACCCCACTAAAATGATTTTTCCCCCTTTAAAAATTTTAAAGATGAATTGTCTATAAAGGCATGAGGAAAATACTATTTCACCATTATATCATTATTCTACGTATAAAAAATTTTGATGCATTATTCTATAAAACCAAGTAACAGAAAAGAAATACTCTATATAACCTTCTCATGAGAATCAATAACTAGAACTGGATGCTCAGTCATGGTTATATCAGGTTCCACCTAGAAGTCATCCTAATTGAAAACAATAGTTGCAGTTGAAATATATTTCTCAATCTGGCAAGCAAGAAACTCATTATGGATCGATGTTATTTATGTTTCCCAAGGAAAACCTAGTGACACTGATGTTATTAATATTTTCATGAGATTTTATATTCTCCCTTTAATGAATTTATATAAAATTTTCATTAATTTTGTGTATAATTAATATATAAATATTAATTAAAATTTATGAGCACTATTTGATTTTATCCTAATTCTTGTCTATTTACTGGTTTAACAATAACATTCACCCTACTAATACAAATTTATTTTTTTTTTGTTTTTTATGATTCCTTATTCAGTTTCCCCCATATCATTAGAAGGAATAATTGGCCAATCCACCATTTTTAAAGGCAATATGGGCAACATAAAAAGGCCCACATAATTTGTGAAGAATCTAGACCATTAGTGAGGATTGAATTACTAGGATAAATAAAGAAGTTATAACCCATTCATTCTCCTCAAACATTATTATATGAATTCAAATAGTCATGGATAAAAATTTCAAGGCCCAAATCCAAATATAAGAGGCTCAAATGAAGCTCTGATGTCTAGCCCACCATTCTAGTGAGGAATTAAAATCATGACACTATTACTGAATTTTATGTTGACTTAATAATCAAATCCATATATTATTTTTTAGTGTAAATGATATGATATGGCCCTCAAACTTGATATAATTTGTTATTTTTATTTAGGGTATATTTTTTTTCAAAAATTTACTCACATTTTAGCTTTCGAAAAAGTGTTCATAAAGCTGGACAGGTAAAACTGTTTAGTAAAATAGCCATATCATTGGATCCAATTGTCCATTAGCTGCCCAGTTTTGAGGGGTGATATTATCCATCAATATCCACAATGTAGAAGAAGAGAATATCTCCATTTTTGGATTCAATGATAAAAAATGTGTGATGCAATTGGAAGAGATGATTTGTTATGAAAAAGTCCACTTCCATGAGCTACAAATACAACCCTGTATTTTACTTTTATTTGGTTGGAATTTAAGAAGAGAGGAGAATACATTGGAATGAAAAACGGATTTCCAAAGGCTTGGAGGACCTAACATAATCATGTTTTCACTTGAGATACCCTTTATCCTCTCTTTGTTCTCATCTACTTTTGTGTTCTTGTTTGTTGTAATCTTGTATGAGAATGTTTTTGTAATTCTATTTTAATGAATGTTTCTAATTCATCATCTATTATTCACTTCAAACGTATTTTAAATAATATTAATGGTATTAAATTAGTTTAAATAAATATGAATTTCATTCCCTTCTTTTTCTTTCTCATTCAATTAAAAGTCAATATTTATTTACTTTCATCGTTTTTGTGTGTGTTCGACACAACACTCTTTACTTATCCTTTTTTGTTTTTCATCATCTTATGTTTTTCTCATAATAATTATAACAATATTAGTAATCATTTAAATTTATGAGTAAATCTGTCCTTGGGATGAGTTATAATTTAAAGATGTTAAGTGAGTGAGAGCTTTTTCTCGATTAGTATTCATTGAATTAATATTGTGTTGTTATACTTAACTTTTAATGGAATAATGACATATTTTTTTAATGTATGGATTTCATGGATTATAAGAACCAAAAAACACTACCACAATCATGTAGTGGTTGATATTATAATCATAGTTATATTATTCCTTGTATTAATGCCCTAACAGTTAGTAATTCCAATCAACGTCAACTTGTGACAGGGGTGTCAACTGAACACAATATAAATCAAGGCCAAAAGATATCAGAAGATTGAATACCTATTGATGAACTCATCCAAATATTTATCAAATAGTTAATTCAATATAATTCAATAAATAAATTTAATCAATCTCTAAAAACAAACCCTCCAGTCAAAATACAATCAACTTCAAACAATCGACTATTAAAAAGTATCATCGCCAAATATTCGACATGAGTGATGCTATAAACATTAGCAGAGCACTGAAACCTTGAACAGTCGATAGGAGAAAATAAGCCACACTATAAAATGGTATTAGTTATGAGGATGGTGTAATTAATCAGTTGTTATTTTTTTATTATAAATATTCCAAAAAAAACATATTTTAGAAAAACAAAATTGAATAAAAAATCGCAAAGAAAAACCTTCCATCTCATAAAAAACAATAAAGGAAAAAAACAAAAAGTGAATAAAATCATTCTCTTTCATCCAAAATCTCCCAGAATTCCTCATAGCCTCTCTAAAAATCCCTTAGATTTTTTTGACCATGAAAATGACTGAACACTTTTCCTACTTTGGAGGAACATTAGGGATAACCAAAAAATTCAAGAACTAGTCCTTGTCCGACCAGTTGAATTAGAAATGGTCAACCCTAGGGAAAACACATATAGAGCATGTTACCCATTATAGGAATTACCAACCTGTTGGTATTTAATATCCAAATATAGAGGCTGACGTCAAAATAAAATCATTTTGTTTAACCATCTCTCATACTTCCATGGACTTGACATCGAGGATCCAATTCTTCATCTTGATGATTTCTAAGTGGTGTTCTCAACCCTGATGCCTTAAGGGGGTTCTGAGGAAAAAATAAATCTCCTAGAATTCCCTTTCTCCAAAGATAACTACTCCAAGTCATTGAATCACTACCTCCCTCCAAGATCCATTACCTCATGGAATGACCTGAAGTGACTCTTCTGAGAGAATGACATCCATGCTTCTTGTACTGCTTCTATATAAAAGGAAATAAGTGGTATCCATCGATTCCAAAAGTAATCACTCCATTAATACTGTGAGAGGTTCAAAAATCATGTGTCAATCGATCTGCATCACCAAATACCTGACTACAACTTGATCCAATACATCTTTAAAGAGTTTTGGGATTTGGATAGAACCCTCAGGGACACCGCATGTGGTTGAGCTCCTATAGATTAATATCGAGCAGCTGCAAGAGATCTTATAAGCGACATTGCTGCAAACACACATCAATTCAATAATTGAGAACATGCTCATGTCCATAAATCCCACGATAGTCAAATGATATAGCCAATAAAGATTAATGGGTGGTTGAGTGAACTCACATGTCTTGTGTGACCACTAGTAGTGCCTTCCAAAGCACCAAACTCTACATCCACAAAATTAATATTTTCTGGACCTATAAAAGAAGGTGGTATGTGAGACTCTCTAGATAATCTAATAGACACCTACCCACAAGAACAAGATGATCCATTTGATTCATCTATACCAACGACGATCAATGCATCCTATGATCAGTATAACCCCAACACTCAAGTATAATTTTAGTTCTTTATATCCTTTAACCAACCTCACTTTTTTCCATTATCTTCTACTTATAAACAAGGATTAAGATATGGAAACTCTAATCCTATATTACACCTTATAACCCCAAACCTTTTATACTATGGTCAAGGTGTTAGTAACATCCATCAACCTTATCTGTTTGTTCCTCAAAAATAAAGGATAAATCATACACCTACTCCTCCGGGCATCCATAATCACTGTTAACCTTCTCAATTCCCAAACAAAAAAATTTATTTCCCAAGAACCAATATCATGGTAATCACAATTTTGGATAAGCCTCGTCATCTATGAAACCATTAGAATTTATAGTGGAAGATAAATCCTCCATCACCAATTACAGCCTAAAAAATACGGATTCCCAAGTTTGTCAACATTAGTCCCACCTGATCCAGCAACAACAATAAACTTTTTCCCAACTCCCACCTCAACCATTATCAAACCTTAAAGGTAATGTAATTTCAATTTCACATAGATAGGGAGAGAAAATTGTAAATCCACAAAATGATTCCTCCAACTCCCCTTGAAATGTTGACCTAGAAAAAAAAGAAAAATAAACATGAAAAAGAATCTTAATCCATTCCCTCACCTCCTTCCATTTCACATATGGACTAAATTCATTTTCTTCAAGCCTTTTCTAAGCCACTGATGTACTTTCAACCCGATCTTAAAATTCATGTCATGTTCATACATGTTGAAGTCAAAATTCCCCTCTTAGATTCCATAAAATAAATCCCTAACTATACCATATTTCATTGGGAATTATTCTCCTATAAGAGTGAACTTAGGACCTTCGAAAATGTTTCTATCCAATAGTTTATTCCCAAATATTCCAGGATCAGGGGACCTTTATGGGTTAATGACAAATTTGTAGTTACAATGTCGATCATGCACTCATAGAACTAGGAGCCTCAATTAAAATCATTCCCAAATCCATCTTCTCCAACCTTGTTCTAGGACCCTTACATCCAATGGGTTTTTTCACACAGTTAGTAAATCAAAGCACAGCCATTCCCGAGGGAATAATTGAGGATGTCCTTATTTGTTTCAGTGATATTATCTTCCCTGCTAATTTTTATGTCCTTGAAATGGAAGGTGACATGAACTTTTTTCGATATCCTTTAATTCTAGGAAGTCCATTCCTCATGACTAAGAGAACCATGATTTATGTCCATTCAGGAATCTTATCCAAGGAATTTGGTGACCAACTGGTCCAGTTCAACATTTTCCATGACATGCGATACCCATCTTAGGATCACATTGGATTTTCATTCCATGCTTCTGAGGACACTTCTGAGAGTCAATTGAAACCCATTCCATCATGATCATCATGCTCTAATGAAATATGATCTTTTGAAATCTTAAAAATGATTAACCAAGTCATAAATGGTGATGTTGGTGTGAACGTTTCATTCATAGACTCTATTAATGTAGAGGATCATGAAAACTCTATTTAATCCCACATGAACTCTGATCTATACTGATCCACATTGGACAGTTTCAAGGAAACTGAATCAAAACCAACTGAAGTACCTCCCTCTATTTTTGAGTTGTCTAACCCACAAATGATAGATAATGTTGATCTAAAACCTCTTCCAAAACACCAGAAATATGCATTCCATTCCTATGATCACATTTATCCTGTTATTGACTTCAATTCACATACTGAAACTGTGGAGTCCAAACATGTTCAGGTGTTAGAGGAAAATAAAAATTCCTTAGGTTTGACCATTTATGACATACTATAAATCAACCATTCCCATTGCATGCATCACATCCATATTGGGAAATCACCCAAACCTATTATACAACCACAAATAAGACTCAATCCACTCAGACATGAAGTTTTTATGGAAGAGATCCCCAAGCTTCCTCAAGCTGGTATTATCTACCCAATATTTGATAGTGAATGGGTTAATCTAATTCTTGTTTTACCAAAGAAAGGTGACATAACTATTGTCACAAATGAACATGTAGAGGTGTGACAACTCGAGTGAAGAACAAATGGAGTGTGTGAATTGACTAATGAAAATTGAATTTTGAAACATGAAATGATCTCTATACTTTTCCATTCATTGATTAGATGCCATAACGATTAGATGGAATGTCACACTATTTCTTTCTTGATGAAAAAATCAGCTACATCCAAATCCCAATCGCACCTCAAGACCATGAAAAGACTACTTTCACATGTCCCTTTAGAACATATGCATATAAGAGAATGCCATTGGTAATTTTTAATGCTCTTGAAACATTCAAGATGTGTATGATGAGTATATTTTGGAATTCATTGAACACTTCATGGAAGCCTTCATGGATTACATTACCATTTATAGCGAGTCATTTGAATCATGCTTGCATTCACTCTCTATATTACTTCAATAGTGTTTCAAGTGTGACCTTTTGATAAATTTGGAAAAATTTCACCTCATGGTTGAAAAATGGATTTTTCTAGTCCACATACTTTGAAAAGAGTGTATTGAAGTTGATACATCCAAAATTGAAGTGATCCAATCACTTCCTTAACCAACAAATATTCGATACATCAGTTTCATCCTAGGTCATGCTAGTTTCTATCATCAATTCATCCCAAACATCAGAAGGATTTCCCTCCCACTCAGTCGACAGATCCAAAATAATGTCTCTTTAAATTTCGATAAGGTTTTCAAGGGATCATTCATTGAACTCAAAACTTCTCTTACATCTGCCCAAATAATCAAACCCCCAGATTGGTCCATACAAATTGATTTGATGTGTGATGCTTCTAATAGAAAAATTAAGGTTTTTATTGGTCATAGAAGATAAAAAACGCTTCATTTCATATATTATGCCTCCAAAACATTGTATGAAACACAATGTCATACCATTGTGAATAAAATTGATCTTTTAGTAGTGGTTTTTCCTTAGATAAATTCTGACCTTATCTGATAGGTTCCAAAATCATAATCTTCACATACCATTTTGATATAATGTTCTTACTCAAGAAATGTGATTCCAAAATGACACTAATAAGAAGGATTTTAATTCACCAAGAGTTTTACCTTGAAATAAAATATAGCATAAGAAAAAGAAACCTTGTGGTTGATCAACCTATAATAATTACTAATTCTTCTCTTTCAGAAGTCATTTATCTTGAATTCCCCACTGAGCACCTTTCATCTTTCACTACAAAAATACCATGGTATTACCCAATTGTAAATTTTTTGTGTCTGGTGTTATTCATGATGAGTTTTCAAGACCACCAAAAATGAATTTGAAAAGTGAATCAAAATACTATTTTTGGGAAGAAAAAAATCATTCGAAAACTAGGGAGGACATGGTAATAACAAGATGTGTTGATGAATATGAACATTCCTCCATCATAGAATTATGTCACTCAATGCCTAGTGGTGGCCACATTAGACCACAAAGAACCCCCAAATTTTCTTAGACACTGGATTCCTCTAGCCTTTACTCTTTAGATACTCACATGATTTCGGAAAATCATGTCACACTTGCAAAAAGATCAACAGAATTTCAAAGAGAATTGAAATTTACAAAAATCCATTAATTTTTATGAGATCATCGATGTTTGGGGCATTGATTTCATTAGACCATTACCACGTCTAATATATTCAAATGAATTATTATTATGTTTTATTATAGTTATAGATGTGTTGAGGCCAAACCCACTAGAAAAAATTATTCACATACAATTTGTGACTTCCTAAAGATAGACATCATCCACTGATTTGGCACACCACATGCCTTGATAAGTGACTTCAAAACCCATTTTTTTAATGGAAGCACAGAATATATTTTGAGAAATAATGGGGTTGTACATAAAAACTCAACTTTATATCACCCCCAAACAAATGGAATGGATTAAATTTCGAAAAGATAAGTGAAAATAGTTCTTTAGATAATTGTAAGACCTGCATAGAAAAGACTGGCCTGAAAGACTTAGTGAAGCCCATTATGAGTATCAAACTGCCTATAAAACAACCATTGTGATGTCTCATTTTAGGACAATGTTTGGTATATCATGTCATTTTCAAATTGTTATCCATCATAATTCATTTTATGATGTGACAAGTATTAATTTGGATTTTGAAAAATATGGTGATGAAAGATTGTTGAAATAGGTTGAAGTGGATTAGATTCATCATTCTTTAACTTTAATTCTAATCTATATCAAAAAATATATGATACCCCATAATATAATCATCATGATAAAGGTATTTAATGAATATTAAAAGGTAATGATCATCAATTCTATATTTCAGCTTCACCCAAGAGAGCATAATTATCATTAGGAATGACCTTCTGTTTTTACTAATGTTTACCCATTTGGTGTAGTGCAAGCCCATTAACCCTCTTACAAAAAACCATTCACTGTTAATGGACATTGGTTATAGTGTTTCCATTAGAGGAAAAGAATCTTGGGAACCACCTCCACTTCCATTAGATCCACAACATCCACTGACACACAACTTGATGGGGATGACGACCCAAAAAATCCAAACCAGGAGGAAGTCTTTTCATTTAACTCCCTCCCTATATATTCCCCTCTCTCCCTATTTATTCTTATTTCCCTATCTTTAATTTTTTTACTAATTTCCTCATCATTGTTAATATTTACTCTTTTGTGAGGGTGTGTAATTATAAAAAAATTATAAACCCTAAAAACCCTAAAAAATTATTAAAGATCAATTAAAAAATATGGAAAATAAAGGGTCATGATTACTCACTTTCAAATTTTTTAAATTTTGTTTAACCATTTGGAGGATTCAAAAGACATGGTTTTATGTCAATTTTTTTTTCTTCATAAAATTGGATATTGAATATTGTGTCAAAACATTCAAATTTTGAACGCTCTATTTTTGATTTGGAAAATGATTTTCCTTGACCATGAGGAACAACATTTTCATTCATTCCAAGGCCACATATGACCATATTTTCAAAATTTGTTTTTTCACCACCATTTTTTAGTAATGTCTTTATAGACCATCGAGCTGAATTTTTTACTTTGGGATGCATTAAAATGGTTTAGGCATTTTTTGAACCATATGAGAATCACAATAGCCATATAGCCTCCCATTTCTTGTACATTAACAAGACTATTGAAATCCCCTTAGAGGATATGAAATCCATTTCTTTTAGATCCACATAACAAGACCAATACCAAATCCCAACCCAAATATACATGGATTTACATTGCATTATTTATTGAAATTAAAGTATAGGGGGATGAGTATTATTTTTTTGGTTCCCATCTATTTATTTTCAACGAGTTATCATATGCTTAAGGGAAATAATCCACTTTAGTATGGGGGAAAGGTTGTCATTAAATGATTTTTGGGTGATGTAAGGTTAATTGATTTATTGACTTTTGTAAATTTTTTTGAAAAGTGTTATAAATATGAAAAAAATGAATAAAAATAATGTGTTGTATTCTAGTTGGGTCATAAATAACACTTCATCAACCATTGTACTTTTTATAACTATTATAATAAGTATCATGAGGAGATAAAACATGGGTTGGGATAGTAGTGTGGGATCTTTTTGAAGTTAATCTTTCGAAAAAAAAATCATAAAAAATGAACAATTTTGTCATTGGGAGAAGATTCAGGGTTTTTAAATATTTCATCTTCTCATAAACATAATAGTTCATTCATATTTTGTGTCTTATTTCATATTTTCATTCCCTCATAAATATGTTTTCACATTTCCTTTACATGCTTCATTTCAAAAACAAAAATGTGCATTGGTTTTTCCATTTTGGAGTTTTACCCCATTTTCCTATCATGGGAAAATCATCTTCCTACCATCAATTAGGCAAAAAACCCTTAAAAAGACCTCGTGGATTTTGAGAACTGTAGGATATGTAGTGGAAGCTGAGAAATCATAAAAATACAATGATTTTCCCTTTTTAAAAGTGAATGATTGATGCCCCATAAATTAGTTTTATCATATTGAAAGGAGTATGTTTTGTGTGCCACAATTTTCCATTTCAATGTTTGGTCATGAAATAAATGAATTGTTTTTGGAACATTGTTTTTGTACCAAGTTGTGGTGGAATTCAATATATATGAGTGAAATTGTTTAAACCTCCCCGGATTGAAGAAAAAACAATTTATATTTCTTAGTGAGTGAAATTGATTTTTTTCATTGTATTATGTTTGTTGTACATGATGACATGATCAAGAAAAAGTGGGTGGGATTAGTTGTTATTAATAATTTAATATAATTTTATACACTCCCTTTACATATTTTATTTGAAATGCTCAAAATTATTGTGAAATACTAATGTTTAAATATTAATAATATTTTGTAAGAACAATTTGAATTCATCTAGATTTAATCCAGTTTATTAATTTTATAATAACAGTAACCATACTGATCCAATTGTGTTATTATTATTTTTTTGTATTCCTTATTAAAATTCCATCATATCATTAAAAGAAATAATAGTCCAATTCTCTCTTTTGATGGGTCATATGGACCATACCAGACGACCCACTAAATCTAGGAAGAAAATGGAACATCCATACAGATTTAATTACTAGGCCGAATAATGAATTAAATAACAAATCATTCTCCTAAAAAATACGTATAAATTTTCATGTAGTTCAGAATAAAATTTTCAAGGCCCTAATCAAAAAACAAGAGGCCAAAATGATGCTTTGATGCCCAGCCCTCTATTCTCATAGGGAATTAAAATCAAAACACTATTACTGAATTTTCACATGATTTAGTCATCATATCATGATGTTATTTTTCAGTACCAAATCTAGGATATGGGAGGAAAATATGTTATAATAAATTATATTTATTTGATTGCATATTCATGTATAAATAACCATTCACATTTCATCCATCGAAACAGTGTTGATAAAAATGGACAGGAAAAAACTATTTAATAAAATAACCATTGCATTACCTCCAAAATTTCAATAGACACCCAAAGTTGAGATATGCCAGTAAAAATATGTTTCTACATCTTGGATGAAGATAATATCTAGAGATTCAGCTGTCTGGATGGCCAAATTGTCGATTCAAGTGTAAGGGAAGATTTGGAATTCAAATAGTCCACCTCCTTGGGCTATAAATACAACACCATCTTCTCCTTGAATTTGAATGTAATTTTAGAATAAAGTATCATACATTGGAATGAATGAATTATTTCCAATGGATTGGGAGGACTTTCCATACTCATTTTTTCAATTTAGATACCCTTCCTCTTATCTTTGTTTTCATTTACTTTTGTGTTTTTCATTGTTGTAATCTTTAAAGCCATTGTTTTTGAAATTCTATTTTATTGCCATTATTTATATATTCGTCGATTATAATCATAAACATTCTGTTAAATAATATTAATGATCGTAAAATTCATTAAATACAGTTAAATCCCCTTCCCCTCTACTACTTTCTCATACAATCTAACGTTGGAGTTTAATTTCACTCGTCATTTGTGTATATGTTTGACGCACCACTATTATCTTATCCCTTTCATATTCATATCTTATTAATTTATCATCATCATATTTATAACCATATTAATAATTATTTTAATATCTGAGTAAATCTCTCATTGGGTTGAGTTATTATTTTCAATGTTAATAGATTAATAACTTTCTCTCGATGAGTATTATATGAATTAACATTGTATATGTTGGAATTAATATATCATGGATTAATGAAATATTTTGTTTGACATATGGATTACATGGATTAATGGAACAATAAATACACTACCACAGTCAAGTATAGATTGATAATATAATCCCAGTTAAGTTAAGGCTTGGATTATAGCCTTAACACTAAGGAATTACAATCAACTCCAACATGTGACATGGGTGATAATTTAATACAATATAAAGCAAGTCCCAATGATATCACAATCTTTTAAAATATTGATGAACTCACCCAAATATTTATCTATTTGTTAAATTAATCTTAATCAGTCAATCAATTTAATTATGCTCGGCAAACAACCACCCCCCCCAAATCAAAATACAATAAACTGAAAACAATCAACTATTAAAAATAATTGGTTGTGTCTTGGTTGGGTCAAAATCACTCTTTCTCATCGATTTATCTAGTTATAACAACTAAATTTATCATCGCGAGGAGATCAAGCATGGGTATGTAGATGAGTGTGAGATCTTTTTTATGTTCAAATTTTGAATAAATTCTAAAAATGAATAAAAATGACCACTTTTGTAATTGGAAGATGTTTCATGGTTTGTAAATATTTAATCCTCTCATCCAAAACAAATTTCAATCATATTTTGTGTTTTATTTCACATATTAATTCCCTCTTAGATAAGTGTTTCCATTTCTCTCTATGTCTCATTTCAAAAAAAATGTGCATTGGTTTTCAATGTTTTTGTTTTACCCCCTTTTTCTATATTTTGGATATCATTTTCCTACCATCCGATAGACCCATATTAACCCTTAAAATAATACATGATTTTTTAGCACATTAGGATAGAGATTGGAAGCTCAGATATCTTAAAAACTCTATGATATTCACTTTTGGTTGGTGGATGAATGAATCTCCATACATTAATTTTATCATCTTGAGAGGAGTATGTTATGTGTGTCGCCATTTTCAATTGAAAAATTTTTAGCATGAATAAAATGAATTGATTTTGGAACATTTTTTATGTAAAAAAATCTGATGGAATTAAATATAGATGAGTGAAATTGTTTAATCCTCCTCTGATTAGAGAAAACAAAATTTTATTATTTTTTGGGGAGTGAAAATGATTTTTTCAGAGTTTTATATATTTTGTACATTAGAACTTAAAAAATTCAAAGTGTGAGGGATTTGATGTTATTAATATTTTTATAAATTTTTAAAAACTCCCATTTGTGATTTTATTAGAAATTTTCAGAATTTTTGTTAAACATAAACGTTTGAATATTAATAATAATTTGTGTGCACTATTTTAATTAATCCATATTCAATTCAGTTTATGAATGTTAAAAAAACTATAACCCTAATAGTGGTAATTTTGTGGATCCATTTTTTAGATTCCAAATTCAATCGACAAAATATAATTAGAAGGAATGATTGGAAAATTATTCCATTTTAAGGGTCATATGGACCACACAAAAGGCCCACAAAATCTATGAAGAAACTGGACTATCCATGAAGATTGAATTACTGGGCTCAATCTAGAAATTACAATTCATTCATTCTTCTCAAACATTTGAATAAAAATTCAAGGAGTCATGAATAAAAATTTCATGTCCCAAATCCAAAAAAAGAGGCCCAAATGAAGATTTGATTACCAGACCACCATTCTAGACTGGAATTAAAATTAAGACACTATTCTAGAATTTTATACTTATTTAATAACCTCTAATTATGGTATTTTTGAGATTAAAATATAGGATATGGGGGTTATATACTATTAGAATGAATTATTTTTATTTTTTGTCATATTCCTGTTCAAAAACCCATTCACATTTCAACCATAAAAAGTTTTGATAAAAATGGATAGGTAAAAATTGTTTAATAAAACAGCCACATAATTGGTTCAAAAAAGTCCAATATCTACCCAAAATTGAGGGATAACAGTAACAAAAAATATATAGAACTTATAAGTAGGTAATATCACGAAATTAAGCTTTGTAGATGGCTAATTTGTCGACGCAATTAGATGGGAATATTTTGAATGAAAACGGTCCACCTCCTTGGGCCATAAATGCAACCCCCTCTTCTCCATGCATTTGGTTGTAATTTAATAAAAGAGGATCATAAATTGTAATGACCAAAAATGTTCCAATGGTTTGAGAGTAATTTCTATACTCATGTTTTTAATTGAGATACCCTTCCTCTACTTTTAGATTTTATTTACTTTTATGTTCTTCTTTGTAGAAATCTTATAAGTCGTTGTTTTTTTAGTTCTTTTTTAATGGATGTTTCTACTACATCTTATTTTATTATCATCTAACTTTTGTTTAATAATATTCATGGTCTTAAAATAGTTTAAATACCGTTCAATACCCTTATCTTCTTGTTCTTTATCATTCTATCTAAGGTCGGTATTTAATTCCCTTCATCATTTGTGTGTGTGTTCGATGAACCAAAATGTTCTTAGCCATTTATTTTCTTCTCTTCTTAATTTATCATCATAATAATTATAACCATATTACTAATCATTTGAATGGTTGAGTAAATTTATCCTTGGGGTCAGTTATAATTTAGTGATGTTATGTTTTTGAGAGCTTTTTCTCGATGAGTGTTCAAAGAATTAATATTGTGTTCGTTGGACTTAACATGTCATGGATTAATGACCTATTTTGTTTAACATACGGATTACATGGATTATTTGTACCATAAATAAACTACAACAATCAATTACTTATTTAGAATAGAATCCACATTATGTTAAGTCTGGGATTAAATTATTCACACTTAGGAATTCCAATCAACATCAAATTGTGACATTAGTGTTAATTTAATGATACATAAAGCATGGACCAAGGATATCAGAAGAATAAATACCTATTGATAAAATATCCCCAATATTTATCAAATTGTTAAATCAATCTATATCAATAAATAAATTTAATTAAGCTCTGCAAACAACCCCACCCCCCAATCAAAATAGAATCAGCTGAAAACAATTGACTATTAAAATATATCATCCACGAGGATTCGACCTGAGTGCTACTATACACATTACCAGAGCACCAAAACCCTGAACGATCAATAGGAGACAATCGGTCACGCTTTCTGAAACCTTCAAAATCCTTCCAAGAAATAAAAATTTCCCTAACATTTATGTACCAACATCTTTGGAATTCCATGATGTGACACAATTGAGGGAACACACTTAAGTACACTGGGTTACAACCTAATATCTCTAGAGGACATCGATAATGATCCACATATCATTTGTTTTTTATCTAATCCACTAATAACCTCTTAAAAATAATTTATATATTTAAATTTCATCTATTAGATGAAACTCGGTCCATATAGGGATGCTTCATCAGTCTTTGTAAAAAAGATTAGATAATTACCAGACCATATATATAACACCTCAAAGGTATCCATTTTAATGGATGTATAATAGATATTATTTTATAAAAACGGAATGAAGACTGAAGGGTATTCTCTTAATCCTCCAATGTCATGCATAAAGGCGTGATGAATTTAGTCAAGAATTTGTACAGACCATCTTATCTTCTATTCCATCTAATGAATGTATGTTATGCTCAATTCATCCTAGGATCACATATAATTCCAAAAGCCTCTAAAAAATTATATCTAAACTATATTTCCCTATCAGAAATAATGAAGTTGGAATTATATGAAACCCAAAAATATCATTCTTATACTAATTTCTAAAATCATAAACATCCATGGTATTTTTAATATCAATAAATTTAAAATATTTTAATATTCCATCAATCATCTCAAAAATAACATTCTATCTTGATGCGATATGTGTAATTAAAATAACAAAATCCATTAGTATACCATCCTATTTCTAGGTTAGTATAGGTGGGGTATAAAGTATAATAGATTTTTTATTCTAGATCATTATATACTAATAGGTATAAAAATGTTAATATAAATTATAAATGTCTTCGTCCATACATTGAAATAAGAATCAACTCCCTATATCATAATAAACATTAGTTGAGCATGTGTAAATTAGACACTAGTAATAATTAAAATCCACAATAAAAAACAATATTTTATGGTATGAAAAGAGATAAAATTTACATAATCTACGTCTTCCCAATATTGATAGAGACCCATCATTAATTTTTTTCCCACCAAATAATAAAAAATTGATACCACATAACACAACATCCAGATGTTTCTGATAGAAAATCATCACTTTAATAGAGGAATATAATATATCACTTACTAGAAGAATACTAATATCTTCCTCTTTGAATACTTTTCATATTTGAGTGATAAGTTCCATGAATTTCAACTCTTTAGACAATTACCTAATTGAATGGCATTGAAACATCATTCTAATAGAATCAGTAATAATCTTCTTCTTTCTACGGGTTTAGATTTCATGAATTTCAAAATATTAATCGTACTCCGCCCATATCCACTTTCAATAACTCAAATCCTTAAGAAAAAACATATTAATCATTTTCTTATAATGATAGTAAATTGTAATCCTTTCCCAATAAAGGTAGTGATTCAATATTTTAGAGGGGTGAATCATATCTATGTTTTTGAGAAAATTTATGAGATAGTTATTCTAATGAAATTAATGATAGTGGGAACCATATGCCACAATATGATCACTCCCCAAGAAAATACAGTATAAACCCGAACATGATGCATCACAAAAGACCTTGTAGTATTGGTCATCCATTAGAAGATTTAGTATTGGAGATATAGTCAAATGAATATGCACAAGGAAGAATGTAATAAATTTTGACTCATAAAAACATCCACATCATTTTGAGTGAGTTTTTCCATTGAAAAATAGAATTTGGATAAATATTTAAATAATAGATAATAACATCCCACTGAACCTAATAAGATCAAAATATAAAAATCTTTTTGATTCCCTGCATGATTTTTAATCATCGTTATTTTACAAAAAACAATGATACCATTTTATGTGATTGTGATGATCATGAAAATAACCTACTAGATTTTGGGTTTTTGCATTAACATATTGGAATAAAAAAATAATTTATTGAGACGTCCTAAAAATCCCTCAAATAAATTACGTGATCCCCTATTATATTTGAATAAATTAATATATCATCCAAAAATATCATAAATAATGAGTCAAGGTACTTGATGAAAATCTTATTCATCAGTTCCATAAACATTGTTGGTGTGTAGGTCAGACTGAATGTCAAAAAATATATACTCAATGTGGATATGATTCATTTTAATTTTTGTATTTGGAATATCATACTACTTAATCTAGAACTAGTGGTAACTTGACTAATAACCAATATTAGAGAACCAATTTCCCCCACTGGGTTGTTCAAAAAAAAATTAATGTAAGGAATCAGGTACTAGGTATAGATTGTAACCTGATTATGTTTTTTGTATTCAACTCTCATGTGAATGTTTATATTTTCATTCAAAGAAAAATGTATCAGGGTAGTATATGGTAATATACTAGGTAGAATAAAACCTCCAAGGGAAAATTCAAACAAAAAATTATTTAGTTAAACTATTTTAGTTGGTGTTATATGGTACAAGAGTATATATTTTAATACAGTACCCGACACAGTGATGAAAATGAACTCTACCTACCTCTTCAATAGTATTCCCTAAATGATCGATGGAAACACTTATACCAAATAGAGTTCACTAAAACATGATTCAAGGTCTCATTAAACATAATTGAATGATAAAATCATACCTATCTATAATATTAGGTCCATCTCAACTAGAACATGGGTCCCACTAACAAATGAAAACATGTAACACACAGTTTGGGGCCGTAATGGAACCCCAACAATAAGAACAAATAATTTTATCATAATGAGAATCCAGGATGTCCATTCCAATACTATCCAATGGTTAAATATTAAGAACAAAAATGTCCCTTGTGATATCTATCTGTATTAAATAGAATGAAAAAATAGGGAATCAAATACCCTATCACCTCTCCATCCAGAAAGCTGTTGAAATTTCCTTTATTTAAGGCATGAGATCTATTGGGGGATTTAACTATTTTATAGTGTGGGTGAATAAAAAATTTTGGGGATCCGAAATAAAAAAACACACTTAAAAAATAAATAGAGGTTATACCTATCACCATTTAGAGTACCACCTCAGTTATCACTAGATACTCATAAACCACCTGAATTTCCATTATTCGTGATTCTTTCTTCTAAAATTAATTGTGCATGAAACATCATACTACACATTATATCTTATTGGTATAAAAAATATAGTTGAACAATGTGGTGTAGTAAAACTATGAAATGAACATTCGTATATGACCTGATCATCAAAATGAACAATAAATCTTAAATGTATTTATTCATGAATGCCACATGTGCCCAATAATTCCTTATAATAAATAAGATAATGTGTTCACAGAAAACAAAGGAGATTATCTATTAGAAATTTTCTATCACGTTAAGACAATATTATTATCACTATAAGAATCATTTAACTTTCTCTTCCACTTTATTGATCCATTAAATTCTCAACATGTATTATGAGGTACTCGGTTCAACTCTAAATTACTAGAAATATCAATTATTCCCATTATAGACATAGAAAGAAAATAATCTTATAATTTATGATTCATTATAATGAAATCAGATTATATATCTAATAAAATTACCATAAATCCCATTTGGGAATTCAACATATATTTTGATGTGTCCTTGGGTGAAAACAATTCATGTTATAGAAAATAATGTTCTTACCATGTCACTATCTAGTAAACATGCTAAAATATTAAAAACTCCCTGGAATTCGGTACTACCATTGATGATATATATATAATATTTTTAAAGTGACATTTTTTATTTTCACTCAAAACACTCATCATACTTCAAGCGCTTTTAGAATCCCATCATCTTCTTCTATGGATCTCATGAAACAATATGACAGACATAAATAGAATAGAATATTGAAACTCAATGAAATTGAACAACCATTAAATAAATTTAGAATAATTGTATATTTATTTATGATTGATTTTCCCTATATGTATTTTGGTTTCAGATAAAACCAACTTCCAGACTCAATCTCTATTATGGAACCATTGAGGATCCACCTCTTTAGAAAGAACCAAGGATAGTGAAACTGATTGTTCCACAATGTAGACTACAATCACTACTTCCTCAATGAAGTAAAGATCAAATAGCGTATTGAATTATTATGTTTATTCAATTGTTCCCTCTAAAGGTTTAGTCAAATGTCATCTTGAAGGAATGTTACAGCATAATGTCAACAAAATAAAAAACCATCAATCAATATACAAAAGGATATCAACTCCATAAGTTCAAACTGTACCTAGAGACAAAAATACAAGATCATATTTAGGAAAAAATATATGATCAGATAAAAAAATTCCTCGATGAAAATTTTACAAGACACCAATGTTATAATAGTGGTCTCTATAATGAGATACAGCTAAGAACCCACTCATAACCAATACCTCTTGGGTTGACAATATTATCTCTATCCAACCAATACATCCAAATAACTATAACACCATCTATTAAAAGACACTTACTTGTGATAATTGTAATTTATATTATTAGAAACATATATTTCATATTTAGTTTCATTTAACCCAAGTAATTGGGTCCTTAGTTTTACCCATTTTCATTTGGAAGGAATAATTTTGTGTGGGTTTTAGGATAGTCGCATGCTAAATGTATTGTTTTTGTCTGTATAATACACAGTGATTAATTGAAATAGATGGTGTGTATTAGATAGAATAAGTATAAATTATTTTCCAAGACCCCCATAACAATATGATTTTAGTTTTCCAAAGGAGGAACAAAATCGAGAATTACATGGTGATTAAACATTACATGTCATGTAAATTCGTATGTCTATTTTTTTAAATAAGTCAGGGAATTTGTTTTAATAGATCCATATATCTTCTTTAATTGGAGTAGTCTTATGGGATACCCCTATTAAAAATTACCTTTGATCTTCCACTCCTTCTTCCATGTTAGTTTTCCCTTTTGTTTGGTAACATTAGATCCACAATAGTAATCTCCTTAATCTGATTCATTCATTACTCTCATTGTTTATATTTCTATAAACTGTGTTGTTTTTATGAAAGATATTATTCCCTATTTTAAATATTTTTGGCCTTCCTTATTATTTCCCATGTTATAGATCTATTAAAGGGTCGACACTAGATGAGAAGATCGCTACGAGCCTAAGGTATGTGGTCTAATTATTTTCCTTAATGTCTGGTATCTTTTTTTCACACATCATTGAGCCACATTCCATTATCATTCATTGTATCCTATAATAATCCCATTACGTTAATTAAAATGGTTCACTATTTCTAATACCCTCTTGTCTAATTTTGAATGCACCTTATTGGTTGATCACCTTATCTTGATCCACTTCCTGGGTGTTCGCTTCCTTAATGTCCGAATTTTTCATTCGACATTATTTACAGAACCTTCATTTTAGGTGTGTGTTTTCCTAAATAATAAATTGAAATTGAAATTAGAAATTGTATCTTATATGTTAGGACCTTGGGATTTATTCCATATGATGAATTACTTGAATTAATTTAATTGGTCAACTTGATTAAAATTTTGTAATTATAATACCTTGATAAATGGTAAGTATTATTTACTGCTAAACCATATGTCATGAATTTTTGAGAGAGGTAATTGGGATTAAATTTATATATCTATTGGGATGGGGTCATCGTTCTTTATAATTATAATTTTTTGAGGATTTGGTAAATACATCCGGAGTAACAGTTGGTATTCCACTGATGGGATCGTATGTTGTTTTCTTTGCTTATACATGAGGGATATTGGTTCCATAGTGGAGTCACCATGGATGGACTCGGTGGCAAGTTGTTTATACGGTTCCATTAGAAATACTAAGGCACCTATATTAGATACTATGGTTTTTTATTACACCATAATGGGAGTGGTACATGGGAATCCATTTATGGATCACCATATAA
Source organism: Viscum album (assembly GCA_963277665.1). Taxonomy (NCBI): domain Eukaryota; kingdom Viridiplantae; phylum Streptophyta; class Magnoliopsida; order Santalales; family Viscaceae; genus Viscum; species Viscum album. The sequence continues at coordinate 1,258,059,998 of OY728141.1, forward strand.
TACACATTTGGTGTTGATTTTATGATGTTTATCCCAATGAAATAGTTTGGTATGTTTATATGGTTCTCCATGGATAGGATCAAGATATTACTAATATAACTTCAATAGATTCCTTCAATATAATTCGAAATTTGTTTAATTTATTAAATCCAAGGATGCATCCGCCAAGTCAAATCACATGCTTTGGATCGAACCAGACGTAATAATTTCATTATAATTATCAATTTATACAACCTACCATATCTGTAAGGGTACATCCATGTTTAGGTACGTACAGATTAGGATTATGTAGGTAGCATCAATCAGGTACCCAAAAGGGACCGAATTTGAAGTATTTTTTTATTTAATTACTTTCATTTATTATTGGAGTCACAGTACTCATTTTATTAGAATTTAATATATTTTTCGAGACACCGTTGTTGGGGGACTATTGAGAATATCTCACACCCTAATGGGGCTGCCCTTGGTACCCAAGCATACTATATGATTACATGTACATATATAGGAATGAAAACTCCTTCGGATGCATATTTTTTTGTTTGAGGATGGTGTATGGGAGCAAAGAAACAATCCTATGCTCATGGTGCTAGTCAAGGAATCTTGTATCCTATTATTATTTTTGTATAGCATAATGTATAAGAATGTTTTCCTATTATCTATGGTAAAATTGTTTTTATAGATAAATGTCATCGTCATCTTCATCATTTTGTATGTACATATGATTTAACCTCCGTGCATTTATTTATATTGGATGACTTTTTATTCTGATTTTTTAAATTATAGTTTATTTTTTCTTCCACTATTCCCATTAATTATTAACTATTGTGATACACTCTATCTCATGAGGGAATATTCTCCTTTGGGACACACCCTAGTCCCTCACTTCATTTCAAAATATTCTCGTGTGTCGGTAGGCACGCTTGAGTTCATGTGTCCAACCATCTTGGGTCACCGCTTTGTATAATCTTGGGTTGGATGCTATAATGTTGTATTAGAGATTATTTCCATTTGTATTACTATTTGGGTATTACATTGATGAATAGAGTTTATATAAAATTTTTTAATGAGCCTATGCCTGGGTTATATAACCCATGTAGAGGGTAAACCAAACTTTCCAGGGATGGTTTATTGTTGTTACTGCTTTATGCCTGTTACAATTTTAATGATATCTTCATTGGTTGGAAAACATTTTTTGTGATGTTATTAATTTTTTATATTATTATAATGTTTTTATTTTATTTCCCTTGTATGGAAATGATGTATCATTTCATGCATCATATTAGGGACTTGAGAATTCATATATCATGAATTATTACATGGCATATTAATATTATTTTGTTCATTTTCTGTACAACATGTTGTTGTTGTGAGGGAATATAAATCTATATATATTGAAATGTGTTAATGTTTCTTGTAGGAATAAAATATTTGGATTAATTGAATTTCATACATCAATCAAACTGCATTTTTTCCTACCTATATTGATGATGAGTCATTAATTAGTGAATTATTCCATGGTTGATCCAGGAACCACTAGTTCTACGGGATAAAATATTATTAGTTAAGCTTGATGAATATAAATTAAAATTTATGAATAATACACTCTTATAAATTTCTAATGGAAATTCATTCAATTAAATCACTATTTTTGACCTGTTATATCCTAAGACAAGATGAAAATGCCATATTTTTGGTACTTGATGGTCCAATTGCATTTAATAATTAGTGGGGATGTTAATAGATTTTCAATAATGGTGAATTTAACCAGAATGATATATCTATATCTTTATAAATAATAATTATTATCAATTAGTTAAGGTCATAAAATGATATTTTTCCCCTAAATGGGGATTAAAATTTCAATGTAATGTTCTTTTTCATACATTCCTTGTAATTAACACTCCACATATTGAAACATATTCTTTTTTGAATGATCCCATTACCCTAACCCGACCTTGGAATTGGGAAGTAGGATATATCTCCAAATATTTTTCTGATTGTTCTAATCATCTAGACCAGGCATCAGGAGTTGGAAGAGAGGTGTTTCGTGATAATTGGAAGGATTTGATCTTGTATATTCCGATTATCAAAATTACTATTTGATGTTAACCATTTTCTAAGATATGTGTTTGAAAATTTTAAAGATATGGAAACATGAAACCCTCACCCCATACACCAATATGGTGGTGCTGACCATGATCTGGAGGTGGTGGGACCTGATCCCATAGTATTAAATCATATAGTGTCACCTGAGGAACCTCTTGATTCTCTTCCACTGGCTGTTGATGCTCTGTTCTGTTATTTTTTCTTCCACTTCATATAGTATATATAGTTATCTCCATGACCTTACCCAGCTTTGGTAGTGTTGATGTTGGAATTCCAATAGCAACATCCTCCATTATTTTCAAGAGATAGAACTACTCAGGCTATTGAATCATTGCTGGAGTCCATGTTATCTATCTTTTAGAATTTATGTATGACTCAATAATGGGGGGTCAATATCTCAACCTATATTATTCTCCACACTACCAGGAGTTGGTGGAATGTTATCAATATGTATGGTTGTCATCAGGGTATGATATGGGAGCAATTATTGATATCCTTTTAAGATCACTTATTTTCATAGTCGATGAGTGTGTACCACGCAAGAGAGTAGTTTCACCTTTATTAGTGTTCTAGGTCCGTGATGGAATATTAAATTCATTGTATGAGCTTCATTTTTTTTGACACTAAATATTGATGAGGTTATGACTGTAAACTATTTTGAAAATGGTCTTGCATATATCCATCGATCATAGTTGAATGTTTTCTAGCTAAGAACCATTTCTAATATAGTGAACCAAGACCTTATTGCAAATAAAACACTCTATGGATATAGAAATTTGAGCCAGGTTGGTTCATCTTTCAGAATGGGATACAGTTTGTCTATTGACCAAAAATATTATTTAGAGGGTTCATGCAGGGGTAACACCTGCAATACAACACAAACATATAGGTAATTTGTGTGTCACCATTGTTTTAGGGTAAAAAATAAAATTACCAAGTTTATGAGGAACTCAATAGAGTGTCATTTTTGTGGTGGGATTGGTCACCTTCAACATTTATGCTAATCTTTTCCACATGTACCCTGGGTGAGGGAGTATTTAGAGACCCCTCATTTAGGTACAAGATCTGTAACCTTTTGTATGGCTGTAAACATGTATACTACCATCCAATGAATCCAAGTAGGTGGTCGCTGTGCAGGTAGTCAGATTTCAGAGGCTTAACCTCAGCATACTAGACCTGCTTAGGGTAGTCAGGTTGTATCTCAGGTTTTTGAATATAGTTATATATATAATGATAATTCAATAGTTTAAAACAGGATTATATGGAATTCAATAGTATTATGATCTATTTTAGTTGATTCTACATTAGTTTATTACTTATTTGATATAAGTTCCTTGCATTATTTTATATCTACATCAATTATGGAATGTGTGGGCCTCAAGATAGATTACATATATTAAATGATGACTCTCTTCAAACTATTAATTATTTTATTGGTGGTTGAGCACTAGAGAAAGCATATTCCCTATGAAATACGTGGGAACCATTTCTTTTTGAATTTATTCGCCCTCCAGATGACTGAATTAAAATTCATTATTATGAAGGGTTGGATGGTTTCATATAATGGAAAAATTGATTTCTATCACAAAAGGGTGTTATTTTCATCATCTGATGGTAGAACATATATCCATAAGGGAGATTGGGATTTCAAGATGAGTCGAAATGGACTCAAGTATTATGGGATAGGCATGGCCACATCCCAGATGGATATAATCTTTATGGGAGATTAGGGAATGAGGTTTATAGAATTAACTCTTGTGGTGGATTTCATCATGGACATACTCCTTGATGATTTCATAGGATCACCTTTAATGAGATAGGTGAACATCACCATTTTTATTGTTCCAGGTTCGGTGACAGTGTCTATTGCTTCATATAGGATAAAACCTACTAAGCTCTGTGAACTCCAGATGCAGTTGCGAGATAAGGAGGCAATGTATTTTATATGAATAATTACTTAGCAATGGGGTTCCCCCATCCATTTTTCTATTACATTAGATAGTACCCTCTAGTTTTCCTTGGATTATTGTCTATTGAAACAAAATTTGGTGTTGAGGTAGTATCCACTTCCTTGTATACATGGCCACCATGACAAGTTCTGAGGAAGAACATTTTTCTCTAATATTTATACCATCAGTTCCATGTGATTCTATCAGACATAAAACATATATAATTATAAAGTATGTAAGGAATCTACAATAATATAGTTATTTCATTATTACTTATGAATACACCTACCATTTTCATGGCCTAGATGAATCAGTTTTCCACCACTACCTATTTTCAATTGTGGTAGTCTATATATTTGAAATATTAGTGTATTATCGTACTAGAATAAATAATTCTATCCATCATGAAATTATGATGAATGAACTAAGATATAACCAACTATTTGCTAATCTCATCAAATGCCACTTGAGGATCGATAAATTTCACTTCTTGTTTCATATCATTTCATAGGATGGTATATATATCGACGTAGATATTGTGATAACTATAAGTCCTTAGGTGTAGCCTAAGAATTTCATTGACATAAACATATTATTTGAAATGTAAGGCTACATTAAACGTTTTATTTAGGAAATCACAGGCCTATAGACACCCCTAATAGGATTTACTAATAACTATGTGATGTTCTTTGGGTTCAATGATTGTGAGACAATCTCTCAAGAGATGGATGGTAAACAGATGTCAGTGATGATTAAGACTCTCATAAATATATTAAAGAGTAATATAGTTTGTTTTGTATCTAAATTAATTAGTATTGGAGTTATCTCGATGAATGGTGCTCATGTAGTGGTGTATGGGTCCCACCAGTTGATACCCCATGAGTGGAATTAACCTAAGCATGTCCTCGACCTAGATGTCTTGCTTCTTGTTTTATATTATAAGAGGAATTAACTTTTGGATGGCTGGATAATTTTTACATGGATTACAAATGAATTAAATACATATCCAGATAATATGACTTTATTCTAAGGCAATGCAAGTGGGTACAACACTTTTAGTCAATTGATTTTGATCTTGATTAGACAACCAGAAAGGGTAAGGCAGTAGTTGATAAATTGAGTCAGAAAATATAAACTCGTGCCAAATAGGTGTAATGTTTTAAAAGGTAATTGATGACTCTATTTTATGAGATTCAACACTTCAATAAATTGAAGATATACGATGGTTTTTTAGAAAGGTTATACGCAACCCCCATGGAATTTATTTTATAGAGGGTTATCCACAACCACTTATAATAATAAAATTTAGACGAGGTTGCCTATACCCTCTAATTTATTAAAAATTATTTTTTGAATATTTTGTTTGATTTTAGTGTGGATTATGTCAAAGCCAACTCAAATTTAATCATTAGTGTCACTATATGTTCGGTTGAATTTTAGCGGCATTATATATATATATATATAATATTCATATGGATATTATAAGTAACACACATATATATATAAAAGAATTTATTTAAATGAATGTAGCATGAGTTCACAACCACCTATAATCTCTATAAATAGTGGAGGTTCATGATTCCATAGACTATATGGGGTTTTTAAAACCTAATAATTTAAGATATTAGTGCGGTTTTGGACGCCTGATAATATATTACATTATATATAGTTCTTTTTTAACCCCTTATAATTTAATATATTATATGTGGTTATGAATATAATCTAATTTACGACATTATATAGGGTTTTCAATGTACTCTTATTCACAAAAATTTAGGGGTTCATGAACTTCTATTAATCCCAATTATTAGATTAGTTTTAACCCCATATAAATTTTTAGTTATTTTTTAAAATAAATATCATATGAATTCAAATATTTTAATAGATATATATGTTTGGGCTAGTGTATATATATATATCACATAAAAACATTATATAAATGAATTTAAATTCATTATAAACATATATATATACATTAAAAAAATAATCTAAATAAATACTCATACTTATAAATTAAAATGTATATAAACATAAATATTGGTATACATAATATAAATACAATTATGAATATATTTTTTCAAATATAACAAAATTATAAAGTGTTTTTTAAAAAATACTATTCATTTATATTGTGATTTACATTTTAAATGTATTATATTACATAAATTGTTACTGTATATTTATGTACAAATACATTAAAACTATATTATGTATTAATATATGTATAACATAGAATGATTAAATATTTATATATATATATATATTATTAAATATTTTATTATATATAAATTTGTATATTTTAAGATAATTTTATATAAATTGTAGAAATCCATATTAATTATAAATTAAATTAGTAAATATATATATATATATATATCATTTAATTAAATAATATATTTCCAATTATGTAAATAGATTTCATTTCATGTTTGTGTGTATATATGTGGGTGTGTTTGTGTCTGTATGCATGATAAAATATAAAATTATGTAATTATATATTTAAATATATAATAAAATAGTATTTAATATTATATATTTATAATATAAATTATAAAACATATAAATATATATTATTTTTAAAATATCCATATAATTTTAGTTTAAAATATAAGTGTAATAATAATAAAAATAATTAATAATTAATAACATTATTGTCACTCACACATATATATATAGGAATATTAAAATAATTTTATAAATAAAAAAAATATATATATTAATTCTATTATAATAATAAATATTATATAAATACATAAATATATATACACAAACAAATATAATTATATTTTAAAATATATGGATAATTACATATATATATGTATAAATATAATTATTTATATAGATTATTTAAACACAAATATTATATATATATATATAATATTATACACAAATACAAATATATTATATTATTAAAAAATTTATAGGTAAATATAAATATATATCTTATGTAAATATTCCCTATCAAAACAAATATATTATATTGTATATTTAAATAAAAAAATGTTCATCCTAAGTGGTTATGAAGCATGGATTGTTTCATTCGGTTTTTTATTTTAATACTATAGGTGGGATTAATTAATAAATTCATTGACCTTTAGTGACATGCCCTCTATGCGCATTGCTGTCTACGGTGGAGAGGTCTCAATCCCGGGGGGGTGGGCTTGTGGGTGTCTGTGAGTCTGTTGGGGTTGTCCGTGGTCGGATTCTATGAGTCACGTGGGTGGGGTTTGTGGTTTTTTAATGGGGCCTATTGGGGGTGGAACATGGGTTCTGTGGGGGGGGGTATATGTGGGGTAGTCATGGGGTCTGTTGGGGTGTTCTGGGGCTCACATGTGGTCTTTTGGGTTGTTTGTGGTGGGTGTTTGCGGGCGACAAGGGGTTGTTCAAGGTGTTATTATGGGGTCAGTTGAGAGTGTCACCTGGTGTCTATATGGGGAGTGCGATATTTCATGGGGTTTATTGGGGGGGTTTTGGGTGTCACATGGGGTCTTTTGGGGTGTCTCTGGCGATTGTCTGTTGGTCACATTGGTGAGTCCATGGGGTTGTCATGGGGTGTATTAGGGGTATCCTGTGAGACCCATGGGGTTTATAGGGGGTGTCTGGGTTATCATGGGGTATGTGTGGATGTCATATGTGGGTGTTCGGGGTGTTAGATGGGGTCCGAGTGGTTGTCCCCAGGTGTCTATTTAGGTGTAGTTTGAAAATAACCTTCCCTTAAATGGGAATTTGGAACTCTATATATGTAGGTTAAAATATCCCCAAAGTGAACCATTAATTTAGGGGTGGTTAAAACAGCATCAAATCTACTAATATTGGGAGAAACTATTGGGGTTAAAACCCCCCATAAGATAATCGCTACTAGATTCAGCCTAATTTTATCAGTGATTACACAAAACTTCCCCTAAATGGAGTCGGATGGTGCATTACTAGTAGTTATGGGTAACCACCGCTAATGTGTTTAAAGGGGGTTATAACCCATTATAAATGAAAAAACCACGTAATAATATTCCAAATTGTTCCTAGTTCACATGGATGTTCAATAGTGTCATGTGTAACATATATTAGTAATATTAATAATGAAATTATCTCATCTGGTATGGTTGTGGATGAGAATGTTATTATATTTCGAGCTCATAGTTCTATAGGATGGTTTCTCAAGTGAGAACCCATTTCCTAGTTTGGATATCATTTAGAGTGATACATTTCTTGTTCATGGATGTATTTTGGTTCCATTAAACATATGGAATGGTCTACTATAGGAATATCATACATCTATCTTTGGATGTTCACCCTAGGATACCAAGATGTATTGAGACAGACATCATCAGTATTTCGGTCCAAGTATGAAGAAGATTATTTTACGTTTTATCACTTAGTGTTCCACTTATCTATAATTGAAGGCCAAGAAGTAGTTTTCTTCTAGAATTTTACAGCCTCTATCCATTCTTATGTGGAAATGAAAACACATCCCCATTTATTTCTTAATGGGGATTTCAAGATACCCTCTACAAAATTTCATAATATGGCTGATCATTAACATGTTTAAAAGGCTGAAAATTTTATACTTGTCCAAGAGAACATCTATGTTGATGAAATTGGGATGATTTATATTTTCATGATTTTACACCTTCTTGGAATTCCTCATTCTATAATATTTGACAAATACACCTAATTTTTAACATTCTTTGTCTAGTTCTTGTGGAATGCACTATGTTCATAGAATCGCTTGAGTACATCGTATTACCTTTAGACTAATAAAAATTCTGAATGGATGATAGATGTTCTAAAGGACATGATATGGTAATGAGATCTTTATTTCTAAGGATCATGTAAAAAACATATTATTATTATTGTGTTTTACAATATTCAAGGATTTTAGGAAATGATTTATATGGCTCCCTTTGAGGCCCATTACGGTAGGTAGTTCCATTCCCCCTTATGCTAGATACAGGTAGCAGAGCATACACTATTAAGTCCTCATCTCATTTAGGAGACTTTTGAGAATTTACATCTTATTTAGACTCTTCTAGATACATCTAAGTCTAGGAAGATGTCTTATACTGACCGGTTCCATAGAACACTAGAGTTTGAGGAGGGACATTAGGACATACATCGCGTTTCAACTATATTAGGTCACAAATAGATTCGAATATGGTGAAATATATCACCTTGTTACATTAGGTCATTGGAAATCGTAGATATATTTGGGACAATATTCCACCAATTGTTGTTACCTCTGATATATAATGGCATGCTCAATGTCTTCCATGTCTCTCAGTTTCATTGGTATTATTCTGACATGCCTTACTCATATAATCCAAAGGATGTTGATTTAGAGGAAGAATCATATTGTGTGTATAATTTGATGTGTATTTATGATCAGAGAATGAATTATCTCAAATGAAGGTCATTTCCATTGGTATGGGTTCATTGATATCATGACCTTGTATAAGATGATACTTATGAGAAGGAGTTTTATGTGAATGCATAGTGGAAGGAACATTTCATTGAATATTATTTAGAGCCTCGAAACAGATACATGGGTATGAGATGTTTTTATGTATGTGATATATAATATCTTTGATTTTTTTAGCAATGTACATTTACTCATTTGATTTGGGTTGAACTGAATAACTGTTCACATTGGATGATATGTTTTCTTTTGGAATTAAGTGTTTCAGGTGGAATGGAGGTTGGCTTTTAGATGGAAACAAGTTATGTATATAAAAAAATAATGTAATAGAATTAAATGTTTTTTATTAGATACAATATGTGTAAACGATTGTAAAAACACCCTTGGACAACATGATTGGGTTTTTCCATGGGAGGAAGAATGTAGAGCGTTACGAGGCATGTGAGAATTAAAAGTCATGTAAATGCTGAAGTATATTATGTTAGAGTTAGGGGATACCTTTTTGGGATATATTGATATATCTTCCAACATAATACTATCCACACGAGAGCCCCCTCTAATAGTTCCCCTAGGATAATCCGCTCCTCATTCATCTGAGATCAGTCACCTTCATTGTAGATCTTGTTGGATATCTAATGGTATGCTCTCTAATCCTATTCTGTATTTTAAAATTTTATATTTCCATATGTGGATTTTTTAAGAATGGTATCTTATTCCCAATATTCAATGGTTTCTTATATTCTCCTGATTTCCCATTTTAAAACGTTTTTCCTCTTCAGTCAGTTGATGAGAAAAGTACTACGAGACTATGGTAGGTGGTCTAGTTATTTTCTCTAAAAACTCATTGCTTCTATATCATGACGAATTATTTAAAAGATTGGACTCTTCTATTTCCAATGCCAATAAAGCTATTATATTTATTTATTTGGGTCACCATTCCTAATACGGACCTAGATAATAGTGAATCAAAAATTCTGGTTGATCGACTTGACATGAGAGACCCCATGGGTATGACTTTCTTTAAAGGATTAATATAACATTTTCTTAATATTACTAAACCACTATTTTTGGTGTAATTATAACTCTCGTATAAATTAAGTGTATATTGGAAATATTAGGCCCCATGAAAGCCCATTTTCCATTACTCCATAGATGTAATAACATGGATTAATTCAATTTTTCAACATGATTAATATTTTCTAATAATAATTCATTGATGAATGGAATAAGGTCAAGATTTCTAAACCATAATTCCTATCATATGGAGAGTTATATATGGGATTCAATTTTTGTATATCCTTGGATGGTCTCATTAGGATTTATAAGAGGAGTTTTTTGACGAATGTAAAATAATACCATTGTGAAACTTGGTATTACATGGATGGGATCTCGAGCAATTTTACTACATCTCCAAGAGCGATATCGATTCCATTGGGGAGACATGCTGGACTGGCATGATGTCTATATGGTTGTACTAGGACAGGAGCGACACCCAGTCTCCTATGTATGATACCAAGGATTTGATTGAGTTTTTTTCTTTATATCATTTCAGGAGTGATATATGAGTGTCCATTTATGAATACACGTAAAAAAACTCTTACAGTGTTCCATATTTTATTGAACTTATGTAGTGATACATGGGTGCCTTGACATGGTTTTCCATTGTTGAGCCTAATAATCTTCGTATATAAATTCAATGGATTTGTTCTTCTTAATTAAAATAATACTAAATTGTTAAACCAATGGTTGTGTCTTCTATACCAAATCACATGATTAGTGTCATTATAATATTATACATTATTTATGATGTTCCATTTATACACCATATCATAATTGAATTGGTTTTTATTCACAAAAAGTCATCCATATTTGGTCATCATAGGAAGTATCATTTCGGCTCCCATGAGGGTCCCGGTATGAGGTATTGATTTATTTATTACCATTTATTTATAATTAGTGGAACAATGCTCATTTTTTATGCACAAAATAAATTTTTCTAGTTACAATTGGTGGTTTAACACTATATATATTTCACAAACTACTCTGGCCACCATTGGAACATGAGAAAACTTCATGATGGAATTTATAGATTTTGGGAAGGAGAATGATTCTGATGTTTGAATATCTGTACTAGGATGGAGTATGTATGTAGAAGACTGATGACATAATTTTGATTCAAGTATAGGTAACATGGGTATTTTTGGAATATAATTTGGTATAGTTTTGATTACTATATATCCCTTACACTATATGTTTGTATATATGCATGTAATCATCTTCATAATAATCATTTTTAGGTATATATGATTAAGATTTTGTATTTTCATTTATATTAGATGATGTATGATTATTATTCCATTGATTCTTGTTTATTTCATCTTATGTTATTTCTATTTATTATTTACCGTTGTACTGCACTATAAATCTGGTTCTTATAGTAACTCCTTGTACACACCCAATACCCTCACATATAGTTGTCTACATCTAGAATATGAGGAGGCATCCTTTAGGTCATGTGGCCAGCCATCTTGGGGAATCACTTACTAGCATTTGGGGTGGGATGCCACTCTAATTCAAATTATTCATAGACCTTACTAGATGACTATTAAACCATTAATCTATATAGATATAACATGTACCAATGTTTATTATCTATCCCCATGTTATAAGTACTAGCTCCTAGGAATCATGAATGATCATGGGGAATTATTTCACTACTATAATTACCATAAATATATAGTATCAGATTATAATTTAAATCAACTCAATATTAAAATATAGTCACCAAGATAAAAGAACCACACATAATCATGTCCAAAACCCCAGACCAAATAACAATTTGATCTATCATAAAAACATAAGATGAAATAACCCCGAAGATCTCTACATAATAGGTTGACAAAATACGCAAACAAACACCACCATTTCGTTATGTCCCATTATCATGAACACCAACATACTCTATGTTGTTATATCCCTTTTCATAGACTTGATAAAACGTATACATAAAGATAGTGACGTATATCAAATGTGATCCAATGTTTCAAAATAGTATCTAGAAATATAATTCATAGGTACTCTACATAAAATAATCCTAGTATGCTGAATTTTAAATAATCATTGAAAGGTAATCCATTTTAAAATTTTAAATAAAATATTCTTCTCAAATCATATTAATGTGAAGTCTATAATATGAAATTATTATTATTTATAAAAAAATTAATGAAAAATAATATCAGTCAAAAACATTATGAGTAAATACTATTATAATCATAAGAATGTGATGTTCATTTACTATAATACCAATAATGATAAAAGGTCTAATATTTGATATAATAAAGAAAAGTTATATTCAAACTCTAAGGTAAATAAAACATTGTCTTTGAACACATGGCTAAATCTCAAGACGTTGTAGATTAAGAGTCCAACGTAAGCAACGAACACTACACCCTCATAAGTTTTTGTTGGAATTAACTTTATAATTATATTTCATGGTTGTGATAATACATAACTAGTATACTTGTCCGTTAACACCCACCTAACTACATATGCCCCAATATGCCTCAAATAATTCAATCATGGGCAAAATAATTATTCTCAATATTTTCACTAGATATCATTAATAAATTCCCAAATTATGTATTCAATATACTATTTATTTCAAAAATAAAAAGTACATGAGTTTCATCAAAACTAATTCCTGTAAAAAATCATTTATTTCAAAATCCAAGATACAATTATTTCTTTCATTTTTCTAGAATCATTATGAATTTCATTTTGGATATAATTAATTTGAATTAAAAATCATTTTTTACAAATAATTCTTTATTTTAATATTAATAATCTAATATGTTTCATCACACACCATCAAATTTTAATACATTTATCAGGAATATCAATTCTATATTTGGAACCCATTTATTTTATTATTATGGACTATATTATGAAACCACTTATGTAAACTCATGCAATCATAAATCACCCACCATGAAATCCAAAATTGGAAAAAATATGTTCTATAACCATCCATGTGGGGATACTAAAAATACATCATACAAAAATACATATATAACAATAATGAGTAGAAGGATATGTGGCTTATGTGAATCAGAGACAATATGATAAGTGAACCCATAATCATATCCATGTTACACTTAACAAAAGTGACTCAACATTTAAATATTATAATTTATCAATAAATATTCATGTTTGGAAATCCCGTAATCACCTTATTATATCCTCTATAATCCTAGGTTTCAAATTGATTTTGAGGGTGACGAGCTTAGAATTATTAGGGGGATTTTGAGAACCAACTTTTTATAATACCCATTATATTCCAATAGAAATCAACATCACTAGATATAGGATGGATAACACTAACTACTATATGGTCCAATTATGATATTGGGCACTATTTGAAACACTCATGTTTGGAAGATTGGATTCCACTAGAATGATTCTAAAATTTCTATAATAAATACTAACATTCATCCTGGAACTGACTATGATATGTCTCTAACTAGTGAGTCACTAGAGTGCATGTTTTTTTCCTAACTATGGTACTACATCAATCGGAAATAAAAAAATATTAAGTCTTACAAGCCTCTAAAAACACCACACCCCATAGCCATCAAATGCATGTAAAATAAGAATAATCTATATTTGTTATAAAAATACATATGAGAAAGGAAAATAATATCATACCTTAATATAACAGTCATGGTATTACATTAGAAGTCAAATATTATAGAATAAATTGTTATAAATGCAGGTAGAAAAATATTAAGAATAATAAAAAATTAAATGCTTTTAAATCATCTAGATAAATAGTAATAATTTCATAACCTTAAATAAATATTTCTATGTATTATCAACCAAAAATTCTTCAAGCCATGTTTCGAATCCATATTGTATACATGACCTATAGGGTGAATATTTCTTTCAAGGATTAAATCAAGATACATTAACTACAATAATATGTATGTATGTATGTATTCATGTATGTACGCATGTATGTATTTATGTAGGTTTATATATATAAAAATATGTTCTTGTATCTAAATGTATCTTCCAATAGGATAACTCATTACATGCTAAAATTAATGGAATATTAATTAATCACTAACTAACATAGGTGGCCACTATAAGGGCCTGGATCATAATATCTCATTACATTGTCTCTTATCCGTGTTGGATGTTCTCAAAGAATGGTTCATTTTTTTGAATTTTTTTACATGTTAATTGGGGAGTTAAAGGGGATTCTTTACAGTTACACCTTAGGTTGTGTCATAAGTAGGTCTACTATGAAATAGTAATAAGGGATGAGGTGTATGGTATTGGGAAAAGGGATATCACGATAGGTCCACTTTAGGAAAAATTAGTGTTTGTATTTTAGCTACAGAATATGAACTTCAATGGTGGTCATGTTTTTGTGGCATGGTGGTCTTGATTGTAAAAATGTATTGACGTGATTATACTAAAATGGGTTGTAATTATATTGTGGCTTGTATAATACAATGTATACCCCTTTCATAGAATGCTGGTTCTGTTGCATGGGGTCTTTGGTTATTCAATAGTGAATCCAAGGGTATATAGAATCTATAAAATATCTACTCAATGTTCCTGAAACACAAGCATTGAATATGGGTTCCATGAAATTACTTGTGGAGATCTTCATAGTACACCCTTTTTTAAGATGTTTTTGTGGGGCGGTCCAGTTGGTTGCCCCATAGTTTTCTATTTTTTTAAAAAGTCTATAAATATGTAAAACCCAATTCATACCAACTTGTATTCAATCCTTCTTCTATAATCCATGGATCCCAAATTTTAATTATGGTGTCTTCTAATACCGTTTTGACGGGGGTTAATCCCCAAGTTAACAAAATATATTTTCGGTGATCATAGGCAAGTCTTACCTCTTTTATCATAGTTTCATCATTATTCAATCTATTTTCAATCTATTTATTCGTTGCATTATCTGTTGGTGAATCTGTATAATTATAATGAAGATTATTTTAAATTTTATTGGCGTTATTAAAACATCACTACATTGAGGTATTTTAGTTTACTTGAGGGTGGAGATGATAAGCGATATTAATCAGAGTTTAATTTCAATTTCAAAAACATTGGATTTTTGATATACTTCTCTTATTATTTCAGCATGAAATCTAATAATGAACCAATTTTATCAAAAAATATTTTTTACATTTCAATATATTAGTATTCATTTAATAACATAATGATCAATACAAAATCATTAGGTTCTTGTGCCTTTGGAAGCTCGGAAATATAAACAACTGGTTCATTAGAGTTCTACATCATTTCCCACATAGTTATTCATAACTAGAACCCTTATGAGACATATCATACATAAAAAATATCTTCATTCCATAGTGAAGGAAACATAATAATGATTAAGAGAATATTATTTGAATGTGTAAACAAGGGTGATATAAATATAACATGGGCATAAGGTTTTGAGAACATGAGAATTATATTTCAAAACATACCAATCATAACATTTAACACAATCCTAAACTTTGGCATGAATCATAGTAGTTAATAAGACATTAATAACAATGGAATGAAGTAAAATTATATATAATAGAATATAATCAAAAATATTCATAGGTTTGATGCAAGAACATAACTTTATAAAATCATTTACTTTGTAATCAAGGCTTACTACTAAAACTATCATAGTGGAATGATTTCACTCCCCAAACCATCATATTATTCAAGTTTATCTCTCAATATTGACATAATGGATTGGGTCCACTCTAAAAACCCCTATAGTAGTAAAGGATATCTCTAAAATCAACCATATTTTATTTTCCTAAATCCCCAAACCATCATAGTAGTCCTGGTTTTATCTCGTTCCGGTAATAATGTACAAATGCACTTGTGAAATAGGGTTAACTCCCCATCATAGTTCTTTTTATCTCAGAAAATATAAATATTTACACAATTAATTGGAGGGAGATATCATAAAAACATATCATGTAATGTAAATGAAAAAAATGTGTTCCAAAAATTCATAAATCAGTCATCATCTCAAAATACATAAATAAAAAGGGTTTCATTAACATTTCCTCATATAATAACCCATATAAATGAAATGGTTTTAATTGTCATCACACTAATTCATCATAGTATATCCTATGACCAAGTTTTATTTTTCATAAAAATACAATAATAATAATCATAAAACATACATAGAAATAATAAGAATTATATAAATATATTATGTCCCCAGAAAATCATAAGTGACATAATTGGATGTTATCTTATATATAAATTTATTTTTAACTATCACATAGAATATTTTTAGAGAAAAATAACCATTTTATTTAATAAATAAATTTATAAAAACATAAAGTTCACAAAATATTAAAATGGTTTTTTAATACTTTTTTTTCGAACATAAAATTTATGATTTAAATAAATTTTCTTTTATAAAGGTGGGAAATAATCTTTTGTGTCTTACTCATTAATACAATGATTCCATTCTCATTTTTTGGTAATGGTTTAAAGGGGAATGTTTGTAGATAAACAAGAAAATTCCATTAATTTTTGTTATAAAAGTCAAACATATGTAGAAATTTCTTCAAAGATTAATTTTAGAACCATTATAAAAATAATTATAACAGATTTTAAAAACATCAAAAGGAGGAAAATGATTTTTGGCTAAAGGGATAAAAAAATCAGTTTATCTATCAAAAAAATATTTCTGGAAAATTGATTACATGAAGAGAAGAAAATGAAATGAAAACATCTATTTTATCAAATAAATATAGGTGAATAAAATATATGAGTTTCTTGAACAGTTTATCATAACATTTCATTATCATAATCATAATAAAAAACTGTAACAATAAATAAGGTTATTGTTGCTAAAACCATTTACCACTTTGGTATTATTCGAATCATAAGACCCATGAATAAATCACTATAAATGATATTTTATATATCATGGTAGTTAATAAATTCATTATATAACATGTATCATGTGATTTATGTATTCATATTAAAAGAATATATGTGTATAACAAAACATTTTTCCCGAAGAAGATAATTTAATATGAAATTCCCTTTCCTCAAGTCATTAATTTCATTATACATGTTACAAAATCAAATATAATAAACATAATTGTTTTATAAAATATTTCCATATTTATAATAATATATATTATATTATGTGTTAATTTTTTATGAGCTTTGATTACCTGTTTATCAAAAACACAATGTAATTTATTTTTACTTTAGGTAATAACTACTTCATTTATATGTATGTAATGGATTCATATTTTCTTTACACTTATTTTGAACCTGGTTTCATAATATAAATAATTTTAAACATGATAAAATTAACATAAAAGTTTATATTATATGTATTTATACTAATCTATAATATTTATTGATAGAAAATCAATTACTCCATTTATAGTGACAATATGTCATATATATGCATCAAATATGTTTCCATTTTGTGGCATGATAAAATGAAAGTAAAGTAAATTATAATTTACATTAATATAAAAAAATAATTTAATTTATATCACATATATTAATTATATTTATCTTTATTACATCCCATTTAAAATATAAATGAGAAAATAATCATATTGCTTCACAAAGACGCAGTCTGCCATACACACGACCAATGTTTTTATATTCTCAGAGAAAGGAATGTATGAATTTTTATGTGATATTATAATTCCAATAATATAACTATTTCATAAATATTATTTATAAAAATTATATCCAAAATTATATCTAGTCACTAGAGGCATGGAATTAAAATGAAATACATCGATTTGTGAGGCAATTGCATTCCAAACAAACGATCAAAGATTTTGTTTCTAATTTGATGGATAAAGAGATAGATGAATTTAATTAGTTTCACATGATATAATCACAGTATATTTTAGATTATTTTAATGTTATATAAGAATTTTTATGAAATTATGACAGTTTTGAGAGATGAAGTTAGATCAAAGATCATATTGAAGGCAATAACATTTTCATATAACAACCTCCATTGTTATGTTATAATAGAATATTTTTTGGATATATTTTGATGAAAAAAATATATTTATCTAGGATAAATATTTTTTGAGGACTTTAAATAGGGATTGGTCAGTATAATGTCATTAATAAGTGAAAATGATAGAGGATAGTAATTACGGTTATATAATTTAGGAGGATTGATATTTCCTGTAAATAACTAAAACTATTCAATAATGAGAAGTCAATCTAATATAATGTGCCAAATGTTTTCATAAATTAATAATTTTTGTAGTTATATGATCTATACACACCTCAACCATAAATAAAATATTTTCTTAAACCTATTTCTTCTTAATTTTTATATTTACATATTTTTACCATTTTACTTTTCACCACGGTAAGTAGTTGATTTCAATTTTCCTAGGTAATTTATAATTTTTTAATAAAAGTAAAATGGGTATTATTTTATAATTTGGACCCATAGATACTAAATATTAAATTTAGAATATTAAATAAATATTCTATGTGTGTTAAAAATGAAACCTAACTCATGCATACTTAACGCAAAAATATACTATTATAACCATACCCATAGTAATTGGTTTTTATTATTAAACTAATTATTTATTAAATTAATGTGACCATATAATATAGTATAAGTTATTATTATTCCAATTTTTTATTCCATTTTATGAAATTAAATTAACAAAATTGTTGTAATATAATTTAAAATAATCCCCATAAGAGAGATGTAAATTTTTGTTTATAAATATTAATTTTTCATAAATATACAATGCTTTAAAATGAAAATTCAATAATAAAATCATTAAAATTAAACAAACTAGAAAAATAAATATATTATTTAAACAATTTAATTTATATGACATATTATTACAATATTTATCTTTCTATATACATTCATCTAAAAAAATATTTCAAAAATCTATAATATTCAATATTCATCGAAAAAATAATCATTTGAAACAATTATCAAACATTAAATTAAATATAATGTTAAATTTTATAATTCAAATTTTTTTATTTTTATAAATTATATTTTATAAAATGATAAAAATTAATATTATTATTGGTTCAAAAAATGGAATAGACCATTTTTTTAAAAATTGTATTTTTAAAACATATAAAAACATTAATAAAACAATTATTTTAAATCAATGTGTTATATATATTTTAAAATTATAATAAATATTTTAAATTTGGTTAATATTATTCATTCCACTACTTTTAATCTACAGCTTTGTTTTTTTAAATTTTCATATTTCGTATATATTTTAGTTCATTAAAACCCATTGTTGTGTGTAATGCAACCTATCGATGAAAATTGATTTTTCATAAAAATAATATTTCATAAAATCATAAGATGTTTAATTCAACCAATAAAAAAATGAATATATTGGAAGATATTCATCACTCTGATATATAAAAGGATGATTCATTTTCCCCACCATATGCTAAGGTTCCCATGTATCTTCTTCAAATAAGATTTTTATCCACAAAACATTTACTAGGTGAACAATATTTTTTAATATCATGTTCTATATATGTTACCAAATTACAATTTTTAATTCCCAATAATATAGATATTTAAAATTTTGTAAGATAATTATATTCATTACATGTGCAGGGTTAGTTATTAACATCTTCAAGAGTGATACAAGGAACACTTTGGGGACATGAGAGATGTTCATTGAAAGAAACAAATGATAATCCATTTTCCCTAATCATTCAAAAAATTGAATGGTAGGATATAATTATTAAATAATTTTCCATTCATATTAAATCTCATAAACCTCATCTTTAGAAAAATTCATAGAAAATCCCCCTTATAAAATTACAACTCCAGATGTCACCGATAATTGTTAGCATAACTTTTCGATCGACTCTAATATTCAATGATGTGATATTAAATGGATCTAAATTTACCTCACATTTACTTATCTATCTCATCTATTAATATATTTATTTATCCACATCATCCTAACAGGTTGTAGTTCTACACATAATTCCATTTTTGTTTTCATATGTAGTCATTTAAATACTCATGTAAAAGCTACTGTTGTAAGACAACTCAATATATGAATGTTGAGGATCCAAAGAATTCTTTGAAATCCGTAGAATAAGATTTCAAAAAAAATACTATTGGTGTAGAATTTTTTCCTGATACAGAATATCTATATAAGAATGATAGAAAATGTTTAAACTAAATTCATTATCATGCAATTTTGAATGACTTCTCTAGAACTTTGAGGAAATACTTATAACCTTGTAATATACAATAGATTGTGGTACTCCATTTTTCCATAATTTTTTTTTAATTTATAACATGGAATCATAATCCAATAAAGTCTTCCTTGATAATGATGAATTGTGATGACTTTGTAAGGGGATCGAATATAACCGACAATTAATTTTTCTCTTTTGATGTTTTGTGGAGTCCAATGAGAAAATCCATATTGATATTTTCCCATTTACATTCATGAATAGGACATTGATGTAACACCCCCTTAGAGATTTTTCTCACAACATTAAATTTTTTATATACCTATAACCAGAATTCAAACTCTTCCATATCACTCTACATGTCATCCCACTAGATATACTATTTTCAATATCTATACTCCATTTTACTTCCTATATAAATGGATAATAAAGAACTATGATCATCCAATAAAAATTAAATCTTAAAATACAGTATTTATTATAATCATATATGATTCATAAAACATATTAATCTTTTATAATCAATACTAAACTCAATAACATTTATATCTTTCCACTACATCTCTACAATACACTTATTCACCTCTTTAATATTCACTTGAATTGATGGTTAGACAATAAATTCAGAATGATTAGATTTTCCTCCTCCCTTATGAGTTATACATCATTAATTTTAACATCCATAAGTATTGGGTCATTTGTTATCCTCGTCATATATATTCTAGCATGAACCATTCGACTCAAAACATTAGCCACCTTGTTCAATTTCCAAGGGTTTTAATGTATTAACCTATCATAATATTTAATCATATACAACCATATTCTTTGGAAATTTTTCATCACTTTATTTATGATTATAAAATATAAAATATTATGATATATATATAAATATATATATATATATATCTCGCCATTATACATAAATAAAATACCTCCATATATGTTTTTAAACATTTATCATATCTAACTCTATCTCATTATTTGGGTAATAATCATCATGAACATTAACATTTAATGAGTAATAATATATAACCATATCATTCATCATAATATAATATCCCAATAACTGATTTAATGTAAAACTATAGATTACCATACATTCTCCACTATAGTGTAATTCATTCATAGTTTTTCTAACTAATATTCTCATAATATCATTGAAATTTCCATCAAAGGCGTCTATAAATTGGAATATGCCACCCATTGTAATAAATTTAGTGAGTATATTATATAGTAACGAGAAATTATCTAGAATGAAATGAAATTATCTATCCAAAATATGAATACAATGGATCTCAGTCACTGTTATTGGTCTAGGCCAATATAGAATACCCTCTATCTTCGATGGATCAACTATTATACAATATTTTGAGATTATATCCCCCAAAAATGAAACCATTTCTAGCCATGAAATAAATTTTTTATAATTTTAATATAGTTTCTATATAAAATGGATCTTAAATAAAAATATAATGGTATCATCATGATCTTTTATAATTATTTAAAAAATAACAATCTCATCATAAAATACTACCATAATTCTATTAATGTAATATCTAAATATTCAATTAGTTAAATCCAAAAATATAGAGAGGGAATTCGTAAGACTAAATTTCATCTTTATATACTCATAGTTCCCTTTCCATTTATAGAATTATTTAATGTGTATATCATGTTTCTTTAACCACAATTGATGATATCTAAAATGAAGGTAAATCTTGAAAATGTATTGAGATCGATGTAGTTGATCAAATATTCCTCAATTAATGACAAATGAAACTACTTATTTATTGTGAACATTCATGGATATTGATAATAGATATAAAATATCATCTATACATTTTTATTTTTAACAAAAAAGGTGAACCCCAAGGTTATACACTTAGCCAAATGAATACCCCATCATGACAGTCTAGGACATGAATCATCAATTCCTACCAATCAATTAGGTCAACTATCTATGGATATATTTAAATATGTGAAACACAAGTATTGAGTTATATAGAGAAATAAAAAAAAATTGTGGAAAACAATGTAACTCTTCCAAAAAAAAATCAACAAACATCAATTTTATAGGCGTATCATCGAAGTTAGATTTCTCCCAAATCATCTTGGATTAAAATCCATTTTAAATAAAAATAATGACCCAAAAAATGGGTGATATATTCACTGGATCTTTATATTTACCATCACAATTGAAGACAGTCATAGATTTCTTTAGAATATCAAATGTTACTTCCCTTACTTTAAAATTGTTTTTGGATTTATATAGAGAAATCCAATAGAAGCCTATGATGACATCATACTCAACATCGGGGACATTTAAAATATTTTAAGAATCACATTCCAGAAAACATTGATTGCAAAAGAATTATAGACTTGATATGTATTCATAGTTAAATGTGTATTTTTCACTACAAATTATATATATATTCATTGTGGGTAACGAAGAACATCCATATATACATATCAAGAAATTATTTATGTAAATTAACTATGATAAAATATGATTCTTCGATACGTGATCATACTTGTAACCACCTCAAAATTAACATTTGGTCTTAAATCCCATATAAATTTAAAAAATGGTCACCATGAATTTCAGTCTTCTTTGACTAGATTGACAAATCATTCATTAGATGTTTAGAAAATGGAACCTTATATTAAATCTAAAACACCTTATGTTTATCCAATATTTTTTGAGGATCATATTATGAAATTTTATGGTGGTTTATAACTATATTTTTAATTTACTATTTGTATCCCTAAGGAAAATAAAACCAAGTGTGAAAAGGTAAAAATTATAATGCACTAGATGACAATAAAGTCTATCGAAATGCATCAACACATGGGTTATTATCCCTAAGTGAAACTATTCTTTATCCACATCAATGTGAATAATCCATATCAGGAGGTAATTCCATGGTTACCTCTAAATGATGAGT
Organism: Viscum album; assembly: GCA_963277665.1. Taxonomy (NCBI): domain Eukaryota; kingdom Viridiplantae; phylum Streptophyta; class Magnoliopsida; order Santalales; family Viscaceae; genus Viscum; species Viscum album. The sequence goes on from OY728141.1 coordinate 1,258,083,661, forward strand.
CTTCAGTGAATGGAACTGTACATAAGGCACAATATTTGGATCGTTCCCTAGTTGTGTCACCACCCATTGAGAAGTTGGATGCACCAGTTGTTTTGGTTGATGATGCGCACATTCCAGACTGTGTTGTATTAATTTTTGAGACATATACTTCTCAAGTATTGAGTAATCCAAAACCCCAAGAATCTAATCAATTGATTGAGTTATTAATTCATGTTTTCATCATTCTGGGGAAACATTTAGATTATATGGTGTTCCCTACTGTGAGTATTTTCCTCGAATCATCAAAAAAATAATTAATTTTGGGGACACTAACATATTATGATATGACACTAACTTTAATGGAGTTTGATAATGTCAATAAAAATAGTTTTATCTAGCCATATTGTGATCAGTGCACATCTAAGATCTTCTATTTCTTTAGCAGGATAGAATGACCATGTATTAGTATTCAGTTATGTTCACATACTATTCATAATAAACCCTAGTAATGGTTCATGATATTTTTTTGGGTATCATCCTTCATGAAGGAATTAATTCATAATATCAAGTCTTTAGTGATATCTGTGTTCATTCCTAGTCATAATAGATTTATTGAGTAGTACATGGTAGTGGATAGTTTTCTGGAGGAGAAGACACTAATAGTTGATATTGGGAGTACTCTAACAAATAAAAAGGTAGCTGATATTAGGTACAATTTTCTTGTCATTTGAGGTGAATCACAGATGATCTTAATAAGTATTTTCTATGTATCATGACTCCCAAGCTAGATCCAGTTAGTCATGGGAGATATGGAGTTTTTTGATTGATGGAGTCATCATGTGTGGGATTTTAAAACTCACCATTCTTTTGATATTGATATTGTTAATGGACTACACTTCCAATGGTGATTGTAAGAGAAAGGAGTTCCACCTGATGGAAATTATATTGAAAGATCCTGGAGTGCAGAAGAAGGTGGCAGACACCTTGATTTTTTCCCGAACCACCCTCGGGTGCTCTGTTCAAGGATCAGGGAGATGGTGGACTAGGGTGAATAAATTAAAAATCCACATATTCATGTTAATAAAAGTCACTATATATGATTAGAGGTTTTATTTGTATAATTCATACATTTTTCTTTAGTATTTTCTAATATATGAGTGTGATAGCATTTTTCAATTCAAAACATATAATTATCCCTGGTGATGTTACGTTTTGGTAGAACCCAATGATGGTGGTTTTTTATATACAATAGAAATATGAGGAGGATGAATTCTTCCCCAATTGAGATGATTTTTAGTGAATTAATATAAAATTTAATGGTTGATTTATTTTGATTCAACGTCGTTGGTGTCACAGTTTGTAGGAAAAGATCCATTGACGTGTGTGTTTGGGTATATTGTTGTTTGTCTACCAGAATTAGCCCTGGTTATGGAAGACAAATGGGCAGGGGGAAATGATTAGCTTTAGACGAAGGTGATTATACCATATAGAATTTATTTTGGTTCAGAGTTAGAAATGTTACTTTAATCCCTTAGTTTAATTATCACAGGTTCATTAGCCAATAATCCCATAGTGTATCCTCTCTTCATGGATTAGAAATACCATTTTCGCTAATTACCATGACCCTAATTCTTGTAGGAAACATAATTGTATATTGTTGGTCATAAACTACTATATATAGTGTTACCCTACTCCTGTAGATGGATATCCTTGCATTAAACCTTACCATAGTGGTAGAGAGAGGCCCTACTATACATTCCACATACGAGATGGGTTCCCAACCATCCATGGTCAGATTGTATACCACTAGTACGTGTGGTAGTGATTCTATAATTTGTGATGAGTTTACCTTCTCTATAATGGTGTCATCATAGGAAGAGAAGGATGTGCTCCTATGTCTATAGATACAACCAAATTTTATAAGATGTCTAGTATGACCAATTAATAAAACTGTTCTGTGAGATTTGGTTTTCCCGCTATCACTATTGAGTTTAGAATTTATAGAAATGGATATTCTAGGTTTACATCCCCAATATAAGTAGATTTCTTCATAGATTGAATCCCAGGGACTGCCTCGATATTTCTGTCATCATATTGTTTGACTATTGTGGAGATTCTATGTTGTGGTGAATTTATAGTTTTTTGAATGTGTTCTCAGTAATAACTAATGTTTCAATTAGAATGAAAATGTTTTTCATTAGTAATTTCTTGTTCCTGTCATAAGATATGCATGAGATACACTTATAGATGTTTCTAGATGTATCTACTTGATGTTTTTACCAATCCGATTTTTCAGTAAGGTATATAGTCACAACTAATAGATTTGGTTCAAGAGGTATCATGTGATTAGATATCCTCTTTAAATGTTCATTATAGGGTTTCCAAAGGAGAGGATTGTATTTACATTTTTAGGAATAATAATTACACCCGTCATACTGCTAGATAAGTTGTTGGTGATGTTTCTTTCCCTTATAAGTACGCACAATGGAGGGGTGGTTATGACCGGTTGAATGACTATTTTGAGATAATGAGAACATTCTATGAGTTTTCTTGATGGCATGGGTAATTTTCAAACCAATTTCATCATAGAACCATTTGAAGCCACATTGGGGAGGCCTTTTTTACCTCTATATTGGTGGAGCCTATAGATGAAATCTGTATGGGGCATAGTGTTAGTTATAGAAATGGACGTTGAAGGTGTATTTCTTCCTTTTGTAGATAAGAACAATTATTTTATGTCATTTTGTTCATTGGATTAGTGAATGTGTTTTATCGCTCGGCTCTATGACTGTAATTGGATAGGTGCTTACTGTTTCCACATATCTCTACATAGGATATATGTGGACAATTTTTTCATGATTTTTACCTAGTTTCATATTTAATTTGTCTGTAGAGTATCCTTTTGTGGTACGTGTTGGTTTTTGAGTTCTAACAATTGAGGAACCTATGTGGGCTTGGGATTCCCCTTCGTGTGTGTTTGTAGATATTATGGGAACTCTTCATTTTGTCCCATGTTTATAGGTTTCGCTATTTGATACAAAAATATTGAATTATATTAGAGTGTAGAAACACTAGTTTTGTGGTGTGTAATAGTGAAATATTTCTGGGACTATTAACTTAGTCGGAGTAAGATTTTGTGGCCCAGCGAGCCTCAGTGCGATGATATAAAAAATATTAAATTTATTTTAACATGTACGTGTATTTTTTAGTTAAATATAGATTAAATTTTAATAAATTTTTATGGGGTATATGGAATTTATTTAGCCTCATTTATGTGGACTAAGACAAGGGTAGGGATATTGTGTTGAGTGAAATGGTCATGTGCCAGTACATTGCTAGGTGCCTGGGTACATGGTGTCGAACACATTCCCAATATGAGGACATGGAAGAGTTCCTATATATCCAAGAGATTGATTGTACCAAGGGTATGCTCCATAAGGGGTGACATGGCCAACTACTCATGCAGGGGTGAGGACATTCCCGTAAAATTGGATGAGGTCATGTGGTGTTTAGCACGGTGTACTTGTTGTTTGTATTCCTAAATACACACTATGTTTAAATAGGGGACATGGCCAGGGGCCAGTTTTTTAAGACATTCCATTTAATGTAGATATAAGCATTATATTCCCATCGAAGACTTCTTTATCATGGATCATTATTTTTAGGACTCCTGTGGAGGATCATGATTAGGCTATCCTGAGTAGTATTCCACATTGGATGCGATGGTGGCCTTGGATTTGATGTTAGAAGTGGAATGTGAGGTGATGTTTTTGGGTCTCTTCTATTAGTGATATATATACTACTATCGGGTGAGAGTGTTCCCTTGGTCTATCCATCTATGTGTATAATGTCTAATCACGTCTTGGTCATAAGATTTAGAACCGTTATACATGATAATCTTAGATATATATAATGTATCCCATCAAGAGGATGGGGAGGGATCATCTATCTTGTCGATATCTGCATTTGGGGTATGTGCAATCACCATGACCAACACTACATGGTTTTTGATCCGATATATGGAAGGATATCCATGTACAGATTATGGAATCATTACATATAAGATCCCTTACATTTCAGTTTGTTTTAGTACGGTTTTCCTATCATCGACTATAAGATCCCAAAATATCATCTTATTTTAGATCAGATATTTTGAACATTCATGACCAACACTGCTTGGTTAGTGATCCACTATTTGAGCGATAAGAATTTTGGGTTCCATATTGGGTTCATGTTGTCACCTAGAAATATTGGGTGTGATACCTTATTAGAGAGATGAGTTCTTTAGTTTTTCTAGTAGTTGTCTTGGAGTCCCCCATCAGGGGTGGGAGAGATCCCCTGTATAATTATTAATATCATCAAAGTGACATTGTGGATTTCATTATGGCTTGACACAATGATTTGGTTCCATATGATGTATTCCACTTAATATGGTGGGGATGTTCCATAATCATAGTGATTCAGAAGGAGTGATATCACTAATATGGGTGCCATTAGGGATGGAAGAGATGTTCTAGATTCATGATAACTCATACATGATTTTCATCAAGGATGGAAGGTATTATATAGTGAGTATTCATATAAGAGTTATAACTTCGATCCTCATGTGAAATCATGTTTAATGGAGTGATGTTGGGACCCAATGAGACATATAATCTAATTTGAGTATATTAGGGTTATTTAGGGATTCCATGTGGTGATTTCAGTTTAACACACCACATGGAGATTATCTGACTATATATGTATATACATGTAGTGTTAGAGATTGGGGTTCTTGGTCTCTCTCTCTCCCTTGTGTTTCAACCTCTAGATTTGGATCGAGAGGCATGTTTCCCTTCAATTTCTCCTTTTTTGGGGTTTTGTTTCAATATATTTGTATTGATATACTCACCCTACATAGGATATTACCACCCATGTCTTGTTCTATATAAGTGAAAAGTCTTCTAATGGAGTATTTGGAGGACCTATATTAGGGGGAGCATGATGATCTAGATAGATTGATGTGTGTAACAATGGTTTCATTTGACAACAGTACCCTCATTCATGGTGGGATTGATGCTTTTCCCATTTTTTGTTGGCTTTAATTTTTTATTTCTTACGGTTGTAATTTGGTTTTATTATTATTTTGGGATATGAAAAGTAATATAATTTTTTAATTGTTTATTATCTAAACATTATTTCAGGTATTTGTATTTCAATTAATATAGATACAATATTCTAAGGAATACCAAGTGTCTAATATGTGTAATCAACACTAGTCACTCAGCCATGGCGTATTAGAGGTAGTCTTGGGGTAGGGTATTATCATCCTTCCACTATCATGTCAGTCCTAGAAATTTAGGGTCATTACAATTTATACACCAAAGTGACTCATCATGGGGTGAACCAATCCTCTTCATCAAGATAACGTATGGGACATTGTTCCTCTATAGTCATTTTCATGATTTCAACAAAATAATGATAAATAAAAAGTTTTACATCCCATGGATAGATGAATTTTTTTCCAACTACATTGGGATAAATAATTCCCTATGGTATTCCTTCAGTTTGGTTATCATCCATTATTGGTGAAGAGAGACTATATTCACCAAAATTACTTTCAGACATGGTATGGACACGATGAGTTCATGGTGATTTATTTCATACCCACTTATGTTCTAGTGGTACTTATGGACTAAATGAATAGATTCCTTAGGGGATTACTTGAAAAATAAGTAGTTTTCTTATTAGATGGATTTCCAATACACTGCAACTATATGAAGGATTTTGATGATGATTAGAAAATTATGCTCATGGAATAGAAAATAAATAAGCTATAAGAAAATTATAGTAAAATTGACTTTCAGATAAATTAAATATCATTTTAAGGGAATAATATCACCAGAAAATGGGTACTTATTGACCATAATAAGAGAATGGAAATAGAGGAGTGGCTTATTCCAGCATATTTAACAGAGATCTGTAGTTTCCTTGTACCAGTAGGGTACTGATTATGATTTTTGAGACAATTTTCAAGATTTTTATTCCAAATGTCAAAGAAAACATTGAAGGGAGTAATGATTGTTTAGACCAGTGAATGTGAATATAGATTCATATTTATATTTCATTTAAATATCACAATTTTTCTCTAACGACATATTCATTAGAATACATTTTCAATATCATTAACATCTATATCCTATTGATGACTATCAATATATGGTTTAGGTCAATTGTAATATTCATTTATGTGACATTTACTGGTTATAACTTTCTATTCCATTTTCCTAGCTAGTTATTGTCTCAATACATTTCATAATGCGGATTCATCAGATTATATTTTATTTCATCACATCCTTTCATAGAGGACATCACGAGGAGACTCATAAATACTCCAATTAATGCTATTATTATATTAAAATTACAAAGAAGGAATTTTTTTATCACAAATAGCTTTTAAATGCATATAATCGGTTAAAAAAACAACTATTAGTGTTTTAAATTTCTTCCTTGACTAATCATCATTCTTAGAATGATAAGAAGTACATAAACATAACTCAATATCCAGAGCTTGATGAAAAATTATCTTGATATTTAATGCAACCCAAGGGTCTCAATCTGATAATATTAAATTGAATGAACAATGTATCTTAAAAAACTCATTAATGTATATCTATGAATGCTGATCTAGAATGAAATTCCCTATGATAATAAAGAAATTTTAAAATTTCATAAGGTCATTAATAGAAACGTATGTTTCCATATTCTTTTTAATTTTTTGGGATTACTATCATAAAATATGAGGTGACATTTTTCCATTTCCATACCTATATAGTTCATCGGAATAAAATCCACTTAGGCTCTTACCACTCAACCTTAAATTTTTAAACCTAGAATCCAATGATACAAACCATAAAATACCAATTTTTCTAGGGCACCAGATATAATCATTAATATATATATAAATCATCATACATCTAGTATAAAAAGTGAAATATTGACTATGATAATTATCTAACGGGTCCTTCTTCAGATCTGGTTTTGGTGGGACACCAACTACGTTCTAAAAATTTAATATTCCATCATAACTAATGATGAACTAAGGAAAATTATCACCTTCATATGTTTTTCTACATTTTAATTCTTTACCACATTAATATACACAAAGATAGATGGTTGAAAACAAATTTAAAAAAGATAACATGCTTCTCCATCCTACATGATTCCAATGTTCATCCATTAAAAATTTATAAATATGGGATCTTTTTTGTCCTTATCATGGAGAATATATTATGACACATTCAACTTACACAGTTTGTGAAATTGTTTTTCATCCCATGGCGGTAATTTATTGAGTGTTAATTATCATTAATAAACACCAACCATCTTATCTACCTGATATTTAAATCTTTTGTGTGAATACATACATGAACATTTAGGATTAGAATATTTTTATATATAAATTTTTTTCCCAAAAACGTAATTTGATAATATATTTGATGTAAAATATTTATCTTCCAACTCAAGATCATTAATTGGGTAATTTTATTAATGAATTTTAAATTTTAGTATTAGTCATACTCTAACACCATATCGTTCTGCATATGAATTCTTCTCAATCCCCTCTTTGATGGATCACTATAGATAAAAACCCCATATAGTATACATTATAGTGTTAGTTTTGGGGTAACTAAAAACAATCATATCATAACCTCGAAATTATTCTAACAATTATCTAATGAAAATAATCAGAATCAATTCCAGGTCAACAGAGGGAGTAGATTAGAAATCCATGTTAAAATCATCAAAATTTATTGATAATATCCTTCCAATTCGTAAATAATATGGACATTAGTCATAGTGGGAAGTCTATCCCACTTATCAATGATATCAATATTTAAAGGATACACCAATATACACTCAGTTGAGATTATATGACACAATATATAAATGTTCATTTACTAGATGTCACACATACTAAATTTTTCATATAGTTCCTCCTTCCTCGTGTTTTTCAACAATCTCCTAATATAAATTTCATACTCCTCTATTCTATATTAATATATAAAAATATCATATATAATTACTATAAAAATTGTTCGAGGTGATATCTATAATCATATTCATTAAATACAATAGATATTATGGTCATTATTATGTTCAAAAGGAATGAGTATAAATTCATTGTTTCCAAACATCATACAAAATGATGTAATATAAATGTTGTCAATTTTAATATATGTTTATAGTGTCATGAATGATGTCAAATAATTTGAAATTATTAATCTCCTCATAGTTGAACAATCAAATAATCAATGTAAAGTTATTTTTTTCTTTTTAATGAATGTGACCTTTTTTTCTCATAATCCATGCAGAATCACATCAACAAACAATTATTCACAAAATAATACATAGTTTCAAAAATTGTGATGCACATGATTAAATTAATCAGTTATAATGATACATGTGTTTTTTTTAATAATTTCTCTAACTCAATTAAGTTCATTATATATGTTGTCACTATAATTTTTATAGAATAAAATATTAGTTCTATTAAAAATATTCATTATGATTTGGGGGAATAATAATGAACTCCTTTGTAAGGAAATCAAATAAAATCATATAGTAGGAATATTGTATTACACCATACTTCTGGTAAGTTACCCAAGTTTTATGCTTTTTATGTACATGAAGCATATGAGAAATGGTTGGGAATGTTTGGAGACTTTTAATGTGCTAAAGGGAAAAAGTGGTGACACACAAGCATCACATGGGTTGCTCAAACCATGTTGAAGCCCTGTAGGTGGTGGTCACTTTGGAATGAGGGGACCACATAGTGTGCGCACGGTTTGGGAAAATAGTGTCAGGAGGCCATGAAGAGTGCCCCTTCCAGGCAGTGACTACCGCACGGTTAGTGCACGATTTTCCTAGTCGTGCTGACTAACTGTGCGTAGGGTAATCATAGATCATTTTTTAAGGATCTAATACGTTTTATTATTAAACACAATCATTTTTGTACCTTGATGGACCTAACTCGTGATTTCTCTTTGGTGAAGGTGGCAGAATACATACCTGGCATTTTGGAAGCGATCCGGAGGTTTTCCTTGGCATTTAGAAGTCGGCTGATTGATGTAAGTCTAGTTTCCTTTAGTTTTCTTAGATTTCCTTCTTCCTTCTTGATGGATCATTATATCTACACCCATGGTGGGTATATATATGGTAGTGGATGACTTTTATGTCTGATTTTGGTTTTGTTGGTACTAGGGATAGGAAACTGAGGAGGTTTTGTGGAGAAGTTGACTCGGTTTTGTTGGCATTCTTCATCCATTGGTTGGATTAACAAAATTTGTTGAGGTAGGTGGCTTCACTCCCGATTCCACATTCCTAAAACATTAAGGCTTAGTTTCAAATTGTTTTATGTGATTGAAATGGTTTGTTTATCTGCTATGAAAGAATGGTTGAAATCCCTTTTTGGTAACAGGTGATGGAAATTGTGTGTTTTTGGAAAGTTTTTGTTGAGGTGAATTTAAAATGGTGATTTTAAACTGGTTATGGTTTTGCTACTTGAAATAAATCGTTTTCAATAAATGGTTTGATGTTTTGTTGAAAGGTTTTGAACACAATTGGTTTTGGAATTGATTTGCATGGGTTGTGGTGTGTGTTCATATGCATTGGGATGGATAAGGGTGAGAAGTACCCCCATAAAAAGGTTGGGATGGATAACGGCAACATGTACCCCCATTAGAAGGATGGAACAGATATGGGCGTGAAGTACCCCCATCAAGGTAGTTCACATAGCGATAGATTAGTGGCAGGGTAAATCACAACTCGTGAGTATAGGTAGTTCCAGGTTGCATGCATGGTTGGTTGGGTGGATTTGTGAAATGGAATGAATTTTTCCAATTGGAAACGAGAATTTCATTGGAAACTTTGCTTGGATTATTTTATTGAGATAGATGGTTTTTGTTGGAAAAATGTGTTTGACATGGAACTTGTTATATTTTTAACTATTTTGGAATTGTTTTATATGAATTATTTTATATAAATGTGATAACATGTTTTATCTTAGAGGAATGGGTTGGGAAGTCATCAAGGAAAACCTAATGAGTTTCATTACTCATCGCTACTATGGCACATTGGTTCTTTTGAAGATTCCATATACCCGGTTGTTGGAAAAAGTAAAGTTTCACATGTTTGTAGCAATAATTCATGATACATGGGATGGTTCGCGATGTTGGATCTTAGAGCTAGTAGATCATGGAGTTGGGTTGTTGTCTTCTAGTCTATTAGTTTGTCTTTCTGCTATTTATCCTGATTTAGTGTTGGTTTTCACTATAGTACTCTTGGTTGGTTTATGATAAAATAAATGGTTGAGTTTTCTTAGGTTTTATCATGCATCGTTTTGTTGATAAGTATGGTTATGGTTGTTGTCTCTATTGTATGTTCAAAAATGGAAAATCGCCCCCACTTTTTTTGAAACCCTTCGTCATTTCTTTCCAGCCCTTGGCCCATTGGGGATGTCACTTAAGGCCAAGTAATGACTAGTTGGATTCTCAAGCCAATAAGGTTAAGAAATTCATTAAAAATGGTATCTTTTTGTTTGGTCATTGGGGTATAAATGCAATCAACTAGTTCCTTTCATTGTGGAACAATTTGACATTAGTTTTTGTTGGTCTTAGCGCTGAATTCTTACATGTCTATTCCTTGGGTGTTCATATTACGAAGGATTAGGATTGTCGGATCATGGAATGCAGAGCATACAATGACGTATCTAACCTTATTACGCTAAACTTAATGTTACCAGGGAGTTGGGTACACATGTTCTATGGAAACACTTATAGGATAACAAATCTCATTATCATTTTTTTATCCAATGAGATGAGCATGACATGCATTAAATGAATGACTTACCAATAGGAGTGCATATATCATTTTGAGAAATGGATTATGGATTGATGAAAAAGCGTGATTTTTGAAAATTTTAATCTTGTTTTCAAATGAAATATTTTTAAAGGAGAATGATCGAGGAATTTTGAAAATAGATTTATTTTCAAATGAATGAAAAGATTTTTTTAGAAATGGGAAAATGTGGAAAAAAATGATGGTTGGAAATCAGTGTTGTGATATTGATGTGATATAAATTGATATGCTAAGACTTCAGTTGCAAGGATGTGAGAAAATGGCTTCTATCATTTTTATAGAAAATGGCAACTATTAGGCATCATAGAAACCAAACGGAAAAGTCTGTGGAGAATGTTGTCGCACCTGAGCTACAAGTGAACCTACAGCTAGTCCACACTACAGTTCATGCTTTTCATACTGTTGAAACAGGGAATTGGAGGGATGATTCAAGGAATGTAGACCATTCCATCAACATACAGACATCGAATCCACCCATATTTAGTAGTGATTCTAAACCAGAATGGGAAGAGGTGTGGATTATTAGGATGAATTGTATCTTTGATTTCAACGTCACACCAGCAGAACTGAATGTAATGTTGGTGACGTATATGCTGGAGGATCTTGCATGAAAGTGATGGGAGCTAGTGGTACAGGCTTATGTGGATCAAGGCCTGGGCTGGGAGGAGTTTGAGGAATTTTTCAATAATCAATTCTATCCTCACACGTTCATAATCTAGAGGACAACAAACTTTTTCATCCTGTAGTAGTAGAATCTATCTGACACAGAGTATGCATCTAAATTCATATATTCAGTGCGCGTTTCACAGGACATTGCTACACGTGCATTGCTAAAGGCACAAATCTATGAATCAGGGTTGCGAAATGAGATTCACTCAATGATAGATGTGCTCTGTATAGCGGATTATACGAAGATGGTAAACGGAGTAATAGTAGATGAAAGTGACATCTCAGAAGTTATGGGAGGAGGATGTATGATAATACCCATAGGAACATGTGTGAACTCTAATGTTGGGAACAAGAAAAAGGGGGTCACCTACATCCAAGGTGGGAGAGAGAATCAGAATCACATGGCTGGATCAATGTATCTTCCTCCATGACACATGATGAAAGCTTGGTGTTTTCAATGTGGATCGATTGATCACATGAAAATAGAATGTACAGAACCACCGAGAGCATGCCACAATTACATCAATATGGATCATCTTCAGTGATATTATCATAATGCTCCTTGTTCGGGTGTTCATGATACTTCTCAGGTGTCCCAAGCATCTGATGCTTTGACAGAGCGAGAACGGCCAAATCAGTTTCTCTAGAAGAAATGAGCTAGCTATGGTGATTCTAGAAATACCATGACTCCTGAGGCATGGAAATATCAACAAGGAAATAAGGAGCAAAGTACAGCAACAAAGAAATTATATGGAGCAGAACAAGTGATTGTGGATGACAAGTCTAGACAATCTATGGTGAGAGGTATGATTCTTTTTAATTCTACCCTCATGAAAGTTTTTTTCAATATTAGTGCATCACATTCTTTTCTTGCTTCTCGTATTGATGATTTTATGAACTTAAAACATGAAATGATTCATTCTGTGATAAAACTCTTAACTCCTCTCGGTTAATGAAAATGTAGAGCCTTCGTGTGTAGAGGATGTTCTATAACTTATGATGGAGCTGGGCGAAATGGGATTTCTCTCTGTTAGAGATGGATGATTATGATATAATCCTGGGTATGGAATTGTTGATAGTGATCAGGGCTCACATCGACTGTTATACCGGAACAGTCAGTTTCACGACTGAGGATGGCATCAAGAATCTCTTTACAGAAGAAAGAGTGGTGAAGGCAGGTGCAATGGGCTTGTTGGAACCAGTAGTGGCAATGATCTCTTACCTGTTGGATGCATTAAACATGGAATCGATGGGAAAGATCGGGAATAATAGTTTTCTAGTAGTCGCGGATCAATTTCCTAATGTTTTTCCTCAAAACATCTCATGGAAACCCCCTATAAGAGAAGTGGAGTTTATGATTGATCTCATTCTGGGGACCATTCATATCTCACTTCCATCTTATAGGATGTGACCAATAGAGTTAAAGGAATTGAAATTGATTTTGGAAGAACTAGAAAATGAAGGTTTTATTCGGCCAAGCGTGTCTCTTTGGGTAGCACCAGCTTTGTTTGTAATGAAAGAAGATGGAACATTGAGGCTTTGTGTGTATTATCATAAACATGACCAAGTTATAATAAAGAATAGATATCCACTTCCATGGATTGATAACCTAATTGATCAATTGACTGATCTCAATGGTTCTCTAAGATTGAATTGTGGTTAGGATATCATTTGTTGTAAGTTCGGAAGGTGGATATTCCAAATACATCATTCAAAAGCAACTATGACCACTACGAATATGTAGTCATGCCTTTTGGTATTACGAATGCACCAACAGTCTTTATGGAATTGATGAATCAGATATTTCAGGGATATCTAGATTATTTTTATGTTGTGTTTGTGGATGACATATTGGTGGATTCAAGAATAAGGGACGAGCATGAGTAACACTTGGCAATAGTGTTGGAAATATGGAGAGACCATCAGTTGTATGCCAAATTATCAAAGTGTGATTTTTGGATAAAAGAGGTACCCTTTCTGGGCCATGTTGTTTCTGAGAAAGGTGTTTCAGTTGATCTTGAATGGATATAAGTTGCTCTTTCTTGTCAACTTCTGAAGAATGTCTTTGAAATATGAAGCTTTCATGGTCTAGCTGGTTATTACTATTGATTTGTGCTTGAATTCTCATGACTAGAATCACTTATTATAGCACTGACAAAGAAGAACAATGCATTTCAATGGACTGAGTAATGTTAGAGATATTTCAAGAGTTGAATGTTTTCCTTACATCAATACCCATCTTGATTTTGCCGGAATCATGACAGCGGTACATGGTTTATTGTGACGCTTCAGGATCTGGGATGGGATGTGTTCTCATGCAAGGAGAACTTGGTGTTTCTTATGGATCAAGACAGTTGAGATTGCATGAAAATAACTACTCAATACATTATTTGGAGTTATCTTTAGTTTGGAATGCATTGAAGACATGGCATCATTATCTACATGGTGAGAAATTTTCTGTGTTTATAGATCACAAAATCTTGAAACACATTTTCTCACTATGAGATTAAAATATCAGGAAAATGAGATGGATGGATTATCTCTAAATTTTTGACATTGGCATGATGTATACACCCGGAAAAGTAATTTCGGTGTGCTGATGCATTTACTAGAAAGTCATATGCTCAGTTGAAATAAATATGTTTTAGACAAATGGAAGTTGATGTAGGTCCTAGCCGACATGCGTATAGAATGTAAAGACCAAGATGATGTTGCTGTTTTCCTTCCAGTTTCACTTGTTATTGATTTTGCATAGATAGTAAAGGAAGCACAAGCATACGATTTAGACTGTGTTGCAATGAGTTCAAAACTCAATGGAGGGGAGACCATTGAGGGATGAAAGCTGGAGGGAAGTTCAGTTTATTGTTTTAGAGATCAGGTGGTTGAGCATATGGGTTTTCAGGAACAACTCTTTCATGTTTATCACCATTCAAGATGGACTGTACACCCAGGTAAACAAAATATGTATAAGGCATTGAAGGCGCAGTTTTGGTGGAGCGGCATGAAATGGAAGGTAGCTGAATTTGTATCAAGGTGTTTAACATGTCTTCAAGTTAATACAGAACATCAGCGACCTACCGGTATGTTGCAGTCTCTACCAATTCCAGTGTGGAAATGTGAGTAGATAGCTATGTATTTCGTTACAGGTCACCAAATAATGATTCTAAAGCAAGATGTCATAGGGGAGATCGTGGATCAGCTTACCAAGTCAGCCCATTTAATCCCTATTCGCGAATCTAATATGGTGGGGGATCTCTCCAAAATCTATATCCGAGAAGTGGTAATGAGACATGGAATACCAATTTCAATCGTGTCAGACAGGGATCCAAGGTTCACATCTCATTTCTGGAAATCCTTAAAAAAATCCCTAGGAACTCAGTTGAATATGAGTACGACGTATCATCCTCAGATGGATGGTATAAACCTGAAAGGCCGATACTGATGTTGGAAGATATGATTCAAACATGTGTAATGGATATTGGTGGCATGTGGGAAGAGAATGTGCCTTTAGTGGAGTTCAATTATAACAATTCTTATCATGCCTCGATACACATGGCTCCATTTGAAGCATTGTATGGTCACCCCAATCATTCTATATTTTGTTGGTTGGAAACATGTGAGGCTTCACTAGTTGGGAAATTCCTTTTCAAAGAAAAAAACTGAGAAGATTCAGTTTATAAAAATGTGGATGGAGATGGCATATTCTCATCAAAAATCTTATACGGATCATCGCCGAATACCATGGTCGTTTGCGGCGAGTGATCTTGTATTTTTGAGAATCTCTCCAAGGATTGTACATCATCATTTTGGGAAGTAGGTAAGATTATATGCTCGATATATAGGCCAATTTGAGATACTGTACTGGGTTGGCGAGGTGGCATATTGGTTGGCATTACCCCCACAGTTCAGTGGAGTGCATAATGTGTTTCTTGTATCTCAGTTGAAGAAGTATTAGCCCGATCCTGACCATGTGATCGGATGGGATCACATTAACCTATAGATTTTTGCTTCATTGGTACATATTCCGGTGTGGATTGTGGATAGGAAGGATAATGTATTTTGTGGAAAATTCATTGGTCTAGTGTGATTTTTCTGGAAACATGGTCATATTCAGGAATATACATGGGAATGCATGAATGAAATTAAAGAGCAGTGGTGAGAACTCTTTCAGGAAAGGGATGGATTTCTACTTTCTGTGGATGGAAAATCCAATTGTGGGGAGAATGTAATACCCCCGGTTTCTGGTAAGTAACCCTTGTTTTATTATTTTTAAGTACATTAAGAATATAAGAAATGGTTTGGAAATTTCGGAGACTTTTAAAGTGTTAAAGGGTAAAAAGTGGTGACACACGAGCATTGCACGAGTTTCTCAAACCGTGCGAAACCATGCAGGTGGTGGTCACTATGGACAAAACATATCGCATAGTGTGCACATAGTTTGAGAAAACCGTGAGAGGAGGCCATGCAGAGCACCCGTTCCATGCAGTGACTACGGCATAGTCAGTGCATGATTTTCCTAGTCATATAGACTAACCGTGCACAGGGTCAACATTAATCCTATTTATAAGGATCTAATCCATTTTATAATTAAACCCACTCTTTTTATCTTCTAGAAGGCCCTAACTCAATATTTCTCTCTGGTGAAGGTGGGAGAATATTTACCAGCCATTTTGGAAGTGATCTGGAGGATAGCCTTGGTGTTTAGAGGCCGATTGATCGAGGTAGGACCTGTTTTTTTTAGTTTTTATAGATCTCTTTCTTTTCTCTTGATCGATCTTTATATATATGCAAATGGTGGGTAGATATACGGTAGTGGATGACTATTAAGATGGGTTTTGGTATTGTTGGTACTAGGGGAAGGAATCTCTGGAGGTTTTAGGGACTAGTTGACTCGATTTTGTTTGCGCTTTTCGTCCATTTGTTGGTTTCACCTAATACGTTGTGGTATGTGGCTTCACACCCAATTCCTATTTCGTAGAAAATGAAGGATTAGTTTCAAATTGTTTTCCTTGATTGAAATGATTTTTTTATCTTCTGTGAAAGAATGTTTGAAACCCATTTTATGTAACGGGTGATTGAAATTGTGTGTTTTTGGAATGTGTTTGTTGAAGTGAATTTAAAATGGTGATTTCAAACTGGTTATGGTTTTCTGCTTGAACGAAATGGTTTTCAATAAAAGGTTTGAGGTTTTATTGAATGGTTTTGAACACACTTGGTTTTGGCATGGATTTTCATGGGTTGTGGTGTGTGTGCATATGAATTGGGATTGATAAGGGTTAGAAGTACCCCCATCAAAATGTTCGGAAGGATAAGGGAAAAAAGTACCCCCATCAAACGGTTGGTATGGATAAGGGCGTGAAGTACCCCCATCAAGGACGGCCACTAAGTGATGGCTTAGTGGAAGGATACCTCACCACTCACGAGTATAGGGAGGTCCAGGTTTCTTGCATGGTTGGTTGTGTGGATTTGTGAAATGGAATGAATGTTCCAAAATGGAAATGGGAATTTGTTTGGAAAAAATTTTTGGTTTCATTTCTTGAGAAATGTGTTTTTGATGGAAAATTGATTTTGACATGGAACTTGTTATATTGTGAACTCTTTTGGAATTTTTTAATATAAATTATTGAATAAATATTCATAAAACCATTATAACTACCTTAATGATTATAATTATTTTGATTTGTTTCACATATCTTTTGTATCATCATTAACATCACAGTTTTAAAATTTAAAAGTTTATTTTATAAAACCTAGTATGATTTCAAAAAATAGTAAAATATTTCAAATACTTTAAAATGTTTCAAATGTTTTAAATATCCTATTATTATAATGAATAATGTTGTTTATAAGTATTTTTATGTATAAATCATCTTGAATGTCCTATGTATTTGACCACATTAATCCTTCAATGTGTAAAATTATTATGGGATCATGTTTTATGATGTTAAAGATATTATGTATTTAATTGATTATTTGAAATTTTATTTTTTAATTTTTATGGTTATATGTTTTATTTGAATTTTTGTTTATAAAAAATAGAATCATTATAGGCCAACCATCAATTTGGGCTGAAGTAGGCATATCGTGCTACTAAAAGAGTAGGTGGCCAAGCCTAGGCCCTACAACCATATCACAGGCCAAACCATGGGGTGAGTGGGCATGTGAATGAATGCCTGAAGAATGCTCAATGGAACCAGAACACACCACCATGCGTGGTAGCATGGGGGAAGAGGTGGGCACAAATCACACCACAGAGACCGGTACGAGGCAGTACTTGGAGGGGGTGGGGGATTTCTAATGAAATTCTAGGAGCTTTAGGATTATAAATTTGTCTCAAAAACTCTCCCAATTTTATGTGGGATGGGAATTTATAGGAAAAACTAAATCCACGTTGTCTGATCATGTTGTACGAAATCGGATCCGCCAAGTTAGTTCAGCCTGCAAATCCCCACATCCAGGTTTTATCCACTGTGTTATTATCAGTTGTTCAATCTCATCAAATGCAATATGGAATATTCCACTCTTTTTAAATCACAACGTCACTTGAGGTCTTCCAATTAACATATGATCTAATAAAATCTATTCGGATTTTTTTAAATGTCGATTCACCATAGTTGCTTCGATCAGATCCCACTTAATCTGGATCATCCATTTCATTCCAGGTATTTCTTAACCATTATTTCTTCTTTCCCCAGCATGCATCTCACCACTATCCCATGATACTCTTCTTTTCCATTTTACACACCCATGACCTCAGATGGCCCCTCCTTTCACAAGATTTCCATAATGACCAACATTGTTGGACATATTTTAAATAGAGGAGAATCAGTTTTCATTCAAGATACATTAAATTTATATATTATTTATTATTTATATATATAACTCAATTTAAACCATAACCCTTAGGTGTTATACCACTACAGCGCCCCCATCAATCTTCTCTGAACCTCTTCTCCTCCTTCAATCCAGGTAAGGAACCTAATTTGTCATTCCTTGTTTTTTTTTGGATATATATATATATATATATTTACATAGATGTATACAAATATAAATAAATTAATACAATTGATTACATGACCCACTGACTTCTCCTGTGATGGTGAATCATTATTCTTAAATGTGTTCTTAATCCTTTACCAAACAAGGGCTTGAGATATTATGTACAGAATATATATTTATATATATTGATATATATATAATAAAATATAAGTATATGTTTCATAAGAAAAACTTTTATATTTTAAGGAACGATTTGAATGTGATGAACCCGTATTTGAGTAATGTTTCTCATATGTTCAAAATATGTATGTGTCATTAATTTTTTGGTGTAAGCCCCTTATTTATACCATGTATATTCGATTATATGAATATATATGTATATATAAAATTGGTCCCAAAATATAATATATATTTTCTATGAATTTTTAAGAATGAAAAATATGAATTGTTTTTGAAATATAAAAGGCATATAAAGAACAATTTAACAAAGATGTCCTTTATATACACCTTTGTGTATAAACGGATTAAACACTCTAAATTCTAAATAATTCTATATTTTATAATTTTATACATCTAAATGAGTATAGTAATTATGGGAAATTCATGAGTAATAATTTTTTTTGGTTTCCCACTCTTATATAAATATGTCTAAATTGGAAAAATAATTTTTTTCATAAATATATCCCACAACCTGTTTTGAAGATGAATTAGCTTTATTTTCATAAAAAGGTTGTTTATATACCTACAAATATTATTTCAATATTATTATATGGAAATTATTTCTATATGAATATATATATATATATATATTGCTAACACACTTTTTTTCATAAATAGAAAATTTTATTAGTTATGTTTTAGTATGTTGTGTGGATGATTTTCATGCTTTTAAATTTAAAACATTGTGTATAAATAATTGGGAATACCCTTGTGGTATGTTAATATAAAAACAAGCATGTAATGGTAGTTTAAACAACTAGATGTTTAATTACTTTCATAGAATATTTTGTTTATATATTAATTAGTAAAATCTTGTAACATTCCATGTAATTGTTTTTAGTTACAGGGAAATGTTATGAGACTTAAAAAATTGACGGCACATGATTTTAAGGCCTAGAGTGCCCGGATTGAACTTCCGAACATTCATTAAGGTATGTTCAGTAAACATAAGAGTTGGAATTTTTAACTTTTGAACCGGTGCCAGGAATTGAAATTTGAGGATACTGTTGAACTCGCAGCACCGATATTCACTTAAGGTGACCTTCACTTCAACCGTAATAGGCCAAGGTAAAGGTAAGGTTTTATGAGTTTTTGTGGAGGATTAAAATAAAATAAATGATTAATTTTTATTAATCTCCTTCAATCCCTTTTAAATTCATTGGAGGTGTGAAGCACACCTGGGGGTCAGGCATTTAATACTGGGAAATAAATTCCAAGTAACACAAAGTGTGTTACCAGGAAACCCACAATTTAATTAAATCTAATTAATGAGGTGTTAACCATTAAAATAACATAAATGAGATGGTATCCTCATCTCTAGAGTATGGGGAAATTGTTGGAAATCCGTTTTGGTGAAGACCCCTTGGTGGAAGAACATCCACAAATAAAGAACTAACCTCTGGAGCAAGAATTAAGAACTGACGCCCGAGCCCGGATCGGAAGCGTGTTGCGGGAGTGATGAATGTTATCATCTCCTTAAAAGTCTTCATACTTTTCCTCACGCCATATCAAACGAATGATCATGGTAGGGATATTTTTCATATAATTTTTCATGATAAATCAATGTCTTCAATCATTGAACTATCTACTATCGATCTCACGCGGAGGGTGAGAACCAAATGAACATAGCTTGATCCCTCCGTTACATCATTGTATGATGTGTTCTTTGTGGTTAGATCATCTGGTTGGGCGTATTGGACCACATCAAGATAGAATAAATGGTGACGTACAGATACAACCAACGATTCATCGGATTGAAGAACGGGCCACCAAATCTCACCTGGTGACCCGCAAAAGCCCGTCGGCATGACGACATCGGCAACTGAAGCTGGTAGGGTGCATGGTGGTGGATGCTACACTGGATGGCCGTGATAGTGGTGGCGACGCATCTGCACAACTGAAGGATGTCGCAGCCCGTGTATCGTGGTGGGGGAGGATAGTGGATGGCATGTTGGCCAGCTGCCTAGAAGTAGGGCGGCATGCGTCCATGCTGCCAGTAGAGGAGGAAGCCATGAAAGTGCAGAGGGGTGGTCGACACTTAATCGGGCATGGAAGGAGTGGAGTCTTCAAACCACTAGAAGATGAGATGGGTGGAATCCCAGTCGATCGCGTCACGCCGAGCAGGACACGCTCTGGCAGGTCCCGCATGCCTGCAGGTGGTGCCATGTGGCGCTGCCAGGTTTGCCAATGTCGAACCATCCAAATAAACCATTATGAAAAAACTAGTTGGCCGCCTCCCTAGGGTGGGGGCTAGGGAGGTCCCCACCAAGGCAGACCACACCCAACTGTTGGCCACACTGAGCGGGCCATTCCAGGTGAGAAATACCCAGTGGGTCGTGACAAGCGTATAGCGACCAGCATGCCGGGACTACTACGTTTTGGGCATTCTAAGAAGGACCCAGACTGGGGCTGGTCAACCCAAAATATCTATGGTCAGTCCAGGCCAGGTCGGGCATGGTCAGACTGGACCTGAGCCCATCTGAAACCAGATACGCCTTTTTGGCCATATCTTGAAAACCAGGCATCTGTTTGAAGAACCGTCTAAGGCGCTAGAATCCTTGGATCAAGACGGTACTTCTAGAATACTCCACAAATGCTTTGGATAATTTTGTACTATGACTAGGTTGGATTGAACCAGAATCCAACTTGTCCCTTGGAATGGAAACATTAATAACATGATGGCAGGGCGTACGATTGACAAATCATCTTCCACATTTGGTCCCTTATGACATGATAGACCTTCGTGATATTTCTTCATGATAATTCATGGAGGTTGAAGTATCAATCGATGACTTGAGCAGCGGATCCTCCCAAAATCAAGTGTGCTTAGTACGAAAACTCTGTGGCTGGTTGTACTTGGATAATATTCATATCCTTTGTGGGTTAGTATCTACCGTTCCTATGTGGGTAATCTTTAGATCATGTGTGGGTAAATTTCCTATCCTATGTGGGTGATCAGCAGAGCCTGTGTTGGTCAATAGCATAGCTTCTCGACAAAGTAGGATGATCTAGCAATACAGTAAATCATTTATACTTCTTTTCCAAGTTATACGTGGTGTAAGATAACTCCTAACCTCCGTGGTACACATTTGTGTGGTGATACGTCCTTGGTAATCTTCTATGTGGTGTTAACTTTGTGGAATATACCTTCATGGTTTTACATTCGTTGTATCCATTCTTTCCTGTAATAGTTGTTCTTTTGGATAAAGAGTTGGCCATGTGTTTTATAATGAACGAGATGAGTTTACTTGATAACATATGTATATGTATGGAAAAATACCTAAGAAGGGTTGATTGTTGCTGGGAGAATTATAATTGTTTCCTGCTTTGTGGAGTATGATTTGTTGATTCTGAAATACCATTAGGGGAATCAGGGTCTTTACTGAGTATTGTTATACTCACACCTGCACATGCTACGCCCACACCTTGTTGTGTCTTTTGTAGGTGAAAGACAACCTTGATCATGAAGGAGGGTGTCTTGACTGGAGGCTTCTCGGAAGTGGACCATTAGTTGAGACATACCATAGAGACGATAGCTAGAGATTTGTACCTATCTTTCATGTAGGATCCTTGGGAGGTGTTCATAGAAAATATTTTCAATTTTACTTGTACTTTCTATTTGCGCTTGTATTCCGGAAACTTTTACATACTTTACTCACTATTTTTACTATATAGTTTAATTTGTGCTTGTATCTTACAGCGTTCTTGGATTTTGTGAGTTGTAGGTTAAAAAATCAATGCCTTCCCAGTTTTTGGAATATTCCTTTCTGGTGCCAGTCGCCAGCCCATGGCCTATAAAAGATGGGCTTAGGGTATTCACAGCATGAGTGATGGGGAATGGGTCGTGACAAATTTGTATCGGAGTAGTCAGTTATACCAAATAACATGGACTCTATTCTTTTAATTGTAAATAGTGTTATGTGTTATGAGTTTGGTTATCTGTTTAGGGGATCCAGTGTTGGTGAGGCGACCAACGTATCCATACATCAGGACTCTGGCTCCTGATTTCCGACTTAGTGCATGATAAAATTGACTGCGTGTGTATTTTTAGAAATGGTTTCCTTGCGGTCATGATTTTTCACTGAATGTGGCTAATATTAACTGTTAATATCTTTATATTATTTTTTAAAAAGTCCATAAACATTGTTTTTAGTGTATTACATAAATAGAACTTCATTTCTCATCTAAAATGCAATTCATGTTTAAAATGAAAATTTGGGCCCAATCATTCATTTGTTTTTAGACAACAATATATTAATTTTCTGAATTTGAAATTTTTGGATATGATTTATCACTTTGTCTGGAAAATTTTATCTTTTAGATCAGATTGATGAATCTCAAGGGAAGATGGAGAATTTTTTTTCTGAATGCAGAAATTTTCTGGAGAAAGCATGATGGGCTTAAGGCCCATAAAAAAATTGTGGGGCCCACAAAACAAGCCCAATGAAGCTCAAATTTATACAGTAGAAAGAAAAAAATATGAGGATCATTTTATTCCATAATTTACGGAGCTAATTCTGAAGTTATCATGATGATAAAGGGATATAAAGCTGAGATTTAAATGGTGGACCCAACATTAATGCGCATAGTTTCGTCCCACCATTTCGACCATAACATCCAAACGGCTGAACCAATTTTACTGAACATTTTAAATTTGATAGAGGACACATGGAAGAAGATATATGTCTTCTACGACTGCTAATGATTTGGCTTCATTATATTATAAATTCACACATCAAAATGGTGGACGAATCTGGATGAAATTTCCGGGTCAACTTTGAAACGTCAAAATCCCTTAATTTTCTCAGATTCCTTTTGACTCTCTAAATTAATTGGGATGGAATTTATTGTGGGTGGTTGTCTATAAGGCTCCAAATATGCCTATATACGAAGCTGGTGGTTAAGGAATTATCATCTAACATTTTTCTTTGAATCCATATTTTTCATTCATCCATTGTATTTCTTTCAATTGTAATTTCATGCTTTCAATTTGTAATCGCATCGTCAAGTTTTCCCATGTATGTTTTTATTTCACATTTATTATTTTAATAAAATTTATTCTTCTTCATCACTTATTTTTTCCTTTTCTTCACACGTTGATACCGTTGAATCAAATTGTGAATTTATTCACACCAACACTTGTGAATTTCTCACACACTGATGGAGTGTTCATTTTTATTAATGTTTTTCTTCTTCTTCAATTCCACTTCTTTAAGTCGAATTCTAAATTACATTGATATAATAGCATATATGGAGGGTTAAAAATTTATGGTTGGTCCTAGAGAGTTTCATGAGATGGATTGGATGTTATTTCATGTACTTTAATTTTTAAATCTATTTTTTATTTTAAGATTTCCATTCGATGAGTTATGTTCTTCTTCATCTTTTCCAATTTTAACGATGACACATTTTGAGTGCTAGTATGATCTATTTCCTTTGACTGCTCAGTAAAGTGATCATCTATGTAAATTGTTGATTGGCCTTGGAATTGTGTTGGGATTAAATTCATGAATGATTTGGGAGAATTATCTCATTGTTTGGATACGTCTTCAATTAATGAAATGATATTTTTAAGAAAAGAAGTGAATCCAATCCACAAAAGGAAACAACCTAGGATCAAACCATATTAATTAATTTTTTTGATCAATTAAATTTGTTTTTTTAATTTTAATTTAAATTATATAATTAGTTATCCAATCAATTCAAACACAATTTGGCCACTTCACAGCCCAACCTCCATAAAACGTGTGTTTCTGAAGTTTACTTCTTCAGTCCCTGTGGATTCGACCCCTACTTGTACTTCAATGACCACTTTTACCGGTAGGGAAAATTTGGGCACAACCAAATTTTGGCGCCGTTGACGGGGACCCAAGTATGTATCTTAGACACTCAACTTTTTTCTCACCCCAAATTCTATATTCTCACCATAATTTCTTTTCTCTTTTCCCCTTTCTGTTTCCGCGTGTCCAATGAATCCCAAAAACAACATTCAATATACTCCAATGGATTATCTTCAACAATACCCATTAATATACCGTGGCTATAATCAACTGGAAAGTCAATATTTTGAATCACCTCACCTAGGTAATTTCATTGACTAAACCTTAACTGAATACACCACAGAAGTTGAGATGCACAATCAATGTTATGCTAAATGATTAAAAGATCAATTTCTATACCTATCAAGAATGATTGAAAAGATAAATAAAGTGGAATTCCATGATTTACAGACATATATCAACCCTAATCCTGAAAAAAATATTGAACAATTGTTTGAACAAATGGATAAAATGAATTCAGAAGTTTCATCATTCAAATTTGAATTACAAAGCTTTAAGAATATTGAGGAACCCATTCCCACTCAAGATGTTCTTTCCTCATCATTGATAGATGAATATTCTATCCCAAAAACATCCCATGAATTGAAAAAAGAACTAACCTTTGGATATGGGATAACTGAAAATGATCAAGAAATTGTTGAAGGGTATTTAAATCAGGTGGAAATTAATTTTTTGGATTCAAAAGGGGAAAAGTTTTCTTCATGTATTGAGTGTTCAGAATATTTCTCCAATAACATATTTTTAGAATCACCGATCATTGAACCATTGGGTGATATAATTAATAGTGAGTCCATACCCACTCATGAAATTCAAATGGAAAATTTTAGGGATGATTCATATTTTCAAAAGGAACAAAATCTTTCAAAATGTTTTGTAAAAGAATCAAATTTGGATTCAAATTTCAATTCATCTTTTGGAAAATTAAATGAAACATAACTCAACATTATAATCCTTCGTTCCGAACTCAAGAATCCCTCTATTTATGAAAACCTAAACCATTCAATTATCATCCGCTTTCATTAAGAAACTCACAAAGTAGGAATGAACCTTGAAATCATAGGAAACACCCCAAATGAAACTCAATCAACCATTACTGAAATTTCATGTACTTTCACACTCATTGTTAAGAATGGAATTTCACATGGAAAAAATTATAAAAAAAGACTTAATCTAAATATAGTTTTGGTGGAGAAAGATGGTTTCATTAAAATTTTGAAAGATGGAATTTGATAAGTTGGGGGGTTCAAGTCGAGCTAACGATGTTAAACAAAAGCACTGCATGGGAGGAAACCCATCATTTTCATGTTTCTAATAATTTTGAATCATTTTCCTTTTCATATAATAAATTTACATAGACCACTGAGTTGTTCTTATTTTATGAGTATGGATGGGAATGAAAGGGGAGGGCTATATTTATCCATGTCACGTGGCATGATCTCTGAGAAATACCTTACCCAGAAATCTAAGTAGAAGACAATGTATCATCGGTTTATTTTCTTTTGTTTTATTTTTATTTTTTTATTGGTTAAAAAAATAAAAGGACATGTTGTAAGTCATAAGGAAAATCCATTCACCACTATCCAAGCCACTGAGACTCAAATCCAGGAGTGAAGGGAGATTGTGTCATGCACTATCATCATCAACCGCTAGGTGACATCATTCCATGATTATCATTTAAAATTTACTCATTGAAATCCTCTCCTACCCCTTCTAACTTTTCTTTTCTTTAAAAACTAGGGACAGTGTTCTTCTACATTGGGGGGAGATGATATAAAAAATGATTTTTTGTGAATAAGAACATGCATAAAAATAAAAATTCCATTAACCTTGAACATGATAACACTCATTGCAAACTCTGAACACATCTGGAAATAAGTCTTTTTCCAACACATGCATACCAATGATTCAAAGAAACCATTGGTATAGGTAGTCCTTCCCAATGGGTTCATCAAACCATTGGGAAATATGTTTTAAAAGTCTCTTTTCCCAACGGATTGATCAAACTGTTGGGAAAGAGTATCTTTTCCCAACAGTTTGATGAAACTGTTGGGAAAGATGGGTAAAAACATTCCTTTTCCCAACGGTTCCATTAAACCGCTGGGAAAGATTGACTTTCCCCAACAGTTTTTAAAAACCGTTGGGAAAAAAATCCCCAAATTA
Organism: Viscum album; assembly: GCA_963277665.1. Lineage (NCBI taxonomy): Eukaryota > Viridiplantae > Streptophyta > Magnoliopsida > Santalales > Viscaceae > Viscum > Viscum album. The sequence goes on from OY728141.1 coordinate 1,258,110,426, forward strand.
GACAGAGGCCTCCCCACGATTCCAGAACCATTCTGCTGATCTCCAGAAGCTCTCCAGAATCTATTCCTTCACAGAAACCCTTGAGAAGCCCCACCTTTTCCATCGGATCAGCTGCTGACAGGTTACACCCCTTCCATAATTTATTAAGGATATAGTTTCTCTATTTATCAATCATATCCTTCTATTCTCTAGTATTTGGTTATTCCCAATTTTTAGTGTTTTCGTAAAATTTTATGATTCAATAATCCATGAATTGTGTACTCAAATCACTACATCGGTGTATGTCCAATTAATGTTTTCATTACACATTTACATATATAAGGGCATGGTGTCTATTGTGTTCTAATTTAAAAGACTCATAGTTATTTTTAACCTCAATGCTTCAAATATTACATCTTCTTGTATATAAACTAATAAGAATTTTTTTGTAATATTTATTGATATCATTTCATGAAAATCACTCCTTTCATTAAGATCATGTCAAACATGAAGATCTTATTCATCTTAATTTTTTTACATTATGTGCATTACATAACAAGTATGTATCATGTTTGTAACAGCACAAGATTTTATAAAAAAATATATTCTTTTTAATTTTACGCTACACCAAAAGGAGCTTGCACAACACACATACTTGACTTGCCTTGCATTACACGCAATCGCGACCTTCCTCGATAGCGTGTGTAATACGCAATACTGAGTTTCATTAAACAACGATATGCTATTAAAATATTATTAAAACTAGCCGTTATGAATAGTAATAACCACTTTTTAAAACTCTGTAAATCTTATTTTTCAAAATGAACTTCATTTTTGGATTCGGAGTATCGAATTTAGCCTAAGGTGAAATTTTGGTACTTTTCGGATAACTTTCATATTCTGATGAATAGTGAAAATTACTAAATTATAATTAAAAACAGCTTTTTTAATCGAAATAATTAATAGTGATAAATTATTAATTTAAGTGGTTTTAAAGTATATTTAGAATATATTTTTACAATTTAATACAATGTTGGTCATTGGATGTAATTTCACATTTAAACCAGACATAATCAAGTGTCAATCTTTTGATAGATATTGTTTCTTAAAAACACGCTATTTGTTTTAACAGCGGGATTTAATTATAAAATTAATTAATGCAACTTTTATGTTATGAATTTGGTAAAATAGACTTCATTTTTGAATTCGGAATATGAAATATAGCTTAGGATGAAATTTTGGCATTGTTCTGAAAAACATCAATTTTTGATGAATAGTGAAACTACTAAGTGGTAGTTAAAAAAAAAATTAATTTCTTCATATATCTTTATTTTACCGCTTCTGTGAATGAAATTTCGAAAATCCGAGAGACACGGTTAATATCAAGGACTAAAATGTGGTTCAATGAGAGGAAAATAATTTTTGGTGAATAGTAACTTTTTACTTTTTTTTTACCGCGGTTAATAGTAAATAGGGTAACTAAGGGTAAATATGATATTAATATTACCCTAACATGTGTCCTAATTCTATTGGACAAGTGTAATTCGACCAAAAACAAACTTAGGAATAAAATATGACCATTTAGGCCCACTTGGATTAGATTAGGACATTTATTATTAATTTATTTAAAGAAGGGTTAAAATAGTTAAAATCAAAGTTTAATAAGTAAATCATTTTTAATATGGGGTTATACATAAGATAAATTCGACTATAAATATTCATTAGAAATCTAAAATGATTTCCTACATGATGGTATTTTATTTGTAATTTTTAGACATCAAATAATTTAATTTATTTATGACACAAAGATGATGCAGTAATTATCTTGTTAATGAAATATTCACATAATTGATAATATAAATACCAAAATAAATGTAATTTAAGACTTTTTATGAATTCCACTAATTTTCTAGGTTACTATGATATATTATTGTTGATTTAATCAACTTGGTTAGAACATTTAATTCTGTTATGACTTTCACAAAATTCATATATCAAATAGTGTCAAAATTGACACAAAATTGTTTTTAAATCAAATATTATATTATTAATTGTTATTGTATTCCTAAAAATCTAAGGTTCGGCCAAATTACTTAGATAAGGATATATATATTAATAATAAACAATTTGGGGTTCTTTTGGCATGTTATAGTAAGTTTATTAACCATATAGTGAAAGAAAACAAAAAGACATGGTAAAAGTTAAATTATTTAACTTAGAGTTAAATCTAATTGATAAGGTTAAAATAATACCCTAAACTTGTCTAAATCTTATTGGTTGATAGGATTTCGACCCATCCCCACTTTAGCTTCGAAATAAGACCCTTTGGAACCATTATAAACCGATTTTGACTTTAATATAAAATAATATTTTTAGATATTCCTAAGGTGCCCCTCTCCTCCCCTATAAAAGGACACCTCCTCCCCCTCCTCCACACACCAATTTGAGCACTCAAGCTCGGCCAACCCCTGCCAATTTCTCCTCTCCACTTCCCTAGAAACATCCTAGAGGTTCTGGTCTTCCTCAAAGACCAATTTTAGTGCCCTAAGAGGAGGTCTCAAAGAGGCACTTCAAAGAAGAGGTAATTACCGTTACCAATTCTTTCATCTTTATTTCTTCTTCCACTTCTTCTTCTTAGGTTGTTTCATTATGAAGTAATAACATCAGTATCACTCATATACTGATATGTTATTATAAGTATGAAACAACCCTATTTCACCATCTATCCATCCTACGGAAAAAGAAATCATCGCGCGTGCGTACGTACGGAATACCGTCTCCACGCCGTGGTGTAATCTATTTTCCACCACCACCTTACATGGATGGGTATAATGGTGTAAAGAATAACTATACATAGTTATTACAACATCATATTGATTCTGATATATTGTATAATACACTCCAATTCAATTCAATATTTATGGAAATGATATCATCCCTTGTGCGTACGTACGGACTACCGTCTCCACGACGCGATGAGATTCATTCTCCATGTTAACCATTTAAGAATGATTATAATGTATATATAAGAAATAATAATGAAATATATGACATTATAAAGCTACTGGATTTATGTATATATATACATATGTATGTCATCTACTTACTTCCATTTCAAGACAATAAGGAAAGAAAAACAACGTTCATGCGTACGTACGGACTACCGTCTCCATGAACGGTGTTTTTCATTTTATTTATCTATCTATTATATATATATATATACTGAATATATATGATATATAAATCATATTTTATATTCTGGAAGTAAGTAAATCATGTTATAAGTAATAATGATGTCAAGAACAACAAGTCAAAACACCTACGATAAATGAAACGATTTTACCCAAAATGCTTCTTTAACATAGAATTTACAAAAGAACGGGTAATATAATGTCATAAGTGAACCATATATGATATCATTCTGTAATAAGTCAATAACATGATTTTAATCATTATACAGGAGGTTCGGACACTTACAAAGCAAGTCGGACCTAAGGTAAGGGAAATATCACAATCTCATTTTTATCCGAGATTGTTTATTCGTAAGTATTTACTGGGGTGTATTTTATCATCCACATCCATGTTCCCTCAATATGTAATATTATTTCCATCCACCTACAATTGTTTAAATCCAATTTTACCCTTCTATGAGTTTTTAGTAAAGGATATGAAAGGAATCTTTTTTTCGTTTTTCGTACGAGGTACTTTTTGACTTTTCCGACAAAAGTACGAAGAATGTTTTTTTTAACTTATACGGCACGAACGGATTTATACTGTTTTATAAAGCCTTATTTTCATGAAGCTTCCTCTAAAAGATTTCATGACTATTTTCAATAAAATCTCTTTCTTTTAAAATTGCATGATGATTTGAGAAAAGAAATTGATTTTGAAGAAGAAAGGATATTTTCCTCAAGAATTCAATTCAAGTGTTTTATCAAAATTATTTTCCATATAAGATAATAAAAGGTTCTGTTTCTATCCATATTTTTACATTGATTTGACTATGTTGTGATGGAATTATGTTTATGAATTCCTTTATCTTATATGAATGGTTTTATGATGTCATGTTGTTTAAGAATCCCATTTTTTTATTACATGGGTTATGCAATGATGTATGATTTATGATTTTGTGGAACACATAAGAAAGGATTCATTAAGAGATGGGTGGGACCTATATCTCCCTCCAATGCATTGGGTAAAGATTTCATATCTCATGAGATAGACATGGCTGGAATGGTAGGTTATACCGGTTCAGTGAAACAGGACTGAAACGAGGATTACTCGATTCAGAAAGGGACTTTGTCCACTAAGATAGTCTTGGCGATGAGTCTTGACTAACAAGAAATGATTCTCTATGATTATGTGTGTATGCCACAATGAGTAATGTTTTAAGTTATGGTTTCATTTTCACTACTATGATTTATCCCATGTTATGAAATTATGCTCTCTTTTGCAGGTTAAGATTTCCAAAAATGTTATGTTCTTATGAAAATTATGTGATTGATATTTCTTTTGTTTACCCTTACTGAGCATTTGAGATCACCCTTTTATGTTTTCTTTTCCCCAGGATATAAAGAAAGGTTTTAGGTAAAAAAAAAAGAAGAAGATCTTTATGGGAGATTTTGAAGATCTTTCACCATGATTAGAAGATTACGTTCCGAGTTTCCAAAGACACTAAACTATTACGATCCTTGTGTGTGTATTTTTTTTATGTATTAAGTATTCCACAAAAGTAATGTAATTTCCATGTACGTCAGGATACGGGTCTCTACAGTTGGTATCAGAGGAAAGGTTTAGTCATCCTTTGGAAACTAGGATGCGAGAACTTTAGTGAGATCCCTAGAGATATTTCTAAGGTATGTCTAGGGATGTCCCTAAGGTTAAGTATACGTATAGGTTATAGTACTAGAATTACGCTAACGATCATAGAATTTAACATAAGATGTTAGATATTGAGGATACTCCACCTTTATTATGTTGTTTTCCCTAGCATGATTTTTTCCTCTCACACTATTCTTTTTGGGTTTTAGAAAATGGCTGGAAACAAAGTGATTCATGATAATGGAGGATATGCTGGACAATGGAATGATATTTTTCATGAGCAACCAAATGAAATGGGATTTGGAAGTCCAAACATCATTATTATGGCGAATCAGCAATCTCATAATATGATTAATAAAGTAAAATTTGGTAAGTTTCCTGACTCGGCTAATAAGAGAAAGATGGAGTTTCATGATGATCATAGAGGAAAGAATGTTCAATTTCCCCTATGTAAATCATGTGGGAAGAGGCATCAAGGAGAATGTTTCAAGGGAACTGGAAGATGCTTTGGGTGTGGAAAAGAAGGACACAAAGCAAGTAAGTGCAAAGGAAAAGGGTCGGTTAACACCATGGATGAGGATAATGGTATTGCTACGACATCAAAAATGGTTAAGTGTTTTAAATGTGGAATGTATGGGCATTATGCAAACAAATGCCCTAAGGGAAAGACTCATGAAGAGAATCAGTATGGTCATATGGGTAGTATTTATGTGGATGATGATGAAGAGACTACAAATGATATGTGAGATGAAAGAATTTTTGAAGCTCGGTCAATGGTTTGAGAATGTAATGGAATGATTACATGTTTATCATGTGTAATTTTGGAATAAAGAGACATCTATGGATTGTTACACTGTTGTCTTTCCTTGTGTTTTGAAAGTGTATGATTAATGTTACCGGTATCCATGAAAGGTTATTCAGATATTTTTGGAATGTAGATGATATGCGCATAATGAAGGGATAAGGAGAAAATTAAATGTTTGATAGTATTCATGAGCTCATGATTGATATAAGGACTAAGTGATATAATGGTTTGAGTATATAGAATTTTGAGGATTTTGGTATGTGGAAGGTGTTAACTTTTAACTGCATTCATGTTTTCACTAAGGTATTAAAGAGAATACATGATTAAGGACTTTGAATGTTTGGAATGTGATAAAAAAAACATATCTTATGATATATGGGGTTCAACGATGGTATTAAATCTCTGGTAATCATTTTCACTATGTTATGAAAGTGGACTGCAGTATTATGGATAATCCTAAAGACTAGAATGGATTATGTTGGAAATAAAATAGTATTGTTTAAGGATAGAAGTTCTTTTTTCGATATTATTGATGGGATGTTATAGTAATGATGTTTTAGAAAAAGGACAACCTGCAGGACGGGCGACAACCCATCGCTTCGGACAAGGCAGTGGGAATCGAACCCACAACCGAAGTGCGACTGGCCTTTATCGCCTACCACTGACCTACAAGAAGTCCCTGTTTAGTAGAAACTAGTTTTATTATATTAAGCAGTATGATATATGAAGTATAAGTCCATTTTAGGAACCATATATGATTAATCTCACTATAGATCGACTTATGTATATAATTTTTGCTAACCTTTTGTTTGAGACAGATGGAATGACCCGTCATTCTATCACATGATCTGCTAACACTTCACGAATAAAAAATTCAACTTCATTTATTTAAGATATGAAGTGGAAATTGTTCAAGGCACGAACAACAGTGAGATTGTACCAAAATCATGTAAGTATTTCTTTTAATTCATCAACTTTAGGGAAATGATCTTGAAAACCAAAAATGTTGTCCTAGTGATCTTATACCTGATGAATCGGATGGTACCTTAGATCGTCACAAATTTATGAATTTGTGATTGTTGGCTTTTCCATAGCCATGTTCTCTACCACTCTCCATCAGAACATGATGGTTAGATTTCTCTTCCATATCCATATTTTCACCTATGTGGAAACCCAGTGATTAGTTTATTTGGGTAATTGTTACATTTCATACTTTAGTTTTTAAAGCCAAGTTTTGGTATTCCCTTTTTTCGATGTGGGTTTCTATTAAAGAAACTTTCAAATAGTAAACCATTTATAACCCCGACGAATTTCGAGGGCGAAATTCATTTTAAGGGGGGTAGAATGTAACAGCCCAAGATTTTATAAAAAAATATATTCTTTTTAATTTTACGCTACACCAAAAGGAGCTTGCACAACACACATACTTGACTTGCCTTGCATTACACGCAATCGCGACCTTCCTCGATAGCGTGTGTAATACGCAATACTGAGTTTCATTAAACAACGATATGCTATTAAAATATTATTAAAACTAGCCGTTATGAATAGTAATAACCACTTTTTAAAACTCTGTAAATCTTATTTTTCAAAATGAACTTCATTTTTGGATTCAGAGTATCGAATTTAGCCTAAGGTGAAATTTTGGTACTTTTCGGATAACTTTCATATTCTGATGAATAGTGAAAATTACTAAATTATAATTAAAAACAACTTTTTTAATCGAAATAATTAATAGTGATAAATTATTAATTTAAGTGGTTTTAAAGTATATTTAGAATATATTTTTACAATTTAATACAATGTTGGTCATTGGATGTAATTTCACATTTAAACCAGACATAATCAAGTGTCAATCTTTTGATAGATATTGTTTCTTAAAAACACGCTATTTGTTTTAACAGCGGGATTTAATTATAAAATTAATTAATGCAACTTTTATGTTATGAATTTGGTAAAATAGACTTCATTTTTGAATTCGGAATATGAAATATAGCTTAGGATGAAATTTTGGCATTGTTCTGAAAAACATCAATTTTTGATGAATAGTGAAACTACTAAGTGGTAGTTAAAAAAAAAATTAATTTCTTCATAAATCTTAATTTTACCGCTTCTGTGAATGGAATTTCGAAAATCCGAGAGACACGGTTAATATCAAGGACTAAAATGTGGTTCAATGAGATGAAAATAATTTTTGGTGAATAGTAACTTTTTACTTTTTTTTACCGCGGTTAATAGTAAATAGGGTAACTAAGGGTAAATATGATATTAATATTACCCTAACATGTGTCCTAATTCTATTGGACAAGTGTAATTCGACCAAAAACAAAATTAGGAATAAAATATGACCATTTAGGCCCACATGGATTAGATTAGGACATTTATTATTAATTTATTTAAAGAAGGGTTAAAATAGTTAAAATCAATGTTTAATAAGTAAATCATTTTTAATATGGGGTTATACATAAGATAAATTCGACTATAAATATTCATTAGAAAGCTAAAAAGATTTCCTACATGATGGTATTTTATTTGTAATTTTTAGACATCAAATAATTTAATTTATTTTTGACACAAAGATGATGCAGTAATTATCTTATTAATGAAATATTCACATAATTGATAATATAAATACCAAAATAAATGTAATTTAAGACTTTTTATGAATTCCACTAATTTTCTAGGTTACTATGATATATTAGTGTTGATTTAATCAACTTGGTTCGAACATTTAATTCTGTTATGACTTTCACAAAAATCATATATCAAATAGTGTCAAAATTGACACAAAATAGTTTTTAAATCAAATATTATATTATTAATTGTTATTGTATTCCTAAAAATCTAAGGTTCGGCCAAATGACTTAGATAAGGATATATATATTAATAATAAACAATTTGGGGTTCGTTTCGCATGTTATAGTAAGTTTATTAACCATATAGTGAAAGAAAACAAAAAGACATGGTAAAAGTTAAATTATTTAACTTAGAGTTAAATCTAATTGATAAGGTTAAAATAATACCCTAAACTTGTCTAAATCTTATTGGTTGATAGGATTTCGACCCATCCCCACTTTATCTTCGAAATAAGACCCTTTTGAACCATTATAAACCGATTTTGACTTTAATATAAAATAATATTTTGAGATATTCCTAAGGTGCCCCTCTCCTCCCCTATAAAAGGACACCTCCTCCCCCTCCTCCACACACCAATTTGAGCACTCAAGCTCGGCCAACCCCTGCCAATTTCTCCTCTCCACTTTCCTAGAAACATACTAGAGGTTCTGGTCTTCCTCAAAGACCAATTTTAGTGCCCTAAGAGGAGGTCTCAAAGAGGCACTTCAAAGAAGAGGTAATTACCGTTACCAATTCTTTCATCTTTATTTCTTCTTCCACTTCTTCTTCTTAGGTTGTTTCATTATGAAGTAATAACATCAGTATCACTCATATACTGATATGTTATTATAAGTATGAAACAACCCTATTTCACCATCTATCCATCCTACGGAAAAAGAAATCACCGCGCGTGCGTACGTACGGAATACCGTCTCCACGCCGTGGTGTAATCTATTTTCCACCACCACCTTACATGGATGGGTATAATGGTGTAAAGAATAACTATACATAGTTATTACAACATCATATTGATTCTGATATATTGTATAATACACTCCAATTCAATTCAATATTTATGGAAATGATATCATCGCTTGTGCGTACGTACGGACTACCGTCTCCACGACGCGATGAGATTCATTCTCCATGTTAACCATTTAAGAATGATTATAATGTATATATAAGAAATAATAATGAAATATATGACATTATAAATCTACTGGATTTAAGTATATATATACATATGTATGTCATCTACTTACTTCCATTTCAAGACAATAAGGAAAGAAAAACAACGTTCATGCATACGTACGGACTACCGTCTCCATGAACGGTGTTTTTCATTTTATTTACCTATCTATTATATATATATATATACTGAATATATATGATATATAAATCATATTTTATATTCTGGAAGTAAGTAAATCATGATATAAGTAATAATGATGTCAAGAACAACAAGTCAAAACACCTACGATAAATGAAACGATTTTACCCAAAACGCTTCTTTAACATAGAATTTACAAAAGAACGGGTAATATAATGTCATAAGTGAACCATATATGATATCATTCTGTAATAAGTCAATAACATGATTTAAATCATTATACAGGAGGTTCGGACACTTACAAAGCAAGTCGGACCTAAGGTAAGGGAAATATCACAATCTCATTTTTATCCGAGATTGTTTATTCGTAAGTATTTACTGGGGTGTATTTTATCATCCACATCCATGTTCCCTCAATATGTAATATTATTTCCATCCACCTACAATTGTTTAAATCCAATTTTACCCTTCTATGAGTTTTTAGTAAAGGATATGAAAGGAATCTTTTTTTCGTTTTTCGTACGAGGTACTTTTTGACTTTTCCGACAAAAGTACGAAGAATGTTTTTTTTAACTTATACGACACGAACGGATTTATACTGTTTTATAAAGCCTTATTTTCATGAAGCTTCCTCTAAATGATTTCATGACTATTTTCAATAAAATCTCTTTCTTTTAAAATTGCATGATGATTTGAGAAAAGAAATTGATTTTGAAGAAGAAAGGATATTTTCCTCAAGAATTCAATTCAAGTGTTTTATCAAAATTATTTTCCATATAAGATAATAAAGGGTTCTGTTTCTATCTATATTTTTACATTGATTTGACTATGTTGTGATGGAATTATGTTTATGAATTCCTTTATCTTATATTAATGGTTTTATGATGTCATGTTGTTTAAGAATCCCATTTTTTTATTACATGGGTTATGCAATGATGTATGATTTATGATTTTGTGGCACACATAAGAAAGGATTCATTAAGAGATGGGTGGGACCTATATCTCCCTCCAATGCATTGGGTAAAGATTTCATATCTCATGAGATAGACATGGCTGGAATGGTAAGTTATACCGGTTCAGTGAAACAGGACTGAAACGAGGATTACTCGATTCAGAAAGGGACTTTGTCCACTAAGATAGTCTTGGCGATGAGTCTTGACTAACAAGAAATGATTCTCTATGATTATGTGTGTATGCCACAATGAGTAATGTTTTAAGTTATGGTTTCATTTTCACTACTATGATTTATCCCATGTTATGAAATTATGCTCTCTTTTGCAGGTTAAGATTTCCAAAAATGTTATGTTCTTATGAAAATTATGTGATTGATATTTCTTTTGTTTACCCTTACTGAGCATTTGAGCTCACCCTTTTATGTTTTCTTTTCCCCAGGATATAAAGAAAGGTTTTAGGTAAAAAAGAAGAAGAAGATCTTTATGGGAGATTTTGAAGATCTTTCACCAGGATTAGAAGATTACGTTCCGAGTTTCCAAAGACACTAAACTATTACGATCCTTGTGTGTGTATTTTTGTTATGTATTAAGTATTCCGCAAAAGTAATGTAATGTCCATGTACGTCAGGATACGGGTCTCTACAATGTTTCTATCAAAATCTATTTATATAAAATGACACAGTATTCACTTATCCTTTGCACAATAGAACATATGAATTATCTTATTGAACATTGAAAAATAGTATGTGGTCCCTAATTAGTACTTATTCCTTATTCGTGAAACTAATTCATAGAATGTCAAATTCACAATATTAGTGAATATAAGTTTTTCTAATATAACCATTAATCATTCTACCTTCTACATCATGCATGTGTTATTCAATCACCTTTTTAAAACAAAATGACCATTTTCACTGATTTGGGGTTCCTCAAAATGCTGGGGAAAATCAAAAAAATGCATGTATTGAATCATGATTCTCATATGGTTTCATGGATAAAATTTCATCTCGAAAATCACGAATGTGTGGTTCAAATATCATGAGGACCATGAGATTATTATTTTTTCACACAAATGAAGTTGTTCTATGCAACTATGTGTTTTTTTCACTTTTGATTTGTCCGAAAGGGGAGCTTTTTGGTCATTAATCATGGTTATGGGTGGTCATTTAGGATGTAAGATAGTGAGACATCATTTTACTTGATATATCCAATATTATTATCGATTTGTGTTCAATTTGATTATCTTTAACAAGTGATGTTGTCTAATAAGTTGTTATTAATTGTTGTAATAATGACAATATTGCCCCCCCCCCCCGGACACCCCCTGGACAGCCCATCAGACATCCCCCCGGACAGCCCCCCACCCTCCTCCATGGACCCTAGACAGCCCCCGAGACACCCCCGAGACACCCCTCGAATAGCCCTCGGACAGCCCTCAGACAGCCCCCCGGACAGCCCCCCACCCACCCTCCTCCTTGACCCCAGAGAGCCCCCTGACACCCCCCCTGGACACCCCCCACCCTCCTCCCTGGACCCCAGACATCCCCCCGAACACCCCCCCTAACAGCCCCCGAACAGCCCCCGAACATCCCCCCGGACACCCCCCGGACACCCCCGGACAGCCCCTCCACCCTCCTCCCTAGACCCCGGACAGGCCCCCGGACACCCCCCCCCCCCAGACAGCCCCCCAGACACCCCACGGACATCCCCCCCAACCACCTCCTTTGTACCTGGACAACACCCCATACATGCCCCCAGACAGCCCCGACCAGCCCCCGGGCACCCCTCAGGACCACTCAAACTGTCTCTCTTTTGTTCAAAATGGACTAAATTTTAAGTGATATCAACAACTGACATACGGAAAACTAACCAAACGCCTTCATATTCTGTTTAAACTTTAGGAAAATGATCTGTGGCTCATATGGTACGTGTAGGAGTCAACCTCGCCTCAATACGAGGCGCTGTGTGGCTAACACCACCCAAACTGTCTCTCGTTTGTTTGAAATGGGCAATATTTTACATACATACATCAATCCTATCAAACACCTAAGGATTCTATTGAAACATTAGGAAAATGATCCATGGGTCATATGTGACGTGTACGAGTCAACCCTGCCACAAACCGAGCTGTGGTGTGGCCGAGACCACTCAAATTGTCTCCCTTTTGTTCAAAATGGCCTAAATTGTAAGTGAAATGAAAAACTGACATACAGGAAACTGACCAAATGCCTTCGGATTCTATTGACACTTTAGGAAAAAGATCCATGGTTAATATGTGATGTGTAAAAGTCAACCTCGCCACAATCCGAGGCACCGTGGGGCTGGGACCACCCAAATTGCCTCTCTTTTGTTCCAAATGGACAATATTTTATGTACATACGCCAAACCGATCAAACAGATACTGATTGTGTTGAAACATTAAGAAAATGATCCATGGAACATATGTGACGTGTACGAGTAAACCCCGCCTCAATCTGAGGCCCGTTGTGGCTGACACCACTCAAAGTGCCTCTTTTTTTAAATGTACTTAATTTTAAGTGAAAACAACAACTGTCATACAGAAAACTTACCAAACGCCTACGAATTCTATTAAAACATTGGGAAAAAGATCCATGGGTCATATGTGATGTGTATGAGTCAATACCATCTCAATCCGAGGCACCGTGGGGCCGGGACCACCCAAACTGCCTCTCTTTTGTTGAAAATGGACTAAATTTTAAGTTAAATCAACAACTATCATACGGGAAACTGACCAAACTCCTTATAATTCTATTTAAACATTAGGAAAACGATCCATGGGTCATATTTGATGTGTAAAAGTCAATCCCGCATCAATACGAGGCACGGTGTGGTCGAAAACACCCATATTGTCTCTCTTATGTTAAAAATGGACAATATTTTTTGTACATACGCCAAACCGATCAAACAGATTCTGATTGTGTTAAAACATTAGGAAAATGATCCATGGATCATATTTGACATGTAAGAGTCAACCCCGCCTCATTCTGAGTTCCGGTGTGGCCGAAACTACTCAAAGTATCTCTCTTTTGTTTAAAATGGACTTAATTTTAAGTGAAAACAACAACTGACATACGCCAAACCAACCAAACACCTACAGATTCTGTTGAAACATTAGGAAAACGATCCATGTGTCATATGTGACATGTACGAGTCAACCCTTCCTCAATCCGAGCCGCGGTGTGGCCGGGACAACTCAAACGTTCTCTCTTTTGTTCAAAATGGACTAAATTGTAAGTCAAATCAACAACTGACATAAGATAAACCTACCAAACGCCTTTGGATTCTGTTGAAACTTTAGGACAATGATTCATTGGTCATATGTGATGTGTACAAGTCAACCCCGCCTAAATCTGAGGCACCGTGTAGACATGACCACCCAAAATGCCTCTCTTTTGATCAAAATGGACAATATTTTACGTACATACGCCAAACCGATGAAATGGATTCTGATTGTTTTGAAACTTTAGTATAATGATACATTTCTCATACGTGACGTGTACGAGTCAGCCCTGTCTCAATACGAGGCCCAGTGTGGCTGACACCACTCAAAGTGGCTCTCTTTTGTTTAAAATGGACTTAATTTTAAGTGACAACAACAACTGACATACGTCAAACCAATCAAACGCCTTCAGATTCTGTTGAAACTTTAGGAAAATGATCCATGGGTCAGATATGACGTTTATGAGTCAACCTCGCCTCAATCGGAGCCGCGGTGTGGCTGGGACCACTGAAACTATCTCTACATTGTTTAAAATGGACATAATTTTAATGGAAAACCACAATTGACATACGCCAAACCAAACAAATGACTTCTGGTTCTGTTTAAACTTTAGGAAAACGATTCATGGGTCATATGTGATGTTTACGAGTCAAATCTTCCTCAATCCGAGTTGCAGTGTGACCGGGACCACTCAAACTGTCTCTCTTTTGTTCAAAATGGACTAAATTGTAAGTGAAATCAACAACTGACATACGGGAAAATGACCAAACGGCATCAGATTCTATTTAAACTTTAGGAAAATGATCCATGGGTTATATGTGACATTTACAAGTCAACCACGCCTCAATTCAAGGCACCATGGGGTCAAGAAAAACCCAAACTTCCTCTCTTTTAATCCAAATGGACAATATATTACGTACATAGGCCAAACCAATCAAACAGATTTTGATTGTGTTGAAGCTCCAGGACAGTGATCCATGGCTCATATGTGACGTGTACAAGTTAACCCTGCCTCAATATGAGGCCCAGTGTGGCCGACACCACTCAAAGTGCCTCTCTTTTTTTAATATGTACTTAATTTTAAGTGAAAAAAACAACTGACATACGGGAAACCAACCAAACGCCTACAGATTCTATTGAATCATTAGGAAAATGATCCATGGGTCATATGTGATGTGTACGAGTCAACCCCGCCTCAATCGGAGTCTTGGTGTCACTGACACCACTCAATGTGCCTATGCTTTGTTTAAAGTGGACGTAATTTTAAGTGAAAAGAACAACTGACATACGCCAAACCCACCAAATGCCTTTGTATTCTGTTGAAACATTAGTAAAATGATCCATGGGTCATATTTGATGTGTATGAGTCAACCCCGCCTCAATCTGAGCCGCGGTGTGGCCGGGACCACTCAAACTGTCTCGCTTTTGTTCAAAATGGACTAAATTGTATGTGATATTAACAAATGACATACGAGAAAACTACCAAACGCCTTTAGATTCTGTTGACACATTATTTTAATAATCCATGGGTCATATGTGATGTGTACGAGTCAATACCGCCTCAATACGAGGCGCGTTGTGGCCAACACCACCCAAACTATCTCTCTTATGTTAAAAATGGACAATATTTTACGTACATATGCAAAACCGATCGAAAAGATTCTGATTGTATTGAAACTTTAGTAAAATGATCCATGGATCATATGTGACATGTACGAGTAAACCCCACCTCAATCCTAGGACCGGTGTGGCCGACACCACTCAAAGTGGCTCTCTTTTGTTTAAAAGAGACTTAATTTTAAGTAAAAACAACAACTGGCATAAGCCAAACAAAACAAACGCCTTCGTATTCAGTTGAAAAATTAGGAAAACTATACATGGGACATATGTGACATGTACGAGTCTACCCTACCTATATCTGATCCGCAGTGTGGCTGGGACCACTCAAACTGTCTCTCTTTTGTTGAAAATGGACATAATTTTAAGTGAAAACAACAACTGACATACGCCAAACCAAACAAACGACTTCTGATTCTGTTGAAACTGTAGGAAAACAATCCATGGCTCATATGTGATGTGTATGAGTGAACCCCACCTCATCTTATGCCGCAGTGTGACTGGGACCACTCAAACTGTCTCTCTTTTGTTAAAAATGGACTAAATTGTAAGTGAAATCAACAACTGACATTCGAGAAACTAACCAAACACCTTCGGATTCTGTTGAAATTTTTGGAAAATGATCGATGGGTAGTATGTGATGTGTACGATTCAACCCCGCCTCAATCTGAGATGTCGTGTGGCTGGGACCACCCAAACTGCCTCTCTTTTGTTCAAAATTGACAATATTTTACGTACATACGCCAAACAAATCAAATAGATTATAATTGTGTTTAAACTTTATGAAAATGATCCATGGCTCATATGTGACGTGTATGAGTCAACCTCACCTCAATCTGAGCACCGGTGTGGCTGACACCACTCAAAGTGCCTCTGTTTTGTTTAAAATGGACTTAATTTTAAGTGAAAACAACAACTGAGATACACCAAACCAATCAAAAGCCTACAGATTCTGTTGAAACATTATTAAAACGATCTGTTGGTCATATGTGATGTGTATGAGTCAACCCCGCCTCAATCCGAGCCGCAGTGTGACCAGGACCACTCAAACTGTCTCTCTTTTGTTTAAAATAGACTAAATTGTTAGTGAAATCAAAAACTGGCATACGGGAAACAGACCAAACGCCTTCGGATTCTATTGACACTTTAGTAAAACGATCCATGGGTCATATTAGATGTGTACGAGTCAACCCCGCCTCAATACGAGGCACTATGGGGCCGGGATCACCCAAATTGCCTCTCTTTTGTTCCAAATGGACAATATTATATGTACATACGCCAAACCGATCAAACGGATTCTAATTATGCTGAAAAATTATTACGATTATCCATGGATCATATGGGAGGTTTATGAGTCAACCTCGCCTCAATCTGAGGCTCGGTGTGGCCGACACCACTCAAAGTGCCACTTTTTTTAAAAATGTACCTAATTTTAAGTGAAAACAACAACTGTCATACAAAAAACTAACCAAACGCCTACGGATTCAGTTGAAACATTAGGAAAACGATCCATGTTTCATATGTGACATGTACGAGTCAACCCCACCTCAATCCGAGCCGTGGTGTGGCTGGAACCACTACAACTGTCTCTCTTTTGTTGAAAATGGACTAAATTGTAGGTGAAATCAACAACTGTCATACGAGAAACTGACGTAATTCCTTCCGATTATATTGAATCCTTAGTAAAATGATCCATGTGTCATATGTGATGTGTACTAGTCAATCTCGCATCAATCCGAGGTGCAGTGTGGCCGACACCACCCAAACTGTCTCTCTTATGTTAAAAATAGACTATATTTTATATACATACGCCAACCAGATCAAAAGGATTATAATTGTGATGAAACATTAGGAAAACGATACATGGCTAATATGTGATTTGTACGAGTCAACCCTTCCTCAATACTAGTCTTGGTGTGGCCGTCACCACTCAATGTGTATCTCTTTTGTTTAAAATGGACTTAATTTTAAGTGAAAACAAGAACTGACATACGCCAAACCAACCAAACCCCATCGAATTCTATTTACACTTTTTGAAAATGATCCATGGGAATATTTGACGTGTAAGGGTCATCTCCGCCTCAATCTGAGCCGTGGTGTGGCCGGGACCACACAAACAGTCTCTCTTTTGTTCAAAATGGACTAAATTGTAAGTGATATCAACAACTGACATACGAGAAATGGACCAAACACGTTAGGATTCTGTTGAAACTTTAGGAAACCGATCCATGGGTCATAAGTGACGTGTACGAGTCAACCCTGCCTCAATACGGGTCACTGTGGGGCTGGAACCATCCAAGCTGCCTCGCTTTTGTTCAAAATGGACAATATTTTACGTACATATGCCAAACTGATCAAACAGATTATTATTGTGTTAAAACATTAGGAAAATGATTCATGGATCATATGTGACGTGTACCATTCAACCCCACCTCAATCAGAGGCCTGGTGTGGCACTTATGGAGTCAAAAGTGATGAGACTCCTAATAAAATACCTTTTCACCATATATTAGTAAAGTGGTTGTAATATGAATATTGAAATGGGTGTAAATAATATTTGAGTTATCGAAAATCTTATTCAACTATACTGGATGATTGTTGTCAAATGATGATTAAAATGGGGAATTATTCACCATGTCTCTAATCAATGAGTTGGTGTTTTTTTGTTGTTTTATGTTGGTCACTGTTTTAAGTGCTATTTTTTCTGCAGGTGTATGCACTGAAGGGGCTACTGGAGGGGCTGTTGTGCAACAATTCTGGAAATACACAATACCAATGGTTTACAACCATTGGTATATATTGAGAAATAATTATACCAACGGTTTAATAAACTATTGGTAAAAGAACTATCCCAACGGTTAAAAACCGTTGGAATAGTATTTTTTATTGAACATATCCAACGATTTCATGGAAACCGTTGGAAAAAAAACTATACAAATGGTTGTAAACCGTTCGTATAATATCAAAATCATAGAATTCCCAACGGTTCTAAACTTTTGGGTAAACCTATACCCACGGTTCAACAAGAAATGTTGGAAAATCAATACATAGAGTGGGCTATTCCAACCGTTTATTTCAAACCATTGGTATAGATCATTCCCCACGCCTTACTTCCCTACTATTTGGAAAACCATTGGTATAGAATATACCAACGATATTCTAGCCTATACCAATGGTTTAGAACCATTGGTCTATCCTCAATTTCCAGTAGGGTAAATTGGATATCAAATAATTTTGTATGCCTTGATTCTGATTTTAATGCATGTTTAAGTTCATGAGATTAGTTTTTGGAAATTGCGGTTGTCGGATGTGATTTTTCAAAGTTTACATTTTCATCCTCATAATAAAAATGCCACAATGCACGTCTACTGGATTGTGGGTGTAAATTTGAGTTCGTGGGTCACTTTTATTATAGCATAGGGTTCTGGGGTCACTTTTAGTTTAATTTGAGTATCCAAAAAAACAAGAAAAAAACAAAAATAATAATAATTTGACCACATAGAGCAATGTTCTGTCCAAATGTGTGGCTTCCGGCACATAGGGATCGTGACTCCATAGTTTTCTTGCATAGAGTATGGCTTTATATATCTATTATAGAGCATGGAATTGACAATATGTGTGGCGTCCGACACTTGGGGATCGTGACTCCATAGTTGTCTTGCCCAGAGTAAGTCTTTTCATATCTATTGTGGTTAAAAAATAAAATCAAAAAAATCAAAAAATTATGAAAAAAAATTGATTCTGATCTTAAGGTTTAATATGATTCCCACCTAGCACATCCATTTGTTCCCCTTGAACATAAAATGGGCCCCATATATTTTATGATGCACAACATTTTATCATTCTTAAATGGAATTGGATGAAATGTGGCGATGAATTTGAACAAAGGAATGGGCTTGGTCTTGGGATATGCTTATGGACATAGATTATTTTAAATTATTTTGATGGGTTTTATAATTTTTTTTTGGTATTAGATATTTAGGTGAGCAATGTGTATTAAAATGTTTTTGGAAAAGGGGATTTAAATTTCATATTTGAAATTTATTTTGCTCTGGACTAGCAAAACACAAGTTGGGGGGTGTGATTAGTCACTGAAAGTGGCTAATGTTAATTATGAATATCATTATATTCATTTTTCCAAAGTCCATAAACATTTTTCTAGTGCATTAAATAAATAGAACTTCATTACTCATCTAAAATGCAATTCATGTTTAAAATGGAAATGTGGGACCAATCATTCCTATGTTTTTAGACAACATTATATTCATCTTCTGAATTTGAACTTTGGGATATGATTGATAACATTGTTTGGAACATTTTATCTTTTAGGTCCGATGGATGAATCTAATGGGAAGATGGAGCATTTTTCACCCGAATGCAGAAATTTGATGGAAAAAGCATAAAGGGCCTAAGGCCCATAAAAATTGTGGGGCCCACTATCCAAGCCCAACGAAGCTCAAATTTATACTATATAAATATAAAAATATGTGGATCATTTTATTCAACTGTGGCCAGATCTAATTCTGATTTTTTCATCATGATAACGGGATCTGAAACAGAGATTTAAATGGTGGACCTGACATTAATGCTCATAAAGCTGTCCCACCATTTCGACCATGACATCCTAATTTCTGAGGAAATTTTCCTGAAATTTTTACAAATGCTACATGACTCATGTAAGAAGATATTTGTCGTCTACTACCGCTGATTATTCTGCTTCATTCAATTCCAAATTTACACGTCAAAATGGTGGACGATCTGGACAAAATTTCTGGGTCAACTTCGAAACGTCAAAATCACTTAATTTTCTCACCTTCCTTTTTTGTCTCTCTAAATTAATGGGGATGGAATTTATTGTGATGGGATATTTATAAGGCTCCTAATATTCCTATATAAGGAGCTGGTGGTGAAGGAATTATCATCTAAAATGTTTCTTTGAATCCATGTTTTTCTTTCATCCATTGTATTTCTTTCAATTGTAATTTCCTACTTTCAATTTGTAATCACATCGTCATGTATTCCCATTGAATTTTTTCTTTCACGTTTATTATTTTAATAAAATTTATTCTTCTTCTTCACTTATTATTTTCCATTTCGTCACACGTTGATACCGTTGAATCAAGTTCTGAATTTATTCACACCAACAATTGTGAATTTCTCACACAACGGTGGAGTTTTGATTTTTATTAATGTTTTTTTTTCTTCTTCAATTGCATTTCTTTATGTTTACTTCTCGCATACATTGATATAATAGCTTATATGGAGGGATAAACATTTATGGTTTGGTCTTAGAGGGTTTCATGAGATGGATTGGATGTTATTTCATGTACTTTAATTTTTAAATCTGTCTGTTATTTTAAGGTTTCCATTCGATGAGTTATTTTCTTCTTCATCTCTGCCAAGATTAATGATGACAAATTTAGAGTTCTAGTATGATCTATTTCCTTTGAGTTCTCTGTAAATTGATCCTCAATGTGAATTGGTTATTGGCCTTCGAATTTTGTAGAGATTAAATTGGTGAATCATTTGGGAGAATTATCTCGTTGTTTGGATACGTCTTCAATTAATGACATAAAATTTTTAAGAAAATAAATGCATCCAATCCACAAAAAGAAACAACCTAGGATCAAACCATATTAATTAATTGTTTTAAATCAAGTATATTTGTTTTTTTAAATTTTCTTTAAATTAAATAATTAGTTATCAAATCAATTCAATCCCAAGTTGGCCACTTTACAGCCCAACCGCCATAAAACACGTGTTTCTAAAGTTTACATCTTCGGTCCCTATTGATTCGAACCCTACTTGTACTTCAACGACCTCTTTTACCGGTAGGGAAAATTTGGGACAACCAGGTCTCTTCGAGTCAGCTCACCAGGTGTAACTTATTGACTATGGAACACTTTTTTATTGTAAGGTTTCCTGCACGTAGACACCCATCCAGGGTTGTAGGTAGAATATGCGATAAAAACCCACTAAGCAACGAGACTTTGTTGTAGGGCCCCCTTTCAGAAATTGTACCATTAGGTGGTGTACTAGTTTCACCACTACCTGTTGGGAAGCTGATTCCACCAGCCCCAGTAACAAAAAGTTTCACACCGATTGAGCTCATTGACTGAGTTCCAATGCCAGAGGATACCAGGTTTCCGGGGTGAGATGGATCAATAAGCGGCCGAGGACTGGACGGAGGCTATTGTCAAGGTATTCTGACTAGTAGGGACACTCGTTAATCTTATAGTCATCCATGCAAAAAATCCTTCTTCAGGTAGCAGTGGGAAGATAGTGGAGAAAGATGCTCTTGGTTCACAATGAGGTGACTCTCATCTAGGCGGACATATATATCCTTTTTAGGGAAGAGTCTATCCCCGCCACCTTATGCTCATTGTTTATACAAGGGCATCTTCAAATGTAGTTGGGTAACATTACCATGGCTCAGTATTCATTGAGGATCACTAACCTCTCAAGCTACTCTACTAACATGGCCCATGACCATTTCTTCAGGGCCCAAACCATCGAGTAGGGGATCATAAGATATATCAGAGCTTCAATGATCTCTCTCAGCATCTCGACATAGGTGGCGGTGTTAGAGAAATCACTTTTATAGGAGAGCTTCCATACTGTGTAGCCACTGACAGTGAGACCCACCACCGAAAAACATGTAGCAGAGTCATCTGTAGATGGAAGCAGACAGATGATGCAGAGGTCCAAGAAGACCATACCTACAGTTGGAAACCACATGATACATGGTCAGTTGTGTATGCCCCTAGAGATAGAGCATTATAGGAAAGTAGAAAGTATATTTACTCATGTCGTGGGCAAGGTCACATTGTTAGTGAATTCCCAACCCTTCATACAAATCACCTATAGACGATCGATGGACTGCCTCGGTTAAGGTGAATATTAGATTGAGGAGGTCAACAGGCAACATGTGTATGTGGAAGAGGATCTGGATGTGAATCAAGTGGTGGGAAGCGATTCGAGGTTCTACTGGCGCCACCTCCAGGTGGACCGCCCCAATCACAGGTAGCTGGCAGATAGGGAGGAGCTCAGCTTCGGTCTACTGAGGCGTATGATCACATCACTCCAGATATTATTAGAGGAACGATCTGTGTCTACACCCCCATAGATGCAGTACTTATAAACATAGGTTTTGGTAAATTTTTTACTTCCATTAACCTCGTTTGGAGTTTATAGATTCCGGTGGACCCGTTTCTCGATCTATACGGCTATAGACTCTTACTGGATAGGATTCGATGATTACACACTGGTGTCGTCAGTGTGATCTTACTCTAGGAGGTAAGAGCATCAGCTAAGATCTACTAGACGTGGCATCAAGGCCTTATGACTTCATATTTTGTGTGGACTGGTTATCCATAATCCATGCTCAGATTGACTGTATTAGGCACAAAGTGTAGTGTGTCCGTGGGGATGGGACCAGGTTTTCCATCACCAGTGAGAAGGGAACCATTGCAGCACCTGATGTACTTAACAAAAGGAGGGTGAAATTGATCACTCATCATTTGGCAGTCATACCCTCATAGTAGTTGATGTTTAGAGTATAATCTATACTTTAGTGGTAGACTAGTATGCTGATTTTTTCTCTCATGATGTTTCGTGTCTACCTCCCCATAGGGAGGTGGAAATTTATATCGAGTTATAGCCCAGGAAGAATCAGATATCTACACCAGAATATCGGATGGATCCTTTGGTGTTTCGAGTGATATGAGTATATTTGGAGGACTTACAGAGAAAGGGGTTCATTAGGACCAGTGTTTCTCCTTAGGTAGCCCCGATTTTATTCACCATGAAGTACGATGGGAGAATGAGACTCTGTGAAAACAATAGGCACCTAAACTAGGTGACTGTGATGAACTGGTACCCACTCTTGATGACTAAAAATATTTTCGATCACCTGATGGGTGAACAATTTTTTTCAAAGATATGCCTCCAACCATGCTATCACCAGCTCAGGGTTCGAGATGATGATGTGTAGAAGATAGACATTAGATGTTGGTATGTCCATTATGATTTAATGGTTATGCCATTTGGTGTGACCAACATAACTCATAAACAGAATCTTCCATCAATACTTTGATCACATTGTGGTCGTCTAAATTGACAACATCTTTGTATATTAAGGCTACAATAGTGGAGCATGCCTATCTTCTGCAGTTAGTTCGGGGTACACTCCGATATAAACTAATTTATGCTAAGCTCTTGACATTCTAGTTCTGGATCAGGGAGGTTCACTTCTTTGGAAAATAAATCTTGGAGGATTGAGTTTTGGTGGAGCCAGTGAAGATTGAGGTTGTGCTTTCTTGTGATCCACCCAAGAGTGTGAAGTAGGTGCGGAGCTTCCTAGGTCTGGATGGTTAAAACATAATGTTTGTCCCTGATGTTTCTAGAGTTTCCTCACCCTTATTAGCGTTAATGAAGAAGGGTAATCCTATCATGTGGTCGGAGAGATACCAGTGGAGATTCCAAGATCTCAGGCATAAAATGACGAGTGACCCATCTTGAGGACACATTAGGAGTGTGTTGGGTACATAGTCTACTACGACGCATCTGGGATTTGGCTTGCATTTGTCCTAATGCAGGAGTGAGCAGTGTTCACTTATGGTTCCCAGAAGTTGATACAACATGAGCATAACTACACTACCCATGACCTGGAGTTAGAAGTAGTGGTCTACATCCTGAAGATGTGGTGGCATTACTTTATGGGAGAACATTTTACAGTCTAATATGATCACAAGACACATAGGTATATCTTCTCTAAGATGGACCTGAACGCAAGACAACAAAATTGGCTTGATTTCCACAAGGACTATTACTTCGAGATAGTCTCCACTCATGGGAAGGAGAAAGTTCATGTAGATGCACTCAACAAGAGATCTGGTATACAATTGTTGAGTGAGGCGATGGAGGAGCTGGCCGCTTTGCATATATCCTACGTGGATAGTGATGGAGTAGATTATCTTCATTCTCTGACATTCACTCCCCAACTTCATCAGTGAGCAAGGGTGGAGCAGCATTCCTACACAGACTATGAGGCAGGACATGCTCAGATATCTACATGACATGTTCCAGATGGATTTTCTGAAGTTGGGGAGCACGTCATCCTCCTAAGAGGGCGTACTATAGTACAAGTGGCTCTACATGAGAATTGGTTGATGGAGTTCCATACATCCTCTCTAGTGGTACATCAAGGGGTGGTAAATATGTACTAGGACCTCCGTCAGCACTGGTGGCCGGGGATGAAGAATGTAGTGGCAGAATTTATCTCATGCTACCTCACTTGTCAGCAATTGAAGGTAGAGCCTCATGCTCTAGCAGGCTTAGTTCGGCCACTAGTGGTTCCAGAGTGGATGTGGGATGGAATTTCCATGGACTATGTAACAATACATCCACACACATCCCTGGGACTTGATTCCATCGAGGTGATCATTGACCGACTCCCAAAGTCATCCCACTTCCTACATATCCGAGAACAGTGGTCAGTAGAGGTAATATGACACCTCTATGTACTGGAGATTGTGTGGATTTATGGGGTCCCATACACTATTTTCTATGATAATGAATCATGTTTTACTAAAATAAAATGGAAGGGGTTGTAGGATGCATTTGGGACACAACTTCGATTGATCACTAACTTCCATCCTCATATGGATGGTCAGATAGAGAGGACCATTCAGTGTCTTGAGGACATGATGTGTTCTTGTTTCCTTGATTTTGGCCACATATGGAATGATCACATGCCCTTGTTGGAGATTTCATAAAAAGATTTTTATAACTCCACTATTGGTATGTTACCATTTGAGGCATTGTGTGGTCGACCATAAAGACCACCTCTGTGCTAGAATGACCTAGTGGAGCCAGCACTCATAGGACCAGAGATGGTTCATGCTAACATAGAGAATGTGATGATCATATAGGAGAGGATGAAGACTGCACATAGTATGTAGAATTATTATGCTGATAGGTGATGATGACTTCTCTAGTTCGAGGATAGTGACCATGTCTTCTTATGGGTCCCACATCGAGGAGGTTTTCAGAGATTTGTTCAGGGAAGTAAGTTATCATCAATGATAATAGGACACTTTCAGTTCCTTAGTAGAGTTGGAGAGGTGGCATACCTCCTAGCCCTTTCCCCTTAGTTGTACCGGATGAATGATATTTTACATGTAGACCAAATGAGGATGTTCATGTATGACTTTTCACACATCATTGTCTGGGGCGTGCTAAATATTGAGATTGGAGTGACGTTTACGAAGGTTGCAGTAGAGATTAAGGATCAACAAGAGCGTGTCTATAATGGGAAATTAATCCCTTTGGTGCACATTCGTTGGCAGCACAGGAACCTCCAACGGAGAAAATGGGAGGGGGATTCTTAGATTCTTGATTAGTACCCCCACATGTTTCCATAGTTTTTTGTGGCTTTCGGGGATGCAAATCATGGAGGTGGGGAGAATGTAAAGACCCAGAATTTTCCAAGTAATTTTTTTAATTATATTGAAATAATATAAGACTTTGAAATTTGAATGCATGAGATTTCTAGGCACATAGTGCTTGGAATGAATTTTAGAACATTGTTTAAGGTATATTCAATTATCATTCAAGAATAAATTTGTAACTTATGAACCGGTTCTCGGAATTGAAATCATAGGACACCATTGAACATGTAGCGTTGATATCTGCTTAAGGAGTCCTTCACATAAACCCCAATAGAACTAGGGGATGGATAGTATTTATGGGTTTTCATTGAGGAATAAAATAAAATTAATGTTTTATTTTTATTAATCTCTTTCCATAAATTTTATATTATTTGGAGGTGGGGACCACACGAGGGTGTTCAGGCATTTAATACTAGGCATTAAATTCCTGGGTACCCAAATTGTGTAACCATGAAACCCACCATTTAATGAAATCTCATTTATGAAGAGTTAACCATTAATATAAGATAAATGAGAGGGTATACTCACATCTAATGGTTGGGGAAATTGTTTGAAAACTGGTTTGGTGGATAACGTTTTGTGGAAAAACATCTTCCAATGAAGAAGGAACCTCTGGATCAAGAATGAGGAACTGACGCTCAATCCCATAACGGAAGCGTGTTGTGGGAGCGATGAATTAAAGCATCACCATCCACATCTTTGTCCTCTTCATAATGCCATCTTCAATGAAGGGTCAAGGTATTGAAATTTTTTCATATAATTCTTCATGATAAATCATTGTCTTTAATCTTTGAACTTCCTGTTATGGATCTAACATGTAGGGTGCGGGCCAAACGAACACGGGTCAATCCCTCGGCTGCATAATTGTTATATTGTTCTTTGCAGGAAGATTGTAGGGTTGAGAGGAACTAACCATGACGGGATAGATGTGAAGGAAACATCATGAGACACAAAATGATTCATTAGGTTGAAGAACTGACCAACATAGGTCACCAAATGACCTGAAGAAGCCCGTCGGTGACTAGCGCTGGCTGGGTACAAGGTGTTGGTCGGCACAACATCCATCAGCTATGCTGGCGGCGACACATCAGTACTACCGAATTATGTTGTGGCCCCTCATCTGTGGCAGAGGAGGGTGGAAGGCTGCATGGTGACTGGCAGTGTGGAAGCAAGGCGGAGCCCGTCCGCGTCGCCGGTAGAGGTGGAGGTTGCAGTTGTCGATCCGAGGCGGTGCACTATAGAGTCTGAAACCCGGATGACCACATGTAAATCGGCTGAAACCCAGATGACCACATGTAAATCGGTGTTGTCATTCCATTGGATGAGGAGTGGGATGGAATCCTAATTGGTTGGGTCACGTCAAGTAGGACCCACTTCGGTAGGTCCAGTATGCCAGTTGGCGGCAGGTTGGCCAACGCCAAAAGGTCCGACTAGACTATTCCGGAAGTCACGTTGGGGGGGATCCCCCGGGTGGTAGGTACGGTGGGCTCCACCATGGTAGACCCTACATATCCATGGGCCGCACCACCTAGGGCACACTGAGCGGGTTTTTACACCCCCTTTGCGAGCCATGCTAGACCGCATCCCATCGGGTCGGGACCATCTGGACAGAGATATGCCTTTTTGGCCATATCTTGAGAACCATGCGTGTTTATGATAAACTATATGTGGTTCTAGAATACTCGGATCTAGATGGTACTTTTGATATACTAGACTCTAATTTTTGATAATGGTGTAGTATTATAGGGTTGGGTCAAACCCAAATATAACCAATTCCTCCGAATGGAAATGCTAATAACATGCTGACTAGGCGTCCGATTGACATGTTGTCTGCCGTGTTGGGTACCTTTTGACATGAAAAAACATTAGGATACTTCTTCAGAGTATATTATGGTAGTTGAAGTATTGATCGAGGGATTGAAGATTGAATCCTCCAGGAATAATGTGTGCTCTGTGGAAACCCTGTGGCTTGCTGTACGTGAAGAATCTTCAGATCCAGTGTGGGTCAGCATCTATCGATCCTATGTGGGTCATCTTTAGATCATGTGTGGGTCATTTCTGATCCTGTGTGAGTCATCTTCTGATCCTGTGTGGGTCATCTTTGGATCTAATGTGGGACATCATCTTTAGATCATGTGTGGATCAACTTTGATCTTGTGTTGGTCAATAACAGAGCTTCTCGACGATGTAAGATGATATATCAATACAAATGATCATATATTCATCAGTACATAAGTAATACCTCGTGTGAGCTTAGTCCTTACCATGGTTGTACCCTTTTGTGAGGTGATACCTGATTGGTATTCTTTGGTGTGGTGTTACCTTTGTGGTACTTATATTCAGGGAGTTACAATCATGGAATTATTTCCTTCATGGGACATTTTTGCTTTTGGATAAAGAGTTGGGAATTGTGTTTTTCCATCAATGAGATGGGTTAACTTTATAACATTGGTATATTAATGAGAATATACGTACTTAGGTTTGATTGCTACTTCATTATTTATAATTGTGGTCTTCCTTTGTGGATTATCCTATGTGGATTCTAACAGACCTTCGGGGGCCTCGAGGAATCTACTGAATATTGTTATACTCACCACTGCATCTGCTTTTCCCACAACATGATGTGTCCTTTGCTAAAAAAGGACATCATCGATCCAAGATGGGGTAGATGGGACTGGAGGCTTCTTGGAGGTGTACAATTAGTCAAGACATACCACAGAGATGACATTTCGAGAGTTTTACCTTCCCATCAGAATTCATAGGAGATGTTTTTAGATTTACTTGTTCATTCTAGTTGGGCTTGTATTCAGGCCCCTTTAACATAATGTACTCATTATTTTTACAAATTAGTTTACTTTGTTCTCATATCTTTTTGTGTTCTTGGATTCTGTGAGTTATAGGATAAAAAGGAAATGCCTTCCCATTTTCAGGGATATATCTTTTTGGTGGAAGTTTCCAGCCTCTTTCCTATGGAAGGCGGTTTTGGGGTAGTCACAACATGGGCCCGGAAGAACGGGCCGTGACAAAATTAATGGTGAATTGACATTATTTATTTTTTAATAAAATGTGTTTACTTATTTAATAATGATTTTTGAATTTAAGGGTTATCATTTTACATGAACAAATATATACTTTATGTGCATTAGACATCAATACATGTTCTAAAATTTTCCTACCACACTTTTCTATTATTAAATTTCAATGAAATTGTTGGTTTTTTGTGGAAACATAATTTTGTGAATCAATATATATATGTAAATGCTAAATAGTGTAATATAAACTGTTATAACCATTTTTTGGATTAATGAACTAAATTATTCAATGGTTTATAGGAAACTATGAATATTTTGAAATGAGAAAATAAATGTTCGATGTTGTATGAGACACATAGAATTTATGATCCCACATTTCATTTTAGGAATGTATTGAAATCATTATTATATGGGTTGGGGAATGGATAATGAAATCTGTAACGCCCTGACCCTAGCTACCAAGAGTCCGTGCATTACTTCGTAACATTGGCATGATCACAAAAGATCAAGTCTCGAAAGACCGATTAGTTTAGTAGCCTTGGAAACACTAGATATATTAATAAGTCTTTCATTACATCAAAAAGTAAAAAACTACAATAACATGGTCTTCATAGTCCACACTCATATCCCTTTTTTACTACAATTGCAGGTCATTCATAAAATACTTCTTCACATCCCGGAAACATATTAAAACGTTGAAAGGGGTGAGCTCAGATGCTCAGTAAGGATAACAATATAGCGGAATCTTTCATCAATAAACATAAACATTTAAGGCAATGTATAACTAAAACAAAAGCCTTTTAAACTTGAAC
Source organism: Viscum album (assembly GCA_963277665.1). Classification (NCBI taxonomy): domain Eukaryota; kingdom Viridiplantae; phylum Streptophyta; class Magnoliopsida; order Santalales; family Viscaceae; genus Viscum; species Viscum album. Next base: position 1,258,140,083 of record OY728141.1, read on the forward strand.
TTCAACATAATATGGAAAAACTAAAATGAGATAATGCCATTCACTTCTTCACATGGATATTCTACTGGTCGAATAATCACATGCAATATCAATAACCACTTTCATAATGAGGGAATGTATAATGCAAGACATTCTGAAACATTTTGTCAAGGCCTCGGCCAAAACCATAAATCAAATTGGGAAAGGGCCTCGGCCAATCCCACGTCTAGTTGTCTCATGAGACCTACTGATGCATCGAGGAGCTATAGAGGGCTCCACCCGTCACTTATTAAGTCCAATACATTCCGCAAATTAATTGGTTTAAACATAACATAAATATTCGTATTAAAACTAGCATACGAAACTTCAACAATTTCTCCATAAACTATGGATGGTATAAAAATAACACATCCACAGTCAAATATTTCACAAAATGTTCAATGGGAGTTTTGTATCATAAATCATTTTCAATTAAACTTAAAACCTATCAAAGGATGTTGACATGGATGAAATCAAAGCTATTTGAGAGAAATATCTCTTTTTTTTTTTGAAATCATTTAAAAGTCCCATAATTATAAAATAATACATTTACTTTGAAAATATTCTTATATGCTTGTAAGGGAAGCTTTGACGAAGTTATAATGGCGGAAAATAGCTGCACCCGCCTTATAAGTTAAAAAAACAATCTTACCTTAAATTTGTCATAAAGGTCAAAAAGTACATTGTTTGGAAAACGACGGTAAGATTCCTTTAAAAAACGTATAAAGGTATAAATGACTTTAAACCATTTTCCATTTCATAGTAAAAATGTTTTGAAAGACATTTTTAAGAAACATGAATGTGGATGATAACGAGCTCCCAGTAGATAATTATGTATAAACAACCTTGGATAATGAAGAGGTTGTCAAGTAAACCCTTACCTTGTACTTTTCCTTGGTTGGGATAGGTTAACCTCCTGTATAATGGTGAAATAATTGTTATTAAATTATACGAGAATCATGTACATTCATATGATATCATATATGATCTTTTAACATTGCTTTGTTAACAATATCTTAGATTTATCGTTGTTTCGGGTGTTAATTTACTCACTTTCTTTTATATGTTTTGTTACGTAAGTCTTGTTTTTCATTGATAGGTTGTATCTTATTCATATCCAGAATGATTTCATGTCCTTAAACATTATTTTTAAATCATTAAATGATAATTATACTTGAATGGATAAGACGGAGATTGAATCTCATCGCGTTCGTGGAGACGGTAGTCCGTACATACGCACGAGCGACAATATCATTATTTTGATATTAAAATAATATATAATTGGATATTATATCATATATACAGAATAATTATCATGTTATATTTATTATTTACATGAATTACATATCATTATTATACCCATCTAAATAATAATATATTGAATCACAATTACACCACGACGTGGAGACGGTAAGCCGTACGTACGCACGTATGGTGACATGTCATTCAAATGATGGGTAGAATACTGAATATGGTTGTTACATATTTATAATAACATCACATTATATAGAAGATACTGGAGTTATAATTTTATAATTGAAATAATAAACAAAGAGGGAGTGGAAGAAGAAAGAAACTTGAAAGAGGGTGATGAAAACGTTACCTCTTCTTCGGGTTCTTCCTTTTGATTTTATCCAAAGGACTCCATAGGATGGATTTAGGACTAAAGTAAAGCTTCTAGGATGAAGGGAGAGACGTTGGGAGAGTATTTGGGCAGAGGTTGGCCGAACCAAAAAGGCATGAAAGTGTGAATAAGGTGGTATAGGTGGGGGCCTTTTGTAAGAGGAGATGAGGGTCTCTTTTGGAAAGATTGAAATGTTACATTATTATACAATGATTTTCGGATTCTAAAGGTCCCACACTTATATAATTCGTGGATAAGGTGATAAGGGTTCTAAATATCCTCATCCAATAGGCTTTGGACAAGTGTATTCCTTGGATTTTTCATTATCTTCCCATTTTATTTAAATCATTAAATAATGAGGTCATTGCTGCATCATCATGATGTCATAAATAATTTAATTTATGTAATTCCTAAAGATTATAAAAAAAATACTATGATGTAGGAAATCTTTTTAGCTTTCCAATGAATATTTATAGTAAAAAATATGACTTGTATAACTCAATGTAATAATTGTTTTAGTAAAACATTTCATGTTTGTGTCATGTTTTTACTTTAACATTAAATAAAAGGTATTTATGTCATTTTCCAACTAAAGTGGCTCCATGGGGTCCCCAAGTTGACCCATGGATTGTATTGGTCGGCCATGACACATCCAATGAGGGTAGGACATGTGTCAAGCTCATCTCATATTATTAAAAAATTATTTTTACCTTAAACTACACTAATTAACTCTAATCGCGATTAAGAACTTAAAAGTTACTATTCACCAAAAATTATTTTAATCTCATTGAACCAAATTATACTTCTTAATGACAACCATGTATGTAGGATTTTTAAAAAACAAATCACATAGGTGGTAATATTTCATTTAAGCGAAAAATCAGTTATTTAACTACCACTTAGTGGTTTCACTATTCATCAAAAATTGAAGTTTTTTCAGAACAATGCCAAAATTTCACCCTAAGCTATAATTGATATTCCGATTTCAAAAATGATGTATATTTTACAAAATTCCAAAAATATAAGTTTCATTAATTTATTTTATAATTAATTCCAGATGTCACAACAAATAGCGGGTTTTTAAGAAACAATTTATATCAAAAGATTAGCAATTGTTTATGTCCAATTTCAATGTTAAATTAATTCTAATGACCACCATTGGATAAAATGGTAAAAATATATTCTATTTATACTTTAAAACCACTAAATAGTATAATTTATCACTATAAATTATTTTGATTAAAAAAGTTGTTTTTAAGTATTTTTTCACAATTCATAAAAAATTAGAAGTTCTTAGAAAAATACCAAAAATTCAACATAGGCTAATTTCGATATTCTGAATCCAAAAATGAAGTCCAGTTTGATAAATAAAATTTATAGAATTTCAAAAAGTAGGTATTACTATTCACAATGACTAGTTTAATTAGTTGTGGTGTGTGTTAGAGCTCAAGGTTGCGTACAAGACACGCTATTGCATTTTTCGAAGGGAAACGTACCGTGGAAGCTTGGGGTGTTACATTCTCCCCTACTTCAAATAATTGTGTCCCAACAATTTCTAGGGTATTACTACATAAAAAGACTCGGGTGTTTCTTCATCATAAGTTCCTCAGGTTCCCACGTTGCCTCTTCCATTTTATGATTTCTCCACAAAACATTTACCAGACGAGTTGTCCGGTTCCTCAGCACCTACTCCCTCACATCAAGAATTCTGATGGGCTCCTCGCAATAAGATAGATCAGGTTCCAGTTCTAATTCCTAATAAGTAAGTACATGTGTTGGGCCGGGCATGTATTTTCTCAATAGCGATATTTGGAAAACATCGTGAACTTTGGAGAGATTTGGCGGCATCGCCAAACGATAAGCTACAGCCCCAATACGATCTAGAATTTCAAAAGGTCCGATGTACCTAGGACTCAACTTACACTTCTTACCAAAACGTATAACTCCCTTCCATGGAGATACCTTTAGGAAAACATGATCTCCCACCTGAAATTCCAAAACCTTTCTTCTGTTATCGGCATAGCTCTTCTGCCTACTTTTAGCTGCTTTGAAGTGGTTTTGGATTTCCTTCACCTTTTCCATTGTTTCTTTCACCAGTTCTGGTCCCAAAAGTTTTCTTTCACCAACGTCATCCCAATAGGTTGGTGTACGACATCTCTTTCCGTATAACGCTTCATAAGGTGCCATCTGAATGCTTGAATGGATGCTATTGTTATAGGAAAATTCTACCAGTGGTAAATATTGATCCCACATACCCTGAAATTCAAGAGAGAATGATCTCAACATGTCTTCTAAGGTATGAATAGTCCGTTCTGATTGTCCATCCGTTTGAGGGTGATAGGAAGTGCTCAAACGAAGTTCAGAATCCAAGGCCTTTTGAAGACTTTTCCAGAATCTTGAAGTAAAACGGGGATCACGATCAGAAACAATCGATAGGGGTACTCCATGAAGTCTTACAACTTCATTAATATATAGTCTTGCTAGACGTTCAAGTGGTAGATCCTCCCGTATAGCCATAAAATGTGCTGACTTAGTAAGACGATCAACAATGACCCATATTCCATCATTCCTTCTAGGATTCTTTGGAAGTCCCATGACAAAGTCCATCGTAATATTATCCCATTACCACTCAGGTATGGGAAGAGGTTTCAATACTCCACCAGGATGTTGCCTTCCAGCTTTCACTTGTTGACAAACCATACACCTCGACACAAAATCAGAAATCTCCCTCTTCATATTGTCCCACCAGAAAAGTTCCTTCAAATCTCTATACATTTTGGTGCTCCCATGGTGTATAGAGAAATTGGAACTATGAGCATCATCCAACAATTCCATTTTTAGATCAGGTATATCGGGAACATAGAGTCTCTTCCTGAATTTCAAAATTCCATCCTTATACACAAAGTCCCTCAATCTTCCTTCATTCGCATCTTTAATCTTCTTCTGAAATTCTTCATCATCGGCCTGAGAACTCTTAATCCTTTCTAGTAATGATGGTTTGGAAACCATTTGAAAAATCATTGATGTTTCACCTTCCCTAGTTATTCCCATGTCCATCTTCACTATATCCATGAAAATTGGATCCCTTTCAATTCTTATCACATTCAAAACTCCATGGTCTTTTCTGCTCAAAGCATCTTCCACCTTGTTTGCCTTCCCTGGGTGGTAATGTATCGTGCAATCATAATCCTTGAGTAGTTCAAACCATCTCCTTTGCCTCATGTTGAGTTCTTTTTGTGAGAAAATATACTTCAAACACTTGTGACCAGTATAAATATCACATTTTTCACCATAGAGGTAATGTCTCCATATCTTTAAAGAAAATATCACAGCTGCTAACTCAAGATCATGAGTAGGATAGTTTTGCTCATGAATTTTTAGCTGTCGTGATGCATAGGCAATAACCTTATCATTCTGCATAAGGACACAACCAAGTCCTTTCTTCGATGAAACACTATAAATAACAAACCCATCATTCCACGATGGTAGAGTCAATACAGGGGTGTTGACTAATCTTCTCTTCAGTTCTTCAAAACATTCTTCACACTCTTTTTTCTAGACAAATTTAATCCATTTACGTGTGAGCTTTGTCAATGGGTTAGCCAATCTTGCAAAATTCTGGACAAAACGTCGATAATAACCTGCTAAACCAATAAAACTGCGTACCTTAGTTATACTTGTCGGTGCTGGCCATTCTTGGATTGCCTTGGTTTTAGAAGGATCAATAGAAATTCCATCCATAGAGACAATATGGCCATGAAAAGAAATCTCCTGAATCCAGAATTCACACTTGCTAAATTTCCCATATAATTCATGTTTTCTAAGAGTCTTCAGGATAATGCGTAAGTGATTTTCATGATCTTCGTGGCTTTTGGAGTATACCAAGATATCATCAATAAATACCACTACAAAGTCATCAAGATATTCCTTGAAAACTCTATTCATTAGATCCATGAAAACAAAGGGTGCATTAGTCAATCCAAAAGGCATTACTGTAAACTCGTAATGCCCATACCTTGTTCGAAATGTTGTCTTTGGAACATCTTCCTTCTTCACACACAACTGATGGTATCCAGACCGAAGGTCAATCTTTGAAAAGTATTGAGCTCCATGCAGTTGGTCAAACAAATCCTCAATGCGTGGTAGGGGATACTTGTTCTTTATTGTTATAGCATTGATCTCCCTATAGTCGATGCACAACCTCATAGATCCATCTTTCTTCTAAACAAAAAGAACAGGGGATCCCCTAGGAGAAACACTAGGGAGAATAAATCCCTTATTACTCAATTCCTCTAGTTGTTTTTTTAGTTCAACTAATTCCACAGTGTCCATTCTATAAGGGGTATTCGATATGGGTCTTGATCCAAGAATTAAATCAATGGAAAACTCAACTTCTCATTCTGGAGGATGTCCAGGTAAATCTTCTGGAAACACATAAACATATTCTATCACAATAGGTACATCCTCTATTTGAATATTCCTTTCCTCACCCTCAGTAATTTCCTTCTCTTCCTCCCCAATAATTGAATTTAGTTGAGCTACTGGGGGTGGGTCTAGATAAGAATTATGTGGAAACGATTCTGCTCTAAAGATAAGGTGTTCCTTATCATCATCATCATGAATCATAACCTCTTTCCTCTTAAAATAAATTTTTGCATCAAGGTCCGAAAGCCAATCCATACCGAGGATTATATCAAATTCAATCATGGGTATGACGATGAGATCAGCAGGTAAAGAACATTTAGGTGCTCTAATGGGAACTAATCGAAAAAACTTTGTTGCAACAATACTTCCCTTAGGGGTTTTGACCGACAACTACCTTGTTAAATCAAATTGGAAATATCTAATTTTCTTAGCAAACTGGGAAGATATGAAACAATGCGATGATCCAGAATCAAATAATGCATTTTCTAAAATTGAGGAAACCATTAAATTACCTGCCACCACGTCTTTCGGAGCTTCCACCTCAGCAGTACTGATAACATAAGCCTGGCCCTGATCCCTTGGCCTCTTCTGAGGTAAGATCCCCTGACGCTTAGGACATTCATTTGCACAATGTCCCTTCTCTCTACAATTATAGCATTCCACGTTGACAGCCGCTTTCTTTCCCAAGTATTCATGAGCTTGGTGGCATTTTTCACCACACTTGTAACATACTCCTTTTCCTTTTAGACAGGCACTAGGGTGCTTCCTACCACAATTATCACAGGGTGGAAATTCATTTCTACCCTTCTTCCCTGTTTCCTTATTTCCTTTCCCAGAGTTTTCAGTGGATCTCTTATTATCTTTCATTGATTTAAAGTCATAGACTTAGAGAATTACATTTCCATCTTGATAGCGCATGGGACAATATCTTCGTATGAAGAGAAGGTTTGTGATACTAAAGCTCGAAGGAGAAATGGTTTTAACCCATCAAAGAAACGATCAGTCTTACTTATTAGGTTACGTATGTAATCTACAGCATACCTCGCTAATCTTGTAAAGTTAGCCTCATACTTTGCGACATTCTCATCCTCTTTCTGCCTCAGACTCAGAAATTGCCTTTCCATATCCGCTCGATGGTCTCGAGGAAAGTATTTTTTTAAGAACAGCTCTTTGAACTCCTGCCATTCCATGTTTGTTAATTCATCATCTTCCTTTGTGTTTTGAATTAGTGACCACCATTGATCGGTATCTCCAGTGAGGCGGTAAACATCCATGACAACTTTCTACCTTTCACTACCCCCAAGGCATGGAATATTTACTCTAAGGAATTTATCCATTGCTCAGCTACTATAGGATTTGTACTCCCATTCAAGGTTGGTGGTTGTTGCCTCATGAAACGGTCTAGCATTGATCCTCCACGTTGCGGATCAGGGTGCTCCATACGAGTAAGGTTATTATTCATAACCTGTGTGAGTTGTCCCAGTATGGTGAGAAGCTGATCAGCACCAGTTGTATCACTAGCTCCACAATAATTATCTTGAGCAGGAGGGAAATCCCTACACAGAGTGCGTGAATTGATACAGTTTCCATTCCTTTCACTAGGCTCCATTTTTAAAAAATGGCATAAACTAGATTAGTTTATGAAATAAAATGCATAACTCCATATTTGTAAAACACTTTACATAAATTGAACTATTTATGGATATAATCCATAAAAAGAAATGTTTCCTTTGAGGAAGTATATACTCATAACCCTTCATAGTGGTTTGTAAAGAAAATGAGAATTATCCTAAGCATATCCCCTGGGAGTGTCGTAACCATGAGTGAAGCAAGGGCCGTTGTCGTGCACAAGTTCCCGTTCGAGTCTAGATCAAAGTGGTGTTTTTGGGTTTTACCCCTAGGTACATATGTGCCAGAGCCGCCTCTACCTGCTCGTATCCAGACAGGGATGTATTGCTCGGAAAACTCACAAAATCTCTTTAATAACAAAATTTTAGGAAGTTTTTCTATACTAATCCTCAAAGTCTATCTTCGGGCTATGTGCTCTAATCAGAGTTTATCTAAATATAGCTTCCAAGGTTAGTACTAAACTGCCTATGATACCAATTATAACGCCCCGACCCCAGCTACCCAGAGTCGGTGCATTACTTCGTAACATTGGCATGATCACAAAAGATCACGTCTCGAAAGACCGATTAGTTTAGTAGCCTTGGAAACACTAGACACATTAATAAGTCTTTCATTACATCAAAAAGTAAACAAACTACAATAACATGGTCTTCGTAGTCCACACCCATTTCCCTTTTTGACTACCCCTGCAGGTCATTCATAAAATATTTCTTCACATCCTGGAAAAATATTAAAACATTGAAAGGGGTGAGCTCAGATGCTCAGTAAGGATAACAATATAGCGGAAGCTTTCATCAATAAACATAAACTTTTAAGGCAATGCATAACTAAAACAAAAGCCTTTTATACTTGAACTTCAACATAATATGGCAAAAGTAAAATGAGATAATTCCATTCACTTCTTCACATGGATATTCTACTGGACGAATAATCACATGCAATATCAATAACCACTTTCATAATGAGGGAATGTATAATGCCAGACATTCTGAAACATTTTGTCAAGGCCTCGGCCAAGACGTCTAAAATGATTAAGGCCTCGACCAAAACCATAAATCAAATTGGGAAACGGCCTCGGCCAATTCCACGTCTAGTTGTCTCATGAGACCTACCGATGCATCGAGGAGCTATAGTGGGCTCCACCCGTCACTTATTAAGTCCAACACATTCCTCATATAAATAGGTTTAAACATAACATAAATATTCGTATTAAAACTAGCATACGAAACTTTAAAAATTTCTCCATAAACTATGGATGGTATAAAAATAACACATCCACGGTCAAATATTTCACAAAATGTTCAATGGGAGTTTTGTATCATAAATCGATTTCAACTAAACTTAACACCCATCAAAGGATGTTGACATGGATGAAATCAAAGCAATTTGAGGGAAATATCTCTCTTTTTTTGAAATCATTTAAAAGTCCCATAATTATAAAATAATACATTTACTTTGAAAATATTCTTATAATCTTGTAATGGAAGCTTTGACGAAGTTATAATGGTGGAAAATAGCCGCACCCGCCGTATAAGTTAAAAAGACATTCTTACCTTAAATTTGTCAAAAAGGTCCAAAAGTACATTGTTTGGAAAAAGATGGTAAGATTCCGTTAAAAAAACGTATAAGGTTATAAATGAATTTATCCCATTTTCCATTTAATTGTAAAAATGATTTGAAAGACATTTTTAGGAAACATGGATGTGGATGATAACGAGGTCCCAGTAGATAATTATGTATAAACAACCTTTGATGATGAGGAGGTTGTGAAGTAAACCCTTACCATGTAATTTTCCTTGGTTGGGGTAGGTTAAACTCATGTATAATGGTGAAATAATTGTTATTAAATTATACAAGAATCATATACATTCATATGATATCATATATGATCTTTTAACATTGCTTTGTTAACAATATCTTAGATTTATCGTTGTTTCGGGTGTTAACTTACTCGTTTTCTTTTATATGTTTTGTTACGTAAGTCGTGTTTTTCATGGATAGGTTGTATCTTATTTATATCCAGAATGATATCATGTCCTTAAACATTATTTTTAAATCATAAAATGATAATTATACTTGAATGGATACGACGGAGAATGAATCTTATCGCGTTCGTGGAGACGGTAGTCCGTACGTACGCACGTGCGACAATATCATTATTTTGATATTAAAATAATATATAATTGGATATTATATCATATATACAGAATCATTTCATGTTATATTTATTATTTACATGAATTACATATCATTATTATACCCATCTAAATAATAATATATTGTATAAAAATTACACCACGACGTGGAGACGGTAAGCCGTACGTACGCACGTATGATGACATGTCATTCAAATGATGGGTAGAATACTGAATATGGTTGTTCCATTTTTATAATTAAATTACAGTATATAGAAGATACTGGAGTTATAATTTTAGAATTGAAATAATAAACAAAGAGGGAGTGGAAGAAGAAATAAATTTGAAAGAGGGTGATGAAAACGTTACCTCTTCTTTGTGTTCTTCCTTTTGATTTGATCAAAAGGACTTCTTAGGATGGATTTCTGACTAAAGTAAAGCTTCTAGGATGAAGGGAGAGAAGTTGGGAGAGTATTTGGGCAGAGGTTGGCCGAACAAAAAGGCTTGATAATGAGTATAAGGTGGTAGAGGTGGGGGCCTTTTATAAGAGGAGAGGAGGGGCTCTTTTGGAAAAAGATTGAAATGTTACATTATTATACAATGCTTTTGGGATTATAAAGGTCCCACACTTATATAATTCGTGGATAAGGTGATAAGGGTTCTAAATTTCCTCATCCAATAGGCTTTGTACAAGTGTAGGCCTTGGATTTTTCATTATCTTCCCATTTTATTTAAATCGTTAAATAATGAGGTCATTGCTGCATCATCATGATGTCATAAATAATTTAATTTATTTAATCTCTGAAAATTATAAAAAAAATACTATGATGTAGGAAATATTTTTATCTTTCCAATGAATATTTATAGTCAAAAATATGACTTTTATAACTCCATGTAAAAATTGTTTTAGTAAAACATTTCTTGTTTGTGTCATTTTTTTACTTTAACATTAAATGAAAGGTATTTAAGTCATTTTCCAACTAAAGGGGATCCATGGGGTCCCCAAGTTTACCCATGGATTGTCTTGGTCGTCCATGACACATCCAATGAGGGTAGGACATGTGTCAAGCTCATATCATATTATTAAAACATTATTTTTACCTTAAACTACAGTAATTACCTCTAATCGCGATTAAGAACTTAAAAGATACTATTCACCAAAAATTATTTTAATCTCATTGAACCACATTTTACTACTTAATGAAAACCATGTATGTAGTATTTTAAAAAAAAATCACAGAGGTGGTAATATTTAATTTAAACGAAAAATCAGTTATTTAACTACCACTTAGTGGTTTCACTATTTATCAAAAATTGAAGTTTTTTCAGAACAATGCCAAAATTTCACCCTAAGCTATAATTGATATTCCGATTTCAAAAATGATGTCTATTTTACAAGATTCCAAAGATATAAGTTGCATTAAATTATTTTATAATTAATTCCCGCTGTCACAACAAATAGCGTGTTTTTAAGAAACAATTTATATCAAAAGATTGGCAATTGTTTATGTCCAATTTCAATGTTAAATTAATTCTAATGACCACCATTGGATAAAATGGTAAAAATATATTCTAATTATACTTTAAAACCACTAAATACTATAATTTATCACTATTAATTATTTTGATTTAAAAAGATGTTTTTAAGTATTTTTTCACTATTCATAAAAAATTAGAAGTTCTTAGAAAATACCAAAAATTCAACATAGGCTAATTTCGATATTCCGAATCCTAAAATGAAGTCCATTTTGATAAATAAAATTTATAGAATTTCAAAAGGTAGGTATTAATATTCACAACGGCTAGTTTAATTAGTTGTGGTGTGTGTTAGAGCTCGAGGTTGCGTACAACACACGCTATTGCATTATTCGAAGGGAAACGTACCGTGGAAGCTTGGGGTGTTACAAAATCCCTATTGGTGGGGGACTGGTTAATGAAAGCCCTATGGGTTGGGGACCAATTAATGAAATCCCAACTATGTATCAGAGGTACTCATGAGACGAATTAGGTCATGGCGCATGGCCTTGACACTGTCCTCCAATATGAATTTCCCTCAATATGATTATGATAATTAATTAACCATGTGGATACTCGACTAGTAGAATATTCATTTATAAGAGAGTGTACATACATGTATTAGAAGATGTAAATTATTACGGCATCATGTTTATTCATCATTCTGAGATTCATCTAATAGTCTATAATTTATAGTGGGTAAGGAACAAAAATTTGTGTTATTATTTCATATGGTACTCTGATCATGTATAACTCTCTTTTGAAAATTTAGTATTTTTAGTTTCGCAAGCCAAGCTTATTAAAGTTGTAATGACTCATACATTATTTCCATCACACCCTATATTTTCTATGAGAATTCTTATGATAGAAACATGTTTCATTGTAACCCTATTAGTATTCCTTTAATTGTTCACTTATCATTCTTTAGAAAAATGTTATGATTCACGTGTTATATCATTTCTAAAGAAAATGTTATATGGATAATTTTAAAATAATGGTTTCAAATGGTTTTATTTGATATATTATATTATTTTAAAGACCCCCTTACTGGGCATTCATATGACCACCCTATGTTTTAACGAAAATATTATAGGTTTAGTGTATTTCGGTTTCTAAGAGTGGTGGAAGCATTGGCGATATTTATTTCACTTTATACTTTTGAAGGAAATGTAAAAATTTTATATGATTCTCTACGACCTAAAAAAAATCATCCTATTTAGTGAAACATAACATGTGATTCACCCTGTTGTTTTTCAAAAAAAAATACACACCATAATTTATTTAAAACCATACAGGATCAGGTGCTATCAGGGACTGAGGAATGAAAGCTCAAATTAGATGATTGGTTTAGACAACCCGGAAATATTTGAAAAATATTAAAAACCTTATTATTTCCTACTAAGTGAAATTTTTGTTAAAAATTTTAGAATGAAGATGGGTCGAGCCTTCTGTCTCTTCCAATGAAAATATTAGAAAATATAGTGGCCATGTGGTGTTTTGTGGGATATTAAACCATTGAAAACCGTTGTTCGTCTTGCAAACACCTCAACCAGGTATCCAATTCTCCTCACGTACTCGAACATCACTGAGTATATGGCATTGTTTACTTCCTGATGATGCATGACCAACTTCCATATTATGAAAATATGGGAAAGTATTACGATGGTCTATTCTAATACTTTACCTTGGCCAAAAATTATCAATCTCTAATGATCTTCCAAGAGGCTTCACAAGAGGGTGACCTCCGACAAATATACCATTGTTAAATCGTCAGATATGGTCTTCGAGGTCAGGTCGTGGACATAGAAATTCTTAAGCATCAGTCTTCCCTTTTAGCATGTAGACAAAAAATTCAAGATAGTGTTACCTAACTCTATAAACTTCATGCTTTCATTTATTGGATGTTTATATGTCTACATCCAATTGATCCAACCTACTCATGAAGCATCTGGACCAAAGATATTTAGTAGTTTGGATTGACCATAGGTGTCTGTTTAAATCGGAATTTGGGAAATCACCCTCAACGGTGAAAATAGTAGATTTTTATATTAGACTACATCAAGAAATCAATAATAATTTTTTTGATATAGGGAGTCAGTGGTTATGTAACACCTTGGGTTTTATTAACATTTTATAATTAGATAACATTATACTTTACGTTTTAGAACTTTAATATGATTTTACGAATAACATGTCAATTTTTATATGTTTATGCCTTACTGAGTAAAACATGTCTGTAGAAAATTTTTAGATGGAATAGGTGAATTCACCAACCAACCTTTTGTGACACCCAATAGAATTACCTAACCACATAATTTTTGAGTAATGTTTAGAGACATATCAGCCCATTGTGAACATGGAATAACCTGAAAATTCCTTTATAAACTATCACATAGAGAAAATATCCTTCTCCACTACCAAAGATACAATATGTTATATCACTATATTATATGTTCTCAATTTGACAAGTTTAGGAAGATGGGGACGAACTACGAGGATCTTTTCTTATGTCTCTCCTTATCTAAGAACTATCATGCTTTGAGAATGTTTCAAGAAGACGATTTGGAGGGCGATAATTGATTACACTATATTATCTAAATCATAATATTTTATATGGATGGGACACACTATGACTTCAATGTTCTCAAGAATGACATTGTTCGAAGGATCTATAGGGAACTAGATCATTCTCAAATCTATGATCTCCACACTGCACAAGCCTTCCTCTGGAATACAGAATTCTTCATTCATAGGGATAATCATAGCGCCTCTCTCTGTATATGAGTCATAGAATTTTAGGGAATAGAAAAAAAATCTAGGGATCCACCTAGGGGTAATTTGTAGATTCTCCAAGTTGGCCGACTTTGTGAGGGGATTTTGGAGGCGATGTGTGTCATGTTTTCCAGGATGGAGTTTTCGAGGGAATTTTGAATTACGAGGACACAATTCGTTAAGGGGGGAGATATTATGTGATTATATGAACCTGTTTCACATGTAATAATAATAATTAGGTTTTATTTTGTTTGATTTTCAAACCATCTGAACTAAAATTTCAAAATAAACTGAAACCATTTTTATTTAATTAATCAACGAAGTGATTAAAATACATCCAGATCAAAAGAAACCATAGTACCCTATAATAACAACTAAATTCTCTATCAGTGCCACTAGGAGAACATAAAACACAACCAATAGACCTAGTAAATATTGAATATACATTGGGTTGGTCAGAATGAAAAACAGTACGGCCAAAACCACAACCATCGTACTGTGCACGAGAGGAATGATGAGAAACATTTTCTCTAAGTTGTCTAGAAGTTGAATTACCCTAAATGTGTATTAATAATGGACTTTTTTACTTTTGGGGATACATATGATAGTTTTTTTTTCATTTACAGACAATTATAGTTTAAAATAAGGTAACCGTTAGTAACTTTTTTAAACAAAATAAATTAAGTAATTTTTTAATATTGTATTAATTTTCATAAAAAAATATAACTACCTTATCATTTATAATTGATTTGATATCTTTCACAAATGTTAAGTGTTATATTTTACCACATGGATTTCAAATTTAAAATAATATTTTATAAAACCTTGTATGATTTCCAAACTTTGGATTGTATTTCAAATAATTTCCAATTTTTAATTATTTTAAATATCCTAGTATTATAAAAAATAATGTTCATACAAAGTATTTTAATACATAAAAGTATCATGAATGTCTTAATTATTTGTTTAATTTAATCCTCAAATGTGTAAAATTATCAAATAATAAATTTTTATGAAGTTAAAGATACTATTTAGTTAATTGATTATTTGTAACTTTTTTTCTATGGATATATGTTTTCTTTGAATGTGGGTTTATAAAAAAATAGAAACACCATAGACCAACCATCTAGTTGGGCTGAAGGAGGTAGCTTGTAGTATGGTCAGAGTAGGAGGCAGATCCTAGGCCCTTTAGCCATAGCACATGCCAGCCCATGGGTGAGTGGGTGCACACACTTGTGCCTGATGCATGCACAAGGGTACCAGAACACGACACCGTGTAGGGCAGCACGATAACAGGGGTGGGCGGAGAGTGCTCCCACATAGACCAGTATGGGGTGATTCCAGGAGTGTGAGGGGATTTTTTTAATTAACGTTTGGAGATCTAGTATTATAAATCCAATTAAATAACTCTCCCAATTTGATGTGGCATGGGAAATTTTAGGCTAAACTCGATCCAGGCCATCTGATCACGCTGCACGAAATCTGCACCGCCTGATCAGTTCATCCAAAAAATCCCCACAACCATGTTTTATCCCCCATGTTTTTATCATCCATTTAATTCCATCCAATATAAGATAAAACATTCCTATCTTTTTAAATCACCACATCTCTCGATTTTATCTGATAAGAATATGAACTAACCCCATCCGTTCATCTTTTTTTAAATTGTAGATTCACCATAGCCGTCAGATCAGATCCCCCATAATCTAAGATATCCATTTCATTCTTTTTTTTATTCTCCACTTCATCCTCTCCCTCCTGCATGCTCCCCAGCAGTAGACCACGCTAATATTCTTTTCTATTTTCCACAAAAGAGTCCCCAGGTGGCACCTCCTTTCACTCGTTTTCCACAAAGACTGGAATGCGAAGTCATATTTTAATCCAAGTAGCCTCAGTGTTCTTGAAATATTTATTAAATAAATATATTATATATGTTTTATATATGTATATCAATTTGAACCTGAACCCTTTAGTTTTTTCCTCTCTAGTGCCACCATTATGCTACTCCAGACATCTTCTCCTCCTTCGAACCATGTAAGCGACCTAGTTTATCCTTCCTTTTTTCGGTTTGGATACACACACACACTCACACACACACACACACATGAATATATATATGTATATATATGTATATATATATACATATATAAAGAATGTCGATTATAATACCAACTAGAATTTTTCAATGATGGTGAATCATTAGATTTATATGTGGTCTTAATACTTTAACAAACAGGGGCTTAAGATATTATGTGTTTGAAAAAAATATGTGGATGTATACTTAATCATATATGTGTATATGTTTCACAAGAAATCCTTTTATATTTTATTTCATGATTTGAAATTGACGAACCCCTATTCATCTAGTGTATCAAATATGATCCAAATATGTATGTGTCATTCAATGTTTGGTGTATGACCCTTATATACACCATGTATATTCTGTTATATGAATATATATGTATATATATACATGGATGCTAAATCTATTTTATTTTTTCCAATGATTGTTAATAATGAATAATAACAGTTGTTTTTCAAATAATAAATGCTTATAAAGAACAATTTAAAATATAGTCCTTTATATAAAACATTGTGTATAAAAGTATTACACAACACTAAATTATATATTATTATAGATTTTCCAATGTTATACATTGAAATGTGTATAGTAATTATGGGGAATTCATTTGTAATAATTTTTGTGGTTTTCCTCATATACATATATATATCTAAAGTGCACAAATGATTTTTTTCATAAACATATTCTTCAACCTATTTCAAAGAAGAATTATATTTATGTTAATGAAAGAAGGTGTTTATCTATCAACACTTATTATTTAAATATTCTTCTATGTATGTTCTTGTATATAAAATATATATATAGATATATGTATTTGTCTGTATATATATATTGGACACACTTTCCTTTATAAATATTAAATTGAATTATTTATGTTTTAGTAAGTTGTGTGGGTGATTTTCATGATTTTAAATTTATAACGTTGTGTTAAAATAATATAGAATACCCTAGTAGTATATTTATATATAAAAATTTTTGTAATGGGATTTTATAAAACAAGGTGTTTAATACCACTCATTGAATATTTTGTTTACCTTTATATTAATGGTGAATTTCCATTATGCATTTTGGAATGAAATATGTGTACTTTTTTAATAAGTGTTAAGGAATTTATGTTTTATCATTTTATGTGAATGAATATGTCTTTTATGTGAATTCAATATCAATACTTGTGAAATAATTCTCCTACCATCCTTGTCATTTATTACATTTCCAGGAATGTTTTAGTTTTTTTATTAACACATAAGTGCAGAAATCACTATATATTTTTAAATGATAAAAAATGTTATTAAACTGTTGTGAAAATTTATGGATTAAAGAACAAAATTAATCAATGTGGTAAGGGATACATTGAGATATATGATATGAGAAATAAATTGTTCAAAGTGGTATGTGACACTTTGAATATATGACCATATGTGGCATATGAAGAATGTATTATACTCAATATTAAATTTGTTCGGGACTGGTTAATGAAAGCCCTATGGGTTTGTGACTGGTAAATGAAAGACCTACATGTTGGGGACCAGTTAATGAAAGCCAAAAAATGAATCGGAAGTTCTAATGAGACAAATTAGGTAATGGAATGAGGCCTTGACACTGTCCAACATTATACATCTCCTAAATTATGTTTATGATAATTAATTAACCAAGTGGATATTTAACTAGTAGAATATCCATGGTTAAGATCATGTACATATGTGGATCAGAAGAAGTAAATGTTTATGGAATAATGTTTATTCAGCATTCAGAGATTCATCTACCAACTTATTCATTATAGTTTGTAAGGCAACAAATTTGTGTTATTATTTTATACACAACTCTGATAATGTATTACTCTCAGTTTTAAATTGTGTGTCATCACTTTTTCAAGCCACACATATTAATGTTAGGATGACTCTTACTTTATTTGTTTCACCCCCTATATTTTTTATGAGAATTCTTATGATTGGAACATGTTTCATGGGAACCCTGTTAGTATTCCATCAAATTTTAACTTATCATTCTAGGAATATTTTTTATGATTCATGTGTTACATCTTTTCTGAAGAAATAGCCTTATGGATATTTTTAAAAGAATTTTTAAGAATGGTTTTATTTGATATATTATTTAATTTTAAAAATTCCCTTAATGTGAATTTGTATGCTCACTATACATTTTAAATTAAATTTTATAGGTTTAGTGGATTTGAGTTACACTGATTGGTGGAAGTGTTATGGAAATTATATTCTCTTTATGTTTTTGAGAAAATTTTAAAATTTATACTTGATTCCCTAGGACATTAATAATAAAGAACCTCTTTAGTGGACCATGATGTGTTATTCACTTTCTTTTTGAAAAAATCCAATTAAAACCCAATCTATATTTAAAACCCCACCAGCTCAGTGGAAGTCTAGGGTCGGCGCGTGACAACCATCATGTTCTATGTGAAAAACCACTGACAAACCTATACATGGGTGACCAAATTTGAGTCCAAATGAAGAAGATATGAGAATAAAATGATTCTTAAAAAATATGGTAGACATTGTGTTAGAGTCCCACATAGTTTTGTGTCCCACTATAATGCGTGGTCGTGTCCTATACAATACATATCTCTCTATCAATGTAGCCACACACATCATATAATTGGACTACACGATGTGTTTCATCCACCTAGGGCTAAGATATATTCTCATATACATGATCTCATCCTTTTGGTCATTTTTGGGTATACTAGTTGTGTATCCATCTATTCACATGTCTATGTACTCCTATAGTACACTCTGGGTTACAAGAACGGAGTCACAATCTATGTGTGTGTCCCACATGGTGTGTGTTATTTCTCTATCCAAAAACGCTATTAACCACAACTAGTATACTAGAAAACATGTGTTTATTAGACTATATGTCATCCATATGGGTTTTTCCCAGAAACAGATATATTTTTTTCAGATCCCAGATAGTCTTTTCCCTCCATCAAAATCACCCACCATCTACCAAAAATTAGTGAAAACCTTCTCTATCCATCGAATTCATCCCTCTGGTGGAAATGAATTTTTGATCTTCTCCTCCAACATGATTTTTCATCATGCCACTATAAGGCATGGCACATCTTGTTTCCCCCTGTATTTCTTATCCATGGTGGATTTAGCCATATCCTAAAAAACATCCAAACAAACAATCTAATCATTCATCCATTCTTCACATGAGAATATACCATGAATTTCGGGATTTGATCACACTTTATCCTACCCAGAAATTTTGAATCGTGACCCCATAGGCCAACATCAATGATCACAATGAATAGATGTGGAAAATCACATAAACAAAGGTGAAAAAATAATTGTATGAGAATTCGAGTACAATGAATACAAATTGGGGATATCATTGTTCAAGAATATTTTTACAATGATTATATAGTTTTTATCATGCTAAATCTGATGATAATAAGAGATATATCAAAAAATTATGAGTTCAAACATGATTCAGACCACTCTTTGAGAAAGAACACCGCTACCAATGAAAGAGTATATCTATTATGTTTGATGTTCCTCGATTCAACTAGATCTGGAAGATTACCATCATTCAATCTCAGCATTCTAATGATTTGTTTTATAAATCTCTACTAAATAGTCCTTTTTTATTTTAATAATCCAAGATTTTTTTCATAATATTGTATTTCATAAGGAAATTGATTGTAAATTATTTAATTAAAATAATTAAATAATTCACAAAATGTACCCTTCAATAGTAAACTTATCTGAACATCAATGATAAACAATTTTTGACCATGCTAAGGGTAAAAACTTTTATTTTTTTTTCAACTGCGAAAATACAGGATCATGGTAACTCTCAACTGATGTGTAATTTTTGGGTACTTAGGTACATTGTAGTTACAGACTAAGGTCTTCTATCGAAAAGGAAGTAAATAAAAAATATTTCTGATGGTGATAAGAAAATAATGATATTATAAATAAAAAACATGTTTTTATTTAGGGGGTTTATGTTTATAAAATAAGAATAATAATTTTAATAGAAGGAATTTTTTTCTTTTTTTGTTTTCTTGAAAATAGTTTGATAAAACACAATGAGAATATGTTTATTAGAAAAATATTTTTAGAAGGAATAATAGATTTAATATAACATATTCACTTACCTAATAATCATTATATTTTATATTAATCTTTTCATAATTATGAACCACTAATTTTTTTAACCCTTTAACATTAAGAGTGTTCATTTAACCACAATAATGAAATGTGTTGAAACTTAGGATTCCTTCCAAACATGAAATCATATCACCCTATATTGTTGTCATTCAAAAAAAATATTATGGTTAGTCATAAATTTGGACACATATCAATTTAAGAAATGTGGTTTAATTGAGTTTATATATTATATTAGAACTCTAAGAATTGATCTCGTATGGTTTATTTCTACCAATTAAGATCATGCTCTCATAATTCCCATAGTACTCAACATCGTATGTTTTTTGGAAATTTCTCAATTGTTAACATTGTTAACATTCGTTTAAAAACTAAATTCATTTATCATATTATAATAATTATAATATATCATTGATTCTAAAAAAAATAAGGGATGAATGTGAGATTTAGATCAATTAATAAGAAAAAATACTCTCCAATGGGTGGGGTAGTCATCGTAAAAACATTTTCCATTCACAAAGGACATGGAAATGGTGTAACCCAATTATGTTTTTACTATTGATTTTCAAACTGAATAAGATGATTACAGAAGAGGAAAATTTAATAAAATAGAAGAAATAATAGATTAAATAAGATGCATAATATGAAAAAAGAAATATTAAAACATGAGAAGGATACGAATTCTTCAATGAAGGGATCCTTTATTAAAATCCATCCATATGAGTATAAAGATATATAGAGAATCTATAGAGAGGATATGACTCATATAGAACCCTGAAATGGTAGAATATGGTTCACTGGTCTAAATATAAAATTATGTTCCTATATTGACCTTTTATTGAAAAAATGTGAAGTGGTTTTGGGAACCTATATTTTAAGATACCTAGAATGTCTTAGATAAGTATGGTAAAAGGAATTATCTCATCATGTAAAAATATAAATGATATTGAAAGGAATACATACTATTACCATGAAAAAGTTTCTATAAATGTGGCCTTTGGAGTGATATATATGATCAAAATATTGATCCAAACTTTTGACTTCTTGTCTATTCGATTCTCAAGATAGTTAATTTTAATTGGGACTCAATATAGACAAATTATCCATTGGTGTCTTGAAACGAGTTGTATCCAACAGAGTAATGTACCAGATCACAAAATATCATCCCATTTGGATGAATTTCTTTATTGATACATGTGAAATAGTTGACATACATATACGGTCTTCCATCAATGTTTTCCTATATTTTTATGGAATGATCTCCAGACCACAAAATCGCCTCATCCTACAATGAAATCACAAAAAAAAGTATAGTTTCCAATTTTAACAGTAATAAATAATGACTAATTTTAAAAAATGTGTGTTCTACTTTGTTATTATATTATAATATTCAGGAAAATACTAATTTAAAACATATATGTAAGGTTCAAATAAAGCAGTGAATCATGGTTTTATCACAATCCCACACATAGTCATTTTCCCTCCAAGGAAAAACATCAAATCATGTTATCCAGAAAAATATTTTGACAATATTTATGTCATGTTCCAAACTAGAGGGACCCATTCTATGACTCCCCATGCTCGTCTCAAATAGGAGAGGGGTTGATGAATAGTACCCAGTAGGCATATCATTATTATGGGAGGCACCACCAATGTACCTATTAGCACAAAGAAATATCAAAGCCAAAAAAATATGAAATATAAAGTTAACTAAGTGATCAATGTAGACATACAACGAAGATCTCATATTACTGTAGGCTAGTGAATGTATTATAATGTAAACAAGGATAGAAATAAACCATCCATAAAGATCCTATAACCACATGTCCAAACTGTTAGAAAAGAAGTTATGAGACTGTTGTCTGAATGGACGTAGGAACTTACCTTGGTCTGTCTGGTCTCACAAAACACCACTTGGTCCTGGTCTACCTAGGACACCGTCAAAAGTCTTATCATCTTCACAAGACACAACGGGCATCATCATAGCTAGTTTCAGGGCGAGTATAACAAAACTAATTAGAAAACCTTGAATCCTCAAATGAATAATACAAATGAATACCACAAAAGTACCATTATTTATACATATGTTTATTTCTACAACTCATATAATAAGAAAATCAAGATATACTCACACCAAGACACAAAGTCTAGAGATAAGACACAAAAAATTACCATATATAGGATTCTTCTTGAAGCATTCTCTTTATGAGAGAACACAATCATCCACACATGATGTCAAAATAAACTATCATGAATAAGTATATCTGATTTGGACCTCACCAAAAGAGAATGAATTAGTCAAGGAATACTATGATATAAAAAGGGGATATCTTTCCCAGACACACTGGGTAATACCACATACATAATCTAGATCTACCCAAAATGTAGTGGATTCTTTCCAGATACACTTGGGAATTCCACTATCCAAGTTGAGGTGGCTTACTAGATGGACGACCAACGACCTTCTCTTGGTGGTTATGTCATTTCCACAAAACATCACATAGCGTGATATATGATGGAACCCCAATCACATATATTTATTCCATACACTATCTAAGACACAACCTCTATAGGGGATTACAATAATGTGATGTGGATGTAATGTCGTAGTAAACCATCAAGGAAAATACTAAGGGGAATCTCTCAACGTATACTGGTCCAAAAAAAATCTCACCACTTGTCTCAAAAGAATCATCTCTATGCCAGGGTCACAATGTAGTAGAAGGCTCGTCATTTGGAACCTCTGTTTAGAATTCAGGGTTGATTGATGTTTTAAAAGGGGGACACTAGGCTTCTGGACTGACCGGGGCAGTAAAACATCGCGGTTCACTATGGTGGTCGACCATGGATGTGACTATCACATAGACCAGCAACCATGGATTGACCATGACAGTCGGCCCACATGCCAAGTGTTATCAGCCATTGTAGAATTCCATAATGGTCAACCATTCAGGGTTGTGGTCATGTAGTTGTTGCACCTATGAAAGTTAGAGATCCAATAGCTCATAGTCGACCATGGCCATGATCTACCCCAATCACCCATGTCCAGCTCAAGTCCGACCCTAACCGCCTGGCCCAGCTCACATGGAATGGAACACCCTTCTAGGCCCAGCAATATCTGCCCAGCCAACATGTGAGTGGGACACCTGGGTGATGTAAACAGCCATTGGTTAAATCCCACAAAGCCTCCCACATCTAATGTGGTTCTGTAGCCTCCAACCATGTGTCCATCAGTCGTTCCCCACAAGGCCAGCGCCACCAGTTGTGTTTCACCACCACACACCGCCATGTGCTGCCACCTGTCCCATCCACCAAATCAACTTTTTCTGGCCCGAAATCCTCCTCTAATGGATTTAATTTTAAATGTTCACATACCTAGGTTCTTTTGGTCACAGTCTACATAGATCCCACTTCCGTTGTCGATTCTCCTCAAATTTGTGGGTCTGATCGCATCTAGAGCCTCCTAGAACATTTAATCCATGCCCACAGGGACCTAAATGTAAATAACGTGATGAAAAAATTGGTAAAATAATAAATAAAAACCGTTATGAATGAAGCATGAACTTTTTTATGCCATCCTGAATCTTTTTCCAATATAATGATAAATGAAGAGGATAAAAGATCAATCTCTTAATAATCCCATGGTTCATATCTCATACTACAACAATGACTGATCATCATGAATATTATTATTTTGATTGGTATTCATTCATCATAAAATTCATAAATGGGGAAAAACTGAAAAAATCAATCCCTACCTCAATTAGGTTCAATTTCTAACAAAGAACGAGGCATCATTGTCGTCGTTGGCATGGTTCATTAAATCCGATGATTGTCGTTCGATCAATCCATCATTATCTGCCAACAGTTTTTCCATTGGTTCTTTCTCCATACCTCCAGATATATTATAGGGTTTTTATTCTAACACTAAATTTATGATAATGACTTAATAAAAATAATTTCACTATGTCAAAATAATTTCTTTATCAATTTTTTTACGTTTATGTCAACTATGACTTTTTTTATAGACGACCTATGAAAAATAATTTTAAGTCCCTATTGGGGTAAATCCGCAATTCTGAGATTAAAAACTACCTCTTATTTCTGATATAGGAACCCATTTATGAGTTATTCCACTTTTTCAGGAATATCGTTCATTCGTGCTTTTAATAAAGATACTATTTTCATACATTTTTTCCATGCACACCGGGTCTTATAAATGGATGTTGTCTCAAATCCTAGTCTCAAAATAAATCCAAATAATATTTTAATATAATATATGGAAAATATAATCAGTTACATTCTCCCCGTCCTTGGATCTTTATGTCCAAAAAATAAAAACCAACAGCTACTCAAATAGACAAGGGTAAGGAGCATGAATTTGAGTCTCTTGTTCTCATATGATCTCCCATATATTCATGTGTTTCCACTAAATGTGCACTAGAGGAATGAAACACCCATGACGGATCCTCTCATAATGATCCTCAGTCTTAACTATGTACTAATCACAATTCACTCCATCCTCAACATCCAAATCGCTCAAGTCAATGATGTGAGATGCGTTATTCAGGTACCTCCTCTGCAACAACAAAGGGAATACATTGGGTAACAGATCTAACAATGGTGGTAGAGCCAGGAAATATGCCACCGATTTTAAGTGGAATTATGAATTTCATAGATGACATGTCACCCATGTCAAATCTATGTAATCAATGTCACGATAAAACCCGAAGGAACACATGGTCTTCTTCATCAAACTCCAAAAGCCTATGATACCTTTTATAATAGTACTTATAATATATCAGTTTAGTATTTATATTCCTAGGGATAGTATTCTTCTTCTATGTTTTATCACACACCAACTCTGATCCCATGTGTTTTTAATCTCCTTGATCAATCTTGAAATGTGGTGTCTTATAGGGTCCCTCGTCAAATACTAAAATGGTTCCATACCAAGGGTGAAATGGTAGATGTTTTTAAATGAATACTCAACTATTGGTCAGAGATATTACAAATTATGGCTAAAATCTATCATGAAAACCCACATCATTTCCAACAGTACATGAATTTTCTCAGTTAGGTCATATATCAATTGGTGAAATTTTTTGCTCAAGCGTAGATGGGTCCAAAAATACTCTTATTATCCCTTCCAAAATATTGATGTAAAGATAGTATCATGATCTAAAAAAATCATCAATGTAACTCCATGGAGTCTAAATATTGTCTCTATGAAGTGATATCGAAATATATCTACTGAAATATACTCTCAGATAGCTATGAAGTGGGTTGACGTTTTGAGTTAGTCGATGATCACCCAAATGGCCTCATGTACCCTAGACATATGTGGTGAACCTATAAGAAATTCCATCAATATCCTATCCCACTACTATCCTGGCACATCATGGGGTAGAGATAAACATATTGGAACCTGATTATTAATCTTCACATACAATCAAGTGTGGAATGGAGAAACAAACTCTTCCACCCACGTATTCACCTCTAGGTAACAAAATTAGAGTTGGAGTCCAAATTACTTCTTCTCCACAGTAGGATGTACCAGAAAAGGGGATGTATGGAAATCCCTCAAGACCTCATCCCTTAATCACATTATACTACTATACTTAATTTGAAAAGAATGAAATGTTCCCCACATTTAGAATGTCCATCTACGGAATGCCCTATAGACATTTATAATGTAGGGTCCCGCTGTCTGTATCCACATGGCGTGCCTCCCTAATTATCTATAAGAGTGGATGTGTGACAACCATCAACATGGGGTAAGATTCTCCATCTATATCCCCAAATTATATATATAATGAGTTCAATTACTCAGAATCCTCATTCAGAAAATAAAAAATAAATATTATACTATGGGAATCTTCCATCACATTACCCTTCCCAATATTATAGGAAATGTAAAATCATAGGCCTAAAGAAACTCTATTTAGTTCCTCTATCAAAGGTTAATATCCTTTAAAGAGAAAATATACTTGAGACACATGTGATTGGAGTAGACAATAAATCACTCGGCCATCAAGTAGTGTTTCCAGATCATTAATGTGAAGACTACAACTGCTTTCTCAAGATGGTGGGTCGCTTATTTCTGCTCATGGTTCCTCAAATAGAATAAACCATAGGTAAAAACCATTTCCCATGAATTAGGAAATAACCAAGTCTGTTCCTTGATTTAAAACAAAACACCACTTTCTTGATGAATTCCAATGGTAACATTAGGAACGTTGCACTTTTCAACCTCATCCTCAGCTGTTGAAAAAACTCTTATCACTTTTTTGTCCACATAAAATGTTACACCTCAACAACACTCTTGGGTGTTTCCCAAGAAAAAATCTCCTCAATCATCACTGTATCCACTCCATCTCCAACCACTGAAATGATGTGTCCTAGAATATGGACATATTAAATATATAACTAACATATATAGATGTTTCCATAATTTATATTCTCTTAGAGTGTTCATTGGACCATCCTCACTTCTCTCACATTCTCCACCAAAAAATCTGATAAAACTAGGATATCATCGATGGAGGCCACCATAAACTTATCTAAGTAAGATTTAATGATATATTCCATGTGTCCCTTGAATATTTCTAGGGAATAAATCAATAAAATTGATATCACCATGTACTCGTAGTGGACATAATGAAATATGAGGGTCGTATTTGATATATCCTCATCCCATACCAATAAATGGTGATAACGTGATCCATGTTTGATCTTTAAGAACCATTTAAACCATATTAATTGATCAAATCAATCATCTATCATCAATAGTATATAGTTATTCATTACTGTCCTCTAGTTTATGGGATAAAATACACATATCCTCAATCTCCAATCTTCCTTCATTGAAATCAAAACTGGGTCAACATAGGGAAAAAAATAGGTCTCACGAATCCCTTCCACTGCAATTCCTCCATCTGTACCCTAATCTCATGAATATTTGCATGAGGCATCCTATATGAAGCTATAGATATCGGTTCTTTCACAGGGTATAGATCAATGAAAAATTTTATTTCCTTAGTGGGAGGTAATCTAGAAACATCCATAAAAAACATGTCCTCATACTCTGTAACCAATGTTGGAAACAACAGACTCATATCATCCACTGCACAAAGGGTCAAACAATCCAACTAATGGGTTATTTATACAACCATGCAATTTGTGAGTCCATCCTACACTGAATATGTTTCATTTTTTATAAATAATGATAAAAATGGAACAATCAGTGTGGAAACACAATACCCTGTTCCTATAACAGTCATTCTGAACATAAAATATTGATAACAAGACCAATCCATGAATTACATTGTAATGACATGACACCGCTATGAATGGATACCGACTAAAACTATATACTCCAAGTGTCAAGTCACACTATCATCCATAGCATGCAGTCTTTAAATATCCACACATCTGGGTCTCCATCCATAAGAATTTAATAAACGATTCAATCGGAATCTCTGAGCCTTGAACAAGATTCACAATAAAAATTGAATGACTAGAACCTATTTCTATATAAAAATAATCCTAAGGTAAAAAATAAATAGATTTTACCTTGAATCATCCCAGGATCCTCAGGGTTATAAGACTCCATTGACTAAAATTATCCTCATCCCTATCCACTGGGTCTGTGAGCCTCGGGTGGACCACCTGGGGGTGGTAGTGGTAATATGTCAAACCACCATCCACATCATACTACCCTACCATATCCTCATACACATATTCTTCCATATGTACTACCCTTCTACTATCATTTCCTCTTCTTGGGTGTTCCCTCGACCGTCTCTTGATCATTTTTTGATGAGTCGGTCAGTCTCGTGCTAGATGTCCCTGACCAATACATGAGTAACCCTTTCTATCATATAGATAATGTGAGCTTCCCTAGGATACCTAAAATGCTGACCTTGAGTCCTAGGATCACCTTTTTATGTGCATTACCTTCTTGGATAATTATGACTTCAATCAACTATATGGTTCTGATGTCTCACCTACCTAGTGCCCTCTGATAGCTCCTAATACCAATGTATGCTATCCTAGTAATCACTTCACTAGAAGTTCCCTCTCACTTACCCCATCATAAGTATAAATTATAAGGGATACAATGAATACTATGATGTTCCAATGTAAGCACATCATGAATGTCTAATCCCTAAAGAATTGGTTCTGTACAATATCTATGGAGTATCACAAAAGATAAGTAAACTTCTACAAATACTCCACCATGGTCATACTGCCCTTCGGTAGAGGCATATGCTCTTGTATACACACAAATCATAACATGGATATATTGAACTGGTAACTAAAAATACAGTAGATTTTATCTCAGAAGAGAGCTATCTCATCATGTTTCTGAGTCACTAACATCCACTTTCACCATGTAGAGCCTTAAAGAAGACTCGTGGCCCGGACTGTCTTCTAATTAGACGGTTTCCTTACTAGGAAGAAAACATGGGTGAGTTCCTCTAGCTAATCGTTATCCATATTGGGATTTGGATCACACCAAAACCTAGGACTATAATGCTTATTAAACCACTGATATGCACTCTACCAATGTGAATCCTTATCTAGAAGCGTTAGTAGATGTGGTTTCTAGATTGGTGGTTGTATAGTTGGTAAGCCACATGGAGGTAATATCATTTTTACATCCCTTATAGTTAATCATCTTCACTAAAAAGAGCATCATCATGATCATTCGGTCGAATCCTAGCTAGTTATTTACGTGGAGGAATCCTAAAATAAACCATGATACACCATAGTCAGTAGAGTATATTTGGATAGATGACTAAAGAATGGCGTGAAAAACAAAACCATTCTTATATGATTCATGTACATTTTCTTTTCCAACAACTATATTTATTGATGTATTAGTATTAAAAAATGTAATCAGAGTCCTGGTGTGTGGATACGCATGTCGTTGCACCAACACTAGAGTCCGTAGACATAAATATGAACTCATGACACTTAACACTGTTGCCATAATTCGAACATATAGAATCTCGGTCATAATGTCGAAATGAATTTTCTGATACCACTCTGTCATGATCAATCTTAGAGGGTCCAGCTCCATGACTCCGCAAGTCAACCTCCAATAGGTGAATCTATGGAAACTCGTATTGAGTTGGTATATCACTAACATGGGAGTCATTGCCTATGTACTTGAACACACACAAACATATCCACAACCAAATAATGATCAAATGTGAAGACTTCTATGTTATCATTGTATGCATGCCACTAATATTTCCCAATTTATTATTATAGCGAATGTACTAGAATGTAAAAAAAGTGACAAAAACAAGCCCACTAAAAAGAGTCTATAACCACAAGTCCATCCTTTATAAAAATAGTTATTGGGACTACTGTTTGAAATACCCAAGAACACACATCAGTCTGCCCAGTTTCACAAAACACCACATGTTCCTAGTCATCATTTAACTCCATCAAAAGGTCAACCATCTGCACAAGACATGACACATAAAGGAAATTCCATTGAAAGGGTGAGTATAACACTGCTTTGTAGGAAACCCTTAAAATAAAATGGAATACTACAATAAAATATCACCATGAAAAGTACAAAATTCACTACAAAATTATATTCCTACATCACATATAATAATGAAATCATGATATACTCAATCAATGTCAAAAATTCTAGAGGTATGACACAACCAATTTCTTACAACCATATTCATCTCGAAGAGTGGCCATTCTTGGAGAACACACTCTTCAAGCCATGATACAATCGGAGTCACTCATGAATTGTTCTAAATAATTTGGTCCCAATAAAATTATAATATATTGGTCAGGGAAGAATGTGATTCAATGTTATGTCATCTTTCAAAAAAACATTAGGGGATAGTAAGAACCCAATCTGGATCATCCCAAAATACAGAAGATACCACCCAGCCACACTAAGGAACACCACTAACTGAATTGATACATCCCACTAGATAGAGGAACGACACCCTACTCTCAGTGGTTATGTCAATTCCAAAAAACACTACTAGGGGTGATAGAGGATCACACTCCAGTTCCCTGTAGGGATACCATACTTTATCTTGGATTCAACCTCTAGAGAGGATTACAATCGAGTTATTTGGATTTAATGTCACATTTAATCCTCTAGGAATGGAGAAACGGATTGATATTTACATATATTGGTCTAAAATAAAAACTCACCACATGTCTCAAAAAGGATCGTACTGACATTAGTGTCTAAAATCCGTAGAAGTCTCATCAATTGAATGCTAGATTTTGATGTTATGGATATTTAATGTATTAAATGGGGATAACTGGGTTTGTGGAATGATAGAACAGTCAGTACATGGAAATTTGTGGTCAAATTCCCCATAGACCAGCCACCATCGACCAATTATGTTATTCGGTCCACCTATCATGAACTAGATCATGTCGCCGTTTCGCTAGAGGTTGATGGAGCTACTGTGGATCATAGTCAACTATAGAGTGCCACCTCCCCAATCACCCCTAGTCAGGATCGGGTTTGACCAGGCCCACTAGGTCTAGCCCACATCAGCTGGCCCACAATGACCAGCCTATTCTACATAGCCTACTTATGCACAGGCTGCCTAAGATGCTACTAATGGCTTATCTGGCCTCAACCCACACAACCTCCCACCTCTATCATGGTTATGCATCTTCCATGATTCTATATCTATTTTTTTTGTTTATACTCCGACTTTCCAGCCTCCAACACGGTCCACTTCATCCATCCTCTCTGACTCCCATGTGGCCACCGCACCATCGTGATAGTTCTTCTACCCATGGCATTAGCCACCTCCACTAGTCACATCTAACGTTGTGCACCACTGTATGCATCGACCATCACAAATATATTCTTTAATTATCTTAAAATCATTTTTGATGCTCGGAATTAGAAATAGTTCTGATCATTATTATTCGATTACAAATCATCATTTATATAAATTCTTTTTATTATTTCTCTCCAATCCAGGGGTCCGATAATGTTTTGATACACTCGAAAAGGTGGAGTCATGTAAACGAGGATCCAATAGTGAAGAACCCTAATAACTGAGTTGGGGAAATAATAAATTTCAACCCTGAAGAAGGAACCTCATACATAGTTCATGTACACCAAAATATGTCCCCGTTATAATGATCAATGAAGGGGAATAAAGATCAATCTTATGAATTACCATATATAATATCCCATCCCATAATAGTTATTGTTCTATGAGCCAATATATTGGTTGATTAATTTTTATTCATTTAATAATTTATGAATAGGGAAAACAAATAAAAAACATGCCCTACATCGATTTTGTTCGATCATAGATAATGAACGAATCATCATTTTCATCGTGGGAAGAGTTCGTCAAATATAAGGTGCATCATTCGATCAATCTATCATCATCCACCAACAGTTTCTATAATGGTTATTTCTCCATGCCTCCAAATAAATTCCAAGGTAATGATGCCAAACCTAATTTTTTTAAAAACACATAATAAAATGAATGTCACTGCATCAAAAATAAATCATTATTAATTTTTTACATTTATGCCCTCCATGAAATTTTATACATATGACACACACCGACAAGTTGTAAGTCGCCTCTACCATAATTCCATCATTTTGAGCTCAATGGTGCCCTCATATTTGTTATCTGTCACCCATTTAAGTGTTCTTTCACTTTTTCGGTAAACCATGTGTGTGTGCTATTAAAAAGTTTAATATTTTTCATTCATTTGTTATGGGAACACCGAGCCTCATAATTTCACATCGTCTAAGGGCCTTGTCTCATAATCAATCCATATAACATATAAAAATAATACGTGGAAAATTTGATATGTTAAAATATAGATGTTATAATTTCTCAATAAAATGGGGAAATATTGGCAAAGTATAAATCCCATAAAGAGTAAGTATTAATAAATTTTAATGTCATTGTCCCTTAAATTTTATAAATCTAAAATATAGTGTAATTAATGATACTAATTGACGTGAAAAATGTTATGGATCTACAATGACATTAATTCCACACATTTGTATTCCATCCATTTCAAGCTCATATGTCAACTCATTTTTCATTATATTCAGGACAAGTAAAAAATCTTCTTACATTTCATAATTCACTGAAATTGTTCTACATTAATTTGAAATCATATTTCAGACCCACCAACTAAACCATTCTTGAATGTAAAACCTTATGCTACCAACCATCATATCCCCATTTGTGGTAAATTTCATCACACCCTCTTTATTAAGATAACACACATATATATATATATTGATTTTTTTTATTTTTTAGCGCGTACATCTATCGGATATTATGTACACACAAATCAGTCATTTATGTATTGTAATGATACTGATCAAAAGTGAAATAAACATATGGATCAACCATTAATATAAGATGATCCTTTTACCTAACTTGGATATTAAATCAATTGAGTAGGAAAAAATTAAAAAGTCATTGTTGAGTGAAAAGTTATGTCGAGAAATAAATGACACTATTTATCATGAGAAAATATCATAAAGAATAGAGTCATAATCAAAAATGTTTTATAATGACACAACCAATAAGATCATTGATGACATTCATTTTACTAAAAAGACATCCTTAATGATTAATCCATAATCATTCTTATCATGATCCCAATGAATTTTAAATACATTCACCTTCCATATGTTCCACATGAAAGTTAGAATATCACATGATAATTTTTTATTGTTTTTGATGTTTTTTATGAAATATTAGTAGAAAATAAGGATAAAACACACAGAAAACATAAAAATGAAAATGCTAAATAGCTACACAAAAACTATTCCCATCTCCCACCCATATAAGCATGAATTTTCCTCAATGTGAAACAATGATATGATATTTTCACAATAAAAGTGTAGGTTTAAATAAGAAAAATAATATAAAAGAGAATAGGATAATAATAACCTGTTATTCTTAAGTTATTGTTAGGTCATGTAGTATGATTAAATAAATAGAATTGGTAGGATGTCCATTGATGTATTTCTTCAAACATTTCCCATTGACTTTAAAGCTCATTCTTATTCCCTCTTATGTGATCTCCATGGGAATCAGATTCCTTCATGAAATGTCGAGTATGATATTATCCCCAACATAAACCTCCATTTTTTGACCATTCTATAAGGATCTCCTTTTTACCATTCCTTATATCTTGTTGAGTTATCATATGATGGCAATGAAATCATCTCATTATCTTAAATTTTTTAGGTTCGATTAAATTCATGATTATTACAAATCCATCTTGAAGATATTTAAAGACCTATGTGCTCAATAATTATATGGTATGGGAAATACCAATGGTGGTTTGGGATGTTTTACAATTATCCCATAGTACATCATCCTGTTGCATGCTCCAATCCTTCATCTTCTACTGCACGATTTCCTACAAAATTTGGTTAAACACTAGATTTGAAATCTCATCACGGAAATTTGTTTATGGGAGGAATGGATTATATGTTTTATGCATCAACACATACTTTTGAATGAGGGAATAAAAAATAAATTTAAAATAGTGTGTCCCATGATCCCTATTTATAGACTTGGGTAATCTAAACCTACAAACAAATATTTTCTTTAAACAAATAATCTTCAACATGATAATCATCAGTCCTAGTAGCCTTGGACTCCACCAATTTGCTGACAT
This sequence comes from Viscum album, assembly GCA_963277665.1. Classification (NCBI taxonomy): domain Eukaryota; kingdom Viridiplantae; phylum Streptophyta; class Magnoliopsida; order Santalales; family Viscaceae; genus Viscum; species Viscum album. Next base: position 1,258,174,115 of record OY728141.1, read on the forward strand.
AATAAAAATATATATATAAAATACAAATGAATGTGAAAAAGAACCCATAAAATCAATTCCCAATACATAAAAAATCTCACAGAATAATATTCGTGGTTGGGGAAACAAGTGTCTCCTCAAAATATATCTATGTGTTGGAAATGTGATAATGACTTACACAACACATAAGTTTTGTAGATTTAACAAGGATAAAATAATACAATGATTCATAATTTCCTACCATTCCAATGGGTTCCAAAGCATCCTCACTAAGAATGTTTATGATAGAAATGAAAAAAACACACAAAATCGTGATTAGGAACACACCTCATCGAACATGGTCACTACAAACACAATAGTTAGGGATAATACATCACATTAAATCTAGAATCAAAGATTAATTTTAAGACATTTTTACCTTAAATTTATAGAAATTTTAGAGGCTATATAGTATTTAACTAAATCCACATACCAATGATTTGTAGAAGAGAGTGAATATAGATTTTCTTTGGTGAAAGTGTCCAAAAGTGGTACCTAGTTCAATGTTTTATCCTCTAGTGAGTGGGTAGTCATACTAATGTGGTTGACCCCCATGTTTTCTAACCCATTAATTTCTACTATCTCAATGTTGAATTCGTGATGATAGGTCATCCATATGATAAGTATGGGATTTCATATGGATAAAATAAGAGTTAACCCATTTCTACATTGTTTGAAAAAACAACTACTTTAGATACCAATAAATTTAAATGAAATTTATCATTAGAAAATATGACAACAAGAAACATAATTTTTTGGTTTTGTAGTGTGATTGAGAAGAATAAAATGTCTTCAATGTTTATTAAATCACAAGTGAACATCCCTCCAACCTATGTTATAAGATAGTTCCAACTAAAAAGTTAGAATAATTACACAAAAGCTCAAATAGAATGCCCCACTGTGGGGACTATAAGATTGGTGGAGTGGACATATGATTATTTTACTCATCAAATGATACCATACACGAGTCATCAAAAAATTAACTCAATATCTTTTAGAAGAAATCGAGATATCACAAGAGCAATCTTTCGAAAATAAAGTTTAAGAATTTAAATAATTCTGCATTCACTAGAAATGATATAACATCAGTCATCCATGAAGGATATATTTTGGAAAAATAATATCTATCCTTGACCAATCAACCTCTATTCTATGTTTTAAAATTGTATGGCCTAATGTAATGTCGCACTATTCCATTGACAGACACTTTTAAATGTTAAATCCCAATAAATATTCAATACAATGATTCAAAACTAGTCCCAAATGAATGATAAATTCATCAAATAATATCTTATACACTATAAAAGAATCTGTAAATACATCCACACAGGTCTCAATGAAATCTGAAAAAAGTACTCACCATGCATCTTTAGTATGTACATGGGATATTAAAAAGTCCAAATGGAATCCTTTAATTAGAAAATGTACTGTATGGGAAAAGGAATTTTATCCTCTCCTGATCATATAAATCAATATAAACCTAAAAATGTCTAGAAATGTCCTCCAAGAAACAATATTGTGTCTTCCCACATAGTCTCTAAATCATTTTATCATAAATTAATGGTGGAAATGGTCCTTGAAAGTGGATTGATTTAGCTTCCTATAATAAATACCAACACTCTAACTATTTTCCACCCTCATTGTAACTAACTCCTTTCTCCCAATTATAATAATAGTAACACCACTTTTCATTGGCACAACATGAATAGGACTCAACCAATTGGAATCTTAAATGGGATAAATGAAACCTACATCGATCATTTATTAACATATTTTTTATCTACTGTAATAAATTATATATTTATTCTCGTTTTGTTTTTCTAACTGGTTTATCCCTATCCTCAAAAAGAATACAGTCCATGAAATTGGTTGGGATAACATTAGATATGTCATCCATGGTCAACCTAATTTCCCTAATGTTATCCCTTAACAGATTAAAATGATTTTCATCATGTAAAAAATATAAATAATTATCAATGAAAACATGTATTGTATCACCACATAAATTGTATAAGAATTTGTGATTTGGTGATAATGGCTAGAGTTTCAATTAATGGGGGTTCCGTATGGATAGGGAAATTGAGGGAACTAAAATATGTGCAAAATGATAATTATTAATAAAATAGGCATCATCAAAATTATAGAATAATTCATCAAATACATCAGTATACTCAATATCTATGTCATAATAAAAGTGAAAATGATCAAAATCAGAATAAAAATCCACATAAAAAACTAATCAAATAGAGTTTTCCACATTAGAAATCAGTGTAAAAGTTCTCATATAAAACAAACTAGATCCAATTATCATAATCTCTCTATGAATAGGACAATAAATATCCATGTGGTTTTTACATGGTGGTTAAAAATAAGTGATAATAATAATATAATGGTCAAGGGAGGAGTACTTTAGGTATTCCATAAAATTAAATATCACAACATCATCTCCAAAATACATGAAATCTGTGCCCTAATTTACATGTATGATCGTTTTTTGCAGTATTTTGGAAGGGTCTACTTAAGATAATAGGAGTGTGAGAGTTTACCTAATCATCTTTCAAGTTAATAACATAAATATAAAATAGAAATAACATGCCTCTTACCCAAACTACTACATCCTCGAGGACTCCAGTAAGAAATGATGTAACTCTACTTGGTAATTAGAACACTAATATCATTGGAATCAAATCACTAACCAATAAAAAAGAAAATACATTTTGAGGAATCACATTTATGGATGCTCCAAAATAAAATAAATCCTCATAAAAGTATACCTTCCAATGGTGTATGGATTGGTCAATGTCCCTAGATCCTTTAACTTTATTGGAATTTCTTGATTTATTATAACGAGTGCTTCCATGCTCTTTTAAATATTAATCCACTCATTTTCCTAAATCCCTCTTCAATTTATAGATTGTTATTTTAAAAATTTATCCAATCATGGGATTTTATTAATTTTTTCATGTAGTTGGATGTTGATATCAACACTCTAGAATGTATCCAAAACTGCTTTTTTCATCAAATCATCATCCACCATCTTGGTTTGTACAACTATATTTTGAAATAGAAGGGGTTTAGGAGGAACATAATCAATATTTTTCTAGCCATTATATTTTACCTCGGGTATCAAATTAGTTGGTATTGAATGGGTCTTCCATAGAGTTTAGGTGAACCCTAATGGAATGATAGGTGTAGATATATCAATATTTTTCTTCCATATTCTCATTGAAATGGAACTAACACCCCCATTAGGATTTGGAGTCTGTTGGGATGGTTAATTTTAGGCATTCTAACATACTAGTATATGGAGGCAGGAGGAAATTAGGATCATTTCGGTTTTTAACCCCCTCATCATTGATCCTTGAACCTTCAGTTCATTTTATTGGTTAAGAAAAATTGAATTCAAAAATTTCAACTATGCTAAAATATAATAAATTTTGATAATTCCATTGTTGTTTACTAGTTGATGAATGAGATTCAAATTATTTTTGGTGTTTTTGGAAAAGCTATTAGGTAGGCAGAGGCTGATAGAAATTTAAAAGAAAATGGGTGCTGCGTTCTTGTACAGAGCCATATCTCATATATGATTGTTATATTTACTAGTAGTCATGAGGATGAGAAAAAAAATCATAATTCTTCTAGGTATGTGTTTGTTGTTTCTACTAATATATTCTCTTAAAAAATATGGATTCATAATATTTTGTCTCCAGTAATTGGGGGTAAAATTTGTTGGGGGGTATGTTTTAGTGAAAATATAACATGTCCTTATTAGATGGGGTTGGGATATTTTACTATCCAAAAAAATATGTCTCACCATAGTGGTAAATTATTAAAAATAACTACCAATTAAATGATTTTTAAGAGAATGACAAAATTGATGTACTTCTCTAACATGTGATGTACCTTAGTCACTAATTTTTTGTAGTTTTGTGCCATATTTTCAATCATTCCATGTGAAGTTGCTGGTGTTTTGTCAACCAATTTCCCTCTAGCTGTAGCATCCACCATTATCCTCTATATAGGTGTGAGGGCTTCATATATGTACTGCATGAGGAGTTTCCCAATGATTTGGATATGTGGGAATCTTTCAAAAAATTAATTGTATCCTTCCATGTACTCAAACATTGACTCCCCTTATTCTTTGATGATTCTTATGAACTATATTTTAATGTCATTGGGCTAGGATTCATGAAAAAATATCTTCCAAAAAAGACATTTCAAAACATTTAAACTTGTTACATCTTTAGGTTGTAAATTATTTATCCATTAGTTCTCTATTCATTCATGTTAGAATGGGAATTGTAGTAGTTTAATATGATCTTCAGATAAATTTATTGGTTTTGGGGTTGATAAAACAATATTAAATTCCTTTCAATTTTTGTTCGGATCTAATTCAAAAAGGACACAATTTTTTTGAAGAAGGTGTATCAATCCATATTTTCATTCAATGTATGATTCAATGTATGGTTATGAAAAAAAATTGGTTTATATTAAATGTTTGGTGAATCCATTTCCCAAATGGATATATTAATTTCATTGTTATTATTTTAATCCCTTGGATATAGTTTATTTTTGATTCAAAGGTGTTAAAAATTTCAATATTATGAGAATGGGGGAATTAAAAATTTGGGTGGATCTTGAAACATCCCATAGACTAAGATTTTCTAATTCGAGATCAAATGACTTCTTTAATGTCCGGATCACAATTTATTTTATCCTCTTGATTAGTTATTTTCATAAATCAAAGAAATAAATATATAAAATAGTATGACATAATTTTTTTTGATTCTATGGTCAAAGAAAAGAATGAAAAAAAAGAATAAAATTTTAGAATGGTGAATCAAATATAAAGAAGAGTATAAGGGGTTAAAATGGAAAATAAAATAGACACCTCAAATAAGATGAAATAATTACATTACTCGTGGAAAAAATAACAATTTGAAAATCATTATCATGGGCACTCTCAAATGATTTTGTGTTGTTTGTGTTCATAGATGCAGAGATGTGGGTGACCATGGTCATCTCTAAAATAGGATGTAATTAAAACATCATATTAAAGAAGTTATGAAAATAAAGATAAGATAAATACACAAATTATTAGAATGTGGGTTTGTTTGATGTTTATAAAATAAAAATAATAAGTACACAAAAAGAAGATTGTATTTGTCTTTTTAAGGTTTTTGAAATGGGATTTTGAAAACGCAATGTAAAATGTAATTTTTAGAAAACTATTCATTGAAATTGTAAACAATATAACTGTACCTTTTAACATTCATATTAATAATTCCCATTTACATTAATCACACATTAATTATGATCCCATATTTTTTAACCCTTGAAGCACATGGGTGCTAACTTATCCCCTATGATGAAATGAATTGAACCATATATTTTCTTTATAACATGCTATCATTGAACCCTCAGTTGATTTTTATTCAATGGATAGATTATGATCAGTGAGAAGTTAGGGAAAATATAAATTATGTAAATGAGGATGAATTATGTTTTTAGTAATATATTCAATCTATCCAAATTGATCTCATGTAGTTTTATATAATAGATTACGATCACACTCTCACAATTCACACATTACTTGACTGTGCATTATTTTTTTAAAATATTAAATTGTTTTCCGGTGTTATATTTATGATAAAAACAATATCCATGGATGATATTTTTTGAATTATTGTATCTCATTAATTTTAATCAAATATATAAATAATGTGATAATTAGATCAATTACTATGAAAAAATATGCATCCATGGGTGGTGTAGTCATCGTAGAAATGTTTTTCATTTGCAGAGGTTATGAAAATGGTATTACCGAATGAAATATCTAATATTTTTTTCCCAACCAAATAGATTGACTTTAGATGAATAAATATTAATTAGACATAATAAATTGAATAGTAAATATGATGTTTATTTTGAAAATACAAATATTACAACATGAGAAGGAGAAGAAGAATTTGGTGATGCGATCCTTGATTGAAGAGCTCTCACTATGGGTATACAAAGTTCTAAGTTCAACAAGGTGATGATAGGACCCATATAGAACATAAAAATGGAAGCACATCACTCTTTGTTCATTTTACAAAATGAGGTTCCTCTGGTTCCATTTTGTTGTAAAAATTTGATGTGGTTTTGGGCACCCATGTTTTGATATAGCACATCAATCTCAGTTTTGGGTTAGTAAATTGTATTATATAGACTTTCCAAATTATAATTGTTCTTTAATGGATTTTTCACTATCAAAATGTCAATTTTTATTAGAATAAGTTATTTTTAATGGGATATATTGTCAAAATACAGAACCTAACTTTCAAATTCATGCATATTCGGTTTTCTAGAAATATTAGTTCGTTTGGGACACCATATTGACGAATTGTTCTTGGGTGTATTTAGATGAGTGGTATACCACTAAGTGATAGATCATTTAAAAATTTTAAACTTTTTTTAATGTACCATTTTTTTAGAAATTTGAAATAGTTGACATATATTAGATGGGTACCATGCAGTTTGGACCATTTTCCCTCTGCATAAACATTATCCCTTCAAAGCACCTCCTCCTAAAAATAAATCACCATAAAAAGTATAATATACCTTATTAAAACTGATAAAAATTTAATTCTTCTATCAAATTCTAAGTGAATTTTGTTAATAATTTTTAATTTTTAATGACATCATTGTTTAGAACACTGATGTGAGGGTAAAATAGAGAATTGAATCGTGGTGTGATCAACGGTAGTGTCGAATTTCTCTTTAGTGAATTTTTTAAGAGATATAAAATTATTTTTGAAAAAATGATCATTCATCATATAAAATATATTTTATATTTTTCAATAATAAATTCTAGGAAAACCACTCCTCGGAATCAAAAACCATCTCAATGCATGTCTCTAAAAATATTACTTAAAATGTTTCAAAGTATTACAAGGAAATAATAGGATTACTATATTATTTCATCCATCATGATTTTTACATAGAAATGAAAAATTATTTATATAAATAGATGGGGTTTCTAATGAAAAATGTGTATCTCCCCCTCTCAGGATCACTCATGCATGCTTCTATGCAACCACATCACAAAAATCTATGTAATAGTTCGTCCAAGAAGAATCTTCTCATAAAAATCATTTATTTCCTACTAGGTGCTGAATGAAACTATTTCCATTGTTGATGTAGATATGTCTATGGTCAATAACATGGTTAATATCATTCTCGTATAACTGTAGTTATGAATCATAGAAGACTTCATTCAGCCTCTCTCCCTATGAGGGTAATGTAATTAGGTAGGTTACCTCTCCAACCCTCTATAAAATCATTAGTGATCCATTGTAAATCAAGTGAATACATTACTCTCCTAATATGTCTTTACAATCAACATCGAGTGAAGACTCTCAAGAAAATGTGGTCTCCCTACTTGAACTCCAAGGACCTATAACATCAATCTGCATAAGATTCATTCCTTCCTTGATATGTCATCATCTGCTCAATGATAACATGGATCTTATCTTTCATCACCTATTCCATATCGGACTAAACAAGTGATACCTAATCACTATTTGTACAATATAAGGGTGCCTGCATGGCCACATTTGATATTCATTGAATTTTATCATTTCTATAGTATAATGGTAGATATTATTATAATAAAAATACATAAAGGGAAAGTGATCCTCCACTATATGGATAGCATCTAGTATAAAATTCCTCAACATATCCTCATTCACCTAGATAGTGTGATCAGTTTAAAATTATTTCTAAGGGGTGAAGGAAGTACTCATCCTCTTCTTGGTCCTGAATGCCTCCTACAAGACTCTCTAACACTATTATGTGAACAACACATCACTGTCAGAGACAATAGTCATATTCACCCCATGAAGTTGGAAGATCTCACACACGTACAATTTTTTAAAAGTCACTTCCCAACTATGATCCTAGATATAAATTAAATCTACTGACTTCTTAAGTCGGTCAACTATCACATAGATGGAGTCAGGACATATTTTTATCATGGATTCCCAATAAAAATGTCCATGTATTTTTCATTATATTTCATCTCTGGGAAGTAAAGATGATACAACAACCCTGATAAATCCTAGTACACAACCTTTACCTATAAACATGTGATTAACCAAGAGACAAACTTAGCGATGGTCGACCTCATGATATCCCAAAAAAACTGAAACTAATGGTCTTGGAATAACTTCAGAACACTAAAATAAACTACAAAAGGATAAGTGATAAAATCCCTCATCACTACATCCGTCATCATATGTGGTACCACTGTGTTTCCTCAGTATTTGATGAGGTGATTACATCATTCAAAAAACGCATCGGTTGAATAAATTTAGGATATCTTGTCATGTAAAAATACAAAATTGATGTCTCCCAAATAGGAATCTCTCACATGATGGAGAAGTGGAAGAGTAAATACCATTGACTACTGACAAAATAATCCCACTTCCTCATCTTGGGTTAGCTTCATGTGAGAAAAATGTTTCAAAATATCCAATACTAAATGATCACAAGACTTTATATTTAAGGAATATCCCACCCCATTTACCATCCCACGAGTTTAGACTATCTCAAAGTCATTGTCCAATAAGATCTCCAACAAATGGCTTTGTCTCCGTTCCATGTATCTTTTCATGAAGACATACTTACTACTCTAATGGTCTGAGTAAAAAATTATGTTCTCACCTAGAAGATATTATCTCAACATAATCAGAGAAAATACAACTATTTATAACTACAAGTCATGAGTCACATAGTAATACTCATGGGGTATCAACTACCTCAACTCAAATTTAATCACTTCCTACCTATATATCAACAGGTATTTGATCCCAACTCCATCGGTAATGTATTAAACTACATTATACACAATCCTCCAATAGTATAAAAATAGTAGAACTGATAAGCCTTGGCTTCAACTCCACAAAGTCCCTCTATCACTTCTAATTCAAGGGAAACTAATACCCTTTTTTATCTAAGAGGTTAACGGAGAGGAAATCCTATAGAATTATTCCACAACCTGCTATAATAATGTTCCAAACAAATAAAACTCCAGACATACGACATGCTCTTGGTTAGATCCTAATATGTCACTCCATCTGTGTTCACTCGTATTGAATTTATTCCATGCTCAAAAATGACATTCCACAAAACGTGAGCTCATGGATCTAATATGGTCACATAGAGAGATTACAATAAAGATGATTATCCCAATGAAATTCAAGGATCATCCTCAATTCCTCTACTTACTCCTACACTAACATAGAGTATATGATCTTGTATTCTATATTAAAAACAAAAAATCGTTCCAAGTATAGATGTAATATTCGGTTTGTAAAATCCATGAACAAAGAGGGTAAATTCATCACATTGAGAAAAATCACTAATAACTCTTAGATTCTATTGTGAAATCAAAATTCCAGCTTTAGAATATCATCATTGTAAAATCTCAATTTTTTATAGAAGAACCTGATATTTATATTTGGGAACCACCTCATAATGTGAAATAGATCAAATGTGTCATGAGTACTTGGAACTGGGTGATTTTAATTTATTTGGTCTTTGTTTGGGAAATGATAATCTACACAATGTTTTAATCTCTCATTCAAATTTTTATTAAACAACACCAGTGCATCCAAAGGGGGTACATTGTGTTCGATAAAACCCTTAATTTGATGGTCCTCCATCAATATCTACGGATCATATATCTTGTTATGGGCCATCTGATATACCATAAAAGACATCAATGTAGTATCAGGGAAAATGTTGATGACAAAATATATCTTTTTCCTTGTATATAGTGGTGAAATATCCACATAAAACAAATCCATAAAATCCTACTTGAACAAAGGAATTTATATTCATAAAGATCCTACTGTGATAAGTGATACATTCGTCAATTTATGGGTGATTGGTTTCAGCTTCCTTCTTACAAAACCCAACCATCATCCCATGAGATCTGTAATCCACAATGTATAATCTTATCCCCTCGGTGTGAAGGCATCTGAGTCATCTATAGTGATAGACAGTGTGCACATGAACCGTAGAAAACTAGTAGATAAAAAATATTAAATCATAATTTTTCATCATGATAAATAATTGGTCCCATGAGAAATATCTCCACTAAGAAATTACTTTCACTTACTATAGATAAAATATGACAAAGAAACATTCCCCATAAGAACCACAAGGAGATGATGTTTGGATGAACAATCAAATATGAGATCTATCTATTGCACCATGAGTAAAGGGATGATGTTTTGACTCAAAAATATGTCCAACAGTACTGATAAAATTGTAGAATAAAAACATATCATACCATTAATCATCTCATTTGTTGTCATTTCAAAATCCTCCATAACCTAAATCTCTCCAAAGCCCCTACTATCAGCTCTCGGAGCATGGTGTTGGATACATGGAGGTGGTGGTGAAAGGATCTCATAATTTCATCCCCCCTCCCCCACAACACCTCCTCTTAGATCCCCACATGCTCATGTTTTAGCCCCACCACCTTGGGGATACCCTACCCCTAACTAGGAGATCCATGATAACTGTTCTACCTAGGTTGTGGGAACCCATCAATTATATATCTTACATCCAAAATACATCAGGTAGGGAAATAACATGCTTTGTGACCTTACCAATAAAATTCATATAACTTCCCTTATTTGGGATTCCCTGGCCTCTTCATATTATAAATGCTACATGACGACATTTCTGTGTCTATTCATGGGGAGGAATCCTTTTTTGAAACCATATCGATTGATGCCTACTATATGTGGAAGATAACTCAGCCCAATGGTCCCTACTTCAAACTCCAGATTCATGGTGCCCATATGATATGAACCTCTTTTTCACCAGTTCTATCTCCAATACTCAAGCATAAGATAAAATTCATAAGGGAACCAAACTATCACAAATGTCACTAAAAATACCATTCTCGAACATCCACACATAGAGGTAGCAATCCATAATCATTTTGAGGGAGTACTCTATGAAGTCAATAAATCTCACAACATACTCATCAATTTAAATCATTCCCTATTATATCTATGGAATATCCTAAATCCAAATTGTGTTCAATAACGAGTTGTAATACTCCTCATGAATTATATAGTAGAGGATGATCCATCTGAGAATCGACTAACTATGGATTTACATAACTACAATCCAGCAGATCCTAATTTATCGATGGAAAAGGATTGATGGAGGCACAAAAAACTAATCATCCAGTGTCTGGATATGTCTAAATACTTAGATGACCTCCTCTAGCCAATCATCCTCTATATGGGGATTTGGATTATTGAAGAACCTCATCTTCCTATGGAAAAAGAATTTTTAGAGTGCGCTAATCCTACACAAATACTCATCCTTCTTTGTTGGTACTATATTATAATATAATATCAAGGTTGTTGATACGTACCCTCTTGGAGGAAATATTTAATGTGATGGACCCTAAACTAAGCCCTCATAACTAATGGCATAATCATCATAATCTTTAATAATTAATCTAGATGGTTGTATTCATAAAGGCTTCATGAACATTAAATCAAGAAGTACCATAGTAAGATGAAATCCTATTTAGAGAGAGCATACTCAACAATGAATGTGAAAGACTCAATCCAAAATGTTGCAAGTAAAGAGTGTTCACAAGAACCAATTTCATTATATACATAGTAAATATTTAGGTAGTTGAGTCCTGATATATGGAGACATCATCCACCTCTCTAACACTAGGTTCTTAGACCTTAAATCCACATTGAAGACACTATGAAACTATTTCCCTATGTTCCAACCAAGTAATCATAAGGGTACAAAATCAAAACCCATCACAAGGAATGAACCACCTCTAATACCAATATTCCATGATTATATCCGATTGGGAGGAATCCCCAACTACCCCAAGCCCCCCTCTATAGACAAGGGGATTGTGTCAAGTGATAAAATTCTCAAATATTATGGGATGTTGTTTTCTAATATTCCTATACACATATACCTAGACATCTACCTGAAAAAAGGGAATAAGAATAAATATAAAATACAATTACAACAAGCGTAACAACCATTTATATAACAACATCTTGGTAATACAAGAGTAAAATAATGTCATATGAAAAGTGATGGATCAAAATACATACCCAACTATAATGATGTCCTAACCTTATAATAACATGAAATAATGTTATGGGAGATAACATATCCTTGTCTACATGATATTACCACCATATATGGTCAAATTCACCAAGGTATCTCTATGATTCTTTGTAATCACCTCTAACATGTCCATCATTTTCATAAGACATGACAGATGGAGGAAAAATTCATATAGGTGAGAGTATATATTTACCCAATTGGATACCCAAAAATATTATGGGGGAATTAAGAGAAATGACATATGTAAACATAGCGACCCATATAAAGTGAAAAATTAAAACCAATCAATACTGATATATGGTCATAAAAGGAACCATGAGGAGTTAGAAAGGGGATATATGTCTCATAATATAGCTCAAGAAAAGAGGATTTATCATATCCAAGTTTTCCGTTAACGATTCCCATTATCGCACATGTATATCCATAGAATTAATCTTGTTTATATCACACACCTCACCATTAAACAACTCATTTGAGGGGCACAATCACTAATAGAGGACATGTGTTATAGTGATCAAATGTGGTCCCACTCACCATATCGTGGACCTACACTCTAATACGATATGGTATACCACTTAGTAGATAAATTACCTTCATTATCATATAATAAGGGGAAACACTTTTCATATATAAGATTTAAAACATAGTAATATATTAGGGAACCACTCAATAGATAGAGGACGTATCACGACCCGTCCTTGGGGCTCGTGTCGTGACTACCCCAAGCCCGCCATCCATAGGCCAGGGACTGGCAACTAGCACCAAGGCGTAAATCCCGATAAACAGAGAAGGCATTGCCTTTGTAAAGTAAACAACTGTCATAGAGTAAGCAAGAAGAAAGAGTAAACACTAAGTAAAAACTGTAACAAGATGTGCTGAAAGTAAAAGGGGCCAGAAATACAAGCCCAACTGTAAAGTACAACTGAAAGGGGAAAAACAGCAACTGAAAAGAAAACCCACAGCGTCGAGCCATCCTCTGGAAATCCCACATGAAGGGTGAGCACAGCTCCTCGGTCCAGCCGTCCGCTCCGAGTACGTCCCACCCAGTGGTCCACCTCCAGGTACCGTCCTGATCTGCAAGCCTCCACAACGATCAGCGTTGTCCGTCGTCTGCAACCAACACAACGTAGTGCGGGCATAGCCCGTGCAGGGGTGAGTATAAGCTACTCAGTAGGGACCCCGAGAACCCAGAAGGTCTCCCAGAATCCACAAAGGATAATCCACTACGGAAAGATACAATCAAGAAGTAACATCCGACACGGCTTAGGTATATGCCCTTACATATACCTAAGTCATCAATACTCGCTCGGCACCAACATTCGAGCTCAAGAACAACCCAGTCCACACATGAAAGCAAAACCTATACTCACACAGAATATCACAACACAATCCACGAAGGAGAGCAAAAGTAATCCAAAAAGGATAGCTCAACACAATCCACAAAGGAAAGAAAACAGTAAATCCACACATGATAGTTGAACACAATCCCCAAAGAGGAGTAAACAGTAAATCCACATAGGATAGTTCAACACAATCCACCAAGGGGAGTAACACAGGACTCCGCTCACATAGGTATACTTCGTCGAAAAGTTGAAAGGGATGATCAGATAAAGATACTGAATCATCTAAGCTGGGACCCACTAAGGATACAAGACCAGCTGTCTTCATTGATTCATCTATGCTGGGACCCAGATAGGATACAAGGCCATCACGGAATCATCTATGCTGGGACCCACATAGGATACAAGACCAGCAATGAATCATCTAAGCTGGGACCGACATAGGATACAAGTCCAGCTAGGCTGGGACCCACATAGGATACAAGACCAGCACTCTTCATTGATTCATCTATGTTGGGACCCACATAGGATACAAGACCAGCACTGAATCATCTATGTTGGGACCCACAAAGGATACAAGACCAGCTCGGCTAGGACCCACATAGGATACAAGACTAGCACTCTTCATTGATTCATCTATGCTAGGACCCACATAGGATACAAGACCAGCACTGAATAATCTAAGCTAGTACCCACAAAGGATACAATACTAGCTCGGCTGGGACCCACATAGGATACAAGACCAGCACTCTTCATCGTCGCAGTCCACTGAGGGTCCCTGCACAATCGTCATCGTCAAAGTCACAGCCAACAATAGAGTTCCTGCACATAGCAAGCTCGTTCGGAGGGTCCGCTCCACGAGCCGAGAGGCTAATACATCAACTAACACAATGCCCAGAGTTGATGTATCCAAAAGTTCTGTATCGTCAACAGGAACTCAACGTCGCAGACGGCGCGTCAATCAGACGCCTAGTCCGAAAGTTATTGGCTTTTTCGTCCTAGGGGCCCGGTTGGTTTTTAAGGCAAAACCAGCCCGACCGTACTCCACCTGCGTCCAAACCTCAGAAGGAGTCATCCAAAAGATCCGTCTCACTTAGAGGAATTCAACGAAGTTGACGGCATGTCGATCAGACGTCCGAAGCTCAAGATATGAGCGTTTCCGCTCCGAGGGCCCGGTTGGTTTCGTGGACGAACCAACCCGGCCGAACCCAATGTATACCGAAACCTTGAGTGCGATATACCGAAACGACCGCCTCGATCCAAGTATTGTGTTTTCGCTGACGGCGAGTCGTTTGGTGGCCCGTAGATCACGTTACATGCAATTGACCGAAAAGGTCCGGAAACGGGGGTCTGGGCCCGGGCCGACCCCCCCCCCCCCCCCCCCCCCCCGTGGGTCGGCCGAACCGGGTCGCCGACCCGGTCCAACCCGGCGGACCCGGTCCGGCCAGGCCAGGGCGCGGCCCGGCTCGACCGGCCGGTCCAGCTCGGCTCGGCCGAGCAACCGAGCAACGCGGGGGGTGCGCATGCCCCCGCGTGACAACACTGCGGCCCCCGCGGGGGGGCCGCCCTCGATCACCCGGACGCGGCCGGGCCGCCGCGTCCCTAAACCGCGGTTTTGCATGGCTGCGGAACCGCCTCGCCTCATCGCGGCTTCAGCCGCGATGAGGTTTTTCCGGGGGCGCGCTGGGTGCCGCCGTGCCAGCGCGGCGCGCCGGCGGAATTTACCGCGGGCCACTGGAGTTGCTCCGGTGGTCCGTTTTCATTTCCGTCTATGCCGAGGTTCATCCCGGGTCCTGACCTTCACTGCAAGGCCCTCAAATCGCCCTTGCGTCCCCGTTTGTCATTTCTCGTCAATCCGCACGTCAAAAACGATCGCATTGTCTTTGTGGTTTTTCCTGCGTGGCGCGACGGCGCCTCGATTCTCCAAACTCCCGCGTGGTCTTGTTTGGTCGACGTTCCCCGTTTCGAACAACAAGAACGAAAAGGGGCGGTGGGTTTGGACTTGTTCACTGGTCCGCACCCACCGCGTTAGCGGTTTGAAACAAAATCATAATTTCCAGCAATTGACAAACCCTGACCCGCAAAAATAAACTGCAGACCAACTTGTTAATTTAGTTGTTTCGTGTTCATGCTTTGGAGTAAAACAACATGGAGTATTAACATCTCGAATCAACCCCTACCTCGTCAAGTTGTCGCATGCACGTTCTTCGCGGAATTGCTTGTCACGGAAGGAGGGGACCGTCGCGTCGTCGCGGTATCCGGTGTTGCACCCACAAACTCTGAGGATCAACAAACAATAGATTTAATTTTAATAATTAAATCCATATTGATGTTATAACACACAATGGAATTTGAAGGACCACAATCCCCTACCTTGTCATTGTCGATCGAAGGTTGTGGCGGGGCTGGATCGTCGCGGAAGAAGCGTCGCGGAGGCAGAATCGTCGGTGTCGCGGTACACGGCGTCACGTCGCTGATCTCCGCAGGTTCGGAGTTCTTCATCGGGGGTCGGAGTTCGTCGCGTTCATCGCGTTCTTTGCGATGAAGGAGGAAGATCCTTAGAGGTTCTTTAGAGGTTTAACACAACATTTCAAAAGGAAGGTTTGTTGGCCTTATTTTATTAACAAGCCAACAAAATGAAAACGTGTTAAGAAACGAACGGAATTAATTCATAGAATTAATTTCAACGAATAAACCACCCATTTAATTCAACGAATAAAACCGCCCAATTAATTGGTGTGTTAAGAAATTAAGAATACGCGTCAGTTGACTTTTATAATGATGGGTTTTCGCGGGTGCGTTACTTAGCGGAAAAGAAACGGTGGGGCTCGTGCGGTCCCCACCTCACAAATATCCTACAAAGAGGGTAGGATATTTTTGGATAGCACCCTATCTTCATCAACTCAGATTAAGCAGATTTAAGTGGCTTCAAGTGGCTTCTATGTGGCTTAAGTGAAATAAAATAAAGTTTTTCGTACAATTTATTTTATTTTTTATCTTTAATCCCAAAAATTAAAAACCACACCCGAGAAAAGGCAACTCCGGAAGAGGAATTTCTAATAAATTATTGGCGACGTGATTCCATTGGTTCCCTCGTAATTCGATTCCGAGCACCGATTCAAAAGTCAGAAAAACCCGCTCGTCCGTTCACTGAACGTACGCGAGCCAAACTTCGGAAAATGATTCCGGGCACATCGGGCCTCGGAATCAGGTGCCGTCAGAAACTGAGTTGTTGTAAAAATCCAAAGAAAATTAATAAAAAAAAATTCTTGAAATTTACGGGTCTTAACATTACTCCCACCACAAGGATTTACGTCCCCGTAAAGCTTCACCACAAACAAAGGGATACAAATGCGGTACTGAGCACGCATCTGAGCCTCCAGCCTCCAAGTGCTCTCCTGGAGGTTCCCGAGCTGCCATCTGAAGCACACTAGAGGAATCGATCGTCCACATAGAACCCCCTCCTGTCGATCCATGATCTCCACTGGGACCTCCGCAAAAGTCACCCCATCATCAAAGGCCAGCTCTCCATGGTCAAAGATTTGCGTCGGGTCGTGCACATATCTCCTCTGCTATGATACGTGAAAGACGTCGTGCACCTGGCGCAACTATGGTGGTAGATCAAGGTGATAAGCCACCTTGACAATCCTACTGAGGTCCTGGAAGGGTCCGATGAAGCGTGGAGACAACTCGTCGCTTCGGCCAAACCTCCGTAATCCATGTCGAGGTGAGACCCGCCTGAAGACGTGGTCGCCATCCTTGAACTCAAGTGGCATCCGCCTCCTGTCAGCATAGGACTACTGTCGGCTCTGAGCTATACTCATCCGCTCCTAGATGACCTGGACCATCTCCAATCCCACAGTAACTGCTATGATTTCTTCTTTGCTGAAAAGAGAAATCTGGTCTCATCCCCTGGATGAACTACTTCCTTTGCCTAATACAGCCAATCCCGACATGGATGTCACTAATCCATACCAAATATGACGTCGTAAGACCTCGACGCTACTACCAAGAGATCCAACCGTTACTCTCGCCTCCAAGGGTTGAGTCACACTGTCGGCATCAGTGTGTGGTAATTGGGTCTCCTCCAGTAGATGTCTCACAAGTTAGGGTCATGTCAACAGTCTAAACTGGAACCTCTTAGTAACAACACAAAAGAGGATAGGAATGAAAACATCACAAAGGTAAGCGTCTTTTTCTATTGAAGCTCATAATACAAAGACACTACACAACATCTACAAGGAACTAGAATTACAAAGGACGTATCCACTAGTTCTGCTCCTGTCCATCTGCTCCCAGAACTCCGTGATCGAAGGCCTCAGCTGCCTGAAGCTGAGGTCTCGCATGTCCACCGACTCCCTGCGGTTGGGGTGGACCTCCTGGTGGTGGTTGTGGAAACACCTCGAAATGCCTCCCACCTTCTGCTACTCGGCCAGCTTCTCTGCCTCGTCCGCCTGCACCCTACGGACCACCGTGGCTGAACCTCTGTCTGGGAGGTCCCTCTACCACCTGCTGGTCATCTATAAGATGATTCGGTCAGTCTCGAACCATGTGACCTCGCCCGCTACATGTGTAGCAATGCTTTCCCCTCGTGTAGTTGGCTCTCCTTTGGGTGCCCCGCATAACTGAATCTTCATCCTGAGACTGTCCATCTGATGGTCTGGCCCGTTTGGACCTCTGCGTCACCAGTCTATTGCCAGTTGCAGAAGACCCTGCTACGGGTCATCCTGCGGAGGGCCCTGTCACTGGGGCCTGCTCGGCGAGAAAACTCTCCACTAGAAGGACTCTCTCCAACACCTCTACATGCGTCAGAATGATGAGGGAGATCATCGAAGCCCTGATCTCATGCCTCAGTCCCTGCTCGAAGGTTCCGGCCCGGAAGAATGGGTCTCGTACCATATCTGTGGAGTAGCGCGAGAGATTAGTAAATCTCGCCGAGTACAGGGCCACTTTCATGTTGCCCTGCCATAGCTGTAGTAGCTCTTGGATGCGCACCGCGTGGAGGGTGGCTGGGACGAACTCGAAGCGGGAGATTCTCTCAAAGTCCATCCAGAGGAGAGATTTCTCGTCATGCACATGGAGCATCAAGCTCCACCATCTGTCTGCTGCCGCGTGCAGGAGGCTCGCTGCGAGGATCACAAAGAGGTCCGCTGGTGTCATCACTAACCGGAAAACTCGCACCACTGCCTCCAGCCAGTCCTCGGCTTCCTGGGGGTCCGTCTCTCCACGGAACCTGGGCGGTCGCTGACGCTGAAACTCGTGTAGTGCGCTAAGGCGACGTGCATCGTCAGCAGCTGGTGCTGGTAGCATCGGTGGCTCGGCGGGTAAAGGTACCGCTGGTGCCTCTGCTGACAAGGAGCCCTACAATGAGGCCTCATCGCTCGGTGGGCTGTCATCACGATCCACTCTCGGAACCCTAGCTGGCTGCCGTCATGGGTCCATACTGAAAAGAAACAGGTGTGCCACGGTCAGAACTGTATACCTGGTGAACAGACACAAGTAACCACAAAGAAAACTCGAACACACATGCAATCAGTGTTTTCGTGCATTAAGTCAGAAATCAGAAGTCAGGGTCCTGGTGTACGGATACGTCGGCCGCCGCACCAACACTGGACTCCCTGGACTGATAACCACACCCAATATGCTGAAAACTATTGATTCACATAGATGAAATATCAGATTCTGCGGTAGAACCGAACTCCTCTGATACCAATTTTTCATGACCCGTCCTCGGGGCCCGTGTCGTGACTACCCCAAGCCCGCCTTCCATAGGCCAGGGGCTGCCGACTAGAACCAAGGAGTAAATCTCAATAAATAGGGAAGGCATTTCCTTTGTAAAGTAAACAACCATCACAGAGTAAGCAAGCAGAAAGAGTAAACACTAAGTAAAAACTATAACAAGCTGTGCTGAAAGTAAAAGGGGCCAGAAATACAAGCCCAACTGTAAAGTACAACTGAAAGGGGAAAAACAGAAACTGAAAAGAAAAGCTGCAGCATCGAGCCGTCCTCTGGAAGTCCCACCTGAAGGGTGAGCACAGCTCCTCGGTCTAGCCATCCGCTCCGAGTACGTCCCGCCCAGTGGTCCACCTCCAGGTACCATCCTGCTCCTCAAGCCTCCACCGCGATCAGCGATGTCCGTCGTCTGCAACCAACACAACGTAGTGCGGGCATAGCCCGTGCAGGGGTGAGTATAAGCTACTCAGTAGGGACCCCGAGACCCCCGAAGGTCTCCCAGAATCCACAAAGGATAATCCACTCAGGAAAGATACAACCATGAAGTAACATCCTACACGGCTTAGGTATATTCCCATACATATACCTAAGTCATCAATACTCGCTCGGCTCCAACATCCAAGCTCAAGCACAACCCAGTCCATACAGGAAAGAAAAATGTATACTCACACAGAATAGCACAACACAATCCACGAAGGAGAGAAAAAGTAGTCCCCAAAGGATAGCTCAACACAATCCACAAAGGAAAGTAAATAGTAAATCCACACAGGATAGTTCCACACAATCCACAAAGGAGAGTAAACAGTAAATCCACATAGGATAGTTCAACACAATCCACCAAGGAGAGTAACACAGGATTCAGCTCACAAAGTTAAACTTCATCGAAAAGGTGAAAGGGATGATCAGATAATGATACTGAATCATCTAAGATAGGACCCACTGAGGATACAAGACCAGCTGTCTTCATTGATTCATCTATGCTGGGACCCATATAGGATACAAGACCAGCACTGAATCATCTATGTTGGGACCCACATAGGATATAAGACCAGAACAGATAAGACCCACATAGGATACAAGACCATCACTCTTCATTGATTCATCTATGCTGGGACCCACATAGGATAGAATACCACCACTAAATCATCTAAGATGGGACCCACATAGGATACAAGACCAGCTCGGCTGGGACCCACATTAGATACAAGACCAGAACTCTTCATTGATTCATCTATACTGGGCCCCACATAGGATACAAGACCATCACTGAATCATCTAAGCTGGGACCCACATAAGATACAAGACCAACTCGGCTGGGACCCACATAAGATACAAGACCAGCACTGAATCATCTAAGCTGGGACCCATAAATGATACAAGACCAGCATGGCTGGACCCCCATAGGATACAAGACCAGCACTCTTCATTGATTCATCTATTTTGGGACCACATTGGATACAAGACCAGCACTGAATCATCTAAGATGGGACCCAAAAAGGATACAAGACCAGCTCAGCTAGGACCCACATAGGATACAAGACCAGCACTCTTCATTGATTCATCAATGATGGGACCCACAAAGGATACAAGACCAGCTCGGCTGGGACCCACATAGGATACAAGACCAACACTCTTCATCGTCGCAGTCCACTGAGGATCCCTACACAGTCGTCGTCTTCGAAGTCGCAGCCAGCACTAGGGTTCCTACACACAGCAAGCTCGTTCGGAGGGTCCGCTCAACGAGCCGAGAGGCTGACACATCAACTGACACAATGTCCAGGGTTGATTTATCCAAAAGTTCTGTATCATCAATAGGAACTCAACGTCGCAGACGACGCGTCAATCGGATGCCTGATCTGACAGTTATTGGCTTTTTCGTCCCAGGGGCCTGGTTGGTTTTAAAGGCAAAACCAACCCGACCGTACTCCATCTGCGTCCAAACCTCCGGCGGAGTGAGCCAAAAGATCCGTCTCACTTATAGGAATTCAACTAAGTTGACGGCACGTCGATCAGACGTCCGAAGCTCAAGATATGAGTGTTTCCGCTCCGAGGGCCCGGTTGGTTTCGTGGACGAACCAACCCAGCCGAACCCAAAGTATAATGAATCCTTGAGTGCGATATACTGAAACGACTGTCTCAATCCAAGGATCTAGTTGCCGCTGACGGAGAGTCGTTTGGAGGCACGTAGCTCATGTTACGGGCAAATGACCGAAAAGGTCTGGAAACGAGGGTCTGGGCCCGGGCCGACCCGACCCGAACCCCCCCTCCCCCCTGGGTCGGCCGAACCGGGTCGACCCGACCCAGTCCGACCCTGGCTGGACTCGTTCCGGCTAGGCCAGGGTGCGGCCCGGCTCGACCGGCCAGTCCGGCTCGGCTCGGCCGAGCGGCCGAGCAATGCAGGGGGAGCGCATGCCCCCGCGTGACAACAACGCGGCCCCCGCGGGGGGCCGCCCTGGATCACCCGGACGCGGCCGGGTCTCCACGTCCCTGAACCGTGGTTCCACGCGGCCGCAAAACCGCCTCGCCGCTGTGGCTGAAGCCGTGGTGAGGTTATCCCGGCGGCGCGCTGGGGCCGTTGCCGGCCGTCGCCTCCGGCCACCGGCGCCGCCGTGCCGGCGCGGCCCGCTGGCGGACCCTTCCGCGGGCCACCGGAGTTGCTCCGGTGGTCCGTTTTCATTTCCGTCTGCGCCAAGGTTCATCCCGGGTCCCGACCTTAACTGTAAGTCCCTCAAATCACCTTTTCCGCCCCGTTTTTCATTTCCTGTCAATCCGTACGTCAAAAACGATCGCGTTGTCTTTGTGGTTTTTCCGGCGTGGCGCGACGGTGTCGCGCTCCTTCGCCGCGATTCTCCAAACTCCCGCGTGGTCCTTCTTGGTCGATGTTCCCTGTTTCACACACCAAGAACGAAAAGGGGCGGTGGGTTCGGACTTGTTCGCTGGTCCGCACCCACCGTGTTAGCGGTTTGAAACAAATCCATAATTTCCAGCAATTGATAAACCCTGACCCGCAAAAATAAACCGCGGACTAACTTGTAAATTTAGTTGTTCCGTGTTCATGCCTTGGAAGAAAACAACATGGAGTATTAACATTTCGAATCAACCCCTACCTCTTCAAGTTGTCACACGCACGTTCTTCGCGGAATTGCTCATTGCGGAAGGAGGGGACCGGTGCGTCGTCGCTGTATCCGGCGTTGCGCCGACAAACTCCGAGGATCAAGAAACAACAGATTTATTTTTAATAATTAAATCCATATTGAAGTTATAATACACAAAGGAATTTAAAGGACTGCAATCCCCTACCTTGTCTTTGTCGGTCGAAGGTTGTCGCGGGGCTGGATCGTTGCGGAAGAAGCATCACTGAGGGAGAATCGTCGGCGTCGCGGTACACGGCATCGCGTCGCTGATCTCCGCGGGTTCGGCGTTCTTCGTCGGGGGTCAGCGTTCTTCGCGTTCTTCGCATTCTTCGTGAAGAAGGAGGAAGATCCTTATAGGTTCTTTAGAGGTTTAACACAACATTTCAAAAGGAAGGTGTTGGCCTTATTTTATTAACATGCCAACAAAACGAAAACGTGTTAAGCAACGAACGGAATTAATTCATAGAATAAATTTCAACGAATAAACCGCCCATTTAATTCAATGAATAAAACTGCCCAATTAATTGGTGCATTAATAAATTAAGAATACACGTCAGTTGACTTTCATAATGACGGGTTTTCGCGGGTGCGTTACTTAGCAGAAAAGAAACGGTGGGGCTCGTGCGGGCCCCACCTCACAAATATCATACCAAGAGAGTAGGATATGTTTGGATAACACCCTATCCGCATCAACTCAGCTTAAGAAGCATTAAGTGGCTTCAAGTGGCTTCCAAGATGTTTAAGTGAAATAAAATAATGTTTGTCGTACAATTTAATTTATTTATTAACATTAAGCCCAAAAATTAAAAACCACACCCGAGCAAACGCAACTCTGGAAGAGGTGTTTCTAAGCAATTACCGGCGCTGCGATTCCATCAGTGCCCTTAGGAATTTGATTCCAAGAACCAGTTCAAATGTTAAAAAAACCCGCTCGTCCGTTCACTGAATGTAACCGAGCCAAACTTCGAAAAATGATTCCGGGCACACCGGGCCTCAGAATCAGGTGCCGTCAGAAACTGCGTTATTGTAAAAATCCAAAAAAAATTAAGAAAAAAAATTCCTTGAAATTTATGGGTCTTTATAGGAGCCAAAACCTAGGCTATTAAGGGCACTAATCATTAGATAGGGTAACCACACCCTAGTATAGTAGTGGTGTACCCCTTAGTTGAAAGTGGACATGTTCCCTAGTTTATTACGGTGGTACCACATTGTAGATAGTGTACCTGCATCCTTGTATGATAAGGTCATAAGACATATTAGATAGATGAACTACACCATACTATGATAAGGGGGATACCACTAATTAGATAGAGGACCCACACCCTAGTCTTTCAGGGGGTACCGTACATTAGATATAGGACCCACACCACAATCAGTCAGGGGGTACCACTCAATACATAGTGGACTACACCATTTTTTTCAAAGGGTATCACTATGTCAAAAGAGGTCCCACACCCTTGTCTGATAGTTGAATCTCTATAATGATCTTGTATAAACAC
This sequence comes from Viscum album, assembly GCA_963277665.1. Classification (NCBI taxonomy): domain Eukaryota; kingdom Viridiplantae; phylum Streptophyta; class Magnoliopsida; order Santalales; family Viscaceae; genus Viscum; species Viscum album. The sequence continues at coordinate 1,258,198,013 of OY728141.1, forward strand.
TATCATCATTGAGAATTTATGAATGAAGTATCATAATAAAAAAACTATACACCATATCTATGAATCCACCACAAAGTCCACCAAACAAATTATATGTTGAAAAAATCAGGATACACTAAACATGGACATAAATCCGATTCTAGAAGAAGGATATATTAGAAGATTATTTTTCCTAAAAAAGCTTGTACAAGTCATGTAAGGGTCCGACACGGTATTTTTTCCCAATCTACTACCTAGCCTTTCCCTATCCAATACATAGACCATTGTCCATATATGGCATATTTCAGACACTGGGGGATGTCTTTTTTTTACAAGTAATGATCTGGTCCTTTGGGCTATGTTTGGGTATACTGGTCTTATTCATTACTATGCTTGTGTGATGTAATCCTAGACTATAAACTAGATTAAAAAAAACCAGTAACATTTTTTTGGGTATCCCATATAGAATGTGATATATATCTCACCAAAAAACCCTAGTCGTTGTAGTCGGGTCACTACAGGGTGTGTATTCATCAAATTACACGTTGTGTAGTAGGTTTTTTCCTAAACAATTATGTTTTTTCCATGAATCTATGATCCACTACTCTCATTGGGGATATAACCCACAAACCTCTTGAAAAGTGGGGAAACATTCTTTGGTTATCTACATTTGGGGCTCTAATGTTTATGCATTTGTGTTTTGATCCCCCCTCATGAATCCGACGTGCGCCACTTACACTCGTAGTGCCTCCAATTACTTCAAAGGATTCCTAATCCAATGTGGAATCACTAATATAACAAAAACATCATGATCCCTATTCTAAATGAACATACATTTATCACACATGAATCTACCACGAATTTGAGGGTTTGATCTTGCTCTATCCTACATTGAAATGTCAAACAATGGTCATGTAGAAAAAGGAAGAAGATCGTGATGAACTGTGGGGGAAATAACATAAGAAAGAAAAAAAATAAAAGCACAATAATTATTTTCTATGGAATATAAATTGGGGATATATAGTGTGGAATACATGGCACAATGTTGATAAATTGAATAAATAATTTATATCATAAACACAAGTGCATGTATAGGCACAGATTTAATGCGGATCAAAGAATATAGTTTTTATCTTTCTCAAAATTGTAATTATAAGGCAGAAATCAACAAATAATGATTCTTTCCTCAATTAATATTGATCATTGGGTGAAGAATGATGATTCCGATAATGGGGAATATTTTTTTTTCATTGCATATTGAATCACCAGGATACAATAGCTCATCATCATTAGATCTCAATTTTCCAATGATTTTTGGTGGGATTACCATCACAATGGACATATGGTTATGACGTTAACTGTATCTATTTTCCATGGTATACTATTTATAGGGTAAATTTTGTTCAAATTAATAAATTAATTCACTTAATGTACCCACCAATGGTTTCTTTATTTGAACGTTCTCTGTCGACCAATTTTTTGCATGATATGGGTAAATTTTAATCTCTAGATTCAAATATGGTCTCTTATTTCCATTTTAAGAGTCTATATTGGAGAAATCCTATTATTTAGGAAAAATTAGAAATATGTAATATTTTTATAAAATTAATTCCAGGGAATCCAAGCCTTAGAATCATGCACCATTTCTGTGCTTCTCTCTGAAAATAATCATCAGTACATTGCAAAGTATTATAACGAAAAAATAGGTTCTCTACATGTTATGATGAGCATGTAAACTATGTTTTTAAAAAAAGTGTAAAATAAGGGCACAATATCTATGTAATATAATGATGGTGTAAATATAATAGACTAGATCATTTCAATGTTACTTACCCTTATTATAACATTACCAAAACCGAATGCACTAGTAGTATCCAGGCATAAATGTATTTCTAGGAAGACTACATAATTTGTAAATTACTGAAAATTTAGGTTGTTATACAATATATAATTTTACTCCAAGGATTTGAACCTTAGATATCTAATCATAATCCCTAATAATTGACTAAACCCTGATATAATACCATCCACGGTGACCCATACTTTTTATACAAGGATATTTAGTTTTAAGTGATGATTATTAGTTACATCGTTTTATGATCCACACCGTAACTATATAGAATTAATGTATTCATATAATATATACATAAATATATTATTTAGGTATATTCATTATTACATCTTGTAACAATATTTTCAGTATGAATCCTTCTTATAATAAACTACACACACAATATCATCTTAACATATGGAAATGTTACATAATAAAATGTGAGTTCAAATGATCATTTAGGGTAAACAAGGGATATATTAATGATCATGAAAATAGAAAATGATTATTTGTTCTTGATAACAAGATTATAACATTTTAAAATATATATACAACATGATATGGATCCTAATACTTAATCAAATCATAAATTGCACAATTTCATAAGACATGAATAAAAATAGAATCAATGAACATGAGCCATTTGTGCATAACATTAGCATAATTTAGATATTTTTGGTAAACACATAAACATAGAAAATAATTTTCTTGGTCAATTATTTCTACAAATACAATCATAGTGTGTTGGATTCACTCCAAATTTCATCATATCATTAGTTAATATTCCCTCCCTAGATTATCATAATGGATATAGTCCGTTACAAAATTTGTTTCACTCCCCATTCCTATCCTTATTATCTCATAAGATATATATTGTTACCTAATTCATTAGAGGGAAACCTAATTCCACACCAACCTATAACATAATGAAAATTATACTTATCTATGCAACAATTTCATAAAATCTTAATCAGAGAATAACCCATGGAATGAAAGTGGGTTTTATAAATGATTCATCATTTAATCCCAACATAACATGTGGAAAAGAAATGGGTTTCATAGAGGTTTCATAAAAATATATTTATCCTCTGGAAAATAAATTTATTTCATATAATCATCATTAAATTAACATCATCGTAATACTAATAAAAAATTATTGTGGATGGTTTAGTTGAATTCATATTTTTAATGATATCTTATGTGATTTTATTCTTGGGATGATTTAAATAAGGATAATCTTGGTGGATGAAGGGATAATATATGTTTTACGATATTGGAGATGGTTTGTCTTGTCTAAGGTAATGTTTACTAATTTTGGATGTGATGGTTAATGGGTGTTAGAAGCTGTTTTGGTAATAGATAATGGAATTGAATTTCATTGTTTGGATCCATTTTCAGAGTTGATCCATGATTATTGAGGCCTCAAAGGGATAATATGGAGAAAGAATATTTTGATTTTATATAATTTTTAAATCAATTAAGGATTGATTGGTGAAAGTTGAGTATGAATAGACCCAAAATAATTTCAGCATTGAATTCAAGGATCATAAAATAAAACTTAAACAATAATTCAAGTATTAGAATGGATTATATTTTTAATTTTTATGAAAGGGTAGTCAAGTAATTTTATTTTGAGAGTGTTTTTTGAAAAATATAAAAATTACAATCATTTCCTATGAATAAAATTGAGAGAAATTGTAGGAGAATGTCCAATTAGTGAATTTCATGGAATTTTATTGCATTCTATTGAACTAATGATGAGGTAGTGAAAAATAAGTCAATTTAAATAATTCAATGGTAGAAGAAATTTTAATGAGATATCTAAAACAAGAAGGTATGTGTTTCCAAAAATGGGAAAATTAGATATGCTAACCTATCGAGTGTAGTGGTATTTTAATGAGAATGAGATGGTGGATAAGCAATCCTCTCGAAATTGAATATTACTTATTAATTCCTTATCTTCATTACTTCAATTCATTCATGGATTAATTGTGTGGGTGTACCATTTTACTAGATTGTTTATCTATATTTCATCATTGAAATGATATTGAAGTAAATTTTTTATATTCATAACATGGATTTTTTTCATTTTTTTATCAATATTTGTTTTCCTCTCATTATAATTCAACCAATAATTTTCTACATTAAAAAAATGTTGTGAAATCAGATAACATAAATTTTATTAGTGTGAAAAAAATAATATATCACAAAAAGATTAATATATTGAGGTTGAGTATAATTAAACGAATGATAGTGTGGAAACCAATAGTTCATTAATAAATTTCAAAATCTTGATGAGAATATTTTATATAATTTTCATTGTAACTATTTTTAAAAAATGGAAAATACATATCCTGAAAAATATTTACCAAATTACTTAATCTGGAAAATATTGATGCCTTTTTCTCAATTAAAGAATGACATGTTATTTATTTTTTTTTCAAAAAAAATTCCAGCTATGTAATAGAATAAAAATTGGTTACCCATGAAATAATGATGGATGAAACCACAATAAATAAAATTTTTATTCTCAATTATTACTAATTTTGATTCAACAACATAAATCATTTTCACCAATTCAAATATTTTTTATCTTCCAGAGATCACTAGTTGTTTTCTACTTCAATTATCCTTTGTTTTTTTCCCACTTAAAATACATTTTCCATCAATTCCATCACTAGATCACATCATTTAAATTAAATGTAACAATTTTAAAAACAAATAACTATTTATTTATTATATTATTGTGTCATAATTATTATATGCATTTTTCATTGAATTCTACTACATTACATCCCTATATAGATTATTTTTTACTAGTGTACTTGGTAGTGAATGTATGAATAATATTTTCCCTCCCATAGATGATGAGGTATTGCTGAGTCATATAATCCATAAAAAAATTCATTTATTATTTTCAAGTTTTTTACATAGTAAAAAATTCATAACCATGAGAATGCCATTGATTCATCTAGCTTGAGTGGTTGGCTACATTATTCCCTTCTCTAAACACATATTATTGGATTAACGAATATGATACATAGCATTATAACTATGCCATACCTAATTAGATGGGTTTTATTGTGTTAGAGGATGGGTATGTTATTAAATCCTTAGATTGATTTCTTTAATTATTGAGATATTCTCTTATAATGAGTTTACTCAATTTTTTGGGGACGACTGCATTAGTTGTGGACTAGGGTTCATATTAACGTTGTTAATGATTGATGAATTGAAATGGGTTCATTATTATTTAATATTATTTACACTAAGAATGTATGCACTCACATAAGTATAGACACAATTATGATAAGGACCCATTGGTGTTTTCAAACTATATTTTTATACTCATAACATATTTTTGGACTATAGTGCATGGGTATATTTTTTTAGGGATCAAAATATGTGGTAGTCCCCTAAATCATGTACTATAGAAAAAAGATCATGATCAATGCAATGGATACTATTACATACAATGGGATTATTTTTATAGAATTATTTCTTTATTATTCATATTTTTGATTTATTTTATATATTAGACACACACATAAAGGTATTAACATTATAATCGATATTTGATTTCAATAGTAAATTTTTATAGGACATGTGATTTTATTTGTATTTTTATTTTAGAATAATGTGAAGATACTGTGTCATATTTTTTATTACTGCTTCTATTTTTTATATTATTCATGGTTATGTGATATTGAAGGTATAATATATAAAATGAATCATCCATAATATCCTCCATTGCTCAAATCCACTTTAAGAAAATGCGGCATGATTGACATCATATACAACTATAAAATAGACCCATTGAAAAACTGCAGGGTATTAAAAAGTATATTAAATCCCAATTTACTTTTATTAGTTATTTATTTCATTTTTGATTGGAGAGAAGATGGGTTTTATTTAATTGGGAAGATATGATTGTTTATATAATACACTTTTATTTTGGATGTCTGAGTTTCTTGTGTAGTGGGATTGTTTCTTCAGTTTCACTGTTAAGGTATTATGTTATTATTCTAATGATTTTAAAAAAAATTAGTTTATTGGTGTTCCCTTCCATTGGGGTGGTATAACCACATGAGTTCATGCATAATAATATGAAATTAAGGGTTACCCAAAAATAACCTTCTTATATATGATTGTTAATGGAATTAACTAATTAAGTTTATATAATAATCTATTTAACATTTTACCAAATACATTATTATTTGAATCTAACTAATTTAACTAGATCATTTCATTATTATTTCTATATATGATAATGTATAATGTACATGTGTCAAAAAATGGGGCCTTCATCCTCTACTACATACTATAAATTAATGTCTATTTTTTTAGTAAACTTATTATAGAATCTCATATCATTCATGATCATGTTTCATGTTAATTATTAAATTATGTTAAGGTTTAAGCTGTTAATGGTGTTCCAATAACTATGTTTATGTATATATTCTAATACAGCCATTTGGATGTCATGTGGTTCAATACAAAGACAATTTTGTCGATTTTCAATAGGTGTAACATGATCTTATAATTCATCAATATGTCAAATATTTAGAAAGTGAGAATTCCACTATGGATGATCCATTGGTCCAGGATATACAGCGGTACCATCATGTGATATTTTGTACTTATATAGTTAGAGGAAGAGGAGAACATCATGTTAAAAATGACTTGGTCAACAATGTATGGTATATAAAGATATAGAATTTTTATTATTTCTAGGACATGGTTTGTCATATGTATATTGGTGACTGAATTTATATCGTATATTTTATATTTAATATTGTAGATATTCCTGATGATTGATGGATGAAAAATATAACATTTATTCTTTAAGATCCTACCAACAGTAGGTTGGGTTTTATGGTGCATGCTATGAGGCATGAGGGAATATCATGGGAGGATTCATTGGAACTGATTTTTATGGATTTAATTTATATGTCACTTAATATATGTTGATATCAAGAGATTATGGATCTTCATTAGGGAGAATTATCAATAATGTATTACAAAACCCTATTCTAATTTTTTTTCTTTTCTTCGTCATTTTTTTTATGGGAAGGGTGCACTGTAGTCTTGATGGTTTGATATTAGTATTATTCTTATTCTATGTGTAAATATAAGATGATTCACTCTTTCTAATTATAATTATTTGTCATAAAATAAAATCATTAATGAGAAGATCATGTTGGACTATAGTGTAATAGAATACCATATATTTCATTAGAGTTCTACTAGGGGTATTTTGAGTGGTTATAGTGATGCAAGTGGTGACTCATCCAGTAGGATGAAGAGAATATTGGATGAAATATATTTGGGAAATGAGAAGCAGTCAGGTAGAGTAGAGTTTCTTCATATCCTTATTTATGAAGAGTTCATGTTGGTTGCTATATGTTTGGGTGTAATGATAATTATCAAAATTAATATTATATTCATCAATGTGTGTTCCTTAACTTTGGAAAGATGGATCGACAATATTTTTTATGATTAAATATATCATAGTATGTTATAGGACGATTCATTCTAAAAAACTATAATAAATGGATAATTTGGTATCATTTGTATGTTCATTCCATAGTTGTGGTAAAGTATCATAATGAATGAAGTTGCGGGATCCCCAAAAATTGGCTACAGTTTTTATTTAAGGATTTTATTTTTATGGATTCGTATTCAATACCAGATTGTTAAATTCATTAGGACAGGTTCTAATGAATATTGTAAAATCTGATTCTACATTATGTGGTACAGTTTTGGTCACTTACACACTTCAGGCTTATTTATATAACATAAAAGCAAGTAATAATTTTATATAAACTAATTTATTATATGTAATAGTGTTTTATATATATTTCTCTAATAGTATGATGTCTCGTATTATTATTCCCTGTAAGTGTATGTATAATATTTTTAGGTTTTGATGGCGTGTTGTAGTGGTTGGCGTATATTTTTTTTAAAAGGTGACGCATTGGAATAGAATGACCAAAGCACAATTATTATTAAAATAATGATTACAGGAGTCTAAAATATTGGCTAATATTACAATAATTTTTATGAAAGGGGATAAGATCAATGGGGAATAATTCAAACCTAGTAATGTATTGATTTACTCCCATGGTGGCCAGACCATCTACAATCTTGTTTTCTTCTCGATAAACATGTGTGATGCTATATATAATATTTTTATGAAAACGAGTGAATTCCATCCAACGGGATGTAATTGTCCAAGAAAGATGTGATATTGCCTTTCAAATCCCTTAATTTATGGCCATCAAGTCACTTTAAATCCATAGGTTTCTCCAACCAAAGATCATAAAAAAGGTAATAGTATGAATACAATTTAGCATCTCAACTTCAAGGGAGGTGGCAATGCCACATTTACCCATTAAGAATCAAAGTATTTGACAGAGGTAATTTATGATGAAAACACCACACCCTGCCAGTCCCTAAATTACCTTGGAGGCACTATATATATTTATTGTGACCCATCTATGTAGGGGGATCTCCAGAACACATATATTTTGTGATGATCTGGACATAAATTTCTGTTAATCCTTAAATGATTCTGGATTCAAAATTTATGCATGGTATTGTGGAATTGTCAATTTAGAATCAAGGAAGCTTCATGTATGGAAATGAGGATCTTCATATAACCTTCATTTTGATTGAGTGAGTAATTCATATGAATAATGGAATTATGATTATACCAAATGACATGGTAGAACATAGTAACCTCTATAAGGAAGAGGTTCCAGATTTTTCTAAGAGCCTTCCAGTTCTACATATTTTTTAGATGAGATTTAATAGTATCAATAATAATCTATATTATGTAAAATATTTCCTGAATATTGTTACAATGTGAATACGTCAGACTAAAGACAATCTCATAGATTTCATGATCCAACAGTGTGTTGAGAAGGAAGGGGTTGTCCTCAAAGGTGATCACTAGAGGAATGAACTCATGTAGGATGTCCTTGATTATATCAAGACCAATGAATATGGATTCATAGTATGAGATTATATGATGAGCGATGTCATCTTCATTTTCAAGGATCATGTCCCCATCCATTAAAAATGTTTATGGAATGTAAGAATTCTTGATTCTTTGAAGAGAGTTATGAAATTTAGTATGTCAGTCACTGTCTATGAACCATATAACATTAAATTATTTTTTTCTCATAATTTCTATGAACGTGAGAAATGAGTTTAGTTTGACCACAATGTTTAGTTCTTGAGTAAGATCAGTGTTGAGGTCAGAGATGGAGGTTGCGTTTTGAATATCATTGAGTTATTTATCATGAATCATGATGTCACTATTGATTTTTTTGGCTTTAGAGGTGCACTTAGTTTTTAGATTCTATTTGGGATGATTTAATTTTTGATTATAATATAATGAATCATTGTTATGAGACAAATATGACCAATAGTAATGGATGATATTAGAGAAATCATCATTAGTGAAGTGCAGATTGTAAAATATGATAGGAAATAGGGGTTTCAGATGATTGGTGGAGACATTGGCCAGGATGAGGTGATGATTAGAGTTCAAGCTATGTAGAATGGTTTTGGATATAGTTTCCCATTTATCTAATGGAAAGACATTTATGAAGGTTTTATCCAACGTGGAGGAAACATATTTTCTATCATGTCTTCTATATCAAGTGTATTTTTTACTAGTGATATTAATTTAAATGATATTATTATCATTGATTGAGGCTATAAATTCTCTTGTTGAAATAGAATCATGAGAAGGTCCAATTTTATCGCTTGAGTTTAGAATGGAATTTAAGTGACTAATAATAAACAAGGGTGTATTAATGTTAATCCCAATATATGATAGATCATTCCAAAGAGTTCTCTATTATTAGAATCTATTCATAGAATAAGTAAATGAGCAGAAAATATGTGTTCCATCTATATTAATGTTGAAAGTAATAATATGATCAGGGATATTGAAATCACTAATATTCTGTAAATAATAGTGCAAAAAATCCATATTGATTCAACATTGAGGTTATTATTGATTGTGCAAGTAATAATACAATAATATTGACATAAATAACTGTATTTATAGGAATAAGTATGTTTTGGTTCTGTAATAGTAAATAATAATGGTTTAGGAATGTAAATCATTCTCATTAACATAATGAATGTTTTGGAGTTAGAAATACCGTAACAATTCCAAAAAATGAGATTCACTAAAACCTAGGTTTGGAGTTAGAACACCCCTTTAATTTTTCTAGTTCCATTATTTCTGCAAGACCCTATATCCTTTTGTATAATATTATATGGTTCTTCCAATTTATTACTAGATATTGTGGTGTTCATCACTGTAGGATCAGTTGTGAGATCACTCATAGTAATATCTGTGGATCTCATAGAACATTGTTATAAAGAATTTGCATTATGGTTTGAAATAAAACAACCAGAAATTATAGAGAATTTATTAGTATCTATAGTTTGAGAAGTAGTTTTACCTAGTGCCTATGTAGTGGATATGATCTCCATTTTGATATTGTCTAGATCAGATGGACAAAACACCCACTTATCCATAGAGTTATTTATTACCTACACAATCTTATAGTCATATCTTGATAGTGTCGAACCTTTTTCAAAAGATTACGGTGTCATGATAGCAGAATTACTAGATTTAGATTGTGTATCAACCTGAGCTTCCTTAGGAATAAGTTTCCTAGAATTCGAATAACTGTTAAATGTTTTAATGTTTGTTGAGATAGTAGAAACTTGTTCATTTCATTTCATATTGGTTTCATTATTTATCTCTAGAGAAGTGTCTTTGTTATATGGTTGTCTTGATGAATCATTAAGAGTTGGTTCAAGAAATTTCATATTATAGAGCATCATGGAAACAATACCATCACTACTATCAACAGGTCAAGACCCATCAAAATAGAAATTTTCTTCATTGGAAATTGTTGTCCGTGGATCATTTTTCTTCTCCACCATAGATTTATCTATGAATATTTTCTTAGTAGATCAATTTATTTTTAGATTTGTAGGGGAACATGTACTGAGGCAGTATTTCCATTCAATGGTTTAACATATTCCAATTCCATGGAAATAGTTTCAGTCATCATATTAATAATGGAATGCATTTTTTCATTAATATCCATTTGGTTAGTCATATGTTATTCAGATTTTATAGTGTGTTCAGTGAAATCATATGATTTAGATAAAATAAAAGGCATACCTTCATCATATGGAAGAGAATGTAAGTCATTTTATTTTTAGTTTGATTTTTTATTTATCTTTATATAATCATTAACACTTAAAAGGTAGGGGTTCTGGATATGTCCAGTACCCAAATTTAGTGTGTTCTCTTTCCCATTATGACCAGAAATTATCTCAGGGAAATCACTATTATGATGTATTATATTTCATGTGGTACATAAAATTCATTTCATTTGATCAGGTGGATTATCCGTCTTACCAAGGGTACGATCATCTTCTTGGATGAGGGTAGATCTTGAGATCTGACCATATTGACATGTTTTCAGTTCTTCCTCCTCATTTTATATCATTACTATGTCTAAAACTAGATTTTTTATTTCTTATAAGAGTCCTTAGTCCTTTATTGTGTTTTATTCTACTTAAGCCACATCTTCCCAGTTTAAACCTGAGGTTTCCCCTATGTTTATTAGATAGTGTGATTTTTCACCCATATTTCATCATTGATTCTTGGAGGCTTATGTATATCCATCATGGGAGATTTATATTTTATATTTCTCCTTATATCCCTCCAATAATTTTCAATTAGTTGAATTACATGTCTTATAATCACCGTATAATTATTAGTTGTATGACCAAAGATCTTATAAAGTTCACAAGAGGGTGGTTTCCTCTCATTGTTAATTAAAAGTTCAGTTTGTTAGTCATTAGCATTGAAATTAATTGTATTGGGCAGCTTTGAAAATTTGTTAATTTCCACCATAACTCTAGCAAAGTGTATTACGTAATAATTTATGGTTATGTTGTCAATTTTAACACGATATCATTTGTATGAAACAATATCAATCATAATTATTGGGTGACAAAAAAAAATTTGGCCATGACATTTGACTCTGACTTGTGTCATTGCACTCCTATGTGTGTGGGTTAAAAGAACAGTTCCATCTATAAATTCTGTGTAAACCAGGTCTAAATTAATGTTTCTGGTCTTACAATAATATTTTATTTCATATGGTGATTTTATTATAATTTGAAAATAGAATTTACCTCTTGGAATCAATTTCCAGTTCTATAAATTCCTATAGTGAGCAATATACATATGTAATTTACATAATGGCTCAGCACGATCACCATTAAAGTTGGAGATGTAGACCATTATATAAAATTTGCACATTTGTGTGGGTTGTTGAAGATAATCCATATCCACTTCTACTAAGAACCAATAGTCATAAATCCTCTTGATAAGGGGAGGCTTTTTAAAGATTTATTTTCTTGGTTTAGTACTCATCAAAGCATAAAAAAACAAGATCCCCTAGGATCAACAAGAGTAGTAACAGTTGTACATATTTTTTTTCAGGGGAATCCACCTTATGGTTTTCAATGAAATGGACTTGAACATGGAGAACCCACTTCTTCTAAGGAATTCAAATGTTATGGGATTCAAAATGATGAGGCTTGAGTAAATCCTTCATTAATGTTGAGATCTATTGAATTGGGCGAGGAAGCCCAGATAGTTGGATGGTTTTAGTGATACATGGTCTCATATCACCCTAAAATAGTTTCTTGGTGGATATAAACCTTTGGGTTATTTATTTATCTTATCCATGAAATGTATTAGTGTTATCATTCATTTTGATTTAATGATTCATCCGTATGATATAAATGACTGCTACTAGAGTCTGGTGTTGTCTGAATCCATTAATGGGATATAGTATGACATTTCGAATGAATGGAATGTCAACGAAGGTAGCTCTTTCCATTAAAATAGTTAGTTTTGAAGCATAACAATGTATAGAGATTACTTGTCCTTAAATCATGTTACATTATAGTTCTACTTACCTTAACCTCAATAATGTAATATTTAATAGATGTATTACATACTAGGTTTTGTGGTTCCCATCCAAATTGGGATATCAAATTCACAATAATAATTTTCATATGTGAAGATGTTATTTCAAAATCATCTAACTTTATGGAATCCACAAGGTTAATATAGATGATGGTGCTTCTTGATCATCACAAGGTGATGGTTTTTATTCGACCATGTACATATAATTGGATAGATCCTATTTTACATGATAATGAAGTAAATGGAATTCTATGATTGTTCATAGATTTATAATATTTGATCATGTCGTGGAGAATAATAGGTATCCATTTCCTTTGATAAATGGTTTATTTTATTGGTTAAGTGTATCCATAAGGTTTCCCAATATTGATCTATAGTTGATCCATCGTAAATTAAATATAAGAAAGGAATATATATATATATATATATATATATTCCATTTTTTGGAAATAATTATGGTTTATAAGAGTATATTATGATATCATTTATTTTCATTAATATTCTTATGGTGTGCATTTATCTCATGAACCATTTTCAAATCACCATCTGGACTCCTTCATTATGGTGAAAATAGATGATATTATAGAATGCTCTTAGTCTTAGGGTTTTTATAATGTATACCTTGGAATATCATTATGTATTAATTTACTTTATCAAATATATTCCAAGAATTTATGATTCACTTATGGACCCTATAGTTGAGCATCCTCAGTCATACGAAATCATTATTTGGAATATATGTAGACACAAAGAATGTATTTGTAGTGAAATCACATCATAGTTTCATGTTTGAGTCCTTAAATAATAATTCCAATATACTCTTTATTTATTAAAATTCATTGATTAGGGATTTTTCATACATAGATTCCCATATGATGGGCCTGATTACGAAGGTTGAGGGATTTATTTATAATGATCTATATAACGAGGACATTAGGTGTTCAAATTGAATTTACATCTACTCAAATTTTATCTTTAAAATAAAACAAATAGGTATATAATGATTATTAAAATGGAATTTTGGTTGGTCTAAATTATATCATGAAGCATAATGATTTGGTGGTCACTTGTGGGTATTGTCTTCTGTGACCAAATTAGATGAAATTCCATACTCATGATCTATAACACACTATTGATGTTTATACCTTAACTTTTTATGTCATTTTCTCTTTTAAAAGGACTCATCCTTAAACATGACCTAATATAGTGTTTTATACTTGAAATCACATTTTTTTGATAATATTTTAGGTTTAGATTGTTATATAATTATATGATAACTTTTACATAACAAATACAAATTTTATAAAGTAGTCACTTCTGGTTAATATCAATTTTCCAACAATATAAATACTTTAAAATAAGTTTTTTTTATTTTTTGACTAATGTTATCAAATTTTATCATCACTTTTTATTTTCCCCTTCCCACACTCAAATACTTTTAAAATTTTTTTATTCATGTTGGATGTGGATAAAATACTAATTAGGTAACATAAAAAGAAGAAAACAATTTATCTAGTGAAAAATATGAAATTCCATGAGAAAACATTTTCGAAAAAACATTCGTTTTTAATCAGTTGGGCATCACCTTTCCATTAAAAATATCATAATATTACCTTTTCAAAACAATCTATTTCCATGAAAACTCATAAGAATCCATATAAAAGATATGTATGTTACTTGAGACATCACCATAAAACCGTTAAAAAAACACTAAAATTTTAATAACCTTATGACCATATTATAATATAATTATCCATTGAACATAATCATTTTTTAATTCATTATAGCTATATCGAGGCACACCCATCATAAGAGATATATCATGATCACCCATTTCTATCTAACTGCACCCATCGTATAGTAATATTGGTCTGAATAGTTAACTATAATGGGTCCAAACCCTTTATAAATAATATCTTTAGACCATTTCTTAAATTAAATCCCATGATAACTCTTTCAACACATGTGGATAACATTTTCAACAATAAAATACAATTTATTTTATTTAATCCCTGATTTTAAATACAAAAATAAATAGAAAAATTGAAATATATTTTTTCATTGAAGAAAAAAAATGAAATCTTGTAAAATAATTTAAATACTGAATAACTGTTAGGACAACAAGAAAACTTATAATCACCCTATACATTAAAATATAATATATATTTTTATTTTGTAAATAATGAAATACATTACATAGATACATTCTTTTTTGAAAACCATTGATATAAATTCAATTTCAATAATTTTAAAAAATTTAAAAATATCGCTCAAAATAATGAAATTAAAATCATTCAAAATAAACATAACAAAATTATAGATTAAATTTTAAATCATTGAGTTGTCCTAATGGGTAGAGATTTCATTCACACAATACAAGAAAAAAAAATATAATCATTTTTAGTTTCATAAAAAGAGTAGAAAGAGGGACATTAAAATAGTAATATTGAATGAAAGTCCCTTAGCTTGACTAAAAAACAACAGTTATATTTTTTATCTTACTGAATACTAATCTAATGATAATTTCATACATGTTTAAAATCCTTTTCATTTTAATTATTCCTTTACTTCATTTAACACCATGTTATATACAATTACATTACCACACAAATTCACATCAGGCATTTTGATGATGTTTGACTCTTACGTCAAAAATTACTTCATTATGTTTTCTATGATAAAAGTGGTTATTATTCCACAACACATAGATTAATATTAAGAAAGTAATTATAATTTTTGAACAGTAATTTTACTTTTAAACCATACTATTAAGTATGATTATTGAAAAATATATAATATATAATCCTGGAGACGGAAGGTCACACGTACGCATGAGATATGGTGAGGGAAAATAAATTACATTAGTTTATGAGGCGTATTCCACCGTACACACTAATGATCATTTCTTATCCCATTTTATGGAAGAGAATATGGATATAGATTATCAGATAAACATAATAAAATATATATATCTGTAGAATTAGGGTTTAATTATTTTATCATGTTTGAATAATTATTTATGGTGCCGGTAGAAGAAAATTATAAAAAATTCTATATTAAAAATGATACCTCTTCATTAATCAATGTCTTTTGCTAAATATATTATTAACTATAAGGTTGGTGTTCTGTCAAAAAATATTCATATAAAATGAGTTATGTGATTATATAATTGTATTTGGATAGTGTTTTTCTAAAACAAATTGTATTTCAATTGTGATGTAAAAGGAAGAATATGATCCCTTTTTATTAGAGAGGGGGGTGGCACTCTTTGGATTTCTCAAAATATTAAAATAATATAAATTTATATTCAAATTAAAATTGATCCAAAATGACTTATTTATAATATATAATTGGTATGGGTAAAAATTGTCTAATAAAATATTTTTTGGTCGTGTTTAGGTCCCTTTTGTACCATTATTATTTGGTTTTAATCCTTTTCACACATGCCATGACAATAAGAATATTTAATCTTTAAGGGTTAATGCAATTAATATAATAGAATAAAAGGCCCATAAATAGACCCTTCATGATATTATAAACCATTTTATAACCACTTGGATGAAATTTTTTTTATGAATTCTATATCATTTAAATTATGATAATTTTTAGAATTATTCATTACATTTTTTATAATAATATATATAAAAGTGGAAATAATAAACCAAGTATTTATTATGTCGCAAAAATGTAATTTTATTCTATAGGAATAGTTTATTACTATTATAATCCCAAATTATATTTCTTATAATATTTTAAAAATAATTTATTTGTATTTTCAATTAATTAGATAATTACTTCGTCATGATTGTGTAAATATTTTATATAATTATTTCTTCACAACAAATAGATAATTAATATCATTATGATGATAAATATTTTTGGGTTCAAAAATTATATTTATAGCTGGGAATATCCTACTGTGATCTTAAAAAATAAAATATTATACTCAACAAAAATAAGACTTGAATTTTTATTACTTGTATAAATATAATATATTATAAAGTTCAAAATCTCATCAAAATGACCAAAAAATCCCACAAAATCAAATATTTCATATGTATTGAAAATCTAGGAACATAAAATAAAATTATGGTATGTTTTAGGGTTTCTTTACATTTCTTATCTTTTTATTTTTATCTTTAAATACCATATTTACACATTACCGTTTTAACCAAATTTATTGATGCTACAATTCATATTAAAAGAAAAAGAAAAGAGGCATATTTATCGAAATTAGATCCCTAATAAAAAATATGGATTCCAATTTTTAAATTTAAAAATATAAAATAATAAGTTTAAAATTTGAAATAAATCAAAAAAAAGGTGATGGATTTTTTTCAGTAAATCTCTGATTTAAATAAAATATGATTTTATAGTAAATTCAAGTAAAAAATTAAATTGAAAATTTATAATTAGATTATTTTTAAAATTATTAAGAAAATTAATTTTTAAAATAAATAAAAATAGATATTTTTTACTAATTGGATCAAATAAAAACTAATTATTTTAATTAAAAGTAATTATTTTTTCAATATTCAATTAAAAATAAATTTTGTTAGAAAATTCTCACAAATTGATAATTCGATAATTTTTACATGATGAATTAAGAATTGAAATTATTTTTTTTCCAAATATATTTTCTAAAATTTATATAAATTAATTTTAATATGATATACTAAAAACAATGAAAGCACATTTTTAATGAAAACATATTTCTGAAAAATAAAATGACTTTTATAAAAATCAAGTGATTATTTGTTATGATTTTAAAAATACATTTATATTGAGTATGAAACTTATATTTATGTTCTAAATCAATTATTATTAAGAATAATTTCTAATTAAACATCTAGTTTATAACATTCACAATTAAACAATAACATTTCACTTTTCCTTTAAGAAGGGTTTTTTTCATCTGGTACACTCTTAAGCATTGTTTTTAATTTAAATATATCTTGATATTAAGTTTTCTAAAATTAAGATAATTCTTTGCCACAATTTTAATTTTGGATTGTCAACTAGGGTTTTGCTACTAAAAATACATATTTTTAAAACCCACATCGTAAAATGGGTCAATAAATCATCTTCTTGAAAAGAGTGATGGGTATATGCAAATGTAATTTGGAATTAAACATATTAGGTATCCAAGTTAAATAACAAAATTGTGAACTGATATCATGGATATTGAAGAAAATTATATCTTCCAAGGACATCTAGTAAATTATATATAACATGATCTTGATAAATTTGACCATCTCAATAACATAAATATGTGATTGGTTAAATGAAAATTCATTTTTTGGTATGAATAGAAAAGAGATAACGTATTTTTTCAAAATACATTTTCAAATTTTGAGGAATTATATTACTTTATAGACTATGAATATAAGCAAACGTACTCAGTTGACATGTATAACTATATACATTTATCAATTTACACCACAATATCATATATGACTACAAAATGATGAATATTCAAGATAAATATTTCATGCATGAAACACAAGATTCAAATTATATGGTTCAAAAAATCCATAAAGGGAAAAAATATATACCTGTTTTTTTGTAGTCATTAAAAAAATAATATTTCATAGAATATAATATTTAATTTCATAATGAATAAGCAGTAATTAATAATAAAAACTTATTTAACTTCTAAAAATCAAAACTAATATCGAAATATCAATATAGACTATTAAATAAATAAATAATCTTAAAATTTCTCAATATTGTCATGATTATGATTGATACACAAAAATAAAAAGTATATGATCATATAGTATTCCAAGATTAATTTAATATTTATCTTTATAAAATGTAATGTACTCTTGTTGAATTGTTCTAAAAAATTTATATTCTAATCATATAATATCTATGATATACTAAGATTTATATAAGTAACCCAAATCACTATAAATACACATTAAAATCATATATCCATCCATAATATAAAAAAATTAATCATTGAATAAAATATCATATTTTTATGTTAACCTTTAACATATAATGCTTCACTATATTATACTAACGTTATTATGAAATAAATTTTATCACTTAATCATCAAATTAATTTCAAATTCCATGGTCCTCAATACGATAATTTATATATTTTCAAAATGGAGATAACCTATGTATATATGATTATTTAAACAAAGGAAAACATTATAAAACTCACCAATACATAACATAGGCTAGTAATTGGAAATGATCCCTTGTTGCCCCTCAGATTTGGGTTAAGACTTTATAGTCATTCCGGATGTGACAGGTTGTCAATCTGCATGAGGGATGTAATTTTTATAAAAGTAAAATATTTATAACCATACTATAAATGAGGTAACCAAATTAAAAATAACAATAATGTATTGAATATTATAGAAATGTATCATCCTCAATTCTTAACTCATACCTTTCATTTTGAATCCAAAATATGTTATTACAAATAATTACCACAAAATCAAAGATCATAGAAACTCTAAATGTTTTAAATACCATTAAAATTATAATCAAAAAATTATATGTACAATATTTATCATATATAAGTATCATAAGATAAAATAAATGGTTACATAATCCTAAATCTTCTATGAAAACTAAATATGATATTCCTAATATACTCTCATAATCAAAAGAGTATCAACTCGTTTAAATATACAATTATACTTAAATCTAAAATGACATCATAACCCTTTATGTAGACACCATAGTCATTGATAATTTTTCATGACCCTTTATCTGTGTTTTTCTATATTATTCCTTAATACATCATTCCTAAAAACGAAAATATGTATCATGTCTTATGAATCAATAATGATAATGCACAAGATAAAAAATAACATGTAAATTTCATATGTCATTTTAAATTTCCTTTTGATGAGCTGTATTGTACTATGGTATCTTTAAATTGTTATGTGTATGGTATTTCATATCCAATACATGATCCTCCCTCTTAAGTTAACACTTTTCATAATTAACTCTCTCCGTGAATTTAAAAAACTCAATTCAAACCATTGGAGTAACTTCTTTTACCTAAATGGTGTTGACTAGAAAACTTCCTTTTCAAAAAATGATATTTGATTTATTACCGCATTTATCACAAATAAAAAATATTCATATTTTGTTAAAAAAAATTCTTGGGTTCATCATTCTAGGTTCTTCACACATATGTAATTTAATATATTTAAATTTATGATCATTATCTTCTGAACATCCACATAAATTAATTACTATTTGAATGTATAAATTAGAAATATCAACATGTTTTAAGTTGTTAATCATTAATCACGATAAATGGTTATGAATAACTAAAAGGGTATCCATTATATCTAATATTCTATTTGGATTCTCTTTTAGACAGCCTCCAAAATTGAATTTACATACATTGTAAATTTGGTACCTACTGGATCCAGTCTTCTAATAAAAACATAAAGGATATAGTGATCATACTAATAAAATCCTAATATGATAGAACCCATCTAAACGGGGCCAGAAATGTGAGTATCCCAACCTTCCACCAAGAGGAAAGGGGATAAAGACCAGTGTTTTGTAGACATATCCCACACATATTATTCCTTCGTCTCATGTAACTATAAACACACACACACACAAACAAACACACACATCCAATCCAATAAAATGATTAAATCTGAAAAAAAACAATAACGATAAATGCATACATCTAAAATCCCACCCATGGAGTATTAAAACAACTTATTTAAAAGAATGGAAAAAATACTATATTTAAAAATGAAACTGAATACAAGTCCATCATGTTAGTTGAAGGGGACAAATATAAATGAAACCAACATAATATACCTTGGTTTGTTTGGCTGACTAAGCTCAACATGGTTCTAGTCCTTTTAAGACTCCATCAAAGGGCCATTAATCACCATAAGACACAAAACATGTTGAAAAATTCCATACATGGGTGTGTATAACAATACCAAGCATGATAACCCAAATCAAGTATTCATAAATTATCTAGTATAGTATTAATATCATTATATGGATAAATCAACAAAATAGATAAAAAGAATATCCAGGTATACTCAAGGTAGGAACACAATATCAATGTATAATCCCAACTTTATAACCATCCTAATATTTCTTCTCAAAGGTAACACATGACACTCATTTATGAGAACACACTACCTGAGTCATATATCACTAATGAATACCATCTGAGAGGTCAATCTCATCGGGTCTTTCCATATTAAGTACAGACTTTATGTTTGTAGAGATAGATACATATATAGGGGTAAATCTCAAGTCCATGAGGTATATCAATAGCCTAATATGGATTAACTCTCTATATAGTGTGTCAAACCACTTTTATCATTGGTTATATCGATACCTAGAACCCCACCTAGGGAAATGATGATGACATGCACTAGTGGAAAAGGAATCTATACCAACAAACATACACCAATGGGTTATAATAACCATTGGTAAATTATCATTTATTTAAAGATATAACAATGATTTCATAAAATCATTTGTGTATGTTGATATATTAATGTTAATACAACTATTTTTAACATATCATTGGTATATTTTACATGGAACCAAAGGCTATACCAATGTTTATGTTAAACCAATTATGAAGAATAAAAGCTTTTATGGCATAACAACTATTTTTTAAAAGCAACGGAAATAATTTTCTATATTAATGATATTAAAAACCATTTTTACTAAATTCCCCCAAAATTAAATCCATAACCTGTACCTCCTCAGATACAATTCACATTGATAGTTTTCTATACAAGCGCATTCCATATTATTCCCCATACATGATGTTCCATCCGCAGTTTATCTTTTCATTATGTTATTCAGCATCAAATTAATGAGTTTCAAATTGGTCATATATTCTTTCACTAGCTAGTTTTATTTATTATCTATTTATAAAACATTGTTATAGATTTTTATGGTAGTATTAATCTAGATTCAATTAATATTAGTTTTTACTAATTCTATTAGATTTTTGTAATTATTATATTGTTCTATTTTATTTTCTTGTTATACATAATTTAACTATAGTTTAATGGGATATATTTTTCTATTTTTATAACATTAATGATGATGTCATTGTTTTCATGGATGTGGTTTGACATGGTTAATGTAGTAATGATACATATTTCAATAGATATTTCCATGGTTCTAGATTACTATGATTGTATATATGGGAATATGAATAAGGAATTAATAATGTTCAAAATTTTATATGTATTATATTTAAATTTAACAAATTGTATAAGCAAAAATAACCATCACTATTTACTTTAATAATAGTATGTGTATTTGACTTACCGAAGAAGTAATAATAATATTAGTTTTATAAGGATCATTTAATGTAATCATCTATTTCAACATACATTTTTTGGTAATTATATCTTTAATTACAATATATTTAATGAAATTTTCATAAAATATTTTATTTTGGGAATATCATATTCGAAAGTCTTAAAATGATTAACAAAATATAAACATTTCAAAAAATATACATCTCGGGGAAAAAGGATATTGTTTTATGTTGTAATTTTGGATGCGCAACATGGTTTGATGGATTCCCAAATAATTTTTTTAATATTTATATGATATTTCAAATCATGATGTAGAATGTATATTCAATGTTCATCTAATGATGTTTTTTTTCTTATTATAGGAATTAACTCACAATTCATAATTCTAATTTATAAAAAAGAAAATAAATATATGATTCAACTCTTTACAACCATCAATTTTTCTGTCACTTGTTTACATGATTTACTAAAAGAATATAAAATATAATTGGTATTGATATCCAAAACGTTGTATCATAGAATAGAATTGGTTTTATCGATATATTTAATATTTATTTGATGACTACCTCTAGGATTAGAGTGGGTTCCATTATATTTAACTATATGGGTGTCCCTATGTTAAGGGGAAGACACGTGATCACCTATTTTTATAAATTTTTATATCAAATTAATAACCATATTGAAACAAGGGTAAGGATTTTTAATTGTTTATGTTATTCTCCTTGTGAAATATATGAAATTTTTTAAATGTTAATAGTATTTTATGCTATTTAAAAAATGAAATTATATCATTATAAGTATCAAATTCTTGATCAAAGAACGAGAGGAAACATAAATGAGAAAAATATGGCTTAAATCCCCTGAAAAAAATATTATAGTACAACTAATTAAATAATAGTGTATTAAAAAACAACCAAAAAGTAATGATGCTTTAGGTGATCTTTTATATTGAATGTCTTAAAAGATAAATATAAAATAAATTTATTCATTGAAGTCTATATTCATAAAAATATCATTGTGGGAAATCTATATTACATTTAATCTTATATATATAATAAAAATTGAGACACATTTGTAAAAATAATTCTTCATTCATATTGGTTGATCTCCATTAACACTTTTCCTTGATTTGGGATTGAAAACTAAACGACTACACCTATATCTATTTATGTGCAGTTTCTTAAAATATTTTATTTCCTATCATTTATATTTAGGATAATCGATCCAATTATTTTAATAATCATCAAGATGATTATTGGTATTCTTTTAATGAAGAAAATTCAATTTACTCTAGTGACATATTTATTTAGGAACATATTATACGTTGAATTATTAACAAGAAATTTTTTTACCAATTCAAACTTTATAGAAATAGAAATGAAATATCTATAGCATTGCAGAAATCCTTTTATGTAGTGGATTATATGAAACAATTATCAAATGAAAATCTCTATTTACTCTTAATTTGAAATTTTTGTGATTTCTATTTGATCCAATTACCTTTTATGAAAAATGATGAATGAATTTTCTGTTCTGATTTTCTTGTTATACGTATTAATAAGGCCTATTTATTTACTATTTTTTCTCATAGGATTGTTTTATATTATTAGAGTGTGAATTTCATGATAAACATCATTGTTTTGATGATCAATATAAAATATTCATCTAAATATCAACACCTTTTTTATGATACAACTAGAGAACTGAAGAATATTATTTATTGGAATAATAATGTATTTTTATGTGAATTTATGGTGTCATAATATAGTTATACCATAACAAACATAAATGAAACTATTTTTATTGAAATTAAAATATTTAATGACTTTTCATATATTAATCATTATTATTTATTAGTTTTCAATTTTTTTAATTTAGGGAAACATAAAAAAAAATCATTCAAAATATTATAGTCATCTATAAACTACCCATTTTATGTTATTAAAAACATTAATTTATAGGGATGTAATAAGAAATAAATACAATGCAATATTAGCTGTTTTATTCAAAGACTGTAATGCATGGCCACTGATATAATCAATAAATATTGAACTATTACAAATTCAATTGAAGAAAACAGACATGGGTTTGACAATAAATTACAATTTTTTAGAAAATAAGTTAAACAAACTTGTGGGTCAAATATAATTAAAATTTATTATCCAATAAATCTCGAATAAATTGTATCTAATTTTATGAAATCTATATCTTAATTGATTAATATTATTATAATAGGTTACCTTAAATAATTTTACATTCATTTAGTACATAAAGTTTTTGTTAAAAATAACATATATCTATAGTAATATATGTCCAAGGAAATTTAATTCAGTATAAACATAGTCTATATAAAATTATAGAATTCTAAAACTATTTTCAAGTGGGATCATTTGTAAATCATATATGGAATCACTATAAGTTCCATCAACATGAGTAACAAATAATTAAGAATATAACCAATGTAACTTTATATTTTCGGTGTTCAACATAATATTCATACATAGACAAGGTAATAATTATTAAAAAAATGTTGGAAGTGAATAACACGAATAGATATAAAGGAAGATGATGTTAGATAATAATCACCGTGTGAGAGAGATGGGCGCTACTCATATTGTTCATGTTGTTAGTATTTTATTTCAAATATATATATCAATAACATATAATTTCAAATGAATAATTTTTTTTAACTTATAATCAAGATCCACCATCTGGAATCCAATTATTCTCTGATGAACCTAGTGGTTGTGGCACTTCTCCAGACAAATTGATGTATTGGTAATAGAGCTACATTCCCCACACATTATACTTTATCACACCATATATCTTCATCATATATACCATCATTAATAGTTTCATATCCCTCAATGTTTATAGAGGCACCATAGATAATTAGGCCAACAATATTTTCTACACGATTTATATATGATCATCTTAAATTTATTTTCCATTAGTCTATGATGGTTTATACTACTCATCTGTAAAATAATTTTACACCAACATATATTATATCGTCTTTTTCTTCTAATTCATTATCCATGATATTATACATTCATGATCCTTAAAATTAAACTCTGGAACATTCAGAGCCTCATAAGAATACTTTTGATCTTAATCCTATTATAATGGTTGAAGATACTTCAAAGCCTAGGGATCTAGTGGTACCGACTGATCATCCAAGCATAGGATTATTTGTAGAACCCTGGAATATTTATTGACCATATTTTAATTTCATTATAAAATTTTTTGATATAATATCTATCTTTTTTCTTTTACATTTAGATCATCCACTAGGATGTGTGGGCGTACACAGCTTGTGTGGTGTCGAACCACTATACACAACTGATTGTTGGGTATCATGTAGATAATAAAATAAATAAAAATAGCATAAGAGTATTGGATTTTTATGGATCCACCTTCCAAATACTATAGAATCATTCTCAGCAGGGAACTATCTTGATTCACATATTTAATTAAGTAGTGGTCAATGATCATATAGAAATAAGGGTATTAAATATAATTTCATTTAATTTTATAATATTAATTTATTTATATGAATTAATATTTTTGGGCATTCTTCATCATAATTTTCATAATGGATAGTCTATGAGGGCTTCATCACTCATGGAATTTTGAGAACTATGAAGATAATACAATCATGAATTGTACATTGATTGGCTAGTAACAATTAGTATGGATTTAGAGGTCATACCAATCAAGAATGATTATCCAATAATATATTATCAGAAAATTATTCTATATTAGCGGTGTAGAGAATTTATGTTATTAATAAAATTTTCGGTTTTTTGAATGAAAAATATGGTGATTTTCATTAATAATCTGTTTTTTATTGTTGAATTTTCTTAGGAACCATTAGAAAGGAACCAACAAACAAGGAGGTTATGAAATACCACAAAACATTTGGGTGTACTATGATGCCTGAACATGTGAGGAAGAGGGAATGGCAATCGCTTATAAATTTTCTTTTGAAATAAATTATTAAAATAAAATTTCATCGATTTTAAATTTTATAGATTCTTTACTTTTTTATCCATAACAACTATATCGATTAATTTTATAGTTTGGGATATTCTAATGATATATTGTTTATATGGGAATGTATAAAGCGGTTTAAAATAGTATTTTTTCTTTATTAATTCTCTATAACCTCTTAATATTTCAAATAAAGGAGACATTTGATGACCCTATTTGATTAGAGTGATTTATATACTAAAAAATAGAATTAAATTTGTGATTTAATATCATTTCAAAGAAAATATTATAGAAATACTAGTAATTGTAACTTCAAGAAATACTTGGATTAAAATCCGAAGAGGGAAATTAGGTATATTTTTAACATTGTTAGGGGTCAGTTAGAATCAGATGTGAATGTTATATATGTCGGTAATGATACTATTGTAAAAGAGAGTAGGATTCCGCTTATGAGATAATTGGAATGTGGCTGCTGAGTAATGGTTACGATTGATGTCAATGATAACAAACATGTCTAACCGTGATAAACAAAAAACTAATAAAAATGATAATTTGTAACAAGAATAGAAAATAAACTTGATAAACATAGATATGGAACACTTTTTATCGATTAATAGTTAACTTAAGTAATGGATGATTACCATTTAAAAATAACCGATTTTTTCTTCATTCAAAAGGAGATAAACAAACATTTAAATATTGGAATAAAGTTAAAAGGATAATATTTCTATCCAAAATTATTCTAATACCACATATACAATTTGGGAAGTAATGATATTCAGATATATTCATTTATTTTAACTCACTATTTTTATGTATTTCATTAAATGAATCATGGAAATACCAATTACAACCATCATTTGTTAATGAATTGTCCCCTAAAAATTTTTAACATCTCACAAAATATTGGATGACCATCTATCAAATATGTTTTATATTATAACATAAAATAACAAAAAATTTAGGGATCATTGATTTCATAAAATATTCAAAGGTATGATACACATAAATTATATAATATCCAATGATGTTTTATATAATGAATATGACAGTTCATGTTAATGATTTAAAAACATAGTACTTGAAATTTACCTATATTTAATAAATATAAAACTGTGTAATATATATAAATTAATTAAATAAACATAATCTGTTTCAGTATTCTATTCAATAATGTAATTAATTTATAATACATAACTATTCAACATTTTATACATAAGGATATATTAGTTAAAATCTCTATTATTGAATAAAAAAATATAGACTGAGATCCTAAATTATCCTTATTAATTTCGATTCTTGTATCAATGTAACCAATTTAAATTATTTCTTACACAACCCTATTGACTAATGATACAAATTTAATAATTCCTAATTATTTGAGAATATTTTGTAGAGTGATCAGAAGAGATTTACCAATATATCAGCACTATCAAATACTTATAATAATATAATATGCAACTCATTTATTAGTATGGAACATGGTATATATAATTGATCAAATTATCAAATCCCATTCAATATCATTCATTTGGGTACATTCTATCTTATATAATGTAAATATATTTTATGAAATCATACACCATGTAACACTAGTAAAAAACCTCTCCTATAGTAATATATAGAAGACCTTATTGGAATAATATCGATATATATGGTCAAACATAGACTAAGGTACCAGTTAAAAAATCTCTATAAAACACAATACCCAGTATCTAAGATGTTTCCCCAATGTATTTAATCAAGAATTATTATCCCAACTAATCCTTCATAAATAAAAAAGTAGTTTTGTCTTTTTAATGATTAGGGTTTTAGAGGAAACACAATTTTTTAATTTACCCCATGAAACCCAAATTTATATCAAAAATTTAACTAATTTATTATAAAACTCAAAATTTTCAATCCATCATAAAAATATATATTCTATCTTTCATATGATTTATTCATTCAATAAATGTTATTTAACCATATTAATTCATTTAAATTGTTATTTAGATATTCAAAATATTGTGGTTATATCAAACCAACATCCTATGATAGAATTTTATTAAAGAATGTAGTTTTGAAATCCATTAGTAGACATCTCCTTAATAATAACCAACTATAATACTATCAAACATTATCATCTATAACCCTTTTAATTATGTCCCAAAACTCCCAAAATAATTATAAAACATCTTTGTTACTCAAAGTTGGACCAAACGAATTTGTAAGAGATTATATCATACAATTCCTTAAATTACAGCAATGAACATTATGGATCTTTCTATATTAAAATCTCATTTAAAAAATCGTATGTCCATTTAAAAAATCACTATATCCCTAAAAAATAAATTATTATTTAGTCACCCATAACACTGTTAATATAATGTTTGATTAAATTATCGTATCTCATCCAAAATATTCAACTCAAACAAGATTTAATTTCGTGTAAAATAAATTTTCTTTTTCAAAACGATGCATTATAATTTATAAAAATCATTACAGATCATCAATTAGAACTCCCCATACAAAAAACAAAATTAAAAAAAAATCCAACACATCACTATGATTTAGTGTTTTTAATTCAACAATTGACACAATTATCACCTATAAACATTATTCCAACAATTTACCCATTTAAATAACATGGATTTATTCTTAAATACGAGATGATCAAATTTTCACAATATACATTAATAAAAATAAAATATCATAAAACATTTTTATCCACATGATGTCTCTATTAAATCAAACAACACAATTTACTTTATATCATACGCAACTCTATAGAATATTTTAATCTAACCATTCATTATTCCACATGTGTTGTCATTATTATCCTATATAAAATCATGTTAGCATATCCATCTTTTAATTTTTATCCAATTTCATATCAATATTTTAGAGACCAACTAAATTAAATAATCATATTATTTATAATACTCAAAAGTAGTTAATTATAAGCTAAAAGAAGTGGACAACCACTTATCTCAAGGTATATTACCATTCCACAAAAGGATTAGAATACTAATTCCCATCATAATCACAAAATATAATGAATACTAAAAAAAGAAATTCTTGAATAAAAAAAACCTAAATCCATTAACCTTTACCTAACTCATTTGGGAAAAATATACATACCACCATCATTTGAACATAATAAATGAATTTTTTATCTTCCTAGAACAAAAAAATTATATTTTACATACTCTTATGATAACTAAACATTATCGTGATGTAACCGAATAAAAAATAAATCCAATTCATGTATTTTATATTTAATGAAATGGAAAACCGATCCTTTTATCGTCTCTCTATATATAATAATTAAATATATTATCATATAAATAAACCCATAGTTCCCATTGGGAATTTTTTATAGATAATAAATATAAAATTATATACAAATAAGATTAATTTGATATAATTAAAATACCATTTAAATATGTCTGAAACATCAATTAATCTCAACAATTGTAAAAGTAATCATTAA
Source organism: Viscum album (assembly GCA_963277665.1). Taxonomy (NCBI): domain Eukaryota; kingdom Viridiplantae; phylum Streptophyta; class Magnoliopsida; order Santalales; family Viscaceae; genus Viscum; species Viscum album. The sequence continues at coordinate 1,258,227,634 of OY728141.1, forward strand.
CATACTATTTTTTCGCCCGACAAAAAATAAATGGGATTCAGTTTCAACGAACTCGAAATATAAACTCAAAATTCACTTTGATTATATGCCTTCATCAAAATTCATTAATTAAAAAATATTCCATTATTCTATCTACATTATCTGCTTTCTAATTAAATCTTATAAACACTTGAACTACACAAAAATAACACATCTAGTATATCTTCCACCTTTCCATTTTACCATTTGATACATGCATTGAATCTTGTATAGTTTTTTTCAATAAATGAATTCCATTTAAATTATTCAATAATTATACCTCCCGCATAATTAATGAAATAATATATTAAAAAATCATCCTTAATTTACACTTTAATTTAATCTATCAAATCAATATTTAATCTCATTTTTAACTCTCGAAATTTAGTATATGAAATAAATTTTATAACCAACTCGTATCATACTAGCACAATTTAATAAATCTTTATAAAAAATCATATTATATCATTGAGTATATCCATTTGATATTAATTTTAAATATAATTCTTAATAAACCTGTTTAAATTATGGTTTTCTATATTCGATTTCATTTTAAATGGAGTTTTTGAATATTTAAGTATTTTTACATTGAGAAAAATAGTTTTTCTCAATAAGAAACAATAATGATGGTACTGTGGTAAAAAAAAGATACAAAATTGAATAATTTATGATTTATTTTGTTAATTTCAAAATTTAATATCTATTTTGTTACTAAATAGTTCACTTATATTTTAAAAAATGTGATTTGGAGGACCCTGATGAGTATGATGCTAATAAATTTGGTCCAAATGATCATTTACATTAAGTATTTAGAGATGAGGCGCTTTGGAGTGTATAATATCAATAAGGGAAGAGTATTTTTAAATAGATATTTTCCCACTTTAGGTTCCAGTTCTGGTAAAATAGGGTCATGTTGTGGTAGAATATTTTCATGCTGAGGTAGAATTTTATCCTGCTAAGGTATAAGAGGCCAATAAATGGTTATGAAGAAGAATGAACAGAATAAATAGGTGAATGTTGAATTTAATAAATTTATGGCAAACTTAGGCCCATGACTTCTACCAGATACCACAATGTATTGTTATTCATTTATGTTAATGGTGAATATTTTATATGGTGAACTAGGAAATCGTCCTACTGATAGTCGAGATGATGGCGTTCCTGGTGATAGTGATGGAAATGATGATGCTAAGGATGATGATCAGGATGATGTATAGAATGGAGATGAATATGATGATAATGATGATGATGGTGATGATATAGAGATTGATCCATTACATTTATGACTAATATTCATGACCCTTGATGTTTGATGATTGTTTCTGAGTGAATATATGTGATGTTTTAAATGTGTGTTAATCCTGGTTGAATTCATTAACATGTTTATTGTGTTTTTACTTTTTATTGATTGGGGATGTTTGATGCAACAACTTGGTGATTTCTAAAGGAAATTGGCCACGGTGGAGGTGATGTTGCTATCTTGGTGTTTTCTTAGGCTAATTGTCCTTGGTGAGGGTGCTTCTCCCGTAGAATGTATAGCTGGACTCTACCATCAATTTTCAAAACATTAGTAAAGACCTATAACAATTGATGTATGAATATTTTGGTTTATTTTTCTTCCAATAAATGATATAACAATGGTTTATAAACCAATTCTATTAGAGATTATAAATTTTTTCTCAAAATATTTGTAATGAAAAATAGTATCAGTTTCATTAAAAATATTGGTAAAGTTAATCTCCAAGAGGCCTATAATTATAGATTTCTAGAAACTATCATTATTGACCTATACTTATAGTATAATTACAAATGGGTTGGAACAATATTTGTAGAGTCTATAAAATGTGATTTACAGCCCCTAATTTTTTTTTAATCATTGGTACCTCCATATTTTCTAGCAGTGAAAAAATCTCACTTGGGGCCTCATAGAAAGATTACAAAACCTCTATCCAAGACAATTGTTCCTCATGGGGTATCACCATCCTATTAATATAACATTACATAATACCAAAAAATCATGTAACATATCCATAGAACATACCCATATGATTAATTTCAAATAAAAGTGCAATAGTTATCAATTCTATCTCTAGAGACGTACATTGTCTGTATTGGAAATACACAAACGTACTCCACTGGAAGTAGTTCTACCAATTCATCACAAAACATGCCATATCAATTCCCATGTTTTAGTACATGATTTATTTTACTCCAGACAGTGTGTGGAGCCACTAGGTCTCCTGGGAATGTACCACCTATTGACACCAACAATCTATTCAGGGTGTACATGGTGTGAGGATTGACACACATATTGTGTAATTATACATTGAATCTTGGGCGTATACTCCATTTACATAATTATCTATCATGATAGGGTCTACATTGTGTGTGTTAGGGACCACATTATGTGTGATCCTTATATCTAAACGTAAATCCAAAAAATTGCGGAGGGGGTCCCACTAACTGTGTATGTCATGGTTACACGTCATGTAACATGGAACTTCACAAAATCAAATCTTCCTCCTATTCATATTCCCATGCAACATTTAGCTTTTTTTCTCCACTGATCTGACCCTTGTGATTCAAGATCTTGTTTCACCAAGAACCACTATCATTTTTCACTGGAATCTTACTATCTAATTTGAACATCGATAGATTTTCATCATGCCTTGTCACTATGTTCTTCCCTAAAAAATAATGTGGTTATTCAGATCGATCCAAAGCCTTTATCATTGGTATTAATGTCCATCAAAACCCCTAAAAATCGCATGCATGCATTAAAATTACATTTCAACATATATTATCCATGAAATGATTTATTTTTAGGTATTCTTCAAACCACTAACCAACGAAATTTCTTAAGATGAATGGAGTTGGAGGGAGGAAATTATCAAAACAAAAAAAATGATGAATGGTCCTCATCCAATGTTCCATTCGGCCTATTTTTTCAGTTAGAATGACAAATGAAGAAATATAATATAATCACCACTAAAAATATTCAAATCATGGATAAAATAATGTAAACCCACAATACTCATGATCCAAAAATCAAATCATTAGTTTTTTATTTTCATTTATCATACGATAAATCAAATATGGATAAATCCAAATAAAAAACATCTAACCTCAAGGTGTATTGATCATTGTAGAAGAATTAATACAAGGCATTGTTGTTACTGAGTTCATAGAATTTCATTATCTTAAAGAATATTTTATCTGTCATCATCATCCTCTAAGGATCACTCTCCAAAAAACTCTCTTAATTATCATGGTTATATGGCCAATGCTTAAATTTCTTCATAAGAGGTTTTTAATAAATAATTTATTAGGTCACTACATCACTTAATAAAATAAATTATTTATTTTATCATTTACATAGGTAATGACTTTTAACCAAATGTACGATGTCAACAAAATTTTTTGTTTCACCTAGGGTAAAGCCCATGATATATGCCCAACAATGACCTCAAAATTATGTTATAATCCATCCATTAAAATTTATTCTATTTTTTAGGAAAAATATACACACATGATACTTAATATATTTAATATATTGATAATATACATTATAGTCTCACTGGTTTTATGAATATCACACCACATTAGCGCCTAGAACTAAAAATAAGCAATATAATATTCCAAAAAAAATTCACAGAATATTAGAGTTGTTAAATTCTCCAAACCATGTAGATTAATGTCATAAAAAATCTATAAAATGAATACGTAAATAAATGTGGTTATTAAACATGCATATGGTTCTCCCACATTATAGTTCTCTCTTAAATATTCTCTTGCTTCCACTAGACAAACGAAAAATGTATCACTTTTCCATTGAGGATTTTCTCCCACCAATCCTAAATCTATACTAGGTACTCTAAAAATGTACCTGTATCCATATTATCTCGCTCACACCAGATGATGACATGCAATAGGTTATGCACTTACCTTTTCAGCTACATCACATGGAAGAAGTCATCTACCCTATCTAATCATGGTGTTATATCTATGTAGTAAGACATCATAACAAATCTATATATTATCTGTAACGGGACAACTAATCATAGAAATATCATTATACTATAACCAAATCACCACAAAAAATGTTTAGGTGGTATCCTTTAGAGCACATGTTCTCCCTCCTCATACACCAATACCATTCATTGTCGATCCATAATGTTTTTTAGATGGATCTGTGAACTCCTCATTCACTATTAGATGATATTCACCTACTATATTGTGAATTTTAACAACAACATGCCCGAAGTAAAAAAATATCTCTTGGGGTTACCATCACAACAGTGACCTATATGGGTTTCTATACAAGTCCTTGAATGGAGGAATACCTATTTTTTAATGGATGATTTTGTTGTACAGAAACTCCACCAATAGTATTTGATCCTCCCAACTATTTAAAAAGACTAACATAAAATCCCACAACATTCCGTGTAGGACCAGAATGGTCTACTCAGCCTGGGAACCAATCAATGGGTGAAATATTATGTTCAAATGAAACTAATTCCTAAAGTAATGCTATAATACCTTCTAAAACCAAGATGTGAAGTGAACATCATTTCTAGAAATCATTATCAAGTGATATTCATGGAGCATAACTATCATCTACATGTTAAGGAATCTCAATATATATTTTAAACTATTCCCTTCGATATATAGAACTTTTTGGGACAATGGGAGTAATTCTCTGATCACCGTGATGTAAACATGTTTTATGTATGTATGTGGTAACCTGATCTTGACATCTATAGATTTCCCATACCACTTCCACTAAAACATAGATCGGATAAGCTAAACCTTATTTATACTATTCCTTAACATTTACTTGTTAACATGTAAAGCATCAAGATTCAAAATCTGCAGCTCCCATCTTCAACCCTGGAAACCAAAATTGATGTTGGAGGTCCTAGTATATATTTTCCACACTTAGATATACTTTTAATAGAGATTTGTTAAACGAAAATAAGCCCTTTTTAGAAAAATCCATGGGTACCACCATCCATCATCTAAAATGAACAGCATGTTCCACACCTTCATAAAATCAATTAGGATTATGTCTAGTATATATATGATTACATAATGTCTCATAGTCAGTATCACTAAGATGTGACCACCAAACTCCCTATAAAATTTTATGGGTTACAAACATATAATGGAGGTAAAATAATACATCTCATTCAACATAATATAAATTTAATGAGGCCATAAACACCGATGACTCACTCAATAATTGTGATCAAGATCCCTTGATGGGAACATCCAATAACATATTCCCCTTCCTAGGTTTTAGAAGATGTTGATCTCATAATCTTGGTAGAACATCAGTTATCTCCACTATATCATGATAGGATCCTTGTAAGAAATGATTTACCTGAGACTCTTATGATTTTAATATATGATAAAACAGTCACCCAACATGTAGTGGTTCCATATTTATTAGTATTAATAATATCGCTACTAGTTCTGGATCGTAGGTCATGTAGTTATGATCATGTTTGATCTATTAGGGTGAACCATTGAAAATCAACACCTATATATGAATCCAGATACAACCAATCATGGTCTATTATGCATTATAGAACACAACATACTCATCACCCACTTCTATATATATATTTAAGATAACCCTTCCATATCTATCTAAAGTCATGAAAATCATGTTGGAACATCTATTTCCACTTTATAGGCTTCACCATTCGGTTAAAATAATTAAAAGGAAATGATAACCTACATAAATTAGGAAAAAATATCTAATATTATCCAAACATCCCAAGGATGTTTTGTACCCCCATTAATCTCTTGGGTGGCTCTCATGATAACAATACCTCGATGTTCATTGATTCCATTGAGACAATTTCTTGATGAGATAATAAGTCCTACAAATTGGTCCACCAAAATAATTAATTCATACTCAATGATCATTCTATTAATCTATTTCTATTATATCCTGTCCAAAACTATATAAAAGTGTCTCACATGATCCTCCCTAAATTCCGAGTTGACTGGGATATCGTTGATGAAAATTTTCAAGATATAGTCTATGAAAGACTAAATGATTTGATTCATGATTTCCATGAACATGGATGTGTAATATTTTATGCAAAAAATTAAACATGTAATCATAGTGATCATAGTGACATTTTATTGTTATATTTAATATATCATTGTCCCATACTCGTAGCAGATGATAATTTGATCTGAGGACTATCTTATAGAACCAATATGCCCTAGTCAACTAGTCGAAGTGGTCATTGATCCTCAGTAGTGGATACATATTATTTACTATCACCTAATTTATGTGAGAAAAATCAATGAAAAAACTATATATCACACCATCATTCTTGGAGAATAATACTAGGTATTCTTAGGGTGAAATAATGGGCCTAATAATACCATTCCTTTTCAAGCCACCTAACATCACCCATAGCATGGAATGATCTACGATATCCATCCCATATGAAGGTGAAGATACTCGAGAAATACTATTGTTTATTTAAATATTGAACTTTAGCAGTCATTGGGGAGATAATCCTGACATATCCTTCAAAAATATGTCCACATTCTCCACCACGACTATAGAAAACTGAGTTCTCATAACATCCACTACACCTAGACTCATTATTTTCAACAAGTAAGTAATCATCTACACTATCCTATGCATGAAAAAATAATTAACAACCTTGGATTCATTTTTACCAAAAAATTAAAAACTCATCCCATCATTGTGGACAGACCATATCTTCCTCCTAAAAAAAGTCTCTCTTGAAATGAACTATAGGTAATGAGTCTATAAGTAAGATGAATTTTTACAACCTCATCCCTACTACAATGATATCCCAAAAGAAACAATCCCTTCTATGAGTTATGTCATAGTATTGGAATATTTTTGTGAAATATAAGTCACATCTTGTAGGAGTCTCAATGTACAGGGGTCTCACCAAGGAATTAACCAATTTCCCTATATCTTGAACTATACAAGTTGAAATAAAGGAGTGGTTTTAACGTGTGTTCACGAATAGAATAAAGAATGTTTAAATGACACATATTTTACATTGTATCATACGTATAACCACTAGGTCAAATTCCTTGACCACAAAATACTTTCCTCGCCCCATTCAACCAGGTTCTTTATCCTAGTTGGGACCACTGGGGGAGATGACGGTAACAAGTCATAATGTCTTCCAGTTCCAACTACTCTCCCAACTCCTCTACCATATCTAATAGCCTACATTTTCACAAGCTTCTACCACTTCCACTACCAACATGTCCCATCAAGGATATCTCTATCATCCAAATGTATTATTATACAATATCATGAAATATGTCCATGACCATCACAAGATTAGTATTGAATCTATTTAGGATGACTAGATCCATCATCTGACTCATAAACTATAAAACCATTAATATGGGATCTCCTATATAAAATTATATCACATTCAGGTCCCTGATTATATAATCGACTACCTTCAACAATTGTTTCTACTTCTATGTTATAATTTCTAGTACAAACTATCTATCTTTTATCATCGAGGAACATATTGACTACCAAAGCATGATCGAGCACCCCAACATAAGTTGAAAGGAATAAATCCATCACATCTGCATAAATTTTATAATTTAGTATTCATTACATGGTTTGTGAAAAAAATATCTGATCATGAACCATATGCCCCAACTGTCCAAAGATGTTGGTAATCCTCAACAAATACATAGCCACATTCTTGATACTATGCTGAAGCTGTAGAAAATTTTTGATGTGCACAACCCTCAAAATAAGGGAAAATAACTTCTCTTGAATTTTTTTTTCAAACTATGACTATGAGAGATTCTCCTCATCATATGAATAGGGTATTAAGTTCCCTAATAGTCAAGTAGATCCATGGAAAATTCTCACTACTAGAACCACCATTGGGTCTGTAGTTGTTCTGACAATAAGGAAGACTATTGTCACTGCATCAAGTTAATCCACAACCACATGTCGGTCTGTCTATCACATAAACTTGAGGGGGGACTAACTCAATAAATCGTGGAGCATGATTAGCCTTGACACCTCATCCTCTAGTACATAGAGTACCATTAGTTGCTTGATATGTGGTGTTAAGACCACTGCACACTTGGATGTAACACCTCATGAACAAGTCCCTACATCAAAACAACATATCTGAGGGGATAATTCTAACGACCCTCCTAGCAAATCATTGTAGTAAAATATTATAGATACATCATGAAATAGACAAGATATATGACGATTAATGACTATATATAGAGACTTGATTCAATGAAGATATAGAATCTAAAATTAATTCTTATATAATTCATGCACGATTGATTCCAATTTAACAAATATATACATGTACTGAGTGGAATGGAAGGTGATTAGAGTCCTGGTTTATGAATACATCAATTTTTGTACTAAAACTAGAGTCCCTAGACTAAGATCTAATGTCAAAACACTTAACACTATTTCAATAAAATCCAACGCAATTTCATAGACTCAGATCCTAATCTATAACCAACTGGTCTGATGAAACTATGTATTGGCCGATCCCGACAACCCTGGGATTTCATTTAATATGCCATGGCCAGAAAGCGAGTGACTAATAGGATTATTAATAAAATTTGAGGCTTTACCCTAATATATACAAACATACACACATTTTCAATCCATTAAAATGTTGAAATATAAAACATCTGATAACCATGCAAGAAGACTTAAAAATTAATGGAATAATATAATCACATCAATGGAAATTAAAACCAAATCCAACTATTATATATGAGAGGACTACTATAAGTCCAACCACTAGAATAGGAATGAGTCTGTCTAACTCACAAATCTCAACCTAGTCCTAGTTCCTCTAGGACTATGTCAAAAGGTCGGCCATCTCCACAATAAATGAAGTGTATGGAAAAATCACATATAGGATTGATTATAACATTACCTTGTAGGAAACCCCAATGTCACTAAGAACAAATCATCATGAATAGTAGTTTTCTCATCAATGGGATATATCAAGATAATATATAACCAAAATACACAGATATACTCCTAGTAGACACCCAAATTCATTTTCATTTCAAAAACTTATATTATGCTTAGGATTGTTGCTAGATTGAACCATATAAAACTCATTCTGGAGAGTAGAATCCACAAGTCAAATAGCAATGATGATGTCTTCCTGATAGGTAATTACTATTCGGTTTCACTCTATTATGTACATAGTAGAAGTATAAAAAAAGTGTTACCTATATGGTGGTCAATCCCAAGGCAATGATGTATACTGATATCCCAATCTATATTAACCCATTATGTAGGGGATAAAATATCAAGTATTTTTTGTCTTGATAATACCTAGAACCCCACCTAGGGTAATGATGATGATGTAGGATCTCACTACAGGATTCATGGACAGATTCCATTAACAATATTTGGGAATGATGTTCCTCAGATGGGATCACTATCCTATAAATGGGGTGATAGTCAATACAAAGCCATCATCAAATAGATTAAGGTAATATACCATAATGAAACATGGCTATGCTGATGTGAGAAAGGGCTCTAAAGAATCATTGAGTAAGTACACAATGTATCATATTGTCATTGGTTTTGCTTGTGTATCACGACCCATGCGTGTGTCCATGTCTATGTACATGGAATTTGTACAGTCACATGACATGTGGAGCCACACAATCTCCTTGTAATGTAACCCTTAAACATTTAGAGCAGTCTTCCAGGGTTTACATGATATGGGAATAGACCCAAACAATGTGTAATAACAATTATCATGCTTGGTGTGTACACCCTGTATACGATGAGCCAACTAGCTAGGGTCCACACAACAAGTGATAAAGACCACACAACATTTGATCTTTATATCTCTTTGTGTACCCTATCATCCTCTCATGGGGTCCCACAGAGTTTGAAATGTTGAGCAATGTATTGTTTTCAAACAATTCAAAATAATTTTTTTTAAAGGGGGAGATTATTTTAAATAATACTCTGTCTCTTTATGATGATTATGATGCTCACAAATACCCTTAATTATTTACTAATTATTTCGTTGAGTATTTTGCAGGAATTTATTTTATTTATTTATTTTATTTACAACGAGATTTCATACATCATTTATTCCGAGATCAATTATAGCGTGTTCTGGAATCACTGTAGCGCAAGATCAATTTTAGCGCGTTCTGGAATCACTGTAGCGCGAGATCAATTTTAGCGCGTACTGAAATTACTGTTCATACCCTACGTTGATGAACGTAATGTATGGATGAAAAGTTTACTTTTTATGTTAAAAGAAACGTATGGTTAAGGAACCTTACGTTATTTTGAAACGTATGGTTAATGAACCTTACGTTGTTGAAAAGTATTGAAGAACATTACGTTTGGAAGGAACCTTACGTTTTCGTTGTTGGACAAGTATGGAAGAGAAACCGTACGTCAGTTTTCAGTGTTGAGTTTGTTTCTCAAAAGAATGGATCATCAATCTTACTTTTATAATCAACCGTACGTTCTTTGAAGAGTTGAAGCGAGACAAAGTATGGATGATCAACCCTACGTTTGAATGCTGAAGAGAAAGTATGTATGTTCAACCTTACGTTTGTGAACCTTACGTTCGTGAACCCTACATTTGGAGCCACGTCATCAACCCTACGTTTGGCGTCGGGATATTTTTGACAGACGATATTTCCTTTTGCATTGGTCAAACAAGCGGATTATTAGGCGGATTTCGAGCCGATTCTTAAGTACGACTTTGACTGAATCAAAGACGATTTACAACGGATTACTGATTGATTTAAACGGAGCTTTTTATGCCGATTCCTCAGGGGAGTTACAACGGCTCTGTTATTTCATTTAATATCGCGAATCTAAAGGAGATTTTTATGGATCTATTTATGCGGAAGAATCTCTCAGATTTGAATATATATGTTCTATCTTGGAAACTTCGGATATATATATATACACAGGAAAGTGTGTGAAATATATAGATTGATCTTTTAACGAGCAAGAAACAGAGACTGTGAAAAGGCGTTCTTTTCTGGTGATCGAGAAGAAGTGTAAAACCTTTATTACCGAAGGAAGATCTTGATAGCAGATTCACGTGTTCTACATCGACTATCTGTTGTGAATCTATTGCTGCTGAAGTTGTGAAGTTTCTGGTAATATCTATTGCAACTGGATCAACTCAGAACTGTTTTGATTACAGATCTTTATTTTCTGAAGACAACGATCTATCTACTGTCAATTTTATTCTGTTGCAATTGTGAAGAACAACTGGAGAAGTGTTTTCTTTATCGAAACTCTTTTTATTTTTGAGTGATCAGCTTCTCGTTCTAAGCTGTGTGGGTTCGTGTTTGAACCAGGAAGGCTGTGTGTGCCTGAATCTTGTAAAGGTGTCAACTGCCTGTACTCAGTTGTGGACAGGTCTGTGGAAACGAGGACCAGATAGTGAAAATCGCCAAGCTCGTGGATTTGAGCGTTGGTGGAGTGGACTAGGGGCCTTCTGTTCCCCGAACCACTATACATCCGTGTGTTCATGCTTTTACTTTTTCCGCTGCATATTTAATCGAGCAAAAGCATCGTGGACAGAATTTTTCTAAATTGAAGAGATTATAATAATTTTGAAAAGACACAATTCACCCCCCCTCTTGTGTGTAATCCATAGATTCAGATCCAACATGAAAGTCATTAATACATGCCTTGTAAACCATGATTTTAAAATATATGAGATTCCTCATCTATGTATGACTGCACAACCATGACCTATAATTTTTCTATAGGTTTTTCCTAATATCATATATCTAGTTCAATCAATCTCACTATCATTACTCGTCGAAATCCTGACATATGATTCATATTGGAATCAAATTTTATAAGACCTCACCACTATCACATGCCCAACTTGAAATAGTGGGGATCATCAGACTAATCTACATCCACATTCAATGGTAATAACATCGACCGCAGGCCATAAACTATTCCATGTTTGAGATATCGATCGGTTATATCAAATATATGGCATGGATTTTTTTTCTGGATATTCATTAAACATAAGACAAATGGAATTTCCCATGATGAATGAAGAATGTGGAATACTTGTGAAAATAAAAAAACATAAGGAAAGAACCTCAACCAAAATTCATTTTATCCTTATTGCTTTTCGTTTAACATGAAAAATGAATAAATATAATATAATCAACAATAGAGATCACTAAATCGTGGATAATCTATCACATAACAGCAATACACATGATTAATAAATCAATTTTTTAGTTAATTGATTTGATTTCATTGTTAATGAAATTAGATGATGTTAAATACAAATAATAAATTGTCTTACCATAATTTTGATCAATCGATGATGAAGAATTAATTGATGTTATTACCATTGGCGAGATCCTCAAATTTCATATTAATAAACGATCCACAATCTTTCAACATCATTCACTACGGATCATTCTCCAATGATCCCTCTCAATTTTCTTGGTTATGCGGCCAACCATGAGAATTGTGCATAAGTGGGGTTAAATAGATAAATAATTAGGTTTTGTCATTACTTAATTAAAATAATTTTATTATTATTTATTACCACAAATACATTTAACATAACATCTAACCCTATTAAATTTTATGATGCTCCTAGGTAATACTCACTCTCTCATATCAAGGGTGGCCTCATATTTCTATTTTATGCATCCATTTAATATTTGTTCCACTATTTCGATAAAACTAAGAATGTGTGATATTTTAAATATTCAATATATTCCAAAAATTCATTCTGGCATCACCTCGGCTCATAACCTCATTTGGTCTCCCCACCAAGATCAGAAAATAATCCATATAATACTCTAAACTAACACATTTAGAATTAGACTTGTTACATAATATATCATCTAGTTAGTAGGAAAAAACATATATATCCTTATTCGTGTTATCTCGCACTATTTTTATTTACCCAGAATAACTATGTTGATCTCTAACATATTAACCATTGTGCTTACTGATGAATGTTATATTCTCCACCAATAACATCCTAGCCTATAATGTTATCTGCACCCTGATATAATACCACCAATGGGGAATAATCCATAAACAACACATCATCATGTGTCTTTATAATTGAAATGATTTACTTTTCCATAATATATTTTAGCATTATAGTTTCCTAGATTTATTAAATAAATCTAATAGAACAAAACCATAGATTACAAATTGGACACTTAGGATCCATAGAAATTTTTCTAATAATATAAATGAATTAATATAAAAAGTGATTTATTTTCATTAAATATATTCAAGACATTAATCTTGAATTATTATTTTACCTTTATAATCCAAAAAAACAATGAATTTTTTTAAAACATGTTTTATGAAAACAAAATGATGAGTAAGTAACATAAAATGAATAATACAATCAGTATAGTGAAAAAAATGAAATTATATAAAAAAATTCCAAAATAATTCTTTTGATCCAAAAATTGAATAATATTTCCATTAAACATATCATATATTACCTTTTGAAATCAAACAACTTCCATGAAAATTAATTGGCATGCAAAGAATGGAAATTTATGTGACTTGAGACATCACCGTAACACTATTACAATTTGAATTATCATATGGGTTAATTTTAATATAATTCTACAGAGAAAATAATTATTACCAATTGAATTTGATCACAGTCTAGAAAAAACCATAAAATATGATATATTTGTCTCACCAAACACTATTTGTGAACAATCATCATATATGATATTTGAGGATCACCGAAGAGATATATTGTGCCTCAACCCATCCTATGAAATTTCTAAGGATTATACCATGAATTAAACACTTGATAATAATTTTAAATCTATTTTAAAATCATTTTAGATATTGAAATACCATTTTCTAATAAAAAAACTTTTTACTACAAATACTAACTTTATAAAGGTAAAGAAGGTTTTACATTGATGAAAACATGAAATCTTATAAAAGAGTGAAAATAAAAAATAATGGTTATGATGATAATAATTATTATACCATATATATTAAAAAAACATTAATTTTAATAATTTCTAAATAATAAAATTTATTTCAATAATATATTCATTTTTATGACATTTGAATAAAATTCAATGAAAACCATTTATTAAAATCTAAATATTTCACACATAATAGAAACAATTTTTAAATTGAAAAGTAAGTTAGAATATTATAAATTAAATTACAATAAATTGAGGATTCATATTTATTGGTAATGATGTTTATTTAATATATGTAAAAGAAATAAAATCCATTGGAATTTTGTACAAATAGTTGATAAAAACCTAAAAAGAGGATTTTGAGAACAAATATCCCCACCTCGAGTCTGATACATAATGTTTACTATATAAAGTAATGAATTAAAAACATATGTTAATTTTATACTTATATATGAATGTTTTTCAAGTTAGTTATTCATTCAAATAATTTAAAATTATATTATATAAAAGTACTTAATCAATAAAACTCATGTGGGGTATTTTGACAGTGTAAGACACTTAAGTTAGAAATGAATTAGGTAGGATAAATATGGAAAAATAATCTATTATAACAGAATATAAAAAATAATTATCATGAAGTAATTATAAATTTTTCATAAATTATACCATTATATCTACCAGTAACTAATGTTATGCAAAATGACCTATTTTACAATCATGGAAATAGTATACGGTATGCACACATGAGTAAAATTTCCATTTTTCAACGATCATTATGGAAACAAGATATGTTTTATTTTATATTAAAAAATGAACGTAATTTCATAAATACAGTATTAACCTTTTAAATATAATTATTAATATATATATCATTTATGTGAAATAAATCATATCACATCATGGTGGTGTAGTCCAAACAAACACCAAAACAATGTAATCACGTTTATGTCAGTGGAATGGTATGATGATAAACAATATATTATATTTCTATAATGACAAATATTTCATTAATATCATATATAAAAATAAATTCCATCATTATATTACATACATGTGAGATGGTTATGGATAATTAATTATATCAGTTGATGAGGTGTTTGTCCTCAATATATAATTACGATGGGTTCGTTTCCCAATTGATGAAATAGAATATGGATATAGGTTATCAAATTAACAAAAAAACATATAAGTATAAATATAATACTACTGTAATTATTTTGTCATGGATAAAAAATATTTATAAGAGGTGGAATATTAAATAAAACTGAAACACTCAATTAATAGCGATACATCTTCTTTGAACAACCTTTATTGATTACTACCTTAAGACCTATAATGTTGATTTTATGCCTATAAATTAACTCTATAATGAGGGGAGATATTATATGAAGTGATTTGGGAAGGTTTTTTCTTGGAGAAAAATGTTTTTTAATTGTTATGAAATAGGAAGAAGGGGTTATCTTTTATAACAAAAGAGAGAGACACTCTTTGAATCTATCAAAATATAAAATTAATTTGAATTAATATTCATTTAAAAAAGGATACAAATTTATTTATTTAAAATATCAGATTATTAAGGGTATTTATTTTCTCATTAAATAATTTTGTTATAATTTCATATTTCATTTTAATAACCTTAATTTTGGTTTTACCCCTCATAGACCCCTTTAACACATATCATGAAAACAAATATTTTTACTCATTCAGGGTTAATATAGTTATTATAAGTGGATAAATGAACAATAAAAAAACACGTTGGATATTGTAAAGACCCATAAAATTCAAGGGAAATTTTTTCTTAATTTTCTTTAGAATTTTACAAGAGCGCGGTTTCTGACGGCACCTGATTCCGAGGCCCGGAGTGCCCGGAATCAATTTCCGAAGTTTGGCTCGGGTACGTTCAGTGAACGAACGAGCGGGAAATTCTTAACTTTTGATCTGGTGCTCGGAATTGAAATCCGAGGGCACCAATGAACTCGCAGCGCCGATATTCGCTTAAAGAGACCTTTTCGGAAGTTTCGTTTGTTGCGGGTTGAAAGTTAGTTTTTGGGTTTTTAGTTTAAGTTAAATAAAATTTTGTGAAGAACAAATTTTATTTTAACTTGTTAAATCCTACCAAAGGGAGTTGGAAGTGGGACCCACATCCACTTAACCTCCCTTGGGAGGATAAAGTGTGGTGGGGCCCACACGAAGCTCCCAACCTTTCATCTTCTCCCAACTCCCTTAACCCCCACTTTAAATGACTTGAGATATTTAATTTTGGAGTTAATCTTTTTGAAATTCAAACCTTTGAATTTCTTTTGTTAGGTTTGTAAATAAAATAAGCTCTTATTTTATTTAGATGGGTTAGAACACTTTGGCCACCTTGAGAACTTTTGGGAGCTTTTCTTCTTCTTCTTTAACTCTGACGAAGAACACGAAGAACCTTCGAACTTGACGAAGAACGCTCAAGTTCCGACGAAGAACGCCGCTCCGCTCTTCTTCGTCTTCCGTGTCAACGAGAGGGAACGCCGCTTCCTCCTCGGACTCCCTTCGTCAACATAAGAAGTTTCGCCAATGACGTATCACATCGGACGCACCTCTTCGTCATCAGATTTGACAAACGACGACCGCGACGCCCGACCTCCGCGACGTTGTCTTCCGCGGAACGTTGTCAAATCTACGAACCTATACCCGATGTAGGGGTTTTTGTTTATTGTTTAATTATTCTATTCTTGCTCGTGGATCGCATGACTAACGTGAGGAATTTGAATATTTTATGTTGTGTTGTTATTTAACGTGAGGGGGGCAGACCGCACGAACATGGCCGAACCCCCCTCCATCGTTCTTGTTGAATTGCTTGCGGGTGGATTAATCAAGGTGGCGTGGTGCCGACGCACCACACAGATATTCGCCCAATCCTTATTGTGCGACGCCGTCGCGCCGCGCCATGGAAGAAACATCAAGAACGCGACGCCGTCGCGCCGCGTTGAAGAAATCAAGATGCGGCGGAGGGGCGCGGTGCCGTCGCACCGCGCCGGATGATGAAAACCGCGGCCGGTTCCGGGCCGCGGCGGAAGAGAACACCGGCGGCCGGGCCGCTGGCGTCGGAAGCCGAAGGGGGGACCGGAATTTCCGGTCCCGTTGGAGAAAACCGGCCGGCCAGCTGGCCGGCCGGATGGCATTAAACCGTGGGAATTAATCCCCCGGCCATCACATAAAACCCCCCATCTTTATGAGGGGGAGCAGTTTCTTGAGGGGGGGGGGGGGCAGCCGGCCCCCCGGATCCGCACAAACAGGCCCCCCACGTGGGGGGGCGTTTTAAAAAAAAGGGGGGGGGGGGGGGGGCGCGGCATGTAGCCATCGCCGCCATTCCCAGGATGCGGGGGCGTAGCCCCCCGCGTGCAGCCACCGAGCGGCGCCAGGCCGCCACGGCCGCCACACCGCCGGCCGGCCGGCCGGGCCGACCCAGGGGGGGTCGGGCCGGGTCGGCCCGGACCCGGACCCCCCTCGTTTCGAACCAGTTTCGGTCTTTTGGCCATAACATGAGCCTCGGACCTCCGATTGACGAACCATCTGCGGCAACGTGATCCTTGGATCGAGACGGTCGTTTCGGTATATCGCACTCAAGGTTTCGGATTACTTTGAGTTCGGCCGGGTTGGTTCGTTCACGAAACCAACCGGGCCTTCGGAGCGGAAACGCTCATATCTAGAGCTACAGACGTCCGATTGACGTGCCGTCAGCCGTGTTGTGTTCCTATTAGTGAGACGGATCTTTTGGCATACTCCGCCCGAGGTTTGGACGCAGGTGGAGTACGGTCGGGTTGTTTTTGCCTTAAAAACCAACTGGGCCCCGGGGACGAAAATGCCAATAACTCTCAGACCGGGCGTCCGATCGACGCACCGTCTGTTGCGTTGAGTTCCTGTTGACGATACGGAACTTTTGGATACATCAACTCTGGACTTTGTGACAGTTGATGTATCAGCCTCTCGGCTCGTGGAGCGGACCCTCCGAACGAGCTTGCTGTGTGCGGGAACCCTAGTGCTGGCTGCGACTGTTACTGTGACTACTACTGCTACTACTGCTACTGTGACTGCGACGACGACAGTACAGAGATCCTGTGTGGATTCGATGACGACGACTACAGCACTCAGCGATCCTACGTGGAACAGTGCTACCGAACCTGTGTGAGCTGAATCTTCTGTTTACCTTGGGCGGTGGAGTGCTTGGTTGTAGCAGCATATCCTTGGTAGTGGAGCGCTCGGTTGTAGCGGCAGACCTGCGATCCTGGAGACGAGCGTACAGAGTACGGAGACCGTGAAACCGGCTGAGACCTGAAGACTGCTCGACCGACTCAACTTGGAGTGAGTCGACTAGCCCAGTGGACGGAGCGCCCGGTATTCGGCGGCAGACCCACGGCAGACGGAGCGCCTGGTAGTTGGCAGCAGACCCGCGGTACTCGACTGGAGGAGTACCTCTGTAGGCTATCTGGGTGAGCGCCCGGTATTTGGCAGCAGACCCTCAGCGGAAGGAGGGCCCGGTAGTTGGCAGCAGACCCACGGTACTCGACAGGAGGAGTACTTCAGCAGGCTTAGGTTAGTGAGCAGTACCTCGGAGTCGTGACAGGACCACTGTACACTTCAGAGATGGGGCTCTTCAACAGTTACGGTTTCGTTAATGAAAATCCTGGTTTGAGCTGAATCCTGTTGTTTTCCTGTGTGGATTGTGTTATGCTATCCTGTGTGGATTACGTTTTGCTTTCCTGTGTGGAATACGTTTACTTTCCTGTGTGGACTGAGTTGTACTTGGGCTCGGAGGTTGGAGCGTATTTGAATTTGATGACTTAGGTATATGTATGGGCATATACCTAAGCAGTGACGGTTGTTACTTCGTGATTGTACCTTTCTTCGTGGTTTATCCATTGTGGATTTGAGAGACCTTCAGGGGTCTCTGGGTCCCTACTGAGTAGCTTATACTCACCCCTGCACGGGCTTTGCCCGCACTACGTTGTGTTGGTTGCAGACGACGGACAGCGTTGACCTTAGCTGAGGCTTGCAGAGCGGGACGGTACCCGGAGGTGGACCACTGGACGGAACGTGCTCGGAGCGGACGGCGGGACCCGTGGAGCAGTGGAGCTATCTGTACCCACCCTTCAGGTGGGATTTCCAGTGGACAGCTCGGTGTAGCGGCTTTTACTTTCCAGTTGCTGTTTTCCCTTTCGAGTTGTACTTTACTTTCAGTTTGGGTTTGTATACTGGCCCATTTACTTTTCCGCACTTTCAGTTGTACTGTTCTTTTGCTTAGTGTTTACTTTCTGCTTGCTTACTCTGTGGTGTTTGTTTACTTTACAAAGGAAATGCCTTCCCTTTTTACCGGGATTTACGCCTTTGTGCTAGTCGCCAGCCCCTGGCCTATGGAAGGCGGGCTTGGGGTAGTCACGGCACAGACCCCGAGGGCGGGTCGTGACAAATTGGTATCAGAGGAGTTCGGTTCTACCGAGAACTCGGATCTTTTCTATGTGAAGCAATAATGTTTAGCGTATTGAGTGTGGTTATCAGTCCAGGGAGTCCAGTGTTGGTGCGGCGGCCGACGTATCCATACACCAGGACCCTGACTTCTGATTTCCGACTTAATACACGAAAACATTGATTGCGTGTGTGTTTCAAAGTTTTCTTTGTGATTACTTTATATCATCTCACCAGGTATAATGTTCTGACCGTGGCGCACCTGTTCCCTTTTCAGGATGGCCCCACGACGGCAGCCAGCTAGGGTTCCGAGAGTCGAACGTGACGACAGCCCACCGAGCGACGAGGCTTCGGTGCAGGGCCCTTTGTCAGCAGTGGCACCGGCGGTAGTTCTACCCGCCGAGCCCCCGATGCTTCCAGCACCAGTCGCTGACAATGCACGTCGCCTCAGCGCACTGCATGAGTTTCAATGCCAGCGACCGCCCAGGTTTCGTGGGGAGACGGATCCCCAGGCAGCAGAGGACTGGCTAGAGGCAGTGGTACGAGGGTTTAGGCTAGTGAGGACACCAGCAGACCTCATGGTGATCCTCGCTGCGAGCCTACTACACGTAGCAGCAGGACGATGGTGGAGCTTGATGCTCCAGGTGCACGATGAGACATCTCTATTTTGGACGGACTTTGAGAGCATCTTCCGCTCGGAGTTCGTCCCAGCCACCCTTCGTGCGGTGCGTATCCAGGAGATTCTTCAGCTGCGGCAGGGTAGCATGACGGTCGCTCAGTACACGGAGAGGTTCACCGACCTTTCTCGGTACTCGACAGACATGGTACGGGACCCCTTCTTCCGGGCCCGGACCTTCGAGCAGGGTTTGAGACACGAGATCAGGGCATCGCTGATCTCCCTCAGCATACCGACTCAGACAGGAGTACTGGAGCGGGCCCTTCTGATCGAGAGTTTCCTTGCTGAGTCTACACCAGCACAGCGACCCACCGCAGGGCGGCACATGGCAGAGTCATCTACAGCAGATAGCCGACGGATGACTCAGGGTTCCAGGCAGACCAGACCTACCAGTGGCCGACTGCACGACTCAGGCTCAGTTGTGCGGGGAAGCCGGGGTGGAGTCAGAGCAAGGCGTGCCGAGAGTGGGCAGTGTTACTCCTGTGGCGGGATTGGTCACATGGCTCGTGACTGTCCGACCCGCCATGCTGATGATCAGCAGTTAAGTGAAGAACCTCCCAGGCAGAGGCAGAGGTTCGACCGTGGCGGTCCGCAGGGAGGAGGCGGACGAGGCAGAGGAGCTGGACGAGCAGCCGGTGGTGGGCGACGCTTTGAGGCTCTGCCACCACCACCACCAGGAGGTCCACCCCGACCACAGGGAGTAGGTGAACATTCGAGAGCTCAGCTTCAGGTAGCCGAGCCCTTCGATCATGGAGCTCTGGGAGCCGATGGACAGGAGCAGAACTAGTGGATACGTCCTTTGTACTTCTGGTTCCTTGTTGCTTTTGTGTAGCGTCTTGTATTATGAGATACAATAATAAAAGACGCATACCTTCGTGACATTTTCGTTCCTGTCCTCTTTCGTGATGTTACTAAGAGGTTCCAGTTTTGGCTGTTGACTTGAACCTCACTTGTGAGACATCTACTGGAGGAGACCCAGTTACCACACACTGATGCCGACAGTGTGACTCAACCCTTGGAGGCGAGAGTAATGGTTGAATCTCTTAGTAGTAGCGTCGAGGCCTTACGATGTCATCCTTGGTATGGATTAGTATCATCCATATTAATATTGACTGTATTAGGCAAAGAATGTGGTTCATCCAGGGGATGAGACCAGATTTCTCTTATCGGCAAAGAAGAAATCTTGCAGCTCTTGTGGAACCTGAGATGGTCCAGGTCATCCAGGGGCGGATGAGTACAGCTCAGAGCCGGCAGAAGTCATATGCTGACAGGAGGCGGAGGCCACTAGAGTTCGAGGATGGAGACCACGTCTTCTTGCGGGTCTCACCTCGACGTGGTATTCGGAGATTTGGCCGAGGCGGAAAGTTATCTCCGCGCTTCATCGGACCCTTCCAGATTCTCAGCAGGATTGGTGAGGTGGCTTACCGCCTGGCTCTACCACCTCAGTTGCACCGGATGCACGACGTCTTCCACGTGTCTCAGCTGAGGAGATACGTGCATGACCCGACGCACATCATTGATCATGGAGAGCTTGACGTTGACGATGGGGAGACTTTTACGGAGGTTCCAGTGGAGATAGAGGATCGACAGGAGCGGGTCCTGCGTGGGCGATCGATTCCTCTTGTGCACATCAGATGGCAGCACGGGAATCTCAAGGAGAGCACATGGGAGCGGGAGGCTCAGATGCGTGCTTAGTACCCTCATTTGTTTCCCTAGTTTTTGGATGTATCTTTACGGGGACGTAAAGCCCTGAGGTGGGAGTAATGTAAAGACCCGTAAAATTCAAGGGAAATTATTTCTTAATTTTCTTTAGAATTTTACAAGAGCGCGGTTTCGGACGGTACCTGATTCCGAGGCCCGGAGTGCCCGGAATCAATTTCCGAAGTTTGGCTCGGGTACGTTCAGTGAACGAACAAGCGGGAAATTCCTAACATTTGATCTGGTGCTCGGAATTGAAATCCGAGGGCACCGATGAACTTGCAGCGCCGATATTCTCTTAAAGAGACCTTTTCGGAAGTTGCGTTTGTTGCGGGTTGAAAGTTAGTTTTTGGGTTTTTAGTTTAAGTTAAATAAAATTTTGTGAAGAACAAATTTTATTTTAACTTGTTAAATCCTACCAAAGGGAGTTGGAAGTGGGACCCACATCCACTTAACCTCCCTTGGGAGGATTAAGTGTGGTGGGGTCCACACGAAGCTCCCAACCTTTCATCTTCTCCCAACTCCCTTAACCCCCACTTTAAATGACTTGAGATATTTAATTTTGGAGTTAATCTTTTTGAAATTCAATCCTTTGAATTTCTTTTGTTAGGTTTGTAAATAAAATAAGCTCTTATTTTATTTAGATGGGTTAGAACACTTTGGCCACCTTGAGAACTTTTGGGAGCTTTTCTTCTTCTTCTTTAACTCTGAGGAAGAACACGAAGAACCTTCGAACTTGACGAAGAACGCTCAAGTTCCGACGAAGAACGCCGCTCCGCTCTTCTTCGTCTTCCGTGTCAACGAGAGGGAACGCCGCTTCCTCCTCGGACTCCCTTCGTCGACATAAGAAGTTTCGCCAACGACGTATCACATCAGACGCACCTCTTCGTCATCAGATTTGACGAACGACGACCGCGACGCCCGACCTCCGCGACGTTGTCTTCCGCGGAACGTTGTCAAATCTACGAACCTATACCCGAGGTAGGGGTTTTTGTTTATTGTTTAATTATTCTATTCTTGCTCATGGATCGCATGACTAACGTGAGGAATTTGAATATTTTATGTTGTGTTGTTATTTAACGTGAGGGGGGCCGGACCGCACGAACACGGACGAACCCCCCTCCATCGTTCTTGTTGAATTGCTTGCGGGTGGATGAATCAAGGTGGCGTGGTGCCGACGCACCACGCGGATATTCGCCCAATCCTTATTGCGCGACGCCGTCGCGCCGCGCCATGGAAGAAACATCAAGAACGCGACGCCGTCGCGCCGCGTTGAAGAAATCAAGATGCGGCGGAGGGGCGCGGTGCCGTCGCACCGCGCCGGATGACGAAAACCGCGGCCGGTTCCGGGCCGCGGCGTAAGAGAACACCGGCGGCCGGGCCGCTGGCGTCGGAAGCCGAAGGGGGGAACGGAATTTCCGGTCCCGTTGGAGAAAACCGGCCGGCCAGCTGGCCGGCCGGATGGCATTAAACCGGGGGAATTAATCCCCCGACCATCACATAAAAACCCCCCTCTTTATGAGGGGGGAGCAGTTTCTTGAGGGGGGGGGGGGGGGGGGGGGCAGCCGGCCCCCCGGTTCCGCACAAACAGGCCCCCCACGTGGGAGGGGCGTTTTAAAAAAAAAGGGGGGGGGGGCGCGTCATGTAGCCGCCGCCGCCCTTCCCAGGAAGCGAGGGCTTAGCCCCCCGCGTGCAGCCCCCGAGCGGCGCCAGGCCGCCGCGGCTACGCGCCGCCGCGCCGCCGGCCGGCCGGCCGGGCCGACCCAGGGGGGGTCGGGCCGGGTCGGCCCGGACCCTGACCCCCCCGTTTCGAACCAGTTTCGGTCTTTTGGCCATAACTTGAGCCTCGGACCTCCGATTGATGAACCGTCTGCGGCAACGCGATCCTTTGATCGAGACGGTCGTTTCAGTATATCGCACTCAAGGTTTAGGATTACATTGAGTTCGTCCGGGTTGGTTCATTCACGAAACCAACCGGGCCTTTGGAGCGGAAACGCTCATATCTAGAGCTACGGACGTCCGATTGACGTGCCGTCAGCCGTGTTGTGTTCCTCTTAGTGAGACAGATCTTTTGGCATACTCCGCCCGAGGTTTGGATATAGGTGGAGTACGGTCGGGTTGGTTTTGCCTTAAAAACCAACTGGGCCCCGGGGACGAAAATGCCAATAACTCTCAGACCGGGCGTCCGATCGACGCACCGTCTGTTGCGTTGAGTTCCTGTTGACGATACGGAACTTTTGGATACATCAACTCTGGACTTTGTGACAGTTGATGTATCAGCCTCTCGGCTCGTGGAGCGGACCCTCCGAACGAGCTTGCTGTGTGCGGGAACCCTAGTGCTGGCTGCGACTGTTACTGTGACTACTACTGCTACTACTGCTACTGTGACAGCGACGACGACAGTACAGAGATCCTGTGTGGATTCGACGACGACGACTACAGCACTCAGCGATCCTACGTGGAACAGTGCTACCGAACCTGTGTGAGCTGAATCTTCTGTTTACCTTGGGCGGTGGAGCGCTTGGTTGTAGCAGCATATCCTTGGTAGTGGAGCGCTCGGTTGTAGCGGCTGACCTGCGATCCTGGAGACGAGCGTACAGAGTACGGAGACCGTGAAACCGGCTGAGACCTGAAGACTGCTCGACCGACTCAACTTGGAGTGAGTCGACTAGCCCAGTGGACGGAGCGCCCGGTATTCGGCGGCAGACCCACGGCGGACGGAGCGCCTGGTAGTTGGCAGTAGACCCGCGGTACTCGACTGGAGGAGTACCTCTGTAGGCTATCTGGGTGAGCGCCCGGTATTTGGCAGCAGACCCTCAGCGGAAGGAGGGCACGGTAGTTGGCAGTAGACCCACGGTACTCGACAGGAGGAGTACTTCAGCAGTCTTAGGTTAGTGAGCAGTACCTCGTAGTCGTGACAGGACCACTGTACACTTCAGAGATGGGGCTCTTTAACAGTTACTGTTTCGTTAATGAAAATCCTGGTTTGAGCTGAATCCTGTTGTTTTCCTCTGTGGATTGTGTTATGCTATCCTGTGTGGATTACGTTTTGCTTTCCTGTGTGGAATACGTTTACTTTCCTGTGTGGACTGAGTTGTACTTGGGCTCGGAGGTTGGAGCGTATTTGAATTTGATGACTTAGGTATATGTATGGGCATATACCTAAGCAGTGATGGTTGTTACTTCGTGATTATACCTTTCTTCGTGGTTTATCCATTGTGGATTTGAGAGACCTTCAGGGGTCTCGGGGTCCCTACTGAGTAGATTATACTCACCCCTGCACGGGCTTTGCCCGCACTACGTTGTGTTGGTTGCAGACGACGGACAGCGTTGACCTTAGCTGAGGCTTGCAGAGCGGGACGGTACCCGGAGGTGGACCACTGGACGGAACGTTCTCGGAGCGGACGGCGGGACCCGTGGGGCAGTGGAGCTATCTGTACCCACCCATCAGGTGGGATTTCCAGTGGACAGCTCGGTGTAGCGGCTTTTACTTTCCAGTTGCTGTTTTCCCTTTCGAGTTGTACTTTACTTTCAGTTAGGGTTTGTATACTGGCCCATTTACTTTTCCGCACTTTCAGTTGTACTCTGCTTTTGCTTAGTGTTTACTTTCGTCTTGCTTACTCTGTGGTGTTTGTTTACTTTACAAAGGCAATGCCTTCCCTTTTTACCGGGATTTACGCCTTGGTGCTAGTCGCCAGCCCCTGGCCTATGGAAGGCGGGCTTGGGGTAGTCACGGCACGGACCCCGAGGGCGGGTCGTGACAGATATTATTAATTACATATACATAAATTTGATAAATATAATCAGTTTAATAATTTTTTATCACCTCATAACATATTATATATTATAACATATCATTAATGAATTTTTTATAATGATTCAATATTTTGATACTAATAACATCAACACCATAATTTAAATTAGGAAAAAATAATTTATTATCTCTTTAGAATATCATTTCGATCAATAAAATTCTTATATCAGAATATTTATTTCTTATTTAACATCAATTAAAACTTTTAATATCATTTATTTTTATTTTTTCTATTAATTGAATAATTATTGTGTCCACATTGTGTAATAATTTAAGGCAATTATGTATTCACTAAGAAGTAAAAATTAATTACCACAATGATAGTAAATCATTTAAATTTAAATATAATATTTATAACACAACATATCCTTAAGATATCTCTATGTTAAAAATGATATATTTAATGAAAACAAAAGTGTGCCTTTTTTGGTTTTTTAAATAAAATTTTTTGAAGGTCACAATTTAATATAAATGGAAACAAATTCCATATTACTGAATAATGTATGAATAGATACTAAATTGAATCATACAATAAAATTAATGAATGTGTTAGGGTCATTTTATTGTTTTTATAATTATAATTACCCAATTTACCCTTTAACATGTTTAAAAATGACTATGGTTACTATTCATATAGATTAAAAATAAAAGAGTCATATTTATCAATTTTTTACCACTTGATAAAAATTATGGAATCCATTTTTATTAATTTGAAACATATAAGAGGCATTAAATAATTTAAAATAAAAATGAAAAAATATGATGAAATTTTTTTTTTCAATAAAATGTCTTCTTGAATATAAAAATTTATATAGTAAATTAAAGTATAAAATTAACTTTAGAAACATAATTTGATCATTTAAAAAAAATGAAATTATAAATTTTAAAATTTGTTTTAAATATTTTATTTATTTATCAATAATTGAAAATAAAATACCCTTTTCAATGAAAATTAAATATTTTCAAAAAAATCTCAAAAAAATATTCATAAGAAAATTTGGAAATTCTAAATTAAAAAGATTTTTTTTATAAATAAAATTATATTTTCTATAAATTAATTAAAATATTCAAACATAAAAATAATGAGAATCAGATTTTAATGAAAAAAACTTTTGAATAATAAAATTCCATTACAAAAAATTAATTACTTATTTTATAAAAATTTAATAATTACTTTTTATTGAGTTGAAACACTATATGTTTTTTCGAAGTAATTTATTCATATTCATACCCAAAAATTTAATGTATAGTTTAAAATGTTCACATTTACCTAATAATATTTTATAATTCATTTAAGATCAATGTTGTGTATGTTCTATGCCGTCAAACATTGTATTTCCTTAAAAAATATTAAGATATTACATCTTTGGTGGGTATTAGATCATTTAAATGGATTGTAAGTGATTTTTTTATATCTTATATTAGTGGATCATGAAGCAATGATAAGTGTATTCTCATATTTAATTATAAGCATTCAGTTTTGATGTGAAATAATCTTTTATAATGGGTAATGTTGTTGTAGATCCTCATATCATGAATAATACATAGCATGTGGTTTTTGTATTATGTGAGGGAATATAGTTTTAGGATCCTTTTTTATAATGGAGGTTTGTATTGACATAGGTGAAGATTATATAATTTTTTATCTTCCCTCTTAAATATACCCTCTTAAGAAGATTAACCAACTATTTTCCAAAATACTCACTCAAAATAAATTATGGTTAGGGAGAGTCTTATGGGTTATGAACAAATTCTTGGATGTCATATAGATGTGAATGGGGTGTCATAATTAAAAACTATTGTGGGTTTTCCTACTTCTATGAGCATAGTGTTAAGGAGTCAAGCTCACAACATTCATTATGACATACAGACAACGATATCGAAGATATACTATAATATCATCCCCAAATTTAGATATCTTAGAATGATAACATATATCATGTATGATAAGGTTCAGCTTATTAATTTGAGAAGACAATATAGACACATCAATTGTCTGTGGGATTTCCTCAATTAATTAAATTTCCTTTATCAATGTGGGAATAGTGGGTTATTGATATTATCACGGGATATCAAGGACTTAAAGGGGTTTGGATGTTTTTTGGGTTATAAAATACTTGTTAAAAAATGTAGTGTATTTAATATTTATTAGTGACCAATTTATTTAAAAAATAATAAATTTTGTACCCATGGTAGGTAATATAAATTTCTAGTAATACTATGAACAGAGTATCAGAACAAGACTCTTATTTCAGTCCATGATTTTGGAATGGAATAGAAAATTCTATGTGATCTCAGTTGATGTTGATTAGAACCGTTCCCAAAAAAGTAATCGTCATTATGATTGGATGATCGGGACAGTTGATGAAATTTATGAGGAATTATTATATGATTATTGTTGATAATGGAGTCACAAAATAGTATAGTATAAATTTAATTAAAATAATAGTTATTTGTACTAAATCTTGATGGATATCTGTGAGGCCATATATGAATGAACATGTCCCTCAAAACTATTTTGTATAACTTTAAGAGAGTTAGTGATCATCCGGACTAACATGACATAGTAAATCCTCAATCCACAGTGGATGTTTGGGAAGCAGTTGGATTCAACCATGTGAAACTAACACATTTATTCTAACTAAAAGAAATAACCCATAGAGTACTTCATGGGTAATTAGGTATTATAACATATATTCAACATAAGTAACATAAATGAATCTAATTAAATAGTTTCTCACATCATGGTTTTGGAGAACAATCAAGATCATAATGTCAATAGGGACTATGAAATTCCATCTATATCTTCATACATGGAATCAATGTAGGGGATATAAATTTCAAAATCTTAAAATTTTGAAGCACAAATCCAAAATTATATTTTTTTATAAATTCATGATGTAAAATTAAAGGTATATTATTCATTTAATTAGCACATGGCATGTACCATAGAAAAATATATATCATAATTTGAGGGAATATACCCACTCTAGTACACATATTGTAACATCATGATCATATCTGGGATGATAAGAGAGAGTGGGTGTGACCATCGTAAGGGTTTTGTTAATACCTATTGGGAATGATGTTTTGATGTTTTTAATTAATCTTTCATACTTAAAACTATAAATTCATGGTTATAGTTCGAACCCATAGAAACATTGAATAGGAAAAATAATTAGATATATTATATAGAACATTAAAATGAAATGAATAAATAATGTCTATGAAACCGTGATTAATAATGTTGTTCATTGTTTTTGTAATCTTATATAATGAAGTTATTAAGTTAAAAAAATCAATGATTAGCCTTGTTTTTTATGAAATTGTATTTTAGAGAATATTTAGTGACGATATTTACTCTATATCTAATAAAATACTCTTTTTTAATCATAATTTAGAATGACTTATTTAATCATTAAGTGATCTAATGGGATATTTAAACTTAATTAATCATATTCAAACAATATTTATACCTGAATTAATATAAATTGTTAATTATATAAGAATAAATTCATCAAATAACACACATTCATTATACAATATAAAAAGATAAGATATATATATTAATGTTAAAAAATTGACAAAAATGTAATATAAAATATTTTAAAATTTAAATCAACTAATGTATTAAATAATTATTAAAAACCCTAGAATAAATCAAATTACCCTCACATGACCTCGTTGGTTTCAATGAAATGATTCATGTTGTGTATAAGAGATGTATCCTAATACAATAGTTATCTACACTATCAAAAATCATGGAATATTCTATCAAAATTTCAATAAGTGTGTGTTTTTCTATCCCTCTATGATACATTAGTGATTCCCTAATTGTAGAAAAAATTATTCGTTTCATTGTTTATAAATTATCTGGTATCTCATTATCGTTTTTGGTATATTTAATGAAAATAACATATTCCTTTAAATTAATAAGGGATATATAAAATATTTTCCATAAAATGCATCTTTAAATATCAATAAATATAAGAGATAAAATGATCTAATATCATAAACTTACCACCATTAGGGCGGAATGAAATGGGTTGTGTCGTAATGAAGACATTTCTTCTAAAAATCCGTAAATCCCCACAAAGACCAGGGTATGAATTATGAATATATGAATAATGGTTCAACTCTTTGAAATCATTGATCATCCATGTAATGGTATGAATTTCATTCAACCATAAAAAATATCCAATTGCACCATTATTTTTCTAAGCATTATGTCATCACTAAATAATCAGAAAATCTAGATCACAAGGGTCCGAAATTATCTGGAAGAGAAAAATTTTACAATTTTTTATTCATAATGATTTTACAGTTCACGAAGCACCAGTTTCAATGTGTGGTAAATTATGGAAGTGAAATGTTTCCAAAATAAAAAAACATTGTAGATACTACAAGTAGGCATTGAGCCCAATGGGAATGTTGTAATAATGTAAAAATTTATAAAGTCCCAAATGATTATCAAGTTGCTTAACACACGAGGAAAAGAAAAATAATTAAATAAACTCAAAACGCAACTGGAAAAACAATAAATGAATCAAATAAAGAAATTAAGTGAAATAATTCATTTTTATGACAGTTTTCGGTAGGCTTAATTTAGATAAATACTCAATTGTATTTATAATAATTTGGGAAATTTCCATACCATGGGGATTCAATATTGTTATTTTTTCCTGTCCTTATAAAAAACAACTATCTATTTTATAAATTAAACCCATGTTTTTAATTAATTTGATAAAATAAAACTTTTATAAAAAAACACAAAAAATTGTGGCAATTGGGATGACCTAGGGTAATGCTTTATCTGACTAATATGTATATAGATTTATCTCGTTGAATCATTTTTTTGATATAAAGAAACTAGCATATTTAAAAATGTGATTAATAGAAAAAATAATGATACAAAAATCATAATCATAAAAAATAGAAATTCATTACACAAAAAACTAAAATAGTTGTAAAATCCCAAACATGAGACACTAACGCACTCATTACCACAGTAAGAGAGAAACGATCAATAGGAAATAAGTCCTACATATAGATAAAATTATTAATCAATGGAGAATGTATAACCATTAAATAAGGAAACAATAAAATAAAAAAATTAATAATCATTGTGGGAGGATAGAGTTAATAGATTTGAATCAGCTTACCCTATTAAATCAAACCTTGAATTAAATGGATGGATTATCTATTTATTGGGAAATAAATTAAACAAAATGTGATGGATTTACACACCCATTAATTGGGTTGAATGGTTTTGAATGTAAATGGAATGTGGAACAAACTAATATGGAGTTATATATGGAATTAAACCCCAACCAGTTATTTATCGGGTATATGAATCATGTGAATTAATGTATATGAAATGTGTTATCTATTCTGGGACATTGAAATGTTCTCCAGCTGCTCAATCCATTCCTCCTTATAAATTTCACAATATCATCATATCAATTAAAAATTATATATACATTCTGTTCAAATATAATTTTCCCTAACCCATGAATTTAGATATAAAACACTAAAATCAAACTAAAGATACTTAAATAATGGATATATACTATATGTAAAAAATAACTATTATAAATGTATTATTTAAAAGAAATCTACAGAAAATCTACATGAATCAATAATACAAAACACTCCCAACATTATATAATTATTTTACCACAATAAAAAACATCGCATCAAATAAAATAAATTCTATAATATAATAATATAAGTACTAGAGTAATTATTTTCAAAAAAAAATATCCTAATTGATAATTTGGAAAAAAATATTCACTATCAATGTAGTTTAAAAATGACCCTTGTTTAAAGCTAAATCCAAAACAATTCATCACATTCATAAATTTTTTTCTATATTTCATTAATACTAATGATCATTGTGATCTATTACACCGTAAAATAAATCAATATTCATTACTGATCATTTAATATAAATTATTCTCAATATATAGAGTATTAATTATATATATTGGGTTTTAATTAATAAAAATCTCTATATTATAATTTTAACCCCAAATATAAAGAGGAATATGTATTTAGGATCAAATGATTCAAAGGATGTTGGTTAGTGGGAAATGATGTTAAAATTTAAATCATGGACTTAAAAATGTATAGAAAAATCCTTATCTTTAAATAATTTTATTTAATGAAATATTAACGAAATGTATTCCCCACTAATTTTCCCAGAAAACAAAACATGAATAGTGGCTTCTTTTTCTACTCCGTCTCATATTATAACATTTTGAATAATAAAATAATTTTCCATTTTTCAAGTATATTTATAAATAAAACTAAATTAATATATAGGTTATATGAATGGTATTTATTTAACCATTTTCCCAAATATAAAAAATAAACTCCCCCACAATTATTGCATTCAAATATCTTTAAATAATACCATGAGTTTCCTAGTATCATTTTTAATTTGTAAATAAATAATAATTTATGGATAAAAAATAATTAATATAGGATGGATAATTAGGATTTTAATAAGGATTTATATCAGGTTTGATCAGATTTTTATGTGTTTCCACTCAATATCAAGTTAATTTTAGGTCTCAAGGTCAAATAGTATAAATAATTAAATTAAATACCTCATTCGTTTTATTGTTTTTAAATTTTTTTATAAACCAAAAGAATTTGATAGTTGTCATGAATGCCACATGAATATATTAAGAATGTTGTTATAAGAAAGTGTAAAAAAGGGTCATAATACCTATGAATAATGTGAATAAAAATATATAATGAAATCATGTATGACCTAAATAATTAAAATCAATATTATCAATGTTAAATTCCGTGAATAAAATCAAAAATAAAAATTATATCACAATATAATTTAAAATATCATAAAGGGTGAAATAAGAATGAGACTCAAAATTTCCACTTATGTATTTTTCAATTATGATTATTGTTAATCAAACTTATCAATTATGATAAAATATGTCATCTATTTAACGATGAATCTTTGATTAGAAAAAAGGAAAATTTATTAAAACATTGTCAAGATACCTTCTATAATGCTTAAGGAACCAAATTTCTAGCTATGTCTAACACCATGATGAAGAAATGATATGTGAATGTATGTAATGAAAATAAATACATTGCAATAGTGAATTAATTATGATTAATGAAAAATGAATACAACAATGGAATTCCCAAAAATAATAATTTCTAGATGGGTGATACTGAAAAAATGTGTATATAGTTGTGTAAATGACACCTTCAAGTAGATTATGTATTCAATTATTCTATAACAATATATAATACCTATTACACATGATGTAATGGAATATGAATAATGTATTTAAGGAAATAATCACAATGAAACACCAAAATAAATATATATAATAAAAAAATTGATTCATAAAATATCACAAAATGTCCTCTTAAGAAATATAGTATTGAACTAGGGGATACTTTGTTAGAGGAGTGAAGGAAATGGGATTAAACTATAGGGGATAAAAACGTAATTTTATGTCTTCATGAAGGTTTCATGATTTGATGGGTATGGATACTTTCATGAATAATAAAATTTGACAATAAAATCCTCACATTTTCTAGTGGAAGGTTTTCTTAAGGCAGTCAATGACCACCAATTAGTTTCTGTAGTGGATGGTGTTGGAATCTAGTGTCCCAAATACCAAAAATCGATCAAATATATTCGATTACATATATTAGTTGTGTTCCCAAATGAATAATTGGATGTTCATAAATAATAACATATTTAAGAGTTATTCCTAAATTATAACCACAAAAACATCTAAATTAACTTGCGTTGAGGGGACCATGTGATTTAATGAGGGTATGTTTCTTGATGGGGATATGGATGTGTGTAAATTGGGAGTATTATTAGTGGGAGTCGGAACAATGAGATATGATGAGTGATTATTATAAAATTAATAAATATATATTGGTAAATTTTCCATTGGTCCAGCTCCTCGTGGAACATGAGGGAAAACACCATTAGAGGCATCATTATCCTCTTATGCTACAATAGTAGTTGGGCCCTCATACATGACCATGTTGGAGGTCTCCCTTATATAATATGCCCATGAAGATAATAATTAATAATTACTTCTACTAAGGACATCCCAAGAGGTTGTGTGTGATAGGGCTAAAACCCCCCTAAGTGGTGTGAAAACAATGCGACATAATGACCATCATCTAGGTTACCGAGATGTCCAATGAACATAAAATTAAAATATGAGGTCAAAAATTATGGTTGTCCGAATTTTCATATAGGTATATGCATTTAAGGAGCTCTAAATACCTCTAGACACTGCTCCTATATCCTTATAGCATTGTAATACGATGGAGATGAAATAATTACGAATGATGAATAATGCAGTTAAGAATATCATATTTCTCTAATATAAAGTAGCATTGAATTAGATAATGAGTCCAGTATGCTCCCAATAGATAGATATTAGTTCATTTCGGTCAAGGCATGTAATTGTAATAATTGTGGGTGTGGTGGAATGATACGGGAAAATTGCACTATTTAAATAACTCACTCATTGTGAGAGTAATATTTCTTCTGACATAGTGTAACCATACTGGGGTCTTAGAGTCACATAGAGTCTCCCGATATGTCAGAAGATGAAATTACAATGTTCTATAGAATTCCTAAAATAAATATCCATATTTAGTTGTAGAAACAAGAGGACTATGATAAAATTGGGTGCCCCATCAACTCCACGATTTTTTCTATAATTCCTCGCCTCTTCTAAAAATACTTTTCATTGAATCAGTTTCTCAACATTAATATAACTCATGGGATGTGACTTAACTAGTCCTTAGATCAGTGACTCTCAAGAAGAAGTTTTTAAGGTTGTGGATGTAGTTCCTGATATGTTGGTGTTTTTTTTGACAATTTCATGATAAAAAATTAGAAAGATAATAGTTTATCGAAGATGTTGGAGGTTGTGGTCACATGTCTACTGAATTAGTGGGCGATGATCATGAGGATGAAACAAATTTTGGTTACTTTTATAAATCACCACTATCGACACCTTAGATGTAGGTCATTCTGCTATAATATACTCCTCTACTTGATCAATGCAAAATAATCATGGGGTAGGCAACTCCACTGATGATGTAGAAGGGTTCTTTTCATGTGATATTTCTACATCATCCAGAATCATAAAAAGAAGGAATATAAATTTCTAAATTAAAAAAAATGGCTAAATTATTATTTTCAAAGGTACACACATTTGATTTCATTGTACATTGAGTATTTTGTAATGATAAGATGACATGATGTTCTTCATAAGGATAGGATAATGATTATTTTTAGTGTAGTGTTAATGGAATTTAAATTTTCTGAAGAAGCTCCTCATGTGGAAATTAATGGTCACCTGATCCATATTGTTATCAGTACATATCCCAAGGGACTTTTTATCATGGTTAATTATAGTACACAAATTTTAATAAACAATCAGGTTATTTTCAATTAAAATATAGTTTCAAATCATGTTAAATTAAAACATGTCATGTGTTATTCATGTGTACATGCACTCTATTATGTATAATATGTAAATCTTGAAAATAACATATTACCATATAAATAATGAAAACCATGAGACATGTGTTTTAAACTTTATACATAGATCATTGAATGAAATGAAAAATATTAGAGGCGCTAATTATTTAGAGGGAGATTTATTGAATATCATACAATGGTGGGGTCCTTTTGATAACATAATATGTAGAGGGGTAGGGTTTTCATGGGATTTAGATGAGTGTAGGGTGTGTAATTTTTAATATCATACCACACGGTGTGTATTCATTTCCACATGAAAGATATATTATGATATCTCTCTCTATATCACTATTTTAAAAAAATTAATTAAAAAAACATGAAAATTTATTTTCTTGTTTATTAAATACTTATTATATATATATATAGGCCTATACATACAGTGTGTACGGATATACAATTTGAGTGTTCTAAAAAATTACAAGGAAATGAAAATGAATCACCCCAATGCATTTGAGGGGTTTGAACAGGAAACAACTCCCACCCATTGACCATAATGAACCACAAGATTAATGATTTATTTGTGATGAAATATTTTATTTTAGAAATTTTATTCACTAAATAATAATATATTTAGATAAATAATGTACACAATCTATTTGGATTTATTTTCAAGTGGAAGGATATTGTGGGATAAATTGAATGACGTCAATCCAAGGACTTTTGGTCCATGGGAAGATCCCCTTCTCATCCATATAAGCCCTTATTTGTGTTAAAAAAATTTCATTAGTTATTTTAAATCATATGTGTTTATAAATACACCACATTCGATGTATAATAAAATATACAATTCATTCATAAATATGAGAAAAAATGGATAGAATTGAGTCCACCAGAAATACATAAACCTAGGTATTTTGGACCATGTTTGCGAGCCAAGAAGCTAATCTCACCCAATCATGTGATTTATTTTATTTAGATTGGAAAACTGTGAACCATTGGTCAATTTAGGGAGGGGAATAATTTTAAATTGGTGAATAATCTAATACCTAGGAGTGACCTTTCCAACATCATATGCTTCATTCTTTTTTATTTAAATATTCATTTATTACCAATATTAAATAAATTATATAATACATATATAAAATTATAATAAACATTCATGTACAATTTAGACATAATATTAACATATAATGTAATAACGTATAGGATATAAATTAATGAACCAAAAATAACATGTAGTACATGGAATGTATATATTATGTATATTGTGTGTACTTAATAAAAATAGAAAAAATAAGAAGTGGGAGAGATAATTTGGGTTACCACAAAGTTTTTGAGATTATTTATGAACATTGGATCAACTAGAGATTGAATGAACTACCCGCAATCAATGTGTTAGTGTGAATTTCACTCGTAGATCCACAACTCTCATCGAGGGAATTCCACCTCTATGAAAGTGTGTTTTTCAATAGGGAGAAGAAGTGGCTAGACATAACCCTAATCTATGGTTATAAGAAACAAGAGGTGGGAATGTGTGTCAGTTAGTTTCCTCACCCACCTCCACAAATTCCTACACAATGATAGTTAATAACTAATAATAGTTATAATAATCAGTTGTAAAATTTCAAACATCAACATATTTATTAATGAAAAAGGGTAGAAAAATTTATGTAAAATAATGACATGACATTTACCAATTTTCAATGTTAAAATATGGGAAATACATTTTAGTAGAATTTAATTTCTAATGGTAGGTGGTAAAATCAATTTATTAATCCTCATTCCAAATTCAATAAGATTAATTAATATCAATGTCAAATAAAACGTAAAGTGTTTTTATAATGTTCAAATGTTTATCCATAAAATTACCGAATCGTACCCAAAATTTTTTTTGGTCCGACTACAGTTTAGGAAAGTATTTCATCATTCAGAATATTTCATCATTAAATACAGAATAGAATTCATATTGAGAATAAAATTTTACGGTGTAGGATGTACATGAGTTTTCATAATTTTGGAAATGATCATCTATAATTGGAATGTAATCCATAGGACACGAGTATGGGTTTACAGGATAATATATATTAAAATAATTATAATAAACCCAATACTAATATTTAATAGAATGAACACCAATTCCATGCATGCTTTAGGTGCATTAGAAAAATAAAAAATACAATTAAGATATAAAAAATCCAGAATTACTAATTAAATAAAAATACTAATGTTCTTAAAATTGGTTCATCATAAAAAGTGAAAAAATTAGGCATTATAATAAAATATCATGAAAATTTATAAAATTGAAATGTTTCATAAACCAAAAAATAGAGTATTAAGTGGAAGTATAGGTTAAACCCATAAGGAACACAATGATATACTCCTGAGACAAAAAGGCACAACTTGTTATTGAGGCATTGAGAATATGATTTAAGGGAAACATTAAAATAATAAATTGAAAACCAGATGAATTTTGATGATGGGGAAATGAATAAAGTAATGAAATATAGGAAATGAAGATGTGGGGGTTTCAATTATAATTGAGCATTATTTGAAAAGCAGTTTCTTAGTATTTGGAATTAATTAATATATTTTAATACCACTTGATTCAATTTTTATATTATTTATTGTTTTTTCGAAAATAAATTTGTATTTTTTAACAAAATATTTTGGTTGAGTGATTATGTTTTTTAATAATTTTTTTTACCAAAAACCCAAAAAAACAATTGGAAAGGGCCTCATGATATAGTAATATGTTCACATAGTGAAACATATTAGATTTACATATTTTTTCTAATGGTATGTTACAACTAAACCAGTAAATTTGGAGTTTATGAATGGTAATAAAATAGGTATATTGAAATCATAAATAATCAAACACACTGGAACTCTAAATACATATATCCTCTAATTTTTTATAACCCTAATATGATAATCTCATACTATCATGACCAATGTATTAGTGCAAGTATAAAAAATCAATATAATCTTACTTGATCAAAATAAAAAATAAGGGAAAATAATGAAAAAATATAAAAAATTGAATTAAATATAACTACATAAATTGTATTGAGGGTCTTTAAAATTAAATGGAATCACCTCCACCTATAATAGAAATCCCTAAATTAAATTTCCTCTCACTACATTTAAAGGAATATATATTACCAAAATATTCTAAAAGTACACTTCATATACATTAGTCAAATTTCAATTCATCTTTTCTTCTATTAGTAGGTGAACACCAATGTCACGCATTTAAATATCATATCAAGGATGAAGGAAGGTTTACATACAAGGAATATGGATGTAAAATGCACTATGTGTAGTAGAAAAATCATTACCATCCGCTTTTATATTTTTTATAAAATGTGGGTGTAATGATGCATATGAAAAGTGTGATCTTGTCTGACACATGGTCAAGAACCCAATATTTTTTTTACTTTGGACACTATAAAAGGTACAAATTGTGTGATTATTAAATTCATTACATGTAGTCATAATGTTAAATTAATAATTCCTTGATCTATGCATTTATCTTTTAAAAAATAAAAAACAGTCAAATATACTAAAAATAATGAATTTTGAATATAATGAATCGAAATTATATTATAAATTGATTATAATATCCTTAAAATCTATAAGAATATTATACACTAATTGATCATATAATACCCCTCACACGTAGTAAATTTAATTCCATTAAAAAAATATAAACAGAAAGTCCAATAGAATCCAAACACTAACTAGAGAAATAATCTTTTAATTATAATCATGAACATAAATTCATGAATTGTAATTTCAAAGAGAACAATAATCATTCAATTTTATTGTATTCTAATAATAGAACATATTTAATTCTAATTCGAGCCATTTTATTAAATTTAATTTAAATTTCTAAAAATTTCATAAATACCCATGCCATTTTTTATCTACCTAACTTGAAGATATTTCACTCATCACTTCAAACCATTTACTCAAATACTTTTTCAATATCAAGAATATTCAATCATTATATAGGCTTTCAAGTAATAAAAAAATATACAACAAAATATAATAAATAAAAAGAAATAATGGTTTTTTTAGTTTTAGATTAATATGTGGGCTCATCATTGGTGGGTAATGATGAAAAATTCAAAATTGGGCATTGTAAAAAAAGTAATTTTATATAAAAATTACATTAATCAATATAGAGATCAGTAAAAATAATTACCCTATCAATATCATTAAAAAATAAAACATGTATACATCATTATTATGTCACTAGTGTTCAAAAAATAAATAAAAATTATAAAGAAATAATTTGAAAATTCTTCCATGTATATATAAATAATGAACCATATAGGCTAATTAAAGATAGATCATAAACCCATTCACAAAATGAACATAAGAAATATCACCCATAACTATTTCATATATCTCACCATACAATATGATGCATTATCAAACTCCCTCTTTATGCTTAAAAATTAATAATTATGAAATATAATTTTATAATTATTTCTAAAAATAAAAAATGACTATTCATTTGTCTCCATATTATGGATGTCAATGGTTTTTAATGGTTCTACTAAAGATTATGTTAATGGAAGGTCTAACAGTTTGATGGGATTAGAGCATTTATTTAATACCTTAATCAGTGTAGTGTGGTTCAAAATCATCATGTTTTGATAATAACAAATTACATGTTCTATTATTCAAGTATTTCCTTATAAATTATATAGAAAGGGGTTATAAAAATGATTTTTGAAAAATATTTGGGAATACATCATGATAATGGGAATAAATATATATTGAAAAAATCATGTCATTAAAAAATAAATGAAACTGCTCTACTATTTAAAAATATTAATGAATTAGTATATAAAATTAAAATTATATAAATAATAAATTAAAAATATGATAAATTTAATATAAAAATGGGACACACAAAATTTTGAAATATATACTTTTTATTTACAATCATAAGTAATAAAAAACCCCAATATACTAAAATATTGGTTCTAATTAATATCATATCCTTGATTTTAACAAGCGATAAGACTAGTGTCGTGTCGAGTTACACTCCCCTATAAAGAATATTTGAAATGGACTACAATGTGTAGCACTAAGTTGGATAATTTTCATATAGAAAATATAATACAAAATATACATTAGAAATAATGTAATTATTAAGTGAATAAAAACATAAAAATTCGATGGTATGATGAAATAGAATATTCCCTTAGTGGTTAAAGGATTCCAATGGTTAAATACAAGGCATATAAGATTCCCTCAATTATTATAAGTAAGGTATTATTTCATAATTCTTCAAATTTCCTATTATTATAGACATCATGGTATTTTTTATATTCAAGCATGTTGAATCATAGAAACAAAAAAACAGTGAATTATAATTAAACATATTTTCCAAAACACCCCCTCAAGGGCCTCAAAATAGGCTAAGTCCAGAATTGAAGGATATTATTCCTATGGTGTGTCATTAATGGTAACTAAATTTAAAGGACTTATTTTCTTCTGTTTTTTTAATGTAGATCATTAATTTTTTACTTGAGCTGTATCCTCACCCACATAATAAATGTGACAATTAAACCATCTTTTCAGAGGGTGAATGGTGTGGCTTTAGTAGACAATGAAAATAGATCAGTCTAAGTGGTGAGGGGAAGTGAATCCATACTTCCAAATTATATAAATATAATACCAACTTATTTATAGATATATGTAGGATAAGTTCCCAAATTATTAAAGTGTTCATATAAAGATATATGAAGATGCAATAACAGGACCTCAATTGTAACCAAATACTCATCCAAAGTGTCTACCTATGACAGGAATAATGTATTAATTAAGGTTCTGTATGCTAGTGGGGATGTGGATGGTAGGGATGTGGAAGGCTCCATGGTGGGTGGTCGGATTGTGGTCGAAGGAAATAGATCATCCGAAAAGAGAGAAATGTATGAGGGTTATGGTGTAGTAGGTAGAACTGATGTAGTTACCAGAGTAGCAGTACCCATTTTTTCATTAGGTTCCTCTCCCACCATATCATGTATTGGGTTCTATTTCATGATCATGTAGACTTTCACCATCTTAAGAATTATACAAAAGTGAATAAGCATGATATAGTCCATTTTTTACGGGAGTGCCTAATGGGAAATGTGGATATGGGGGCTGAAAACACTATATGTAGTTGACTAATAGGGTGGTATTAATTTTATTTTTTTTATCCATAATGGAATGAAAACAAATAATAAAAATACGTGGATTAAAAATATGGGAGGTTGTGATACTCAAGATTACTGGTGAATTTAATGAGCACCATGCCCCTCCGAAAAAAATTACCTATCCTCATTGAATTGATACATGATCGATCTGAATCAATGATATATAATATTTAAATGTGGGGATAATATTATAGTGTTATTATTTTATAGTTGTGTGTATCAAAAATATGGTCCATCATGCTCCCAAAAAATATCTGGTTAGTTATATTGGTCAATGTGGGTAAGGGTGAAAATGAGCGTTAGAGTAGATTATTGGGGGAAAAATATGCATCCCAAAAAAAAATCAATCATCAGGAGAGAAAAATATATACATCTTTGGAGGAACTATACTATATTCATAGTGTCACTTGACATATCCTGATACATTATTCTATATAACTCAAATGTTTTAGATAACTCTGAATATACATTTCGATATGTACTTGTGATATCAAAATGGATAATGATTTGATGGGTGTGGATCAACATCAAATTAATATCTTATATAAGAAAAACCTCTAAAAAACTATTTTAATGAGTAATCCATTGAGAAATTGTATTTTACATAATGTGAATCAATGGGGCTGGTCATTAGGTATGTGCCTCTCATAAAAAATGATTCATTGGTGTGTATGTAGTTAAAGAATTATGTGTCCTATTAGTGATTACTTCTCAGGTGTACCTGTATCAGAATAAGAAGTCATTATATCTAGTGTAAAAGGTGGTGTTTTGGCTATAGGTGAAATAGGTGAGATTTAGAATAATGGAGTAGATGGTAGATAAAACGAAAATACCACCTATTCTTACTATTGAATGCTAGAAGTTTTACTCTAGGTTTCACCTCAATATAATCAATGAAAATTATTAATAGATAAGATGAATCCTCAGATGATGTGACATGATGCATCCCTCATGACTGGTCCCCATTATCTATAATACTAAAACTAATGAAAATAAAATGGAAAGTAAAATAAAAAAAATGTACAAAATAATAATTTCAAAAAGTGTAATTCATTTGATTATAATCTACATGATATGTATTTCATTGATGGAATGACTCAATGTTCATCAATGATATGAATTAGTATCCTACAAGTGTGTGGTTGTAGTTAACATGACATGTTATGATCAATTAAACCATGTGAATGTAAATGAAACCTACATATTATGGAGTTCATTACAGAACCTTTTATTTATCTATTTAGCTGTAAGTAGTACACATTGTGTTCTGATCACACATGTAGTTTGTTTTTGAAAAATAATATCTACATCTGTTAAATTCAATTATCTTGTGTTTTCATCTTTTATTCCCATTTTAATCTATTTTTCATATTAAAATCCACCAAATTCATAATAACACTAAAACATTAAAAAAAGTAAAATATTAGAAGCAGAAAAACATACCTATATAAGGGAATGAAATACATGAGATTTGATGTGTAAAATATCACTAAATTTATCAAATTAAATAATTTTTGGTGGTGTATTCACATTAATTATATGAAACAAGTGGATTAGGATATGTTTCATCATATTGATCAGTGCGATGATTGATCTTATGATGGTTTTCCCCTATTGATTGACCTCAACCAATGGAGTTAAGTTCATATTTTTGAGGAATTATTATTATTTTTAGTATTTTATTCTTTGATAAAAATGCAATGGTTTAAATAAAGTATACATTATTTTTTTGTTTTAATTTTTTAATATAGTGAGGAAGTTGGTTATATTAGAAGGAGCATAACCAAGATCATTTAGAAACTGGGTAGAGATCATTCCCATTACCAAACCCCCACCCTATTTGGGGAAAATTATTATTAAATTATTTTCTATATCATGAAAAGAATAAAAAATTAAACAAATTAATAGAAATAATTGTTTTTTAATTTTATTTTAGGTGATAATACGGGAATTCAGTTATATAGATGGACATAATAATGGGTCTTTTATAACTGAGGATGTGACCCTACTAGTCGATACAACACAATCAAGGATTTCATTTTTACGTTATTATTAATTTGATATGTTTTAAAATATTACAGGCTCTTTATAATACTCAAAAGGGTAAAATAATGACCCATATTGCAAAGGAGGGTGTGGAGGGATTTTAAGTGACGAAGACTTTAATACCCTCAAGCAACCATTCCATTAGTATATGATTGATTCAATTTTATTTTATGTTATTTTTATTTAAGCATGTAAAGCATACTATTTAACACACATATTAAATTATAAACATACTCTGTGTACCATGTACACATGAACTATATTTAAAAAATAATAATCTATATAAAATAAATTATATAAAACAAAATAATATTATGTTAAGAATGTGAAAAATATAAATTAACAACATATTAATACTGATAATAGAATAATACATTATTAGGTGGAGGGAATATGGGTTGCCTCTTAGTTAGGGCTTTTGATTATGGTCATTGACATGATATTTTAATGAAAAATAAACCAATAATTTTTTTGTGGGTGTGTATTTCCCATGGCTTACTACCTCATGCATTTAAAACCATCATCTTTAAAATAAGTTTTTAAAAAAAATTGGAATTGAGGTCTGTTTTAGTAGCCCTAATATACTTCTATATCACATATGGGGTGAGCCTATTTTCCAATCAAATTTATTTATGTTATAAAATTATTTAGTTTCCATCTCCTCAGCATTAAATACAAAAAATAGTATAAAAATACTTCAATTCAAGAAAAACATTGAGTACAGTATCTCAAAATATTTATTCACTAAATTATTATCTATTCCCAACCATTCAGTTTAGTCTAACAGTTAGTAGGTTAAGAGATTCCATCGTAAATAATAATTTATCATTAAAAATTGATGATGAATATAGTAGAGCAGAGGAAGTTGGAGTGTATGATATATATGGGTATTCCTCATTTAAAAAATCAATATCTATATTTGAATATTACATGACTAGTTAGGAGAATAGTGAAGCTATATAATATGGATAAAAACACATACCAAAAAACCATAACAATATCCAATAATATAAACCCTCATTTGATGTGATGTAACGTTATTTGGGAAAAATAAAGAAACTATGAAAGTAGAAACAATATACCGAAAATTAATCAATATAAACTCAAAACTCACATTAAGGTTCGTGAATTTAATAAAAAACACTAAAACGTGGCTAACTAGACACAAGGATTGAAAAATAAAAAATTGAAATTTTTCATAATACAACTAATAATATAGCTATTGGATGAAATGGTTGAACCCACTGGGGAAATGTTGATTCATTAAAATATAAATGATTCTAGGATGATAATCTAAGAATTGAAAATAAAATAAAAGAGAATATTGAAAAAAAATATTGACAAAAAAATTAAACAAGTAGAAGAATAAATTAAAAATGAATGAAAAACATAAAAATACACATTGGGGTTGAAATTCACACAGGGGTTTATTTAAAAATTTACCCTTAATATTCCCTATTATTAATGAATATTTTCATAACACATAGTATTTTATTT
Organism: Viscum album; assembly: GCA_963277665.1. NCBI lineage: Eukaryota > Viridiplantae > Streptophyta > Magnoliopsida > Santalales > Viscaceae > Viscum > Viscum album. Next base: position 1,258,272,528 of record OY728141.1, read on the forward strand.
TGATATACATTATTAGTAGGAAAAAAATTGCTACAAATCTTACACATTCATTCCTTGGTATGTCAATTAATTTATTAGAACTGTATTTACATGAAAAATAAAAAATCTATATTGAAGGGATAACCTAATGGTCATTGGATTTTTATATTATAATATGTTTTACATACCAAATATATGTCAATTATTTTATAATAAGAAACAATGTGTATTTCTCAAATTTTATTTCATAAAATACACAACTAAAAAGTAATCCTAATATAATTGACGCATTGGAATTATTAATAAAACAAAATTTATAGATTTCATATAATCCTAACAGGGGGAACCCACCATATCATGAGCATGGTATGGGTGCATGGATTGAGAAGAAACACAGCCATTAATATATATAAGAACAGATAACAAGGGATTTGAAGTAAAATATAATGTTTAACTTTATTGAAATAGTCGAACCTATTGAAATTCAGGAGATGATCTAGTTAATAGAGTTGTATAACCTTATCCTAGAATAGTCCATGGTGAATTTAGAGTCCTGATACTATATTTATAGGAGAATAAAAATATCAATCTGTATCAAAAGTACACACATTGTAGTTAGGTCAAATTGATTAACATCTATTTCTCCATTAGAATGGGAACAACTATGAACCCATTGAATTATCATGCCACAATTGACATTAAATGAATGCACAATAAGTGTGAAACCAAAATACATTGTGGCTTTTTGAAACATGTCTAATAACCACTTCAAAATTGAGAATACATGACATGTGTATTGTTTTACATGACATGGGATATCTGGTATGAAACATTGGCATGTACTCTGATGAGTCTAAGTCATTCCATTTTCCAATTTACATGTTGTGTGATTAATAACTACACAGTGTGAATCATTCTTGTTGGATTCAAAATGTATTATAACATGTAAATTCAGAAATTAAAAACTAATATTATCCAAATATACCGAAATGAAATATTTTTAGTATAATGATACATATTTTGTGTATAATGTTAATGTTTAATCAACAAATCAGATAAAAAAATTATCCATAAAATGGGGACATCAACCCCAATTGTTTACATTTAGAAAAATGTAGTTCTTCACATCACAAATTTTATTATCCTACATTGACATTACTCTCATCATATAGTTAATTTGTAAAACACAGTAGGATTTCCAATAATAAATATTTAGTTTAAATTTTTTTTATTAATCAATAAGATGTTTCCTATCATTCCATACTTCATCAGCATCAGTCCTCAAAGTACGGACATCTCATGCAATGTTTTTCAACCGTTGAGTTCTATTGTACCTCTGTGTTCTTTGTCATCTCTAGTTGTTACATTTCCAATATATATTTTGGTTTTAAAATTTTTAAATTTCACCCTTCTAATGTGTAAAACCCATGATTCAATTATATTTTGTAATATTTAGTTTTAATGGATTAAACAATACTATTCCTATAACATTAATCAATAATGTGATTAACACCTAAGAAACAAAATTTTATATAATTAATATTATGCAATTAAATTAATTTTTTAGTTCTACATGTTAAAATTATCATAGTGTGAATATTTTAAATTTTTCATAAATATTATTTTGGTAAATAGATAAAACAACTGATTTTATAATAAATGTCAATTTTATTACATCCTAATGATATAAGGATATAATTATTTATTGTGAAATAATAATGGCTAAAATTAAAATATATATATATAATTTAATATAATTAATATAAATTTATATGTTTGTATATTTAAATATATTATAACCCTTTTGGAAATCTATGTAGTGTTGTTGATAAAATGTAAAACACTTTTGTTCATTTTAGGTAATCATCTATTTACATGCTAACATTAGATTTTGGATTCTTTTGAAATAAAACTAATTAGCTTTTTAATTATAATCATATTAATTCCATTAAAAAATATTATTTTTATTAATTTAAAACCACTGGTGTTCTTAAAATAATTTTTTTGGAAATGTTAATTTTTTTGGAACACATATATTAAAATTAATTTTTGAAAATTATAAAAATTAATTCTTTTAGAATATAAAACATATATGGAATTGGGATAATTAAACATATGAAACAAGTTCAAATTAATTTTTTTCATTACAAATATTACCCTCGGTAAAAAATTTATCTCTGTAGTAAATGTTATAATCGATTTATTAGGGGATAAACTGAACAATTATGGTAAAATTGCCAGATATAATTTTAGAAATATTATTATTTAATAATAAAAAAACATTCTAATATATTTCCTTATATGTCTATGCCTTTTATATTAACAATCGCAATAAAAGTACATTATATTTTTTAAATGCTTTAAGTAATTCTTTTTGTGTCCTAACATTCACTTATAAAATAGAACCACATATCTTCTATTATTCAAAATATTTGATCATTCTAGATTAGATAATAACTAAAAACTATTTCGTGTATTACTTAACTTCAATATTGAGTTTATTTACATATCTTAATGTAATTTTAGGAAGAGTGATGGTGTAATCAAAAGAATGTCCTATAAAGGCAATCGACTATACAGACACATTCAAAGTTACTTTATTAATATAATTAAATAAAATAAATAGTATAAATTTTTATTAAAGGGGAAATATATTTTAAATATTTTAATATTCTACAATTACTATACAACCATTTTCTTTCACATTTCAATTAAATTTTATATTTAACACATCACTTTTGTGTACATGGTGAGTAAAGCCTAAACAGAGCGATATGATTCATTTTCCATTCCATTAAATCATGATTGGTTATAATGGTAAAATTTATTATTATATATGATATATAAAATATATTTATGCTTACTTAATTATATGATAGTTTCTACCTTTATATATTATTATACATATGAAAATAGTAATTTTGATCCTTTGTATGAGTAAGATAAAACCACTATAAAGCGATGTGATTCATTTTTCATTTTGGATTTATATGGATTGTAATATATTTAATGAATATATGTTTTTTCATGTTATTATAATTTTTCCATGAAATCTATTTATTTTTTCCATAACTTCTTTGCAACCATTAAAAATTTGAAATATCACTTATTCATACGCATATATTATAGTTTCCATGAAGTGATATCATCCATTTTCACCACTAACTAACATGTAATATAATAAAATGGAATATAATGAATAAATATTTTAATTATGAAATGATAATGTATTTTCAAAACATGTAACTGTTATCAACATTCATGGATTGTAGCATTGTGCCAAAAAATAAATGAAAACTGAAATAGTTGGTACTCATAAATATATATTTTAATAATAAATAAATAATAAATGTGCATTGAACTTTTATAATTGGATAATATATAATATTTTATGTTTTTATATAAATATATTAAATAATTTTAAAAAATAAATTTACTATTCAAGATATTAAAATAATATATGAATCAAGTCGAAGCTAAAGAAATGATTTGTTTCAAAATTTCTAAATTTTTCTTGATTGTTTATTTTACATATTCCATTAGTGGAATTATATGATATTTCTATCTTAAACCAAATATATTTTATTATACATTATCTATTTCAAAAAATTTATTGTTTTCCATTATTTTCTCCCACTATAAATAAACAAATCTATAAATGAACCTTTATATTGAAAACCAAATTTATTTTTATATTCATAAATGAATCATTCTCATCCATGAAAACATTTTCTTTAAAAAGTTTTAAATAATTTCATTTAAATTTTTTGATTATCGATTTTTGGAAATTATAAATATTTTTACTTCTTACGAAAATAGTTAAAAGGAATCTTATTTTTTTTGAATATAACTCTTTTACCAAAGGTGTGAACATGATCATCATTTTAACATTTACAAAAAATAATGATTTCCCTCCATTATAAAGATTCATTTTAATTAATATTACTTCACATATGTGTATGGTTTTCATCCAATAATATTTCTCTCCTAATAGTTTAAATTTTATTAATTTTTTATGATGTTAATTTAAAATTATAATGGTATTTTCATCAGGAAATTTTAAATTAATGTTTTGAAAGTATTTTCATCTTTGTTAATATAATTTTATGTGCAATGTTCTTTGCTGATTATGTAGTCTAATTATACCTTAAATTATAATAATATAAATTTATTATGGTCATGTTACTTTTTTGATTGTCTGGTCAACACATTTACATTATTTATTTTAGTTCTCTGACAAGAATGGTTATGTTGATTATATAGGGAATTGTTTTTAATTTCATTCATATGATAAATAAATTTCACAGTTTCATTCAATTTTATGTTCCTATTATATCCAATAAAAGAATTAATAGGTATCATATGATTATATCTTTTGTGTATTTGATATATTCCATCCCTATATATGAATTTTTCTTTAGCACGAGGTCATAAAAATAATAATATGATGTCTGGAATATACATTATATAATTATAATACATTTAATTGTTATCTATAAAATTATTTAATATATTATTTTATATATTGATATATTTCAATTTTATTATATAAGTTATTTAATATATTTAATTATTATTTATCTAATCCATCTTATTCTTGATTAATCTATTTTTGAAATATTTTGTCGTATGTCTTCCTTTACTAAGAAAATGATGTCACCCATTATTATGTATTAAATTCCAAAAAATAAACATAAATGTTTTATGAATTATTTTGAGAATATAATAAAATAAATAACAATTATTTCACAAAAATAAAAAGTAATTATATTGATATATAATAATCAAGTTTGTATATTGTCTAACAATAATAAAAAACTGTTCAATCCTTTGGGGTGACAACCATGATATCATATGTCAATGAAGTATAATAACAAATTAGTCTATTTTATAGGTGTCAGTGATTTAAAAATTATTTCATTGTTAAATTCACATAGCTATATAATAATGTTTCTGTAATTTTTCTTTCTAAAATCATATATATCTCATCACTGTACTATCTCCAAATGTTTACACACAGCTTATTTTTTCCCTTCATAGTCATGGAGAAATAAATTCCTTAATATTGTGATTCATATATTAATTCATAAATAATATACCAATGTACTTTAAAATTAACGTCAAAGCATAATCCTACAATTAAAAATTAATGCCCCACTAATTACAAATTAATACTTCATATATCAATGAATTCATGGGAGAAAAGACATTAATAATTTTTTTCCTAAATATCTCACTTACAAAAATTATTCATTATTATCAAACATAGTGTTCTTCAAAATAAAAATAAATCCCATCACATATAGGATTTATAAACCATAGAGAAAAATATTGAAATTAATAAAATATGGAAAAACATTCATGAATCAACTTAAAGAGTCACATCTATTTGTAATTCTCTGTAGAATTAATCAAAAATGTATTTTAGTTTTACATTTTAATTGGGAGAACATATTCTCCTTTCAATTTACATTTTTAGATATATTTTTATTATTAACACATAATTTTTATTTTCCTTACCAAAAGAATATTTCACACTAGATTAATGATCATTTATTTTTATTTGTGCGTAATTTCATGTGAAATAATTATACCATTTTGATTAAAAAATATTAATATATGTCTATATTGAAAGTAAAACCCTCCTTCATGACATATCTTTCAACATTCAATTATATAGAAACTTATCTCAAAGTGTAAAAAATTAAAATAATTAATCTAATGAAGTAACTCATCCCCTTTTCAATGTATTTTTTTAATTTAGTGTCCATAAATTTCCAATAAATTAAAAATTATTAACCATTAACCCCATAACCAATGAAAAGAATACAAATTCATTATTTTGAATAATTATGATCCCTGTTAATATCTTAAAGTCATTCAGGAATTGGAATTTTTACATTTTAAAATAAATCATTTTGTATAAAATTATAAAAAATTATTTGAAATAAACATTTGGAAAGTAATGTAGAAAATTTATTGGGAAATTTAATTTAAATATTTTAACCAATCATCCAGAATCGCGATCCATCAAATCACAATTCTCATGATTATATGTACTCATAAAACCATAATTAAAATCATTTAAATTTTTATAAAATTACATTTACTTTTTTTTATTCCTCAATAATTCATTGTATTATATATCGAATGAAAATATTCATTTTTATGCATTGAATGGATTTTTATAATGACTATAAAATACATGTACTGACGGTATAGTTATAAATAATTTAAAAAAAATACCCATATCAATTAATAAATTATCCTAATATATTTCCCATATTATAATTTATTACATCATAATAATCGTCAAGGATTTTTAAAATAAAAATAAAAAGGGGAATGTATACGATCCGGACCATTAAATTGAAAACAAGATAAGAGTGATCTAAATATATATCCATAAATAATCTCATAAACTAATGTTATAAAACTAATTCATTAGAATCAATAAATAGTTTGTTTTATTTTATAAGTGATTTATACTATTCCTTTAACTAATATGTGTCCTTATAATTTTGATATATGAGAATATTTGAATGTAGTTACCTATTTCATACTAGTGAATTTTTTATGTTGATTTTCCTATACATTGATATATTCCATTACTCACTATAAATTTAACATTACTCATCATTGGGGAAAAATATTCTCTACTTATATAGGAAAAATTCAATAATATTTATCAAAATAATAAAATATAAAATGTTATCCAAATGATTGAATTTTTTTTTCATCTAATTAATATTTTCATTTATTATATTTTCACCATTGTTAATTTCATAAAACAAATAATTTCTTATTCACATGGTTAAAAGAATCCAATATTCCAAATTATTATCAACACCTAATAACACATATTCTCATATTTAAATCTTTATCAACAGAAAGCCTCAAAAAAACCACCAATATTAAAAAACAGTTGATTCCATTCCCATTGGTTTAAATTATCTATTATAAATGTCTTCTGTTTTCTCATAATCAATATTAACCAAAGTAAAGTCATATAGAATTTAAAATTCATACACATTAATTAAAAATTCATATTCATAACTTTTTTATATATCAGGATTGTGTCCTCAATTTGAATTTTTTTATATTATTTTACAACATTAATCTCAATATTTTATATGATGAATATGAAATTACTTTCTCATTCCAATTTAAAACAGAAAAATATTTTCTAAACACTTAAGATTCAATAAATAGAGAAATTATAAAACAACCATCATCATATTTATTTTAATGTATAAATTTGTGACAATCTATATAAAAATATTCATGTAATAGTATTATTCCCATCCTCTAAATATTGTTTTTTAATACAAATCCATCATTAAAGAAACTTTTGTGTGAATGATTATGATATATTACATAGTGAGAATGATAATGTGAAATTGATTAAAAATTTAAAAAATTACCTATTAATTATTATTTCTCCCACAATTCATCCATAAAATGAATTATTATGGTGTATTATAAGTTAGATAGATAACCAATATAACATTCAATGGATAAAAATTTTTAATATTCATTAATAATTCAACTTTTTTATCTTCATTATCACCTTTAACCTATATTTGTATCCTTCTTGTTAATTTTTTTTATACATATGTGTTTCGTCTTTCTAGGGTGATTTCATTCACATTTACCTCTTGTTTTACCTTCAAGACACATTATAAAAACACCATTTTGTCCCTTCATGAGATCCTATGTGATTTGGCATACAAAGAATCCAACATTTCTCATGGAATACAAGATAGATATCAATAGTATTAAACAATTATAAATCAATTAATAATTATATATTTTAGTTGAGGGAATTTTTTATTATTGTGGTTTTTGACATATATATTTTCTTCAATTTTTTCGATATTCATAACATTATTGTGCCTCTAAACATGAAAACTATTTTAAAATTTACTGACAACACCTACCCCCCATTACCACATCAGATTAATTAGTGATATATGTGTTCCACCGAAATACAAGTTGTAATAATCTAGGATTTTGTGACTACAGTAAAATTTTCTTAGCAAACATGTTGTGGGGACAATAAATAATATACCAAACATATACTCTAATATATATACAAGATAATAATATTGTAAAACTATGTAAAAACGAAACTACATAAGATACGACCCAACCATAACATATATATATTTTAGGTAATTTTAAATTATAATTATATATATCCCATTCAAAATTAAACCATTAGAATCAATAGATTTGTTGTCTTTAGATGTTAGCCATATGAATTTTTTATTTTAAATTATATCATCAATATCTCTGAAAAAATTATTTGCACATAATATCCTTCCATAATTTTTATATATAATACGATTCTTCATTACTTATGCAATGTTAATAAAATAAATTGTAGTCATACACACTTTTCAAGGTGTGAATATAATATATATAAATAAAATATCATAATTGGTCATAAGATGAATGTGTCCACATGAGAACATAATAAACGTACATGAAATTAATATATATAAATTGTACACCATGATAACATGGAACATAAATCCATGACCGTATCGTATATATTTCAACAAATCCTTCGAAATGTGGAATATAAATGTCGATTGATGAGATAATTATCATATAAAATGGAGATATAGTACAAACATTTTTTAAAAATATAATCCTTTAACATCATTTCCTATGTCAGGGGTAACAACTAATAAAATCATTAAATAGTGGACAGAGTCCCAACATAGATTTGGTTCACCCCCTTTCCCATCAACACCATTGATGGGTTCACTGAAAAGTTCATTAAAAGTTGTACCATTAGATATAATAGATTTCCAAATGCATTGTTGTACTGTATAATTTTGGTCCCATCCATCACAAAATTGAAAGGTATATATATGTGCGTCACAAGAACATGAAAACATTGACTATTTCCTATGAGATTAATTATCCTATGAAAAATAAAAGGGTTTTATTAAAATTTTCAGAATAAATGATAGTGATACATCTATATAGATATAGAGAATGGTTTATCTTGATTATATCTTTATTTAGTAATAATAAATATTAATCTATATAAAAAATAATGAAAATAATTTTTAAGAGCATTAAAAATGTAATTGAAAAATAATAAAAAAAATTATCATTTATTTTTTATATCTTTTTAAATAGAAATTAACATGTATGAAATATATTTATAAATTCAGTATAAAAGTTAAAATTATAATTTAAAACCATGAAAACATGTAATATAATTATCAAAATGAAAAATAATGAAAATAATAGGAAAAATTAACTATGTAAAAAGTGTAGAAACAGATTCCTTATATGATTTTTTAATGAAATATATAGTCAATGAAAAATGAAATTGATATAATATATATATATATAAAATGAAATATTGAAAACAAATACATGAAGGTGAAATATTATAGGCCAATAAAAGTAGAGGTAAGTTTGGTTCAAGTTACAGGAATCCATTCAAAAAAAATTTGTACCAAATTTTGTGGAAATGGTAGGACAAATGTAAAAAATAGAAGAAACCAGTTGACAATAAATTTTAATTTAATTTTTATATGAAAAGAAAATACAATTTAGCCAAATAGGAATTAATACACCAACAATATTGATTTCATAGTGATATTCGAATAATTACTCTTAAATCATATTTCCTATTTGCTAGATGCATTATAATCCAATTTATAAAAAAATTTAGGTATATTATTCATAATTATGATATATTTATTCACATATATGATACCCCATTATTTTCATTTATAAATATTAATTATAGAAATATAAATTTTTTATTTTTAATGTTAATATTCAAATATTAATAACTCTATTTTCCACCCTTAATTATTCTTTCTAGTTATCGTCCATATTCCATTAACATGCTTTTATCACCCCTAGAATGTTCTATAAGTTTCAAAATATTATTTTGATATATTTTTGTAGTTATAATGTCATTTCAAGATCATATGGTGATGGTTTATATGGAATAGTTTAAAATATCATTTTCAATTATAATTGAATTAACAAAAGAGTTTAATTTATAGTTAAATATAAATTTAAATATTACCATTATTGAATTATGAATACATCAATATAATAATAATTTCTATAAATTATTTTTTTTCTTTCTGTATTCATTCATTATGCAACGTTTATAATTTCATTCTTGTAGGTTGTGAAAATGACACAAAAAACATGTTATAATTATTAAATGATTAATATCAAGTTATTATATAGTAAATATATATATTTTATAGAACCATACATTTTTGGAAAAAAAATTGATAGTAGTAATATGTTGAAGTGGAAGATAAAAAGAATGATTAACGAGAGGATAACAATTATGTGGAATTTGTGAATGTTCGTTTAAATATAAACTTGATGATGTGTGATTTGGGACAAATTATTATGACCAAATATTCCATAAAAATGTCACAGGATTATTATGGATAGAATTTCTTGACCCCTCACTCCCATGATTCCTCAATGTGAGCAGAGAGATAAAGGCCCCCATGTCATGCCTCCAATAGGATCTGGGTTTTTTATTAGCACTGAGGGTATAAAAATATCATATATGGGAGGAATTACACTAAATATTATAAACATGATCAAGAGATTAGATGAATCGAATGAAAAAAAATCTCTCAAATAATATAAAATAATTCCAAAAACCATTCCACAATTCCTGTATAAATAAATCTGATATAGATAAAATTATGAAAATATAAATAACCCAATGAAACATAATGTCAAGACATATCAACTATTTATGTTTTGAGCTTGTAATTTCCCACACTATCCATACAGTCCTCCTATAACCCTGAACGTTTTTTTATATATGTAGGGTGAGAATAGAAGTATACACCGTGGAAAAAACTACTTCATTAGAGCACACGTGAAAATAGAATACTAATGATCCCATTAGAAAATAGTAGAACTAAATAGAAACAAAAAATGTATACAAACCAAACCAACAGTCCACATGAATCCCTCCCTAAATAACACAACCATGTATAATAACTCAATATAAATCCTATTAATGAAGGTTACCTACCAAGACATTACCACAAATTGTTTTCTCACACAGCCCAACATTTTATGTCCCGATGATACCACCACTTTCAAATAACATCACATAACATCAAATCACATCCTTCTCATAGAAACATGGTTCATCTCATCACATCAAATATAACAAACAGTGTAGTAGGGTATCGTGAACATGAAGGAAATCAACCTCGTTCCCTCCTCCTACCATGTACGACCCCACTATATGGCATCTCATCACATCATTCTTGAAGAAACATGGTCCATCACATCTCATCACATAAAATGTAGACAATGATGCATATGAATTACAACCATCACAACTCATGTATATCACCAACATATGTAAGAGGAACTAGGTTAGAGTCATTGTCCAACCATCCAAATTCCCATCGGGATGTCGGAAAAAACACCCCCAAAACATTTTGTGTTGGCACATGATTCTCAGTGTGGGTAAGAAAAAGTTTAAATAAAAAATAATATATAATTTATATACATATAGATTCACTAAACAGATTCCCCATCCAACAGGATCACCAAAAAGGAATAAAACATATAATAGGAACCACTACTTCTGATACCCAAACTAAAAGTACCACCCCACATATGAAAAAAACAATAAAAAATTCATATTTTAGTCTTTAATTATAATTAATAAATTTTAAATATTTCTTATAACTAACCGCTCCCATTAAAAAAGGAACATTATTTCACATTTATAGCACATTTTCTCTCATAAATTTAGAAACGATTTAAACGTCATGAAGGTTTTTAATATAATTTGTTAAACATTAACATTTGATATCATTATCATGATTATATTCATATAATACTCATGAAAATAAAATAACCAACCACCTTTGCAGCCTCACTATAAAACCACACCACCACCACCATAACAAAAATAATGTAATACTATACCACAACCACCATCATGACCCCACTACATAACCATATCCCATCTACTCCCCCCCACACACACATCAAAATAGAGCCACATCCCACATATCACATCATCACAACCAATAGACAACACAGAACATTATCCACAATCCTATCAAAAAACATACCATAACATTTTTCAAATTAATAATAGAGGATTTCATTTAATTTCACTTCATTATTTAATTTTTTATCACACCAGTGATATGATCTGGTGGAATATATTTTATTGACCTAATATACATGGTTAAACAATTATTTATGTTAGTGTCACAAAAAATTGCACTACATGGGTTTCAAATCATATATAAAAAACCAAAAAAATATGGGCTTCCAACAACCATTCTTTCCAATGATGCACAAATATATAAAATATCAATATCAAATTATCACAATATTAAAGGGACATAAAATCACGTAATGCATTCCCTAGCCCATTTTCCATTCTATTTTAACATGTTAATTATCCATATTATGCCACATGAAAATATATTTATAAGAGATAATAAGAGAAAATATTCCCACATGATACACCTAGAGAAGAAATTATGGAAATTATACCTGGAAGAATGATGTTTTACACCAACATGGTGGACCAAAAATATGAGGTGCACTTATTGGAGGGAACCTCTATAAGGGATCTCAAATGAACTACAGTAACAATATTCCATTACGCCTTGGGATGAAGGATTTAGAACCACCGATATCTTGAGAAAGTAATAATAGAATAATTAAGGAAATATATCCTCATTTAAAATATAAAATAACAAACCACTATGATTAGATAGGGTATAAAATGTCCATTAATTTCAGGTATCATTAAATCCTTGTGTTTTAAATATTTAAAAAGACTAACTATTATAAAAATTGGAGTTATGAAAAACCACAGTTGAAAAAACATACAAAATTCTTTTTTATATTCATTAAAAAAAATTTAACCATGTAACATCAAAAAGGAAAAATATGGAAATTTGGGTAATATTTGAATCAATGTTTGCTGCTATCGAGGGGGTTCCAAAAATAGGCTTCCATCACCCTGATACCACTGTCATCCTACCTCTTCCATGATGCCAAGCCAGGGTGCCATGACTAGGGAGCCATCGCTAGGGTGCCACTACAAGGGTCTTCTTGTAAGGGTGTCACATTTATTGTTCCACTATTAGGGTGCTCATGCCCCCGAACCACCATTACGGTGCCACCACCTGGATACCACTGATAGGGTTCCACCACTAGGGTTCCACCACCTAGATTATACCACCGTGTTGCCTCTAATATGTTTCCTAAAACTGGGATCGACCCCCACAATGATCCCTCATTAGTGATCCACCCACAAAATACCATCACTAGTGATCCACTACAAGAATGATCCACGATTAGTTATCCACATCCAAAATTAAACCATTAGTGACCGACCACCGGAATGGAATTGTTGGTGATCCACAGTTAGAATGATCCACCATTTTTGATCCACCATCCAAATTTTACTTCACTCTAAAACACTCCTCTTCCAACAAAAATACCTTAAAATCCCTCCCATCCTTCCCCAAACATCTATGTACATTCAAAAAACATCACAACTACTTGATTTCTAAATGCGATGGTCTGGATGGCCTTACCCATTTTATAAGAATCATCTTGAAAAATTCCCACCATCGTCAGTTTAAGACCAACCTAGAAGGAATGAGAGAAAGGGTTCAAACAACCATCCATTGAGATACCTATCAATGATCACAATACCTCCAAAACACCTCCACTAACCAAATGAAACATAGCTCCCTGAACACACAAATCAAGGTATTCCATCCTCCTTGTCCCGATACTATCCTCTTTGGGCGACACTAAATTTCCCACATGGGTTCAATCACATCATAGTTTAATTAGTCTCGATTATGTATCCAGTAATTCCATTTTCATATGTAGGAACATAATCACATATTATATAAAATGTAAAAGTATGTATTATATTAAAAAAATTGGTCAAAAAGTAACAAAAAGAACATAATGGTAAGAAGAAGAGTCAAATTACGTAAAAAATCTAGGTACTTAGCATGCATATGTGTTTCACACTCCCAAGTACTCTCTAATTGGACACCATGCCTCCACAACACATGAATCAAAGGAATGTCCAATCCTTGTAGAACCTTTTCTAGACTATCTTGGATCATCATTGTCTACTTGATGAATTACGCTTTATTCTCAATATCAAACTCTCCCCAGTCAATGACATTGGAGTCATCATAAAGATACAGAAAAAGTTGATATACACGGAAGGCATCATGGTTTTGTTCGAGTCGTGTTGGAAATCCAATGATACCCAACCTAAAAAACTCAATCCAATAACTAGAAGGGAATAACAATCCAATAATATAGATTATCCCCCTTTTCAAATCTCTATTGCCCATGTTGTGGGGAATCCTTTAAGAACAAATGTCTCAAACATTGATCTCTATTTGCTTAATCCTTCAATCAATATAAAACTTTTCCCATCTTTTATTGCATTCATCATCTCACAACCCAATAGAACATTATTTATCATGATCTATACTATGTATGGTTCATGTAATATGACTCCCCATCATCTTCGAAGCATAATAGATAGAGACACAGATTCACGTAAAAATCCTAAAATGGGGACATGATAATGAATGTGTGATGAAAGTTATTATAATAATATTCAACTAATGGCATGTGATTTTCCCATGATCCACGAATGTCTATGAAACACTTGTTTACATGTCCTCCGTTGTCTAGATATTCGCTTAGTTTTTCCATACATCTAATGGAGGAATGAAATGATGTGGTGTAACTATGTTCCAAAATCTTTTTGAAATCCCCTCCAAGATCATGAGGTAAAACATTAATCTCGATATGAGATAGAGGAAATCAATACTCTGTGAATCCACACCGTATTATCCACATACCTATTTTCTAAACCCTCAATAACACATAAATCGTTGATCACAGAGAAGTGATCTAATTTCGTCAACCAATACACAATTACCTAGATAACATAACAACCACCCTATGGTCAGGGTAACCTTATAAATAAATACATCAACATATCATCCCATTTACCATCCTGAATTTCCAAGGGCTACAAAAAAACTATAAACATGATGCTCTTCCATTAATTGTTAGAAAACCCAACACCGAACCACGAACTCCACCACTACTAGTTTCATCACAGGTCTATCAAAATGTGTCCTCATGCAATGGTTCATCATGGAAACTCCCAGTTTTATAGCCAATGATTAGTTATTGAACTCATGAAAGACTACCTCATGAATCAATAATAGAACAAACAACCACCTTTGAAACATAATCTAGTTCCAACCATCCTATGACCATTCCTTCAGATCATTATGATAGAAAACATGATTACACATTAATTTTTCCTTTGAGTCTACCCAATATGACTCTTCCACCTTCCTCATTAGAGAAGACAACACCATAGTCTGAAACAAACATCAAATACCTTCATCCAGACCTGCATCCAAGTGCAATGGTAAAAACTCATCCATCACTCCTAATAAGTTACAAGACTCTTGAAAAACATCATCTTGTGACTTTATGAAAAATGTGTCATCCAAAACATTCCGTTTTTATAAGTCATATAAGATATATAAATTATAATACTTAAAAAACTCTATCCCCATCTATTTAATAGATTTAGATCCTAATGAGAAAATATATAGATCAGGATCTACTGATCCATATTGACCACCATGCCCTCCCAAATGAGGTAATTCTACCAAAACATCAACACAAACCAAAGTATTGTTAACTTTAGATCATGAATGGGACATTTTTTCTCATGGGGATATAAATTCCTAAATCTATAAGATATTTCCATCATATGTATCATTAACACACATCCCAATCATTTATGGCAATGGTGAAAATACACCTCAAACATCACACCCACCTCGAGTAACTAAAGAACTGGAGTACAGACTATATCCCCATTTAAATAACTTAATTCTACCTAGTGCTGATAAATCCACAAAAAAAATCTTGATCAGTCCTAATAAATGCTATCTAAAGGGATTAAAATGAATATGAATTTGGAGGAAGCCTTTGATAATATCTTTGGAGTCCAATGATATATAAACCTCTACCATGTTCTTGGTTGATTATCCTTAAAAAAAATCACAATCCATCAACAAGTAAATTTCAACACCATACTGAGACACCATATAATGAATGAAATGATCATACCTTGTCAAAATCATAAATTAGAAGACATCCCATAGAGCTGGTTGTGACATGGAACATGCCAAGCAATTATAACATTATCTTATTGACTCTGCTATGATTTTGATTAGATCAAAATATTATCGATATACCTAACTAAATAGTGTTCAAGGATTAAAAAAAGAGTTCATGACCCCCATGACCACAAATACCATGTTAGTGACATAAAAAGTCATGACAAAAAACTGAATGTGCCCAGACCTATATATAAATGCATTATTCTAGATATATCCATCATTCTCCATAAATTCGTTATGTCTAAATTGAAGATCAATCATAAAGAACCAACATGTTACCCTCAACTAGATAAAAATTTCATCGTTCCTTTGATTAGTATATTTATTAGTGATCCATATGTGTTTTTATATGTGGTAGTCTATACACATACTCATTTTCCCATCTATATTCTTTTTAAATAACACTGGAGCACCTAATGGAGAGACATTGGGTCCGATGAAACTAATATGCATCAGATCATCAATTTGAATCCTCAGCTCACACAACATAGAATGTTACATCATATATAGATCCATCGAAATCAGAGATGATGTAGGCTGTAATTATATCCTAAACTAAACATCATGTCAATGGTGTAGTGAAATTACAACCTGGGTGAAGACATATAGGAATCCCTTAACAATTTTCGGGGCCTCATATACCCTAGAATCCACTGACTATACTAACATCTCCTCCATCATAGAAAGAAGGGGATCCACATGACGACTAGAAACCTAAAAAATCCACTCACTAACAAAAAATAACTCATTATCTATCTGCATCTGAGAATAAAACTCTCCTACAGAATTATTCGCCAATATCCCATAATGATTACATATCGTTGATGCTACGGATGGAATCATAGAGATGCATCTAAAATTTTAAAATATCCAAACATGACTGATGCTTCACCATCATTAGTCTACACCCTCAAAAACATCAAAGAATCTTTTCTAGAATCTGAATAGAATTTTTAACACCATGTTCATGATGATTCTATATACATCATGTCCCATAAAATGAACTAGAGAAGCAGAATCAAATTGTTGTGAAGCCCCTGAAGCAAACCAGTAACCAACATGAGTATTTGAAAAAATGTAAATAAATCTAATAGTATCTAACTACACATGTACTACTACCTCCAATGCATTCAACTAAATAAAAAAAATCCATTACAACTCTTTTAATGACCTCCTCCATGACCTTCTTGGTCAGGAAGTCTCTAAATATGAGAAACATCATTATTTTAGCATCTTCAAACACCATCTCGCCTCAGAGAAGCACATTCCTACATACCTTACTAATAAAATGGTATCACTGTTAATTGATGAGTAGGCTAACACAAAACCTACCCACTTCCCCCAAACTGTGCTCTGAAAGCCACTACACACTAATACTGATGATGGAGATGACCTCCATGTAGAAAAAATTCCAACTCACCCAATAAGATAGATCTAGTGCTACTAGGGCTGAACAATTTACGGTCAAAACCTCAATGCATCTAGGGAATGATACCTAACACTAACAACTATACTCATCAAGGAACCAAACTAGTTCCTCTATCAGCGAAATCCTCACCATCAGGGCATCCCCTTTTCTAATTCATCCTTTTTAGAAACTATTAGATAATTGGGTAACAAAAAATTAATAACTTAAAAATGGATAGATAGACGTAGTTCCTCTTAAATATTCAATGTATGGGACTTCTTATCTGGGAATAATCTATAGGGAAGCATAGTAGGTCATTCAACATGATCCCACAATCCCACGAACACATACTCCCATATTGAAGGTAGAGTATATATTCTTTACACCATTCATGGATGATGAAACGAACTCCTTCCAGATTTCTTCTTGACACTAACTGATGAAACATATACCTCTTTCAGTTCATCAAGTTATTGCATCCACCATAAATGAAAAAATCCTCACTTCGGAATAACATCCAAGGGGAACTAATACTTAATCAGGGCCCAAACCCAACTTAATTCAATATCATGTTCCTCTTCTCTGATCTCTACATCCACATTAGAAACTCTAGCCTCATAAATCCCTAAAGAACACCAATGGAAGGATGAAAACATACTCTACCACAAATCATCATCCTCATCCAAATCCACCAATCACTGATTTAATAGTACAATATACAAATCCTTCATTGGATGAGGCATATTGGTATGATATCTCGGTTTTATAATAGAAATGGAAACAAATAATTCCTAATCATAGTAGTACGTAATATTTTTAATATTCATTTTAATTTACCAAATTTTAATTTTACCTTCCCAAAACAACCCCAGTCAATCAGGATAAATAGTTATCTTGATGCATGTACCTCTCCTATGTCTCAATCATTAAAACATGTCCACATTACATGGTCAATAAATAAGCTCAGTTTCTATGAACTAGATTACATGGGACATAAAATCTAGTGTCTTATCATGTATCCCTGTTTTATGCCATGCATAGAGGTTATATGGAACCATTACCATACAAACCCAAGAAATATCTTTTATTCCTAACTATCAACTACATTCTATCTATGAACCATCACCTATGATACAACTGTGTATTGAAAATCTCCCTCCAAAGAAATGGTACGTAGTGATGGGAGAGAGATAACATCCCACATGTCCCACCTCCAGTAGGCCATAGTTTGGTGACTAGCAGTGATGGCATAAAAATATAATTTCTGGGATGTATTATCCTCAGTAATATAAATAGTATCATGAGATAGGATGTATTAACCTTAAGAAATTCTTTTAAATAATATAAAATCAATAAAAAAATTACCACAATTAATATATATAAAAAATTATTACAGATACATGTTTCCAAATATAAATACCCAAATGCATGATAATGTAGCTTCATAGACACTATCCAAGGAAGGAACATGAAATGTTCAATACAATCTACATAGTCCTCATGGAATCCTGAAAAAAAAATTATATACGTAGGGTGATCATAAGAGTATACACATTAGGAAAACCAAATTATATCATGGAAATGTGAATGGAGAATAAAAATGCACCCATGAGAAAATAGTATAAACTAATAGAAATTATACAAGTATACCATCAAAAACCATTCTCACAATGTCTTACCCACATAATAAATC
Source organism: Viscum album (assembly GCA_963277665.1). Taxonomy (NCBI): domain Eukaryota; kingdom Viridiplantae; phylum Streptophyta; class Magnoliopsida; order Santalales; family Viscaceae; genus Viscum; species Viscum album. The sequence continues at coordinate 1,258,291,867 of OY728141.1, forward strand.
ATCCAAATATAATCATTTAATATGATAAATATTGATAAATTGTACCCCAAATCACTTTCCCACTCATTTTCCACTCTCACACATGAACTACACATGTCATAGCACTCCAACCTCTTCTAAATAACAACATACCACATCACATTCTAAAAATATGCACATGGAACATCACATCACATTAAAAATCATAAAAACCATAGTAGGGTTTTATAAACATGAATAAACTCAATCTCATTCATTCCTACATCCATGCATGACCACAACATAATCTATCTCATCACATCACACCACAAGAAACTCAAGCCATCATATATCATCACATCACATTTAGAAAACAGAACTTTTAATTTTATTCCATCACATCCCGTGCATATCAATAATGTTTATAATAGGGATATTGAATGAGTGGGTAGGCATCCGTCCATCCTCTCAACACGATTTTTGTAAAACACCACAAATACATTTGGTCTTAAAACATGGTGCTTGAAGTTAGAGGGGAGCATATAGAATTATTATAGAATATATATTCATATAATATCCCATCAGAGAATCCCCAAACTACGGTTTTAAAACCAAGTCATAAAACATCCCATAGAAACCAACATTTATTTTTCCAAAACTAAATGCATAACACCAATCATGAACACCACAAAACCAAAATAATTTATTGGTATTTAAATTTCATGAACCTTTTTTTCATATTTTAACTTATCATCCATTCCATTAATCCAGGCACCATATTTCATATTTCCTACCAATTATTTCATATATAAACAATAACAATTTAAAACACACCACCCTTTATCAAATAATTAATTAATCATGCCCATTTTATATTATAATCTCGAATTTTATTTCATTAATACTCAGGTAACTAGTGCAACTAACCACATTCACATCCCCACTTCACAAACACACCACCACCATAATCACAACCCCATAGCCCAACCATACAACATCAACCATGACCACCCCACTCATAATAATATGACAACCAATTCCCCCATAATCATTAAAATATAGCCCCACCCATGTATTATATCATCACAACCTAGCCAAAACACAGAACTATCTCCAAATATATATTACATCATATATAAAAAAAATTACACATTAGGCATAGGGGTATTAAGTAAATTATACATCTTTATTTAAGTGGGTTATCACATAATCCATATGATCCTGTGTCATCAATTTCATTAACTGAATATACATGGTTAACAATTAATTTAATTAAGATTCACAAAAAATCACAAAATATGGGAATAATATTCCATTTTTGAAAACCAAAAAAATAGTTACTACTAAAGGCCATGATTTTCAATGTTACTATAAACATAGATACTGTAAAGGCTTATGAAGAATTCTCCTAGACATGTTCCATTATATATTAACTGGTTAAATATCATTGTTATTCTGGATAAATATATCATCCCAATAGATCATAAGAGTATCCCATGATGCACGATACATATATAGAAGAAACATGGGACCGAATACCTATATGAAATAATATATAAGCCAACTTATAGAACCAAAAATATGGAGTGCACATATATGGGGGACCCCATTCAGGGAAAATAAAACCGACTACATCAACAAGGTTCCATGACTCCAAGGGATGTAGGATTTGGAACCTCATATATCAATATATAGAAATCCTGAATGAATGAAGGAAATATCTTCTCTTTTGAATTATAATACACTAACCCAATAGGATTAGATATAGTATAAATTTCCCATTAAAGTGTAACATCATTCAATCTATGCTATTTAAAAAATTTAAATTCATTTATAAGTTTTAAAAATTGAAGATATGATAAATACCATTTGAAACAACTTTAATATTCATTGATATAAGCATTAAACACATTTTCATTCAAACAAACATCTTGAATGAAAACTCTATAAATTTTAAAAAAACATGAAATTTGATAAATTACATCTATAGGGTTCCACTACTAGGGTTACACGACAGGGGTTTGATTAACATGATTCAACCTCTAGGGTACCACTTCCAATTTTCCACCTCCGGGATTCCCACACCATGAAGCCACTAGTTGTATTCTACTTCTATGCTTCCATACTCTGGTTCCATCAAATGACTCTCACTAGCAGGGTGCCACAAAAATGATACCATCCCCATGGATCCACCACCAAGATATAACTACCCATATTCGACTTCTTGGGGCCACCGTCAGTGTGACACTGCTACGATTCAATCACCGGGGTTCCTCTACTAGGATGCCACATCTTGTGTGTCACATAATGAATTATACCACTAGGTTGCCACTTCAAGGTTGTCACTACTAGAATGAACCACCATTAGTGATCCACCTCTATAATTCCACCATTAGAGATCCACGACCATAATGATACACCACTTCTGAACCACCACCATAATGATACATCATCTCTAAAATAGCAATCTTTTGACAAAATACCTAAAAAAATATTTCCTCCCTTCTCCCAACACATATGTACTTTCCCTGGAAAACTCACAAAATTGTTTGACAAGAAATTATTAGGCTAGATTGAATGGAATATTACCTGGACATTGGTATGGAATTAAATATTTAATATATATATTGAACGGTGTGGGTTCATGTGGAGGGCAGTGAGGTCCTATTAATGGTGCACTTCTATGCAATTTTTGTAAAATAAAAATCCTATAATGCATTAGGAATAAGTTTTTTACATGTAAGGGTGATTAGAAATTTAAAAAATGAATAGGGATTGTTAAATACTCCCAAATAAACTATTTTAAGGTAATATATTTAAAAAAAATTAGGTCTTTAAACATTATTTTAACCCATTTACCTCATTTAGCCTTTACCATGGGACTGACTTTTACATTTTTAGAATATTTTTAAACAAAAACATAAAAATAACCTTCATATATATTTTCAATGTTATAATTTCAATATAATACTAGATTCAATATAATTTAATTTCTTGAAATGTTATGTTTAACTTAAAAATTACTACTTAAAATATGATGAAAAACAGTTTTATATAAAATGGTCATTTTAAAAATTAATTGATTTTAATCATCTTTTATATCAATTATAAAGTAATTTTATTAATATATATTTTCTGAATAAAAAATTAAATTTTATTAATATCGTCATTTATATTATACTAATTAAAATATTAAGATAAAAAATATGCAAAACATTGAAAAAATTTTATTTTAAATATTTCAATTAAAATATTAAATTATTTTAATGAAATAAAAAAATTTATTTAATTTTATTAGTCTAATGGTATTAAAATATTTCTATTAAATTTATAAACTTATGAAAATATTTGTTAAATTTTTTTATAATAGTTTATAATGAATTTAATATAATTTTTTATAATAAAATATTATAACTATTATCTTCCATTTTATTTACTAAATATTTTATATATTCTATTGTATCATTTTTAAATTCTTAGTAAAAATTAAAAAACTAAAATTTAATTACTATATTACTGAATATTCCATCACCGTATATCCAATGACTATATATCTAATGAAAAAATTTCTAATGACTATATAACCAATGACCATAAATATTACTGTTATATTAAATTCAGATAGATAGCCTTACATGCATCTCCAAAATTAGTCATAATATTATATAATTTATTTTTGTATATGTTTATGATATATCTAATGTTTTGATTTATTTCCATATTTAAAAAGATTGGCATGATCTTTCTGGAAATATAGTAGCTGGATTTGACGAGAAGAGTGCTCCTAGAGATCATGTGCGGGTCAGCTCCTAGCGATTCTATGTGGGTCAGGTCCTAACGATCTTGTGCAGGTCAGCTCCTAGCGATCCTGTGTGGGTCACCTTATAGTGATCCTGTTTCAGTGAGCTCCTAAATATCCTATGTGGGTTAGCTCCTAGCGGTCCTGTGTGGGTCACCTCCTAGCGATTCTGTGTGGGTCAGCTCCTAGCATTCCTTTGTGGGTCAGCTCCTAGCTATCTAGTGTGGGTCTGCTCATAGCGATCCTCTATGGGTCACCTCCTAGCTATCCTGTGTTGGTCACCACATAGTGATCTTGTGTGGGTCAGCTCCTAGCGATCCTGTGCAGGTCAGTAGTAGAGCCTCTTACCAGAGTAAGATGTTTTAGTAGCTATAACTAATCATCTATAATACCATAATTAAGTTATACCTGGTGTGATATGAGTCAGAAAATTTATGTTTCATCTTGTTTGAGATGGGTATACTTGATAACATAGGTATAGTATAGTGATATACCTAAGTAGGGTTAAAATTTTATTTCTACATTGAGGTTTATACATTATTGATTTTGTGAGACCTTAAGGGTCTCGGGGTCCCTACTGAGAATCATAACACTGACCCTGCATGGGTTATCCCACATATTGTTGTATTTGGTACAGAAGACGAACATCATTGATTAAGATTGAGGGTACTAGGATTGGACGGTGCCCGGAGGAGGACCTTACAATGAGTCAGTACACAGAGGAGGCAGACAGATGTGGAGTGTTGAGGAGGCGATATGTACCTACCATTTAGGTAGGATCCTTAGAGGACAACCCAATAGCTATCGTCCATTTTTCTATAGTTTACATGTACATTCAGTTTCCTGTAATTTCCAAATGGGCTTGTATTTTGGCCCCTTATACTTACTAGACTCACTTTGTTTACTATTCAGTTTACTTGATTTTGTATCTTGCTAAGTTCTTTTTTGCATGTTCTTATAGTTTATAGAGTCAAGGCCTTCCCAATTTGAGAAATTACACCTTTCAGTGCTAGTATTTAGCCCCTGGCATATAAAAGGTGGTCTTGGGGTAGTCACAACATGGGCCCCGAGGGACTGGTCGTGACAAATTGTTATCAGATGGGTCGGTTCTACTACATATCATAGGACTCTGATCATTCTTTTTAATAGAAATAGTGTTATGTGTAGTGATTGTGGATATCATTTTAGGGAATCCATTGTTGGTGTGGCGACTGATGTATCCATACACCCGGACCCTGAATTTGGATTTCTGTCTCAGTGAACGAAAACACTGATTGGATGTTTTTTTGAAGAGTTTTCTTTGAGGTATATTGAGTTAGCTCACATCGTATAACATATTGACTGTGTCACATCTGTTTCATTTTAGGTTGCCTCCATGGAGACAGCCAGCTGGGGTTCGGATAACAGTACACACTGACATCCCACCGAGTGATGAGGCCATGGTGTAGGGCCCCTTTCCAGTGGAGGTCACCGTGGAGGCACCAGCTGTACCATTACGCGTTGGTCAATCGATGCCACCATCCCTAGTAGTATATGGTGCATGCCACTTGAGCACATTGTATGATTTCCAGTGCCAGTGGCCACCCAGGTTCAGGTGAGAGACGGACCCCCAAGCTGTTGAGGATTGGTTGGAGGTTGTGGGGAGAGTCTTCTGAATGGTAGGGACACCAACCAATATCATGGTGATCCTTGAAGGAAGCCTTCTACAGGAAGCTACAGGGAGATGCTGGAGCTTGATGCTCTAGGTTCAAAACGAGGTGATGAATCCCTCAGCAGACATCAAGAGCCTATTTTGGGCAGATATTTTCCCAGTGAACCTTCGCGGAATGAGCATACATGAGCTTTTTCATCTGCAGCAGGGAAGAATGACTATATCCCTGTACTTAGTGAGGTTCACTGACCTCTCATGTGACTCCACTAATATGGTGAAAGACCCTTTCTTCAGGGCCCATACCTGCATGCATCGACTTAGGCGAGAGATCTGGGCTTCGATCATCTCACTTAGTATCCTGACTTAGGCGGGGGTGTTAGAGAGAGCCCTATTAGTGGAGTTTTTCTTGGCTGAGCAGTCACCAGTAGTGAGAACCACCACATGTTGTCACGTAGTGGATTCTTCAACAGTTTTCTAGAGACCGATGTCATAGAGGTCCAAGAGGACCAGACCTATATGTGGATGACCACATGACATAGGATCGGTTGTCATGAGTACCAGAGGTGGAGCCAATCATACAAGGAGCGAGCAGTGTTTCACTTGCGGCAGGATGGGTCACATGGCTCGTGATTGTCCAACCCACCATATGAATGATCTGCAAACGTCTGAAAGAACACCTAGGAAGAGACATAGGTATGACCGAGGAGGTCAGTAGGGTGAAGGATGACATGGAAGAGAAGCTGCTTGTGTACATGGCAGTGGGTGACGATGCGAGATTTTACCACCACCACCACCTGGAGGTCCACCTCGACCACTAGTAGTAGCGGTACAAGGGAGATCTCATCTCCAGGTAGCTGAGGATTATGATCATGGTGTCCGGATATGATATGAGGTAGGATATGTGTCTACTAATCATTCGCTATAGTTATTATAGACACTGAATCTGGTCATTCTTTTGTTTCCCCTGCCATCGTTCGAAGCTCAAAGATTCCGACGGAGATTTTGGCACAGTCCATATGGCAAGAGACTCCAGCAGGTGCAGATTCGACGATTACACACTGGTTCCATCTGTGCGAGCTTACTCTAGGAGGCGAGGGTTTTAGCTGGGATCTCCAAGTAGCATCATCGAGGAATTACACCATCATCATGGGTATGGACTAGTTATATATAGTCCATGCACAAATAGACTGTATTAGGTGAAATTTGTGGTGTGTCCACATGGATGGCACCAGTTTTACCTTCACAGATGAGAAGGGAGCCTTTATAGTGTAGAATAGACTTGCCCGAAGGAGGGTGCAACCAATCTCTCATCTGTTGGCTAGCTTTACCCTCAGAGCAGTTGATGTGGAGAGTCTGAATTAGCATGTAGTGGTGGATTAGTACCCGGATGTCTTCCCTAATGATGTATCATGTCTACCTCCTTGTATAGAGGTAGACGTTTACATTGACTTATTACCCTAGATGGAACTAATATCTACACCACCGTATCGAGCGGCTCTCGTGGAGCTTCGTGAGCTGCGAGTACAATTGGAGGACTTACAGGGGAAGGGGTTCATTCGGCCAAATGTGTCACCTGGGGAAACCCTATTTCTGTTCTCCCTGAAGGTGGATGGGAGCTTGAGGCTTTTTTTTTGACAATTGATGACTAAACCAAGTGACTATGAAGAACAAGTACCCACTCTTGAGGATTGACTGCCTCTTTGATCAGCTGAAGGGATCACGGTGGTTCCCAAAGATAAACCTCAGATCAGGCTATCACCAGCTAATAGTATGATATTAGGATGTGTAGAATACATCCTCCTGGTGTAGGTACGACCATTATGAGTTCATGGATATTCCATTTGTTGTAACCAACACTCCCAATGTTTTCATTGGACTCTTAAACGGGATCTTTCAGCCATACCTTGATCTCGTTGTAGTAGTCTTCATTTATGACATCTGATCTACTCGGCTACTGAAGTAGAGTTTTCCTATCTTTTATTGGTAGTACTGGACATAATCCAAGAGCACCATATTTATTTTAAACTCATGAAGTAGTAGTTCTGGATTTGAAATGATCTCCTTCTTGGATATGTCATCTCAGAGACCGAAGTTGTAGTGGATCCAATGAAGAATGAGGAGGTACTTTCTTGATTACCACCCAGGAGTGTAATGATGGTACGTAGTATTATGGGTTTTCTTGTATACTACTGGAGGTTGGTTCCAGACTTCTCTAGAGATGTAGCACCACTATCAGAATTGAAAAAAAGGTTCAACCCATCGTTTGGTCGGAGAAATGATAGCAGAGATTTCAGGAGCTAAGGCATAGGCTGACTAGTGCACCCATCTTGAGACTTCCAGTGGGGGGAATATGGTACGCAGTCTACTGCTATGAATCAGGGACTATAATCAGATGTTTCCTGATGTAGGATCAAGTAGAGATCACATATGGTTCTCAACAGTTGAGACATCATGAGAAGAACTACACTACCCATGACCTAGAATTAGCAATAGTGGGATTTCCCTTGAGAGGTGGCAGAACTATCTGATAGGTGAACGTTTTACCGTGTACTCTGATCAAATGATTCTCAGTAATAACTTCTCCCAGAAGGACATTAAGTTGAGACAACGACGTTGTCTTGAGTGCTTCCCGGACTACGACTTAGAGATAGTCTATACTAACGGGAAGGGGAACTTTGTTGCAGAAGCACTCAATAGTAGGTCTGGTATACAACTTCTAGGTGAGGTGACAGAGAAGAAAGATTCTTCATAGATATGCTTTGTGGATAGATATAGAAAATGTTTCCTTCAATATCTTAATGTCACTCCCCCACATCTTTAGTGAGTCAGGGAGGTGAAACATGGGCATGTGGACTGCGAGGCATGGCATTCTCAGATATCCATAGGACAAAACCTTATGGATTTTTTGAAGGTGGGGAGAACGTCATCCTATTTTGAGGATGTAACATGGTTCCAGTGTCACTTCTGGAGGTAGTATTGAGAGAGTTCTAAACACCCTCTATCGCGGTATATCCAGTAGTGGCGAAGATGTACCTGGATCTTCGATGACAGCACTTGTGGATGGGAATGCAGAATGAAGTGGTAGAGTTTGTCTCTCGGTGCCTCACTTTTCATGAAGTGAAGGCGGGGCATCAGGTAATAGTAGGATTGGATAAGCCTTTTCAGGCCCTAGAGTGGAAGTGGTATGAGAAATACATGGACTTCGTGATTGGACATCCACATACATTCAGAGGTCATGACACTATCTGGTTGATCATCGATCGCCTCACCAATTCGGCTCACTTCCTACCGACCAGAGAGCATGGTTTAGTAGTTATCATGGAACACCTCTATGTGCAATAGATTCAGCGGCTACATGGAGTACCCTCAATGATTTTCTCTGATCCTGATAAATGTTTTACATCCCATCTATTGAAAGGGTAGTAGCAGGCTTTCGGGATGCAATTTCGTTTGAGCACTACCTTTCATCCTCAATGGATGGTCAGACTAAGTGGTTTATTCATACCCTCGAGGACATGATGCATGCTTGTGTCCATGACTTCGATCATGACGTGGAGGATCAATTTCCTTTGGAGGAGTTTTTTTACAACTAAAACAATCACTCAACAATTGGGATGACACCTTTCGAGGTGTAATACGAGAGACCATGGAGATCAAAATTGTGCTAGACTGACCCAGTGGAGTCACCACAAGTTGGACCAGAGATAGTATGCGATACCATAGAGAATGTGGAGATCATCTAGGAGTAGATAAAGTTTTCATAGAGTAGACAGACTTATTATACCAATAGGTGATATAAACCACTTTAGTTTGAGGATGGAGACCACATATTTCTACGATTCTCACCTCGATGAGGTTTGCAGAGATTTGGATGAGGCGATAAGTTATTCTGATGTTCATCGGACCTTTTCAGATCCTCATCAGAGCTGGTTAGGTGGCTTACCACTTAGATCCTTTACCTAAGTTGCACCGGGGTCATGACATCTTCCATTTATACTAACTGGGGAGATATGTACAGGACCCTTCTCATATCATCAGCCATGGTGATATTGATGTTGAGGATGTGGAGAATTTTACGGATGTACCAATAGATATTGAGGATTGACATAAGCGGTACTTCATGGATGGTCGATACCTTAGGTGCGTATTGTCTACTAGCCAGGAACGTCCAAGAGAGCACATGCGAGCAGGAGGCTCAAATGTGTGCTCAGTACCCCCAATTTTTTATTAGTGATGAGTTGGGTAATACAGTGACCTAAAGCCTTGAGGTGGGGAGAATGTAAAGAACCTGAATTTCATTGTAATTTTTTTAAAATAAATTGGAATTTTGCAAGTCTGCAAAATGTTACAGTGTGAGATTCTTAGGCCCAAAGTGCCCGGAGGGAATTTATGATCTTTATTTTGGGTACGTTCAACAAACGTGCGATCATGATTTTTGAACATTTAAACCGCTGATTAGAATTGTAATCTAAGGGAACTATTGAAATCGCAACACCAGTGTACGATTTAGTCAAGGGTTAAAGTTATTTTTGGGTTTTTCATGAAATGAATAAAATAAAATAAATTTTGTAACATTTTATTTTATTTTGTTTTGAAAGTCCCATGTGGAAGATTCACAGTTGGGGACCACCTGAATTAACCACCCATGAGAGGTTATGTGGGTGGGGACTGGCCAAGCTTATCCTCCCATGAGAGGTTATCGGGATGGGGACCACCCGAGGCTTAAACCTCTTGAACTCTCATCTTAATGAGTGATAAACCCCTCAACTCCCTCTTTAATATGGAAGAGCCACTGAAGGATCCTCCACATTAATTGAGCCAAAACCATAAAATAACTCTTCTAACATTTGTGTGTGCTAACATAATTTCATCTTAAGTTAAATTAAATTGGAACCTATTTCTTTTGTTGGGAAATGGAGAAGGAGGGAACTCTTTAGAGAATAGTGTAGAATCCCATCCTCCAACGAAGAACGCTCTTACCAACGAAGAACACGTTCAACTTTGAAGAACCAACAAATGAGCCAGGGATTGTAGGTGTGTCATGGGAATGACGAACGCCAATATCTTTGAATTCCTCCAATAGGGGATGTCTTTATCAACGACGAATCTACGTCTGTACTTCCTTATCCCGCCAAAGTCAATGGAAAATTCAAGGTAGTGGGTTATTATTAAATTCCTGAATTCTCTCGTATAATTTACTTGTTCTTGGAAAGCATGGAGAACATGGAACATCCAAAAATTGATGTCCCGCGAATTGTATTAAATTGAAGAGTTTTTCGTTCAGAACTCCTAATTTTGTTGAGTCTCTTGGTACCACTTTAACGCGTAGGGTGCAGGACAATCAAACAAGGACCGAACCCTCCGATGTTCTTCCTTTTGTGTTCTTCACGATGGAAGAATGTGGCATACACCATGATGACGTACGAGGAAAGAGGGAAGATAATCCAGCTTCCGATGAAGGCATAACGCCCCGCCGTCCCTGGCTGAGTCGTTGCCCGTGCTTCCCCCGCTGCCCATAGTCGAGCTGCCGTGTGGGGCCTCAACACCCCAGCCACCGCCGCCACCCGCGGCCTCACCTCCCGAGCCGTCACCGCCGCATGTGGCCTCACCATCCGAGTCACCACTGCTGCCCGCAGACTCGATGCGTCTTCTGCTATTGTCATCCCCAGTCGAGCCGCAGCATAAGTTGTTGCCACTACCACCGTTCATGGCCCCGCCACACCGACTGCATCCTCGTCGAGTTGCCCCATGGTGGAGCCTCCCTCGTGGAACGCTTTGGTCGATCTACCCATGTGGCACCCCTGGGCGGAGCCACCATCGTGGAACCCCTCGGCCGAGCCACCCACGCAGCACCCTCGGGCTGATCTGCCCTCATGGAACACGTCGGCGGAGCCACCCTCTCGGCACCCATGGGTCGAGACTCCATCGTGGCACCCTCTACGGCCCTCTGTGACCCCTCATGGACTACCAGACTATGTTGGGCTGGGTCGCCCCTACTGGGATGGCATAGGCCGGATCGGACCGGGTCGGTCAGACCGTGCGGGACCAGACCCAGCCCACTACGACCCATTATACGCTCACTTGGCCTTAACTTTGTCATTGAATGTTTGTTTGACGAATCGTTTGTGATGATCGAAACCTCATAGAGAGATATTAGATTTGAATATACCCCACTAGTTTTTTCGATTATGTAGGTGTATGTTCAGGTTGGATCCAGCATTAATCCAACCGGGTCCCTAGAACTAAAAGGCTAATAACTGGCAATCTGGACGTCCTATTGACGAACTGTCTATTGCGTTGATAACCCTATGACATGGAGATCCTTTGAGATTCTTCATCGAGGGAAATAAAGATAGTTTGATAATAGAATAGTGGATTGGGGAACAATATCTACCATAGATGAGAAAGCCTAGTGCTGAAACCCAGTAACTGGCTGTGATGAGAAGAGTGCTCCTTGTGATCTAGTGGAGGACTGCTCATAGTAATCTTTTGCTGGTCAGCACCAAGTGATCCTTTGCAGGTTATATCCTTGTGATCTTTTGTGGGATAGATTATAGCAATCATGTGTTGGTCATATCCTACCATTAATGTGTCAGTCATCTCCTAGCGATCCTGGGTGGGAGAGCTCCTAGCGATCCTGTGAGGGTCAGTTTCTAGAGATCATTTTTGGGTCTGCTCCTATCAATCCTATGTGGTTCAGTTTCCATTGATGATCATTGTGTTTTCTCTTAGAAAACCTATGAGGGTCATCTCCAACCGATCTTATGTGGGTCAGCTCCTAGAAAATCTCTGCAGGTCACCAGCAGAGCCTCTTAATAGAGTATGATGATTTAGAAGTTATAACTAATCATCTCAAATATCGTACTTAAGTTATACCAGGTTTGAGATTTGTTAGTAACTCTATTTTTCCTTATGTTTGATAAGGGTATACTTGATAACTTTGGTATATGTATAGGCATATACCTATGTAGGGTTGAAAGTTGACTTCATTCTTTGACGTTAATCCTTTCTGGATTTTTTTAGACTTTGTGGTTCTCAAGGTCCCTACTGATTATCGTTACACTCATCCCTGCATGGGATATGGCTGCAACTTGTTGTGTTTGGTGCAGGATATAGATATTACCGATCAAGAATTAGGGTACCAGGACTGGAAGGTGCCCAGAGGAGGACCTTACGACAAGTCTGTACATGGAGGAGACGGACATACATATAGTGCTAAGGAGGCGATCTATACTTACCCTTCAAGTTGAAACCTCTGAGGATGTCCCAGTATTTGTCTTCCTTTTTTCTCCAATTTTCATGTACATTATGTTTCTTGTACTTTCAAGTTGGGCTTGTATTCTGGATCCTTTTACTTACTGTATTCACTCGGTTTACATTAATTTTACATGTGTTCGTATCATTCTGAGTGCTTGGATGCGTGTTCTTACAAATTAGAAATGCAATACCTTCCCAATATTAGGGATTACGCATTTCATTGCTAGTAGTCATCCCCGGGAATATGGAAGGAATGCTTGGGGTGATCACCTCACGGGCCCTAGTGGATGGGTCATGACAGCTAATATGTGTATGTGATGAATCTTGGTGGTGGGAATGTTTTTCTGGATTTTTTAATAACGTAACCATAATTTGATGCGTGAGATCAGATCAAAATTATGTCTAACCCCAAGTTGTACTGCATTAGTTAAATCTTTCATATAGGGGAGACCATTTGTATTTTGTCTCAGTCATCCAATTGGGATTTTTGATTCTGTATTAAGATGGTTGTTCTGATTTCAATTAGGTAAGAGTTGAAAGTTAGTGGGATTTTTTTTGAACCATAAAACAAGGTAATTTAATGATTTACTGTGATTTTAGACATCATTATTGGTGAAATGGGTTGTAAATTATGATTGTAGAATTTTTATCGGGCTATCTTTCTCTATAAAGAATTAAGGAGGACCATATGTGGCCTACTAATTTGCCACATTACAAACCCATTCTGATATGGAAATGATATGATATTTCAATTTATTTATTCATTGGTGTACCATAGTTTTGTAGTTGGAAGTATGAGATTTGGTAGATCAATGATCAACTCATGAAATTATCACATTCTAACATAACATGAAGAATATGTCGGTGTTGTGGATTGGGGACTTTTATGTATGAGTGATTGTGAATATTAATGGGTTTCCCACAACATGATTTTCTAAATGGTACATAAGGATCAAATCTAGTTTTGGAATAATTTTTATGTGATTATCAGTAACCTGATAAAATTTATCACTACATATCGTTCATGGAGGATCTATAAATATAGAGAGTATTTCAGGTTTTTAATGATCTTCTATCTGCTTTTGTGGTTGATTTAGGTGGTTCATGGGAAAATAATTTTACTTTAGTTGAATTTTAAGGTAACAGTAGTTCTCATTACTCAATTAGGATGGAGAACTTCAAAACATTGTATTGGTGTCCATGTAGATCGTCCTTGTATTGTGAAGAATTTGGAGAATGGTCTTTCGATGGGTCTAGTATAATTCCAAAGAAAATGTTGATGGTGTATTTGATCCAAAAGAGATCGACCAGGGTACAATGATGTTGTAAATCTTATGTGGATCATATTAATCAGGATCTATATTTTATAGTATCTAATTAGGTATTTCTTATAGTTTATCCTCACTTAAGGAAACATTTTTTGGGTATGCAGTGTATATTTTCACTTAGGGTTGTCGACCCCATTAAAATCATCGGATGATTAGGGAAGGTGGAATATCAGTTAGAATTACTACTTATTTGGATTTATGTTCATCATGTGGTTAATGTTTCCTTGTCCAGTGGGTTTCTATTATATTATTCCCATATGATTAGATGAGAGGATGTCGACCTTGGGCCAGGAATCACTATTTTTGAGCAACCAGTTCAGATTATAGATCGCCTAGATATGCTGTTCAGTATTATAATTATTCCTCAGGTCCCTATACTAAGGATGTGAAGTCCTGATAACCATGATACATGGGAGTTATAATTATAGTTGAGGAAGTAGCAACCTTCAATTTTTTAGAGTCTATAAAAATATGGACTTTCTCGGGATTAAAATAATGTAATGTGGGGATATTGTAACAACCCATTATATTCCGTTAGGTGTTACATTTTATGGTTTTACCTATTTTATTATTGTGTCTCATTGAATTTTTGAGAACGTAGACACATTTTAGTGGAATGTGAAATAAATTTTATAGATTTTTGTTTGTGTGAATTTAATGTACTCTAGTAATAATTGTGCAAAATTATTTCTAAGGTTCTCCCCATGATTGAGATCACCAATGTCCATTTTCAACTTTTTTATTGAATAAGTGTTGTATGATGTCAACTAGATGAATTCACAACATGAAATTTTTACATGTGGTGAATCAATTCCATTCCATGTGTTGGTTTTCTGATAGATATCTTGAGTTGTTTAATGGAATAAATATTTTATACGTCATTAATGAAGTTCAAATCAGGTACTGCCCATCAGAAGATGCTATTAAAATATTTAGTTAATTAAAGCTTCACATAATATTTATTTTTTTCATATCATGTAATGGTCTTGTACGATATTTCTAATAAAAGGTGAAACATTTATTGGCTTCACTTTCAAAGATGGAATTACACATCGTGAAATGTATTCAAATGGTGTAATATTCTAGTATAAATATTTTAACACCTAAATTGACAACGTTTTGACTCAATCAGTGTGATTCCTCCTCTATTATGACTATGAGATCTCATATTAAATTTTGGAATATCTATTTACCTTTCAAATAATCAGTTTAGTGATTGAAGATCATTTTGGTTGTAGTTCATATCTTTAAGTAAATGATCATTCCAATTATTAATTTCCCTTGGTTGTGAAAATGTTGTTTTCTTTGTT
Organism: Viscum album; assembly: GCA_963277665.1. Lineage (NCBI taxonomy): Eukaryota > Viridiplantae > Streptophyta > Magnoliopsida > Santalales > Viscaceae > Viscum > Viscum album. The sequence goes on from OY728141.1 coordinate 1,258,307,170, forward strand.
TTTAGTTCATATTCATAATCTTTCTGTGTCTTTTATCAATAAATTATATATTATTCTCATGTCTTGTATTTCAAAGGTCGATCCATGGTTTTCCAATCTCTACTGTAAAGGTGGATAAGGTTTCATCATTATTTAAGCAGTGACATATATAAAAGAGTTCCTAAATATTTATTTTATTTATTTTCTTGTTAAAATGGATTTACATTTAGGGAAAAGGGATTTTTTAAATGTTATCTTGGATATTTAACAATTTTTTGAACACAATTTACACATTGAGTACATTGGGTGCACTAGCGGATAAAAATTAGTAACCCTAGTTTATGTGGAACGACTAAAAATTACTTTTTTGGTATCAAGAGACTTATGTTGGGCTTGATATCAGTTGGTATATTATGTATTCTCACAGTCTAGGGACCAAATGTTGTGATTTTTCTCTTTAAAGTGGCTTATCACATTATGGATTATTTCAAAGATATTTTCTCACATGTTTATATTATCTTCTTTTTCTTTTATACTTAATATATTCTTATTTAGATAATATGGATAAATTTTTTGGAATACAATGTAAATCTTTATAAAAGATTCTATTTTTGAAAATGATAATAAAAATTTAATCTAAAACATGTGAATTATAGATATTTGAACTTATATAGATTAATTGGAGGTATCGTATGGGGAATTGTGGTCACACCCTACATTTTTACATTGATATGTTGAAGAACATTATTTTTAGGAAACATGGAAATGTAAGGTAACAATGTAGTGTTCCATGTTGTCTTTATTTATATTATCTTCATAATGGGATGGTTTTTATGTTATTTTTTCGAAATATAATGACAGTTTCGTTTTCACTTTTCGCCATTTTTTACATTAACCACTTTGTCATGGATAGTATGGAACTTTTTTTATCTTTTTCTTCAACTCCACACTCTAGGTATATGTCCTTTTTGGTTTTATTCACGATATGTTTCTTTTTTCATTGATACATATCAAATTATGATAAAAGACTTGGAGGATTTTTTTAGTTGATCCAACATGATTTTATACATGGTTAAACATTCTATATTTTTAATACATTATTATTCTTTAATATCATCCATTTATTTTATGTGCACTTGTGATCTATATAATAGATATATCTAATTCACTAAAAACATCATATCCTTTCAAGAGAATAACCATTTTCTCACACATGATAATTGAATGGTTTTTTGTGATATAAGACAATTATGTGAAAATTTTGGTACCCTAGATTGGTGGAGACATAGCAAAACATAATGTGTAATTCCCACAGAGTGCCATTCTTTCCAAATTAATTTTAAATGGGTTGAATGGGTGTATAGTTATTCCTATGAATGGAATAAACAATTCAGAGGTAGTATTAGATTCAATTGATCTTAAACATACACAAAACACTATAGAAAACCCTTAATATAACACTAATAGCATTCATAATGACATGAGTTATTCCCAATACTAATGAATTTGATAGAATAAAATGGTTAATGATTTATTTTTATGTTATAAAAAAATAAATTAATGTAATCATATCATTATTTATTGCATGTTTCACCTTATGTAATAAGATCACTATGTATTTAATTTCAAACAGTGAAGGGTGTTAATCATAAAGTGTAAATATTTTTATATGTTATTTTTATTCAACTATGTGGTGTTGTGTTAATACTTTTTCCAATGTTGAATTGGTAGAGTTAATATCATGAATTCTATATTTTAGCGATGTTTACCTCATATAATGTTGATTTGGGCATAGTGATTCATAGGCACTGCCCAGGGGCATATAATTCTTAAATATTTCAATTATAATATTAATTATCTCCAAATAATCCCTCTTTCTCAAACATCGTCCTAAAAAACCAAAATAAAATTTGAGTATCTAAAATTTTAACATTTAAATACAAAAATAAAATAATATAAATAAAAATTTACTTAATCCCAATTTTAAAATTTTTTCCATAAAAACAGATATTAAAATTAAATATAAAAATATATTCTATTATGAAATATTATTTTTATTAATTATAAAAAATATTGTCCCAAAAATGGAAAATTTATGTCTTGATCTCTCCCCTAAAGTTGAACGAGATTCTTCTCTCCATTTTTCTAAGAACACAATTTTTTTCACTCAAAGTATTTGTACAATAATTTGTAAAGGATAATAATTTAATGTAATTATATTTTTAATATGTTGAAATTAAATTTATTCAACCCTCTGTTGTGTTCATGGAACAACTTCTATATTTTCCACTTCTGTGATATGACATAAATGGAATTATTATAATAAAATTTCCCCTTTCATCATCTAGATTCAATACTCCTATTAGAAAACTCCATTCATTTGATTATTTCTTATTCATTAATTTAATATATTAAAAAAGTATTCAATTTATCAATGGATTACTTTTTCAGTACAACACTTTTTTTCTTAACATATTAACACTTAAATTAGGATCATAATTTCTCAAATTACTGTAGTGTTGGTGGAAGATATGACCCTGTATTTGGTTTTCTCTCAAAGTTGTTATTATAAGAATAGAAATATTTCATAAGATTACGTTGAAAAACACCTATCAAAATATTTCAATTATTAATAATTTATATTTAATTAAAATCAAAATTATTTCAATTTCTCAAAAAATATTACTTCATTGATCTATTATGACTTGTTTTCCATTGAGGGAATAAAATATTGATTAATATTGTATCATTTTAGTTAAAAAGTAAATAAACACACAAAAAATAGTGAAAACAATAATGAAAATAATCTCTATAATAAAACAAATTGGACAAATCCCAACACATATTAATGAATAATCCATAAATGATTTCAATTAGAAAAATTCCAAGGGTAACTAATGAATTGAACAATAGTGTCAAAAAAATTAATGATGGAATTGTGCGGGAAATTTAAGCCAAAACCATTTTTATTTTCTTATTGAATATTATATTTAATGAATTCCTCCGTCTTCTATAATCCTAAATATCTTATGGTAAAACTTAAAAACATGCGGAAATTATTAAAGGAATATAGTGAAAAAGAGGGAAATGAAATGAATATGGGTTTAACCCCTTAAAGAGGGATGTATTTTTTCAACTAGTATAGAGGAAAATGTATTTTTCATCCATAATAAGTAGTTTTATAGTGTTTAGTTGATAGGAACCATCACATCCATGTCGGTACGTTATTCTTCGCTACATTCTTATTTTTTATGCATATTTATATAAAACGATATCAATCCTCACTTAGTGTTAAACATGGAATGTACCAGTGTTTTCATTATTTAAATAACCTTATATTTTTATACCAATAGTGCATCTATATTTATTTCTTTAGTATTATTATGATGTATCATCAAAAAGTTGATTTATAAGCACTTTGTGTTCTATAAATACCAAATTAGTGGTTTCCTCATTAACAATATTGACAAAATTACTCATAATTTCTTGTTATTCCTTTGTTATAAATCAATTCAACTCTTCTCTTGTTTTTCATACAATTCCACATATTCCAATGGAATTTAATCATTTATAGGGGTATTAGGATGTGAAGCGTAATTTAAATATTATAAAAATGAAAATTAGAATGAATTTAATAATAAATACAGTTAGAATTATACTTATTCAATGTAAATACACCCCATTATTTATGTCAGTATATTATAATAATTTTTTCAGAAATTACCATGTCATATTAGACATGATTTTTATTAGTTTGGTTTCTATAATTCTATAACTTTATTTAAATCCATTCACTATGGATTCCTAATCCATTACCAGAGAAAAATCAATGAAACATAAAATAAAATTTCAACATAATAGATATCACTCTATAAAGTGGATTACGAAAAACTAAAAAATGAATTTAATTCTTTATATACCCCTTAAAATTTATCAAAAATTAATTCATCCTCATTTATTAGTTTTACTCAAATGTTAATTTTGGTTGTTCTAGGATGTTGGTGATTAATGTTTTCCTCTTGAAACATTATATTTGTTGTGTCACCATCATTATTATCTTGTGAAAGTAATGAATCATGAAGTATATAAATTCTAATGGATGTGAATTAGATTAATTTTTTTGATATGGTACATAAAATTATATAGTATCTAATGTAATTTTAACTCCTTCAAACTGTTTGTTCTGAACCCCTCTATTATATTAATTTTTAGAAAATTAATTTTTCCGAACATTATGTGGATTGCCATAAATAATAAATTATTTAATAAATTTCAGTATTCTTGGATCCATGCTGATAATATAAGTGGAATTTCTCTTTTTATGTTCAATATGATTTGAAAAAATAGTTTTAGAACAAATTTAGTACTATATTCCAATAATTCACATTGAATTCATTTTGATTATAATTAAAAGGAATGTGTGAAAAAAACATCACCCAAAGAGTCTATATTATGTAGTTAGGTGACTATAACTATGTGCTCATAATATACTTATAATTATGCCTAATATTAATAATAAATTACTAAGTTAACGAATTACCCACTATTGTGAAACCCATATTACAAAATAAAATGAGACGGAAAAAATAAATGAGAGGATGTATATAAATATAAGAGAGAAAAATGCATACAATAGAAAAAATGAAATGTGTGTAATGATCCACCCAAGAAATATATATTATAGAATTATTGATTTTTTCATTGATTACCCTTCATATAAATCTCTTGTCTTATGTATAATTTGATATCAGAAATAGAAAACTGTTGTGAGCAATTGTATATTGTTCAATTAATTTAATTATAAAAAATCCAAATGAAATAAAATTAGAGATAAGAATGGTTTTTCCAAATAAAAGGGTTCTAATTCATATCATAAATACCATTTCTCTAATTGAAACAATTTTAATATATTTAATATCTATTAATTTGGAGGGATTTTACGCATGAAATTAAATTATGAAATTAATGTATTAATTAGTAAAATCAATATGTAACACTCAAAAAATAATTAATATACTACAAAGTGTTATACATTCTGTATTAATGGTTAAATAAATATTATTTTAAAAAATATTTATCACTACATTATATATTTTTTATTTATAAGACACAAATTGTAATTTTAAAAAATTAGTTTGGTAAAATTAACAATATTTTTGAGCTTGTCGTGCCAGAATAAAATTATAGGGAACTATTTGGATTTTTATAAAATGGTTTATTTTTATGTGTGGGATGAAAACATAGATTTTAGAGATACTATAATGTTTGTAGAATCATGTTTAAATAATAACAATATATAAATATAGGAAATCTTTTTCTGGAACAAGAAATTCATTTAGCATTAAAATTAAAAATTAAAAAATTGATTTATTTATTTATAAATCTATTATTAACTTCATGTGATTTATGTTTTATATTATTTTAATGAACTAATATGTGGGTACTATTTATTTAATTAAGAATTCGAGGTGATCTATTGGGTATTGTCAATATTAAAATATAAAAAACATATTATTTTAAATAATAAAAAAAAAATATACAGAAAATAAATGCTATATAGTTATCGTTATAGATTTATTTCTTTCCTAAAAGTCATTTTTATCAAAAAAAATTAATTTTTTGTTATGGTTTTATTATTATGTTGAAAATAAACATTCTATCCTCTAGAAATTGAATATTGTAAAATTAATATCAAATTTTGAATGAAGATATTAAATCATGTAATGTTCTCTATTAAATTATAATACATAAAAACTGTCTTTCATAAAAAAATACAACCAATATGATAATAGTTTAAATGATTAAAAATGATTTAAATTAAATATTACGGATAAAAATATATGACCAAACATTTCTTTTTGACACATTAATTCATTTTTTATTAAATAAATATACTAATACTACAATCCTATAATATTGAGAGGTCTAGTGTCTTTGAAAATTTCATAAATATCATTACATCATGAACTTTAAATACCATAAAATTATAGAAAAATTCATTAACATTATATTACGAATCATCATTCCTCTAAATCTATATGGGAAAAAATAGGGACTCATATTAGAATGTGGCAAGATATAAATTCCAGTAAGGCAATATAAAATAATAACAACATGAAGAAAGTATAACATGTTTCGAAAATATGTATTGAAATTGAAAATAAAATGTTTGAGGATAATAAAAATAAACAATAAGGCATTATATAGTATAGTAACATAATGGAAACAAGTAAATGTAGAATAAATGTAAATAAGATATCACATACACATGTCAAGGATAACCCCAAAGTAAACATTACATAGTGAAAATAGTCCATTTATGGGTTCAGTTCAGTACCTAATCCTTTGAATATTGTTTAATGTGACTAAAACATTACCCAATTCATTGTAGTTCTCTAAAATTCTAGGCACACCAAATGATTTTATTTAATGTACGTGCATAAGTGTGCCATATAGATTATTCAACATTGGATCATATTTCATTGCATTGAATTGAATGAACTAGGAGGGAAGAATAAATACATTTGTTTCCATAATAAAATTAGTATATGTATGTTTAGATGTACACACTTGATTTAATGTATCGATTGAATTCACAATATAATTATTTGCCTAAAAATGAGCAGTGAAAAATTAGAAGCAAAATGACAGTACTTAAGGATTCAAAAAATAATTTAAAGATAATTAATATGTTCTCTAATCAGTGGGAAACTAAATTTAAAGTAACAAGAATGTGTTGTAAAAATCCCAACATCAGGAATTTTGAAATAAAAGTTATAAAATTATGATTAAGCTTGAGATAAGTAGAGAAGAAAACATTCCTTTACTATATTTTGGAATAGTAGTGACCTAGGTAAATTCTATAAAGGGAGGGGATAAGTGTTCTCTCATTACAGGGTAATCAATTTTATTCTAGTGGTAAATTTGTACATTCATTAAAAAATAACTCATTGAGATTAAAAATTGATATATAAAAATATCAGTTTTAAATTAAAAAGTGGAGATAGATGTCCCATACATAATGTTTAGAAAATAGTAGGATAATTTCAACACCATTACAGTTGTACGCAAATTTAAAAGGGGGGTGTTAATGATATATACTAGATTCATTCATGAAATGGAAAAAAGGGATGTATAGAAACAGACACCAATAACAACTAATTAAAATTAAGAGGCAAAATATAAAAAGGTTCTTGAATAAAAATAATATTGTGAGAACCCATACCTTCAGAGGTTATTTCCAACAGATTTGGAGGAGATTTTTGATAGATTGGGGGAACCAAGGGAGGGCTATAGAGAGTTAATGTATGATTAGGGATGTTCAAAAAGGTTTTTAAGTAATGTGGAATGATATCTTTGATTGTATTATATTAGAAATGATAGTGGAGTTCATTATTTTTTTCCCAAATATAAGCTTTGGAATCCATAAAATAGAATTATATTTTTTCCATAGTTTCTATAAAATAGTTGTGTATTTAATAATTTTCTAATTATAATGTCTTATGTGATTATAATATCACCCTTGGTGATGTGGATGTGAGTAATGTTGATAAAAAATTTATTTTAACACCAAAAATTATTATACTGCTTTTGGAGGATTCATAATAGAATTATAAAATTAAAAAAATAAATTAAAAAATAACAATATTTTGATGTGGAATCATATATTTGTTCAAAGAAAACCATTATAAAATTTATTACATCATTTTATGGTCATTACAATTTCAAAATACATAGTATATTTATATTGTATTTAATTTTTAGGAAATACATGAGGTTGGGAATAGTTTTAGTCTAGAAGAAGTTGTGATGCTCTCTACCTCTTCATGTTAGTGGAGACCACTGAGCTAGTCCACCTTTCAATGGTGGGGGAGGGGCCTTTGACATAAGATAAGAGATAATTTTCCACATCCCTTCCCTTTTCTACTCTTGATCTCCTTCCACATTTACCACATGATTAGTTTTTCCTGAAGGAACCTGACTTTATCTATAGATTACCTAACATATTTATTTAGATCACAAAGTCTAATAAGAATGTGGATATCTATAATAATAAATTGATTTCTTAGTTTATGAACAAATTCACATCGATTGATTCATATGATAGGTATGCCATTGGATTATGGTATTTGAAGGAGAGGGTGATAGTGGTTCTTCTAGACAACAGACATATTATGATATGTATTTCTTCATATGAAGGTTTAATCAGATCATAGTCAAGTGCCTCTTGTAGATTCAAAGGAAATTTGTTCTACCAATTTAGATGGTATTTCAGATTTCATATGAAATTTGATTCTCTTACAATAGTGATTATTGTGAGTTACCCCAATATAACCTTGATGATTCAAAACCCCAAATTGTTAGACTACTTGGAAAATTTTTTGGTAGATACCTTTAATTGGATTTCCAAACCAAGCCTATCTGTCATACTATTAACACATGTGTCAAGGTCGAAAGGGATGTGTTCTGAGTTCCATTTGATTATGTTTGGATTACATTTGGTGAGCAGTACTTGTTAAAACTACATTTGGTCTACGAATTTAGAATGAGTTCTATTCTGTCTATAAGTATTAGGGACACTCAATTGCTAACTATCAATGGGGGCCTCAGTTTCCAACAAATAATATGGGTAAGAGATGTGATATGGATCTCTAGGTTTGTAATGAGATATGCATTCCCTAATAGATTCCAATGTGTATGGGGTGTAGATTATGGGGTGGAAATCCACTAGGGACTGATGTCTTCAACAGATTTCAAAAATATATTGGTCTTCCATAGTATCATCTACCTACTACATTGGGTAATGTAGGGTACGTAGAGGAGGATTGACCTCATAGTTCCACATATGCCGAAGTTGTGCATTCTGGGACTGGTAATATTATAAAGGTTCTAGAAAATGTTTTTTACATTATCTAGTTCAATAAGGTTTAGGGTGACCCTTAGCCTTCAGTGAAAAATTCATTTGTATAGTTGAGCTTGATAGAGGATATCATTGCTGGTGGTTTAGAATTTCCTCTTGAAGTCCCCTAGGTTTTGAAAAGAATATCATAGATGTGGAACCAAAAAGGGTGAATGTGAGAGGTTCCAAGAATCATATAGAATGTTCATATGATAAGATGCGGGCTTAGGGAATGAAATCAATGTTAGTAGCTTGGGTGAAGTTCAAAAGGAACCTAGAAACCATAATTCTATTGATTTCAATATTTTAGAGAAGGAAAAAGTTGGTGAGACATTGATTAGGAATAGTCCTTGGGAATAGGGAGTTCATCTGGTGAGAAACTAGTTTGGGCATCACTCCCATGATGATTTAGTCAATGTGTTTTAAAAAGATTCATTCAGATCATACAAGGGTGGGAAAACAGAACTGGAAAATTTCTCATGCGTTGAATGTTTCAGCCACATTTCATGCAATATGGAGGATGGGGGTCATGATAGTAAGTTCCCAAGCCTACGGAGAAGTATAGAGAAAGAGTTTCATCCACAAATAAAATAAGTATTAATCATATTTATCTCTACCAATGAACACTATATATAAGAAGATTTCAAATGAAAAGTAGATGGTTAGTGAAAACCACCACTCTATGATGGCTTTACAACATGATCATACTTCTTTACCCAAACAGTATTAGGAATTATTCATGAGATTGGAAGAGTTAAATGTTGAAATTGTTCTAGAAATTAATGATCCTCATGATGAGGTAGAATGAATAATGGAAAGGGAACTGAGGGTGACTACTAATGTGGAAAAGGGAACAAGTATTGATAAACATGAATTTATTTTAATATGGGGTTTAAACAAGGGGAATCTCGGCAATGAGGAGTACACCCAATCTTGGGACAAGTTGGTGTTATGGTTTGAAGATCTTTTGATGGAAGAACCAGACACTCAGGTAAACATTATGTCAATAAAAATTTTTAGGGAGATTATAAATAGTTTCTTAAATTTTAGCATAAATCAGTTTTTTATATAGTGCATGAAATATGATTCCTAGCATTTTAATTAAAAGTGTTTGATAATAGAAATTTTAATTTTGAATGGTGTATAATTTTTTTTCCTAAAAACTATTCTTTCTCAAAGCATTATGAAAGATTTACCATTTGAAAATTTTGACATTATGATTACAAAAATAATAATTATTTTATCAAAATAATTTCTTAAATAAGTGATTTTTCTCATTTAAAACAAGAATAATCAATTATTAAGAAATGATGGTTTTTTAAAAAATAATACTTTGATACCATTATAACATTACATTTGAATACATAAAAACATATTATCATTTTAATTTAATAAATACTATTTAATAATAATATTTATTTCAAGTTTCAGTTATTAAAAACCATTAATTAATAAAGAATTCATCTTGATTAAAATAATATATTACCCTAAGGATAATTTATGTTTTAGCACATCAAAAATCTATATTTTGTCAAAATGAATATTTTAACATTTTTAATGTAAATAGTATATAATAATTATAATATTTAAATAACAATAAAAATATTCATACTCATAATCTTATATTGATTCTTGTTCTTGTAAAATTGTTTTACATTTAATTAAATTATTTTCTTTTTACCGAGGTAATTAATTTTTGCTAAAGTTATCATTAATATTTTTCCCAAATTAATCTTAGTTTATTACCTAATATTGATTATAATTAAAAATAATAATAAGTTATATTTAAAAAAATTATTATAGGTGGAATAATGTAATTGAGTAAAAAACCAGTAAGTTCTATAGAAAATAGTTTTATGGGAAATGAAATTTTCATGGAAAATGTGATTTTACATTAAATCTAATAATTATTATAATAATAATATTGATTTTAATTCATAAGAATTTATATATATTCTAATTATTTAATTTATATAATTCATTAATTTCTTTATTTTTTAATATTTATAATAGATAATCATTATGCATTTTCAAAAGTTTTCAAAAAAATTCTTTCATAAGCATAAAAATAGACCTAATATAATTAATGTTATAAATATGATTTAAACATAATTAATTAGATACAAATAAAGAATAATTACGTTAAATTTTCATATAATTTATAAAACATTGGTACTATTAATTTAAAATATTTATCAAATGAAATGGTGGTCGAAAAGCTTATTTTTAATTATTCACTAAAAAAAATTCATAAAAATTTCAAATATTTCCCATATGTAAATCATTATATGATGATATAAAAATAATGTTTTATTTTAAAATTTTCATTACATAAATTTCCTATAAAATAATTATAATATGTTTTCATAAAAAATAAATAAAAATCAATTTTGACGAAATTGTTTTCAGAATAGATGGTATTTTCAAAAAAATGAGTAATTATTTTCTCAGAATTTTTTAATTAATTTATATTGATTGTGGAATATATATATTTCATAATTAATTTTACACTATTCACACTCAAAAATATAATTTCTAGGTTACAAATGTCGTGTTTAAATTTTTATGGTTTGTTTGTTTTTAGTGTTTTATAACAAAATCATTTTCAAAAATAAATTTCTATTTTAAAAATTATGGGCATTACAATATTCTTCTTTTTATAAATTTTAATCCTTATAATTTGATCTTAATAATGTTTAAAAGTATTTTCACGCTTTAAAATATTTTTTTATAAAACACATCATAAAAGTGTTAATAAAACATCCACTTAAATAAAGGGACATGGAAGTATGAAAGTCATCAAATAAATATGATTCCATGTAAGAGATCATTACTAGGAATTAAAAATATAGTCATGGTAAAAAATAATTCCCATGATCTAATAGTGTAACACCCCGAGCTTCCACGATACGCTTCTCATTCAATAATGCAATAGCTTGCATTGTACGCAACTTCGAGTTCTAAAACACCGCGACTAATCAAAGTAGCCGTTATGAATAGTAATAACCACTTTTTAAAATTATAGAAATTTTATATTTCAAAATGGACTTCATTTTTGTATTCGTAATATCGAAATTATCCAAAGTTGAATTTTTTGTAATTTTCTGAGAACTTCCAATTTTTTATGAATAGTGAAAATTACTTAAAAACAACTTTGTTAATCAAAATAATATATAGTGATAAATTATACTATTTAGTGGTTTTAAAGTATAATTATAATATATTTTTACCATTTTATCCAATGGTGGTCATTAGAATTAATTTAACATTGAAATTGGACATAAACAATTGACAATCTTTTGATATAAATTGTTTCTTAAAAACACGCTATTTGTTGTAACAGCAGGAATTAATTATAAAATTAATTAATACAACTTATATGTTTGGAATTTTTTAAAATAGACATCATTTTTGAATTCGGAATATCAATTATAGCTTAGGGTGAAATTTTGGCCTTGTTCTGAAAAACTTCAATTTTTGATGAATAGTGAAACCACTAAGTGGTAGTTAAATAACTGATTTTTTGTTTAAATGAAATATTACCACTTCTGTGATTTGATTTTCAAAAATACAACATACATGGTTGTCATTAAGAAGTAAAATGTGGTTCAATAAGATTAAAATAATTCTTTGATGAATAGTAACTTTTAAGTTCTTAATCGCGATTAGAGGTAATTAGTGTAGTTTAAGGTACAAATAATGTTTTAATAATATGAGATGAGCATGAAACTTGTCCTACTCCTATTGGATCAGTCATGGCCGACCAAGACAACCCATGGGTCAACATGGGGACCCCATGAAGCCACTGTAGTTGGAAAATGACATTAATATATATTTATTTAATGTTAAAATTAAATAGACACAAACATGAGTTATTTTACTAAAACAGTTTTTAAGTGGGGTTACAGAAGTCCAAATTTTGACTATAAATATTCATTAGAAATATAAAAAGATTTCCTACATCATAGTAGTTTTTTTATAATTTTTAGACATTAAATAAATTAAATTATTTATGACATCATTATGATGCAGCGATGACCTCATTATTTAACGAATAAAATAAAATAAAAAGATAATGCAAAATCCAAGGCTTACACTTGTCCAAAGCCTATTGGATGAGGAGATTTAGAAACCTTATCACCTTAGACTCGAATTATATAAGTGTGGGACCTTTAGAATCCGAAAAGCATTGTGAAATAATGTAACATTTCAATCTTTCCAAAAGTGCCCCTCCTCTCCACTTATAAAAGGCCCCCACCTCTCCCACCTCATTTACACCATCAAGCCATTTGGCTCGGCCAAACTCTGACCAAATACTCTCCCAACTTCCCTCTCATACTCCTAGAAGCCTCACCTTGGGCAGAACTCTTCCCAAGGAAGCCTTTGGCTCAAATCAAAAAGAGTTACCCGATTTTGAGGTAATGTCTTCTCTAATGTTGTTTTGTTTTATTTTTCTTCTCCAACAACCTAAACTATTTTTATTCATATCTTTTGTAACAAAACCAGTATCTTCAATATACTAGGATGTTGTTATATGATGGATTCGAGCTACACTTACACACACCTACATCTAATGGTTAAAGAACATACGGTTTCTGTGGATGGTGAATTTCTGCCTCACGAAACGATGATTGTTCAACACTCATATAACACCTTCAAAGGTGGCCATTAAGATGTCACTATTTTTATATATGATATATAATATGTTTATGTTTTACTTATGCTTCTGTATTTCTCATTTATGGCATACTTTATGATTTCCATTATGGGTAAAATGCGATAATTTCATTTTAGGAAGTGCGGACTACCGCCCCCTCAAAGTGATTTGAATCGTTAATGCCATATGTGGGATGTATAAAGGATGGAGTAAATGGTATTATACACTATATTATACTTGAATTATATTATACATTTATATCATTATGATTTAGTTCCATTAAATATGAAATTGAAATGAAAGTAGCGTTCATGCGTACGTACGGCTTACCGTCTCCATGAACGGTGCATTTCATTTCTTACCTCTAAATGTTACGTAATATTATAAATGAATGTATATACTGAATATATAAGATATATATGACATCTAAATCATGAATATAATTCTGGAGATAATGGATATTCTACCACATAAACAACTTGTAATTATAAGAAGTTTATTGTTGACTCAAGTACCAAAGATCGACAAAACGACCATTATTAACTTAAATAATTACATAACGTTCAAAACATTGTAATAAGTGATATAAAAAGGATAATGAAATTGAAAATGGTTCTTAATAAGGTAGATATTAACTCTAGTTTATTATTCAGGAGGTTAAAGAACGGTTGAGTCAAGTCGGACATGAGGTAAGGGAACTTCTTAACCCAATTTCCATTCATTGGGTTAATCTCCTACTTTCAAATTATGTCATGATATTATTATGTCATATCTTGTATTTGTACTTTATTTATGTGTAATTATAGTGAATACACATAATATATCTATTTTATTTAAAAAAATGATCTTTGTAAGGGACTTCGTCTCAATCTCCTTTCATTGAGGCATATTTCGTTTTATACACAACTTTGTTTTATACGGTGTATAAACCCCTTTGACTTTTACGTTTATTCAAAAGGAATCTTTTTTATACGAAGCGTTTTACTAAACAACAAAAAGGGAATGTTTTTCTTTCCGTACTTATGCGGCAACAACGAATTCTCCGCCGCCGTGACCATTATTTGAGTTTCGGCTTCCTCTACAAGCCATCATTTTTTTAAATGAAAAATAAATACAAAGTTTTAACTTTCTTTTATTTTGGTATTGAAAATGGTTTTGAAAGTGTTTTTATTATATCAATGTGTTGTATTTATATCTTGTGATTGAAATGTGGAAATGTTATGTTTCCTTTATGCAATTTTTATGTGATACGATTATGTTATGGTTTATGATATGTTTAAACCTATTCATATGAGGAATGAATTGGACTTAATAAGTGACGGGTAGAGCCCGCTATAGCTCCTCGATGCATCGGCAGGTCTCATGAGACAAACTACTGTCTTGGCACGAGGCCTTGACAAAATATTATTTGTGGTCCTGGCACGAAGACTTGGCTACGTGGTTATGATAGTCTGGCATTATGCATTCCATCATTATGAAAGTGGTTATTGATATTGCATGTGATTATTCGACCAGTAGAATATCAATGTGAAGAAGTGAATGGCATTATCTCATTATACTTTTGCCATATTATGTTGAAGTTCAAGTTTAAAAGGCTTTTGTTTTAGTTATACATCGCCTTAAATTTTAATGTTTATTTATGAAAGCTTCTGCTATATTGTTATCCTTACTGAGCATCTGAGCTCACCCCTTTCAATGTTTTAATATTTTCCAGGATGTGAAGAAGTATTTTAGGAATGACCTGCAGGGATAGTCAGAAAAGGATATGAGTGTGGACTATGAAGACCATGTTATTGTAGTTTGTTTACTTTTTGATGTAATGAAAGACTTATGAATGTATCTAGTGTTTCCAAGGCTACTAAACTAATCGGTCTTTTGAGACTTGATCTTTTGTGATCATGGCAATGTTACGAAGTAATGCACCGACTCTGGGTAGCTGGGGTCGGGGCGTTACAGTTGGTATTAGAGGCAGTTTAGTACTAACCTTGGAAGCTAGATTTAGATAATCTCCGATTAGAGCACATAGCCCAAGGATAGACTTTGAGGATTAGTATAGAAGATCTTCCTAAAATTTTGGTATTATAGAGATTTTGTGAGTTTACCGAGCAATACATCCCTATCTGGATACGAGCAGGTAGAGGCGGCTCTGGCACAGATGTACCTAGGGGTAAAACCCGAAAACACCGCTTTGAGCTAGACTCGAACGGGAACTGGTGCACGACAACGGGCCTTGCTGCACTCTTGGTTACGACACTCCCGGGGGATATGCTTAGGATAACTCTCATTTTCATTACAAATCATTATGAAGGGCTTATGAGTATATACTTCCTCAAAGAAATTTTTTTTTTGATTATGGATTATATCCATAAATAGTTCAATTTATGTTAAGTGTTTTATAAGTATGGGATTATGTATTTTGATTCATAAACTAATCTAGTTTATGCAATTGTTTAGAAATGGCGCCTAGTGGAAGAGATGGAAACCGTATCAATGCGCGCACTCCATGTAGGGATTGCCCTCCTGCTCAAGATAATTATTGTGGATCTGGAGATACAACTGGTGCTGATCAACTTATTACCATACTTGGACGACTCACTCAGGTTATGAATAACAACCTTACTCGTATGGAGCACCCTGATCCGCCACGTGGAGGATCAATGTTAGACCGCTTCATGAGGCAACAACCACCAACCTTCAATGGGAGTACAAATCCTAATGTAGCTGAGCAATGGATAAATTCCTTATAGAAAATATTCCATGCCTTGGGGAGTAGTGAAAGGGAGAAGGTTGTCATGGCAGTTTACCGCCTCACTGGAGATGCCGATCAGTGGCGGCCGCTGATTCAAAACACAAAGGAAGATGATGACATATCGAATATGGAATGGAGGGAGTTCAAAGATCTTTTCTTAGAAAAATACTTTCCTCGTGACCATCGAGCAGAAATGGAAAGGCAATTTCTGAGTCTGAGGCAGAAGGAGGATGAGAATGTCGCAAAGTATGAGGCCAACTTTCAAGGTTAGCAAGGTATGCTGCAGATTATATACGTAACCCAAGGAGTAAGACTGATCGTTTCTTTGATGGGTTAAAACCATTTCTCCATCGATCTTTAGTATCACAATCCTTCTCATCATACGAAGATATTGTCTCATGTGATATCAAGATAGAAAAGGAATTCTCTAAGTCTTATGACAACAAAGTAAAGCAAGAGAAGAAGAGAACGGTGGAACAAGAGACAGATAAAGGGAAAAAGGGAAAGAAGGATTTTCCATTATGTGATAATTGTGGGAAGAATCACCCTGGTACTTGCCTAAAAGGAATGGGAGTTTGTTATAAATGTGGAGAAAAGGGTCACCAGGCTCGTGATTGCAAGGGAAAGAAAGAGGCTGTCAAAGTTGAATGCTACAATTGTAGGGAAACAGGGCATTATGCAAATGAATGTCCTAAGCGTCAAGGAAACTTACCTCAGAAAAGGCCAAGGGATCAAGGCCAATCTTATGTTGTGCCTACAGTTGAAGCGGAATAATTAATGTATTGGTGCTTTTGGACTCAAGGATTATATTCTGGTTATAAGAATAATGTGATATATATATATGGATAGTACTGTAGTACTTGTTGATTTTAGTATGGTTTTTATATGATTAAGGTAATCATATTTTTAGTATGTGACAATGAGAGAAACTTTTCTTTGTTTGGGGAATCTGATGTTACAATTGATTTCGGAATTTAGAGACCTTTTAGAGAAAGTCTGGATGGAGGTATTTTGGATAACTATTAAGGTCGGAATGGATTAAGTTGAACCATGGATAGTATTGTTTAAGGTTAAAGCATTTCTGAAGATTATTTTTGGAATATTATAATACTATAGTTTTAGGAAAAGGACAACCTGCAGGGTGGGGAATAACACGTCGCGTCGGACAAAGCTGCAGGAATCGAACCCACAACCATAGTGCGACAAGCCTTTATTTCCTACCACTAGAGTACAGGAAGTCCCTGGTTATTACAAAATAGTTTTACTAATCTAAATGGTATGTGTTAACATTTGTAACCTTATACAATTAGGATAAATAGAATATTTTTGAGTTCTGTTACCATTTGGAGTAAAAGTTGGGTTTGTGGTAAAAATTTATTATCAAATGAAAGTATACATAACAAGTATGTATATTCCCTTACGTTCTTAGTAAATCTCCTAAATAAATTCCTCAGCATTATAAAAGCTAACTTAAAACAAAAATGTTGTCGGTTAACTTTTCTAACTGGGGATTCAATGACCGTTTAACCAATCACAAGTTTGTGATTTTCTTGTGGTTAAACATTCTCCAAATCTTGTTTTCTATAACTCTCCATTAGACCTTGATGGTTTGTTTCTCCTCCATATCCATATTTTCAAATAATCCTAGAATGGGCTATATCGGGTGACCTTTGTACATATCCTGCTTTCTTTTAATGTTATATATTTATTAACCTTATTTCCGATGTGGGTTTTCCTCAAAGGTATTTTCTCTTTTCAACCTTTTATTTTCAAAGAAAAATTTCAAATTGCGAGGACGTAATTTATTGAAGGAGGGGAGAATGTAACACCCCGAGCTTCCACGATACGCTTCTCATTCAATAATGCAATAGCTTGCATTGTACACAACTTCGAGTTCTAAAACACCGCGACTAATCAAAGTAGCCGTTATGAATAGTAATAACCACTTATTAAAATTATAGAAATTTTATATTTCAAAATGGACTTCATTTTTGTATTCGTAATATCGAAATTATCCAAAGTTGAATTTTTTGTAATTTTCTGAGAACTTCAAATTTTTTATGAATAGTGAAAATTACTTAAAAACAACTTTTTTAATCAAAATAATTTATAATGATAAATTATACTATTTAGTGGTTTTAAAGTATAATTATAATATATTTTTACCATTTTATCCAATGGTGGTCATTAGAATTAATTTAACATTGAAATTGGACATAAACAATTGCCAATCTTTTGATATAAATTGTTTCTTAAAAACACGCTATTTGTTGTAACAGCGGAAATTAATTATAAAATTAATTAATACAACTTATATGTTTGGAATTTTGTAAAATAGACATCATTTTTGAATTTGGAATATCAATTATAGCTTAGGGTGAAATTTTGGCCTTGTTCTGAAAAACTTCAATTTTTGATGAATAGTGAAACCACTAAGTGGTAGTTAAATAACTGATTTTTCGTTTCAATGAAATATTACCACTTCTGTGATTTGATTTTCAAAAATCCAACATAAATGGTTGTCTTTAAGAAGTAAATTGTGGTTCAATAAGATTAAAATAATTTTTTGGTGAATAGTAACTTTTAAGTTCTTAATCACGATTAGAGGTAATTAGTGTAGTTTAAGGTACAAATAATGTTTTAATAATATGAGATGAGCATGACACTTGTCCTACTCCTATTGGATGAGTCATGGACGACCAAGACAACCCATGGGTCAACTTGGGGACCCCATGGAGACACTTTAGTTGGAAAATGACATTAATATATATTTATTTAATGTTAAAATTAAATTGACACAAACACGAGTTATTTTACTAAAACAGTTTTTAAGTGGGGATACACAAGTCCAAATTTTGACTATAAATATTAATTAGAAAGATAAAAAGATTTCCTACATCATAGTATTTTTTTTATAATTTTTAGACATTAAATAAATTAAATTATTTATGACATCATTATGATGCAGCGATGACCTCATTATTTAACGATTTAAATAAAATAAGAAGATAATGCAAAATCCAAGGCTTACACTTGTCCAAACCCTATTGTATGAGGATATTTAGAAAACTTATCACCTTAGCCTCGAATTATATAAGTGTGGGACCTTTAGAATCCGAAAAGCATTGTGAAATAATGTAACATTTCAATCTTTACAAAAGTGCCCCTCCTCTCCACTTCTAAAAGGCCCCCACCTCTCCCACCTCATTTACACCTTAAAGCCATTTGGCTCGGCCAAACTCTGCCCAAATACTCTCCCAACTTCCCTCTCTTACTCCTAGAAGCCTCACTTTGGGCAGAACTCTTCCCAAGGAAGCCTTTGGATCAAATCAAAAAGAGTTACCCGATTTTGAGGTAATGTCTTCTCTAATGTTGTTTTGTTTTATTTTTCTTCTCCAACCCCCTAAACTCTTTTTATTCATTTCTTTTGTAACAACAACAGTATCCTCAATATACTAGGATGTTGTTATAAGATGGATTCGAGCTACACTTACACACACCTACATCTAATGGTTAAAGAACATACGGTTTCTATGGATGGCGAATTTCTGCCTCACGAAACGATGATTGTTCAACACTCATATTACACCTTCAAAGGTGGCCATTAAGATGTCACTATTTTTATATATGATATATAATATGTTTAGGTTTTATTTATGCTTTTGTATTTCTCATTTATGGCATACTTTATGATTTCCATTATGGGTAAAACGCGATAATTTCATTTTAGGAAGTGCGGACTACTGCCCCCTCAAAGTGATTTGAATCGTTAATGCCATATGTGGGATGTATAAAGGATGGAGTAAATGGTATTATACACTATATTGTACTTTAATTATATTATACATTTATATCATTATGATTTAGTTCCATTAAATATGAAATTTAAATGAAAGTAGCGTTCATGCGTACGTACGGCTTACCGTCTCCATGAACGGTGCATTTCATTTCTTACCTCTAAATGTTATGTAATATTATAAATGAATGTATATACTGGATATATAATATATATATGACATCTAAATCATGAATATAATTCTGGAGATAATGGATATTCTACCACATAAACAACTTGTAATTATAAGAAGTTTATTGTTGACTCAAGTACCCAAGATCGACAAAACGATCGTTCTTAACTTAAATAAATACATAACGTTCAAAACATTGTAATAAGTGATATAAAAAGTATAATGAAATTGAAAATGGTTCTTAATAAGGTATATATTAACTCTAGTTTATTATTCAGGAGGTTAAAGAACGGTTGAGTCAAGTCGGACATGAGGTAAGGGAACTTCTTAACCCAATTTCCATTCTTTGGGTTAATCTCCTACTTTCAATCTATGTCATGATATTATTATGTCATTTATTGTATTTGTACATTATTTATGTGTAATTATAGTGAATACACATAATATATCTATTTTATTTAAAAAATGATCTTTGTAAGGGACTACGTCTCAATCTCCTTTCATTTAGGCATATTTCGTTTTATACACAACTTTATTTTATACGGTGTATAAACCCCTTTGACTTTTACGTTTATTCAAAAGGTATATTTTTTATAGGAAGCGTTTTACTAAACGACAAAAAGGGAATGTTTTTCTTTCCGTACTTATGCGTCGACAACGACTTCTCCGCCGCCATGACCATTATTTGAGTTTCAGCTTCCTCTACAAGCCATCATTTTTTTAAATGAAAAATAAATACAAAGTTTTAACTTTCTTTTATTTTGGTATTGAAAATGGTTTTGAAAGTGTTTTTATTATATCTATGTGTTGTATTTATATCTTTTGATTGAAATGTGGAAATGTTATGTTTCCTTTATGCATGTTTTATGTGATACGATTATGTTATGGTTTATGATATGTTTAAACCTATTCATATGAGGAATGCATTGGACTTAATAAGTGATGGGTGGAGCCCGCTATAGCTCCTCAATGCATCAGCAGGTCTCATGAGACAAACTAGTGTCTTGGCACGAGGCCTTGACAAAATCATATTTGTGGTCTTGGCACGAAGCCTTGGCTACGTGGTTATGATAGTCTGGCATTATGCATTCCATCATTATGAAAGTGGTTATTGATATTGCATATGATTATTCGACCAGTAGAATATCCATGTGAAGAAGTGAATGACATTATCTCATTTTACTTTTGCCATATTATGTTGATGTTCATGTTTAAAAGGCTTTTGTTTTAGTTATACATCACCTTAAATGTTAATGTTTATTTATGAAAGCTTCCGCTATATTGTTATCCTTACTGAGCATCTGAGCTCACCCCTTTCAATGTTTTAATATTTTCCAGGATGTGAAGAAGTATTTTAGGAATGACCTGCAGGGATAGTCAGAAGAGGATAAGAGTGTGGACTATGAAGACCATGTTATTTTAGTTTGTTTACTTTTTGATGTAATGAAAGACTTATGAATGTATCTAGTGTTTCCAAGGCTACTAAACTAATCGGTCTTTCGAGACTTGATCTTTTGTGATCATGCCAATGTTACGAAGTAATGCACCGACTCTGGGTAGCTGGGGTCGGGGCGTTACAAAAAGAGTGTGATAGGTAACATGTATAGGATGAACAATACTACCACAAGCCCATTAATATTTGATGGGATACAATTTAATCAATTTAATATGCCAACAAATTTGATTCACGAATCTTTTAATAAAGTTAATAAAAATATTTATCAAATAGAAAAGGAATAAAAGGAAATATACATTAAAAAATAGAATAACTTCATACATCAATCAATTCAAAATAAAATATTATCTTATTATCCATACAAAGATACCTCAATATGAAATTTTTATTCCTAATGCACTAGAATAAGCAACTTACAGGTCACATAATCCACCAATGAATAACAATATATTTTACTTGCCATTAGAATATCATAAATAGAGATCATAAAGTATGATAATACTGAAAAATAATAAAACATCAGACATTAATTTCCAAAATTCAATAAAAATTTCTGTGGTTTAAAAAATATCATTACTTAAATAAATACTCTTATAACCCAAATATGAAAAATAACCTCAATATTAATGAATTTTTTAGACTCATCCGTTTTATCATACCCATATTACTAATCTTAAAAATAAATTAGATCATTATTATAAAATACTTATTAATTGTTATTAATGCATCAATCATGTGTTCTGTAAATATATCACTTTATCACTAAATCAGTTTTATTGGTTGTCCACACAATTAAAAATATGTTTCAAATTCATAAATATAAACCACTCAGCATTAATCCTTATATGTTACATGATTCTTATATCCATAAGGACCATGATACACTTATTCTGTATCATAACTCTCAAATTATAATGCATAAACAATTTAATCCTTAATCATTAATGATTTCTATATCAAAGGTCCTTAGTCAAGGATTTAAACATTGTATTATGTCACTGACTTGGAAAATACATATATAATATGCACATATGAAACTAAATTAAAATAAGTTCCATATGATTTAATTTATTCTCTTACATCACACTCTTATTATTTTACAACAACAAGAATATTTAGTCCCTATTTCCCACAAATAAAAAAACATTGAGTTCCTCTTTTCATTTTCATTGGTGTCGCTTTCTAAATTTCTGAACCAATGAAAATTTAATCATCATTAATTTAACACCATCTGCAAATAAAATTCAATGAGGTGTCACTCACCTCTTATTTTATATCTTTGTCCATTCCACTATGTGATAACTTTTAATTGTGATTTTAATAGTTGGTTTAGAATAATAAAAATATCAATTACTTCAGATCTAGTCATGTTTAAAATCGCATTTGTACAATCATCACATTGACTGTCACATTGGTTTCTGATTAGTTTGTTCCTATTTTAATCCATTGATTAAAATAAATGTTAAATTGGGAATGAATAACAGTGAATAATTAAAACACAACTGAGAAGAAAAAATATTAAATGTTGAAACTATAAATGAAATGTAATTCATTATGTTTTGAATTTGACAAAATAAATCCTTGTTATCCCTGAATTATTTCTTAACATAGACTCTTATGGGAATTCATGTTCCCTTAATAATGTTACATAATGAGCATAGAAAATTACTAAAGAATATCCTTTAGATGTTTCAACCTGGTCTATAATAAGACCCATTATTTTCCCAAATTATCCATAATGTCTTGCTCAATACGGTATTTTCTAATATAACCCATAGGTACATCTCCTCCAAAGACACATATATATATTGTATCTAGATAGAGTTGTATTTTTTTGGTAACCACATACACTATACTTTACGAATGTTAAGTATGTATTAGTATTATCAATCTTATATTTATGGATTTATATATAGTTTCAAAATCCCACTCACCATTCCATGTAAACCTCCATTTGATACCAACTAATACAACTCATGTCTTTATTACTGGTAAGTTCATGATTAATTACATAATAATTCACATAATATATCCTAGAATATAGATATCTATATAATCTTTAAGAATTTGTTACGAAGTATAAGATCATGAACATGTGATACAAAAAAATATTGAAAGCTTTATTAACATGTTATTATAAATCATCAGCCCTCCAAAACTACATGGGATAACCTTTTGATGTACATAAGAAAGGGGTGAGACTAATTTCAGTATGTAATTATTAAAAAAGAATAAAAAGAATAATGTATGACATGTTAAATAATATGTATTTAAAAAGAAAATAAAATAAATGAGGATCATAAAAATGAACAATTAGGCATGATATTTTATGGTAACATAAATGTAACATGTGAATATAGAAAAAAAATAAAATCCTTAAAATTGGTCAAGTCAAACTAACAAGACATCATAAAAAATAGAAAATGTTCATTTATTGATTATGTTCACTTCATAACCCCTTCATCGTCATATCACGTGTCTAAAACATCTCCCAATTATTTGGAATGATATTTAATTTTGGGCTCACACATAACATTCACTTAATGTACATGCATTTTTTATCCAAATAGAACATTAAAAATAATATCATATGTGATCACATTTAATTAAATGATAAAGGATTTATGAGTAAAAACATCTAATCCCCAAATAACTAATTTATAGTTATTTTTAGTTGAATACAATTATGTTGAAATTTTTATGGTATCCCAAATATAATTGTTTGGCATTGAAAAATTATATTGAAAATAAAATAGCATAACAAAAATACCTACAGATTAGTAAATTAATTTAATGATAGTGAATGTGGTATATAATAATTTGGAAAAAAATTTCATAGTAACAGTAATGTGGAAAATCTATCCCCAATAGGGCCTGCTTGATTCCTGGGTGGGCTATGTTCAGGGCTTCCTTGGTTTCTCTCCGCTATTGATCATAATTAAGGAGGAAATTTTTACCATAGTTTTACTAAGGCAGTTCATGGAGATGATAAAAAGGGATTTTTTGATTCCATCATGTTCAATGTTGAGTCAGACAAATGCATGTTCACACCATCATCCTTGAGAGAATTCTCTACCTGTGATTTTGGCTGGATGATTTCTCCACAGATCCTCTAGATTGCTAGAATGATGTGGTTTGGTGCAACTGGATACCAGCAAATATATGTTCTTGTTGTGGTACATTAGGAACCATTTCCTTTCCATGGATGATAAAATCAAGAATTTTCTTGTGTATATGGAATCGATATGACTTTAATGTAGTATCAGGAGGGAGGAGAGTTCTCATAATATTTTCTACGAAGGGGATAGGGCCAAGGATAGGTGGAAATTCTATGGTTTCCTCACCATCTTTGCCTCAAGTAATCTCAAGAAATCTCCTTTCTTGGGTAGATAGTTTCATGGGTCAATAGACTCACGTATGTAATGAACAACTCATGTGGTGATTTTAAATTTCGGTAGACTTAGTCTCCCAAATTATTTAATAGAAGAGTATATTGTCTTTGAGGTATCATTAGGTTGTAATACGTCCCTTTCATCTTGGACCTTCTAAAACGCAAGGGATCATGGATTGTTTGGCACCCTTAATCTAAAGGTCTAAAATTGAATTCAAATGGGTCCTATAATATGGGCTCTATGAGTGAATGGGGATTGGTCCGTAGATCAGGGTGAATGTCACTCTGGATTTCACTTCACTCTATGGAATCAGTACCTCGCTCAAGTCTGAGGCTTATTCGATGATCACCGAGCTCACCCTATGACAGAAGGTGATCCTTGACCTTACCGATGTGGATACTGATTCCACATTTTTTTTATGATGCTATTTATAGTATAAGACTCTTGTTTAGTCCATAAACTACATAGTTCGCAAATGTAGAGTCCATATTTGTGGAAACATTAAGGTCAACCAGACATTGCAGGAAAGAAGTATGGTTTCGGATCATCTGGCTTCAATGGAGGAAAATAGATGCATTAGTACTTCTCTACTCTCTATGCACTGCCTAAAACCAAAGGGAGTGTATCTGATCAGAGGGGATGCCCCCGGTTTTCATCATTTCATCCCCCCTTAGTCATGTGCTTGTGGTTCTCTCATTTTTTATCATATTTGTTCTCTCCTTAGTTCTATTTCTCTTGTTCACTCTTTGGAATCTCTTTTGAATAATAATTTTATTTGGATGGTTGGATAATGGGAAGGAAAGGGTCCCTTACCAAACCTCAGCATAGATATGACTTAGGTAAATTATATAATGAGAGGGTAAAATGATCTCTCATTGTTATGATTTAAATAAAAAATTATAGATATATTAATTTATTCATGAAAAAATAACCAATTGATATTAAAATTTTCTAAAAAAATTAGGTTCTTGAATTGAGAAGAGGAGAGATAGGTCCCTTACATTTGATGTCGAAAAATAACATGATATGTTTTTATAAATAACTAGTGTACATAAAAGTTAATGTGTGGGATTAATGAGAGATAATTTGTTATATATCCAAATTGAAACCCATAGTTTTGTAATATATATATATATATATATATCAAATCATACCCAAACAAGAAAAAATCTAAATTAAGGGGAAAATATAAAAGTGGTTCTTGAATAAAAGTAAGAGCGGGAGATACCGTTACATTAGATTTTGTTTTAAAATGATTAGTGGGGGATAATTGAGAGAATGGGGTAACATAGGATAGAATATAGATAGAGGATGTAACATTAGGTACTTGATCCTTTTTTTGATTGAAAATTAAATGGATATTGGGTGGGTTTATATAAGAAAAAATTGTTGAGTGCTATATTATTTCCCAAACTAAGGTTTTGGGTCTATATAATAAAAAAATTTAAAACAAAACCCTTCCCATGGTTTTAAGTATAGTTTATATGTTATATAAGTGTTTTTAAATATTTTATAAAACCAATGGCTAAATGATTATAAATATTACCCTTGGTGATGTGGAAGTGAATCATGTTTAAAAAGTATTTATTTATAAACATTTTGAAATAATATATGTTTGAAAGGATCCATTAATGAATTTTAAAATTAATAAAAAACCCAAAATAAATTATTTTAAATTCAAAACATATATATGGTCTTTATACCATTAATATAATTTATTATATAACATTTGGGTCATTATGATGGCTTAATTCACACTGTATATTTATATTTTATTTATTTATTACAAACAAAATACTATTATATTAGAAAATTATGAATAAATCATCATTGGTAATTTATATGTTATGATTCAAAAAATAAAATTTGTTTTTTCCAAATAATTACCTAATCTTTTGAATTTTAAAATTTAAAACAAAATTTAATATTTCATGACAAATAATGGTATTTTGACAATAAAAATTTTCTAAACCTTATAAAAATTACATTTGACTTCATAAAATAGCTATTAGTATATATATTATATATATATAATTTAAAAAATCGTTTTAACTTAAATTTTCATTAATTAAAATATATATTATTTAGTAAAAAAGATTCCTTAATTAAACAATGTTTTACCCCAACTAAAATTTATTTTTTAAAGTAACGAAAATCTATATTTTTATCAAAATTATTATATTATATTTATAAAGTAATGAAAAAAATTTAATAAATATTATATTCATACATAAATATATATATTCATAATCTTAGGATTAATTTTTCTACATCATGTTAAATTATTTTTACCCTTAATTAACTTATTATCCTTTTAGCAGGGTAATAAATATTTACTACAATTATCATTTATTTTATTCAAAAGTTAAGCTGAACATATAATTTAATGTTAATTATAATTATTCCAAATATGGAATCCATTTTATAAATATAAAATCTCCATGGTGGAATCATATAATTTAATAAAAACACACAATCCAAAGCACATTGTCTTGTAGTATTCTGAAAAATAAACATTTCAGGAAAAAGATGATTTTTATTGAACTGTACAACTAATAAAAATCATTTTATGAATTTAAATTTATAAACATCGATATATAATATAAAATTTTCATTTATATTATTCATTATTTGCGTTATTTTTTATTAAATATATTAGATAAAAATTATTCAATATAAAATGTCTTTAGAAAATTGTATTTTACGCCTAAAAATATACTTATTCTAAAATATAATTTGAAGATTATTTAAATTTATTTATATTTATTTAATTTAACAATATAATAAATATTTTATTTTTAAATAAAATTAAAATAATAATTTTACATATAAATTAAATAGTTTTTGAAAAATAAAATGCAATTTAAAAAATTTATATTTTCATTATTCAATGAAATTTTTTCCAGAAAATATGGAAATATCCCTATCAGTTAATATTGATTTGTTGATATAATAAATATTGTATAATTTTATATAATAAATTTTTTTAATGTTTTATAATGTAATTATAATATTTTCTCACAAAAAAATAAATAACATTTTTTAAGAAAACATATTTTAAAGAACGAAATACACTTCAAAAAACTGAGTGATTATCTACTATGAATATATATATATATATAGTACAAAATATATATATTTGATAATTAACTAATCATATTTATAATAAAAATATTAATGGCTGAGTAACAGTAGTTATTTTTAAATAACCATTTTTATTTGGGTTCGGTGTTACATATCACATTATCTATTCAACGTTTTTATATAATTGAAAATCTCATGGTGTTACAAAATATCACAAATAATTATCAATAATTTTTATTATTAGGGTATTCTCAACCTATCATAACTTATCTTAAAAATTTTGATAATTTGGATCTACTTTTTATTAATATGACATCTTTTTTATATATAATTTATTCATATTTTAGAAATGCAACCACTCTCACTTGTAAAATGATCTATCCTAAAACTAGTAAATTCTGATTAAAAATTTATAATCCGTATAATTATTATGTATTACATCGTTCAATTATACAATTATTATATTTTTTGGCATTTGGTTTGATGAATAGGTCCTTAAATTCTCATTTCCAATACATCCTTCATATTGATATTCATGTATTGTACATTAGCAATGGTTTTTTGTTGAAAATTATTCTATATATTATTCTTTAAAAACTTCTTAATTTTTTTAAACACATTTATAAAATCTTATAAAAAATATTAATATTCTTTAAAATTCATATTATAATTATGTAGTAAGATGTTCTTACTTGTTTTTCAATTATAACATGTTTATATTTTAGATGTTTTTTTGACCATCGTGAATAGTGTTATACTTTTTATGTCATAAATGATTATGATAACTTCAATAATTGTAATAATATAAAAAAGTAATTAATTTTTTTTTGTTTTCATAATTTTTAAATGGTTTCATTTAACATTATATTTACTAGTAAATTCAATTCAATTCTTAATTCATCAATCACCAAAAAATGTCATATTAAGTGTTCTATGTGAACAATCAACTTATTTTCACAAAAAGGGTGGTTAGACTTCAAATATATATAAATTTTTTAATATTTATTGTATATTCTACAATTTATTATTCCATAAAAAAATATCAATGACCAGAATCTCTAAAACAATTCACATCCGAAGAACTGTGCGGTAAGCACTCAAATAACAATTGTAACAATTACCAATGAATATATGGGTAATAAAAAATTAAAATTTGATTTTATGATGTGAATTAATCATGATTAAATTTGTTATATTTATTTATGATAATTTAAAATATACAACATAGGTATTTTAGATATCAGCTGAATAAGAGGATGTGTGAGGAAAGGGTTTTTGGCCTAAATTTCACAACATCGAGTTATGTTTCCTATAATGATAATTTTATATTTTTATGGATAATATAATGACTCATTGTAAAATATACCATTAATATCGATATATTACTGATGTTTACATTCCATTTCATGTTTATTTTATGAGGGTCGATTTGATTTTAATGCCATAAGGTGTTTTATTTTAAATAATTAATTTAAATGTCTTAAAGTATTTTAAAAAACTATTTTTATTATAATTTCTTATTTATAAATTATCAACAATTATATTTCTACATATTAATTATTGTAAAAATATATTTTCATCACTATTTACCCTTTTTATAATTGATTAAAAATGACGATTCTTCAAGAATTTAATGCAATTTATTATGAGCGATATTTATAAAAGTGTGAATAGAATGTTTTTAAAATTTTAGCACAATATTGAATTTTAAAGACATCATGACCATTTTTCAACATTGATATGACATTTTTTTATTTTTTGGTTTTTAATATAATATTGTATTCCCATTATATATGAATTTTTTCAATTTAAAAATGTTTCAAAATAATATTATATTTCTTCTTTTTTTAAATTCATATTTCTTATGATTTTTTAAAAGAAATTTTTATATATATCAAAATATTTTATTGAATTACAAGATTTATTGATTAATAGTATATTTTGATACCATAATGATTACTTTTTGGTCTGGATTATGATGATGTTTTTTGGAAATTATCATGGAGACCATTTCCTTACCATTATATAATTAAATTATGATAGATCGATGATTGATATTATGTTAATATATTATAAATATGTATACCTTATAATTATGTTACATATTGTCCTATTATATCCCTCTAATTAATTCTGTAATGATATATATCTAATGTTATAACATATATAATAATTCGGAGTGAACAGAATACACTGAAGGACTTTGTCAATAAAGGATTAAACAAATTGGGAGCGAAACTTTTCCACAACTATAATGATGTTATTGGAAGTGATAATTGAAATAGGAAATTGTTTTATAGGATTGTTTTTTAACAATACTCTTATTCAACATCCTAATTGTTATGTAATCTGTGAAAATAATATTTTCATAAGAATAATGTTTATGTGAAAAAATGTATTACATGATAGGATAATTAACTTTTTTTCATTATTATTTATGAATCTCATATGATATTGAATTCGACATTGATTATATTCTCATACAAACATGATCATCTATTTTAACATATAATATTCTATTTTTATCTATTATAAGTACCCATATTAGAAAATTTTTATATACATATTATTATACATTAATTTCATAGTTTATGAAGAAGTATATTTAGTCTGTTTTATCTAAAAATGGTGTCTCATATGAATATTAATTTTAGGAATTTTCAAATACATTAAAATTATGTGGTTTATGAACCAAATCACCAAACACACTATGCTTTTATATGGTTACCCAATCATAACCTGCAATGATATAATGTTCTTTTAGAAGAATATTTTGTACTTCTCAAATCAATACACATCCAAAAAACAAAATAGTATAGTCTCATTGGAGACTATATATATAATAATTATATTTATTGGAATATCATCAACATCAAAAAAAAATATTGTCTCGTATATTACACTTCATATAAATATTATTCATAATTTCTTTTTGTTATAACTAGGGGAAATACCATTTTATGAATTGTGAGAAAAAATACATTATATGGGTAAATGTAAAAGATACAAATAAATGATAATTGGGTAGATATATGATAAATTATATATCTGAGAAATTTATCATAACATTTCAATATCATAAATAATAATTCAATTACCATCCATAATTAATTAGGTATTAAGTATTTGTTATAAAAAAAATCATAAAACATTAGTGTGTGAAATAAAAAATGATAAATCAAGAGAACTATGATCGTATCATAAGAATAATATATATTTTAATTTAAGACATATAATAATGTACTACTAGCACAATGTAGTTGGGCTATGACTCATCTCATATTGTCTCACATTCTTATAAACAGTTTCCATTTGGCACATGGCAGTTTCAATGGGTGTTTCTCCTTAATTTAATTTTCTTTAATCTCATTAATATAGAATGTATTCAATTTCCCTAATAACATCACTTTCCATTATTTGAGTTTGATACCAAAATTTTTACAATCTCAATTAGGGTTGAAGACTTTTTTATACCTTTATTAACCCCTGATGGGAAGACTTGTGACACTGTTCGGGTGCTTCTGACCTTACCATAGTTAGGTTAGTGCTTCTTCATAAATAATAAATCTGTAAAATAATATTTTATAAAATATATATTTATAGATATTACCTAGCCCAGATTAATTATAAATTCAATTTAAATTTTTTTGAATGTCATTAAGTATACTTATCAGAATAAATTTATTTTAATAGAATGAACCAATTTAATGATAATTTAATTCAATTGATACTGGTTTCATGTCCTTAATTTAACTAATCATGTTTAATGAATGGTAACAGAATAAACGTTCAAATGATTATTTGAAATGAGTATTTCATAGACTGTGATTACATATGTATATAATGGATGTTTGTACAGTGTGACTACTAATTTTATACCATTTTCATCATTATAGTAATGGTAAATCATGTTACAACCATGGAACCCCATGTTAATTACCTGAGCACAGGGAGAAAGAAATTATGATTCTTTGAGCTGATTGGCGTAGGAGATACCCACCATGGAATATGGTCTTTTTCTTCTTACACGAATTCCATTGTGTTTTACTAATGATCACTTGACAAATATTTCTAATATTATATTACCTTTGATATATTCATTGGATTCATATTTTTGTATTTAGACACATGAATCCATGGATTCACCCTATTAGGCCTAGGCATGCTTAGGCCATTATTACAAAAGAAAATCCCCATGGTCCCAGTTAGACTATTCAATAGTGGAATACCTTGGTCGTACCCCTTGGATTACATTCATGCTATTATTTATAGACCACATGAGTTATTACTATGATCTCACCTATCACATGAGGTTATGGATTCCATGGTCATACCTTGGATCCCCACTAATTATTAATATGATATATTCCAATTATTTTTGATACATTCACTTGTTCCATAGATATAAATTAAATCATAAATTATGTTATTAAATGGTTAAATGTTCAGACAGTAGTTAAGTATAATGTAGGTACATTTTATTAAATTTAGAATTACATTACATTTATATACCAAGACATTGGTTATGTTTATATTAAAAGACTGAATTTGTATAG
Source organism: Viscum album (assembly GCA_963277665.1). Lineage (NCBI taxonomy): Eukaryota > Viridiplantae > Streptophyta > Magnoliopsida > Santalales > Viscaceae > Viscum > Viscum album. The sequence continues at coordinate 1,258,339,910 of OY728141.1, forward strand.
AATCTATTGATTTTGGCCTTATGGGATTTATCTTACACCCTATCTAGGCCAATTTTTGTAATATATAACACTATATGATCAATGTTGTTGTAAATGGTATGTGTCTCACATTAGAAACCTTACATGGATTCTATGGGAATAGATCTTGAGAGTAGATGATTAGGGCAATACTTGGTATTTAAGGATATTTTCTGTCCTATTGGATTATTTTTTATATTTTATTGTGTACTGTCTCTCTACATCAATGTATTCATGTTATCAATTTTTAGAGAAATGACATCACATCATATTTTAAATATGGTTTAGTTTATAGATTTGATTAATATTTACATCATGGATGATTATGATTGTATCTAACTACATACTATTATTATGATTATACTATTTATACATCGATTATATGTGTTATGATTTTATATGAAATGATGGAATTTTATCCCTAGGGACACACCCCCGACCCATGATAATAGGAAACAACATTTGGAATATGGGGGGAAATCATGAGGACTTTCCGTAAACCATGTTTGGTTAAACAAGATTTAACTAGGTCTTGGACATCACCCTATAGTATTAAAGAGTTTCATTTTCATCTCTAATATTTTTGTATGGTATAAAGGAGACTAGGAGAATTTCCTAACATGGTGAAAATACATTTTTTTCTGTCACTAACCCATGTTCGATGTAAATTACATGTGGCATGTGAATGAGATATTGTTGACATTTTATTTTCTTATTATAGTTGATATATATTCAACATTGGGGGGATACATATGACTTTTGATATTTGTTGTAATTATACATTGTCCCTATATTTATAGGATTATTATTACATGTATCATTATAGAAACCTATTAATTCAAATTCCATAGAAATTCTATGCCAAATAGGTGCATTTTGATCCTTTCATTTCTTGGATTTCCCATTGTTATTGACTGTTCCTGGGTAATTATACATACATGTTCCACTAACTTATTCTATAAGGAATTGAAAATTTCTTGTTTAAAACGTAATCATCAACCTAAATAGTGTTTCCCATATATATTTATTTTGTTATCATAAATAGTATATTTCTACCCATGTAATCTGTGTAACCTAGGATACATGAGTTTCTCTATGACTGCGATTAGATGTCAAATAATTTTAATTTATAAATTGTATGTGATCTTATAAATTGGAATCGGTAAATCGTAAAAATATAGAAATATTATTTTACCCACAATATTTTGAGACATGATGTAAGGTTGTATTTGAAATTATATGGGTTCAGTCCGATATTATAAACTATAAGAGCCTTTATAAATTAAGGATGTGCATTCATTTAATAGAAAGTTTTATTATGTATAAATTTACGAAAAGACATAAAATGTATATTCTGACATATTAATGAGTTTTTTTCTCGTAAATGACGATAATATGTATAATTTAATGATTTTTTCCTCCTTATATTTCAAATTAAACTCCATATACTCGAACCCCTGAAAATTAAAACATGAACACCTACAAATACCTCATCCTTCTATGTTTGTAGTTGAGATAATATTAAGGGTTATGAGTCAATTTTTAATGTTCTACATCATTAGAGATCCTATATACCTTAAAATAATGTTTTGAGGTGTGTGATTTTCATTATAAGAACAATTCCACTTTGAATACCTCTAGTCATGCGCTGGGAATGTGGCGATGATCATTCTCCAGAGGTTGTTGGACATGAGTCTCTAGTGATACCTCTAGTGGTTCCACCTAGGGAACCTACTTCTATTTCCAGTGTGAGAACTGATGATCATCTTTAATAGGTTTTACTATGTTTGATTCAATCGATACATGATGCTCCATGACATTCACATGTGATGAATGATATGAATCGTGAGTTCTAGCAGTAGCATTCTACTATCTTCGTGAGGGGATGACTATTCAAAGGATACTGAGTCATGGAATGAAACCATATTATATGTATTCAATAATATGGAAACACCTTCATAATGTTGGGTCAATCAGACCACCTACATGTTGTGTGATTACTATAATGACAATTGGGATGTGATTTCCCAAGATGTGCATCATTGGGGAATTGATTGGGATGACATTAAGACTACATTAAATGATTGTTTTTTACCTCATATGTTGAGAGATGACTAAGATAGAGAGTTTATTATTTTATTGTAGGGTTATATGTATGTCATCTACTATTCAAGACATTTCCTTGAGTTTCAATAAAATAATAACTTCTTTCTAGTGATGAGTTTTCATGAGTGTGATGCTTCGAGGATGAGATCATGAATTCCATCAGCTCATAGGTGAATGTAATTCACATATATACCTTTTCTATTATGGTGACCCATGCTATTATCATTGACTAGAACCTAAGGGAAGTTTATATTATTGTGAAAAATAGTTTAGTTATGAGATAGGGATGTAGGTCATTTAGTATTAGGATGTTCAGCCTTAAAGTTTCCTATTAGAGCAGTAGAAAACAGAGTATCTATATAGTATTCTGTATTGTATTTTATCTGTGTGGATATTAGGGGAATTCTAAGGCATATTGTGATAGAGACTCGCTTGAGTGACATTCTTGAAGTCACATGGGAAATCTTATGTTGTTTTTATAGGTCTTTCTACCAGCTTATAGTTGAAGAGGACATGTAGTAGCTCTATAATTAGGATCGTGATCAATGAGTCTCCATTAGTAAGGTAATTACAATAGACCTGATCAAGAATGATAAAATGGTAGTCATATGTGGGGTTTTCAGACATTAGATTTTCTGTGCCAGAAGAGGTGACTTGATCAAGATCGTCCATATGTAGATCAGGTCTATTGATCTATATAGTTTGATATAGTACATGAGAAAACCCATGTGTATGAGTATATGTCTATCTACTATATGAGGTATTACTGTATTGGCCTATTTTATCATAACATATTTATTCTAAGTAGATTTCTAATGCTTTTAATCTATTGATGAATCACAAAAATCATCAGTTTGGATGATCAGAACTTTTATTGGGTGATGACCTAGGACACACCATTGTGTGTGCAGTTTGAGGGTATATGCCAATGTAAATAATATACTATTGAAATTTTAATTTATTGTTTATTGTGGAAATAGATCCTCCTTGAGTTGAACGGGTTAAATTTCACTCTCATGTTTTACTAGTTGCTTATTTATCCCACATATGATTATTTATATCATCGAAGTGTGTAGTTTACATATCTTGATGGTGATAATTATCATTACATGGGTGAGTTGAATGTTCAGGCAAGTAGATATAAAATATAGATTTATGGACGTAGTAGAGTGATATCCCATATTTCTAGAATTTATATGCATATTTAGGGAATGCATCTGAAAAAGTGTCTTCTAGAAGGGAATAAATTTATAGATATCATTCCAAAAAATGTCACTGGAACATTTTCCAAGATAGTGGTTGAATTTTTTATTCTGATCATTCCATGATCATCTCTAGTATCTATTTTTACATTGATGAAGGCTCATACTAAACTCAATATGTTGAAGATAATGTTTATGGGTTTAGAATCTAAGGGTTTTAGCTGACCCATCACAGAATCCTGGGATTCACCCAAGATTTAGCCTAAGATGAAGGATTTTATCTTTATTTAATGTGTAGATTATCATTGGTTGGACCATATTATGATTAAGAACGAGTATTCATTGGATCAAATAGATGATGTATTTGATTAGCACCAAGGATCATGAGATTTCATGAAGCTCATCCTGGTATCAGGATATCATTGGTGTGATTCAGGCATTTTTCCAAACCTTGTATGACTATAAAATGTCAGTAGAGTTTAATGATTATTTGGTTATGGTTTCTGGTCGAATTAATGTTCTCACTATTTTCATGGAATTGAGTAGTAGGTTTTTACATCCCTATATGTATTCTATTGTCATGGTGTTTTTCGAAGACATATGGGTGTGTATCCGTAATTGAAGAAACCATTCCAAACATCTTGAGATTGTTTTTAATATAGTTTGAGTGATTATGTTATATGACAAGATCACGATGAGAAACATATAGATCGATAATGTTTTCTTCTTGGGCCATATTACCTCAGAATCAATAGTATCAGTCTGAGCCATACAATGTGAGTACTATTTTTTCTTGGGAGAATCCCAAGAAAATGGCTAATATATGGAGTTTCTTGGGGATGGCATTTCATATAGAACATTTCACACATGTGGAACCTATTTCCATTCTATCTTTGAAGGGTGGAAGTTATTGTGGTCAAAATTAATAACGATTTCTATTCAGAGGGTGAATGGAAGTTTTACATCATCACCAGTCTAGAGATTTCCATATCCAAGAAGAGGTTATGTGGTGGTCTCTAATGTGTTTGACATCATTCCAGGTGTAGTATTGATGTAGGAGGATCATTGTTTTGTATACAGGTCTCATTAGTTGATACTTTAAGAGCATAATTACCCAACACATTATCACAATCTTTTATCCATCCTTCACAACTTATGTTTCAAGATGCATTATTTGATGGCAGTGAATTTATTGTGTACATGGACCAAAAATTCCTAAAATATATATTTATGTAGCATGGATTAAAACTTTTAAAATGAATATGGGTCATGTAACTTTAGTATTTTTTACATTTATCTTGTAGATTTGTTTAAATTGAGAAACTGTGTAGTTGATTCGATGATCTGATGGACATACACACATGATTTTCAAGAAGACATTCATGAATAGAAGTTAATGGACATCAATTCTGTGATGAATTTTTTAATTTCATGATATTCAAGAGTTGCATTTTCTTATAGCCTTAGTAAATACCTATTCAATCCTGGATAGTCTAAAGGGAGGTCAATTCTTATATATGGAATGTTTGATCAAATGGAAAATTATTTCTATTGAGGACCACCATTAGAAATTATTATATATAGAGACAATATAAAACATCTATACGGGTATATTTGGGTTCCAATAGACATATGAGAGGATATTTTTTGAGATTCACATGCTTATTTTTTTAGTTCACCTAGGAATATCTAATATGTACTTTGATATGCACCACTATTATTGGTAGTCTGGGATGAAATCATAGATTGTATGTTTTATCTTGAGGCATTCCACCTGTAAGAATGTGTAGGTGGAGAACCAGTGTCAAACTGGTTTGTTACAACAATTATCTGTTATATAATATAAATAGGATGACATTATGATGGATTTTAATGTTTTTTATTAGAGTCTCCCTTATTTTGGGTTGTGGTTTCAGTAGTCGTGGAATAACTTATGAATGTATCCCACATCCATCTTAATTTGGAGTCTTTTATGTTAATGTGCTGGGAACACTGTACGTATGTGAGATTATATACCTACATAGGTTCCCCTATACTATTATATATGACAAGTATTTTTTTCTCATCAATGTTATTGGAGGGGTTACAAAGACATTCATGTATGTAGGTTCTTCTGAGAACTACTACTCACCCCCAGAATGATGGCTTGTTAGAAAAGACAATAAAGGTGTTAGTGGTCATTCATTGAACATAATTCCATGATTTCAATGGTTACTAAGAGAATCATATACCTCTTACTGCATATTCTCACAATAATAGTGTAACATCTTATTTATTTTGAGAGGGTCAAAATTGTAAACCAATTAGATTTTTGTGAGTTTGGTGTGTATGAAAACTCTTTTCTTGATCATCATGACTTAATTACAATATTTATCTTAACCTAAGTATTTATTACCTGAGTTCAGATCCTAAAAATACACCTTAGGTTTTTAGTGGGTTTTTGGTGCATCAGAGGCTGATATACAATATTTTTAGGGAGATAATACTAAGGATCATAGAATGAGAATTTGTTTTTGACTCATAGGAGAAACTAGCCACCTCCTCACTATCATTGACACAATTTTACAAATTATGGGGGAGGTGGTGCATGGCCATTCAACCATTCAACTGTTTCTATAAGATTCTCTTGCATGGGGTTTTCATTGTTTTTAAACCTTGTCGGCCGACCCTATGAAGTGTGGTACTATAATTGTGGTTGATACACATTTGGAACACGGTTAGCCAAACAGTGTAACCAAACCATTTTTCCCATTAAAAATTTGAAATGTCTAAAATTATATTTTCTCATATTTCTCCTCTACATCCTCTATTATCCTTCATCTCAAAATCATAATAGAGAGTTCTCCCCCATTTTCATTCTGTACTTAATGTAGAAAAAAGTCCTCCATAAAAAACCTGATTAAATTTCTGTTGGGTGTGTGGGAACCCAAATAGTAAGGAATGTGATCCACTTAATTATATTATCCTTTTCTATAACTATATTTTATGCAAAATCCATGTGATACATTTTACCCTATTTTTAGGGTGATTAACTAAAATTTCAATTTACTCGAAACCAATTAGACTTTGAAGATGATTTTTAGTTTGTGAGAATCTTCAAATATGAGGTAGGTGGTTCCAATCCTTATATTTTATTTTTCCATTGTTTTGGGTGAGTGTTTTTTATTTTTTCAATGGGTAGTTCAAGAGAAACCATATAAATTAAATTGTTTTAATTAATTTATTATATTAAACCCAAGATATTCCAATAGGAATGATCAGCCAAAACTAAAAATGGTTTAATCCTTATGAGAGGATTTGGTCCTTGAAAATATGAGGTTGGGGTGTTTATTTATTTAAAATTAGTTTATATATTAGTACACTGATTTCCATATGAATGTGATGATCTTGGAATGAGGATTGTTATGGTGTGGACCATATGAATGTGGTGATGTTGATCATTAGTTTGAGTGAGGCCTGAATACTATGGGTGATCTAGATCTCAGGTTGGAAAACAATGTTATCTATTTTTGATAATGAGGTCATCTAGATAAAAGAATAGACCATGTGAAATTTGATGTTTTTGACAACAGTTTGAGTGAAATGGTCATATGGGTATGAGTTCCAAGGATTATGTGGCTTTGGATCTTTGTTTTGGATTTCCAGTCTCTATGATTCGTTGATGTTTTAATAGAGTCTTGTGGTCACAGATAATACTCAGATTATGAGGTGTTGTTGACCGCTAATGATGGTAGAGGCCTTTCTTAGATACATCATTGAATGGTTTTGATCATCAATATGGTTGGAGGTTCTAGACATTGAAATCAATATTGTGGTTGAGGATTCATTAATAGATGGTGATGAGACCATCAGTTAGGGGATCAGTCTCTCTGTATTTGATGCTTTTGGGTGAGGATGATATTGGAGGTCATATATCTACATTATTTGGGAAATTTGTTATTAATATGATAATGTTATTTGGAGGGAAAATATCCATGTTTCTTGGGATGATAACCTTGAATATGATGGGTGATTTCGAGCTACTGACCGAGAGTCTAGGTATTTGTTTCAGAGTTCCTTTTTGGATTCCAATATATGATTGATGTCATGATGTTTTTTTAGAATTTTTATATTTTGAACCTGTGGGTTTATGTGGGTTTATTTTTATCAAAAAATTCCTTGGGATTTATGCCAAGGATCCTCTCCAGTAAATTTATACCCGTGATAGAAGATGTAGATGATTTTGTCATTGTAGATGTGGAGTAAAAGAATATCCATCAAATTATATGAACTAATAGTGTTGTTTTATTTATATTTAAAAACCATATTAATCATAGATTTATGTTTGTAACACATTGGTGGTTTCCTACAGATATTATTCTCACACCCGACATTGGTCCTTGAGATGTGCGTTGATTTAATTCTTTTGTGATTAGGTACTGGATGAGGATCAAATGTTAAATTTTAGTTTTCATGACATGCCATTTATCATGGGATGGATAGTATGGTAACATAATGGTTTCTGAATTTACTGGAGTTACTTTTTGTTCGTCCTTTTTGTATCAACATGCTTATATTTGTATATAGTAAGTTAGGCTATGGTATTACCTTTGTATTTATCATCATATACGACCAAAAATTTATTCATTCTTTTACTTATGAGGTGAAATGTTTTTTTTATTTTAAAATGGTATAATATATTGTTTTATTCAATAAATTCCATGTTGATATTATTGGTAATTATTGTTAATGTTTGTTTATTCTTCTATTATCATTGGTAAATAGTCTAGTTGTCATATGGTCTTTCTTCTACTATGATATGATTATGTATTGACCATTATTATAATGAATATCATATGGTTTTTTCTCCCCACTCTCACCTCTTCAAAAACACACTGCATGTTATAAGACATTATTATATGTGTATGTGCGCCTATGGCCTAGAAATCAACTAGCCCTGAACAACTTTCACCTGAAAAAATGAGTTGGTGCAATAAAAATGGAATCATATGAGTTTCTTATATCTTTTTTGGACCCTTATATTTGGGAAATTGTAGCTTGGATAGTAGGTTTTTTTCATAACTAGAATTATATACTTTTTTTTGGGTGCCTATAGACACAAGTATGAGGGGATTTGAGGCCAAATGACTACAAATGTTCTAGTGGGATGTACTTGGTAAAGTAAGCAGACATGAAGGATTGTCTCGGAAGGACATCAATGACATTTTCTTCAAAAAATTATTCTGTGAGATGCTAATGGTTTATATATATATATTTTGAGCCTATAGTAAAGTGACATGTATATGATGATCTATGAGGTTAATTTGACCGATTTTTTTTCATTTCACACATGGTATAGTGGTTGATGACATCGCGAGTGAGGGGTGTTTTAATGATTCTTTAAAAAGTTCCATTTGGTATAGGTAAACATATTTAGGATTCCCTCATTATTTAAGGATATAAATATTTTGTTGGTTTCATGGTGTCAGATTCACATGGTTGTCATCATAGAGACTATGGATACCAAAAGTTGGGTCATTATCATGTAGCTAGTTCATCATCAAATGGAGGTTGGGCAGGTTGTTGAGTTTTATGCTAGGTGCATACAGTTAGTTAAAAGGGTCAAAGAATCCCGGTAAGCTAGAAATGTTTAAGGGTATTCTGATAGAGTTATCATGTATTTTTTATTTTGGAATTCCTATTTGATTAGGCATGTACAGTTTTGGGTGAACGATTTCTACCGGATTTATGTTTTCAGACTAAACAGAAAGTGGTTAGTAGGCTGGCATTGACTTAGATGTTTGATAATATGTTTATATGAGGTGCATGGAAGTGAAATTAATTATGTGAGATTATGTGATGTGTTTTAATTTGAAGTGAGTTTGAATCTCAATATTAGTGTGATGCATACTCTATGTGAGGTGTAAGCCTAATGGATTGATTTTTTCAATTTGATGCGATGTGGAACCTCATTGGTGACATGTGTGGAATGGTTATGAGGTGGCCATATAATGAGATAAATTACTTAATATTTTTCAAATTTGACATGGAAATTATTTGACCACCGAATGAGGTTTAGGTGCGATGATGTATCATTGGAGGGCTAGATTAACATAGGATGGTCTATGGACATTTGGTTTATTTGTGTTTCTGTAAGGATGCAATATGGGTAGTTAAATCTTATGATGGGGAGTGCATTGAGAAATTTGACTAACGATTTGATGACTTGGGTAGACTAAGTTGATTATAAATAGATGAGTATTTGTGGTACTATATATTGGTAATTCCTTATAGATTATGGATGATCTATGCTATGTTAGATAGAATATAATGTATCAGTTTTTTGGAATGGGTTAAAATCTTCAACACGATTGATTTTATTTGGAATTTCATTGGTGGGAAATTTTTTTATTGATTTTATAAATTAATATAAAGAGTTTCCTTGACCAAAGTAATTTTTTTGAAATGATTTTAGATGTTATAAATATCATGAACCTTCCCCTAGGGCCCATCCTATAACTGCCCATATCCAACCATCCATAGGCTAGGGGATGGATTCTAACATAAAAAAGGCATATCACAAAAACATTAGGCATTTTTTTTCACCCTCCACACAAAAACATGTTTCCTATACTACATAAAGTAAACTTAAAATGGAACCAACAATAATTACATGTAATATAGAAAGTAAAAGGGGATGAAATTGAAGCCCATCTGAAAGGAAAGTACACTAATGGAAGTACAAGCTCTGAAGGGCATCCACCAAGGATCCTACCTGAAGGGTAGGAATAGATCACTATCAAATGTCAATTCAACACACCACATCTTTCGATCCACCTTTGAACATCATCTAGACCTGTCTCCCCAATGTCTATGTCAATTTTTGCAATCATATACACAAGACCCAACATGTGGGGGGAGAATCCCATGTAGGGGTGAGTATAAGAATACATAATAGGGACCCATAGACCATCTTGTGTCTCGCATAAATCCATAATGGAAATACCCCCAAGCATGTTCTCAACGTTAAGAAAAAATCAAAAGACAACCCACACAAGCCACAACCTATGTATATAATTAATGATGATTAGTCATAATGTTATATCATCTTATTCTATTGAGATGCTCTAATGATGATCCACTAAGTGTTTCTCGGCTACTGATCCATAAAAGGTTGCAATGTTGAGGAACCTTGATAGGTCACTCTGTGGATGATCAATGTCGGGATGCACTACAGTTGATCCATGGATCATTTCTCAATTGCAGATCTATGAAGGGTCACTCTCATAATGACCCATAGAGATTTTATCTAATGATGATACACAAAGGGTCACTCTATTGTTGATCCTCAAAGGGATTTCCATTTTTGATCCACGTAGGGTCACTCTCATGCTTATCAAAAAATGATCATTCCATTTCTGTTCTATAAAGGATATCTCTATATATTATCCATGAAATATCACTATGCTTTTGATCCACTAAGGGTCCCTCTAATGTAGATCCCTGAAGGGTCTATCTATTGCTGATCCACAAAGGGTCGCTTTGTTGTTGATCTATAAAGGTTAGCTCTCATTCATCTTGTCACAAGAAGCCACCAGATGGAAGCACTTTGCATGCATGAATCTTGGAGGATATGTCAATCAATCCATCAGTCATGCCTCAACCTCCAAGAATCCCCACACAGTTCAACCCATAGGATCATCTTGTCTTTGGGGTCCCAACTCTATAGATGGTGCATCAAACTGATGCTCGATATGTGAGATATGTGCATTTTTAGAAAAAGGGCCCACTTGGATTTGAGTCTGATCCAAACTATATGTACACAATCATCCTATAAAACTCAATTAGTTTATTTTAAAAGGACTACCATATCGAATGGGTCTCTACACTGTAGATGGTGTGTCGACGAGACACATGGTCTGAAATATACGACCCTTTCTGTAAATTGGTTTTGTCTCCACATGGCCCTTTCTGACATGGTAAGATAGACCAGAGTGTACCAAAATGATCTCATCATCGCAAGGGTTCCAATTACACTAACATCACATCAATTAGATTCTCGGTTTGAGGTATATATTTGTTTTTGTAAAGAAGGTCTGGTTGAGTCTGGGCCATGTCCGACTGGTTCGAACTGAGCAGACCAACCCGACCTAGGGTCACGCATTACTAGACATATATGTCTTTCCAATTGGGCCTCGTTGATCCCAGACCAAGATTGATGTTGGTACAATCCACCAAGTCACCCAATATCATAGTATTTATCCAACCTGGACCACTCTAGCAGGCCAGTATCATTTTCCAGCTCTAGTCATATAGTGGCCTATGCGGCACGAATTTAACTCACGCGACCTGATCTGCTAAAACTGACAGACTCAATGAACTAATGGGGAATATTTAGCGGCTCTGTTCATCTTACCCAACACCGCCCTATTGGTCGGACCGGATCAACCACTCCGATTTATCCAGGACCAGTTCGGCTGGTCCGGTTTGGGGCACGTGCGCCCTGTAAATCTAGCCGCCCCATCGTTGGTCAGTGTGGCCCACAGTTGCAGCCGGTCTCCTCCACTATGCAGCGCCACGTGGTGACCTGTCTCTTGCGCACCACCACGGCCATTCGGCCCTCCTTCTACTCCACAATGGTATACTATGGGTGCACCTCCCATGCCAACCACCATCTCGTGCTGGTGGCACCTTGATGATATGCTACATCCTGCTCTGATTTTAGTCATCCTTGCAAACATCGCCACCACATATAACGGCGACAACCAACATGTTGATCTGATGTTAAATAGACTACCATGAATGCTCTGGTGATCCGTTTTAAAATTCAGTAGTTCCCTGAAACCTCTTGCGAGGAATCCATTACTAAAAAGACATCATACCATCTTCTTTTTGATTTTGATATTCGACCCTAAAGATCACAAACACCCTCTACAGAGGGATCGAAGACATGTTTAGTTGGATCCATCCCTAGGTTTTAGAGCTTATGAAAAAGATTAAAAGGGGTTGAAGACTTCCAACATAGATTAAAAACCCCATTCCTCCCTATAATATCAAGTGTAGGTCTCACAAAAAGGACTGAACTGCAAGTCAACCAATTCATTGGTTGATCAACACTCATTGTTGAATAGAATAACGATAGAGGGAGATCTCAAAAACATAGAAAAAATATCTACCTAGATTTCGGTTATGTTGTTGATGATGGAGGGTGATCTGTTTCATCGTGGATCTGGTATCCACTGAAGTTCACCGTCGCTCATAAATACCAGGAGCCAATCTCATTCTACCTATTTGTTTTTCACTCATCATTGTTGGAGAGGGAGAATGAGATATTCTGGTATCTAGAGGTTTTCCTATGTTTTTTTACAACCCTATATCTCTGATTCATCAGAGTTGGGAAACGCATTTCAGGTCACCACACTGATTCATTAATGAGATTCATTATTGAGTAAGTGTTGCCTCATCACTGCACTGTAGCACTAACCTATCACTATGTTACATAGATCAAATTTCAAATAAAATAAAAAATATATTCTTTTATTTTTATATTATTGTTTTCATCATAATGTTTGAAATTTATCATTTTCAGTCGGCACGCACTGTTGGAGGCTAAGTCATTCCTAGGGCTATCCCTACATATTGAACTCAATGGTGCCCTTATATTTTCAATAAGAGCACCGGTTAAAATTTTAAAAAAATCTACGTGAAAAATTACTAATTATACATTAAATATAGTTTAAATCATGTTCATTCCTCTTCGAGCCTCATAATCATGTGATGTCTCAGATCATGGTTCTGGAATAATCCCATTCAAATGAAATTATTTTACATCAAATTTTCTCAGGGTCTTACATTTACCTTAAATGAGTGATTCATGCCCAGAAAATCCAAAAAATAGTTACTCAAATAGAAAGGGGGTCACTAAGCATGAAACTGAGCACCACACTACCACATGATCTCCTATATATTCTCAGTTGCCAACAAAAACACACCAGAGGAATCGACTATCCATGAAGGATCATTTCCTTTCAATCCTCTATCCCCACTGGATACTCCTCAAATGATTTCTCGTTGTAAATCTCCAACTCCCTATCGAGGTGATACCTATAAGAATATGTGGTCCCCCTATTGGTACTCCAATGGTATTCAATTCCTATCAGCATTATACTTCTTTTAGCTCTATGTAGTCATTATCTTCTCTCAAACGACTTCAACCTTCTCAGTGGTAGCATGTACTATCTCTACACCCATGAGTGTTGACACTACTTCATATTTCCATCATAAATATGATCAATACAATAATTTATACAGTGCATCGAATAGTGACATAACTATGGCGGAGTGGTAGCAGTGTTGTACATAATCTCCACCAGTGGTAGGTGGTCCACCCATCTGTGACCAAAACCTAGGAAACAAGAACGAAGCATGTGCTCATGTACATAAAAGTCTTAACACCTCCCACAATTCCTTCCACAACATGGATGCAAATGGTGTATCGTGGTCTGAGACTGACATAGATGGGACTCCGTGGAGTTGAATTATCTCATATATGTAGATGCATCTGAAACCCTATACTAAACCATTTTCTTGAAAGGGTAGGGAGTGGGTCGACATGGGGATTCAGTCGATGATCAACCAGATAGTAGCGTTCCTCCTAGACTTACATGGAAATCATGTCGTGAGGTCCATCGATACCCCCCACATTCTCTCAGGTACCTTGAGGGTATGTGTCAATCCTACTTGAACATGTTTCTCTTCCTTCAATTGTTGACATTTTTGTAACACCCGAGACTTTTATGTTATATAAATCATCAAAGGAATATTTTTCTACACAACACTTGCTTGGCTTGCTTTACACGCAATCGCGACCTTCCTCGATAGCTTGCGTCGTACGCAATACCGAGTTTGACTAAACAACAATATACTATTAAAACTAGCCGTTATGAATAGTAATAACCACTTTTTGAAATTTTATAAATTTTATTTTTCAAAATGGACTTCATTTTTGGACTCAGAATATCGAAATTAGCCTAGGGTGAAATTTTGGTATTTTTCTGAAAACTTTCAATTTTTGATGAATAGTGAAACCACTAAGTGGTAGGTTAAAAACTGAATTTTGCATAAAACTTAATTTTACCGCTTCTGTGATTGAATTTCGAAAATCCGAGAGACACGGTTAATATCAAGGACTAAAATGTGGTTCAATGAGATGAAAATAATTTTTTGGTGAATAGTAACTTTTTACTTTTTTTACCACGGTTAATAGTAAATAGGGTAACTAAGGGTAAATATGATATTAATATTACCCTAACACATGTCCTAATTCTATTGGACAAGTGTAATTAGACCAAAAACAAACTTAGGAATAAAATATGACCATTTAGGCCCACTTAGATTAGATTAGGACATTTATTATTAATTTATTTAAAGAAGGGTTAAAATAGTTAAAATCAATGTTTGATAAGTAAATCATTTTTAATATGGGGTTATACATAAGATAAATTCGATTGTAAATATTCATTAGAAATCTAAAAAGATTTCCTACATGATGGTATTTTATTTGTAATTTTTAGACATCAAATAATTTAATTTATTTATGACACAAAGATGATGCAGTAATTATCTTATTAATAAAATATTGACACAATTGATAATATAAATACCAAAATAAATGTAATTTGAGACTTTTTATGAATTACACTAATTTTGTAGGTTAATATGATATATTATTGTTGATTTAATCAACTTGGTTCGAACATATAATTCTTTTATGACTTTCAAAAAAATCATATATCAAATAGTGTCAAAATTGACACAAAATAGTTTTTAAATCAAATATTATATTATTAATTGTTATTTTATTCCTAAAAATCTAAGGTTCGGCCAAATGACTTAGATAAGGATATATATATTAATAATAAACAATTTGGGGTTCGTTTGGCATGTTATAGTAAGTGTATTAACCATATAGTGAAAGAAAACAAAAAGACACGGTAAAAGTTAAATTAATTACCTTAGAGTTAAATCTAATTGATAAGGTTAAAATAATACCCTAAACTTGTCTAAATCCTATTGGTTGATAGGATTTCGACCCTTCCCCACTTTATCTTCGAAATAAGACCCTTTGGAACCATTAAAAACCGATTTTGACTTTAATATAAAATAATATTTTGAGATATTCCTAAGGTGCCCCTCTCCTCCCTTATAAAAGGGCACCTCCTCCCCCTCCTCCTCACACCAAATTGAGCACTCAAGCTCGGCCAACCCCTGCCATTTTCTCCTCTCCACTTCCCTAGAATAATCCTAGAGGTCCTGGTCTTCTCCAAAGAACAATCTTAGTTCCTTAAGTGGAGGATTCAAAGAGGCGTTCCAAAGAAGAGGTAATATCCATTACCGATCTTTTCAATTTCTTTCTTCTTCAACTTCTTCTTCTTTAGTTGTTTCATGATAAAGTAATAACATAAGTATTACTTACATACTGATATGTTATTATAAATATGAAACAACCCTAATTCACCTTCTATCCATCCTACGGAAAAATGAAATCACCGCGTGTGCGTACGTACGGAATACCGTCTCCACGCCGTGGTGTCATCTATTTTCCACCATCACCTTACAAGGATGGTTATAATGGTGTAATGAGTAACTAAATATGATTATTATGAAGTAATATTGATACTGAAATAATATATGTATACTCCAATACAATTCCACGATCATAGGAATGATATCATCACTCGTGCGTACGTACGGAATACCGTCTCCACGATGTGATGCGACTCGTTCTACATGATCTTCATTTCATAATGATTATATAAATGAATTGAATGAATGAATATGGTATATAATACACTAATACCATTCTGGAAATGAATTATCTATAACCTAAATATAAGAATAAGAATTTATTCGACAAAACACGCATAAGAACAAAAAGTTATAAAGACCCGAGTAACAAGTAACAATGAAATATTACTAACAAGAAGCTAATAATATGACCATATATGATATCATATAAATATGTATGATTCTGGAATAATTCAATAACATTATTTAAACCATTATACAGGAGCTTCGGACACGAACAAAGCAAATTGGACCTAAGGTAAGGGAAATATCACAATCTCATTTTTATCCGAGATTGTTTATTCGTAAGTATTTACTGGGGTGTATTTTATCATCCACATCCATGTTTCATCAATATGTAATATTATTTCCATCCACCTACAATTGTTTAAATCCATTTTTACCCTTCGGTGAGTTTTTAGTAAAAGAAATGAAAGGAATCTTTTGATGTTTTTCGTACGAGGTACTTTTTGACTTTTCCGACAAAAGTACGAAGAATGTTTTTTTAACTTATACGACATGAATGGATTTTTAAAACATTACTTCAAAGAAGCTTCCTTTACAAGTTTTCAAGTTTATTTTTAATCAACTTCTTTTATTTTAAAGTTGTATGACATGTTATGAAAGGAAAAAATGTTTTTGAAGAAGAAAGGATATTTTCCTCAAGAATTCAATTCAAGTGTTTTATCAAAATTATTTTCCATATAAGATAATAAAGGGTTCTGTTTCTATCCATATTTTTACATTGGTTTGACTATGTTGTGATGGAATTATGTTTATGAATTCCTTTATCATATATGAATTGATTTATGATGTCATGATGTTTCAAGAATCCCATTTTTGTTATATGTGTTATGCGATGATGTATGTTTTATGATTATGTGGCACACATAAGAAAGGATTCATTATAAGATGGGTGGGACCTATATCTCCCTCCAATGCATTGGGTAATGATTTTATATCTCATGAGATGGACATGGCTGGAACGGAAGGTTATTTCGGTTCAGTGATACAGGACTGAAACGAGGAGTGAACTCGGTTCAGAAAGGGACTTTGTCCACTAAGATAGTCTTGGCAATGAGTCATGACTAACAAGAAATGATTTTCCATGATTATGTGTGCATGCCACAAAGATTCAAGTTTTATGTTATGATTATGGGGATCTCATTTTCACTTCTATGATTTATTCCATGTTAAGATATTATGATCTCTTTTGCAGGTTTTGATAAAGATATGATATGATTTTTATTTCCTTTATTTGCCCTTGCTGAGCATTTGAGATCACCCTTTTATGTTTTCTTTTCCCCAGGCCAGGAAGATGGATATTAAGTAGAATATGCTAAAAGGGACCCTAGATATGATGAAATAAATGGGAGACACTGTAGAAGATTTATGAACCAGTTGTTTATGTTTCCCAGTTTCTAAAGACACTATACCTATACGGTCCTTTGTGGTTTTGTCGTATGTTGTAATAAGTGTGCTTCAATTTTTGAAGTATTAAAAATGTATGTAAAGTATGGGTCGTTATAGTTGGTATCAGAGGAAAGGTATAGTCAACCTTTGGAAACTAGGATGTGAAAGCCTTAGTAAGAACCCTAAGGATAAGTCTAAGCATAGTACACAATCTTAGTGTTTTAGAAATGGCCTTGAATAACCTAGGATAAGACCATAAGCATGAAAATTTTATTCTTGAATTATGTGGTTTCCTATTATAATTAGTGTTGCTCACACTATTCTTCTTGGTTTTAGTCAATGGCTGGAACCCGAAGGAACCGTGTTAATGCGGAATGCGATGGGCAATGCAATGATTGTCCCCCTGAGAAACCAAACGATATGGGAGCTGGAATGCAAAATCTTGTAGCCATGCTCACACAACTTTCTCAAGCTATGAATCATGCAGGATTTCCAAACGAGCAAAGGAGGGAGCAACATTCTGTTGAATCCTTCATGAGGCAGCATCCACCTTCTTTCAGCGGGTCTACTGATCCATTAGTTGCTGAACAATGGATTAGTACTACTGAAAAGATATTTTCAGTTCTTCAATGTTCTGAACATGATAAAGTCATCCTGGCAGTGTATCGTTTGGAGGGAGATGCTGATCAATGGTGGAATCTTGTTAAGAATACGAGGCAAAGGGATGAAATTGAGTCTATGGAATGGGACGAGTTCAAGAACTTATTTTTCAATAAGTACTTCCCTCGTATTCTCCGAACAAAGATGGAGAAAGAGTTTCTTGAACTGAAGAAAAGGGATGATGAATCTGTTGGTACTTATGAAGCAAATTTTACAAGACTGGCAAGGTACGCTTCTGGTATTATTATCCAACCTGAGAGTAAGATCGATCGATTCTTTAGTGGCTTAAAACCAAGTCTTCGAAGGGCGTTAGCCATAAGGGACTTCAATAGCTATGAGGAAATCGTTCGATGTGCTCTCAAAGTCGAGATGGAGATTGGAGTAACCCATCAGTCACATGGGTTTGATAAGAAGAGGAAGATGGAATTCAAAGGAAACTCTAAAGAACACACTGAAAAGAATATGAACTTTCCATTATGCTCAAAGTGTGGAAAGAAACATGGAGGGAGTTGTCTTAAAGGGACAAGTAAATGTTTTAAATGTGGAAAGGAAGGTCATCGGGCATTTGAATGCCGTGATAATGGGAAGAAGATGTCTAATGACGCAAACAAAGGAAGGGATACACAGAATGAACCTACAACACTTCAATGTTTCAAGTTCAAGGAGATGGGGCATTATGCCAATCAATGCCCAAATCCAAGGGTTGATGATGATGGTCGACGTCAACAAACTCTTAAAGCTAAAGACAAAGTAAAGTCACATGCAATTTCTATCAGCGATGTGGAGTACGATAACGATGTGGTGAAAGGTACACTTACCATCCACTCTAAAGTAGCAAATGTTTTATTTGATTCTGGATCCACCCACTCTTTTATTTCTGAAGACTTTTCTAAGGGTATCACCGTACTACCTCAACAATTAGATGTTGAGTTAGCTGTGACAACACCTAATGGCACATCAATCGCATCAAAAGTTTATAATTCTTCTCCGATCGAAGTTTGTGGGAAAGTGCTTCCTGTAAATCTTGTGATCCTTCCTTTAGTGGAATTTGATGTGATTCTTGGCATGGATTGGCTTTCTCTACATGGAGCTCATATAAATTGCCAAAGAAGGGAAGTCACATTTCATACTCCAGATCAATCTACGATCGTATACCAATGCAAGGATGAACATAACCTTCCAGTGGAAATTTCTTCCATCTTATGGGTATTGATCCCACTAAATGAAGGTTATTTATCTCAAATGGTTGGTGAGAAACTCACGATTAAGAATATGCCCATTGTAAGGGAGTTTGATGATGTCTTTCCGGAGGAATTACCGGGTCTTCCACCAAATCGTGAAGTTGAGTTTTCAATAGAACTCGTACCGGGTGCTTTGCCTATTTCAAAGACACCTTATAGAATGGCCCCAATTGAGTTGCAGGAATTGAAGAAGCAACTCCAAGAGGATCTTGATAAGGGATTCATACGCCCTAGTGCGTCACCTTGGGGAGCACCTGTTCTATTTGTTAAGAAGAAAGATGGATCAATGAGACTCTGCATTGATTATCGAGAACTTAACAAGATCACTATCAAGAACAAATATCCTCTCCCACGCATTGATGACTTATTTGACCAACTACGCGGAGCTCAATACTTTTCCTAGATTGATCTTCGTTCAGGGTATCATCAATTAAGGGTCAAAAGGGAGGATATACCAAAGACGGCTTTCCGTACAAGGTATGGACACTATGAATTTATAGTGATGCCATTTGGTCTTACTAATGCCCCTGCTATCTTCATGGATCTAATGAATAGAGTCTTTAGAGACTATCTTGATCAATTTGTGGTAGTATTTATAGACGATATTCTTGTCTATTCAAAGAGCAAGGAAGAACATGAAGATCACTTGAGAATTATATTGAAGACCCTGAGAAAGGAGAAGCTTTATGCCAAATTTACCAAGTGTGAATTTTGGCTTCAAAAAGTTGCATTTTTGGGTCACATAATCTCAAAAGAGGGGATATCTGTGGATCCAGCAAAAACAGAGGTTATCAAAAGATGGTCGAGACCAACAACAGTAACTGAGATCCGAAGTTTTCTTGGTTTGGCTGGATATTATCGACGTTTTGTAAAAGATTTTTCACGATTATCTAATCCACTCACCAAGTTGACTCGGAAAGGAGTTAAGTTTGTCTGGACAGAGGAATGTGAAGAGAATTTCAAGGAGTTGAAAAGAAGGTTATCCAGTGCACCTGTGCTCACACTGCCTTGTAGTGGAGAAAGGTTTGTGATCTACAGTGATGCATCCAAGAAGGGATTGGGGTGTGTTCTTATGAAAAATGATATGGTGATAGCTTATGCCTCACGACAGTTGAAAATCCATGAGCAAAATTACCCAACACATGATTTGGAGTTGGCTGCGGTAATATTTGCATTAAAGATTTGGAGGCATTACCTTTATGGTGAAAGGTGTGATATTTATACTGATCATAAAAGTTTAAAGTATATTTTCACACAAAAGGAGCTGAATATGCGCCAAAGACGATGGTTGGAGCTGATTAATGATTATGACTGCTCAATCCATTACCACCCTGGGAAAGCAAACAAGGTGGCAGATGCATTAAGTCGACAAGACCATGCTAGTTTATCCATGATGAGGATCACAAAAGATCCAATATTTATGGATTTACAAAGGATGGATCATGGAATTATAATGGAAGGGGAAAAATCTTATCTTTCTCAAATGAATGTTCAACCATCTATACATGTGAAGATTAAAGAGGCACAGAAAGAAGATGTCGAGTTACAAAAGAAGGTGATAAATGTTCCTGAATTCAACCTTGATTGTGATGGGATAATAAAGTTCAGGAATCGGGTTTGTGTTCCTCCCATCCCCGAATTAAAGAAAGAGCTGCTGGATGAGGCTCATAGTTCTTCATTCTCTATTCATCCTGGAAGCACGAAGATGTATAGGGACCTGAAAGAGTACTTCTGGTGGGATGGCATGAAAAGAGATGTTGCTGAATATGTCTCTCGATGCTTGGTTTGTCAACAAGTTAAAGCTGAGAGACAGAAGTCTAAGGGGATGTTACAACCATTACCCATACCCGAATGGAAATGGGAAAACATCACTATGGACTTTGTCACAGGACTTCCTAAAACATCCAAAGGCAATAATGCTATCTGGGTCATAGTTGATCGTCTCACAAAGTCTGCACACTTCATTCCTATTAGAGAGGATTTCTCTCTAGATCAGCTTGCCAGGATATATGTAAAGGAAGTGGTAAGATTGCATGGAGTACCACTTTCTATTATATCTGATCGAGATCCGAGATTTACCTCGAAGTTCTGGCGAAGTCTTCAGCATACTCTGGATACAGAGTTGAGTTTCAGCACTGCTTATCATCCCCAGACAGACGGTCAGTCTGAGAGAACAATTCAAACCCTAGAAGATATGTTGAGAGCTTGCTCTATGGATTTCAAAGGAGGTTGGGATCAACACCTACCTTTGGTGGAATTTTCTTATAATAATAGCTTTCACTCCAGTATTCAAATGGCTCCTTATGAAGCTCTCTATGGAAAGAAATGTAGGACTCCAACTTGCTGGGATGAAGTTGGGGAAAGAAAGCTATTAGGACCTGATCTCATTGATGAAATGGCAGAAAAGGTCAGATCTATTCAACAACACATAAGAGCAGCTCAGAGTCGACAGAAAAGCTATGCCGACAACCGAAGAAAAGACCTAGAGTTTGAAGTGGGTGATAAAGTGTTCTTACGAATATCTCCCTGGAAGAGGGTTATGAGATTTGGAAAGAAGGGGAAGTTGAGCCCTAGATATATCGGTCCTTTCGAAATATTGGATCGTTTTGGGAAGGTAGCTTACCGATTGGCGCTTCCACCGAATCTCTCTCAAGTTCACGATGTGTTCCATGTATCTCTCTTGAGAAAGTACATACCAGATCCTTCACATGTACTCAGCTCAGAAGTTGTACCGCTGGAGCAAGATCTTTCTTATGAAGAACAGCCGATAGAGATTCTGGATCGTAGCGAAAAAGTCCTACGAAATAAGACCACTCGCTTGGTGAAAGTTTTATGGATGAACCACCAACATGAAGAAGCTACATGGGAGCTTGAGGATATGATGAGCGAGAAGTATCCTCATCTGTTTGTTACAAAGTGATGAATTTCGAGGGCGAAATTCTTTTAAGGGGGGTAGAATGTAACACCCGAGACTTTTATGTTATATAAATCATCAAAGGAATCTTTTTCTACACAACACTTGCTTGGCTTGCTTTACACGCAATCGCGACCTTCCTCGATAGCTTGCGTCGTACGCAATACCGAGTTTCACTAAACAACAATATACTATTAAAACTAGCCGTTATGAATAGTAATAACCACTTTTTTAAATTTTATAAATTTTATTTTTCAAAATGGACTTCATTTTTGGACTCAGAATATCGAAATTAGCCTAGGGTGAAATTTTGGTATTTTTCTGAAAACTTTCAATTTTTGATGAATAGTGAAACCACTAAGTGGTAGGTTAAAAACTGAATTTTGCATAAAACTTAATTTTACCGCTTCTGTGATTGGAATTTCGAAAATCCGAGAGACACGGTTAATATCAAGGACTAAAATGTGGTTCAATGAGATGAAAATAATTTTTTGGTGAATAGTAACTTTTTACTTTTTTTACCACGGTTAATAGTAAATAGGGTAACTAAGGGTAAATATGATATTAATATTACCCTAACACATGTCCTAATTCTATTGGACATGTGTAATTCGACCAAAAACAAACTTAGGAATAAAATATGACCATTTAGGCCCACTTGGATTAGATTAGGACATTTATTATTAATTTATTTAAAAAAGGGTTAAAATAGTTAAAATCAAAGTTTGATAAGTAAATCATTTTTAATATGGGGTTATACATAAGATAAATTCGATTGTAAATATTCATTAGAAAGATGAAAATATTTCCTACATGATGGTATTTTATTTGTAATTTTTAGACATCAAATAATTTAATTTATTTATGACACAAAGATGATGCAGTAATTATCTTATTAATGAAATATTGACAAAATTGATAATATAAATACCAAAATAAATGTAATTTGAGACTTTTTATGAATTCCACTAATTTTCTAGGTTACTGTGATATATTATTGTTGATTTAATCAACTTGTTTCGAACATATAATTCTGTTATGACTTTCACAAAAATCATATATCAAATAGTGTCAAAATTGACACAAAATAGTTTTTAAATCAAATATTATATTATTAATTGTTATTTTATTCCTAAAAATCTAAGGTTCGGCCAAATGACTTAGATACGGATATATATATTAATAATAAACAATTTGGGGTTCGTTTGGCATGTTATAGTAAGTGTATTAACCATATAGTGAAAGAAAACAAAAAGACACGGTAAAAGTTAAATTAATTAACTTAGAGTTAAATCTAATTGATAAGGTTAAAATAATACCCTAAACTTGTCTAAATCCTATTGGTTGATAGGATTTCGACCCTTCCCCACTTTATCTTCGAAATAAGACCCTTTGGAACCATTATAAACCGATTTTGACTTTAATATAAAATAATATTTTGAGATATTCCTAAGGTGCCCCTCTCCTCCCTTATAAAAGGGCACCTCCTCCCCCTCCTCCTCACACCAAATTGAGCACTCAAGCTCGGCCAACCCCTGCCATTTCTCCTCTCCACTTCCCTAGAATAATCCTAGAGGTCCTGGTCTTCTCCAAAGACCAATCTTAGTTCCTTAAGTGGAGGATTCAAAGAGGCGTTCCAAAGAAGAGGTAATATCCATTACCGATCTTTTCAATTTCTTTCTTCTTCAACTTCTTCTTCTTTAGTTGTTTCATGATAAAGTAATAACATCAGTATTACTTACATACTGATATGTTATTATAAATATGAAACAACCCTAATTCACCTTCTATCCATCCTACGGAAAAATGAAATCACCGCGCATGCGTACGTACGGAATACCGTCTCCACGCCGTGGTGTAATCTATTTTCCACCATCACCTTACAAGGATGGTTATAATGGTGTAATGAGTAACTAAATATGATTATTATGAAGTAATATTGATACTGAAATAATATATATATACTCCAATACAATTCCACGATCATAGGAATGATATCATCACTCGTGCGTACGTACGGAATACCGTCTCCACGATGTGATGCGACTCGTTCTACATGATCTTCATTTCATAATGATTATATAAATGAATTGAATGAATGAATATGGTATATAATACACTAATACCATTCTGGAAATGAATTATCTATAACCTAAAGATAAGAATAAGAATTTATTCGACAAAACACGCATAAGAACAAAAAGTTATAAAGACCCGAGTAACAAGTAACAATGAAATATTACTAACAAGAAGCTAATAATATGACCATATATGATATCATATAAATATGTATGATTCTGGAATAAGTCAATAACATTATTTAAACCATTATACAGGAGCTTCGGACACGAACAAAGCAAATTGGACCTAAGGTAAGGGAAATATCACAATCTCATTTTTATCCGAGATTGTTTATTCGTAAGTATTTACTGGGGTGTATTTTATCATCCACATCCATGTTTCATCAATATGTAATATTATTTCCATCCACCTAAAATTGTTTAAATCCATTTTTACCCTTCGGTGTGTTTTTAGTAAACGAAATGAAAGGAATCTTTTGATGTTTTTCGTACGAGGTACTTTTTGACTTTTCCGACAAAAGTACGAAGAATGTTTTTTTTAACTTATACGGCATGAATGGATTTTTAAAACATTACTTCAAAGAAGCTTCCTTTACAAGTTTTCAAGTTTATTTTTAATCAACTTCTTTTATTTTAATGTTTTATGACATGTTATGAAAGGAAAAAATGTTTTTGAAGAAGAAAGGATATTTTCCTCAAGAATTCAATTCAAGTGTTTTATCAAAATTATTTTCCATCTAAGATAATAAAGGTTTCTGTTTCTATCCATATTTTTACATTGGTTTGACTATGTTGTGATGGAATTATGTTTATGAATTCCTTTATCATATATGAATTGATTTATGATGTCATGATGTTTCAAGAATCCCATTTTTGTTATATGTGTTATGCGATGATGTATGTTTTATGATTATGTGGCACACATAAGAAAGGATTCATTATAAGATGGATGGGACCTATATCTCCCCCCAATGCATTGGGTAATGATTTTATATCTCATGAGATAGACATGGCTGGAACGGAAGGTTATTTCGGTTCAGTGATACAGGACTGAAACGAGGAGTGAACTCGGTTCAGAAAGGGACTTTGTCCACTAAGATAGTCTTGGCAATGAGTCATGACAAACAAGAAATGATTTTCCATGATTATGTGTGCATGCCACAAAGATTCAAGTTTTATGTTATGATTATGGGGATCTCATTTTCACTTCTATGATTTATTCCATGTTAAGATATTGTGATCTCTTTTGCAGGTTTTGATAAAGATATGATATGATTTTTATTTCCTTTATTTGCCCTTGCTGAGCATTTGAGCTCACCCTTTTATGTTTTCTTTTCCCCAGGTCAGGAAGATGGATATTAAGTAGAATATGCTAAAAGGGACCCTAGATATGATGAAATAAATGGGAGACACTGTAGAAGATTTATGAACCAGTTGTTTATGTTTCCCAGTTTCTAAAGACACTATACCTATACGGTCCTTTGTGGTTTTGTCATATGTTGTAATAAGTGTGCTTCAATTTTTGAAGTATTAAAAATGTATGTAAAGTATGGGTCGTTATAATTTGAGTCATATCAAAACAAAATATGACATTGAATTCTTCAACCCCAACCACTAGTACTGATATCGGAGGTCTTTGTACCTCTTTACATTGTTGGATGTACCGCCAAAGGGGATGAATGTAACTACCTCGACACCTCATCCTTTAATGTATTTGGTACTATAGTGGAATCTATTTTAAGGATGACATGCTCCCAAACTTTTGAATATCCATTAGGATCATGCCCTATTGAAATATGAGCTCATGTAGTCCCTCAAATCACTACTAGAAATCTGACCTATACCAACACATCTATTCCAGCAGATTGTAAAACCCATTGTTATATGGACCCTTTCCAAATAGTTTGGCCAAACCGTTGGGAAAAGGCCACTTGAGTGCCACTTTTCCCAATAGTTTGTCAAAACAATTGGGAAAGGGTATGGAATTACCAATAGATTGGCCAAAATGTTCATAAAAGCCCACTTTGAGTCCACATTTCACAACAATTTTCCAGAACTGTTGGGAAATGGTGTGTCATTCTCAGCAGTTTGGCCATACCCATGGTAGAATTCCACTATAAAGACACTTTTCCTAACATTTTGGACAAACCATTAGAGAAGGGAGTGGATTTCCCATTAGTTGGGCCAAAAATTTGGGAAAATTTCACTTTGAGGACACTTTTCCTAAAGGTTTGGCCACACCCATGGGAAAGAGTGGGTACATATCCCAAAGGTTCTCAAAACCATTTGGAAAGGCATATCCAAACAGTTTTGAGAACCATCGTGTTATGTATCATTATTTTTTATGATTACATTTATAAAATATCATAAAATAAATATATATATAAATTAAGTATAAATAAATAAATAAATATATATATATCCAAATATATTCCAGAAAAACTCTAGGATAGTGGTAAAGTCATTGATATATAACGTGGAGGTTTTGAGTACAAACCTCCGCATGAAAATTATATATATATATACATGCCCCAGTAGTTTTCCGAAAATGTTGGGAATAACCAATCCCAATGGTTTGGAAAACTGTTGGGAATGACCTGTACCTGTATTTTGAAAACTGTTGGGATAGGCCATCCCAAACGGTTTTCTCCAAACCATTGGGATAGATTTTTCCCCATTCCAAATCACCCAATGGCTTGCCTAACAGTTGGTATAGGTTATACCAATGGTTTGGGGACCTATACCAATGGTTCAAAATCGTTTGTACAATTATTGTTTCATTAGTGACTGGCATATTTATGTTGTGCCTCCCTGAATCGATGTCCGAGTGTTTGGGAAACTACCACCGACTAAAGAAAATATCTCTCCATTCTATCCACGAAGGATATCTAAAGTGCGCACAACTACTCTGAGGCCTCATTTAGTATATGTGAACTCAATATCTATCTGATAGAATATTCCACTAGGTTTCCCTTCCCATGAGAGTAGACTCTATCGATGTCATTGTCCTGTAGAAACTCATTCCATCATCGTAGTCTCAGATCCATATCCTTTTGAGAAAAGATTTACTTCAGACTCTCATGGTATGATTAAATGATGAACTACATTCCCCTTAGGTAGTGTCACCACATATTCATTGTAAAGGCTATCGCTATCAACTCTGGGTCATGAGTCGCATGGCTATGATCAAGCTATCCCAACTGTATTGAGCCATAATAAATCACCAATTTTTTTACTTCAGTTCACAAATAATCATGTTTCTTGATGCATCATGGAACACCACATAGTCGGCACCCTCCACTAGCAGCCTCTAGATACGAGCACTCATCAAGCCCAACCTCAGCTACTAAAAGCTATGTTGGTAGCTTTGTCTGTAAACAACGAGGTTTACCTTCATTGTTATTATTGTAGAGGGTGCATATACTCTAGAGCAGTTGGGTACAAACATACTATTGTGTCAATCCTTCTAAATGAAACATCACACCTTGTTAACACTCAAAGGTGGATCTCGAGCAAGCACCACCACATTCTTCTCTATATCTAGAATTATCCAATGGTCTTATTAAAAAATTAGAAAGGAATAGTTCTATCAAGGTTGTGGTGTATCATCTTACAATTAATAAACAATTCATTCATATATATGTTTTCTTCTCACTCAATCAACATGAAATGATATACATTAGATTTGTGTTGATGTTTCCTGGAAAACCATTGTAGCTTGGATCATATAGAAATCCAATATTTACCTCCATATTCTAGAAGAGTCTCCAACATTCCATAAATCCTAAGATGAACTTCACCATTGCTTATCACCCCCTAACTTATGGAAAATTAGAGCTGAAGATCCATACTTTCATGGAAATGTGGAGAGCATGCTCGAATGACATCAAAAGAGGATGGTACCATAAACATCCTATGGTCTATTTCTCAAAAAATAACAGTTTCCACTCATTCATCCAATTGTCTTCCTTTGAACCCCTTTATGGGAAGAGGTGTAGATCACCTGCATGCTGGGTTGAATTTGGGGAATGAAAAATGCTAGGTCTGTAAGTGGTTAAAGAAATTGTAGAAAAGGTTAAGACCATTCATCATCACATCATAGCTTCTTAGAGTCAACAGAAGAGCTATTTTAAAAATAAACAATGGGACCCACAATTTTATGTTGGAAACTAAGAATTCCTTCACACATCTCCATTGAAGAATTATATGAAATTTTATAATAATTTAAATTGTAGTCCATGATACATCAATCCCTTGGAGATCCTTGATCACATTGGAGTGGTGGACTATCGATTAGACCTCCCACATAATATATCTCATGTACAAGATGTAATCTATGTATCCATCTAGAAGAAGTAAATACTGGAACCTTCACATATACTCAATCGATAGGTGGAACCATAGGATAATTTAATTCATGTTAGGAGAAGACATTAATGATATTATACCATAGAGAAAATGTTATACGAAATAAGGCAATGCGCCTGGTGATAATGGTGTGAAGTTACTACAAATTTGAGTAAACAACATTTGAACTAGTAGAGGTGATGAAAAAATAGTTACAATTAGCTCTTTTAGTGTGTGAAAAAAAAAATCAATGGTGAAATTCATCACGGGGGGAGATTTTGATGACCTGAACCATTATAAATAAATGTACCCTTATGAATTAATTAAATGAATTATTTGATATTATGAATGTAGAAAAAAAAATTACTCACTTGCATTAATTATATCCAATCAAATTTATAATACAGTTAAGTATCATTATATTTGATAATATAGACATTGAACTATGACATTAACATTTGTTTAACTATATGGTGTTAAAATATACAATTGACATAAAAAAGGAAGTGATAGCCTCATGTAGTAGAATTGTAACTTATGAATTTCAGTTATTGAAGCTTCAGAGGGATATTCCATCACATTTATTTTCCCTCAACCAATGCTAGTATTATATCCAACAAAATAATACTAAAAAAACCATTTACTCTAGAAGTTCAACCTTTTCAAGAACATGACCCATACCATGTATGCCAAATAATCTTCGAAAGTATTACCATCCCATGCCTTACCTATAAAGAGTTTTCTAGATTATAAAATGGAATGTATCAAGAACATAAAAATATAAAAATATACATTGTATTTAAAATAAAATAATTTCTATAATGACTTCTTATCATTACATTTTTAACAATTTTGAATTTGATAAAATAAAATAGAAATTTTATTTTTTTAGTATCCAAATTCAATTATAGATTTTGTTTTTACGAATAAATGGATTTTTGATGTATATAATATTTTATTTCAATATTCACATCAAATAATTTTAATTAAATATAAATTATGATATTAATTTTATGAAGTCAAATTTAATTTTTAAAAGGTTTGGAAACTGTTATTGTTAAAAAACCCAACATTTATCGTTAAATGTATATTGTATTTAAAAAAGTAGAATTGGATATATTTATAATATTACATCGAAAAAAATAATATTTTTTTTGGAATCATAACATCAAAATTATCCAATTGTGAAATTTTCTAAATTTTCTAAGAGAGAAAAATTTTTTGGTAAATATTAAACACCATATAAATATACATTCTGTATTATAACAATATAATGACCTAAAAGTGATCTAATATATAATAAAAAAGAAATTAATGACCAAAGAAATTTATTTCAATTAAAATAATATGATTTTATGTTTATAATATTAATTTTATTAATCCTTTTTGAATCCTCCAAAACAAATAATATATTGTAAGGTGTTATAATAATTCCTTTAAGAGTACGCCTCATTTTCACATTCTCACGGTTAAATTATTTAGGACCTCGGTCATATCAAATAATAAAAACCACCCCTCGTTTTCATAATCCATGTGGAATCCACCTGGTAATGTTTTTCATTTTTTTATTTTATTACGAGGCCAATAATATGTTTGGGATATAATAAGGAACTCACATCTCTTTTACAATATAAACCCAACTATGACCCCATTGTCTTTCACTCCAAAATAAATTCAAAAAGTAACTATTCATTCCTCTCATCTATATACTCATCTCTTGGTGCCCCCATGTTCTCAAAATGCTCCTCTAAAGCATTTTATTTCACACTCTCAAGGTATTGGTTATTTTCATGGTCATATTTATTCAAGTATATTCATTATCTAATGTGACAATTATTGATTTCATTATTTTGGGATATGATTTTACATTTCCCATTTAATTCCACTATTATCAATAAATGGTTATAATACCATTGTAATATCATTAATCCCTTCCATGATGATTTATATTCCCTAGTTAGGCTGCCAAAATATCTCTATGATTTTCTATAAAAAAAATTTAGTGAGTACACATACCCATTACTATCAGGTGTATTAAAAATTATTAAATTATAATTATTTTATTGGGTAATTATAATTATTTATTCTAAACTGATTTATGATGTATTTAAAATAAAGGAAAACAGTTTCCATGTTTTAATATCTATGTTGCACACTTATGCTTGTCAATGAATATAATACAAAATGTGATCCGAAAATTATATCACACTCAAATTCATTTATTAATGTTATAGTCACATGAGACATTATGATAGGTATTAGACTGTAAAAATAATCCATAACTAGACTTTTTTCCATTATAATTTCTTAGCAGCTATCATTGACCTATGTTTTTGATGTAGTGTTTTATGTTGTATCTTCATTCCCCTTGCTGCCTTATGATATCATGTTATATCATGACTCATAGATAATATTTAGGATTATTACCCCTTTTAAGTCTCAGTGAAATTCCTATTATCTAGAATGTATTACTTTCTTCATTATATTCTATGTCTATTCACTTATTTGGCTTTATAGCTCACCCCTTTCTTATGTATGTCCCTACGTTATCACACACAGTGTTATGTATGAATGAATAATTCAATCATGTTTAATAATTATTCAATAAATATTATATATTAAATATTTTTATCTTATTATGAAATGTACCTAATTCCCAAATAAACCAGAATTCTTCATTTTCTGGGTTTTATTTTGTATACTTTTATGTTATAAATCATGAATTAATATGAAATTATAGGAAGGGTTGTCTGAGATAAAATATCCAAATAGGGGAAGAATGTAAAAATATATTTATTTTTAATAGTATATAAATTTTATATATTACTAAATTTCCTTAATTATATTAAATATATATATTTATTATAATAATATTTTGTAATTTTGTAATAAAAAGGATGTAGGTTTTCTCTTAATGAATTTGTTTACTAGTATTAGTTGATATATTTTAATGTATAATATAAAAATGTTATAATTTTAATTTCATAAGTAGTTTTCTATTATTGATTTATAAAATTAAAATTTTTTAAGATTATATTTTTGGTAGAAATATGAAAAATATGATTTTTCATTGTATAATATGAAATAACAATTTTAAATAAAAATATAATTTATTTAATTTATTTACAAAGTCAAATTTTATTTTATATTTATTTTGAAATTTAACTTGTATGTTTTCATTAATATAATAAAACATTATAAGTTTAATCAACAATACAAGTAATTATTGTAAAAAAATTATACTTAAAATGCAATTTTTAAACATTTTTCAATTTTATTTTGTGGTTATATTTTGAGAAAAAAATTATGAGAAATTTATAAATTCAAATTGATAATATGGAATAAAATTTTTAATTTTACCTAATTTTTTATGATTTTGATTTCATTTATAGTCATTATAAATAGTTACGGTGGTTAAGAATTTGGCTTCCACGATCAGAGATAAAATATGTTAATAGGTTTAACATTTAAATGAATATAGTTAAAATGAACATAAAACATGTCTAGATAATATTTTATGGTAGTATTGTGACATATACTTCCAATTATTAAAGGACTAGTAGTTAGGGATCAATTTTTCTTTAGTAGACCACAAATATCTTCAATAATTTTATAAAATTACAGCTATGGAGTTATCCTCATTTTTAAAATAAAATCACATATCCTCCCTTTTGAATAGATCAATATCCACTTTTCCTGTCAAAACCATAACCAAATACCTTTATAAAATACCACCCTAAGTCTTTGAAGTCATTATTTCATCATAATTTAATCACATGAATATAGTGATCCATAATTTTTAAATATAGATATTACATAATATTAGATGAATATTTATTACCTAGAATAACGATATATGCATGAATCATACAGGTATAGTGTCTTTGATATCATGGATATATATAAACAATTTGATGATCGGTGAGCTATATAATCTCCCACTATATTATTCAAAACTATTACCCTTCTTATAAATATCATACATACTGAATTATAATCATATCATTGGGAAACAAAACACATGAAAGGGTGTGCATAGATGCCCAGTAAGGGTAGACAATGGAGATACTGATAATTATATTAAAATTAAACAAGAATATTGTTATGATAACATGAATATAACATTGGTAAACAATATAATGAATACCGGGGATTATAATATTGGTTCATGATATAAATCATGGCAGTTCTAAATTAATGAATAATAAAGGAATAAATGAACATGAGCTACGAGAGTATAAAATTAGAATAATACCTACATTTTTGGAATACAAATAGCAACATGAAATCATTACCTTAGTAGTAATAGATCATTTAAAAAAATAAAATAGTTGAATGGGTTTCCTCCCCAAACCATCATACTATTCATGGATTAATCCTTATACTATCTTCTTGGATAGAGTCCCTTACAGAATTCGGTTCACTCCCCATTCTATTTCTATTTAACTCATTATATATCCATCTTTATCTAATTCATTGTAATGATATATAATTATGGGTCCTCCAATCACATAACGAAAATCATAAATAAGTGTTTTATATGTTCTTACATCATTAATCATATCATAATCCATGAAAAGAAACTATTCTCAAAATTATTTAATCTATATATAACCCATTGAAAAGAAAAAGGTTTTGTAAACATTTCATCATGGCATAAACCATGGATTTGATATTGACTTCCTATTAACTATATCAATTAATGATAGAATATATTATTGAAATTGATAGGATTTCTTAATCATATTTTATTCATAATAATAGACCATCCAGTAAAATAATAATGATATTAGAATTAGATCATACACCTAGTAATGTATTGAAATCATCAATTTATGTCATCTTAGATGGAAAATTCCTTTAAAATAAAATTGGGAACTTTTCATGAATGAAATATAATTTACACATTGTGTTATCTTACATAAAATAAAAAAACCATGTATAAATGAATCCTTTATCATTAAATGAATCCGTTGATACCTTTAGATGAATAGTTAAATCCTTAATCATTCATTGTGGTGTAAGATAATTTTCTATACATAACAATTAAAATGAAAATACCTTCCAAATATTCTTTAAAATACAAAAGAAACTCTATTAGAAAATAGAAATTATATTAATATTGAAACAATTTTTTTAAAAATTTAAATAAAGGTAATAATACATTAAAATTTCATTTGATAATAATAAAAAAATCATTTATGTTTTCTAATAAATGTACATTGCTGAGAAATGATTTTAATCTAAAGTGAGTAATAAAGTATGGTTTCCTTAAAAAAATAGTTTTTAATTTTGCAGACATAAAGAGAGGAAAATTATTTTAAATCATTATTTTATATAAATAACAATTGTATACGAAAATACATGTGTTTATGAGTTATTGATGATAATATTTCATCATTAAGAAAACTCATCATAAATAATACAAATGAATTTTGAGATTATAACGTCAATCCATAACCATATTAGTTAAATTTATTTTGAAAAAAACTCGAAATGATTATCATAATTTGGATATGTGTATATTCTAAAGATAATAAGAAATAGTATACAAACAGACAAAATAAATAAAAATTTAATATGTTTGGTGTCCCATAAAATACTGATATGAAAATCCATTACATTAGTTTTGACTACCTTTCTATATGTTTAAAATTACAATATAATAAATATTTTATTATTATATATCTATTATATAATTTTACTAAAATTTATAATACCCTTAATTATTTACTTATAAAATTTTATCACCAATTTATTAACAATTCATTGTTAAAAGCACCGTTTCACATAATATCCAATTTTTACATTCATGTTTTTATTCTATAAATTTTTCCCTTTCAAAATTATTATTGTTAAATTATATATATAATGTTATTCAAGATATTTATATAATATATATTAATTATTTATAGATTTATTTTTATCCAAAAATTTTAGGATATGTAAATAAATTACATCATTAAAGGAGATCATATTCCATATATATGCATGAACGCTGTTTCAATTTTCATGATGAATGAAATAAAAAACTAAATATTATTTAAAAATTTCATAATTATTTTTTATCATATTTTTTATTAATTTATTCTTATTATAGTCCATTTCAAAATAAAATGAAAAATGGGTCACATCGCTTCATGGAAATGGTAGAACGCCCTTATGCGCGAGAAAAGAAATCAATTTCTAATAGATTATCAAGTAAGAAGGTATATAGGTTCATATAATTCCATAAGTACAATAATTTCACACACACACAAACATATATATATATATATATTATATTATATTCATCTTTATATCTATACATGAGAGTCAATGAAAAAAAATTACATTGATTTCAAAGGCAGTATTCCACTATAAAAATGATTGACTATTTCATTTCCATATTGATGGAAGCTGATATGTTTATAGTTAATGATGTTAGAAATAAAAATATAAATATTTTTAATAAAAATTTATTATCAGTTAAAAATTGATTAATTATATTTTTAAGAGGTATAATTAGAAATAAAAAAAAACTCTCTATTAAGAATGATACCTCTTCATCTGAAAACCGATTTAAGTTTTCACCAAACAAAACTACAAGGTGGGTTTACAATAAAAATAGTTACTCCATAATTCATAATGTGAAGTATTCAATGGATTTTAGTAGATATAATATTATCCAGAATGTATTTGAAGTGAGAATAAATTTGGTGAGTAGGATCCCTTTTATATGATAGAAATGGTTGATTTTTTTAAAAATATAAAAAATATTCTATAATGCGATTTCAATATGAATAAATGCATAAAAATTGATAAAAATATAATATAGAGAATATATGTCTTATCCTCCACTCAAACACTAAAAAATTACCCTTTTTTAAAATTTATTCACATAAACACAACGTTTACTTACATTTACCATTATAGTTTTCATTGTTGAAAATAGTTTTTTTAACTAGGTAATTTATCTTTTAAAAAATAAAACAAGAGGATAAATTTTTTATTATTTTATAATCTCATGAATAAATATTGAAAATGATCATCAATTAAAAGTATATGTCTTTAGAAAATAAATTTTCACAGAAGCTCATTTAACATTCAAATGATTTGATAATTTTAATTTATAATCATTTAATTACCAATGGATTTATTTATTGATTTAAAAACCATATATATTTGGAAATTTTTTAATCGTAATTCAATCCCACCCATTTAATGTATAGGTTATAACAAAATAATATATTACAGTATGTCAAATCATGGTGTTTAATATAATAAAATATATTGAATAATTTTAAAAAAATTTAAAATATAATTCCTAAATTTAAGGGATGATACATTACGACCACTTAAATTTAATTTCTACATAGAAATTTATTCCCATTTTTAAAAACAAACAAGGATAGTTTTACCTCAACATATCCATAGGTTCTAATATAAATTCTTCAAAATAGCGGTTTCACTAAAAAACATTGAACATATGAGTAATATTTTTTTCATTTGACATTATCTCTATGATCTAGAAATTTCACTGACATTACTCATAAAATAGATCATGATATAGTGGTCTGACCTCTATGTTCATTACTTATGGATGATTAGGTATGTAATATTTTAATATGCATATATGGAACACATTTTAAATGTGAGAGAGTTTTGGAGGATGATCTAAAAGATTAAATTCTATAACAACTTGATAAAAAATATCCTAGCGGAAAATATTCATAGTTCATATTGTTCCTATATTCCAAAATATCATTGTCTTTCCAATGGTGAAATTTATAGGAACACCTTATCACAAACATTGGATGCCAAATCTCCCGGATGATTGGAAACATAACCTCTCTATCAATTTTATACATGTAATTTCCCAGACCCAGATGCCTCTCAAAAGTTACAGAATCCAATTTCTACACATGTCCTAAAGCGAATCATCGAAAATTCCAATGGTTTCTGACTATAATCAAGGACCTAGGTGTTTCTGGGGGGAGGCAATTCCCTCAACACAAGAGCATAACATAATAGAATTTCAAAAACATGAATGTTGGATAAGTAGTAAATCATAATGAAAATAATTACAGAATAGGAACATATAACAACACTCTGATGGGACTCATATATGTATAAATATTATGGTGATACATAATGGTTATTCATGTCTCTACAATGAAGCAATAATTGGTACATAGTTGTACATTACAATAAATTTTTCAATATACCAAAAAGACTAAAATGTGTTATCACAAAATATCATCACATTCGTAAGAACGGTCCCACGATCCCAGGCTTCTATGAATCTTAAAAAATCAAGAATCAAACAATGGGTTCTTTCCCTAGTCCATACATGTATCCGAATATTCTAATTTGGTACACAATGGTTTCCTGAAGAGGATATGATATACAATCCTTGTTGGAAATTAACCAATGATCTATAGAATATATGTCATGCAATGTTATCTGAGTAGTGTTCATATAATACATGATATCATATATGAATGTATGTTCAAATAAAAAGATATAATAATAAATTGATACTATATAACCATGGATGGCTCCCTAAAAAACATGTTTCAGATACAATTATAAGGCATCTATAAAAACTGAAATAAACAATATGACCATACTGTATATCCATACATACATGACAACCATTACCCTACCATATTGTGATGTTTTAGAGTAACTTCATCCAATAAATTCAACCAAGTGTACCCTAAATCCAATGGATTTTCTATATAATCAATTTTTTAGACCATAAAAAAATAATATCCATGTTTTAGAAGGAATAGACATCCTTTTTGAGTCCTAGAAGCATGTCGATGGAATCCTGGTAAATGAAATGGATGGATTACTAGTAGCATATCATGATATCATGTGCTATGTGAGTCCATGTATTCCAAATCCATGGTGTACCAATGACCATGGAATCTGATAGCATCAAGACACAATGAGCATTATCAATCCCCAGAATTTACTAATATGATCATGAACAGTGAGAGAAATTTCTATGGTGTCTATACTAGTATTCATCAATTACATTAAAAACCTAATTCATACATTTTATGTTTACCACCTCAAAAACCATCCATATTGAAGTATAATAATGATTAAACGTAATCATTTATCTATTTAAATCCATTTTAAATCCATCAATGAATATACCAATTAATTCATCGAAACCACATGTAATCATTTGATAAATTAAAAAATATTGTATTTTAAGAACTCAACATCTTGTTTAACATGGAAACGAAGCTTAATATCTTATAATCTTTCTATATAGTTCCATTTTATTATCTTCATGATTCCAATAACATAGAAATAATTATAATACATACCTTGGGTGGGTAAAACATTGAAAAATCTCAAAGAGATCCCCTATAACACTCCATGGGTGGCCTTTGTTTGGGGAAATGAGCTCTAACTCATTACAAAAGAACCTAAAGGAATTATTAAAAATAATATTTCAATTTATTTTAATTTATAATTTATGTTTTATGGTTGTGTCAAATAGTATTGTGGGTGTACAGTGGAATCTTGCCTAATAAATAACCAAATTAATGGTGAAATGTATAGATCTCCGACTATTGAAGAGTAGTAGAGTACTTGTACAATATCAAATACTGATTTTACACATATTGGTAAAAAATAAAGAAATTATTAAGATCCTAAAATTTTAAAAAATCAACTTATACCAAAATAGAGTCATCGATTATAAGAAAAATGAAGAATGATTAAAAATAAATTCAGTAATCCCCAATGCATATCCAATGAGGCAATCGGTTCTTGAATTAGAGACTATATGGAGAAGATACCTCAATTACATGTTTAGTCATCAAAGGAGGATTCAAATGGTATGGATCTTGTGAGTTGTAGAAATGAGATATTTTTTATATAAATATATTTTACTAGATGAAATTTCTAAATTTCACCAAATATTAAAAGTGGTGCAAATTTTTGACACAATTATTAGACAATAAATTTTCCAATCATACACACATCGAAATAGGGAATCACACATCACATGCTTCGTTTACATGGTTTGACTAACCATTATTTTATTTAAAACCCCAATTAAAAATATTGAATACATTCTTTCAAGATTGTGTGCCTAAAATCACTTGATTTAGTCTTAACATGTGGCCTTCCCCTACTCTCTTCCCATGCCTTTCTTGGTTATCCAGACCATGTGGCCTACTCTGCGTGGTTTATAATAACCACAAACAATTCCTTTTCAACCCCAAATATGGTTTCCAGTCTTTAAAAAAGATCTGAACACCCCCAAAAAACCCATTATGAAATTGTGTAGTCACACTAGGCTGTTGATATACATTTAAAATGAATGAAAAATTTTTATACCTTACACAAAAACCCAAGTTCTTATAATCGTCACCATTTAATTTAATTCAACCATTGGTCTTCCTGTTAAATATGTTCAAGATTCTCTTATGAATAACTATGGCCACTGAGCACATACATATGCATCCCACTCCCAAATATCATCATGTAAACGACTGTGATTCTATAACACTGGTAATAGAGGAAAAAACCATCCTTTTAGAACCTTCATGCTATTTTCAATGAAATATGTAAGATTCTACTCAAAGGATGCATCTACCTGTAATGAAACCTCATTAGGCTGAAAATAATGATATGGGTTGAAGTTAAAGTGGCTCAAATGAGATATTTGGAAGACTTTATGCATGTATGGATACCTATGAGGTAACTACAACCAATAGGGAACTGTCCTAACTCTACCTAGAATCTCGAAATATTGAACTTATCATAGTGGAATATTACCCTATCTCTTGATTCTCCAATGTATCAGCCTCAGTGAAACATATAAGAGAACTTGATCCCAAACCTCTAACTCCATAGGTCATAAATGATGAATAGCATATGATTTATATCAAGACTATCCTGTAGCCATCAACTTCCAAATCTACAGGACATGCTAAAAAGTATTACGTACGAGACGTAGTACCTGTTAAGATGCCTCTCCTACCTCTAACTAGATCAATGAGTATTGGAATAGAATACCATAAAAATTATCATAGGGTTGCATATGTATATTCTAGGATAGTTATTATTGTATTAGAACTCAACGAAGTTTATAATACACACCCAAGAGAACCTGAAATCCAATATGCATGATCGCATCATAACCTCAAGAAACAATTTTGTATTCTTTGATTGGAAATTAGTCTGAGGGTGGTAGGATGTACTCATAATCACTTGTCTATCAAAAACCCTTTTTAAAATATTCTTGAATGGAGACATAAACAAAGCATCCAAATCTTAATTGATAGTGTGTAGGATCCAATGAATTTGTTCTATCACATAGATCTAAAATCCCCAAATCTCATCCAAATTGACGTTTTCCTTGATGAAAATGAAATGGGAAACCTTCAAGGGATTGTTAAAAACAGCCCACACAACATCTCTAACTCTATGAGATCTCACTAACCCAGTCATGAAATTCATCATGACGTCATCCCATTACCAATTAGAATAGCTAACTGATGTTAATGAATGCTTAGTCGATGATGTTCCTAATTCAACCATGGATATGCGGAACATATCATAACCAATCATGGTTCCTCAATCTTTATACTCATCCACCATTACATATTACGTAAGTCATAGTACATCCTAGTGGCTACAAGATGCACTGATCAAGATGATGCACGAAACTCCCACTCAACTCCAATAGAATGTCCACTGGAACCCTTAAGATAATGTGGATACACATAATCTTATCATCTATGGTATTACATCCTATGGGTGGGTCCTCCCATACAACTATCCCCGATTGTACTGGGACCTATGAATCTGATTGCAACCTTGTCCTCACAATATCTTGTTTTGTAGTTGTTACAACTAAGGATGATAGAATATAATTCCCCAAACAGTCACACACCTCCAAGGGCCTTTTAGAGAATATAACCATAAGAATCCTTTCACTACTATGCTACTCAAATTTTTATATATGAGACATATAGCTCAGTGCATCTTCCAATATATTTCCTTTTTTAGAGATGTTGGTAAGAATGAATCCTAATGATTATAGTTACTCTAGCAACATTTTCTTCATCAAATTCAGATCATTCTCTCTAAATATGTACATAACAATTTTTTGGACCACGTACACCAAAAAACAGTCACCAACTAAGTAATTTCTCTAGTATTGAAAAGTGTAAAAAACAGAAGCTAACATGAGATAATGTGTCAGATTATTCCATTCTTGTAGAGTTTTCTACTAACACTCGTATTTCACGACTCTATGCCCCTTCATAAAAAGTAATCATAGCCCGATATTTGATCCATCACAATAAAAAATGTTGCTCCAGCCCTACTATAATATTTTATGGATTTTTTCAAATGTCGATATCGCATACAACACATAAAAAGGTATTTAGAAGTTATTTTTCTAGAGAAACATCACACTCTTCATAGTAAATCACAAGAATGACACTTCTATGTGAGATAAGTTCTATATGAAATTTATGTAATACATAGATATATCCATGAAACTCTATCTATAAAATACTTTCTAGGTTTATTCTCAAGAATCTATAGTTATCTCCTTCTCTGGGTAAAATCATTCGTCTGTTTCTGATATAATGTAACCGTGTAAGTGAAACTAATACATCCAGATGTGACACTTTCATAGAACATCATATAACAGTTTCCCTTTCACTGTATCAAAAACTATTTCAAGGTGTATTTCATGGTTGTACCAATTTTTAAATACCCCAATATATCAACCACAAAACCACCACAAACAAATCCAAAGAATGATAGAAGACTCGATAAAACAACTCCAAGAAAACATCTGGAATAATCGTGATACCAAACAACAAAAATATATTCTCATATAGACCGTACCTAAATTGATATTATAAACAAGGCTTTATGTAGTTCATACATGTACATAGTGATATACGGATCTGAAATAAATTTACAGAACACTCATGCTCCCCTAATTTTATGAAATATGTTATATAACCATGGTATGAATTAAAAGTTCTTAAATATCAGTTAGAACATTTTCTAATGATCCTTGTATAACCAAAGGGTACCATCCATCATTTTCCAAAAAGTGACCAATGAATCCCATAGAGATGTACTGGGTTGAATAAACCCATTTTCATTTAAATCTTCTAGCTTCCTATTAGGATCATGCAACTCCATCCTAGAAATCCAGTA
Organism: Viscum album; assembly: GCA_963277665.1. Taxonomy (NCBI): domain Eukaryota; kingdom Viridiplantae; phylum Streptophyta; class Magnoliopsida; order Santalales; family Viscaceae; genus Viscum; species Viscum album. The sequence goes on from OY728141.1 coordinate 1,258,381,914, forward strand.
AAGTGGAATGGATGTTGCTACATCTCCATGCACTATCTATATGGTGAACTAAACCTATATCTTAGGATGTAATATGGAAAATTCATATAATAACCCATCCATGAAACTATCAATAAATGGATGAAATTTTTTCCCATGTTCTCATTGATCATTTAGATACAAACTAGTGATATTGGATGTCATTAAACACTACACATGATGCTCTCGTCCAGTTATAGTTTCCTTTTTATGTTATTGACTATTTTATGTATAAACTACACTATCTATTTATGATAATGTAACCCTATGGTAATAGAATTTAATATACACATGATAAGATAATGGCTTGTCTGCCCCATGTATGATGTAAAACCATGTCATTTAGAGGGAAAAAATATTCCTAATGAAGTGACACCTCCCATCCTGAAGGGGCACTCCCTGTGCTATCAAACAAAAACCATTTTTATTCAAAAACGAATTTATAACACAATAAAACTCTCGTAGTATAGTATAATGAGCCCAAGGATTTTCACCATAGGTGTAGATATGAAATGATGCGACTCAACAAAAGTAAAAATATAAGAGGAAATATTAGAGGTTCATATGATCATTCCTCTCATGATATATGTTCTGATTCACTACTCCTTGGGTGTAGGATGTATATAATAGATCTAGCCTATACTATATCCATGGGAAAAAAATCACTGCCAGTATTAGGCCAACTGAGATGACTCAGTGTAACCATCTCTTAGATTCCTCATCGTCGACCATTACTTCTTTGACACAATAAACTGACAATGCTCCAACTACAAACCTAATTCTTTGTTGAGAAACCTTCTCTTGAACCAGGTAACTGATATGACCCCCCACCAATCACTTAGAGAGGGATGGTCATGGAGAAACATTTCATGTGACCCATCCAACTGCAAGCCTAGTACTCCACTGAGTCTCTATCTCACAGATTCTTCTAGTGGCACCATTTTACATAAATATGAGTGAAAACCTGGTTACTATTATTCATATCCTAACTTATAATCATCCCATGGGAAGAATTAAAGTGATTCTTCCATACACTTGAGGTTGATAAAATGGGTAAAGAGAATATACTAATTTTCTATGCACCACCATCTTCTCATACGTTCCAATTTGTATTCCGAACCCGATTCCCAATTTTAGTGACGATGGTCAATATAAACATGTTGACATGAGAAAAAACATCATTCCAAAGACCTTATATATATTTTATTTACCTGGATAACTCATTAGTAGGTTATGTTTGTGAAAAAATACACATATATGTAAATCATCCCGAGTACTTCATTGTCGTTATAGCCCCTTCTCCAGACGATTGAACACGCTATCACACTCTGCATGTAGAGGCTTGTGGTAAAATTAAATTTTAAACCTCATTTAAAAATCAAACCAAACCTTATCTCACAAAATATAAACTTATATTCAAACAACCCACCATATCTTTTCTTTCACACAAAGCACATATGTTTCTAGATTCACATTCATTTTATGAGTTGACTCCAAAAGTTCAACGATCTAAAAAATATTCTCAAGACATAGCTCAACATCCGATGGTCTTCCATACCCCAAAAATGTGGGAGGATGATACTTTATGAAAACATGATTCAGATCAACTAGAGACATGTCAGGCTTTAGTGCTCCATGGAATATATTGTTGAAGTGATAAACCCCCTCCAGGAAGTATATATCATTATTTATGTCCAGAACAATAACTAGATCTAGAAATAGAACTATATTAGGATCCACCGGTAGCTATTTGAACGTTGCATTTGGAACATAGTAGGAGACTCTCTCCAATAATATAATTGGAGGTCTTCAGGGTAGAATTACAAAAAAATTCCTATCTCATGACTCTAAAAAGCAATATCAAATTTTACATCCCAAAAGTACGCAATGGTTAAAAACATTCCAATAACATGTCATAAGCCATAGCCTTCTCAAAATGCCTAGACTATAAAATAAGCATTAAAATAAGTAAATAGGGATGCATCCTCTTTCTCACTCAATGTGTGAGTGAGGTTCATGTATATATTTCCTTGTTTGATTATCCATTACAATTTCATTTAATGTTCATTTTTTTAATATGACAATTTTATTTAATGGTTAAACCAAATGGGTTCACAAATTCCAATTCATATTGTCCCATACTCATCATGAACTAATGAATGTATTCCACCTAATTCAAACCATAACAATTTATAGTTATTTTATCACAAAAATAGGTGTAACTATCAGATCACATATCACAAGAACATGCACTATGTAATGAAACCTTAATGGCATGGAATAATTCTTGGAATATGATTAAATTAAAGTACCTAAAATAATGCATGAGATGGAATAAACTATTCTAATTAGGTTGTAACTCAGTGTATCACATTATAATATAAATAAATAACATAAAAATTCAATTGCATCACCCAATGGTGGAATAAAATCAATGTTAATAGTCAAAGTCTAGAAAACAATTGTTTTATTCGGGGAAATTTAACATTTTCCTATACGTGGGGTAGCTAATCCCATTGTCACCGAATTTACAAACACTTATTCCACCCTAACCCTTTATATGGTCACCAAATTCAATATAAAAATGAAATTAATTCCTATGAAAAAACATTGTAACATTATAGACATGGAATCCAATCAACGGTTCTCGAAGGCCTATTTTCCACATGGCCCAAAGTGCATCTCCCCAAATTCTATATGATGGTGACAAGAAGTGAGGTCCTATGTTTGTAATTGTGTGGAGTATTACATTATTAATAGACTGTAGTGCAATGTAGTATAAAAAACATACATGTTTTTTATGATATAAATCATTCAAAACATAGATACATTGTGGGAATAGATAACAATTATAAAACGAGTCTTAGATATATATAATGAAGATGATGACCCATATCTATAAAACGCATCGAAAATTGGTACAAATTACTATATTAAAATACTTATTTCAAAATAAAAATTATTTAAAAAAATCATAGTAGCAAATAGAATAACGAGCATCTTCTTGCATCCATGCTCTCATAATTCTAAAAAATGTACAATGTCATGATTCAAAATGTGGGTTCTATTAAAATTCCCTACTTGTATCCAAATAGTCTTTTCATGTAGCGCACTATATCCCAAAAAATGCGTGACATAAAATACCAGTAGGTAACAAACCAAATATATATAAAATTCAGGTCGTGCAATATTTGAAGAGATGTGTGCATGTAAAACAGTTCAAAAGATATGAAACTATATACCCATTAAAAGATATAAATAAAGGTGATATATATAACAAAATATGGGTCCCTGTAGAATATATGTTATATATTATATCAAGGTAGCTATAATAAATGGAAATTACCATAATGACCATGTCGTATATCTATATATTTCAAATCCAAAACATCCTTACCATATTGTGAAGTTCCAATGAAACCATCAATGAGCTATTCAACCATGTATACCATATTTTCCATGGTTGTTTAGTATAATAATTTTTGTAAATCAATGGATATCAGAATACAAAGTATAGATGTCCAAGGAATCCACGTTGATTCCCAATAGCTTCTCGATAGAAACTCGACAAAGGCACCGGTTGGAGTCCTATGAGAATGTCATCCAAAAAATACTTACGATAGTCCATGCATGCCATATCCATGGGGTAACATGGCTTATGTTTTCCCACATAACCAATACCCATGTAGAGTAATTTATCCATGGTTTCAACAATCAAGTTCGACACCCATGGGCGATGTATCAATGACATCTATACAAGTATTTAACAATTCCATTTAAACACCTGTCCTAACCATTTGTGTCTACAAAATCAATCTACCAACCATATTAATGTATAATAGTGAGTAAAAATACTCATTTAAAAATTTTCATACCAAGGGAAAACATATATGAATATATGTACACAATCATCCAAACCATATTTAACCATTTTATCAATTTCAAAAAAACTATAAATTTAAGTACTCAACAGAAGATTTAACATTGTAGTACAAGGACATCATCAAATAAAGAAAACCTATTATATTTTATTTTAATTAAATTTCCTTTAATTTGATATTCATGAGAACACACCTCATGGGTTGTTCAACCGTAGGAAATTATCAATGAAATTACCTAAAAAACCAAATTCTCAAGGAGATTTAATACCACGCCCCATTGGTGGACTTTGGATTTGGAAAAAACCTCCAAATCACAATAGAGGAATGTACTGGAATCCATATCATGTCCATTTCAAATTAACTCAAATAAATATTTCAATTTCATGGACAGACCATAATTTCTTGCAGGTTTCCCACTGACTACTAGCCAAATAATGCCACCACCCAATGAAAAATTGTATAAAACATCTACTGTATCTTAGAAGTAGTTTTCTCATCCTGTTCCAAATAATGATTTCTCTCATATAGTGTAAAACATGATTAAATGATGAAAATACTGAAATTAGGGAAAACTATATTTCACCTAAATAGTATCATCGATACCAATAAAAACCAGGAATGTCATAAAAATATTCATGTTCAAATTGATTTGGTTCTAATGAGATGTTCAAATATTTAATCCTAGATGAGACACATAATATTCCTCTGCTACAGGTTCAGAAGTCAAAGGAGGATTCAAAACGGTGATGTTATCCTACATTAATGATATAAGGTATTATTGTTAAAAATTGTTTAAATTAAGGTAAATTATTAATTTCACATTAAATTAATGGGGATAAATGATTGGGAAAACCATGCTTTAGTCATGTAGGTTTAGCTATAGGGAAGGTAAAATTTCATGCTCTGTCCACACAATTTAACTAACAATGCACAAACAATTAAAATCTCCACGGTCAAAATTGTAGAAATTCTCACAAGATCTTTCACCTCAAATCTCATAGTTTAGTCTAATCTTGTGGCCACCTCTCAAATTCTACCCATATCTCATACAATTTTTAAGACCGTGTTGCTTTCCACAAAATGTTCAGACTAACAATCAGACATGCCTTTTAATACCAAAATCTCGGTTTCATGTTTTGAATAATCCCCATTCACAATTGAAACACCCATGGTCAAATTGGTTACTCACACCTTGCCGTAATCAAATATATTAAACCAAACAAAAATGTATCCATAACTTGTATGAAAACACACGCTCATACAATAATGAACTTATGTGTGGATGAATACCTCAATAATTTTCTAGAATTTTTTCATATAGATCATTTCATAATATCTATCTTATTTCTGTCATCATTATAGCATGTTAGAGTGTTATACGTATTTCTGTAAAGTTATTCATAATGAAACATTTGAATGTTAGAGGGAATGATATTGTTGTATGAGTAATCGATGAGAAGAATCAACTAATACAAGACATGATTGATATCCATCGAACATTATGTTATATCCTAAAATGTTTAAATGGTTCTCTAATAATGACCATTTTTCTGGGGATGATACATAGATCATTAACCTAACACTGTGTCTAGAAACCACTTATGAATTTCCAAACCCATGAGGTAAACCTCAGTTCAAACTTTGGATCAATAGATTGTGATACTACATGTAACCCTACCACTTCATTGAGGTATATCCATAAATTTTAATCCATTGAAAAATATTCTATAGTTTTTATGAATAGTTATTAATTCATAATTTGATCACCTACAACCCATATATGACTATATATTGAAGACATTTTGAGGTGTTCTAAGACTCAATCCATGGTGAGGTTTTCATATTTACATTCATGTGTGGGAAAGGGTTATAACATCCCCAAATATATTTTCTCTCTAAATTATCTTCCGTACATAACATAAACTGAGTTAGATACTCAATAATAAAATTCTTCATGTTTGTACAAAATAAATCACATTTTAAATCACCATATATCATCATAATTCTACAATTCATAGAGAATGGATAATTATGAGATTTATCTAACAATACCATATTCAAATATTATATATATGAAAAAAGTTTATGTTCTTTAATACTTATCATTACCTCATAATCAAGGATAAGCATAGCAATAGATTTTACCTTCTTCTATTGCTCAACATCTCCCATATGTTCTCCTTTAAAATATAGTTGTATAGATAGTTGTACAATTTTTTTGAGAGAGATAATATTTCTACAATTCCATAAATATTTATAGATTCGTTCTTTATAATTATATAAATATTGAATATTATTTAATTTTAATCATGGAAAACATTACATGATCACTTGGACTCAAAGCATTGAACAACTTTTTTGCTATCTTATAGTGGTAATGTATTGAGTAGTCATATTATTTAATTAGATCCAAAATTCTTCTCTAGAACATACTCAACTATTTTTATGCCAATATAAATTTTCAGCATTTATTATTATTATATATAAATAATATATTTATATATAATGATAATTCAACAAAATCAGTAATGTACATATTGTCATATAAAACTCATAATCCTTGTTTTTTTAAATATTCATATGGACCATCATTTGTTCTGTGACATATGCTATCACCGTATAATTATTCTTGAGAATTCACCTCAGTCCCATATACATTCTATAACTATAGATTGAAAATAATTTTCTATAGTATGTTAATTTTAGAACAAGTCTACTGAGTAAACATCTCTTGTGTCCCTTTAAATTTTCCTCTGAATTATTTTTCCAAAGTAAAATAACTCCATTTTGAGTTAACACGGTGTGTGGATTGGATATGAATGAAAAATTTCCAACAAGGTGTCAATAATACCTATTGAGACCAAGATATCTATAGATTTCAGTCACAATGGTTATTATTATCCAAAATTCAATAGGCACTGTCATATATGGATCAACCAGTATACCCTCTCATTTGATTATATGACCAAAAAATGGATTTTTGTTTCCAAAAATCACTCGTATAAAATTTATCATATAATACATATTTTCATTGGGTCTTAAGTAAAATAATCAAGTGATATTAATTCTATTAATTTACCTTTATATATATATATATAATCAATAATTTATACCATAAACTTATCAGGGTAATATCTAAATACTCAATTTTATAATTCCTTGAAGGTAGAGGAATATTACTAAGTCCATATGAAATCATTATATATTAATAATGTCCATAACTAGTATGGAATTTTTAATTTAGTATATCCTACTTATTGATCAAAAAATTTTATATTTTGAAAAAAGGGTGATCCTGTAAAATTATAGAGCTACACACAGTTGATAAAAATAGTCACCAATAAAGGGTAGAGAATAAACATTCATTATTGGGGTCTTTTTTATTATCATATATTGAACCCAGAGACTTATTAATATATATTTCCTCTTAATAAAATTATTGGGGAACGCCATGGTGATGCACTGGGATGACTTAATACATTTTATGATTCAACAAGAGTTTGTTATTAAATTCACACAACATAAGCAAGACTGTTATATTGAAAATCATTGAAATTGTTGTTTCAAAATTTATAAGTTCAATTGAGAACTAAAATTCATGATTTTTCATTGAATATGAATATATTTCAGAGATACACCAATATAATAAAAACAGGCATAGTGTAAATATTGAGTTCCTCCCTAACCATTTGAGAAAACTACCCTAGTTGAATAGGTCTCAAGACCCATATAATGGAGTTTTTATCAAAAAAAGTTAAAATTTATCATAAAATTATTATATGATCATAGCATATTATATATTATTAAATCTCTCTTCGCTTCCTCAAATATTTATGATGGATTAATGTATATAATTCCATTACGTGTAAATGATTAAATCAAATTCTATTAGATGAAGAATAATGCGATTTTTAGAGAAAAATCCCAAAACAATTCCTTGAGTAGTTTCATTGTCATCACATGTTATGATCCTAAAACTATAGGAATTTACAGTTAATATATCATATAATCATTGGGGAGTTATTTTTTAATGGTTATAAAATTATTTAGATACAAAAGGTTGATTATATACTTAGTTAAAAGGTACTATAATAGTTTTTTAGTGTATGGTAAGTATATGTTCAACCACTTTATTACCATACACCTCATAAAATATATTAATCACTTGTAAATTCCTTTTTTCACTTGGATTAATAATTTTTAAACAATTATCATTGTCATTTATCTTTTTATTTGATGAATGGTTTGAATAATTACTATAGTCCATGATTTTAAAACACTGGATTATGGGTGGATCATTTTGTTCAAATTTCAATATATTCACAACATTAGCTAACATTATCCCATAAATACATAATTTTAGTACCCAATGTAAATCTTTTGAACACATAAAATATTTTCCAGTCCCTAAAATAAAAATTCCTCCATGTTTCATTCTACTCTTTATGCATGATGGAATTCTTATCTTGATCTCTTTTTAGATTTTAGATTATCCTTTAAATTCCATTTTTATTTTGTTATCAAAATCATGTCATTGGTGGGAAATATTATATCCATTTAAAACTATATACAATAATGTTTTTTTCATATTTCAGGAAGTCCCTTATGGATAAATCCCATTGGAAACATGATTACAAAATACTAATGAATCAATTAACTTTACTTTTAGGTTGGATAATAATACTCTAAGAATTCCATTAATTTATTCTAAAATGTGATACAATATTACCAATAAATTCATCATCCTTCTTTTTATTGGTCAAGGAACTCCTTTTATATTTTTCATACTTATAATACGAGGAATGTACTTATGGAAATATAATCATTTTATCTCCTCCCACTCAACGATGTTAATTGGTTTATGTTTAATCTTATTAGAGATAATATTTCACCATTGATATGATTTACCATCCAAATGATTGAATTTAAAAAATGAATTTTTTTTATATTAAAAAATTAGATTAAAAAATATATCATTAATGGTACTGATAAAATTATAAGAAAAATTTGATTAGTGGAACCAATAAAATAAGATGTGGGTTACCCCATGAAGGACTCAATGAAATTATTTTCCCTATATTTGTCATTTTTATGTTCATAATTGTTCAGGAAATGAAAAATATTTTTGATAATAAAAGAATGATTTGTTATTCCATATCCAATAATATATGGTTTCTCAGAAGGTAAACCATTTCATTTTCAATTTATTTTACATTATCATGGTTCCTTTAGGTTCCATCTGTTGAATAAATCCAAAAATGATAGTGTGATAAAAAATAATCATAGTGGGGAACAACATAATGGTGAAAAATACTTTATAGTATGTAAAAGTGTTAACACACTATTTTGAAAATATGAAACCATAGGTTTGACCTTGGTTATTCATGGCCATCATCTATTCATGTTCTTTATAATGGGTTTAATGAGTTCTTGAATAATAAAAACATATCCCCTACCTGTTTAACAGTAGTTGTGTTGCATAGAACGTTTTCATACACCAAGGGGGGATAAAATGAACTCCAAATGATCCATTTAAGAGTCACTACCCTAATTTAAAACTATAACAGATTCACAAATAATTTAGTTTCCAGACATTGATGTACATTATTGGAAACCACTCACTGTATCCTTCAAAAGAATTCACGGATGATTTCCAATTCTTTGACTTATAAATAGGGTTCTTAATTTTTTTTTCAAAATCCTAATTTCTAAAGTATATATAAAACTTTATCTAATTCCAACTATAGTGATAAATAATTCTCATACATAGATATTACATATTATTAGATCAACATTAATTACATAACCAAACTATCCAAGCTTGAGTCATATAGGTCTAGTGTCTTTGAAATCGTTGACCTTTAATCAACTGGTTCAATGGTGAACTACATCATATCCCATTATGTTCCTCAACACAAGTAAACTTCTTAAAAATATCATACATTAATCCATTCTACGTATCATGGGAATTATAAACATAAGTATCAGAGATCTTAAGTAGATCAGTCATGGTAAAAATTTGAATTATCATTGATTACATAAATATAATATCATCCTAATGGAGTGAGAACATTTAGTATATCATCTAAAAATGATAGACTCTATATAATTGATCAAAAACATCATTAATGGTATAAATCGTCAAAGTTCATAAGATTAAAATAATAAAAAAGTCAATGAACATGAACCATGATAGTGAAATCTTTTCATAAGAGATAGATTTATGGAATACAAATAAGTATAAAAAACATTTACATAGTAGTCAAGGATCATTACAAATACTATCACAATAAAATGTGTTCACTCCCTAAACCATAGTAGTAGTAAAGATTTAATCCTATGACTATCATATTAGACATAGTCCCATACATAATTACGTTCATACCCAATTATAATCCAATATATCCAATGAGATATCCATTTATACCCAATTAATTTTAGAGATATGTAGTTATGGACCCACCCACCAAATAATAAAAAAACAAAAAAATGTGATCCAAATGATCACAAAACTTTAATCATATCATAAAAAAGAAATGAAATATATTCTATAAACATTCCATCAAGATATAACACCTGTAAAATTAATGATCTTGTAAAAATTTCATCATGGAACTACACAAGGGAATGAAATAGGTTTTTTTTATTCATTATATAATAACCACTGAAAAATGAATAATTTTCATAATCATTTTTTCATTATAATTAATAAATATCCATATATATAATAAGTAATTTATTGTAAGATAATATGCCCAATAAAGGTTGGAAAATATCAAATGATGTATTATTATATGAAAAGGTATTTAATAGACCACATGGAACATTTCTGATGGAAAATAAACTTCTCACATTGAAATAACTAATTTAAAATCTAAAAATTTCAAAAGTGTTAAAGAATGATATTTCTCTGAAAGGATCCTTGGTATCTAGTAAAATATGCTTTAAGTCATTGTACAGTTATGATATCATGAAATACCATTCTTGTTATAAAAAATAAAACAATATTTCCTTTCACATTTTTGATAAAAATTAAATGTTACCTCATCCATAAATTGAAAAGAATATTCATTTAAAACCATTTCTAAAAATCAACAATGCATAAAAATAAAATTAAAAATTACTTTGATAACAGAAAAAATATTCTGAAAAACATTTCTTGAAAATGTAGACAAGGAATAACAATGATATACGACTAAATAATGAAATAAATATAAATTCTATCTATAAATTATTTTTGGAAATTTATATACATAAATAGTGGAAAATGAAAGAATAACATTTGAACTCCAAATGTAATAAGCTGATAAATTATTTCCTGATATTCTTGATATATGGATCCTAATATTTCATCATTGTAAACATAATCCTAAAAAATCATGATTAATAATTAAATCACAATGAAAATATCATAACACATTGTTACCATTATAGTTGGAATAAATATGAAACTAATAAACCTAAATGTGTATCTATAATTGTTATACACATTAATGTGGATTATATATAGCAAAAAAATGTATTGAAGTTCACATGTATCCCACAAAAATACAAGTGATGTGGAAATCCCTTATCTCAGCTAAAAACTATTTCATATATGATCAAAACACTTATATAATATTTATAGTTTTATTAGAAATATATTGTATGACCATAATCATATATATTAAACCAAATTTAATTTATTTATAACCCTATATCACATTTCTGTTTATAATTCTTTTTTAAAATAATTTCAATGGGTAAAAATAAAATGTTTTTTCAACTCTTCTTTTGTTCGGTTCATTTTTTCCTAGTAAATTTATTATCATAAATTTTTCCAAATAATTTTAATCATCATATAAATATCATATGTATTCATTTTATACATATTTAGATTCATCCGTAGATGTCATATATAGAAAATTTAATTACACAATTCATTGAGACGGTAGGTCATATGTATGAATAAAAGGTGTTTCCATTTTCGTGACAGATGGAACAAAAGAAATGTAAATATTAATTAGACTTCAAAAAATTTCTTTATATAATATATATCATATATATAAATTAAATATATCGATTTTAACATCCACGAGAAAATAAAATGTTAAAAAATCACATTGTTTCCTGGTGGCACTAGTTCACAAGCACACCAGAGTGGCATTACCCTTTTCCAATGTATTGGAATGAAAGAAAGTATATTTTTTATTACTAAAACATATTTATAATTGTGTAAAAAATATCATATTTATTAATTAATATCATTATTATATCTATCTGTGTTACTTAAAGAATAATTACAACGGTTCACAAAGCGGTATTATGTTGTACACAAGACTGAGAGTTCAGTTTCTTATTTAATAGAAGATGAGATGGATATAAGTTATTCTATTAACATAATAACATATCAGTATATGTAATATAATGTAGTGATTATTTCAATATATTTTATTAATATTTTATGAAATATAAGAGTGAATTTAATAAAAATATTTAGTTAAGAACGATGCCTCTTCATTGGAAATCTAAAATAGGTTTTCACTAAATACATTAATAGGAGGGTTTTCCAATAATAACAATGCCTCTATAACATTTTAAGAAAAGTTGGGATGTTATTTTTGAAGATCATATCTGATCCAAAATGCATTCTATGTATGATACAAAGGGGAGTTGAGGTGACCATTTATATGTGATAAAGAGTTTCATTTTCATCCTAAATACTCAAAAAAACTCAATAATGAGAATTGAATATATAGAATTCTTCCTATAAAATTGATAAATAATGGAGTTGAGTGTATATATAGTTTATCCACACTGATAACACTAAAGAATATTTTTTTTTAAAAATTACCTTAACATCAAAGTATCCCTACTTCTATCATTTTCCTAATGGTAACTAGTTTTTTACCTAGGTAATTTATCCCTTAATACTAAAAACAACATCAACCATATATGATAACATTTACCTAAAAATTATAAATATTAAATTAAATTTTTCAAATAAAATTATTATTTATGTGTAAAATTAATTTGCACACTAGAGCATGTAATTCAAAAAACATCATTTAATATTTTAATAATATAATTAATATTTTTGTATTTTTGTATTCATTATGAAAAAAACTAAAGTAGACATAACAAAATAATATTAATTATCTATATTAAAAATAAAGAAATCATGTTCTAAAATTGACATCACAGAATTGGGAAATTTTATTTTAATATTTTTTCCATAATCATGATGAAGAAGTGGTGTTATAAAATTTTTCTTGTCAGGTATAATTTTTATATAAATTTAAAAATTAAATTATTCCAAATAATACAATTTTAATTATAAAAATAAAATTGTACGATATATTGCATTGATCATAATTAAAAAAATTATTTTTTAAAATTATTTAAAATAAAAGATAATTCTTATATAAAAACAAATAAATTTCCATTATACATCAATATAATAATTTTTTCATAATATTATCAATTATTCTATCAATGATAAGTTTCTAAATTTTGAGTTGCAAAGTTAATTTTAATTGATAGAAAATATTTTATGATAGGGTTAAAATTATATTTTAAAACATGTTTTCAAAATACGATGAAACCACTTTTATAAGGATACAATTTTAGGCTGAAAAATATGTTTATTGTTATTATTCTAGAAGAATAAACATTAAATGAAGGATAAAATAAATTAATGAATATTTAATATATGGATTTAATTTTAATAATTCAATAACAACACGTAAAATAATTTTTTAAATTAAAAACACTATGCATGTATTGAAATTATTTTTCTTTAAAAACCATCAATTACATTAATTTTAATTCCTATTTTAATTTATTATATACTTATTATCAATAAAATTATTTTATTCATGTGTAAACAATATAATTCAAATTATTTAATTAATCCTATTCATTCATAAAAAATAAACGATTATGTTTTAATAATATACTCTATCACTATTCATTAAATATATGTTTCTCATGTAACATGAGCTATTGATGATATGAAATTTATGTTTAAAAAATATATCATGAAATATTAGGGTATTTAAAATAATGTTTTTGTTACAAACATAAGGATGATGTCAAAAAATGAGGAATGATTCCTAACAAAGTGTTTTATTTTTTTCTCTTAATTTACCACGATAAAACTTCTCCTAAATATAGTGGTATATTTTCATTAGTATATCAAAAATATCTAACTATTATTAGGATTATGGTGTAGATGTTTTTAATTTGATTTTCCATCCAATGGGAAATGGAAACATTGCTCAAGCATATGTGGGGACAACCAAATCAACGAACCGAAGTGTTTTATTTTTCATCATTCTATCAAAAGTAAGGTCTAAATGATATCAATATATATATATATATAATATTAATAAATAAATAAATATATAATGATATGATATCATGTATTTTGTTACCATTTCATCCAAAAAACGATAACATTATATGGGAGTTTGTGGGGGTTATCACAACCATTAAGCGATGTAATTCATCTTTAATAGTAAAATAATAATGGTGACTAATGAATAAATATTACATCTATAACCTATTTCTGATTATTAAAATATAAAATATATTCTACATTATTTATTTTAAACCCTCTTGATAATGTAAAATGTTGTTAATTCGTATGAATGTGAACCCATCTTCGTGAAACGACATAATTTATTCTTCATGTAATCCTTACAGTGAAAGTTTTAAATGTTTTAATAATGTATAAATATGATAAATATAAACTTTTTATGATCTATTTGATAATTTTTTAATGGTTTTATTTGATAATTATTATACCCATGGTGATGTGACTTATTTTATATGCTCTAAGAATTAGGTGAAACAGGTAAACATTTTATGGGTTCTATTTTTTGTAACAATGGTTGTTGTTATTTTATATAACTTACTAATCATTTTTTTATCATTCAAAATTTTCTAATGTTTTTTATAGTGTATAAGGATAAGTAATAATAAAGAATAAATTATGTTTAATGTCATGATTATTTATTTTTAAAAGAAAATATGTTTCATTTTAAATCATCTATATTATTTAGAAAATAAATCATGAATGATAATATCCACGTTGTAATTTGTGTATTTATTTTATAAGAGTTATGGGTATTTTTATGTAAAAATATAAGTCGATAATTAAATTTTTTATTATATAAAGTTAATTTTTCCCTAAAAACTCAAGGTTACATATTGTGTTAAGTTCTGTTCTTATTTTTGATGGGTATTTTAGGATGACTAAAATCCCAATGGATTTATAATTTTATTTTATATTTTCATATCATTTTATAGATAATGTGATTAAGTGGTATGGAGAATATACCTCAAAAGTTTCCCTATTTATTCTAGAAGAGTGGTATAATGATAATGAATATGATAATTTACTGAAGTAATTATCATGAGAATTTTGATTAATATATTTTATATTATAACTATATTACCATATATGATCAAAATATACTCTTAAAATATGATATAAACAAGAAATTGATTCATTATAACCCTTATGTATTTATTTTTAACCTTTTTAATTTTTTTATCCATTACCATATTAATGGATTTTTTCCTCGGTTAGTATTCATAATGAAAAAATGAAACAAAAATAATTCATAAATTCATAAATAATGAATCCATCTATGGAGTCACTTTTTATTATTAAATTTTATATGTAAAAGTTATTAATATTAAAATAATGTAACAAAGTCAATGAGCATAGTTTTTATAAAAAGCCTGGTTTAGGAAAAAACTGAATTTATTCTTGTTCCTTACATGGTAAATCCATTAAATGAATTTCATTATATATCATGGAATAAATTTCAAAATAATTAAATTTTATGAATTAATAACAAAAAATTATCAAATAATATTATGATAAACTAAATTGGTCACAATAAAACAGTTTGCGAAAAAAATACCACTGTCATAAATTCATATGATTTTATCGTCATTTTAAAAAATTATTATAATATTTTAAATGATATTTTTAAAAAAATTTAATATCAATATTTTTTTTAAATAGTTGTCTGGTAGTTATTAAGAAACATAAAATATTTCAAAATTCAATACTTTGATTTATAGATCATTTGACAAGAAAATTATTAGTTTTGACAATTAAAATTGAGTACTTATTATAGATGAATTAGTGAATAATTTTTCATTAAAAAATAAATTACATATAATTATTAATTTATTTAGTGCTATTTATTCCATTTAACATAAAGAGAACATGATAAAATTTATAAATAATAGTAATATTTCAATACTGAAACCATATTCTAATTTTGTTTGGAAATCAATGTAATGAATGTTTTAAAATACATTAAATTTGATTATATGGAAATATATCATAAAATCCTAGGGTGTTTCATTACACACCTCTTACATAAATTTATACTCCTAAATTTAATTCTCTATAAAACCAAAAAGGTAGGATACATCCACCTTATCACATCCTTAGGTCCCCAATTTGCTTCATAAAATTTATTGTTTATGCTATGAACATTAAATGTTAAAGTAGTATTATTACGTTTCAAATTATTTGTCTAATCAAACATTTTCACAGGATATTTCAAATAATAAAGATCATTCTCTAGTATTACAACCTCATAGTTTAGTGTACATGAAGTATCTTGAATGTACATACTCAAGAGGGATATATTGAATGTGTTACGGTGTTAAGAGGGGCTTTCTAGAAGAACCAATAGAAAATACATTATCTTATTATGACCATGAATCTAAATGGTACTAATATATCTAATTATTGTCAATACCTTCATTAAAAATATTATAACCTTATTTCATGGATATTTTAATTGGAAAACCATGTCACCAACATTGAACATTATATCTCATAAACGATTGACTGCATAACCCTTTAATCAACCTTGATTTGTCTTGTACATACTATTAAATGTTTATTAAATTATTAAGAATTAACTATGATAACATTGTCTATAGTTTTTTAGTTTCTAATATCCTCATAATATGTACACAATAGAGGGATTTATAAGGAGCCACTTGAATCCTTGATAGAAATATATTATTGTATGAAAATTTTACAAGAGGAGTCTGTTTATCCTTTATTACTTTTAAAACCTTATAAAATAACCCCACCTATCTTGTAGGGTTTTAACAGTACTCCCAAACTTATCATATCTAAAATGATGGAATGAAGTGTTAACTATAGTCTATATTTTCCATAGTTATTACGAGATTACTAAAATTTTGATGTGAACCTTGAATCCTGATTAGATAAAATAGATTGTGGTACTCAATGAAACCATATAACGTTCACAATATATATCATAAAAAGTTAAATTAGTGAGAAATATTATCTAATAATAACAAAATGTTATTTATTCATATAGTGATAAAATTTATACATTATTGAATTATCAGTATTAGATGTTTTGTGGATTCTATTTATTAAATACGTAGAGATTTATTAATATTTCCATTTTTTTGAATAATGGACATAAAATACAATTAAACATATATATTTTTTATAAAATTATGGAAAACCAGTCCTCAATACACATACCATGTCATATACCATTTCATGTTGTGTAACTATAAATAAGATTTCAGATAACTGTATATCTTTATACGTCACATATAAAAAGTGAAAGAGGAACTATAAGATTCATCAATCAAATCCATCGAATATAAAATTTATGAGAGACATATATTGTTTTAGGATATTTTTTTTCGAAAAAGATGATTTTTAAAAATATGAATATTATTCTCATTCATAAAATTATCCATATCATTCATTTATTCCTCTTTAATCTTATCAGGGATTGATGGATGAACATTATCTTATGAAAGATATTATATATCACCTTCCATATTGATTTCAATTTCCGTATTATATAAATCCATTGTTATTTGGATATCTTTCTATCCACACCATTTAACAACTATCTTGGACTTTTTGACTCATAGAATCAGCCTCCTTGTTCTCAATTCAAATGTAGAAATTTATAGATTTTTTCAAAATCATTAATGAAATCCATCCATAAATTGTTTTGAATATTAAAATTTTTCTATTTGAATTTATACATATAAATTTTATGATTTATATTTATATCACATATTTCACCGTGTTGATAATTTATCAATATTTTCGATGAAATATTTATAGAGTGCGACTCCGAATAATTAGTGAGGTAATTCCCATCTTGAATATTCAGTTTTTATAACACATACTCTGTCATTATGTCATTATACATGAGGTTGAATCCCATTCCATTATTAGATGAATCACTGTTGATACAAAACCATTATACATTCTAATGTAGTGTGAAAAATGTTTTACCGAACTGCATTCTCTTCAGTGCCATGAAATTTTTCACATTCATTTATCTAAACAAACATGGATACCTTCCGTGTAAAATTTTATATTATAGGAGATAAACCATATTTTTTTCTAAAAAATTATAAATAGTATACAGACAATACAAATAAACTATATATTCTATTACCATTGAGTTTTTTCGTCCATTTCCCTATAAATTTCATCATTAAAAGGATCCATTGACAATACATTTCTTAATATTATTTAATCTAATAATTACACATCACAAATCAAAAAATAACACTTTCAAAATTTTGGAAACATATTATCTATCATCGTGTCTTCAAAATAATTTTCAAAAAATCATCATACTAAACTATTCTATTAGGATATATATGAATATCAACAACAAATATGATCCTTAACTAATCAAGGTAATATTTAATGACTCTATTCTTTAAATCTCTGTAGACAACATGTGCATTGGTATGTTCAAATTGAAATATTATACATTATTAATGACTATACATCCAATTGATGATTTTATTTTGATTATCCGTCTTATTTTCACAAAATTTTTATTATCTAGATAGACGATCAATATCATTAAAATATTTATTTCTCTATAAATAATCCAAACTAGTCATTGAAATAGAATCAATGTAACTTTTTCATTATAGTGATATTTTTTAATTTATAATAATCATTGGATATTTTATTTCACTAATCTTTAATTATAATAATAAAAATAGTTGAAATAAAAGGTTCCACACTTGGGTGGATGATTCACTTATCACGATTATACCATAGTTGATACATCAATTCATACTACTTAATATATACCATGTAATACGAAATTTCTGAAATAAGTGTTTCCTTATATATGAATTCTATTGAAAAAACATATTCATGATTTAGGGATAGGGTATGCAATTCATCCTAAAATTCATCCTAAAATTTAAACAATATACATTCATATCATAAATGATAATTTTCTCCCATAAAAATTGATATAAATAACTCTAATGAATATATAGTAATCCACATGCATTGGAAGAAATTTATATTGTAATTTCATATCAATAAATGTATCTAAATATAATCATTGACTTCTTTGGAATATCAAATATCACATCCCTTCCTCAAATAATTAATATGGGTTTAATATAAAGAGAATCATTCCATTCTTATAAAATCAAAAATATAATATAAAGGGAGAATACAATGATTTAAATGAAGAACATTACATAAAAATATATATTAAGTGTGAACTATATACATGAGGGTTGATGATCATACCCATAGAAGTTATTGAACAACTAACTCAAATCTAATCAATGAGTACATGAATTTAAAATCATGATGAATTTTCATGATATGAATGAATCCATATAATAATGATCAAATAAGACACAATGGTATTTGAGTGTACATATCAACACCTTAACTTAATCATTACATCATTAATCACATACTAATCATAAAATGTAGACGGTAAACATCAAGAATTGTTGATTACTTTATGGATTATTATAATCATAAATACTATTCCAAAAATATTTTATATTATGACACCTTCTTATAATCCTTTGATAATATATGATCATCCAATCTTACTTTTAGCTGATCAATATTTTCCATGGATTCTATCCAAAAATCATCATAATTGTTCATAATTAGAATGTGATTTAACAAAATAATATCCTTAGGGAGTGTCCAAGAATATTTTTTCGGAAATCTTATTTGTGAAGAACATGGTGATGATTGAGAAAATACCTGAAAACATTTTTTGTGTTCATAACCCTGATGTGCATTTCTTCCAGAGTCTACATCTACTTGATTTTATCTAGATAATGATTTTCATTCCAAAAAAACATACATTTATTAATCTATATAAAATTTATGATATTATAAATTATATAACTTTTCCTTATGGTTTTAACCACTATTTATTAATATTACTATCCATAGATATGTAATCAATTAATTGTTAACATATATAGTTTACTGAGTTTATTTTAAACAATGATTATTTATTATTAGATTATTATTCAGTATATATCTCAATAATACATGTCCAATAAGAAAAGTGGTTTATCTTTCTAGGTGACAAGATACATAATAAACTTATTTTCATGAAATATAATAATTTTATTCCACAAGATATATCTCATAATGTGCACTTACAGTATTATCAAACATAATATCCTTCTTCATAACTCAATAAATGTGTAAACGGATGAAGGCATGTTCTCAACTGATCAATAAGGGTTAACCTAAGAGATATTAGTAAATGATTATAATTGATTATTATATAAGAATATAGGTGGGTGAATATGATCATAACATACAAAAATCAAACTTAATCAATTATGATCATAAATCTATTGATTCAATAAGGTTTTTAATGAATTTTACGTTCATTATTGTTTTGAAAATCACAAACACTCTATCTAGTACAAAAATTCTAGTCTCCTATATTTTATATTCACAAGGAAAATTTTTCTTCCCCAAGTAAATTTATCCTTACCATGATTTTATTATTCTTGGCATAATCTCTATAAAGACAACTCATTTTATTTCTAGGAATAAAATTCAGTTTCATATCTAAAACATTGGAAAGTTATAAATATATATACAAAGAGAATTTTGTTTATAAGATCCGAATTCAGGTTCTAAATTCCCTGAATTTAGACTCTGAACATTCTATGTTTAGACTCCTAATTCCCATGAATTCAGACTCTGAAATTTCTAAGTTCCGACTCTAAATTCTCCTAAATTCAGACTCCTAACTATCTATGGTAAGAACTTGAATTCATCTAAATATAGGCTCCAAAATTTCTATGTTTAGAATCTTAATTACCTAAATTCATACTTCAATCATTCTATGTTTAGACTCCAAATTCTTCTGAATTCAGACTCCAAGCATTCTATGTTCAGACTCCGAATTCAAATGAATTCAAAATTTGAATGTTCTGAGTTCAGACTCCATAATTCAATAGAATTTTGATCCCAAATTCTTTTTAATACAAAATTTTAATATTCATGTATTATAGACAACGTATGGTTTTTTGGATAGACTATGGAAATTTAATTTTCCTTACATTATGAAAAATGGTTTTGGTTAAGCTACCATATTTTTTCTTATCATGTTTTAGTTTTAAAAAAAATTCGTGCATTCAGATACTAACTAACCATTGTTTGAGTTACACATATACAGGTCCCTCCAAAACTGAAGAAAAAATATGACCATTGGAGGAGGGATCTGATCGTTGAAGTTGTGCCTATAAATATGAGCTCATTTGAAAGAGATCACTACATTAACATTGATGACTGTTAGAGAATTATAGAGATTACATGCTGAAATAATTTCTAGAGAGAGACTCTCAATCTTAGTGTGCACAAATCATCATGTTCAGAATTACTTTGTGAGACTCTGAATGTTGCTGAGTACATTAAGGGGAATCCGAGGATAGGAGGACAGAGGTGATGACTAACTTGATGTTTGAGGCATTGTGGGGATAACATGACAGACTCCGATATTCATATCAAGGGATTACCCTGGGGTGGGTAAGGAATATCTTATTAAAAGTATAAATCATGTAACCATTATACCTGGTTGTTGGATACCCTTTTCTTTGGGTTAAAGGATTTACTAGAAGTTACTTGTATTGTTTCGTGTTTTCTAATGAATTTTTGTGGTTAAGAAAACTGTAACTATCTTATAATTTCTTATACATGTACTCTAATTTGGGATATTCTATACGCATTAAGGTAGAATCATTATCTTCGTACACTTTTCATAAATTTCATTTCTTGAACAACATTTCTGGTATCATGCATGTTTGTAGAACTAAGAGGTTTTGTGAATTTAGCTTTTTTAACATTGTTAAACATTACCATCTTTAAATGTTCTATAAGAATTTTTTTCAAGTATACAATTCACCCCCCTATTGTATATTGAGCATATACATTATTATTTCGATACTACAATCAGCATCATTTCTATACTACAATTTTTATCATATCAGGTTTCTGAAATACTTATATTCACATATAAGTTTTCTTGCTCAAGTTTTTCATTGTTCTATATTTTATTTGGTTAGGATATTTTTTATTTGTTTACAAACATTTATTTCTATCAAGGTTGTGTGGAATTATTTTCTTTGAGATGGTAAGAATGAATATTGGTTCAATTGGAAATCTTAATCCAACTAGACCACCTATTTTTGATGGAAATTATTATGAGTATTAGAAAGATCATATGAAGGCTTTTCTCATTAACACTAGAGTGGACAAAATTGTAATGCTTAATAAATATTACAAAATTATAATAAGGATGTCAAGTCTTTTACTAATCCAGAGAAGTTAGAATATCAACATAACTATAAGGTATGTAATACTTTTTTGTGTTGCATGAACAGGAATATATATAACAATAATTCTAAATGTGATGCGGAAAATTGTATTTCGATGAAACATGAAGTTATACATTCTGGTACTTACAATGTTTTTGAAACTAGAAGAGACGTTATTAGAGCTGAGTGACATGGTTTTCTCTTTCCTAATGGAAAACCTATATGTAAGGTAAAATAGAGATTTTTGACTATTTTCAACAGCTTACAAACCAAGGGATAAAAGGTTTGGATGATGAAGTACTTGTATACAAGATTATTGACATCATGCCTAATGAGGTGGAATCCAAGAAAATAGCAAAATATGAGAATAGAAAAGTCTCAAGGATCACTCATGTTGATCTTTTTGAACTCTTCTTCACTATGAGGCTAAAATGAAGAGAGATGATGATTATGTTAATAAGGAGAATGAGAATGGAAGTGTTTCTTTTACCACTACTTCAAATCATATAAAATCCAAGACTTCTGAGAGAGTTACAATATCTAAGCCTAAGCAGTTTACTATTTATCTAAATTAGGTAAAAGTGAACATTATAAGAATTATCTAGCTGATCATTTTTTAAGGATGAAAAAGATAGTTGGGAATGAAGACATTTAGTATAGATACAAGACCATAGAACGAGAGGAAACCAAATACTCAGAAGTCACTTGTTAGGAATGCAAAAAAGATGGACATATAAGTCCAGATTGTACTATGCATAATAGAAATGATAGAAATGAATTGTATTCTGAGAGGAATAGATAGAAGTATTAGAATGCTAATTCTAAGAATGTTTTTAAAGCTAATTAAACTTGGAATTCTAATGGTGGTGACTCTTCTGAATAATCCTTAGATTACGAATCATCAAGACAAAAGTACCTTGGTTTACTTTACCAAGTTACCTATTGAAAATAATTGTTTAATGGAAAATATACATATTGTTGAAACCATCACCAATGTATCCATGAAATATAATTTGAATAATAGTAAATACTATAAATCCTCAGATGGTGAATCTTCTTCTGATGAAGATAATAAATTTTTGATTTTGAAATTATTAAAAAAATACATGTGGAAGTTAATTATGAGAAGGATAAACATTCTAAGGATCTAGAAAAAATATAATTTCATAGAAAAATGATTTCAAGACTAACACAAATACTAAAACTGACGTTTTTGAGGATATGAACTTAGTTATTATACTAATGTCAAAAATAATTTCCTTGAGGAAGTGTTTTTCAAACATTACCTTAGGTAAGAATATTTTTTATAAAATCAATTCCCAAATTCGATATCTAAGAAATAGTTCTCATTGTAGTTATACTAGTTCAATCCCAATTTTTAGTTACAATTATTTTGTTCCTCAAAATTCTCTATTCTGCAGTAGGTGTCACTGTGGAGGGAATTGGAGAAAAAATCGTTCATTAAACAAAACTTGGTTTTTAAGTTTTCATAATGAATTTTGTCAAAGAAAATGTGGATTCCTAAAATTTTTAATTCTGAAGTTTCCGGATCCAAGAATGTTTAGCTTCCAAAAGTATAAAACTATTATTTTCTGGAAAATAAAGATAGTACCAACAACAATAGAAGGTACATGGATAGTGGATCTTCCCAGCATACTACTGGTAACACAAATTTCTTTTAAATGATTATTAATAGGAATGGTGGAAGCATAACTTTCTAAGATAATGGTAAGGGAGAAATTATTGGTATAAGTAATACTGTTCTTCTTCAGAAAACGTTGATTTCAAATGTTTTATTTGTTAAGGGTCTCAAGAACAACCTCATTATCATAATTTAATTATGTAATGAAGGTTACCCTATAAATTTTAGGATTTTCAAATGCATATTACACAATTCCATGAAGAGTTTATTCTTTCTTCCAATATGAAATAGAATGTTTACACACTAAACATAGAAAACCATAAGAGCCAATACCTACCTTTCCATAGTGCAATTTAAGATCATTATTGGTTGTGGTATAGAAGGATAGTACATTTTAACCATAATAACCTATGAATACTCTCTAAGAAAATACTAGTTAAAGATATACTAGAGATTAGATTTGAATATTCAAAAGTTTTTGAACCTTGTCAAAATGGAAAGCAACATAAGTCATGTTTTAAATTAGTTGGTGAAGTCTCAACTATGGATGCATTACAGTTAGTGCATATGGATTTGGTTGGTCCAATACTAAATGGAACCATTGGAGGCAAATATTATGTATTATTTTTAGTGGATGATTAGCCGATATTTATGTGGGTCTATTTTATTCCAAAGAAATTTAAAGGTTTTTCTTATTTCAAAAGATTTAGAGCCCCAGATAAAAATGAAGAAAAAATTCCTTTTATAACTAATCATTGTGATCATGGATTTGTATTTCAAAAATATGATTATCAAAATTTTTTAGTATAAAAGGCATCACTCATAACTTATCTGCACCCAAAACACCTCAACAAAATGGTGTTTCTTTAATAAGAAATATAATTCTTCAAGAGATATCAATAACCAGGTTTATTTAATATTTGGTAGGCACACATTTTTGGGATGATATTGTAATTTCATCTTGTTATACTATAAATCATGTTTTGATTAGATATTTTCTAAACAGAACTCCTTATGAGTTATTGAATTGTTTAAAACATATAATATCCTACTTCATGGTATTTGGTTACAAGGATCGTATTCTGAATACTAAAGTTAATATATAAAAATTCGCACCAATATCTGATGAAAGAATTTTCATAGGCTACTCCACAACTTCTAAGGCTTGTAGTGTTTACCATAAAAAAATGTACTGTTGAAGAACCTGTAAATGTGAAATTTTATTAAACTAATCCTTTTGTTTTTAAAAAACCTCAACCAATATATTCAGATGTGTTTTCAAAAACTGATTATCAACCATTGTTAGATGATCCTTCTATTATGGAAATTTTTCAAGAAAATATTTTATAAGAATTTACCATAGATGACTTCCTACCCAATATTGATGAACTGTTTTAAAAAAACGCTAATCAGAATTTTCTAAATAATCATCCTAGTGATAGTATCATTGGTGATGTAAATCAACATGTAAGGAATAGATGTTCCTTATGAAATGAAGTTGAATATCTAAATCCCTTCCCCAATTAGAACCAAAAATATCTGATGAAGCTTTTGGTGATGATGATTGGATAAAATCTATGCAGGATGAGGTAAAGGAATTCGAAAAGAATAATTTCTAGATAATGGTTTAAATACCTAAGGAATCGTTATTTGTTGGAGTAAAATGGGTATTTTGATATTAATGTGATGAAAATGTAATCATAGTAAGAAATAAAGCTAGATTGGTTGCTAAAGTCTATAATCATAAGAAGGAATATACTATAATGAATCCTATGCTACAGTAGCTAGATTTGAATATATTCATATTCAAATTACTTTGCAGCATTCTTCAATTTCATTCATTTTCAAATGGATGTTAAATGTTTCTTCCTTAATGGTTTGGTACAAGAAGATGTTTCTTTGAAAAAAACTCATGGTTTTGAAGATTCAAAACATCTTGAACATGTTTACAAACTTACAAAAGAATTTTATTGACTTAAGAAAGCCCCTCGATCTTGGTATTATTTACATAAATAATTTTTCTTCAAAATAATTACGTTAACGGAAATGATGATATAAACATTTTTATAATGAAAAATAAAGAAAAATGTTTTGATTGTTCAAATTTATGTTGACGACATTATATTTGATTCAAATCAAAACCCATTAACTGATTCCTTTGCAGATCTAATTAAATATAAGTTTGAAATGAGTATGATGGCTGAGTTAACATTTTTCCTCGGTTTTAAAATTTATCAAAAATCAGATGGAGTCTATATACACCAACATAAGTATATTAAATATCTTCTAAAAATGTAAGGATAAGACACTGTAAGAGTATAAGTACCCCAATTGGTACCTCAAATTCACATGATCATGATGTAGGTGGAAAACTAGTACATCAAACATCTTTTAGAGGAATGATGGGATGTCTACTTTACATGATAGCTAGTCGTCTAGACAAAATGTTTTCAGAATAATTATTTGAAAGATATCAATCAAATCTTAAGGAATCTCATTTAAAGGCAGTGAAAAGGATTTTCTCCTACTTAAAGGGAACCATGGATCTAGGACTCTTTTTCACATATAGAAATGCTTTTTTTAAAGGTTTTTCGGATGCTGATTTTGGTGGATGTATAATAGATAGTAAAAGTACATCTGGAACATGAAATTTCTTAAGAGATTCATTTGTTTCTTGGTCTGGAAAAAAGCATCACTCAGAAGAACATTCCACTACTGAAGCTGAATATGTAGTAGCCAGAAGTTGTTGTGCTCAAGTTTTGTGGATGTAACACACACTAACAGACTATTGTATGTGTTTTACCAAAACACAAATTTTGAGTGTTAAAACTAGTTCCATTTCCTTAAGTAAAAAATTCAATATTTCACTCTTAATCAAAACACAAAGATATTATGAATCACATTCATAGGGATCACACACAATAATGAGATATCATTGTTCAATTTATCAGAATACAAGATCATCTTATGATATTTTCACAAAATCTATACACTTTTATAGATTTGAGTACATTAAACCGATGTTAGGAATTATAAAAACAAGGAACTCTTCCATGTTAACTTCCTATTGAATCCAATAATCTTAATGTAAGGAACTTCTTATTATAGGGGGAGTACTTTTGTTTGTTAGATTTGTAAAAAATATATGTAGCCACATTTTTGATTTCATAGTCTAATTTTTTTCGTAGTCTAATATTTTTAGTGGTATTAAATATTTTACAATGAATATTTTTGTACATTAATTTTTTTAATGATGATTTAAGTACATAAAATTTTTATAATGATGATTTTTGTACATCCAATTTTCATAATAGTGATTTTCGTATTAAACATTTTCAAAATCAAAATTTTCAGTTTCTAATGTTCTTCAAGAAGAACTTTCCTCAATATAAATAATCATCCTAGAAATCCAAATGGAATGTTTCATTTCATAAATTTTCATAATAATCTTTTACTTTTTCATATTTTCATCTGTCTTTATATTTTTTTATTCATTTTATCATAAATCACGATGTTTTTCTAATAAAACCTCAAAAGATCAGATTTTATCATAATTTCCTTCCAGCTATCATCTCATCCATCAGAACTCATCATAAGGATTTTCAACTATTGAATTTTGTATGGATGTTGAACGGTTGCCTAAATTGACTATATAAAGGACCCCCCGATGGTTGTCCCACATTGAATCTCCTGCCTTTGCGTACTGATGTTCTTTCGTTCTATATAATCCCATTCCGAAATTCTCAAATCATCCATACATCCGAAAGTATGACGATGTCTCCTCTCAGAAAGATATGTCATCTATCAATCAAATCTCTAAATCGATGATATACAGTGAAGGGTTAGTTGATCTAATGTTTTTCTCAATGTATGATTCTATTATCTTTAATAATATAAAGTTGAATGTGTAGGAAACTATTTTCATTTCAAAAACAAAATCTCAATATTTGGTACACCCTTAGTTGTTTGTAGAATTCTATGAGTCCGTAATTTTCTTCAAGGAATAAGGGAGTAGTATGTTTTCTTTCAAGTGTTATAGAAAGACATATTCACTTTTCTTACACTAAGTCTGCAAGCTTGGTTGATATTATTTATAAGGGGAAGCTGAGTTTTTTTATCATGAGCTACGCGATGTTCAAGGATGTTGTGATAAGGTGAAGACCATGGCTTTCCTTGGTCTCTTAGAAGTAAATACTCTGATAATTCTTCACCTAACTAAAAATTATCAGATTCTAGAATTTTGTGTTCAAGAATTCATTATACCGATAAAAGGACACAAGGATTCTTTGAGGAAAAGTGACATGTACATTCTGGCTATCATGGTTATCCTATAGAGGATACACATGGTTAAGAATATCATGGTTTTGATTGAGAAAATAATGTATGGAAATTTGAGGACTCAAATTATTATATATCCCGCCATTCCTTCCAAGATAATTTCTTGGTGTCAAGAATCGTTAAAAATTCATTGCAAATCTCAGTCGAGGAATTTTAATGTTATGTTGTTAAGTGATGACACTTTGAGAAGAATTAAAGTTGGATTTTCCATAGAATCCGAAGATTTATATGACTTTCTTGAAGAGGATGTTGAAGCTATTTCAAAGAAACATCAGCTGGCTGAGACCTCTAAAAAGGATGTAAGGAAGTGGAAATTGAAGTATTTGGAAGAAAAGGCAAGACCCCCAATAGTTAATGAAACACAATCCACACCACTGAATCCAAGAGGCAAAAAGCCAAACGTGATGTGGTTGTGGATAAATGGAGAAAAGACAAGGGAAATCAGAATGAAGGGGCATCTAAGTTTGTATTGGAACCTATTGAAGCTAAATCATTGAATGAAAATGTAGCAATAGATCTTGAAAAGCTAGAAAAAGAAAAGAAGCAAAAGAAGAAGCTATTAGAGGCTGAAATAGTGATATCTCTTCTGAAGGCTGCAGAGAAGCCTGCATGAATATTCTGGTACCAGAATCCTTCTTGATAGAATCATTACCAAAGACTCTAGGAAGGAAGTTTGTAATTCTGGAAAATGTTCATGAAAAGTAGTGGAAGAAGAATAAGGGAGTGGTGATACCGAAGATCTAAAAAAGAATGTAGATGATTTTCAAAAGAAGGAAAGCCCTTCAAAAAATTTATCATTCCAAACCACTCATGCTAAATCATCAATGCATGCTACTCTTGGGAAGGATGAAGATAAGGTTGAGGATGAAGTAGACAAACCATCATAAGAATAAATCATCAATAATGATTTTATTCACCTAAAGGATACTGAGGTAAGAGCCGAAAAAGAATAATTTGATGAAGACAAAATAGTTTAGCTATCTGATAGGGAACATGAATCACTTAATCAAGAATCAGACATTTTGAAGGTAGATAAGGGAAAATAGATAGTCATTGATACTCCTACCAAGGTTGTAGTAAAGAAGATATATGGTAGTGGTTCTTCAAAGAGGAGAGCTGCTGATTTACAAAAAAAACCTCACCATGAAAAATCTATGATTCATTATCGTCCTCCCGTGGACATGATTTTTTAGTCTAGTATTTAAAGAGACATTTTGGGACTATACCAATATTTCCCAGTATATACTTGAGATTACAAATGCTTCAACAATCCATTAATCAGAAATCAGATTTAGTATCCATGGTGATGGATAAGTGTAGAAAACATGAATCTAATTTCAAAACCTTATTCATAAACTACGATGCCCACAACTGGTATTTCAGAAAAATGACCAGCTGGTCAAAGAAAAAAACAGAAGACATGAGATTTCTTTATGAGTTCCAAGAATGTCTCATGGATTCATTTGACACTGAAGATGTGAAGATCAAGGAACTCAAAAATTGTTTTGAGTGAAAGATAACACTGGAACTGAATTCCCAGATACAAAATGTGAAATATCTGAATGTGATGTTGTATTCAGTTGTTTAGATATGGAAATAGATCTTATAATCAATCTCGAGGAAATATTTTGTAAGCTGGAAGAAGTTCTAAAGGGGAAGACAGAATCTATTAAGGATCAGGAATAAATAATCAAAGCCTTAGAGAAGAAAATAGAAGATCCGGATCAACTTCTCAAATGTGCAGAGGAAGATCACAAGGAACTCTTGTAGCTCTAAACCATAATAAATAAGTTTATTCCAATGGATAAGGATGGATAGTCATTTTCAATTCTGATATTTTTTGAATTTCTTCCATATATAAATTTTTCCAATAGTAAGGAAATTTTCGGATGCTCTTTATATTTTTGGTTGTCTAGTACTAATATTTCTGGTATCGCTGTTCCTTTTCCATTCCCTTTATTCCTTTTTAAAATTCACAAATGTGGAGAATGGAATGACAAAAAATGAATAAAATAAAATGAAGAAATTTTCTTAAGTCAGGGGTGTTCATCTAAGGGGGATTTCTTTTCCGTGAATATTTTCATATGCAATAAAATTCAAAGTCTTAATATTGAAATCAAGAATACAATCATTTTTGTTTCAAAATACTAAGGGGGGTTATTTGTATTCATCATTTTCGTTTTGTTAAGGGAGATAATTTTTATTTTCAATGTCCAGGAACATATTTTTTAAGTCCTTATATTATTTTTCGTAAGGATGTTTGTGCTTTCCAAAAAGGGGGTGATTGTTGAGTCAATAAAGTTTTCTTATGACTTTTCAATTTATTCTTGTTTTTAAAATCACAAACAATATATCTTAAGGAAAAATTATTTTCTCCGATATATTATATTCAAAATGAAAATTTTCATTCCCCAAGGAAATTTATCTTTACCTTGTTTTCATTGATCTTGGAATAATTTCTCTAGACCTAACTCATTAACATTGTAAGTATAAAATTCAGTTTCATATCTAAAACCTTGGAATATTATAAATACATAGACATAGATAATTATTTTTTCAGGATCCGAATTCATGTTTCAAATACCCTGAATTCAGACTCCGACCACTCTATGTTTCGACTCTGAATTCTCCTGAATTCAGACTCCAACCTTCTATGTTTGGACTCTGAATTCTCCTGAATTCAGACTCCAAACATTCTATGTTCAGACTCCGAATTCTGATGAATTCAGACTCAGAACTTTCTAAGTTCACAGTACGAATTTTTTTGAATTCATACTCTGATTTTATATGTTCAGACTCCGAATTCTTTTGAATTCAAACAATAATCTTTCTGATTTCAGACTCAGAATTCTTATTAATTCAAACTCCAAACATTCTAATTTCAGACTCAAGAAATCTATATATTTTAGGTTCCAAATTCTTTTAAAGACAGAATCCAAATAAACATGTATTATAGACTGTGAATAATTTTTTTTGACTCCGAATTTTTATTTTTCCATATATTCAAAAAAATGGTTTTGGTTAAGAAACCATATTTTTTCTTTTTCTTGTTTTAGATATAAAACAATGTCATGCATTCAGTAACTAACTAACTGTTGTTTGAGTGACACGTGTACAGGTCCCTCCAAAATTCTAGGAAAAATATGAACTTCAGAGGAGGGAGAAGACCTTTGATGTTGTGCCTATAAATATGAGATAATTTGAATGACTTGACGACATTAACATTGAAGAATGTTCGAGAACTCTAGAGATTACACGCTGAAGGGATTTCTAGAGAGATACTCTCATGCTTTGTGCGTACTAAACATCTTGTTCATAATTGCTTCATGCGACTCTGAATGTTGCTGGGTACATTTTAGGGCTTCTGGGGATAGGATGACAGAGGTGCCGACTACCTTGAAGATCGAGGGCCTACCGGGATAGCAATACAACCTCCAATATTCATATCAATGGCTTACCCTGGTGTGGGTAAGACAAAATTGTTTGAAATTATAAATCAAGGGACCTTTATCCATGGTTTTTGGATACCCTTATCTTTGTGTTAAAATATTTACTTCTTTATTACATGTATTGTTTCATGTTTTCCACATCATTTTGTTTGTTGAGGATTGTATAACTAACTTATAATTTCTTATACTTGTACTCTGACTACTAAGACTCTCTATTCAATACAATAAAATTTATATCTTTGTAAACATTTATTTTGTTTCATTTCCAGAACCACATTTCAAGAATCATGCAAGTTCATAGAACTAAGAGGTTTTGTGAATTTACATTGTTTAACTTCATTAAACATTTCCATCATTAAAAGTTCTATATGAATTTTTTAAAAGTATACAATTCACCCCCCCACACACACACTGGTATATTGATCATCTACATCATTATTTCGATGCTATAATCAATATCATTTCGATCCTACAAATTCTTGATTCATTTAATAAGGTTATCATAAAAAATATAAGACATGTGAATAATTATGTAGCCATAAAAATGAGCAATGGAGAATTATATAAGCATATATCATAGGAATATTGAAAAAAAATTAACATACAAAGTAATTACATTGTGAAATTGTATAAACTCCAAAAGTATACTCTTATCATTAATTGTAATTTATTATGTTCAAATATACAGTTTTGGACATGAATCCTAGTCCATGAATGAATTTGGGGAATTTTCATTATATTCATAGGTTGACAATTGATGTTTTGAATATAAAATAATACTTATGCATAACCAAGTAATTTCATGATATATAATTTAATAAAAAGGTTTTTGATGGATATATAATTCTAATCCAACCATATCATTTTTAAAACCATTAATAATTATTCTATATGAAAATTGAAATATTCACCATAAACTAACCCTTTGAAAATAAATGTGTTTTATTTAGAATTATTCAAAAAATAATTAAAATGAGGGGAACAACCAAGTTTCATAGAATAAAAAAATTAATTTTTATATTATTTATGAATTGTGAATTTGGATATAATAAGAATAACATCTCCCCATTTAATAAAAAAAACATTATAGAAACACATTAATGTATATGGAAAAATCATTAAAAAAATAATTTGATCACTTCATCGTAAACATAAAAAATATAATTTTCATTCAAAAAAATTTAAGACTAATAATTAATAAAATATTGATAAAAATAAGGTATTTAAAAATATATAGGGATAAATATTTTTTAATACTCAAATAAAATTATGTTCATGGTGGCAAGAAATTTTACCTAGGTGGAAAACATTAATCCATAAAACCCCTTCATAATTTTTTTAAAAAGGAATAATTAACCATATAAAAACATTTTATTTTTTATAGTTAATTGAATATAATTTAAATTTTTGTTGAAAATTAATTTAAATAATCATTGGATCATTAGCAATAAAATTCATTAGAATATATTAATGAACATAGACATGGGTGAAAAATTTCTCTGACCAAAATGGAAATAAGGTGAATTTTTTTTATAAATAGTTTTATCAATCATTTTAGTTACTGATGGGGTAAAAGTGGTAGAAATAGTTAAAAATTAAAAAAATTAACATATTATAATGATGTAAATTTTTATTAAAAGAAAATTATAAAACAATTATGTCAATGAATATTTAACAGAAATAATCTGGATATAAAATGAGTCGGTCCCTAAACCCATTTGTAATATCCTTTATTTATTATTATAATTTTAAGACACATTTATAATAATTATTAATTTATTAAAAATGTTTTATAGAAAAATATTTATAATGTAAAATAATTATATTATACATATATAAGAACTAATAACCATTTATATAACAATTCTTCAATAAAATTAACATTAGTGGAAAACCAGTCTGTTTTCAAGGAATGATTTAGTTCAATAATTTCAGTAATTGAACATTTTAGAGGAATTACTAATATTCATATTTTTAATAATATAATATGTACCATATTTACTTATTATATAAACTTTTATTACTATTCATAAAATGTACTTATAAAAAATGAATTACATTGCATCGTTTAGATGGTAGTCTGTCCGTATGCACATTTGATTTTTCGCATATTGGTGGATGAAAAAAGTATAGTACCTAATAAATAAGAATGAATGATTCATAATTATATAATAAATATTTTATCTATTTATATTCATCAATTGAAACTTTATTACAATTCATTTTTATAAGAAATGAAAAATAATCACATCACCTCGGGGATGTGGTAGAACACATGTACACAAAAGCATCATGATCATTTTTGAACAGATTTGAAAGAGATTATAATGTATATATATTAAATATACAAACATTATATGATAGAAAAAATAATTATTTCAACATGATGACTTGGTTATATAACTTTTATAAAATGATTAAGAATAATGAAAAATGTTTAATATTGGTACGAGAAAAAAAACATATTTATCTCGTATCATCCTTTGAGATGCACATTAAGGATTTTTTGATGAGGATTAATGGATGAAAACAACTCATGGTCATGTATAATAATTTAAATGAGTAATTTGTTAAACACTTTTTGATCTCATGGGATGAAGTGTTGTCAAGAAGATAAGTTAGGAGGTTCTGTAACGCCCCGACCCCAGTTGCCCAGAGTCGGTGCAATAATTACATAACATTGGCATGATCATAAGAAAGATCAAATCTCGAAAGACCGATTGGTTTAGTAGCCTTGGAAAATGCTAGATATATTCATAAGTTTTACATTACATTATAAAATGAAAAACTACTACAACAACATAATGTCTTAATAGACCACACTATTATCCCCTCATAAAAATCCCTGCAGGTCATTCATAACTTACTTCTTCACATCCTGGGAAAAATAATACATAGAAAAGGGGTGAGCTCAAATGCCCAGTAAGGATAACAATATAACGGAAAGAATAAACATTTAAGGAAATGTATAACTAAAACAAAAGCCTTTTAAATATGAACTTTCAACATGGTATGGCATAAATAAAATGAAATAATGCCATTTAATTATTCACATGGATATTCTACTAATCGAATAATCACATGCAAAAATCAATAACCACTTTCATAATGTTGGAATGCATAATGCCAGACTATCATAACCACATAGCCAAGGCCTCGTGCCAAGACTAAAAATAATATTTTGTCAAGGCCTTGTGCCAAGACACTAGTTTGTCTCATGAGACCTACCGATGCATCGAGGAGCTATAGTGGGCTCCACCCGTCACTTATTAAGTCCAATGCATTCCCATATGAAAAGGTTTAAACATAACATAAACATTCGTATTAAAACTAGCATACGAAATGTCAATAATTTCACCATAAACTATGAATGGTATAAATATAGCACACCCACAGTCAAACATATCACAAAACCTTAAATACAATATAGAAGTTTTGTATCATAATAAATCAACTTCAAATAATCTTAAAATCCATCAAAGAATGTTGACATAGATGAAATCAAAATTATTTTTAAAGAAGTATCTCCTTTTATTTTGAAATCATTTAGGATCCATATAAAATAAAACATTTTCTTTGAAAATATTCTTATAAGCTTGTATGGAAAGCTTCGACGATTTTATAACGGCGGAAAATAACCGCACCCGCCGTATAATTTAAAAAAAAACATTCTTACCTCAATTCTGTCGAAAAGGTTAAAAAGGACCTTGTTTTGAAAACGACGGAAAGATTCCTTTATAAACCTCTTATAAAAAGTCAAACAAGGGTATAAATGACTTAAACCCATATTCTTGTAAATAGTAAAAATTTTTTGAAATACATTTTTAAGAAACATGGATGTGGATGATAAAGAGATCCCAGTAGATTATTACGTATAAACAACCTCGGATAATGAAGAGATTGTGAAATAACCCTTACCTTGTACTTTTCCTTGGTTGGGTAGGTTAACCTCCTGTATAATAGTGAAATAATTGTTACTAAATTATACAAGAATCATATACATTAATATGATATCATATATGATCTTTTAATATTGATTTGATAATAATATCTTAGTATTATCGATGTTTCGGGTGTGAACTTACTTGTTTGCTTTTGTATGTTTTGTTACGTAAGACATGTTTGTAAAGGATAAGTTGTATATTATTCAAATCCAGAATGGTATCAAGTCCTTAAACATCATTTCTAAATCATAAAATGATAATTATACTTGAATGGATACGATGGAAAATGAATCTCATCGCGTTCGTGGAGACGGTAGTCCGTACGTACGCACGAACGCTACTTCCATTTAATTTTTATTTTAAAAGAATCTAATACAAATGATACATAGGTATATTACTATTCCAGTATAATATAATATTTTATATATGTTACTTAAGTTCATTAACACCATCCTTTATACGTTCCATGTGTGGTATGAATGAGTCATATCATTTTAAGGGGGCGGTAGTCCGCACTTCCTCAAATGAAATTATCGTATGTATATACAACATGAAACGAATAATGGTATGAAATAAAATGGAATTACAGAAGCTTATATATAAAATATATATCATTAACATCATATTTAATTACAGTGCCATCATAATGGCCACCATGAGAGGCGGTAAGATGTATTTGAACAATCATCGTTTCGTGAGGCGTTAGTTTGCCATCCACAGAAACATTATGTTCATCATCCATTAGATGGAGTTGTGTGTATGTGTAGTTTGAATCCTTCTTATAACAACATCCTAGTATATTGAGGATACTTGTGTTGTTACAAAAGAAAAGAAATAAAAAGATTTTTGGGGTTGAAGAAGCAAAATAAATGAAAATAATTTAAGAGAAATCGTTACCTTTAATTTAGGTAACTCACTTTGGTTGGAACCAAAGGACTTGTTGAAATGATTTCTGCCTAAGGGGAAGCTTCAAGGAGGAGGAGAGGGATGTGGGGAGCTTAGTTGGGCAGTGTTTGGACGAGCCAAGTGGCTTGAGAGGTGTGAGGAATGAGTAGAAGTGGTCTCCTTTTATAAGGGGGAGGAGGGGCTCTTTAGGAAAGAGTGAAAGTATTACTTTATAATATAATTATATTCGGTTTATAATGGTCCAAAAATCATTGAGGTCGAAGATAAGATGACTCATATTCTAAATAACATCAACCAATAAGAATTGGACAGGTTATAGATAATATTTTAATCATTATAATCTTATTTATTTAAATGATTTATTAATGAGGTAAACATTGCATCATTATTGTGTCATTAATAATTTACATTATTTGATGTCTAAAAATTATAAATAAAATATCATTATGTAGGAAATCTTTTTAGCTTTCTAATGAATATTTATAATAGAAAATTCAACATGTATAACCCTATGTAAAAATTGTTCTTCTAAAAGATGTAAGCTTATGCCATTTTTATTTTTATTTTAACTTTATTAATATAATGTGTCCCTACCACATACAAGTGGATCCAAGGGGTCCCCAAATTGACCCAAGGATGCCCATGGTCGGGTATGTGTCCACCAATAAGGTTATGACACGTTTTAGGGTAATTTTGTATTATTATAATATTATTTTTTAACCCTTATTTACCGGATTTACCCTTTAACCATGGTAAATAAAATATTTACCACAGTCACTATTCAAAATGTCTAAAAATAAAAGTTACCTATTTACACAATTTGAACATCCTGATTCCAAATATGGAATCCATTTTCCTAAATTCAAAACACATAAGTGGCAGAAATTAATTTAAAATTAATTCCCGCTGTCAAAACAAAAAGCGTGTTTTAAAGAGGTAATAACTATCAAAAGATTGACACTTGTTTATGTTCGGTTTAATTGTAAAATTATGTCTAATGACCAACATTATATTGAATGGTAAAAATATATTCTAAATATACTTTAAATCCACTCAAATTCACAATTTATCACTATTAATTATTTTGATTAAAAAAAGATGTTTTTAATTAAAATTTAGTAATTTTCACTATTCATCAAAATATAAAAGTTATCCGAAAAGTACCAAAATTTCACCCTAGGCTAATTTTGATATTCCGAATCTAAAAATGAAGTCCATTTTGAAATATAAAATATATATGATTTCAAAAAGTAGGTATTACTATTCACAACTGCTAGTTTAATTAGTTGTGGTGTGTGTTAGAACTCGAGGTTGCGTACAACACACGCTATCGCATTATTCGAAGGGAAACGTACCGTAGAAGCTTGGGGTGTTACATTCTCCCCTCCTTAAAATAATTGCGTCCTTGCAATTTCTAGGGTATTACTGCATAAAAAGACTCGGGTGGTTTTTCATCATAAGTTCCTCGGGTTCCCACGTTGCCTCTTCCATCTTATGATTTCTCCACAAAACTTTTACCAGACGCGTCGTCCGGTTTCTCAGTACTTGTTCTCTCGTATCAAGAATCGTGACGGGCTCTTCCCAATAAGACAGATCGGGTTCCAGTTCTAATTCCTCATAGGTGAGTACATGCGTTGGGTCAGGCATGTATTTTCTCAACAGAGATACGTGGAACACATCGTGAACTTTGGAGAGACTTGGCGGCATTGCCAATCGGTAAGCTACAGCCCCTATTCGTTCTAGAATTTCGAAAGGTCCGATGTACCTGGGACTCAATTTACCTTTCTTACCAAAACGTATGACTCCCTTCCATGGAGATACCTTTAGGAAAACATGATCACCGACTTGAAATTCCAAATCCTTCCTTCGATTATCGGCATAGCTCTTCTGCCTACTTTGAGCTTCTTTGATGTGATTTTGGATTACTTTCACCTTTTCCACCGTTTCCTCCACCAGCTCTGGGCCTACAAGTTTTCTTTCACCAACGTCATCCCAACAGGTTGGTGTACGACATCTCTTTCCGTATAACGCTTCATATGGTGCCATCTGAATACTCGAATGGAAGCTATTGTTATAGGAAAATTCTACCAGAGGTAAATATTGATCCCACATACCCTGAAAGTCAAGTGAGCAAGATCTCAACATGTCTTCTAAGGTTTGAATAGTCAGTTCTGATTGTCCGTCTTTCTGAGGGTGGTAAGCAGTGCTCCAATGAAGTTCAGTATCTAGGGATTTCTGAAGACTTTTCCAGAATCTTGATGTAAAACGGGGATCACGATCAGAAACAATCAATAGGGGTACTCCATGAAGTCTCATAACTTCATTAATGTATAGTCTTGCTAGACGTTCCAGGGGTAGATCTTCTCTTATAGCAAGAAAATGTGCTGACTTGGTAAGACGATCAACAATCACCCATATTGCATCATTCCTTCTAGGAGTCTTTGGTAGCCCCATGACAAAGTCCATCGTAACATTGTCCCATTTCCACTCTGGTATGGGAAGAGGTTGCATGACTCCTCCAGGCTGTTGCCTTCCAGCTTTCACTTGTTGACAAACCATACATCTTGACACAAAATCAGCAATCTCCCTCTTCATGTTGTCCCACCAAAAATGTTCCTTCAAATCTCTATACATTTTGGTGCTCCCAGGGTGTATAGAGAAATTGGAACTATGAGCATCATCCAGCAATTCCCTTTTTAGATCAGGTATATTGGGAACACAAAGTCTCTTCCCGAATTTCAAAATTCTATCTTCATACACAAAGTCTCTCAATCTCCCATCATTCACAGCTTTAATCTTCTTCTGAAATTCTTCATCATCGTTCTGAGAACTCTTAATCCTTTCTAGTAAATATGGTTTGGCAACCATTTGAAAAAGCATTGATGTTTCACCTTCCCTGGTTATTCCCATGTCCATATTCACTAGATCCATGAAAATTGGATCCCTTTCAATTCTCATCATGTTCAGAACTCCATGGTCTTTTCTGCTCAAAGCATCTGCTACTTTGTTTGCTTTCCCCAGGTGGTAGTGTATCGTGCAATCATAATCCTTGAGTAATTCAAGCCATCTCCTTTGCCTCATGTTGAGTTCTTTTTGTGAGAAAATATACTTCAAACTCTTGTGATCAGTATAAATCTCACATTTTTCACCATAGAGGTAGTGCCTCCATATCTTCAAAGCAAAGATCACTGCTGCTAACTCGAGATCATGAGTAGGATAGTTTTGTTCATGAATTTTCAACTGTCGTGATGCATAGGCAATAACTCTATCATTTTGCATAAGGACACAACCAAGTCCTTTCTTCGATGCATCACTATAAATAACGAACCCATCATTCCCCGATGGTAAAGTCAATATAGGAGCATTGACTAATCTTCTCTTCAGTTCTTCGAAACATTCTTCACACTCTTTTGTCCAAACAAATTTAACCCCTTTACGTGTGAGCTTCGTTAATGGGTTAGCCAATCGGGCAAAATTCTGGACGAAACGTCGATAATAACCTGCCAAACCAATAAAACTACGTACCTCAGTTATACTCGTAGGTGCTGGCCATTCTTGGATTGCTTTGGTCTTAGAAGGATCAACAGAGATTCCATCTTTAGAGACAATATGGCCAAGAAAAGAAATCTCCTGAAGCCAGAATTCGCACTTGCTAAACTTCCCATATAATTCATGCCTCCTCAGAGTCTTCAAGATAATGCGCAAGTGATTTTCATGATCTTCGTAGGTTTTGGAGTATACCAAGATATCATCAATAAATACCACCACAAATTCATCGAGATACTCCTTGAAAACTCTATTCATCAGATCCATGAACACAGAGGGTGCATTAGTCAATCCAAACGGCATTACAGTAAACTCGTAATGCCCGTACCTGGTTCGAAATGCTGTCTTCGGAATGTCTTCCTTCTTCACACACAACTGATGGTATCCAGATCGAAGGTCAATCTTTGAAAAGTATTGAGCTCCATGCAGTTGGTCAAATAAATCATCAATACGAGGTAGGGGATACTTGTTCTTTATTGTTATAGCATTGATCTCCCTGTAGTCGATACATAACCTCATAGATCCATCTTTCTTTTTAACAAAAAGAACAGGGGCTCCCCATGGAGAAACACTAGGGCGAATAAATCCCTTATTACTCAATTCCTCTAGTTGTTTCTTTAGATCGACTAACTCTACAGTGGCCATTCTATAAGGGGTCTTCGATATAGGCCTTGATCCAGGAATCAAATCAATAGAAAACTCAACTTCTCGTTCTGGAGGATGTCCAGGTAAATCTTCCGGAAATACATCTACAAATTCTTTCACAACAGGTACATTCTCTATTTGAACATTCCTTTCCTCACCGACAGTTATTTCATTCTCTTCCTCCCCAATAATTGAATTAAGTTGAGATGTTGGGGGTGGATCTAAATAAGAATTAGGTGGTGACGATTCTGCTCTAAAAATAAGGTGCTCCTTATCATTATCATCAAGAATCGTAACCTCTTTCTTCTTACAATAAATCTTCGCATCATAGTCCGAAAGTCAGTCCATACCGAGGATTATATCAAACTCAATCATAGGTATGACGATGAAATCAGCAGATAAAGAAAATTTATGTGCTCTAATGGGGACTGATTCACAAAACTTTGTTGCAACGATACTTCCCTTAGGAGTTTTAACAGACAACTCCCTAATTAAATCAAATTGGAAATATCTAATTTTCTTAGCAAACTGGAAAGATATGAAACAATGCGATGATCCAGAATCAAATAATGCATTTGCTAAACTTGAGGAAACCATTAAATTACCTGCCACCACGTCTTTCGGAGCTTCTACCTCAGAAGTAGTGATAGCATAAGCCTGGCCTTGATCCCTTGGCCTTTTCTGAGGTAAGTTCTCCTGACGCTTAGGACATGCATTTGCATAATGCCCCATCTCCCTGCAATTGTAGCACTGAACGTTGGTAACTTCCTTCTTCCCCTTGCAATCATGAGCTTGGTGGCCTTTTTCACCACACTTGTAACAGACTCCCATTCCCTTCAAGCAAGTACCAGGATGTTTCTTCCCGCATTTACCACAAGATGGATATTCAACCTTTCCCTTCTTCCCCTTATTTCCATTCCCAGATTGATCAACAGGTCTCTTCTTCTCTTGCTTTGCTTTAAAGTCATAAGACTTAGAGAATTCCTTTTCGGTCTTGATAGCACATGAGACAATGTCTTCGTACGATGAAAAGGATGGTAAGACTAATGCTCGACGGAGAAATGGTTTTAACCCATCAAAGAAACGATCAATCTTACTTCTTGGGTTGCGAATATAATCTCCAGCATACCTCGCTAACCTTGTAAAGTTAGCCTCATACTTTGTGACATTATCATCCTCCTTTTGTCTCAGACTCAGAAATTGCCTTTCCATATCTGCTCGATGGTCGCGAGGAAAGTATTTTTCTAAAAACAGATCTTTGAACTCCCTCCATTCCATGTTTGATACTTCATCATCTTCC
This sequence comes from Viscum album, assembly GCA_963277665.1. Taxonomy (NCBI): domain Eukaryota; kingdom Viridiplantae; phylum Streptophyta; class Magnoliopsida; order Santalales; family Viscaceae; genus Viscum; species Viscum album. The sequence continues at coordinate 1,258,424,237 of OY728141.1, forward strand.
TTCATTTTTTGAATCAATGACCACCATTGATCAGCATCTCCAGTGAGGCGGTAAACTGCCATGGTAACTTTTTCCCTTTCACTACTCCCCAAAGCCTGAAATATTTTCTCTAGGGAAAATATCCATTGCTCAGCTACTAAGGGATTTGTACTCCCATTGATCGTTGGTGGTTGTTGTCTCATGAATCGATCTAACATTGATCCTCCACGCTGCGGATCAGGGTGCTCCATACGGGTAAGGTTATTATTCATAACCTGAGTAAGTTGTCCCAGTACGGTGATTAGCTGATCAGCACCAGTTGCATCACCAGCCCCACTATAATTATCTTGAGCAGGAGGGCAATCCCTACATGGAGTGCGTGCATTGATAAGGTTTCCATTTCTTCCACTAGGCGCCATTTCTAAACAATGGCATAAACTAGATCAGTTTATGAATCAAAATACATAATCCCATACTTATAAAACACTAAACATAAATTGAACCATCTATGGATATAATCCATAATCATAAATATGTTTTCTTTGAGGAAGTATATACTCATAAACCCTTTATAATGATTTGTAAAGAAAGTGAGAGTTATCCTAAGCATATCCCCCGGGAGTGTCGTAACCAAGAGTGCAGCAAGGCCCGTTGTCGTGCACCAGTTCCCGTTCGAGTCTAGCTCAAAGCGGTGTTTTCGGGTTTTACCCCTAGGTACATCTGTGCCAGAGCCGCCTCTACCTGCTCGTATCCAGACAGGGATGTATTGCTCGGAAAACTCACAAAGTCTCTACAATACCAAAATTCTAGGAAGTTCTTCTATACTAATCCTCAAAGTTCATCTTAGGTCTATGTGCTCTAATCAGAGTTTATCTAAATCTAGCTTCCAAGTTTTGTACTAAACTTCCTCTGATACCAACTGTAACGCCCCGACCCCAGTTGCCCAGAGTCGGTGCAATAATTACATAACATTGGCATGATCATAAGAAAGATCAAATCTCGAAAGACCGATTGGTTTAGTAGCCTTGGAAAATGCCAGATATATTCATAAGTTTTACATTACATTATAAAATGAAAAACTACTACAACAACATAATGTCTCAATAGACCACACTATTATCCCCTCATAAAAATCCCTGCAGGTCATTCATAACTTACTTTTTCACATCCTGGGAAAAATAAAACATAGAAAAGGGGTGATCTCAAATGCCCAGTAAGGATAACAATATAACGGAAAGAATAAACATTTAAGGCAATGTATAACTAAAACAAAAGCCTTTTAAATATGAACTTTCAACATGGTATGGCATAAATAAAATGAAATAATGCCATTTAATTATTCACATGGATATTCTACTAATCGAATAATCACATGCAAAAATCAATAACCACTTTCATAATGTTGGAATGCATAATGCCAGACTATCATAACCACATAGCCAAGGCCTCGTGCCAAGACTACAAATAAGATTTTTTCAAGGCCTTGTGCCAAGACACTAGTTTGTCTCATGAGACCTACCGATGCATCGAGGAGCTATAGCGGGCTCCACCCGTCACTTATTAAGTCCAATGCATTCCCATATGAAAAGGTTTAAACATAACATAAACATTCGTATTAAAACTAGCATACGAAATGTCAATAATTTCACCATAAACTATGAATGGTATAAAAATAGCACACCCACAGTCAAACATATCACAAAACCTTCAATACAATATAGAATTTTTGTATCATAATAAATCAACTTCAAATAATCTTAAAATACATCAAAGGATGTTGACATAGATGAAATCAAAATTATTTTTAAAGAAGTATCTCCTTTTATTTTAAAATCATTTAGGATCCATATAAAATAAAACATTTTCTTTGAAAATATTCTTATAAGCTTGTATGGAATGCTTCGACGATTTTATAACGGCGGAAAATAACCGCACCCGCCGTATAATTTAAAAAAAAACATTCTTACCTCAATTCTGTCAAAAAGGTTAAAAAGGACCTTGTTTTGAAAACGACGGAAAGATTCCTTTATAAACCTCTTATAAAAAGTCAAACAAGGGTATAAATGACTTAAACCCATATTCTTGTAAATAGTAAAAATGTTTTGAAATACATTTTTAAGAAACATGGATGTGGATGATAAAGAGATCCCAGTAGATTATTACGTATAAACAACCACTGATAATGAAGAGATTGTGAAATAACCCTTACCTTGTACTTTTCCTTGGTTGGGTAGGTTAACCTCCTGTATAATAGTGAAATAATTGTTACTAAATTATACAAGAATCATATACATTAATATGATATCATATATGATCTTTTAATATTGATTTGATAATAATATCTTAGTATTATCGCTGTTTCGGGTGTGAACTTACTTGTTTGCTTTTGTATGTTTTGTTACGTAAGACATGTTTGTAAAGGATATGTTGTATATTATTCAAATCCAGAATGGTATCAAGTCCTTAAACATCATTTTTAAATCATCAAATGATAATTATACTTGAATGTATACGATGGAAAATGAATCTCATCGCGTTCGTGGAGACGGTAGTCCGTACGTACGCACGAACGCTACTTCCATTTAATTTTTATTTTAAAAGAATCGAATACAAATGATACATAGGTATATTACTATTCCAGTATAATATAATATTTTATATATGTTACTTAAGTTCATTAACACCATCCTTTATACGTTCCATGTGTGGTATGAACGAGCCATATCATTTTAAGGGGGCGGTAGTCCGCACTTCCTCAAATGAAATTATCGTATGTATATACAACATGAAACGAATAATGGTATGAAATAAAATGGAATTACAGAAGCTTATATATAAAATATATATCATTAACATCATATTTAATTACAGTGCCATCATAATGGCCACCATGAGAGGCGGTAAGATGTATTTGAACAATCATCGTTTCGTGAGGCGTTAGTTTGCCATCCATAGAAACATTATGTTCATCATCCATTAGATGGAGTTGTGTGTATGTTTAGTTTGAATCCTTCTTATAACAACATCCTAGTATATTGAGGATACTGGTGTTGTTACAAAAGAAAGGAAATAAAAAGAGTTTGGGGGTTGAAGAAGCAAAATAAATGAAAATAATTTAAGAGAAATCGTTACCTTTAATTTAGGTAACTCACTTTGGTTGGAACCAAAGGACTTGTTGAAATGCTTTCTGCCTAAGGGGAAGCTTCAAGGAGGAGGAGAAGGATGTGGGGAGCTTAGTTGGGCAGAGTTTGGACGAGCCAAGTGGCTTGAGAGGTGTGAGGAATGAGTAGAAGTGGTCTCCTTTTATAAGGGGGAGGAGGGGCTCTTTAGGAAAGAGTGAAAGTATTACTTTATAATATAATTATATTCGGTTTATAATGGTCCAAAAATCATTGAGGTCGAAGATAAGATGACTCATATTCTAAATAACATCAACCAATAAGAATTGGACAGGTTTTAGATAATATTTTAATCATTATAATCTTATTTATTTAAATGATTTATTAATGAGGTAAACATTGCATCATTATTGTGTCATTAATAATTTAAATTATTTGATGTCTAAAACTTATAAATAAAATATCATTATGTAGGAAATCTTTTTAGCTTTCTAATGAATATTTATAATCGAAAATTCAACATGTATAACCCTATCTAAAAATTGTTCTTCTAAAAGATGTAAGCTTATGCCATTTTTATTTTTATTTTAACTTTATTAATATAATGTGTCCCTACCACATACAAGTGGATCCAAGGGGTCCCCAAATTGACCCAAGGATGCCCATGGTCGGGTATGTGTCCACCAATAAGGTTAGGATACGTTTTAGGGCAATTTTGTATTATTATAATATTATTTTTTAACCCTTATTTACCGGATTTACCCTTTAACCATGGTAAATAAAATATTTACCACAGTCACTATTCAAAATGTCTAAAAATAAAAGTTACCTATTTACACAATTTGAACATCCTGATTCCAAATATGTAATCCATTTTCCTAAATTCAAAACACAGAAGTGGCAGAAATTAATTTAAAATTAATTCCCGCTGTCAAAACAAAAAGCGTGTTTTTAAGAGGTAATAACTATCAAAAGATTGACACTTGTTTATGTTCGGTTTAATTGTAAAATTATGTCCAATGACCAACATTATATTAAATGGTAAAAATATATTCTAAATATACTTTAAAACCACTCAAATTCACAATTTATCACTATTAATTATTTTGATTAAAAAAAGTTGTTTTTAATTAAAATTTAGTAATTTTCACTATTCATCAAAATATAAAAGTTATCCGAAAAGTACCAAAATTTCACCCTAGGCTAATTTTGATATTCCGAATCTAAAAATGAAGTCCATTTTGAAATATAAAATATATATGATTTCAAAAAGTAGGTATTACTATTCACAACGGCTAGTTTAATTAGTTGTGGTGTGTGTTAGAACTCGAGGTTGCGTACAACACACGCTATCGCATTATTCGAAGGGAAACGTACCGTAGAAGCTTGGGGTGTTACAGGTTCTCTTTCATATTTGATGGGACTAACACACTAGTAAATGTTAAAAATATTATAATATAATGAAGTCATTATCATGATAAAGTTGATCAAAATTATCTCATTTTTAATATTCAATTATATATGATCAAATTCAATTTAACCAATATGTTTTAGACATGTTTTTATGGAATTTTTATAGCTATCTCTTTAATTAAACTCTTTATTGGCCCTATACAAGTATAGAATGGTAATTAACTTATACCTAAGTTACAATTCATAATGACCAATAATTAAAATAAACAATCAAATAGGATAAGAAATAATGATTTAAAATATATAAACCATTTTATAAGAATTAATTTCTAAATATTATTTCAGTAATTTTTAAAATAATTATGTAAATTGCAAAAGAATCTAATTTGAGAAAAATTTATTTTTAAACATAAACATAAATTTATTATTATTAATTATGTAGTGAAAAAATTAGAATAATTTTAATATATATTATTGAATAATTCAACTATAAATTTTAATAAATATATTTATAAATTCTGAGAAATTTAATTCATTAATATAAATTACTTTTCAAATTATAAACATAGTTTAGTTAATATATATATATATATTACATTCATATTTTTTGTCTTAATCTATAGAAAATTTAAAATCAATGAAATCATTATTATTTAATTTTTAAAAAATTTAAAAAAATTGTACTTGATCAAGATGTTACTTCATCAGTGATAAATACACATGTTATATAGTAAAATAAAATTCTCTAATAATTTTATCTTTTAAAATAATATTATATTATTTTTATCATTTTAAATTTTGAACCAAATTAAAAAGAATTTATAAATAAATTTTAGATATCGATGAATTTAATTCGTACTTTTCATAATTATTTCATCTAAGTAATACCTTCTATTCAAATATCTAATTGATTAAAGTCACATTTAATAATAATATTTCCATATTATGTTGCCATTATTTTAAAATTGTTTTTGTATATAATCTATGTATTCAAAGAAGATATATATATTTAAAAGTAATCATACCATAAAATATGTTTTTTACAATCTCTAACCTCAAAATCTAATATCATATGTTATCATTCTTCATAGGTCATGTGAATACTATGAGCGATCATAATTTTATCCTAGGTCAGCCAAAACGTTTCCCTTTACAACAATAAAATATATATCTCATTCATTGATGACAATCCAATATTAATCTAACTTATAGGTGATCTATAGTCTCTCCCATAGATGTCCTCAAAAGGATCCATCCCAATAGTGTATTTGTCATTATTATTGTCAGTGAACTCCACAAGTGTTATGTAATACTTATATATCATTGAAAATATAAATTCTTCTCATGGTAATCACATGAATATTGTGTTGTAATTCTATAATGAATAGTAAATATATGTCAGAATACTTCTATGTGATCCCCCGTAAATAGGATGTAACATAAGAATCATTATTAGAGACGACTGTTAGTGGAATCCCATGAATCCTAGTGATCTCATCAACATACAATATTTCCAATATTTCTATACAAATATACTAATATATATGGCAGAAATGAGATGACTTGGTTATTATATTGATGAGAACCAAACCAATTCTGGAACCTTCACTAGTCATGAAACTAAAATCATAAATTCAATCAATATACATTTTCCCCCACATTGGAAGCTCTACGTGTTGGTCCATACCAGTTTCATCCTAGTATGATGTCATGACATACAAATAGGTGAGGAATTGTGAGATAAAATAACCATTCTTCATCTTTATAAATGGTCATCGAGAGCCACATATTAGGTCATAAAAAATATGTATCCCTTTATGGTATAATACTCTATGTAATGTATAGAAATATGGTAGCATATACCACTATAACATGAAGGAATACATTTTACATCCAAAAAAGTGGATAACATATTAATCACCATTATAAAATCTATTTAACGTATCACCCAATGCTATATGATCATATTAACCCTCATAATAAAAATAAACCATCAAGGCCTCCCTAACGCGTAATGTCCGGACACAAATTACCTGATGTTGTTTGGTGTCATCGATTACCTCATGTGTCCCTCCACATATAAATTTTTTTGCGACTCCTTTTTGATAAATTTATTTTTTCCTATATGTTTTTTCCTATTTTTTACATATATATTGCCTATATAGGATCCTCTCTAGTAGATGTGGTATGTAATACATTATGGTATGGTATTCCCTTTTAAGGGGACTATGTACTACATGCAATGATAATGATGTTAGACCCATACAATAGACAAGGATATGATGTCTTAGAGGCCTATATATAGGAATTGGTGGTTTAAAAATATATTATGGACTACCATAAAGTAGTGATGTGGGACAATGTTCTTGTTTTCTAACATGTGATATAAACAGGGCATGGTTGCTTTGCCACATGAAATAAGGCTCTTGTTTATCTTCTTACACTATGTCATATGGTTTCATTTTGTCCAACCCATGAGTACAATATTTAATAGAAATTTTGTTCTACCATGAAACTAAAATATCACGAGTCTTGATCATGTTGATGTTTTTAGTGCACGATCACTCAATATGTGATTGATTAATTCATTTGTTGACATTTAATAACTATCATGACAAACACATATTATGAATGTGAAAATATGTTGAGGATGTGTTTTTGGTGGTTTAGGGGGATTGTACTCACTCTATTGAGGAATAATGGTGTGCATAAAGACTTTATAATTAGGGATCCATGGAGGCTCAACGACACAGTGGTGGGTAGTAGTGGATATGGAGCTTGTTTTTTTGAGGTAATAACAACAACTGAACTAGATTGATGATGCATTGTCTATTTTGTTTACTAGTTTATTCTTAATATAAATTTATTTTAAGGTTATTAATTCGATCTTAATAAAATATTTTATAAGAAACTATGATATCTAACATTCCATTTTTTATGTATTTTTTATAATTTTTTAGTTATTCCTTTTTGGGTTACTAGTTGTTTCATATTAATTTTTTTTGTGTTTATAGATAATTTCAGTAATGTATTCCAATTATTTAGACTCTCATGACTAGTTGGTAGAATTTTATATAAATGGATAAATCCATGATATCATGATGCTCACCATCCATGACTAGTAGTTTCAGGTCAAGGATTTATAAAAGGTTTTTTGAAAAAATAATTACTTTTTAATTTTTTTGGGTAATATAAAAAGGAGATATGTTGTATGGGACTCAAGTACATGAATCATGAATGTTCCTAGTTCTATTTTAATTTAATAATCATGGAGTATTTTTTTGGCGGCTATTATTATAAATGTTGGATTTATGGTTCAATTTATATCCTCACTATGATGTGTTGTTATTGTGTATGGGATTTGGATGAGTACATGCATCCTGATAAGGCATACACATAAAATTTAATATATACATGTAACTTTATTTTTATTTTAGATATTTTATTTTAATTAATTGATTTATAATTTATAATATATTAAAAAATATGGTATAATTTGGAATATTAGATCTTGATAATCTTTTTTGTAATATATATATATATATATATATATATATATTACTATGAGTAACATGATGTTATGGAGAACTAGGCTTGATATTTGGACAGTTCTTATAGGTTTAGAACTTATCATTTTATACAACCTCCATGGATATGTTTCTTGATGAAAATTAATTCATGTGGATGTAAATTTATTCAGTTTTTACTATTAGTTATATATTATGGGTATTATAACTGTTATTTTGGGATTATAGATAATATCTCTTACATGATCTCTTATAAGACAACATTTTACAGAAAACCATAATTCTCTCGAATTGGAAAACACAAAAAATTACCCAAATGTTTGTAATGAAGTATGAAATTTAGCATGATCTCATTATTACTAATGTGTAGAAGGTTATGTAACCAATACATACAAGATTTGTTAAAATATCACCTATTCTTGGTGGAGGGTTTTTGAATACAATAGTTGATTATAACTAGGATGTAACTCTGACATCCCATATCCTTCTTAGTCACCAGATTCCACAACAATTTCATTGACATGATTAATGTAATTGAGGGAATATTTTATCATTTGGAGACCCCAAAGTATAAATAGCTAAACCAGGATACATTCTAGATTCTGGGAACCTCTAAAAGTTGTAGGATTATTGTTAACCAAGTATACATGCATGAGGGTATTATATATGTGAAATTAAAGGAATAATTATTAAAGTATTTCAACACAAAAAAACTGATTTTAAATTGAGTTACTGTGTTTTTTGAGATTCTGTAGAAAGAAAAGTTACTATTTGTATATTTAGCTCATTTCAAAAAAATATTATTCACAACTCTTTTGGTTAGAAATTAAGAGCACAATGCCAAGATATTTGATATTTTACTTCATTTAGAACCTTGGTGTCAACTCTAGAACATTAAACTCATGGAACATTAATAGGTTTTACACAAGGCCTAGAAAACGAGAATTTACTAGAGGAGGAAAAAGATGAATAGATCATTCCCTCTCATAATGAAATGTTTAGCGAATCTTTTGGTTCTATTATGGGTTCCACAATTGGTAGAAAGAAGGGGTGTACTAAGGAGGTGCATAAGGGATGTGGTTGAAAATCAATGATCAACATGGTTTATTCATACCCCTACTTGGAAGGTGTTTCATAGAGTTTATGTTATAGATAAAGTGGTAATTATAGATAATTATCCAAGAAACCTGTTGAACAATTCTTCAGTGTGATATGGGTAGTTATATTCAGTAGTTCTGTTCATGGGGATCATGTTTAAGAACTCAACGGGTTTCGTAGAAGACATAGACACTGAAAAATGTTTATAGAAAAGTAAATCTATATAATATTTAAATTCTATAGTCTTCGGTGAACAATTATAATTTTTGGGAATAAGGGTTAGTTTAATGAAACTAAAACATACAAGTTTGTATGGTGGACCCACTACCAACTGATATTGGATAGGTAACATTGAATCTTTGAGTCAAAATAATGATCACATCTATTAGATCATATTATTGGTTTGATAAACAATTTTGGAATTAAATAATAACTTCTCAAGTTGTTTATTAACTAGATTTATCAGTAATTCTATCGTCCAATCTTATATCTATTCACACACCCTTTGGGAATAAATTGGATCATATTTATAGTCATCAAAATTATCCTATTATTGTAATTGTCTGTTTTTATCAGTGGGATTTCATGATTATTCAGATGAATATATTCAATGTGATCTTTAAAAGGGTTGGTTTTCATTTTATTTTGGTCAACATAGTCTATTATAATAGATATGTATACTTACATTGTTAATAGTAGAGAATATATTTTTGAAAAATTAATGGAATTCTTGGAAAATTTGAATTAGTCCAAAAATGATCCAAATTGTGGTCATTATGATTTATTTAATGGAATGAGATCATATAGTGACTTATGAAATATGTCCCTTCTATTTATATAATGTATTATACCTTTATCAGGTTGTTTTCCCTGATGACTTATCTGAACATCCTTTTGAAGTAGTAGTTTTTTTGGAGATCTAAATCATGTCATGAGAGCATCCTATATCGATTCCCCCATATCATATGACATCAGATGAGTTGAAAAAGCACAAGGTATAACATTTGTATATATAGGTGAATGGTTCTACGATATCAAGTACATTACCCTTGGGTGAATAGATCTTATTTGATATAAATAAATACTGTAGTGTTTTGTTTTGTGTGGAATACATGAATCTGAACTACATGACCGGGAAAAATAGATACCTCTTTACTAGGATCAAAGACCATATCAATCGATTTTCGGGAGCCTGATGGTTATTCTAGATTATTCTATGATCAATATACCACCATCTTTGTGGATGATAATAGGAAAATCCCAATACAGAATATATTAGTAGATACAAATTGTATGATTTCCATTTCTTTAATTTTTAATTGGAAAAAAGTACCTTCCATGTTTATGTATCTCATGAATTAAATTTTCCATCATTATATTTAATCCATCATTATGTCATTACTTTATTATATCCCCACATAATCCAAGACCGTATAGAATCATTATATACATAGGGATATTGTATTGAGTACACTTTTAGAGAATTATCTATATACTAAGGTATTGAATAAGATATTATCGATTAAAAAGATACATTTAAATGGCCAACTAAAAAACTAAGTTTGGAATTTCTATAAACACATAGATGGTATAAGTTGTCATGTTTTTGGAAATACCTAGAAAGGTGTTCAATATATGGATATTCACTATTTTAGAATGGTATATCTAAATGTTCATTCTATATTTATCCCACCTGGATGTTTGTAAGACTTGGATTACAAATAATGGGGTAATGTTTTAGTTGAGGGATCAATGTGATGAATACATATTGAAGATAAATAGGTGGTTAAAAATGGATAAATTTACTATATTTCTATATATTGGAAATGAATATTATGATTACTATGTTTCCAAATGTGTTTTCCTGGAGGGATTAGTTTTATGCTTTTGTGTATCTCTGGATACGATCCAATGAGTGGAAATACACTATGTACAATATGGAGTTTGAAGTTATAGACTGTGATCTAAAATGTTGGGTCCATTATCTCTTTTCTAGTGGATTTCACATATACAAAAACGATAAGAGATTAAATTATATCATCTTTCCATGGGAGTTGACAATACAGATGAATAGTTTTGTAGATTATCTATTTTTTTATTTTGAGGTGGAATAAACTATTGGTATTGGTTATTTTTTGTTCTTTATCTTAGTAAAAAATGAAAAAACATGGAAAGATAAAAAAAGAGGAATAAGTTTGCCTAATGAGTATTCTAGATGATTAGTTTGAAGATTTATTTGATAATAATATGGTTATTAATTAGGATAATGGGTTTATTAAATTAATTTTAGTAGATCAGGTGACAACAAAAAAGATGTTAGATCATTATTGAGAAGTGATGAAACAATGGTTGTGGGGAAGTGAAATAGTTCCATGATTTTTTATGAGAAATGAAATTTTCAAAATATAGAAATTATAAATGATATGTGTTTTCTTTTTAAATGTTTTTTATATTATATTTCATTATACATATACAACACATAGAGAAACTAACTATACATTAATTCATTAATGCATATCATTAAATTAGTATTCATTATAATCAATGAAAATTAAAAATATAATACTATGTAAAAAATATTAAATAGAATAATTAGAATTTGAAAAAATGGATAATTCAAATATACTAGAATGATTACAACCATTAATTACACAATTGAATAAAAAATAATATTAGTATATCAATATAGATATTAGGAAAGGAAAATATGGAACATTGGAATTTTTTTGTAAATGTAGAATTCTTCAATGAATGGGTACTCAAAAAAGTAATGTGACCATTTGTGTAATGTCTTGAACTAGATAATTAGATAATAGTAACTAGAATGGTTTCCCAAATTGCCCCATGTTCGCATCCTTTTATGTCGGAGGCTACCAACTAGTTGGAAGGGTTTCATAGTGGTATCATGTGGAGACTATACCTTCTGGTAGAATACTACATAGAATATAATGAATAAAAAATTCAAAGGAAGTGTAATATATAAAATTAAATAGATTTAGTAAATATTGACTAATTACTAATCCAGTTTGAAATACACAACCATGAATAATCATGTGAGGACACCATAGACAAAGAAGTAAATAAAAAACATGTTTTACAATAAATAAGGATATAATAAAATGAATAATAAAATAAATAATAGAATCCATATCAAGTGGGAACCCAAGATACATTCTCAAACACTACTCTAATATGAAGTGACAACAAAAAAACTAAAAAACCAAGAAACATGATAATGATTCTATAAATCATTCCAATGGTATTTCTGTGTACAAAAAATATTCCAAAATATGGTGTGAGGTAAAATCAATTGTACACCACTAGTGGTGTCTAATTCAATCAAATATGTGTATAAAATGATGTGGTTTTTAGTTAAGTCTAAAAAGTGTGAAAATAATAGTAATCAAGTGAGGGATAAGTAATTCAAAGTACTCTGGGGTGACCATACTATCATTGGCTGATATAGTCGTGTCACCGAACACGGGTGATATAATAACATTGAAAAATTGTGTATATATATATCTTTAATTGTAATAATAAAAAAAACAAGAAGAAGAAGAATAATAATAATAATAATTCTTATGATGTAGTCCTAGGACACAAGGCTATAACCCTAGGAATTCCCATTTATCACAATGACTATATATGGTCCTACATGTTACATGGAATTTATAGTCAAACATCATTGGTGAAATAGATAGCAATTAAGCATAAGTTAATTTTATTTAACATCTGATCCCATCCAAATAATATTATATAACAATTGATGTGTTTGTTAAATCATATTGTAATCCCATTTATCCTATAGATATATTTGTGGATGTTCCTATTAGGAGTCCATGTGTCACCAAATGTGTATATCATGTTATGCAGCATTTGATCCCATATGTTTAATTAAGAGTTTGTAATCTAGTTATTTCTCAAGTAATATATGACATCATGTAATATACAAGACTATCCAAGGAATTTTGAATAAAGAATCTAGGTAAAACTCAAGGGGTATCATATTTCAATCAATATGTTTCTTATTTATGGAATTATATATCCTGGACCAATGTATCTTTTAAGGATTATTATTATATCATTTGACATTAGTGTCTACCGAAGGAATCCTGTATATGAAATCTATGAATCTCTCAATAAGTTTGAAAGTAATCAGGCTCATTAGATTCCATAATTAAAAATAGGAGGTGTTAATTTACATTCCAAAACAATACTAAACACTAAACCAATAAATTACTCAAATAAATTCCATGTTATAATAGGGAAAATTAATATAAACATATAATCTGTCCATTGATCATAATTTATTTATTTTATAAATTTTATTTTATGATTAAGAAATGACATGTGAATAGACATTGAATTTAACAATTAATTTCAACTTGTTTAACGTATTCAATTAATAACATGAATAATAATTAATCAAGTACAAATGTGAGTATAATTAAACCATACATTTTATTACATTAATATATTCATTCCTTCATATTAAATAATCCAAAATAACTTATATTGATATTAGTAAACATGGGAGCATGGAAACAATAAACACATACTTATGTGAGTCTAATATATTTATCACATCCTTTTTTCAGGGGGAATACATCCTAATTTAACAGGATCCATGTATTCAAACAAGACCATGAGTAATTAAAACTATATGTTTAACATAATTTAATGATTATTGTTTACAAACTTAGGAAAAATAAAAACATGTTGTTGTGTTAGATAATTACACACAGTAAAAATAAATTGAATTTAACTGTCATACCCATGGGTGGTCCACATTTAGGGTCCAACCCATAAAAAGTTCAATTTTACTCATAAATTCTCTATATCATTGTAATAAAAATTATAATTAATATTTTAGGAGTGAATGAATGATTATATGACACATGTTACTACAAAAAAAGTTAATATAGATTTTATACCTTAAAGGAAGATACATAGAGAACATACCCTCATTCATTTGATGATTCCATAATCTATTCATGGAATTTGACTCGATCTACAATGCGATGTATAAATTAAATATACAAGTTCCTAGAAAATATAAAATATGATATTGCAAGGATAGAGAATACAATATATCAAAAAAATATAGGAAAGATGGAAAAAGGATCACATAATAGCCAATGATGATACATTATGATGGATGACATTGGATTTTGAGCACATATGTTCGAGATACCATCAAATATAGGAAAAGAAATGTGATTGATTATTGTGTGGGGGGATACTATGGGAAAATTTAAAGGAGAAAATAGAGAAAAGGGTTATAATAAAATTGGGTAATTTCCGTAATTTTTTACTTTTAAAACAGGTGAATGGATTGGTACCATAGTTTTTAAAATTTTGCACTTGGAATGGTCCCACAATGACCAATTGAAAGTGGCCTCAAATGGTTATGTGCATGGTTAGACAAACTATACATAACCCATGCATTGATACTTTCCAAAAGGCACACAACTCACATAGTTCCAACAATCAATTTAAAAAAACATTTTTCCTACTATGTGAGTCCCTCTATAACATAGTACCTTATGACATGGATTGTTAGGCCACCCCTCCTATCTAAAATTATATTTATAAATATTTTTATGCTCCTAACAATGGAGTCTCACGGTCACTACTAACCAAGGAGCATTAATGAACCACTCATTTTTTCACCCAAAAATGAGGTTCAAAGCCTAAAAATCCTAAAAATCACTTGAACAATTGAGAACCATTTTGATCATTAAAACTAGTCTAAAAACTCATTCACATGTATCGTCTTGTGGAATTATGTTTCAAATATTGGGTGGAAATTTATCCCATTAACCAAAAATAAAATACAAATTTATTTGAAAAATAAGAATCATTTAAAACATATGTCATTAAAACCTCCGCACAATATAACACATCTTCTAAGATATGTATTGGGTGAATAAAAAAATATTATCTAAACTACATAGGTCACGTATTCACTCATAATATTCACTGTTTAATTTCTCACCATCCAATTTGCATCCATGCATTAAATGAGAACACACTACCTATAACAAAAAATAAATTGATCCTATGATCATAACAACACATCAATCATCAAGGAGATCAGCAATCAATCCCATATTAACTGACACATGATCATGTCATCATCCTTTTCATCATCCCTCTTACAGATGTCCCCATCTATATTTCTCTAATTTGTTGTCCAATACCATGTATTGATATTACTACCATCAAAAATGCGTATAAAAAATAAACCTTATTTTCATAATGGTACTCCATGCATGATCCTCAAAAAAAACAAAAAAAAAATAGGATAAATGTACATATGATAATTGATTCAATAAAAATGGTTTTAGTAAATAACATCACTGTCCAGTCATGGAACATTTTCTTTTAACTTCCACATAGGACTTTTACAATTTACCCATAGCAACAGAGAGTGTACATGATACAGTTCATCAACAATTATAGCCTTAATGATCGACTGTAATCTAGGGGATATATTGGGATCAGTCTACATTGTTTGAAAACATAAATATCGGTATATTTTAGTGATCTGAACATACCAAAAACAACGACTAATTGCCAAGGAGTTATTTCACATTGTGGTTTTGTCACAGTGTTGATGGGTGTCCCTATTTTGTCTATGGAATTCTTACTCTGGGATCCTAGGGTCATATAGTTTAGTCCAAACCTATAAAGATAACCTGGTTCATCTCATGTAAACACAAGGTACTGAATAAAATATTTTCTTGTAAAAAATTAGTGAAAAACACAGTTCTATGTTGTCCCACATCTTAAATAACCTTGAAATATAAAACGACAGTCTTTGGACAAATACCACAATCTCAGAACTATCCCACACTTTGGTCACGATTAAAAACCCATTGTAGCATCCACACCATATGTTGAAAATAATTCCTCTCATCGAAAGAATCTCTAGTGGATCATTATTTTAAATTAGAAAATAATTTTGGTTACATTAATTCCATTAACTCAGAATATAACATACTCTATAAAAGAATAATAAATGAGTTTTCACAATATTAGGAAAAATCACGACTAGACTAAAAGTATTACATGATACCACACACCTTCCATATATATTCATGAGGACAAAAAATTGTGGTATTGACCAAAATATCCAACAATAGGTACATAAAACACTTCTCAATACACGATTCTGCAAAATATTCTTTACATTCCTTGAAAACCTCCTGAAATATCATATCCAGATGATGTATGACCTAATCCAACAATGTGTCCACAACCTCATGAGGCTATAAAATCATTTTTAAATCCACTATGGTATATTATTAAGGGTACATTCACTTTACAGAGTAATCGTTTGTAAAACGAGACATATAATAAAAATGCATATTACCATAAAATTTTGATTATAGAATATTCAATAAGTCTACTCAAGAGTGACCTTCGAAATTCTATCACCCATCTCTATAGATGATGTTTTAATACCATGTATTAATAATTTATCTATAATCCCATAGGCATCCATGAATTTTCAATATAACTACCAATGTCCAAACTCCACTTCTAGTGTTTTTCAATGGTTGGATACTCACCCAAATTTTTTTTATCATGATTCTATGTAAGAAAAATGGTTTTATCGATCCTTCACAACCCCATATAACTAATGTACATCAATCCTTAACATAATTTATATTATAATTCCAAAATAATACTTATGTTTAAAACTCAACAACGCATCTAATACTAGAGGGATACAATTGAATATTTCAACCACTTATTGAAACTATTTTGACTATTTCTTAATGGTCATTTATAGTTGCATTCCATTTACATGGAAGGACTATATCCTCACAACTGAAATGACACTCCATAACCTATGAATTTCTATGTAATTATTTTACAAATAATGAGATCTTATATAATGGAACATTATCATTACTTCTGAACAAGGTTCCTTGGAATGGTCAATTATGTTATGCCCAAAACAACACGATATGGAAGAGAGAAAATATATTACAAACAATATATAACATGTTCAATCACAGACTCATGCATGATACCCATCCTCGGTCATGTTCATTCATGTCATCAGTATCCACCATAAATGAAAAACAAAACTGATCCATGAGGGTTATCGTGATTGATCTTATTTACATTTTCATCACAAATCAATTGAAAAACTAAACATTTGATTTTAGTTTAATATTTTCAATGACCACATGAGATATGATGAAATTTTCGCTGAAATTGGGAGAATACATAAGAAATTATCCATCACAGAAACATGTATCATTATAAGAAATCATGAAATAATATGGTTTTAATTATTTTCTTTCCTTTTCATTCATACTATATATGATTTAACACATAAATTTGTAAATTGATAGGCCTTAGGTGTAATGACACATGATAATTCAATTAAAAAGTCTCACAATAGGAACTAAAATCTATATTAATCTATGAGCCATAAAATACTACATATCCCTAAGTCATATAATCTGTTATGACTATAAACACACTAGAGACCATCCATGTTGTCTACCAGAAAGGGGAAATATCACAAGATCATCAAGGTGGTCTATCATTCCCTTCTCATTTCTAACCTACTAAAATGGAGTGTTACACAATGATTGATCCTTAGAAAAGGGTATAATTACCTAATGATCACACATATACCATATATGGTGTCATATCCCTACTAAAATTCCATATTAGGGAAAAATATAGTGACCCCGACTTAACAATCATGGACATTACATCAATTTAGATGAATATTCTACATATTAGCAAAGTAATATTTGAAAGACCATAATAATTTATCGTATTTAGAATTATAGAATAAATTTCTATAGTATAGTAAATGATCTTCAACTTCTCCATTAATGATCTCCCCCTTTATTAATCCTATATATAACATTTCCTCTAAACCGGGAGAGAGGAACATAAGAAAGGGGTGAGATTACTTCTAAATAAGGGTATAAAAATTAAATACATAAGCATAAAATATATATAAGGTTATGAGAACATGATCATAAAATATTGAGGTCATACAAAACATATCAGAAATAGAATAAAAGAGACATGGAATAATGATATGAAGACCACAAGATAAGAATCATAAGATAATTAAGAACTTGAACAATGTAAAAATATAATAAAAATAAGAAATATAAGATTTGGAAAACCGATATACCTGTAATATCATTCAACATAATTCATGTCTCATTAAATATAACATACTATAGAACATTAAGGGGAATAAACCTACAGGGTGGGACACAAAACCATCCCCAGTCACAGTCATTTCCTTACAAGATATCGGGATTCCCCATCTTCCCATATTGTATTGGGTCTCCTTATATACACATTCTTTATTTGGTTTCCCTATATACTAATAGTGTATCAACATACTCCATCATCCCATTTGGATTATGATGAACTTGTTTCCCATTTTGGATCATGCCCAACGAATTATCCCCTATCATGATCTCAGATTATATAAAACATTAACTAATTAATTAGAGGTTATTTTATGTCCCACCGATTACATAATAAAATCATATTTACATGTTCCATAGTATAATAAAACATTCATCATATTATGACCCATAAAAAGTGAAGGGTTTCATGAACATCATATTATAACCAAAGAAATTAATGGGCCATCATAATATTTAATAATATAATTAACTTTATATAGGGATATGTTTTTTAATAATATCATTAATGAATCACACATTAAAATAAATTGTTTTCAAAATCATATAACATATAGAAGAGGGATGATAAACAAAAATATCATTCCATATAATCATAGAAAATTTTAGAAATAATATGAATGGTATTCTTGGGTCATATCCCTTGTAATAATAAAATTTAACAATGCATGTCATCGTTGATAGGTAATTATTTTGAATGATCATAATATTATTTATTAATGAAAAATATCAATTATAGGAAAATTATTTTTATAAACCAATTTCAAAATCCATTTCATATTTTTTTTTTTGAAAAATTTCCTTTTAAACATTTCTTTAGTAAAATATATATTTCTCTATTAGAAATAATTTTTAATACATAGAAACATTTTATATTTATTATTTAAAATTTATTTTATAACTTATAAAGGAGGATTGAAAATATTTTGAAAAACCTTTTCCTTGAAAAAACTTTTAAATATCAGAACTAAAGATTAAATAAATTTAAAACCTTTTTCATTGAATATAAATTGAAAAACAAAACTTTTGGGTTAAAATCATTTTGAAAACCCATTTTAATGAAAATAATCATTAACTTCAAAAAACATTACATAATATTAAAAAAATTTCTTCAAATAAAAATTGTATAATTACATTGTAATAATACTCTCATTAATGATCCAAACAATGGGTAAGTCTACACAGGTCGAACATTATTGTGAACAGTAAAAGTTTCAAAAATTTCTTTGATTGGAAAATGTAAGAAGATTTCTTTTAAAAATATATTTTAGAAAGGTATAACATTGATAAAAATTTCATTAAAAACAAATAGGTAATACTAAATCATTTTTTGTAATCATTTTTATAAATCATTGTTTTTAATGTACATATATTTTCGATTGAATAGATTTATAAAGTGGGATTTTAATATTTTTTCTTCAGTTTATTTAGTACAATAGAGTGAAAAAATTGTAATAATACATTAATATATCATGGATAGTCATATGATATGAAAATTAATGATAGTTCTTGAGATATGGGTTACATGATTTCATTTGTTGAATCATAATAATAAATAATCTTGATAAATGACAAGACTATTGCAATAAACAGCTACCACTTTGGTAACATTGAATCATAATACCCTTGAAATATTAAAATTATATAAACCGTAAAATATCATAAATTTTAGTGTATTCATTATTAAACATGTCATTGGGAAGTTTATACCCCCATAGAAAAATATTGTGACCTAAAATGCCGTGCATCTAAAAGAAGGAAAATTGATACAAATTTATGCTACTTATTTGGTAACATTTTAACCGCAATCCACATCAAATAAATATCATAAAATAAATATTTATATAAAAAATTAACTATTTGAATCAAATAATTATTTCATGGGAAATACAAACACCACAAAAAAATTGAAAACTGAATAAGGCATTAGTCTCATAGAAATAAAAGTAAATGAGAAAACCCATTACTATTTTAGAAAATATAGAATCTTAATACAGATGAATGAAAAACATCAAATTAATATTTTAAAATAATTATATAATAGAAAATAATTATTTAACATGTCATAGGAAATTATATACACCTAAAAAATTTTTGGTGAATATGGCATGTATCTCATGAAAAATAAATGATAGATGAAATTCCCTTTCCTTAAGACTGGAATTATTTTGTACACATTGAAAATTCCTATATAATAAATATATGGTTATTATAAATCTAAAAATTACTGTATTATTATATATAATATGATATATTACTTAGTCATGATGTTTTATTGCACATTTATTAGCAACTCCTTGTTAATGTAACGTTTAAGGTAATATATGATTTAATTTTTATATTTGTTTTGTCTTTTAATTTTTGATCCCTTAACTTCGATCATAATTTAAATATGTTAATAATTTAAGTTTTTATATAAATATAAATTATATCCATTATATATTTATCTATATTTTATATAAAATATTGAAATATGGAATGGAATACATTGTTCTGGGAGACGGTAGGCCGTACATATGCGTGAATGATGTTTCGATTTTATTGTCATATGAATGAATGAAAGTAAATGAAACATATGAATATATATATGATATCATTAAATTATAAAAATTATGTAATATATATATTATAATTTCAAAAAATACATCCTATATAAATTCCATGTATATTTGGAACATATCACATCTCTTTGAGGAGGTGGGAGTCCAAATGACCACAAATGAAGTTATCGTATTTAACAAAATAGAGATCATGAATATATGTTTTATATATAATTATAGAAGAATAAAAAAATCATAAATATCAAATATATCAAATAAAAACTGAGTTTCAATCACAATTATAAATCATGAGGGGTGTTAATGTAAAAACAAACAATATCACTTCATGAGGATGAAATGAATTGTACATAAAAAGAGTAATTTTGTTACCCATTTGGTTAGTTTTTTTATAATTTTAGGTCAAAAAAATTGATTAAAAAAAATCACTGTATTTATGATATTTATTTTACTATATAACCAAATAATAAGAAATATTTATAGGACTGGATAACGAAAATAAAACAAATGATCTTGAGGAAGGATGTTAAATCATCTTTTAGTAACTTCTCTCAGGTTGCACCAAGTGGGATCCATGGATGGATTTATTTTAAAAGTTAGTATTATAGGATTAACCTAGTTATTTTGGTATATTATTGTATTATATGGTGTTCGAAAAAGTATGCTTGAGAAGTGTTATCAAATGGGAGGGCTGAGTTGTAGGATCGAAATATGATATGAGATGCTCAATATACAAGAGGGGGGGGTGAATTGTATACTTTAAAAATTCCTTTGGAACCTTTATAGTTAGTTATGAATAACTAAAGTTTCCTTAAGAAAAGGAAAGGACTAAGTTTAACAAAGTTAAACAAAGTAAATTCACAACACCTCTAACACCGAACTAAACTTGGAAAGAGATTCCAAAAGTAGGTTCCAGAAATATGATTCCGGAAATTGAAACTTAACAAAAGTTACAATATGAGATTCTACCTTAAAGCGTATAGAATGTAAATGAATCATAGTAAGTAAGGAAGTATAAGAAAGTTATACTTTCCTTAAGATACAAATTGCAGCGGAATAAAAACAAGTAGTAAAACTACTAGTAACAAGATATAAGTCTTTTAACCCAAAGAGAAGGGTATCCAACAACCTTGGATAAAGGTCCCTTGATTTATACTTTCAAGAAAGTCTATCTTACCCACACCAGGGTAAGCCCTCGATACAAAGATCGGAGTCTCTGTCTTGCTATCCCCGCAAGTCCTCAACTTCAAGGTAGTTGGCAACCTGTGTCTTCCTCAGCAAGGAAGCCCTCGATCTTTAAGGTAGTCGGCACCTCTGTCTTCCTCAGCAAGGAAGCCCTCGATCTTTATGGTAGTCGACACCTCTGTCTTCCTCAGCAAGGAAGCCCTCGAACTTTAAGGTAGTCGGCACCTCTGTCTTCCTATCCCCGGAAGACCTCGAATGTAATAAATAACATTCGGAGTCGCACGAAGCTTTGAGAGTTAATAAGAGACTCTCTCTCTAGAAATCACTTCAACAGCATGTAAGCACTTATTCAACAATCGGCATATGCATCAGCAGCGAGCTCTTTCAAATGAGCTCCTATTTATAGGTAAGGTCGGCTCCTTCTCCAACAGTCATATTTTCCTTAAAGATCGGAGGGACCTGTACACGAGTCACTTAGACAACGGTTAGTTTATAACAAAATGGATGACATCGTTTTATAACAAAACAAGTGTAACAGAATGTACGACATCGTTTTAAACTCTAACATAAATGTTCGGAATAGAAATTTCAGAGTGAAAGTTCGGAGTGAATAAATTCAGAGTGTATAAAACAATGATAATCAGATTCTGTTTAATAGGTGAATTTGGAATGAGAATTCGGAATAGGAATTCGTCATCAGAAATCGTATTGAGAATTCATCATCAGAATTCGTAATGAGAATTCATCATCAGAATTCGTAATGAGAATTCGTCATCAGAATTCGTAATAAGAATTCAGAATGAGATTTCTTCATTAGAATTCGTAATGAGAATTCGGAATGGGATTTCTTCATTAGAATTCGTAATGAGAATTCTTCTTCAGAATTCATAATGAGAATTGGGAATGGGATTTCTTCATTTAGAATTCGTAATGAGAATTCTTCTTCAGAATTCGTAATGAGAATTCTTCTTCAGAATTCGTATCCTGAATCTGGAATAGAACTTAGTCAGAATTCATATCCGGAATTCGGAATGAAACTTCCTTATAGTTCTTGTCCAGAACCGAATCCTAAAACAGAATGCTTTATATCAAAGTTTTAATGATTCCGAGAAAATGAATCCGAATCTCATACTTAAGAAAAATATGGATGTATATATGATAAGGATAATTTTTCTTATAAAAGCGATTTTCCTTAAGAAAGAAATTTTCCTTATAAAACCAATTTTCCTTAAGAAAGCAATTTTCCTTATAAAAGCGATTTTCCATAAGAAAGCAATTTTCCTTAAAGATATGGTGTTTGTGATTTTCAAAACAAGAAGGAATGGAAAATTCATAAGGAAAACCTTATTGACTCAACAATCTCCCCCTTTTTGGAAAGCACAAACATCCTTACGAAAAAGCTATTCTAAGAAGAAAGACATATATTAAAGCTTATCTCCCTTGGTTTAAGAATATAGATGAATACGACTAACTCCCCCTTAGGCTTTGAAACTCTAAGGATCGTATTCATATTTCCAAAGTGATGTTTCATAAGAAGGTCTTCTTTAAGAAAAACTCCCCCATAAACAAACTCTTATTAGAGTTATTTTTCCTTGGGTATTTTTCCTTTCTCCCCCTTTGATAAACTCTTATTAGATTTCCTCTTTTTCTTAAGGATCTTATCCTTCTCCCCCTTTGTGATTTTCAAAAAGAATTGGAGGGAATGGAAAAAAAATAACAAAGTACCTGAAAGATTAGTAATGACAACAATAGAAACAACAAGCACAGTTCTCATTAGATTATAAATGTCAGCAACAAAAGAATTACAACAAAAAGATCGGATTGGTCATTTCGGATCTTTCTCCTTCGACATGAGCCCCTTAAGAATAGTCTTGATCTTCTTGAGGTCCTTATGATCTTCTTCAGCTTGCTTTTCTAAGGCAACTATTCTTGCTGACTGAGCTTCAATTATTTCTTCCTGAGCCTTCAACTTTTTTCCTGAGCTTTCATCTTCTCTTCCTGAGCCTTCATCCTTTCTTCAAAATCGATCCGATAATCCCTTTCAGATTTCCAACTTTGATTAACGGAGTTGAGATTTCCATTCAGATCTCTCACTTCCTGAATCCGAAATTTATTTTCCTCTGTCAATTTCTCATCGAATGATGCAGTCAGCTCTTGAAACTTCTTGTCCTCGGTTTCAAAGGCATCCTTGACATTATCCTAAAACTCATCGAAAAGCCTCATCTCTTCCAGAGTTTTCTTAGACCAGCTTGTCATCCTTTTGCAAGATCTTTTATGGGCTTCGTAACCAATAAAGAAATTTTTGAACTGGGCTTCAATCTCAACACACTTATCCATAACCATGGATACGGAGTCTGTTTTCTGATTCAACGCATGTTGGAGCATCTGGCATCGGGAGTCTATACTAGAGAAGGTTGGAATGGTTCCCACCAACTTCTTCAAAGACTGGACAACAACATCATGCCCCAACGAAGATGACTCCGAATCTGAAATCTTGCTTGGAGAGTTTTCTTCCTCAATAAACTCCAACTTCCTCTTAGAAGAACTACCAGCTTCCTTCCTCATCTTCTTTTCTGAACTCGGGGTATCAGCAAGAATTTGTTTCCCCTTATCTTTTTCCGGAATAGAAACCTGTTCCGAAGATTTCTTCTCGCTATCAGAGACTTGAAATATATAATCTTCCTCATCAGCAACTTCTACATTTTCCTTCTGAGCAGCATCAAGTTAAATATGTTCTTCTTCTCTCAGATAAGAAACTTTTCTTGACCTTTTTCTTCTTCTATAGTCGGAGTAACAAGCTTCGAAGATTGAGCTTCAGATGTTCGGAGCGAGAGGTGTTCCGAAGGAGTTCCCTTATATTCATCTACTTGTTTTAGCACATCTCCTGTCTCACCACTTCCTTCAGCAGCTTCTTCAACTTGTTCCACTTGCTCTACTTCCTCTAAATTCATAGCAACATTCTCTTCTGGAGCAACAAGATTTCTTCTTGGAGTCTCAGGTTGAGATTCCAGAGAGAAATATCTCGGAACTGGAATTGTTGCTAAAACCATTTCGTTGAACTTCAACAATGCTTGGACTGCCTCGGCCTCTGACATTTTCTTCTTCAGCTTCTTCTCCTTTGCTTGTTTCTCGAGCTCATCAGCAGCCTTCTCTTTCAGAGCTTTAGCCTCTGCAGGGTCCAATCCGAAATGCGGATCCCCTTCTTTCCTTATTTCTTTATCAGCTCTCCACTTTGCTACAACCTCATCAGTATAGGTTTTCTTCTTCTTAGGCTTTGGTGGTGCGGAGTGGACTTCCTTAGACTAGGGTTCCTTGGCTTCTACTACCACTTCTTTCAGCTTCCTCTTCCTTACCGGCTTAGATGATTCCGGATCAGCAACTTTCAGAGCCACTTCTTCTTGAGGAGGTAGATCAATAAAGATTCCAGACTTCTTATCGAAAGCTACATTCATTCTTTTAAGAGTGGCATCGCTGACTAGCATTATCTTGCACACCCTTGGTTTAGAACTACAAGCTACCTTGAAAGATTCTAGGCACCGAACTATGAGCTTTGATAATATTGCTGGGTACATCAAAATCTGAGCTCTCAGATTCCCCTTCTTCAAATTTTCAATATTAAGAAGAATATGCTTCATCAAGTTGAACTTTCTTAGATTTATTAGGAAATCTAAGATATATATCTCACTCTTCTTCAAACTATCCTTATCAACTTTTCTCGGTATGATAAGCCCTTGCACCCATAACTCCATCATCCGGAAGTTTGTAGATAGGCTTGATATTTTCGGAGCCTTGTCATCATCCAATCCGAGAGATTCTAAGGCATTTTCCTTGTTGAAACTACCCAAAGAGTCTGGCAATACGTGCGAAATAAATTCGGCTTCTCCTTCATAGGATATCCCTAACAAGTTTGCAGCCTTGGTGTGAGAAAGTTTGTAAGTCTTGCCATATGATTTGAAAGAAAACTTCTCTCTATTATCTTCCTCGAAGAAAGGAACTGACTCATAAAACTCAACAAGTAAATCTGAGTACACTTCATCTTGGTTGCCGGTTTTTGATACCGCAACATCTTCCCAGCCATTCAACTTGATATTCTTTGAAATAATAGAATCGTAGTTGCTGAAGAAATTCGGATGGACTAACCTTTCCCTGTAAACTAACCACTGAGAAATAGGATTAGTTGAAGACATTTCTTGAGAAGCTAACTCCGCAGACATTCGGATCTGAAGTCTATGAGAAGTTCGGAATTGAGAAGACTGAAGTTCGGAATGGCCTTAAATCCGAGAGTCAGAGCTTCAGCACGCAAAATCTTGAAATCGATGTGGGACTAGAAAATAGGGTCCCCTTTATATAGGCAATGGGATGACGATTCAACTTCCTCGGTTGATCTAACGGTTTAGAATGATCTGAGATCAAATCTGACGGTTGAGAGCTTGAATCCGATCATTTTGAGGTGTTTATTAAAGTAAAGAATTAAGAAATCCAAAAACCAAAAACAAACTTTAAGAAATTTCCATCAAGTATAATATGATTACAAAAACTTCAGTAAGGAAATCATACCTTTTGCATTAACTTAGGAAAGTTATTCGTAATGGGTAATATAAAGACGACTACGAAAAACGTAATACAAAAAACTAAATACAAAAAATCAATACGAAAAAGTAAATACGAAAAGTCAATACGAAAAAGTAAATACGAAAAAGTCAATACGAATAAGTAAATATGAAAAAGTAAATAAAAGAAAACTTGGAACGAAAATCTGGTTATGAAAGTCCCAGTACGAAAGTTGTCCATTCCGGAAATTTTCAATACGAATACTTTCATTCCAGAAGTATTATGTACGAAAATATCCATTCTGGAAAATGGTAGTTCCGGAAGTTCCATTCCGGAAATATTTGTTCCGAAAAGTTTGAAAACAAATTTTGAAAAACTTTGTTAAACAAACAATCAAATGTACTCCCCCTATGAAAAGGAGTTTATTACTGTAAGGAGATTTTTTTCAACAGAATGTTAATTAAGGAAGATTACCTTACGGTTATCATTCCTAACTTCTGTTTAATATATTCAAATCTATCAGAAGGCAAAGATTTTGTGAAAATATCAGCAAGTTGATCCTGTGTTCCGATAAACTGAAGAATAATATCTCCTTTCGTTTTGATAATCTTTTCAAAAAGGCTTTTGTTACCAGTCATGTGCCGGGAACATCCACTATCCATGTACCATATATTGTTGCTGGTATTTTCTTTATTTTCCTAAAATTAAGAACAAAGTTAGATTTTCGGAATCCAAACTTGTTTGGATCCGAGATTTCCTGACAATAAAATTTTTGGAACCCACATTTTCTTAGAAAAATAAGCTTTATGAAAACCTAAGGATTGGGTTTTGTTTAAGGAACAACTTCTTGCCCAGTGACCACCACATTGACACTTGGTACAAAATGGGGCACTTTGAGGAACAAAATAATTGTTACTGAAAACAGGTTTTGCATGGGTATAACCAAATCCGGATATATTTCTTAAAGGTCGTATTTGAGAATACATTTTATCAAAATTTTCTTTACCATGGGTAAAGTTTGATAAACACTTCTTTATGGAAAAAATTTCGGACTTGAGTTTTACAACCAAGTTTTTATCCTCAAAATTTTTAATTTTGGAACTAGAGTTAGGCTCGAAAACATTTTTCTTAGAAATTTATTTTTCTAATTCTTTAGAAAGTTTGTTCTTCTCAGAACTTACTTCCTCAAGATTTTTTGAAATATTTTTTCAAAATCAGCATTTTTCTTATCAAGATCTTTAGAAAGATCTGATATCTCTTTTGTAAGAATAGAATTCCTAGAGTTTGCCTTATCAAGTTTCTTGTTGAGTTTGGAATTCTCAATCTCAAGAAGTTCAGCAAACCTAGAGACTTCTTCAAAAGTAGGTAAAGTATTTTCCTCATCAGAAGATGATTCTTTATCAGAAGAGTTATAAAACTTACTATCATTAGAATTTAATGAAACATTGGTATATGATTCAGCATTTCGTACCTTAGCCATAAGACAATGATTATCAATAGGCAATCTGGCTATAAGACCGAGATTCTTCTGTCCTGAAGATTCATAGTCAGAAGATTCATCTGAAGAGTCACCACCACTGGCACTCCATGTGTCATTAGCTTTCAGAACTTTCTTAGCTTTAGCTTTATAATACTTCTTTCTATTCCTGTCTGAATGTCTTTCCTTCCTTTCTTTCTTTCTGAGCATAGGGCAATCTGGTCTAATATGTCCAGCTCTTTTACATTCATAACAAGTAACTTCTCCATCTTTATTATCTTTCCTATCCTTCTTCTTATACTTGGATTGAAAGTATCTTTACCCAGCTATCTTGTTCATCCTTCGAGCAAGATTGGCTAATTCATTTTCTGAAACTTCACTCTCACTAGATTCGGATTGGAAAATGACTTTCTAAGATTTGGATCTGGTTACTCTCTCAGGAGTCTTAGCTTTCATCTGATTTGAAGTTGTAGTAAAAGCAACAGTACCATTTCCATTCTTCTTCTTAATGTTGTCAGCATCTCTCTTCATTCTTGTTTCATGTTGTAGAAGAGTTCCAAATAATTCATCAAGAGTAATTTGAGTAACCTTCCTGTTCTCATCTATAGCTGTTCTCTTAGATTCCCACTCATTGGGCATAATGTCAATTATCTTGTCCACAAGAGATTCATCATCTAAACCTTTTTCTCCCATAGATTGTAGACTGTTGACGATAGTCATAAACCTTTGTTGAACTTTACAGATAGGTTCTCCATAAGGAAAATTGAAGCCATGATATTCAGATCTAAGCATAGCTCTTCTAGTCTCAATCACCTTAGAAGTCCCAAAGTGTGTAACTTCTAACTTCTTCCATATACAATTAGCTGCTTCACAAGAAGAAATTTGGATATATATATTTCTGGTCATTGAACATAGTAAAGTATTGCGTACCTTATAGTTGAGTTGATATTCTTGCTTTTCCTGGTTAGTAAAGGTTCTGACTTCCTTGTCAGGAATTTTATAGTCACCAGTAAGCATGACAAATTTGTCTACTCCAGTATTGATAACAAAAGTCTTCATACGATCTCTCCAGTATTCATAATCATTACCATCAAAGATTGGTGGTCTTGTAGGATTCAGATTGTCAATATATCCAACATTAATTCCTACCATACTAAATAATAACTTGGATACAAACTTGTTAGTAGCAAAAGATTCGTAATAACAAAGTTCGGAAGGGAAAAGTTCGGAATGGATAAATCGGAATGACAGAGTTCGGAATGAAAAAGTTGAGCAAGAAAAACTTGTATGTGAGTACAAGTATTTCAGTAACCTCCTTTGATACCAAATGTAAGAACGGTATAGAGTAAGAGGTTTCCAAGCTGTGATACCAATTGTAGGATCGAAATATGATATGATATGCTCAATTAACAAGAGGGGGGGTGAATTGAATACTTTAAAAATTCCTTTGGAACCTTTAAAGTTAGTTATGAATAAGTAAAGTTTCCTTAAGAAAAGGAAAGGACTATGTTTAACTAAGTTAAACTAAGTAAATTCACAACACCTCTAACACCGAACTAAACTTGGAAAGAGATTCCAAAAGTAGGTTCCGGAAATATGATTCCGGAAATTGAAACTTAACAAAAGTTACAATATGAGATTCTACCTTAAATCGTATAGAATGTAAATGAATCAGAGTAAGTAAGGAAGTATAAGAAAGTTATACTTTCCTTAAGATACAAATTGCAGCCGAATAAAAACAAGTAGTAAAACTACTAGTAACAAGATATAAGTCTTTTAACCCAAAGAGAAGGGTATCCAACAACCTTGGATAAAGGTCCCTTGATTTATACTTTCAAGCAAGTCTGTCTTACCCACACCAGGGTAAGCCCTCGATACGAAGATCGGAGTCTCTGTCTTGCTATCCCCGCAAGTCCTCAACTTCAAGGTAGTTGGCAACCTCTGTCTTCCTCAGCAAGGAAGCCCTCGATCTTTAAGGTAGTCGGCACCTCTGTCTTCCTCAGCAAGGAAGCCCTTGATCTTTAAGGTAGTCGGCACCTCTGTCTTCCTCAGCAAGGAAGCCCTCGAACTTTAAGGTAGCCGGCACCTCTGCCTTCATATCCCCGGAAGCCCTCGAATGTAATAACTAACATTCGGAGTCGCACGATGCTTTGAGAGTTAATAAGAGACTCTCTCTATAGAAATCACTTCAACAGCATGTAAGCACTTATTCAACAATAGGCATATGCATCAGCAGCGAGCACTTTCAAATGAGCTCCTATTTATAGGTAAGGTCGGCTCCTTCTCCAACGGTCATATTTTCCTTAAAGATCGGAGGGACCTGTACACGTGTCACTTAGACAACGGTTAGTTTATAACAAAATGGACGACATCGTTTTATAACAAAACAAGTGTAACAGAATGTACGACATCGTTTTAAACTCTAACATAATAGTTCGGAATAGAAATTTCAGAGTGAAAGTTCGGAGTGAATAAATTCCGAGTGTATAAAACAATGATAATCAGATTCTGTTTAATAGGTGAATTCGGAATGAGAATTCGGAATAGGAATTCGTCATCAGAAATCGTATTGAGAATTCATCATCAGAATTCGTAATGAGAATTCATCATCAGAATTCATAATGAGAATTCGTCATCAGAATTCGTAATAAGAATTCGGAATGAGATTTCTTCATTAGATTTCGTAATTAGAATTCGGAATGGGATTTCTTCATTAGAATTCGTAATGATAATTCTTCTTCAGAATTCATAATGAGAATTCGGAATGGGATTTCTTCATTTAGAATTCGTAATGAGAATTCTTCTTCAGAATTCGTAATGAGAATTCTTTTTCAGAATTCGTATCCTGAATCTGGAATAGAACTTAGTCAGAATTCATATCCGGAATTCGGAATGAAACTTCCTTATAGTTCTTGTCCAGAACCGAATCCTAAAACAGAATGCTTTATATCAAAGTTTTAATGATTCCGAGAAAATGAATCTGAATCTCATACTTAAGAAAAATATGGATGAATATATGATAAGGATATTTTTTCTTATAAAAGCGATTTTCCTTAAGAAAGAAATTTTCCTTATAAAAGCAATTTTCCTTAATAAAGCAATTTTCCTTATAAAAGCGATTTTCCTTAAGAAAGCAATTTTCCTTAAAGATAAGGTGTTTGTGATTTTCAAAACAAGAAGGAATCGAAAAGTCATAAGGAAAACCTTATTGACTCTACATGAGTACCTTTTTATAATGGTAGAGGAGTGGCATTCCTATAAATATTTGAAATACTAATTCCACAAAGATTTTACCATGAAATGTGGATTAAATAATAGTACAAATTTTTGAAAATATTTCATATGATATAAATATTTCCATCCAATTTATTTTGGACATTATTTTAGATTATTTTGTACCTTATATATATATATTACTCATCTATTATGTTATTTTTTTTAATTTCTCAAAATAAATTTAATCCATTCATTATTATTTGTTGAAAAATTCTAAGTTGAATATATAATAAATTATAAATTATGATGATTAAAAATATTTAATCCTTTTTTTCGAATAAATAAATTGGCATAAGTAAATTTAAATTTAATATCCCCGACATGATGGAAAAGTAGGTATTGAAAGTATAAATGCTCAGAAATTAAATTTTTTTATATCTAATTGAAATGTTGAATATATTAATATAACATATATTGTATTAATTAATTTATTTTTTATTTAAATAAAAAATAAAGAAAATCTAAAATATAATTTCACTATAGAATAAATTAGAGGAGAAAGAAATTTTGAATTAAAAATCAACGTGTTTCACTAGTTGTCAAAAATTAAACTTCTCATAAATAACCAAAAAAATGACCCAATGTATATTGTGATGTTCCTTTTCCAAAAATAATATTTCATCAAATATAAATTATAAAATTGTCAAAAAAACATACTTGTAGAGACCCGTATCTTGACGTAGATGGACATTACATTACATTTGCGGAATACTTAGTACATAACAAAAACACACACACAAGGATCGTAATAGTTTAGTGTCTTTGGAAACTCGGAATAAAATCTTCTAATCGTGGGGAAAGATCTTCAACATCTCCCATAAAGATCTTCCTTTTTTTTTACCTAAAACCTTTCTTTATATCCTGGGGAAAAGAAAACATAAAAGGGTGAGCTCAAATGCTCAGTAAGGGTAAACAAAAGAAATATCAATCACATAATTTTCATAAGAACATAACATTTTTTTGGAAATCTTAACCTGCAAAAGAGAGCATAATTTCATAACATGGGATAAATCATAGTAGTGAAATGAAATCATAACTTAAAACATTACTCATTGTGGCATACACTCATAATCATAGAAAATCATTTCTTGTTAGTCAAGACTCATTGCCAAGACTATCTTAGTGGACAAAGTCCCTTTCTGAATCGAGTAATCCTCGTTTCAATCCTGTTTCACTGAACCGGTATAACCTACCATTCCAGCCATGTCTATCTCATGAGATATAAAATCATTACCCAATGCATTGGAGGGAGATATAGGTCCCACCCATCTCTTAATGATACCATTCTTATGTGTGCCACAAAATCATAAACCATACATCATTGCATAACCCATGTAATAAAAATGGGATTCTTAAACAACATGACATCATAAAACCATTCATATAAGATAAAGGAATTCATAAACATAATTCCATCACAACATAGTCAAATCAATGTAAAAATATGGATAGAAACAGAACCCTTTATTATCTTAGATGGAAAATAATTTTGATAAAACACTTGAATTGAATTCTTGAGGAAAATATCCTTTCTTCTTCAAAATCAATTTCTTTTCAAAAAACATCATGAAATTTTTAAAAGAAAGATATTTTATTGAAAATAGTCATGAAATCTTTTGGAGGAATCTTCATAAAAATAAGGCTTTATAAAACCGTAAAAATCCGTTCGTGCCGTTTATGTTAAAAAAAACATTCTTCTCATACTTTTGTCGGAAAAGTCAAAAATTACCTCGTATGAAAAACGACAAAAGATTCCTTTCATATCTTTTACTAAAAACTCACCGAAGGGTAATATTGGATTTAAACAATTGTAGGTGGATGTAAATAACATTACATATTGAGGAAACATGGATGTGGATGATAAAATACACCATAGTAATTACCAAAGTAAAAACAATCTCGGATAAAAATGAGATTGTGATATTTCCCTTACCTTATGTCCGACTTGCTTTGTAAGTGTCCAAACCTCCTGTATAATGATTTAAATCATGTTATTGACTTATTCCAGAATCATATTCATTTTTATGATATCATATATGGTTCACTTATGACATTATATTACCCGTTCTTTTGTAAATTCCATGTTAAAGAAGCGTTTTGGGTAAAATCGTTTCATTTATCTTAGGTGTTTTGACTTGTTGTTCTTGACATCACTATTACTTATATCATGATTTACTTACTTCCAGAATATAAAATATGATTTATAAATCATATATATTCAGTATATATATATATATATAATAGATAGATAAATAAAATGAAAAACACCGTTCATAGAGACGGTAGTCCGTACGTACGCATGAACGCTGTTTTACTTTCCTTATTGTCTTGAAATGGAAGTAAGTAGATGAAATACATATATATATATATATACATAAATCCAGTTGCTTTATAATGTCATATATTTCATTATTATTTCTTATATATACTTTATAATCATTCTTAAATGGTTAACATGGAGAATGAATCTCATCGCGTCTTGGAGACGGTATTCCGTACGTACGCACGAGCGATGATATCATTTCTATAAATATTGAATTGAATTGGAGTGGATTATACAATATATCAGAATCAATATGATGTTGTAATAACTATGTATAGTTATTCTTTACACCATTATACCCATCCATGTAAGGTGGTGGTGGAAAATAGATTACACCACGGCGTGGAGACGGTATTCCATACGTACGCACGCGCGGTGATTTCTTTTTCCGTAAGATGGATAGATGGTGAAATAGGGTTGTTTAATACTTATAATAACATATCAGTATATGAGTGATACTGATGTTATTACTTCATAATGAAACAACCTAAGAAGAAGAAGTGGAAGAAGAAATAAAGATGAAAGAATTGGTAACGGTAATTACCTCTTCTTTGAAGTGCCTCTTTGAGACCTCCTCTTAGGGCACTAAAATTGGTCTTTGAGGAAAACCAGAACCTCTAGGATGTTGATAGGGAAGTGGAGAGGAGAAATTGGCAGGGGTTGGCCGAGCTTGAGTGCTCAAATTGCTGTGAGGAGGAGGGGGAGGAGGTGTCCTTTTATAGGGGAGGAGAGGGGCACCTTAGGAATATCTCAAAATATTATTTTATATTAAAGTAAAAATCGGTTTATAATGGTTCCAAAGGGTCTTATTTCGAAGCTAAAGTGGGGATGGGTCGAAATCCTATCATCCAATAGGATTTATACAAGTTTAGGGTATTATGTTAACCTTATCAATTAGATTTAACTCTAAGTTAAATAATTTAACTTTTACCATGTCTTTTTGTTTTCTTTTACTATATGGTTAATAAACTTACTATAACATGCCAAACGAACCCCAAATTGTATATTATTAATACATATATTCTTATATAAGTCATTTGGCCGAACCTTAGTATTTTAGGAATAAAATAACAATTAATAATATAATATTTGATTTAAAAACTATTTTGTGTCAATTTTGACACTATTTAATATATGATTTTTTGTGAAAGTCATAACAGAATTATATGTTCGAACCAAGTTGATTAAAGCAACACTAATATATCATAGTAACCTAGAAAATTAGTGGAATTCATAAAAAAGCTCAAATTACATTTATTTTGGTGCTTATAACATCAATTATGTCAATATTTCATTAAAAAG
Source organism: Viscum album (assembly GCA_963277665.1). Lineage (NCBI taxonomy): Eukaryota > Viridiplantae > Streptophyta > Magnoliopsida > Santalales > Viscaceae > Viscum > Viscum album. Next base: position 1,258,459,248 of record OY728141.1, read on the forward strand.
ATAATTACTGCATCATCGTTGTGTCATTAATAAATTAAATTATTTGATGTCTGAAAATTACAAATAAAATACCATCATGTAGGAAATGTTTTTAGCTTTCTAATTAATATTTACAATCGAATTTATCTTATGTATAACCCCATATTAAAAATGCTTTACTTATTAAACTTTGATTTTAACTATTTTAACCCTTCTTTAAATAAATTAATAATAAATGTCCTAATCTAATCCAAGTGGGCCTAAATGGTCATATTTTCTTCCTAAGTTTGTTTTTGGTCGAATTAAACTTGTCCAATAGAATTAGGACATGTGTTAGGGTAATATTAATATCATATTTACCCTTAGTTACCCTATTTACTATTAACCGTGGTAAAAAAAGTAAAAAGTTACTATTCACCAAAAAATTATTTTCATCTCATTGAACCACATTTTAGTCCTTGATATTAACCGTGTCTCTCGGATTTTCGAAATTCCATTCACAGAAGCGGTAAAATTATGTTTTATGCAAAATTCAGTTTTTAACCTACCACTTAGTAGTTTCACTATTCATCAAAAATTGATGTTTTTCAGAACAATGCCAAAATTTCATCCCAAGATATATTTCATATTCCGAATTCAAAAATGAAGTCTATTTTACCAAATTCATAACATAAAAGTTTCATTAATTAATTTTATAATTAAATCCCGCTGTTAAAACAAATAGCGTGTTTTTAAGAAACAATATCTATCAAAAGATTGACACTTGTTTATGTCTAGTTTAAATGTGAAATTACATCCAATGACCAACATTGTATTAAATTGTAAAAATATATTCTAAATATACTTTAAAACCACTCAAATTAATAATTTATCACTATTAATTATTTAGATTAAAAAAGTTGTTTTTAATTATAATTTAATAATTTTTCACTGTTCATCAAAATATGAAAGTTATCCGAAAAGTACCAAAATTTCACCTTAGGCTAAATTCGATACTCCGAATCCAAGAATGAAGTTCATTTTGAAAAATAAAATTTACAAAATTTCAAAAAGTGGTTATTACTATTCACAACAGCTAGTTTTAATAATATCTTAATAGCATATCGTTGTTTAGCGAAACGTGGTGTTGCGTACAACACACGCTATCGAGGAAGGTCGTGATTGCGTGTAATGCAAGGCAAGTCAAGGATGTGTGTTGTGCAAGCTCCTTTTGGTGTAGCGTACAACACAAGACATTAGTAAAATAAAAAAGTATATTTTTCATAAAATCTCGGGCTGTTACATTCTACCCCCCTTAAAAATGAATTTCGCCCTCGAAATTCGTCGGGGTTATAAATGGTTTACTATTCGAAAGTTTCTTTAATAGAAACCCACATCATAAAAGGGAATACCAAAACTTGGCTTTAAAAACTAAAGTATGAAATGTAACGATTACCCAAATAAACTAATCACTGGGTTTCCACATAGGTGAAAATATGGATATGGAAGAGAAATCTAACCATCATGTTCTGATGGAGAGTGGTAGAGAACATGGCTATGGAAAAGCCAGTAATCACAAATCCATAGATTTGTGATGATATAAGGTACCATCTGATTCATCAGGTATAAGATCACTAGGAAAACATTTTTGGTTTTCAAGATCATTTCCCTAAAGTTGAAAATTTTCTTAGAATAAATACTTACTTTATTTTGGTACAATCTCACTTTTGTTCGTGCCTTGAACAATTTCTACTTCATCTCTTAAATAAATGAAGTTGAATTTGTTATTCGTGAAGTGTTAGCAGATCATGTGATAGAATGACGGGTCATTCCATCTGTCTCAAACAAAAGGTAAGCAAAAGTTATTAAATATACATAAGTCATTATATAATGAGATTAATCATATATAGTTCCTAAAATGGACTTATACTTCATATATCATACTGCTTAATATAATAAAACTAGTTTCTACTAAACAGGGACTTCCTGTAGGTCAGTGGTAGGCGATAAAGGCCAGTCGCACTTCGGTTGTGGGTTCGATTCCTACAGCCTTGTCCGAAGCGATGGGCTGTCGCCCGTCCTGCAGGTTGTCCTTTTTTCTAAAACTGCGTTACTATAACATCCCATCAATAATATCGAAAATCTTCTATCCTTAAACAATACTAACTTATGTCCAACATAATCCAGTCTAATCTTTAGGCTTATACATAATACTGCAGTCCACTCTCATAATATAGTGACATCGATTACCATAGATTTAATACTGTCGTTGATCCCCACATATCATAAGATATGTCTTGTTGGTCACATTCCAAACATTCAAAGTCTTTAATCGTGTATTCTCTTGAATACCTTAGTGAAAACATGAGTGCAGTTAAAAGTTAACACTTTCCACATACCAAAATCCTCAAAATTCTATATACTCAAACCATGATATCACTTAGTCCTTATATCAATCATGAGCTCATGAATACTGTCAAACAGTTCATTTTCCCCTTATCCCTTCATTATGCGCATATCATCTTCATTCCAAAAATATCTGAATAACCTTTCATGGATACTGGTAACATTAATCAGACAACAATGTTACAATCCTTACATGTCTCTTTATTCCATAGTACAATGAGATTACTTATACAACATTACACATGATAAACATGTAATCATTCCACTACATTCTTAAACCATTGACCGAGCTTCAAAAATTCTTTCATCTCACATATCATTTGTAGTCTCTTCATCATCATCCACATAAATACTACCCATATGACCATACTGATTCTCTTCATGAGTCTTTCCATTAGGGCATTTGTTTGCATAATGCCCATACATTCCACATTTAAAACACTTAACCATTTTTGATGTCGTAGCAATACCATTATCCTCATCCATGGTGTTAACCGACCCTTTTCCTTTGCACTTACTTGATTTGTGTCCTTCTTTTCCACACCCAAAGCATCTTCCAGTTCCCTTGAAACATTCTCCTTGATTCCTCTTCCCACATGATTTACATAGGGGAAATTGAACTTTCTTTCCTCTATGATCATCATGGAACTCCATCTTTCTCTTATTAGTCGAGTCAGGAAACTTACCAAATTTTACTTTATTGATCATGTTGTGAGATTGCTGATTCGGCATAATAATTATGTTTGGATATCCAAATCCCATTTCATTTGGTTGCTCATGAAGAATATCATTCCATTGTCCATCATTTCCTCCATTATCGTGAATCACCTTGTTTCCAGCCATTTTCTAAAACCCAAAAAGAATAGCGTGAGAGGCAAAAATCATGCTAGGGAAAACAACATAATAAAGGGTTAGTACCCTCAATATCTAACATCTTAGGTTTAATTCTATGATCGTTAGCGTAATTCTATTACTATAACCTATACGTATACTTAACCTTAGAGACATCCCTAGACATACCTTAGAAATATCTCTAGGGATCTCACTAACGTTCTCACATCCTAGTTTCCAAAGGTTGACTAAACCTTTCCTCTGATACCAACTGTAGAGACCCGTATCTTGACGTACATGGACATTACATTACATTTGCGGAATACTTAGTACATAACAAAAACACACACACAAGGATCGTAATAGTTTAGTGTCATTGGAAACTCGGAATAAAATCTTCTAATCGTGGGGAAAGATCTTCAACATCTCCCATAAAGATCTTCCTTTTTTTTTTACCTAAAACCTTTCTTTATATCCTGGGGAAAAGAAAACATAAAAGGGTGAGCTCAAATGCTCAGTAAGGGTAAACAAAAGAAATATCAATCACATAATTTTCATAAGAACATAACATTTTTTTGGAAATCTTAACCTGCAAAAGAGAGCATAATTTCATAACATGGGATAAATCATAGTAGTGAAATGAAATCATAACATAAAACATTACTCATTGTGGCATACACACATAATCACAGAGAATCATTTCTTGTTAGTCAAGGCTCATTGCCAAGACTATCTTAGTGGACAAAGTCCCTTTCTGAATCGAGTAATCCTCGTTTCAATCCTGTTTCACTGAACCGGTATAACCTACCATTCCAGCCATGTCTATCTCATGAGATATAAAATCTTTACCCAATGCATTGGAGGGAGATATAGGTCCAACCCATCTCTTAATGATACCATTCTTATGTGTGCCACAAAATCATAAACCATACATCATTGCATAACCCATGTAATAAAAATGGGATTCTTAAACAACATGACATCATAAAACCATTCAAATAAGATAAAGGAATTCATAAACATAATTCCATCACAACATAGTCAAATCAATGTAAAAATATGGATAGAAACAGAACCCTTTATTATCTTAGATGGAAAATAATTTTGATAAAACACTTGAATTGAATTCTTGAGGAAAATATCCTTTCTTCTTCAAAATCAATTTCTTTTAAAAAAACATCATGAAATTTTTAAAAGAAAGATATTTTATTGAAAATAGTCATGAAATCTTTTGGAGGAATCTTCAAAAAAATAAGGCTTTATAAAACCGTAAAAATCCGTTCGTGCCGTTTAAGTTAAAAAAAAACATTCTTCTCGTACTTTTGTCGGAAAAGTCAAAAATTACCTCGTATGAAAAAAGACAAAAGATTCCTTTCATATCTTTTACTAAAAACTCACCGAAGGGTAAAATTGGATTTAAACAATTGTAGGTGGATGTAAATAACATTACATATTGAGGAAACATGGATGTGGATGATAAAATACACCCCAGTAATTACCAAAGTAAAAACAATCTCGGATAAAAATGAGATTGTGATATTTCCCTTACCTTATGTCCGACTTGCTTTGTAAGTGTCCAAACCTCATGTATAATGATTTAAATCATGTTATTGACTTATTCCAGAATCATATTCATTTTTATGATATCATATATGGTTCACTTATGACATTATATTACCCGTTCTTTTGTAAATTCCATGTTAAAGAAGCGTTTTGGGTAAAATCGTTTCATTTATCTTTGGTGTTTTGACTTGTTGTTCTTGACATCACTATTACTTATATCATGATTTACTTACTTTCAGAATATAAAATATGATTTATATATCATATATATTCAGTATATATATATATATATATATAATAGATAGATAAATAAAATGAAAAACACCGTTCATGGAGACGGTAGTCCGTACGTACGCATTAACGCTGTTTTACTTTCCTTATTGTCTTGAAATGGAAGTAAGTAGATGAAATACATATATATATATACATAAATCCAGTAGCTTTATAATTTCATATATTTCATTATTATTTCTTATATATACTTTATAATCATTCTTAAATGGTTAACATGGAGAATGAATCTCATCGCGTCGTGGAGACGGTATTCCGTACGTACGCACGAGCGATGATATCATTTCTATAAATATTGAATTGAATTGGAGTGAATTATACAATATATCAGAATCAATATGATGTTGTAATAACTATGTATAGTTATTATTTACACCATTATACCCATCCATTTAAGGTGGTGGTGGAAAATAGATTACACCACGGCGTGGAGACGGTATTCCGTACGTACGCACGCGCGGTGATTTCTTTTTCCGTAAGATGGATAGATGGTGAAATAGGGTTGTTTCATACTTATAATAACATATCAGTATATGAGTGATACTGATGTTATTACTTCATAATGAAACAACCTAAGAAGAAGAAGTGGAAGAAGAAATAAAGATGAAAGAATTGGTAACGGTAATTACCTCTTCTTTGAAGTGCCTCTTTGAGACCTCCTCTTAGGGCACTAAAATTGGTCTTTGAGGAAGACCAGAACCTCTAGGATGTTGCTAGGGATGTGGAGAGGAGAAATTGGCAGGGGTTGGCCGAGCTTGAGTGCTCAAATTGGTTTGAGGAGGAGGGGGAGGAGGTGTCCTTTTATAGGGGAGGAGAGGGGCACCTTAGGAATATCTCAAAATATTATTTTATATTAAAGTAAAAATCGGTTTATAATGGTTCCAAAGGGTCTTATTTCGAAGCTAAAGTGGGGATGGGTCGAAATCCTATCAACCAATAGGATTTAGACAAGTTTAGGGTATTATGTTAACCTTATCAATTAGATTTAACTCTAAGTTAAATAATTTAACTTTTACCGTGTCGTTTTGTTTTCTTTCACTATATGGTTAATAAACTTACTATAACATGCCAAACGAACCCCAAATTGTATATTATTAATACATATATCCTTATTTAAGTCATTTGGCCGAACCTTAGATTTTTAGGAATAAAATAAAAATTAATAATATAATATTTGATTTAAAAACTATTTTGTGTCAATTTTGACACTATTTAATATATGATTTTTTGTGAAAGTCATAACAGAAATATATGTTCGAACCAAGTTTATTAAAGAAACACTAATATATCATAGTAACCTATAAAATTAGTGTAATTCATAAAAAATCTCAAATTACATTTATTTTGGTGCTTATAACATCAATTATGTCAATATTTCATTAAAAAGATAATTACTGCATCATCGTTGTGTCATAAATAAATTAAATTATTTGATGTCTGAAAATTACAAATAAAATACCATCATGTAGGAAATCTTTTTAGCTTTCGAATTAATATTTACAATTGAATTTATCTTATGTATAACCCCATATTAAAAATGCTTTACTTATTAAACTTTGATTTTAACTATTTTAACCCTTCTTTAAATAAATTAATAATAAATGTCCTAATCTAATCCAAGTGGGCCTAAATGGTCATATTTTATTCCTAAGTTTGTTTTTGGTCGAATTACACTTTTCCAATAGAATTAGGACATGTGTTAGGGTAATATTAATATCATATTTACCCTTAGTTACCCTATTTACTATTAACCGTGGTAAAAAAAGTAAAAAGTTACTATTCACCAAAAAATTATTTTCATCTCATTGAACCACATTTTAGTCCTTGATATTAACCGTGTCTCTCGGATTTTCGAAATTCCATTCACAGAAGCGGTAAAATTAAGTTTTATGCAAAATTCAGTTTTTAACCTACCACTTAGTAGTTTCACTATTCATCAAAAATTGATGTTTTTCAGAACAATGCCAAAATTTCATCCCAAGCTATATTTCATATTCCGAATTCAAAAATGAAGTCTATTTTACCAAATTCATAACATAAAAGTTTCATTAATTAATTTTATAATTAAATCCGGCTGTTAAAACAAATAGCGTGTTTTTAAGAAACAATATCTATCAAAAGATTGACACTTGTTTATGTCTAGTTTAAATGTGAAATTACATCCAATGACCAACATTGTATTAAATTGTAAAAATATATTCTAAATATACTTTAAAACCACTCAAATTAATAATTTATCACTATTAATTATTTCGATTAAAAAAGTTGTTTTTAATTATAATTTAGTAATTTTTCACTGTTCATCAAAATATGAAAGTTATCCGAAAAGTACCAAAATTTCACCTTAGGCTAAATTCGATACTCCGAATCCAAGAATGAAGTTCATTTTGAAAAATAAAATTTACAAAATTTCAAAAAGTGGTTATTACTATTCACAACAGCTAGTTTTAATAATATCTTAATAGCATATCGTTGTTTAGCGAAACTTGGTGTTGCGTACAACACACGCTATCGAGGAAGGTCGCGATTGCGTGTAATGCAAGGCAAGTCAAGGATGTGTGTTGTGCAAGCTCCTTTTGGTGTAGCGTACAACACAAGACATTAGTAAAATAAAAAAGAATATTTTTCATAAAATCTCGGGCTGTTACAATACTTATATTGGGTTCTTCCTTAAATGTTAGTAAAATCACGTTTTTTATAAATACATATTTTTATTCATAAAATACGAGTTATCCATTTTTATATCAATAAAATATATTATATTATTCATTGAAATATTTATTGAACATATAATATAGAAATACTATTTAATAAATTAAAAAAATTTATTTCTTAATATATTGAGTTAAAAAAAATTCATGGAAAAATTGCCTTCTTATAAAAGTAATTTATTTATTTTCAAATAGTTTTCCCATTAAAAAACCACTAATTTATTAGAAAAGTATTCATCTTAAATACATGTTTAAATAATAATTTCACAATTTAGTTAATATTACTCCTAACATTTATTCAGACGTATATGTGGTTTGTACAATAATATTTTAATATTACTATTATTAAAATGTGGTTGTCATGTAAAACTACACCGTGTGTGTAACATAAGAAACCAAAGGGACTCTGTATTATATGTAATAAAATCAAAACATTATTATTCATGTGCTGGAATATAATCTATGTATAGAATGTATAATGAACTTGACTTGGTGTTGTTTATAACTCAAGACACACTTAGTTTTATTGTAGTTAAAAATCTATATTCAGTGTTTCATGAAATAAAAATAATAAAAAGATTTTATTTATTCAAAAAACATATATTCAATAAATCATACTATATTAATTTTTACCCTCATTAAAATGAATTTATCCCAAAAAATTATCTGATGTTATTAAAATTTTGATACATCAATGTTATATTACTAGAATCCCACATAGTAAAAAAAATACTTAAACATTAGTTAAAAATGGAATGTCGGATACATAATGGTTATCAAAAATAACACATTATATTTTTTACACATAAGAGAACATAGATGAGATTTGGAAATGTGGACATGGATGAAAATCATAAATAATCATACTTGTATTGATAAAGATCACTAATCACAAGAAATTGGGTGATCTAGAGATTGTTAACAATCACATAAGCACAAAGGGAAGAAGCATCAACGAGATCATTGTTATCATAAAAATGTTCATAACAGGGAGAAAATTTATTTCCAGTCCATTTTAATAATGTTGGAAATAAATTTTACCTCAATATGATATATATACATAATTTAATTCCCATTCATAAGTAAAATTTAATCATTATGTCATGTGAAGAAAATTTTTGACTACACATATTTTTCCAAAAAAAAGGTTATTTTTCTGTTTTTGTTGCACTAAAATAACATGAGATCCATGATATATAATATCATAGGTATTTAATTAACTCTATGTGGGTATAAAAAGTTATCCTATATTTATAAATTAGAATGTGGGGAAATAATACATTATTCTCACAAACTACATCAAATGTTTTACATAAAATATCCATAAATGATAAACCTTAAAACCCATAAAAAATTAAAATAAAAAACATTAAAAGGATGGTCCCGAAGACAACATAATGTTGATCTCACTTTTATGATAATGTAGCTCCTGGTTTTCAGATTCAAAACATGTGAATACCCTTAGAATGTATTCTATTGATTCTTGGTAATAACCTTAATTATAATAAATCATTTTGGAAAACATGTATGCTTCCATATTATAAATATTACAAGATATATTCCATAAATCAAAGAATTTTTAAACTTCATTCATAAAAAAATATAAATCTTATTAAAATATTCCTTCATCATTTTGTGGTATATTTACCTTTATATGTAAAACCAATACTTATACCACCTTCATCATAATCGTCATGTGATCTATACTTAAGAAATCGATTTATATAATTCATATACATTCCAAATCATAAAAATTCAATGTTAACTCATTTCCTTCTATTCCTGCTATTGACTAACACCAAAAATAATAGTGTGAGAAAAAATATCATAGCATAAACCCACATAATCATGAACAAAATTAATTATATGATGTATAAATAATGACATTTATTTATTTAATCTATGAATCCTTAAGGTATATAATAGGTTATTTGTTTTCATCCTATATTTAAATCCATCACGAAGGTACATAATGTTTTTTTTGAATTTCGATATCATATCCCCTGGGAGTGTCTAACCATGTGTATAACAAGTCCTACTGTTGTGAACCCATTCATGATCAAGTCTCACTCAACATAGAGTATTTGGGGATTGTTACACCTATTACATATGTTCCAGAGCCACATCCAGTTGTAGTATCAGTATAGTGATGTCTTGATAATAATTCACTCACTATATCATTTAAAAAAATCAGGAAATTTTCTTATAATTTAACATAACATTAATATTAAACATAGTGTAATCTATAGGCATATCCTTCAAAATATTTATAGGGATCTCACAAATATTTTCTCATTATAGCTTCCAATTGATGACTATACCTTTCAATTGACACCAACTATAGAGAACTAAGATTACCATAAAGGGATATTACATCAATTTTGATGAATATTCATCACATTGAAAAATCACATGAATGATTTCTATAATAGTTTAGTTACTTTAGTGACTTGGAACACATAATTCCTGTTTGGAGAACAATCTTGAACATCTCACTTAATGGTGTTGTACTTTTGTACTCCCACATCAAATATTTCTTCATAACTAGGGGAAATTGAAAATAAAAACACATGGGATAGAATTATCAATAAGGGTAAATAAATGAAACAACCAATCATAACAAAAAAATAATTGTATAAAAAAATGAGAATAAAATTTTTCAATTATACCAGGAATCACGAAGATAAAAAACATGAGACAGAACATAAATATTGGTAGTTCAAGACACATGAATCATAAGATATACAAGAACATGAACCAAATAATTATATATTTTTAATATTGTAAAAAAAAATTAAAACAAATAATAGTATAATATCATTCCCTATAAGTTATGTCTGGTTTCCAAATACTTATCAGGGATCTTTATGAGAACTATACCTCCAAGCCGGACAAAACCATATCCTTAGTTAGAGTCCTTTACATAATAAGATCAGGTTCTCCTATATTCCTACCAGGGATGATGAATCCTCATCATCACATAGTGGATTTAGATTACCTATCTTCCTAAATCAAATCGGGTTCCCAATTTTCAAATAGTGGATTATGACACCTAGGTTTTCAAATTCAGATCAGGACACAATTGATTAACATTTTGGATCAAGCCCATTTTACCTTTTCCCATTATTATCTCTTGAGATATTAATCATTAACCGATAAATTGGAGGGAGATATAGCTCCCACCATCTGCATAATAAATTCAAACCTACGTGTGACACCAGATAATAAAACCTACAATATATCATGACCATTAAAAATATACAGGTACTATAAACATCATATCATACCCATGAAATCAAATGGATACCAAAATTTTTTTTCATATATTTACACATGAAAATAGATAAGACTCATAATAATATTATTAATGCATCACCCATGAAAATAGATAGGTTTAAAAAGAATATATCATAGGAAAGAGGAAAAATATTCAAAAAATCAATTCTATCTAATGATAAACTATACATGAAATAATATTAATGGTATTCTTTATCACATCCCCCTTAAATCATAAACTATTAAAAATTATGTAATATTAAATAGAGAATTATTTAAAGGATCACATGAAACAATTATGAAATATATCCTTTCTTTGGAAATACTTTTTATAAAACCATTTCAAACTCTTTTTCTTAAAAATAATTTTGTAAAATTTTAATTAAAAAAATTCTTGAAGAAAAAATATTTAATAATATGAAAACCCCTTTTGATAAAATAAATAATTTGGAAACCATCATTACACTAAAATAGGGTTGAAAACAGATAAAAGAAGACTAAATATATTTTGAAATCCTGTTTATTTGAAAAAACCATGAAAACTCATAATGAAATCTTGATAACATTTTTAATACCTTGTTTATTTAAAATACATTTAAATTATAAAATGAATCTTCATGATACTTTTAAAATCCTTTTTTAACAAAACCATTAAATTAAACAATTTTATTGAATATTAATATTTTTATCTAAAAAACATTATGTTGTATACATACAAAAAAACCTTTATGAAAATGACAATCATTTTTATGGGTAAGTCCATACATGATGAAAATTCCATTTTCGCCATAAAAGTTTATAAAAGTGAATTGATTTGAAAACATAAACTATATTCCTTTCGAAAACATTTTTTAAATACATTAATAAATTATAAAATTTCCTTTTAAACTCTATAGGATAATATTAAAACATTTTTAGACTACCTGAATTTGGAAGAACATAAATTTGACACCAAAAGAAGAAATGAAGTCCCATTTTAATAAAAAAATATTAATATTTCTATGTACCAAAGAGTAAAAATGGATCTAATACATGAATATAGCATGGTTAACCAGAGGATAAATAAATTCATGAGAGTTATTGAGTGGAAGTTTGTAATATTTCATTAATGGGATCATAATCATAATCAATCCCAATAAATGATATGATTATAACAATAATAAACATGAACATTGGTAACATTGAATCATAATATCCATGAAATAATAACATTACCATGAGATTAAAATATCATGTGAATAATGGTAATGTAGAAAAAACATGTAAATGGGAAGTATATATACCCCATTAGAACAAATTGGTGAATACCATTCCCTGTATCACGAGGATGGAAAATTGATATTAAATTTCATTACGAATTTTGTAAATTTTAAACCATAGACACCATGAATAGGATATACTCAAATGGATATGTAAATACTCATAAATTTATGTATATAAATCTTATAATAAATTAATAGGTATTATATAATCCTCAAAAAAAATTGGTGGTGAATAAGGAATTATTATCACACAAATAAATGTGAGATAAGAAAACACCTTACTACTTGAGTATCATTTGGATCAGGATACCCCTTATATAATAACATCAAATAAATATTTTAATATAATTATATAAATATAATTAATTCTATAACATGTCATTGTATAGTAAATTAACAGAAAAAAATAATCGAGTGGTGAATATGAAGAGTATCTCTCAGAAATAAAATGTGAGAGGAAATTACATTAAATTTAATATTTCTATTATTTGTACACATTAAAAACTACTGTATATTAAATATAATCATATAATAAATCAAAAAAATAACCATAATATTATATAAAATATCTTATATTATATTTATGACTTTATATTAACGATTTATAAACCAATCCATGTTAATGTTACGTTTTGGGTAATATCAGCTTTGATTTTCGTATTTGTTTTGGTCTGTTATTATTGATCCTCTTTCATAGATCATGATTTACTAAGTTTAAAATATAAAGACATGATATTAATATAATATGTATTCTATGTATAATTATTTATAATAATTTATAAAATTTTGAAATACAATATGGAATACACTGTTCATCGAGACGACATGCCATACGTACGTATGAATACTGTTTCGATTTTTTTATTGTATTAATGAAAATAATGTAAATGAAAAGTGTATTTATATCATTAAAGTATCATTATTTTTTCATATATATCAAATAATTTAATTAAACCCATCCCTAATACATTTTATGTGGACTGTGAATGAATCACATCACTTATAGGAGGTTGTTGTCAACACGTCCACAAATGAAGTTATCATATTTATAGAAAATGGAAATAATAATGGTATGTTTTATATAATAATTATATATGAATTAAAATCATAAATATAATATATATCTTATAAAAATAGAGTTCCCATCATAATTCCCAACAATTAATGATGGTAACAAAAAAATGAACAACATCATTTCGTGAGGTCCGAGTTCATCGTACTTAAGAAAAGTATGTTCATTAACCATTAAATGGAAATGTGTTTAAGTATATGTTTAACCCTAATTTTTAAAAATATTATTATTGTAGAGACCCATAATTGAATTACATAAAAATTACATTACTTTTTCAGAATACTTAATAAATTACAAAAAAAGCACACAAGGATCGTAATAGATTAGTGTCTTTTGAAACTCCGAAAAATAATCTTCTAATCTTGGTGAAAGATCATAAACATTTCCCATAAAGATATTTCCTTTTTTTCTTACCTAAAACCTTTCATTAAATCCTTGGGAATATAAAACATAAAAATTGTGAGATCAAATGCTTAGTAAGCATAAGCATAGAGAAAATAAAATAAACCATATACATTTGAACTTAAAAACGTGAACATAATGTTTAAACATCAAAATCTTGAGCAATACCATAAAACATGGAAGTACCAAAGGCATAGATCATAATGGAACATCAATCATGATAAAATATCTTTAGAATAAAACATGTAATTGTGAAAAAAAATTAGCACATGTTATGATTTCCATAATAGCGAAGGCATTGCTGCCAAGACCATCTTAGTGGACAAAGTCCCTTTCTGAATCAAGTTCACTCCTCATTCGAGTCCTCTATCACTGAACTCGATTAACTTTAAATTCTATCCATGTCTATATCATGAGATATAAATATTTACCCAATGCATTGTAGGGAGATATAGGTCCCACCCATCTCATAATGAAATCATTCTTACGTGTGCCACAACATAAACATAAATCATTCATCAAAACCAATAGAATAAAAATGGGTTTCATAAACATGATCCCATTATAACATATTCCATATAAAACAAATGGATATCATTTCATCATAAGAAATATTAAACCATGTAAATCATAGGGATATTATACATGAAACATACACATATGAAATAATGTCATCTTAGATGGAAAATGGTTTTGATTAAACACATGAAATGAATTCTTGAGGAAAATATCCTTTCATCACAAAAATCATTTTCTTTTAACAAAATGACAAACTATTTTAAAAGAAAAGGATTTTATTGAAAATAAAAATGATATATTATATAATAAACATCATGAAAATAAGGTGTTATGAAACCGTAAAAATCCATTCATGTCGTATAAGTTAAAAAACATTCTCCTCATACTTTTAACGGAAATGTAAAAAAGTACCTCATATGGTAAACAATAGAATGATTCCATACATACCATGTAGTAATAGTCAAAAATGTGTAAAATGACATTAAAAATAAATGATTCAATTTTTAGAAAACTGGGTCATGAATGATAAATATAACCCCAGTAAATACTTACGAATAAACAATCTTGGATAAAAACGAGATCGGAAAAGTTATCCCTTACCTTATGTCTGATATGCTTCGTATGTATCCAAACATCATGTATAATGATTTAAATAATTTCATTGACTTATTACAGATTTATATTCACTGTTGTGATATCATATATGGTTCACTTATGACTTTATATTACCTTTTGTTTTGTAAATTCATGTTAAAGTAGCATTTCGGGTAAAATCGTTTCATTTGTCATAAAAGTTTTGACTTGTTATTCTTGATATTATTACCTATATCCAGATTTACATAATTTGAGATTGTAAAAAATTATTTATATATAACATATATATTCAAAAAATAAATATATACCAAAGATCAATAAATGGAATGAAATACACCGTTCAAGGAGACGGTAGGTCGTACGTACGCATTAACGCTGTAATCGTTTCCTTATTAGATTGAATGAAATTAAGTAAATAAAAAATTAAGGTACATAAATACTGTTTCATTATTATGTCACATATTTCATGATTATTTATTATATATAATTTATAATCATTCTTTAATGGTTAACATGGAGAATGAATCTCATCGCGTCGTAGAGACGGTAATCCGTATGTACGCATGAGCGATGATATCATTCCCACAATTATTGAATGGAATTGGAGTGGATGATATAATATCTCAGAATCATAATGATTTTAAAATAAAAATACATATATATTCTTCACACCACTATACCCATCCAATTAAGGTGGTGGTGGAAAACCAGATTACACCACGGCATGGAGGCGGTATTCCGTACGTACGCACGCGTAGTGATTTCGTTTTCCATAGGATGGATAGAAGGTGAAATGCGGTTGTTTCATATTTATAATAACATATTAGTATTATAGTGATACTGATGTTATTACATTATAATTAAACTACTATATAAGAATAATTTGAAGAAGAATGAAACTTGAAATAATCGGTAGAAGAGATTACCTCTTCTTCAACGTGCCTCCTTTAAACTTCTCTTACGAGACTACAGATGGTCTTTTGAGAAGACCAGAACCTCCAGAATGTTTCTAAGGAATTGGAAAAGTAAAATGGGAATGGGTTGGCCGAGCATGAAGGATCAACATGTTGTGAAGAGGAGAGGGAGGAGGTTCCCTTTTATAAGGGTTGAGAGGGGCACTTTTGGAATCCTCCAAAATATTAATTTATAATAAAATAAAACCCCTCATAAAACTACCAAAGTAACTCAAATTCGGATATAAGGAATGATAGAGTTGTAGTCTCATCTAAAAATAAAATTTAGACATTTTGGGAAATTATTTTAAACCTTATCAACTTGATTTATATTTAATATATATAATATTATTTGTTGTAATAGGATTCTAAATATTAAAATGTTATAAATAATTACTTATGTATTGTGAACTATCCATAAATGGATAATTAATGAAATTAAAGAACATATAAATTTTAATTTATAATTTTTAAATATTTTTGTGATTTATAAACAATTTTATATTATGTTATTTTTATAAAATAACAATAGTGTCAATTTTTACTCTATTCATTTATTTGAATTTAAATTAAATTCACACCGAAGATATGTTTGAACTAAAATATTTAATTGATTAATAACATGTAATATTTATCTATGAAATTAGTGGAAAACATTAAATGGATCATATAATATTAATTTTAATTTTATTAAAACCATTTATTTTATATTTCCATCAATAAAATAATTTCAACATCACTATTGTGTCACCTTTAATGATAATTATTTAATCCCTAAAAATGCTAATAAATTCACATGATGTAGATAATTATATATTATTTCTGGATACAATTCATGTTCAATGTTTCATTAAGTTTATCACTAAATTAAAATTATTATACTTATAAGCTTTATGAGAGTGATATGTTGTCACTTTCTTTGGTCTTAATAATAATTAAATTATTTTCATGGAGCAAAGCCCATTAAAAGAACCAATTCTAACACTTAGGTGTTATCGGTCATCTTTTAGTCACCTAATAGAATTTTGGAAGGTGTTAGGGTAATTTAATAATCTTATTTTTACTCTAACTTACCTGATTTAGCTTTACCTGCAGTAAATAAAAATTACAGTAGTTACTATTCATAATACCAAAAAAAATAAAATTAACCGATTAACATAATGTGGAACCACTTAATTCAAATATGGAATATATTTTTCAAAATCCAAATCATAGAAGTTTTAGTAATTAATTTCAAATTAATCTCGTAGTTAAGAAAACGTGTTTTAAAAGTTAAAACGTTGCCAAAGATTGAAATTTTTTTACCTATGAATACTATGTAAAATTAATGGTAATGAGATAAATTATATTAAATGGTAAAAATATATTCTATTTATACTTTAAAACCATTCAATATTATAATTTAACCATATAAATATTTGTGATGAAAAATGTTGTTTTTAATTAAAATATAGTGTTTTTTTACTTTTTATTGAAATATGATAGTTATCAGAATAATATGAAAATTTTATCCAAAAAAAAATTTTAAATCCTTATTCAAAAGAAGAATTATTTTATGTCAAATTGAACTTATAAACATGTCAAAACTAGATTTAATGTCAGTGCGTCATCAAAAGTCAAAACTGCCTTTTTTAAAAAATACTTATTTTACCTGAAAAATTTATTTTGTTCTTATACCATGTTCAGTAAAATGTGTAAGATGAATAATATTGTTATAAAATTAATATTTTAGTTAATATTATTCATAATGGCTAGTTTATTATAATATTATAAAAATATAAAATGGTTTAGTGAAACCTGATATTCCGTACAACACACGCTACCAATGATGGTCGTGATTGCGTGTAATGCAAGCCAAGTTAGGGTTGCCTGTAGTTCAAGACCCCTTTGTTTTTGTGTATAATAAAATTAAACCTTATTTCATTTATACATTGAATATATTAATATATATATATACTCAATTTTTATTTTAATAACTACTATCAAACAAACATGAAATTGTGTGTAACAAGATCCAAGATTAGTGATGTGTATACTGCAAGCTAATATGGTGTTCTGTATAGTGCAAGATAATCTTGGGGTAGTATACAATCGAAGATATGAAATAAATTAAAAGGAATATATCTTATAAAATCTTGTGTTGTTACAATTATATTGATTAAACATTCTCTATTATATAAACATTAAATTAGAAAATTGTAGTTGGGTGGGGTGGAGTATGAAAACAAAAAAGTATCTTCTGAAAGGATGGTATATATTCTTTGGGAAACTCTTATTGGTTTTCTCCAAAAAAAATTACTTGGTTGAATTTATTAACAATTTATGTATTATATAATTTTTTAGGGGTTTTATATATTATTTTAGAATATTTTTTTGAGATCCATATAATTTGAGAGGTGTGAACAAGTGGGAGAGGTGAGTTCCATTTTATAGTCGAGGCAGAGTGACATTATTGTAAATCTTTTTAATGTGAATTCCACCCACGTTTTTACCATTTAATGGGGAACTAATAATTGTAAATTTTTTATAAAATTTAGTGTAGTATACATATAATTCGATAAAATGAATTCTGGACATCTGTAGAGGTCATTTTGACAAATGAGATTAAGGTTTAGTCTATTGTTTTTCTAAGTTTTCCCTTAATTACTGTTAATAATTTAAAACACATTCACAAATATTATTGGTAAAAAACTATTTTGAACATATTAGAAACTATAAAATTCAATTAATCAAGATATCTAATCTTATTTTTTCATATTTATATTCCTAGAAGAGGAATAAATAAATTTTAATTTTATCATATAGATGGGGCGATTATGTTGGTTTTTGAAGGCAAATTTTCAAAAGCGTGAAATGTTTTTATACTCAATTTCAATTACTAAATGATTTTAATTAACAAAAATTGATTATTTTATTTAATATTTATTTAATGGATATTAAACAATAATATTATAATTAATTAAACTATATTAGTATATAAGTCAAAAAAAGTACTGGAATTAAATTTAGTGTTTTATCATTTCATCAAAAAATGATTCATCTCGAAAAAATAAATTAAAATATACCAAAATTAAATTTAATATATATTCAAATTAAATAACACAATTATTTTTGTAATATAAGAATTATAAAAGTGTCAAAATAAGATTTAATATGTGTTCCCAATTAAAATGTGTTGAAATTACCTTTTATAAAACTACATCATTTTATTAATAAAATTAGATTCATTCTTATCGTATACCTATAAAATCTATTAGAAAAGTATCAAAAATATTGATTTAATATCATATATATATTTTCTATTTAAAACATTAATAAAAATTTAATTTTTTAATTTATTGACATAAGATTTTGTTTTAACAAAGAAATATTTTTTTATTAGAAACCTAATTTTTATCTTTAAAAAAGATCTTATATTCACTTATACTAATTGATATCAAAATGAATATTTTTATATTCATTTATAAATAATATTTACAATATAGTTAATATTATTCATAACCTCCATGTTAAATAATAAGTTGTTTCTGTAATAATATTTTGATAGTATTATTAATAGTATCTTATTGTCTGATAAAACTCTATCATACATGTAACACAATCCATCGAAGGAACTCATTATTATATGTTATAAAAGAAAAACATAGTGCTTGTGTACCTCAATATACTATATTTTGTCATGTGGAGAAATCTAGACTTGGTGTTCCATAAATGAAAGACAAACAAATTGATTTGATATTTAAATGGTAAATTCAATTTTGCGTCAAATGAAAAATATAAAAATGTTAAAATAAATTTTATAAATTAATCGACACAATCATTGTATACATCACAAATTGGACAAAAATGAAACCTCATGTTTAAAAATTCAATAATCATTTATTATTGTGTAAATTTATTAGGGTACTTCCCCTATATGGATATGAAATTACATACAAGATCCAAAAAACCTATACATAGTCACACCCAAAAACCTCCCTAGGCCATACTTACTAAACGCTAGGTTCAACACAATATACGATAGAGTCTTCAAAAAATCCACAATAACAATAATGTTCATGTTCAAAGAAACTCTCAATGAAACAACATTAATCGACCCTTATATGAAGGTCCATGTTATATTGACCTCTAAAAGGTTTCAAATTTAAGTATTTTTTCTATTATCATTTAATTAAACATTTAATGAAGCTAAAATTTAATGGATACCAAGTTCCAGTTATAAAGACAAAATCCACGAAGCCCATTATTTAGCTGATTCTATAAAACATCGAGTAAATTATAACAGAATCATTTTTATCCTTTATTTAAATAGCAAGAATCATTAAAAACCATGATTAGTCAAAGAAAATGTTTATTTCAATCTATATAGTAAATCATCCTATAGTTTTTAATTGACATTTTAATTCATTCTTGACTAAAATAAATAAGGTTTTAAAATCAACTATGTGTATTTATCATTAAGACAGATCAGTTATGAAATATGACACCATATTGTCATATGTAACTCATATATTTATGATGTGGGAGAGTTATTGGGATGACTGACTCATTCAACTTATGATTATCCCTACCCATGGTGGGACCAAGAATGTAACGTCCTAGCAACCCACACTAGACACTATGGTGCCCAAACCCCTGCTGCAGAAGCGATCTCACCAACCCATCTCCACAAATTGTGGGTAGTTGAGTTTAGGTTGAAATCAATGTTCTACATTATATAGCTTGTTAATGGAAATCAGAACCAGTCACTACTAACACATTGAACAAATATCCCATAATTATCTCAAGAATACCATCCATGGGATTAAGAACATAAGAAAAATGATAAGGGTGACCTATTAGGTTTCATTCATTCAATCTGGTGCCCAATAAAATGAAACCCCCTAGAATTTGATGTATTAAAAATTATTTATAGCTTTTGGGAGTTTATAATATATGAATATCATTTTAAGAATGAATTACTTGGGTGGATTCATGATCATATTGTAAGCATAAAACCCCATGAACAACCCACTCAGATTAGGTAATGGGTAAGATCCATAAGCAAACAAATAATTTAAAGAGTGAAATTTTAAAAAAATTAAATATTTAAAATAAATTTTTAGTTATATAAATTACCATTCCCATGTTATAAATGTACTTATCTATATATGTCACAACTGGAATTCATGTAACTACAAACATGTTTTTTCAATCAACAAAAATGATAAAAACATTACATATGTGATTGATCAATTTGGTAGGCCACCAATCCTAGTTAATAGAGGCCAATACTCTTTATAAATTGTTACTGGTATACATTTTATCCCAATAGCTAATGTTATATCACTTGAAACCAATTATCAATGGATTAAAAATGTTATATATTTTTATTTAATGTTACAAAATCCATCTATAAATGAAAATACTATTTAAATTGATGAAGACACTCTAGTAACCGATAATACATCATAATTATACAAGGAATGCTATTAAAAAGTTCAATATTAAGGCATTAAAGTTGGTAATAATTGAATCATGCTATACCAAAAATCATGTTATATGTTTTTTGAATCCAATGTGTCTAAAATGAAACATTAATGAATTAGATCACTTTTAATACCAATACCAGAGTTAAAAACCATATGTTCATTAATAATGAAGTATTATAAGTACAATAATCATTTAAGTTGAAATAATGATAAATTTAACAATAAATCATCATGAAAAAATTATCATCCTCTAAATCATAATATTTTCATAATGCATGGGTTTACCAGACCCATACATGAGCTTTATACCATGTTATGACACATTACAAGTCTCTGGTATATCATATTAAAATAGAAAGATGTAGGAAAAGTGAATTATATGATACATATTTATAACTCCTTGATCAAAATAACATTATTAGAGTAACTATAATGGTTGGCCACACAATCGCACACACACCACCCCATGTAGAATATGATGGTGACTGTTGTGGGGATCTCAATGTGGTAATAGGGGGAGACTATACCCTTTGGTTCCATACTATGCACAATCATTAAAAAAAATGGTAGTAATGACATATAATGAAACAAAAATAGTTATTATAAATAGATAACTGGGCTAGAACAAAATAATAAACCATGCATTTCCATATAACTCCATAGAATAAAAAGAAGTAATCATGTTGTAGGTGATATAAAAATAGGTAATGACGGAAAATAATAAAAATTTTCCTAAAAGAATACAACTCCAAAGGGAATCCTGAGAACTTGCATAACCACTACTCTCATGCCATGTACAATACCAAAAGATAAAATACCCAAGTTGAATGAACATGATATTATCCAACACATAGGGGGTTTATCTCAGAACTAAGGGGAGACCCTAACTAGGGGATAGGGATACTCTGTTTTCCACCACCAATACTATCTATTATAGTCTTTCCCATGATTAAAAAATAATGTAGTCTGTGCGTATAAATAATCATTAGGTAAATAATAGTAATCTTGTTGTTCTTATGTTCCCCAAATGACATGTCACAACTTGATCAAATAAATATCAATCTATAACTAACCCAATATATCCTCCATGGGATAGGGCCGGGGACATGAACTAAAATACATAAGTAATATTGGATTCCTTTACATAGTGTTCCAATACACACACACACACACCAATCCATGTCTATTCAGGAGATCCTAAGAATAATAAATGATTTCTCAAATTCTAGAAAACAAAAATTCAGGTAAAAAATCTACAGATTACAGAAGTATGATAGTTTAACGTTATAAAAATGGTAATAATAAATGACGAACTAGAAAATATTCCCAACCAAAAAAAACTATAACAGTAATGTACTGAGATAATTGTAATCAGGATCTCCAAGCCATGAAATCCATAAATGGTCAAATGCACCAGAGTATCCCTATGATTATCTGTAATCAATTCCGTCACATTATTCATCATCATATGAAACAAAATGGGTGTGAAAATCCAGTTTAGGTGGGAAAATATACATACCCAGTAGGATTCCCAAAAAACATAAGGGGGGAAGTAAGAGACATGATAAGAGTATACTGTTCAACCCATAGGAAGATATAAATGACATAAAATCATAAAGGATATATGGCCATAAGAGAATAACTTATAAAATTTGGGTTATAAATCTCATAAACTATCCCATTAAAAATTATTCCACCAGTTTCTATGGGTCTATCATTGATATCAAACATCTTGCATATCTATCACTAGAAGTCATAGTCTGGATGCTCATTCCTCGTAACTATAATTAATAGCCAATGAGGAATAATATATAAGAATATTGACATCATCTTAGTTCATGTGTGGTGTTCCGCTCAATGTAATGATGTCCAAAACCCTAGTACAATTGGTGGTAACACAATTTATATAGAAGACCCACAACTTGTTATATATGGGGTCACCATTATAATAATGGAAGAACCATATAGTATTCCTTTGGGGGTCCCACTCAACAGATAGATGAATATTTGCAGATATGTCAGGGGTTATCATTTAGATAATAGAGGACATGCCTCCCGATCTATTATGGGGTACCAATAAGATGAAAGGGGATCAGGGATCTATATTGTTACGGGAGTTCAACTAATAAGAAAGAGGATGCCTTTTGATATTTTTCATGGGCTACTACTATAATAATACATCACAATTAAAACATTCATAAAGAAACTCCTAATAATGAATCACACTTATTAATCCTCATATCATAAAAATAATAATATAAAGGCCACCATCATGTTTCAGAAACCTAGTATCGGCTACTAATGGGAAAAAATAAGAGTCTATATAAAGGATATATGATAGGTATAAGATTTCTAAAAAAGGTTGGTACAAAACATGTTTGGGGGCCGACATAGTGTGATGTCCCACTCTTATTCCTAAACATGTCCACTTCCAGTACATGTATAACTTCCCATGTATCTAAACACTAAATGTAATGGGACAATATGGTGTGCCTCATCCTCTCGATTTCATAATTGTGCACCTGGATGGGTCCATGTAGCTTGGACATGTTAATATACACTAGAAAATCTTCTTTACATTGGTCTTACCATTGTTCATGTACTCTTAGAGTAAACACCCATTCTCCAGCCCTAGCTCACATGGAATGTGGGAGTGCAACATATTGTATGGTATTAATCACCCAACAAACATTTTCTGCTGTAGCCAGGTGCTACACACCGTGTGTTCTAAATATTGCAGGGAATGTAGTTGGGTTTTTAGAAGAATTCCCTACCTAATACCAATGATCTAAAATTGGATTCTCTTAAAAAATTATCACATGGAAAACACCTAAAATTTAGGTAAACATCCTCTGATAGTCGTTTCTATTCCTCTAGTAAAAAGAAATATGGTTTTGTTTTTCTGATCAAAATTTACACACACTACTATCTCATGTGGTGCCTCCTACCGCCTCATCAGATCTCTAAAAGCATGATGGAATGCTTCACACCTCGAATTATATCCAAATAAATACCTGACATTAAAATTCATTCATCAAATGTGAAGAAAAAATTACTTTTTTTGTATGAGTACTCACGATCCCATCAAAAATTGCAGATATCTAGTCCCTTTATACCATCAATGTTGAACATGAAGAATAATTAGGTGAAAATCCCAATAAAAAAGAGTGAAAAGATAATTGGCCAAGATTTCATATACATGCAATTAGATTAGTGCTATATGGGATGAGAAACCATATATCAAATTGGTAAATCAAATAAATAATTAAAATATGACATGTCAGTGCATGAAAAGGCTAAAACATACTGCTCAACATAAGAGATTTGATTCTACTCAATATTGTAATCATAAGGGTATAAATTCACAAATAAAGATTCATATGTTTATTAGTTTTGTTTTTTGAGTAAGAATAAACATTTCAATGAAGGACATTAGATTATCCTCTCAACAAACCTTTTGTTATATGGATGGATCTTGAGATCATAAATAACAAAATATTTATTGAAGTAATTAGGTTTAAATGTATACGATCCCAACATTTTTCAGAGATTAATAAGGATTTATTTTAGGAATTAATTTTCATTGATTTTTAATAATTTGGAATGGTTTTACATTTGTATTTTTGGGTGAAAATTGAGAAAATAAAGGAATAATGAGGAAATTACATGGTTGGTGCACTGTATGGGCAATCTGTGTGGCCCATCCCCCCACATTGTGCAACATAGATCAATGAGTATTTTCATAGTTAGAGAATTGATTATCAATCAATGATCTCTTTTAAGAGTAACCATGAACCCCTATAGAGGAAGAACACAATGTGAAAAATTGTGTTCCCCTTCATAGAAAATGATGTGTGATAATTTAGTTTATCCAAAAATTTGTTTTTAAATAAACTGAACCCCTTAAGCTCACCCTGTTTGACACCATTCATATACAAATATTATTTCATGATTATAGAGGATGCTAGAAAAATTCCAAGAAATCACAAACATCTTTCTTCATGATTCAAATCCCAGATCGAATATTTTCACACCTCGCAATATCAAAATCCTATCCAGTGTGATTTCCCATTCGTCTACATTTGTTATCTCATCTAAAAATGGTTTTTTCTTCTGAATATTATTAGTAATGGATGAAGGATTTTAAAAGTATATCTATAATTGAGAGATATTTATTGGTTCAATCTTGAGTCAATGGTGAATACTTGTATCTCATTACACAATTTTGTGTAACTCAAATATTTGGGATTTTAAATATGGCGACCATTCATTAATGAATTTTTGTAGGTGTTATATGATTCAAATCATATAGTATTGAGTTATAGTAAATGTATTAAATTGTAAAATTTTATTGATGTTTATAAATTGATATTTTTTGAATTGCTTATTTTTGTCATTTAATTAAATAGATTACATATGGGAATTGGTGATATTGGAATTGAAGATATTGGGTATTTAATAATAGAATTAATTTGACTATATTGATATTGTTGAATTTATAAATTAATTGTTGATATAATTAGGCAATATTGAGATTTAATAATTGGGTAATTAAATATAGAATTAATTAGGGGATGTTGATATTTTTTAATTTGGCAATTAATTGTGAAGTTAATTTTTGGATAATTGAATAATGAAATGATTAATTAATTGTGGAGTTTATTAATAATATTGAGGTGATTAATTTAATGTTGATTTAATTAATAATGTTGAGGTGATTAATTAATTGATTACTTAATTAACAATATTGAGATGATAAATTAAATATTTATTCATTTACTAATACTGAAGAGATGAATTAGTTGTTGATTTAACAAATAATATTGAGTTGATTATTTATTTATTGAGATAGTTAATAATATTGAGACTATTAATTAATTATTGAGTTAATTAATCGGATTTAGTTGAATAATTTTGTATTTAGTTAATTAATGTGATTTAGAAAATTAAAAAAGTATTGTTTTATGGAGTAATGTTGAGATGATTAACTAATTGTTGCGTTAAATAATTAAATTGAGAATATTAATTAATTATTGAGTTAATTAATTAGATTTCGATGATTAATTAAAAGTTTAATTGTCACATACATGAAATATTTTAAAGTTAAATTCCATTTAATTTCCATTCATGCTTTGTTTTGAGGGTTTCCAATGATTTTATGGAGGAATGGGTGGGTTTTCATGAATTGGGCCAAACTGTGAGCCAAATTCCAGAGTTAATATTTAATTTTTATTCCTTTATAAATCCTTCATTTTTCTTCATTTTTCATCCATTCCATTCCTAATTTCCACCCCATGACCTATTAACACTACCATATTATTTTGGACCATTTAGGAATCCATAATCATGGTGGATATGGGTTTTTATTTAAGGGATTGGGCCTGCCCGAAAGACCATTTTCTACCTTAAAAATAAATTTTAATTCATTAATATGTCCTTCAATAATTGAGTTCTGTCAGTGATTCCAACTCTCATCCGAGACCATGTACCTAAAGCACGCCCCCATGACCTCTTTCCACAATTTTGAGCTCAATAGAGTCTCGAAAGTGGTCAAAAATTCTCTAGATTTCAGAAATCACGCATATTTGGAGAGGTAAATTAATCCTTTCATAGCTCCTTCTATTGTTACTCTTTTCCCCCATTCCAGTTCCTACATGATCTCTTAGTCCTTTTTCTGACCTCCCATGAATGGTTGGATGTTTTCAAATTCAGGTACTGGTGGATTTTGGGTCGTTTTCTTCAAGATTGTTTTAGGTAAGTGTTTCTCTCTTCAACTCCTCCCTTCTCCTTAGGGTTTCCACACTATTTCATGAATTTATAGAATGTCCAGAAGTTAGGGTTCTAACCTAGGGTTTGATTTGGTGTATATTTGGTAAAATATTGTGTTCTAGGCTAGATTTCGCTTCCTTGTGGTGCGGCGGTGGTGCGGTTGATGTTTCCCACCACGTTTTGAGGGATTCGACACTATCGGTAGGTTATTCCATTAGTAAACAATTATTGATGAGTTAGCTTGCTGTATTTATTAATTTTTAATATTCCTCATATTTTAGGTGATTTGAAAAAAAAATTATGAATAATTTGGGTAAGTTTTTAATTTTATAGTGGCCTTTATCTTGAAATTGGTTGTTTCCGTGTGTAACTCATGGGGTATTATTTGGGTGTATTTTATAACATATGGAATTGGTTTACTAAATATTGATTGTCCTTCCAATTATTTTTTGGTAATGTATTAGTGTAATGTTTGCCTAAAAATAGTTTTTTGAATATGTTTTATGTGTAAAACATTGTTATTCATCTTGAGAGTATTTTTTGAAAATGTGTGTTTTCATTTGGATAATTTTTAGTATTATTCAAGGTGATTTTATAAAACATGATATTGGTATTATAAATGTCTATAGGGATTCAACTTCTATTTTTGATAGGAATTGGTGTGGTTTTTGGTCTTAAATTGTGGTTTTGAAATGATTTTTGTCTGCAAGACAAATTTACAACACTTGGGTTATTTTTATGAAAATTATAAATGTTTTAGTTGGTTAAAAAAAGTGGGAAAAGGGTGAATATGTACTGTTTGTTATGTGTGTTCACAGGTTATGGGGTTTTGAAAGGTGAAGTAATGTTTTAAGAAGTCCCACATTTTTATAATGTTTTGTAAATATCTGAAATGTTTTATTAAACTGTGATGTTGGACTGAAACTTGTTTGTGGGTTGTTTCGTGTAAGTTTGATGTTAAAATGATTTTGAAGGTAAAAAGGGTATTATGTATCAAATGAGTGAGATTTTATGAGATTTATAATATATTTTAATGATTTTATAAAATTTTTTATGGATTTGTGGAAGTGTTAAAAAATGTGAAAAGTGTTGTGGGCTATTTTGCTGTGAGTCCGATTTCAAAATCAATTTGAATGAAAAGTGGAATTTTTTGACTTGTGTTGTATACAAGTGGGATTATTGATCAATTTATGATATGGAAATGATATTTTCATGTGAAAAGTATATACATTGACTTGTTGAACTTTTTTGAGCACAAACGGAAAACCTGGGTATCTAGGTGGGTGGAGGTGTACTAGTATGCTAGTGAATCCGTGGGGTTTGGCCTCAGTTTCACTTAGCATGATTAATGCTTGAAACTCTAACTAAACTATGCTGATGATGATGATTGGGGAATAGTAGGTTATTTGTATGTTCCCTATTAGTGGCTCGTTCATGAGAACAAATATTTTTTATGGTTACTCTCACCGAGATACGAGGTACCTGGGACCCACAACTTGATAGTGCCTTGAAGTTATTCCCCATTGCTTGTGATCACTAGATATTTTGTGCTTACCGTCGGCATACAGTATGAGTTTCTGGAAAATTCAGTAGCTTTTTTATTTATTTTAAAAGTTTTTATACTTTAAATTAACCGACATGAAAACTGTTTTTTATTTAATGTTGCATCTTTTAGAAATTGTAACTAGCATATCATGTTATTGAAAACTTGCATGCTTTTCATCTTTAAATGTTTATCACATGGAATCTATTAGTGGTGGTATCCTACCGGGCAGTGTCTCACACCGTACATACACCCTTGGGTGTAAATAGACTTGGTTATTTTTTTTGGCGCAGGTTGGGTATTGTTTTTAGTGCTAGTGGTTCGGGTTTCAAGCAGGTCCTTAGTGGTGAAGTCTTGTAGGGATGGCTTGAGGGAGGTCCCTCTTTCCATGTGGAGGTTCTTGGGATATCATTATTTGGTTTTTTAACTTTGGTATGTTCTTTAAACATAGTTTTAACTTATTTAATTCAGTTATGAGATTTTGTAAAAGATGGTTTTAGTTGAAAATCCAGATTTGTTTTATTGAGTTTGTTTGTTGGTTAATGTTTATATAATTGGTTAAATCATTCCCATTGTCATTATATGATACCGAGGAACTTGTGACAGCCCGTGGGGATCAGGAACACCCTTTTTCCCTTATCACATGCGGGTTTTGGGGTTGGGTTTGGTGGCGACCAGATTTGGTTAGTGGAAAAATGGTATCTAAGGAGGTTCAGGTTAACTCTTTGGGTCATGTTATTTGGGGTAGAGTCATGATATTATGTAGTTAGGATTGTAGGAAATTGGAATTCTAGTTATGGGTAGTATTCCTGATCACCACACCTCATTACAGGATTCACGTTTCCAGGGGAATTATGGAATTATCTATGTCCTTTGGTTTTCTTGGTCTGATGATGCTAAGGGGAAATGAAAAGATAGTTGGGTTAATGGTCTCAGTGAGCTCGTAGGGCCTAGAAAGCCATGTGGAGGTGGGGATCTTCCCTATAACACTCTCTATCGTAGTTAAGTGATTGGAATATGATCTCCAACCATATTTCCAAGTCACCAACTAAAACTAGTTTCATCTCGCATTGTCTTATGTTCTTTAGTTTTGAAATCATGGATATTTGGTTTTAAAGTGACTTGGTTTTAAGAAGTGTAGAGTTTTTGTGAATTGATTATCAAATAAAGATTTAATGGTTTGATTTATGAAATTGTGGAACTGAAATTTCTGAATTATATTCAAATGGAAAATAGTGATCTTACACATCTTTTTAAAAGAAGAAATTATACTGAAGTTGGTTTTGATTTGATAATATGATATGAAATTGATGTGAATAACATGAAATTGAGTTCTTGTCTAAATGGTTGTGTCTTTCCAAAATGTTTAGTAATATTCTAATTGGTATTTTCATATCCTAGTTAGTGGTTTTGAGAAAAAGGATGTGTTGGTTGAACATTATGGTTTTGAAAATTGGAATGAATCTTTGTTATAACCTTTGGTATTTTCATGAGAGACCACATTCATGTTGTTATATGGTATGATGTATGGTTGATGGCATGAAAGGATGAGTGTAAGAACAAATATGAGGAGGGTGACCGGTGGGGCACAAAAACATGCATGTGTGAGGCCCATGGGGTACAATTGGTGGACACGCTTACTGATGAACTACTTGTTTTCAATGAAATGGTTTTAATGAAAAAAATGATGTCTTGATAAATAGTTTGGGGTGGTGTGTATTATGTGTTTTTGAAAATTTTGATGTTGTGGGATGATTTGAGTCCATGAGCCCCTCCTATTTGAATTTTTTTTTGGGTTTGGGTTTGGTCAGTAAGTTGTGTTGTATGGACGATTAGTGGTATATTTTGATAAATGTTTTGGGACGCCATTACGGTGGTTCCCTTCTTGTGTTTGGATATGGTTTGTGGTATATCTTGACTAATGGACCTTCTTGGTGTGGACTATGGGATCAATCGTTGGATAAGGTACACCCCATTAAAGGTTAGTTCTCAACTGAAGTGTAACCCAGATTGTTTCTCCATTGGATAATCCTCTAGTTGATCAATATATAGAATATTTTATCAATAATTGTTGATTGAGTCTACATCCATTCCTATATTTGATAATTAGATCCTCTTGTAGTAGGTGAGTTCTCATGGAAGGTTGAAATACACCTTAGTTTCTTATGTTTCCTAATATACCGAAGCAGGAAGTGTTCTAGGGTTGATATTGGGGATGAGTGTCTCAATGGTGTCTAAGAGGGCCCCTCGTTTCTTCATAGTTTCTTTGAAGAATGAGTTCATGTTAAACCACAACTATGGGACATATTGTCACTATAGGATATTATGGCCACATTCTAGAATTGTCTGTTGTTTGGGTATGTTGTATAAGGTCCCTCTCCATGCATTGTTTATATTAGTCGCAATGGTCATGTTAGGTGATACCTTATGATGTCCTATACTCGATTGACCGTAATGGTGAAAGTTGGGAAATCATCTAACAGTCTATATTATTTTTGGAGAATGTCTCCCATGGAAAAACATAAAAATATTCCATTTTAGTGGAAGGTGAGTATAGGTTTTCATTTCTTATATTGTTTCTCACCAGAACAAACATGGTGTGATGTGTGTGCATCTTCTATGCCCTTGATTCACTGAAATATCAAGTTAGGGTAAAGTGTGTTTGGAATGTGTTATGTCTTGGGAATCTTATCGGGGATTGCGTTGTAGTTGTTTGTTGCACCGAAAGAAGAATTCACATTCATGGGGTTTCCAAAGCCTAACTACAAGGCTGAAGATGCTTCAATCATTTGTGCTGCAGCTATAGGTCTCGTAGAGAAGCTGGCTCATAGTCAGGGGAAATCACAGGGTCATTTAAAACCTTGTACAAATTCTTATAATCAATATTAATGTTAGGAAGAGTTTAAACCTATGGTTTCATAATCTTTCTTATGTTGTTCATGTTCGGTGGAAATAGGTGGAGGGTCGTGTACCCATTTCATCGCCCAATGTTATTCCCTCCCACTTTGGTTTCCACTGAGTCATTAGAGAAAAGATTGACGTTTGGCTAGACTGGTAGAGAACACGACTTCACTTGATTAATAGTTAACATGCCCTAGAAAACCATGTGGATAGAAGGATACACACTATTAGCGCATGGTTTCCGAAATCGTGCGGACTAACCATGTGACCTTCCCAACTCTTCAAATTTTTGGGTCTTTCTGTACGGGCCCATGATGGTCAGTTAATATGGTTGGTTCTTATGATGGGAATACCCACTATGAGTCTTATATAAGTTCATTCATAAATTTCCAATGGATGTATTCCCATTGTACTGGGGAGTCCATTCAGGCTTCTCCATATTAGTGTCCTGATTCTGTCTTGGAAAAAATATAGGTTGTCTCTTATGGTAGGGAGCCTATTTTTGTTCCCTCATACCTGTAACACAGATTTATCCATGATATTGGTTTGGAGGTAGGTAGTATGGTTTGGAGCTACCAATCTACCTATATCTTTCATGGATAAACGTTGTGATTGGAGAGTGCCCAATGGTTTAGTTATGGCAAGGTAAGTGTAACTGTGTCTGATGTTGTTGTACAATTCGGTGAATTACTTGAGTCTTGTTCAGAGAGTGTTTAAGGAGTTTTATTTTGGGATAAATGTTTAATGTGATTGATATTTTTAGTAAAGTGGAGTATGTTTTGGTTATGAGAGCAATCCTTCATTAATTGATCATTGGAGGTGTTTTGGCCTTTCGGGGTGAAACATGACAAGGGAGTACCAATTGGTTTCCCAGTTGGGTTTGGATGTCACTTTTCTATTGATGTGACATTCCAGGGATGTAGTTTTTCATCGTGGATGGAATTATCAAGTACATGAATTATTTTAATGTTAAATTTCATTTAATTTCCATTCATTCTTTTTTTTTTGAGGGTTTTTCCAAGCTTTTATGGAGGAATGGGTGTGTTTTCATTAATTGGGCCAAACCGTGAGCCCAATTCCAGATTTAAAATTTAATTTTTATTCCTTTATATCTCCATAATTTTTCGACATTTTTTATCCATTCCAATTACTAACTATCACCCCCTAACCTATTAACATTTCCATCACAATTTGGACCATTTAGGAACCATAATAATGGTGGATATGAGATTTTATTTAAGGGATTTGGCCTTCCGGAAATCCCATTTTCTGCATTAGAAATAAAATTTAATTCTTTAATATCTCCTTCACTATTTTCCTTTTCTTGGTGATTCCAAATCTCACCCAAGACCACGTACATATGGCGTGCCGCCATTCCCTCCTCCCACAATTTGGAGCTCAATAGAGTCGCGAAAGTGGTCAAAACATCTCTAGATTTTAGAAATCTCCCATATTTGGAGTGGTAAATTAATCCTTTCCTAACTCCATCTATTTTTACACCTCTTCCCCCATTCCAGTTCCTACACGATCTATTAATCCTTGTTAGAACCTCCCATGAATGGTTGGATATTTTCAAATACATATACTATTGGATTTTGGGTCGTTATCTTCATGATTGTTTTAGGTAAGTGTTTCTCTTTTAAATTCCTCCCTTCTCCTTAGGGTTTCCACCCTATTTCATGAATTTATAAAATGTCCATAAGTTACGGTTAAAAACTAGGGTTTTATTTGGTGTATGTTTGGTCAAATATTGAGTTCTAGGGCATGATTTATCCTCCTTGGGTTGTGGTTGTGGTGCGGTTGATGTTTCGCACCATGTTTTGAGGGATTCGACACTTTTGGTAGGTGGTTCCATGAGTAAACAATTATTGATGAGTTAGATTGCTATATTTATTCATTTTTCATATTACACGTATGTTAGGTTTGGTGGGAAAAATGTTTATGAATAATTTGGGTAAGTGTTTAATTTTATAGTTGCATTTTAACTTGATATTGGGTGTTTTCATTTGTAACTCATGTGGTATTATTTGGTTGTCTTTTATAACATATGGAATTGGTTTAATAAATATTGTTTGGAATTACAATTCTTTGTTGTTAATTTATTAGTGTCACGTGGGTCTAAAAATAGGGGTTTTTAATAGGTTTTATGTGAAAAACATTGTTTATACTTCTTGAGAGTATTTTATGAAAATGTGTGTTTTCATTTGGATCATTTGTTGTATTATTCAAGGTGATTTTATAAAAAATAAAATTGGTTTTATAAAGGTCTCGATGGATTCCAATTCTATTTTTGATAGGAATTGGTATGGTTTTGGGTCTTAAATTGGGGTTTTGAAATGAGTTTTGTGGGAAAGATATATTTACAAAACTTGAGTTATTTTTATGAAAATTGAAAATGTTTTAATTGGTTAAAATAAGTGGGAAAAGGTGAATATTTACTATTTGGTATATGTGTTCACCTATTATGGGGTTTTGAAAGGTTATGTGATGTTTTAATACGGAAAAAAAATTTATAATGTTTTGTATAATTCAAAAATGTTTTGTTAAATGGTGATGTTGGAGCGAAACTTGTTTATGGGTTGTTTCGTGTATGTTTGATGATAAAATTACTTTGAAGGTAAAATGTGTATTATATAAGAAGTGAGTGGGATGTTATGAGAGTTTTAATATATTTTAATGTTGTTTGAAAATTGTTTTATGGATTTGTGGAAGTGTTAAAGAAATATGAAAAGTGTTGTGGGCTATTTTGGTGTGAGTTAGATTTCAAAATCAATTTGAATGAAAAGTGGAATTTTTGTTCCTTGTGTTGTATACATGTGGGTTTTTGGGTGAATATATGATATGGAATTGATATTTTAATTTGAAAATTTTATTCATTTACTTTTTGAACTTGTTTGAGCACAAAGGGAAATCCTAGATATCTAGGAGGGTGGACGTGTACTAGTATGCTAGTGAATCTGTGGGGTTTGGCCTCAGTTTCACTTAGCAAGTATAACGCTTAAAACTCTAACTAAACTATGATGATGATGATTATTGGGGACCACTAGGTTTTGGGTATGTTCCCTACTAGTGGCTCGTGCACGAGAATAGATATTTATGATGGTTACTCTCACCGAGATACGAGGTACCTGGGACCCACAACTAGCTAGTGCCTAGGGGTAATTTCCCATTGCTTATGCCCACTAGATATTTTGTGCTTACCATCAGCATACAGTATGAGTTGTTCTAATGTTCAGTAGCTTTGTTATTTATCATAAAAGTGTTTATTCTTTAAATTATCCCACATGAAAACTATTTTTATTTAATATTGCATCTTATAGAAATTGTAACTAGCATTTCATGTTTTTGAAAACTTGCATGATTTTCATCTTTAAATGTTTATCACATATAATATCATAGTGGTGGTACCTACTAGGCATTGGATCACACCTTAATTACGCCCTTGGGTGTAAGTATACTTGGTTATTTTCATTGTTGCAGGTTGGGTACTGTTTTTAGTGACATTGTTTCGGGTATCTAGCAGGTCCTTGGTGGTGAAGTCTTGTGGGGGTGGCTAGAGGGAGGAGCGTCTTGCGATGTGGAGGTTATTGGGCTGTCCTTATTTGGTTTTGAAATTTTTTTTATGGTCTCTAAACATAGTTTTATCTTATGAAATTCTTTTCTGAAATTTTTGTAAAAGCATGTTTTAGTTGAAAAATTCAGATTTGTTTTTTCGATTTTGTATGTTGTTTAATGTTTATAAAATCGGGTAAATCGTTCCCAATTCTCATTATATGATACCCGGGCACTTGTGCCAGCCCGTTGGGATCGGGAATGGCCTTCAGGCCTTATCACGAGTGGGGTTTGGGGTCAGGTTTGGTGGCGGCCAGATTCGGATCGTGACATGAATTAATTAATGAAATAATGAATGGTAATAATGGAATTCATATAATAATTGAGACCTAGAATAGAAAAAATGGAATTCATAGATTTATATTAGATATAATGGTAAGAGTGGCATTCTAATACTTGATATCCATTAGTGTTAGCATGGAGTCCATAAGGGGCCAATGTATGTATTAAAGGCTGGGTTCTCTTGAAACCCATGGAATTTATGTGACTAAATAAAGAATAATTTGACAATGTGATAACTATTTATTTATGCACAACTTTTATTTATTTAATCAACTGTATACACTATTTTTTGTCATAATATTATTTTAGACACCATTGGTGGTGGCCTTTTATGTTATAAGGACACCCAAATCAGTTTTTTGAATGGGTACCTTAATAGATTTCATGTTTTTAGGACATGATAAGGTAAAATTCATTACGTAGTTTATTGAGTCGGGATGGATCATGGATATGGGAACCAGACATTGTTTGGGACCTACTTAGGTGTCTTTACTGTGTTTACATTATTTTTTAATTTTGATATTGAACACATATATTGGATTGATATATCTATAGTTTAGTATTGATATTGTATCTCTAGTTTTGATTATCTTTCTATTATGGTATTTTTCTTGTTATGATATCATTTTTTCATTTAGTTTGCATTGTTTATTTTATTCCATTGGTTTATTACTCTAATAAAAGATGGTATAGTATGAAAATGTTCTATATTAGTCCAACATTGCTCTTCGATAACCTCTATCATACTGGTAGGCATGTATTAGTTCAATGTGACTGAAAATATTGGGCCACCAAAATATGGCACCCATGTCATGACATTACAAGATGATTTAATTAAAATAATTAATTAATTTACGTAATGAACATTCCAACGAACTATATCCAAATTCCGCATGATGGCCAAATTTTTTGTGATTAAGGAAAAACATACATTCCAGATTCAATAGTGGTCTCTGATTTTCGATATGATACTAATTTTAAGAGATATCCAATTATTTCCGAGAAACCTTGTATATGGAATTTATAATAGATTTTATATTTCTATAATTTTTATTTCTGGTACAGAGGACATCAAAATTATTTCTTGTCTTAGTGCTTCAATCTAAAAATATTCCATGATAAATTTCAATGTATTTCATGGAAAATATGGTTTCTATATTATTCTATACATCCAGATTTATTTTCATGTAAATGAAAAAATAATAAAAAATGATAGGATAATTATCCTGCATATGTCTCTCCCTCTGTATGGGTCTCCCATGCATTCTCTCAAGCTTCCACACCACATGACCCAAGGGGATGTCTATTCCACATAGTATACTCTCATACCAATACTCAATTTACTCCACGAACTCTAAAAAGTGGCTCCAAACATGATGTACAACTTACCCCAATCAATAACATGTGTTGTTTCATGCACCTATCCCCTCATCTAAAAAAATGGAAGACATTGTGCACCCACTATAACATGGAGGGGATGTAGAGGTGTTTAGGAACCGTTCCAACCCTTTATAAGATCTCAAAAAACTCTATGAACATTGGAGACAACATATAATGCCTAATTAATTTCAAAAATCATTGTCTTGGGGAGACTATCAAGAAAAGCTTTTCTCCCTTCATAAACTCCAATGGATTATAACATCAATAATCAAATGTTTTGTCTCTTCTCTAGAATTTCCTATTTTTCTCATGGATTACATGGACCATCTTCATCATCGCCTTCAATATATTTGTCAAAACACGAGATGCCTCACTAATCGAAGTCAATAATATGGTTGGTATGAATGCCCTCCCGTAAGGGAACTTAAAAGCATCCATATCAACAATAGTGTAGTACCTATATTTATAAAAACCAAAACCAAGGGGAATTGAACCTACCAAATCATAAATAATCCTAACAAACACGCCTTCAACATATCCTCCAACTCCTAGATAGTTTGAATAGTCTAATCATGTTCTATGGGTGAAAAGAGGTACTCATCATCATCTGGGTGCCAAATTTATCATGAAGGCCTCTTTGAAATCATAATTTAAACCACACATAATGGTCAAAGATAATCATTTAGGTCACCCCAATAAAGATAATGATCTCCCTTATACAAAATTTCCCCAAAGTCTTAACCAAAATCCAAAATCTAATAGAATGGAAGTGCACTAAATTGCTAATTTGGTTCAACATCAAAAATAAGGAAATGTGGTCTCTCTCTATCAATGAATATATTATCATAAAGTCCATGAATATTCTATTAGAACTCTACTCTAGTATCTCAAGAGGCTACAAGAAACCACCAAGAACCCAGTGCTTCATCATTACCTACTGACCTTTGAGGCATCAGGAGGAAAACTCTTCAATTAACTACCATATTCTATTCGAAAAAAATTTCCATCGAATGTATTTGTATATCTACCTTACACAATGATGTATATACAACATATATGTTTGAAAATCCCTCATCACCTCACCCCACAACGTGTCCGGGACCACCATCCTTCAATTGAAAAGAATGATGTGATTCCACCATTCATAAAATCTTTTGGTTGAATCTCCATAGGATATATAATCCTATAATACCTCACAGTTAATGTATCCAACAAATAAATATATCACATGTTGGAGAATTTGAGGATTCAATATCATCGACTAAAGAAAATTTTTACCCCCCTTCAGAACTAGGGACAGCTTCATGTAAGGAAACAACTCATATGCTTCCTACAAAAAAATTGGCTAGAAATATGCCACCACTTTTTTCTTCATATGTGTATAGAATATAATAATATCATTTTATTATATATACTCCAAATATCCCCTTTATATCATTTTTGTTCTATCTACATAAAGACATACCTTATACATTTATAATCTGAGTAAATAAAAAAGACCTCTACCAAAAAATAGTGTCTTTAAATACTTTTAACAAGAACTAATGATGCTAACTCTAGGTCATGATTCATGTAGTTCTACTCATGGGGTATCAAATTTTTGGAAACATGTGTTAAAACATCCTTCTATAAATCAACACAGAAAATATACTAGATGTAGTGGTATCAAAATACCCTACCTAATTTACACTCCCTCTAGTAATATTAAAATATGAGAACTCATTATCATTAGAATCAACTCCCTAAATGTTCTTTGGAACTTCTCATTCTATGTAAACAAATTCCCTTTCTGTATCAGGGCAGTTAATGGACATACAATACGAGAGAGGTTTGTCGCAATCCTCTTGTAGTACCCTACTAATATAAGAAAATAATGTACCTCTGATACGATCTTTGTTTTCCCATATGAAATAACTATATTTATCATTACTAGGTAAATAGATAATCAAATATAAGATATGATATTCCAAATGAAATGAACATATTGGATCCAAACCCAGTACTTCGATAGCAAACAATAAATATACTGATATTGAATAAAATTTAGTATTATCCTTAACTACTCTAGATGATACTTCTCTAACATTAAGAAAATTAGTATGTCATTAATAAATACAACTATTAATCACTCTATAAACATAAAAAAATAATGTTCATCAAATCCATAAATACAATGGGTGATTTGTCACACTAAAGTGAATCACCAAGAAATGATAGTGTTCATAGAGACATCCAAATTCAAGCTTCAGAATATCATCCTTGAAAACTCATAACTGGTAGTAGTTGTACTTGATATCGATATTTGATAACCATATGATTCCTCACAAATAATCAATAAGGTCTTCAATCCTCACATATGGTTTTTTTTCATTCGATGGTATGGTGACGATAATCCATTCAATGACACAAACTATCATCCACCTTTTTCATGAACAACAACAGAGCTACATTGTTGGAAAAATAAGGTATACTAAACCCCTTCTATCAAAGGTCTTATATTTATTAAACCATATCCTTGTTGTTGGTACAGGATATCTTATTTGCAAATGAATATATCATAGTGTTCATGGGGTGAACTACGCTGTAAAATTTCTCCTTTTGTCCCATTGATAGTCCCAAAACATCCTTTGAAAATACATAAATATTTTCCTCCAAGAATAAAATAATTTAGATTCATAAAGGGCCTTATTTTCAAATTTATACACTCGAAAATTGATGGGTGATGGAGTTTATCCACCTACTCGCAATACCAACTCATTATGACACAATATCTCTCTTACACTAAAAAAAGTATCTCAACCAACAAATGTGAAGGCATCTGAATTTTTTAGTAAATTTAATTCTGGGCCTATACTATGTAAAACGAGTCCATAAAAAATATGAGTTAATAGGGTCAAATAATAATGAAAAAAGGTCTCATGAGAATATCTATCTTCTTATAGATAGCTCACACTGCCGGTGGTAAAGGTTGTTAATGATGAATTGCCTGTTGGAATATTAATGTAATGCTACTTAGTTAAAGTTTCAATCGGGACATCCAACACTCACACAAGGAGTAAATATAATTAGTAATGTTCTCACATGTTTCTAATTGTATTTATTGATTAAATATATATACACTCACCATAATTCTTATCATCTCATGAGATTTCAGGAAATATGCCTCCATTTCCTAAAGGCTACACTGAGCCCATACCTCATGATCCCAAATGCTGAACTTGACCACCTATTTTCAGTGGTGGAAAGAGGTCATAACATCATCAGACAACCATATGTCCTCCCCATAAATCATTTATTCTTTTCTTCCATCACCACCTCCCTAGGGTCCACGCTTCCCTCACCCTAGAGATCCATAATGATGGTGTTTCCTCTACCATTATAGTCTATCTAATATATGAATACTCTCCTCAACACATTGGGTTTTGAAATCATACACCATGTAAACTTGATCATCGCATCCATAGGTCCAAACCCTCTATTGGATACCTAGGTACCCTACGAGGTCTCTATGCCATATGACCATATACCTATGTCAAGTCATGGGGAGGTCTATAATGCAGAGCCCCTATCATCTGGTTCATAATTCCTCATGAAAATGAGACAACCCCATGACACCCACTACCTGATCTAACTACATGTAATCCATCTAATATAAATATATTTATCACAAACACTTGATCCAATACCCTAACATTTGTTGGAATGCATAGGATTACCACACTGGTTTGGAAATCTCTGTAGCTACCATGCTCAAACTTCTATGAATAGATGTATCCTTATGAAATCTTGTCCATGGATTCTCACATATGGTCTATGAACTATGAATCATAACAAAAAACTCTCATCCCACCCTAATTCATCTCATGACTCTACTGAATCTAAACAATGTTAAATCTTGAGGGGTTGTACTTCTCAATAATTTGCTATTGGAGGTCATCCCATAAGAGTGTTCACTAATCCCCTCTCTAAATGTGTAGACTCCTACATTGTAAGGTTTTTATTCTAAAAGTATGTGTTCTAGTGTAACCATCTAATATTTAAATATCCATTTCATCTTGAAAACATAAATCATGAACTCCAGTCATTCGTACACCACATTGAGATACATCTCATCAATGAACCTTGGTGGTATTTCTTACTATAACTCATGGAGTGTTCTATGTCTCCACACAACCTCATATTGATCTAATAGTACTATCTATTACATTATATGTGGGTGTACTTCTACCGATTAACATGGAAGAATAATATCAAGAGATGCCCCCTGGATGGAGAATCTCATCAGTCCTCATATCATTGTCATGATCCAAAATCGATAACCAAAATAGATTAAATTGTGGAGGAGAATTTTACAACTTATATTGATGTACCATGGCCAAATGAGAATGTATATATGAAGATAAATCAATATGTAATGTTTTAAAACTCAATCATATATGTTAAATGTACCATTTATCCCTACAATGAAAGTCTTAGTGTTCTATGTTGAAAAATATGAAGTTAGAGTCATGGTGAATAGATACTTTATTCTCCATAAAAACACTTGATTCTCTATCCTAAAAGTCGAAATCCAGACACAATAACACTTTTTTTCCAAAACAATAAACAAATCCTCATAAGGGGGAAATTCCAGACACCATCCCAAGGAATGAACCAGACTGATGGAAATCATTCATGATCCATACTAACATGGTTCAATCAAAAAAGTACACCAATACCACATCCAAAGGCCAGAGGCTGGTGACAAGTGATAAATGGTATAACTAATATGAATGATTGTTCCTAGTGTACTTGTATGCATTCACAAAAAAATTTCCATGTAGATGTTCTAGGGAGTAAAAAGAAAAAATTAAACACCTTGATAATAACAACACATATAACCACTTTATAGAGTATAGGGATATGAAAATGTAATATTAAAAGAAAAATGTTTAAAATACACACCCTACGAAAAGATGTCCCATCATGAAAATACCAGAAAAGTAAACTAGATAGGGAACCATTATCTTGCTTTCCAATCCTTTACCATAATACACTGGAAAATTCCTTATGTAATCCCTATGCTCCGCTATAATCATCATCGACATATCTGTCATCGTCATAAGACATGAAACATGTTGAAAATTCCCATGTAGGGGTTATTATAATCATGCATTGTAGGATTCCAAAATAGACGATGGGGGTCAATAAAAGACATGATAAAATAAAAAATATCAACAAATAGAATGAGGTAAATTATGTGAAATCATCAATTGTATATTATCATAAAATAAAACCTGATGAGCGATAGTTGGGATTTCTATATCATTTCTCAACAAAGGAAAAGTGTCAACAATTCATTAAAAACGTACATCAATGATTCCCAAAAACATTCATGTATGCCCAATGATGAATCCATTTTTAGTAACCACACCTCACCAAAGTGATACACAGTTTAGAGGGAATAATCATCAAGTATAGGACCTATGCCTTAGTGAATTTGTGGTGGGGGGGGGGGGTAATTAACATAACATGGACCCACAACCTAGTATTATGGGTTTACTTATTAGTAGATTGAGGAAATATACTCATGTATCTCAAGCGGTACATATATTTTATTGAGGTCTCATGCCCTGGTCTATCAAGGGGTACCATTAAGTTGATAGAGGATTGGCATTTAGGTCTGTTAGTGGTACTATTAAGTAGGTAGATGACCAAAACCCTAGTCACTCAGGAGGGTACCACTTGAGAGAAAGAGGACCCATGCCCTGTTATATTAGGGGATACCCCTCAGTGGATATAGGACATGCAACATAGTCTTTCTTTGTGTAATACAATAATTATCCTCCTCTATCACATCCATCATCGAGTGCCTCATAAAGAACCATAAAAATCAGAAAAAAATTTCATCATATCCAAAAAACATCGATGAAGAACACTATCAGGTTCTCTATGGGATCCTACTTTGGATATGCTACTAGAAAATAAGGATCTGAGTCTAAATAATGATGATACAATGGATTGAAGATTCCTAATAAAGAAGGTACATAGTGTGTAATGGGTCCCAACAAACATGTACTTCCTCTCAACTTCTTGCATGTATCCTCTACCAAATAAGGCCTCACAACACATATTTCTCTTTACAGCCACAAGGGGACTAATGGGAATACCTCATCCTCAAATTTTCCTAGGCTTACATCAAGATAAATTTTTATACAATGATCATGTATGGGTACACTAAATATTTACTCAAGGCATTCCCATGTACACTAACCAAGACCATGTCCATCTACTCATTCGGTTCACACTGGGTTTCTCGCATTGGGTCCCATGGTTTTTGGTGCCCAACACGGTTTGTGATATTTATATATCTTGTATCCTTATCCACTATAACCATGGGATAATCACCAAGTGTTCTTCAAACTAAAAAACCTGCTATCATGTTTTTCATAAATTTGAATTTTCTCTCCCCTGATCCTAATCTTTATTCTCTATTACTGTTTCCACATGAATGTCACCCAAAATTATTGTATACCTACTCCAAATATCCATTCCAACCTTCATGTGGACTAAAATTTGTTTCTGATTCAGCGATCCAAACCCACAATCGTATTCATTACCTATGGTGCCACCCATAGTCTAATGAGATCTCCAAATCTATGGTGGAATTTCATTCATCCCCCAAACTATCTTAATCCATACCTTCTTTTCCAATACATTAATCACACATGAATCATAAATGAATATGGGGGTGTGATCATGGTCAATCTGATGTACCAATGTCGAACCACATTTCTCATATATCAACAGTGTGGGACACAACAAAATTCGGTGTGAAAATCAGAAGAAACAAGAGTGAAACAATCATTGGCCAGGTTTTCTGGGCCAATTAGTTTGATTGGGTATAACAG
Source organism: Viscum album (assembly GCA_963277665.1). NCBI lineage: Eukaryota > Viridiplantae > Streptophyta > Magnoliopsida > Santalales > Viscaceae > Viscum > Viscum album. Next base: position 1,258,502,934 of record OY728141.1, read on the forward strand.
TCCTAATAAAAAATTAGCATAATGTTCTAAAACGAATAAATAATTAAAATTTGATATAATAGAACATAATGACGAATAAAAAATGTTAATTTCAAAGGCATGTATATGATTCTACCCAATTTTTTAATCATAATGGGAAATCGAGAAATTAAAATTCAAACCTTGTTTTAGATTATTCATTGATGAAGAATCCTCTCTCTAAAGAAAGATGATTGATTCTACTTTCAATGATACTAGGGTTATATGTTTAAGCCTCAAGATTCACCCTAATAGATTACATATATAATAAATTAGGTTCAAAAAGATGGAATAAAAATAATTTACTAATTTACTTAACAAACACCCCAATGGCCTCCTTAGTATAACTCCCCATACTAACCATCTTTATAACTAACATAGTGTCAAAATACAATTTCAGGTACAACTACGGCCTTATATTTCTGATATTAGAACTAATTTAGGTGTTATACCATCGTTTTAGAAAAACTATTTACATGAGATATCAAATATATTTAATATTATTATAAAATTAATTACGGGTACAGTAGTCCTTGGAATCTTGTATCATCACAGTGTCTAGTTTCCAAAATATTCGTTTATTTATTTAAAAGTCTTACATGTTAGAAAACGATCTCTATTTGACACCTGCATGAACATACCTACGTCATGTAATATTGAAGTGCCTTTGAACAAGGTTGATATTATGAAAGAGACAATGTGTATATATATATCCATAATAATAATAATAACATTGATAAGGATGTCTTTCGACCGATGAATATAATACATGACATCCCTGTATATCTAGATGATGATATAAGGTTTCACATGTTACATGTCATTTATATTCTATCATTAGGGGTAAATCAAATAGTAAATAATAAGAATGTAACTATTTTTATCTTATGAGAAAAACCTAGTCATTAAAAATTAGAATCTATGTATTGGTAAAACCATATTATAATCTAATTTATCTTATAATATATTACACAAAAATCTATATTAGGACTCCATGAAACTCTCTTGGAAGATATTGCATCTTGAATCCAATAAGCCAGTCTGATATATTCAGTATAAGGTGTCCAGGAATATTTCAAGGAATATATCACATCAGGTAATGTATGATCCCCATCAAGGCATCTCTTATAAGGGGTCTAGATATTCCTCACTGTATATCATAATTCAATCAATCTATATCATATCCATGAAATTACCAATCATGAATCCAAGTATTTATTAAGTGATAATATTACATAATTTGACCTATGATCCATCTAAGGCATCTCATATAGTATCACTCCATATATAAGAATGTAATTATGCCCATAAGCTTTAATAATTAAACATTTTTCAGGGGAATTTACAATCCTATGAATAATTCATCACTAAGACAATCATTTAAAAAACCCCTTCCAATTTATAAACGGACAACAAAAATACACATTCCATTATATAATTACTAACTAATCATATACATTATCAATTCACTTATATTTATAAGAAGGACCATGTAAATATAATATGCAATTATCAATTCATTACAACTCATTTAAAAAATCCCATTAATAACATAAATCAAAACTATTGAGGAAGAAGTGTGAATATCAATAGAACATACCATTTATTAAGTTCATATAGTTAGTATTTCTGAATAAAAAATCCAACATACCTTAGAGGGGTACTTGTCTACATGGGAAACATGAAACCAATGAACAATTCATTTTTTGAGTCTAAATCACACCAAAAACACTTTTTATTTTTGGGGTATATATAATAATTTAATACACTCCATGTAGGGATACATTTCTCATATTAATTCAATCAATTAATTTACCACTATTTAATGATTCTTGTTTAAAAATTCAGTCCTAGGATACTTAGTAATGTTTTGGGTAATTACACTCAATTTTATTTAATGGAATTTAATTGAAACACCCATGGGTATGGCCACTTTTAGATCTCAAACCCTAAGAAATCCAGTACCCTCATTACAGATATATATATTAGCATAGACAATTAAATTTTATTTTTACACATTTTATGAGTGATACATTGATAAAACAGTGAATGACACTACATGAAAAATTTATAAACATGTTGGACATTATGTTGAATGACCTAGGACACCTACCTCGTGATTATGACACTTTTATAGTCCATTAAGGGGCATTGATTCATGCCAAAACAAGAGGAATCAAGAAATGAAAAAATTCATTAAAAATATGTCATATGATATAACATGGAAATAGAATCTGACAAGTTAATAGAAAATAAAAAATACTAATTAAGAGGAATCATAGACTAAATCGGGGTGATCCAACATGAACGATGGTGTTCAATTTTGTGCTAATATATAAGACATATCATGAAGACATCAAGGATAGAAGAGAGAGATCCATGAATGGTTAGGATAGTATATGTAACTGAGGAGAATAAATTAGAGAATAGGTTTTAAAAAAAATGGTCAATTTTGTAAATTCCCATTTTTAAAATGGGAATATGGTTTTGCCACATAGTTTTTCAAACCACGTGGTAATTATCTTTCATAATTTTTCTATGGCACATGAACTCACATGGTTAGTCATATTGTTAAAAAAAGCAAACACATCCTAGGTTGTTCTATTATCAAAAATACCCAACCCCACATAAGGTTATAAAACATAGATAGAAAAACCATTCACCAACTATGTGATTCCCTCAACACCACTTCACAAAATCACATGGCTCCGTGGGCTACCTAGGTTAGTAAAATTAATTATGCTCTTATTTTTTATACGATACATGGTCGAGTTACATACATACTATTAATTGTTCAAAAATAATGCGCAACATCTTATTTCACAGAAAAAATAGTAATGAAGATTGATGCTCCAGGAACACATATTAACACTTGAAACCACATTCGGGCCATAAACTAGTCTAAAAACAAAATATTATATAGTTCCAAAACATATAATTTTTTTTAATCGTGGTTTTCATTTGGCCCTTCCACAAATGGAAAACAAAAATTCCATTGAATAATCCAACCCATCTGAAACATGTGATGTTAAAGTATGAATAATAGCATTATTGTTAGAAATAGTTACACAATGATTGGGAATAGTATTATAGTCGTTGGTTTAGTAATTTCACCTAAAAATAATAAAATGTTATGTAATTTATATTTAAAATGGATAATTTATTAAATTATAAATATTATAACTGTATATAATAAATATCATGAATAAAAAGATAAATAATATATATGAACCTGTTTGATAAGAAATATTTTAATATATTCTATAAATATCATAATTTTTGTTTTTGAATTAAAATTAACTATGATAAAAATATTTTTTTCAAAATGAAATTTATTTTCACAATCAGAATGTAAAAATTTTCAAACATATATTTTTTAATATTATTTAAATATATTATTATTTTAATGAATAGTAAATTTTTTTATTAAGTACTGCATATTTTATAAGAGAATGATGATGAAATAATAACATCATAGATTCTAAATTATTTATTTTTATTAAAAAATAATCATAGAAATGTTTAACATAAAAATATTAACAATAATTTTTAAACATAAAAACTATTTTCCAATGTTCATGGAAAATTTTGTCCCATTTAAATAAAAATATTGCATTTATTTCAAATTCATTTTTAATAAACTATTGAATTCGATTTATAAATTTTTTTAATGTCATAAATACATTTCATTGTATATATATGTATATATATATATATTTGGTTATATAATTGTATTCCATATTTTATCAATATAATACACTTATCCATATGTATAAATAAACATTAACCCGTGCCTTGGAAGACTAAATCTATTCCCCTGACCAAACAAAATATATTTCCCAACCCATATAATGATATCCATTTACAATCTTAGTGTATTTCTAGAGTAATAATATTCAAATAATCAAGGTATATTAGTTCCATATAAAAGAAGAAATGTAGAGAAGATTCTTTTTTTCATCGACTCTTCTATCAATTTCCTCTATTCTACCTATTTTTTTAATCCCATTAAATAAAAAATCTTATAAGATCAGTCATTAAATATTTTATATCTATATTTATTGTTTCAATTTAATTAAATAATCATATTTAATGATATTTGTATTTTATAATTCACTGCCTCCTTTTTTGACAATTTTCCATCAACAACAGATTAACCACCGACGATGATTTTCCGAACACTATAATCATAAAAACAATTTTTTATGTTTATAATAAATAATTTATTATATTTAAATATCTAAATATATGTAATTTTAAATTTATAGAGTTAATATTAATAATTTATAAGTAACAATAATGGGATATCATTAAATCAATATAAGAGAATATATTTTTTAAAAAAATTAGGATATCATTACATTTTAACATTAACCAAAATAATTATGTAATAGAATGAAATGATAATAATTAATAAATTGTGACAAAAATGTACATAAATAAACTTCTTTTCCATGTTTTAATAAAATTCTGTTTATATTTGATACCGATGAAAAGTTATAAAAAAGCGGGATTTAAGGTATGGTGATTCACGAACACAAATATTTTTTGCGTCATCAAATAATTAATAAATTTTTTATTATGGATGTTCATAAAATATATAAAATATCCTTCAATTTTAATTTACGTATTAATTTCACATATATACATGTTTCTTCAATTTCTAAATATTTTCTGTTATATTTTCAACACTTTTATTAAAATGAATTGTATTTCCAAAACATTACAATAACATCTCCTGATTTTTTATTATCAATTAAATAATGATGATGTTTCATGAAAAAAATATTATTTCAATTATTCATATGGGAACCAGAAACGTTATTCATGAAGTAATTATTAATAAAAAATTTGTAATACATGATCTTTTCGAAAGTATTATTTCATGACAATAACTATTTTACATTAAATGTGGCATGTATAATTATGAGAATCTTATGATGTGATGGGTGGGACTATAATTATAATTCCATCTTGTTAATTGGATAGTGTGATATATATCATAATATTATACATTTTATGAATGTAAATTATTCATTCATTGTTCTCAGTTGTGATTTTAAAATTTATGTACATATGTTATGTCTGAACATGGTGTTGTGTTTGTTCACAACAATGTGTGATATTTGAGAACTATGTTGCGATGTTTCATTATTATGGATATGACACATTACATTAAGATATAGTATTTTTTTAATCTTTATTAAGGTGTTGATCCTACACATATAATGTAATATTGAGTATCATGCTCATCCATGTAAAATTGATTCATATCTCTTATATCATATATGTTATCTATCCACTTACTAGGAATTTACCTCACCCATTTAATAGTTATATATCCTTAGATGAATACATTTACATGGACAATGTGATTGAATATAAATAATTTTTATGATTTATTACATTCTAGTGAGGTCTGATCCTAATTTCCCAGGGATACTAAAATATGGGATTTGGTAGTGTATTATTATTTTTATTTATATCCTAAAATGATGAAATATCCATATATGAAATGGTTTTTTCACTATAAGTGGTGAGTATGAAGTTCATGGTAGGGTTGTGGTCCTTGGTTTTATGGGAGGAAGTTTTTACGATGAACTCCAAATCCTCTATGTGGGAAATTTACCCTGTCTTGACAAACATGTAATGTGATATCATGAAATGTTTTTGGAGGTTAAAAATGAAAAAAAAATTATATCCATTATCTCCACTTCATAAACTATAATATGATCAACGTATTCATTCGATTAAAAGGAGGATTAATCCTGAAACTTCTCATTCTAATGTTTTTGTTGTATGAGGGGATAGTGACAGTTATCAAATGGTTATGTAGGACACCGTGAAATAAAACATATAATTAGGAAATCATTAGTTGACTTATGAATGTGTCAATTTTCATGAAATTCTAATAGACTTACATTGTTGATGAGAAGTGAATTATTTTAATCCTTTATACAATATGTATTCAAAGAGTTATTTCTATTATCATGTCAATCAAATATGAGAAATTTATAATGTGAGTTTTCTATGGCTTGTAGATGGTTTTGGGGACTTAGTTAAATATTAGTACAATATATCATTAGGGGACTGATGGATAGTGGATTTTGATCATCCACATGATAAAAGAAATGCTTCATCCATTAATTCTCTATATTTGAGGAAAATGGAAGGATCATTTGAATTTTTTTAGAGATTTCATATAATAACTGATTTGATGCATCAATTTTTAGGGCACAAATTGTGTTTCGTTATGGTTGGGTGTTCCATTCACTGTTATGTTTCAACAATGAAGGTGATGTATCTATAATTTGGATATGTATGGTATTGGGGGATTCAAATAAAATGAATTTGATGAAGGGTTTGATCATCACTGTTGTGAATGGACTATAATTGTATACAATATGGAGGACATTACCATTAGATTTCATTATGGGTTAAAATGTTTTCATACATGTGTCACCGCATTTAGTGAATCATCATTAAGTATATATTGGTTATTTTCTATAAATGTATATGGTGTTTTTGAAATATTTTTGGAAATAAATTCATATAAATAAAAATTAAAGAATATTTGGGTATTATCTAGTATCTATGGAATTAATAATGTGCCATCTACTAGAAGTTATATAAAAACTAATAAGTAAATATTATTAACAAAAGGAAATGAACTTATAGGTCCCACCATCCAGTCAATGGGAAGTCAAAATATAACCAATGGATGTTGATAGGGACTGAAATATGTACTTATACCACCAAATAACCGATGTCAAATGTTGGGATGTCTTCCCACTGTCAAGCACACCATCTGACCTATGGCCCAACATGAGCTGGCCGGTGGAGCCACCAATAACCTTGTGGTCCCTGGATGAATATGTTATTAAGGTAGACGTCATATTTTCACCCAAAACTCTACTTTAGATATGAACCTAATTTGGATTGACCTTCATTTTCCTTGGATGACTCTTTGGGACATAAGGATTTTTATTTTCCCCTCTAATTATCCTCTCATTGCTTCTTGATATCTAGATTAATATTTCAGAATCCATGATGTGAGGTTCATCCTTACAAGCCCTGATTATTCCCATTATTCTATAATTTTTCATATATCTAGGATATTGTTTATTTGTAAATAAATATAAATATTCTTTTATTGTTTACTGGATAATTTATCATCCATTGATAGATCAATGTCTGATATAGGGATTTTTGGTCACTGCCTTGGAACTGGTCATGATTCACCGTATATATCCTTTGTCTTCCATAGGTTGATTTTTTTATATGTAAATACAATCATCTCATTAAATAAATATATTCTAATGTACATTTTATAACAAATATGGTTTGGTCCTAGGGATATTTAGTATACAAGATTGATTTGATTGTTGTATGTGTGTAATTAGGGTATTAGATCTCAAAAAATATCTATGTTGGAATGAATGATCTTGATTTTTTAATTCCATATCATATGCAGATATTTTATAATATTATTTCATTGAGAAAAAATGAATTTCATTTATTTTTATGCCAATTATACCCATGAATATTCTTTATTTCATGTGTGTGTGTTTTCCTACTGAAATTCATTCTTGATATTCTATGTAGGTTCCTATATGTTCTATTCTTTGTTTTTTGAGAATATAAGGAATTTAAATATTATTTTTCTAGTATCATGTGAGGGGTGGACCATTGTGTATTTTTACACTGTAATGGGGGATCATGTGTGGTGTGAGATATTGAAGTTTATGGACCTAAAAATATGGTGGGGGAATGATTGCCTTGGGGTAATTCCCAAGGAAGCCATGGGGTATTTTGTCCATCAGGCACAACATGAGACATATATACTGTACAATGGCCTTATGAATTACTCCATTATGGAGATAGGGTATGATGACATTATTATCCAACACCAGGATTTGTGGATTATATATTCCCATGTATATATGGGGGCCTTGTGGACCAACCATGATCATAAATTTCCCTATGAACTTCCTTTTGGTGTGTGGGAGAAGCATATATGACTGTTATTTTAGGTTTCATGGTTAGTAAAAGATTAATTGACATGTGATTTTATTATTCATTCATAAAAATTTATAAATTATCAATAAATACACATTTAATGAATATGGGATTTTGTTAATGACAAATTTGTTCTGTTATAAAAGGATTATTTTCACACCCATTTTGGATAACTTAGGGTGTATACAGAAATCATGATCAATGATCTTGAGAAGGGAGAGGGACCAACACTCGGTAGTAGAGGCAATTGAGAATGGTCTTCTGAAATAATATGGGTAAGGACGTCGTATTGATGTCATAAAGACGTTATATATTTTTCCATTTTCTTGTCCTTATACATTATTTTCTCTTTCAACATTTGGGGTTCATATTTGTTTACATAATTCATCTTTATGATATGAGACATGTTATATAAATTTTTTTTATAAAATAGTTACTCTATGATATTTTGGGTTATTATTTTCCTCTTAATATAATTTTGGTGTATGGATTTAAATATTAATGGTATAGAAATACACACAATTTCATTCAGAAACATGAAGATTTTTGGAATCCTCTTTCTAAAAGGGAGGAACAAATGATGTCAGGTAGCTGATTAACTATGATAGTATGGATCAAGTGAGGGGATTACATCAAGAACTAAATATGAGGAGGTGTAACCACCGTTGATAAATAATTGTATATGTCACCAATATATATTAAACACATTTTCATCACAACTAACTGACTAAAAAATCCTTTGCCAACTGAGATCAGGATTTCATTCAATTGCAATAAACCACAACATTTACCTCTTTGAGATTATATAATATTTTAATTTCATATTCGTTTTGTAGCTCTATAAAATCCCTAAAAACAATATTTATATCTAAATAGTTAAGGATGATTTTGAGAAACTTGGTTATATGAATACAATTAACAACACATATAGAAGGAAATGATGACATGAAAATAAGTAAAACACCCTCATTCAATTAGAATATTCCTAATAGAATTATGATTAAATTTTGACATCTTATCTCAAATTCCCTATATCACCTCTTATGAAAACCTATGGAATTCCAATTTCATCTAAAAAATGTAATGGGATATACAATCCAATGAAATCCCTCAATAAATATTTGTTATTATTCTACCAAACCAAGAAATATACATAACTAAAAATACTATTTTGTGTCTCCCAACCCATAATTTACTCAATAATCACAAGGTCCAATGAGAATCTATTATATAAGATTATAGTCCCAATAAATATGACCACTTGAATCTATAACACACACATCATGTAATAGAGATGGTTCTCACATTGAATGATTTAGAAATGCTTAATATTCTCAGCATAGTCATCCTCATATAAAAATTTTATATGGATATCATTAAATAATACCATTATAAAAGTATCCATGAAAAGGTTGGACAATCTACTTATAAATCCAAAAGAAAAATGTTGTTTTTTCAACTGGGAGTTCATCACTAGAAACTCATATTTTTTATAATTGCCTTATAATTTTGTCTTTAGGATATACTCCTTGTGATCCAAAACATTGTTGTAATGAACAAAATATATTTCAAGAAGATGAAAAACACACATTTTGATTGGTAGAATAAGTATTGGGTCCTTGAAAATTGATTCATTCTCAACTAACACCAGATTGATGTAATTATAATCGATAAAAATCCACAAGGGACCATCTTGAAAAAAAAGTAGCTACCCAGGGATAAAGATGGGTATGATTGAATCACTCTCTATAAGGTAATATAACTACACCTCTAACTACCTATAAAATATGTTAGTAATCATATATGATTAAAAATATATCAAGGTTTTCTTGGAGTTTATATCAATATACATGTAAATCTATAAATGAATGAAAAATATGGCTAAAAATGAAGGAAAAATCCATGTTATCATAAGTAATTTAGTAATTTTTTCATGTAACGTTTATAAAAGAAATATATACAAACAACCAAATAGTAGGATGATCATCTATAAATTAGAAAACATGGGCACTACTCATCTCTAATAATGTTGCAATGATTGAAAAACTGAATACTTATATTGGATAACATAACACCCTCTAATCATATCACTCTACCACAAAATTGAATTATTATAGAAATTCCTTATTACGGATGACATTGTACAGTTTTAGTATACCAAATTAACTACTCTAAATTAAGAACAATGTGATCTCATAATTATATATGGGTGGGAATATGATTTCATTCATTAGTAGTCTCTAGACACATTATTCGAGATAAGGCTATACCAGGATCTTGAACTCTAAAAATTGATATATAGAGTCAAAGGAATGGATAGTCATAGAATATATATAATAGTGTACATAAATCAATAATTGTACCATGAATCATTATAACCCTTCCATTTCATATCTCTATATAGCCTCAATGTGACTATTTTAATAGATTCCAAATCATTATGCTTAACATGGTCATTCTGAGAGTGGAAGAGGGGGGATCATATTTTAGGGATGTGCACCTATATCTCATAATGCTTTTGATATTATAGAAAATCATCCATATATTCCTCTTTATTGTCCAATCACTTCAGGGTTATCATACGGAGTATATTTGGTCCGGAAATCATGAACCATGTAACCTCATCCTTCATAAGAATAAAAAAATCATATTTTCTTGACTGATAGATTATCATTATGATTGTAGAAATAAAAATACTCATATTTGGGGCCATTCATTAATATTGATTCAATGTTATGTGTTGTATTTTTTTAAGTTCTAACAGAAATGATATATATACTTCTGGAAAGCTCCTACTTTATCTAGCTAGAATCTACCACACAACTAAAAATATATTAATATGTTGAACCCCCCAAAACCATTCACATTAGATTATGTACAAGAAATAAATCCTATAATATATTTCACTATAAAGTGATTTATAAAAATTTTCTACTGGATGGTATCCATATTGAATTTTATTTATGGTCTATATGATGTGGTCAATATACCACGATATAAAATATTAAACCGATATGTAAATTAATTTTATTTTTGACCCATCCTATATCAACACTTAGAACATTGTGTCCATTTAACAATCCTTACATATAATTTGGTCAATCTCTATCCATGGGAATATTTCCTTATTATGGGTCTGGATGATCAAATTCCATTAGCGACTCAGTCTTTCATAGAGATAGAAGGATGGTAACACTGAAATATGAACTGAGGGTCTCTAAATAAAGTGGTAAAAAATTAACCACCCTAATCAAATCCCCCTCTTCCCATATGATAATATTAGCATGAAATTTGGGTGTTCACTTTTATTAAAACTCATGTAAAATACTCATATTACATGAATACACATATTGATCCACATGATTTATCTCATTAAAGTGGTGAGTCTTCTAATAATACTATGTGGGAGGAAATTATTTCCCACTCACTTTATAGGTAAATCTCTTGATCAATATCCCTAATATAATCCTCTTTGGTCAAATTATTAGATATATGATTCCCAATGTTATTTACAAGCACATCATAACTAAGCCTTGGTTTCCTAGATTGGTTTATATGTAGATTAATTAAGAAAATGAATATATTAACCAAATACATTAAAAATTTTATATGATTAACAACCCAAAATATTATTAATGTAATTTTTCCCTTCTTATAGAAATGTAACATAGTACAAATAACATAATTTCACATAGAGACAAAAATAATTACTTTACAAATGAAAAATTAATGAAATAATACTAATTTCTAGAAGTAAAGGAACAAATACTAATTAAACAGTAACTCGACAGAAGGAATCATAATATAAATCGTATGAATTTTAAACCAGCCAAATGAATAGTATAATATCCCATTAAAGTATAAAAAAATATTTTTTCACTTATAAGTGAAAATATTATTTAATTATATTATAATATAAGTAAGTGAATATTTTAATATTATTATCTAAGTGTTGGAATTATTATGAGACATATGTATTTAATTACAATTTTATGGTTAATTTAATAATTTAAATGAAAATTTATTTTCATAAAATTTATTATTTGATCAATATTTTAATTTATTATGATTTTAGGATATTTTAATGAGACCTTATGCAATTTCCCAAAGTGTAAGGAAATCATTTATTATTTTAAAATCCTTACTATCCATGAAAATAAGGATTATAAATTAAAAAATAATAAATTATATTTATATATAATTAATTTCAAATATTTTTGTAAATTTTTAAATTCTACACATAAAAAGATGGGCAGGGTGTTTTTTTTGGATTATTCTGAAATACATGAATATTTGGTGAATAGAAAAATATGATAATTTATGATAAATGAAAAAACCTGTATTATTGATTTATGCTTGAGTTATGGACGATGTAACTGACTATTATTTCGAACTAAAATGCACTAATTATTTTATTTAGTCACATTAATTATCACTATTTCATTTCATTTGAAAAATCATAAACTAATAATTAAAATAATAAGGAAACACCCCTCTCATACACTTTTATACCACCCCTCACACCCTCTTATACTCAAACACCTGAAGCTTTGATCCATGTGTAAAATTTCACTAATAACCATTCATAGAACCATCCCCACGTCATGTATCTCAGGGAATAATTAAAATACCAAGCCTAGGTGCATTTTGGATGATCCCAAGAGAAGAATTCAAGAGTTAAATCATCTCACATTTTCTTTTAATTTCAATTCAACTTCATTATTTTTATTTTCTTTTAATATAACATCATCCAAATGGAATGATAGATCTATTAACATAATATAGTATAATTTTATCATGTAAATGGAATATACATTTATAAAATTGTCCCTCTCACTCTGTTGTTGTTGAAATGAAAGCATCGCATGTGATGTGTCAATTTACCAACATCATGGGAGATGCACTTTCATTTTCCATTTAAACCATCAATTGTATTAATAAAACAATTAAATGGATTAAAAATATTTTTTTTTATAAAATCATATTTATTATATAGAACTAATATATTTAAATACTACTAAATGATAAATCAAAATCAGTTCACTGTGATAGAAAAACATCCAAAATTAACCTGAAATAATAATAATTAACTTTTTTCAATGTATTTTTCCACATGATATATAAAAATATTTTATAAGAAAATTTAAAATCTTTTTAGTATCATTAATAACATATAATAATAATTCTGAATGATAATTGTCATTTTTAATGAACTTCCTTTCCTGTATAATAACGAACTGATCATGAAAACTATGAAAACGAACACTACTGAACGACAAAATTAAACTCTAAAACTCATCCCATAGATCATAAAATAACTTAATAAAACCATAATTAATTATATTCATGTAGTAATGGTTCTATAATTGTTAATTCATCCATATAATATGATTATATACAACATTAACCATATGTGATCATTCAGACACAAGGTAAGGGGGATTCTCAAACCCAACTCTCTTTCTTTTGTTTTCCCTCGTTCACCACATTTTTTGTATGTTTTTTCATAAAAAATTTATTAAAAACTATACTTCCTTTTGATAGATATAAATTTTTTCTACATTATTTTTTAAAAAACAAACTTTTTTCGAATATAACTCTTCTTTCCATATAGGTGACCCTTTTATTTCTCAAGATTGTTCAGTATTCACTCAAATGTTGATGGTTATTATATCATGTATGGTATTCCCTCTATTGTTTTGAATCCAAATATTCTAGAATGTATTCATTATTAAATTATTCCCATTCCTATCAATGGGTTGTTTTATGTCAAATTATTGATATATGTTATACATGTCTGGCATTTTAATGTGAATTTTATGATGTGAGAGGTGCACAATGAATTATGTAGCTCAATGTACATGTTATAATCAGACAGGTGGAACCAAAATTATATATCACTCCCATGCATTGGGTAATTTTATTTTTCTTCAAAAGAATGTGAAATATGCGTAAACATGAGGATTGCATTGTTCCCAACTATTTATGGAAGTTCACCACTAAGAAGTGATATTTTATTTTTAGGAATTACCACATTACAAGACATTATCCAATGTTCCAATCATAATGATCATGTTTTGATTATTCTCTCCCCATTTAATACTGTTTATTAATCATATATATCATCCTACTAGGATTTTTTGCTCACCCCTTTTTGATGTATATCATTAGGGGCAACATGTACTAAGGATAACCCAAGGGATAGTAAGAATCTGGAGAATAAGGAATCAGATAAATGTTTATGTTATCTATTGTAAAAGATATTCTTGGACATTGTTTTCATAGGACAATAAACCTTTGGATCATCATTGTGTATTTAATTTAATTTTTATGTCATTAAATTAATGTATGCAATAATAGCATGTTCTATATAGTTGGTATTAGAGTATGGTTTAGTCTATTTGGGAACTATTATTAGATAACCTAATTGAAAAACACTTGTACGAGAATGGGTATATGTAATCACCCATGAATAATTTCATTATAAACAAAGTTATCCCAGTGGATATGACTTTAGATATAATTTCATAATAGAATGAATTATATAATGATGACTTCTGGACATATATATATTCTAACCATTTCTTTTTTAGAAAATGGTGGGATCCCAAACAAACCAAGCCAACAACCCTTGTGAGGGGAAATGCATCGAGATCCCAAATGAAATCTCCATTTCTTTGGGTGGTGGAGTTAAAATTTTCACAGTGATGCTTACCCATCTTTATTAGGTTATGAAAAATAAACTAAATAATGTGGAAATAACTCCTTCACCGAAGATGGAGAAACTATATACCAAGTCTGTTATGAGGAAACAAAATTTAGTTGATATTCGGGTCCACTAGTTTAAGAATATTGGGACAAGTTGATGGAGAATATCTTTTATATTATTCAAATTTCATGAGATGGAGAAGTTGACACTAGCATTTTTTCATCTAGATGGAGAGGCCAGCCAATGGTGGTGTTGATTATAAACATCAAGCCCAGGGATGAAATTGAAGAGATACAGTGTAGTGAAATTAATAAAATGAGTTTTAATAAGTATTTACCTTGAAATATTCTAACAATTATGGGTGGATAATCCATATAGTTGAATAAGAATTAAGGTTAATCATTCATAGCATACGAATTTTTACATTGCTGGTAACGTACGCCATAAGTTTTGTAAACATAAATGATAAAATAATAATAGAATATTAAGTTGTTTAAAACCAAACTTTTGAAAGGCTCTTGAAATTTGAGATGTTTGTAGTTATGAAGATGTTTTTCAATATGCTCTAAATGTGGAGAGCGAGTTTAGGGAATTGTCCCATGGATATTGTGATAAGAATTACTAGATGGAGTTTTAAGTAGGATGATGTAACGAGAAGTGTGGTAAGAAAAATCAACTGACCTCATGTCAAAAATATGGGAAGAAGATTCCTGGAAACCTCCTTAATGGGATGGGGATATGATTTAAGTGTCAGATAGAAGGCCACCATGTTCATAAATGTAGAAAATACATTTGAATGAATGATAATGGGGTGGAGGAAAAGATAGTATCACCCATGGTCCATTGATACAACTATTGGGAGTAAAAAAAATGGGGAATCTAGTGCACTAATCCTCGATTCTTCTTGGGTAATCAGTGTTAGTATCCCCAAAATCCAAAGGAATGTTGAATGTATTAAGCCATCACAACTGCTAAAGTGGAGCAAGAAAATAGATCCTTACAATGAACACATCCTATTCACCCGTGAATGGAAAATTTGTAATTTTATTATGGTTCTAACAATTTTTTTATATCATCCATGTTTTATCAAACTACGTTATCAAAACCACGAATCCTTGAAGTCTAGATGTCTATAAAAACTGAAATTAGTGTAGTCATTACAATCGAGGTGTTGGAATCTCCTCATATTGGTGTGTGTAGGTATATTCTTCTAGAAAATCTCATAATACATCCCATGGAGGAATTTTATGCTGTAATGGGGATGGATTGGAAGTTGTTATAATGAAAACATACAACCATTTAGAAAAAGGAAATATATTTTCATATTCAAAACCATCACATGTTCCTCTATAGATAAAATGAACATCATGAATTTAATTTGGAAAATCCATCCATGGTGTGGGTGTTGATTCCCTATGTTGAATTCTACCATTATCAAAGGGTTGAGTAAAATGATGATATCAACATAGAGGAAATGTCCATTGTGAGGGAATACAATGATGTATTTCATAAAGTGTTACCTGAACTAAACCTTCATCAGGTGGTAGTGGTATCAATAGAAATGATACATGGTGCCAATCATAACACAATGTTTCCATATAGAATGGATCCTATCTAGCTGGAGGAGTTAAATAAGTCTCTAAAACTGCACGTAGACAAAGGGTTCTTAAACCCGAGTGCATCCCCTTGAGGTGAACCAGTTATTTTATCCATAAGAATAATGAATAAATGTGGATGTTTATCCATTATTAGGAACTCAACAAGATCACCTTAATGAAAAAGTATCATATTCCCTGGATTGATGACTTGTTTGATCAGTTGAGAGGAGATCGTTTCTCCTCACAGGTGGATATCCATTCTTAATATCATCATCAACATTTGGAGAAATAATATATTTAGATTTCTATCTTCCATACAATGTATGGGCAATATGTGTTTCTGCTGATTCCCTTTTCACTTTATAATCCCCCTATGATCATTAGGGATTTAATTAATATAGTCTTTTCACATTACTGCGATAAATTTGTGGTAGTGTTTATTGATGATATTCTCATCTAATCCAAGAGCCATGATGAATATAATGTACACCATAGGCCTATGTCAGTGACTTAATGGATTGAGGATTTGTATTCCATTTTTAAAATTTTTGATGTTTTGATGAAACATGTCACATTCATGGGACATGTGATCATAAGATAGAGAATTTCTATGGACCCCTAAAAAACTAGGGCAATTTTAGAACATCCCCAAACCTCTATTTTCATGTAAATATATTAGTTTTCATTTAATTAATGTGTAGTATCAACATTTTTTGATACATTTCTCATGATTTTCAAGGTCTCTAACTCTGTTAACAATGAATGTGGTATCATATGTTTGGATGGACAAATGTGAGGAAAGATTGAATGAGATAAATAGAAGGCTGATAAATAAACATGTACATTATTTATAGAAAAATGGAGAACTATTCTGATATAGAGTGAATCATCCATAAATATATTGTGTCGTGAACTCAGGAAAATTGATAATGTGATTTCCTATACCTCACGACAGTGGATGATCAATGGGTATAACTACCGTAGGCATGACGTGGAGCAGGATGTTGGGTTTTTTTCCTTGAAAATAGGGAGGAACTATTTCAATGGTGAGAATTGTGACATATATACTGATAACAATATCATAATTTTTATATTCACACAAAATGAGCCCAACATGTTTCAATGGTGATGTCACGACCCGTCCTCGGGGCCCGTGCCGTGACTACCACAAGCCTGCCTTCAATAGGCCTGAGGCTGGCGACTAGAACCAAATGCATAAATCCCTAAGATGGGAAGGTATTGCCTTTGTAAAAGTAAACAAACACAACAGAGTACGCAACAAGGAGTAAAAACTATTAATAATGAATAAAAAGAGCGTTCTGGAAAGTAAAAGGGCAAGTATAAAAATCCAAATGAACAACAAGTACAAGTAAAAAGGGACAAACAGCTGAAAGTAAGAGCAGGTCATGGATCTTCCATCAGGGTTTCCTACATGATGGTTAGGTACATATGTCCACCTTAGTACTCACCTTCATTATTCTCCTACGTGTGACGAATTTTCACAAGGTCCACCTCCAGGTATAGTCCATTGGTGGCGCTCTCAGCTTCTGTCAATGTTGTCTGTCGTCTGCAACCAACACAACACGAAGCGGGAATAGACAGTGTAGGGGTGAGTGTAACGATACTCAGTAAGGTCCCCGAGACCTGCAAGGTCTTACAATATCCACTAAGGAATAAAAAAATAATACAGATACAATCATGAATTATCAACCAACCCACCTTAGGTATATGCCCATACATATACCTAAGTTACTAATCTCAGTCTGGATCCAACTCTCGATCTCAAGAACAGACCAATTACACAAAGGAAGTAAAGTCAATCACCACGATGATAATTTTTGAACAACATAACTCAGATCCCACAGGTATTCCACAATTGTAGTGAGATATAGATGATCAGATGTAGCCACTAGATCATCTAAGCTGTCGTACCCACACAGGATACAGGACCAGATAAGCTGTTGGACCCACACAAGATATAGGCCAGCTATCTCATCGAATTTGTCAGACCCACACATGATACAGGCCAGCTATCTCCTCCAAGATGCAGGACCCACACAGGATATAGGCCATCTATCACGTCTAAACTTTTGGACCCACACGGGATACATGCTAGCTATTCTAGAGTAATAGAGATGATCAGATGTAGTCATTGGTTCAAATATGCTGTTGGACCATCACAAGATATAGGACTAGATACTCTGTTAGAACTATCAAACCCACACAGGATTATGGTACAGTTTTCATCATCGTCGAACACACGGAGGATTCTAGTACAGTAGTCATCGTTGCAGACGCAGCCAACTCTAGGGTTCCCACACACAACACGCTCGATTCCGGGAGGGTCCCCTCCTTGAGCAAAGGGGTCATTATATCATGTATCACGAAGTCCCAAGTTGATTTATCCTAAAGTTTTGTCTCATCAATAGGAACCCAACATGCTAGACGGCGCGTCAATCGAATTCCTGGTCTGAGAGTTATGGGATTTTCTGTTCTAGGGGCCCGGTTGGATTTACACGCGATCCAAATACATCAATTTTCCAAAGTTGTCCATAACTCAAATAAAGTATCTCAAAAGGATCGCCTTGTCAAAAGGGTCCCAGTTCTGGTGATGGTGTGTCGATCAGATAAGCGGTCTAGAAGTTATTCACATTTACGCAAAACGGGTCTGGCCTGTCAAGCCCAGTAAGCTGGTGGCTCGGCACGACCCGGTTCGGTCAGTTCGACATGGCTGGGGGTCGTCCCGGCTGAGTTTGGCATGTCCGACCATCCTGGGGGTCGTCCCGGCCCTGATTGGCAGGTCCGACAATGCTGGGGGGTCAGCCTGGCATGGTGGGGCGCGACCCTCCCACGGTCCCGGCCCGTGGAGCGGGCCACTCCGCTTCGCTCGGCGGCACGAAGCGGCACTGCCTCTACCCGCCAGGCCGGCCGACTACAGCTAGTTATGTCCAGTGTGTGCTGCTCGCACAGTGAGTCACGTTCCTTTTCAAACGATGCCAAGTAGCGAAGCGGGTCTTCATCCCAGCCGGAAGGCGGCCGATCGGTTCGCCAGCAGGCGGCCCCTGGTTGTGGGCAGCAGTTCCCCTGTCGTGTGGTGCATGCGGGCATCGTGATTGTTCTGCCCAGTCGGCCAGTTCGCTCAACTGAAGCTACCCACGGTTGCGGGTCGTATCTCCTCCGCACGACACCTGGAGGTGTCGCAGTTCACCAGCCCGGTCGAGAGTAGCAGGCTATTTCTTCATCCCGAGCGGCCCATGGATGCAGACCGTAGTTCTCCCCTAGGCGGCCGGCATATGGCCGCCACCTCTTCCAACTTCCTTAGACTACATGTCCGCGACCTCCTTCATCAAGCACGTTGTGACGACACTGTTCCCTACCAGCTCCACCTCCAAAGTCAATGTAAACAAGCATCAACGGAGGGTCATCGGGCCATGTTCGTTCAGCCCCCGCCCTCCGCGTTAGGTGGTAACAAAAGGAAAAAGACGAACGAAAGCATACATAATGAATGAGGGTATAATTTTATTCATTTAAAATTATACAAATAACCATACCTCAATTCAATGATTGTTCGTTGATGACGGTGTGGATTTGTTGACGTCGGGGTGCATCCGAGGAGGAAGCGTCGTTTTTTGTGATGTTCTTCGCGGTCGACATATTCTCCCTTTACGTGAAGGAAGAGGACGGATGACGTGCATTCCTCGGGGGCGTCACCTCACGTTCTTTCCCTGGTTGAATAAGGTAGATGGAGTTTATTGACTTTCTTCGAAACGTGGAGCATTCTTCGGTGAAGAACAACGTTCTTTTTCGAGAGAAAAATATTCCAAAAAGAGTTTCTCCCATTCCTTTTTAGTGTTCTACCACCCAACTAAAATAATAGGCTATCCTATTATTATATTGTTGACAATATTTTTTTTAAATTAAAAATCTAGAAATAATTTCATTGAATATGTTCAATTCATTAATTAGTTGGTTGGAATTATAAATGAGAGGGAAGGTGGAGAGTTCACCCTAAATAAATGAAGGGTGGTGGCCTCATTAATACTGTCGAGAGTCAAATAGTTACAAAAGGGGGTTTCAAAGGAGTTGAGGGGTTTGGGTTCATGTGGGCCCCACCACTAGTTAAATCCTCCCATGGGAGGTTAGGGTGTGTTGGTCCCCACCCCTAACCTCCACCAATATACATTAACCACCTTTTAAATAAAAATTTGTTGCACTCTCATTTTTTTTAATATCTATTTTTAATTAGTAACCCCAAATTATAACTTCCATCCTGTATAAAACAAAACTGTGGTAAAGGTCCCCTTAAGAGAATACCGGCACTACGAGTTCATCGGTGTCTTTGGATTTCAATTTTGGGAACCTGTTCAAAATGTAGAGTAATAAGAATGTACGATTACTGAATTTACCAAAAAAACATCGGAAATAGAATCCAGAAACACCGTTCCTCGGAATCAGGGACCGGTAGAAACTGCGGACTTTGTAAAATTCCAAATAATTTAAGAAAAAAAATTCTTGGAAATTTCCAGGTCTATAAATTACCCCAACCATAGGGATTTGCATTCCTGTAACGCAACAACTCACACTAGAAAAACAAATGGGGGTACTAAGCATGCATCAGAGCCTCCTGCTCCGTTGTTCTCACCTGAAGGTTCTCATGCTGCTTGCAAACTGGCACTAGAGGAACCGACGGTCCACGTATGACCCACTCTTTTCGATCCTCAATCTCCATTGGAACCTTCATTAATGTCACCCCATCATTGATTTCCAGCTCTCCGTGGTCGATGATGTTGGACGGGTCATGAATGTATCTCCTCAGCTTAGATATGTGGAAAACGTCATGCACCCAGCACAACTGAGGTGGAACGGCCAGGAGGTAAGCCACCTCGCCTACTCTATTGAGGACTAGAATGACCCGATAAAAGGCGGAGATTACATGCGGCCTCAGCCAAATCTCCATAGGCCTCGTCGAGGTGAGACCTGTAGAGAGACGTGGTCTATATCGTCGAACTCTAGTGGTCTCCATATCTTATCAGCATAGGTCTTCTATATGCTCTATTCAGTCTTCATCTGCTCCAAGATTATCTACACCTTCTCTGTCGTAGCCTGATCCATCTCTGTTCCTACAAGTGCTGACTCCCCTCGGTAAATCCAACACAGAGGTGATCTGCAAGGTCGTCCATACAGTGCCTTATAAAGGGCCATCCCAATGGTGGAGTGGTATTTGTTGTTGTATTCAAACTCTACCAAGGGCAAGTGATCCTCTCAGGTGTGACCAAAGTTGAGGACACATGCACAGATCATGTCCTCGAGATTCCAAATAGTCCTCTCAACCAGACCATCCGTATGAGGATTGAAGGTGGTTCTCAATTGAAGATGCGTCCCAAAAGCCTCATGTAAGCCCTTCCAAAGCGGGGAAGTGAAATGATCATCTTGATCAGAGACGATAGTCGAAGGAACACCATGAATC
This sequence comes from Viscum album, assembly GCA_963277665.1. Taxonomy (NCBI): domain Eukaryota; kingdom Viridiplantae; phylum Streptophyta; class Magnoliopsida; order Santalales; family Viscaceae; genus Viscum; species Viscum album. The sequence continues at coordinate 1,258,524,745 of OY728141.1, forward strand.
CTTATGATCTCTTGAATATAGAGGTGTCCCAAGCTCTCTATTGAGCCCTACTCTCTGGACGGTTGGAAGTGGGCCGACATGGTTAGTCGGTCGACAATTACCCAAATAGAGTCATGCCCTCTGGATGTACATGTATGTACTATCACGAAATCCATGTATATCCCCTCCCAATTCCACTCTGGGAACTCTAAGGGCTGAACCAAGCATGTTGTAACATGGTGCTCCGCCTTCATTTGACGACAATTGAGGCATCATGAGTCAAACTCTGCTACTGCCTTCTTCATACTCGGCCACCCATGTTGTCGTATAAGGTACTGATATATCTTCTCCACTCCTTGATGTACCCCTATAGGGGAAGGGTGGAACTCCCTCAATAAATCCTCCTTTTGTGCAAATGGTACCATGGTACATCCACTGAAAAGAATTAAATTCTACCCACCTTCTGAAAGTCCATCAGGCACCTGCCCTATGGATATTTGAGCACGCCACGTCTCACAGTCAATATCCCCATGCTGGGACTATCCGACTCACTGAAGAAGAGGAGGAGTGACTATGAGAGATTGAATAATGGTTGATCCATCTCTACCCAAAAATGAAATCTATAATGCTGCCAGCTGCTCTGCCACCTCTCCTAGCAGCTGAATGCTTGATCTCCCGCTGATATCACCTGATACAATGTTCCCCTTCCCAAGAGTATATACTATCTCAAATTCATAGTCCTGGAGTAACTCGATCCATCACCGCTGTCTCGGGTTATGATCCTTCTGTGAGAAGATGTTCATATGACCCTGGTTTCCCGAGTAGACTGTAAAAAGCTCACCCATCAGATAGTGTTGCCAAATCTTCAAGGCGAAGACCACTCCTACCAACTCCAGGTCAGGGGTAGAGTAGTTATTCTCATGTTTTATCAACTACTATGAACTATACATGATCACCTCTCTCTCCTACATTTGAAAAAACTTCACTCTGTTCCCTGATGCATCGTAGTAAACTACGTAACCAACGCCCTCTTCCGGTAGAATCAAGATGGGCGCACTGTTAAACCTCTACCTCAGCTCCTGAAAGCTCTACATGCATATCTATGACCATAAGAAGGGTTTCACCTTCTTCCTCAATGCTGAAAGTGGGGTAGCATCTCTAGAGAAGTCTGGAAAAATTCTCTGATCGTACCCATCTAGTCCTAGAAAACCCCACAACTCTGTCACACTCTTGGGTGGCTCCCATGCAAGTAATGCCTCGATTTTTACTAGATCCACAGCAACTCCAGTCTCCAAGATAACGTGTCCAAGAAAGTGAACATATTGAATCCAGAGCAGGCACTTCGAGAGCTTAACATTAAGTTGGTGCTCTCGTAGTGTGTCTAGTACTACCGACAAATGGTAGGGATGATCCTCCTCAGTAGTCAAGTAAACCAGTATGTCATTAATGAAGATTACGAAACAACGATCAAGGTATGGCTGGATGATCTTGTTCATGAGACTCATGATCACTACAGGAGCAATGGTTACGCTGATGGGCATAACCAAGAACTCATAGTGTCCATACCAACTCTTGAGGGACGTCTTCTACACATCCTCGGCTCGTACTCTGATCTGGGGATAACCTGACCTGAGGCCTATCTTCAAAAGCCATCATGCCCCCCTGAGCTGATCAAAGAGGACATCAATCCTCATATGTGGGTACTTGTTCTTCTCAGTCAACTGATTTAGGAAATAGTAGTCGACACACAATCGAAATCTCTCATCCAACTTCTTGGCGAACAAAATCCGAGATGCTCAGGGTGAAATAATGGGTAAGATAAATCCCTTCCCATGCAAGTCCTCCGACTGTACATGCAGCTCACGAAGCTCTACGGGAGCTATCCAATATACTAGAGTGGATATCAGTGTTTTCTCAATGTACATATCAATATATAAGTCCACATATCTGTAGAGAGGTAGTCCTGGATTGTTGTTAGGGAAAACATATGCATACTGATCCACCACAACAAGAAAACTAAGACTCCACACACCAACCACTCTGAGGATGAGACTAGCCAAATGATTTGTGATCAGTTGCCCCCTCCTCTGCGAAAGTCCATCTTGTGCTGCAAAGGCTCCATTCTCGCTGGGGATGGTGAACCTTGTCTCATCCGTGCAGATACACCACACTTTGCGACTAATATAGTCAATCTGAGCATGAACTGTGGATAACCATTCCATATCAAAGATAACGTCGTATGGCCTCGACACCGCTACATGATGATCTCATCCTTAGCTATCACCTTTTGGAGTAGTAACACACTACCGGTAATCATCGAGTATGCTCTTGTAAGAGTTTCTTGTCATAAGGATCGAGACAATGGATCTGTCGGAATCTCTGAGCTCCGAACAAGGGTAGTGGGAATAAAATAATGACTCACACATGTGTCTATGAGTATTGAAGCAAGGGTGGAGTAGACACATATAGTACCTCAAATCATCTTTGGTGCGCCGTGGTCGTAGGCCTCGACTGGCTCGAGATGATCCTTCCTCTGTCCGCATGATCCCTCTGGTCGGGGTGGACCTCTTGGTGGTTGTGGTGGTAGAGCATCGAAACATTATTCACCACCCACTGCACGACCAGCTCCTCTACAATGTCTACATGCTCTCAAAGGACCACGACGGTCAAACCCCTACCTCTGCCTGGGAGGTCCATCTACTGTTTTCTGCTGATCTGCATAGTGGGTCGGGCAGTCACGAGCCATGTAGCCCAGCCCGCCGCATGCATAGCACTGCCTGCTCCTTGTATAGCTGACTCTGTCTCATGTGCCCCATAAAACCGAACCTATATCTAGATATCACCCACATGATGGCCTGGTCTGGTTGGATCTCTGTGACATCTGTCTACTACTGGCTATTGAAGACTATGCTACGTCTCTCTTTGTGGTGGGTCCCACCGCTGGTGATTGCTCATCCATGAAACTCCCCACTAGAAGGGCTTGCTCTAACACCCCTTCCTACATCAGAATTATAAGGGTAATTATTGAAGCCCTGAACTCATGTCTGAGTCCCTAATCAAATGTATGGGCTCGGAAAAACGGCTCCCGCACCATATCCATGGAGTAGTGTGAGAGGTTGGTGAACCTCGCTAGGTATTGGGCTACTATCATGCTACCCAGCTGCAGATGCAGTAACTCCTGAATCTGATCCGCACAAAGGGTGGCTGGAACAAAATCCAATAGGAACAGGCACTCGATGTCTCTCTAGAGTAGTGATGCCTCATCATGGACTTGGACCATTAGGCTCCACCATCTTCCTACTGCTACAAGAAAGAGACTCACGGAAATGATCACCAGAATGTTTTCTGGCGTCCCTACAAATCTAAAAACTCTCAAGATAGCCTCCATCCAATACTCAACTGCCTGTGGGTCCATCTATACCCAGATCCTGGGCAGCCTCTAGCGTCAGAACTCGTTGAGTGAACTCAGGTAGCATGCACTCTCTATGGCTGGGGCTGGGGGTATCAGTGGCCCAGCGAGTACTGGTACCTCTAGTGCCTCCGCTGTGATGGGGCCCTACACCGAGGCCTTGTTACTCAGTGGGCTACCATCTTGTATGTCACTCAGAACCGTAGATGGCGACCTTCGTGGGGCCATCTTGAAAAGAAACTGGTGTGCCAAAGTCAAAACAGTTTAGCTGGTGAGATGCCACAATGTAATCAAAAAAAATTTCAATGAAACACACACACAATAAGTGTTTTTGTGCACTGAGTCGGAAAATCAGAACTCAGAGTCCTAATGTATGGATACGTCGGCCACTACAACAACAATGGTTTCCCTAAACTAATATACACACACAAAACACTTAACACTATTTCTATTAAAAGAATCGGAGTATAAGTTCTGTGGTATAACCGACTCCTCTAATACCAATTTGTCATGACCCTTTTTGGGGGCTCATGTCGTGACTACCCCACGACTGCCTTTCATAGGCCAGGGGATGGTGACTAGCACCAAAGGCTTAAATCCGAAATATGGGAAGGTATTGTATTTATAATAGTGAACAAACACAACAGAGTACACAATATAGAGTAAACACTAGTAATACTGAATACAAATAGTATGCTGGAGTGTAAAAGGGCCAGTATACAAACCCAACTGAACAACAAGTACAATTAAAAAGGGAAAAAAATATGAAATTAAGAGCAGTTCGTCGATTGTCCTCCAGGGTTTCCAACCTGAAGATTAGGTGTAGATGGCCACCACAGTACTCACGTCCGTCAGTCTCCTCCATGTGATGACTTGTCGCAAGGTCCACATCCGGGTACCATCCAGTCGTGGTGCTCTCGGCCTCCATTAGCGTTGTCCATCATATGCATCCAACACAACGAGATGTGGGCATCGCCCATGCATGGGTGAGTATAACGATACTCAGTAGGGACCCAGAGACATGCAAGATCTCACAATATCCACGAAGGATAAACAAAAGAAGAAAGATACAATCACGAAGTGTCATCCAACCCTACTTAGGTATATTCCCATACATATAACTAAGTTACCAATTCTCAGTCTGGCTTTAACTCTCAAGCCCAAGAACAAACCAATTCAACAAAGGAAGTAAATTCAATCACCATGATGATAATGGTTGAAAGACATAACTCAGCCCACATAGGTATGCAACAATTATAGAGAGATATAGATGATCAGATGTAGCCACTGGATCATCTAAGCTGCCGGACCCACACATGATACAAGATCAGCTAAGCTGTCAGACCCACACAGGATACATGCAAGATATCTTGTCTAAGCTGTCATACCCACACAGGATATTGGACAACTATTCTATAGTAATAGAGATGATCAGACATATTAACTAGTTTATATATGCTTTCAGACCCACACAAGATACATGACCAGCTCCTCTGTCAGAACTGTCAAATCCACATAGGATTCTGGTACACTGGTCGTCGTCGTCGAACCCACAGATGATTTTTTGTATGGTAGTCATCATCGTAGATGAAGCCATGTCTAGGGTTCCAACACACAACCTGCTCGATTTCGGCAGGGTATGATCCTTGAGCAAAGGGGTTGTTACATCAACTATAACTATGTCCTGATATTATGTATCCTAAAATTCCGTCTCATCAAAATGAACACAATGTGACAGACGTCGCGTCAATCAGACACTCAGTTTTAGAGTTATTGGATTTTCCATCCTAGGGGCCCGATTGGATTTATGCTCGATAAAAACCTGTCCATTTTCAAAATTCGACCCAAACACAATCAGATTATCGAAAACAGATTGCCTTCTCTTAAGGGTCCCAGTGTCGCAGACAGCGCGTCGATCGAACTCGTGGTCTAGAAGTTATTCACGTTTAAGAGAAACGGGCATGGCCCATCAAGCCCAGTGGGCTGGCTGGCAGAGTGGGACGATGTCCTTCCCATGTGGCGCCAAGCAGTGCCGCAGGTCTTCAACCCAACCAGCAGGCGGTCGGGCGGTTCGCCGCCGAGCAGCCCGTGGTTGCAGGTCGCGGTTCCCCCGCTGTAAGGCGCCTACGTCTACCACAATTGTTATGCCCGTCTAGCCATAGTTGTCTAGTTCTCTCAGCCCAAGCGGCCTTCGGTTGTGAGCTGCACCTCTTCTGCACAGCACCTACGGGTGCCGCAGATCATGAGCCCAGCTAGCAGTAGCCGCCCAGTTCTTCAACCCGAGTAGCCCGTGGATGCCTGCTGGTATTTTCCCCCATGTGACCTGTGCGCGACCACCACCTCTGTTTGCCAACGCCTCCGGTCATCGTCGCCTCTAACGACCACCACATCCTACATGGTTGCGGCCTCCTTCATCCAGCATGGTGCGGCGACACTGTGCCCTACCAGCTTTACCTCCATTTTCAACGCAAATAATAATAAACGGAGGTTTTTCGGGCTGTGTTAGTTCGACCAGCACCCTCTGCCTTAGGTATTAACAAAAGGCCAAAGAAAAACCAGAGCATACATCAAGAATTATGGTATAATTTTACTCATTTATAATTATTCAAAAACCCTTCATCAATTCTAAGTTTTTTCGTTGATGATGACGTCGATTATTTGATTTTGGGGTGCGTCTGAGGAGGCAGCATCGTTATTGGCAATGTTCTCCACGAATGACTTCTTATCCCTTGACGCAGAGGAAGAGGAAGGATGACAGGCATTCCTCGTGGGCATCGCCTAACGTTCTTTCCCTGGTTGAAGAAGGTAGAAGAAGTTTCTTCACGTTCTTCGAGACATCGAGCACTTTTCATTGAGGAACGACATTCTTCTTCAAGTGAAAAATATGCCACCAAGAGTTTCTCCCAAATATTTCTCAATGTTTCACCACCCAAATAAAATAATATTCTCTACATTATTTTATTATTAACAAGATTTTTTTAATTCAAATGCTAGAATTAATTTAATTGAAGAAGTTCATTTCATTAATTAGTTGGTTGGCATACTAAATGAGAGGGGAATCTGGAGAGTTCACCGTAAATAAATGAAGGGTGGTGGCATCATTAATAATAAGGAGAGTCCAAGAGTTACCAAGGGGGTTTAAAGGGAGTTGAGGGGTTTGGGATTGTGTTGACCCCATCCCTAGTTATATCCTCCCAAGGGAGGTTAGGGTGTGGTGGTCCCCACCCATTACCTCCACCTATAGACTTTAACGACCTTTCAAATAAAAATGTGTTGCACCTACATTGTTATTTAGTTACTACAAATTATAACATCCATCCTGTATAAAACACAACTGTGGTAAAGGCCACCTTAAGTGAATACCGGCACTGCGAGTTCATCGGTGTCCACAGTTTTTAATTTCGCGCACTGGTTCAAAAGTTAGAAAACCTACATGTACATTTACTGAACATATACGAACAAAACTTCAAAAATTGATTCCCGACACAAGGGGGCCTCGAAATCAAGCGCAGTAAGAAACTGCAGACTTGTAATATTCCAAATAATTTTAGAAGAAACAATTTCATTGAAATATCCAAGTCTTTACAAGTGATGGTTAGAGTAAATCAAATACTAAAATGTCCCTATTCAGTATCATCCTCATAAGGCACAAAAGGTAGTTAATGCTCTTATTTAGAATTAATGTAATACTATATTGATGTTGTGTGTTGGGAAAGACTCTTTCATCATGGATAAGAAAAGGATTGATTTAGAAATCATGAATATAGGGAATATTTCAAACCATTCCTAATTTATTGATCAATTTTCAATCTAATAGAATAATAGGGAAGAAGAATGGGATGATCCAAAGATACGAAATATGGAGAATGTAGTAAAGGAAACAATGCTGTAAGAGTACCATATCAATGAAGATGCTTTGATTCAGTTAGGAATGATGCTTTTTGTGCCTTCATCACATGTGATAATGGGTCTATTGTAAGATTAAAATAGCTGAAATTTATTTATCCATCATTGGAGTACCATGATTTATCATGACATCGAAGAATAGTTCCAGTGGGACAATATAATGAAAGAGATTACATAGTATATCTCATGGTTTTTGATAAGTTGTCAAGTTAGATCAGAGTGACCTATGTTCAATGGAATGATTTAAACATTTCTTATACTCTTGTGGAAATGGTATATTGTAACTATGGACTTTCAAACAGGTATCCAAAAGGAATCCAAAGGAAATAAGGTTTTATGTGTTTTCATGGACTTACTCACAAATAATTCTTACTTTATTGTTATTTGTAAATATACCTCCCTTGAACAACATGAAAAGATATATGTCAACTATGTGGTGAGACTACATAGAGTTTACCTCTAGATTGTATTTGATGAGGATCACAGGTTTATCTCAAAATTTTGGTGGTGTCTTAAAAATTATTTCAGTATTGAATTAAAATTCAGCATGACCTATCACACCCAAACTGATGGCCAATATAAAAATACTATTCATATGCTCGAAGATATTATAAATTACCACAATTTAGAATTCAATGTAAGATGGTATCAAAATCACTTATTGGATGAGATTTCATACATAAATAAATTTTGATCGAGTATTCATATGCCTCTATATGATTCTTTGAATGTAAAGTGATGTATAACTCTAAACTGTTTTGATGAAGTTGGAGAATGAATGATACTTGGACATGATATTTTATAAGAGATTATAGAGAATGTGTGATCCATACACAAACATATGAAATCTTATTAGAGTTGGGAAAATAGTTATGATGACAACCATCAGAGGTTGTTGGAGTTCAATGTTAGAGATAATGTCTTCCTTCAAATATCCACTTGGAAGAGGGTCATGTAGTTTGGAAAAAACGGTATGTTGGGACAAGGTAAATTATCATATTTTATATCAATTATTGCACATGAATTGTGGCCTATCATGTTGTACTTCCACAATATATGGCTCATGTTCATGATGTCTTCCACATATTACTCTTAATAAACTACATACTAGATCCATCACTTGTAATTAACATAGAAGTGGTAAAATAAGAAGTTGATCTCTCTTATGGGGAGCATCTAGTAATGATTCGGGAATATAGAGAAAAGGTTCTACAGAACAATAGAACACATATTTTCAATTTGTAGTGGAGGGACCATAATTATGAAGAAGAAACATGCAATGAAAAAGAGGATTTGAAGGAGAAGTATCCTCATTTTTTTATGTGAAATGAAAATTTGAGGGTGAAATTTTAAAAGGGGGACGAATGTAAAGATCCAATATTTTATCTATAGAATTTCTCCATTCATATAGTAATTTAACATAGTAGAAATAAAATAAAATAACTTAGAGACCAAAATAATATCATTATAAATGAATAATTAATGACAGAAGCAGTATTTCTAGATGTTGAATAACCTATACGGATGAAATAGTAACATGACCTTATGAATAGTAATGTGAACCTAATGATTAGGAAACTGAAAAAATTATTAATAGACTCACCCATGAATGTACAAATAACATTTATAAATTTTATATTCGAAATTATGATATTATTATATTATAATATAGGCAAGAATATATATTAAAAATTATTAATTAAGTTGTAGTATTTTTATAATCATAAATAATTAATTACAATTTTATGATAAATTTTACAATTTATAAGATACACTATTTTCATAAAATGTATTCTTAAATTTATATTTACATGTCCAATCATTTTATGATAAGTTAATGAGACGTATTGAAAATTTATGAAGTGTTATAAAGTGAGTTATAATGTTAAAATAAATATTTTCCAAGTAAATAATGATTTTAATTATAAATTAAATTGATAATATTAAAAAATTATTTTCATTAAAAGGTGTTAATTTTTTAATTATTTAATTTTATAAATTCTTTGGGTCCGTTTTTGGATTTTTTTTGAAATAATAGATTTTTTATGAATAGTAAAATACTTTATTTTACAATAAATGCTAAAAACTGGAATTTTTTTGTCATGAATAATTCATGGATAATTTAGGGGAATATTGGTTCAAAATCACATAAATAAAATAATATATTTATTCACAATAATCCACACTATTTATTTTCTAGATAACAATAATAAACTAATGATTATAATAATAAAAATACACCCCTCCTTTACTCTATATACCACACACACACAACATCTTCTTATAAAAAAATCAAGGTATGATCCCTGCCAAACATCCTCCCAATTATATTTTCTATCCCTTAACCAACATGTTGGAGCTATTGGTCTCATCAAAATAACTAACCTTTGTGCCTTTATGGGGATCTCAAGAGGAGAATTCAAGAGGTAAACCCTTTGTCTTTTTCAGTTAATTTCATTTCAATTTCATTTATCTTCTTATTATATCCCCACCTCTATTCATCTAAATGGTATTATATCTCAATTTAATTATAAATCCAAAAATTATTTCATGTTAATAGATGATTAATCAAATAAAATTCTCCCTCTCACTATTTTATTATAGAAATGAAATTGTCGTATGTGATGTATCAATTTACGTACAATTTCGGTGATGATCGTTTTCTTCATTAAAAACATCAAGGATGTTAATAAAAACATTAATTTTTTTAATTTATCTTTATTTATATAATACAACCATCTTAATTTTATGGAACCAACATTAATGTGTACTAATAAATGATAAAACAGAATGAGTTCATTGTTATAAAAAACCGTGAAAATTAACCTAAAATGATAATCATTATCTTTTATAATTAATTCATCCTCATGGTATATAAAATATATCTTTATAAGATAATTAATACTTCTTTAATATAATTAAAACATATAATAACAATTATACATGCTCATACTCATTTCAATTGAACTTATATTCATGTATTCAGGCAAATCGGTCATGAAAACAATGAAAACAATCATTCCCAATCGACTAAATTAAACTCTACAACTCATCAAAAGTACCATAAAAGAATATAATTAAACCATAATGAAATATATTTATGTCTAAAAGGTAATTTAATTGTATATTAATTGATTTAATTTTAATATATAGGAAATTAATGTGACGGAAGCATTAGGACTCAAGGTAATGGTAATTTAGAACCCAACTCCATTTCTTTCAGTTTTCCCTCTTTTATCTCATTTTCAGTATTATTATTACATAAAAATAATTAATTCACTTTTATATTACCTTTTATTCTATATATATTTTTTCTAATTTGTTTTATGAAAAACGCAATGTTTTCCAAATGAACACTGCTTTTAAAATAAGACACCCTTTTACTTCTTGAGATTATTTGATCTTAAATCATGGTTGAAGATTCTTATATCAACTATGTTATTCCCTATTTCATTTGGTAACCAATATTTTATGAATGTGTTATTTATTAAATCAAACCCATTATATTCTATGGATTATTCTATGTTCATGGATTGATATATGTTTTATGTTCCATGCATGATAATGTAAATGTTATGATGTGACGGTTGTGCCCTGAATTATATATCACAATGTAAATGTCATGACTTGAAGGATGTTCCCATAATTATATTGCACTACAATAAAATATATAATGTGATTTAACTCTTTAGGAATGTTAAATATGTGTGAGAATTATTCTATCTTTGATCACCACCATGTGTGGTTGTTGACCACTAAGACAAGATGTTTCACTTTTATACATTGCAAAATTCCATGTCGTTGTAAAATGCTTCTCTCATAATTATGATGGTTTGATTATTCTCACCCCCATGTAATATTGTTTCATTATCTTATATATCCTATTACTGGAATTTTTGTCTCATCCGTTTATGATTTACATCCTTAAAAAATAAGAATTACTATGGAGAACACAATGGACAATAAGAAGCTAGAGAAGAACGAATTAAATAAATGATAATGCTTTATGTTGTAAATGTTATATAAGGCCCTATTTTTCTTAAGGGGAAAAATAATTGTATCTTTGTTTTTTAATTATTTTATGATGTTTTTCATTAAATTTATGTATTTTTAATGAAAGAAAATTTGGGTCTCTTTAATATGGATATGAAATGCATTACCCACCAACAATACTCCTTGGACCATTGAAAAAACATGTTATTTACATAGAATCATTGAAACCATTTGATATGATCCATGATAAAAATGAAAATATTTATCTATAATTCAAAAATTCAAAAATTATAACCCACAAATGATCCAAAAAACCAAGACCCCAATTTTTTTATGTCAATAGTTATTAGCTATATAAGAGTCATATTATACATAATTTTGGACATTCTTCTATAATATCACCATATCAATATCATATAAACCCTATTTTAATTAGGATCACACCAATGTTACATCATGGACATGACCAACTACTTTTGATTCCTCTTGGGACTAGGATACTACCCATGAACCCTTTTTGGATTGATATAAAAATCCATTTACCCTATAAATATTATTAGATATAAAAAATCAAATAATATATTTGAGGATGGGGAAGGTTCCAATAAATCACATATTAATCGTCAATATATATGTTTAGCACATAAAATCAATTATGTATCATTTAATTAAGAATGAACAGTTTGGGAATGGTCTCTTTGAGATTTCAAATAGTTACTTATAAAATGTACACAAGACATTGATCAAATAATAAAAAAATTCCATCAACCAAAATAAGTATTTCATAATGTAGTTTTTGATGTCATATATAGAAATATGACTCTTTATGATATATATTTTTTTGATATAAATTAGAAAATAAAATTGAATCCAAAATCTATGTATTTTGAAAATATTTATTACATTGATATACGGAAATTATGGTACAATTCACATTAACAAGAAATATTATTCAATTTGGTAACATGAAATCCCATTTAAATAACCCAATTAAAATAAACAGTAAAAATATATAATTTAATGGTATTATTGTTTAAGTAAAAATTTTGAAGATTAAATAAATGATCATGAAAAGAAAAACAAATTTCCTGTTAGAAAATAACATTACTGAAATTGAAATCATATAAAGGGTACAAATAACCTATTTAAAAGCGGAATATTTATATATTAACAAAAAATGATATCTTAAATATTAATATTTCAAAATAAAAAAATCAAACATTTGACGAATGAAATAATATGGATCTAGAATAGAAATATTGATTAGAAAGGTATGAATTATTCATAACAACGTCATTATTTCATTAAGAATGAATCCATAAATGGAAGTGAATTTTATGTTAAGATATAAATTCCCCAAAATATAAAGAGGAAACATGACACAATAAAATTTTAGAATTTATTTAAACATTCATTTGTGGTCATTTAAAAATTTATATGATTATGTCCTAAGGAAAATATTTGAGACCGGGAAAACCCATATCACTTTTGTAACATATAAATCTAATAGTTACTAAAGGATAAATTATAAAATCTATTTTTTAAAAATTTAATTTTCATGAATATTATAAAATTAAAACTCTATAAGGTAGTATATAAAAAAATGAGAAAAATTGTTCAAAATTTCATATAATTATATGAAATAAAATTGAGATGGGAAATCCCTTTCCATTATAATTAGAATAAAAAAATATTTTGAATCCCTAGTATAAAAATTTAAGCATATTAATAACTTATTTTTTTAAATTATTAATATTTTTGAAATTAAAATCATTCATTATATTTTATTGTATTTTTACTTTCTATTTTAATCATTAGATATCAATATACTTGATGATTTTTTAAAAATTTTAAATTGTTGCTATTTATCCCCAAATAATTATACCATGTTTAGCAGTTCCAGATTATTTATGTCATGGGTATTAATTTTTCATATTTGTTTTTACAAATTTACAATTTTTATCTAAGAGAGTCTATGTTCGAATTAGAGAAGTTTAAATTGGTGGTGAGCTTGCTCTGATAATTTTTAACAAAAGAAATTTTTTATCATTATAATGCCTTAGATGTTAAAATTATCATTCCTTAAAAAACATATATTATATAATAATTTAATATTATACAAATAATTAAATTTATATAAAAATAAATGATAAAAAATTATAGTGTTATTATTTTAGGTGATCATTATAACCCAAAAAAGAATATTTCATAACAAATGGTTGAGTGTGAAGGTGAATTTATTATAATATCATAATTTTAGAGGCATTAATTTTTTTTTCTGTTATTAATGTTTTTATTAAGATTTAATATAATTTATATCATGATTATATTATATGAATTAGTTATAAATGATAAGAAATTAATTTTCGTCATTGTATGCTTGTTTAGGGGGATAAATTTCCAATGATACAATATTGTTAATATTATCTATATTATTTTTTAATTTACTTATAATAATATTAACATTTACATTAATAACATATTTACTTATTAAATTCCTTAATAAGTCCATTTTATAATGTTAGATAGTGAAAAAAAGTAGTTGATGGATGGAGTTTTCCATATATAACATGAGATTTATTTTAATTCTGAATAGATAGGAGGAACTTAATTTCATTACTACGTTAAAAAAATTATTATAATAATGATATTGATTCTATTTTAATAGTATGGTTATAATAGTTTTTGTGTAAAATGATTGACATTAAAATTTTATGGATTTGATAGTACTCGTGTTTAGGAATTGGATCTTCCCTTGAATGACATAATAGAATCAGAGGACTTGGGATAAATTTTTTAATAAAATTTTAATAAAAATTAAAGATGGTTAAATGATAGTCAACATATAATGGTTTTTTGAGGAAATTTATTGGACAAATATAGATTTACATGGATTGATGTGACCATTATTTATAATTGAAGATTGGATTGTTGCATTGAAATTAATGTAATGTAAAGTGTATAAAAAGAATCATATGAGTGTCTTGTGAGTTAGTTGTGGAGTGGATTTTGATATTTTTGTGTATAAAAATACAATATAAAATTGGTCTTATATATGTTTTATGAATAATGATAATTTACAAAAAATTTAGCCACATCTATTTACTGATTTTTAACATCATTAACATACAATAAATGATTACTGTGATATATAATTTATTAATAAAATATTGGTTGAACCACCATAATTATATTTACATGATGAATATAAATATGAAACAATTTAATGTAAATAAATTAATTTATGCGGGAAAATTAAATGTTAAATAAAAACACCTCATAAAGAAAAAAAATTATAGAAATGTGTATTTTAATACAATAATGATTATATTTTTTATAATAAAAAATCAACCAAAAATCAATTGTTAATATTATTTTCTTCCAAACTATATTTTATTACTAATTTCAAATAGGATATTTTAATTTTTTGGGTAAAAATTTCCAAACTAATAAATAAAAAATCCATCAAAAATAGTTTTTTACCAATTTGACTAATATTTAATTTAGCCACATATTTTAATATATTAAATATAATTAATTTTATTTATTTATTTAAATTAATTGGATAAATATTTAATATTTTTTTAGTAAATTATATTTCAATAGTTTATATAATTTTATTTTGATATAGGAATGTATAGTAAATAAAATTTTCTTTTTGAAAAATGTATGTATAAGTATAAAATAAATTTATTTTCTTTTTAGAAGAAGTTTAAAATTTTAGATTATTATTAATTTTTTTTTATATATATTAAAATTTTTACCGCATAATTTCACCATTTAAATTTCATAAAAAATTTATTAAATAAAGAAAACATATTTGATATAAGTAAATGATTTTATTTTGAATTTTTAATGAATTATAAAATTATATATAAGTGGAAAAAAATCAATACATTTAAAATAAATATAACTCTTCTTATTAATTTTAAGATACTTTTGTGGAATAAAAAAATAACAAAGTACATGTAACCTTGAGTATATTAAATAATTTAATAATTATGGGATTATATAATCCTAACTTCTAGTAAAAAATATTCTCAATACTTCTAAATAAGATCTATGTGATAGTTAAGTAGTTGTGGTTATCTCGGGTGGTGACATAGCTAGCATACAAATCATAGAGACATCCATTAGCTAGATCTTATATAAAAAATGTTTTCTCTAAATACATAATTTTTGGATCTCTTCATGGGATTGGATTAGTTCAAACCTTAGCAATGGTACCAACATTCCATTCTTGAACAAATGACCTTTATAAGGATTATTTCTAGTACTCGATGAAATTTCATTCCCTTTCGTACAAAGATTTCATAACAAGGTTAATATTTGTTAGATCTAGTAATTCAAAAGTTATGTTATAACAGTCAAATAATCTCAATGTCTACATAAGATGAATGACTAAATATAATGTTTCAGTTTAATTTATATATGTAATCTAAAATCATTCAATTTATTTTATGGATTTTTATCCTTTGTATTATATTTCATATAATCAACATTACTCTTTCTGTTTCAATATAGATGATGATATTCTTGGATAATAACAATTATTACCATTTTATATTCATTATATTTTTATTTAATTATGAATATATTACTCACATTATTTTCATAATGTTTTTTCGTATTTGGTTACCATAATTTCATAATTATTATCATGAATTGTAATATATTTTTCTAAATATAATTTATCATTGTTAACTCTGGTATCATGTTAGATCTAAAAAAACTATTTTAAATATTAATTAGATAAAAGTAAATTAATACTAGAATCCTGTGATGTTACATTCGATGAGCCGAAAATAAATTATCTTCTCTGAATTTTGAATATCATAGATTTTTTTAAACATATATGACAATCAACAATAAAAAAAGTAATGAAGACTTAATATCAACCTAACTATATTTCCTAAGGATTTTAAAATCATATTTTCACACACACACACAAGCATCCACATATATATATTTAAAGAATCTTCAAAAAATTCTATACTTATTTATATGATTTCTGATATTTTATAGACATACCACTCATTGTTTTGTTTAAATTATCTAAATGCAATTAAATACTATAATCAAAAAAGTTATTACATCCACAGATTAAATCAAATAAAACCAATGATATATTTTAATTTAAAATGACTCATATATTATATCTTATGAATTTCATATATTAGTAATTGTTTTCCCATGCTCATATATTTTTTTCGGTATCATAACTATATATATATATTACTACATCTAAATAATTTAAAATAATTACAAATTTTTTATAATTTTCAGGTTAATATTCCAACACATATATCCCAAGAACGTCAAACTAGGTTTGTAGTTAGGCCCATTAATTGTGAACTGTGTGATAATCAAGTTAATAACCAACCATTTTTTTGGGTTTTTACCACTAGGTAACTCTGAGTGATAGCCTACATTAAATTATTTAAATCTTGATAAGGATGAAAATTATAAAAATCCAAAAAACCAATAAATTACAAAAATTGAATAAATTATTAATTATTAATACTTATCCATTTGATTCTCCAAACAATATCTAATCCTAATCCCCCCTAAATATCTACATTAATCACCCAAAACAATAAGTCCCTCAACTTAATAAAATAATTATTCCCCAAACACACACTCCCAAGTATAGTCGTAATTTGTTTACACAATATAATAGATACAATATGATATAATAAAAGATAAAACATTCATATAGTTTTCCAAATTCCATTATTTAAACATTAAAAATAATAAACGATCTTCAAATCCCACAACCACATGGTTTTGTGAAATTGGTGATTTTATATAAAAATAACATCTCACCTAATTATGAACATTTATCGTCAATAAAAATATACTTCCAATCCTTATAGACATCTCATAAACTATAATTTTCTCTGTAATCAGGTGAATTGAATGAAAAATAATTGTTGAGCTTAAATGGTATGTTGGGGATAACATTCTCAATGATAAATAAAACAATATCAATGACCATGCTTCATTAATAAAAATATATGATGGAATTAGACAACGTAGTAATGATAAAATAATAATGATTCAAATATCATAACCTAATAATAATACAGAAAAATTTTGTATAATTTTATGAATATGAAAATAAATCATTATCGAGAAGACATCACTAACTAATTCCCACAAAATAGTGTGTTTTTCCTAAAAAGTTGTACCAATTTATATCATGTTATATAAAACATCAACCAATTCCTTTTACAGAATTATAGGACACACCATTTATATAAAAATTATTTATACATATTTGTGACACCTAGAATTAATCACATATCATTTCAAGAGAAACCCTTACAATAAAATGATTTTTCATAGCAGTTCAAGGGTATCCCAAAAAAGACATCAATTAATTGATCATGTGATTCAAAAATTAAATCATAAGAAATGAGTATTTCATGATTATATTTAGAGGTTATTTCATTAAATCAGTATTCAATATATGATTGACATTTTAGAGGTATAAATAAATGGATCCCTAATACTATAAAAGGGTTTTTTTAAAAATTGTATAATATTGGAATAAAGATATGGATATATGAGTCAATTTATGAAAATAATATTCTCAATGGTAAACTAAAGATAAAATTATGACACCCATATAAACTAAATTACAAAAAATTATCCTTTATATAAGTTAAATTTTATTCTAAAAACATATAATGGATGATAGCAGGTACGATAGTGAATGGGAAACCCTTTTCAGATATTTAAAATACATTTATTAAAACTATGATAATAATAAATGAATAAAAATAATAATTTGAGAAAGAGTAAAATAGAATTATGAAGATCAATTGAGATAGTGAAGAGTTCTATTTCCAAATAATAAATGAAATCATGTGTTGAATTAAATAATATAGACATGGATGAAAAATATTCATTATAATAGATGATAATTCATTATACAAAATTTATAATATTATGAAGAATTAAACTAGAAAAGAAGTATAATTTAATATTAAGGTATAAATTTCACCGGAGAGGATGAAATACACTATACAACCAACACAAAAAATTTAATTTTTTATTACCCAACACTTTTGAGGAAAAAGCGAGAAATAAAATAACACACTTAAAAGGAGATAACCAAGCCATTAAAATGAAATTTCAGCCAATCTATATCCCTAGAAATTTTCCATGAGATAGGGATTAACGAAGTGTCAGGCACCACCATTGGAAGATCATCAAATATCGATGCTAGTTTTTCCCCTTATTGAATGTACTCCAAAATGGTGAATTTTTTTTGGTTGAACACCCTTATTAAGAGGAGATACCTATTATAAATCCACGTGGCATGTTCCTCATTGGGAGTCACCCTTAGGGGACATTCCATCATTCTATCCACTTTGACATCAAGAGCATTAATTATCAGAAAATATTCATCATTTACCTCTTCCAAACTCATGAGCAGTTCCAAAGAAGGTACGGGTATAGAATCAGACATTGACTCCTACTTCTTACTTGCAGCATTGGAGATTTATTGATAACCATTGACTAATTTCCTTAACTTTATCTTCTTCATTTATTTGGTCACCATGGTAGAGGTAGGTGAGAATAGTCCTTAATCACTTTTTGTATTCCCCACCTTCTCTTGATCCTCCATAGACTTTGGAGCTGGTCATCTTGTACCTCCACTTCCGAGTCACCTGTAGAATAGCAGTCATCATTGGGTTTTTTAGGATCCTTTGTCCCATTCCTGGCGACACTAGTGGAGCCGACCTCTAGCACCTCATTTGACTGATGTGAAAAACGGCGGTCAAGCTCAATAGTGTCAACCTCCCTCTTGGGAGATACTCGGAGCACTGCCTCAGCAGTTGAACCATTTCTCAAAGAAGGACTGTCTATATATGTATCCCTCGGTGTCCAATATTCTTATGTTGTGTTTTTGTTACCACTCTTTGCACACACCGCTTCAGTATAAGATACACCCTTTTGTGGCCTCCCTTGACAAGCCCACTACCTCCCTAGGTACACTCAGTTACCATAGATTCGAGAAAACTCCCTGGTTCCTTTTCTCTAAGGGGGCCTCTATAGCCGGCCTAGATCCTTCCAAATGTAATTCAACATAGACAATAATACAAGTGTTGTAAATTAAAAATCTCACAGATATTAAATATTGATTTGAGAAATGATTACCATTATTCTTTACATCATCAAAAGTGATACAACCTGTTATATAATAAAAAAACAATAATATTAACTTATTTTATAATTTAATTCATATATAATAAATTATAAACATTTATTATATATTAATTAAATTATTATTTAATATTTTGATCATTTTATGTTAGTAACATTAAAGGTTCCAGTCATGTCTCAAAATTTTGATTTAGATATCTATAATTTTTATAACAACATAATAATTACCATATTATTTAAGGTAATGGTAGAAATTTTCCATTATTATTCATAATTTTCTAATTACATTCCATGTTTTTTTAGTTATGATTCCTAAAGATGAAATTAGGGATGATCATATCTCAATAATTTTACACAAACTACATGTTATGTCATAATTATAAGGATAGTAAATGTTCATACAAAGATATAATATCATTTAATTTAATATTAATTATATTAAACAAACACACACGTGAGGATTTTAATGTAATAGTAGATTTAGAAACATGAACACATAAAAATCTAGATGATGATAATGATCATAACATATGATGACCATATCAATCATATCAGATTTCATTATATTATTTCATGACATAAATTTTGGAATTTACTAAGAAATGAATCGTAATGAAATGAATGTACATAATCCTTCAGAACATAGTATAGGAATAATACATGGAGTAGTGTCATAAACAAAATCATAAAAAATCATATCCATAGTAGTCCAAAGATTATTTTTTTTATATAATCATAGTGGAATGGGTTCCCTCCCAAAATCATCATAATAGTCAATGTGTACTCCCATGACTATCATAGTAGAGAAATTCTCATACTGAAGTGGGTTCACTCCTAATTTTGTTAGTATTTATCTATTGACATATAAATCTTTTCCCAAAGTATTATAGGGAGATATAGTTCCCACCCACCGCATAATGTATATCATACTAATGTGTGACACAATATCACAAAAAATTAATCATATTAGAATACATGAAATGAAATGAGGTTCATATAAATTTTATAGTAATACAACCAATGGAAATGAAACTGGTTTCATAATAATTTTATATTTTCATCAATTTATAACTACAAGAAAATAATTTTGGTTCATAAACATTTGATAATTGTATAACTATTAAAGCGAAATAGGTTTCATAAAAATATTACCATGAAAAATATAAACCATATGGACAAATAACACTAATGGAATCCTTATATCGTATCAACTATATTGAATAAGTAACATCAAAATATTTCATCTTAGATGGAATGTGAGCATAAAAATCACAAGGAACATTTCATTTAGAAAATATAATACCATTGAAAACCACTTTTTTAATCTAAAATTCTATAATATATTTTGGATATCGTTTTATTTCAAAATAAACATGAAATCATATAACTAAATCTTTAATTTATTGGGTGGTCATAATTTTGAGGAATTCAATACACATTATACTTGTAAAAAATAATGGTTTATTTTGAATTTTTTTAGAAATAAAAATGTATTTTGTTTAGAAAACAATGAAAATTTTCCTTTTAAATATTACTGAAAAAGTGAACCATCAGTAAAAATGAATTTAAAAATTTATTTAATGATTTGTAATTGAAGTTTTCAAAACATTTTTAAAAATATTATTTTTAGGGAAAATATATTTTGATTAAATAGAAAAATAAAATTGATTTCTATTAAAGAAAATATTTTGAACTCTTTTTTACATAAGATGAGTAAAATAAATGGGAAAAATAAATTTCCATGAAATAAACATAGGATAGTAAAATACATTAGTTTCTTGATATTTATATCAAATTATTGGATCATTGTTATCATAAAAACAAATAATACAAACAAGTGATGATATTATAACAGAAACCATTACCACCATTGAAACATTAAATTATAAGACACATTAATGAATAAAAATAAATTTAAAATTAAATTAGATAGGAAAAAAATAAATTCATGATATTAATTATTAAAAGGGTTATATATGTGTAACTCCCCATTACCTTCTTTGACATTATATTTGACTCCTATTTTAGTTTCAGTTTTTTATTGGAGTGCATAATGAGATTTTCAGGACTAAATATACTTTTCTTGAGAAAATGTCCAATTTTTTTGGGATATATGTTTTATCGGATTAATGGAGTCTTATTATAAGTGTGTCAATGTAATTAGATTATTTTCCATGAGATATTAAAGCCTAATATTTTGGATCGATGATTTTTTGTATAAAACTGGGTTGAGAACTACTTGTTGTATACATTCAAATAATGAATAGGTCACATGCTATGATTTTGTATTTTGGAAGATTGCATGAGTCTCATGCATGGTGTGAAAAGATTATAGTTTATCATATAATTGAAAGACATGAAAAAAATAATCAATATTTAATTTAATCTATGGTTTCTCATTTTTTGAAATATTTATAATTCATTGTATTTCATGTCTTGAATGAGATTCAAGAAGTGAAGTCCTAGGGTCCATTGCTTTTAAAAACACATCATGGATGTTTATTATTCCTTTAAATGTGCTTTCATTACACTGAAACCCTATGGTGATTTATGGTAATCTCCCTCATTATTGATAACTATGTTTAGTGTTTCACTCTTATGGTGGGTGTGTCACATATCCCTGGTATGCGGTGTGTGTATATCTTCATTTCCCTTGGACATGACGTGGTATGAGGAATTTTTTTTCAGATTCAAGATTGATTATTGTTATATATATATATATGATGTTTTTTCATATCATGTACTATATTTGAATGTCCATTCAATGGTTTCTCAGTATTTTTGGTCAAAGGAAAATAGGTTTCTATCATTATTAATGTTGGTGTATCTATAAAAGTCTTTATAATTCATGAATTGGTTCATTTTTTCCATGGTAAATTTGAGTTTTTCCTTCAAACAAATATTATTTTATTTATAAAAGGGTTTTATTCAATGTATGTTGGTATTTTGGAAATGATTTTGAAAAAACATAGCACATAGGTAACCATAGGTGTGTCGGTAAATAGAAATAGGTAACCAAATTTTGTTTTGAACCAATAAGGGTTACTTTATTAATATTGATAGACATTGGTAGTACATGATATTGTTTTCAACTGAGATATTTATTGCACCTCTAGTTTCAATAAAGTGACCATTAATATATATTTTTTTATATAAAATATTTGGGTGATATTGGAGAGGGTTTTGAAATATTTTGAAATGTTTTTTTTGTGGATTTTCTATTGGTTCACACATTGGGATATGTTTTTAGAAATCATGAAACCTCTAGTTGAAATAGTGAACAATAAGAAATGGGATAATGGGGATTCAGACAATTAGTTACACATTTTGGAAACACCATGAATCCACCAAGGATAAACCATTCATGGTGGTATGGTGAGATTTTTCATAGATAACACATTATTTTTCTAACAGTTCTTGACGGTCATACGAGGTGCTCCTTGGGGAATTGGACGGTCCATGGTTTTCTAAACCATGAATATATCCATTGTAAATTTAACAAAAAGTCCTAAAAAGTGGATCCTCTTTGGGATTAAGATTGTGGCCAACAGGTTATCTCTAATTCATCCCTAAATTTTGGATATATCGCTCACAAATGATGTATAAACTCTCTTCGTTGAAAAGGAAGTGACCCGAAGGTGTTTCATTGTTCATTGAGGCCCAATTACCTTGGTATGTCATTATACACGGTAGGATTTTTTCCTATATACAATTTTATCCTCCTCTATGTTTTATAGGAACTAGTATACTGCTAAGAGATCAAAGGGCTTGGATGCCAATGATGATTAGTTTTGGACTTCTTGTTGATAGGGAAAGAGATCTAAGGTATGTTTTTAGTGATTAGATCCATGATTTTGGGTGTTTTTGTGTTGTTCTAGATTCTCTCCCTAATTTTTGAGGTAGATGGCATCACCCTCAACTCCTCTTATTAGAAAATTATGGAGTAGTTTCAAATTGTCAAATTTATATACATGTATTATGAAATTGGTGTGAAAACCATGATACAAACCTTATTTTGTGATGGATTGAGTTGTTTTTTTATTTTTGTGAAATTTTTTAATTGTATTAAAATGTTCATTGATTAATGATTGTAAAATGTATATTTTAAATTTGATATTTGACTTTATTAATAGAAAATAGGATTTATGAAGTTATTTTCAATAGAAATTTGTTTTCTTAAATGTTTTTATAATTATTTTGGAATGGATCTAGAAAAGGTTTGGTGTGGGCTCATATTAAATTTTATGATGCCCAGATGAAATATGAATTGGTTATCAGTGAAAATGTTTCAATAGAACGTGTGATTTTTATTACCTTGTAATGACTTAGTTGATCGATGAGAAACTTCTCATGAGAATGGAACTATAATATGGGAATTTATATGTGTTTTCATGGGTTTTTGGATTGAATTTAGATATTTCTAAAAGTAAATATGAAAATGTGTAGAAGTCCATTCCTGGTTTCGCCCTCTGAAAAATGGTTTTTGTCAGGGAAACTATTTTTCATAGAAATAGTTCTAATTTGGTATATACAGTTTGAATATATTTATTATATAAATTATTTAAATAAATTGTTTTATATAAATGTGCTATCATTTTCTATCATATTTTCATTACTAGGGAAGCCGTATGGGGTAAGCATACTGAGTTTCATTAATGATCCCTTCACTGAAATATCTCTTCATCTAATATCATCGTTTTTCAGGACATAAGAAATGGTTAATAATCACACTTATTTCGTGGTTTATTGTGATACATATTATTTTTTGCGGAGATATATCATTGAGCATGTTGCATCGTTGGATTTATGTGGTTTTTACTTGAGTTTTTTGGCTTGGTTTCTGATGTCTACTTTTATGTTAGTTATTCTTCGTTATGGTGCTCTATTATAGTTTGTTTTACTTTCAATGGTATTACTTTGAGTTATTTTACATTGTTATCATTTGTAATCAAGTTGCATTTTTTATTTCATGTTTGGTTGGATTGTTTTATTTTCAAAGGGAAATTAATTCCCCCATCTTTGAACTAAGCCCTTGGAATTTATTTCAAGATTTGGAATCTTGGGGATGTTGCATAAGGCCAAGAAGAAATTTGACACCACCATAAGATAATGAGTAGGGGTAGGGTTTTACATGTGGTATCAGCTTTTTTGGTACTAGAATAATAGCCGCTCATCAGTTATGTAAGTCTTGGAGTTGGTATTAATCATGGATTATTCATTGAGTTGGGATGGTAGAAAAGAAATGTTTTTTTGGACAAGAATTACAGAGAATAAAAATAATCAGATATGATTTTTGTGTTGAACATCATGTTACAAGGGTTTTGGGTACATAAATGTTTTGGAAAATATTATATGTGTTCTATCTCATTTTGATGTGTTTAGACAATGACACGAGCATGACATTATTTATATAATTGAATTCCCACTAGGAGCTCATATTTTATTTTTTGTAATGATTAATTATTTGGTTAAAAAGTGAAGAATCCTGAAATTTTTTTATGTGGATTTAAAATTAGAGAGTTTGAAAAGGAATGATATGTTTATTTTGAAAATGTTATTATTTTTAAAAGAATGGATAAATTTAAAAAAAATGTTGAACATGTAATATAATGAATTTTTGAATGAAAGGTTTTGATATGTGTGATATGGTATAATTTTAAATTGTTAATAATACTGTTGAATGAGATAGAGACATAAAGATTCTATTGTTTTAATAGAAAATGGAACTCGATAGGAGTCATAAAAACAAACTAGAAGAAGGAAAATTGAATGTGGTTTCACCCAATACACATATGAAACAATAGGTAGTTCATAAAATAGTTCAATATTATCAGGTTGTGTGAAGAGGGAATTTGAGGGATGAACCACATAAAGTGGCTCATTACATCCAATTATAGAAGAAAAATCCACCCATAATTCAAGGTGATTTTCAACTAGAGATGTAATATGTGTGGATGAATAGTATGAATAGAATATTTATAACACCCCAAATTTCTAATATAAAAAAATTTTTATTCGATAGTCTGTAAGACATGAATGACAAATCCAATAAATGAAAATAATATCCCATGACATTAATATATATTAACTATTTTAAATAATCTCAATGCATGATATAGATTTAAATATATGAAATACTAGGATTTCTTTTCATACCAAAAAGTGAAATCGTCCTCGATGTATTATATTACACACAAGTGAAACCTTCCTCAATGGCTTACATTACACACATGTATGCATTTCACCAAATAAAAATGAATTCTTGAATTTTTATTATTTAATATAATAATACATAACCCACTCATAAAATTAATTCTTATGAAAAGTATTAACTAAATTTTAATAATATATGAATTAATAGGATTCTAATTAAATTGGTTTGAAAATTCAAACCAATTAAATATATAAAAAATATTATTATTTTTATTATCATTATTAAGTTTTGATTTAATTAAATAGATTAATTAAATTTTAGGAATTATAATAAATAAATATTTATGTTAGATACTCAATAAACTATTTTTTATAATCATCCAATATTTTAAATAGAAACATGTTACTAATTAAATTAATATTACACATGAAAAATAATATTTTTATTAATAAACTTTTACCTCATTTTAATAAAAAAATCATTTTCAATGCCATTTTTTACCATTTATGATACTATTATGTCAATATAATCTCAATATTTGATTGTGTATTAAAAAACTAAATTGTGGTGATTTGTTTTTATTTTTTTGTAATGATTTATTTTTTAAAAATAGTTAAAAATATTGAAATTTATTTCAATAATTTCTTTTCATATAATTTAATTTTTCAGATAAATTATAATTTTAATTTTCATAATTTTTTAATATGTTAATATTTTTATATATTATAATATCTTAAGTCATTGGAATCAATATAACATTGAAATAGATTTCTAAAACATAACAAACATGAAGAAATTTTATCATTAAAATAGGCATTGTCATCCCACATGGAGGATGAATTTTAAATTAATTTATTCCACATATGTGTTAAGAATATGGAAAATTGGATTCAATATTTAGAATAAGAATAATTTTTAGTTTCTAATAAGGAAAACATAATTTCTGAACCAAAATATCATGGAATGTAAATAAAACTAATCACAATGATTAATGTTAAATAAATCTTAATAAGGTAGAATACCATTACCATATGGCTTAAATTGATCAATACACAAGACCAAAATATATTGGATAAAAATATATAGACCCTATACCCACTTTTATTGGCTTTAGACCATTGTTGATCCTATATGAATAAGAAATCATTGGTGGGGTTTCATTCTTTTAAAATATTATAGGTGTGTCACTCCTCCACCATTATAAAAGTCATCATTTCATACCACTTCCTCAAACCTCAAAAGACACATTGGATAGACCAAACTATGACCAAATAGATCCCCAAAATACCCCATTACTCTACGAATCCTCCCATTTGGAATAATTATTTTCATGCAAGACCTTTGGTGCACACGAAAAAGAGTTTCCCTATTAAGGGGTTACACCCTTCTCAAACTCGATTCATTTATTTTTGTTCTAAACTGTATAATATCTTCTTAATACATGATTATATAAAATATACAATATATTAAATATAAAATGATATTTTTATTCTAAATTTTCATCCAATAAATACACCCACTTCTATATAGTGTATTACAATCACAATATTTGCGTGTATAGAATACTACAACGTCACTAAATGATGATTGTTCAATTTTCCGATACTTCCACTCATAATGTCCATTAAAGAAACATATGATAATATATTTAATATATAATATATCTTATGTCATTATTATTTATTATTTTCATGGAATCATATATCATTATACATTTCATTTTGTGTAAAAATGATTACATCATTTGACAAAGTATGGAATACCACCCCTTCAACGTGATGTCATTCATTCATTCCATTCATGGAACATTTAAATGATGGTTTTAAGTAATAATATTTGACATGAAAATAATCGATATGATAATGATGAAATAATTATATTTAAGTAAATATAACCTATATCAATTTCTTAATTACCATTCCACACACATTAAAATAGAAAAAGTCATTCGTGGATATGTGGACCACCACCTCCTCATCTTAATATGATTACTTTTACATCACAGAATTATATATATAAGTATATATGATTAAATAATATGTTATTTATTATATAGTTATCATTTTTTTAATTATTTGAGTTAATAATCTTCTTCCTAAAATGATAATTTAGAAAATGGGAACATTACTCATGTATAATTACGACCTACCATATCCACAAGTGTTACACTATTTAA
Organism: Viscum album; assembly: GCA_963277665.1. Taxonomy (NCBI): domain Eukaryota; kingdom Viridiplantae; phylum Streptophyta; class Magnoliopsida; order Santalales; family Viscaceae; genus Viscum; species Viscum album. Next base: position 1,258,552,537 of record OY728141.1, read on the forward strand.
TTTTTCATAATAGTATTTAATGATTAATTTTAATTCAATAACTGCTGTAAAAATATTATAATTATTTCATTTTAATTATTCTATAAATGATATAAAATGAACCCTTTTATCGTATATGACATACCAATTTGTTTATAAAAATATACAAAAATTACTCAAAACAGCTGAAGAAAATTTGATTGTTTAAGATGTTTTTTACATAATAGTAAAAAGTAAACTAAAATTAATTATAAACATGAAAATTATTCAAATTAATGTATAAAATAAACATATGTTTACTAGGAATGATGTGAACAGATGTTTTGCTAAAAAGAAAAAACAATGTAATAGATTCTTTCCCTATTTTCCTTCAGTGGGGCATACATAATTGTTGTCCACAAAATTTTGTATAAATAGTGTACATACATACACATTAACAGTTATTTTCATGAATACATATTTCTTCATTTTATTTATTATACAAACATTATGTATATATTTTAAGGTTATTTTTGTTAACTGTTAGCAATTTGAATAAACATTCTAAACAAAATTTTGTCTAATTGAGTTATATTACTTCCTCATTTTCAATAATATTATAAGATTATTTGTGTAATATCCTTTTCATATATATTGTTGTATTTATTATTTCATAATTTGTATTTATATTTTTCACAGATAATCTACTTATTTATTCATTTTTATCTTAATATGATATCCTTTTAAAGTGATTATTTCACAATATCTTTAATTAGATATTGTTAGTACAAGAATTTCAATATGAGGATATTATGAATAAATTTATAATAATAATTTTCATTTTTATCTCATATTGTATTTAATGGACATTTTCATTTATTATTATTTTTGGTTCTTTAGATTTATATATATGGAATTTTAATCTCAATTTACATTCCATCGAGACTTATTAGTTTTTATGTGACAATTATCATTTATTTTGGGTATACACTAAATTTTTACATATCATTTCATGAATATACTTAATATCGTGATATTATATGTCCATTTAGTTCCATATATTCATAGCTAATATGATTTAAATGTTCAAATGTTGTATGGGACACGTTGGAATGTTTAATGACTATTGTCCTCAAGAATTTTTTTAATGATTATCATTGAAATTTCAATTTCACTTGTGATTGTTATCATTTTCATGAATATTCATAATACTCTAATCCTAACTCGTTGGAAATTTACTTCATTATACATATTATCAAAGGATTTATTTTATTATTTCCTAAACTGTTTACAATTTTAGATAAGGTGTTTACATTGATAGTTGTTTGATTATTTTTAGAGTTATTTTGAAATACATATTTTTCATATTATATATTTATTTGAAAAGGAATATTAATTATTTTTATTTTTTAATATAAATATTATTTATAAAATGAATGTTGGGTGATTCCCTAACAATATATATTTCCTCGACGCATCGACATGTTCTCATGAGATGAATAATTGAGCAAATGGGTTTCTACCTGTAGTTTTAAGCTATCTTATGAAATGTCCTGATGGTATAGTTTTTCATGGGTAAAAAAATGATATATATTCAGAAATAATTTCTCTCATTTCCTTTATGTAATTATTTATCCCTTATAATTTGTGTCAAAATATCTACACCTATATTTCATTTGTTTTTTTAATTAAATGTTCTGAGTTTTGGTTTCATACATTCACCAATTTATTTATGCCTCATATGTTTTTGAATGTCATGTGTTTCCAGTTATTACCTTACTATATTATTAGGCTCTTCCATTCAGTTTATTGATTACAATGCTTGTGTGTTTAGTTATTTATCATTTTATAATTATTACACTCATGGATTCAATATTCATTCTAATATATTTTTTCCCTACTAAAAATTTGACCTCACACTTATTGTGTTTCATTCCATTGGAATCCAAGAATCATACAATCAATGATATGGAAGGATTAACTATAGGTAATAGACTTATCCTCGATGTTATTTTCTTATAAAGAAGAAAAAAATTATGTTGTAAATAGTGTAATAATTTTTAAAACTGTACTGATTTATGTATATGGTTTATAAAGACTACTAAAATGTCAGTTCATTAGGATTTGATACCTTGTAGTAATCCTAATAGAATTTATAGAAGACATCGGCTTTAAACATTAGGGGTAATGACACTATACTTTGATTCAAAGGATATTTAGTAGAAACTGTGGGAACTAGATTTAATAAATATATATATTATAGAATTTATCCTTAAGGTAGAATTTTATTATATGTATATATAAAAATACTATAACTTTGGTATAGTAGAGATTATGTGGGTCTTACTAACATTGAATCCATGTCTAGATACTATAAGTGGAACTCGCTCTCAAATAGATTTATGTAGGAGTAACAACCCTGAATCAGTGTTCCAGGCCGGACATGGGGTAACCTGGTACCCAAAACAGGCTATACTGCACAACTGGTTTGACAAACCAGGGGTATATGACTAGGATAGAACATATTATAATTATAAACCAATATGAATACTTTGAGTTGATAGTGACAATTAATGAACTTGGTTAAACATAAGATATTTTATATTGAAGATAATGATTCATGATTCTGAAATCCACTTACTGATATAGTGATAAAATTATTGACTAATGAACAACCTATTTCAGTGATGTATTTCTCGGATTCAATAATTAAATTTTAGGAAAAAAAATCAGTGGTTATTTGATTGTCAGAATCATGAAACGTAAACAGATTGTGGTTGATTTTAAAAGAATATGATTTAAATGAAAATCACTATTTGAGAAATAAATCCTTTTTAAATTATAGACGTATGTGTAAGGTGGTTGATAAATTCATGGGTTCATATAATAACTATTGAATTCATACTAATAGTCTTAATAAATTATGATTTTATGTCAGAAAATTAGTTATACTGAAAAATATTGATAAGAGGTTATTTAATTCTTTAAATTCAAGGATATCTATTAGATTTATTCTTCAAATTATATTGATTTGAATTTGGAAAAAGTGAAACATGTATGTTGGGTGAAACCTATCATGTACTGAATTTCCAAAGGTCTTAAACCCATGACCAAGGAATGATAGTGGTTTAATGAAAAAAATTGACCAAAACAGTGTCCTGGTTATTTTTACATTTTCTAATGTTAAATACAATGAATAAATGTTAAAGTAGAACCCATAGTGTCAATGTTTTGGATTGGATATTTATCTGTTAAACTTATTGGAATTCGATGATAGTTGAAGACAGGTAGTTATAATATGCAATATCTTATGGCACATATGTTCTGATAACAGTTTTAGTGCATCAGGGAATAATGCTAATTTTGGATACCCATTTCCCGAGTTAAGGGATGTATTAGAATTATATATACGTGAAACCAATTTATGGAAGCGTTCATATTAAATTTTTATCATCATGAAATTATAATTCCTTGTATTGTTAAGTAGAAAATAAATACTCAATTTTAGGAAAATGATAAGAAAAATCTATTTCCGTAATATCTTATTTTCTTAATCCTAACATCTTCAATATCATTATTGATTTATGGTGATGTGGCCCTCAAAATTCCATTGACCATTAACTTGTTTGTGATTGATTATATCAATCACTAAATATTTGTTTTTATATTTTTTCTCTTAGTATGTATCTCTACGTCCCACTAATGTTCTTCTACATAGAGGCCTTGTTATATGTTAGTCCATGTGACCTTTGTACATCATGTTCTATCTTTTCAAAAGGAATTTTTAAAAACCCTTTTCACGATTTGTGATTTTAAAATAAAAAATATCAAACGATATATTACAAATATGGAGATTAAATTACAAGGATTTGATTTATTTAAGGTTGGGAGAATGTAACACCCTAAAATTATAATGTAAAAAGTGTATTTGACAGTGTGTTGGACACATATCACCAAGCATGTAATGGAATATAATATCATGGGATATTATTATATATTTAATATTTATAATAAATTCAATGCGTGATATAGAATTTAATGATCAAAACACAGAGTAATCTTTTGTTACTCTCAATTTAGACCTTCCATGAGAGCTCTTGTTATATGCAAGGGAGACCTTCATTGATAACATGCAATACACAAATGAATGAGTTTCATAAAATAGACATGTATTATAAATATATGATTATTTATTATAATAACACATATATTATCAATTCAATTATAGTTTTTAATGTTATTACATAACTTGTGAATATTTATGTATTAATAGGTTACTAATTAATTATAATTGAAAATAAAAAACAATTGAATATGAAAGAATTGTAATTATTTTTATGCTAAAAAGGGAAATTTTCTTATTAAATTTGAATAATTACCATTACTGAATGATAGTAATTAAATATATATTTTACATATTCAATAAAATATATTTTATAATCATCCAATAGAATCTATTGACATTCGATATGAATAAAATCGATATTACAACTAAAAAATTATATTTTATTGAGGCACTTTTACCACCATTTAATGATAACCCCATTTAAAATTCAGTTTTGGACCCTATTACAAATATTATATGTGTCTGCAAACTCATTAAACATAAAAATTCTTTTATGGTGAGTTTTTAATATTTTTATTTGATTTTTCATTTTTTAAAAATAGTGAAAAATAGTTACATTTAATTCAAAATTGTTTTTTAATATAATTTATATATATACTCAAATAATACTGTTTAATTTTATTAGAGTATAATTATATAAAATTAATATCAATTAATACAATTATTTTAATTTTAATCAACTTAAATTTTAAATTTATTATGTAGACATTGAAAAAATTTAGATGTTTTAACATTAAAAACCATCATTATTGTCCCACTTAAGAGATGATGTTTTATTTAATTTCTATCAATTATATAATTATAGTTGTAAATAAAATGGATTAAATATTTGGAATAATAATTATTTATAATTATTAATGTTTCCCATTTATTTTTTTTCCAAAAAAAATAAAAGTAATTACAATGAATAATGTTAAATTATGATTAACAAGGGACTAAACCATAACCATAAATACCAAATATACCAATACACTTGTCCTAAATCAATTGAATGAAAATAATTATAACATAAAGTACCTTTAATATTATTTTGAAAATTATTTATCAATATTCAATAAAAAAACATTAAGGGGTAATGTTCTTCTAAAATATTACAAGGCTACAACTCCTCCAATATCAAAAGAATCATTTCCTCCCACATACACTCACATCTCAATACACTTATAATTGAACAAAATCTTACAAAATATATCCCCAAAATACCTCCATTCCACATTTAATTCTACCTATAGACATAATCGTTTCCATGGAATCCCTTTGGTGCAATCCAAAACGAATTACCCGATTTAGAGGTATGCCCTTCCTCAAACTCCTTCCTTATATATTTATATCAACTATATAAAATATTATTATATCTTGTATATATAAAACTAATTTATCCATAATTTACTATCAGGTTTTAATTCTAGGTATTCTACATATAGTTACACACACTTCCATCTATAGGATATCGAACATAGTGTTTACGCGTATGGGGAACTGCTGCTTCACTAAAAATTGACAGTTCAATTTTCCATTACCACCTCTTAGGGTGACCATTTTGATGGAAAATAAATTTATAAATTTAATATATTATATATTTTATATATTTAATATTAATTATTTCTTTTATAACACATATCATTATACATTTACTTTTTTTATATGATAACATCGTTTTTTTGAAATGTGGAATATCGTCCCCCTAAAGAGATGTGACTTGTTAATGCTATATATGGAAATTATAGAAGATAATTTTAATAAAACATATGTAACATCAAAAATATATTTATAATAAATTAATTTCAAAATAATATTTTTGTGAATATAATATATAAATTTTTTAATACCCCTTTATACACTTTAAAGGAGATAATGTCATTTGTGGATATGTGGACTACAACCTCCTAAACATGATGTCATTACTTTTATATCAAAAAATATATTTATATAAGTATGTATGATTATATAATATTTTATCAATTATAAAATTATCTATCTAGAATTATTTTAATTACTTAACCGCTATCTACCACTATAAATAAAATAATGAGAACATTACCCATGCGTACCTACGACCTATAATCTCAATGGGCATACATTGTTTCATTTTTCATAAGCATATTTAATAATTGATTTTCAAAAAATATTTTATATATAAATATTATAATTATGTCATGGATTTTGTTCTTTAAAAGTGGTATAATGAACCATTTGACTATAGTGTACCTACCAAAGTAGTCTTTGAAACCTAAATTGAAATTGGCCCAAACAGAAAACGTAAAATATTTGTTTATTTGGATTTATAAAATCTATTAATATATTATATAAAGGTAATCATAAAAATTAAAAAGGTTCTGGATCAAGTTTAATAATAAAATAATTTAATTATTGAAGATGTTAAGGGAAGTTCACATGATTAGAATCACAAGGTAAGATATTTTTGTCTCATTTTCATTCCATGAGGCATACATAATTATTGTGCACCTAATTCATTCTACATAGTGTATGTTTAGCAACACTTACATGAATTAAAATTAATAAATATTTCTTTAGGTTATTTTTTGTATTAATTTTATGTTTTTATTTTTATTCCATTTTAGTTAAAATTTACCAAGATGAATAAAATTTCATAACTCAATTTCTTTTCAATGAGATATATTACCTCGTCATTATCATTAGTATTCCACTATTTTATTGTATGCATACATTACTATATATTGTTTAAGTTAACCATCCCTTATGTTGATTGATATTTGATACATATAATTTACTGATTCATTACTTGTTATATCGACGATATATCATTTTCCAATGTTTATTTCACAGTCTCATTTTATTCAAGATGTTGGGTACATAAATATAAATGAAAGGGTATTAATAGATAATTGTTTTAAAAAAATTAAATTTTGGCCCATCCAATATTTAGTGAACTCTATCAATTATTATTATTTTGGTTTCTTTAGATTCATATGTTGGGAATTTCACCTCAATTTACATTCCATTGATACTTTTTTAAATTTTCCTCCCAATCAATTTTATTTGGTGTATAAAAATCCATTTGACATATTACAAAATGAATATCATTAATCTCATGATATTATAAGGCAATTTAATGTCCTAACTTCTTGGGTAACACGATTAAAATATTTAAATGTGGTATTGGACACTTTAGTGTGTTCAAATATTATTCTCTTCGTGAATGTTCTTAACAATAAACTTTGTTGCGTCACTTAATTTAGTGATTGTTAAGTTTATAATAAAAATTAATCTTTATTGTAATCATTTATCACCGTATATTTACTTGGATATCCATATTCTCATATTATGAATTTTATTATTACCAGAATAGTATACCATTTTACATTCGATCTCAACTTTGATTATTATTTTATTATTTGTGGAAGTAATGAAAAATATCTATTTTTTATACAATAAAATTAATTAATAAAAAATATTAATTATTTTTATTATTCAGAATGATAAATTATTTTGACCAAAACTGAAGGGATGAGCATGAAATTTATATAGCTCCATCACTCATCAACATGTTCTCATGATATGAATAATTTCCCAAATGGGATTCCACGCGTAGATTTAAAAAATATTGTGAAGGGTCTTGATGGTATAAGTATTCATGTTCATGAAACATGATTTCAATTGAGAAATAATTTCACCCATTCAGTTATATTAATTATTAATCCATGGTATTTTTAATCAACACATATAAGGAGACATTTCATTAATAGTTCATTAATTAAATGGAAAGTGTTTTAGTTTCATACCTTGCCGTATTTAATTTTCCATATAATGTTATTTGAATGGAATGTGCTTCCAATTATTACCTTACCATTTTGAATAATAACATACATTTAGTTTATTAAATAATGAAATTTCATTTAGGATATTCACCAGGCCATAATTATTACTCCTAATGATTCATTATTACATCCACTATATTTTTTCCTAACTGTGCATTTGAGCTCACCCATATTAGGTTTATTTTTTTCAGTAATCCATGATGAAATGAACCGAATATATAAAAGGATTGAATAGACGGATTAGTGTTATTTGTGATTTAATTTATTTTGAAAGAAGAAAATAAATTATGTTAATTAGTTTATTGATTTTTAATACAATAATCATTTATATTTCTGGTTTACCAAGACTACTAAAATATCAGTCCTGCTGGATTAGATTATATCTAATTATGTTAATGTAATTTATAGCATAAACTAGTTATGGGATTTTAGGGTCAGAGTGATACAATAATTGATTTTTTTGGCTCACTAGTAGAGATGAAAGTTAATATGGTGACACATATATTGGATGATCGTAAATGTAAATGGTGGGAATTAGTGGTTCATGCTAAATTAGAACAAGGCTTTTATGATGAGATTTTTTTAAAATTCTTCAACGGAAAATTTGATTATCTTAATTTTTGGATCACATGGACAATGGAATTCTTCAAATTAATGTATTAGAGACTCACAATGACATAGTATGAAGATAAATATATGAATATATTTTGTGTTTCACACAAATTTGTGTCTAGTGCATCCATGAATGAACACATTTTTCTTATCAAGGATGAGGTAGAACATTCTATCAAATTTTGATGTTATCTATATTATGGATTATATATTATATTTATATTGAGTGATAGTTGATGAATGGTATATCTCAGGGCCTATGGTAGGGGGAGCTGGTTGATACATATAAGAATCAGTGGGAACTCTAATGCCAATAACAAGTGGAAGAGGGCCACTTATTGTCAATGTAGTGGAATGATGAAAAATAAAATAACGAGATTAGTGAATCCTCCTCCAAGACCCATTACCATGGTTTGATGTTTCCAATGGTGTTCCATCGGACACATGAAGTGATAGTTTATAGAACCATTGAAAGGATTCCCCAATTGTTTCAAAATGGGGAATCTTCATCCCAACTATTGCATTGCTAAGAGGTTTAAACATTGAGACACTTATTAGGTGTTGTATGTGTCCTATAACATGATGAAAAAATGGAGAAAAATACCTCTCATCAACAGATGATAGCTAGGAATTTTGATTATAGGAATACCATTACTCCTTGAAAAGGACTATCAGAATAAGTAAATAAATAAAAAAGTAAACACTAATACATTTTATGGAGCTGGGCAAGTTATTGTAGATGATCATCTTGGACTATCATTGGTGTGAGGTATGATTCATTTGAATTATATCATTATTCAACATTGGTTTGATATGGTTGATTCCAATTAATTTATTACACCTCATGTTGTTGATTAGATAGTTTTAAATGTTCATATCATAACATATGTGTTAAACCATCAATCTCCATTGGGACAAAGTGAATGTAATGGCTTTTTATGTATGGAATGTTCAAAAACATTTGATAGATATGAGATGATATAGGATTTATCAAGGATTTAATTAGATTAACTTAATAAAATCTTGTGTTTGGATTGGTTGAAAACAGTCAAGGCTCAAATCGGCTATAATCCCCAAAGGGTTATATTTATGGGTATTGATGGAATCAGACGTATATTTAAAGGAGAGAATAGTTTTATGGTAGTTCAAAAATGATTCTTCGAACAAATACATGGAATTATCTATTTCCAGATAATAGATTCTACCAAGGAATTCATGTAAGAGATCTAAGAGAACATTTTTTTTAAAGTTTTGAACATATTTATGGATGTCATTCATTAAATATTATATGGGTTTCTACCCCAAATAGAATTGAATATTATGATTGATCTAATTTTATGGAATTTTCCTATATAAATTATACCTTATGGGATGGAACCAATGTAAATAAGATAATTAAATGTTCAGTTGGGAGAGATGGAATGCAAAGGGTTCATTCGACTGATCATGTCTCTGGGGGTAGCACTGATCTTCCTTGTCAAAAATGTATATTTAACTCTTCAGTTATATATGGATTATTTAAAGAATAACCAAGTTATGATAATGAATATTTACCCACTTCTATTCATTGATATTCTATTCGATGAATTTAGGGGATATTAGTGGTACTCAAAAAATGAATTTCAATTAGGATATCACCAATTGTGTGATTTCCAAAATGGTATTCGATAGAAAAATTTTAGTATTAGATAATTCCTTTATGAATATGTGTTATGGAATTTAAGTCATAAGAATTTACCAACGGTTATTATGGAATTGATGAATCATACAATTAAAATGTATCCATATTTTTTCATGGTTGTGTTTGTGGATGACATATTGGGGTATTCATGGAAAAGTGTTGAGCATGAACAACACTTGGAGGTAATGTTTCGTATCTTTTGAGGTCAATATTTGGATGAAATTTATCAATGTGTAATTTTTAGAAATAATAATCCAATTTCCATGGCCATGTAATCTCTAAAAAATGTGTTTTGTGGATGAATTTTTTTTGATTATATCTCTAGTAAAATACTATATAATGTCTTTGAGATACACAGTTTCATTTTTCTAGCTAGACATTACTATCATTTTGTTTGTGATTTATCATGAATTGATTCACCAAAAACATCTTAGAGAAGGAAAACATTTCCATTCTAATGGAATGAGGAATATCAGTAGTCTTTTGAAGAGCTTAATGATCATCTGTCATCAACACCGATCATGATTTTATCAAGATATGGAAAATGGTACATGGTTTATTTTGATGATTTGGGATCTAGTAATGGATGTATTCTAACGAAGAGAGATAATGTTGTTTCAAATGGATCAAGGAAGTTATAGTTTCACTTGAGGAACTACCCAACACATGGTTCATTTTTATCTTCTATAGTCCATGATTCAAATACATGTTGTCATTACATATTGGGTGGGAAATTTATAGTGTTTACATATCATAAGATCATTAAACATGTTTTATCACAATTTGATTTAAATATGTGGCACAACAGATGTAGGGATTTTGTACAAATGTTATACTTTTACTAGATATATATGTAAGGGAATGACAATTAAGTTGTAAATGGATTATGAAAAAATTCATCTGCTCAGTAGGTAAAGGAGGATTTAGATTAGTTGTAGTTGATGTTGGACCTAGATGGCATGTACTTGGAATGTGAAGACCATGGTGATGTGGTGGTTTTATTTCTAGATTTTATGGTTCATGATTTGGTGAAGATGGTTAATGAGATATAGATATCTTATTCTAAAAGCATGATTATATGGCAAAAATCAATGGTGTGAAGACCATTATGGGATGGATAAGAGTTTAGTGTTTTGATTTCATAGTTATATTGTTGTATTTTTGTCTTGTCAAGAATAAATTCTTCATTAATACCACCATTCATGATAGAGGACTCATTATGGGATTCAAAAGTAGAATAAGGTGTTGAATCATCTTTTTTGTTGGTTAATCATGAAAATGATGTTTTTTGAGTTTTTGTTTCAACACACTTCACATATCATTATGTCAATGTAGATAATTAGTGAAAATAGGATTGTTGTAATCTATAAATATTCTTGTTTTAATGTGGGAGAGAATAACGATGGTTTTTGTAATAGGACTCCAAATAAATGCTCAGAATCATGAATCCATAAGGGTGATAGTGGAACAACAAAAATATTTGACCCATTTCATCCCTACTCATGAATCTCAAACATTTGAGGACTATTCAAAATTCTATATCGATGAAATTATAGAGAATCATTGAGTACATTTTTTGATAGCATTATGAAAAGATTTGAGGATTGTGTATCAAATCTAAAAATCTATATCAAAATCCCTTGTGGATCAATTGACTATGAGTGCAATGAATGACCCTAAAATAGATTGACAATCTGAAAGGATGAAACCAATTTTGAAGAAAATTTTGTGGACCTAAAAAATGGATTTTGGTGGCACATGTGAGGAGCACATACGATTATTGGAGTAATTTTATAACAAAAATTTTCATTCCATGGTTCAAATGTACTCATTTTATAAATTTTATTTTAATCCTTGAAATTCACCAATTATTTGGGTTTAAGTAAATGACACATCATTATTTTGACTAAAAATTCTCCCTGAAATAATAGAAATTGTAATACCCCGACCCTAGTTACCCAGAGTCGGTGCATTACTTCGTAACATTGACATGATCACAAATGTTCATGTCTCGAAAGACCGATTAGTTTAGTAGCCTTGGAAACACAAGATACATTCATAAATGTTACATTACATCATAAAGTGCAAAACTAAAATAACAAAGTCTCCATAGTCCCCACTCATATCCTCTTCTGACTATCCATGTAGGTCATTCATAAAATACTTCTTCACATCCTGGAAAATATTAAAACATTGAAAGGGGTGAGCTCAGATGCTCAGTAAGGATAGCAATATAGCAGAATCTTCATAAATAAACATAAACTTTTAAGGCAATGTATGACTAAAACAAAAGCCTTTTAATCTTTAACTTCAACATAATATAGAAAAATTAAAATGAGATAATGCCATTTACTTATTCACATGGATATTCTACTGGTCGAATAATCACATGCAATATCAATAACCACTTTCATAATGATGGAATGCATAATGCCAGACTATCATAACCACGTAGCCAAGGCCTCGTGCCAAGACTGCAAATAAGATTTTGTCAGGGCCTCGTTCCAAGACACTAGTTTGTCTCATGAGACATGCCGATGAATCTAGGAGCTATAGAGGGCTCCACCCATCACCTATTTAGTCCAATGCATTCCTCATATGATTAGGTTTAAACATATCATAAACCATATCATAATCGTATCACATAAAACATGCATAATGGAAACATAACATTTCCACATTTCTATCACAAGATATCAATACAACACATTGATATAATAAAAACACGTTCAAAACCATTTTCAATACCAAAATAAAATAAAGTTAAAACATTGTGTTTATTTTTCAAAAAAAAGTTATGGCTTGTATAGGAAGCTGAAACAAAAATAATGGTCACGTCGGCGGAGAAGTCGTTGTCGCCGCATACATAAGAAAAAAACATTCCTTTTGTCGCTTTGTAAAAAAATATATTCCTTTTTGAATAAAATTCAATGTCAAAGGTGTTTATAAACCGCATAAAAGAAAGTTGTGTATAAAACAAAATATGCCTCAATGAAAGGAGATTGAGACGAAGACCCTTACAAAGATTAGTTTTTTTAAATAAAGTAGATCTATTTTGTGTATTCAATTTATGTAAACATAAATAAAGTACAGATACCTGATAGGGCATAATAATATCATGAAAAATTTGAATGTAGGAGATTAACCCAAAGAATAGAAATTGGGTTAACAAGTTCCCTTACCTCGTGTCTAACTTGACTCGACCATTCTTTAACCTCCTAAATAATAAACTAGAGTGAATCTATTCCTTCCTAAGAACTTTTTTCAAGTTTATTATTCATTTTATATCACTTATTACCATGTTATTAACATTATGTAATTATTTATGTTAATAACGGTCGTTTTGATGATCTGATGTACTTGAGTCAAAAATAAACTTATTATAATTACACTTTGTTCATGTGGTAATATATCCATTATATCCATAATAATATTCATGATGTATATATCATATAAATAATATATATCAAGTATATACATTCATTTATAATATTACATAACATTTAGATGTAAGAAATGAAATGCACCGTTCATGGAGACGGTAAGCCGTACGTACACATGAACGTTAATTTCATTTCTATTTCGTATTTAATGGATTGAAGTTATAATTATATAAAGGTATAATATAATTCCAGTATAATATAATGTATAATACCATTTACTTCATCCTTTATACATCCCACAGATGGCATTAACGATTCAAATCACTTTGAGGGGGCAGTAGTCCGCACATCCTAAAATGAAATTATCGCGTTTACCAATAATGGAAATCATAAAGTATGCCACAAATGAGAAATAAAAAAGCATAAGGAAAACATAAACATAATATATATATCATATATGAAAATATTTTAATCAAAATGGCCACCATTAGAGGTGTTAAAAGAATATTGAACAATCATCGTTTCGTGAGGCAGTATTTCACCACCCACAGAAACAGTATGTTCCTTAACCATTAGACGATGGTGTTTGTAGGTGTAAACAAAATACATATCATAAAAACATCCTAGAATATTTTAGATACTGGTGTTTTTTCAATATAAAGGAATAAAAAGTGTTTAAGGTGTTGGAGAAGAAAAATAAAACAAAACAACATTAGAGAAGACATTACCTTAAAATCGGGTAACTCTTTTAATTTGAGCAGAAGGCTTCCTTGGGAAGAATTCTTCCCAAATTGAGGCTTCTAGGAGTAATGGAGGGAAGTTTGGAGTGTATTTGGTAAGATTTTGGACGAGCCAAAAGGCTTTGAAAGTGTGAATAAGGGGGGAGTGGTGGGGGCCTTTTATAAGAGGAGAGGAGGTGTACTCTTGGAAAGTAATGAAATGTCACTTTATTATACAATGCTTTTCAAATTCTAAAGGACCCACACTTATATAATTCGAGGATAAGGTGATAAGGGTACGAAATATACACATCCAATAGGTTTTTGACAAGTGTATGTCTTAGATTTTATATTATCTCTTCATTTTATTTAAATCGATAATTAATGAGGTAATCGCTGCATCATCATGGTGTCATAAATAAGTTAATTTCTTTAATGTCTAAAAATTATAAAAAAAATATCATGATGTAGTAAATCCTTTTAGACATCTAATGAATTTTTATACTAAAAAATATTACTTGTATAACTTCATTTAATTTTTTTTTATTAAAACAACTCTTGTTTGTGACATTTTTATTTTAACATTAAATAAAATGTTTTTAATGTCATTTTCCTACAGAAGTGGCTCCATGGGGTCCCCAAGTTGACCCATGGATTTTCTTTGTCATCCATGACTCATACAATAGGGGTAGGACAAGTGTAAAGGTCATTTCATATTATTATAACATTTTCATTACCTTAAATTTCACTAATTACCTTTAATCACGATTAATATTACATAAAAGATACTATTCACCAATAATTATTTTAATCCCATTGAACCACATTTTACTTCCTAATGAAAACCATGTATGTCTTATTTTTTAAAATCAAATCATAGAAGTGGTAATATTTCATTTAAACGAAAAAATTAGTTATTTAACTTCCACTTAGTGGTTTCACTATTCATCAAAAATTGAAGTTTTTCAGAATAATGCCAAAATTTCAACCTCAGCTATAATTAATATTCCGAATTCAAAAATGATGTATATTATATGAAATTCCAAACATATAAGTTGCATTAATTAATTTTATAATTAATTACAGCTGTCACAACAAATAGCGTGTTTTTAAGAAACAATATATATCAAAAGATTGACAATTGTTTATGTCCAATTTCAAAGTGAAATTAATTCTAATGAACACCATTGGATAAAATTGTAAAAATATATTCTAATTATACTTTAAAACCACTGAATATTATAACTATTCACTATAAATTATTTTTATTAAAAAAGTTGTTTTAAGTATTTTTCACTATTCATAAATATTGGATGTTCTCAGAAAAATACCATAAATTCAACATAGGATAATTTCGATATTACAAATCCAAAAATGAAGTCCATTTTGAAATGTAAAATATATATAATTTCAATAATTGGTTATTACTATTCACAACTGCTACTTTTTTTGGTCACGGTGTGTTAGAACTCGAGGTTGCGTACAACACACGCTGCTCTATTATTCAAAGAGGAGCGTACCATGGAAGATTGGGGTGTTACATTCTCCCCTCCTTCAATAAATTACGTCCTCGCAATTTGAAAATTTTCATTGAAAATAAAAGGTTGAAAATAGAAAATACCATTGTTGAAAACCCACATCGGAAATAAGGTTAATAAAAATATAACTTTAAAAGAAAGAAAGATAAATACAAAGGTCACCTGAGATATCCCATAATAGGATTCTATGAAAATATTGATATCGAAGAAAAACAAACCATCAAGGTCTGATGGAGAGTTGTAGAAAACTGTATTAGGAAAAAGTTAACCATAAGAAAATCACAAACTTGTGATTGGTTAAACGGTCATTGAATCCCGAGTAGAAAAAGTTAACCAGCAACGTTTTGTTTTAAATTACCTTTTATAATGTTGAGGAATTTATTTAAGAGATTTACTACGAACGTAAGGGAATATACATACTTTTCATGTAGACTTTCATTCTTTAATAAATTTTTACCACAAACCCATCTTTCAATCTAAAATGGAATAGAACTCAAAAATATTCTATTTATCCTAATTGTATAAGGTTAAAAATATTAACACATACCATTTAGATTAGTAAAACTATTTTTTAATAACCAGGGACTTCCTGTAGGCTAGTGGTTGGTCATAAAGGCCTGTCGCAATATGGTTGTGGGTTCGATTCCTACTGCTTTGTCCGAAGCGACGGGTTATCGCCCAACCTGAAGGTTGTCCTTTTTCTAAAACTATTATAATATTACAAAAATAATATTCAGAAATATTTTAACCTTAAACATTACTATCCAAGATTCAACTTAAACCATTCTAACCTTTATAGTTATCCAGAATACTTATGTCCAACTCACAGTCCAAATTTTATGAGGAAGGTAAACATAAAGAAGATCCCCTTTTTTCTGTGTAACAACATGTAAAATCCTTCATCATGTATTCTTTTAAAACACTGCAAAATCCTGAATTACCATGATCCCTTATTCCTTATAGAATACTAGATATACACCTTCTATCCAAAAATGTATACAAATCATTAATCAGTTTCAAGGAAGTTAAGAATATCCAATATAATTTATCCAAATCAATCATGTCTTATTCAAAAATCATTATCTCGGTATCAGAACCATATTATGGTTTATCTTTATCTCAACCATATATTTTCCAAAAATTTAACCTACTGTGGAGTCACTTTTCTTGGTTCCACACAATCTCAAGTCCTTAATGAAATAGTAATGCAGTACAATCCTTATATACTCCATAATTATTATAACCAGTACATCAATTATACAACACTCAAATTACAAATTTCTTTAGTAACAACATAAGAACTCTAATCATTCCTCCTCATCTGTGGTAGTATCATAACTTGATTATTATCCAATAACATCATTTGGGGCACACTCTGATGATTTGGAAAATGGTTTGTGTAGTGTCCCCACTCCTTGTAGATGAAGCATTGTACATTTGAAACCTTTTTCTTACCCTTGCAGTCACGCAATTGGTGTCCTTTTTCTCCACACTTATAACAAACTCTAATTCCCTTCAGGAAAGTTCCAAGGTGTTTCTTCCCACAGTTATCACATATTGGAAAATTCTTTTTTCCCACATCCCTTTTTCCATCGTTCTATCTTCCATCCTTTTCTTCTCTTTCTTCCCATCAAAGCCATAAGACTCAGAGAATTCTTTACTTATTTTATTAACACATGATAATATTTCTTCATATGTTGAGAACACATGGGAGATTATTTCCCTTCTAAATGTTGGCTTAATATCGTGAAATATATGATCCTTCTTACGCTTTGGATAATACATATTGCGGGAGTTCACATTCCTTCCACTGGGCACCATTTCTATACAATGGCATAAACTAGGTTAGTTTTTGAATTGAAATAAATAATTCCAAACTTGTAAAATACTTAAAGTAAATTGAACGGTTTATAGATATAATCCATAATCATGAAAAAATGTATTCTTTGAGAAAGTATATACTCATAAACCATTCATAGTGGTTTGTAATGAAAATGAGAATTATCCTAAGCATATCCCCCGGGAGTGTCGTAACCAAGAGTGCAGCAAGGCTCGTTGCCGTGCAGCAGTTCCCGTTCGAGTCTAGCTCAAAGAGGTGTTTTCGCATATTACCCCTAGGTACATCTGTGCCAGGGCCACCTCTACCTGCTCGTATCCAGACAGGGATGTATTGCTCGGAAAACTCACAAAATCTCTATAATACCAAAATTCAAGGATGTTCTTCTATACTAATCCTCAATGTCTATCTTTGGGCTATGTCCTCTAATCAGAGTTTATCTAAATCTAGCTTCCAAGGTTAGTACTAAACTGCCTCTGATACCATCTGTAACGCCCCGACCCTAGTTACCCAGAGTCAGTGCATTACTTCGTAACATTGGCATGATCACAAAATATCATGTCTCGAAAGACCGATTAGTTTAGTAGCCTTGGAAACACTAGATACATTTATAAATGTTACGTTACATCATAAAGTGAAAAACTAAAATAGAAATGTCTCTATAGTCCACACTCATATACTCTTCTGACTATCTGTGCAGGTCATTCATAAAATACTTCTTCACATCCTGGAAAATATTAAAACATTGAAAGTGGTGAGCTTAGATGCTCAGTAAGGATAACATTATAGTGGAAGCTTTCATAAATAAACATAAAAATTTAAGGAAATGTATGATGAAAACAAAAGCCTTTTAAACGTGAACTTCAACATAATATGGCGAAAGTAAAATGAGATAATGCCATTTACTTATTCACATGGATATTCTACTGGTCGAATAATCATATGCAATATCAATAACCACTTTCATAATGATGGAATCCATAATGCCATACTATCATAACCACGTAGCCAAAGCCTCGTTCCAAGACTACAAATAAGATTTTGTCAAGGCCTCGTGCCAAGACACCAGTTTGTCTCATGAGACCTGTTGATGCATCGAGGAGCTATAGCGGGCTCCACCCGTCACTTATTATGTCCAATGCATTCCTCGTATGAATAGCTTTAAACATATCATAAACCATGACATAATCGTATCACATAAAACATTCATAAAGGAAACATAACAGTTCACATTTCAATCACAAGATATCAATACAAAAGATTGATATAATAAAAACACTTTCAAAACCATTTTCAATACCAAAATAAAAGAAAGTTAAATCTTTGTATTTATTTTTCCAAAAAAAGTTATGGCTTGTTGAGGAAGCCGAAACTCAAATAATGGTCACGGCAGCGGAGAAGTCATTGTCGCTGCATACATAGGACAATGAAATTCCTTTTGTCACTTTTTTAAACAAATATTCCTTTTTGAATAAAAGTCAAAGTCAAAGGGGTTGATACACCGTATAAAAGAAAGTTGTGTATAAAACAAAATATGCCTCAATGAAAGGAGATTGAGACGAAGACCCTTACAAAGATCATTTTTTAAATAAAGTAGATCTACTATGTGTATTAAATATAAGTACACATAAATAAAGTACAAATACAAGATAGGACATAATAATATCATGACATAATTTGAAAGGAAGAGATTAACCCAAAGAATAGAAATTGGGTTAAGAAGTTCCCTTACCTCATGTCCTACTTGACTCGACCATTCTTTAACCTCCTGAATAATAAACTATAGTTAATATCTACCTTATTAAGAACTTTTTTCAAGTTTTTTATTCATTTTATATCACTTATTACCATGTTATTAACATTATGTAATTATTTATGTTAATAACAGTCGTTTTGACGATCTTAGGTACTCGAGTCAAAAATAAACTTCTTATAATTACACTTGTTCATGTGGTAGTATATCCATTATATCCATAATTATATTCATGATGTATATATTATATACATCATATATATCCATTATATACATTCATTTATAATATTACATAACATTTAGAGGTAAGAAATGAAATGCACCATTCATGGAGATGGTAAGCCGTACGTACGCATGAACGCTACTTTCATTTCTATTTCATATTTAATGGATTGAAGTATTAATTATATAAAGGTATAATATAATTCCAGTATAATATAGTGTATAATACCATTTACTCCATCCTTTATACATCCCACATATGACATTAACGATTCAAATCACTTTGAGGGGGCGGTAGTCCGCACTTCCTAAAATGAAATTATCGCGTTTACCCATAATGGATATCGTAAATTATTCCACAAATGAGAATTACAGAAGCGTAATGAAAACTTAAACATAATATATATATCATATATTAAAATATTGTCATCAAAATGGCCACCATTAGAGGTGTTAAAATAATATTGAACAATCATCGTTTTGTGAGGCAGTATTTCGCCACCCACAGAAATAGTATGTTCTTTAACCATTAGACGAAGGTGTGTGTATGTGTAAACCAAATCATTATCCTGACAACATCCTAGTATATTGTAGATACTGGTGTTGTTACAAAAGAAGGGAATAAAAAGAGTTTAATGGGTTGGAGAATCAAAATAAAACAAAACAACATTAGAGAAGACATTACCTTAAAATCGGGTTACTCTTTTGATTTGAGCCGAAGGCTTCCTTGGGAAGAATTCTGCCCAATGTGATGCTTCTAGGAGTAAGGTAAGGAAGTTGGGAGAGTATTTGGGCAGATTTTGGCCGAGCCAAAAGGCTTTTAAAGTGTGAATAAGGTGGGAGTGGTGGGGGCCTTTTATAAGAGGAGAGGAGGGGCACTCTTGGAATGTAATGAAATGTTACTTTATTATACAATTCTTTTGGGATTCTAAAGGTCCCACACTTATATAATTAGAGGATAATGTGATAAGGGTGCGAAATATACTCATCCTATAGGTTTTTGACAAGTGAATGTCCTATATTTTACATTATCTTTTCATTTTATTTAAACCGATAATTAATGAAGTAATTGCTGCATCATCATGGTGTCATAAATCATTTAATATATTTAATGTATAAAATTATAGAAAAAATATCATGATGTAGGAATTATTTTTATCTTTCTAATGAATATATATAGGTAAAAATATTACTTGTATAACTTCATTTAAATTTTTATTAGTAAAACAACTCTTGTTTGTGACATTTTTATTTTAACATTAAATAAAAAGTTTTTAATGTCATTTTCCTACCAAAGAGGCTCCAGGGTGTCCCCAAGATGACCCATCGATTGTATTGGTCGGCCATAACTCATCCAATAAGGTTAAGACTAGTGTAAAGTTCATTTCATATTATTATAACATTATCTTTACCTTAAATTTCACTAATTACCTTTAATCGTGATTAATTAAACATAAAAGTTACTATTCACCAAAAAATTATTTTTAATCCCATTGAACCACATTTTACTTCCTAATTACCACCATGTATGTAGGATTTTTGAAAATCAAATCACCGAAGTGGTAATATTTTATTTAAATGAAAAATCAGTTATTTAACTACCATATAGTGGTTTCACTATTCATCAAAAATTGAAGTTTCTCAAAACAATGCCAAAATTTCACCCTCAGCTATAATTGATATTCTGAATTAAAAAATGATGTCTATTTTATGAAATTCCAATAATAAAAGTTGCATTAATTAATTTTATAATTAATTCCCGATGTCACAGCAAATAGCATGTTTTTAAGAAACAATATATATCGAAAGATTGACAATTGTTTATGTCCAATTTCAAAGTGAAATTAATTCTAATGAAAACCATTGGATAAAATGATAAAAATATATTCTAATTATACTTTAAAACCACTAAATAGTATAACTTATCACTATAAATTATTTTAATTAAAAAAGTTATTTTAAGTATTCTTCATTATTCATACAAATTAGAAGTTCTCAGAATAATACAAAAAATTCAACATAGGCTAATTTCGATATTATGAATCAAAAATTGAAGTCCATTTTGAAATGTAAAATATATAAAATTTCAAAAGGTGGTTATTACTATTCATAACTGCTACTTTTATTGGCCGCGGTGTGTTAGAACTCGAGGTTGCGTACAACACACGCTGCTCTATTATTCAAAGAGGAGCGTACCATGGAAGCTTCGGGTGTTACAGAAATGATGCGTTAGATTAGGAAAAAATGGATATTATTTAGATTCCTTCATAATGGTATGCATATCATCATGTGTGTAAGTTTTCATTCGAATTTTTTAATCATATGTTCTTGAGAATCACAACATTGATTTGGAATAATTTTTTTGGAAAGTAGGGAATATTTTATCTCTAATACATATTTCATTTTTAGATACTATATTGGGTTACTGAGTGGAATATTTTCTTGATTTTCCACCACATTTTAGTGTAGTGCATAACGTGTTTCATATATTTCAATTGAAAATGTATCATCCTGATCTTAACCATGTGATTCGATGGTATCATGTTAATGTATATCTGGATGCTCCATTGTTTCACATGCTAGTGTGGATTGTGGACATATTAGATAATGTCTTGTATAAGAAAACCATCAGTCCAGTACATATTTTTTGGAAACATGGTCAGATTCAGGAAAATACTTATAAATAGGAGAAACAAAAGTTTGAGAAAACTCAAAAACACTTTTAGTAAAATTCATATTTTCTACATTTCAGGGAAATAATGTTTAATGCTTGAGAGAATTTATCATACATTGTTTCATGTATGTGACCCTTCATTTATTATTTTATGTATTTTAAATTTATTTCTAATGCTTGGGATGGTTATGAAAAACTGAAAATGTTTGTGAAGAATTTTTAAATGTTCATAGTTTGTAGAAATTATGCAAATACAATAGGATATTGTTAAACAAACATAGAGAAACCGTGAAATGTGGGATAGTGAGATTTCAAACAGTTGGCACACATCTTATATAACTGTGTGGGCCAACCATGTTAGGTTCCTCTTAACATATAGGATAGTAGAGTGTTTTCCTAACTATTATACTAACCATGAATGTGTTTAAAAATACACTAAAAAAGTGGATCTAGGACAATGATAACTTTTAAGAACTATTTTTTCTCTAAATCTACCATTATCTTAGTATTTCTCCCCGTAAAATCCTATAGAACCTCTCCCCATCAAATTATATGTGACATTTTTTTTAATTAGGTGTTGAAACCCCATTTCCTTGGTAAGTCCTCATTTATGGTATTTATATTAGTTTTTCTTAGATATACTTTCTTCTATCACAAAAATTCTTAGATCTAGTCCATTGTGGATTGATCGAAGGTTGGTGGTGCCAATCTTGGTTAGTTTTGTCCTTTTTGAGGACAGGGTAAGATATCTAAGTAGAGTTTTTAGACATTCAACTCAGGTTTCTAGGTGTTTTCATTTGATTCTACATTATATATATAATTTATGAGGTATGTGGCTTCACTATCGACTCCTCTTATTAGAAATTGAAGTATTAGTTTCAATTTTTTTAATTGATTTATATTATTTTGAAATTAGTGTGAAAAGCTTCGTAGGAACCCTCTTTAATTAGGGTTTTAGTAGTTTCTATATTTTTTTTTATAAAATGTAGATTTTTTTGCGCAATGTGATATCATAAATTATTTTAAAATATTTAATTTGAAATTTATATTTTGTTTGATTCATGTAAAATATTGTGTGAGGGAATGTTTTCAATAAATAAATTTCTTTTGGAAATGTATTTAGAATGTTTTTGGCATGTTTGGAAAAATGGGGTGGTGTGAGTTTGTTTGGAATTTTAGGAGGTCTGGTTGAAATATGACATGGATCTCATTTCTAATGGTATAATGGATATTTGTATTTTAATAATGTTTTGATGACATGGTAGATTATGGAAAAACCACTCATGCGTATTTTACTCTAATGTTGGAATGATTGTGTGACTTTGTTGGTTTGTGGATTGAAATTGGATATGCCAAAAAGGAAATATGAAATGCTGTATAAAAACATTCTTGGTTACATCCCTTGAACAATGGTCTTTCTCTGGGAAACTATTTCTCTTTAAAATAGAATAGGTTCATGACAAACTCTTTTGAAATTACATAATAAAAATGTTTTATATACATTACATTATAGAAATTTTCTAACATTTTCAATTCTGACATGTTTAGTTTACATGTACCTATTTTATACCTGATATATTCATTGATTTGGTAAATATGATTTGAATTTGGGGATAACAATTGATTTTTATAAATGCTTTGAATTTTGAAAATAATTTTTAAGAAGTATTTTGTAATTATGATAGAACTTGTGCATTCTTGATATTAAAATTTTTATAAATTATTTGGTGAAATACTAATGGGATCTATGTTCATACCATGAGTTATCATTTGAGATGTTTTATACAATGTTTTTTAAGATTATATAAAAAGGAAAGGATTCATGTTGCATTACAGGACTTTTGTCATCTATTTTTTTTAAGTTGTGTAGATTGGTGGTGAGAGATGATCATATACATACTTGTTTAGTTTTCATTGTTTTATCCCTATATTTTGGAAAGAGTGTCTTGACGTTATATGAATCTTGCATATGTATTGATTTCTTCCATGACATAATTTTCATTTTATTTAATTATATTTGATGATTGTGGTTCTTTTCTATATCTCACGATTTGGAGGACCCTCTTGGGTTTCATGTCTTGTTGATCTGGGATGGTTCATTACAAATTGGTATCCATGGGGAATACCAAACCTAAGGTGTTGTTGAAACTACAAGGGAATGTTTGGGTATTAATTTAGACAAGAGTTAGGACCATTAGAATTCTGGAAGTAACTGTCGGAATGGGGCTTATAAATCTTATATTTGTGTTTGAATTTGTGGTTTATTGAGTGGTTAGTGATTTCTTCCATCATCAAGACATGATGTTTGAGGTTTTTTTGAATCTACTATATATTCATATTATTTAAGTATATCAATTTTTTCATAATGAATCATCCTAATTCATATTATTCAAAATTAATTTAAATTCTTATCACTTTAAATCATTGATATCGATACTAGAAAATGATCTTTTGATTTTAGAATCTGTATGTGATCGAATAGTTTTTGTCATGTAAATGTTAGATAATTCCTCATAGAAGAGATATTCCAAATATGTGGGAGGATGCTTTGAGTCCTGTTTCATAGGAAAAGATTCTATTGAAACATTATTTGGTAGAATATATAAACCAAAATATTCAGACACAAACTCATGAAAATGTTGGGAACATGGGATAACTAGTGGATAATAGCTCATTATTTACAAAGAGGAATCTAATTATCATTCCAGGTCACAATGGACCCTAGGAATATAATTAATGGATTGGTTATGTTGATAGGATTTTAAAATTTCTAAAACTCATGATGTATCTATGGATGAACATAAATGTATATTCTTGATAAAGTAAGAAGTATATTGTGGGAAACTATTCTTCCAAATATTCTTCATTGTGATCATGCATGAAAATCATTAATGAAAATTTCAAACTATTATTATTTTATACATCATACTTACCTAGGCTAAAGATCACATAGATTATAAACCTAGCGTAGGGAGAGAAAAATATTCTATATTTTCTAACCCATTTTGTAGATATGGATCACCTTCCACTACTTCTAGTAACCAATGATTAACTAAAATCATGAATGTTTGTTTGGGGTTGTGGAATGATATTTAGTTAATGTTCACTATCATGTGAATTATTATCTTTATGGAGGAAATTGATAATAAATAACTGTTATATAGTAGGGTAGCTAGAAAAATATTATTGGGATGAGCTATTATTGTTATTATAGTTAGCCAGGGTTTGTCTTCGTTCCAGAAATGGAAGTGAAACATATCCATTTTTCTATAGGACCCATTTCGATAGCTTCATGTGGATGGTATTAATTTGTTTTCTATTAGTTTGGACTTCCAAATCATAGATAGATTAGTTAAATAGAGGCTCTGAAAACATTTCATCATGGTGGAAAATCATTCCACTGGAATATTTTTTGTGATAAGATGTAAACAGCCCGTAGGGCATCATTAATTCCATTGGTGCTACTCAAATTTTATATTTTATTAAATATGAAACAACCTAATATAAAATGTATTATCATACAAGATTGAGAGTCAGTGAAATTGGTATGGATAATACGTTCAAAATTAATTAAATAAATTTTAATTTTTATTATTTCATTGTTTGATGAAATGAAATAATGTTCAAAAAATATTGGGGTTGAATTGAGAGATGAGGCATACTCAGATCAGTGATCTTATAGTTCTTATTCTGAAGATTCAATTGAAAAAATGATTAATTCAGTTTTTGTGTAAGATTTTGGTCATCAAGGGTCCTTATACTATGCATCCTACCCTAATCCTATGATTTCACATTTGTAATGGTCATCTATAAAAAACAATCAAAAAATAGGAAACACAAAACAATATTTAAACATAAAATAAAAAAAATATTATAATTATCATACACAAAATAAGAAAACATATTTATTTAATTAAAATAAAAAACCTTGTAATGCAGAAATGGTCATACAATATAAAAAGTAGATAAAGAGTAATTGAATAAATGGTCTTCAGTACTCCAAGACATGATTAAAAATAGAAATAATACGCAATAAGCACATCCCCCAACAATCACAAAAACCATCAAAATGGGAATCTTCTCTCCCTTTTAAGGAATGATGAAAATGAGAAACATAGTTACCTGAAGAAGAATATGGATGAATAAATTTATATAATCAGGGAACTACAGTGTAACATGGTGTTTACATCTCACTCTAATAGCATTGATTAACCTCTTTTTTAACTAGAGTCTTCAAAGAGTGGCCTATGGGTATTCTTATATGTAATATTGTCAAACCGTAAAACACATATAATTTTTTTATTCTAATTTTCACTTTCATGAGTTCTAATTCCGTAACCCAATGTGTAATCTATTGAATTTCATTCCTGAAGGAGGCGTCTTGATTTTCGACATACTATTAAATAAAATAATCTAAACAATTTAAATGGTGTATTCGGAATAAACAATGTGTTATTTTTAATCTTCATGACTTGAAAAGATGAAACTTCTTCTATGGATAAATTAAAAATGTGTATTACATTTCATGTAATCGTTATTTTGTGGTGTTTCGGCCATTTATTTTCTTATCAAATATAGTTTAGAATGTCAGTTGAGAAATGTGCCACGAAGTATCTCTTATCCATGTTATTTCCATCCTATCACTCCATTTTCATAAATTCAAATTTTTCCATCCAGAAAAAATTAAAAAAATCAATCTATTCCAAAAATATAAATGATATTCAATGAAAAAAATATTAATATATTAAAACACAATTAAATATATAACTACAATACAACTATCAGATATACCAATGTGGTTAGTTTGGATCCCACATCAATGAGGGATCTGAGTTCTAAAATGATGATTCTAATGGTGGTTGATTTTATCATTAGGCTAAATGGTACATTTCTATGGCTAGGAAAGCATCGGGTGGAGCTGGAACTGGATATATTTATGTTGTTGAGAATATAGTAAAGTAATGTAAAATAAGGAGAGAAAATATATAGGTACAATGTTTATTTCATCAACTAATTTTTTAATAATATTAAATATAGATGGCATGCTAGAAGTTTGATCAGAGAGTATGTAATTATTGATTGACAATTCCAAGAATTTCATAATGTGTCCCAAACAAGATTCATGTCCCTATCATGTCGAGTGAATATAGTGGACCATGTGGTGGAGTGGGATTATTAGTGATCAATAATAACATTTTTTACATTATTATTGGCATTTATTGCAGTGTCACTATTGTTTCCTAGATAGTATTTTATTTCCATTGGGATCGATTAATATCTATTTTTTGGTTCAGTTATGTGTGTTAGGTGATTGGGACTCATTATTGGGAAAGGAGGGGCCTGTTTTTCTTTTTGTGAAGGTATTATCATGCTATTTTATAGTGTTTTTAATGATTTTGTTGTTTTTAGGTCATTATCTATGTATGGTGGTGTCAACACACCTAGAGTAATTTGGTGATGATATTTATAGTTTATCTCCTTATAGATTGATCAATTTTACCTTATACCGTCAACCTAATTTGAAGTCCATTTATATGCCATCTTATAATGCGGTTCCTTGTCAGTATTTTTAACTTAATCTACAAGAACATGTATTGTGGGTAATGGATTTATTCCACTTAGTGTTTCACTATGGTATTTTCCTATCATCTTTTAAAAAAAGTTATATGGGATCCTCATACATTATATTTTCTATGATAAGATAAGTTGGGTGACATTCATGTAAAAATATACATTTTCAAGGATTTATGATCTTTTATTGAGAATTGAGGGGATTTTTACTTTCCAATGTTTGAACTATATATTTTTTTAATGTATTTTGGTGTCCGAGGAGAGGATATACCCATGAAACCATTTAAGATACAGTATTCAAATATCATGTATCAAGTTATGAAACATGAACTTACAAACGCTGCTACTGTGTTAATGGAATTGATGTATCAAATCATTCCTCGTTGTGTGGATGATTTTTGGTTCTATTAGTGGTTGATATTTTGGTTTCATATAAGTCATAAAATGAGAATATAGACCATTTGGATATCATTATTAGAACACTGAGGGAACATCATCTATAAGAAAAGACTTACTAATGTGTATTTTTTGATTCAAGACGAAATTTTTCTGGGGAACGTAATATCTATGTGGATAATCGTAGTGGATCCTCAAAAGGTATTGGATGCTATGTATTCTATAAATGTGATTAAGATCCAAATATTCTATGGTTATTCTAGTCATTATATATAGTTAATAAAGATCATCTTCATGCATAAATATCATGTGACCGCTTTAAACCCATAAGGGTGTAACGATTGAATAGAATAAAACGTACTTGAGATATTATGTGGAATTAAATATGTTATTGACTTTATAACCATTTATTATTATTCCTAAACGAGTTTAAGGTTATGATATTTTTATAGTTCTTCTAGAATGTTTTCTTATTTTTTCATGATGCAAGGGACACACTTAGTGGCCTACATATATCACCAGTTACACCCTCATGATAAGAATTACCATAATGGTGATCTTGAATTAGAAGAAGTTATGATAGGACATAAAACATCACATCACAACCTCTTTGGGGAATGGTTTATGGTATATTATGATAACATGATCCTATGTAATATTTTCACTCAAAGGGATCAATACATTTGAAAATGATACTAGGTGGATTATCTGTAGACCATTTATTTTGGTATATATTATACACAGGAAAAAGGAAACATGGTTTCTAATGTGAAAATAAGGAAAATAATTTCACAAGAATGGATGGAATTAGTAGAGGAGTTGTATTTGATGATTTTTTTATTGAAATGAGCATAAAAAAGGAAGAATCAATGGGGAAGTATTTTCTAGATTCAATGAAGGCTATATGATTGATTGATGAGCTGATATGGCTTGAACGGATGTCAAACCCCGATTTCTATATATTTAGTTAAATCCATTATAGGGGGAGTCTTCTGGAGAATGGAATTTGTATCTCAATAGAATTTCATATTTTTGAAATAGATTGGTTGTCCTTTTTTCACAATGGTTGGATTTGATTTATAGTTGATACCAGTTTTGATGTTTTTACAACTAGGTAAAACATAGATGTATCATACTATTCAATTTTGGTATTAGTGGATTGAGATAATATGGTCGATTGTAGATTTCTCATGATGGTGTCTTACATGTCATAGAATTTGAGTGGAACACCATAGACATTGTGGTTATTTGTACCCCTTACCCATTATAGTATGAAAATGGGATGACTATTTGAATGATTTATTCATTATTTCTCAATGGAATCATGCATGGATGGATTCTATATGGGTGATCATTGAATGAATCATGGAATAAACTCATTTCATTCGTATCAAGGAAATGAAAAAGGTGGAATATCTTGGTGAATTATTTCTAGGAGAGATTGTGATAATTAATTGGATTCTTTATATAGTTGTTATAGATAGGGACACAATGTTCATATCGTTGTTTTGGAATGGGTTGAAGGATGAAATGGTTTCCTAGTGGAAATTGATAACGTCATATCCACTATAGATGTATAGGAATACCAAGAGTGTTATCCAAGATCGTGAGGATATGATAAAGGATTGTGTGCTTGATTTTAGTGGTTCATGGGAAAATAATTAATCATTAGTTGAGTAGTCCCAAAACAATATATTCTTTCCTCTATCAAAATATATCCCTTTAATTATTTTAATGGGAGTCCATTTAGTTCTCCCTTGTTCTGGGAAGAATTGAGATTGAGGTCATTATTTGGGTTGAGTCTCGTTCAAGAGAAAATATCAATTTTGTAGTTCATATGAATAGATTGATCAGGATATGTAGTCATTTGAATTCTTCTACATGCCTTCATCTCCATCCACTAGTGTTTGAGATTGGTGACCATGTCATTCATAGGAATTCAACTTACATGTGATATCATTTGTTGGTCATATAGAGTAAGTTGGAACCAGATTTGTTTTCCGCTTTTATTTTTTTAAAACATGGAAAAATGGACTATTCGTTGGACCTATCAACTCGTTTGACTTCAATCCATGATGAGATTCATGTTTTCTAACTGAGGAGGTATCAAAAAAATCTTTAATATGTGGTTGATATGTTGGATTTCAATCATGATACAGGCATAAATGTGCATGAAAATCCTATTCATATTAGGGATCACCCTGAGATGACACTAAATAGTAAAAGAATTCATTTGGTCAAAGCACTATGGAATTTAATATGGGACTCCTATAAGGTGTAGGAGTAAGAATTGTTAATGACTATGTATTTGTGTTAATAATTTTTGATTCTAGGATATTGAAGAAAACCGAGTGATAGAAATAATTTATGGTTAGGGGATTTTGATTCACCATTAGAATCCATTAGGAATGATTTAACTCTTGTTTTGGTTTCATTTTTAGGTGCATTGAAAGCTTATCGGGAATTGAGATATATTAATGGGTAAAATGAAAAAGTATATAGGGATGCATATTTTTTATTATTAATAGCGTAAGGCAATAAATGGGTGAATGGATTTAGAGATTTTTCGTTGGGACTAGAGAGCATTAGGTTTTACCTCAATGTTGTTTTGCAGAAATCAATACACAATGTGAAAAAATCACGAATGATTTTAATTTAAAATGAGGGTTCACAAGTTTTAGTATATATATAATTCTTGGGATTTAATTCCTTTAAGAGGATGTATAATGTGAATTAAATGGGTTAGAATTTGTAAACATCATTCAAACTAATGTTTTTCATTTATTTTGAAGGATTGCCTCTTGAACACAACTGTGATTTTAGGTCATCCCCATTGTTCAAGATTAATTTATTAGTTGTTTGACAACTATTAATGTTGCATTTCATATACCCAGTTAAATATCATTCTTCTTATTCATTTAATTAGGTCATGGGTGTATCCATGGATACATTTCTATTTTATAATCATCATTGATTGTTTTTTTCATTCAATACACTGCACTTTCTCATCATATGCTATATTTTTATGGTCAATAAATGGTTTTTTAATATCTATTATTGAAGGTAGACATATATCCATCATTGATGAGGTAGATGTATCTAGGAAATTGTAATTAATTCACAAATTTTTATATGTTCTTGTTGAACCCATTTGGGTTTTCATTGAAATGTATTTTCATTGATGTGATTTTTTTTATTAAATGTGATCATCGATATTGGAAATGGTTTTTGATAAAAAAGAATATTGGGATCCCTGTGTGCATTGGGAAATGGATATAGGTATCCCTAGTGTGTTTGGAACTAGTAAGGGATACATTTGTGATATCAAAATATTGTGGAAAGAAATAATTTCAGTCGAAACAATGATATTCCTGGTTTATTCGTTCATTATTTCTAGTATATATTCCCATATGATATAACCAAATTGGAATTCTTTGAATTATTTAATGCGATTATTGAATAATTTTTTATTCTAGTATATTTTCTCACAAGTTTAGTTTTACTTTTTATATTTTATAGATGATATATTCTTGGATTAGGTGAATACGAGGTGCATTTAAGGAAAAATGAAATCGATAAATATTGATTGATTTGTGAAAATGCTTTACAAAATTGTTTTTATTAATTTAGAACATGTGTATTATTTATGTTTGTAATTGTATATATTATTCAGTGTTAGCCCACTAGGATCCTTTTAAACTCCCTAATTTTGACATAGGGTGGATGTAAACCATGTTTCGATTGGCTCTGGTAATTATAACGGAATCATTTTGCAAGACAGGTTCTCTTATAATCTATTTCACTCATAGTTTTAATGTAATGGCGGAGATTTATGTTCAGGTTTTGATTGTCGTATTTTTTTTCTTTAGGTTTTGGCTATTGTGGCTTGAATTTGTATTTATATTGGACATTTCTTGAATTTTTCTGCATTGTACATTGAAGTTTAATAAATTTTATAGGAGACTCATGGTTCATTTATATATCTCAACAAGTGTCAGAATATATTTGTTGACCCGTATAGTTAAACTCATATGGTTAATTAAAATAATTACCACAGAAAATAAGAATGGTGCATAACATAACATATAGCTCAAAAAAGAAAAATTGTGGCCAAAATCACATACCACATTAGTAAAGTTTGAGCTATAAACCCCAATATTGAGAGATTAAAAGTTTGATATGTAAATACAAATAATATTTTGAAGATTCATCATCAAATGAATTTTTGGGCTTCATATACACAATAGAAAATAAAAAACGTGGTATGTATGTCATGTGTCTCTTAGAAATAAACAGTTAGTTGGAAATTAGTTTTTTTTATGTTTTGAATTCCTTCATACATGTTCAATATTCTAATATAAAAAATATATATTTATTTTACATATATTATATAAACATACATATATATATATATCATATATTATTTACATATGACTATTTATTACCCATTTATTAATTATTCAATAATTCAATTACATTGTGGGTGATAACTGATTCCATATTCACATATGTTTTAGTTTACTATTTTCAGTCCTATTACATTGATAAAGGATACATAATCTCAATAATGTTGAAAATGTCTTAAATAATATATATATTAATTAAATATCCATTTATTATAGTCCATTAAATTTATAGATAGATAATGAAATACACTATTTAGGGAGATTGTAGGCAATCTGTACACGTGAATAATGTTTACATTTAACATGACAGATGAAATGAAATAATGGTATATAATATAGAAAAACTATGTAATAATTTTTTAATATATATATATATATATATATATATCATATATTCAATAAATTTAACATAATTACCTTAAATGTAAAGCATTCATTATAAACGAATCACATCGCTTCACAAGGCGGTACCCCACCTTATACATGAACGAAATTATCATAAAGAAAAATAATAAAAAGTAAGAAGGTATACGAGGATTCATAATTACACAAGTATTATTATTTTAAAAATATAAAATATAATATTTCATTATATCCTTATTACCATCCATGAAATGTTGAAATGAACAACAAATCACATAGATTTGTGAGATGGTAGTTTCCTATACAGATGATCGAAAGTTTCCATTCCCATTCAAGGGAGGTAAAGATCGATATTGATTTTTCCATTTAAATAATAACATATAAGTAAATATGAATTTTTTTTATTATATCTTATTATTTGAATAAGATTTTAAGGAGTTGGATGCAAAAATAAAACAAATACACATAATAAAAAACATTAAATATTCGTTAGAGAACTTATTATGGTTTAAAATAAATCCTTCTTAGATTAGATTTACCAAATAATCATGGAATATAGGTTATGGGGATGAATTTAATGATGATATTTGGTTAGGTATTTTCTAAAACCGATTTTCTTTGATGTGTGATAAGAAGAGAAAAAGGGGAGGCCTTTTAAATGTGAATTCAGTGTCATACTAGTAATTATAGATAAGAAAAATGTATCACAAACATTTCTAATGAAAAAAATTAAATAGAGTAAGATTTATATTTATTTATTATAAGTCATATGTATTCATATAAAATATATGTTGGAAATGTTTGGGGACAATGTATATCCTTTTAAATATATTTTAACCCAGAGTAAATCCATTTTACCTTAAAGATATTAAATAATTGTTACACCTTCTTACAAATCACTATTATGAAAAAATAGTTTGACCTAATTAGATAACACAAATTATTATTAGTCTAATAATGGAATCCATTACTCCAAATTGAAATCATATAATTTTTATAAATTTATATAAAAGTAAACTTTCATATATGATGGGAATGTATGTTTTCACAGGGAAATGATTTCATAATTTTATAAATTATTAATATAAATAATTTTTTTAAAACATATTTAAATGAATAAAATAGTATTAATAATGATATTATTAATAAAATTTTAATATAAAACCAATCAAAAATAATAATTTTCCTGTAAATTCATTAAATTGAATGAATTTTTATTATTAAATCCGGTATTTTTCGATATCAAAAAGAAAATATATAGTTTCAGAATGTTTTAAAAAAGTCATCCCTATATAGTTTGGATATTATGAAATCCAAAAGAGTAATATTATTTTTAATTAATATTTATATAATCTTCCAGAATTATTTTTAAAATATGTTCATAAAATGAAACCAATACACTTTATAGAAAAATATAGTTTTATGTGTAATATTTGTTTTATTATAATACCATTTTTAGAAAATACATAAAAATAATGTTAATTATTTTATTGAATATATAATATATATATATATATCAATGTAGTTAAGTAAATAATATTATTTGTTTTATTGAGGTACCAGACATTTGACTGCATGAAAATTAATTTTAAAATACTTATGCTTTAATTTCATTTTTTTTATTTTTTTTTATATTAAATCGGTAAACTAATAATTCATTCTATATATATGTGTGAAAAATATATAATTTCATAACTTATTTAATGATATTTTTACACACCATTATAATATAAAGGTGATAACAATAATTCAAAAATATTACACTAGTATATTATGTCACATTTTGATAAAACATGGTGTTTCGTGTGACGCAAGATACACATATTGTTGCCTGTAAACCAAAAAAATTGTCAGTGTTTAATTTAAAACAATATAAACTCAATGTACTATGTAAAATGAAATATTGAAAATATAAATTTTATTTAAAAGAATTATTTCACTAAATCATTGGTTGTAACATTTTATTAGCTAATATAAATTATGCCATCCTAGTATGAATATTTGATCAATATAAAAGGGATTAAAATTTGAAAATAACATTGTAGGAAACTCAAGTCATAAAATTGTTTAATAAAATTTACTCTTTCAAATAGGTAAATGTATATCTAATGTTAATAAAGAATAACAAATACTATTTTTTAAAATAAAAGAACATAAGCAGAAAGTGAAGATTTTGTCATGGAAGAAAAACGTAATTTTCATATAATATGGAGAGGATAGAGACAAATTATCACATGAATTTGAATGGTCATTTGAAAATAAATAAATAAAGAAACATAAATTTTTTTGTAAGAATATTTTTTGATATCACCAATAATGAGGTAATAAGAAATAATTTTATTTTAATATACTTTTTTTAATTATATTGAATTTTAATGCGATGATATACTTAGTTGATTTCATTCCATTTAATTAGGACAATCTCATCCTTTTGTTTTCTTCAATCAATTTTCACATCAACTATTTCTTTATGAAATTATAATTAGTCTTTTAATTCCTAATGTACTAGTGGATCAAAAGATCAATGAATGAATAATAAACTATTCATTGTTTCTATTGTTATTATCAAATAGTTAATTTTTATAAAATGCTATAAAATAACATCCAATGTTTATTTTAATCTATTTGAATAATATTTATACAAAATTATTCTCAATGGTTGAACAAAATTATAGTAAAAAAAGTATGAAACAGATGACTAAATTAAAAAAATTAACATATCATTAATCCCTAATACAAAATTATTTATCTATTAATGTGACATAAAAATATCTGAATATATGGATGATATTTTTTCATGAAACCTAGAAATAAACAAAATTGAAATTAAATATTAATAAAAAAACAAATGTGTCCTAAATCCTAGAAAATAACCAACAATTATTAAATAAATTCTATATCTCAAATAATTTTGTAAAGGCCCTAAATGATAACATGAAACACTTTTTTAAAAAATAATTAATCATTTCTTAGGTCCACAAAACTATACAATTTTTTTTCTTATCCATCATCAATTTATCTAAAATTCATTATCTCAATCCCAAGAATGTATTAAGGGATATATTTTCAAAAAAAGGTGTATTATATAAAATATCACAATACTAGTAAATCAATATTCTAGGTCATCAATATCATTCATAATATTCATACAAACCCACAACCAAAATATATACTACAAAATTCGTATATATTTCATAATTCCACAAATCCAATTAAAAAAATGTAATTATTCTAATTAATTCTTAAACCATTAACTAGGATTCATTATCATATTATTTAAAAAATATTTCAATTCATATATCATTTTTAGTATAGTAATAATAAATAATAAAACCATTACATGCTCACCCTTTCTCATCATCTTCTTTATATTTACCTCATATACATGTATTTTTATAATTCCCCTATAGTCCACATTTATAACATTCATCCATTTATTATACCTTTGGTAAACCATTATTCTCATCCATTGTATTTACATAAATTTTAATTTTTTTTGGAAATTTATTAATATCTTTCATTTGTTTCTATACGAACATCATATTTTAATTCCATTGAGACATTCCTTCGAGTGCTTCTCTACCCATTCGTGACATATTAGAAGATAAATATTTTTACCCTATTGTATATACCACTAGAAATCATAATGAACTATATCCTCATCATATTTAGTGTGTCCACGATCTTGTTAAGATGACTATTATTAATCATATCTGTTGATAACCTAATAGGATTGATCACAATATCCTTTACTCTAGTTGTCACCCATTTTTGTTTCTCATCAACACATTGTATATAAAATTAAAGGATAATCCAGATCATTAGGGTTCTCTAAATATACTATGCCTAAAAAATTGAGCATGAGAACAAATATTCATAATGGAAAACCACATAATCATAATAAATTAATTAATGGATGTCTTAATCATAGAACTGAATTTTCAAAATATGACATAATAGGCATTAACTAGGTTACTCATTATTATTTCAAAATTTATTATTTATGGGTTGAAATGTTTTTATTCAATTTCCAAGGCATATATCCCTTGACTATCAAACTAGAAGTGAATAAAGTCCCATTTTCAAGCACCAAGTGAATATTATGTATATATCAATGCAATCTTTTTTATGTTATTACACCTAGAATTTCTATAAAACTATCTATTAATAGTGGTAGAAATTGACTTTATTAGTGGTAAAAAATCATTGACAACATGATGGAGGATAAAGTCAATATTCTTTTTTGTGCACTAAAAAGTGTCGATAATGGTGTCCATTATCGGCACTAAAAAAATAACAAACAAATGAGACAATTATCAGTTCTATTAAATGAGATTATAATAGAACAATTTATTAGTTATTTAATTTAGAATATCTAAATGAACAATTTATCGATGATTTAAACGTGTTTCTAAATGTGTCCTTTATCAATGCTCTAAAACTATTCTATAAAGGGTCACAGTGCACTGTTCTATAAAAACACATTTTAGCACCACAATATTGTGTTGTAATAACACACCACAATAAAAAAACACACCAGATATCAACCAAAACTAGTCCAAATACATTATTTAAATGAAATATAGTTTACAAGAGAAAAAAATAGAAAAAAACTATATTATAGGCATCTAAACATTGGTTTATACAATTACATAAATACCAATTATTATAAACAATAATAAAATTCAATATTCTGTTATAATTTTGTCCTGATATGACTCATTATATTTCCCAAAAACCACCCATACTCAATAAAAATTTCGAACCAGTATAAATAAATTCATATATTCGTAATAATATAAATAAATTTATTAAAAAAAATTTATTTTTTCTAAAAATAAGATAATTTAAAAAAAAGAAACAGTTGGGGTCATACCAGTCACACCGTAAAATGGATTGAGGTGCAGCTGATCACTATAGATCAAAATTGTCTTATGGTTCTTTTTAATAATTTTTTTAAACAATACGTAATCATTTTATAGGTTTTGAGTAGGTTAGTTGTCCCTTCAAAAAAAAATAATGTTAATATTAACTAAAAACACGCTCATTGAGTCATATTTGTCACACTATGTGTCAGATTTAGGTGTGGTTGATTCATGAATATATAAAATCACATATATATAATTTCCTAATGTATCAAAACCAAATGACTGCAATTTTGGTTTTTAGTAGGTTAGTTTGGTTTTTACTAAAAAGATTCAAATTTCAGTAATGATGTACATAGTGTCATACGAGTCACACCATGAATCAGATATAGGTGAAACTGATTCTTACATGTTACAAATCACATATGGAGTGTTTTCGGAAATTAGAGAAACAATATGAATGTGTTTTCTTGGTTTTGAGTACGACACTACAATTTTTTACAAAAATGTAATTTAAAATTTGAAAAAGGCACTTTGACTAATACATATCAAATCATGTAATAGTAAGACGTGTGACTAAATCATACACATCATAAATAATATATGAATCAATTACATAAATGATCAATAAAATACAAATATGTTATCTTGGATTTCAATGGGTGAATATTATTAATGTGAAATGTTGATTTTAAACTCACAATAGACAGATTGAGTTAGTTGTATTTTTTTTAATAAAATTAATTCAAATTTAAAATAAAAAAAAGTATATAAATTCATACAAGTTGAATTGTGTGTAAGATTGAGAGGAGTATGCTTTTTATGTGACCTAATGTCTCAAAACAATACTAAATATCAATGTTACCAAGATTTATACAAAATATCTTTGTCTAACCGGCAACTCTTCCTGAGAAGTATCAAAAGATCCTCATCAACAGAAAAAGAAGAATGCACCTAACAAAAATAAATTATTATGAGTAATACAAAAAATAAGTAAATTAAACTTAAATTTTAAATAATATATTAATTATATTGACAATGTTTTAACTTTGAAAATATCATGATTACCACTGTGATTGACCAGTGTGTGGAACATGAAGGTATATGATAAATGAAAAAATTGTAGGGGTTAAAGGGTTTGAGGGAGAAGTCTATGTATTTTTTTCATGAATTAAGGGAGGATATATGGACATTGAGCCCTATCCCAATAAAAATAATTCATATTTATACGAAAACAATATTTATGTGAGTAATAGTAAAAAGATATAAATTAAACATAAAAATAGAATAATAAATTAATTATATGGACCCTGATTTTACTATGAAAACAACAGTATTTAAAACTATAATCGAGCAGAGTTGGCATTCTTGATCTTCCTACAACACCAGTGGGGAGAACATGATTGAAATTGATAAATGAAAATTTGTATTGGTGAAATATTTTTATGGAGGAAAAACTTGAATGTTAGAAATAGAACCCCAACTTGATCAAAATAATCCACCTATTTATGAATAAAATTATTATGTGACTAATATTAAAAGAAAGAAATTATATATAATTATAAAAAATACATTAATTTTATGCAAAATTATTTTTCTATAGAAAAACAAATATTACCTCTATAATTTAGTATATGAAGAATTGTATCACTTCCTCCAAAGAAAGATGTGGTTACATGACTGTGTGTGATTAATTCACCACTGCACTGGTGAAATGGTTTTGAGGGAGAAGAAGCATGAATATTAGATAGGGCACCAAATAAAAAAAATAATAATCAACCTATATAAGAAAAAAGTATTATGTTACTAATACTAAAACGAAATATATAATAAATAAATACGAAATAATACATTAATTCTATGGAAAAAAATTTTACTATTAAAACATCTAAATTACCACTATAATTGAGTAATGTTAGCATGATTTATCTTCTTATGATGGTAGTGGAGGTAAAATGAATGAAATTGATAAATAAACCACTACAGGGGTAAAAATGCTCTAATTGAGAAAAAAATTTGATAGAGCACCCAAACTAGAACATTAGAACTCGCCTATAAAAGTAAATACCTTTTATGTATATAATATCAAAATAGAATGAATTAAATATAAATATAAAATAATAAATTTATTCAATGGACAATGATTTTATTATGAAAAAAACAATATTACCTCTATTATTGAGAAAAAAAAGTGTCATTTCTATTTAGGTGAATCCATGACACATAGTCATAAGAATTATAA
Source organism: Viscum album (assembly GCA_963277665.1). Lineage (NCBI taxonomy): Eukaryota > Viridiplantae > Streptophyta > Magnoliopsida > Santalales > Viscaceae > Viscum > Viscum album. The sequence continues at coordinate 1,258,592,683 of OY728141.1, forward strand.
ATTAAATAAACATAATATAGAATAATTAAAAATAAATCAACATTTCATTAAAAAAATTACATTAAAAATAGAATGTATATTTTCACATTACATTTACATACGTAAAAATGGTTTCCATCATTATTGTTTGTTCTTCCATCAATTATAGAAGATAATTTCTATATGAGTACTCAAACATTAAATTTAGATTATGTAAATGCAGTAGAGAACATATAATATTATGTGATAAAAATTATATATTAGAAAACAATTTTAACTTCTCATTGAACACATATTATTTTTTAAATGATTCATGGTTTTGGTTCCTCTATTGAAAATCCAAATCCCTTATCTGTGGTCCCCTCTAAAGTACAATACATTGTCTACATTGGTACTGAAATGAGCTGATTGTGACGACCAAATGAAAGGGTCAACCATGATTGAATTTTCAAATGACTGATGATTTTTTTCTCTCATAGGTAAATCTAAAAATTAAAGTTTTTTGGATTGGATACATATAATACATTAATTTATTGTGGTTCCATTAGAAACGACTCATTATTTTCCCATTCCAAATAAAAATTCTCCTTAATAATGTCCATTTCATCAACACGAAGTCCATTTATATTTTCAACTCATTTTCTATGGAAATGGTTCATATTAAATGTTTTATAATCCAACTATTATATTTATTTGATAATGTAAAAATATTACATATTTCCATAGATTGTATTTCTATCATTGGAACAAAATATTTTCATTGCTTCAGCCATAAGCATAGAACTACTTTTTTTGAATCATACTGAAGTCATTGTGTTCTTTTTTATATAATGTATAACCATTAGTTACCTGTATTTGTTCCTTTGGATATCTAATGAAGTCATTAAGCAGATCAATTCATATTTTCATATAAATTATTATAAATTTGATCTTTGGACCATCTTATAAATTTCATTAAATGTGTATTTTATATCCATCATTCAACACGGATTGATTCAAATGACCAAGAATTTATTTTTGGGGTTAAATGTATGGATCCATATCATCACTATAATGTAATATCAAAAGGTGAACATTCTAATGCCCTATCATGGTAATTATAGAAAGACATCTTTTATAAATTCCTTCAACCATATGGTGTTCACTGTGATGAGACTCTGGAGTACCAATTCATTCAATATCTGATATGTAATTGGTAGAGAATTCAATAGTTTCTTCAATAATATATCATTATTTTGTAAAACCATCTAGAAAACATTTATTATTGATATAAAATTTCAAAATATTAATATATTATTCAATGGAGTACAACCATCTGTAAAAGACATGACCACATTATTGATTCTCTTAGGCCATGTGAACAATCATGTGCAACATTATATCCATGAATAGTGGTGGGAGGAATATATATATTTAATATAATATGATGGAAATATACTTATTCACGATGGTAAACATCACCGGGTCTATAACATTACAAAATATGTATTTGAAAAATAAGTTGACTCTAGTAAATTTATGTCATACATTTTGTGGTAGAATGCAATGGAATAAAAAAGTTATTAAATATTTCAACAAAACTTGACATTAATGTGAATATAGTCCTTGCAAATTTAAATTATTCATCGACACAAAATTATTTATATTTCATGAATTACACTTTGTAAACATTACACTAGTGAGTTAAAGGAAAAATTGTTATTTTATAGTTTGGATAGAGTGTAAGTTGCAGGAGGATAATAAGTCCACCTTTTACCCTTCACAAATGAAAACTCATCCATTTTCCCTCTTTCAATCCAATCCAACCTAGACTTGATTCTATTATTTACTTTTTCAAGAAAATTTAGTATTTTTACAATAACAAAATTAAATTCATTTTTTTCTACATGTAATGTAGTAAGAACATTTCCTAGATACAAATAATTCCAATATGGTAATTCATATAAAATTGAACTCTTATTAAAACATGATATTATAAGGTATTTATAAAATTTAAAGAGTGTCAGTGTTTTTTAGTTTTAGGAATTGTTGATTTTATGTTGCTAGAAATAGTGTAATACCTAGATTGATATTCTCATTTAATGTTGTCCTCCAAAATCATTTATTATATTATTGAGGTAAAAACATTTGAGGTCCTAAAAACACAGATATCAATTAATTCTTCAACTGAACCGAGTATGTGATTTTTTCAAAAATGGGAAACCCCAACATTCCATTAATTATAAAGCTTGATAAATTCCTATAATCTAGGAAGACATTTATCATTTAGTAAAACAAGGACCTCTATGTGAATTCTTAACTTCAATGAGCATCACAAATTGTAATACTTGTATCCTATATCAATCTCATATAATCGATCAATGGATCCAAATAGATATCAATAACATTATCTTGAAACTTTGATCCAGATATATGTCTAGACAACATAATGTATTTTCTCTTCATGCATATACATAGAGAAATATAATAAGATCCACTCTTTCACACTATTTTCGTATTAATTTTGACCAATTATTAGTAAGAGTCTATTTTCATCCCATATACATACATTTGGGATCATTAAAGATTAATTTTATAAAATATATAAATTAACACATATAGGATATTCATGATAAAAAGTGAAAGATAGAGGAAATTTGACTAAGGGAAACTGATGGTTTTATTGATGCATATAATATCACTATGTTGAAAAAAATGGGAAATTGAATATATGAAATTAATTACACAACATTAAATAACTCTTCAATCCCATAACCAACTAAAAATATAATATAGGAAATTATGGGGTATTAAGGAACTAAAATATGATAAACAAAAATAATAAACTCTCATTAAATAAAATAGAATACATTAAAATTTATTAGAAAAAGTCATGTAGCAACCAAAGGAATTGTTATATTTACTATTTATTTCTTAAAATTCTTAAAAACATATCATGTCTCTTATGATGTCATATAACCACATCAAACCATCCCCAATAAATTCACATTACACCACCTATATTAAAAATAATGACATACCAACGAATTACACAAATTTGATGTTTTCATCAAACTAACATTTATTATTATTAGTATTAAATATGGTAATAATGTTTTTAAATTGACAATAATTATATATGAATTAAAGTAATAATTAATCTCTAGTATTGAAGGTTATGGGAATTTCTAAGAAATCATTAATTTAAAATATGAGGAATTGGTCATAATGATTACATAAAAAATATTTTTATAGAAAGATTCAGTTTGTTAATCTATAAGGGTGATATAATATTTTGATGTCCAAGAGGAGAAATATGATAATAATTTTCTATAATAAAATGACCAGTGTTTAAATGATGATGATTAGTGAGTTGGAATTTTCCTTAGATTATAAGAGACTCATGGAATTCATGGGATATTTATTACCTAATCCTGGTATATGAGGGATGTCTTTTTAGATTTCAAAAGGATGATTAAAAACCCATGTTTATACCCATTGAAAAATGAATAGAATTTTCAAATGTTTAGGATGGAATGGTAATCTATATCATAGAGTATATAAGATTCATTATATAATGAGTTTTTATAGTAAAATTGTTTGACATACTATTTTTATTCATTCCATATATCAATGTATCAATGTGATTCAATAGAAATAGATTTGTTATTATTTAAATAAATACACACAATGGCGGAGAATTTCATGAGAACCAACATTTCATAACAAAGAATTATAATGTCTTATAGTGGTACATATGTTTGAAAAAAAAATTATAACATGAATGGGGTAAAATCAAAATAGATTTTTTATAAATTATTCTGATAGGGGGAGTAGGATGACGATTAGATGTTATAATGTTGTAAAAATTACTATATATCATCAAGGTATAATATTTTATATATTGTAATGAAAAGAATTTATAAATAATGTTTGATTAATCTAAAGAGGGACAAAAATAAAAAAACATTTATTTAAAAGTGTTGAGACATTGGATAATGGATTATTAGGAAAAGGTACAATACATTCAAAAATAGAAATAGTTTACATAAAACCCATGAAATCAATATATCAAACATTGGAGTGGTCCCAAGATAGTATCCAAGCGACAATCTCAACCCCCAGGCCTTCAAACAAGCGCCAGGGAATGAAAAACAACACAGTTTGAATTTTATGGGCCAAAAAATAAACAAAACTTGTTGAAATAATATCCAAATAAAAATATCCATGATGTATTCATACATTGGATTCCCACAACATCCCTGTTATGTAGAAAAACTATATATGAATCATTATAATATAAAATATATCCCTTAACCCACCTTTAACTCCCTCACAGACAAAATCTCGAGTTTCAATTTCTATAATTACGTATGTATTGAATTCGTCTAATGAAATACATAGTTACAAATATGTACGATAGCATTGGGAAATAAATTTGATAAATATTATCAAAATAAAAAAGACAACTATAGTCTATGTAAATCCATGTGTCACCATTGTGTCCAAAAAAAATAATCTCTCAATGAGCGATCATATGTTGAATCAGAATTAAAACATAAAAAATTCCAAAGTCGTACCTCTCAAGTATACACTCATCGCACCATAAATAATGAAATTATTGAATAATAAATTAAAAATGAAAAACAAATACAAAAATAAAATTCATAATCCTACAATGCCAGGTTGTAGAAAATAAAAATCCCACTTTGGAAACCATAACATCAATCAAGAAATAGATTTTAGATGAGATGTTCAAGAGGAAGTTGAGTGGTGTGATTCAAGGATTGATTCACTAAGGACGATCGCCGATAGTGGGTTGCTTCTTTGGTAATCTTCTGATATCACGTCATGTTTTCAAATAACTTTGTTTTTTATTTATAATGGATCACTATGAAAAACTCTTACAAATAATGGCTCATAAAGAGTCCATTTATTATTTATTATTACTTACTCGCTCATAAAATTACTCTTTATCGGTGCTAAAATTATTGCGTTGATAATTTTTCATTTAATCAGTACCCTTTTTAGCACTAAAAATCCCTCATCTTTATCAATGTGTAAAAAGAGATAATAAAAATACTTTTATCAGTTCTTATTACATAAGATTTGTCAAATAATTTATAATTATAAATACCAATAAAATTTTATAAATTTATATATACATAAATGATATAAATAAATGTAAATATTGTAAATATACTACTTTTAAATTATATTTATTATATTATTTTTTTATGTAATTATAATTATAGAACTATTTTTTAGAAATTAATATTTAAATCATTATATATATATACAACTATACATATATATATAGTATTATTAATTATAGTAAATATATTCATTTTAATGTAAATTTATCATATATTTTAATGTTATTAAAATATATATATAAATAGTTATTTATAGTTATATAAATTATAATAAAAATTATTTATTTATTTATAATTATAAATAAAAAATGTATAAATATATAAAATCTACATTTATAAATATATTTCTTTATAAATACATTTTCACAAATATAATTATATCAAAACTATTGAAAATATATTTTTATGTTCATGTATATATGTAAAAATTGAGTGAAATTGAATAAATTATGAATAAGTACACTTTAACAATACTGAAAAAATTGATAAGTTTTATGTGTGTACATTGTATATAAAAATGCATTAATTACATATATGTGGAATCAATATAACACAGATTTGATATAAGTGAAATTAAAAAATCATACAACATACAATTATATGTCGAGTACTATGGAATAATTAAATATTTTTTATTCATATTAACATTAATTATATCCCATTATTAAATAAACATAATATTATTTAATGTAAACTGCAAAAATATTGTTCAATATAAAAAGCATATTTACAATCATAAATATATATCTATATATTAAATATATAAATTTTTATAATAATAATAATCATAATTATCTAATTAGTAAATTTTTTAATATTTAATAAAGTTTATTCAATATATTAATATTTATCAATAATAAATTAATTGATAAAGATTTTAAAATATTTTAATATACCAAAGTTTTTTAAAAAATATTATTTTTTTTATTTTTAATTATTTGAAGCTTTAATATCCCTAAAAAATAACTAATAAACAAAATATTAATAAACGCAAAATGTAATGCGCTCAAAAAAGGCACCCATTATCAGAGATAAAAATTAATATCGGATAGTGGTTCCCTTTCTCATTTTTTAAAAAGCATTGATAAAAGGTGAAATTTATTATCTCTTTCTTTGACATTGAAAAATATGCCATTTATTAGCATATTTTATAGTGATGATAAATTACAAAACAGTTAAATGTAGGTTTTTAGAAGTCTAATAACCTTTTCTCTTAAGGAAAATCAACTTATAGTATCCACACATCGATGTGATTTCTTGTAAACCACTTGTTTTTCCCATTTATAAAATTCAAAATCATTTTCCTATAATTTGACTTATCCATAGACATATCCTTAGACATGTCTCAATATATATCAATAAAGATTTATAATCATGGATTTCAGAGGTCAAATAATAAGTTTTAGGCTAGGAACATCAATGACCCATAAATTTCATAAATAAATTTTAAATATTATAGATGAATATTCATTACATTACACAAACACGTGTCCGAGAATTAAAAATTTACAATGCCTTAGTGAACTGGGACAGAGAAACAACAAGTTCATATGGGAACTAAATCATCTCCCACTATGTTCTTCATAACCATGTCCCTTATTAAACATATCATACATAATACATTCCACCATAATTCGTGGAATTTAATCATAAGAAAGGGTGAGCTCTAATGCCCTGTAAGGGTAAATAATGGATATACATAAACATATAATGTCTATAAAGGGAATGAGAACATAATAATAACATATGAAATCCATACCATGATAATAAATATATTCACAATATAACATGTAAAAGTTATTTTATAGGTGTCTCATAAATGAAGATAGGTTCCTTAAATAACATATGTATTAATTTAGATTGAGAAAAAAATAACATACAGTTTTTAAAATTTCGAATTGTAATCACCATGAAATAGAAAAGATTATTTGGGTATATAAATATAAAATTTTTTAGGAAATAAATCATAAAATAATTCATATTTAGTATATACAACACATAAATGAAATATCTGGTTAATATGGAATATGCCTCATAGACAATAAATGTTATAGGTAAATCACTTACCCTACGTCTTGACTTAAATTGTACACATTCAAACGTCCTGTATAAAAATATATATATATATATATATTTATATATTTATTTTGAATATTAAAAAGTACCTTGATTATTTATTTCATACAATATATTATTTATTCATGACCTTTAATTACCTGTGAATTAACAATTCCTTGTTAACATTAGGTTTTGGGTAATAACTACTTCGTTTTTCAAATATATATTGGTTTTGTAGTTTCGATACTGTTGAATTAATCATGGTTCCATAATTTATATGTTTTTAAAAGTTATAAAAATATACTATATATATTAATTATATATTTATTTATAGAATTTTGTTAGAGTTATAAATATAAATTTAAGTACACCCTTCATAAAATAGGTGGGTTGTATGTATGCATGAATATTGATTCAATTTTCCTGGAAAATAAAATGAAAGACAAGTAAATAATATATTACCAATAAAAAATAATTTCAATATAATATATATCACATATATTAATTAAATTTACTATAATTACAAAATATACAAAGCATTAGTAAAAAATGAATCTCATCGTTTCTAGAGGAGATAGTCTGTCAAACACATGAACGGTGTTAATGCATCCCACACAAAATAGAATGTATGAAAGTAATTGTGAAATGATAACCAAAAAAGTATATATATTTTAAAATTATCATATATATTCATTTTATATTTCCTTATTTACTTCTATGTAAACAATTAAAAACTCATCACATTAGTTTTTGAGGTGGTAGTCCTCCACACACATGATCTACAGTTTCATTTCCCATTTTATGGAAGTGCATATGGATGAAGGTTCTAAAATTAGCATAACAAATCTCTGTATATGGCATATAATTAATTACTATATCATCATAATTTAATAATATTTGAATTATTTAGAATAATAAATAATACAATATCACATTATTAAAAACATTACCCTTTCTTCAAACAACCTCTCTATGTTTCATCTAATGCCTTCAAAGATTGTATTTTTGATCTCACCAAGGAGTGGCTAGTGTGTGATCATATCATTCGAAAGCGCCTTCAAATTTAATGTGTCTAACCCGTATTTTAGTGTTTTTAGTGTTTTATGGGAGCCTACCCCATCAGTAGGTGGTTTTTCCCTTCCATCATAATATTTAGATTATAAGTGTTTTATCTATTCTTCTTCATTGTGATATGGTAAAATATTTAAGTATTACTGTAAAAATAATACATCAACTACGTCATTTTAGCTCATTAATTATCACCCACACCTTGGACACATTGCTTTTCCATACTCCACCACCTTTCACACCATCATCCACAACTACTTCCACAACAACATGCCAAACTCACCATTGCCAATGAGTGGTAGCTTGAGATCAAACACTATCACCCCCAATAACAATTCACAACCCCATGAATCACCTCATGAAAATAACAATAACCCAAAAATATTATTTCAAGCACTATCTAGCAAATTTTAAGACCATCGGGGTTCATGAAATTTATTTTTCTACTTCCACACCTGATGACCCATTTATGCCACCATTTCATCTATGCATGACCATACACTCTGCACATTCAAAGCATACTACCGCATTCAGCTACTATCCATCATAAAATAAATAAACACCTTTATTTCATGAAGGATTATTTGGAAATATTTTCCCTTAAATTTCATAGGTATTTTATGTGATTTTGGAATATTTCAGTTGACCATGGACTATTAGAGGAGCCTTTAACACTTAATTTTCCTATAAAATTGTAACATCCCAGAAATTAATAGAATAATAAATATTAATATTTCTTAATAATAATTTAATTAATATTAATATTAGTTAAAATGGGTCATTATGTATGATAGCGTTCTCGGAATGCAATAACATTTTTCTCCAAAATCATAGGTCTCACACAGCAATTAGTTTTACGGAAAAATAATAAAAGAATAATATTATTATTATACGTTAGATAACTCATAGAAATTGTACTAGAAATTATGAATAAAATAAATTTTATTTAGATTTTACATATTTTTTAAATGTTTTCAAAATTTTACAATTAATATTGGAGGCTTAAAATGCAAATGAATCCAATTATAAGCATAAAATACTCTCTAAATTTTAAAATTTGATTTTACATCGTTTTGATGGAGACGCCTTTTTAATAATAGATATTGTGAATTTTATATGATATATTTGATAAAATTACAATCATATTTATAATAGAGGAATCAAAATTTACTTCAATATAATTTTTTTCTGATAAAATAACAATATTTTGAATAGTAAAAACACTGCATTTTAATTCCAAACTGCCTTTTAATATAAAATATATATTTAAATAGATTATCATTTTTATGGGTTTTAATGTGTAATTGAATTATGTTTTTATAATTTAATACAATTATGTTCATTGTATGTAATTTCATAATAAAATAGATACAAACACATGTTAATATTTTCTTAGATTTTAGTTATTAAAAACCCACTATCTTGTTTTCACAAAAAGAATTAATTTTTAATTACTTACATCCAAATATGGGTTATGAATTTGGAAAAATGGATTCCATATATTGGATATCAATTTACATATTGTGTTTATAGGTACCTTAAAAATTTTTACATTATATGTTTTATCTTCAGAAGTTATATTTATTTACCTTGGTTAAAGGGTAAATATGGTAAATAATGGGAAAAATAGTATTATAATAGTATTTAACTACACAAACCCATGCACTAATCATATTTGATGATATATTACTGACTTTGGGCTTACATTGGTATATTTTGGGACCCCATGCAGCCAAATGAGTGTGATAATGACATGGTATAAGAATTATTTTAAAGAGAAGAGAAATATAGCATAAACATGGGTATTTTACTAAAAAATGTAATATAGGGTTATATAATTTAAATATTTTACTATAAATATTCATTAAAAATCATAAAATATTTATTACATCATGGTGTTTTTTTATATTTTTTATATATTAAATAAATAATTATATTTAGGATACAATGATGATGTAGGGATTACTTTATTAATGAAATATTGAAAGAAATAAAATTTTAAATATTAAAATAATTATAATTTGAACATTTTAAAGACATACAATCAATTTATGAATTAATCTAAAGTATTAAATTTGAGTTCATTTAATTTTTTTGAAGGAATAATTTTTTAATGAATTTAACTATAATAAATTACATAATAGTGTCAAAATTTAAATAAATATGTTTTTTAAAAAATATTCTATTTTATTAAAAGATATAATAGTACTAAAGATATAAAATTGACCAAATGAATTATATAATTTTATAAATATATTTTTGGATCAACTCATGGTACGATTGAAATTTTGTAGTAAATATAGAAACTATATATTATTAAAATACATGAACACATGGAATGAGGTAATGTTTTTAACTAAATGTTAATAATAAAAGAAAAGGTTAATATTGTGACATAAAATTATCTGAAACCTATTTTTATTAAATTATTTCATTTCATAATCATCCTATATTTTAAATAAATTATTAATTTTCTATAATTATTAGAATATTAATTTATAATAGAATTTTATTTTAAGACATTCCTAAATTGACCCTCCTCAAGCTTAAAAAAGGACACCAAGTGTACCCACTTAATCACACATTAAAATCCCCTATAATAATCAAAATTATACTCAAATAAACTTACAACATCCCTACCATAATTTTAGAATCCTTAACTTGGATTGAAGGTTATTCATGATATCGTTTTTTCTCAAATCAAAAGAAATTAACTGATTTTGATGTGACTTCGTCTCTCAAGTTCCGTCCGTTTATTTTACATCCCCACTACCAATAATCTTCCTATTATATTATTAAATTACCAAAATTGTATCATATATGTACAAGTATTTTCTTATAAGAATTTTTCTAACTATTCTTATACACACCTCCTTCTAATGGAAATGAAAATTCGGTTTCCGTGTAGGTCGATCTACTACCTCACAAAACGTTGATTGTTTAATTTTGTCATACCACCACTCAATGTGGCCATTATGATAGCACTATGTTTATATATTTTATATTTTATATATTTATTGTCTCTGTGATTCTGTAATTTTTACTTAAAATATAACTTTAATCTTTCTATGATGGGTAAATATGAAAATTTAATTTGAGGATGTGTGATCCACCACCAAATAAAAGTGATATAACATGTTCATTATATACCAGGAAATTATAAAGGATGGTTTTATCAAAACAATGATACATGCATGAAATAAATATAATATAGTTATTATAATATTCCATTATATCATTAGATTATTATTCATTTAAAATGAAAAAATGAATGTAGAAATCATGCGTACGTATAACACACCACCTCCATGAACGGTGCATTTTATTTCATATCTCTAGATATTAATGAAAAAAATAAATATATACAACATATATAGGATATTTAAATAATTAATATCATTGTGTAAATGATGGAATTTTGACCACCTGGACAATTTACATCAAAATAAGGTCATTTTCGACTCATGTAACAAATGTCAACTAAACAATTGTTATGAACATAAATAATTATGTAATATTTATAAAATGATGATATGTAACATCGAATGAATAATAAACATTAAAAAGGTTATGCATCATGTAAAAATTTACAAATTTTATTATTCATCTATATAAAGAGAGAACGAGACCTGTCAAAATCTATGTAAGGGATTTCATCTCAACACCCTTTCATTAAGGAATATTTTAATGTATACATGAAATCCATTATATAGTTTATAATAAAAACCTTTGAATTTTAATTTCATTTAAAACGAATCTTCTTCAGTGAAGCATTTTACTGAATAAAAAATAGGAATGGTTTTTTAGTTCATGTTGACATTGACCTTACCGCAACTGTGTCTGTTTTTTTTATTTGGATTCATCTATAATCCGTAATGTTTTTGAAAATTAATGTAAATACCATATTGAATATTTAATAATTTCTTTTTTGATAATGGTTTCATAAATTATTTATTTTGTTCATATATTGAAATGATATCCTATTATTTATTTTTTGAAATGTTTTTTTGGTTGTGTTTGTTTTATGTGTAATGATTATAGAAAAAATTAAACATTTGAAGGGATGTTACATGATTAATGAAATAGAGGTGGTTACATGATAAAAAAATAAGGTTGGTTCCATGATAATACAAGGAATTGTTGTTTTTTTATAACCCCCAATTTATTGGGTATGGATGATGGCCTTATGGCTATTTTATTTAGTGATTTGTGTGGAAGTCAACCATATAGTTATTCCACTTAAGTATTTTTATCTCTCATGTTACCCTTATATGATATATATTTATTTCAATGGGATTTATGGTAATATTTGGGTTTTAAAATGGTATATAGTGAGATTATATTAAGTTAAGTGTTTTTTCTACTTCTTAAAGGTGAAAAGTATTACTTTATGATAAAGTATTCATGGATTTCATATTTTCATAAAACTAATAATTTTCATTCTTTATGTATAATTTAATGAGGTTTTTCTTCCCATCCCATGTTTATAAATTCTTTTCACAGTACTTAAATGTATAATATAGTGAATGATCCGATCATGGAAGAGTTATTCAATTAAAACATGAAACTATTCCTTGTTTCATTTTAAAGAGTTTTAGTTTTATTGAAAAAATGGATTGAGAGTATAAGTGTGTACTTATGATATTTAAGTTGTTATGTATGAGTTATGACCATGTTTTCTAAATATGTAAACCAAATAATTCCATTATTGTAAATAAAATTTAAATTAATGATTTATCTTCAGTCTAATTAATGGCTATGGTCGGGGCCTTATACTTGGTATCAGAGGTCAGTTCAGATTACATTACAGTTAAGGGTGTTCTTAAAGCATAAGCTAAAATTTATATATGACCAAAATGGTTATCATATTAGAAAGAGTCACAGTGTTGTTTGATATGTCTAATGAGTTTCAGATAACATTAATAAGTATATTTTATTGTTTTATCTCTTCATAATATAGTATATTATTATATGATCCCACTAAACATTTTGTTTTTAGTAAATGTATGGATCTAGCAAGAAATAAAGTAACAATGGATGTGATGGAAAATGTGGTGGTTCTCTGAATAAGAAACCAAATGAAATGGGCATTGTAATGCGAACCCATATTGTTATTCAAAACCATCTATATTGTAATTATTGACCACATAAGCCTTGCTGATTATCCTGATGTTTCATATATCAGAGACACATATCCATGTGGATGTTCATGTAATAATCCTAAAGATATGTATATTTAATTAAACCAATGTGTCATGGATGTGGAATAAAACGCCTAGGAAAATATTTCAATGGGATGGGAAGATGTTATATATGTGGTAATGAAGGTAATAAAGATATAACCTACCATAAAAAGAAATATTTCAGTTGACTCAAGGAAAGGTAAATATGTTATTTTCATGGTATACATCTATTTTATAAAATGTGGTGTGCATGGTCATTTTGAAAATAGAAATACTATGTAGAAGGTTCAATAATGGGATCATCATGTCCAAAAAAATATATGTTTACCAATATTTAATTCCATTCCAATTGAATATGAGGAAACCAAAAATGACATTTGATTGGTATGAATTACTTCTTATCATAGGTTATGACATTATTGAATCTTAGGAAATTATGCGTGATTTTTTTGACAATAATAAGAATAAAAGAATAAGATATAAAACAATGTAACAGAATCATGATGAATTCTCGATGAATAAGATACAAATATTTTAGAAATTGAAGAGTCGTGTTGGATATATGGATAATGATATGTTTAAATGTATTAATGATGGGTTTAATTTGGAATGCATATAGTATTTGTAACCCCGATGTTTGTTATATAATAATGCTAATTGAGGAAGAATTGTCTTTTATTTTGTGGATGTAGTTATATCGAACAAATAGTGTTTATATGATCGTCGAATTTGTGGTAACTATTATTAATACTTTATGGTGAGAAAAATATGAGGTATTAGATATCCTTTGATGTTAAAATATGTTATGGGTATTTTTGAGGAATTTATATCATATTTTGGAAAGTTATAATACTATATTGTTTTTGAAAAAGGAATACACGTAGAACAGGTGACAACCCATCATGTCAGAGAAAGAAGTGGAAATAAAATCCACAAATGAAGTGTGTATGTGATTTCTCACCTCCCGCTGGACTACGTGAAGTCCCTTTTTAGTGTGACTTAATATTTTTAGCTAAATAATATTATGGATCAGTAATAAGATGATTTTCAGAAATTGGGTTTTATAAAATTGATATCATTTTTAAAATAAATTTATTTGGTGATTATGTGAGAAATAATATTTTAAAAGCTATTTTTTCTTTTGGGAACACTTTATTACTAATTAAAATAGAATACAATTAGATTTTATTTGAGGAGTACTGGTTAATTTTTTTTGAAGAATCTGCATTTTTATTCTGGAAAAATGGTGATTTTGGGTTTTTTATGGAAATGATTAACCTATTATCAAGAATATGTGATTAGTTTAATTACATTTAAGTATGAGTCCTTAAAATTAGTCGATGTTATTTAGATTTAAATATTAATATTTATCGTGGAAGGCTATGTGATAAAATCCTTTGGATTTTTGGGTTTTAATTTTAGTTTGGATTATTTTGAATAATTTTATGGATTTTTTTTATTAATTGGTATTTGTTTAACATATAGTATTTTTCATTTAATTCTAGATATTAAGAGTAGTACTTATTTTATAATCGATAATTATTTTTGTGGGATTATTTGATCTAGTACTAACCGTTTTGGTTTTTGTTAATATATAAACATGGGGTAAATATATAGTCTATCTTCAGTGGATTATGAGATTCTCTGGAAGTTGATTCTATGACTTCCTGGTTGACCATATTTTCATTAATACTTATCATTTGGAGAAAATATTATTTCATGGTAGATGTTTATAAAGGGATAAAATAATATTAGAAAAATGAGTATGTTTCATTATGTTCTTTGTCAATCTCATAAATAAATTCCTCAAATTTAAGAAAAGGATATTAAAAAAAAGTATTCTATTTACTTTTCGTACTATGAAATCAAATACAGTTTAACCCATTAGAAGATTTTGTTTTTCTAGTTGTTAAGTTTTTCTTGATCATTTTTTCTATCACTCTCCATCAGAATAAGATGGTGTGATTTTAATCCATATTCATGTTTTCCTACATGGAATCCCAATATGTTTTATCTCGGGTGACCATTCTACTTATCTTTCATTATTTTAAAGTGATAATTTAATTAACTCTTTTTTTGATGTGGGATTTTCATTGAAGTTTAAAAGGCTGATTTTATATTCTGAGGAAGTTATTTTCACAATAGGGGAATGATTTAAAATCCAAAGAATTTATAGAATAATACATTTTTACAACTATTTATATTTTTGAATTTAATATTAATTTTTTCATAAATGGGATTCTATGTCTGATATCATTCTCGACAAACAAAAACATTGTTCTATGAAAACATACGTTACACACAAAACTATATAATACAAAAAAATAGAATTATTATTTTATGGTACTTAACTCCTAGTCATTGTATTAGTGGAAATTAAACAAATTAACTATTTTAGTATATTACATATTTCTTAAAATTTTTACATTTATAAATTGAATTATTTAGGCTTTAAATGAGAATGAATCCAATTTGGAGGATAAAATACTCTAGTATTTTAAGGAGTTTATTTATCCGCCTTTTTCTGGAGAACCCTTTCAAAAATATTTTTTTCACATTTATATATTCTATATGATTAAAAAAAATATTCATTAGAACAAGGATTTTAAAATTTACTTGAGTTGAAATTTTGGTGATTCTCTGAAAAAATCTCTATTTTTATGAATAATGTAAAATACCTCATATTAATTAAAAAACGTCTTTCCATCTAATAAATTTATATAGTTATATTATACTTATAATTGGTTTTAATGTTTAATTGGATTATATATTAATCATTTAATCCAATGATATTCATTGGAAGTAATTTCAACTTAAAATTCAACATACACATATATTAATCTTTTGATAGTTTTTACTTCTTAAAACAAGATTTCTGTTTTTGACAATAGAAAATAAATTTAATTTAATTTCTAAAAATTTTTATATTTCAAATTTGTAAAAAAAGAATATATATATGTAATCCTAAGGTCCAAATTTTTTAAATTGGTATTTTTTATTTTTTTGACATTATCAATAGTAACATCATTAATTAATTTTATTTACCACGGTTAAAGTGTAAATATATATAATTAAGGGTAGAAAATAATTTTATAATAATTTAAAACTGATATAAAACATTTAATAATTCTATTAAGAGAAATATTTATGACCATGGGAATACATAGAAAGATTTTGGGATCCCGTGAGCCCCTAAGTTGTGATAATTACATGTTATAAGAATTAATTTATAGTAAAGAAAAATATTACATAAACATGTATTTTTTAATAATAAAAATTTAATATTAAGATAAATAATTGATATATTTTACTATAAATAATCATCATAAAGATATAAATATTTTCATATATCATGGAATTTTATTTATATATTTTAGACATTTACTATATAATTTTAATTATGACATAGTGATGATCAAGTGATTACCTTATAGATCAATGATTCTAATAAATGATATTATAAATATTAAAATAAATATAATTTTAACATTTTGATTTCAAAAAATAATTTTTTGAATTAATATGACCTGTTATATTTGATTTTATTTATTTTTATTTAATAAATAGTGTTATTATGTATTTTAGAATAATCAAATACTAAATAGAGACAAAATAGACATAAATTAATTTAAAAAAATACTATTTTATTTAATAACGTCCTAAAAACTAATATTCATCCAAATGAAATATATAATGTAAAAAAATGTCAACAATGATCCATTTTTTTCTTTTAAAATTGTATAGTGACTATAGTAACCATATATTATTTAAATACTATAAGGCATGGTAAGAGTTTATATTTTTAACTATTTGTTAAAGATGAAAGCTAAGGTAAATTCTGTGACCTAAAAATTCCTAAAACATAGTTGTTGAAATTATTTCGACCCAAAATAATCATATATTTGAAATAAACTATTTTTGGACCACTATAATTCAAAAATGATTTTATAATAAAAAAATATTTCAATAAATTCATAATGTTACATTCCTCCCTCTAATAAAAGGCCACCACCAATAACCACTTAAGCGTATCTCTAAAGCACATTGAATCTTATAAATTCTACTCAAATAATCTCCCAACAGCAGTCCCATCCCCCTAGGTGCTGTAACTTGGGTAGAATTAAAATCATTAAATCATTTAGTCTCAAATAAAAAAAAGTTACCCCATTTCGGGGTAACCACTTCTCTCATGTTCCTTGTCTTTATTTACATTCTCCACCCCCTATGCTATTCTTATTATATGATTTCCTATCAAAAAAATTATCCTATATATACTAGGATTTTATATAGGTTATATTAGAATTACACTTACACACACCAGAATCCAAAGGATATGATCATATTATTTCTATGTACGAAGAACTACTGCATCATGAAACAATGATTGATCAATTTTCTCCTACCACATTTCGTGGTATCTATGATTATGGTACTATATTTATATATGAAATATATTATCTTTATATCGTCACAATGCTTCTATAATTGTTTCTACAATGTACACATATACTTTTCATAATGTTTAAATACGAAAATTTCATTTGAGGAAGTTGGGTCCATCGCCCACTCAATGTTATATGACACGTTCATTCTATAAATTAAACATATAAAGTATTTTTTTTATTAAAACTATGATACAAACATCATATAAATATAATTATTCTATTATAATATACATTTTTAGAATTTTATTCTATTTTATTTGATATAAAAATAAAATGAATGTAGCAATAATGTGTACATATAAACTATCGTATATGTACGGTGAATTTAATTTCAAATATCTAAATATTATTGACATAATAAATACATGTATAATGGATATATATGATATTTAAATCATGAGCATCATTCATGATATGAAAGAATTTTGACTCCTTGGGCAATTTACATCAAAACAAGATCGCATCCCACACATGTAACGAACATCGACAAAACGAAAGATATGATTTTAAATTATTATTCAACTTTTATTACATATTTATAAGTAATATATAATTAATAATAATACTGATAAATGTTCATATGTATGAGTTAATTATGCTATGTTTGTTATTTAGAAATATAAATAATGAACAAGACATATTAGACTGAAGGTAAGGGACATCGTGTAAATCTCTTTTCATTGAGGAATATTTAAATATGTAAAAAAAACCTTATTTATATAGAGTATAAAAAATCCTTTTGAATTATAATTTCATTTAGAAAGAATCATTTTATATGAAGCATTTAACAAAAATAAAATATTTAACGTATGTCGAGAAAATGACCTTTCTGTTGCCCTGACCATTATTTGGTAATTGAATTCTTTTACAAGACACAATGTCATTAAAAAGAAATGTAAATACCATATTTCTTTTATAGTTATTTTGATAGTGAAAATGGTTTTGATAAAGGATTCATTATTTCAATTTCTTGAAACTATCTATTGTGATTTCTATGTGGAAATGTTATTTTTTTATGTTAGTTTTATGTGTTATGATTATATAATAGAACATAAACATTTGATGGGTGTTTTAATATTAACCATAGAATGGTGGTTATATGATAAACCAATGATTTTTTTTGTGATACACAAGGAATGGTGGTTTTTCTATAACCTCTAATGCATTTGTTGTGGAAGTCAGCCTTATGGCCATTCGATTTAGTGATATGTTTATAAGTATATTTGATTTTTATTCCATTTAGGTATGTATATTTGCCAAGGTACCTTTATATGTTATGTGTTTATTTCTATGGGATTTATGTTGTTCATCTGGTTACAAAAAGGGTAAGAAAAGAGATTATATTGAGTGAAGTGTTTTTTCTACTTCTTAATGGTGGGAAGTATTACTTTTTGATAATGTATTGATGGTTTAAATGTTTTCACATGACTCATAGTTCACATTTTTTATGTATCGGTCACTAATAATTTAAGGCTCATCCCCAGTTTTGAAATGTTTTTCATATGACAATATATAATAATAGAGTCGATTAAGGGATCATTGAAAAGTGATGGTATTAAAACATGAAATGATACAAAATTTCTTTTTAATGAGTTTTTGTTTTATGAAAAAAATAGATATTCTGTAGAATTGTATACTTACAATATTTATGTTGTTATTAAAGAGTTATGACCTAATTAATTAAATCTATAAACGTGAAATGATCCTTGATGTGAAATAAAGTCAAATTAATTACTTATCTCATGATTATATAATGATTAAGGTCTGAAACATAGAAAAATAATAATGCATCCCTACTTAACAATGGAGTTCTTTACCAGTATAATAGGATGCTCGATCGAGTTAGTTCATCCATTTCTCATTGCATCATTTATTTTGTTATAATTTTTTTTATTTTTTTTCATTTTTTATTTTCATATAATTATAAATTATTTTTTAAAATATTTCATTTCTATTTTGTCAAGAGATATCATCCACCAATATTTTCTTCTTATTAATCTTCTACTCCACATCTTCTTCTAAATCTATTAATTTTCTATTCATTTTTATTTATATTAATTATTTTTCTCAATTTATTTTATTTTATTTTATTCTTATTTCTCCCTCTTTTATTTCTCTCTCTTATATTATTTTTATTATTTTATCATTAGTTCATATTCTCTTCCGTCATTCCACCCACTAATATCTTACACTTACCAATGAGTGGTTGGCCCATTTTTTCCTGTGAGGAGGATTAGGTGTTCTTTAATTCGTTCTTAATGTTTATTTTCTACATGTGAAATTCGTTGGTATATATGGGAAAAAAAATTCAACATGAAATGAAAATTAAATATATTTATATTATTTTATTCATTTATTTTTCCTCCCTTATATTGAACATCTACTCATATGATAGAGTTGAGAAAATAAATGGTTGAAACAACATTTGATAGATCTATGGATGAAATGATGTCACACCTTCGGCTGAGGAGTTCCATAAACCGTGATTTCAAGAGGAGATGGATTGTAAATAGTTTAAGTCATTTAATATAACAAAAATTAAAAATAATAGGAAATGGATTCAATAATGATATATCAATGTTGAATTATAAACTAAAAATTTATAAAATATTGGATAATAATTATTAATCCCAAAAAAACTCAAGAAATGTTATTTCTTTCTTTAGTAATTTATTATCGTTTCATGTACGTATAGATTAATATTTTCAATAATCATGTATTTTCATTAATTTTGAAATTAATAAAAAACCAAAAATATTGATATTTTTATTAAATAATTTTAGAAAACAATTATATTTGGTTGAATTAGAAATAGCATGTCAACAAACTCTGATGATCTTCAAGTGAGATGACCCTCATCCTCTATTGTGATGCATGGGAAAATAATTTTCTTTTTCCACACCCTATAAAAGGCATGAATAATAAAATCATTACATAATTCAATTTTGGGAAGACCATGCAGTTAGAAACAAGAATAGACATTGTATATATCATGAGTTTCGAAACTTATAGGTTCATGTGTGCAAAGGTGTATCTTTAGTGAGAGATGGAAGCAAAAATGTATTAGGTTAACATTGTGTGGTGACCTATTGTTATCACTAATTTATATGCCATTTTTAAAGGTGGATTATAATTTTACAGAATGTGAGTTGAATGATGATTGATGTGATCTATAGTTTTTGGTAAACTATGTTGGTGGAGTGCGTTGTTTATATCAAAGAACGTAGGAATAAAGAAAAAAAACTGTTCCTATTCATTGTATTCAGTGATGGACCATCCAAGGGTGAAGTAGACAAATTTCTTCATAGTGAGTAAAAAATGAGTTTAATTATATGGTGGGTAGAAATGATATAGTCATGAGAGGGTGACGTTATCATATGTATAGTTATGTCACGGTGTAACAGTAGCCATTAGGCAGTTGTGGTAACTGTAGAAGACAAATGTGTGATGGACCTAAGAATGTATGGTTCCATTTTGGATGCATAATATATGATTTATATAATGTATTATATAGAAGACATATGTGGCAATTAGAACTTGTTTGAAATCCATAATATCTGAGATAGTGTCATATTACTCTCATGTAAATTGATGTCTGAGATATTTAAGGGTGATGTGAGTGTTTTGATAACAAACAAGGTAAATTCCATCAATGTATATATTTAATTCATTAAGGATGAAATAATTATTTAATGATGCATCTAATGTCTAAGGTATTATAATTAGTGGTTATGTGGAGTAGGGATTGTTGACGATATGTACCTAAATATGATGTCAAATTTAATGGAAATTATAGATGTCTCTATGTGAAACTGAATTTTGTTGGTTGAAACAACATTGATATAATTATATTGGGTGTGAGAAAGGTGGTTTATGAATGGTTAGTGACTTCTACGAATGGTTTTAATGTTTTGGATTAATTTTATCATTATATAATAAAAGTTCTAATTCAAAATCAATAATGTGGTTTTGTTAATGTCTTTCATCCCAAATATGATAATAATGACCATATAGGTCAACATATTTTGATTTATTAATAGATTTTTATATTAATAGACTGATGAGAATTTAGGAATAAGTGTAGCCTTGGGGAAAGTATTTCCCATTCATGGATGGAAAAATAACGACTCTATATTGTTGTACATTATGTAAGCATAGGAATAATTATTATCTTATTACTAAAACATCTTGAGGATGAGAAGTGTTTTGAAGGGGATAGATAAATGACCTACATCATACTGATTATGAATATTAGAGGAAACATGATACTTTCATTAGTTTAATTGATCCTTTAAAGAATAGGGAATTGAGTTGAGATGATTCATCATCAAAAATATTATAGAGCTGCTTTTAGGAATAAATGGAAGATCCATTGGCGACTTATTGCTTGGGATAAGAATTAATGCATGGAAAAATCCAACACAAGGCCTGGGTAGTGTTCAAGTCATTCTATTGGGCTCACTGGCCAACAAGTGATTCTAGGTTGGATATCCATTGGTCCACTATCTAGAAAGTGAACCCAAATAGAGTAGTTGGTGGGGTTAACTGTGTATCCTTTAATTATGGGAATTTTTATATATTCATCCCAGAAAAAATATCAGGATTAACCATCATTTGTTTATTTTACTATATCCATTCTAACATCCTCCCCTTCTCTCATCCCACTATGAGATCCCATTGATCCATATTGGTTATTGATGTAATATTATAGTGAGTCCCTGTGACAACCTCTAGTATTCATCAATCACGAAACTCTATTAACCATATGATGACTGAATGTAGTGACATTAATTGTGTTTGATTGTTATTAGTATATAACATCCATTGTTATCCCATGATTACTCAAATAACAGTGAATTTTTATGGTCCATTTATATCTTAATCACTAATATATATATATGGATCAATTGAAATGAAATAATTAGATGAAAATTTCTCTGGATCCTGGTGGAGTTTTCTGTGGATAATGGGGATTTTCATTAGATAATATAGATGACATAATTTCATGATGAACACATGATTATAAATAGATTTCCATTTCAAGTACATACCTTAGGGATATATTATGTTGTTTTATTTAAAATTGTAATTATACCACCATAATTTCACAGAATTTAATTAGGTACATTTTCAAGCATCATCTTTTGGAGGGTGTTAAGAGTGGACCAAACTCCATTAGATATCATTTAGGATAATGTATTTCACATGGTTTCATTCACATTGATATTCATATTTTATTATTTTAAAATTTCCATTAAATTGTATTCCATAATAGTTATATTAACTGATATGATGTTTAATGAACATTATAAATCATCTATGGGTGGTTTTTTGTCGTTCTTACAAGGTTTTGATTTTAGTGTTTCATTATACAAGTATGAATTTCTCCTTTTTCCTTTATTTTTCATGTTATAGTTGAATTAACAATGATTTATATATAATTAATTAAATTATAGTTCCCATGAATTAGTTAGGTAATCATGGGATTAAATGGAGGTTCAATGGTCATATATGGATCAAATAAAGGTAGTAGAATTTTCGTAGATATTAGTAGGAACTATATAGATGTATTGATTCACATATTATCTTCTTCATGGTAATATTCATAGTTTATTTGGTTGTGGTATGAGGTTCTCCACCATTAATAGAAAATCCAAAACTCATAATTGTATTATCAATTAAATGTAAGTCAATATTTGATAAATAAATCAAGGTCTAAATAAAGTAATTAATCTAATCCTAAAAAACGTTATAAAGTGACAAGGTCTAGTAAGTTCCCTTCAAAACTGTCTTGATGCTGGCTAGCGATGGGAATGGTTTGAGTCATGAATTTCCACTTCATATAATATTGAACTAATTGGGTGTTTTATTATTCAATATTAGACCTTGATCATGTGATACATATTAATGATATGATTGGAAGGGGCTCATTGGACATGTTTCATGTCCTAAGATAGTTACTATATACAATGGACATGTGGAAGAGCCTGGTGATGAGGAAAAAGTATGATATCCTTCTGGTATGGACCATGATGAAGATGAGGAAATACTATAATATGTCTTAAAAATTGTTATAAATGTTGTTTAATGGCAATTACAACCAACCACAACTGTAATATAGTTCAATTTCTACAAAAGAAAACCCATATCTATCCACAAACATAAAAAACCTATAATTAACCAAAATTTTCTCACAATACGATTCCAACGATAAGAAATAATAATAATAAATAATATGGGTATAATATATTTTTGAAATCGTTAAACAAGGGATAACTCAACAAATTAAAAATTTAATGAAGAATATATGTGGATGAGGGAGTGAAAATTATCCAGGATATATGCTTATTTATGTATTGTTCGAGTGAGGTTTATGGAGAAGGAGATAGAAGTAAAATAGGGTTTTCTATAAAAATTATGTGGCTTCCATTAGTAAAAATATTACCAAATAATCATGTGGATTTCACGTAGTCATTGGTGGCACACAAACTAGATGGGGGGTTTGGAAATCATACAAAAATTCTATTTACTTTCCTAATGGATTATGGTTCCTCACCGACATACCTATGTCCTCTTCTACATTCTTGCCAGGGGACAGTCCCATTCCTCTAAAACATTTTCGTGATCATCCTTACGACACAAACAATATATGAATAGATAAAATAAAATTTATTTGAATTCAATTTAATAGTAATAAATGTAAAAAACATGTTGTTCTAGAAACTCCACCATTATGGACTTCTCTCCCAAATAAGAATCTCTAGGGGTCTCCCCCAAAAATAATATCCATTGTAGACAAACATATAAATCACATTCCCATATTTCCCATTATATTTTCCCATGGTGACACAATATATACAAAATAGGTTCCCTTTCCATCACAAAACATTCTCACTCTGGTCTATGATATACATAATAAATTCCTCAAATTATGAATCTAGCTCTAACTTATCGTTCTTGGTATCAATAACACACATTAGGTATAATAATATATAAAAATTTATAGATCTTGAGGAACATAAGGCATTCACTGATAATGTAGTGAATTAAAAAATCAAAATGTTATATCCTTATATATACCACAATATTGAAAGGTCCAAAAATCATGGGTGTCGGCTTCACCAATTTGAATAACTGTAAATTCCTTAAATAAGGTGATAGTAGTTTGAAAAAAAGACCATCAACTGAGACATTGGAGGGCCCTTCTAATCATTTTATAAAAGAAAATTTTATTTTTGGAGTGGGGGATCAACATTTCCCAAATTAACAGACCCAGATTGGAATTATCATGCACTAGGCATGGCCTGATCACTACTAACTCCCATATATAAATCATACATAGTACTGAATGACTTGATAAACCATAATGTGCCTCAAAGTAATCCATGTATATAAATTTATCAAATAAATTATTATACAATGACCAGAAAACCCACTTATAGTCCTATTATACTCCACTGAAATCCTGAACACATGGAGTAAACATTTCTTCATGAATATAAATCACCAAATTCTATTTTCATGATTTTATTGAGAATATGTCATTGTAATCCCCATCCATGATTTCATCATCCTCTGTCGGAATTCCTACATTTATGCAGTAAGGAATGCATCCATACATGAAATCCTACTCACTATTAAACTGAGAAATATTACAATCTATATTACATACAATATACACAACTCCCCCACTAACTAGACCAAGGAAAGGATAAATATTTTTCTGACCTAAAATGTCCAATAAAACAAAACCTAGAATATATTTTGACCCCAATAGGTTCTAGGTTACCCTATTATTGAACCCATGGTCAACCCATACTATTTATATACCTACACTGTAAGATTTTAGAGTAACCTTCTTGGTTACTGCTACTTCGCCTATAAATTATGACGGGTAAGGATTTTGAAAAAAAACTACCCAACATTACACTTAATGTATGAAAAAAATAGTGTTTTGGAGTCATGATATATCATAGTTAATCCCTAGTCTACTACCCAATGGGTGGAATTAGAGTCCATCTATAATTATTCCATCATGGAATTGTGATCCCTCATCCGAACAAGGATTCAATTTATTTATTTCTCATCCAAGAAACTTACTAGTATTGGTTTTTATCTCATTATTCATTTCATCGTGACAAGAATGTATGAAACATTTTCCTATCATGCATTTACATGATACCTAATTGTGGAAGTGATGATCAATTGGGCACAGGTTACCACACAATTATCATTAGACCCATCCATATGTTATTATTATAATAAAATCATTATTTAACACTCAAATTATAATATTCGTTCACCTAATACCTACATCATCCCATAATAATTATCCATAAAAAATAATTTACCTTGGGAAAACCTAATTTGTACGTAAAATGACATTATTTACCCATCCTTAAACCTTCATCAATTGTTCAATTATCAGTACAAGATTATGAATTTTAATTTTTTTTGGATCTTTTAGATTAAAAATATCTAACATAAGAGATACTTATTCCAAAAGATCATTGAATGAACCAAAATTGTTGACTCTAGGTAAATGTTAAGGTTGTTTAATTTTTTTGGATATAGATACTGAGTCCCATAGGTGACCACCCAATCATCTTGAATCATGACAAAACCAATGAAAACTCTAAAGGCATCAAAATAGATTGGATATCCAATCCCTTTGTTTGAAAGTGTTCTTATAAGAATGTATATCAACATATTCTGCAGTTTTTGGGAATTCTCTTCATATAAATTCATCTACTAAAAAATGGATCCTTTCTTAGTTATCTTAGTCATAGGTTCAACCAAATGAGAGTTGTCCTAAAAAACCACCAATAATAAATAGCTAACCATAAAAGTACCAAATACCAAACATTTTATAAGGTTATTCCAATTTCAACACCATTTCCACATCTCTCTATTTATTTATATCCCATATAAAATGATCTCATGCAAGTAAAAACATACCAACATATAAATATATTTTTCGTAACATCCTCTATGTTAACCTATTCTTGATGATAGCTAGATCACAAATCAATCTCATAGAACTACCTGGATCCTCTCAACAGATCAAACATATCAATTATCCTTGAAGTAGATTTCAATTCATCACTCTGGCATGATTCAATATCAGGTAATTAAAACATTAGTGAACAATATTTTCCACATTCATAGAGAATAATAGAGGAGACCCAAAAGGATATATTCTAAAAAAATTAAATAACTCTTCCAATAGATCTTATGGAATTATTTTTAACTCGATCAACTGAATCAATGTCATACTGTATAAGAGAATCAATATCTACAGTGCACCTGTAATTATTAATATAAGAAACTGAAATCACCTTTTTTGATGAATTAATTAGAAATCCACTAGAAAAAAAATATATGTACTAGACCAATATAGATGTACGTGTAAGGACCCATAAATTATGTGGAAATTTTCTTTCTTAAATACATGGGAATTTTACGAGTCAGTAATTTCTGACGACGCTTGATTCTGAGGCCCGGTGGGGTCGGAATCAATTTCTGACGTTTTGTTTGGGTAGGTTCAGTAAACGTACGATCCTGTTATTATATCTCTTGAACCAGTGCTCGGAATTGAAATATGAGGGCACCGTTGATATTACAACGTAAGAGATCTCATAGTGATACCTTCACCGCATATGTGTTCTGACGAGAATGGATGTTAATTTTATGGGTTTCTAAATAAAATTAAATAAAAATGTGTGGATCTTATTTTTATTTTTTTGGCGGTTTAATACTCCACTGGGATGATAAAGTTGGGGCCCACCCATGCATAACCTCCATTGGGAGGATATTATTTATTTGGGACCCAAACGAGTATAAACCCCCATGTAACTCTCTTTAAATGGGGGAAGGCTTTTGAACTTATCTCATTAATGTGACAACCCCCCATTATTAATTAACTAAGCTCCTTCAATTAATTAATATTTTTTAAATATTTTGAAAATTTTTCCAACAATAAAATAATAGAAAGACCTGTTATTTTATTTTTGGTTGGATATCAACTTTCATTTGGGTGTGACATTGAGAGAGGACTTAGAATATTTTGGATAACTTGATCCCCTCAATGAAGAATGATCCTCATATCCGATGAACGATGAACACCATCCTCGATCGTCAACCAAGACAAAAGATAAGGAGCTTCCAGCAAAGAACGATGATGACACTTTATCCTTGGCTGATTTCCGATGTCAACGAATTGAAATCTTCCATTTTCCCATGACTTCATCAAGGTTCATCGACTCGAGGTAGGGGTTTGAGTGGAATTCCTATTCTTGTTGTTCATTGTTCAATCCTAACATTATTTATGCCGATTGTTAAAAACGTAATGTGGTGGGATCAGACTGCACAAACACAGTTTGACCCTTTTCCCCACTATATTGTTGTTCTCATTGTGTTGACGACGGAGGCAAAGCAATTGTGTCCGACATCGGGCCGACTGTGAAGAAGACCGGCGGTGCAAGGCCACTGGGTTTCCAAGAGGGGAAGGCACCATCGTGCCGCACAGAAGGGAAGACACTGCCCGGATGGCCCATGGTGGAGGCGCGTGATACCGTCGCACCGCGCGGAGGCCAACAGAGGGCCACTGCAAGCCGGAATGTGGTGGAGGGGCGCGGCCCCGGCGCGCCATGCTGACGAAGCTTGGAAGCCCCGGCCAGCGTGTGCTGTAGTGGAGGTGCGCGACGCCCTTCCACCATGCATGTGATGCGGAACCGTAGCCAGGGTGTGTTGTAGTGAAGGGGAGTGGAGCTTTCGTGCTGCGTCGGAGCCCAGAACCAGTAGGACGCTCAGCTAGCCGAAAAAGGTGGAACCCTTCAGGTCCCGCGGGTACTAGGTCATCTCACCATGCAATTTCCATTTCAAAAGACAGGGAGTGTAACCCCCCTTGCGTGGCCAGCAGGCCACGCATGCCAGCCGTCGCCACGTGGGCTAGCCACCCACCATGCGGACCACCTACCGGCCATGCAGGCCCGCCAGCCTGCCGGGCCGCCCTCGATGGGTTGCCCCTAGTACGGGTCGTCCCATTGAATCAGGAATTTCCTTGGACCGAGTCAGAATCATAGACCGGGTCGGACCCCAGAATAGACCAGGTCAAGCCGGGTCGGTCTAACTAGGTCAGACTGGAACCGAACCCTTTTGGCTAGTTTACACATATTCGACCTCTTTTTGGACCACGGGTGTCTGAACGACGAATCGTATGCTGCGAAGAAAGGATTGGAGCAGGACAGATCTTTTGGCATACCCCGATTTATGTTTGGATGTAGTTGGGGAACAACCGTGTTTGTTTGAATCTAAAAACCATCGGGGCCCCTGGAACGAAAATGCGAATAACTCTCATACCGGGAGTCTGATTGACGTGTCGTCTATTGCGTTGAGTTCCATATGATGAGATAGAACTATGGGATACATAAAATCGATACATCGTGATAGTTGATGTATTGACACTTGGATCAAGGACTGGACCCTCCTCAAATCGAGCATGCTGTGTGCGGGAACCCTAGGGCTGGATGCAACTAAGATGATATGATCATATGTGGACCTACTACTATACCAGGATCCTCTTTGAGTTCTACAATGATGATACTATACCAATATCCCTTGTGGGTTCGACAACGATGACTTCTGTACCAGGATCCTCTATGGATTCAACAAGGATGAATTCTATACTGAGATCATCTGTGTGTTCGACAATGCTGATTCTATTCTAGGATCCTACATGGGTTCGATATAGGAGATGATTCAAAGGCTACATCTAATCATCTCTACCCATATTCATTAGTATTATACCTGTGTGAGCTGAGTCTTGACTTTCAGATGTTGTCATTGAGATGATTGACTTTACTTCCATTGTGGAATGGATTGTGCTTGGGCTCAAGAGTTGGAGTCAGACTATAATTGGTGACATAGGTATATGTATGGGCATATACCTATGTTGGGTTGTTAGATATTTCAGGGTAGTATCATACTAATGTGTTTTATCATTAGTGGATTCTAGGAGACCATTGGGGGTCTCGGGGTCCCCTACTATGTATTGTTAAAGTCACCCATGCATGGGCTTCGGCCACACCTTGTTGTGTTATATGCAGACGATGGTCAGCCGTGATCGAGGCTAAGGGTGATAGATGGGAGGCTGCTCAGAATTGGACTAGATGGGACTTACCTCAGAGATGTGGAGTTTGAGTTCTGTACCTACCCTTCAGGTAGGATTCCCCGGGGGAAGATCTAGGAGTTGTTTTCCCTTTTTTACTTATACTTGTACATGACTTTTAGTGGGGTTTGTATACTTCCCCACTTACATTCAGCACACTTTAATTTTCTATATTAGTACTTTTTTCTTTACTGCTTCTGTTCAGACTGTTTGTGTTATAGGATTAAAGACAATGCCTTACCTTTTATCAGGAATTCTCTATTAGTGCTAGTCAATAGCCCCTGGCCTTTGGAAGGCGGGCTTGGGATAGTCACGACACGAGCCCCAATGATGGGTCATGAAAAATTGGTATCAGAGGAGTCAGTTCTACTGCAGAACATGGATTCTAAATCTATTAACAACAATAGTGTTAACTGGTGTGGGTGTGGTTATCAGTTTAGGAAAACAGGTATTGGTGCGACATCCGATGTATCCATACACTAGGACCCTAACATATGATTTCTGACCCAGTGCACGAAAACACTTATTGCGTGTGAGTTTCAATTGAACAAATTTCTTCATGATTTGTTTTTGTTAGCTCACCAAGTATAGTGTTTTGACCATGTAGTACCTGTTTTTTTTAGGATGGACCCATGTTGGTAGCAGGCTAGGGTTATGAGCTTCGTACAAGATGGTATCACACCGAGCGATGAGGCCTTGGTGCAGGGCCCCATCACATCGGAGGTATCGTCGGTGCCACTACCTGATGGTCCACCAATACCACCAGCTCCAACAGTAGAGACTGCATGCCGACTAAGTGTGTTGCATGAGTTCCAGAACAATTGGCCACCAGTTTCATGGAGATATGAAACCATGGGCTATTGTGGAATGGCAGGAGGCTGTTATGGGAGTTTTTAGATAGTTAGGGAGACCAGTCGACCACATGGTGATCACTGTAGCGAGTCTTCTGCATGTAGCAGCAGGTAGATGGTGGATCCTGATGCTCCAGGTTTATGACGAGGCATGATTTCTCTGGGTAGACATCGAGAGTCTCTTCCGGTCATAGTTTCTTCCAGCCACCTTTCGTGCGGTGTAGATTCAGGAGTTACTTCATCTACAACAGGGCAACATGATAGTATCTCAAGACTCTGCAAGGTTCACTGACCTCTCGTGCTACCCCACAGATATGGTGAGGGACCCATTCTTCAAGGCCCAAACATTTGAGAAGGGACTTAGGCTTTAGATCACGAGTTCAATGATCTCCCTCAGCATCCCGACGTAGGTTGGGTGCTGGAGCGAGCCCTTTTAGTGGAGATTTTTCTTGCGGAGCAGTCACCAGGAGTGAGACCCACCACAGGGGGACACATAGTGGAGTATTATGCAGCAGGCAGTAGACAGATGTCACAGAGGTCCAAGTTGACCAAGACATAAAGTGGGAGACCACAATATAAAGGTTCGGTTGTACATGGTACATGAGGCAGAGCCAACTATATGAGGAGTAGGCAGTGCAATGAATGGGGCGGCTAGCGTCACATGGCTCGTGACTACCCGACCCGCCAGGCAGATGATCAGCAGACAGTAGAGGGATCTCCCAGGTAGAGGTATAGGTCCGAACATGGTGGTCTTCTGGGAGCAGGTGAACGTGGAATAGGATCTGGCTGAGTATCATGTGGTGGATGATGTTTTGAGGCCCTACCACCACCACCGCCACTAATAGGTCCACCCTAACCACAGGGAGCTGAGAGAAAGGGGTGGGAACAACTCCATCCAGTCGAGGCCTATGACCATGTGGCACTAGAGATGTTTCGAGGTACAATATGTGTCTACTACACAATTTTTGGAGTACTTATTGACATAGGTGTGAGTCATTCATTTATTTCCACTTCCCTCATTCAGATCATAGGGATTCTGATGGAGTCGTTGGCTCGATCCTTACAACTAAATACTCCAACAAGAGAAGACTCAACAATTACGCACTAGTGTCGGTAGCGTAAGCATAATCTAGGATGCGAGAGCTTCAGCTGGGATCTCCTCATAGCGGTTTTGAGGCATTATGACATCATCTTGGGTATAGATTGTTTATCCATAGTTAATGCTCATATTGACTGTATTATGTGGAAGGTGTGGTGTGTCCGCGAGGATGGGATGAGGTTTACCTTCCCCAGTGAGAAGGGATCCTCTGCAGCGTAGGATGGACTTACCTAGAGGAGGGGGAAACCGATCACACATCAGTTGGCTAGTCTCATTCTCGGAGCAATTGATGTGCTAGGTCTTATTTTTCCTATTGTGGTGGAACATTACATGAATTTATTCCCTGACGATGTTCAATGACTACCTCCTCACAGAGTGGTGGAATTCTACATTGATTTGTACCCCGAGATGACACAAATATCTACTCCAACAAAATGGATGTCTCCTACTGAGCCTCGTGAGATGCAGTTACTGCTGGAGGACTTGCAGGGGTAGGGATTTATCTGACCCAGTGTTTCACCATGGGCATCCCCAATTTTGTTCACCATGAAGGCGGATGGGATCTTGTGACTGTGTGTTGATTACCTGTGCCTGAACCAGGTGACCCTGAAAAGCAATATCCACTCCTGAGTATTGATGACCACTTTGATCAACTCAAGGGAGCAAGATGGTTCTCGATGATAGATTATAGGTCAGTCTATCACCGGCTCAATGTTTGAGACATGGAATTGCAGAAGATGACCTTCAGGTTTTGGTATGGACACTACGAGTTCTTGGTTATTCCCTTAGGCATAACTGACGATCCATTAGTGTTCATGAGTATCATGAACATGATCATCAATCCTTACCACGATCACTTTGTTGTAGTCTTCATCGACGACATACTGATCCACTTGACTATTGATGTGTAGCATGCCTACCATTTGAAGGAAGTACACGACACACTCTGAGAGCACCACCGTTATGGTAAGCTCTCGAAGTGCCAGTTTTATATTTGAGAGGTTCACTTATTGGGACATGTCATCTCAGAGGCTGGATTTGCAGTGGATCCAGTGATGATCGTGGTAGTGCATGTTTGGGAGGCGCTTAGGAGTGTGATGGAGGTATGGAGTATTCTGGTAATGGCAGGGTACTATCAGAGATTTGTTCCAGAATTCTCCAGAGTTGCAGAACCACTTTCATCATTGAAAAAGAAGGGGAAACCCTTCGTGTGATAAAATAGATTCTAGCAGAGCCTTCCAAAGGAGAGGCATAGGATGAATATTGTTCCCATATTGAGGCAACCAGAGGAGACCATTGGGTACATAGATTACTACGGCACAATAGGGATTATACTCTAGTGTGTCCCAATGTAGGAGCGATTAGTGATCGTGTATGGTTCTCAGCAGCTGAGACAACACGAGAAAAACTACGCTACCCATGACCTATTGATAGAAACAATGGTCATCTCATTGAAGATGTGGAAGCACTGTCTTATGGGTGAATGTTTTACAGTCTACTTTGACCACCAGAGTCTCAGGTACATCTTCTCGCAGAAGGACCTGAACATGAGACAACGATTATGGTTTGAGTTCCTCCAGGACTACGACATCGAGACAGCCTATACTCATGGGAAGTGGAACGTTGTAGTAGATGCTCTCAGTAAGAGATCTCGCATTGTGATGCTAGGAGAGGCGAAAAAGATTATGTCCATGTTGCAGATATACTTTGTGGATCGGGATAGAGTAGCCTTTAAAAAGCCTATTATAGTAACACCTCCACTTCTTCTGAGAGTCCGGGAGGTGCAGTGTGGGGTCGTTGACTGGGAGATGCGACGTGCTCAGATATCCACAGGGCAGTCACCTGATGGATTTTCTGAAGGTGGGGAGCACGACATTCTTTTCAGAGGATGTACTATGGTAACCATTTCACATCATGATGATGTGTTTAGAGAGTTTGACACATCTCCATTAGTGGTACATTTATTTGTGGAGAAGATGTACTATGACCTTCAACAAAATTATTGGTGGCTAGGTATGAAGAAACCAGTAGTAGAGTATGTCTCACGATGCCTCACTTGTTAGCAACTGAAGGTGGAGCACCAGGTTCTAGCAAGATTGGATCATCCAATAGAGGTCTTATAGTTATTGTGGGATGGTATATCCATGGATTTTTTTATTGGACTTCTATGTACATCTAGAGGACACAACCCTATCAAGGTGATTGTCGACTGACTCACCATTCCAGGTCACATCCTACCAATCAGAGAGCAGGGTTCAGTAGAGATCATGGGAGTCCTCTACGTATAAGAGATCGTAAGGCTTCATGGTGTTCCATCGACGATCATCTCTGATCGAGAGGCTCGTTTCACTTCTCGGCTATCGAAGTGGTTGTAGGAGGCTTTCGAGATGTAGTTTCGATATACCATCACCTACCATCCTCAGAATGATGGTCTTATAGAGAGGACCATTCTGAATCTTGAGGAAATTCTCTGTGCATGTGTCCTAGAGTTTCATCATAGCTATGTGGATCATTTACTCTTGGTAGAGTTTTCATATAACAACATCTACCACAACACCATTGGGGTGACATCTTTAGGGGCACATTACGGCCGACCTTGCAGATCACCTATATGATGGACTGACTTTGGGGAGTCAGCACTTATGGGACCATAGATGGTGCAGACTATGACAGAGGAGGTGCTGATCATCCAGGAGAGGCTGAATACTGCATTGAGCAGGCATAATTCCTATTCTGACAAGAGATTGAGACCACTAAAGTTCGATGATGGTGACCACGTCTTTTTTACAGGTCTCACCTCAATGAGGTCTTCAAGGATTTTTCCGAGGTGGATAGTTTTCTACATGATTCATTGAACCTTTCTAGGTCCTTAGTAGAGTAGGCGAGGTGAATTTCCACTTGGCCCTTACACCTCATTTGCACCGTGTGCACGACGTCTTCCACGTATCTCATCTGAGAAGTTTCATGCATGACCTGTCCCACATCGTCGACCACGAGGAGTTTGACATCGATGAAGGGGAGAATAACATGAAGAATATAGTGGAGATTGAGGATATACAGGAGTGGGTCCTGTGTGGATGTTCGATACCTTTGGTACGCGTTCGCTGGCATCACGAGAACCTTCAAGAGTGCACATGAGAGCAAGAGGCTCAGATGTGTGCTCATCACACCCATTTGTTTCCTTAGTGTGAGTTGTAGCTTATGGGGACGTAAATACCTTTGGTGGGGTGAATTTAAAGACCCTAATATTCAGTGTATTTGTTTTTAAATGCAAGGGAATTTTACGATTCCGTAGTTTTTGACGACGCTTGTTTCCGAGTTACGGTGTGCCCGGAATAAATTTCAGATGTTTTGTTACGGTATGTTCAGTAAACGTATGAGTGGGTTTTTATATCATTTGAACTGGTGCTCGAAATTGAAATCTTAGGGCACCATTGAACTCACATCATCCATGATTGCTTAGTGAGATGTTCACTGCAGTTGCGTTTTTGATGATAATGGAGGTTATTTTTTGGGGTTTCCAATAAAAATAAATAAAAATAAGTGGAACTTATTTTAATTTTTGTGGGGGTTTAATCTACTAAGGGGAGGGTAATGGTGGGGCCCACCCATGCATAACCACCCTTAGAAGGATATTATTTATGTGGGACCCACAATAGTATAATCTCCCTTGTAACTCACTTTTAGTGTGGGTAGGATATTGAACATCTCTCATTAATGTGTCAACCACCCATTATTAATTAACTGAGCTCCTTCAATAAAATTACCATTTTGTAATCGTTTTAAATTTTTTCAAACAATAAAATAATAGAGAAACCTATTATTTTTTTTTTATTTTTTGGAAACTTTCATTTGGGTGAGGCTTTGAGAGGGGACTTGGGAGATTTTGGAGAACATTATCCTCTCGATGTTGAACGCTCCCCATCTTCGATGAACGAAGAACACCATCCTCGACCATCGACTATGCCAAAAGAGATTGAGAAAACCGTGAAGAATGTCGATGAAACTTCTTCCTCAGACTCTTTCTGACATCAATGAATCGACATCTGACCTTTTCCCGTGACATTGTCAACGTTCATCGAATAGAGGTAGGGGTTTGAGTGGAATTATTATTTTTATTCATCATCGTTCAATCCTCAGATTATTTATGTTGATTGTTAAAAACGTAACGAGGAGGGCTCGGACAACACCAACATGATCCATCCCTTTCACCCCTTTTTTTCTCGTTGTGTTGATGATAGAGGCTGAGCAATGGTGTCTGACATTGTACCGACCACGAAGAAGAACGGCAGCGCTAGGCCACCGAGTTGCGAAGAGGGCGTTCCACTTTCGTGCCACGCGGAATGGGTTTCAGGGCAATGATGGGCCGCGGTGGAGGCGCATGGCACTGTCACGCTGCGCAAAGACCAGTAGAGGGCTGCTGCAAGCCGGTCCATGGAAGAGGGGCGCACCACTGTCGCGCCACGCCGACGAAGTTGGGATGTCGGGGCCAGGGCGGGCCACGACAGAGGGATGCGGCGCCATCGTGCCACACTTGTGAAGTGGAGCTGTGGCTAGGTAGCGCAGCAGTGAAGGGGTGCGGCACTGTTGCGCCATGCTGGATCCCAGAGCCAGCTTGCTGCTCAACCAACTGGACATGGCAGGACCCTTCGTGTCCCACAGTTAAGAGGCCAGTGCACCATGCGACGACCGTTTTAAAAGGCAAGGGGGGTGTAACCTCCCACCCTATACGCGGCCAACCAGCCATGTGTGCCCGCTACCAGCCACGTGGGCCATCCACCAGCCATGCGAGCCGGCCTACCAGCATGGATGCCCTTGGTAGGGCCGAGCTCGGCTGGGATGCCCTCAGTCGGGCTCCCCTCGGCTGGGCCGCCCCTAGGTCGGGTCACCTCAGGTCGGGCAACCCTTCTGGAAGGGCCGCCTTTTCGGGTCAGTTCGTCTCCTCGACTCTGGAATTTTTGTCAGACCAAGTCGGAATCATGGACCAGCTGTTTCCATAGAAGAGACCAGGTCGGGCCAGGTCGGTCGTACCTGGTCGGACCGGTCCCGGACCAATTTGGCCAGTTTACACATCTCATTCCTATTTTAGGACTACAACTGTCTGATCGACGAACCGTCTACATAGAAAAGAGGCTTAGAGAAGGACAGATCCTTCCCCATACCCCGCGTGAGGTTTAGACAGTTTAGAAATGACCGGGTTAGTTTGAACCTAAAAACAAACTGGA
This sequence comes from Viscum album, assembly GCA_963277665.1. Classification (NCBI taxonomy): domain Eukaryota; kingdom Viridiplantae; phylum Streptophyta; class Magnoliopsida; order Santalales; family Viscaceae; genus Viscum; species Viscum album. The sequence goes on from OY728141.1 coordinate 1,258,629,895, forward strand.
CCCCTTGAATTAAAATGCCAATAACTCTCATATTGTGTGTCTAATTGACACGTCGTCTATTGTGTTGAGTTCTTTATGATGAGACGGAACTATGAGATACATCCACTCTAGACTTCATGATAGTTTATGTATTTACAATTGGATCATGAAGCAGACCCTCCTAGAATCGAGCGTGTTGTGTATGGGAACCCTAGGGCTGGCTGCAACTGAGATGATAGGATCCTGCGTGGACCTACTACTGTCCAAGGATCCTCTATTGGTTCAACATCGATGATACTATACCATTATCCTCCGTGGGTTCGACAGTGAAGACTTCTGTACCAGGATGCTCTGTGGGTGTGATACTGATAACTTTGGTACCAGGATCCTCTGTGGGTTCGACATCGCAGATATTGTTGGTGGATCCTACGTGGGTTCGACAGAGGAGATGATTTAGAGGATACATCTAATCATTTCTATCCCTCTTCATGATTTTTATACCTATGTGAGCTGAGTCCTGTCTTTCAGTTGTTATCATTGAGATTATTGAATTTACTTTCATTGTGGAATGGGCTGTGATTGGGATCGAGGGTTGGATCCGGACTGTGATTGTTGACATTGGTATATGTATGGGCATATACCTAAGTATGGTTGGTCGATACTCTATGATTGTATCATACTACTATGGTTTATCCATAGTGGATTCTGGAAGACCTTCGAGCTACATAGGGTCCCCTACAAAGTATTGATATACCCACCCCAACACGGGCTTCGCCCGCACCTTGTTGTGTTCGGTGTAAACGGCAGTCAGCAGTGATCGAGGAAGAGGGTGATGGATAGGAGGCTGCTCGAGCTGGACTAGATGGGACGTACCTCAAGGATGAGTTGTTTGAGATATGGACCTACCCTTCAATTAGGATTCCCTGGTGGATGATCCAGGAGTTCTTTTCTCTTTTTACTTGTACTTGTACCTGTTGTTCAGTTGGGTTTCTATACTGGCCTAGTTACTTTTAGCACACTTTTCTCTTCTATATTAGTACTTGTTTCTTCTACTACTTTTGTTCAGACTATTTGTGTTACAGGATTAAATACAATGCCTTCCCTTTTATCAGGAAATCACATTTGGTGCTAGTCAGCAGCCCCTGGCCTATGGAAGGCGGGCTTGGGGTAGTCACGACACGGACCCCGAGGACGGTTCGTGAAACTATGTGTGGAATGAATCGTAACCTTATATTTTGTAAGAGTAATGCTAGTAACATTTATCATAATGGTCTTACTATGAAAAAGGATGGAACCAATTCTTCCTACACCAGTATCTAATTACCTATTCAAAACACACTCAACCTAGCAATTTTTAATTAAAACTCAGTTAATAATGCTTTTGAAATTGGAAGAAAAACTCAACTTCATGTCTATATTTCATATATCAAAAATTCATGTAATTTCTCATACTAGAAAATAACATTTATATATATAGCCCTTAATAATCACATGTAAATCTATGAATCTATTCATATGAACTATTCTATTTCAAAATGGGTGTTATGAGATAATAAATAATGGGAAACATTATTTAACACAATAAACAAGTTATTATTTGAGTTGATATAAAATATTGATTATATCATGTGTCAAACAACACAAAAAAACTAACATAAATTATTAGAACCATATTATCACCGTCGAATGTCCAACTTCTGCATCAGCTGATACTTAATATATTTATTTGACTCTATAAAAATAAAATTTATGACCTTTCCCACACTATACCTTTGTCACCTAAGTCACCAAATCATGCATTTTTTGTATTTAATACATAGATTCACAAAATACCATATACACTCACCTTCGTTTAATAGTCCCACTATTATTCTATGGTTTCACTGAGAAATCATGTGGGGTATAATTATAAACTGATTACTTTCCAAAATAGTTTTATGATAACCTCAATGAATCACTAATGGTTCCACATATCACCACATCAGTTATACTCTATTAGAATACTTGTTCGTAATATACGGTCAAGTCCTCTATGATTTCACTATAATAAGAAAGGGGTGCCTCCTCCATTAAGTGGATATACATAATAATTAATCTTACCATGTTTCCTTTAAAACCCTATAACATATCCTCAACTCTCCTCTTACATACACATGATAAAGAACCAATAACACCACAATCAATGACACTCATTGGTCTTTTAAAAATTGAATGAGGTCATGCAACCTTATCATTCTTTATACCCATCTATAATGTATGATCATTGGTAATAATGGCATGATATGAAAATAGTTAAATGTTCCTAAACTATCAACAAATTTTTTTTAATAACCCAATTTCATATTTTATATCCATTTGGTCTGCATTCATGTTGAAAAAATGGAAAAAATAGTAACTCTATTAAATTAGTAATATAACTGGCCATTGAAATCACACCATATGGATGCAACATTAATAATTATTCTTTATATAAAAATAGTGTTTATAAATAATATATTGAATAAGAGTTTCTAGAAAGACCCTTATGAAAAATCAACATTACAATTTTCTTGATTCATCAATCCCTAGATCTTCCTAGGGAGTACCAGAAGAATTTCAGTGGCTATCATCAACCTTCGATCAATAGAAGTCTCAAAAACCTCTAATATCAACTCAATTATCCAACTTAGTCACTCAATGAAAGGAATTTATCCTATAAATTGGAATGAGTTTAAATGATAGATAAAAATATCTATCACTATCAATTTAGCAGTATGTGCCCCCTTCCCATGATCAGTAGTATAGAAAAAACCCTAGAAAAATCGGTCTCGAAGCCCAGAATACTAGTGTTACTAGTATAATGTTATTATATAAACCATTATTTATATATTAATGAATAAAATAAATAACCTACGACCATAATGGCCCCTTGAACCAGGTTTGCGTGTATAATAAAATACTATAATATATGAAACATATCAGAAATGTCATAATAAAACACAAAATTATCCATAAGAATTTTGAATCATAAACAAAACATACACAATTAATAGGAATATTCTATCATAGGGAAAGGAAACCTAATAGTGAACCCATGGTTGCTATAAGTAATAATAATTATATATTGAAATCCTAAAACCATTATGATACCTCTATTTAAGTCATAATAATTTACCTAAAAACATCTGACATGTTTTGGATATATCAATTGAAGAAACTAGGTTATTGACATGTAAAAATACATTCATATCCATGATGCATGAAATGAACCACTCTTCCTAATTGGTAAATATAAAATCTCATAAACTATGAAAATAAAATATTATATCTAACACTATAGAAAATTACAATACATAACTAGTAAATGAAACCACATTCCCCCGGAAATGTGGATGTCCATTATATGAGTTTTTTCAAGCACATTAATAATTACATTACCCAATTTCCACCCATTCTATGACTATTCTATTAAGTCACAAATCCTAAAATCCTAAAACATTCTTTGATTAATCTATTTAACACCCCAACAAGAAACACATAGTATAAGATGATGAGTCACTTATAATAATGCAAGCCTTGCCGCATGAAAGAGTGTACTAAAAAAAGTATTGGACTAAGAAACAATATGTGTAGACTATTTCATTGGAAATAAAAATTCAACAATCAAAAATAAAATTATGTGGATAAAAATACTAAATAATTAACCAAATTTAATAAATTAGAACGAATAATGAAAAAATATCATAGTAATAGAATGATTGAATATACGAATAGAATCTAGTAAAAAGGATCCACACAAGTAGTTTATCAATGTACCAAATTAAAAAAATCACCATAAGATAAATGGGTCTTTAAAGAAAAAGATAATAGATTATTTCATTCTCTAACTTGTCTCATGATTCTCATCCTAATCAACATCTTGATGTAGGTATCTTTCAATTTATTAGATCCTAGAATATAATTTCATTATATGAATTGAGATAGCCATTAAGGGTATGAGTGTAAAATATAATAGGAAACCTCTAATATTTTCATATAGTAATTGTATCATATTTATTTAAATGAATATGAAATTAATAAAAATAATGAATTTGTAATAACACTACAAGTTGGTTAATCGTACACAAACCATTTTTCTAGGAACCATCAAACTAATTTCTTTGGAACCATACATAAAGAGATGTCATATTAATAATTTCACATAATGAGGACTAGTCCGAAAAAATTAATTGGTTATACCAACTATATTGTGTATAGATATCCACAATTGTATGAAAACAAATTAACAAATATAATCTAATTAGTCAAAATTACGATTAGAGATTTCCAAAAAATAATCAGTGTAAGGTTATACAATTCATACCATGAATCAACTTTATGAAAATGGGTAGGAATAATACATTTAAGATGTCACAATTAATTCACACAAAACTGTTCAAATATGGAAATAGATGCACCAACATGAAAATGAAAACATATTGTTGAGTTCTAATAGGGTTAATTTTTCACCCACATGCTAATAAATTTTAAAAGTAGATTCATCACAAGGAAAAGTGTGAAATTGTATTCCAATATTGTCATTCATATTGAATTAAAATATATATTATGGTAAGGACTTCCCGCCACAAACATAATAGAACGAAATTTCTCTGAAATTGAACTCGATGTCATACCCTGTGATTAGAAATTATGAACATCATATTCTATATTTTTTATGGAAAAAAAAGACTATAATGTAATATAAAATCCTGATACCCTACAACATTTTTATACTTTCAATCTCATCGATATATTTCAATGCAAACAACATCGGGTTTGAATGAAACACGATACAAATACAATATATTATTATTTAAACATTACCATTATAAACTAGTTTTATTATTTATAGATTCTGAATAATACAATATAAATTATTTAACATATATGTTATATACATTTATTAAGTAAATAAATTGTAGTCTTCTGAACAGAGTAAAAATTGTAACTATTTGAATGAATGAGAAATGTTTTTTTTTGAAAAAATGAATATTTCTTAAAATATGTATAGTCATGCATAACACACATAATTAAAAATAATGATTTTCCAATTCTATGATTTTTTTTTAAAATAATATTTATTTTTGAAATCATCACATCAAAATCATCTTAAATTAAATTTTTAATTTTTTTCTAAACACATTAATTTTTTAAGAATTGTTATAACTCATGTTTTTAAATTTAGAATGTCTTATTCATTTAAAATATTTATAGTTATAAATTATAATTAATATTGTTTTTAATGTATAATTAGATTAATTAAAAGTTTATTAATCTATCTTAGTTCATTATAATCAATTTAATATTTAATTTGGATATTAGTACATTGTTAAATTATGAACATTTTCTCTTTTAAAATCATATTTCTCATGGAGTCGACATTATTTATATTAAATAAGAAGTTTCCACATATATGAATATATTTTAGGAAATTGTATTCCAAAATTTTAATTATAATAATTTATATTATTTAATATTGAAAAAATAATTTTTGACTATATTAAATAATAAAAATTATAGAATTTATTTACCACGGTTAACGTAATGATATATTTACCTGATTGTTAAACTAAACAAAAATTATTTAAAATGACATAAAATCATGTATAAAATATATTATATGTAAAAATTTAGTCATTATAATGTATACAAATCAATAATAATCAATTTTGGACCCTTTAATCTAGTGAAAAATGGAAGCACACCTTTTTTATCAAAAACTTTATCATTGTGAAACTCCCATAATTTATGAAAATCCACCCCCTATCCTCTATTATTCAAAAAATAAAAAACAATTCATTTAGAAAATAACTAAAAAACTAAAATTCAATATTCTATTATAAATTCCATCAAATGAGTTATGAAATAACCATTCAGGTTAATGGTGAACTACAGCAAAACAAAGCAATGCCATTTGATTATTCCATTACCCCCATCACAATTGGGTATGATTATGATATAAAAAATATATAGATATATATTATATTTTTAACAATATTATACTTATTGAGTCATTATAATATATATATATATATTTATATTTATATTTATATTTAATTTCTAGTCAATTTGGGATACACTGATGTTGCATATGTGTATGATGAATAACTACCTTGAAAAACAATGTGATTATTCTTGAACTAACACTTTACATGGAAGGTAAAAAATTATAATATTTTAGAGTATATGTGATATAAATGAAACAATTATATTATAAATTAAATATTTACCAATCTAAAAATAAAATATTTTATTTTTTCTCTAACATTTAAAATTTATAATATCATTTGTATATGTGTGGACTACCAAATACACAAAGTGATATGAATATATTTTCCCCACCCCAACACATTGATGATATATATAAATATATCTAAATTAATAATATCGAATATATAAAATTTTATGATCATTTTAAAAAGATAATATATTACTTAAATTATTCCCATAATGATCAAAGATAAATCTAAACGAAACTTATACTTACGTACTACCAGATGACTTCATTACGATTATGTATTATAATTTTCATAACAATAATTCCTGATATGTTTTAAAATAATACATTATATATAAATATAATAATATTTTCATAATTATTATTTTGTATAACTATATATATTTTCCTCTTCGACAACATTCAACCTACAAAATACACTTTTAACATGTAGTAAAAATATTATTCTAATATCTGATGTAAAATTAATTTATTATGTAATCATGTATAATAAGGTAAAAATTAATATTACTAGAATAATAAATGTCAAATTTTTATTAATTAGGTTAATAATTAACATAATTTTTTAAGTGATGATGATAAATAACATACTTGATGAATTAAAATAAAGTCAAGGGTTTCTTTTATAACATTTACTTCCATGAGACATATTCCATATTCGGAAATAAAATATATTTATTAGGTTATATAATGAATCTATATAAATTAGTTGTATTTATAATTTTAATTAATTTTAATTCATTCATAGGTAGTATGGAAAAAAAATTACCAAATAGGTAAGTGTTTATTTCAAAATCTCATCTTTTTTTTGGATTGTAATTGTTTATGTATCCCTTGGGGGTATTTTTTGATAAATATATTATAAAATATAATTATATTTTTCTACATTATTTTTCAATTTTATTTTTCATGTAAATATACCATTTCAAACTATTTATTATTTAAAATGATTAATAAAATTTTATTTTGAAAATACGACATCATTTATCTCTTTAGTCAGAAATGCTTTTTCATGAACACCCATGTTTTATAAAACATTTTTATACTTTTTTGAACATTGGAAAATGATCTATTATGTTTATCTTAAATATTTTTTATTTATTAATTTTTATTATTGAATCTTATTGCGTTTTGAAATAAAATTACTATTTGTATTTTACTTAAAATATGAATGGAATCATTGTTTTAATGGGTATGACATGAAAAAAATTTCACCATCACAGTAAAGAGATAGTTGAAATATTAAATTACAATTTATAAAAGTCTACATTCATGTATAAGGGGTTTTAAAATAATTTTTGAAATATTATTTTTAAATGTATTTTCAATTTTAAATGGTTATTTCCCTAAAATGGTTATAACCACAATGTTTGTGTATTTTAACTCATCAATGAAATCAACCATTAGTAGATATTATTATCATATAAGGTTATGTGGTATTTGGGTTATCCTTATTCTTTAGTTTGATGATTTATGTAATTCCCCAACCCCAGTTTCCAATAGTCTCTATATTATTACATAACATTGGTATAATTTGAGGAATCATGTTTTGAAGGAAAGATTAGTTTAGTAGACTTTATAGTACTAGATACATACATATGTAGTACATTACATCATTAAAAATAGAAAACAATATTATATCTCCTTTTAACGCAATCATATCCCTTAGACTATCCCTATAGGTCTGTTATAATATACTTCTTCACATCCTGGGGAAATAAAACATAGAAAGGGGTGAGATCAGGTGCTTAGTAAGGATAACAATATAGAGGAAACTGTCATAAAAATGAATAAAAACTAAAAGAAATGTATAAGACAAAACACAAACATTTTAAACATAATCTTGAGAATAATATGGTAAAGATAAATTAAATAATTCAATTTACTTATTCAAATAGATATTTTACTAGTCTAATAATAACATGTAATTTCAATTTCCAATTTCATAATGATGGAATGCATACTTCCAGACATAATAACCACAGAGTCTCGCCCTCATTCCCAGACTACAAATAAGATTCTGTCAAGGTATTGTTCTAGGACAATAGTTTGTCTCATTAGACCTACCTATGTATTGAAGATCTATAGCAGGCTCCACCCATCACATACTAAGTCCATTGCATTCCTCATATGAAATGGTTGAAACATTACATATCCATTTGTATTAAAACCAGCATAAGAAATGTAAATATTGTTACAATAAACCATGAATGGTATAAAATTATCCCATCCACAGTAAAAGAACACAAAAACTTCAATACAATGTGGAATATTATATCATAATAAATCTACTTAAATAAGCAGAAGATCCATCAAAAGATGGGGACATAGATGAAATCAAAACTGTTTAAGAGAAATATATCTTTGTATTATGAAATCATTTAAATGTCATGTAATTTAAAATGGAAATTTTAATTTTGAAAATATTATTATAAGCTTTTAAGGGAGGCTTCAATAGATTTATAATGTCAGAAAATTTTCGTTCCTTTTGTATAAGTTAAAAAAATTCTTCCCATAATATTGTCGAAATGGTCATAAGGGACCTTATTTGGATATCGAAAGAAATATTCCCTTATAAAAAATTTATAAAATGTAAAAATAGTGAATAAATTAACATAACCAATAGTATTGGAAATATTAAAAATGTTTTGAAATACATTTTTAAGAAACATAGAAGTGGATGATATAGAGGTCCCAGTAGATACTCGCATATAAACAACCTCAAATAATGAAGAGATTGTATAATTAAATCATACCTTGTACATTCCCATGATCAAGGGTACATTATACTCATGTATAATAGTTAAATAATTTTTATTAAATTATACACGAACCACATACATAAATATGATATCATATATGATATCCTAATATTTCTTTGTAAATAATATTTATGATGTATCAACGTTTCTGGTGTTAGCTGATAAGTTTTACTTTATATTCTTGGTTACATATGACATTTTTTTATGGATAGGATTTATTTGACTCGTATCCATAATTATATTTTGTTCTTATTCATTATTTTTAATTAAAAAATGAATACTATTCATTAATGGTTATGATGGAGAATTAATTTTATCGCGTTCGTGGAGATGGTAATCCGTTCGTATGCAGGAGAGAATATATCATTCTATTGATGGTGAAACATTATTTAATTGGATGGTATATCATATATCCAGAATAATTGACATGTTATATTTATTATTTACAATATTTATACTCATTATTATACCCATTCATATAATGAAGTGCTTGAATAACAAACTACACTATGACGTGGAGACGGTATGTCGTAAGTTCGCACGTATGGTGACTCGTAATTCATAGGATGGATAGTATAATGAATATGGTTGAATCATAATTATAATAACATCACATTATTTATATGGCACTAGAGTAAATATAATGGAATGGAAATAAAAATAATAAAAAGGAATTGGAAGAAGAAAATAAATTTTGTGGTGGTGAAATTATTACATCTTCTTCGTGTTATTCCTTTCGAGTTGATCAAAAGGTATCACTAGGTAGGATTTCTGATCAATGTAAGGCCTATAAGTTAAATTGATGGTGGTTGGGAGGATATTTGAGCTAGGTTTGGCGGAGCCAAATGGCATTGGAGGTGTGATTTTGATAGAAGGGGGAATACCCATTTATAAGAGAGGCAAGGGTCACTTCCGATAATGATTGAAATATTATTTTATTATACTGTTAAATTTTGTTTTAATGGATACAAAATAATTTAATTCAAGTCTATGGTGGGGATGGGTCCAAAAAACAACCAATAGTTTTAATATTGGTTTGGTCACCATATTAAACATATCTTGAAGAATTAACTCTTAGTTAAAAAGTTTAACATTTACCATGTATTCTTGTATTATTATAATAAATGGTAAATTAACATACTATAAAAAGCCAATAGATCCTAAAGTGGATCATTATTAATATATATTTTCATATATATTTCCTTTTTCCAATCCATATATTTTTAGAAATATTATATCAATTAATAATATAATAGTTTTGTAAAGACTCATTTATGTCAATTTTGACACTATTTTGTATTTCATTTTTTTGAATGTCATAACAACATTATCAATTAGAATAAAATTTATTTAATCAACCATAACATGTCATATTAACCAAAAAAATTAGTTTAATTCATCATATGTCCCAATTTATATTTATTTGTGTATTTATAATATCAATTATTTTTATTTTTCATTAATAAGGTAATCACTACAACATCATTGTATCATAAATCAATTTAATTGTAAAAGTACTAAAAATTTTAAATAAAATACCATTATGTGGAAAATATTGTTTTAATTTAAATTTATAATTTTATTCTAATTTATCTTTTGAATTACAGTAAATTAAAAATGGATTAGTTGTCAAAAATTGAATTTAACACTAATAACTCTTCTTTAAATAAAATAATAATAAATGTTGTAATCTAATCCATGTAGCCCAAAAGGATCTTATTTTATTTCTAAGGATTATTTTTGACTAAATAAAATTATAAAATAGAATTAGGACATGTCTTAGTGTAATTATAATATCATTTTTAACTTTTTATTTCCCTATTTACTTTTAATCATGGAAAATTAAAATCAAAAGTAACTAATCACCCAAAAAAGAATCTTATTGAACCATATGTACAAAAAGATATTTAATTTTTCTCATGGATTTTTGAAATTCAATTCATAGAAGTATTATAATTACATTTTATGCAAATTTGAAAATTCACATTTAAAGTGGGTAAAAGACGGTAAAAAGATCAATAAATTTTTATATATCTAATATTATTATAAAATTACTCAAATGAATTACATTTAACCTATATAGGTAACATGTTTTAATTTTTGCGAAATATAAATTTAAATAAAATAAATAAATATTTAAAAAAATAGTTTTAAATAATAACACAATGATTTTCAGTATTTATCAAAACGTGAATGTTTTCAGAAAAATAAAAAAAATTCACCCTAAGAAAATTTTGATTTTTCATATCCAAAAATGAATCCCATTTTGAAATATAAAAATTTATAAAATATCAAAAATTGGATATTAGTATTCATAATGACTAGTTTGATTGGTCATGGTGTGTTAAAAATTCATGTTGCGTACAACGCAAACTATTGCATTATTCAAGTGGAAATGTACCATGGAATATTGGGGTGTTTAATTCTTCCTTCCTTAAAATTATTTAGTCCTCTAAATTTCTTGAATATTACCACATAAAAAGATGTGGGTGGTTCTTCATTACATGTTCCTCGGGATCCCACGTTTCCCCTTCTATATTATTATATCTCCTTAGAACAATCACAAGATGAGTCATCTGATTTCTCAACAATTTTTCTCAAGTATCATGAATTCTGATAGTCTCTTTACAATAAGACAGGTTGGGTTCCAGTTCTACTTCATCATAGTTGAGTTCGTGTGTTTATTCAGTCATTCAGTTTCTCCACAGTGATACGTGGAACACATCATAATCATTGGAGATACTTGGCATCATCGTCAAACTATAAGCTATACCTCGAATTCGATCAATTATTTTGAAAGGACATATGCACCTATACTTAATTTACCCTTCATACCTAAATATATGACACCCTTCCATGGATATACCTCCATGAAAACATGATCTCCTACTTGAAATTATAAATCTTTCCCTCAGTTATCAGCATATCTCTTTTTCCTACATAGATCTGATTTGATGCGGGTTTAGATAACCTTCACATTTCCATTGTTTCCTCAACATGTTCTGGACCTATGAGTTTTCATTCACCAAAATAATCCCAACAAGTTTGCGTGCGACATCTCCTTTCATATAAAACATCACATGGGGCCATCTAAATACTTGAATGGAACAAATTGTTTTCGGAAAATTATCCCATAGGTAAATATTTATCCCACATACTTTGAAAGTCAAGTGAGAATTATCTCAACATGTCTTTTATAATTTTAATAGTCCGTTCTAATTGTCCATCAACATGAGGGTGGTAGGTAGTTCTCAAATTAAGTTCAGTATCCATGGACATTAGACGGCTTTTCCATAATCTGGATGCAATATTGGGATCACGATAAATAACAATCTAAAGGGCTACTCCATGAAGTCTTACATATAAATTAATATATAGACTTTCAAGGTGTTCATGTGGTAAATTTTCTCTAATAGAATGAAAATGTGCAGACATGGTAAGACGATCAACATTGAACCATAATGCATCATTCCTTATAAGATTCCTTGGTAGTCCCATGAAAAAATCCATTGTATTATCATTCCATTTCTACTAAGGTATGGGATGAGGTTCCATGACTCCTCTAGGGTGTGGTCATCCAAAATTTACTTCTTGAAAAACAATACATCATAAAACATAATCATCAATCTCTCTCTTCATGTTGTCCCACAAAAAAAATACCTTTAAATCTCTATACATCTTACTGCTACCAGGGTGTATAGAGAAATTTGATCTATGAGCATCATCAAACAATTCCTTTTTTAGATCATGTATTTCAGGAACACAAATTCTCTTCCCATATTTCAAAATCACATATTCATATACATTGTTGATCAATGTCCCGTAATTCACAGCTTTAATATTCATTTAAAACTACTCATAATATGTCTGAGAACATTTTTTTTCTCTATTAATGATAGTTTAACAACAATTTGAAAAATAATTGATGTTTCACCTTCCATGATTATTCAAATAACCATATTTACTATATCCATGAACATAGGATCCCTTTAAACTCTCATCTTGTTAAAAAATCCTTGATCATTTCTACTCAATGCATCTGGCAGCATATTTTCCATCCTCGGGTGGTAGTGTATTGTGTAATCTTAATCCTTGAGTAGTTCAAACCATTGTATTTTCCTTGTGTTGTGTTCATTCTCTGAGAAAATATAATTCAAACTCTGGGGATCGGTATACATCTCAAAGATTTCACCATATATATAGTTCAGCCATACCTTTAATGAAAATATTATAGATACAAACATAAGATTAGTAGTGGTATAGTTATGTTCATGAATTTTTTGATTTCATGATGCATATGCAATAAATATATCATTCTTTATAAGGACACAACCATGTCCTATCTTTGATGCATCTCTTTAAATAAAAATTCCCTCAATCCATGATTATAGAATCATGGTAGGAGCATTGAATAATATCCTCTTCAGATATTAAAAACACTCTTCACACTCTTTTTTCAAAAAAAATTATCCCTTTTACGTTTGAAATTGGATAATGGGTTTTCCAATCGAGAAAAATTCTGGACGAAACACTAATAATAACCTGATAGACCAATAAAACTCCATACCTCAGTTATACTCATCAGTGCTAAGAATTATTGTCTTTCTCTTTTCATATAAGGATAAATAGTTATTCCATCCTTAAAGACAATATGTCCATGAAAAGATATTTCCTAAAGCCATATTCACACATGGAATACATCCCATATAATTAATTTCTTGTGAGGGTTTTCAGAATAGCGTTGAGGTGATTTTCCCGATCTTCATAGATTTTGTATTAAACCAATATATAATCAATAAATACAACTAAATATTCATGAAGATATTACTTGATAACTTTTTCAAATTGATCCATGAAAACAGAGGGTTCACTAGTTACTCCCTAAGGCATTATTTTAAACTAATAATTTCTGTACTTGGTTTGAATTTTTTTTTCATAATTTTTTTGTTTTTTCCCAACCAACTGATTATATCCATGTTGATGGTCAATCATTGAAAACTATTTATCCCTATAAATTTGATCAAATAAATAATCAATGTGAGATAGGGGATAATTGTTCACTATTGATATATCATTTTCTCCCTATATTCAACACCCTACCTCATATATCAATATTTCCTCTTAATAAAAGAATTTGTGATCCCCATAGAGAAACACTATGGAGAATAAATCCTTTATTACTCAATTCCTCTAGTTGATTTTTTGTATGAATAATTCCACAGTTGTCATTCTATAATGGGTCTTCGATATGGGCATGGAACCATAAATAAAATCAATAGAAATCTCAATTTCACGTTTTGGAGGATGTCTAGGTAAGTCCTCTAGAAACACATCACTATATTATTCCACAACAAGTGCATCCTATATTTGAACATTCATTTCCTTGCCCATAGTTATTTCATTCTCATCCTAAAAAATAATTTAATTTAGTTGACCTGCTGGTGGGTGATTCAGATATGAATCAGGTGGTGACATTTCATCACTTAAGATAAGGTACTCTATATCATCATCGAAATTTGTAAACCCATTTTTCTTAATATAAATTTCTCCATTCTGGTCCAAAATCCTATCCAAAATGAGGATTATATCAAATTGAATCATGGGTATGATGATGATATCCACAAATAAAGAACATTTATATGACCTAATGGGGACTGATTCGGAAAACATTGTAGTAATGACACTTCCCAATGGATTTTTGACTAACAACATAATTTTTAAATAAAATTGAAAATATCTAATTTTCATATGAAAATTGGAAGATAAGAAATAATTAGATTATCCAAAATCAAATAAATCATTGGATAAACTTGAGGAAACCGTTAAATTACCTACCATAATGTCATTAGAAGCTTCAAATATAGAAGTAGTGACCGCATAAGCTTGGTCATTCTCCCATGTCCTTTTATGAGGTAATATTCCTTGGTTCTTAGGACAATAATTATCATAATTCATAATTTATCTACAATTGTAGCATTCTACATTAACAACATATTTCATTCCTTTATAGTCAAGAGCTTGGTGGCCTTTTTCACCACACTTGTAACATACTCATATTCACTTCAGGAAAGTACCAGGGTGTTTCTTACAACATTTACTACTGGATGGAATGTCAAATTTTCCCTTATTCCCCTTATTTAAATTTCCAAAGTGTTCAGTAGATATTTTCTTCTCTTTCTTTTCTTTTAATGTTATAGTACATAGAGAATTCTTTTTCATTCTTGATAGCACATGAGACTATATCTTCATATGATGGGAAGGATTGTGAGACTGAAGATCTATGGAGAAATGGTTTTAATAGATAGAATAATAGATCGATATTACTCTTTGGGTTGGGTAAATAATATGTTCCATGCTTTGCAAACCATGTAATGTTATCCTCATACATTGCGACATACTCATCCTCCTATTGCCATAGACTTGGAAATTGACTTTCTATATCTGCTCAATGGTCACGAGGCAAGTATTTTTTTACGAAAAGTTATTTAAATTCCATCCATTACATATTTGATACTTTTTTATCCTCCTTTGTGTTTTGAATTAGTAACCACCATTGATTTGCATCTCCCACTATGTGATCAACTGCCATGAAAACAATTCCCCTTTCGTAACTCCACAAAGTATGAAATATTTTTTCTAATGAACTTATTAATTTCTAAGCTAAAAATGGATTTATAAAAATAATTAATGTTGGTGGTAGTAGATTCATGAAGTGGTCTAACATTGATCCTCTGTGTTATGGGTTAGGGTGCTTTATATATGTAAGATTATTATTAATAACCTAAGTGATTTTTTCATGTATTGTGATAACATGATCTACAACAGTTGCATCACTAGCTCTACTATAATTATCTTGAGTAGGAGGGAAATATCTACATGGATTACTTGAAATGGCATGATTTCCTTTAATTCAACTAGGCACCATTTCTAAAAAATGGCTCACTAAAAATTAGTTTATAAATCGCAATATATAATTCCAAACTTATAAAACACTTAACATAAATTGAATAGTTTTTGGATATAATACATAATCAAAAAAAATCTTTGATGAGATATATGCTCATAAATCCTTCATAATTGTCTGTAAATAAAATGATAATTATCCTATGCATATCCCTCGGGAGTGTCATAACAAAGAGTGTAGCAAGGATCATTGTTTTTTCAAGGGTACCACAGGTCAAGCCCGAAACTCCTTGATGGTGGTTTCCCTCCTAGGTTCATTTGTGCCATATCCACCTCTACCTGATCATATCTAGACAGGGATGTATTGCATGGAAAACTCAAAAAATCTATACATTACCAAAATTCTAGGAAGTTCTTATACACTAATACTCCAAGCCTATCTTTGGTTAATGTTATCTAATCTAAGTGTTTCTAAATATAGCGTCCATGTATTACAATAAACATGCTTTATTAATAATTGTAATGCCCCAACCCCATTTACCCAATGCTTGTTCATTATTACATAACATTGGCATGATTAAAGGAATCATGTCCCGAATGACCAATTAGTTTGGTATCCTTGGAAGCAATAAATACATACATATGTTTTTAAATACATCATGAAATTAAAAAAATTCTATTTACTTTTAACACAATCAACTCCCTTATACTATCCCTGTAGTACTGTCATAATATACTTGTTCATATCCTTGAAAAAATAAAGCCTATAAGTGGGTGAGTTCATGTTCCTAGTAATGATAACAATATAGTAAAAAGTATTATAAATAAGTATAAACATTTATGGAAATGTATAACACTAAAACACAAGACATTTAATGATAAACCTGAGCATAACATGGCAATGAAAAATCAAATTATTACATTTACTTATTCTCATGGATATTCTACCAGTAGAATAATCACATTTAATATCAATAACCAATTTCATAATGATATAATGCATAACGTCGGAAATCATAACGACATAGTCAGTGCCTTGTGCTACGTCAAAGAATAGGATTTTTTCAAGGGAAATTTCCAAGACACTAGTTTCTATCATGTGACCTATCGATGCATCGTGGAGCTGTAGCAGGCTTCACCCAACGCTTACATAGTCCAATGCATTCTCGTATGAAAAAGATGAAACATAACACAAACATTAATATTTAATATTACATAAGAAATGTAAATACTTTAACCCTAAACCATGATTGGTATATATATATCACACGAATAGTCAAACATATCATAAAATATTCAATATAAAATAAGGGATTGTAAAATAATAAATAAACATCAAACAAGCATATCATTCAACAATGGTTGTTGACATAGATGCAATCAAAACTATTTGAGACAAATATCTCTTTTTATTTTGAAATCATATAAAAGTCATGTAATTTTAAAAGAGAAAATTTATTTTGAAAATGTTATTATAATATTGTTGGGTAAGATTCAAAGCTGCTATAACAACAGGAAATAGGCACATCCGCTGTATAAGTTAAAAAAACATTCTTTCACTAATTTTGATGAAATAGTTGTGAATGACCTTGTTTGTAAAACGATGGAAATATTATTTTATCAAATTATTATAAAAATTAATAAAATTGTATAAATGACAATAGAACATATTCTAGTAAATAGTAAAATTGTTTTCAAATATATATTTATGAATCACATATGTGGATGGTAAAGAGGTCCCAGTTGATAATCACATATAAACAACCTTGGATAATGAAGTGATTTTATAATTAACCATTACAATGTACTTTTAATTGATAGAGGGTAACTTGAACTCTTATATAATAGTTAAATCATTGTTATTAAATTATTTAATAAGAACATAAATAAATTTTATATCATATAAGACATTCTAATATTGCTTTGTTCATACAATTTCAGTTGTATCATTGTTCTGGGTGTTAACTGATTCATTTTTCTTATATATGATTGGTTTTATTCTTCATGAATGTAATGGATAGGATATTTTTTGATTCGTATGTATTATTATATTAATTTCTTAACCATTATTTTAATTCATAAAAAGAAAATTATTCTTGAATTATTATGATGGGGAATTAATTGCATTGTGTTCGTGGAGACAGTAATTCGTACATACGCAAGAGAGACAATATCATTTTAATGATGGTAAAATTATCTATAATTGGATGGTTTATCATCAATAAATAATAATTAACATTTAATATTTATTATATAAATATGTTATAATCATTATTATACCCATCCAAATATTGAAGTGTTTGAATGACAAACTACATAACGACAAGGAGACTGTAAGCCATACGTGCACACGTATGGTGGCTTGTCCTTCGTAGGATGAATAGAATAATGAATATGGTTGTATGATATTTTTTATATCATAAAATTATGTACATGGATATGGATTTATTATTTTGGTATTGAAACAACAAATAAATAGGATGTTGAAGTAGAAAAGATCTTTGAAACAAGGGGAAAATTATTACCTCTTCTTCAGGTGTATACTTTTGAGTTGATCAAAAGGGATCCATAGGATGGCATTATGATCAATTTAAGTAGTCTAGATAGATTTTATGGTAGTAATGAAGAAATATTTAGTATGTTTTTTCCTACCCATTTTTCATTGGAGGTGTCATTTTGAGATAAGGGGAAGTATAAGAGTGGCGAGGGTCACTTTTGGTAACGCTTGAAATATTATTTTATTATACAACAATATTCGTTTAATAATGTCTCTAAAATAATTTATTCTAAATATATGGTTGGTATGAGCCTAAAAATTCTTAAACAAAAGGTTTTAGATAGGTTTTGGAGACTATATTAACCTTATCTTTTAGATTTAACTCTTAGTTAAATAGTTTATCTTTTACAAACTATTCTTGTATTATTATAATAATGGGTTAACAACCATTCTAATAAAATAAAATGGTACCCAAAGTGGTTGATTATTAATATATCTAAACTTATCTAATTTCTTTTTCCAATCCTTATATTTTTAGGAATATTATATCAATTAATATTATAGTATATCTTTTAAAAACTCATTTATGTCAATTTTGACACTATTTGGTATTTTGTTTTTTTGAATATCATAACAACTTTTACGCCACAAATTATATTTATTTAATCCATAATAACATGTCATATTAAACAATAAAATTATTTTAATTAATTAAAAATCTAAATTTACCCCTATATGGATATTTTTAAGAATAATTGTTTTAATATTTAATTAATAAGGTAATTACTACATCATCATTGTATCATAAATAAATTTAATTATTTAATATCTAAAAATTATAAATAAAATACAATTATGTTGGAAATATTTTTATCTTTACAATGAATACTTATAGTCTAAATTATTTTATGAATAACTCTATATTTAAAAAATTAGATATTAATGTATGAATTTAACACTTTTAACTCATCTTTAAATAAAATATTTATAAATGTCCTAATCTAATCTAAATGTACTAAAAGAAACAAATTTTAATCCTCAGGTTGATTTTGGTCAAAATAAACTTATCTATTAAAATTAGGACAACTCTTATGGTAATTAAAATATCATTTTTTACCTTTAATTACCCTATTTACTCTTAATAATGGAAAATAATTGACAAAATTTACTATTCACCAAAAATTATTATCATATTTTTGAACCAAATTTATCATAATGATGTAAACTGTGTCTCTTATATTTTGGAAATTTAATTCACCAAAGCGTTAAAATTATGTTTTATGCAAATTTAAAAATGCACCTAGAAGGTGGGTAAAAGACGGTAAAAAGTTCAATAAATTTTTTTATATTTAATATTATTATAAAATGACTCTAATTAATTACATAGAACATATTTTGGTATTAAATATGTATTATTAAATAATATGAATTTAAATAAAATGACTAATTATTCAAATAAGAAGTTGGTTATAAACAATAACTCAATGTTTTTCATTATTCATAAAAAATTGAAGGTTTTCAGAAAATATGAAAAAATAACCGTAAATTAATTTTGATATTCCAAATCCAAAAATGAAGTCCATTTTGAAAAATAAAATTTATAAAATTTCAATAAGTGGGTATTACTATTCACAACTGCTTGTTAGATTGGTCGTGGTGTATTAAAACATAATGTTGTGTACAACACTAGTTGTTTCATTATTCAATGGGAAACATACTGTGGAATCTGGAGGAGTTAAAATTAAAGAAAAATTGGATTGAGGATGTACAATTTTATCACCATTCATCATATTACTCTTCATGTTTTAGGATAATATTTCAAAACTAATATTTATGTGGAATGTGCTTGAAATATTTCTTAAGTGGAATTTCATTGACATTGTATGTGATTATACAGACTTATTATATCCCCATGTTGAACCAATAGGTCTTCTGAGAAAAACTATATAGGGCTTTGGTTGAGGCCTTACCCATTTATAATGTTTTTTTAGAATATGGAATTGATGATATTATATTTCCTGGAAGAAGAACTTGATGTTAATATTTTCATATACAACATTATGAGTATCATAATTATTAATTTAGTTATTGATAATCCATGTGATTATTCTATTAGTTATATATCCATAATTAAATTTTTCTGATCGTTTGATTGTTTATATCGAATTATTTGATCATCATTTATTAATAACATATTATGCTCATGTTTTTGATTTTAAGGGATGTGGTTTAGTTATTTACCATTTTTTATTTATAATTACCTTTTTTATAGATCCACTATATTTGAACACTTAATAAGAATCTATGATCACACATTCATATATTTTGTATACCCTGGAATATGAGGAAGGGTGTTGTTATTTATTTGTAGTGAAATGATAAGGGGAATAATTTTTTTCTCAATGAATTGTATTTCTATTTTATGACTTAAAATATAATTTGAATTTAAGATATGTATCTATTGTACCAGGAATACAAAACTATTCCTTCAATCAGGATGTGATTTATTTTATTTCATTCCAATGTGAAACATTGCCCAATGGCTTCATAATACTGCGGTAGGGGCTCAATAGTTGGCATTAGAGGAAGTTTAGTACAATATTTAAGACAAATATTTATGAAAACAAAGATTAGGGAACAAAGCCATATGATATAATTTGATTTTAATTATATAATTTCATCCTAATTTTCGGATAAGGATGGTATTTTTTGGGTTTTCCATATAAAATTCTTCCCTTTATATATAATACAATTAGATATGGGACTCTAATAGATATACCTAGTGGTAATAACTATAAAAATATATATTTGGGCTTCATCTGATCAACATCCGGAAGAAAAAAATATGTGTTATGTTACATGCTGTCTAAAAATCCCTAGGTAATTGATAAGGATAACTCACGTTTTAATTAAAACCCATTATTATGAATTTGAAAATAAGGATATCCCAAAAGAAATCATGATTACGAACGTGAGATTAGATATGAATAAATGTTTCAATTTATGAGAAGGGTTTCCCATTTTTTTATCATTACACATTCCATTTAATAATTCTATGATCTAATTTTGGGTATTACAACAATTATAAATGGACCATAAAAAATTGAATGATATCTAGAATAATTAAAACATTATATAGTGTAATAATAGACATTAGTTTTATATGATTGATCCCATATTTCAATGATAACAAGACTCTAAAACATTCTTATAATATAAGTACATTATAACATGTGGTAGTAAATAATTAAATTAATTCACTAGTTATTATTTCTTTTACAGAAAGAAATAGAAGAATATTTGTAAAAATAAATATTCAAAAAAGATATACCGGAAAAGGATTTATATAAATGTGTTAATTATTGATAGAAACATTCTTTTACATGCTTAAATGGAATGAGTGTTTTTTAAAATTTTGGCATGATAGGTAACCATTATTGTGATTGAAATGGAAATAAAAGTGATTCCAATTTTAAAAAATTCAGCTATTTAGAGATGAAAAAATATAAAAATTAATTCCTCTGGAGACTAATGAATATGCTTCAAAAGTATCTAACAAACCATATTCAACCTTAGTTTATTTCCCCAAATGAAGTGGAATTATTAATGTTTTTTTTAACATGAATTATATAGATTGAGCATTTTATCAATAATATCTTGGTTAAAATTGTTATGAAATGTATATGTACTGTATTTTAGTACATTATGTTTATGGTTCAGGATGTTTATGTAGAATGTAACCATTGAACCAGACAAATGATTCACTGAAAAGGTTAAAATCATAAAAAAAACATGATTAAGGGAAACATAACCTTTAACATGTTCATGATGTTTAGATAATGATTTTAAGGAAATGATATTATTGATATGAATAGAGAAAATTGAATTGCACTTAATACCTTGGAACTAATTATTCATTTGCTGACAATTTGATTGATACTATAATTGATGTAGTTAACTGCATTATTAGATTTATGTAATATATCCAAGAATTTAAGTTTCATTTATGTCATAATAAATAATTTATGTCTTTAATATAGTTTTATGGTGATTCATGCTATTACATGGGTTCATGAGAATACTCGATGAATGTATTTACATGATTCATATCTGATGATTAAAAGATAATTGATGATTTTTTTTTCTTTTATGGATAAGTTAATTTTGAAAATTAAAATTCTTTGTTTCAAATGTTTTTATATTAACCTTTTGGAAGGATCAAAATTTAATAAATTTATGATATTGATTATGTGGAACTTTTTATGATGTTATAGAGAATAATGACATGATTTTTAATTATTGGAAAACCATTAATAATAATTTCTACATATCAATAAATTTATTTTTAAGGAATGAATAATCAATCTATTATATCTCTTAAAATACATTAAGAAGGGATTGTAGTACTACATGAATTAAAAATTTTAAATTTTGGATATACATTTTTTATAGTAAGTGATAATTTAGCAATTCAACAATGAGAAACCAATGTATGGAACAATATTTAAGAAATATAAACATATAAAATAAGTTTCATTCCTTTCATCATCGATAGTAAAAGAATACATCAACTCTAAAAAGAATATATTTAAATTTAATGTTATCTGAGTACCTTCATTCACATTGAACAAAACTAATTTCAAATAATAACAAATTTAATGTTTCTAGGTCTGTAAATTTCAATTGATCATTAAATTTTCTAAGATCATTGACATCTAAATCTCTCAATAATTAGTTACTATTATCTTCCATATCCATATCTTCAATTTCAACCAATGTTCTATGATGTAGGAACATAGTTATTTAATATAACATATGAACATTAAACACCATATTATCACTTATTTAGAGGATATTTTATAAAATCTATTTATGATGTCGGTTTTTAATGAGTGTATCATCAAATCCGAACCCCTTTATTATCAATATCATGATTAAATTATTGGGAAAAAATTATTTAAGTGTATAGAATTTAATACATTGAGATTATAAAATATGACCATTATAGTTATAATATTTTATGGAACACAAAACATGTATTAAGAAGGTAATATAACATCATTATTTGTTATGATATATATTATTAAATGAATTATATCTCTTTTATAGCTTTAAATTCACTCCACATAAGGGTTGAACGAAACATGATACTCTATTAAAATATTATTATTTATTCATTCACACTATATCATTGTTGTTAACTATAGGGTATGAATATTAGTAACTATAATGTGAAAATTATAGGGATTAATCTTTTATAAAATAAAAAAAATGTATATTCATTGATAGAAGATCAAATTAGATCCATTTTAAGTAAAATTAATAGTTTTAGAAAAAATGAATTTTCTAAATGGAAGTTTAGTCTGCCATTTGGCAAATAATTTATAATTATTTTTACAAATTTATAAAAATTTATTTTAAAATTTTAAATTTTTATTCAACATGATAATATCAATATTATCTTAGGGTTATTTTTTTGATTATTATAAAAAGTTTTTTATTTTTGATAATAAGTTTAAATTAATGAATTTAAATTGAAAACAGAATTTTTTATAAATAATTTATAAATAAAAAATAAAAATAAAATTTTTTTAATGTAAAATTAGTTCAACGATATATCTATTAATCCAATTTGGGTAATTTTAATTATTTCTATATTGAATTTTTATCTAGAAAGATGGACTACTTTTGAACATTGTCTCCTTAAAAACTCGCATTCATGTGGTTCCTATGATTTAATTTTAAAATCAAATTCTAACATTAATGATGATTAAATATGATAAAAATTGATTCCACAATGGGAATCAGAATAATTTATATTATTTAATATGTTAAAAATAATTTTTTACCCTAATGAATAATAAAAATAGGAAAAATTATTTACCATAATTATGGTATAAATAGAATAATTGTTGGGTTAAAAAAGAATGTTATGGTTTAAAATAACCTAATTACATGTATAAAACACATTTAAATAAATATTTAGAAATTAAAATAAATAATTATCTATAATAAATTCTTTTGGACCATTTCCTCATGTGAAAATTTTGTGTACACGTTTTTCATTCCAAATACTACAAGTTGTCCACTCACCTTAGTTATAAAAGGCCTCCCCATCTCTTATCTCATTCAGAACATCAATTTTTTTGGTTCAGCCAAGAAATACTCAAATCAAATCCTAACATACATTCTATAATACTAGAATTCTTTTCGTAGTATTCTATTATTCGATGACATTAATTATATTCCAAAAGAGGTGGTATGAGAAGAGGAACTAGTTTTTAACAAGAGTTATGTTTTATTTATTCCTCTGAATCCATAAATAGTCATTAAAAGATTATTATAAAATAAACTAATTATATAATATATATATATATGTTTCTATGTAGAGAAAATGACTTTCATCCTTCCCACTTCCACAATTTTGGGTTTTTAAATCATCATTTTCATGTATGGTGGTTTATTGCCTCGTGAACCGATGACGTTCTTTTTACCACTGCAATCTATCACTGTTTGGTATTATGACGTATATAAACTATATATATATATATATATGATATTTATAACATAATTATACCTTTTTAAACATAAATATTTATTTTCTAATTTCTACTTTCCATTTTATATGGGATATGATAGTGTCAGTCGTGTATATGGTAAACTACCATCTTGTGAAGCAATGTGTTCTTTATTTAAATAACTCTTTAAAAAGTATGTAATAAGATATATTTTAATTAATTAAAATGATATAAATTACAAAATTATGATATTAATGAAATATTTATCCTACTTAAAATATATTATATAAATTTATTCATTACATTGAATAATTATAAATTCATTCATGTATGTGTGGGATACCACATTAAGGATGCGATGTTAATCTCTTTTCATCACCTGACCACGTGGATGATATATATGTGTGTGTGTGTGATATTTTATAAATAAATAATATGATATATAATATATTATTATAATTAATGAAATATAATATGTTTATTAACATTTTACATATTTAATATTGAGAAATGGTAATATTACTCCTCTATGCATACAACCTATCACATACATGATTGTAAAATAGTTCATTTTTCATAAACATATTTCAAGATACATTTTAAATGTATTTTTAAATTATAAATATGTTAATTATCTCGTTTTTTTATCATTCTGTTTAAATTAATAACTCATTGTCCATAGTCAACCCAACAAAGTCATTTTGGACACATTTTCCAAATATCATTGAAAATTATGTCAAGTTAATTGATTAAATAAAAATATATACCATTATAAATAGATAAATAAAACTCATAAAAAATAAGATGATATATAATAAAAAATTAAATATCACAACTTTTTTATATTATTCTATATGATAATTACATTACATGATGATTCAAACTCAAGTTATGGCAATACAATCTCACATTTAATTATGTGAGATATACTCTATATTCTACATTTATTTAAGTATAATGTTGTAAATATAACATTTTTTTGATATATGAAGGATTTATATATAATCCATTCATTTAAGGATTCATTTACTATTACAGGTATTATGATTTAAAAGATACCAATGTGGGGAGGTTCTATTTCAGGATATCATCATTATTCCGTATTAAAATTACATGAGTCTCTTTTGAGAGAATTATAGGATATTTTCATAACAATTTAAATCTATTTTATTTTCCTATGTATATTCACAAACTTTATCATGTAATTGTATCATTGTTTTTTCTTTGGTGCCTAAAATTATATATAATTTTATTTTATGAGAATCAATCAATTTTTCAACATTATGTCTGAAATCAATTTCCAAAAAACCAAATTTTATAAAAATTTATATCAAAAATTACATTATAATTTTTAATAAATGATTTATTATAATATTTTTACAAATATTAAAATTCTAAAAAATCCTTTGAATGAAATCATTATGTCATTTTAAAAATAATTAAATTTTGATTTTGACCAAAAAATTGAAATGAATATATTTTTTAACATCTACGAGATGCATTAAATTTTCTACAATCATGACCAATTAAAAATTTAATTAATATTTTAAATTTTTTAATTTTTTTTATGAAAATGGATTTTAGAATATTATTTTATCTTTTAATGTTATAAATATTTCAATGTGATGAGTTTATTTTCTTCAAAAATGTTTTGAATATTATTTTTGGGGTATTTCAACTAATCGAGGATATCATCCCTTTATTCAACATATGATGAAATGTGGATAGGTTGTATCAATATAAACCTTATTATTTACATTAATGGTTAGTAATTTCGTTCACTAAGGATGTAAAATTTATTTACCATGAACCATATTACCTGCAATGGTTTATTATTATTTTTTTGGGTTGGGGAATATATTAAATTTTCAAATTAATGGTTGTAGAAAATGTTTTTTATTGTGTCTCCCCCATTTCAAATACTAATGAAATGAATTTTGTATATGTGGTTTGGGCCAACTATACAAACTTTATTCCTTTGTAGTTCTCTTGATGAAATCCCTATTTTATTTTTACTGAAGTTATACCAGTTTATATTTTGAATAAGGCCTAAACAATAATTTATGTCATGGAACATGGCCTGGATAATACAATTTAGAAATATTAAATTATTAAATCCATCATTATTATTTTAGTTATTAATATTCCATGGGACTATGAAATTTTTTAGAAATCCTAGGATAGATTTTCAAACTCACGTGATTGTATATATTGTATTTTATGATAATTTTTTATTCCTTCAACATTATGATAAATTTAATGATTAAATATTTTTTTCTATCAGTTATTTTCCATTCTATCTTGAATATTACTTTTTTATTCAAAGATTTTTATCTATGCTTACTCTTTTTGAGTATCTATGCTCACCCATTAAATATGTTTTATTTTTCCCAAGATATGAGGATTTTTTATTAGATTGACATGTATAGATAATATATGGGGAATAATATAATTATCAAAGAAAAATTTATGATTGTTTTTATTTTCAAAATGTAAGGTGATATTTTCATATGTACATATATTACTAAGATTACATTACTATTTTTTACTTCTGGATGCGACTATTTGTATCACATAGAAATTTAGAAAATTTGACATGAACACTAGATTACTAGTGTCAGGGTGAAACTCCAAAATTTCAACATATTCAATAAAATCCGAAGATAATAAAAAATTCATCAAAACATGGGTAAAGATTAAATTGATTAGAAACATGACAAACAATGGATTAGAGATGCTTAAAAAAATAATGATCAAGGGCCTCTTTAGAAAATGAAACATTAAATAGGGAAAAGTAGATGAGGATGAGCCAATATTATCAAGGATAACCCTATACAAAAATTATGATTGAGTAAAGTTTAGTGAGAATGGGGATATGTAAAATATGAGTTCATGCATTAATTTTGAGGTTTTGGTAAGATAAAATCTCTTCTTGGATCCCATTGGTGAAAAGATGATTGTAAATGGGTATATGGGGGCTCAAGAAATTCCATCGGTGGCTCTCTAGGTGAATGATCAGTCCATAAAACCTAGAGATCTTCTTGTTATCTATATTTTTTTCATGTGGTGCCTCATCATTGAGATGATAGACCCTTCTACATGTCAATTGTAGGTCTATACCATTCCTCCAAAACATTCATTCAAGCATTGCTGATATATAAAATATCTATGAATAGAACAATTACATATGATTTGTATGATATTATACATTAACCCACCTAAAATGATATGTTCATTATATTCATAATCCACACATTTTTTCCTTCATACAAATTCTAGAATATTCAGATTCATGAATGGAATTAGGCTCTTACATACATCAATGTTATATTTTTATGACATGAAATTGTCGAAAAACTTTATACCTTAATGTTTGAAATAACACTCTATGATAACTCTCTAGACATCTTTGAAATACTAAAACAGTAAAGAATTTTTCTCTTTTTCCAGAATGATTATATATTTAGTATACATATCATTCTATCTTGGATACCAAAACACAAGATATCCTTTTCCCTTAGTGGAATGTATAAAACACATTCAAGAATAATAAGATATATTTTAATCTACCTAAACCATTAGTGTATCATTTTCATATCCTATATGATACAAACACTAGTTTATCTTGATAATATTATAGAAAAAATAAAACTCTTAAATAATATTTTTTTATAATGGATTTCCTAAAACTATACTGTATGAATATGTAATTTTGTAAAAAATGAAAACCCTCATGTCATAAATACTTGGGTACCCACATACCATCCTAAATAGAAAAATCCCAAGGTTACATATGAGGTATTTAGGGAAAATACGTTACAATATCATAAGAATTCTCTTCCATGATAACAAAACTACTCCAATGTACCAAATAGTTTTTTAGATAACCTTAAACTATGTTTTAAACTTCTTACCTTCCATGAATCCACAAAACTCTAATATAATTCTATCAACTTCAATAATGGAAAAAACACTAGTCTACCTACCATGTCATTTGTTATATCTATATAATTTATCAAAAAAAATATTCTTTATGTGAAATCCAATAACATTTTTGTAAACCCCACACATCTTCCCTATATAATAAATCTCTTTTTTACTCTCAATTCCTTCGTATATGTTGTTAATCACACATGTACCATGTTATATGATTTTAAAATACCTAATAAATACCTTATATCGTGAATAAATAATGATATTTACAATTTAATCAGGAATATAATATTTAAATTTATATAGATAACATTATTATAAAAAGGAAAAAATATTCTATTTCTAGTTCCACTCTAGGGTGGTACTTAGCCACATGCCTCCACATCCAGTTTCTCCAATGTTCAAGAATATATAGTAACATATTCTATTCCAGTAATATTATGTTGGTGATATTATTTTGTTGTATGGAGGTGTTGACCTAGGTATGATGTAGGCACGGGGTTGTAGGCAGGATGATGTTGACATGACCCTGCGTCGGGCCTTGGGTCAATGTAATTGGCCACTTGACTTTTCCCTTTGGGATATGTAATGGGTCAACCTCTACGTTTATATACATATTTATTATATTTTATAGAAAATGTGGCTTCCACTCGATCTTTAGAAAAAATAGAAGTATCATTTAGTCACTAGAATTATTGATGTTTTCTATAATATGTTGATTACTGCCATAAAAAATTGTATTTTTTTCTAAATTACATTTTAAAGATGAATTAAATCCAAAATATAATTGAAGGTTAGATAATAATCTCATTTTTCATATTATTTAACTAATAGTCCTCTTATTCTCCACGAGGTCGCCTCAATATGAAAAAGATCTTGTGTCCATCCCATTAAGAAAATGTAATCCCCGAATATGGGGAGAAAATTTATAGAAAACAACCATGTAAAAATTAAAATATATATATATATGAAATATAACATATGATTACTTTGCATAAAATGTTTTCTATATAATTTTCTAGTTCATTTTTTTTAAATCACAAACTCAAATTCTAAATGAATTTATATATTTTATTAACTTTAAGGATTTCTGTTTTACTTTTTGTCATTAAAATATTTCATATGAATAAGATAATAATTATACACAATAGTTTTAATTTATTACATGATAATCGTTATGACCCCAAATACGATTCTCATCATACTCGCAGAATAATATTTTCCTTAAAACTGAATATTATGATTCCAATTATATGAACCATTCATTATAACATTGAAAAAATAAATTTTATTGACTATCTTAAAAAACTCATCGTACTCATTTACTATTCATATTCGATTTTATCGGAAGAGTTAAATTATTTTCAGACCAATTTTATCGTATATAGAAAACAGTATCATATCAAAAGGAAAACAATTTTACCTAAATATTGTCATATATTCTCTTTCAATATTTATTATAAAAAATTTATATGATCTAGTTACGTGATAACCATTGATGTTCCATATGACCATGTCCCTTCACATTTCCAAGAGAGAGTCCGACTATAGGAAAACAAGATGACCACTGGGAAATTGGCCTATAAATACGATATCAATTGAAAGAGAACATTGATGAAGTACTACTGAACATTCGACAAATTTGAGATCAATGTAAATTTTATTCATTAGGTTAAGGACTTTGAAGATTTCCGGTGGTGAACTATACAATCAATATACATGTGACATTTAACAGTTTTCCTTTTCCTTATGCAACACTGATCATTTTTTACTACGATCATGGGATTTTGTGGATATGAAGTCATATGTGTAGATGTTTTTCAGATCGAGGGATTTCGATTATAGTAAGAAAGGGTCTACAATCAAATTCTGGTCAAGGTCTTTCAGGGGTAGAAAGAAATAACCTGATATTTTTATCAATGGATTACACTAGTGTAGGTAATAAAAACATTATTGAAATTATAAATCAAGGGATCTCTATCCAATTTTATTAGATACCCTTCACTTTGGGTATAAATAATCGAATTCATTTACATGTATAAAAGTTAACTACATTATAATATGGTGTGAATAGTATTTTATATTCATTTCTCTATTCTCAAATTTGTGATTACCATTTCCATAATTACATTATTTTCAATTACTTGATTTGATTTCTTATGATTTATGATTCAATAACTATATTGTTTTACATTGATCATCATACCCATATGGATTATGATATATAATATGATACATTTTTAAATCAATTAAACCATGAATATGATTAATTTAATTTATCACCTACGGATTACATTATAATATCCAACCCTATTACGATACATTTATAACTAGACCCTTGACCCTGTCTGAATAATTTTCTAATACATTATGAAGTGTTTTGAATTTATTTAGTTCATATTATTTTAAACTAAATCTCTTTAGGGATAAATATAAAAAAAATTTAAACCTATAATTAACCCCCCTATGGTATTATGCCATCTCCATATACCTTACGACCCAAAAATTTGTAGAAAACTGGGTTTCCAATGCTTATATATTAGATAAAAATTAATTTTTCATGTTAGGTATATGTCTTTCAAAAAAATTGTTTATAAATGTTGTGTACCCTAACATGTGTTGTGGAAAAAGAACATTTGTAATTTTTAACTGATTAATGGAATTAATATCTTTTTAAATGAAAATATCAATCATAGAAGACCACAAATTTTTTATGGAAATGATTTTTAATATTGGAGAGATAAAATGAAGTCTTTGGTAATCCATACATGAGTGGATAACACTGTTAAGCTAACTGGATAATTTAGAAATCCAAAAAATAAATTTAGATTCATTACCAATTAAGAGAAACATGAATATCAGTTAAATTACAAGGTAGGATATTTTTTACATTGTTCAATGACTAGAAATATTTATATCTTGATTTCATATTTTGAAGAAGCCAATAGTATTTGGATGAAACTATAAATTATTCAGTTTGGTACATCCAATGTTTTTGAAACAATAAGACCCATTTCAAGAGAAGATTGTCAAGATTTTTAATTTCATTTTGGTGAAACTATTGTTATGGTTTAACAGAGATTCTGTAAATTTTTGAAATGCTTAAAATCTATGGGCGAGAACGTAATTTATGATCATATCCAATTTTAAAAGATTTTGGATATCATTCAAAATGAATGGCGACAAAAACAAATATCCATGGATGAGTCAAGTATGGTCACCAATGTACCTTTTAATGAATTAATTGGAACTCTTTTTCAATATGAGAATATATTGAATGGTGATGCAGGTAAAGTCAAATAGTTGAATAATGGAGTCAAATTTAATTTAACTTCAATCCGATTAAAGAAAAAACACTTGAATAGGTTGTTAAATAATTTAAGAAAAATGATGTAGTTCTATTAGAATAAAGAGAATCAAAAAATTCTAAAATTGAGTTAGATGATCTTTTTCAAAGGACAGACAAGATTGTTTGGAAGAATATTTTTCAGTATCAATATAATAATGTAACAAGGATAATAATCTTAAGGAAGATAATTATTATGAATGAAAAATTGTTGGACATATAAGGGATTACTGTTAAAAGGTAAAAACAATTGACAAATAAGAATGGAATTATTTGAGGAATCAGAAAATTTTTTACAATAAAAAAGGAAAGAATGTCAAAATGAAAAATGGCTCTAAAAGTGTTAGTAGAGGATTGTGAAATCCCCCCATATCATTGTATTAACGGGAAATTAATGCTACATGGCCTTAAGTGACATTCTCAGGGCACCAAAAGATAGAAATAAATTTCAAGGGCTTCACTAATCATTGGGAAATGATCTTCCATTAAGGTAAATCAACCATCCAAAAGATCCATAATCAATAAACTACATGATTCATTTCAACAAAGCACCACAACCCATACATTATCAAAATACAACCAAACTATTGAATAACAATTCCAAAATTCCAATAATACCAAAACAAAATTACTGTATAAAGTGAATGATTAATGAACAAGACCCCCATGATATAAGACACCATCCATAGATCCACCCCATTCTCCATAATCCATCAACTACAACATCACCAAAGCATCATGTCAAAATGCTACAAAATTAGATGTTTTACTCTTACCTGTGCACCATTACACAAATTCTACAAAAGAACCAAGTTTCCGAAGATCATGGTGATTTCTAATACTCAATAGGATTTACCCAAATAACATCCCTACACTCATAACTATGATAAAATATTTAGCACATTTATATAAATGAGTTCATATAAAAAAATAAACAATGAAACAACATACAACCATCCAAATAACATTTCATGATGATATGTTCACCTAAATACCCAAAAAACATATGAATGCCAAAAAACCATTCCACACAAAATTTTACCCCATCACATTAGCACAAATATTTTTATCTTGCATAGCAAAACACAACAAGGAAACAAACATGGAAGACCATCCCGTAAGAATGTGTTTACTAAATTCCAAATAATGTGATACTTAACACCCACATATCCTTGATAGTGTGCCTTATTTCATCCCTCCATACTCTTTTTATAGTGGTACTCCCTTCCCACATCACATCATTCCAATCACAATAAAAATATTAAAACTACAATAAAGAATCATATAACACACCAAGGGCACACAACATGCCAATGACTGTTTCATAATCACATAATCTGTTGGAGTATCATCCAGGTCTTATGTAGTTTAAATAAAGAATCCAATTTTTTTGAAAATATTTTTCACAAACCATTTCCATAAAACAACCCATGTTACCGATTTTAAAATCAAAATTTTAAAATCTATCAACAAGAACATTTCACCGCAAATCCTCATATCCCAAAAATCCCCAAAAAAATTACCAAATTGATTTCCAACCAATTTCACACATAAAAATCAGAAATTATTCATGAAATGACAATTAATAGGAATAATCCTTCTAGTTCTATCAAAGTGGGGTCGAGATAGAATCCCCCTAACTTTTGGGTTTTGGTGATGTCACCCACTATAAAATGCACCACATATTTGAAAAAACGCTCCATCATAGCCAATCTACGACAACTTCTCAATAACCAACAAGGCCTAAAATTAATATTTTAGGAAACCACAACCCTCTATCTACATGCAACAGATATAAATCTATAAAACTGTGATACAGGGATGAGTAGATCTAAAGAAAACCCCAAAACAACCAAGAGAGAAATCTTAATCGAGATGAACCGCATTAAAACCACCACAAAAAACATTCAAATCCATTACAAAATGAGTGGGAGAGAACCCCTATCCTTTGAGATAGTGAAATCCTATGTAGGATTCATATTACATAATATTATGTTATGTTAGGGTAAATCCCGAGCCATCATGTTTTAAGAAACTATTTTTAATGGGCCACACATTTAGCTCAGATGGTTAGAAAAACGTTGCTCAAATCATGGACCAAATTCTACCTTAAAGGGGAATCTTAAACAGGATTCATGCATGGTTAGAAAAACCATGAATAACCTGATTGCTCGCATGACTATCTCGCTTTGTTTCACCAAAACTGTGCTCAAACCGTGCAGACTTTAAAGGCCCCCACTGTTTTGAAAAACCATATCAAACACTCACAAACTCCAAACAACCATCTTATATACATAAAAAGATATGTATAAGTGTTACATACCTCCAAATGAGGGTGATACTTTCTCCCCACCATTGGAAATCCCCTCATGACAATGTAGAGAACCATCCCTTTTCCGAAAGAGCTTGAGACATTTCTCAGTCTTCTCATTCTTCCGCTCCCAAGTCTCTTCATGATTCTCACCATGCTACCACAAAACCCAAACCAAATAGGCGCGTTTACCAAAAAATACATTCTCTTTCCAATCCACAATCATCACAATCACACAGACATTTAATGATTCTAGTTCTAGCTCAATGTGATCCCAATAAATCACATGGTCATGATCTATTTGATACTTCATCATCTGTGACACATGAAACAAATTGTGCACCACACAAATTTGTGGTGGAAAATAAAACCAATAATCCAACAATCCAATCTGCTAATGATTCTCAAAAGGACCAATATACCTTGGAGATATCATACCCTGCTTCCCAAACCAACAATGTCCAAACATATAAGAAATTAAAAAAAACACATGATCACCAACCTAGAACTTTAAGGGTTATCTATAATTGTTATCTTAAAACATATAAAAAATTTTATCCATCTCCATACAAAATTTGATCAACTTGATTTTTTCTATATTCTATTGGACATGACTCAGTCCAATCATCGAAGTATCACCCATTTCTACCCAACATAGTATATAATGACAAAGACTCAAATAAAATGCCTCAAATAAATCCTTAAGTATTGAATCTTTATAAATATTATTATTGGAGAAGTCCACCAACAATAATTAATCCTCCCATCAACCAAAAATATTTATCAAACAATCCATTAAAATATCTTCAAAAGTTTTTATTGTCCCCTCAGATTTACCAACTGTCAGAGGATTATACACCATTCTCATCATCAACTATGACATGATGACTTTCAACAAGGATTTATAAAGATGAGATGTGATACTTGGAACCCTATCTAATACAATCAAATCTAGGTCATCGTGACTCTTTTCCACTTCCCAAATATTGATTTTGGATAGATCTCCCACCGTACGAGATTCGCTAATTTGGACAACATTGGTCTACTTTGTTAGTAGATCCACAATCACCCATATGGATACTTATTTTCTAACCGTTTTCAGAAGACATGTCACCAATTCCATCACAATCTTCTCCAATTTCCACGCTAGGATAAGAAAAGATTGCAACATTCATGTTGCCTATTGATTCTCTTCCTTAATAAGAAGGCACGTCAAGCATCTCAAGAAAAACTCTACAACATCCCATTTCATAACAACCCACCAAAACTACACTTTCAATGCCTTATACATATCATGAATTCTAGAATGGACAAACCACATTGAATGAAAACAATCCCTAAGATGTTCCTCCTAAAAAGACACTCATACAACTCTATGATTTTGAAATCTCAAGACTGTATTCTCATTTATTTACCAGCCCCCAAAGATCTCCCTACTATTATGTTTCGACCTCACCACCATACCCTCGGAATTTGATTCCACTACCTCATTATCGCAACGAGCAACATTAAGAAAAAAAGGAAAGAATACCACTTCATCACCCCAGTACTAAAATTCAAACTACATGTCGGCTATGATTGTCATCAACTACCACTGATCTGAGTCATGTTTAACTACATATGCATATGATTTCCCTGTTAATACATTTGCCACCGAATTTCTCTTACCGGGTGTGTAAATTATCTCCAAATAAATCACTTGAAGATATTATATATATATCTTCATTTCCTCAAATTGAAATATATTTGGGAGAAAATATTCATTATGATCATTTGATTAGCTGACACTGTAAATTTCTGGCCAAAGTGATAATGAGACCATATTTTTAAATCCTGAACCATTGTCACTAACTACAAATCTTATGTTGGGTAGATCTTTTGATGAAACATCAATTGTCATAATCCATATGCAACCACATGATCACTATACATGATAACACACCCCAAACAAGATCTTTAGGAATCATGATACATCACACACTCTTTCCCAAGTTCTAGAAAACCCATGATTGGTGCAGATGTAAGGTGACGCTTTAGACCATCAAAATATTTCTGAGACATACTATCCAATTTAAATGTGTATTATTCCTTCTCAGAGTTATCATTGGTAACACTAATAATGGGAAATCATGAAAAAATTAGAAATACTGGCTAGCTAGACAAAGGAAACATCCTATCATGAAAATGTTCTTTGAATATTTCTATGAGATAACATCATCTAACTTTTCCAGATAAACTAAAACACCTTTCTCATAAATAAAATAGACACATAAAAACGTCCAATATCAAGAAGTCACACGTTGATAATTTAGAATATAGGAGATGGTCCCCCAATACCCCTATCACTATCACCAAGGGCTGATCATTATCCACCCTTGTCTCTGAATTCCCCAAAAAATCATCATAAAATAACACCCCAAAAGAATCTAGATATATATGAAATATTTGATTAATTAATTCCATGAACAATACTTGTTTCTTAATTAGACCAAAGGGAATAAGCACATATATGTAATGACCATATCAAATTCTAAAAGTAGTTCAGGTAAATTTAACCTATCTGACCCGTAATTGATGACATGTTGACTGCAAGTCAGTCTTGTAGAACTACTAATCTCCCCTAAGTTGGTCCAAAAAATAATCATTTTGTGGTAGCGGATATCAGATCAGTATCGTAACCTGATTAAGTGTATAATAATCAACATAGAGCCATAGAGTTTCATATATGTTTTAAACAAACAGAACTGAACTTCCCACAGATATGTTCTAGGCTGGATGAACCCTTTGTTTTTTTACTCTTCAAACTATACCTTTACATCCAACAATTCCGCTGGTACTACATGGTAAGAGGGATGTCAGATAGGTCTGGTCCTCAGAAAAATATCAATTGTAATCCCCACATCACTCACTCGTGGTAACCAGGATAATTATTCGAGAAATATGTCCATTAACTAATACAAAAATACATAAAGAACACTCTTATCAACACATACCACTAATGCCAACAACAAATCTGCTAAATGATATTAGATCGTGATAATAGTTGGTGCCAACAAATCTATTTCTCCCATCTTTTCCTTCTTATCGCCTCTAAAGTGTTGTTCGAGGAAACACTCCATCGAAAAACTAACCATTCCCATATATCAATTTATGTCCATCTTAAACATATCCAACCATCCATTCCCATGATTATATCATAAGAATCCATCTCCAGCATTGAGAAACACCCTATCATGTCAATGTCATCCTCAACAAAGAAATGTGATCAACATAGAAAATCTTGACATTATCATTATCCCAGAGGAGTTTGTACTTTTAAAACATTATGCATCATTTCCACTTATAAACCCAAAAAATTAACAATGCGAGAAGAAATAAATTAATGTGAAACCCATGTTTCAAACAAATCATGCATCAACGTGGAATTCAAAAGAATTGTACCCCACATCGCGGATGGTCCCGACTGATCATCTATCACCACCTATTCTGCCCCAAAAAACTGTTTTCTTGACACACTCTATGATTTATTTCCCTAATGAGGTGTCATGGTATTTTTGGATTCACCATGAACATCTTTACTATTATCCAAAGGGGAATATTGATGTCCCCCATCACATTGAGTCATAATATCCTACGACCCCTAAGGAGGGTCACATACACCTGACCTTAGAGTATTATGACAATACCACTATAGATGCCCCATCTACATACTAGTATGACATGATCATGGTTGTGACCTAAAATAATGCTTGATGTGTCCCATAGAGCCACATTGAATACCACCCAGCATACTCTGAGGCTTCAAAAAATGATTTACTGATTCTACCGTCGGATTCTGAGTCATACTCTCACATTGAAAATTATTGTCCTTCTTCCACTTCTACCCATCGTTCGAGTTCCCACAATTACCCTTGGGTACCAACATACTTCCCACACATTTATCCTCCAAACGATTTCTCTTAGTTACCATATCCCAATACACCAATTTCCAGTAATCATTTATACCCAACACCTTTATCTATGAATTGATTTCACTATTAAACCAATAATAAAAAATTAGTCGCTTCAACGATGTACTACCCACCACCTTGGTTAAAAACAGCACTATGTTCATAAACGTAGCCACATATTCCATTAAAACCATGATCCCTTGCTTGGAACTCAAGTAATCCATTGTACAAATAATTCTGAACATGTGAGGGTAGAATTGTTTATTAAACATTTCCACAAAACCCTATTTTGTCACAACTTTGTCCATCCTAGCATGGAATACTAGCTCCCACAAAAAAAGTGATATATCTTATAACATATATGTGGATAGTATCACTTTAATCTCTTCCGGTGTTCACAATAATTCATATATCCTATTCATTAATTTATTCCATTCCTCAGCCATTTCTGGATCCAAATCACCCATAAAAATGGTGGATTATTCTTTTGAAACTAAACATAATAATATCCCTTCTTGGAATTATCCTCATTATTCTCACATCCCACATCTTGGAAATATTGAACTATACTTTGCACTAGCTACCAGTTCACCAAGGGATTAGGTGTAACTATATTTTTAGCAGCTTCCTTGAGCTTGTCTCTACGATGACTACCGAGAGCCATTTCTATCAATACAAAACAAAACCATAAGTCCCACTACCTTAACAAGGAATGGAATAAAATATTGAAATTCATTTTCATAACAACTATCACAACTATGATTTTGAAAAGTTCACATTTTCCATGTTGCACTATTCTGAAAAATCAACCATGTTTTGAAAACCAAACCATATCCAAAATAGAACAAGATTACTTGTCTCAAATCCTTCTGTTTTCAATACCAAATTATATTTTCCATAATCATCCCATTAATTCCACACGATAAATCATTCTACCAATTAAAAATATGATACCTACAGGGAATTCATTTTTACCATGCATGCACTGCACATTTTATTGTCTACACCCACGACAATAGGACATCCAAAGCCTATAAGGTTCTCCAATAACATATGTACCATATTCCCTGGTAACATGAATTTCAGAATAATAGGTTAACTACATCCTTTGATGATATACATTCAATGTTTGAAATTTCATACGCCTTCCTACCATCCCAAATCAAGGAATAGTCCCAGAAATAATATCAACACAGAGACCAATAGTAAACAACATAGGACAAAACAACTACTTTCTTTTGAAAACCGATGACCAAACAAACTGTTACCACCAATAACATATTGTCAGTTCCTATTGGATTGAGGGTGAATTGTAATTATAATGAGCATTATGTAATTTTTCCATTTTCCCAGATTCTTTTAATTAATTCAAAGGGATTCAAGAATCATTGGGGAGCGATTTTACCATAAGATAAAATCAACCAACCAAACGAGACATTATCAAAAAATGGAAATATGTATGTAAAAAAAGAAACCCAACCCATACATTACCAAAATACAATGAAAATGTTCCATTAACATTCCCAAATTCATATACCACCAAATAATAATCAGAGTACAAAGCGAAAGACTAAACAACATGTCCCCAATGAACTAGGACATTATCCCTTTCTCTACTCAAATAACCATGCTTCAAGAACCACAACATCACTAAATCATCATGTCAAGCCACTAGAAAAATGATATTAATTATTCTTACATGTTTCATAGATAACATCATCTGAAAAATAATGATTTTGAAATAGAAGTGGATGAGTACTAACAATCAATAGGATTTCCTTAAAGACTTACAATCACATTCTACAAGGATAAAATAGTTAGCACATTTATATAAAGATGTTTTTATTTAAACTATTAAATAAAGAAACAGATTTCAACAAGACAAACACTCCTTTATCAAGAAATTTTCAACCAAATGACCAAAAACATAAGAAATACCAATAACTATTCCAAAATCCATTTAACCCATAATCATTACCACAAAAAATTTTAAATTCATACAATACACAACAAGGATATAAATTTAGTGGAACTTCCCATCCAAACCCATTTACTACATTCCAAATCAAGTGGTACATCCTACCCACCAAACCTTCATAGTGACCGTTCCATATAATATTTGTCCCCTTTTTATAGTGGTACTCCCCCAAACATCCCATCATTCAAATTACAAACATAACATGGATAAGACAATAACCATTCATATAACACACCAAGCCAACAACAATCTGCCAAATGACCATTTCATAATCACACAGTTAGTAAGAGAATCATCCATGTCATAAAACATTTCAATAAAAAACCCCATTTTTATTTAAAATCATTTTTTAAAACAATTCTGATAAAATAACAAAACTTTCCCTTTTTAAAATAATCATATCAAAATCCAGCAACAAGATCATGTCACCGCTATCCCCCTTTCCCCCAAAATTCCACAGAACATTCCAATAGAATTTCTATCAAATTACCCACATCTAAATCACAAATAAAATAATTAAAACCAAATTAATTAGAAATATCCATCCAATTGTAAAAATGTTTTGTTGATAAAAATCCACCTACCTTTAGGGTTCTATTGAAATAAATCCACAAGATACCGCACTAAAAACACATAAAAATTCTCCACCAAAACCAATATAGGTATCCTTCTTATAATAAAAAATCACTAAAATTAAAAATTTATTCCACCAAAAACCTAGATATACCTGAAACATATGTACATCTAGAATACCAAGATTGAGGGAAGAGTATATCTAAGGAAAATCATAAAACTACAAACATAGAAGTCTTACCCATGATTGTCTGCCTTCAAAACACCAAAAAACCCTTAAAATACCTTCTGAAATGAGTGGGAGAGAATCCTAAACCCTTAAGATGGATAAATATCATGAAGGGTTCCTAAGAGAGATTATTTGGGTAACCAATGGTAAATCCCAACAAAACCAGAATTAAAACCCATTTTTAAAGGGCCACACTATTAACTCACATGGTTAAACAAACCATACACTATCTGTGAGCCTTTTTCGGCATAAAAAAGGAATATTTCATGGACTCCACCCCCGGTTGGACACACCATTCACAAACCATGCATAACCCACTGTAGATAATGTTAACTGCCATGGTTTCCCCATAACGTTTCTCAAATTTTACAACATTAAAAGGCCTACAATGTATTCCAGAACTATACCAAAATCTCACTAACTCCAAAAAACCACATTATATAACAAAAAATACATTAATAAGTTATACATACCTAAAAAAAGGTGTTCTTAAAGGATACTATTCAATTTAATCTTCAGATAATGAGAATTCTCAAAAAAGAATATTTTAATTCTTGCTAGAATACACATTGAAAATCAATGATTCCAAAAAAGGTACACACTGCATAATCCTTAACCAATATATAATTCAGTGAAAATTATCCTAATGATAATAATTATTCGTCCATTTATGATTAATCTTCATTATCCAGTTATAATAATACATTACCATCATATGATGATGTTTCTATATTTGAAAAATTACATGAAAATGAAAACTGTAAAGATGGTAAGAGACATTAAAATGAAGATTCTGGAATATGTGATCATACAAAATAATTATCGGATATATCTAAATATCATGATATTTATTTTTTTAAAATTTATTATATTTCTGAAAACCATGAGAAATCTGATTCTGAGAAGAATAAACTTTCAAAAAAATTTATAGATTAAATTTCTGAGAAAAAATTTTTAGATTCATAACTCGCTTCTAAATCTAATACTAATGAATATCAGAATATAGATTTAAGAAAAAGCATGAATTATTATCTTTAAAAATACTCTTATTGATGTTTACCACCTATAAGGAAGGTCTTGAAAAAATTTATGGACAACATCATATAAAAGGTAATAGTTCATGAATGGGATATACTCCTTCAAAGCTAATTTTTAGAGAAATTTTTTTTCTCTATATATTCCAATTTTTTACTAAATTAAAATATGTAGATCATTAGAATAAATATTATTCATTCTATAAAATTCAATAATTTTTTTCCACAAATCCCATTTTTAAAAACAAACATGGGTTCCCAAAATTGTTCTTTCTAACATTTCTTAATCCAAGAAAGTTTGCATTCCTAATGTATAATTGTTTTGTTTGAATTTAAATAAAGGAATTACCAAAAACAACATATGATATATGGATAGTGGATGTTACAGAGACATGACTGGTAATAGAGACATCTATGAAAAATATTATCTAAATTAAAGGTGGAAGATTTACCTTTGAAGACAATGATGAATGAATGAATGTTGGTATATCTAATTGTATCTTATTAGAAAGGAATTTATTTTAAAATTATTATGTGTTATGTTACATTTGAACTACAATATAAAAATATGTTAATTATTTGATTAAGGATACACTGTTCTGTTTAGGAATGATAACTCTATTTTAAAAAATTCCAAGGAATAATTAATTATTTTTACACATCATCTTGAGAATGTATTCACACCAATCATAGAATACCATAGAAGCCAAGAAAGCCCTTTCCTTAATTTAATGGAAGATTAATCTAGGTTATATAATTTATGTATAAGACACAATAAATGTAAGATCATATATAAATAGTCTATGAAAAGTCTTTTAAGGATCTACTAGAACATAGATTTGATTATTCCTAAGTCTATGACCCTTTTCAATCTGGAAAGCAGCATAACTCAAAATTTAAATCAATTAGTGAATATTCAACATCATATTCTTTAATATTAGTCGACAAGGATCATTTTTCTTCTACATAAACTGAATGCATTAAATACAAGTATTATGTATTTTTT
Organism: Viscum album; assembly: GCA_963277665.1. NCBI lineage: Eukaryota > Viridiplantae > Streptophyta > Magnoliopsida > Santalales > Viscaceae > Viscum > Viscum album. The sequence continues at coordinate 1,258,673,170 of OY728141.1, forward strand.
TAGTTCATGACTTCACAAGATATATATATATTTGTTTTCATGCAAACAAATATAAATCATATTCTTATTTTAAAACATCTATTGAAATGTTAAAAGTGATAAAACCCTTTTATTTATAACTATTCATAGTTACTATGGTAAAAAAATTTGATTTATGATAAAAAACCTTTTGTAGTAATAATGGTATTACACAAAACTTTTCAACTCGCAGAACTTCTCAACAAAATGATGTTGTTGAAAAAAGAAATAGTATTCTTTAGGAGATAATAGGAAAAATGTAAAGTGAATATTCTATTGAAAAATGTTTTTGGGATGATGATATGATTACTGTTATTATATAAAAAATCTTTTTTTAATGAGACCATTTCTTAATAAAACACCTAATTAGTTATGGACATCCTGATAACTATATCAATCATATATCAATCTAATCGGATGAAAGTTAAACATTTAGAATACAAAAGGAAATTTATATATATTTTCACCCAATGTTTGATGAAGGTATTTTTTTTTCTATTCAACTACTTCAAAGGATTATAGAGTTTTAAATAAAAATTATTATACTATTGAGAGAAAAGTACATGTCTAATCTAATGAAACTGATCATTTTTTTAAACAAACCTTACCTACATCTTCTGTTATTTCTTTTAAATCTGATTATCAATATTTTATTGAAAAATCTTCTAATAGGATAAATACATGATATTTTTTTGAATTATTTACACTAGAAGACATTTAATATTATATTATAAAACATGTGTTACCATGCCTAATATATTGTTATCATAATATCAATCTTGGTAATATTATCATTGATTATGTAAATAAAAAAATAGACTAGATGTCCATTAAAAAATAAATCATAACAAATAGAATATCTTTTATAATTAAAAAATAAATGTCCTAATGATCATTTAAGTGATGATTATTGGATTAACGATATGAAAAATGAAATAAATAAATTCAATTGGAATAATTTCTTCACAATGGTTGAAAGACGTGATGAAAATTCAATTGTTTGAGTAAAATGGGTATTCGGAAACAAATGTGATGAAAATGGAATAATAATTACTAATATAGAAATATTTTTTGGAATGTGTTATACTCAACAAGAGGGAATAAATAAAAAACCTACACATTGTTATCGAGATTTGAGTCTATTATATTACTATTAGCCTTAACCGCATTCATTAATTTAAATTTTTTTTAAATGTATTAGAATTGTGATTTTCATAACAGATATATATAAGAGGATTTTTTTGTGGAAAAAGAACCTAATTTGAAGATAAATATCAAACTAAATATGTTTAAAAAAACCTAAGCTTTGTATGGATATAAAAATCCCATAGAGGATATAAAGTTAGATTACCATGATATTTTCGTACAAACAATTTTTGTTAAGAAAAATATTAATCCATATTTTTTATAAATAATGAAAAAAATTGATTATTCATATTTATGTTGAGGAAATTATATTCTGTTCAACTTATAAATCATTAAGAGATTCTTTTGAGAATATTATGAAAACTTTGATTGCAATGAGTATTTTGGGAGAGTTAATATTCATTATTGGTTTTTCAAAATTCTCAAAAACAATAACGGGCTTATATATCCCAACATGAGTACAATAAATTTTTTCCTAAAAATTATGTACATAATAATAATAAAATTATTAGTGCACCAATGAATACCTCATATACCGTTGAGATTTATTATGTTAGAAAACCATTAAATAATAAATAGTAGGATTCTAGAGAGATTAATAAACGTAACTACTAGTCATCTAGACATATTGTTTTCGGTATGATTATGAGCAAGGTATCATGAAAATAGAAATAAATCCCATTTAAAAAATGTTAATGAAATTTGTTTTTTAAGAGAATTATGGATTTTGGACATTCTAAATCATATATATATGATTTTGAATTTAAATATTTTTTGGATGCTAAATTTTATGGATTAATTATTGATATAAAATGTACATCATGAACATTTCATTCATTAGGTGATTCTTTAGTGTCTCAGTCTTATATGGAACAACACTCTGTATCACTTTCAACTATTGAAGATGAATATGTGGACGATAAATGTTTTTGTGATCAATTGTTGTAGATGCAACACACAATCACAGATTATGGCATGAGATTTATCAAAACTAAAATACTATGTTATATCACTAGTACCATAGAATTATGTAAAAACCCTGGACATCATTAATGTAAAAAACCCATAGATATGAGACATAAATTTCATATGGATAACACACTTAAAAGAAATATCATTTTACAATTTATCAGAACAGTTGAAAAGCATATTGATATATTTACCAAACCATTACCTTCCAATATATTTGAATACATTAAACAGAATCTAGGAATGATCACTTTAATGTAATTATTCATATATACTTATTCTTTAAACCATATCATTACACTACGTTACTCTTTGTCAATGTATAACTACATATGTGTTCTATTTTAGAAAACAAAAACCATTTAAATTTTATTTGGCACCACCAAAATTTTCAGTACACAAAATGTTTTGGCACATGAAATTTTTTTGGCACATCAAAATTTTTCAGCTCTTGAAGCTTATCAGAACTAGAAAACATTTCTTCATGAATTTTAATTCATTTTCAATTTTTTCTCTTCTTTAATGTTTTATTTTATGTAAATGAAAAATATATTAAAGTCCCCAAATCAATCAGGAATTATTAATGGTAAATTTTATTTTATTTCCCCATTGTTTTCAATACATTTATGCTTGTTGATATTATTTTTAAAACAATACTAGATTTCATTGTGAATTAGATAATTTTTTTAAAAAATATAATATAAAATAATTATTTCAAGAGATCACCTAAATAGTTTGTTTTCCATGATCTTATCTAAACCATATTTTTTCAACGGTCATATATCCTTTTTCCAATATAAAGAGACCCTCCCCATCACATATCATTTGTCATGTTATTTGTTATGAAGATATGATGATCTTCAAAGACCCATGTCTGAAGATTTACATACACAGTGTATGTAGTCGTACTCATGTCTCAATTTTCAACAAAATATCTTATGGAAATGACACTGAATGATTACTAAAAATGATGTTCTTTTGGGAACAATTTCTCACATGAGTGTTTTATCGAAAATAAAATTCTTCTATAAATGAAATAATTAAATTTCAAGGATGGTATCTATTGTTTGTGGAGAAACAAAAAATTCAAAACCTGATAATCATGGATGGAGTCATTCAATTAAATAAAACTGTGAAGGATTATGAATACAAGAAGGTCTGTATTCGAATTTTTTATTGTGAAATTTATATATCAAAAAAACAAGATTCACAATTTTTAATGTTCAATTTAAATGAGAGTCTTTTCCATCAAATACGTTTCCAAAATAAAATGGAAATTTTTTAAAGGAATGGGTTGAGAGATATCTATTTCATATTCATAATGACAAAAGAAAAAACACTCGTTTTTTACCTGATAACATACTAATGAAACTATGGATGCGATGTTTCTTAACCCTCCGAAATGGTGATAGAGAAACACTCAATGATAATTATTTTTCTAGACTTCATTAACCATTGAATATAAGGATGATCAAATTAATGGGTTTTATATTCATAACCATCAATAACTCATTTCATCTGCAATCAAGTTCTAATAGATTATGATTCCATCAATCAAAAGTAATTTAATTCATAAATTTTTTTAGGTTTTTCAATATTCCTCTTAAGTTAGTGACGATATATTTGATAGTTATTTTTATTAGATAATATATATTATGGGGGATGAAATTTTAATTTGATCTAGAATCAATAATTTTTATAGGGATATTGAAGCTAAAACATCTAAACATGCAGTTGGAAGAAGCCTATGAATTATAAAACCATCTGTACATATTTTTTTATAAAATTAATTTAAATACAAAGAAAATAAATTTATAAATATGAGGTAGAAAAGTGTATATAGTGCAGAAACAATACCCATGTTTAGTAGGTAGAAAGAAGAAAGGATATATGAAGACCCACAATTTTTTCTCAACCCGACTGAAGTACTTCCTAAAAAGATCAGTATTAATGTTATTAGAGGGGGAATGTATGAATAAAATGAAATTGATAAATATTAATGCTGATATTATTGACATATAGATTCTGAATAAAGGAGTAGAAAATAAATGTACCAGAACAAGTATTAGGGAATACATTAAAAAATCAGTAACCACTCTCTATTCAAAACATGTGAATGGTCAAATAAAAAGTGGGAAAAGATTTAGAACCATTCGAAGTATCTAAAGAACCAATTTGAAAATATCATGAGGATAATGAGTTTAGTCAGATTGAATAATATTTCTATGAAAATGAAGTAAAAATAAATAATAAAACTCAAGAATAAAAAGTATAAAATAAAGAAAATGAAGAAGAAGAAAAAGAGAGAGGTGAAAAAGAAACATATTATAAAAATGCCTCAATCTGATATAATCATATACGATATTCCCATGAAACATGAAGAAAATTATCATCCCATGATGTAAAAAACTTGATGAAAAATGATAAAAAATACCAATCTCAATAAGTTATCCATATCTTAGAATTTGATCATGATACCTGATCATATTACAATAAAAATCATAATGTTAATGTTGTTGACAATATCTCTTCAAGAAGAATTCTACCGAGTATCCTGGTAATGGGAAAGAGAGAAATTCCGAGTATAATATATATTTGAGAAGAGATTAGTATATTGTTCTTGGACTTTGAAATATTGAGAATGGAATTATATATTAACCATGAATCTAATGGAATATTTTTTTGTAGAAAATTAAACCCAAATATTATAGTCTATGAAGAACTAAACAAGAATACTGATGAAACTCTAAAAAAAAATTAAATTTGTGGACTAATGATTTAAAGGTCCTCGAAATTCTTGTAATAATGTTTTGATGTGGTATCACGTTTTTGTAAAAGTTATCAAATCTAATGAATACTCAGTAGAAGATATCATAAATCATGAAAATGAAATCTCCATTGCATTCAACAAGTTTGAATGTGATACTACTCATAATTTAAAAGCAGTTAGAGGGATAGATAATTGGTAGTTAGAAGATTTTAATGTGGTTCTATAGAAGATGATTGATATTCAATACATGTTTGAAAAGACCATGTTTTATAAGGATTATATTATTGAAATGAAATTTAAAAAAAATGCTAATCGATAAAATAAATGTTCAAGAACAATCCAATAGGTCCTAGTAATACATAAATCATACACTAGAAATAAAAAAAATCCTAGGTAGATGTTATTTGTACCCATGAATAGTTATTTGAAGATCAAGTATATAAATTATGGTCTCAATAAGAATCACAAGATAAGTTGATTGAGGATAGGAAAGAATTCAAAAAAGTTATAACAATTATTTTAGATCTCATAAAGAAGGACAATGAGATGGGAAAGGAAAACAATTGAATAATTTTTAACTCTTTTGTAATATATTTTGAAACACTAAATGAATGCATAGGGTATCTAATTATATTTTGACTTAATGTTTACAATTTTTTGGTTAAATGATCATTCAATTTCCATAGATGATTAAATTCATAATTTTATCACATGATTATCTTCCGTAACCACATTATAGGTATTATATTATAATCAATATCCTACATTAAAAATAAAAAATGGGATGAATTTTTTATATATGAGAAGAATGTATTTTACATGGGGATAAGTTCTTATGAAAGGGAAAATGGAAGAATGATAATTGGGAAATTATTATAATTTTAGTGAGGGTAAGTATGTTTTTAATAAAATCCTTGAAGATTTTGTTATCAGAAGGAGGAGGTTAGTTGTATTAAAATTATATTCCCAGTAGTCTTATAACTCAAATAGAGATATATTTATGTGTTTACTTTTGATTAGAAATTTGATTTATTTTTTTAATCCATTATTCGTTTTTAACTTGAGGTTTTTTATTTCTAGGGGGTTGGGGTTAGAATTCTTATTTTTTACGTATATATATATATATATTTATATATATATTAAGATCCCAAACTACCTTTTCAAATGAATTCATATATATTATTTTCTTCAATGAATTTGTTTAGATTACATCATTACGATTTTTATACTTAAATGATAATAAACGTATCCACATGTTTTACTGTAATACATATTTATCATTATCAACCCAAATATGACATACAACTCACTTACTAAATACAATTTTTATTAGAAATGATCATTATAACTCTAATCGTATGGATCTATTGGAAACATTCTGAAAAGATAATTTGTACTCATTACATTAACAAAAATAATCATTATTATTTTCTATTCATATACTATTTTTTTCAAAAGATTTAAATTCATTTCATACAAAAAGTTTTCGTTTATAGAAATTTTTTTCATATCGAAAAAAACCATCATATAAATTTTTTTTCATATATTTTTTTTCAATAAGTATTACATAATGAAGCTATTATTTCGGATACATCATAACAGTTGGAGTGCCATGCGTACAAGTATATCTACATTTCTAGGAAGAAAAACAATCGTTGGAATCAACTATGAACATTGGTACATTGGAATATAATTATTATGATATTTGAATTGGATCAATGCTAACATGTTGATAATATTTTGACGAATTAGAGAGATATATTGAGTTGTTTCTTTGTGAGAACATCTCTAAAGAGTTCATGTTGTGAAATGATCATTCTGCATACATGGTACCATCAAGAGTTTTTATTTTCCTAGTGTGAAACTGATCCTTGTTGATTACAATTGAGGGATTCTTTGGATAGAAAGATAGACTTTCCAATCATTTGAAAATTGACGGCATCTATGTATAGGAAGACAGAGGTGCTGATCAACTTCTTGATTGCGGGCTTCTGTGGATAGCAATACAGAAGCTTATTTTCATATTGATGGCTAACCAAGTTTGCATAATACATATATTTTTTAATGTATAAATCAAGGGACCTGTATCCATGGTTATTTGACACACTTCACTTTGGTTAAAATAATAGTATTATTTTACTTGTAAACATTTTCTATTTTTTATAATAATAATTGAATTATATTTTATATTCATTTCTTAGTCATTAAATTGTGATTATAATAGTTGTAATTAAGTTATATTCAATCAATAAATATGATTCAGTATTCTTTATGACGGTGTGTTGGAATTACTTTACTCTAATCATCATAACTATATTGTTTATGATCTATTACATGCTTACAATGACTGAATATAAAAATTTATTAAACCTAAAATTCACCCCCTCTTGTATTGTGCCATCTACATATACATTTTGAGCCAACAGATTAATTTTTTACTAATTTATTCAAAAAAATCTCTTATAGGAAAAATATAATCAATATATTCCCAAACATTTTCAAGAAAATGTATGCTTTACAAATAAATAATTAATATATAATTACCTACTAACCCCCATCATGGTTTTTATATCTGATCGATCTCAAAAAATTAGGTATAATACATATTATTTGGAGTAATCATTACATTTCATAATCTTATCTTGATATAGAATTTTATTCTATAATTACATTTGATTTATCATGGTTTTGAAAAAAATTAGTGAATATATTTCCATAAATTTTATTTCGAATAATAATATTTAAAATTTATTTTGAATATCTCATCAGCCTACACATATTCTTAAGTAGATTTGTTTCCATTTAAAATAATGATAATCTAAGATAGAATCAAATCGTTTAATAGAAGTTAAGACTCTAACCAATGCTAAGAAAAATTAATTAAAATATTAATGCCACATGTCCTCAGTAATCTAAACCACCACTTAAAATTCAATAAACTCCTTTTAAAAATATAAATAAGTTTTTATGAGATATATATAGAATATATTAATATTATATTTGAAAAATAATGCATCCGAAACATTAAATTAAAGTATTCTTTATATTTTCCCTATATTATAGACCATTATAAAGTTTTCACCATATAAAAACATTCACATTCCATCATCTTATATTAAAAAAATCAATATATCATAACACATTATTTCTTAAACTATCATATGGTTCCACATATCAGATCTCTTGATTAGCATTTTTATGAAATTATTAATCATGTGATTGGGTAAAAACAATCAAATTATAGTGTGTGAATCGATTAACTCATTAAATTTTTTTGTATTAATGAATTGGATTTATGATATATTAGATTATTGTTGGACCAAAACCAACATGCATGTTATGTTTGAATATATGTGTTGATATTGTTTTTATTAAACCTCTATTTATATAAGGATATGACTTATATTTCATTAAATATTATTATTGATTTCATTCATTCCATTTCATATAAACCCTATATAATGATGCTTATATCACCTAGTCCAATAATATTATATTGTTTTTAATAAAATATTTTTCTAGAATAACATAATAAATTTTAGAAATAATGTATGACTTGGAAAATTTTATGTTATGGTTAAATCACGTATCTTATTATATAAATTTACATATAAACCTATAATTTATTTTTTGAATAAAAACTAAAATTATATAATATGATACAAATTAGTTATAACCTTTTTAAAACATACAATAATATAACTCCAATATTTAAATCTCTTCTAAAATTATCTCTTATACACCACGGGAATATTATAATACATAAAATACACCAGAAACCCACAACCAAATAAAAACAGCTTTGATAAAATATTTGGCCCATCATACTATATATACATTACATTATATCACATATTATAGTGGGATGATATCAAATAAAAATTTTCACTATATCATATATATTATCTAATAATATTCACTATATTACCAGAAATTATAAATCACTACATTATAATCAGGTCATGATCATAACACTAACTTTAATATATATATATATATATATCAATTGTTTTTGAATTTCAATAATTATTATGATAATTCAAAACATCAAAAAATGCTATTAAAAAATATAATATCCGGTTTCATAAAATATTCTCTATAATAAATATGTAAATAATTAAAACATACTTTCTGTTTGTTAAATTGAATTAATTATTTTTTTTCAAACCAATAATTGATCTACCTAGATCACAATAAATGTTTATAAATTTAAATATGGGATCATTAACAAACATTAGGATATTTTATGTGAATAGACTAATAGTGAAATTTTTATGTTTATTTTACCACAATATGTAATATAATGGAAAATGTCTTATATCAGCACATACTTATTAAAATTACATTAATTATATATATATACATAAAAAATATTTAACTGAACATTATAGAGACGACTATTTAAGAGCAGTGGATATTCATATGATGTGGTCATTATTTTATATAATACAATTACTTGTTTAGAGAATATTTATTATGAATCATAAATGTCAATTTAATACATGTCCTTTGGAAAAATTTAATTTGTATGATGTATTTTAATGGTCTCCCTGATTAATATATTCAAAAATCAAATGGCTAGGTTATTCGAAAGATATAAATTCATGATAAGGTTGAAAATATAATATTTGGTCGACTCCCTAGATGCTTAACAATATATAATCAAGTTGATTTTTAGTTTCAATAAAACAATAATATTTTTTTGGAAAAATATTTTTTATATAATATAAAATTATGTATATTTACACGCTGTAATGTGTTGGCCTATTTTTATGTTAAAAAATGTTACTATTATACAAATGCTTATTATTGAAAAAATAATTTAAATTATTTTTCATTGAATAACATGAACTAAAACAAATTAAAAATTATCATTGAGGCATATATTTATGAAATAAAGAAATAAAAATTAATAATATATGTCAAAATTTGAAAATATATTTTAAATATGGATAAAATATCATGTCTTGAGTTTCATTTTATAATAATTTTAAATATATTACCTATTGAGTGGTGGGATTATTTTTCAAACTGGAAAACTCTAATAGAATGGTAAAATACATTCAGGGATCACTTTATGTCAATGATGAATAAATGAAACTCATTTATTAAACATTATATAATTCTTTTTTAGATAACAAGTAGATTATCATCATTTATGATTCCTCAAATGAGGTAATTATCTTTACATATGATGTTATCCTAACTTTATTCATCATATATAATAATCCTTATTAATTAAAATATGAATAATATAGATAAAATACTAACATATATTTCATAAATTTTTATTAAAAACATGAAAATATTTCACTGATGAAATAATGACGTGGAGAAAATGGTTTATGTTTATCATAATAATAACAAATAGTGTCTCTGGTGTTCTTAACCTTCTATATATACATTGATTCAAAATGGACATAATAAAAATTGAATCTATTTTTTAAATTACATCACGTGGGGAAATATTCAAATTAATACTTTATCATTTAGGAAATCTCCATACACATACCACAAGTGTATTATTATTAAATATTTGAAAATTTTAAAAAAATTGGCTAAATGGTTAGTGATTTATTAGCATAGAAGTAGATAAATGTTGTTTGAAATGTTTCTCTAGAATTTTAATCTCTTATGTTTTTTTAATCAGTTAATTGACCTACTTATTTAACATTATAATGTAGTTATTTTTTTACTTATTTTATTTCGTATAAGGAATCTATCATATGTTAATTAGACAAAGACATATATTTTTAACCGAAATATAATGGTATAATTTTTTTTATAGAAAATGAATTGTCATTTAATTCTTAAATATGACACTATAACATGATATTACTAAATTATTAAATAATTAAATTATTTAATTTCATCAAGAGATAAAATTATCTCATAATTATAACTATATCCAAAGAGTAAGTGTTAATAGTCTCTTAAAAAGATAGAATGATTTGAATTTATTGGTATTTTGAAGTTTTTGTCGATATTCCATAGGAATTAATGAATAATTTCATATAATTTATTATATTTATTGGATACCATAAGATTAAATTTATATAATCTTGTGTTTTATATTGATTTTTCCCAACATAATTTATATATAAGTTAATGAATATTTATGAATTCTTCATTTATTATTATGTGCATTTTGTCTCATTGTAGAAATATGTGAGGAAAAGATATTTTGTATCCACTCATGGATAGAACATATGATTAATCGGACATTATTTATTTCTCATTAATATATAACATTGGATAGGGATTGGTATTGAAAATACAAAAGCACATGAAAATATTAACTCTCACAAAAGCCCGTAGTGCTGAATAGAAGGATTAATAATATGAATATTTCTTTTATATATGATTTTTATGATATTTTAGATCGATCAATGATTTTTTATTCATAAATACCTTTGAAAATTTAGTTTATTAATCATATAGAATGATAACACACATTATTACCACCGAATGATATAATAAATAATAAAAACATAATTACATAACACATGATTTATATTTATATTAAACCATTAAATACCCAAAAAAAAGTACTAATGAAATATATATATTTATCCCCATGTATCATCTTACATATCTATAATGAATGAACTACAGATTTTTTTTATAAAAGGGAACATAAAGATAACGGTGAACACGAAAGACCCGAAAATTAAATGTAAATTTTTTAAGTTATTTTGGATTATTACAAGTCTATGAATATTGATGGTGCGTGATTTCGAGGCATGTTGTGCCCAGAATAGATTGTTTTTCCTTTCTAAAGGTATGTTTAGTAAATGCATGGGCAGACATTTCAATCATTTGAACTAGTGAGTGGATTTAAAATCTTTGGGCCTTGTTGAATCCACAGTTCCACGATTCTCTTAGGAGAGGCTTCACTTCAACAATAGTAGGTCGGGAGAAAAAGTATAATAATGTATTTTTCTGAAAAATAATAAAATAACATAACATGTTATTTTATTTTATTTTCTCTAGTGGATGTTTAACAGTTGTGAGACTGATGGGTTTTCCAGACAATTAATTGATTGACCCTCCAACCTTGTATCTTAAACATTTCATCATTAATTACAGTTCATAAATGAACAACATTAATGACATGAAACATGGGTGGTATACCCCTTCTATTCAAGTGAAGCTCAGGGTGGGTTTTTTACATGACTTCATCATGTAAGGACCCTTTACCAAAGTCCTACGGCAAAATCCACTAATGAAGGATGGATGCTTGGGATGTAACAGTTTATGATCGATGATCACCAAAGAAATCACTCTAATGAGGACTTCCCTACCTCCAACGACCATGATACCTCTGACGGTTCATGAGGTAGGGGTTTATTTTTATTATATTTTTCTATGATGTATAATTTCCTTCCATGTGTTATCATTTTAAAATGGGGGGTTCGGGCCAAAATAACAAGTCCTGGACCCTCCGCCGATTCATTTTTATTGCATTCTTTAAGGGATAATTCTTCAATAAGCAAGAATCTAGAATCTGGGGGCCTCACAGTGACGATAGCATCCTGGGGACCCCATAGATTCTAGTGGAAGTTAAAATGGAACTATGAAGCATCTTCAGAGTCCAACAGAAGAAGTGTTGGCACTGCTAAAAGAGAGCGGTGTCCAGTAATAGTCGGCCTGGTTGGAAGAGCGGCCCCACTTGGTGTCGTGGTGATTGGACAAGAGGCAGGTAGCTGTTTGACGTAGAGGTGGAAGCCTCGCATTGTCTCACTTAAGGAAGTCATAGATTCAAAGCTACGGCAAGCCTGACAAGGGACCCAAATCATGTGGGTCCTGCGGGTGACACAAAACACCATGCAACAAAACCAATTAATGGATTTGAAATGATCCGTTGATCCGTTCGGGAGCATTTAACTGCACGACCCCGCATGAGTCTTGCCCAATGGTGGGCCGAGCCCGCTGCGACCTAGAACAGTCGGGGAATGTCGGGCCGAGTGGTGGCTCGTAGGCCGAGTCCGTCGTAGCCTGCACCAACTAGAATGAACTAGGCCATTTCACGAAAGGGAGATTCAGGGTAGTCATGGTTGGACAAGACTCGTACCCCTCTCAGGCCTTTTTACACTTATTTGGATGTAACATGTGAACCAGACGTCCGTTTGACAAACCCTCTATGGTGTTGGGATCCTTAGAGTGATATTCTCCATTTTAGATACTCCACACGAGTTTCAGATAGTGTTGGAGTATGACCTGGTTGGATCGAATAGGAATCCTACTGGTCCCTCAGCACTAAAACGAAAATAACATATAAATCAGGTGTCAATTTGACGCAATGTCTGTTGCATTGGAACCCTTATGACATGACATAACATGGGGTAAAAACTACTTGGGACATTATGACAGTTGAAATATTACTGATGGCTTGATTAGTGGTTCTCCTAGAATCATGATTACTATGGGCGAGAATCCATTGGCTGGCAGTGAGGTGGAGGTTGGATACATCTCATTCAAAGGTTAGTACCGAGCGATCATGTGTGGGTCTCCACATACCGATCCTCAGTTGATCATCAACGATCGATATTTTGTGGATCAGCATCTAGCGATCCTGTGAAGATCAGCAGTACCTTACCCGTCGAGGACCAGCCTTAGAGTAGCACGTCGTGGATCAGCGACATACATGTCTTGTGTTGGTTGGATACTGTGTGGGTCAGCACTTAGCGATCATGTGTGGGTCACTGTGTATTGATCCTATGTGGGTTAGATCCTGTGTGGGACTTGTGGGGGTTACTACCTATCGACACCGGGTGGGATGGATACTGTCTAGGTCTTGCGGCGGTGAGTAGATACTGATAATATGTGGGTCAGACCTCGTATACTAAGTATTTGTGCCTCTAGATAGAATAAAATGATTTTGCTTCTCAATGAATCTTCTATACTTTTGTACGTTACATATACCTAATTTGAGCTTTGTCTTTTTCATTGTTCTTTGTGATTAAGATCATGCATTCTTGTGGTTCTTTTTTAGAAATTTGAGAGACCATCACGGGTCCTGGGGCCCCTTCTGGGTATTGTTATACTCATACTGGCACTAGATTCACCCGTAAATTGTTATGTCTTTCGAATATGATGAGAAGCATTGCTCATACATGAGGAAACCAGGAAAAGGTGATACACTAATATGATTTGTTGGTGTGGAGAGAAGTGGATACAATATGTACCAACACATTAGGTGGGATCCTCTATGGAAGATTCTAGGAGTTGTTTTCTGTTTTTCAGTTATTGTTTAACCATTCAGTCAGTCTTATATATTAACCCATTTACATTCAATAAAAACCTTTACTACTACATTTTTTTATTTTTTCCTTATTGTTTTGTTCATGTATTGTGAGTTTGTATAGGTTTAAAGGCAATGCATTTCATTTTCAGGGATAAGAATTTCTGGTGCTAGTCGAAAACCCCTGCCCTATGGATGGCGGGATTGGGGTAGTCACGGCTATGGACCTGGGGGATGGTTCGTGAAAAAGTGGAATCAAAGGGAGGTTCTTTTGATGAACTAGGACAATGATATTTTTAACAGATCAATATTGTTAATTGATTTGAGTGTGTTTTCTAGTTTGGGGAGTGTAGTGTTGGGACGGAAAACGATGAATCTGTACACCTGGACCCTGAATTTTGATTTCCTACTCGGTGTACAAAAATAATGATTGTGTGTGTTTAGTAAATGTCTTCACTTTGATCTCTTTTGTGTCATATCACTAGGTATATCTTATAGATAGTGGAACACCTAATTGTTTTTATGATATATCTATGTAGACAGCCAGCTAGGATTCCTAATAGAGTATACGATGATGACCCACCAAGCGACGAAGATTTGGTGCATGTCCCTCATACTCTGGAAGTACCGTTGGGTGGTTCACCACCATAAGCAGCACCCGCTGGGAAAAAAATGCCACCATCCCCTCCAAAAGCATGTGCACACCAACTGAGCATGATGCAAGTGATCGAGAGATAGTCACCACTAAGGATTCCAGTTGAGACTGATCCCCAAGTAGTTGAGGACTGTCTGAATGATGTGGCAAGAGTTTTTTCACTTGGATGAGTCACCAATAGAGCAGATGGTTATCCTAGCTGCTAGTATTGTCCATGAAAAAACGTAGAGATGGTGGATCATGATACTCTAGACATATGATGTGGTAACCCTCACCTGGATGGACCTTCACTACCTCTTAAGGGCGGAGTTCGTTCCAGCGACACTATGCTTTGTGCGTATTGGGGAGATCCTGCAATAATACCAGGGAAACATAATAGTATCCCAGTACTATGCGAGATTTGTAAACCTCAAGAGCTACTCCCAAAGCAAGTTACAAGACCCATTCGTCAAGGATTGTACCTTTGAGAAAGGTCTCCAACTAGAGATCATAACATCGATGATATAACTGAATATCTCGATGTTGGCTGGAGTACATGACCAAGCATTATTTGTGGGGAGATTCATAGGTGAGAAGGCACTAATGGTGAGAGCATCCACCAGATGAATGGTAGGTGAGTCATATAAAGGAGGCAATAGACAGATGAGGAAGAAGTCATAGTGCGCTAGACCCACAAGTGGATGACCCCAGGACGCAGGGTATAAGGATTGGAGCTCGCTAGGGAGAGAAGGTTAGATTGGAGGTAGTCTATGCTATAGGTGGGGTTGTTAGGGTCAAATGGCTCGTGACTGCCCATCCCAACATACTAACGATCATAATATGGTTGAGAGACCGTTGTGAAAGAGACAATTATTCGAGCAAGGCGGTCTGCATAGCGGTGGATGAGGTAGAGGATCAGGACATATAGTAGATGGTGTGTGGTGATTTGAGTTTTTACTGCCACCAACACCAGGAGGACTACCCCGACCATTTGGAGAAGGTGTACATGGGTGAGCACAACTTGACGCAACTGAGGCCTACAACCACAGTGCCTTAGAGAGTAATAGTGGTATGATATGTGCCTATACCACCCTAGCTGCAGTACCTATAGACATTGGTTCCAGCCGCACATTCATTTTCACAACACTTGTTCAGAGATCATAGATTCTAATGGAGTTGTTGGATCGATCCTTACAGTTATAGACTCTTATGGGAGGGGATTCAATGAGTAAAAACTATTGTTTTGACAATTTGTGGTTACTCTAGGAGGTGAGAGCTTTGTATGGAATATCGTTGTAGCTACATCGAGGCCTTATAACGTCATCTAGGGACTGTAATGGGTATCCACAGTCCATGCTCAGATCAACTGTTTTAGGCATAATGTGAAGTGTGTCCGTGAGTGTCACGACCCGCCCTCGGGGTCCGAGCCGTGACTACCCCAAGCCCGCCTTCCATAGGCCAGGGGCTGGCGACTAGCACCAAGGCGTAAATCCCGGTAAAAAGGGAAGGCATTGCCTTTGAAAAGAAAACACACACCACAGAGTAAACAAGCGGAAGGTAATCACTGAGCAAGCAGAGAACAACTGAAAGTGCGGAAAAGTAAATGGGCCAAAATACAAACCCAAACTGAAAGTAAAGTACAACTCGAAAAGGGAAAAACAGCAACTGAAAAGTAAAGGCCGCTACTCCGTGCTGTCCACTGGAAAATCCCACCTGAAGGGTGGGTACAGATAGCTCCTTTGCTCCACGGGTCCCACCGTCCGCTCCGAGCTCGTCCCGCCCAGTGGTCCACCTCCGGGTACCGTCCCGCTCCGCAAACCTCAGCTAAGGTCAACGCTGTCCGTCGTCTGCAACCAACACAACGTAGTGCGGGCGAAGCCCGTGCAGGGGTGAGTATAAGCTACTCAGTAGGGACCCCGAGACCCCTGAAGGTCTCTCAAAATCCACAAAGGATAAATCACGAAGCAAAGTACAATCACGAAGTAACAACCAACACTGCTTAGGTATATGCCCATACATATACCTAAGTCATCAATTCAAATACGCTCCAACCTCCGAGATCAAGTATAACTCAGTCCACGCAGGAAAGTATACGTATTCCACAAAGGAAAGTAACAGGATTCAGCTCACACAGGTACACTTCTTCAAGGACGATAAAGATGATCACTGATCCACCTAAGTCGTCGGACCCACGAAGGATCGATAGGTAACTAACCCCCGCAAGACCCACACAGGATCGGGCTCACACAGAACCTGTAGGCGCTGGCTCACACAGAACCGCTGAGCGCAAGGACCCACACAGGATCGGGCTCACACAGAACCTGTAGCACTGATCCACGTAGGATCGCTGAGTGCTGTAGTCGTCGTCGTCGAATCCACACAGGATCTCTGTACTGTCGTCGTTGAATCCACACAGGATCTCTGTACTGTCGTCGTCGCAGTCACAGTAGCAGTCGTAGCAGTAGAACAGTCGCAGCCAGCACTAGGGTTCCCGCACACAGCAAGCTCGTACGGAGGGTCCGCTCCACGAGCCGAGAGGTTGATACATCAACTGTCACGAAGACCGAAGTTGATGTATCCAAAAGTTCCGTATCGTCAACAGGAACTCAACGCAACAGACGGCGCGTCGATCGGACGCCTGGTCTGAGAGTTATTGGCATTTTTGTCTCCGGGGCCCGGTTGGTTTTTAAGGCAAAACCAACCCGACCGTACTCCACCTGCGTCCAAACCTCGGGCGGAGTATGCCAAAAGATCCGTCTCACTAAGAGGAACACTACGCGACTGACGGCGCGTCAATCAGACGTCCGTAGCTCAAGATATGAGCGTTTCCGCTCCGAAGGCCCGGTTGGTTTCGTGAACGAACCAACCCGGCCGAACTCAAAGTAAACCGAAACCTTGAGTGCGATATACCGAAACGACCGTCTCGATCCAAGGATCGCGTTGCCGCAGACGGTTCGTCATTCGGAGGTCCGAGGCTCAAGTTATGAGCCAAAAACCGAATCTGGTCCGAAACGGGGGGTCCGGGTCCGGAACGACCCGGCCCGACCCCCCCCCTTGGGTGGCGCGGCGGCCGGCGGCGGCGGCCGGCGGCGGCGGACGGCGGCGGCGGGCCACGTGGCGGCGGCGGGCCCGCGTGGCGGCGGCGGCCGCGTGGCGCGGCGGCGGCGGGCCACGTGGCGGCGGCGGGCCGCGTGGCGGCGGCGGCGGGCCGCGCTGGCGGCGGCGGACCGCGCGGGCGGCGGCGGACCGCGCTGGCGGCGGTGGCCGCGACTCACGCGGGGGGCTAAGCCCCCGCCCTTCCGAAGGCGGCGCGGCTTTGCCGCGCCGTTTGAGACAAAACGGCCCCCGCAAATGGGGGCCGGTTGAGTAAAACCGGGGGGGCTTTGCCCCCCCCTCCTTAAAAGAACCGCCCCCTCATTAAGAGGGGGGTCTTGATGGACCGGCCGGGGGTTTAAACCCCCGGTTTTTATGACATCCGGCCGGCCTGCTGGCCGGCCGGTTTTTACCAACGGGACCGGAATTTCCGGTCCCGCCCTTGACTTCCGACGCCGGCGGCCCGGCCGCCGGTCTTTCCTTCCGCCGCGGCCCGGAACCGGCCGCGGTCTCCTCGTCTCACCGCGGCCCGGAACCGGCCGCGGTGTTCGTCGTCCGGCGCGGTGCGACGGCACCGCGCCCCTTTCGCCGTGCCAAGAATCCTCCCAACGCGGCGTGTCGGCGTCGCGGTCTTGAAGTCTCTCCTCGGCGAAGCGCGACGGTATTGCGGAAATCATAAGCATGTTCATCCGCGTGGTGCGACGGCACCACGCCTCTTGCTTCCACCCGCATGAATCAACATGAACGAAGGAGGGGGTTTCGGCCGTGTTCGTGCGGTCCGACTCCCCTCGCGTTAACAAATAACATAACTAAAAAGTCTCACGTTTAGTCATGCTAAAATCCACGATTCAGGAATGGAATAAAATAATTAATAAAAAACATCCCCTACCTCGGGTTTGAGATTCAAAGAAAACCTCTACGTTCCGCGGAAGACGGCGTCGCGGAAGTCAGGCGTCGCGGTCGTCGTTCGTCAAATCCGTTGACGAAGATTTACATCCGATGCGACACGTTGTTGGCGGATCTTCGTTTGCCGACGAAGAAGGTCCGAAGAGGAAGCAGAGGTCCGAAGATACTAGGTCTCTGAGTCGATGATCCTTGACGAAGTGTTGTCGTTCTTCGTCGAGGATGAAGACGTTCTTCGTTCTTCGTCAGAGCTTGAAGATGAGAAGGCTCTCCAAAGGCAAAAAAAAGAACCCTAAATAAAATAAGACTACCTCTTATTTTATTAACACAACACAAAAGAATTTCAAAATTTGAAATTCAAAAAGGGCTTTAACTTCCTTAATTAAATAAGGGTAACGTAGGCCAATTAATTGGGGGTTAAGAACGTTGAGAGAAAAAGAAAAGTCTTAGGGTTTCGTGTGGGCCCCACCACACTTAATCCTCCCAAGGGAGGTTAAGTGGGTGTGGGTCCCACTTCCAACCCCCTTAGGTAGGTTTTCTTTAATAAGTTAAAAATAAAATTTGTTTTACACAATTTTATTTAACTTAATTGAAAAACCCCAAAACGTATCTTTCAACCCGCAACAAACGCAACTCCCGAAAAGGTCTCATTAAGCGAATATCGGCGCTGCGAGTTCATCGGTGCCCTCGGATTTTAATTCCGAGCACCGGATCAAAAGTTAGGAATTCCCGCTCGTCCGTTCACTGAACGTACCCGAGCCAAACTTCGGAAATTAATTCCGGGCACTCCGGGCCTCGGAATCAGGTGCCGTCTGAAACCGCGCTCTTGTAAAAATCCAAAGAAAATTAAGAAAAAAATTTCCCTTGAATTTTACGGTTTTTACATTACTCCCACCTCAGGGCTTTACGTCCCCGTAAAGATACAACAAAAACTAGGGAAACAAATGGGGGTACTGAGCACGCATCTGAGCCTCCCGCTCCCAAGTGCTCTCCTGGAGGTTCCCGTGCTGCCATCTGATGCGCACAAGAGGAATCGACCGTCCACGTAGGACCCGCTCCTGTCGATCCTCGATCTCCACTGGGACCTCCGCAAAAGTCGCCCCATCGTCAACGTCAAGCTCCCCATGGTCAATGATGTGCGTCGGGTCGTGCACGTATCTCCTCAGCTGGGATACGTGGAAGACGTCGTGCACCCGGTGCAACTGAGGTGGTAGAGCCAGGCGATAAGCCACCTCGCCAATCCTGCTGAGAATCTGAAAAGGTCCGATGAAGCGCGGAGATAACTTGCCGCCTCGGCCAAATCTCCGAATACCACGTCGAGGTGAGACCCGCAAGAAGACGTGGTCGCCATCCTCGAACTCCAGTGGTCTCCGCCTCCTGTCAGCATATGACTTCTGCCGGCTCTGAGCTGTCCTCATCCGCTCCTGGATGACCTGGACCTTCTCTGTCGTGGCCTGGACCATCTCCGGTCCCACTAGTGCTGACTCCCCTGGGTCTGTCCAGCACAAAGGAGATCTACATGGTCGGTCGTACAACGCCTCGTACGGTGCCATCCCGATGGTGGAGTGGTAGCTGTTGTTGTACGCGAACTCCACCAAGGGTAGGTGGTCCTCCCAGCTACGACCAAAGTCGAGGACACATGCGCGGAGCATGTCCTCGAGAGTCTGAATGGTCCTCTCCGTCTGACCATCCGTCTGCGGGTGAAAGGCTGTGCTAAGACGTAGCTGCGTCCCGAACGCCTCCTGTAACCCCTTCCAAAGCCGGGAAGTAAAGCGGGCATCTCGATCGGAAACGATAGATGATGGCACGCCGTGGAGCCGCACAATCTCCTGAACGTAGAGACGTCCCAAGCTCTCCACCGAGCCCTGCTCTCTGATGGGTAAGAAGTGTGCCGACTTGGTGAGTCGGTCAACAATCACCCAGATGGAGTCGTGACCTCTGGAAGTGCGTGGAAGTCCAGTCACGAAGTCCATAGATATGCCATCCCACTTCCACTCCGGAACCTCCAAGGGCTGTACCAAGCCTGCTGGTACCTGATGCTCAGCCTTCACCTGCTGACAGGTAAGGCATCGAGAAACGAACTCTGCTACAGCTTTCTTCATGCCCGGCCACCAGTGCTGTCGTCTGAGGTCCTGGTACATCTTTGCCACTCCTGGATGTACCGCTAAAGGAGAAGTGTGAAACTCCCTCAGCACTTCCTCTCGCAAGGCGACTGGTACCATGGTACGTCCTCTGAAAAGGATGTCGTGCTCTGCTCCAAGGGAGAAACCATCAGGTGTCTGTCCCGAGGATATCTGTGCACGCCGTGTCTCACAGTCAGCGTCCCCATGCTGTGCCTCCCTGACTCGCTGCAGTAGTGGAGGAGTGACTGTGAGAGACTGAAGAAAGGCTGCTCCATCTCTATCCACGAAGGATATCTGCAAAGAGGCTAGCTGCTCCGTCGCCTCCTCAAGTAGTTGAATGCCCGTCCTCCTGCTGAGGGCATCAGCTACTACGTTCCCCTTCCCAGGAGTATAGACTATCTCAAAGTCATAGTCCTGGAGGAACTCGAGCCATCGTCGCTGTCTCAGGTTCAGGTCCTTCTGCGAGAAGATATACCTGAGACTCTGATGATCGGAAAAGACTGTAAAGCGCTCGCCCATCAGATAATGTCGCCATGTCTTCAGAGCGAAGACCACTGCTGCTAACTCCAGGTCATGGGTAGCGTAGTTCTGCTCATGCGGTCTCAACTGTCGTGATCCATAGGCGATCACTGCCCGCTCCTGCATCAGAACACATCCGAGTCCGGTCCCTGATGCATCGCAGTAGACCACGTACCCTACTCCCTCCTCAGGCAACCTCAAGATAGGTGCGCTAGTCAATCTCTGCCTCAGCTCCTCGAAGCTCTGCTGACAACTGTCTGACCACACGAAGGGTTTCCCCTTCTTCGTCAACGCTGTGAGTGATGCCGCAACTCTGGAGAAGTTCGGCACAAATCTCCGATAGTATCCAGCTAGTCCCAAGAAACTCCGAACCTCAGTCACGCTCCTGGGTGGCTCCCATGCTAACACAGCCTCAATCTTCGCGGGATCCACTGCAACTCCCGCCTCAGAGATTACGTGTCCCAAAAAGTGGACCTCACGTATCCAGAACTGGCACTTCGAGAGCTTACCATAAAGCTGGTGCTCTCGGAGTGTATCAAGAACAACTCGCAAGTGATAGGCGTGCTCCTCCTCTGTCGTAGAGTAAATCAGAATGTCATCGATGAAAACCACGACAAACCGATCGAGGTATGGCTGAAAGATCCTGTTCATGAGAGCCATGAACACTGCTGGAGCATTGGTTACACCGAAAGGCATAACCAAGAACTCATAGTGGCCATACCGACATCTGAAGGCCGTCTTCTGCACATCCTCGTCTCTGACTCTGAGCTGATGATAGCCTGACCTGAGGTCTATCTTCGAGAACCACCGTGCTCCCTTGAGCTGATCAAAGAGGTCATCAATCCTCGGTAGCGGATACTTGTTCCTCACTGTCACCTGGTTCAGGCGACGAAAGTCAACACAAAGTCGCAAGCTCCCGTCCGCCTTCTTGGCGAACAATATCGGGGAAGCCCAGGGTGAAACACTGGGTCGGATGAATCCCTTGCCCTGCAAGTCCTCCAACTGTACCCGTAGCTCTCTAAGCTCGGCGGGGGCCATCCGATATGCTGGAGTGGATATCGGGGCTGTCCCGGGGTACAGGTCAATATAAAAGTCTACCTCTCTGCGAGGAGGTAGCCCTGGAACATCGTCGGGAAAAACGTCCGCATACTGATCCACCACTGCAGGAAAACCAGGACTCCGCACGTCAACTGCTCCAAGGATAAGGCTAGCCAACTGATGAGTGATGGGCTGTCCTCTCCTCCGCGGAAGTCCATCCTGTGCTGCTAAGGCTCCCTTCTCGCCGGTGAAGGTGAACCTGCTCCCGTCGGTGCGTACACATCGCACCTTGCGCCTAAAACAGTCAATCTGTGCATGGACCGTAGACAGCCAATCCATGCCCAAGATGACGTCGTAAGGCCTCGACGCTGCTACAAGAAGATCCCAGCCGAAGCTCTCGCCTCCTAGAGTAAGCTCACACTGCCGGCACCAGTGCGTAATCGTCGAGTCTGCTCCCGTAGGAGTCTCTAGCCGTAAGGATCGAGCCAACGGCTCAGTCGGAATCTCCGAGCTCCGAACAAGGGCAGCGGCTATGAAAGAGTGACTCGCTCCTGTGTCTATAAGAACTGCAGCAAGGGTGGAATAGACACAGATAGTACCTCGAATCATCTCGGGTGCGCCGTGGTCGTAGGCCTCTGCTGCCTGGAGCTGTGCCTGTCGCTGCCCGCCAGCTCCCTGTGGTCGGGGTGGACCTCCTGGTGGTGGTGGTGGTAAAGCCTCAAAGCGTCGGCCACCACCAGCTGCTCGTCCAGCTCCTCTGCCTCGTCCGCCTCCTCCCTGCGGACCGCCACGGTCGACCCTCTGCCTCTGCCTCGGTGGTCCATCTACTGACTGCTGCTCCTCGGTGCGGCGGGTCGGGCAGTCACGAGCCATGTGGCCCTGTCCGCCGCATGAGCAGCACTGTCTGCCTCTCGGAAGACTGGCTCCGCGCTGTGTGCCCCGCACTGCTGAGCCAGTGCCCTGAGGTCGTCGGCCTGAAGGTCTGGTCTGTCTGGACCCCTGAGTCATCCGTCGACTGCCTGCTGCAGATGACTCTGCCACGTGCCGCCCTGCGGTGGGTCGCTGTGCTGGTGTAGACTCAGCAAGGAAGCTCTCGATCAGAAGAGCCCGCTCCAGTACTCCTGTCTGAGTCGGGATGCTGAGGGAGATCAGCGATGCCCTGATCTCGTGTCTCAAACCCTGCTCAAAGGTCCGGGCCCGGAAGAATGGGTCCCGTACCATGTCGGTCGAGTAGCGCGAGAGATCGGTAAATCTCGCCGAGTACTGGGCGACCGTCATGCTGCCCTGCCGCAGCTGTAGAAGCTCCTGGATACGCACCGCTCGAAGGGTGGCCGGGACGAACTCAGAGCGGAAGAGGCTCTCGAAATCCGTCCAGAGAAGAGATGCCTCATCGTGCACCTGGAGCATCAGGCTCCACCATCGTCCTGCTGCTGCGTGTAGTAGGCTCGCAGCGAGGATCACCATGAGGTCTGCTGGTGTCCTCACTAGCCTAAACACTCGAACAACTGCCTCCAGCCAGTCCTCTGCTGCCTGGGGATCCGTCTCCCCGCGAAACCTGGGCGGTCGCTGTCGCTGAAACTCATGCAGTGCGCTGAGGCGACGTGCATCGTCAGCGGCTGCTGCTGGAAGCATCGGGGGCTCGGCGGGTAAAGCTACCGCCGGTGCCACTACTGGAAAAGGGCCCTGCACCGAAGCCTCGTCGCTCGGTGGGCTGTCGTCTCGCTCGACCATCGGAACCCTAGCTGGCTGCCGTCGTGGGGCCATCCTGAAAAGGAAACAGGTGCGCCACGGTTAGAACAGTATACCTGGTGAGCTGATATAAGTAATCACAAAGAAAACTTTGAAACACACACGCAATCAATGTTTTCGTGCATTAAGTCGGAAATCAGACGTCAGGGTCCTGGTGTGTGGATACGTCGGCCGCCGCACCAACACTGGACTCCCTGGACTGATAACCACACTCAATACGCTAAACATTATTGCTTCACATAGAAAAGATCAGAGTTCGCGGTAGAACCGAACTCCTCTGATACCAATTTGTCACGACCCGCCCTCGGGGTCCGAGCCGTGACTACCCCAAGCCCGCCTTCCATAGGCCAGGGGCTGGCGACTAGCACCAAGGCGTAAATCCCGGTAAAAAGGGAAGGCATTGCCTTTGAAAAGAAAACACACACCACAGAGTAAACAAGCGGAAGGTAATCACTGAGCAAGCAGAGAACAACTGAAAGTGCGGAAAAGTAAATGGGCCAAAATACAAACCCAAACTGAAAGTAAAGTACAACTCGAAAAGGGAAAAACAGCAACTGAAAAGTAAAGGCCGCTACTCCGTGCTGTCCACTGGAAAATCCCACCTGAAGGGTGGGTACAGATAGCTCCTTTGCTCCACGGGTCCCACCGTCCGCTCCGAGCTCGTCCCGCCCAGTGGTCCACCTCCGGGTACCGTCCCGCTCCGCAAACCTCAGCTAAGGTCAACGCTGTCCGTCGTCTGCAACCAACACAACGTAGTGCGGGCGAAGCCCGTGCAGGGGTGAGTATAAGCTACTCAGTAGGGACCCCGAGACCCCTGAAGGTCTCTCAAAATCCACAAAGGATAAATCACGAAGCAAAGTACAATCACGAAGTAACAACCAACACTGCTTAGGTATATGCCCATACATATACCTAAGTCATCAATTCAAATACGCTCCAACCTCCGAGATCAAGTATAACTCAGTCCACGCAGGAAAGTATACGTATTCCACAAAGGAAAGTAACAGGATTCAGCTCACACAGGTACACTTCTTCAAGGACGATAAAGATGATCACTGATCCACCTAAGTCGTCGGACCCACGAAGGATCGATAGGTAACTAACCCCCGCAAGACCCACACAGGATCGGGCTCACACAGAACCTGTAGGCGCTGGCTCACACAGAACCGCTGAGCGCAAGGACCCACACAG
The DNA here is from genome assembly GCA_963277665.1 of Viscum album. NCBI lineage: Eukaryota > Viridiplantae > Streptophyta > Magnoliopsida > Santalales > Viscaceae > Viscum > Viscum album. The sequence goes on from OY728141.1 coordinate 1,258,698,567, forward strand.
GATCGGGCTCACACAGAACCTGTAGCACTGATCCACGTAGGATCGCTGAGTGCTGTAGTCGTCGTCGTCGAATCCACACAGGATCTCTGTACTGTCGTCGTTGAATCCACACAGGATCTCTGTACTGTCGTCGTCGCAGTCACAGTAGCAGTCGTAGCAGTAGAACAGTCGCAGCCAGCACTAGGGTTCCCGCACACAGCAAGCTCGTACGGAGGGTCCGCTCCACGAGCCGAGAGGTTGATACATCAACTGTCACGAAGACCGAAGTTGATGTATCCAAAAGTTCCGTATCGTCAACAGGAACTCAACGCAACAGACGGCGCGTCGATCGGACGCCTGGTCTGAGAGTTATTGGCATTTTTGTCTCCGGGGCCCGGTTGGTTTTTAAGGCAAAACCAACCCGACCGTACTCCACCTGCGTCCAAACCTCGGGCGGAGTATGCCAAAAGATCCGTCTCACTAAGAGGAACACTACGCGACTGACGGCGCGTCAATCAGACGTCCGTAGCTCAAGATATGAGCGTTTCCGCTCCGAAGGCCCGGTTGGTTTCGTGAACGAACCAACCCGGCCGAACTCAAAGTAAACCGAAACCTTGAGTGCGATATACCGAAACGACCGTCTCGATCCAAGGATCGCGTTGCCGCAGACGGTTCGTCATTCGGAGGTCCGAGGCTCAAGTTATGAGCCAAAAACCGAATCTGGTCCGAAACGGGGGGTCCGGGTCCGGAACGACCCGGCCCGACCCCCCCCCTTGGGTGGCGCGGCGGCCGGCGGCGGCGGCCGGCGGCGGCGGACGGCGGCGGCGGGCCACGTGGCGGCGGCGGGCCGCGTGGCGGCGGCGGCCGCGTGGCGCGGCGGCGGCGGGCCACGTGGCGGCGGCGGGCCGCGTGGCGGCGGCGGCGGGCCGCGCTGGCGGCGGCGGACCGCGCTGGCGGCGGCGGACCGCGCTGGCGGCGGTGGCCGCGACTCACGCGGGGGGCTAAGCCCCCGCCCTTCCGAAGGCGGCGCGGCTTTGCCGCGCCGTTTGAGACAAAACGGCCCCCGCAAATGGGGGCCGGTTGAGTAAAACCGGGGGGGCTTTGCCCCCCCCTCCTTAAAAGAACCGCCCCCTCATTAAGAGGGGGGTCTTGATGGACCGGCCGGGGGTTTAAACCCCCGGTTTTTATGACATCCGGCCGGCCTGCTGGCCGGCCGGTTTTTACCAACGGGACCGGAATTTCCGGTCCCGCCCTTGACTTCCGACGCCGGCGGCCCGGCCGCCGGTCTTTCCTTCCGCCGCGGCCCGGAACCGGCCGCGGTCTCCTCGTCTCACCGCGGCCCGGAACCGGCCGCGGTGTTCGTCGTCCGGCGCGGTGCGACGGCACCGCGCCCCTTTCGCCGTGCCAAGAATCCTCCCAACGCGGCGTGTCGGCGTCGCGGTCTTGAAGTCTCTCCTCGGCGAAGCGCGACGGTATTGCGGAAATCATAAGCATGTTCATCCGCGTGGTGCGACGGCACCACGCCTCTTGCTTCCACCCGCATGAATCAACATGAACGAAGGAGGGGGTTTCGGCCGTGTTCGTGCGGTCCGACTCCCCTCGCGTTAACAAATAACATAACTAAAAAGTCTCACGTTTAGTCATGCTAAAATCCACGATTCAGGAATGGAATAAAATAATTAATAAAAAACATCCCCTACCTCGGGTTTGAGATTCAAAGAAAACCTCTACGTTCCGCGGAAGACGGCGTCGCGGAAGTCAGGCGTCGCGGTCGTCGTTCGTCAAATCCGTTGACGAAGATTTACGTCCGATGCGACACGTTGTTGGCGGATCTTCGTTTGCCGACGAAGAAGGTCCGAAGAGGAAGCAGAGGTCCGAAGATACTAGGTCTCTGAGTCGATGATCCTTGACGAAGTGTTGTCGTTCTTCGTCGAGGATGAAGACGTTCTTCGTTCTTCGTCAGAGCTTGAAGATGAGAAGGCTCTCCAAAGGCAAAAAAAAGAACCCTAAATAAAATAAGACTACCTCTTATTTTATTAACACAACACAAAAGAATTTCAAAATTTGAAATTCAAAAAGGGCTTTAACTTCCTTAATTAAATAAGGGTAACGTAGGCCAATTAATTGGGGGTTAAGAACGTTGAGAGAAAAAGAAAAGTCTTAGGGTTTCGTGTGGGCCCCACCACACTTAATCCTCCCAAGGGAGGTTAAGTGGGTGTGGGTCCCACTTCCAACCCCCTTAGGTAGGTTTTCTTTAATAAGTTAAAAATAAAATTTGTTTTACACAATTTTATTTAACTTAATTGAAAAACCCCAAAACGTATCTTTCAACCCGCAACAAACGCAACTCCCGAAAAGGTCTCATTAAGCGAATATCGGCGCTGCGAGTTCATCGGTGCCCTCGGATTTTAATTCCGAGCACCGGATCAAAAGTTAGGAATTCCCGCTCGTCCGTTCACTGAACGTACCCGAGCCAAACTTCGGAAATTAATTCCGGGCACTCCGGGCCTCGGAATCAGGTGCCGTCTGAAACCGCGCTCTTGTAAAAATCCAAAGAAAATTAAGAAAAAAATTTCCCTTGAATTTTACGGTTTTTACAGTGAGGTCGGGATCAAGTTTCCTATCACATGTGAGAAAAAAACCATTGCATCATGGGATGTGATTTGTCAGAGGAAGGTGTAGCTAATCACCCAAATATTGGATAACGTCACCCTCAGAGCAGTTGGTGTGAGGAGTTCGAGTTATCTACTAGTGGAGGACCGGTATGCTGATGTCGTCTGTGATAATGTTCTAGGACTACCTCCTCACATGGGAGGTAGACATCCACATCGACTTGTACCCTGGGATGACAATGATATCTACACATGAGAGGTAGACATTCACATAGACCAGTATACTGATGTCTTCCTCTAAATGTCATGTGATAATTATGATCTAAATGATTTTGAACCACCACTTAAGGTGAAATGAGATGGAATTATTATATAAAATAATATATTCAATAAAATAATTGAAAATGGATGTACATTTACTCATGACCACTCAAATAATTTTTATTGATTGAGTTATTCTTATGACATGAAATGGATAAGATACCTTATGTTTTTTAAGTGAATACATTAAACATTTGCCTTGAACCTCCCATATGACATGAAAAGGGATAATTATGGGTTTATATTATTATCACATTGAGCATGATCATCACGAAAAATAATTACAATATTATAATTCAATTTTAACTCTCCATGGGTGATCCATATATTCTTTTATATAATTCCATGGATGGGTTCACTAGGAAGATGCATTTATATTAACCCTGAGTGATAACTAATTCCCTAGTGGATTACCATGGATAAGTATATAGGGAAATGGTAATGTCCCATGTAATGATCGATAGTTGGTTCACTATTTGGTATTACTTCCACAATCATAAAGAGTTATGCCTATATAACAGTTCTGGAGTGATGTGTTAGTTAGTTATATAAGAATCCTTGGATAGAACCCAATGGTGATGGGTTTTTGAATCATACATTGAGTGATACATAGGATACATTGTTATATTATTCCTTGGAAAGGGCTTCATGCCAATTAATTAAATCTATTTACATATCTATGATGAATATGAAAATTCGTGGACTCAATGTATTCTTCAAATACTTGAAAACCTAGTTATACATCCTTATTAAGGACATTTACCATGAGAATTATTAAAACTCTTATATGTATAAATGGAGTCAATGGGTATAAACTCCTTACCCAAAATAAAATTACATATATATAAATATATATAAAAATATTTTCAATCACCTATGATGTACATATATAAATACATATTTATACATAAATGTACTAGGTGAAATCCATTTAGATACATCTTGACATACGCAAATGAATGTTTCATTGGTAAGGTGTCCCTTGAAAAACTCAAACTGAGCTATTTTAATTTATTTAATTTATTCAATAGATTATTTCTTACACACTATTAATTTTATATAAAGATTATGGATAATTATAGAAATAATTTGTGGTGGATAATAAGATTATCACACACCATATTCAGGTTAGTTCTCGGTACCAGACATACCTCAGGGATTAATGTAAGGAAAAAGAGAATCATCTTACTTTTGATGCCTAATTTTCTACACAATGATTTATTACGATAGTAGAAAAATGAGATTATGCTCAGGTTTCTATTAGATATTTCTATTTGATTTTTTAATTTTCTAATATAATTTTTTCTATGTTTAATTATCTTATTCTATGTATTCCAATTTTTTATAAAATACATATACGAATTCATTTTGTATATTATATTGGTTATTTTTCTATCTATTTATTTTATCACTATGAAATATTCCATTTTAAGGTAATTTATTATAACATCTTCTATGTTTACTATTAAGGTATACATGTGTTCTACAATCTGTTCATGATGGTATAGTCTCCAAACTGTATCATCATAGGAATTTATTTCTAGTTGGAATCCTTGGACTATGTGGATGCATGCTTGAGGGCACATGGCCAATCTAGTTTAGTTTCATAATAGTGAACCAAGACTGAGGCGTTACCATTCCTTATTAGATCTCTTTTCTTTTGTGTTACTATTTGGGTAATTAGATTCAATAGTAGGAATGTGTCCAAATATTGTAATGACCTCGTACTAGGAGTAACTATCCCATGTAGAACTAAACTCCATGTTACATGGGATTGGATATTGTAAATATAGTTTCTTGTTATAGTTTTATTGATTTAACCATTGGGTGTAACTCATGATTTGTGGCATTATTATTTTCATTATTATGATTTATTTTATTCTTTCATTTACTTGATATGGAAATGGGGTATGGTTTCATGAATCCAAATAGGCCCCCAAGAATTCACACATCATGGATATTCAATTATATATTTACATTACTTCATGTATTGTGTGCATTATATTTCTTCTACATTAATTATTATTTCAATAAATTTGGAAATGTTTCATACAATGATTGAGAATTATGATTAATTATTGTTTATAAATAAAGATAAAGGATGTTTTCCCACATTTTTTAATGCTGGAACCTTAATTAACCAATTATTCCATGTCTCATCCATAAACCACATGTCCCATGGGCTACAAACAATTTTTATTTAGACTCAATTATTTTTAATTGTAATTAATTAACCATTTACAAATATATATTGGAAGTGGTGATTCCACGAATCAAATAATTTTACACAAACTCATAATTTCTAATACAATATATAAGATTCATGATTTAGTTACATGAAATTCCTATTATAAAATATAATCATTATTCATTTAAAATAAGTGAATGATGAGTCATTTAATTGGACTATAGTAAATATAAACTTCTTCATTATTAAGAAAATAAATTAATTATAATTAATATGCAATATGGTTACCATTAAATGGGAATCAAATTTATATTGGTAGTTTTATTGTATGATTTGGGAGGTAGAACATAACTGAACTATAATATTTTGTAGTATGGATAGTCACATGGGATCCGTTATGTTCTTCTATGTCTCCTAGAACTTTATCGAGGAGTAGGAAGATGGTTTTAATAATATACTTGAAGGCTATGAATATGTTATTTATATATTATCTTGAGGTATTTTATGTTATCAATTTATATTATGTGTCACATGTTTTGAATTTTAAAAATAATCCACCGTTATGAACATAGGTTTAATATGAGTATTTTGGTGATGAGAATGCATCCGAGGAGGTGGTAATAAGGAAAAAATTGTTACATACATTAGTTTTGTCTATTGGCCCTCTAGTTATACCGATATGGGAAATGATTTTTAGTTACCAGAGAATTTCATGAGACTAGAATAGTCAATAAAATAAACACCATGGCATTCTCTTAATATGGAAGAGTTTATTGAAGAATTATAGTAGTAGAACCCTCCTAACATTTTATGGGAATGTGGTCCATAGTCTAATATGTCATGGAAATAGGCCTTGTTATCCATCTTCCGAAATTTAGTTATTCTTTTAGAGAGGAGGGTAAATAGAATAACTTAGATTCATTGCGATTTTTCTAAGAGTATGTGGAATGTTATTAATAAGGGCACATTCCATTATGATGTGGTTTAGGAGGAATTCCATTCAGTCATCAATAACGACATTATTTTCTAGATGCAGAGAGTGGACCATGCTAGTGAAATTACACACATATAGTATAGGGATACATCTGTGATGATGTTTTCAAATATTTTCACATATCATTAGATATTCACACCAAAACGTTTTACTGATGAGTTGATGATGTAAAAACTACATTTAAAAGAAATTTTTTACGCAATCTAATTTTTAGTGAATGTATTTTTGTTGGAATCCATCTCAGAAACAGTGAAGCTTTAATTTGTCACTAAGAGGAAATTGAGTGAATATAAGAGTGTGGGATAGTGAAGATTATCTCTGAAACAGGGAAGTGAGTCATTTAGTAGGAGGAAAAATCAGATTACGTCTATTGATAGGGGAATAAGTTGTCAGAAAACAGGCATTTATTATTATGTTTTGTGTCACCAATGTGGCATTCCGGCTATAATGATTTAAAAGTACCATGTATCAAATTTGGTGTCGATATTACAAAAAAATTTGGAACCTTTAAAATTTTCAAGAACATTCCCCATTGTGAATAGTGATAATTTATCAACACAAACTGCACATTCTGGTGTAGGATGGTTTGGTATATGTTAGAAAAAGAGATGTAGTACAACTAGTAGATTATGATATGTATGTGGATGTGGATGTGGATTCCAGTCATATTAAAATCATCTCTAGTAAATCATATCATCTTATAGTTTTCAGGGAGTACCTAAACGCCACAGACCATGCTAGATTCATGTAGTGAAACCTATAAAAAATGACTAGAGTACAGATCCCTCTATAGTTTTATGGACTATTTTTGCAACCTTTATTTTAATATCTACCATATTTAATACAGGCACATAACATTGTTTTATTTCTCTTGCAATTATAATATTTTGGGGCCTATAGATAGAGTACTATTTTGGAATATGAATATTGACATCCCATTAGAGAAATGACCTGAATGCATGTGCTAATTTAAGTTGAACCCCACCGAGATCGATGTTCATCTTTTTTAAATTTAACCTCTTTACCATAAATATTACGGTCTTTGAAATCACACTCAATATATATTTGTTTGGAACCCATCAATCTTTGGATGATTTTTGTCATTGATGTGAATCGTTCACATCATCAATAAGTAGTAATTATATTCAACAGGGTGAATGGGATGTCTAGGAGAATCCAAAGGGCCATAGCATCATCAGAAGGGTAAATTAATCAACCAAATCTCTAGTTGTTTTATGTTATTTCATGAACCATGATTTATTTATAATCATCTTGGATTAGAACATTGATTGTAAATATTCTCTAGTGAATATTATGGGTAACATTATTTGAAATATTTGGATTTCACTATTGATATAATACGTAGAGAAATGCCAGTTTCCATTCCTCCTTACATGATGGATCATAAAGGGCTTTATGAAATCATGAATTAGCTACGTGTGATTCCATAGTGTGTTTCTAACCTAGTATTTCACTCTGGTGTTGCGCAATAATTTCATCAAATAAATAGATTGGTTTGATCATGATAGTTTTGGATTGGTATAGTTTGAATCATCTTACTGTGAGTAATTTCCATCATTTACCTCATATAAGTGAAAAATGTATCTAGATATAAGCTAATGTTTTCTATAAGACTGATTTTACTTTTCTAATCATCAAGTGTGTGTTAGTCCATCAGAAATACAATGTACAGCACTCCATATATGATATGGCTAATATGAATATGTGGTAATTCCATTCGTTCTTTAGATTGTGACCATAGTTATTATTGATATAATGATTTTTTTTGGACATATCATTATTTATTTATAGTATTCATGGTAGATGGCATCTTGGATTAATCTCATATTCAACATGAACATTCCAGACATCATGATATTTGGTTGAATACACTGAGAGACACAAAATATATTCAAGGATATACTTGTTCCAAATTTAGATCGACATGGTTCACTTATATGGTCACATTATTTCATAAGATAGAGTATCTATTCACCTAAATATTATGAGTACCATTGCTTCCTTAGAGAATCCCATGTGCATCATCGATATATGAATATTCATGGAGATGGATGGATAATATATGTGTTTTATTGATGTATTTTCATTCTATTTGTCCATCTTATGGTCTTGAAAATAAAGAAAATTAATTTTTTATTGACTAAATCCTATAAAACGTCCTTTTTGAATTTTAAGGGATGATTAATGTAATCATCAATCCTAATTCTTCTATAGACGTGAAAACGTTATATGGTATCTTTTTATTTATTTGGTAATGAAATGGGAAATATTATAATATTGTTAGATTGAGTCATAGTTTATATTTTAGGAATGCTGATTCCTTAGGAGAATAACTACCTAATTCATGATATTGAGAATGTAGTTGTGTTTCATGCCCTTCATTGTTGGAGTAATTAAATATTATGATAGAATATTATGGGGTACACAGACCAAAAAATCCTTAAAAAATCATTTTATAGATTTATTTAAATATCAAACTAAGAAGGTGTGTCAAATACATACATCTATTCAATTTTATTATTCAGTGTACTCTATGGAAAGCAATACTATTTTTAAATCATTATGAATTATTTTCAGAAACATGTAGTTTAAGAGGAAACTAGTGATTTGTAGTTTTTGACCCTATTGACTAAGATGCAAAAAATGTTCAAGGAGTATCATGTAGTGTCTGTAATCATTATTTTGGTAGTGTAATTTTCACTTATATATAGGGTAAAAAAGTGACCCCTTATTGATCATTGGGACTTGGTTCTATGAGAGTGAATTTCATGTCGGAAACCACCTCATCATTTCTGCATTGACGTAGAAGAGGTATTGAACATTCATGTATGATTCTATGTTCATACATACATCCATTATGAGTTAATGATATAGTTTCAATAATTTTCATCAATAGTAAATCCAAGCTTTATGAACATGTATGTTGACCTATACTGCTAGTATTGGTAGACTGACATGAAATGGGAGATATATGATTTAATTACATGGTGTTTCACGTGTTAAGAGGTGACGGGGGAACACCAGTGAATTGTGTAGATTTTTCATTAATTTTCCATTATTTAATGGAAATGGGATGGTGTCATTATAAAGATTATGATGGTATTATCCATCTCAGCTAATGGTTGTGACACAGTATGACATATCATAGACATGTTTATAAAGGAAACTAAATTATTACTTATCGAGGATACCATTTCAGTGGCTGAGATATAATGGATATATATCTGAGTGCTCATATGAATTCACAGATTTTCAAAAACTATCACATCAAATAGAGAATATTGTTTTACATTATGTTTCGTGAATGGGAATAAGAGTGATAGATGTTCATATGTACTCTTATGTACAACATATATCCCATAAATCAATAGTCTGTATGAACATATGATATAGGAGTTGGAGGACATTTTCAAGAAACATGTTAATGGTTTTAAACGTTATTTTGGGAAAAAACTTCTATTTTTATTATTTTATTATAATAATAACATCGAGAAAACTATTTATATATAATCTTATAAGGCCATATATAGTTGGTCATTCCATTCTACCCTATGCTAGTAGAAGTAGGAGAGGATGTCATACACGGACCAAATATTTTATAGTAGACATCATAGAACATATAAATTATGAAGAAGCTACTAGATATAGATCTAATTTGGAATATGTCTTCTATAGGTTGATGTTAATGAAATATTTGGTTGGAGGTTGGGGATTAGGTCTTCTTAAATGTTTCACCTTGAATGAGGCATCAACATATTCATAAACAGAGGACATTAGAATATATATTTGTTAGTGCATTTAAATATAATGGAAAGTGTACTGTCAATTGACTATCAATTTAAGATTTCTAATACACATAAAGACGTGCATTTTTTTTTCACATCTCATAATTGTTCCATTATCATTATGGAAAAATATATCATCATTCATTATGATGAGGTGCATTTAGATTTTGATGCTTCTTCTAAGGAGTGAACTATTATTATCATTGACTTTAGCATGATTTATATTCATGGAAGGATAGTTACTATAGAATGGGATCTTTTCTAGAATGTATATACACAATAATAGAGATGGAATCAAGAGGACAACATTCCAACCTAGTGGCTAGAACTATTCTCATATGTTTCCTTACAACCATTTGAATGGAAACTCAGGGATGTAATGTTTTCATGGATTAATTTGTAAGATCCATATTTTTATCATGAGGTAATAATACATTATGATTATTTTAAAACCATAAATTTATCCCAGTGGATTTTAATGATAGATTATTAGTTTATTATGGAGCGTTCAGGTATTATTTATAGTTTAGAGCCTTGAATATTTATGGAAATTGAGAAAACATATATATTTTTAAACCTTGTTTCTAATGGTGCACAGTTTATAGAATATACGGTCCATCTATAATAGGTGGTATTGCACAATTTCCATATAATCTAAATGTTTATTTTTTTCATTTCTCTACACATTGAACAATCAATAATAAGACACCAAAATGTAAAATTAATGTATTAATTTTTTGTATCAGTTCTAATGGTATTTTTTGCATATAAAATAATATTGTTGGTAGATCATTACCACTATAGATGAAACATAATAGGGTGAATTTCCCTTAAACATACCATGGGTTTTCTGATTTATACTGATTTTGAACCACCACTTGAGGTGTGTTGAGTCAAAAATTGAGAGTAAAAATAAATAATAATTAAAAAAATTGTTAAAAGTATGCCATGTGAATATTCTATTGATTTTAGTTATTATATATTTAGAAATCCTTATGAGAATAATTTGAAATATTTAATTATTTTAATTATTTAATTATATAAGGTTTAACACTAGTCTTGAGAATCTCGCAATTCATTCCAAGGGGTATATGAGGGTTTTGATTTTGAAGGCCTTGTATGAGGTTGTTGATCATAGTAATAACATGTTTATAAATGAATTAAAACATGTTAGGGCTTATATATATATAATTTTATAGAATAACATGGATGATATCACAATGAAAATTCTTAATATTACTCATAATCAATACATGAATCCAAATATGATTACGTTATATTATCTCAGAGGTCTATGCTAATTTAGCATGCCATGAGAAATACCTAATTCCAAATTTTTTTACAAAAGATTATCTCAGAGGTTTATTCATTTATATAATATCATGAGTGATAAATATATTCATTATATATAACTCCCTATAATGACTCCTACAATGAGGGGTTATATAACATACCTTTAATGATTCCTGGGTTCCCTTAATATTGATTTATAAGGATGTTATTATAGTTATAATAAATTAATGCAATTAACAATTATCCTTTATCAAATAATATATTTGGATTCATTCAATGATTCACATTAATTACATCCTAGTTATAATTCCTTCCTAGGAATGTTTTCCTTGAGAATTATGAAACCTCTTATAAGTATGCATGGTCACCATGGGTAAACACCTTGGGTCATTGATAATATTAAATGTATTTATATATATTGACATATATGTTCATATTTATAATATGTATATATATACATAAAAATTTATATATAAATATATTGGGTTTTATCTATTTAGATACGTCCTTACATAGACAGAAGTAGGTGTTCTTGTTCAAGTGTCGTTTGGGGAACTAGTAATGATTTGATTTATTTTATTTACTACTATACAATATTTATTACGTGCATTATTTTAATTTAAGATAAAAAATAGATTGTTTTAAAAACTATTTTTGGTGGCATACTAAGTTTATCTCATACCATATTTGATAATCAATTGGTACCCAGATATACTTCCTGGATTCACAAATGAACAAATGGAATAGTCCATCTATGAATGCATGATTTTTTGTACTAGGTTGGGGTATGTGAGAATATGAACGAGCTTATCCTCATTATTCAATTTGAGAGAGATATTTTTTTTTACTTTCTATTGTTTTCTATAACATGTTGTATATATTTATTTCTCTGCATATATGTATTCTCATATTATATATCATATAGATATTACATCATTTCATTTATGATATTAGTGTTTCTTCTACCTAATTAGAATATCTTGATGAATTATTCTTCGATATTCTATTTATTATATTTCTTCCACTATTTTCTTTTATTGTGACAATTGTGCTACACATAGAAGAGGGGGTATATTGTCCAAACCGTCAAATTATATACAATCACTAAAATTCGAAAATCAATAGAATTTAGGGAGGAACAAATTATTCCATGTTCCCTATCGGGGTTGGTTACATATTTGTAAACATGGTATAACATGTTACATTCAAGAAACCCCCATGGAATAAGAAAATGTTCCAAAGAAATGAGTACTATGTAGGTGTATAGGAGAGGATATTGAACAAAATGGTATAGTTTTCAATTCACTAGTGATGGTTACTCATTATTAGCTAACAATAATAATCCTCTAAAAAATATGTAATCAGTAGGTGTTAAAAATGATTCAATGAAGAAATAATCGATGAAAATATAAAATTACCTCCATGTATCAAGGATAATATGGGATTTTAGTAGATTCTCTAGTGAATGTAAATAATATTTATTTTAAATGGATATATTGGAAAAAAATTTGAAATAATGAAAAGGCTAGTACCTATAAGTAATGAATAGTTGGAAAATGGTCTAAACAGTACCAATGACATGACATAGTAGAAACACTTTCAGAAGGTGAATTTTTGATATATATCATATTTTCATATGTTTTTATGGCCTTCCATGACAATGATATTTTGTAAATTGATTTCAAAATAGAATTACCTTAATAGAAACATTAGACTGATATATATATCATCAAAATCAATGAATTTATAACTGAAAATAATTCCATAAAGAAATGAAAATTGAAAATAAAAATATTATATGGATTAACACATACATCAAGGTCATGGAAAATTAGATTTGATGATGTGATGAATTTTTTCCCTGAAATAATAAATATGATACCGAGGACTAAAAATTATTTGGTATCTGTGAGGTACTTTTTATAAAAATTAATTTTGTTTACATAATAATTACATGAAATAAAATACCTTTATAACATTATATTAATACCCATTTTAGTAAATAATTCTCTATGATGAATATATGTGACGGAATATCAATTATTTGGATCAAAATCCATCTTGATTAATTAATGAGACTAATTAGGCTCTGTCAAGTTACATATATTAAAATGATACTGAATAGGTTATGCATAGTATAATTGATTAGGGTATTGATGGTAATATCATAGGTAGTCCATCTTTCATGGAAATATTTTCATCATAAAAATTGGGATTCATAAATAATGGAAACAAATTACTTATGTATTAGCAATTGGATTAGTCTTGTATAATATTATAAATAACTTTCAGGATGGTATGTATTCAATAAGTTTGTTTGGAAGATTTCAATATGAACTAGGGGTCCAGCGGTAGAAGAAATTATTTTCTATACATAAGTCTATATGGTGTACCATGTATGTGTTCCAAAGGCATTGAGGATATGAGGAACAATTCATCTAATTAATTGTGGATGTTTTTTTCCAAATAGATAATAACCAAAAATTAAATCCCATAATGGATAAATCAACACATTCAATTGAGGTGATGTCTACAAGACGAGCTTAATACATGTTGTGATTTTACATTCTATAGTAAAGATTGAGTATATTATAGCTTCTATGTTATCTAAAGGTGATATTGGGATAAAAATTATTAAAAGAGACTAAAATTGGACATTGTATTAAATATCATATGACAAATAATAGTGCTAATTTTTCAGTTGTGGCTCATTCAATGGGGAAATGGTCACATTGGTTTACGAAGAATATACATCATAAGTATCATCCTATGAAATATTTTTCCAAGATTGTGAGGTTATAATGAGTAGTATTTAAACATATGACAATTTGGTGGAACACTTCAAAAAATAGCACCTTAGAAATATTTTTATAAAATGAGGTCTTATAGGATAAATTTCATAATATGTTTCCTCTTGTCCAGGTGGGAGTTAGAGGGAGTTTGTGTGTCGGGACCAAATTATTCTAGGTTTATTACATGAATATTTGATTAATTTTATATCAATAAAATATCTTATTAAACATTGATTATTTTTACATTTGAATTTCATGTGATATTGTTATAAAATATCTTTATAATTGTAAAATCATATGTGTTCTATGTTTTTATTAGGACATTTATGTTCTATGATAATAATTATAAATATAGTTTCCACAAATATTCAAATTACTATGATAGGAAACACAAAATTTATAATGTTTGTTGTGATTACTTGTAAATGGTTCTGTATTTTTCTCATGATGTTCACAGTGAGTAATCTCCAATATGAGATATTGTGATAACAAACAATCTCATAGAAATTATACATGTTTAGTATTCATCATATATTCATACAAGAGAGTGTGTGTATTTGACCATCAAATTTTATTTTGTCATTCTTTCATGATATAACTCACAAATTTAAAATAAATAATAAATAATTTTATACATTATGTGATCAATAATATGAAATTATAATTTGAAAAAAAATATGTGTCATTGCACATGATAGGGCACAACCCAATGTAATATTACTAAAATTATTATAAGGAACAAGGTTTGTAAACGAATAAAATATTTTTTATTGTCTGATAAAAAATTAAAATGTATTTCATCCTAATCACTATCTCTATAAATATGCAGATATTTTTATTTTGTAGGGTTAATAATGAATAAAAAATATATAATTTAAAATCACCCTGAACAACAATCTTCCCTCTCGAATTTTCAACCGATCTTCCTCTCTGAAACTAGAATAAATCCATAACGTTAAGGGTTCTTAGAGTTACAATGATGAAAAATGAAATATTATTTATTCTCTATGCCAGCACTCATGAAATAAATAAAAATCATTTAGAGAGCAGTGGAGTATGTGTGGTACACCACTAGATAGATTCCACGCATGGATTCATATCATGCAACTGTATTAATCCAAAAAGGGTCATTCAAAAGATAAAAAAGTTCATTTATGAAATGATCCTAAGAGAAGGTGATCCATTTCTTCGGATCAGAATAATATTTTTTATAAATTTATTATACAATATCCACTATTGGGGTTTTACGAATCTATAGATTAAAAAAACATTATTTCCATCCAACATTTCAATTGATGTACTCAGAATCATTATATATATACTCAATCTGTCATCAATATCAAATTTTCTTCCCTATATATTTTTTTAATAAAGGAAGAATTATTATTTACAGATTAAATGAGGGATATACTTTATTTTTTATAATTACGAAATTTTATGTGTCCCTAAAAATGGAATGTGATTAAATTACATTATATATTAAAATCATTTTGTATATCCTAAATTGGTTATCAATTGAAGGATTTTTATATAAATTAAAGTTTATCTTCTTATTTTAGTGAAATAAAATGAGTTAATCTAAGATATAATATATTAATCCAAGTTTATTTGTTGAGTTTCAAATTCATTTCGGCTAGTTTAAAATAACATTATAATGTTTTTTCTATTAATAATGTCACTAATCATATATTAATGTTTGAGAAGATTAATATTGATTCTTCATTTGTGTATATCAGTATTATAGTTTTCTATAGTGGATCATATATACTCTTGGTAGAAAACATTAATACGGAATTAATATTTATTTCATGATAGGTAGGTAATTTGATTAAAAATATTTAATATTATTGGAAAAAATATAAACATGGGTCAAAAATCCAGTGATGTGGTTTTATGAACACCAATTGATAGAATATATATATCAAATAATTGAAAATAGATGTCTAGTTATCATCAAATTGGCTTTACACAAAATATTAAATTTGTGACCAAGTTGATCAATTCCACATAAGATACTACAAAAGACTCATCATGAAAAACTAAGGTAGATGTATTAGTCAATATCATTGATATTATGATTTTATTCTTCCAAAAAAACAAATTCATTGATTTATTAAAAAATTAATGTAATAAAGACAAATGTAGAATTAATATGTTTAAATGGAAGACTATGTATATATTCTTACATATTATTCTTGTAGAACATTAAATATTGTGATGACTAATGATAAATTAAATGCATACACAATGTACAATAGAATAGTCCCTTATCCATAATTTTGAATCTTTTTTAAAATCCATTTTTACAAGGGAAAATTTTTTATTTTTAATTTTCATAAAAATTGTGAAAACTCTATGTAATGTATGAAATATTCCATGAATATATTCATAAAAAAAGAAATGTTCCATTGAGATTAAAAATATTTAATTTTTTTTGAACAATTTTTTCACATGCTCCCTAGTGTTCACCATAAAAAATAGATTAATTTATTAATAATAACACCCATTTTATCCTCAAATATATTATTAGTTCATCATTTATGATATTAAATTATATTCCCAATGGTTCATATCACTTATATAATATAATGGTTATATTAATTATTATTAAAACAATAAATCAATTTTAGAATGAATAGATGAATAACATTAATGTCATTATTTATAGATTTTATAGAGATTATATATTATGAATTCAATATTCCATTTAAATATTGAGTTTATTCCAAAAAATATGGAATGAATAATAATTTCTATGGATATAATTTTTTTTTCATTGTTATCATGACTGTTGTTGATGTAGAAGATTATTTAGATCAAATAAATATTTTTTTTGAATGAAATTCACAAAATATATGGGGATGGAAAGTGGTTTAAAGGTTCTTAATTATAGACTTAAGGGAAAAATTTAATGATTTTTGGGTTTATGTGAATAAAATAGTTGAAGAATTATTTACTCCTAAATATATAATTGTATTCGCCATTCAATATGATAGATAATTCATGTAGGATAATGTGTTATTCAAGAACATATAGATATCGTGATAAAAAATTATCAGTAAATTTTCAACATAGAAAGATCAATGTTTTTGGAATTACACTAGAATAATTATATATTGACTTGATAGGTTATGAATTGAAATGATTACTATTGATAAAGAAAAATAATAATGTTTAGAATAATTTATAATATAATGAATCATGGTTCAAAAAATTAATAATTATAGGGTTTATATCATAAAATGTTTAAAGAATAAGAAGAACCTGTGAACTATGATAAATTAGTTTTTTTAATGAATGAAATTTATGAATGTAAATATAAATAAAAAAACCTACACTTCCAATTATTCTAAAATAGTCTGGTAGTATATATTTTGTAAAATCTATGAATGAAAAAAGAGTTATTTGGATTTTGATGAAATCATTAATAGGTTAATTGAAAGAAAGACCATCAAAATTGATTTCCGTAATCAATGAAATGCTTTTTACTAATGTGATAAAAAATACGATTTGAACGTATAAATAATAACCACAATCCCTTTGGTGGATAAAGAACCATGTAATCCTATATTTAAAATAGAAAACTAATTTATTTAAATTTGATTGTATATGAGTCTTTATAGCCTATAAAAATAATAATGAATGATACTCTAGTGAAAAAACAAGGTTCAATGGTCAGGATGATGAAATTGAGAAGTATAATGAATATTGATTAGGAATAGACATGTTTATCAGAATGAATACATAAATGGAAATGAAAATTCATTATTATGGTACAATAGAGACTCAAATGAGTATTACTAATAATTAAAAAATGAAGATAATTTATTATAATAAAATGTGGTATTATATATTTTTCCCAATAAAACAAAAATGATAATCGATGATATGTATATAAATCTACTACCTAAATAGGTTGAAGTCCATACACCAAAATCATATTTACTTGATTATTAAAATAAAAAAAAATATATTAAATAAACATTTGTCATGATGGATGACATTCCACAATCTGTTTTTGTTTTTTGGAGTTTATTGTTACTCCCAAATTTTATTTTTTGAGGATCCCATGTTATGTGCTTAGTGATAACTATCATAGAATGACTATACCAGCACAAATTCATAATATTTACAATAAATCAAAGGAATACTCTATATTTTTTTAAAAATGTTACAGTTATTTTTCTTATGTAATAGTCATTTAAATGAAAACACCCACATAATCGAATCATCATTTTTGATGCCCATTAATAATTAAGTCATATATTCCTTAACCTTTGGAGTATTTAATTATATGAATCGATTTATTAAAAATATATAATAAAATTGATTGTAACATGTTCTATATTGTTTATTCTATGAATTTTTGTAACTCATTGCACTCATTCATGCATTGTGTTGGCTCTCACCTTCATGTTCATATTGTTATATTTTTTCCCAGAATCACTTTGTATAGTAATATATCAAATAAAATATGGATTTGTATTAACTTCCATGTAACTATGAAAATTGATCATTTATTAACCTATATTTATTTATTTTGGTATCTTTACTAGACCAGTAAGGATCATCTATGTTTTATTTGACTTTATCCTCACTTTCGTGTTAATATTATAGTGTATACTTGTTATTTCAATTTTACTTCATTAACCAAACTATACCTTTAATGGATTAATGTCTTTATTTGGAACCCATGATCATTCATCACCAATCTAAAAACCCATAGACAGATTTATTTTAAAATCCCTTCCTCCTTATGTTTTTATTTTCTTTTTTAGCTGGATAATTTCTCCAAAAATATTTGCCATATTTTGATAAATTATTACCTATAAAAATATTTATTTATAGTTATAACATAAGAATCAAAACTATATATTTTATTTATACAATCCAACACCCCTAAAATATAGATAACAAGTATGTGGATCCTTCCATAAAATTAATCTCCATTTTCCCAGCTAGCATCACATTAACCCTGGATCTATAAATTGTTAATTGAGGATTTTGTATTCATCATCCCCCAACAACATAGTTTCTCACTATATCTTCTCCTAATATATCAATAGTTTTGTTTAAAAAGAATTTTGAATTATACACTTACTAATCAATATCATCACTAATGGAGACAAACATTTTCCACACCACCTCTTTAATAAGAATATCATGATAGACTTTTTGAAATTTGATACCTATAATTAAACTAAACTCACAAACCCTATATCAAAAAGGGGTCCATTAAAGGAACAACACATAAAAAATATCCATCAATATCTTGTTACCTATTCTTTTACAAAAGAATAAATTAAATATAGACAAGATAATATCTCTACTAAATTGAAATGATTCCAAATAGATTAAAGGTACCAAAACAATTCTAATGATATTATGTTCTGTAATAAGTCACTGTGTTCTTATTAAAGTCTTTTAAAAACATATAACTAAATTTCTATAAATTATAACATCACAAATACTATTTAAATAAAATTTTGTTAAAATATTTTCTTATCATTGTTATTATAGAATAAATAAATTTTCCTACGGGATATATATATATATATATATATCAATATAAAAGTTTAAATATTAGTTGGAATGAATCATAAAATAAATATTGATTTTATCTCCTTATCTTAATATATATGTATTAAAATTAATGGAGAAAAAAAGTAGAATATTTTTCCATATATAGAAAAGTATCCTATTGAATAATAATCATCCATGAGTACAGTCAACTAATTAAATAGGTTGAACACCCTGATGATAAATAATCCTAAAATATAACATAATGTAATATATAAATACGATTAAAAATATTTTATGTTCTGAGGTATACTATTCAACAATAAACCTTATATGACAATTATTTCAATGTCCACTCACATTGTACAACTGAACATGTAGAGGTACGAATAATTCCATGATGACTATTTCCTATCACACTACAAAAAATTTATCATTTCATATAAAATATCTTTGTTCTTACAAACCATTATGATATATAAGACACAATAAAAGAAAAATACCTAGCTACATGAAAATATATAAAATGCAAGATTAAAATCATCAAAGGTACATCTATCTTTAGCCCGACATTTAATACCATAATCATGTAGTCTTAAAAATAATCAAATACAATCCTCTATAATTTTTACATCACATGCGCTTTGATTTTCTCTTCTCATCGGTCATCTACATAACCCATTACATAAAAATAAACTTAGTAGTAAAGTATACAAATTAACAATTGATAAATTATTCTTATTAATAAATATAATAATTATATGTTGTCAATTGTTTAATAATTAATGATAGAAGACCCCTTGATGTTTACATTCATATTTAAAACTGATGAATATTGAGTGACGTATGTGTTTTGAGGATTATTGAACTCCAAAATGATGTAATTTTTTAAAAGGAGATATTATATATTATTAAATTAATACATAGTCAATATGTAGTTGATCTAATAAATGGTGTTATAGAACATTAAAAAACACCATTATACCATATAGTTTTCTACATGAAATATATTCAGAATGGAGGTGTTCTCTATGACACCCCACCATAGATACACAATCAGAACTAGTGTCTAAAATAGCCAAAATCATTCCATCCCACATTCCAGAGGCTAATGACTAGAGACTAGGTCATAATTCAAATATTGGGGAGACTATTACATAAAATTATTTTAATAAAATCGCATAATAATAAACAAAAGTCTATCATATAATAAAATTATTCATAAAAAACAAACATATTACTAAAATAAACTCAAAAAATGTCATATTGTCATATATCACTTATCTTATACTAGACTAATATGATTTATTAAATAAATAAAAGAAAAAAATACATCCCAATAAAAAAGTATCCACTCTTATACATGATAATAAAAAAATATGATCTCAAATAAACTTATAGGTGCACCATCATGTAATACTACATGTCATGTGAAGTACCTAAAGAATGATGGAAGTAGTGCACACACTCCGAGGATCTCATGCATAGTGTGATAAATACCTTTCAATAGTGTCTCGCTAATTTAAAATTGTATACTCTATTATATATATGTTTTTATGAGTTAAATAATACATAGTAATGTCATAGATGCATTTATAACTTCATATTCATACCATTCCACGATGACTATACCACCTGCCGTTTTTTACTCATAATATTTTTATGAAACACATGTTTACATATATAAAATATTGTTTTTTAAAATTTATTTCAATTAATATAATTTTTTATTAAATACTTAATATGATATATCAATTAATATAACTATACTTTATTCCTTAATAAGTGGAAGGCTAAGAAAAATGATCTTTTAAAAATTATTTTTAACTATTGATTATTATTCACCATGGATACAATACATCAATTAAATGTGAAACAATATATAGGGATAATAAATAAAATGTAATAAAATCATCACAACTAAGAAATACCATAGATTATCATCAAGCATTAGGATCACTAATAAAAAATAAAAAAGATAGAGAGTAATATTAGATAGAAAATTGAAAGCATTGAGAAAAATAAATAATATGAAATAAGAAATATTCCATGTAAAGTCTGAGAGTGTTGAAAAATGATTTACAAAGTCATTTTATATACTAATGAAATATTTTTATTATAAATATGGTCAATAAAAAATTCATCGTAAAAATTTTCACTGAATATATGGTAATTTGTCTTATATCCTATTAATGTACATGTTTTATGTGGTTTTAATTTTTAAATATTATTTAATATAACTTCTAGGGAAATAGAAATATGATATAGAAATATAATATACATATATATTTGTGTGTGTGTAAAATATAACCATTGTTCTATAAATACAATATGATATATATATATAATTCAAATACATATTATAATGTCAATTTAGTAGTAAAATTAAATTACTGAGCATAAATAATATATGTTAATTTTTCTTTTTAATGTTACGTTATTATAAATTTCTTATTTACCATAGATTAAATTAGTCAGTTTTAAAAATAATGATATATAAACTAATATATTTATATATTTTAATATAGAAATTGAGATTCATATTTAATAAGAATAATTATTTTAGAAAAAAACACCTTTTTATAAAAGAATATTTTCTTTCTGTTATCAATTTTATTATAAGAAGTGAAAAAAATTGTAGAAATTAAATATTAAAAATTATTATTCATTATCTACTTCTCTATATAAATTTTTTTTATGTTATAGTTTTTTATATATTTGTTAAAAATATTTCACTCTATTTTGAAAATAAATTTCTTTTAAAAAGAAATTAAACTTTTCTTATTTTATCATTATATAAAGATATCCTTGAATTTTAATAAAAAAATTAATATATTTAATATTTATTAAAGGATTATAATTATACAATTTAATATATTTAAGGAAATTATAAGTAAAATATAATGTTTAATTAATAAAAAATATTTTTCAGTATTTCCATTAGATCATTTTTTTCAAGGAATTATTTAGTTTTGGTTTTCCATTGATAATGTTATTTACATTATCTTATTTAATGTTTATAAACGGAAATAATCATCTCTATTTTTTTTTCTGAAATTCTGTTGGCCAATATGAAAACAATGTTCAAAAATGATTATAAAATATATAAGATGAAAATTTTTCATTATTTAAAATTATGACGATTAAACTATTTTAAAGTTGAATTCCATATAGTATTCATTAAAATTAATTTCAAAGGAAACTTTTTAATTACCATGTGAACAATAGTTTTTTACAAAAACAAAACATAGAAATGACAATGAACTAAAATATCAATTTTTTCAGAAGATTTTTTTTTCACTTGAGTTCCATCCCAAAATAAATTTCCACTACACAATCTTTCATATTGTGTCAATTAAACCATTAATAGAAAAATTATATTGTAAAAAATATCTAGTTTGCAACTAAAACATCCCTTCTCATCACATATAAAAGATAACACATCCACCACTTCTACAGTAACATTCCCTTCGAATTCACTGTTAATTCAGAACCACATTGTGCCTAATAGATTCTTCTATAACATCTAAAATTATCTAGTGAATATAAGAATTAATAAGGCCTATATTTAAAATCATAATTCTTAGTGAAACCTCATGTTCATAATGTGGGTATCCACATCTTCTTAGGGTTTCTTTGTAAATTTTTATGATATAAAAATTCAATAAGCCTACTAATATAATGAAATATGTATAATTATAGTAATGTTATGTAATTATTTCTATTTGATAAGAAATGGTTAATTTTTTATCCACTATTTAAATTTGACAACATTGATCATGAATATATTAAAATGTATACCCTCAATGAAGTTTTGTTGTTCATTTCACATCACCACCTATCAAGACTTTAATGAAGGATAATTTTGGTGGATAATTATGTATTAGTCTCACAAATACTATTATTATGGGATAAATATTCATATACCATCAATCAATCCATTCATTATAATGTATGATCAGTAATATTGTGTATGACAAATAACTACCTCCATAAAAGATGAATTTAATTTTTCATCACCAGAAATGTTGGATGGTTATAATATTTTATTTTATAATTATATATGATTATTATGAAATTTTTTGGATTATTAATTTTTAATACTATAATTTTATATTAAAGTACTTATATCCATTTAAATATTATAAAACATGTCATTTTGGGTTAGTTTTTACCCCCAACATGATCATTATTTTAATATTTACAACAAGATTCATTAAATATTTTTATAAAATGATAATATGATGTCATAATGTATATATATATATTTTTTAAATTATTTTTTATCGTTGTTTAATATGTTTTATATTCATCTATATACCACATTTCTATTGTTAGATGAGAGGGGACAACTTTATCATGTTTTTCATATTAAAAAACTGTAATCATTTTTTCATTTAATGAACATAAATATTAACTAATAATTTAAAATAGTGATAATTATAACATAATAATGTTTTAATGTTGAAATTGAATATAGTTATTAGTGATTGGGATCTTTATCTTGATATTTGGATTAGATATACAAATAAGCATTATGATTTTTTTTAGTGAAACTAATTATAACATTGTAATATATTTGTTATGATATAATATTCAAGATATTTATGAAAGGTAATAAATAAAATATATTCTCGAATTATGTACTTAATATTTTTTTTATTATATAGGAGTACAGAGAGAGTTCGAGTTAACAAAATCTCTAGGTAATGAATTTGTGTCTAAAATTAAAAACATTTAGACATATATTATGTTATGCTCATAATTTAATATAAGATGTGTATCTACTACAATGTCGAGATTTTAAATACTAAAATAAAATTAATTAATTCCAATGGATGTATAATTCAAATTGTTAGGTATTTTTTATATATTTGAGTTGAATTCTCAAAAAAAAATGATGTTTTCTCTGACACAGTTTCAAATACATGAGGAATTTTTTATATTATAAACCATAATTTATATTAAATTATCAATTAATAACATATTAATTTTCAATTATTTTTAATATTTCACATTTAATTATATTTTAATATAAATTTAACGTTAAACCACTTATTCATTTTTTACCATTACAGTAAGAATCTATTGAATCTCAATTCTTATCCATTATGATATGATTCTTCTTTTTAAAATATTTCAATTAATTTGGGTATATTCTGCTATTTTATTTTGTTATTTCATTATTTCGGTCTATTTTTTGTGGATTTTCCTTTCATCTACATAACCTGTCACACCCCGACATCTCACATTAGTAATGATTTTAAATGTTACCTTTATCTTATAATATTATTTGATTTAGTTGTTTCATTGAGGTGCATTCCAGGCACGATGACAGTTTTCAGATTTTGCTGATAAATGAATTTTTGGCTTAGCAACAGATGACACATGGGTAGGGATCAGTCCTGGTTATTTCACTTCACTAAATTGGCATGTTCATTTTCAGCTAAACAATTTATCGTACAACCAATTGGGTAATCAACACAATGTTCATAAAAAATATATCGAACAAATAAAATAATAATATTTAATTATTTTTCTTAATAATAATGATAATAATAATAATAATATTTTTGGGGTTCTTTATTATTTAATTCGATATTTTTAAATTAGTCATGGATATTAAATTAATGATATAATTATAGAATTATTAACTTATTATTATTATTAATTTTATTGAATGAACTTAGTTTCCATTTTTTGGGTTTCAGTTTTTTTTAAATTTATTCCTATCTACATTATTTTTTCCTTATTCATTTTTTTATTTTCATCTTTTATTTCTATTTCTCTATTTTTAGTCATTCCTTTTCTTCCCTCCCTCTTCTGCCTCAGTGGGTCGTGCCTCACCTCCCTTCACCCACATATTCCCTCGTATCCCTTTGCTCTTATCTCACCCTAACCCTGGCAACATCCCTCGTGGCCAGAACCATTCCTAAATCTGGTGACCTCACATCGTCTAGCGAACCTACTGCGCGCAGTCCCTACCACCCACACACACACCTCACTCCCATCATGCACAGCATCCCCCCAAATCCTTATGCGCTTTTCTCCTTCTCATTAATAGATCATCTTCCATCCGTGTTTTATCCAGCAATGCATATGATCCGCACTCCTCCCCTCATCCTATGATCCCTCTTTGTATGTTTCCCATGCAAACCGCCCCACTCCGACACCCCAGCGAAACTCAATTGTTCATGCCTCTATTCAGCAAGGCTTCAAATGACACAACAACCCTTCTGGTACCCTCCATCCTACTCAACCAACCTCTCACAAATTTTCCATAGGTGCATTTCACATCATTTTTTAGTACCATCCTTTGTGTATAATTGTTGTGTTAGGGATTCATGTTACTTATGGCCCAATATTTATAGTTTGGGTTAAATTCTTGAATTTGAATAACTGAGATTGTTCATGGTGAGAATGAAGTAAGAAGGACTTTGGGAAAAACGTCTTCGAAGTCTTCTACGCATTGACGTAGGTGGTTCCACTTATGTGTATTAATTATTAAATTCATTTTCTTATTTATTTTATTTAGCTTATTTACTAAATAGTTTTTTTGTTTTCATTTAATTTTTTCCTATGATTTAGTATGTAATAATGTGTTTATTATCATGTTAATATGAAATGAGTATGTTTCTATGAAAACCCCTATCAAACGACTTGCTAGTGTTTCATTAGTTGTGCATTTTATTTTGTTAGGGTGTGGAAAGTGTGCAAATAGTGTTTTGGGCATAGAATCTATATGTGTTTTTTCATAAATTTATATTTAATGAGTTTTTGTCCTTTAAAATCATTCAGCGTATTTTGAAATTGTTTGGAATTTTTTTTGGCAGTTCTTTTATTTATATCAATGATATTTTTAACTATGTAGGTGGTTTCTGTATTTGCGTGGGTGATACAGATTGAGTTCCTAAGATGGTGAGGTGTGTTCATGGTCATGTAGACGGGTTAGGGTCAGTCTAGCTTGTAAAACTATGATTTTTCCATTAAATTTTATTATGAAAATTTGAACTCTTTTATTAAATAATTATTATGGGAGAAAATTTGTTTTTGTTAAATTGTGTAAATGTTTTTGGGGCGTCAATTCATGCAACATGTTTGGAAACTTTTTTATAAATTCTTTTAATTTTTAGTTTGATGATGAAAGTGGTTTTCTTTGACTATGAAGTAAATTTAATTTGGTTGTGCAAATGATGTGGATTTAGTTTTAGGGTATTTTAAGTATTAATATTATTTCAAATGGATATTTTGTGTGAAAATGATGGTTTTGGTGAGCGTAGTGTCTTTTTTTGTTTGACTATGTGATTGTGACATAAGATTTGAACTCTGAACTACATGAGCAAAAACAGGAAGCCTGGGTACTAGGGGGTGGATTAGTACTATTGTGCTAGTTATATTGAAGTTGCATCAACCCGCTTTCACTATGCTGGATTGATGACTAAAATACTAACTAATCATTTGGAAGATATTTGTAGACCACTAGGTTAAAGATTTTTTTTCCAAAATTGTCGGTCGTGCACGATATCATAGAATTTTGTGTATCTACAACATTTTTCACTGAGACACGATGTTTTAAGGTCCCACATATTGCTAGTATCATTAATGCCTCTTCCATTTATTTTTTTCTCTTCTTTTTCTTTTCACTCACCGTCAGCAGAAGGTGTGGAATTGGGGTTACCATAAAAATGTGTGCGATTGTGTGTTGTAATTCATTTTGTTTTTCTTTAAAGTAGTTTTATTTAAATCAATTTTCATTAAAAAAATTAAGCTCATGTTTATTTTTATTCTGTTCAATTGCAATTGTATTTGAAATTTAATAATTATCAGATGAATCCTTTATCGGTGGAATTATACTGGGATTTTAGCTCATACCCTACATACACATTTGGGTGTATGTAGATTCTGTCTCTTTTTCATTCCATGTTGAGGTACTGAGCATTTCATGGTTGGTTTTGGTTGTCAGTGGCATCCACGTGTTGGTTTGGTGGGCGTGGCATGAGTTTTTTTCACCTAATGATGCACAAAGGAATGAGATAGCATCTTTAGTTCTTCCTTTTTTTTGTCATTCCCTTTGTAATTTTGGTTCAAGTTGTAATCTTTAATCTTTACATACTATAAGGGTCTATTTGGTTGTCTGATTTTTAATGTTTTAATTGTTTCATCTTTCTATTTGTTTATATTTATTTATTCGTGTAAATCATTACCCTGTTTTTTTTATACCCAAGCACTTGTGCTCGCCCATGAGGATTGGGAATGCCCATCGGGCCTTGTCGCGGACCAGGTCAGGCATCGGGTCGGAAGGTGACCCGACCAGGTTCATGAAAAAATAGTATCATAACTAGGTTTGTTCATGTTTTTTGGGGTTTCTGGTAAATCAAAGTTATGATTGTCATTACATGAGGGGTATGTGTAGGAAGAATGTCGCAAGCACTTTCTTTCTCTTATCCTTGACTAACCAAGGGTAGTTTAGGATTCAAGATTTTGGATTTGGTCTTTGTGGATGGTTGATGATAGTAGGAGTAAACCGGTAATGCGTGAAGTCTCACGTGGAGTAGTGACCCATGTGATTCCCGAGAGTATGGTTTGACACTCTTATTGGTTGGTTCATGACTAGGGCATGGTCTTCTAAACTATGTAGTAGGGTTAGACACGACCACTAGTCCTTCATCTAGGTGCATTAATGTTTGAGTTATTTTTCTTTAGTTTTGGGTTTGCGCGAATGTGTTTCATTTTAAAAGTTATGCAGACTTGGGATTTACTCTTATTTTAATTTGGTGAGTGTTCATCTAGATTTTTGGGTTTCACTTCTCTTTGAATTTTGATTTTGATTTGTTGAAAATTGATTTTCTAAAAGAACTTCTTGTGTTATTTGAAATTGAATTGATTTATTTTTGAAATGTGAAGTATTTTATGAATATGTATTGAATTATTGAAATGGCTTAGAAACATGTATCTTTTAAATATTGGGAATGTTTTATTTTTTAATGTGGAAGAAACATTCTTTGTCTACTGGTATTCATATGGGTGATTGTGTGTGCATGTGGGTGTGATTAATAGATAGTTGATGGATCGTGTGTATGGGTGCCTGAGTGGCATGATGAGGCATATTAACGAGGCACCATGGATTATCAGTGGTGATTGATTGATTTTTAAGGCTTGTTCGTGTTTTCAGAAAACACGTGGTTTTCATTAAAATGGGTTTTTGTTTTTAAATGATATTGTAAATGAAAAATGTCTTCTAGTTTATATTGAATGTGAATTTTTTTTAAATTTACTTTAGGGCATGTTGTGATGTGCTTGGTTTTTCAAGAGACTGTTTTTCTTTAAGAATTCATTGATATTTCAAATTGGATTTAATGGAATTGTGTCTTAGGTGTGGATGTCTATTTTGTGAAGTGTTTGAATTTTTGTAAGGGTGTTATTTGTTTCTGATTCAAGATATACCCTTAGAACTTTACCATGGATTTCCATTAGGATTATTGGGTATTGGATCAGCCCATACTCTTAGTGGATTGGCGGAGTTGGGTCCTACTTTGTTGTGTCGACTTTTCTTATACATTGAGGTCAGTTGGATATCGTTGAATTCTTTTGGAAAGTTTTATGTGTCTCTAGATTTTTAGGAACTCCAATAGTTTTGTGGGTGTATGTTTTCCCGGGTATGACTGGTGGAGAGGGACTAGACTAGTGAACAAGAATTGATCCATTTTAGTTGCAAATGGGGATGTCGTGATCGATCCTCAAGACAAACCTAATTCCGTAGTTGTACCTAAGGATTTAAAAGTTCCTCATCTGATGAGGAGTGTGAACCGAAGGAACCCATTCTTGGATTGATCCTTCCGTCATTTTCTGTTGTGTGTCATACATACCACTCAATCTACTATCTGTACTATGGAAACTCAGACACGCAAAGACGTTCATTGCAATTCTTAGTTGGTATGTTGACGGAGTTGCATCTTGGGAGATGAGGGGAAGTATGAGGGTTGATTTTTCAGCGAAGGAAGTTCAAGCTAGAGGCTGTCAGCTTATGACTGCGAGGAGTTTGATGCTTTAGACATCATGTCCTAAGAAATAGGTCTTAGGGTGAAGCATGCGCACAGTCAAAACATGTCGGGCATGGTCCGAGTTTGGTCCGACTATGTCCACAGTGACTGATGGGGATAACTTAAATTTCAATATTTCAGTATCTCCTTTGAAGGCTTCATAATTTTTGTGATGTGTATGAAGGCTTTGTATCCTAGATTTAGTCTTAGTTTGTGGTTGTTTCTCATTGGACATAAAGAGGTTTGGAGAATCATTATTCTTGTAATGCCCATGGGTGTGCTCCATGAACCTTCTTGTGGTCGGTAATGGATTAAAATTTTACTCATCTAAGAGATGATTTTATCTTAAGGGATAAACTTGGTCCTATCTTGTTTGCATCTAGGTTAGGTGTTTCTGCTATCAAAACCATCCCAGGTGGCGGAGTGTTGTTCACTACGGGAATTATTCCATGCAATCGGCCTTTGTTGGTTGGTTCGTGATGAAGGGTTCAGTTAGTATTTCTCAAATGAACAGGGAATGCCATTGTGGGATCCGTGGTGTTAGGAAACATAAAAACAGGTGGGAGACCTAGTGTGGGTCTCGTTGGTGTCCCGTCTTGTGTTGGTTTGGATTATCATAGGGAACCATGAGGGTCAACCAAGTGTTAATGGTTTGTTTGTGACTGTGAGTCGTTTTCCATTTGAGTACCAATGTTTGAGAAGAATCCTAATATGGACGGAAGACCACCAATTGGATGAACTTGTAGAAAAACTTTTTCTCCAAAGTGCACGTGCTGGGGCAACCCCTTACTTCTTCTCTTCCCGACCCTGACCATGTTATTTTGTTTTCTTGGGCAATGGGTCACCTGAAGAGTGTTCATAGTGATATAGAGCGCCCCCCGATGATCCCTAATTTGAGGTCAGGGTGTTTCACGTAATAGATGTTTTTGGAAGTGAATTCCCTGTCATTGGCTATATTGTATGGTAATTCTGGTTTTCAGATCATTGGATTTTCTGGTAATGGGAGTTTTTGAATGCCTGATCAGTGGGTGATAGAGTTTTATTTTCGGTATCATCACGGTCTTTCTTGGAATCAAGGTTTTTTTTAAGTCTTTTGGGACTTTTTGGGTGCAGAAAGGGTCATGGTGGGTAGAATTTCCTAACCCTGACATCAAAAATCAGTAATAATTTTAATTTTTATATTAATCATATATTTTTTTTATTTAGTTGTTTTTTCTAGGTGCATGGGTGGCACAATGAAAGTATTTGTGTTGTGCTGATAAATGAATAGTTGGATTAGCATTGGATGACACACGGGCATGGATCAGTCGTGGTCAGGTCACTTCATTAAATCGACATGCGCTCATCTCGGTGCGCAGTTGATTAAATAATAAAATGGGTAAGCAATAATGTGTTCATTAAATAAAAAAATAAACAAATAAAGTAATATTTTTTTTGGAATTTTTATTAATAATAAGGATAATATTAATAATAATATTGTTGGGAATATTATTATTTAAATTGATATTTTTAAATTGGTAGTGGATGTCAAATCAATGTTATAATTATAGAATTATTAACTTTTTATTGCAGTTATTATTTTTTATAATAGATTATGTTTCCATTTTTTGGATTTTAGTTTGTTTTCAATATCCTTTTATCTTCATCCTATTTTCAATATTGTCTTTTTATTTTTGTTTTTTAATTTCACTATCTCTCTTTTTTTTTCATTACATTCCCTCCATCCCTCTTCCTCCTCGAAGGTTTGTGCCTCACCTCCCATGTCCCACATATTCCCCCGCATCGCCCCTCTCCTATCTCACCCTAACCGTAGCATCATCCCTCATTGTCGACACCCTTCCCTACTCTGGTGGCCTCACATGATCTGATGATCCTCCTATGTGTCGTCCCTACAACCCGCACACTCACCACCCTCCAATCATGCACAGAAGACCCCCAAATCCATATACGCTTATCTCCTTCTCATACTCGGTGAATCCTCCATCCGTCTTTTCTCCAGCAAGGCCTGTGATCGGTGCTCCTCCCCTCATCCACCAATCCCTACATGTGAGTTTCCCTTGAAACACGCCTTGAACTGAAACCCCCAGTGCAACTTTTTTGTTCATTTCTCCATTCAGTGAGGCTTTAAACGACATAAAACCCCTTTTGGAACCCTCTGTCACACTAAACCAGTATCCCTCACCTTCTCCATAGGTGTGTTTCACATCAGTTGGTAGTTTCATCCGTTAGGTAGAATTTTGGGGTTTGGGTATCAGGTTAGTTTTGGCCCAACTAATATTCTTTTGGTTCAATTCATGAATTAGGATAACTGAGTTTGTTCGTGGTGCAATTAATGTGAAACGGTCTCTATACACCGTATTTGAGAAGTCTTCTACACACTGATGTAGGTGGTTCCACATATGAGTATTAATTATAAAGTTTATTTGCATAATTAATTAATTTATCATGATTACTAAACATTTTTTTTGGTGTACATTTAATTTTTTTCTGAGTTTTAGTATGTTTTAATGTGTTTATCAGCATTTTAATAAGAATTGAGTATGTTGCAATGAAAACCCCTATCTAACTGCTTGCTAGTGTTTCATAAGATGTGTAGTTTATTTTTTTAGGATGTTCAAAGGGTGAGAATTTTGATTTGGGAGAAGCACCTATATGTGTTTTGTCATAAATAAAATTTTTATAAGTTTGTTAATTTTATGGTCATGCGGCATATTTTCAAATTATTTTTGGAATATTGTTTTGCAGTTAATTAATTATAGAAATGGTTTTTCGAATTGTGTGGTGGTTTCATTAACTTCTTGCATGAAATAGATTGCCTTCCTGATATGGTGAGGTGTGGGTATGATCATGTAGGATGGTTAGGTTCATTCTCGAATGTAAAATAATGTTCTTCTATTTAAAGATTATTTATGAAAAGATGAAATGTTTTATTAAATAATTGTTATGGGGGAAACGTTTTTTAGATTAAATCGCGTAAATGTTTTTGCTGTGTAAAGTCATGTGATGTCTGTGAAAACTGTTTAATAAATTCTATTAGTGTTATTTTTGATGAAAGTTTTTTTTTTACTGTGCATTAATTTTTATTTCTTTTTTTAAATGATGTGGATTTAGTTTTGGGATATTTTTAGTGTGCATCTTATTTCAAAAGGAATTTGTGTGTGCAAATGGTGGTTTTGGCATGCATAGAGTATTGTTTAGTTTTAGTATTTGATTATGAAATATGATAGGAACACTAAACTAAATTAGCACAAACATGATTCTTGGGTACTAGGTGGGTGGACTAGGACTAGTGCGCTAGTGATACTGAAGTGGCATCAGCTCGTTTTCACTTAGCTGGATTGATGACTATAACACTAACTAAACATTTGGATGATGTATGAAGACTGATAGGTTATGGATGTGTTTTCCCACTAGTGGCTTGTGCATGAGAACTAATATTTTTTTGGTTATATACCATTTTTCACCGAGACGAGATTTTCTAGGGTCCCACTTCTTGCTATTATCTTTAGGGAATCCACCATTTATTTGTTCTTTTGTTTTGCTTTGTTCTCACCATCGGCACACAGTGTGGCGATGGGGTTACCATGAAGGTGTGTGTGTAGGTGTTTTGTAATTCAATTTGTTTCCCTTTAATTTGGTTTTATTCAAGGGTTTTTTGATTAAAATTGTTTAAGCACTTAAATTTTTTATTCTGTTAAATTGAAAATGTATTTGTCATTTAATAATTATGTTCTAAAATTTTTCTCGGTGGCATCCTACTGTGATTTTAGCTAACACTCTACATACACCAACGAGTGTATGTAGATTCTGTTTCTTTTTCTTTCCAGGATGATGCATCAATCATAACATTGGTGGTTTGGGTTGTTAGTGGCACCGACATGTCAGTTTGGTGGATGTGGATTCATGTTGTTTCACCTCTTGTATCTTGGAGTTTTGAGTTAGCAAATTTAGTTCTTCGTTTTTTTTGTCGTTCCCTTTAGATTTTTGGTTCATGTTATAAATATTAATCATTACATTTTTTAAGGTTATGTTAGGTTGTCTGATTTTTCTAGTTTCAATTTGATCAGATATCTATATGTTTATATTTATTAATTTGGGTAAATTGTTCAAAATTTATGTTTTTGATTCATTGGCACTTGTGCTAGCCCCTCGGGATCGGTAACACTCTTCAGGCCTTGCCACATACCGGTTTGGGTGCTGGGTCGGATGGCTACCTAGCTTGGTTCGTGATAACCTATTACAAATCATTCCCCCCTTCTTGAATTATAAAATATGTAAGGCAATTGGTCAGGTAATATTTATATTCTATGTGTAAAAAATGTAATCACTTGACCGTATTTTTTTTATTAGACAAAAAATTATGATTAAAATTTAATAAGATATTTATTATTTTAAGAATGATAATATGATATTCTTAACTCAATGATGATTTATAAAAAAAATATTACTCATAGATGTTTAATATTTATATAAATAACATAAACAACATTAATTATGGGGTTTCTTCCACTTTTATGTTGATTATTTCAATCAAATCCCTCAAATATATTGAAACCCCAATATATGTTTACCATTGTGACCATTATTTTTTAGATTATATATTAAAAGATAAATTTTACTATAATTATCGTTTTGAGGATTTCAAAAAAGTAATTACAAAATATTTATATGTTTTTTATCCGATCAAAATAAAATGTTTTAAGTTCCATAATGTGTTCCTAGTTAATTACCATAGTTTCCTTTCCAATATCTTTAATTTATCGGTATTTTGAATAGAACTTTTTTTCAATGTTCTTTCGCATCACCTTTTTCAATCCCCTATATCAAATTATTAAATTTGATACCCATTCTAGAATGTGAATAGCTCTATTATTAAAGAATGAAATTATATGAGTCTATCAATAGGTATTTTGTAATGAACAATTTTAATGAAGGGGGTTAAATCAACTAGTAGAACAATAATGTTTAGAAAATCAATACAACTCATCCCATTTCTAGTAAGTCTATCTACATGTGATTTGGCCTCTCTATAAGTGAGTGATATGATAAAACACATGGATGAAATAATTTCCATGATCTTTTTTCCATGAAATGTCTATTTCCAAAAGAGATAGAGATGGCCAAATCTAATTTGTTGGAAAATTATTGTGGGGGTCAAAGACCAAAAACAATATTAGAATAGCCCCAAAACTTGGGACACCACACTAAATGAATATCAACAAGCATATCAGATTAAAGAGTTAAGGAAATTCAGAAAGGTCCACCTAGAGATCAAATGATGTCCCACATGTGAACTCATAAGACATCCCCTAATCCGGATTGTCCAATATACCCTATTAGGATCCATTAGTATAGTTTTAATCCATACAATAAATGGTTATTTCTAAAATAAAAAATGGTAACTTGATGTGGATGAAATCTACCATTAATAGCGATTCGTATCATGACATACAGATCATGAACATAGTTGTGAACATTTCCATTCTAATATGAGCTAATTTCATTGAATCTAACAAAGATTGTTGTTGTATTGGATTGGATACTATTGTGGAATTTTCCATGAATTTTAGAGTTTCAATACCTCCATACAATGTACAATAACAGTGTGCATATAGTGAGGATAGAACTAGAGTGATAAAAGAAGAGGTTGAGTTTAATGATTCCTCACAAATAATAATGAAGGGTATATTATTATAGAAAAGGGATAAATTTTTGAAACAAGAGAGAGATTCATAATGTATTATTTGTATTTAATTTAATCAATTAAATCATTACATTTTTTTGAATTAATTTTAATTGATTTATATGTCAAAAAATCTATGTTGTTCCATAATTGAATGTTAGGAATCAATATATATTCCCCCAAGTTATGATTCACACATTTTAACCCAAACTATAAACATCACTGTAAGAATCAATGGTTTCTTGTGTAGAGGATCCCATCATTTGCATCATCCAATATTGATCCCCAAAATAAAAAAAATCCAAATAAATTTATTTGATCCCTATTGAAATGAGAATGGGTGATGGAGAAAGATAACTCTCTATTATTGGGATTGTTCTTGGGGGAAGGCAGCTCACTAGTGTATGAGATAATTCTCAAAATCAATTGTGCACAAACAAAAAAATGAATTGTAATCTTGAGAAAATTTCAAAACCGAGTTTACGTATCGATAGGTTTATAATACAATATCTGAAAGACATCCCATATTTATTTTTTTAATCATAAAAAACCCATGTCATATAATAATAATAATATTATTTCATGACATGAACAAAACATGAGAATTAAAACTAAATATAATTTATTGAATAATATTAAAAAATTAATAATTTCTCACCAGACCTAAAACCCTAAAGCTTAATTCCTCAATAATATTTATTTTCCCCCGTGTAATTTCTATTTATTGTTTAAAAAAATATCCCTTCACTATACACCAAAAAAATAATATTATTTTTACTAAATATGAACTAAATATTTATATGCGGTCCAGAATAAATTGATAACTGTTAAACTGCGTGTGGGGGTAATATTTATTCTTTTGATTAAATAAAAGATAATAATATAATATTTTAAACCCATCTCTTTTAATGGGTCATGATATAAATAATGTTCAGTGAAAAATTCATGCCTTATTCATTATATGATGAGTGGTTCCAAATATCTCCCTCTAATTAAGTAGTTAATGATTACTATTTTTTGAGATGAAAGGGTACAAAGTTAGGGAATCAAAATCCTGAAAAAAGTTGGTACAAAGTAAAGTGTCCCCAGCCCAAAACAAGTGGGCATCATAATCCCAAAACAAGACGGTACCTGGGTGGGAATCCCAAGCCCCATGTAAGTGGCTATCATATTTCATAAATATGAGGATATACAAGAAGGAATCCCATGATGGAATCAATAGGGAATCTTATTCTCTAAGATAGAGTGTACCCAGGAAGAAATCCCAGCCATTAAAAAAGAGTGTATATTAATCCCAAAACAAGAGGGTACAGAGGAGGACATCCCAAATACTAAAAGAATAGGGTATACTATAATGAAATAATATGGTATATGGGAGGGAATCCCAATCCCAAAACCGGAGGTCATACAAGATGGAATACTAATAGAAATGTATGTGTGTATACAGGTTGGAGTTCTCATATTGAAACAAGTGGTTACATATGAGGGCATCCTGATCCTGAAACAAGAGGTTACATGGCAGTTCATCCTAATCCTGATGCTTATACATGGGTTTTTATCTGAAGTACATCTTTTTATGATGGTTATTGTTGATAGAAATGACATAGTATTTTCTATTCTTAGGTGTATACCAAAAATTTCATGTCTTATTTCTGTGTTATTATTTCATGGCATGTTCTTATAAATACATTATGATTCATGAGTTATGAAATGCTAATATTTATTCCTGGATTCATAATATGATATATGATTTGAAGGGTATGATCATCAAATTTTAAGGCCATGGTCTCATACAATTATGCACATCTTCATCTCCCTTATTATTCTTAACTAAGGATATAAGATCACCCCTTTATTATATTTCATATATCTAGATTAGGAAGAAAAGTTTTATTTAAAAAAACTAATGGTAATGTTCTTTGGGGTAAATATTTATGACATTTCACCATGAAAGAAGATTTTTTTCAACATTCACAATGGATTAAACCATTATTTTCCTCTAGTATGTAATATTTTAATGTGATGAATGTTCATATAAAATGATCTATTATCATTGTATGTTATATATATTTCACTATTTTTTGTATCAATGGAATATTTTAATCATCCCTTGGAATGTACAACGAGAAACAATTAGGAAGATACCTTGGAATATTTATTAGGATATGTCTTAGGATGTCACTATAGATAATTCTAAAGATAAATTAATATAAATAA
Organism: Viscum album; assembly: GCA_963277665.1. NCBI lineage: Eukaryota > Viridiplantae > Streptophyta > Magnoliopsida > Santalales > Viscaceae > Viscum > Viscum album. The sequence continues at coordinate 1,258,736,012 of OY728141.1, forward strand.
AAATGTCATAAAATTTTGATACTTAATAGAGTGAGTGGTTTTCTGGAAATACAGACCAATATATATACAACAACTCGATGATGTTTTGGCACAAATATTCAAATGGGTAACAATACCCAAAACATAATATTTCGTTAGAATCATTTGGAAACTGGTGAACAACAACATTCCTTACTTCACACAGAGGTAGAATATCTTGGGGGATATACATTGGGAATTCAAAAACACTTTATGAACCATCATGTAGGATTTAAATGAAATATGGATATTAAAAACCTTGTATAAACTTAATGTTTTAATGATTAATGATTTTTGTGTCAATATTTAAAAATACAATAAATTATTGTTTATCATGATTATGTGGTTTTCATATATGACAAACGTTTCTCCCACTATGCATTCTAGTGTTAGTCAACAGTATAATGTAGAAATAACATGGTTAAAATTGAATGTTTCATATGTGGAATGTAATTGATGTATACAAATCAATGTCCTCTGTAGAGACCCCATTAACATGTTCAGGATGATGGTATGAGTATAGGTTATATTTCTGAAGCTAGAGAGGCCCTAAATTAAATCTAAAATATATGAGAAGTTCAAATAGTTTTTTACATTAATAGTATGATGAATGGAAAAATTTACATTTAGGATCCCCAAAACATGATTCATATTTCATATTCAAGGAATGATGTATTAATGAATAAGGTGATAAATTCTTCATATTTGTTTGAAAATCATGTAGGATGATTGAAGACTATATGTTTTTAATTCAATTATTATGTTATATGAATCATGAAATAAATAAAAAATTTTGTATATGTTCTTCAATATGAATTTTAGAGGATATATTTATAGTGTTTATGATAAGGAAATGTGATTTATAGAATATTTATATTTGGATTAATGATTTGTAACCCCAAAAATGTTCATGAAGATGAGAAATTATATTATATATAAATATAGATAGGATGATATAGATAATGTAAATAATAGAGTATTTATGACGTCAGAATTTACTAGGGTTTTGTTGATAAAGTAATATATATTATACTGTATTTTGTTTACAAATCCTTGAATTTATGGACTATACACAGTTTTTGTTGGAATAATTATGTTCGGATGTTTTGTTGAAGGATTTACGGTAATTCAAGGTGTTACAATGTATCAAGAAAATATATGATGTGGGTACTCACATATTTGGAATATGAAAACCAAAAATCTTTTTTGTATTATGTTGGGGATAATTGTGAAGATCATTTACTAATATTCTTTATAATTTTTTCAACTTGAATCCATCAGAAAAATTATATGGCTAGCCCATTATGGAATTTTTTTATTGTAAACATAGGATGAGGTTTAGAGAATAATGTATTATCTCATCAAATGTGGATTTATAGATATTTGATAACATATAATAACCATTTGGTTGTTATAAAAAATATAGAAAAAATCACATATCATTCAGTTAAAGGATAATATATTTAACTAATTATTTATGACTGAAAAAATCAATATCATTTCATAGAATAAGTGATAAAGAATAAATAGATAAAGGAATTAGAATTGTGAGATTGTACTAAGCTCAATTAATTATATAGTTTGATGAGAAATAATTAACCTTAGGATAAAATGTCTTTAAATAACATTTTCCATACTATCATCCGATTTGATTATATCAATAACCTATTTCATGACTTTTTGTTGTCGATTTTTATGATTGTTAGGATTATCAGGATCACATTATTTATTTTGAGCAATAATCTATATCACTCTATATTTCTATTTACAATTTTCCAGCATTCTTAAACATGTAACTAGACATTATTATCATATTTATTAATACATATTTCCTATAATGTGAAATATAAATCTCATCTTAGAGTTCGTCAACCATAATAAAATATTATATCATAAATTTAACTTAAATATTTAATATTGAAACAACTCATTTCTTTTCAATTTCGTTAATAGTCTCTTAATTTTCATTAGTATAACTATTACTACCACAATCAATATTAAATTATTCATGAAATTCCACCCTATGATGTTGAATATCATAATCCCCATACCATTAACATTAAATATAGTTTTCCATTTACAATACCATTGGAAACTATTAATTTCATCAATATCATTAAATGAAAACTTAATTTTTATTACAAATTAAAATTCCTTATGTCATTCATTTTAAAATTCAATATCTAACACCCCAAGCTTCCATAGTACACTTCTCTTTCAATAATGCAATATCTTGAATTGTACGTAAGTTCTAAATTCTAACACATTGCGACCAATCAAAGTAGCCGTTATGAATAGTAATACATACATTTTGAATTATATAAATCATATATTTCAAAATTTACTTCATTTTTGGATTTGTAATATCTAAATTATCCTAAGTGGCATTTTTGGTATTTTTCTGAGAACATCCAATTTTCGATGAATAGTGAAAAATACTAAATAACAACTTTTTTAATCAAAATAATTTATAGTGATAAATTATACTATTGAGTGTTTATAAAGTATAATTAGAATATAATTTTACCATTTTATCCAATGGTGGTCATTATAATTAATTTAACATTGAAATTGGGCATAAACAATTGTCCATCTTTTGAATGATATTGTTTCTCAAAAACACGCTATTTGTTTTTACAACGGGAATTGATTATAAAATTAATTAATGAATCTTATATCATTTAAATTTTGTAAAACAGACATCTTTTTTGAATTCGGAATATCAATTATAGCTTAGGTGGAATTTTTGGTATTGTTCTGAAAAACATCAATTTCGGTGAATAGTGAAACCACTAAGTGGAAGTTAATAAAAACGGATTTCTCATTTAATTGAAACTTTACCACTTCTTTAAAATTGAATTTCAAAAAACTGACATACATGGTTTTCATTAGTAAGTAAAATTTGGTTCAATGGTATGAAAATATTTTTTGGTGAATAGAAACTTTTGAGTTTTATTAACTGTGATTAAATGTAATTGTGGTAATATAAGGTAAAAATGATATTATAAAAATATAATAATATATTCACACCTGTAGTACTCTTATTGGATGAGTCATGGACGACAAATACAAACCATGGGATGATTTATTGGACCCCATCGAGCCACATGGGTATGATAATGACATTAATACCTTTTATTTAAAGTAAAACTAAAAATGTCACAAACATGCATTGTTTTACTAACACAATTTTTACAAGGGGTAATACAAGTTATCTATTGGACAATAAATATTCCTTGGAATGATAAAAATATTTCCTAAATCATGGAATTTTTATTATAATTTTTAGACATTAAATAAATAAATTTATTAATGACAGCATGATGATGCAATGATTACCAAATTAATGAATGATTTAAATAAAATGAAAAGTTAAGGTAAACTCAAAGACACACACCTGTAAAAAATATATTGGATTGGTGGATTTCGAACCCTTATCATCTTATATTCTAAATATATCATTGTGGTACCTTTATAATCCGAAAACCATTTTATAATAAAATAATATTTTCAATCATTCCAAAAGATCCCTCCTTGCCTCTTATAAAAGGCCCCCACCTCAACCACCTTATTCACACCATCAAAGCCATTTGGATCGGCCATACACTGCCCAAATACCCTCTCAACATTAATTCCTTCATCCTAGAAGCCTTACCTTAGGTAGAAGGCACTTCAAGAGTCCTTTTTGTTCACTCCAAATGGAGTTACCCAAACTAAAGGTAACAATTTCTCTTAACTTGTTTTCTTTTATTTTACTTCTATAACCCCTAAACTCTTTTTATTATTTTCATTTGTAACAACACCAATATACACAATATATTTGTATTTTTTTATCATATAGATTCTATCTACACATACACACACCTCCATCTGATCGTTAAAGAACATACTCTTTCTGTGGGTGGCGAATTACTGCCTCATGAAACAATGATTGTTAAATATTCTTTTAACACCTCTCATGGTGTCCATTAAGATGTCACTATATTTAAATATGGTAAATATTATCTTTATGTTTTCCTTATGCTTCTGTATTTTTCATTTATTGAATAACTTTATGATTTCCATTATGGGTAAATGCGATAATTTGATTTTAGGTAGGGCGGACTACCGCCCCCTCAAAGTGATTTGAATCGTTAATTCCATATGTGGGATGTATAAAGGATAGAGTTTATGATATTATATATTATATTATACTATAATTATAATATAACTTTATTTATTTATGATTTAATTCCATTAAATACGAAATTGAAATGAATCTACCGTTCATGCATATGTACAGCTTATCGTCTTCTTGAAAGGCGCATTTCATTTATTACCTCTAAATGTTATTTAATATTATAAATGCAGGTATATATGATATATATAAATGATATATATGATATCTACATAATGAATATAATTCTGGAGATAATTTATATTTTAGAGCACAAACAACTTGTAATTATAAGAATTTTATTTTTGACTCAAGTACCAAGGATCTACAAAACGACCGTTAATAAATTAAATGATTACATAATGTTCATAACATGGTAATAATTGATGTAAAAGGAATAATGAACATGATAATAGTTCTTAAGAAAATAAAAATTAACTACTGTTTATTATTCAGCACATTAAAGAATGATCAAGTCAAGTCGGACATGAGGTAAGGGACTTCGTCTCAATCTCCCATCATTGATGCATATTTTGTTTTATACACAACTTTAATTTATACGGTGTATAAAACCCTTTTACTTTTACTTTTATTCAAAAGGAATATTTTTATATGAAGCGTTTTTACTAAATGAAGAAAAAGAATTTTTTGTCTTACGTATGTGGTGCTAACGACTTCTCTACCGCCGTGACCATTATTTGAGTTTCAGATTCCTCTACAAGACATAACATTTTTTTGAAATGGAAAATAAATATCAAGTTTTACATTTCTTTTTTTTGGTATTGAAAATGATTTTGATAATGTTTTGATTATATCAATGTGTTGTATTGATATGTTGTGATTGAAATTTAGAAATGTTATATGTGATACGATTATGTTATGGTTCTTTGACATTGTTTATGATAATTTTAAACCTTTTTATATAAGGAATGCATTGGACATAGTAAGTGATGGGTGGAGCCCGCTATTTCTCCTTGATGCATCGGTAGGTCTCATGAGACAAACTAGTTTCTTTGAACAAAGCCTTGACAAAATCATATATGTAGTGTTGACACAAGGCCTTGAATATGTTGTTATGATAGTCTAGTATTTTTCATTACATCATTATAAAAGTGGTTATTGATATTTCAAGTGAATATTCGACTAGTAGAATATCCATGTGATTATGTAAATGGAATTATTTCATTTTTTCCCATGTTATTCTGAAGTTCAAGTTTAAAAGGATTTTGTTTTAGTTATATAGTTTCCTTAAATGTTTATGCTTGTTTATGAAAGTTTCCGCTATATTGTTATCCATACTGAGCATCTGAGCTCACCCCATTCTATGATCTATTTTTTACAGTATGTGAAGAAATTTATTATGATTGATGTAATGGCCCGAACCTCTCCGGGCCATTCCTTTGTTGAAAAGAAGGTCATGAAGTGTTCTGGAGGGTAGAATGGACTTTTCCCACACTTTTCAGAATTCTGTAACTACACGTCGTGTAGTGTGAGTTCACATCGTGTACCACCTTTCCAGGTATACCCCGTGTTGAATTCGTGTCCTTGCCATGTGAAATAAATATGTACACGCCGTGTAGCCCATCTTACACGCTGTGTAGTTCCTCCCCACGTACACGTTCTCGTGTGTTGACCAGTCAACAGCTGTGTGCCGTGTTAAAGCCGTATCCTTGCCATGTCAAATAAAAGAGTACATGTCGTGTTTCCCATACTACACGCCGCGTAGTTCCTCCGTACGTATGCATTACCATCAAACTGTGTGTTGACCAGTCAATGACAGTGTGCCGCATTGAATGTCGTGTTGTATGCCGCATGGCGACTGTGTGAAATGTCCTAGTACACGCTATGTACTAGGAACTACACGTCATGTACTTTAGTTTTTCTCACCTATAAAAGCAGGGGGCCTCTACTCCTTTTCGAACCATTCTTATCCTTCCAATTCCTTCAAGCAGAGCTCTCCCAAGAGACTTCAAGGATCCTTTCTACTATAACTTTTTTGTTCAAACTCCAATTTACGATCTGTCAGCGGCGACGAGATCGCAACGACAAGGCGAAACTTCTGAGTTCGGATCTATTTCTTCTTCTTTGGACTTCCCTTCCCATCATCCACCCGAGGAGGTGTTTTCTGGGTTTTTTCTGAAGTGACGAACGCCGGCGGACGTCTTCTAAAGTTGATCTGGTGGAGCATTGTGATCATAACCTATTGAGGTAGGGATTTTACCTTCATGTCTCTAATTTGTGCATCATGCGGGGTGTGTAACCTCTTGTTTTCATGATATACAGTGGGACCAATAAATAATGACAATAATTGGTTAACGAACGGGTATGGGGAAGTTGTTATCTTTGTTTATCCTATTGTTATGTTGTGAATTGAATAGGATTATGCCTACTGAAAATCACGATCGTTGGGGGCCTTTTCTTGCGCCCTTTCTAGAACGTTTTGAGGATGGAAACATTATGGAATATGGAAATTGGTTAATCACATAAGGTTGGATGATTAAAATCTCGAACCCTTTTGTGATCACCCGAGTTCAACAAAATGGAATAATGAACATGTGGGTGTTGAATTGGATACGAGGTGTGTGAAGGGGGGGGGGGTGAATCCATGGTTAATATGGAAAGGATGGTCAGTAGGGCTACAGTAAATGATATTAAAGGGGAAATGATGTGACATGAGCCGGGTTTTGTGATACGGTTGTGGAGATGTGGTTATAATGGCAGCATGGCTGCAGTAATGGGTTGTGATATTAAAAGAAAGTGGAAAGTTGTTAAATGAACTGTGGGGAATGATAATGAATTAAATGCGGGAACAATCAATGAGGATGAATTAATGATAAAAAGGGTTGGTTTTGTGATGCTTGTGTTTAATCTAACTCGACTTGTGGTTGGCAGAGATATGTTTTATGAATGATGGTATGGTTGGTTGTGTTTATTTGCCCAGTAGTTAAGGAACTAATAAACTAATACTGTTAAAACATGAAAACCTAAATGGGGTTGGGTATGTTTGTTTTATGCATGATTCATAATAGAATTGTCGAGGAACGTGCTCAGTTTATCTTTTTTGAAGCCATAGGTTGGGCTATGTGTTTGGTATATATGTATAAATTTGTATCATTGTGTTTTGTCGCACCACACCCATGTTGAGAACTTATTGTCGAACACTCCCATTTCATGGGAGAGCGTGTTTCCCACTTAGTTACGAGTTCCTTCCAACTACTTCTTCCATATGATGTGATGGATTGAGGTGGCCTTACACCAAAGAATCATTGGGTAGGTTTCTATTGGGGTGGTTTTAGCCCAAGACTCTTCAGGCAGGATTATTATTCCCAAGATTCCTTGGGATGAGGCCCAGGTGTGTTCGGGCGGGGATGAGATTGTGGTTTGTGATTCCCAGGTGTGTGCGGGCGGGAAGAGTGCGGTATCATCAAGACATTCTCTGTTAGGAAGACCAGCTAACTAGTGGGAAATGGTGTGGGGTACCCAATAATCTTGTTCTTATATACAACTACTACTAACTGTTGACATTGTGTTTTTTGTGAGAGTAGCTGGTGAGGTTGGGTGGATATAATTCCTTGATAGGTTTTGGTTCTCCTATTGGTCTCACAGGACATTAGGATGCCTCCCCACCTTTCCACAAGTGCTTTAGGTTTCCCTACTGAGTATACTTGTATGCTCACCCTACGTTTATATTCAAGTTTCCAGGAGGAATGCCAGGGCCATGCAGGACCTTACTAGTCGGGACAGTTGGAGTTGTTTCAGTTTCATGTGTTATTGTTTTTTTTGGTATTGTACTTTTGATATTTCTTGTACTTTCACCTTGTCTTAGAATTGTTTAAACAAGCATGTGGTATTGGTTTGGATTTATTTCATTTACTTGTTCCTTTTTCTTTTGGTGTCTGACTCATCCTATTTCTCGATACTAAATAATAAAAAGGGTAATTCCTCCCATATTTTTGAAAACTCACAACCTTGGTGCTATTCTACACTCCGGGACCTACTGGAGGCGGGACTCGGGGGTCATTATATCCCTTTCACCATTGCCAGCTTAGAAGGGGCATCTTTGGTGGGAGGGGGTCGTGACAGAATGGTATCAGAGCTAATAGTTGAGAGATAGGATGGATTCTGGAGTTAGGCACGGTAGGGAATGCATGTGATGGTAGGGAAATAGTGTTAGGTGATCTTGGTGAGTGACATAGGCCAGGGAAGACCAGCTAGGACACAAGATTTTAGGGCCCTGGGGATCCAATGCAAGGACTCTGAGCCTACTGAATGACCAATTGAGACTACATTGATTGAAGGGTAGAGACCCTATGGAAGTTACATGTGTCATCATGCTTGTGTTTTACTTGGTTTGGGAGTTCTAGGAAAGAAATTGAAATAAAATGATAAAATAAAACCTTGAGAAATTTCCTTGGTACTTGGCCTTAGGAGATCCTTGTTTTGTACAATTGAAAAAACGATGTAATTGATCAATATACAAGAGGGCGGGGGTGAATTGCACACTTTAAAAATTTCCCTCAATAAAGAATGATCTATTTTTAAAAAAGTTAAACTAGGAAAATTCCCAACACCTCTATCACTAATTATAGAATTGGAACAAGGTATGAAGTAATAAACTTCTAGTTCTACACACTTGCATAAAACTGGAAAGTGATTCCGAAAAATCGGTTCCAAAAATATGGATCCGAAAATTGAAACTAAACGAAAGTATACAATATGAGATTGTACCTTAAAGTGTATAGAATCTAAAAAAAGTCAGAGTACAAGTGTAAGGAAATATAAGATGGTTATATTTTCATTACAATACAAAATGCTGTGGAAAAACATGTAACAAAAACAAGTAACAAGATATAGATCTTTTAACCTAAAGAGAAGGGTATCCAACAACCATGTATAAAGGTCCCTTGATTTATACTTTCATGAAAGTTAGTCATACACACCCCAGGGTAAGCCCTTAATACGAAGATCGGAGTCTCTATCTTTCTATCCCTGCAAGCCCTCAAATTCAAGGTAGTTAGAACCTCTGTCTTCCTCTGCAAGGATGCCCTCGAACATCAAGGTAGTCAACACCTCTGTCTTCCTATCCTCGGAAGCCCTCAAATGTAATCACCAACATTCGGAGTCGCTTGAAGCAATCTGAATGAGCAATTCAGTACACACAAGGCATGAAAAGATTCTCCCTCTAGAAATCACCTTAACAGTGTGTGGTCTCTAGAGTGATCAAATTTTGTGTCAAAGTTGTAGCTTATTTTCAAATGAGCTCCTATTTATAGGCGAAGCTCCAACGGTCAACTCCCTCCTCCAATGGTCATATTTCTCCTTGAATTTCGGAGGGACATGTACACGTGTCACTCAAACAATTTTTAGTTAATAACTGAATACAAGACATCGTTTTGTAATGAAATAATTGTAATCATGTGAAAAACTGAAGTTTGGAATGTAAGAAAATAATTGTTCGGAGTCTAACTAAAATAACATTCGGAGTCGAACTTGTAGAAGTTCGGAGTCGAACTAGTAAAAGTACGGAGTCGAACTCATAGAAGTTCTATGTCTAACTTATATATGTTCGAAGTCGAACTAGTAAATGTTTGGAGTCGAACTCGTAGATGTTCGGAGTCGAACATATAAAATTTCAGAGTCGAAGTAGTAAAAGTTTGGAGTCGAACTCATAGAAGTTCAGAGCCAATCTTATAGAAGTTCAGTGTCAAACTAGTAAATGTTCGGAGTCAAACTTTTTTAGAGTCTGTATCTGGAATTCGGAATGGAACTTTATTAGAGTTCGTATCTTGAATTCAGAATGGAACATTATTAGAGTTTTTATCCTAAATTCAGAGTGGAACTTTATTAGAGTTTGTATCATGAATTCGGAGTGGAACTTTATTAGAGTTTCTATCCTGAATTTGGAGTAGAACATTATTATAGTTTGTATCCTGAATTTTGAGTGGAACATTATTAGCGTTCGTATCAAGAATTCAGATCCGAACATGAAATGCTTCATATCTTAGCATTATATTATTCCAAGATTCTGGGTATGAATCCGATTTTTATACTTAAGAAAAATATTGATATGTATAAGGAAATCTAGGTTATGGTAAATTTCCTTAATGAAGGAAATTCTCCTTAGAGAAGTAAAATATAGATTAACTTAAGTATAAGGTGTTTTTGAATTTCAAAACAAGAAGGAATGGAAAATTCATAAGAAAATCCTTATTGACTCAACATGTTTACCGTACATCTATGGAACCTGGAATTCGTCCACGGATAACTCAGACAGTCGAGTCCCAGTAGATTCAGGTGGTCGATCAGTTGAGGATGGACCGAGAGGAGGAAGATGGCATGTGGCAGAAGACTCTCCATTCCTTCCAATGACAAACCCTCAATAAGTATGAGGGTAGTACTTCAGATATGGAGATGGAGGGGTGGCTTGATGGGCTAAGTATCTCTTTTACTTTGATCCGTGCTCCGAGAGAGTACTGGGTTCCCCTATAAGTCAGCCAGCTGATAGGTGCGGTGCATCAGTGGTGGACACTCTACCTCAGAAAGAGGTCAGAGGCAGAGGTTTCGTGGGATGACCTTGAGAAAGAGTTCTGAGAGGAATTCCTTTCTTCCATGATCAAGGCAGAGAAGCAGTAAAAGTTACTCTCCCTCCAGCAGGGGAGTATGTTAGTACGAGAGTTGGGGATCAAGATCAAGGTTCTGCTACGCTTTGCTCTAAATCTCTTTCCGGATGAGGAGTCTCAGGCGAGACATTTGGAGGAGGTGCTTCATCCTTCACTCCAGTATGTTGTCACCCCCTTCACCCTTCTGACATACATGACAGTACAGAATAAGGCAGAGGTTGTACAGAGGATTCACTCGCTGGGATGTTCACCACAAGAGGCGATCCAGCCGGGTTCATTGAAGGGGATTTCAGTCAGCAGCAGGTCTCCTACGATAGGACCTTCTAGATTCATGCCATATGTGAAAAGGCCACCGCAGTTTCAGTTCAGATCATCGGGTCCTCTTACATTTTTCACAATCCCATGACCGATGTTTTTCTCTTGTGGAGGTTTCAGGCACATTAAGAGTTGGTGTCCGACCCGAGATCAGTACGGTGGAGGTGGGAAGGTTAAGCGACCACCTCAGCAGCACCAGTTGTTGGCGAGGCCCTTCCAGCAGCAACAGGACAATACTCCTCCAAGGATAGACATTACATGAGGATGCCTACCTCAAGGTGCTCATCAGGGACCTCGACCAGTGTACGGTCGGGGAGGTGGTCGACATCAAAGAAGCAGAGGAGCTGGCTGCGGACAGTTTCATGTTGAAGAGTTGGAGGCTCCAACATGACCAGAGGTTGTGCGAGGTACGATTTGTTTCTTCAGCACTGTCGTTTATTCTTTTTTAGATTCGGGAGCTTCTCACTCCTTTGTTACACCTGTTCTAGCCTTTGATTTGAGTCTATATGCATAGAGACTTTCTGTACCCCTGGTGCTGAGTAATCTAGTTGGAGGTCAGACCAGTGTATCTTGTGTTTTCCAGGGATGTGGGTTGACTTTGGGACCGCATCGAACTATTGGGGATCTTATTTTACTACAGATGCAGCCATAGGATGTCATCCTAGGCATCGACTGAGTGATTTCTGTTAGTGTCGTTATCGACTGCTTCCGAATAAGAGTCGTGTTCTCCGATGTGGATGGACAGCATGTAGTTTTTGATGACGAGAGGAGCTATCAGGCGGGAAGCCGGCATGTGAAGCCTCCACTTTCCTTTCTAGGCGGGTTATCAGTGGTTTCATCTAATACAGAGATTATGGATGTTCCATAGGTTGTTGGGGAGTTCCTCGATGTTTTTACCGAGGCGGTTGTGACTCTACCCCCCCCCCCCCCCACGTGACATCGAGTTCGGGATAGACATACAACCTGGTGGTCGTCCGATTTCGATGGCACCTAATTGGATGGAACCTATGGATTTGGGGGAGATGTGGATTTAGATTGACGATCTGATGAAGAAGGTTTTTGTTCAACCCAGCGTGTCACCATGGGGTGCTCCAGTTTTGTTCATAAAGAAGGTAGATGGTGGTCTCATTCTAAGTATAGACTACCAAAGGTTGAATCAAGAAACAGTCACGAATCGTTACCCCCTTACAAGGATAGATGATATCTTCGACCAGCTGAGCGGAGCGGGTTGGTTTTCCAAGATTGATCAACGACCTAGATACCATCAGCTGAGGTAAAAAGAGAGTGACATCTCAAAGATGGCTTTCAGGTGCATGTGTGGGCAATTCGAGTTTTTAGTGATGTCGTTTGGAGTTACGAATGCACCAACTATGTTCATGGGACTAATGAACATTGTCTTCCAAGAGTTTCTGGACCAGTTCATCATTGTTTTTATCAAAGACATCTTGATCTACTCACTATTAGAGGAGGAGCATGTTGAGCATCTCAGGGCAGTCTTGGAAGTCCTTCGACACAACCAGATTTATGGGAAATTGTCGAAGTGTAAGTTATTGATGCAAGAAGTAAACTTCCTTGGGCACGTGGTGTCTCAGCATGGAGTGTCAGTAGACCCGTCGAAGGTGGAGGCATTTGTTTTTTGGGCGTCACTCAAGAGCGTGGAAGAATTTCGTAGTTTCCTGGGGTTGGCAGGTTATTATCAGAGCTACATTTTGGACTTCTCTCGAGTTGTTTCTCCATTAACAGCTTTGACTAGTAAGAACCAGGTCTTCTTATGGAGAGATCAGTGAAAGAAATCTTTCGACTACCTGAAGTAGAAGTTGGTTAGTGCTCCAGTAATCAGGTTTCCAGAGGAAGGGTTGTTGTCTGAGGTGTTTTTTGATGCTTCTGGCCTTGGTTTGGGGTGCGTACTGCTGCAGAAGAAGGGTGTGATCTGTTATAGTTTTAGGCAGTTGCGCACTCACAAGCGTAACTATACCACCCATGACCTAGAGCTTTCAATAGTCGTCTTCGTACTGATGTTTTGGTGACATTACCTCTTTGGGGAGAGCATTGTGGTCTTCTCATATCACAAGAGCTTGTGTTTTATCTTCTCCCAGTGTTTCCTGAACTTACGATAGTGGAGATGGGTAGAGTTTCTCCAAGACTATGACTTTTAGATCTCTTACACTAAATGTAAGGGCGACATTGTGGCTAATTCCTAATGAAGGAAGTCACATAATGAAGTGGTTTGGGAATCCACTGATGCTTGTAATGCGATGAGAGAGTTGGCCACCTTGCACTTACATGCAAGGGTAGAGGGTGTTAGAGGCAGTTTGTTTCAGATGACGATGCAGTCCTCCTTGTTGCAGCATGTGGAAGAGTCTCGGTGGGGAGACATCGAGGAGAATGTAATGCAGGATCATATCGATTAAGGAAACTCTCCAGAAGTATGGACAGAGGACAGCCAGTATCAAATGCTTTTTCATGAATGGTTTTTTGTTCCGGAGGTGATACATGAGGGAGTTCTCCATGTGTTCCATAGCTCAGCCTTGGTGGTACATCCGGGAGTTTCAGAAATGTACGGAGGCCTGCGGAAACGGTTTTGGTGGCCCGGGGTGAAGCGGGTTGTGGCGGAGTTTGTGGATAAGTTCCTAGTGTGTCAGCAAGTAAAGGTTGAACACGGTGTTCCCAGTGGTTTGTTGCATCCTTTAGATGTCCTGGAGTGGAAGTGGGATGGCATCTTAATGGACTTCATCACAGGACCACCCTGAGCTCGGGGTTGTTATGATGCTATCTGGGTAGTGGTGGATCGACTGACGAAATTAGCTTACTTCTTATAAATTAAGGAGTCGGGCCAGGTGAGTACCTTAGCACAAAGGTACAAAGGCGAGGTGATGAGTTTTCATGGAGTTCCAAAGACTATAATCCAAGATCAGGATACTCAGTTTACTTTACGAGTCTCGAGGGGGTTACAACATGATTTTGGCAACAAGCTACGCCTTAGCACTGCTTTCCACCCCCAGACCGATGGGCAGACCGAGAGGACTATCCAATTGTTGGAGGACATGCTGTGAGCATGCGTTCTGGATTTCAGAGGATCATGGGTGCGACACATGCCTTTAGGAGAGTTTTTCTACAAAAAACAACTTCCACTCAACTATTAGCATGGCACCGTTTGAGGCTTTGTATGGAATACCATGTCGTTCACCCAATTTCTGGGAAGAGGTTAGTGAGACAGGAGCTCTTGGGATGGAGGTAGTATGGAGCTCCATAGAGAATATTTAGCTTGTGCGTGAGAGGATGAATGTGACCCAAGACCGACAGAAGTCTTATGCTGATCGTCAGAGTAGGCCCTTGGAGTTCGAGGTGGGAGATCTTGTGTTGTTGAAGGTCTCCCCTCGATGGGGGTAGTGGAGGGTTGGGAAGGAGATTAAGCTCTCCCATAGGTTCATCAGACATTTTGAGGTGATATGTTGAGTCGGTGAGGTGGCATATTAGCTGGCCCTACCCCCTCGGTTGGATAAGGTTCATGAAGTCTTCCACATCTCCCAGCTTTGTCGGTACTTACATGACGACTCTCCCATTATCGACTGGGGAGAGTTTGATATGGGAGACGATGCGACCTTCGAGTAACGACCAGTCATAATTGAGGATCATAAAGAGAAGGTGCTCCATGGACGAACCATCACCTTGGTTCATGTGTTGGGGAGGCATGTCTGCCTCGAGGATAGCACTTGGGAATGGGAAGCCCAGATGCACATTCAGTACCCGGAGTTGTTTTGACTTGTGTTTTTCTTTGTTCTTCTGAGATTTGTTTTGATGTTATGCTCTGTACCTTTGATATATGGAATTTTTGGCTTGTCGGTTGTGAGAAATGTTGTTTCCTTGTTCTCTGGATGTGTGTCAAATGTATGGATGTGTGGTGAAAGGGAAAACCTGATCCTTAATCGAGACACATTAATGTTGATGCGATTGAACCCGTGCGGGTGAGTTAGTTCCACCTAAAGCAGATAATATCTCGACATGGGAGAAGGAATTTTCCCAAGCCACGTGTTTGGGAAGTGTGTTGGTTGTACGATGTTGGGGGCAGTGTAAGTTGAAAAATCCTAATGTATAGAAGTCGGACAACCCAATTCATAATCAAGATGCATTAATGTGGATGCGATTAAACCCGTGCAGGTGAGTCAGTGCTGCCTAAAGTGGATAATATCATGACATCGGAGAAGGAATTCCTAACACATATGATTAGGGTTGTTGGTTGGTTCCTGTTATAATGAGATACCTAAGAGTTATCTTGTTGGGTTCCTCGGAGTTGGTTTTTGAATTCTCAGGGACGAAAATGTTTTAAGAGGTATCTGATATAATGTCCCGGACCTCTCCAACCCATTCCTTTGTCGAAAAAAGATCATGAAGTGTTCTAGAGGGTAGAATGATCTTTTCCCACAATTTTCAGAATATTGTAACTACACGCCTTGTACTGTGAGTACACGCTGTGTACCACATCGCCGGGTATACCCCTTGTTGAAGTTGTGTACTTTCCGTGTGAAATAAATAATTACACACCATGTAGCCCATCTTCCATGCCGTGTAGTTCCTCCCCGCGTACGCATTACCATGTGTTGACCAGTCAACGGCTGTGTGCCATGTTGAAGCTGTGTCCATGCCACGTCAAATAAATGAGTACACGCCATGTAGCGCATACTACACGACATGTAGTTCCTCCCCGCATATGTGTTACCCTCAAACCATGTGTTGACCTGTCAACGACCATGTGCTGCGATGAATGCCATGTTGGAAGCCGCGTGGAGACCGTGTGAAATAGCCTAGTACACGCCGTGTACTACGAAGTACATGCCGTGTAATTTAATTTTTCTCTCCTATAAAAGGAGGGGGTCTCTCCTTCATTTTAAACCATTCCTCTCCTCCCCATTCCTTCTAGAAGATCTCTCCCAAGAGACTCCAAGGCTCCTTTCTTCCATAACCTCTTCGTCCGAGCTCCGATTTATGATCTGTCGACATCAATGAGATCGTAACTACGAGGTGGAACTTCTGAGCATGGATATGTTGCATTCCCTTCGGCCTTTCCTTTCGAGCATTCACCCGAGGTGGTTTTGTTGAGTTTTTTCAGAAGCGACGGACGCCTACATACGTCTTCTAATGTTGATATGGGGGAGCATTGGTATCAGAACCTGCTGTGGTAGATAATTTACCTTTGTCTCTCTAATTTGTGCATCATGCGGGGTGGGTATCATCTTGTTTTCGTGATATACGGTTGAACCAATAAATAAAGATAATAACTGGTTAAGGAACGAGGATGGAGAAGTTGTTATCTTGGTTTATCCTATTGTTCTGTTGTAAATTGAATAGGCTTATGCCTACTAAAAATCACGTTCATTGGGGGAATTGCTTGCTCAATTAAATGATTCCCTATCTTTCTAGACCGTTTTGTGGATTGAAACATTATGAAATATGGAAATTGGTTAATCACGTAATGTTGGCTGATTAAAATGAGGAAACCTTGTGTGATCACCCCGGTTGAACAAAATGGAATAATGAACATGTGGGTGCTGACTTGGCTATGTGGTGTGTGAAGGGGGGGGACTCCTGGGTTGATATGGATAGGATGGCCAGCGGGGCTACAATAAATGATATTAAAGGGGAGATGATGTGGCACGAGCCTGGTTTTGTGATACAGTTGTGGAGATGTGGTTATAATGGCAGTAGGGCTGCAGTAATGGGTTTTGATATTAAAAGAAAGTGGACAGATGTTAAATGCACTTTGGGTAATGATAATGAATTAAATGTGGGAACAATCAATGGTGATGGATTAATGATAAAAAGAGCTGGTTTTTTGTTGCTTGTGTTTTATTTAACTGGACTTGTGGTTCGCAGGGAAATGTTTTAAGAACGATGGTATGGTTGGTTGTGGTAATATGGAAATTAGTTAAGTAACTAATAAACTAATATAGTTTAAACATGAAAACCTAAATGGGGATGGGTTTGTTTGTTATATTCATGCTTTATAATAGCAGTGCTGAGGAATGTGCTGAGTTTCTCTATATAGAAGCCGTAAGTTGGGCTGTGTGTTTGGTATATATGTATATATCTATATCTTTGTGTTTTGTCTCACCCCAACCATGTTGAGAACATAGCGTCGAACACTCCCATTTCATGGGAGATGGTGTTTTACCCTCATTACTAGATCCTTCTTTCTCCTTCTTCCATAGTTTGTGATGGATTGTGGTGACCTTACACCCACGACTCTTCAGGTAGGTTTCGATTGGGGTGGGTTTAGCCCAAGAATATTCGGGAAGGATTAATGTTCCCATGAATCATTGGGATAAGGCCCAGGTGTGTTCATACGGGGATGTGATTTTTGTTTGTGAGGCCTAGGTGTGTGCGGGCGGGTTTGTGGTTGTGAGGCTCAGGTGTGTGCAGGCGGGATATGTGGTTGTGAGGCCCAGGTGTGTGCGGGCGCGATATGTGGTTGTGAGGCCCAGGTGTGTGCGGGTGGGAAATTTGTGGTAGCGTAAGGACATTCGCTGTTAGGAAGAGCAGCTAACTAGTGGGAAATGGTGTGGGGTACCCAATACTTTTGTTCTTATATGCTACTACTACTACCTACTGTCTTTGTGTTTTTAGTGAGAGTGGATGGGGAGGTTGGGTGGATAGAATTCCTTTCTGGGTTGTGGTTCTTCTATTATTCTCATGGGACATTATGATGTCTCCCCACCTGTACATGAGAGCTTTAGATTTCTCTATTGAGTATACTTGTATGCTCACCCTAGGTTTACTTTCAGGTTTCCAGGATGACTACCAGGGCCATGCGGGACCTTACTAGTCTTGATAGTTGGAGTGTTGTAGTTTTCCGAACTCTTTTTTCTTTTGGTATTGTACTTTTGATATTTCTTATACTTGTACATTGTTTTTGAGTTGTTTAAACATACATGTGGGATGGGATTGGGTTTATTTAATTTACTTGTTCCTTTTTCTTTTGGTGTCTAACTCATCCTATTTCCCAATCTTAAATAATAAAAAGGGTAATGCCTCCCATATTTCTGAAATCACATACCCTTAGTGCTAGTCACAACACTGGGGCCCACTGGAGGCAGGAATCAGGGGTCATTAGCTCTCTTTCACCATTGCCAGCATAGGTGCATAATTGGTAGGAGGGGGTCATGACAATTGATCTGTAGGGATAGTCTAAGGGTTAAGTGTGTTCAAATGGGGAAAGATGTTGTAGTTCTTTTTATTTCATGATGAAATGTATAACTTATGAATGTATCTAGTGTTTCAAGGCTACTAAACTAATCGATCTTTCAAGACTTGATCTTTTTTGATCATGCCAATGTTATGTAATAATGCACCGACTCTGGGTAACGAGGGTCGGGGCGATACAAATGGTAACAGAGGCAGTTTATTACTATCCTTGGAAACTATATTTAGGTAAACTATGATTAGAGAACATATCCCTAAGATTGTCTTTGAGGATTAGAATAGAAGGACATCCTAGAATTTTGGTAAAGTACATATTTTGTGTATTTTCCAAGTAATACATCCATGTCTGGATACTAGCATGTAGTGGAAGCTCTAGCACAGATGTACCTAGGAGTGAAAACTCTGACAAGAAATTTAGGTCATGACCAAGGGTATCCTGGTACACAACAACGGGCCTTACTACACACTTGGTTATGAAACTCCCTGGGGATATGCTTATGATAATTCATGATTTCATTACAAACCATTATGAATGGTTTATTATTATATACTTCCTTAAGGAAAACATTTTTATGATTATGTATTATATCCATAAATTGTTCAATTTATGTTTGGTGTTTCACATGTTTGTTATTATGTATTTCGATTCATAAACTATTCTATTTTTGACATTGTTTAGAAATGGATCCTACTGGAAGGAATGGAAACCGTATCAATGCATGGAATCAATGTAGGATTTCCCTCCTGCTCAAGAAAATTATAGTGGAGCTGGTGGTACAACTGGTGTTGATCAGCTTATCATCATATTGGGACAACTCACTCATGTTATGAATAATAACCTTACTCATATGGATCACCCTGATCTGCATCATGGAGGATCAATGTTAGACCGTTTCATGAGGCAAAAATCACCAACATTTAATGGGGGTACAAATCCATTAGTAGCTGAGTAATGGAAAAATTACATAGAGAAAATATTTAAGGATATAGGGAGTAGTGAAAGGGAAAATTTAGTCATGGAATTTTAACGCCTCACTGAAGATGTTGAATAATGGTGGTCATTGATTTAAAATACAAAGGTCAATGAAGATGTTTCATGTATTGAATGGATAGATTTTATAGAGATTTTATTAGAAAAATAATTTCCTCATGACCATTGTGCAGATATAGAAAGAAAATATCTCAGTCTGAGGAAAAAGGAGGAAGATAATGTTACAAAGCATGAGTCTAACTTTTCAAGGTTAGTGAGGCATGTTACAAATTATATATGTAACCCATGAATTAAGATTGATCTTTTCATTGATGGTTTAAAAAAATTTCTCCATCGATCTTTAGTATCACAATCCTTCTCATCGTACGAATATATTGTCTCTTATGCTATCAAGACAGAAAAGGAATTCTATAAGTCTTATGACCAAAAAGTAAAGCAAGAGAAGAAGATAACTTTTGAGCAAGAGACAGATAAATAGAAAACGGGAATGAAGGGTTTTCCATTATGTGATAATTGTGGTAAGAAACACCCCGGTACATGCCTAAAACGAATGAGAGTTTGTTAAAAATGCAGAGAAAAAGGTCATCGGACTTGTGATTGCCAGGAAAAGAAAAAGGATGTCAATGTTGAATGCTACAATTATAGAGAAATGGGGAATTATAAAAAATAATTCCCTAAGCACCAAGGAAACATACTTCATAAAAGGCCAAGGGAGAAAGGCCAAGCATCTGATATTACTAATGATGATGTTTAAGAATTCTTTAATTTGTGTTTTTGGACTCAAGAACTATATTTTGTTTATAAGAATAATGTGATATATATAAGGATTTTACTACAGTACTTGTTGTTTTCATTAAGGTTTTAATATGATGAAGGTAGTCAGATTTTTAGAATGCTAAAATAAGAGAAACATTACTATGTTTGGGGATGCTGATGTTACAAATGATTTTGGAATTTAGAGACCTTTTAGAGAGAGTTTGGACAGAGATATTTTGGATAACTATAAAGGTTGGAATGGATTAAGTTGAAATTTTGATAGTACTGTTTATGGTTATAACATTTCTGGAGATTATTTTTGAAATATTATAATACTATAGTTTTTGTAAAAGGACAACATGCAGGTCGGGGGATAACCCATCACGTCGAAGAAATCTGTAGGAATCGAACCCACAACCATAGTTCGACAAGCCTTTATTACCTACCACTAGACTACAAGAAGTCCCTGGTTGTTATAAAATAGTTTACCAAATCTAAATGTATGTTTTATTATTTGGAACCTTGTACAATTAAGATAAATATAATATTTTTGAGTTCAATTATATTTTTGAGTGAAAGATGAGTTTGTGGTAGAAATTAGTTGATGGTTAAACTCTACATGTCAAGTATATATATATATATATATATATATATATATATCTTTCTATGATTCTAGGACTAAATTAATTCTTAAACATAGTAAAGGGATATTAAAACAAAAAAATGTGTCATCTTAATACCTTATGTTTTGTTGAACTGATGATATTTTAAATCACCATAGATTGACGGTTTTAAAGCCTTCAATTTTACACTTGTTTGTGATTGATGACCTCAATCACTCCCTACAAATATTTTAATTTTTCCTCCAATTTTGTGACTGTAATTTCCACAAATGGTTTCCTAATCGAGATCATAATTTGGAGGTGACTTTTTCATTTCCCTTTCCCTCTTATTAAGACTAAATTTTATTAGACTTATTTCTGATGAGGGTTTTCCACAATGGTTTATTTTATTTCCATCCTTTTATTTTTGAAGAACAATATAAAATTTTGAGAATTCAATTTATTGAAGGATGTTAGAATGTAACACCATAATCTTCCATGGTACGCTTCCCTTTTAATAATGCATGAAATTGCATTGTACGCAAGTTTGAGATTTTAACACACCGTGACCAATCAAAGTAGCTTTTATGAATAGTAATACCCAATTTTTGAATTATATAAATTTTATATTTCAAAATGGACTTCATTTTTGGATTTGGAATATCAAAATTATCCTATGTCGAATTTAAGGTATTTTTTTTGAGAACATCCAATTTTGGATGAATAGTGAAAAATACTTAAAAACAACTTTTTAAATTAAAATAATTTATAGTGATAAATTACACTATTGAGTGGTTTTAAAGTATAATTAGAATATTCATTTACCATTTTACCCTATAATGGTCATTAGTATTAATTTTACATTGAAATTGGACATAAACAATTGTCAATCTTTTGAATGATATTGTTTCTTAAAAACATGCTATTGGTTTTGAAAACAGGAATTAGTTATAAAATTAATTAATGAAACTTATATGTTTTGAATTTTGTAAAATAGATATCATTATTGAATTTGGAATATCAATTATATATTTGGGTGAATTTTTGGTATTGTTCTAAAAAACATCAATTTTTGATTAATATTGAAACCACTAAGTGGTAGTTTAAAATAACATATTTTTTTTTAAATGAAACTTTACTGCTTCTATGAATTGAATTTAAAAATTCCGACATACATGGTTATCATTAGTAAGTAAAATGTGGTTCAATGGGATGAAAATACTTTTTGGTGAATAGTAACTTTTTAGATTTATTAACTGCGATTAGAGGTAATTAGGGTAATTTAATGTAAAAATGATATTATAAAAATATAAAAATATTTTGACACATTTACTACTCTTATTGGATGAGTCATGGTTGACCAAGACAAATCTTGGGATGATTTTTGGTACGCCATGGAGCCACTTGGGTAAGATAATGTCATTAATACCTTTTATTCAAAGTAAAAATAAAAATGTCACAAACATGTATTTTTCTACTAACACAATTTTTACAAGGGGTTATACAAGTTATCATTTGGACTATAAATATTCATTGTAAAGATAAAATTATTTCCTACATAATGGTAATTTTTTTATAATTTTTAGACATTAAATAAATAAAATTATTTATGACACCATGATGATGCAACGATTACCTAATTAATTAACGATTTAAATAAAATTAAAAGATAAGGTTAACTCTAAGACTTACACATGTCAAAAACCTATTGGATGGGTGGATTTCTAACGATAATCATCTTATCTTTAAAATATATCATTTTGGGACCTTTATAATCTGAAAACCATTTTATAATAAAATAATATTTTAAATATTTCCAAAAGATCCCATCCTCTCCTTTTATAAAAGGACCCCACCTCTACCACATTATTCACACCATCAAAGTCATTTGTCTCGGCCAAAATCTGCCCGAATACCCTCTCAACATTCCTCCCATTGTCCTAGATATCTTACCTTAGGCAGAAGTCAGTTCAAGAGTCCTTTTGGTTCAATCCAAAGGGAGTTATTGGAACTAATGGTAAAAATTTCTCTTAACTTCTTTCTTTTTATTTTACATCTACAACCCCTAACCTCTTTTTTTATTTTATTTTTTAAAAATAGTTTTATCCTCAATATAATTGAATGTTGTTATGAGAAGGGTTCTAACTACACTTACACACACCTCCATCTAATGAATAAGGAACATATTGTTTCTGTGGGTGGCGAATTACTGCCTCATGAAACGATGACCATTCAATTATCTTTTAACACCTCTCATGGTGGCCATTAAGATGTCATTATATTTATATATGATATATATTATGTTTTTTTTACTTATTTTTATGTATTTTTAATTTATGGAATACCTAAATGATTTCCATTATTAGTATAGGCGATAATTTCATTTTAGGAAGTGCGAACTACCGCCCCCTCAAAGTGATTTGAATTGTTAATGCCATATGTGGGATGTATAAAGAATGAAGTTAATGATATTATATATTATATTATACTGGAATTATAATATCCCTTTAGATCATTATGATTTCATTCCATTAAATGCGAAATAAGAATGAGAGTAGAGTTCATGCGTACGTACGACTTACCATCTCCATGAACGGTGCCTTTCATTTCTTACCTCTAAATGTTATGTAATATTATTAATCCATGTATATACAGGATATATAATATATATATTATATCTACATCATTAATATAATTATGGAGATAATGGATATTTTACCACATAAACAAATTGTAATTATAAGAAGTTTATTTTTGAGTCAAGTACCTAGGATCGACAAAATGACTGTTATTAAATTAAATTATTAAAAAATGGTCATTACATGGTAATAATTGTTGTCAAAGGAACAATGAACATTAAATTGGTTCTTAAGAAAATATAAATTAAATATAGTTTATTATTCAGGAGATTAATGAACAATCGAGTCATGTCAGACACTTGGTAAGGGACTTCGTCTCAATATCCTTTCATTGAGGCATATTTTGTTTTATACACAACATTCTTTTATACATTTTATAAACCCCTTTGAATTTTAATTTTATTTAAAAGCAATAATTTTATACGAAGTGTCTTTAATAAACGAAAAAGGAATGTTTTGTCTTACGTTTGTGGCAGCAATGAATTATCTCCCGCTGTGACTATTATTTGAGTTTCGGCTTCCTCTACAAGCCATATATTTTTTTAAATTAAAAATAAATATCATGTTTTAATTTTAATTTATTTTGTTATTGAAAATGGTTTTAATAATTTTTGGATTATATCAATGTGTTTTATTGATATCTTTTGATTGAAATGTCAAAATGTTATATGTGATACAATTATGTTATGGTTCTATGGGCATTGATAATGATATGTTTAAGCATTTTCATATAAGGAACACATTGGAATTAGTAAGTGAAGAGTGTAGCTCGCTATAGCTCCTCGATGCATCGGTAGGTCTCATGAGGCATACTATTGTCCAGGCACAAGGCCTTGACAAAATCTTATTTGTCGTCTTGGCACAAGGCCTTGAATTTTTGGTTATGACAGTCTAGCATTATGCATTCCATCATTATGAAAGAGGTTATTGATATTGAATGTGAATATTCGACAAAGAGAATATCCATGTCAATAAGTAAATAAATTATTTCATTTTATATTTTACCAGTTATTCTGAAGTATAAGTTTAAAATGATTCTGTTTTAGTTATACAATTTCCTTAAATGTTTATGGTTGTTTATGAAAGTGTCAGCTATATTGTTATCCTTACTGAGCATATGAGCTCACCACTTTCTATGTTTTATTTTTTCCAGGATGTTAAGAAGTGTATTATAATTGACCTACAGGGATAGACTATGGGATATGTGTGTTCGAAGGGGTCATGATGCTGTTTTTGTTTTTATTTCTTGATGTAATGTAAAACATATGAATGTATCTATTATTTCAAGGATACTAAATAATAGGTGTTTCGAGACTTGGTTTATTGTGATCATTCCAATGTTATGTAACAAGGCACCGACTCTCGGTAACTAGGGTCAGGGCATTACAAAATATTTCTACTTATTCTCTTTATGAATTATATTAGTGATACTTTTATCATTTATAACACATATTAAACTGAATAATCTTTCCTCCATGATCTCTTCTTTCTAAATTCATATTGAATTCCATCATTCTCCATCATCTTGTGTCCTAATGCTGGGTATAATGAATTTTGTTCTTTATATATCATGATAGATGATTATTCATAATACAAATTTATTTCTCCCATGTTGTAATCAAATTTCTTATCTCAAAATTAGAACATTGACCATCACATTCAAGGTTAACATGATTCCTCTTGGTTCCCAACATATAAGTAAAACATAATAAACCCATTGTGAGTAACACTAATCATTGTGGTAAGACACATAATAATAGGAAATATATTGATGGATTACTATATCACATGAACTTATTTTCCATATATGAAAACTAAAGAACAACCTAGGTCATAATTTTCATTATTTAAGTCTGTCATGATTATTCATAGTGAGGTTTTAAAATTAAAAATTAATATCCCCAAATAGTTTCAAAACTGGTATGATGAAATTTCCCGTTTTCAAACCCGAGGTGCATATTGATCGTAGCTCATTACTCCATATCAAATGATATCTTTACTAGGGACCTCTATTTTATTTATGCATGCCATTGTAGTGTCCATACAATAATGTAACTGGATGGAACTCTCTGGCTATATCCTTTACCAAAATTCAATAAAATATTTATATAACATGAATAATTTTTAGGAGAATCCTTAGAGACATCCATAGACATATCATTAGAAATATCCCTAGATATTTCACTAATGTTTTATCATCCTACTTCACAATTCATAACTAATCATTTCCCATGATATAAACTATAGTGAACAGGGCTTTTCACAAATAAATATAACTTATTTATATCAATATTATATAAATTTAATAAACATACACTAAGGGGCATTAATAGTTTACTGTATATTGATACTTAGAACACAATATTGTTATTTCATTAATTACATTAATCAAATCCCAAAAATTTCTTCATACACAATTCACCTCTTTAAACACGCTACCTAAACCGTTATTTATAAACCAAGAAAGGAAACATATGAAATGGTGAAATTAGATGATCAGTAAGGGTAACTATATGATATTACAATATTTGATGATATGAAATATTATGATACATATAAGGATATGTGATAATTAATATAACTAACTATTTTTATACACACAATGTTAAATATAATAAATGTGATTCAAGGACAAAAACATTATAATTTTATATAACATGGTCCATAATAGTGATTAACAATCATAAATCAATAATGAACATCAATATCATGTCACCAACATGTGAAACCAGAAAAAATATAGATAAATAATTTCACATATCAAGGTTTACTACCTATATCATAAATACAGTGGAAAAAGAAGCACTTCTTTCCCATTATGGATTAGGAAACATCTATTTCACAAAGTGGATCAAGACCATTGACTTGTTTCCCATAATTATCTCAAGATATATAATGCTTTACCCAGTTCATTAAATTGGTATATAGTTCCCACATGATTAATAATGTAAACAATAATTTTTTTGTTACATGTAATCTTCAAACATTCTTCCTATCCTCACATTATAAATCTCGTCATAAAATTTAGTTTCATAAACATTTCATCAATTCAAAATAGCATAACCCTTGAAAAATAAGTAGTTTTAATAATCATTTAATAAACATAATCATTAACCCTAATGAGAAATAATAATTATGTTATCATTCAATCTTATATATATTAATGAATATGTAACATTGGAGGATATCTTCATAGATAAAGAACTATTTTTGAAGACAACATGGAAATTTTTTTGAGGAAAAATGTCTTTCCAAATTAAAAAAACAATTTTTATTAAATAAATAATATATATTATTAACACATAGATAAAATTTATTCTAAATAAAAAATTTTAATATATTCAGGGAAAAAGATTCATTAAAAAGAAATTTAAAACATTTATGGGAAGCATTAAATGATTTATTGGTTATGAAATCGAGAAATTTTTCTCATCCTAGGCATGTAAGAAATAAATAAAAATGATAAATTTTTAATAAAATACCATTGATAATTGTTTGGAATGATAAATTATAAAATAAACTCTTTAAAAGTTGAAATTTTCCATTTAAAAATAAAATTAGAATAGTATAAAAATTGAAATTTGTTTATAGTATAATTTTGGAAGATATAATATTTTCGACCAAAGGAAAAAATGATGTCTGGTTTTCATTAAACAAATCTCACTTATTTTATGTAAAAAAATAGAAATTTCAAAAAATTATAGGAAAATTTCATTAACAACATTATAATAAAAATTAACATTATAATTAATTAAGTAAATATCATTTTATGTTGAAATTGGATACATAATCACAAAAACCCTACTAAATGATGAAATTGTAACATAAACCACCAACAAACTTGAATGATTTGTTACAAAATCCCTATGAAAATTAGATCTTAATATGGATATGTAATCCAATAAATTTAATGAGAATAATCGTAATAGTTATTTAAGGGATTTATATACACAACATCAATGAAATGTGTGGTGAATAAGAGATCAGTCTCACAAAAAATAAAAGTGAGAAGAGAATCCACTACATTAAATATTGACTTCCATCATACTTGTTTGAACATAGTTTATAATAAATATACTTTTATAATATATATATTAAATAAAAAACACATTCTAACAATATTATATATTATACTCGTTAAACATTTCAACATATAGTTATTGGTAATTTATTCATGAAATTGACCTTTCAGGTTGTAAACTATTTCATTTTTTAGGGGAGTTCTGGTTCAATGGTTCTACTTTCAAGAACAATGTTCTTTTCAAGAACTAGCATAGGTACAATCATAACTTGATAATTGAGATGTAAATGACATTTAATAAAGGTATTTCTTGATCCTTATTGGTTAGTGATAAGCGCAAGGCATCATACAATATGGAAGTCAAGATGAACTAACAACAAAAGTTTCAGAATAATGATAAATAGGTTACTATCTGTAAATAAGATACTCCAAAGGGATAAATGTAATAGAAATGAAATATGTAAAACAAAACTATTATAGTAATGTACCTGAAAACCCAATGGGAAATCCAATCCCCACTAGAACAAACTCTACATGAGGAATGATCAGTATCTACTACCACTTCCAATTGGTTCCTTATCTTTGCTCGAACTGATAAGAAGATAATATAAAAACACCTGATGGAAAAAAATATAGTGTGTTCTAAAATCTTAGTAGGGTCTTAATAAGTATTTCATAATAATAATCCATGTTAAATTAACCAATTAATGCATTAAAACTTTAAATAAAGAGGTTAGGAAATTTTAAATTTATTTTTAAATAACTCCAGATTTACATATCAAATGATTGAAACAATTTAAAGAAATGAATTAGTGGATCTTTTAATTAAATCAGGATTTATAAATTCAAAAGGTAGGAAAAGTAGTTCACAACCACCAATGGAATTTTAATCAAATACAAACATGCGAAAAACATGGTCATGGTCCCAAATGTAATATAGTTCTTAGCTAATAGATACTCATACATTCGAAGGGGAATTATAGAAATATTTGAATATAAACATCCCTTTGACATTGGTCTATAAGAAATCATCACTATCCCATCATGATTGTGATTTGGTACAGTGTGTTTTTGTTTTAATGAATAAAAATGAGTTTTATCCTAATAACTCATTAACATCTAATGATTTTGTGTTCTATAATTAAAATCAATGCTGGAAAATTAATTTGAATAACATTTAAAATTAAATTCATCATAACATCTATCTCAATTTTTCAAATTTTTCATTTAAAACCCAACACATGGGGTCTTAATTGAATCCTTCAATTTTCTGAGATAAATCGTAAGAGTTTCTTTCAAAACTACTTTATACAAATATTAAAAACTATCAATTTGAATACATATTCCTCAATCCAATTTCATAGTTCAAATTTGACAATTTATTCCCCCAATTTAATCTAATCAATTTCCAATAAAAATAAAAATAATTGAATTGGGTAACTAATTGAAAAAAATTGATGTAAACTTCATGAAATTGTAATTGAATCAAAATAATTGAAATTAAATTAATAATTCTCAGTTTAATAAATTTTTCCAATAAAAAAAACCACATACTATTGGATCATGATATCATGAAATATCAAACCCAAAATGGAATACACTAATGAAGAACCCCATGAAAAAATATATTGGATCTCAACCTACAATCAAGATCCGAAACAAAGAGTATTAAATCCTCCAACAACAATGTGATCTATATATCGCTATGTATAGAATAAAATAAAGAGAACGAAATATAATAGAGAGAGGAAACATACCTGGAGGATATGAAACATCATTCACCAAACATAGAACTGCTTCTAGGTTAGTTTAAAAGTGTATAAATCACTATAGGGATCTCCCCTAAAACAAGAAACTGATATGGGGTTGTACTGGCCTATTGTGGGCCTAAATGAATGGTTTTCGGTATTTCAAAATAATTATCAAATTAATCATTTTACATAGGGATAGTTTCCTAGGAATAGTATCATGTATGGAAAAACTGTGACCCTTTATCGTGCACCCCGTTTTAGGAGCATATTTTTGACCATGTGGGAACATAGTTATTCCAACCATGCCCCAACCGTGAAAAACCACACTACTTCAGTTTATGGTGTTTTCAATATAAAGCTGTATAATTTTGGAAAATGGTTAGCCAACAATGAAAAAACCAAAAAATACAATAGTACCAAAATTTTCACCTGAGACAACCCCAAATGAAATGTAAATAAATAACATTTAAAAGATGGTTTTAGGAATACTGAAAGTAGTAACATGATGAAACAACCTCCCCACCACAGAAACATTTTTTTGTTATATTTCGTACTCATAAGCATCTATTTAAAAATGAATAATATACTACTTTCTCATCAATTCCTCCCTCTCCCACATCTCATGATAATTAGAACTGTACTGAAAAACACTCAGACCAATGGTATCTTTATCTCATTAAGAACCTTGGTTCTAGAATAAACTATCATAAATGATCATTACGTGAAAAATTAATCATGATAAACCTCAAAATATCTTCGACTAAAAACATGATATGGATTAGATAAATACTTTCATAACTAAGATACATATAACATGTCATGTATCGACGTCAGATGCAGTTTAATCGATAACCTATAAAAAACTGTACCACGATCTCAAAAACATCAAAATGTCCCAAAAAATGAGAAGAATTTTTTTCATGTCTCCCAAGACATTGATGGCCCAATTAAGGTGAAAATTTCAGAAACACTAGTTCAAAGTTTTAAATGAAAAATGGTCAGTGATGATGATCATCATGAGAATTATACCAATATTATGCCTTCAACATTCTCTAACAAATCAACTGATTTGTTTCTATTGTCCCTTGAAATAGACTCAATCCATCAAAGGAAAATTCACATATTTATTACCGACAAAATTGAGATCATATACTTTTCCATTAAATGCCTCAAAAGGATCCATTCTGATTGTAAACTCATAAAATTTTTAATATTAAAATTTATAATAAGCTAAATGTTCTTCACAAGCCCCAAAAATATAGAGAACACAATCCAGGAGAACATACTCAATATTATCTATAGATATTTATGTTTGTCCATTCAACTAAGGATGTTATTCCATACTCAAATTGACATGAAATCCCACTACCTCTTAATGGTAAATGGAAAAATTCGAAGTGAATAGAGGATCTGTATTAGGGACTATACTATATGGAACTCCATGCACATGAAAAATCCCTTTCACATTGATATTTCACATCTCCCAAATTTTATTGAATTATAAATAAATATAATGTTTTCCAGTTTTTTCAGCCAATCGATCACAACCAATATCACCTTCTTATTTTTCATTGTACATAAGAAATCCACCAAAAACTTTATTGAGATATCATCCCACATCCAATTAAGAACTATAAGTGATTCAAGTAAACCTGATTTTTTTGTGATCTACATTGACCTAGTGGTAGGTAATCCAATTAGAGAAAAAATCAACAATTCCCCAACTCAAAATTGGACACAAAAATTGACACAACATGTCATAGAACATCATCTTTGTTCCTGGGTTCACTTACCATAGATAATTATTGAAATTCCACATCCCATCATTACGTACTACTAATGTTACAACAAAAATATTCCAAAAAAATAGATTTCCCTAAGGTGATAATGACCAATCAAGAATTTCCCCCGCCATAAAGAGAGTTCTTAATGTTACAAAACACAACACTGAGAAGTAGTTTCTAGAGAAAAATCTCAATAATAGTAGAGGAATAAAAAACACTGACCAAAGAAACAACATCCTGTTATTCCTGAACATCAATATAAAACTATGAAAAATTATAAGTCAAGTTCTTCTCTTCTGAAGATTCTTCCATTTCCTTGTTTAGAAGTTTCCTACTAAATTTATTGACAATGACATTACATTTCCATTGGGTATTAGAGATTTAAAATTTAATAAATCACAGGTACACCACCTAATGCCTCTAAGGGAGATGAAATTATTTTTGGTATAAGATATAACTAAATATATTGTCTTAAAAAATGGTAAACCATTTTTAGAAAATTAAATTCCAAAAAATCATAATAGTATGCATCAAAGATGCATGTTTGTGGTCAAGGGTTGTATATTTCTTCACCTGTGCCCTAAAATGATGAGATCCATTATAAAAGACATGATCACCCAACATAACAGTGAATTTTGAACCTGAACTGATACATCAAATAGGAACACACATCATTGACTAGTCTCTAGAAGAGTCAGCACCAGAAGAGTTTTCGAAATACATCTTATCTCAATATTAGGATTATGAAATTTCTCATCCCAAGAAAACAATAATCCCTTCTATGTTAGAATAAAAATTGGATAGTTTAACATTCAAAAGTCCTTAATGAACCAAATTTAATTAACAACTATATTGAAGACACAACAAATCTTGAAATCATTTTGTAGTACTTCCATTTCCATACCTGCCATCAAGTTTCCAGGATTTACATAAATACCATGTTGAGACACCACATGTCTAAAGAACATTACTTCCCAAATTAATAAATCTCATTTTGAATTACTTTCATATAGATGAAAATATCTAAAAAGTCTATAACTTCCCATAGAAGATGTATATGATTCTTTATAGACGTAGAGTGGAATGGGATGTCATCCATAAAGACAACCCCTGGTTAACTTATTTAATCCAAATCGAAGTTCAATATTTGTGAACAACTTTTTCACTTCAACTGATCTAATAGGTAATCAATTTCTGAAAATGAATAAAAATTATTTACCTTAACTTCATTGAAGTTCCAATGATCTAAAAAAAGGTGAATTGAACCAGCTCAAACCTAAGAAAAAAAACTGGTTCCCCCAATGGTGACAAAATCAGTCATAGAAATCTAATCCTAAAAAGATCTTACAAATGTGACTTCAACTATATCATTTTAGTAGTTTCAGTTTGGTAATAGAATGTAGATAAAAATTTAGTATTAGTAACTAAATCTATATAAAACACTACCTCCCTTGTCGATAGCAACCCAAAGAGGTTAGAAGGAAAATTTTCAACATTCATTAAAAAATATTGATATAGATAAACACTCAAACATTCTTCTTGTATATAAAAAGAAAACAAATATATTAATTTCCCCATCATCGGACAAGATGGTTTGACTCTACTTAAACTTGTGTCCCATTCTCAATGAGTGATTTGGAAAACCCCATCAGGTGTAGTAAAGGAAACTCATTGAATATAACAAGAAATCCAAGCATTATTTGAAATGAGACAATCCATCCCAAAAGTTAATTAATGTTTTTTCTTGTTATAAACTAAAAAACACCATCCATGACCAACATATGATAGAGATAAAACAAAAGTGAAGCTATAGAGAAACTAATATCTCTTTGTACCAATTGGTGTGTTAATATCCACCACATATGATAAAATCTCTATATGAAGTGTTTATAGACAAAAAATAATAGTTTAAATAAATGAATGAGATGCACAAGTATCAAATAGAGGAGTCACTAATGGAAAATATTTAGTAATTGTACCACTCATGGTTGTTGGACCCACATTATTGTCCTTTGGAAACACATACAATACGTGTATAAGATTCATTCATGTTAGAGGAATTATAACTACCATGTAGAGAAAAAGTGACTTCCAGTACCCCAAAAATTTCTATCAAGTCCATCTCGACCATTGACGCTCTATCCAGCACCTCATTATAAGAAGGAATCTTCAACAAGAAAACCTACAAGACAATATCATATCTAAGTGAAATCTCTAACCATTGGGTATTTATGTTTCTATTTTACAAAATCTCATATAAAAACTATAGAAAATAATCAAAACGATTCCCATAATATATCATAGAATCTTTTCCCTTAAAAATCATAAAAACTCATAGGCCGTAGACAACACCGTCATCTCTAGACAGAACTAGTATTGTAAAATATCCTTGAAGACATTCCACTATAGGACCTCACGATTTTTCATCATCACCATAGTGTCCCACCATATTCTTCTCGGTCCATACAACATAATGGTGATAGAATTCACCTTTATTTCAACACGTGTCTCTACGAACCCAAATAAATGGTCGATCCTACTCAACCACACCAGGGCCTCTTGAGGATCATTTGTGCCTATAAATTCTAGGGGTTTTTTGAAAAGGAACACTGGAGAATTATTTCCAAGTTCAAAACTTATTGATTCAATAGTTTGATCTGGAAAAGGAACTATAGGTGCTTCAAATCCCTATGATTAGACAAAACACATAATCCACTCAACCAATCTAATGTTCACAAGAGGATTCACTTTCTGAGATTCATCAACCATTTCCACCTTGATCAAATTTCCATGACATCTCGGAGGAATGATTCTACACAACATCTACAGAAAAAATTAAAGGCGTTATATTAACCATCATACATAATAATACATGAAATTAATACCATAAAATATGTAAACAAGACTTGGATTTCTTCATATTCATACATAATGTTGAGAAAAAACTATAACTAATCCACATGGATTCTTTCCCAACCACCATTGCTGAATTCAGGGTCATTGTAGTGAGGTTAGGCTAGATAATTAATCACTAGTACCACTTATGGCCGAAAAAATACACAACAAAATAATGACAAAAAGTCAATATGAAAAAACCGCACCTCTGATACCACTTTGTCACAAACCTACACAAGTACAACAGTTACCATATAACTAAGCCAATACAAACATATCCTGAATAACATTCCCAATAACCATTGGATGGCTGCTAGAACCTGGAATCTTACAATATGAATGTTGGAAGGTGTTTTGTAAAAACATTACCGATGCAATATAAACAAGATAGTATGAATACAAAAAACCCTCCATAGGGAGAAGTTCACTAGAAATAAGTAATTAAAATAATCCACAATGCACTATATTAAATTACATGAAAAAAAAGGAAAAACCAATCCCTCGAGGACTCAACTCTTCAAGACATATGATCAACATCAACAAAAATTTGTAATCGGTTCATTATCCATTCTTCATCTTAGAGGAAAGTAGTATACAAACACACAATGGCACAAGAAGGGTGTGAGATAAACCAACAATAGGGACTCAAAAGGATTCCATAACAAGGCTCCGTATTTAACTAACCGAAAAATGATTTCAATAATTATTAAACTGGTTTTTCATTTTGAAAATAATAATTAAAGAAATCATGAATTACATTTCAAATGATGAAAATACATTAAGAAAAATAAATTATAAAGAGTTTATATAAAAAATTATATAATTTATAAAAGCATGAAAAATATTTTACAACAATGAAATTAATTTATCTCCAATGCAGACAAGCGAAAAACATGGTCATTTCTAAAATTCTATGATTGTTCAAGGATATGGGATCCACACTGACTCAAAGGTGAACCACATAAATATGTGCAAACACATGTTCCTTCGACACTGGTCATGAGGATATAATCATGATTTTATCCAGGATGTGATGTGCTTCACTATGTTTTAGATTTAATGTGTCAAAAGAATTTTCTCCCAATAACTCACTAACAACATAGTAATGCATGTGTTCTTATTAAAATCAATTTTGGGAAATTCATTTAATCCCCATTTCAATTTAATTTAATCCCATTCTCTATTCCAATTTTTAAAATTTTTCCTTTTAAAACCAACACTAGGGTTCCTTGTAAATTATTCTTTTTTCTGTGATAAAACCCAAGAGTTTCTTTCAAAATCATTTAAATCCATTTTCCCAAACACCAACATGAATCAATATCATTGAAGTAATTTAACAATTCAAATATTACAATTAAATTACATAATTAAATTTTTAAAATTTCCATCCAAATATAATATAAGAATTTAATTTAATGGAATTGTTGTTTCTCCCAATATTGTTCCCAAAATTAAATTTCAACTCCAAATTGCAAAAATCAATTAATATATTTTTTTAATGAAAATAGTAGAATCATACTAAATAAAATATTATTTATATCATTAAATTTTGATTAAATCAAGAAATTTAACGTTAATAAAATTTTCAAATCAAAATGGAACCACCCACCTTAGGATCATGAGATCTCACAATGGAAAACCGTAAAAGGTAAACTCCATGCAATAATGTTTAAAATAAATATATAAGAACTCAACCAAAAACCAATATATAAAATAGTGGGTATTAGATCATAAAAATAAATATATATCTAAAATATTAAACATATAAATAAATATATAGTTGGAGAAAGATAATAGGAAGAGGAAACCAACTGGGAAGACATTGAATATCATTCACCAAGAATTGATCCCTTTCCTAGAGGGTGTAGAGTGGAAAAAACTGGCCATAAGAGCTACAATGGAAGATGAAACTAATAAGGGGTAATACTTTCCCATTTTGGACCTAAAATAATTATTTTAGGTATTATAGAATTATTTTAAAATTTATTATTTCCCTGATGCATTGTTTCTTGTGTAGAGTTACACGGTTAAACAAACTGTGTGCCCTAGTTGTGCGTCCCTTTTTCCCACGAGGACGAGTTCTACTAAGGGGCTCACGATTTGTTAAACCATTCACCAAATATTAAAAATGTAGAGACCCAAAACTTGATGTACTTGGAAATTACATTACTTTTGCGGAATACTTAATACATAACAAAAACAGACACATAAGGATCGTAAAAGTTTAGTGTCTTTGGAAGCTTGGAACGTAATCTTCTAATCATGGTGAAAGATTTTCAAAATCTCCCATAAAGATCATCCCTTTTTGTTTTCTTACCTAAAACCTTTATTTATATCCTGGGGAAAATAAAACATATAAAGGGTGAGCTCAAATGCTCAGTAAGGGTAATCATGGATAAAATAAAACAAATCATATACATTTGAACTTAAAAACATGAACATAATGTTTAAACATCAAAAGCATGAGCAATGACATAAAACATGGAAGTACGTAAGGCATAGATCATAAAGAAACATTAAACATGATAAAATAGCATGGGAGTAAAACATGTAATTTTGGAAACCATTCAGATCATGTTATGATTTTCATAGTAGCCAAGGCATTACTGGAAAGACCATCTTAGTGGAAAAAGTCCCTTTCTGAATCAAGTTAACTCCTCATTTCAGTCTTGTATCACTAAACTGGATTAACTTACCATTCCAGCCATGTCTATATCATGAGATATAAATATTTACCCAATGAAATGTATGGAGATATAGATCCCACCCATCTCATAATGAAATCATTTTTACTTTTTCCACAAAATAAACATACATCATTCATAATAACCCAATATATAAAATGAGTTTCATAAACATCATCCCATCATCACATAATCCATATAAAATAAATGGATATAATTCTCTAATAATAAAATTGAAACCATGTAAATCATAGAGACATGATACTTGAAACATACACATATGAAATAATGTCATCTTAGATGAAAAATGGTATTAATAAAACACTTGAAATGAATTCTTGAGGAAAATATCCATTTTTCTTCAAAATAATTTTCTTTTCAAAAAATGTCATGCATTTTTAAAAGAAAATGATTTTTTTTTAAAATATACATAAAATATTTTGGAGGAAGCATCATGAAAATAAGGCTTTATAAAACTGTAAACTTCCTTTCATGCTGTATACGTTAAAAAAACATTCCTACCGTAATTTTGTCAGAAAAGTCAAAAAGTAACTTGTAGGGTAAATAAAAGAACGATTCCTTCCATACAATGGGGTAAAAGTCATAATGGGTAAAAAAGAAATTAAACATACATGAATAAACTTTTATAAAACATGGACTTAGATGATAGAAATAACCCAAGTAAATACTTATGAGTAAGCAATCTCGGATAAAAATGAGATTTGCACAATTATCCCTTACCATAGGTCCGATATGCTTCGTATGGATCCGAACCTCCTGTATAATGATTTAAATAATGTCATTTACTTATTACATAATCATATTCATTGTTATGATATCATATATGTTTCAATTATGACTTCATATTACCTGTTCTTCTGTAAATCCCATGTTAAAGTAGTATTTTGGGTAAAATCATTTCATTTATCGTATGTGTTTTGACATGTCGTTTCTTGATATTATTACTTATATCCTGATTTACATAATTCCAGAATGTAAAACATGATTTATATATAATATATATTGATCATATACATATATATTATAGATCGATAAAAGGAATGAAATACACCGTTCATGGAGACGGTATGCCGTATGTACGCATGAACGATGTTTTCGTTTTCTTATTGAATTGAATGAAACTAAACAGATGACATACATATATACATAATTCCAGTATATTTATTATGTTATATATTACATGATTACTTATTATATATACTTTATAATCATTAATGAATGGTTAACAAGGAAAATGAATCTCATCGCGTCGTGGAGACTGTAGTCCGTAGGTACGCACGAGCGATGATATCAATCCCATGATCGTGGAATTTTATTGAAGTGTATGTATAATATTTAAAATCAATATCACTTTACAATAATCATATATAGTTATCTATTTACAACATTATACCCATCCAATTAAAGTGGTGGTCGAAAACAGATTACACCACAGCGTGGAGACGGTATTCCGTACGTACGCACGTGCAGTGATTTCATTTTCTGTAGGATGGATAGAATGTGAAATATGGTTGTTTCATATTAATAATAACATTTCATTATTTTAGTTATACTTATGTTATTACTTCATAATAAAACAACTAATGAAGAAGAAGTGGAAGAAGAAATAACGTTGAAAGAATCGGTAACGGACATTACCTCTTCTTTGAAGCACCTCTTTGAGACCTCCTTTTAGAGTACTAAAATTGGTCTTTGAAGAAAACCAGGACCACTAGGATGTTTCTGGGAAGTTTAGAAGATAATTTGGTAGGGTTTGGCCGAGCTTGAAGGCTCAATGTGTTGTGACGAAGAGAGGGAGGAGGTGCCCTTTTATAAGGGAGGAGAGGGGCACCTTTGGAATTACAAAAAATATTATTTTATTATAAACTCAAATTCGTTTTTTAATAGCTCCAAATTGATATATTTCGAAGATAAGGTGGGGAGGGGTCTAAATCCTCTCATCCAATAGAATTTAGACATGTTTAGGTCAATATATTAACCTTGTCTTTTAGTATTAACTCTTAGTTAATTAGATTGACATTTACCATGTCACTTTGTATTTTTATATTATATAGTTAATAAACATACCATATTCATATAAGAGACCCCCAAGTGGTCCATTAATGATATACCTATTATTATATAAGTATATTGGAAGAACCTTAGATTTTTAGGAATATAATAACAATTAATAATAAAAAATTTGTTTTAAAAACTATTTTATGTCAATTTTGACACTATTTTGTAATTGATTTTTGTGAAAATCAAAACAGAATGATTAGTTTGAAAAATTTTAATTATATCAATACTAACATGTCAAATTAACATAGAAAGTTTTTTTAATTCATAACACGTCACATATTACATTTATTTGGGTATTTATAACATTAATTATGTTAATATTTCATTAATAAGATAATTACTTCATCATCATTGTATCATAAATAAATTATATTATATTAGGTCTAAAAATTACAAATAAAATAAAATTATGTTGGAAATATTTTTATATTTCTAATTAATATTTATAGTCGAATTTATCTTATGTATAACCCTATATTTAAAATGATTTAGTTATTAAACTATGATTTTAACTATTTTAACCCTTCTTTAAATGAATTAATTATAAATGTCCTGATCTAATCAAAGTGGGCCTAAATGGTCATATTTTATTCCTAAGGTTGTTTTTGGTCTAATTACACTTATACAATAGAATTTTGACATGTGTTAGGGTAATAATAATAACACTTTTACCCTTAATTACCCTATTTACTTTTAGTCGTGGTAAGAAAAAGTAAAAAGTTACTATTGACCAGAAATTATTTTCATCTCATTGAACCTCATTTTAGTCCTTGATATTAACCGTGTCTCTTGGATTTTCGAAAGTCCACTCACAGAAGTGGTAAAATTATATTTATTGAAAAATTCTGTTTTTTTAACTATCACTTAGTAGTTTCACTATTCATCAAAAAATGAAAGTTTCCAGAAAAATACCAAAAATTAGGCCTAATCTAAATTTGATATTATGAATTCAGAATTGATGTCTATTTTACCAAATTCAAAACTTATCATTTACATTAACTAATTTAAAAATTAATTCCCGTCGTCAAAACAAATAGTGTGTTTTTAAGAGATAATAACTATCAAAGGATTGACACTTGATTATGGATGGTTTAAATGTGAAATTACATCCAATGACCAACATTGTATTAAATTGTAAAAATATATTCTACATATACTTTAAAACCACTCAAATTAATAATTTATCACTATTAATTATTTTGATTAAAAAAAATTAATTAAAATTTATTAATTTTCACTATTTATCAGAATATGAAAGTTATCCGAAAAGTACCAAAATTTCACCCTAAGCTAATTTCGATATTACGAATCCAGAAATTAAGTCCATTTTGAAAGTTAAAATTTATAAAATTTTAAAAAGTGGGTATTACTATTCATAATGGCTAGTTCATAATAATATTATAATAATATATCGTTTAGTGAATCTCGGTATTGCGTACTACACATGCTATCGAGGAAGGTCGTGATTGCGTGTAATGCAAGGAATGTCAGAGATGCATATTGTGCAAGCACCATTTGGTGTATCGTACAACACAAGACAATAATGAAATTAAAAAGAATACTTTTCATAAAATATTGGGGTGTTACATTCTACCCCCCATAAAAAAAATTTCTCCCTCGAAATTTGTCGAGGTTATAAATGGTTTAATACTCGAAATATTCTTTAATAGAAACCCACATCGTAAAATGGAATAACAATACTTGGCATTAAAAACTAAAGTCTGAAACGTAACGGTTACCCAAATCAACTCATCACTTGGTTTCCACGTAGAAGAACATAGGTGAAAATATGGACATGGAAAAATATCTAACCATCAAGTTCTGATGGAGAGTGGTAGAGAACATGGATATGAAACATCCATCAATCACAAAGCCATAAATTTGTAATGATCTATGGTACCATCTGATTCTTCGTATATAAGAGCACTAGGACAACATTTTTGGTTTTCAAGATCATTTCCCTAAAGTTGGTGAAATTGGAAATAGAAGAAATACTTTCGTGATTTTGGTACAGTCTCACCGTTGGTCATTCATTATACAATTTCCACTTCATCTCTTAAAGAAATATAGCTAAATTTGTTATTTGTAATGTGTTAGTAGATCATGTGATAGAATGATGGGTCATTCCATCTTTCTCAAACAAAAGGTTAGAAAAGTTTTTATGAAATACATAAGTCCATCTATAGTGAGATTAATCATATATTGTTCCTAAAATGGACTTATACTTCATATATCATACAACTTAATATAATAAAAATTGTTTCTACTAAACAGGGACTTCCTGTAGGCCAGTGGAAGGCGATAAAGGCCGGTCGCACTTCGGTTGTGGGTTCGATTCCCACAGGTTTGTCCGACACGATGGGTTGTCGCCCATCCTGCAGGTTGTCCGTTTTCTAAAACTGCATTACTATAACATCCCTTCAATAATATCTAAAAAACATCCATCCTTAAACAATACTAACTTATGTCCAACATAATCCATTCCAATCTTTAGGCTTATCCAAAATACTATTGTCCAATCTCATATTATAGTGAAAATGATTACCAAATAGTTCTAATAACAAGCATGTTAATACCATCGTTGATCCCCATATATCATGAGATATGTCTTGTTGGTCACATTACAAACATTCGAAGGCCTTAATCATGTATTCTCTTGAAAAATGAATACCCATTGAATCTTACTGAAAACATGAGTGCTGCCAAAAGTTAACTCTTTCCACATACCAAAATCCAAAAATTCTATATACTCAAACCATGATATAACATTCTCCTTATATCAGTCATGAGCTCATGAATACTATCAAACATTTAATTTTCTCTTTATCCCTTCATTATGGACATATATTATACTTTCCAATAATATTTGAATAACCTTTCATGGTTATTGGTACCATTCATCATACACTTTCAAAACACAAAGAAAGACAACAGTGTAACATTCCTTAGATGTCTCTTTATTCCATAGTACCATTAGATTACTTATACAACATTACACTTGATAAACATGTTGTCATTCCACTACATTCATAAAACATTGACCGAACTTCAACAATTCTTTCATCTGACATATCATTTGTAGTCTCTTCATTATCATCAACATAAATACAACCCATACGGCCATACTGATTCTCTTCATGAGACTTTCCCTTAGGGAATTGGTTTCCATAATTCGCGTACATTCCACATTTGAAACATTTAACCATTGTTGATGTCATAGCAATACCATTATCCTCATCCATGGTGTTAACTGAACCTTTTACTTTGCACTTACTGGCATTGTGTCCTTCGTTTCCATACCCAAAGCATCTTCCAGTTCCATTGAACCATTCTCCTTGATGCCTCTTCCCACATGATTTAGATAGGGGAAATTGAACTTTCATTCCTCTATAATCATCATGAAACCTCATCTTTCTCTTATTAGCTGAGTCAGGAAACTTACCAAAT
The DNA here is from genome assembly GCA_963277665.1 of Viscum album. Lineage (NCBI taxonomy): Eukaryota > Viridiplantae > Streptophyta > Magnoliopsida > Santalales > Viscaceae > Viscum > Viscum album. The sequence continues at coordinate 1,258,777,970 of OY728141.1, forward strand.
TTTAGTTTATTGATCATATTATGAGATTGCTGACATGGAATAATAATTATGCTTGGACTTCCAAATACCATTTCATTTGGTTTCTCAGGAGGAATATCATTCCATTGTCCATAATATCCTCCATTATCGTGAATCCTCTTGTTTCCAACCATTTTCTAAAACCCAAAAAGAATAGTGTGAGAGAAAAAAATCATAATCCAGTGGGAGTAACTTCAATATCTAACATCATAGGTTAAATTATAAGGTTTTTACCGTATTTCTAGGACTATATACTATACGTATACTTATACTTATAGACATCCCTAGACATACCTTAGAAATATCTCTAGATATCTCACTAACGTTTTCGCATCCTAATTTCAAAAGGTTGACTAAACCATTCCTCTGATACCAACTGTAGTGAGCCGAAACTTGACGTACTTGGACATTACATTACTTTTGAGGAATACTTAATACATAACAGAAACATACACACAAGGATCGTAAAAGTTTAGTGTCTTTGGAATCTTGGAATGCATTCTTCTAATCGTGGTGAAAGATCTTCAACATCTCCAATAACGTTTTCCCCGTTTTTTCATACCTAAAACTTTATTTATATCCTTGGGAAAAAACTTATAAAGGGTGAGATCAAATGCCCAGTAAGGGTATACATGGATAAAATAAAACAAATCATATACATTTGAACATAAAAACATGAACATAATGATTAAACATCAAAAGCTTGAGTAATGACATAAAACATAGAAGTACATAAGGCATAGATCATAAAGAAATATTAAACATGATAAAATAGCATGGGAGTAAAACATATAATTGTGGAAACCACTCAGCACATGTTTTGATTTCCATAGTAGCCACGGCATTACTGCCCAAGACCATCTTAGTGGACAAAGTCCCTTTCTAAAACGAGTTCACTCCTCGTTTCAGTCCTGTATCACTGAACTAGATTAACTTACCATTCTAGCCATGTCTATATCATGAGATATAAATCATTAACAAATTAATTGGAGGGAGATATAGGTCTCACCCATCTCATAATTAAATCATTATTACTTGTGCCACAAAATCAACATACATCATTCATAATAACCCAATAAATAAAATATGTTTCATAAACATAATCCACTCATCACATAATCCATATAAAAAATTGGTTATCATTTCCTAATAAGAAAAGTGAAATCATGTAAATCATAGAGACATGATACTTGAAACATACACATATGAAATAATGTCATCTTAGATGAAAAATGGTTTTGATAAAACACTTGAAATGAATTCTTGAGGAAAATATCATTTTTTTCTTCAAAATCGTTTTATTTTCAAAAAAATGTCATGCAATTTTAAATGAAAGGGATTTTGTTGAAAATATTCATAAAATATTTTGGAGGAAGCTTCATGAAAATAAGGCTTTATAAAACCATAAAAATCCTTTCATTCTGTATACGTTAAAAAAACATTCTTCTCGTACTTTTGTCGGAAAAGTCAAAATGTACCTTGTAGGGTAAATAAAAGAAAGATTCCTTCCATACCATGGGGTAAAAGTCAAATTGGGTAAAAAATACTTTAAACATACGTGAATACACTTTTATAAAACATGGACATGGATGATAGCAATAACCCCAGTAAATACTTACGAACAAGCAATCTCGGATAAAAATGAGATTTGAACAATTATCCCTTACCTCAGGTCTGACATTCTTCGTATGGATCCAAACCTCTTGTATAATGATTTAAATAATGTCGTTTACTTATTACATAATCATATTAATTGTTATGATATCATATATGTTTCACTTATGACTTTATATTACCCGTTCTTTTGTAAATTCCATGTTAAAGTACTGTTTTGGGTAAAATACTATCATTTATCGTATGTGTTTCGACTTGTCGTTTCTTGATATTATTACTTATATCCTGATTTACATAATTACAGAATGTAAAACAGGATTTATATATAATATATATTTATCATATACATATATATTATAGATCGATAAAAATAATGAAATACACTGTTCATGGAGACGGTAGGCCGTGCGTACGTATGAATGCTATTTTTGTTTCCTTATTGAATTGAATGAAACTAAATAGATGACATAAATATATACATAAATACAGAATAATCATTATGTTATATATTACATGATTACTTATTATATATACTTTATAATCATTAATTAATGGTTAACAAGGAGAATGAATCTCATCACGTCGTGGAGATGATAGTATGTACATACGAACGAGCGATGATATCATTCCCATGATCGTTGAATTGTAATGAAATGTATGTATAAAATTTCAAAATCAATTTCAGTTTACAATAATCATATATAGTTATCTATTTACACCATTATTCCCATCCATGTAAGGTGGTTTTCGAAAACAGATTACACCACAGCGTAGAGATGGTATTTCGTACGTATGCACACGCGGTGATTTCATTTTCCGTAGGATGGATAGATGGTGAAATAGCGATGTTTCATATTTATAATAACATATCAGTATATTGGTTATACTTATGTTATTACTTAATAATTAAACAACTAAAGAAGAAGAAGTGGAAGAAGAAATAAAGTTGAAAGAATGGGTAACAGACATTACCTCTTCTTTGAAACACCTCTTTGTGACCTCCTTTTAGGGTACTAAAATTGGACTTTGAAGAAGACCAGGACCTCTAGGATGTTTCTAGGGAAGTGTAGAAGAGAATTTGGGAAGGGTTGGCCGATCTTGAAGTCTCAAAGTGGTGTGAGGAAGAGAGGGAGGAGGTTCCCTTTTATAAGGGAGGAGAGGGGCACCTTTGGAATAACTTAAAATATTATTTTATTATAAAGTCAAATTCGGTTTTTAATAGCTCCAAATTGATATATTTTGAATCTAAGGTGGGGATGGGTCGAAATAATTTAATAATATATAATTTAGACAAGTTTAGGTCATTATATTAACCTTATCATTTAGTTTTAACTCTTCGTTAATTAGATTGACATTTACCATGTCAATTTGTATTATTATATTATATAGTTAATAACCTTACCATACACATCCAAGCGACCCCCAAGAGGTCCAGTAATGATACACCTATCATTATATAAGTATATTTGCAGATCCTTAGATTTTTAGGAATATAATAACAATTAATAATATAATATGTTTTTAAAAAACTATTTTATGTCAATATTGACACTATTTGGTAATTTATTTTTTGTGAAAATAATAACAGAATGATTAGTTCGAAAAAAATTTATTAAGTCAATACTAACATGTCATAATAACATAGAAAATTATTTAAATTCATAAAAAGTCTCAAATTACATTTATTTGGGTATTTATAACATCAATTATGTCAATATTTCATTAATAAGATAATTACTGCATCATCATTGTATCATAAATAAATTAAATTATTTTAATTATAAAAAATACAAATAAAATACCATTATTTGGGAAATCATTTTATCTTTCTAATTAATACTTATAGTCGAATGTATCTTATGTATATATCTATATTAAAAATGATTTAGTTATTAAACTTTGATTTTAACTATTTTAACGCTTCTTTAAATAAATTAATAATAAATGTCCTAATCTAATCCATGTGGGCCTAAATGGTCATATTTTATTCATAATGTTGTTTCTAGTTGAATTACACTTATCCGATAGAATTAGGTCATTTTTTAGGGTAATAATAATAACACTTTTACCCTTAATTACCCTATTTACTTTTAACCGTGGTAAAAAAAAGTAAAAAGTTATTATTCACATAAAATTATTTTCATCTCATTGAACCGAATTTTAGTCCTTGATATTAAATGTCTCTCTCATATTTTCAAAATTCCACTCACTGAAGTGGTAAAATTATGTTTTATGAAAAATTCAGTTTTTTTAACTACAACTTAGTTGTTTCACTATTCATCAAAAAATGAAAGTTTCCAGAAAAATACCAAAAATTAGGCCTATGATATATTTGATATTATAAATTCAAAAATTATGTCTATTATAACTAATTCAAAACATATCAGTTACATTAATTAATTTAAAAATTAATTCACGTCGTCAAAACAAATAGCATGTTTTTAAGAGATAATAACTATCAAAAGATTGACACTTGTTTATGTCAGGTTTAAATGTGAAATTACATTCAATGACCAACATTTTATAATATTGTAAAAATAAATTCTAAATATACTTTAAAACCACTCAAATTAATAATTTATTACTATTAATTATTTCTATTAAGAAAGTTGTTTTTAATTAAAATTTAGTAATTTTCACTATTCATCAGAATATAAAAGTTATCTGAAAAGTACCAAAATTTCACCCTAAGCTAATTTCGATATTACGAATCCAAAAATGAAGTCCATTTTGAAAGATAAAATTTATAAAATTTTAAAAAGTGGGTATTACAATTCATAACTACTAGTTCGTAATAATATTATAATAATATCTCCTTTAGTGAAACTCGGTATTGCGTACTACACACGCTATCGAGGAAGGTCTTGATTGCGCGCAATGCAAGGCAAGTCAGGGATGCGTGTTGTGCAATCTCCTTTTGGTGTAGCCTACAACAGAAGATATTAATGAAATTAAAAAGAATACATTCCATAAAATCTCGGGGTGTTACAAAAAACCCCACTTCCACAATTTTCATAGTTTTCACAACCATGGAACACATTTTGGGAAAATCGTGCGTCATTCGTTCACAGCCCAAATACATTCAAAATTTTCAAATATTTCACATGACAAACCAACATATGAAACCTAACCAAATATCATTCAAAATAGGGGTTTAGGAATACGTGAAAAATATTACTAGATGTTACAGTTCCATCATATCAAAATAAAATTTAAATACAAATTTATTATCACATAATTTTAATATATATGTATTGATACCCATTTATGAAAGTTATAGACATAAAGATGAAATAATATATTCATGTAGGAGGTAGGTCATACGCATTAACCATTTTTCCATATTTTAATGAAGGAATAGATTAAAAATTAACAAATTATTAACCATTATATCATAATTATGATATCATATAAATCTCATATTTTAAGTGTCATAATATTTATTAAGTTACATATTAATAATTATTGAGGAAAACTAACATTTCATTATGATGTAGTTGTCTTCCATAAAAAAGAGTGATGTTATCATTTCCCCCATGGAATGGAAAGTTAAAATTATATATGGTATAAAATATTTAAGATGTCAAATAATTTTACCAATATCATACACATTATATATATTGATTATTACAAAAAAACTTCGGTAGGTGGTAATTGAAAATTAATTGTGTTGGATTCTGAGGATGTAGTCATCCTTACACAGGAACAATGGATTAATTTACCATTTTTCGTAAATGTTTATAGATATTGTTCGTTCCATTAATAAAAAAAATCAGTATATTTTTGTTAATGTGGATGTTATAGGGGCATGTTTTAATAATAATTTTAGGATGTGTAAGTGTAATTAAAATGAAAAACAAATTTAATGAATATACATATTCTTTAGGGAAATCTATTAAGATTAAACATAAATTCTTTTTAGGTTGTATAAATATTTAAAATAATCCATCTAGGTAGAGTTGATGGATGTTATGAGTGTATTTGAGAAGGTAGATGATGAAAAAGAATGATTTTTGGGTGTGAGAGGATAAGACTGAATTTTCCTTTTATCAGTGGGGAGTCAAAATCACTAGGAAACTACATAGATCATTCCAAAAATAAACAAATTTGATAAATTATTTACCTTTGATAAATATTCCATGTAGCATCCAAATATTTTAAATATAAACACCATGCTCAATATCATAGAAGTTATTTAACATAAATCATACAAAAAGGTCTAAATAGTTTTATTTGAATTTTATTTTTATCCCTCTTCCACAGGAATTGAGGGAATAATTTAGATTAAACATATTATTGAAATAGTTTTCAAACTTGTTTATCAAATAAATTATATTTGTATAAGTAAATTAAAAATGAAAATAAAAACCAATTGAATATGTAGGATTTGTTTTTGTTAAAAAAAATTTACACTATAATAACAATTTGCATTAAAAAATTACATTGATCACTATTAGTATAAGATATTCCTAAAAATTAATAAGTTATATATTCAATAAAATATTTTTAAAATAATAAAATAACTTTTATTGTATTAATATAAGAATTAAACCATTTTTATACATACAAAATATATTTTCCTAAAAGGAATCTTTCCCGCCATTTAATGGTGCACATGTTTTAAAAAAAATTCAAAACATTTGTAGAAATTATTTTGAAAATTAAAAAAACTATATTGAATTCATAATTTATTAATTATCTTTGATTGATATTTGGTCATTTTTAGCGAATTTTCATTGCTTCCTCGATAATGAAAATTGATATATTTAAATTGAATGCTAGTTATAATTCTAATTTATTTATATATATAAATTATATTTTAAATTGGAAATAGATTATAATTATTATTATCAATCTTCAATAAATCTAATTAGGTCATTGAAAATAATTTCAAATTGATATTTGAAATTAAAATATTTCACACTTTGGATCATTTCTCATTAATCACCACTTTCTCAATTTTTTCAAGGGGTTCATATTATATCTAAAATTTCAAATTATTTTAATTGAATTAGGTAAAATGGACTCTATATTTGAAATTATATAGCTCAAATTAGGTTGTATGGTCAGTTTTTTTAGGAATCTAAATTATGCCATAGTAAATAAATTACATGCTATGGTGTAGGAAAAAAAGAAATGGGTTTAATTAAAAATGTAAAGGCATAAAATAACTAAAAAATAAAACATTTATTTGATGTTTTAGGTACTGATCATCAAAAATATAATCTAAAAATGAAATTTTATCCAAATATATGTAATTTAATTCCATCTAAATGCTATTAGATTTAATTATAATATAGTCCTTACTATAATATGCAAATCCCACCTATCCTCATGTATTAATACCCTCTCACCACCTCATTTCTAATGAAATGACTTGTGGCTACTCAAATATATTCTACAAACTCCCATCATAACTCTCTCTACTTATAAGTACTTTTATTGTCAACAAAATAGAAAATCCAAGGATCTAAAGGGAATATCAATGACATGATATTAAATATGTAATTTTCGTAGTGGACCTATATTAATTTATTTTCTTCCTCCATTTTATCCAAAACAAATTCATACATAATAGAATTATATATCTAGAATAATGTATATAATTGATCATTATATTTATAAAATAATATCTGAACTCAATTTATTTTCTCATATCCTCTTATTCAATGAACTAAAACTATTATCCAAATTTTTCCAGTTTACCATCTCCATGAATAATGATTTTTCATTTTAAATTAACACCTTCATCAATGGTCGTAATAGTGCCATTATATTTTAATTATATTTTAATGGGTATATTGTGTCTTATATCATTTTTGTGAAATAATATTTGCTTATAATGTTAAATAAGAACAAACTAGTACATGGTGTTCAAAAAACCTTCCAAAATTAACTAAAATTTTATCATTAAAATCTAATGTAATGAATAATCATCTCCTAAGAAATAAAAATGATATATGGGACCATTCAAACATTTGGACAATAATTAATATTGATACATTCTACTTCTAGTACTACAATCCCATTATACAAGAATATCCTAAATATTATACAAGTAAACCCACCATGAATCCAAGAAATGGAAACACCCAAAATGATGAAAATAAAGAACTATTATTAATGAATGGGTCACAATATGTTATAAAATCATTATAAGTGGTATTATAAATATAAATATATTATGTTATTGTGTTGGTATATATTTTTTTAACCATTATACATTTGTATAATATATTGAAATATAATGTCATGCGGGTAGTATAATATTTATTTTCCCAATTTCCATTCATTATGTTAAACATAGAAATAATTTATAACATCTCGATAAGATTATGTGTGAATAAATTAAAATAATCTCATTATGAATTTCCACATTTTCATTAGTATTTTTAATGGATACTCATAATCAATTTATCTTTTATATTATCACTTAAATGTCATGGTATTTGTAGTGGAAATTTTTACTACAATCCTCATTTGAATTGATTTAAATATCCATTTTATAAATAATTATTTACTTTCAGGTTTTTGACAATTAATTTTAGGAAATTATTTATATAAACATATATATTTTTGAACATAAAATATCAAATTTCATACAAATGATTTCAAAAGGGGTATTTATTATGATTTATGGAATAAAATTTTGTTTAAAACACTATTTTAATGTAATTATTTATACTATTATTATAAATTTAAAAAGAAATGTATCTTAACATATGTGGAAAGATAAAATATTCCTATTTTCATGTCACTTTAATGTATTTGAAAATATATCATAGGTTTATACTTTTATTTTCATGTAAATTTTTTTCAGTTATGAGTGCACAAATTTGTAAATATGATATGTGATTTCAAAAGGCCTATGTTAATTTCGCAAAAAATGTTTCTTTTATCTTGTGATAATCCCATGTCGGCATATCCCATTACATCCCTTTAATGCTTTAAAAAATGGGAAAGATTTAATTGATTAGGTTTCTCCTAATTTATTATACGAATGATGTTGTGGTAATGATTCAAAATGTAACTATAATGGGTATTCGCTTTGTATAAAATATTGCTACAATATTTTTAGGAGTGATATGTAAAATGCATTCCTTATATAGAAAAGTGTCTTTTTTTTAGATAAGTTGTGACATGAACTCGTTTCCCAGTTCATTCCCCAAAAGGAATTTATTAAAATCAAAAGAGTTACAATACAAGTACGATGTGTAATGAATATGCACCAGTAGGGGAGTATCCAGGATATAAAGAAATGGACCCATGATAATCCAAGATACCAATGCAAACAGCCAACAAGAGATTTCCAGAGTGCTGAACCTTCAATCTAGGATCCTCCATTCTAGAATGGGCTTGTTGAGAATGAAGCTCCAGTCAGATATCGCCATTTTGCACCTATGGCCTAAAAACATCCTCAAATAGCATTGAAGGTGGTGTACAATATGGCTAGCAATGAGGTGGGAATAATCTATCAGAGATTTTTCCATGCAGCATTCATTAGGACTGGACAATAGCATTCATTACGGTACAAATAGAAATCCATTCAATCAATTTCCAGCTAGTATGTTGGAAATAATAAAGAATACAATGTATAAAAACAGATCAAGAAAAATCCATAACTAGTCAAATCTGGTCCAGACATGCTTCAATCAGATGAGAGAAGAGTCCTAATCACAAAAACAACATCAAGATGTAGTATGACTGCATGTCATTGAGCTAACAGCATGCCAAGAAAGATACCATCATAGTAATATTAACAGATATCTCATATCAGGGAGTCAGGACAGTCATACATGTAGCAGCATCACACGTACAATAGATAGAAATATCTAACAACCAGGGGAAAGCCTATACTGTTTCACTGATGCAAAGAGGTCGACCACACAGGCCTGTTGTAACACCCCAGTTAAATAAATAAGATGGCATTTTTCATATTTATCCATATTTGTTAATAAAATATTAATATTACTTTAATGGGGATGCTATGCTCGGTGGCATACCCAACACGCAACAACGAGTTTCTTGGGGATCTTACGTTGCACTCTAATAATAAAATAATATTATTTTAAAGAGTTGTTAACGCCTAGAAATTGTAATGGTGGGAATGAATGGAACTAACTAAAATATGATTATATATGTTTTTAAATGTTTTTACTTTTATCTAATAAAATATAAAGGCTTAAAATACGGAAAGAATTCAATTTTAGGCATTTATACCCTAATTTTCACTAAAGGTTCACTTATCGCCTTTTGATGGCCAACCGTCATTAAATATAGTTTTTCTCACTCTTATACATTCTATTGGATCAAATATAACTCTTTTTTAGAATCAGGACATCAAAAATTACTTTGTGATAAATTTTGGTATTTTTCCGATAAAGATCATTTTTTAATGAATAGTGTAAAATGTTGTATTTTAATTCAAAACCAGTTTTTAATCTAATTTATTTATATGATTAGATTGTCTTTTGAATTATTTTTAAAGTGAAATTAGAATATATTTTTACCATTAAATCCAATAGTGGTCGTTGGAATTAATTTCACTTTGAAATCGGACTTAAACTAGTGTCAATATTTTGATACTTATTGTTTCGTAAAAACATGCTATTTTCTCTGACAGAGGGAATTAATTATTAAATTAATTAATTCAACTTATATGTTTTTAATTTTTTAAAATGGACTTCATTTTTGAATTCGTAATATCAAATATAGTTTCAGGTGATGTTTTGGTATTTTTCTGAAAAACATCAATTTTTGATGAATAGTGAAACCACTAAGTGGTACTTATAAAGACTGATTTTCCGTTTAAATGAAATTTTTCCATATTTGTGTTTTGATTTTCAAAAATCAGACATACGTGGTTGTCATTAAGAATTAAAATGTGGTTCAATGGGATTAAAATAATTTTTTGGTGAATAGTAACTTATTAAGTTTTTAATCGCAATTAGAGGTAATTAGTGTAGTTTAAGGTAAAAATAATGTTCTAATAATATTAAATGAACTTTGCACATGTCCCATCCTCATTGGATGTGTCATGGCCGTCCAAGAAAATCCATGGGTCAACTTGGGGACCCCATGGAGCCACTTTGGTTGGAAAATGACATAATTACCTTTTAATTAAATGTTAAAGTAAAAATGACAGAAACATGGAATATTTTTATAAACCAATTTTTATGTGGGGTTATACAAGTCATATGTTTTACTATAAATAGTCATTGGAAAGATAAAATGATTTCCTACATTATAGTATTTTTTTTATAATTTTTAGACATTAAATAAATTACATTATTTCTGACATCATGATGATGAAGCGATGACCTCGTTAATTAACGATTTAAATAAAATGGAAATATAATATAATATCTAAGACCTAAACATGTCCAAAACCTATTGGATGAGTGTATTTAGAACCCATATCACCTTATCCTTGAAATACAGAAATGCAGGACCTTTAAAATCCGAAACTCTATTGAAAATAAAGTAACATTTTGTAAAATTACAGAGTGCCCCTCCTCCCCTCTTATAAAAGGCCCCCACCTCTACCTCCTTACACACACTTCCAAAGACTTTGGCTCGGCCAAACCCTGACCATGTTGTCTCTCCAATTCCCTCTATTACTCCTTGAAGCCTCACATTGGGCATAAGTCTTCCCAAGGAAGCCTTTTAGCTCAAACAAAAGGGAGTTACCCGATTTTAAGATAATGTCTTCACTTGAGTCCGTTTGTTTTATTTTGCCTATCCAACCCACTAAACTCTTTTTATTCATTTATTTTGTAAAAATACAGTATCTTTACTATACTAGGATGTTTTTATAATAAGTATTCTAGATACACTTACACACACCTACATCTAATGGTTAAAGAATATACTTTTTCCGTGGATGGCGAATTTATGCCTCACGAAACGATGATTGTTCAACACTCATATAACACCTTAGATGGTGGCCATTAAGATGTCAATATATTTATATATGATATATAATATGTTTATGTTTTACTTAAACTTCCGTATTTTTCTTTTGTGGCATACCTTTATAGTCTCCATTGTGGGAAAACACGATAATTTCATTTTAGGAAGTGCGGACTACCACCCCCTCAAAGTGATGTGATTCATTAATGACATATGTGAGACGTATAAAGGATGGATTTAAAGTTATTATATATGATGTTATACTGGAATTATAATATACCTCTATATCATTATTATTTCTTTCCATTAATATATGAGATAGAAATGAAAGTAGCATTCAAGCGTACGCACGGCTTACCGTCTCCATGAACGGTGCATTTCATTTCTTATCCCCAAATGTAATGTACTATTATAAGTACATATTAACAATGGATACATATAATTTATGTTTCATATAAATGATGAATATAATTCTGGAATTAAAATATACATACCCCTCATTTATTTTTAATTCCATTAATATGACAAAGAAATGAAAGTAGCGTTCATGCGTACATACGGCTTACCGTCTCCATGAATGGTGCATTTCATTTCTTACCTCTAAATGATTATGTCATATTTCAAATACATGTAAATTATGGATATATATGATATATATGATATCCAAATCATGAATATAATTCTGGATATAATGAACTATTGACCACACGAAGAACATGTAATTGTAAGAAGTTCACTTTCAACATAAGAACCAAATATCGACAAAACAAACAGTATTAACTTAAATGATTGCATAATGTTTATAAAATTTAAATAAGGAATAATGAAATTGAAATGTTTTTTAAGAAAATAGAAATTAACTCATGTTTATTATTCAGGACGTTAAAGAATGATCGAGTCAAGTCGGACCCGAGGTAAGGGATCCTACTCCTCTCTTTCTTTTTTAAGTACGCTCTTTTATGTCATTCCTTTTAATGATCATCTTTCTTGTTATTGAGATGTTATTTTATACTAATATTACTGTAATTTTTATTTTTATATGATGAGATACCCTATTCTCTCTCATAAATCCATTTTGGAAGTTTTGAGTGGTGTCGTTAGGCTGCCGAATTTACGTAAGAGATCCAACCTCTCACTTTCTTTTTAAGTACTCTCCTTTATATCACTTCTTTTAAGAACTGCTTTCTTATGTTGGGGGATGTTATTTCATATTCCTCTTTCTTTAAACATTATGTTAATATTATGAGATACCCTATTTGATCTCATCAATACATTTTTGGAAGTTTTAAGTGGCACCGTTAGGCTGCCGAGTTTTCGTAAGGGGTTTTTCATCTCACTTTTATTCCCTTGAGATTTATGCTACATTTACCACAAATTCCATTTAGTGGTGTATGTAATGCCCATTATTTAACTCATTGTGTAATATACATTCATTTATGAGTATTTACATCAATGTTGTATTGTCCTTCTTTCACGGGGTGTATGTTTCGAAAGATACCCATGTCGGTAAGGGAACCTTTCACCCTCCTCTTTTAAAAGACTTCTATTGTTATGTCTTTTAATTAACATAATATTATGTTGGGATATGTTCTTATATACCCTTATTGATGTAAATTTTATGTCCAAGTGATGAGATACCCTTTTTATCTCTCATCAACTCATTTTCTGAATTTTGAATTTATGTCGTTAGGCTGTTGAATTTTACCAAGGGAACTTTTTAACCCAATTTAGATTTCTTTGGGTTCAACATGTAGTTATTGAATATTTCATCCTTTTAATAAGTGTGAATGACCTTTTATTGTTTTACAATTAATATCCACTTATATTGGGTGTATTTATATTTGTCACACATAATTTTGAGATTGATTTATCCTTAATTTAAGGATACCTTCTTTATAAGGGATTTCATCACATTTGACATTTCTATTGAGACATAATTGTTGTTATGCACCAATTAACTCTTATATGGTGTATATACTGTCCTTTGGAATATTATATCATGAATCCATTTATTCTCATGATATTATAAAGTTCTGACTAAATGTTATTCTTCAATTATTGTATTCAAGTGTCTCTAATTTTGGTAAAACCCCTTTAACCAAAATATCATTTAAAATGTTTTAAAGATTTATTATTCTAAATTTGTATATTTAATGTCCATGTTTTCAAAATAGTTTTTAGTATTTATTTATATGGACATTAATGTTTTAAAATTATAATTCCAATGAAATCATCAAATTGGTATGGGAAACTTTGATTCAAAAATCTCTTTTAAATGATTTTTGAAAATAGATTGATTAATTCAATATCTTGGAATTACTTATTTTGATTGAAAATGAAATGATGTTATTGAAATTTTTATATTTTCAATATTTTATGTGTAATGATGGTACTTGGACATTTTGTGGGTGGTTACGTGATAAACCATATGCGGGTGGTGTCATGAATACCAGGACGGGTGGTTACGTTATAACCTCCAATTCATTGGGTTTGGAAGTCGACCGTATGGCTATTCCATTAAGTATGTATGGAAGTTAGCCGAATGGATATTCCATTAAGTGATATGTGTGGAAGTCGACCTTATGGTTATTCCACTTAAGTATGTATATGTCACAAGTTACCTTTATATGTTATGTGATCTTAATATGGGTTTTATGGCAATATTTTGGTTACAGAAGTTTAAGTAATGAACATTTATTCAGCGAAGAGTTTTTACTACTTTAAAAAGGTGAAAAGTATTACTCTGATAAAGTATACATGGTTTACTTGTCATTTTAAAAAACTAACAGTTTTCATTCTTTGTGTATCCCTTACTGAGCTTTTTATGCTCATCCCATGTTTTTGAAATGTTTTCACAGGACTTAACGTGGAATAGGGTCATGGATGGGATCAAGGGAAAGTCATGCTACCAAAAACATGGAACTAGACATGTTTCGTTCTAAGAGTTTTTATTTTATGGAATCCTAGTATAAGTTTCTACTTTGTAATCTTTTGAGATGTAATATTTATGTCCTAATTCTCTAAAACCCTAAACCTGAAAAGAACCTCAATATGAATTATTCATTTAATTCAATTTTAAGTATGGTTTAAGGCTAGGGCCTTATAGATGGTATCAGAGGTCAGTTTAAATAACTTTAGAGGTTAGGGTATTCTCTAAGCATAAGTGACAATACCATAATGGGTAGGATTTCAGAAGGAGTCCTAGTTTTAGATAAAGTGAAGGAGTAAGTATATCTTAGTGTTTACCTTCCTCATTAGTACATGATGGTTTTGTTGATATAATCACACTGAAATTTCTATTTTTAGTGAATGGATGGATCTAGCAGACACCAAAGAGACAACAGGTCTGAAGGAAACTGTGGTGGTTCTCTGATTAAGAGACTGTATGAAACGGGGGATTCAATGAGGAAACTTGTGGTTGTTCTAAACCAACTATCAAGGAGTCTTGATCAACCACTTGTACCTTGGTATGTTCTGTAATGCATCATGTACAATATGACTAATCGATGTGGATGTTCAGGTAAAAATTATAAAGGTAACCATTAGGGTCTATATGATCCTTACTCTTGAGATAATTATGGGTTATTATATGTTGTGATGGAAAATGAAAGGAATGTGATAAAATTGAGGTTAAATTATATTATGGTTATTTTTGATGATTTAATCCCTTTTTGGGAATGATTTGAGAATTATATAGTTTGGAAAAAGGACAACACGCAGACCATGTGACAACCCGTCGCGTCAGACAAAGCTGCGGGAATCGAACCCACAAACAAAGTGCGACTGGTATTTATCGCCTACCACTGGACTTCGTGATGTCCCTGGTTAGTTTGACTGATTTTTTTAGTTATATGATTTTATGAATTAAGAGTATGTTGATTTTTGGGTTATTTATGAAAATGATTAACCTATCATGGAGGATATGTGATTAGGTTAATTACTTTTCAAGAAGAGACTTTAGGAGCAACTGATGTTGTTTGGAGATAAATGTTACGATTTAACATGGAAGACTATGTGACTAAATCCTTCAAATATTTCGGTTTCAATCTTAGTTTGGTTTACTTTGAAGAATTTTATGGACAAATTGTTTATCGGATGGTCCTCGTTGAACTTTGGGTTTTGTTGGACAAATTTTGGAGATTAAGCATAGATTTTCTTTTTAAAAGGTTATCCTTTTTTAGATTATATGATCTTGTACTAACCTTTTTGGTTTTGGTTTTGGATAATGCCTAAAGACCTGGGTAGTATATAGTTCTCTTTGGTGGATTAGGTGATTCTCTAGAAGTTGATTATAGTACTCTTAATATGAAAAAGTCTTCCTAAATACTCGTATTTTGGAGAAAATATGAGTTTGTGTGACGAATCTAATAAAAGTTGGATGTCAACATAATAAGTGATTATGTTTCCTTATGAATAAATTCCTCAATAAAAAGTAACTTAAAAAAATTTTGTCTATTAACTTTTCCTACTGGGGAATCAAATACCGTTTAAACCATTACAAGTTTGTGATTTTCTTATGGTTAACTTTCTCCTAGACATGTTTTCTATCACTCTCCCTCAAGAACATGAAACTTTGCTTCTTCTTCCATGTCCATGTTTTCCTACACGGAATCCTATTATGGGTTAACTCGGGTGACCTATGTACTTATCTTTCCATATTTTAAAGTGATTGTTTTATCGACTCTTGTTCCGATGTGGTACCTTCAAGGATGTTTCCAAGCTCAATTTTAAAATTGTGTGGACGTAATTCCCAAAAGGGGGGAAGGATGTAACACCCTAGGTAAATAAAGAATATGACTTTTTCATATTTATCCATATTTGTGAATAAAATATTAATTTCACTTTAAAGAGGATGATATGCTCGATGACATACCCAACACGCAACAACGAGTTTCTTGGGAATCTTATGTTGCACTCTAATAATAAAATAATATTATTTTAAATAGTAGTTAATGTCTAGCCATTGTAATGGCGGGAATGAATAGAACTAACTATAATATGATTATATACGTTTTTAAATGTTTTTACTTTTATCTAATAAAAGATAAAGGCTTAAAATACGTAAAGAATTCAATTTTAGGCATTTATACACTAATTTTCACTAAAGGTTCACTTATCGCCTTTTGATGGAAAACCGTCATTAAATATAGTTTTTCTCACTCTTATACATTCTATTGGACCAAATATAAAACTTTTTTAGAGTCGGGACTTCAAAAATTACTTTGTGAATTTTTTTTGTATTTTTCTGATAAAGATCATTTTTTAGTGAATAGTGTAAAATGTTTTATTTTAATTCAAAACCACTTTTTAATATAATTTATTTATATGATTAGATTATCTTCTGAATTGTTTTTAAAGTGAAATTAGAATATATTTTTACCATTAAATCCAATAGTGTTCATTGGAATTAATTTCACTTTGAAATCAGACTTAAACTAGTGTCTATCTTTTGATACTTATTATTTTGTAAAAACACGTTATTTTCTCTCACAATGGGAATTAATTATTAAATTAATTAATGAAACTTATATGTTTTGAATTTTGTAAAATGGACTTCATTTTTGAATTCAAAATATCAAATATATCTTATGGTGAAGTTTTGGTATTTTTCTGAAAAACATCAATTTTTGATGAATAGTGAAACCACTAAGTGGTACTTATAAAGACTGATTTTCCGTTTAATTGAAAATTTTCCATCTTTGTGTTTAGAATTTAAAAAATCCGACATAAATGGTTGTCATTAAGAATTAAAATGTTGTTCAATGGGATTAAAATAATTTTTTGGTGAATAGTAACTTATTATGTTTTTAATCGCAATTAGAGGCAATTAATGTAGTTTAAGGTAAAAATAATGTTCTAATAATATGAAATGAACTTGAAACATGCCCCAAACTAATTTTATGTGGCATGGCCGACCAATAAAATCCATGTATCAACTTGGGGACCCCATGGAGCCACATTGGTTGGAAAATGATATAAATACATTTTTATTGAATGTTAAAGTAAAAATGAAACAAACATGAGATGTTTTACTAAAACAATTTTTAAATGGGGTTATACAAGTCAGATTTTTGACTATAAATAATAATTGAAAAGCTAAAAAGATTTAATACATCATAGTATTTTTTTTATAATTTATAGACATTAAATAAATTAAATTATTTATGACATCATGATGATGCATCGATGACATCATTAATTAACGATTTAAATAAAATGGAATGATAATGTAATATCTAAGACCTACACATGTACAAAACCTATTGGATGAGTGTATTTCTAACCCTTATCAACTTTTCCTTGAAATACATCAATGTGGGACCTTTAAAATCCGAATCTCTTTTGAAAATAAAGTAACATTTTGTAACTTTACAAGAGTGCCCCTCCTCTACTCTTATAAATGGCCCCAACTCTACCTCCTTACACACACTTCCAAAGCCTTTGGCTCGGCCAACCCCTGCCCATGTTGACTCTCCACTTCCCTCTCTTACTCATTGAATCCTTTCTTTGGGCAGAAGTCTTCCCAAGGAAGCCTTTTAGCTCAATCCAAAGGGAGTTACCCGATTTTAAGGTAATGTCTTCACTTGAGTCCTTTTGTTTTATTTTGCCTCCCAAACCCCATAAACCCTTTTTATTAATTTCATTTGTAACAAATCAAGTATCTTCAATATACTAGGATATTTTTATAAAAAGTATTTGAGCTAAACTTACACAAACCTACATCTAATAGTTAAAGTACATTCTATTTCCGTGGATGGCGAATTTCTGTCTCACGAAACGATGATTGTTCAACACTCATATAACACCTTCAAAGGTGGCCATTAAGATGTCACTATATTTATATGTGATGTATAATATGTTTATGTTTTACTTAAGCTTCTGTATTTTTATTTTGTGGAATACCTTGATGGTCTCCATTGTGGGAAAACACAATAATTTCATTTTAGGAAGTGCGGACTACCGCCCCCTCAAAGGGATGTGATTCGTTAATGCCATATGTGGGATGTATAAAGGATTGATTTAAAGTTATTAAATATGATGTTATACTGGAATTATAATATACCTCTATATAAATATTATTTCATTCCATTAATATATGAGATATAAATGAAAGTAGCGTTCATGCGTACGCACGACTTACCGTCTCAATGAACGGTGCATTTCATTTCTTATCCACAAATGTAATGTACTATTATAATTACATATTAACAATTGATACATTTAATTTATGTTACATATAAATGATGAATATAATTCTGGAATTAAAATATACATACCTATCATTTATTTTTAATTCCATTAATATGACAAAGAAATGAAAGTAGCGTTCATGCGTACGTACGACTTACCGTCTCCATGAACGGTGCATTTCATTTCTTACCTATAAATGATTATGTAATATTATAAATACATGTAAATTCTGGATATATATGATATATATGATATCCAAATAATGAATATCATTCTGGATATAATGAACCATTGACCACATGAACAACATGTAATTGTAAGAAGTTCACATTCGACTTGAGAGCCAAATATCGACAAAACAAACATTATTAACTTAAATGATTACATAATTTTTATAAAATGTAAACAAGGAATAATGACCTTGAAAAGGTTCTTACGCAAATAGAAATTAACTCAAGTTTATTATTCAGGAAATATCGAGTCAATTCGGACTCGAGGTAAGGGATCATACTCCTCTCTTTCTTTTTAAGTACGCTCTTTTATGTCATTCCTTTTAAAGATCATATTTCCTGTTATTGGGATGTTATTTTATATTAATCTTACTGTAATTTTTATGTTCATATGATGAGATACCCTATTCTCTCTCATCAATCCATTTTGGAAGTTTTGAGTGGCGCCGTTAGGCTGCCGAATTTTCGTAAGAGATCTAACATCTCTATTTCTTTTTAAGTACTCTCCTTTATGACACTTCTTTTAAGAACCTATTTGTTATGTTGGGGGATGTTCTATTATATTACTCTTGCTTTAAACTTTATGTTAATATGATGAGATACCCTATTTGATCTCATCAATCCATTTTTGTAAGTTTTATGTGGCGTCGTTAGGCTGCCGAGTTTTCGTAAGGGATTTTTCATCTCACTTTTATTCCCGTGAGATTTATGATACATTTGCCAAAAATTCCATTGAGTGGTGTATGTAATGCCCATTATTTTACTCATTATGTATTATAATTTCATTTATGAGTATTTACATAAATGTTGTATTGTCCTTCTTTCACAGGGTGTATGTTTCGAAAGATATCCATGCCGGTAAGGGAACCTTTCACCCTCCTCTTTTAAAAGACTTATTTTGTTATGTCTTTTAATTCACATTCTATTATGTTGGTATATGTTCTTATATACCCTTATTGATGTAAATTTTATGTCCAAGTGATGAGATACCCTTTCTATCTCTTATCAACTCATTTTCTGAATTTTGAAGTGATGTCGTTAGGCTGTCAAATTTTACCAAGGGAACTTTTTAAACCAATTTCGATTTCTTTGGGTTCAACATGTAGTTATTGAATATGTCATCCTTTGAATATGTGTGAATGACCTTTTCTCGTTTTAAACTTAATATCCACTTATATTGGGTTTATTTATATTTTTCACACATAATTTTGAGATTGATTTATCCCTAATTTAAGGATACCTTCTTTATAAGGGATTTCATCACTTTTGACATTTCTATTGAGACTTCATTGTTGTTATGCACCAATTCACTATTATATGGTGTATATACTTTCCTTTGGAATATTATATCATGAATCCATTTATTCTCATGATATTATAAAATTCTGACTCAATGTTATTATTCAATTATTGTATTCAAGTGTCTCTAATTTTGGTAAAACCCCTTTAACCAAAATATCGTTTAAAATGTTTTAAAGATTTATTATTCTAAATTTGTATATTTAATGTCCATTTTTTCAAAATGGGTTTCAGTATTTATTTATATGGACATTAATATTTTAAAGTTATAATTCCAATAAAAGCTTCAATGTGGTATTGGACACTTTGATTCAAAAATCTCTATTAAATGATTTTTGAAATTAGATTTATTAATTCAATATCTTGGAATTACTTATTTTGATTGAAAATGAAATGATGTTATTGAAATGTTAATATTTTCAATATTTTATGTGTAATGATGGTACTTGGACATTTTACGGGTTTTTACATGATAAACCATATTACGGGTGGTGCCGTGAATACCAAGACGGGTGGCCACGTTATAACCTCCAATGCATTGGGTTTGGAAGTTGGCCTTATGGCTTTTCCATTAAGTATGTATGGATGTTGGCCGAATGGCTATTCCATTAAGTGATATGTGTGGAAGTCTACCTTATGGTTATTCCAATTAAGTATGTATATGTTCCAAGTTACCTTTATATGTTATGTGATCTTTATATGGGTTTTATGGTAATCATTGGTTACAGAAGGGTTGGTAATGAAATTTTATTCAGAGAAGAGTTTTTACTACTTCGAAAAGGTGAAATGTATTTCTTTGATAAAGTATACACAGTTTACTTGTTGTTTTGAAAAACTAACAGTTTTCATTCTTTGTGTATCCCTTACTGAGCTTTTTATGCTCATCCCAAGTTTTTGAAATGTTTTCATAGGACTTAACGTGGAATAGGGTCAAGGATGGGATCAAGGGAAAGTCATGCTACCGAAAACATCGAACTAGACATGTTTCTTTTTAAGAGTTTTTATTTTATGGAAACCTTGTAGAAGTTTCTACTTTGTAATATTTTGAGATGTAATAGTTATGTCCTAATTCTCTAAAACTCTAAACCTGAAAAGATCCTCAATGTGAATTTTTCTTTTAATTCAATAATAAGTATGGTTTAAGGTCGGGGCCTTATACCTGTGACATGCTTATCCAGTCAATAAATCCAATATTAACATATCCCAGAATAAGGAGCATTGTAGAAGTAAAAAAATTCATAAGGATTAAGCCCAAGGAATATCCCTAAATATAAAGTTGGGATTCTTTTGGTATTAATCAACCATTCTTATGAACATCTGTTTTCTAATATCAATATATGTTTCAGCCAAAATCTGATGAAGAATATATTTCTTATGTATAATTTCATCCTACTCCTCCATCCAGGCTGAATCTTCATCACTGATTTCATCCTTCTTAGAAAGATGATAGGCATTTCTATATGGAAGAAATGTTTCCATGTGATATTTCTCTAGTTCAGATAGCAATGGTTCAACCTGCTTCTCTTCTATGCATTTCAGGGATTCATCATTTGAGTTGTCAGATACTATGTTTTAAAAAGGTATGTTTTGTTTAAAATAGTTTATGGGTCTTCACTAGACTATTGGATTACATTCTTTTTTACATTATTTATCTTTTTTCTCATGCAATGTTCATAATGGTTTTTCAAAGGGAATAAGGATTGGTAAGGAATATAAATACATCATCATGAATGTATTGAATATGATTAATGAAATAGAAATCCTTTTTATATTAAATTTTTTTCATTTTGTGAGAAAAAGGGATATTGAGTAATCATTTTCTTCTATAATGGATGTGATTATCATGAAATTGTTTTTCTAAATTATCTAAAACTCTAGACCTAATATAACTTTGGGAAAAAATAAACAGACATCTAGATAACAACAACCATAATATATAAATTTTAAAGCCATGTCCAAATAGATAGTACAATATTAGGGTTTATACAACATTGGAGAATACGATTTTTTGTGAGGAATTGTTAAGAGGTATAGATGTCATCATTAGTTTACAAGATTAATGATTATTATAAGTTCAAATTAATTTAATAATTTTTTGTGGATTAAGTTGTTTGATTTCTAGTAGAATAATATTTTCTGTTAATTTGATTTATAATTTTAATTGAGATTTTTATAATTGATTTGATGCTCAATGTATTATAGAGCTTGTATGTGATTAATCATTAAAAGTTCTATTTTCATTTTAACTTGTAATAATTAATTTCTTGTTTTAGTGATATTCGTTTCTATAGATTATGTATCATTTATCAAAAAGGAAATAAATTTTTATTCCACATACTCATTATCCCTTCCATATGATTTGTTGATCAATATTATTGAAAAAGAAAAATGAAATGATTTTTCCAGCTTCTTGAAAATTTAAATCACATAAAAGTAAATTGTTGGAGTATTACAACACCTATTCATTTATATAAAAAACAATACACCATGGTATATTTTTAAATTTCGTTCAATATCACAACTATTTAAACTCTACCAAAAAATGACATACCAGAATTGGTGTGAATAATTTCATTTTGAAAGATGGAAAACATGCTGAAGTGAAATGAAACATCAGGAAGATCCTAAAATTGGGAATTATGGCCTGAAATATTTACTTATACATAAAGTATGAAACACTGTTGGATTAATATTTATGAATCATTATAATATAAATTTATAAACATTATTTATAGTAATATATTTATAATAAATAAGTTTGGTGTTCTTGGTTAATGGATTGTGAAGAACATTTTGATGAATGGTGTTTCTACATATAAGAATTCATTAATTTTGATGTAGTTCTATATTTAAGGTTGATAATATGTTTAAAAAACAACTACAATTGGGATGTTTCACTTGCTTGGAGTACTTTAGATGACATCACTTATGCCTTAATAGATGTTTCCTGTAGTTTTTAATAATATGATTAAAATGTGAATACATTAGTGGTTACTTAAACTATAATTTACTAATATTATATAGAAATATGATTATGGGTATGCATATCCTTTTGGGTTTGTGATATCTATTATTATAATATAACCACAATTTCATACTTTTTTGGATGAAAAATTAAAGGTACGAAATACAATATTAGGTTAGAATATATTAAGGTTATTTTGAGGATGTGATGAAATTTTCAACAATTTTAAACAATTATGTTGATGTTTCTTATGAAATAGGAAAATATATTGGATGTGTGACGAAAATTATTTTTTAGAAACATGATGAGGATCAAACCCAAAAATAATGGGAATAAATAGTGAATTAGTTACAATTATGCCACGAGATTTCTTGATTAGTATGATATTTTTCATTATTTATTATTAAAATTTGATCGATGATAAATATTTTTATATTGGGTGAATTTTTTTTAACATAATGATAATTATGTGATTAGAAATTTATTTGGGTATTAAGTGATCAATGTTATTTGAGGGGTAGTTCACTTTTTGGGGAACCTTTTAGAATACTATGAGATTTGATTAGATAAATAAAGGATGAATTGTCTTTTAGAATGATATATGATTTATGGGGATTCAGGTAATTTATAGAAATGATTTTAGGACTATATTTATTAAATCTTAATTTGAAACATTAAAAGGGATTGATATTATTTTAAGATAAATATTAATTTTGTCATGAAATACTACGTGATCAAATAATTTTGATTTTTTGGTTTCTGTTTTAGTAATGAATATTATAAAGAGTACTATAGTTTGGGATCTATTCTACAATCTATGTTGAACTATGGGTATTATGGTGGATTTTTTGATATTTAAGTATGAGTTTTTGTAAAAAAAATTAGTTTTTTAGAGAATAAATTTGTCTTTTACTTACAATTATAGTTTTGGTTATTTTCTAAATACATGAAGAATAAATAATTTTACTTTTATCGATTTTTTTGATATGTATAAGTCAATTCTGAATATTAGGGATTGATAATTCATCTTGAATACTAGTCATTTGGATAAAATATGATAATAGAAAACAATATTTTAAGTAATAATATTTCATAATATTAATCGTTTATGTAATAAATGACTATATAAACTCAAGTAAAGTAGGAGTTTTTTTTAAAAACATTTTTCAACTTATTTTCATAATGGTTAATAAATGGACTTTTAACGTGTCACAGATTTACTGTTTTTTTGATCGTTAATTTCATAATGACTATGTTCTATATCAAACTCCATCATAAGGTGATAGTTATAATTCTATTTCATTTTCATGTTCTCCATCAGAAAATCTTATGCATGTTATCTAAAGTGAACTTCTTATATTATTCTATACCATTTCAATTAGATGTTTTATTGAACCTATTTATGATTTGGGATTTTGGAAATGGCATTTTGAAAAATTGAAAGACCAAGTATTTCAATCACAAGAAAATATTAATAAGATGAATTTTCTTAAATGTGTATAATGATACATTAATTTATTTTAAATGGAAAAATTATGTTCAATATCATACATGTTATTCCATAGAAAGAATAATATTAATTAAGTATTAGTGGTTTAATTTGAATGTTATAACATATCCATTGGAATGGAATGAATAAATTAGATTCACCAAATTATGAAAATATAGTTTAAATTTTTTTTAAAAATGAATACCTTGGTTACCAATTAATTATAAATGTAATAAAAAATCCAATTTAATATATATGATATATTTCTATAAAAAACTATTTTATTGTTAATGTCAATTTAAATTAATATATAAAATTAATAATTATTTGTAAAATATTTTAATGTAATTTATATGTTATAAATTAAATAAATTTTATTATACTCATCTAATAAGTTTTATAGGCTTAATATAATAATAAATCCATTTCTAATCATTCAAATAAAATATTTTTCAAAAAGGAAATTCTTACCCCTTTTGATGGTGGACTTAAAATAAAACCAAATTTTGAAAATATTATAGATTTTATTTTAAAAAATTAAATTCGATTTATAATTTAAAATATAATAAATATTTTATAATGATTTTTTTTTAATTTTTGGAGATGTTTTAATTTGATTTTGAATAATGTAAAACATTTATATTGGATAAAAAAATTTATAACATTGGATAATTTTACATTAAAAACAATATTTTCATTTTTCCACTGAGATTAATATTAAATCTAATTTTTCCAATTTTTTAAATTTTATTGGGTAAAACAGATTTCATATTTGAAATAAATATGACCAAATTATTTAATATGGTCAATTTAATTATTACCCCTATAAATTTTAGCATAGTAAAAATAATCAATGTTGTATAGGTAAAAAAATGAAATCTGTTAATGTTAAGAAGTTAAAGGCTTAAAATACCTAAAACCACAAAATGTCAGGGTTGATTGAGGAATATATTAACCTTAAAAAAAATAAAAAATATTTCATATCATTTAAATTAATTCGACCTCAATTTTTTTATCATTAAATATGAAATATTCCATATTTTAATCCCTTCATCCCAATTATCCTCAAGTATAAATTCGACACCAGACCGACACATCTTGAATCAAAATCCTTTTATATTCACAATTATATTTAAAAACCTCATAGTTTAGATAAACCCATCCATGTTGTATGGTTCTCATGAAAATAACAAATCCAAGGTCCTAAAGGGTCTCTCTAAGAGGAGATTTTTGATAGTTAATTCTCTCAAAGTACCTCTCCTAATTTATATTATACTTCTATTTTATCATCACCTAATGTATGTATAAAGGCATTAAAAATACATAATAATTTTTTTTAATCTATAATTATGTTTATATTTTTTTTATATCTTATCTCATTCATTTCTCAAATCATCTTTTTCATATAAATGAAAATATTTTTTAAATTTTGTTTGTTTACCATCTTTATGAATAATCGTATTTTGTTTTACATTACCTCCATCATTGCTGTTCAGAAAGTATAATTATGGTTCAATAATATTTAAATATGTATTTAATAAAATATTTCATGTTTTGGAACTAATAAACACGTTTAATACTAAATAAAAGAAATCTAGTTCTTGATGTTCCGACAAACCACTAAAAAATAATTTTCAATTACAGTTAATCATTTTAATCATCCTCATGTAAGAAATAAATATAATATATGGGACCATTAATAACTATATATGTTTAGTAAAAATATTTAATTCCACTTCTGGATTTTTAAACCCTCTTTAAAAGAACATCCATAATATTTCCTAAGAAAATAGACAATGAAACCTTGAAATTAAAACATCCAAAACAATGGAAATAATGAAATATTATCAACGAATTGTATTAAGATTTTATAATATCAAATTGGAATGTGTTTCAAAAAATTTTATAGTAATGTAATTAAATAATAAAATTTTTTGAACAATTATATAGGGGGATAATTTATTTGAAACTAAATGGCGGCATGCAGTGCAACAGTACTTAATCCAATTATGATTCTTTGTATAAAAATCCATTATATTTGATAATATAAGTCTAATATTATATATGAAATGAATTATGATATTCTTATATTTTAAATCCACCTCATTTAGGTTTATTTAATTTGGATTCCCATAATCATTTTAGTTGATTAAATCTAGATTCAATTACCTGATATTTGTTAAGGACTTTTAAAATAAAAACCATTTTTAAATGTTTTAATGATTAATATTCAAAATCAGTCTATTTTCAGTGAATTTTTTTTAATATTTATTTAAGATGGTATTTATAGTAATATCGATTTTTTAAAAATGAAATTTTTATATTTCTCTCAAACGATTTCCAAAAGGCATATTTTTCATGATTTATGTACTCACTTTCATAAAAAACAGTCTTTTATTGGTAATCCTTCAAACATTTTACAAAAAGTCAAAAGGAACATTTTTTTAAAATTTATGAAATGATTATAATTAAAAATTTCATTTAAATTTAATGTTTGAAAACTTTTATCCATATTTTAATTTTTATTTTCCCAGAAAATGATTTCATTTATTAGTTATCGATTTTTTAAAATAAAAAGTGATTCTAAAATAGTGTTCCTATTTTCTTAAATAATGTTTCATTTATGAAATATTTATTTTTTATTCTTATGTTAGGATTCAACAGAATTTTTTAATGTGGTATGGTTAATCTTTGATAATCTCAGAGAAAATGATCTTGTTATATGTCTCCAATGAATAGGGTAATGGGATGGAGTTAACTGATTTGGTTTTTCAACAGAAATTATAGGTATAATGCTACTAGGTTTTTTCCAAATATAAATATGATTTTTAATCCCAATGTACACAAGAGAGTCAAAATATTTTTTTATAGTGATAAGTATGTTATTTTACATGTTAACTTATTAACATTTATATGATATCTTAAGAGTTTTAAAGAAAGTCATTTTATATTCAAAAGGAAAGATCATAATTGTTTTAAAATAATGATTCATTTTTCATTTTAAAAAGGTATTTCTTAAAAACAAAGTGATGAATTTTAACTAGAATAATTTTTTCCATTATTTATTTCCCTTAATTCACAGTTTTCATTCATCCAAAGAATTAGAATATTTTACATAGCATATATTAATTGGTATATACAAAGAATATGTCATGATGAATTTATTGATGACATGTGTTGAAAAAGAAAATGATTTTTATTTGAAATCATTTTTAATAAAAAAAAATAGATATTTATTATATGAATTTTAATTTATTGTTTTATTAGTAAGCACCTTTCCAAATTCACTAAAACTCTAAACAAAAATGATCTTTGGGAATGAATTAATTTAAATTATATTTTAAAATAAATAGAATGAGTTATGGTTATATTTAGGTTCTTACACATCAAATAGCCTAACATTCGATAATGGGAAATATTCTATGCAAATAGAGAGATAAACAAGGATTTAGGCATGTCATGAGAGATTTTTTACCCTTATCTTTTAAATTTAACCACACTGTAAATCAATTTTTACCATAACGTCAACAATTATTATATAATATTTGCACTATTAATTATTCAAAAAATTATGATGAAATTATTATACAATATAAATTATTATTTTTATGTTTAGAATAAATTTTAATTAATTCGACTCTATTATCTTGATAAAATAATTTTAAAACAAAATTTGCATACGTGATGAAACAATTTGGTTTTTGAGATATGTATCTTTCAAACACAGCATGGATATATAATCAATATGTTAAAAAAATAATAATTAAATGAATCTAAATTAATATTTAGTGATATATTATATTTTTTTCATTATATACATTAATCATTTGGAATTATTTTTATTAATATAAATGGAGAAACATTATTAACTATATCTTAGTATTCTAAAGAAATTAATTTTTAAACCAAAAGAAAAATGAATACTAAAATCCATCATAATTTATTATATAATAACTAACCAATCTAAAAAAATAAAATATTATTATTTTAATTTAATAAAATATATTATTTATATTATAATATTTATTGAAATGAACTGATAGATTTACGAAAATCTGTATTTTTCAAAATTCATTGAAAAATTTATATTATTTAAAAACAAAAAAAAATCAATATAATTTAATTTTCATATGATCATTTGAAAAATAATTTTCATTGTATCTAATTAATTTCATAAAATATCTATAAATTATTTATTATATTTACTAAGGAATATAAATTATATTCATTTTATGACGTAAGCTGATTTTTGTAGAATATTATTACTTTAATAAAAAATAACATGATTACATACTATGATTTTATAAATAAAAATAGGTTGAATAAGAAATTTATATGTATATTTCATAAATTTTTTATTTATATTCATGTCCTTTTAGGTAATGGCTTCATTATAATGGTTATATTTTATAAAATTTATTTAATGGTTATCTAAAGAATGGTGTTTTGTGTGATGCAAGATTTCAAAGAAACTAGTTTTTTCATGTTAAGAAAGCTAAAATAAGTTTCATCTATAACATATTATATTGTAATTTTTTAATTGATTTGAAAAATTATTTAAAAAATTAATAAGATGTTTCATTTTAAAATCCATCATCTTAATAACCATGAACTAAATATGGATGAAACATCAATATATCAATGAAAGATATAATAAAATAATTTGGTCATTGCTAGAAATATATTTGGCTCAATTGAATGATATACATATATTATAAGGTGAAACGATGGTTTTTTTTTTGAATCTATCATAATTATGATCTTATAAATAAAATATAGACAAATTTTTTAATTTTATATCATGGTGTTGAATTTGATGATAAACCTCAAGTAATAATTTCGTGTAAATATTTATCACCTTTATGATCAGTAATTTATGATTGGAAAATTGAACCAAAAAATAATTTTGATACTTTATAAATGATAATAAAATACATAACTAGAAGTAAAAAATAGATAATATTAGGAGGAAATGTTTTCCAATAAATAAAATTCTTATACATCATGAGATTGAAATGTATCCAGATGTAAATAATTGATGTAAATGAAAAATAGATAAAATTTTATGAATTCATATACATAATTTGTAAATGTATTCTAAGAGAGGATGATAAAAATTACGATCAACATTCATTAATTTTCTTAAATATTATATGTATTTAAAACTTTTGGGATAATTTCATAGGGATTGAACCAAATAATTAGAAGTATGACTTATATCAATGACTATATTAGATAAAAAATATGTCTAAAATATACCTAATATTCAATTCCAAAAAAAATAAAACAAATCATGTACAATAATTAAAAATAACTTTATATCAAATCATTATAATATATATATATATATATTAAGAATTCAAACGAATGTAATGTGACTGAAAAAGAAAATAGAAAATAAAAGTATGGATTATTAAAAGTAGACCAAATATATATTAGGTAAATATGATAAAACTAGTAAAGAAATTGAAGAAAGAAGGGGTGAGGAAACTCTAGTTGATATATTATTAATGATATTTCTCATGGTATGATTAATAGATAACATTTTGTTTCAGATTGAGAATAATTATTTAAAAAATTTTAATTATCCATTAATAAAATATATTAAAAATTAGAAATAGAAATATATTACAAAGATACAAGTGATGGTAACCCAGTAATAATGGATATCTTAATGTAAAAAAATCAATTATGAGATAAATTTCATGAGGTTAACATAAATAATATTACATTTAAAATTGAAGATGTAGCAGAACCTGGGGAAACAATGTATAATTCTAAAATTATAAAAAAACAACTCCCATGGGTTGTAAAATTCAATCAATAATCATGGTTAATGAATTAAAATACAAGTGAATGATTCTTATTCAACTAATTAAATGGTATATTATATAATATCTCCCTAAACTACGGGTTTAAAAAATTCATGTACCGAAATAATTATTGTTTATAACATTAATAAAGTTAATATATTACATACAGACCCATGAATGTTTGAAAAACCCATTTTAAATAATTATCGGTGGTCTCTAAATTTTTTAAAAAAATTATGTTATTGAGAAAATGGAAACTATGGTAAAACTACTACAAATTCCAAGGTAAAAAATAAAATAACAAAATATTATATGTGTGATAATTATAACTAAATTATAAATATTATGTCCTTGAAATGAATCTATTTGGAATGTTCTGTTGACTATATAAGTATATTCCATCTAAAAAAAAGGTGGTAATATTTTTAATTATATTGAAATAATAGATATTTTTTATGGTATAAATTTTCACATCCCTAATAGATAAGGGTCAATAAATATATGGGTAGCAATGATTTTTTTTATTATAGCTAAAACCTCATCTGAATGATAAAGAAAAATTAATAATCCATTTGTATTCACTTTATTAAACATTTTGGTGGTGTGACCCTCTAATTGACATCATCAAAAAGTGGCCCAATAAGATGTTAATGATGTTTCTTCAAAATATAACTTCAAAATAAATAAATAAGAGGATTAATCAAGAGATAAAAAATATTATTAGTGTCCACAATTAATCCGTAAAATATGTGAATCATCAAATAATCAATGGTGGTTACTCATCACAGATAATTAAAAATAAGAATATATTGAAAAATATCTTAAGAAATAATAGAGGAAATCTTCATTTTGTAAATTATATATCCTTTCATAGATAACATTTTATACATCGTGTTTTGTGAGAAAGGACTTTAAAATATTTATTATATAATTAATGATTGGGTGAATTAGTATATCATGAGTATTTCTTTCCATTATGCTAATTATAATTTTGATATCATTTTAAATAATAGACATGGAATAGTAACTTTTATTGGTGGAACATTTTTTATGAAGATGTAACAAACATGAAGTAATATATTTTTATATTTCACTTTATCAATATAATTAATACATATTAACCAAATCAAATAATCTAGAATTTAATTTGATACATTTTTATTTGTAAAAATGTTTTTGGATAATTTTAATAAATTTTATTCATTAATGAGTTTACAAAAGTAACACCCTAAATTTATCAAATATATTAATATATGTCAAAAAGAAAACTACGGGTCATGAGCCACAATTTAATGGACATAAAAACCAAGATACCACTTAATTTGATACAATATGATGTGTGAGAAATGACTTTTTTTGAGTCAGCCGATAAATATTTGGTTTTATATGATTTTTTTAATGTTTTTACACATATTATGTATTTCCATTTTATATAAATTTAATCTAAATCTCATGATAGGTTCATGAAATTTTATATGATTGATAAAACAAAAACAAATGATTTTTTTAATATAATTAAATTGGATAATTTAACCAAGTATAGGAATGGATAGTTTGATTAATTTATTGTGATAAAATGTGTAATGAAATAATTGTGTGTTGTATGAACACCCCAAAAATTTTATTAACTGATTAGAAGAGACAATGCTTTGTTGACATATGGTGGACAATGTTATTAGATTACTACACAGTAAATTTATTTACGAGATAATAAAAAATAACAGATTTATTAATTCACATTCAATTCCTAATCCAACTTTATTACAAAAATATCTATTTTGATTCATGATTTGAAAATAATCCATTCTCAAAATGTTTTGATGGATTTATATATACATCATTACATTAAGATAAAATGAATACAGTAGAGACAATTAATGTGAGGGGAAAAGGTATATTCCATAATATGCTCGTAGACAAAGGAGATACCATTATTACCATAATAATTTTTTAATTTTTTCTAGAAACAATTATTTTATTATATAATAAAATAAAAACCATCCAAAAACATTATTTCCAATTTTTTATGTCATTGATAATGACCTTATAGAGAATATTGGAAAGAACTGGAATGTTTTGGAAGCATAATATGAATCCTAGAACTACCATAATGATTCTAAATTATCCAATAATAATTAAAAACATGATAACAAAAGAACTAAGTTCCTATGAATTAGAATGAAATAGAATATATGAAAACATTAAGGGTATTTATGCCTATTCGAGTTTCATGAGTTCCAATCATAGCAGATTTATTTAATAAATTTTACAAAAAGATGTATAATATTGTTTAAAACATGAAGATTATTCTTATGCAATAGAATGATAGATCAAAGAAATTAATAATTACAAAACCATTGAACTTGGGTCTCATGAAAAAGACTAGAATGTTGTATTATGAACCCAATAAGAAAGGTAATGTAATATAGAAGAAGACTTTTCTTTTATTCTGTGGATACTATCAAATTGTGGGTATTTATTTGGTGATACTTTTTCTCTAATCAAATGGAACCAAATAATAATTATAATTTTGGTGATAAGGTCTCATTAAAATTACAATTTATCTAAATGTCTGGGTACTAAGAATTTATAAATGTTGATGTTGATGAAGACGTCCACATTGGCCAATCATAAGGGATTATCTGTGATGGTGGAAAATCATATGTTTTGATACTAAATATTTTTTGTGTGTGATAAATATAGATCCTTAATTAGGATAATAAATGTTTCAATAATGTTTATTGAGTATGAGATTAATCCAGAGAAAAATGGTTTCTAATATTTATCGTAATGGTGTTGAAAAACTCACTTATTTCAATTGTTTATGTTTATGATATAATATATATTATATAGAATATTTTTTCTGAGGATTATGATATCAAATTATGAAATAAATTAATATGTCAATGATTTCGTAGATTACATTCATTTTGTTCTTTCAATTCACAAATAAATCAGGTTCGGTCTCTCTCAAAGGTGATATATGCTTCTGATTTATTGATGAAGTATCACATTTATGTATTAATAATGGGATCTACACAACATTATTATTGGGACAATGATATAAATTTATAAGTAGTAAGATTTTATCAAAGGATTTTTTAGGGTTTTCAATAGCCCATTAAATTATATTTAGTTTTTACCATGTATTATATTGGTTGTTATATTATATCAATTTTTGAAAAGAATCCCTAAAGAGTATCATACTAATGTTTTGAAATACTAAATAACATACAAAAAGGGTCTTGAGAATATTTTTCTAGGAATTATAATAACAGAATGCATAATAATTAAATATAATCTTAATTTTTTTGGGTAGGAAATATCAATGATTGAATACCTTCTACTAGAGTTTCATTTTTAATGGAGGATTATGTATTCTATGTAACTCTAAAAAGAATCAATATATCTTTTTGTAAACCAAAGTATATAAAGATGTTATGAAATATCAATCCCTAATGTAAATTATGGCAATGGAATAATAGCATAAAAACATGAGGGTGAATGTCTCTTACCAACTATTAATTTTTTTGTTACAATTATTATAAAATATTCATGTTAAAAAATATGGTGAAATATTTAGTGTCAAAGAATATTAACATAAAGTAGATCTTATTTAATTTGATGGAAAATAACGGTGATTATTCATTGGAATAGGTTTAACTAATTTGTATAGTAATATATATCTTAATGAATCCTTTGACAAAGTATGCCTTATTTAAATTGAGAGTGTTTTCGAGTGTTAATTCATAGCGAGCTTCCATAAAGTTGTTTTGGTAATTTTATCATTGTCATTCCATTATAATTGTTTAAAAAGAGAAATAAATTAAATTCAAATAATATATTAGTTGAAAGATAATATAGTTTAATTATTATGTGAAATTCATGGAGTCTTATAAGAAGTCAGTTGTTAATGTGTATAAATTATATTACGTGAGGAATTAGTAAATAAAGTTCTAATGAGAGAATGTCTATTGATGTGTATATTAGTAATAAATAAAGTGATATTTCAAAGAGATCATGTTATTCATGGGGAGTTTAAAGAGACCATATTTCTTGATATATTTATTATATAATGAGATTTAATAAATATCATATATGTTAAATTATCAATGGGGTTTAATGTTGATATTAATTGATTCATTTTTAAAATGGAAGTGATCATGCACATGGATTCAGTGTAATCCTAGTAATTCTATTCTACCCTTTATTAAAGTGTTTTAATCACTAACACAATGAATGTGTTCTATGACTTTTTTCCATTAGATAATTCATTCATTAGTATTTCAAGGTTCTTTCACATTTTATTTATTTATTAAATGTTCTTGTGTGGTTGAGAGGCTTGGTTGAGATGAGATGGATATAAATTAATGTTGACATTTTTAGAACAAACAACCCTAGAAATAGAGGCTCTAAAAATTAATATATAATGTTATCCATAACGTCCATTTAGGATTTTAAGAATAATAACAATTTTAGTGGAAACATAAAATTAATTGCATCTCACACCATGACTTGAAAATATGTGAAACACCCATTGAATAATGTGAATAGATAATGATTTATACTCTTATTTGTTACCCCAAAACATGTGTTATAGAGGTTCATATATGCCACTGAAAGAGGGGGAAATATTTAGATCTATCTCACCATGATTCTTGGATTTTCACCTTCAAAGCTCTATGGGATGTTTGAGATTCCCCATAGGAAGAATATGATAAAAAAATTATTGAACACATTATTAAAATATAATATCATTTTTTAAAATTTAATATCAAAAAATTGTCATTATATATATATATATATTAGAAATAATCTTTGATTACCATGTTAAAAAATATTATTGAACACCTATGATTAAAACATGTTGTTGAGGTTGACCACTATGAGTTAATGGGGAATTTTAATAGATTTTATTTTTTACATTATATATAATATATTTTAAGATACTAGTATGATAAGGAAAATATTTAAAAGTTTTTGCAGATATTTTTAATATTATCAAAATAAATCTTATCGGGAAGGCCTCCATATCATGGAGAATCCCTATTAATTGAAAATGCTATGATTAATGAGAAACATGTCTAAATAAAAAAAATTAATCAATGTGATAAATAGAAACCCGTTTCATTGAGATTATGGTTTTTATTGAGGAGATAAATAAGGATGCACATGTGATCATAATTTTGGGTGTACATAATGTATTGCTAAGTGAATGATAGACATATTTTTATAACTTATTGTTATTCCTAGAAATAAATGATATGGGAATTTTCCAACTCCATCTATAATAATAATCCAAGAATATAATCAATGGATAAATAATGAATAAGGGAAAAAAAGATATCCCATCTATCATTACACGCAATATATTATCTCACTATTCATTAATAGGCTATATATAATGAATTTTGTATTAATTATGTCATTTCATATAATATATCATAATTAATCATTTTACTTATATCTAACTACATGTTAGTATTATAAAAATATATATATAATAATCTACTAGATAGAAATCAATAACCATCATCTTTATAATAATCTTGGTATCATTAACAAAGTTTTACTAACACCGGATCCCCTGATAGATGTTTTTCACTTTTAATGATTAAAATATTCCAATTATATCTAGTATTATCAACTTCCAGGTACTGCCTACATGTACACTATAATATGTCTTGATGGCCGATAGAAGTGAAATTATTTGGTCTATAAATATTATAAAATTAAAACATTTTTTAATAAAATCATAATAAGTATATTTAATGGGTTACACATTATTGATCCAAATGTCAGAGGCATCCCTACTATATCCTTGTTATCTACTTTGTATCATAATCGCTACGGGTATCTTTGGAATTTCTTCAACATCAATGGATTATAATGAAACAATCCCATCATGGGAATCCACAATCCATTCTTAGATGAACCTAATTATTCAAAGGATAGGACCAGATCTAGTAAAACCCCATACCAATCTATCATTTTTTTTTATTTTTTTTGGTATTTCTTTTTCCATGGATGTGTAGTAAAATGAAGAAATTTGGGGCATACTTATAATGGTGAATTCATGGATTTGTTGGAATATTCAAAATTAAATATTTATTTTTTTAGTTAGCCGAGGATTTACACCCTATGTAATGGGGTTATGTGATGTGTAATCATCACGAATATGATGTAAAAAAATTGGTTAAAATGTGAAAGGATACATTTCTAGTATAGATTCCACATCAAATAAATATTAAAAATAATTTTTTATAAAAATTTTATGGTGTTTTATACATATATTGGACTCGATAATTACAAAACATGTACATGGGTTATGTTCCATATAATATATTTAGTGTTCCATTTAATCTTGTATATCAACATAAATTTTTATTTCCCTACTCTATATTCACATGATATATACCTACACACACCTCATAATAAATTTTCATAGTCAAATTATTAATTCAGATCATCCATTTTGCGAGTGATCTTGTGTTGGTTGGGGTGAATCTATCAGGGTAACTGGTGTTAATCTCTATTCTGCCTCTCTCTATTTCCTCAATGGATTTTGATAGATTTTCATGGTACTGATGGATCAATACTCCATGTTTCTTAATCATTATTCAATGTTGAGTTCTTATATTTTCATACACTTCATTATTCATTCGAGAGTCCCGTTGTGGGTGTTTTATTTTGTGATTAAAGGTTGGTGGTTACACTTAGGATGGGCCAATTTATTTAAAATTGAATATATTTTTGATAGAATGTAGTTTCAAATGGTTTGTGAAACCACAATTAAATGTGTAATGCATTGTATTTTTATTCATGGAATTTTAAGAAAACCCCCTGATTCTAATGGAATTGGAAATCATAGGTTTACTTGAAATTGAATAATTTTTTGAATTTTGTAAGAAAATTATTTTTTCTAAATGTGATTAAATTGAATTTAAAACACTATAAGATAAGATTTATTTTAAAAATTCATGAAATGTTGAAAAAAAAATGATTGGGTTTTGAATGTGAATTTCCATTTTGAGAAAGAAAATTATGCAATTTAATTTTGAATGATGATTAATGTGAAATAAAGTGATTTTCCTTTTTCAACATTAATTTTTGAGAACATGAGAGCCTCGATAGTTGGTGGTAAATTTTATACAATCACATTTTATGGTATTTCCAAATAAATTGATTGTTAATGAAAACATTAAAGAAACCGTAGTACGGAATATCATATACACATTGAGAATTTTATGAATGTTATTTGGCGTATGCGTGAGGGTCATGTGTAAATATGTTATCCATGATCTCTAATATGAGATGGGTAAGGATCCAATAAATAGAATCAGTCATACTATAGGGGAGATATCCACATAACTAGTTGCGATGATTTTGATTATAAATTCTATAGATTGTGAACAATATTTAATCATGAAAATGGATTTATGTAGAAAATTTTATATAAAGTGTTTTCAAAGAAATGTTTGAAATTATTTATATCATTATTAAAAGAAAATATTTTTTTGATTTTAAATATTTAATTTTATTAAATTAATGGGTATTATTAATATTCAGATTATATTTTGATTTATTATTTTGGAACACATATTGTGACCTTATTGTGTTTTTTATGTCACAACCTATAATTTTCATTAGGAATTTTTATATTATATCATTATATGTCCAAGTAAAATGAAAATAACCTCACGGTGTATGTGGATGTTTTCAATCCCTTTTGGCGTAGATTTATATGTCTTTCAGGAAGTAATATTTTCATTATACTTTACTTAATACTTTTTTTGTTAATTGTATTGTTTATCATTATTTTTTTTATTATACTATGTCTATGATGATTTTCAAGTATAAAAATATATATCACTACCATTTTTTAATTTTGTGGAAAATTATTCCTATGATTAACATGTATGATTTATTCATCTATTATCCAACCCACGGGGATTGGGAATGCCATTAGTTTATGATCAATGCCGGATAAATTATATAGGTAAAAGGCTATCGAAGAAGGGTTGTGAAAAAATGGTTTTAAATGTGAAGATTGATCATTTTTCCTTGATATAAATATGTAATTTTAGATATTGTTAGAACATAGGATGTATTTAGTGATATATTAAATTGCAAAATTTCATCATAACAAACCTGAAATCACCATATGTGGTTAGTTAAAGGAATCATGAGGTTATTTGTAGTCTTTTCCTTACATTTGATTTGGAGAGGTAAAAATACTAATCATATTTATCTATGTAATGGTATTAATTCTTCTTTTTTTATTATTTTAGATGTTTATATTAATAAGTATTTAATGAATTAATTTTTTAATAGTGTTTGTGTAACATCATGAATCCAAGATGATCAAATTTAGGATTAAGGAGTATTTTGTTGATGGAATATAGTGATAAAATCCTCTAGTGGACAAGAATCTGGTTCAGGTTGTTATGTGTGTTGTCCTTTCTCTAGGACTGGTAATTGATCCTATTCATCTTCAATCTCTAATCATAGATCTTGATAATGATTATTGTCCAAATCATACATAGGGGTTACTTTACCAAAATCCAACATCATTCCAAGGAACTAATGATCCTAAAGATGATGATGATTGGATGATAATGATTTTCCATATTCTAGATTTCATGGAAACTCATGAATCAATTATGGTTAAGTGTTCTATTATTATGATAGTGGGTCTTAACATGATATTGTGGGAATCAATGGTGTTGAGGATGAATATTAATGGTTTAGATTGGATGGAATTAATTATTATACTAAATAATAAACACTATAGTGGTTCTATTGTGCTAGATAAGCCTGTCATGTTTTCCAAGATCAAGTAGGCTAAAAGTATTGTGACCAAATATATAATTTTTTTTGAAAATTTGATGTTTTCATGATGGAATATATCAAATGAGAAGATTAAGATCAAGAGATCTAATATTTTTATTGGAACTAATATTCATTTTAAATTTTCATACTAAATTTCACATCCTATGATGACAGACTAGAGAGGGAGTTATGGTCATAAATTATCTGGATCGTATGTTAGTTTATAAGTGAGATTTTCTCCCTATTGAAATTTTAATGATTTCACATAAATATAATAAAAATCATCATGAAGATCAAGGTGGATTTAGAATACATGTTTCATCTATACCTTGTGCAATTTGTGTCCAATAAACATTAACATGCATTTAGTGTGTAAAGCCTAGGAATTCATAAAGGGGTTACATTGAGGTACCTAATATATGTTGTTTATGTGGTCATTAAATAAATTTGGAGTAATTTTGTTATATGTACTCTACTCTAGTTAATGGCAGAAGATCAATTGCATTAGAAATTACAATGTTGAAATAATATGCACCATGATATTTGGTGTTATCTTCACATACATACATAATGAAGCTTCTTCACGTAGTGTAAGTGTCTCTAGATAATGTAGATATGTTTCCAGAGATTCTGATTGGTATCTTCATTATAGCTTAGTTTTTAGTGACCACTTTAATTGATAATAATGTATCTCGCTCATTTAAATCCAGTAATATTTTAATCATGTTATGTTTCATAGAGAGATTGTTTTCAATTGTGATGGAAATTTCTACACTCTTTAATAAAATGATAAATTAGTGTATCCTTTATGATTATTGCATGTTCTTTTTATTATTTATTGATCATTCATGGTATTTTCTCATTCACAAAAAGAAATCTATTTTTTAAACATCTGGATGGAATGGATCATTGATTATAAATCATGAATTGATTTTTATCTTCTATGGTCATCCAATATAGTGTGAATGGGGAATGAATTTGAATTCAAGGATAATGGAACCTCTAGTTCAGTATATTTATACCATCTTATCAATATTTGGGAAAATTAATTTCATTTTTTTTATTTTTTTATAGATAAATTATTTTTGAGTTTTGATATCCGCCTTGTGGATTTTGAGTTTTACAATATTCTCTTTTTTGAATTTTCATGTATTATACTGGTAAGGGAGGTATTTTCTTCCATTTATTTGAATCATGGAACATTCATATTATATATTTCTTATTATCACATGGAACCAATTGAAATAAAAAATGTGGACACTCAAATGAATGATCATCTACTGAAAGTATTTATACATCAAAAAAATTACCTTTGGGTGTAACTTATTCTCTTTTATAATAATGTTGATTCAATACATCATCTCTGTGTTTATTATTCAAAAATGGACTTAGTTATGGTAAAAAAACATGTAACATTTTTCATTTTTTGATGATATGTTATACTATTTGAATTGGGTGGACTGGTTCTTGAAGTTTTATCATTGAATTGGATATTATCAGTTGATAAAAAAATCTATCTTTCTGATAACCACCTTCCAAAGAAGGAATTATCGTTACAAGTACCATGTCATTCCCTTTGGTCAATATAATTCACCATCAATCTTTACGTATTTGATAAGGATCTTCCTTGAATATTTTTATTTTCTAAGGGTGTCATATTTGAATGACATCTTGGGTTAATCAGTTTTATAATATTATCATTTTTGTAATATGATAGAATTTATATAAATATTGAGAAATCACCCAAATTATGGTGAGCTATAGAAATGTTATTTCAGGATTCTAGAAGTGATTTTATTAGGACACATATTCCTAACATTGTTATTTAAGATGATCCTTAGAAGGTGAAAGCTATTATAAAACTCAATAAACCTTGGAATGTTTTTTATATTTGGGGATTCATAGGTTTAACTATAAATTACATCCATTTTATAATGGATTCATCATAGTTAGATTCTATGATGACTTATCTATCTTGGAAGGGAGTGATGTTTTATTGGGATTAAAAATGATAGAGTTATTATATTGAGCTGAAATGTCTTTTGATGGCCTTGCTGATGTTGGATCTTCTAGATGCCGAAAATGGCTATGTCATATTCTATGATGCATCGGGTTCGGGAATAGGTTATTTTCATATAATGTGTGATCACATAATTTCTTATGGATCTCAATATCTTAGTCCACATTTGAATAATTATCAAACTGATGAATTTGATCCTAAATCTACGATTCATGAACATAAGAGTTGATGAAATTATATTTTTGGGGAATAGATTAACTTGTGTTCTGACCAAAATAGTTTGATTTATATCTTATCTAAAATAAATTTGAATCTCTACTAGAGGTTTTCTGTGGATAAACAATAATATTTAGATTTTTATATGACCCAAAACCTGGGGTAAGTGATTTTCATTGCTGATGCACTGATAAATAAATAACTGACCGATGTCATAGAGGAATTAATAGAAGAGTATAACACGATGGGTCAGTTTTTAAGAGTTTGATATTGATGTTTGAGAAATAGAGTCCAATGATGTATTGGATAGTCTAAAATTGACATCTTATCTTCTTAAGTTAGTTCTTTAGGTACAAGTTCTTGAGGATGAATTCCATATTAATAGATTCATTCTTTATGCTGTGGAAACCATTATTGATTGGTCATTATCTATTTACTGTATGATATGTTTTCAGAAATTTTTTCAATTATTTTAATGTGATAAAAATTTGGATAGGGTATTTCCAAATATCATAGTGGGTTGTGCACCCAGCAACCATAATGATGTTTTATGATATATGATGACAATTCTATTGGGTAGTTTTGAAATGAGACATCGCTAACATAGTTTAACACTATTATACCTACCAATATTTTGAGGCATGGAATCTGAATACATTTGTTTTTCATTACCCACTTCCAGAGAAGACTTTAGAGTGGGATGATATTTCTATGGAATATTTTGTAGTGTTTCCACTTACCCCGATAAAGAAGAGTGAGAATTGTGTTATGATCATTATACTGACCAAATGAGATCACTTTACACCCATTAAAGATTCAACTATTGTTGAAGAGATTGATGATATCCATATGAGATAGATAGGTAATTTTCACAGAGTTCCATCAGCTATAGTATTTTATTGAGATCCTTGTTTTCATAAATGATCTTGGAGAGGACATCAAGAGGCATTATGATCTAAATTTTTTGTATTTTAAAACATTCATTGATTTATGTATTGATTGAGGGAGGATATTCATATTACATTCGTCAATTAGTTTAGGGGGAGGGGTTGGTTTGACCATTTTGTATTGGATGAGTTTCATTATAAATATAGTTACCAGTCCATGTTCCAAATATTTTAGTTTGAGGATTTGTATGGAATGTTTTCTAAATATCTTTTCTTTTTTTCAAATTTTATTGGTAGTTATATGGTTAGTCTAAAATTTATTCAAGATATTACAAGAAAGATTAAATTAGTAAATAATAGCATATTTAATCAACATGACAGGTTTAAATCATTATATGGTCGTCAACATGGACACTTAGAGGATTTTGTTGGTGACATGGTTTTCTAGAATGTTTCACTTTTATTGGGCATCGATAGATTTGGTGGCAAGAGATGATTTCTCTCTATTTCTTATACATTATGGAATTTTTGATCATATGGGTAAAGTGGATTATAGGTTAACACTACCACTATAGTTGATGTCGATAAAAAACATTTTTCTTCTATCACAACTATAAATGTATCATTCTGATCCATTTCAAGTTTTGAATTGTATTGGTCTTGATGTTGAGCTTAATTTGTTGTTGAATGATTATTTAATCATTATAGTTGTATCAATTACAATGGTACATTTTTTTATTACGATACCTTTCTTGTCAATGCTATGGAATCAAAATTCTAATCCACATGGGATATGGGAGCATATGGAATTTTTGAGAGAGTAGTTACCTCTATTTTTTATTATCAAATAGTCTTAACTAGGTATCTAGAGACCCAACGTTTTGTGATGTGGAGGTTATAACAACAAATTTAATATAAATCAGGTGCTTTTATCCAATTTTTGGGTGATTTTTTTGATTGAATAATTCCAATAAAAAATTTGGAGGATACCTCATAATGGTGGATTTAGTGATTTGTTGGAATTTTCAGTATCAAACCTTCATTTTTTAATATGTGGGAGATTTACATTACTTTTAATGGGGTTGCAAGACATGTAATAATCATCAAGAATATTATGTGAAAAGAAGGCACAGTTTTCATGCTTACATGTTGTTCACACCTTACACTACATGTAATTATTGAAAACCATATTTTTAGTAAAGGGCTATGGGGTTTTCAGTGTATAGGTGAATTGAAAACTACAAGTTCTGTAATTGGATTAAAACCATTGTAAAATACCAAATGATGGATTAAATAATGGGGATAGGCTGAAAAAATAATTTTTATCCTCCATGTTTCATTTCACTCAACCAAGAGACTCCTCCTACAAAATTTTGGGAGCCCACTTCTTCAACAAAATATTTCCTTCACTATGTCATCATCATATTCATTACAGTGTGTCTATCTGAATAAATGAAATTGTTATATCTTGCACAAATATATATATATATATATACCTCTTTCCTCCGTGGAGTTTAATATATATTCATGTTATTGATGCATCTAAACGTATAGTTTTTTAATCCTTATTTGAGGTTGACTTTCATGATATTTCATACATTATATCATTATTAGTGAGTCTTTTTTTGAGTGTTTCTTTTAGTGATTAATGTTGGTTAGATCCATTTTGGATTAACTAATTGATTTAAACATGAATTTTTTATTTATTGAAATTTGTTACAATTGATTTAGGATTCCCTAGTCCGATGTGAGTTGGAATTTAGAT
The DNA here is from genome assembly GCA_963277665.1 of Viscum album. Taxonomy (NCBI): domain Eukaryota; kingdom Viridiplantae; phylum Streptophyta; class Magnoliopsida; order Santalales; family Viscaceae; genus Viscum; species Viscum album. The sequence goes on from OY728141.1 coordinate 1,258,822,221, forward strand.
TTATTTTGTACGGAATTTTGGGAAATCACCCAATTCAAATGGAATTGGAATTTTGGATGTAATTTAAAATTTATGTAATTTGTGAATATATTTTGATAATGTATTTTTATAAAATGGAATAAAAATAGATAAAAATGTATGATTATATTTATTTGAAAAAGCCCTGAAATGTTGAAAAACTAATGAATTGGTTTTGAATGTGAATTGGTACAATGAAATGGAAATTTGGGAAATAATTTTGAAAAATGATTTATGAGAATTGTAAGAAATTTTCCTATTTCAATTGATTGACTTATCACATGAGAATATGTATAATTAGTAGTTTATTTTGGACATCAATGTTATGATGGAAATTACCCACCAGTAAATTAATGAGAAAAACTCTAACAAAAACCTATTTCAGAAATTATTTTCCTCAATGTGAATAATGAGTCCTTAAAGGTGTGAGATGGAGGGAGGTGTGAAAAAACATCATTGATGATCAAAAATATGAGATGTGTGAGGATCTCATAACTAGAAACTATCGTACTTCTGGGACGATAACGGAGTTTATCATTTCAATTATTTTGATAATAATTCCATTGATTGTAAAAATATATTACTCATGATGAGTGATTTAAGTAAAATAATTTTTATAAATTGTTTACTTAATCTCATTTTAATATTTTTTCTTCCTTATGAAAAAAATAATGTTATGGTTTTAAATATGATATTGTATCACCATTATCAAAAAAAATTAAATTGAAAACTTTTTTTGTTTAATAAGTATAGAATATTATCAAGGATATTATTTTAATTCCCTAAAAGGCTTTTTTCTCACTCCCTAACATTTAATTCATGTGTATATAGATTTTTTCTTTCTAGGACTAAGTAAAATAGATGTATCCTTTTAGATAAGGGGTGTGCGTTTGATCCCTTGCTGTATAGAGTTACATATCATTGGGATGGTTGCGTTATCATGTATGTTCATTGAGTAATTTGATGACGTACAATATTGGTTTTTATATACCTTTTTGGTTTTCGGTATTTTCCACATGAGCTATTTTGAATAGTTTAATATATATTGTTATATTCATATAATTTATAGTAAAATATGTTCCCTCTTTAATCTTATATGTTGTTAGGTGGTAGTTTCAAGCCCGTAGGGATCTGAAGTGCCCTTTAGTATATGATGATATATGCTAAGTTATTATGGTACTACGGTGTCAGGGAGGGTTCCTAACATATCCAATTTAATAATAATAACCTAGTTCTTGATAATCATCATGTTAACATTGATAATATACCCCAAATTTGTTATGGAAATCAATATTATTTAATCATGGTTTATTATTAATTAGGGAAAAATGACTTACAAGGTTGATGATGAATTTTCTCACTATATCACAACTAACTAATGTTGTCTCGCACATTCTTCATTTTAATTATATTACAAATCAACACCGCAATGTGAATTACTAGAAATTATCATAAGGATACCAATACACAACATTATATAGTTAGGGAATCTATTAATCATATAATTTATCCTAATCTAAAGGACACATCCAAATTTCTATCAAATATACATTTACAATATGATTGCATAAAAAATTATATAATTGAAAAATATTTTAATTGTAGATGGTTAAATAAAAGATGAAATTTAAATCCTTTTTTTATATCGTAATTAATGTTACCTAATATATTATGTTTCATGATGTTTTTCTTACTTACTAGTATTTTCGGAAAAAATATGGTCAACATAAATTAGGAGGATTTATGAATCAGACCGATTCCATTAAAATCTATAGACCTTATTTTTCATAACAGATTACATTATTCAGATGATATGGAATTATTTTGAGGCACAATGACTTCATTAAAATATTAATAGGTATTCTGAGTTTATTAAATAATGAAAAAGAATCTAATGATATAATAATAACTCACCCTGCAGATTTCGGATTCTATAAATTAGAGAATCTATAATAAATATAACCTATTCATCAATTACCAAGAGTACATAAATTTATTTATTTGAAAGTAATATCATTCGTTGCTTTGAATGATGTTTTGTGACTTCTTATAACTAAGATTACTTGTGATCAGTTGAATATTTTATTTCAATGTTTTTCAAAGAAAATAATATTTGGGGTTATAGTTTTAATTTTAATTTTAATTTTATAATTTTAATTTTATTTTCAATTGAATATTGTTGTGTTATTCTATAAGCATGATAGAACTAGTTTTAACCCTTGAGATCTTGAGATTTTGGTGTTTGAACGTGACAATGACCAACCACTATATAAAATTAATTAGATAAATTGAATGATATATTTTCAATTTTGTTAAATGAGTGATTCCAAAGTGCGGTGACTGTGACACATTTTAAATGGTCTACTATCATTGGATTTTGTGTGTAGAAGGAATGTATAGATTTAAAAAGGATAGTTTTGTGGTATTATACGGATATTATTAGACAAAAATCAACGGTGTGATTATAGTAAAGGATGATTTGGTAATTGGAATGGGGATACCTTGAATGAGGATATCGATCCTCATTTCAATAATACTAGTTTTTTAAATTTTTTAACAATATATAATTGTTATTTTAGGCATGTACTCTTTAATCTATATAGTGTTTTTTGTTTTTTTCTATTTCATCTCAATTTCACTATTATAATTATTTAGATTGAAAGTAGGAAAATTCCAATAGAAAAATTGTATAATGTTTTTAAATTGTGAAAATATATTTTGGGAGTTATATTGATGTTATTATTTACATTTTCATTAAATAATTAATGGGAAATAAATAACAAATGGTTTAGAAACTACAATTCACCACCAACACTCATTTCTAGTTTACATACCATAGCTTATCAAGGATAATATATAAAATTAGACAAATTCTCATTATTTTATATTGATTATGATATTTTTATTCATTAGTCTATCATAAGTCACTAAGTTACCTACTATTGAATTTTTTATAGCTAAATGATCTTATTTCATTTAAATGTGGTATGTTTTATATCTGTCTAATGACTGGCTAATATAAATAAAATCATGAAACATATTTATTTATATAATTGACTACCGATGTTATAGAGATGGTATGGAAGCGTTATTTCTTAATAATGGTGCTAAAAAGTTTTTTATTTCTACCAGATGTAATATAATTTTAGAGGCAAAGATCATTCAATTTAGTCAAGAAGAGAAAAATGTATTTCTATTGAATTTATATCTAAATAATACAATATTTTTTCAATATAATGGTAAATTTTTTGTTATGTGTCTTCTTCTATAAAGGTATTAGGAATCTGGATAAATAATGATGTTACATACTTCAAAACATCAATATTCCTTGAAAATAAGTGATTAATAGATAAAGTTTATCATTAATTCGTTGACTTTGATCATAGTGATTATAATTCTAAGATGTATATGAGGCCTATTATTATTGCTAATATAATATAACATCATTGACATAAGGACTTATTAGATGATTAGCTGGTTGAAAAATTTATTATAATTATACTATATGAATTAGAATCAAAGATAACGACAATAGATGATAAGATAAATATCATAAAGTAAAGTACCAATGGTGTCATGAGAATGATTATAAAATATGATTGGCATCATAGAATATAATAAAATAATTATTTGGATATTAATTGTGTATATTTTAAATATACCTTTATCGGATTTAATTTTTCTTCTTTTAATTAGAATCATAGTACATAAAGAGACAGTTACATTGAAATGTTGTGTTACGGTGAAATTTCCCAATTTTGGGACGGTTGAATGGATATATGGGTCAATTGTTTTTTAAAAGAGATAATTATAAAGGAAAAATAATTTATCAATTAAATAAATATTCAACGAAGAATATTTTGTATAAATTTTTAAATGCTAGAAATATATAACCAGACTAACATATGTTAATGGGGGATAATATACAATCATAAAACAATATTTTATGATGAATTGTACTAACTTTTTTAATAAAACTATACACGTTGTGTGTTTTTTGTGGTGTTATTACATTAGAGATTTAATTATAATAAAACTATAATAGTTTTAAAATAGTGATTTTTATGTCAATATTCTATTTAATTGAAAAATCATTCAGGGGTAAAATAATAGATGAGTTAGATAAAAATTTAACCCAAATTATTTTATCCATATATATAATAGAATTTGGGAAATAATTAGGATGATTTCCCCACATGTGATAAGATGTTTCTTTACAAAACAATACTTGATACAAGAGGTAATGATTATGAATGATTAATGTGATAATGATTGAGATGATCATACTAGACATTCTAAAAATTATATTAAGTTATAAACAATATAATAATTGAAAATTAATGATTTTTATAAGTACATAGATAAATAGAAATTGGAAATTTTAATTGGAATAGAAAAATAGTATTTATTATAAAATTAAAAAAGAGAGGGAACATAATTAATTTGGAAGTTCATTGTAAAATATTTATATGTTATATGTCCATAAGATTATGAATAATGAAAATTAATAGTCGTGTTTTTCTTTTTTATGACAATAATGACATTATAAAGATAAATATTTAATTAGAATGGGATTCAATGTTATTTAAAAATTTCACTTATATAAGAATAATATATTAAAAAATGTGTTGATAATTTTTATTTAAGATTCATTCTTCTGTTATTGGAGGAAAAACCATTGGAATATGAACCAATGCGTCCAAATATACTTTACCAAGAAATTAATCATTCTAATAAATAAAATATAGTTATGGGAAAAATACAATGAATTTTTTCTTAATAAAATTCAATCATATTTAGCAACCCAACTGATCATTTTGAGAAGCAATATAAAAAATAAATATGTGTTCTAAAATTCATAATAGAAAACAATTATGGAAAAAAATTCAATGTTTCAGTGACTTATATATTGTCCACTTGAAATTTCAATGCATTAATAAATAAATAACTATCAAAAATATTTTAATATAATTTATTTTAATTCAATAATATTCTAATTTATTCATTAATTTATTAATAATTTATATAAAAAATTCCTATATTTCATTTAATTTATACTGAGATTGATATTATATAAAAAAATCAATTTTTTTAATTCCATAAGATTTTAATATTTCATGATAGAATTTATATGGATCATTAATTTATATAAGAAATCCATGATGACTTTTCAGAATACAAAATCTAGAGGATTATATATTTTTATTTTAAAACCAAACTATTTTTTATGATATCTCCTCATGTGGAATGGGATTTAAAAACATGTATTTGAGTTTGTCTTTATCATATTCACTGTGAAATATTAGACACTTTATGAAATTCAAATTTAATATTTTCTAATAGTTTATTATGTCATTAGTTTTGGAGGAAACTATTATTGAACATTACATCATGTTATATCAAATTTTTCCTAGACATTCTATATAAAATCTCATGGAACATAGGTTTGTTGGATTATTTTATTACCAATCAAAATTAAGATTTTTTTTGCTATTTGTAGTTCTCTTTTAATCATCCAAGAATGCAATGGATTCGACCAAATAAGTATATTTCATAGAAATTATTCACCAGAGTTTGATTGAACTGATGTTATATTATATTATTTTTCTACAGAAATGGTTACTAAATTTAAATATTTGGAATAATTCATTCAATACAAATTGGATTAGGAGTAGTTTTCCTGCCACCACGTTCTTTTAGTTTTATGGATCATAACTATTTTATAGAATCAGAATGAGATAAATTTTAAATTTTACACTCATTGATCTCATAAATCTTTTTTAAATAAAAATATCTTCTTATAATATGATGTTCCCATTATTAATAGAGTTACTATTTGGTTCTAAAGATTTACAAAAAGTAAATGGTGTTTTTTCAAAGGAAAATACATAAATAATATATATTCTCTATAAAGAAAATTCTTTCCTTAACTTTTAATACTTTCATCCAAAGCCCAAATAATATTTCAATGGGTGAGAAAAGTTTTATTATAAATGAATTGAGATATTCATATAGTGAAACTAAAATATTTTTAACTTTTTGTCATTATTTTAATCAAGTATATATTAAATATTATGAAATTCATATTCAATTATATTATGTATATTTTAACAAGGTTGGTAATGTTTGCAATTTTATTATACACCTTGATATGCAATATACATGGTAAAATTGTCAAAGGATTAATGGGTAATGAATAAGGATCACAAATATAAATTAAATTAATATATATAAAATATAATTAGCATCACTCAAATGACAGTGTTTAAGTAACAGGACAAGATGAATTTTATAAAACTAATCTAACAATATTTTAATAAATGATAATAAATATTATTAAGAGAATATTTATAGAAGACGTTGGTTGGAAATATTCTCCAACATTTAAATGACCCCTAAATAAAAATGAAAATTATAGAGAAGATATTTTATAAATGAAAGAAGCATTGGATCTAATAGTTACTTCTGAAGAATGGTGTAAAATGTTAGAGGAAAAACATAGTGAATTATTGAAGGAGATGGCTGGAGGGATAATGATGAAAAATTAATATAAGGATGGTAGTAAATCACATTTTAGTTATTAAAATGACGACTAAAATAAGATAAATTCTGTATTTAATCAGGATTTTTATTAATAGATAATAATTATTCCTTATTAATTATATTAGAAACAATCACATATTGTAAGAGAAATTCAATGAAATGTTTCCATCCACAAATACATTATTATTTAATATTCAATCATAAAAAACAAATTTCACAATAAATGGGAATGATATACAGATGTATGATCCTAAAAATTATTCATCCCCCTCCCACAAAAGTTTTTTTAGAATGAGAATCTATAGGAGCAATTCATCTTATTATTCTATTTGATATTAAGGAAGAAAATTGGTCAGAGTGGGTCAAACCCAATACTTATGAGAATGGTTCCCTATCATAATGTAATATTCATGTGAAGGAGTTGGAGATAGAAGTTAAAAAATAATATTATCAAATTATTATATATTTTGTACCTAAGAATAATTTTCATCAAATTCATATTTTCACTCAAAATAAAAAATAATACTTAGTAAAAAATAATTTTCCTAATGAATTTATAACTCATATAGTAGAGATGTGGTAAATAATAAAAAAATCATATGAACCAGGTGTATTAAATGTATTCAATGTTTATAAAAATTATTATATGACCAATATTTTTGATTTCACTCTCGATAAATATATGATTCATAAAGAAGAAGCATGTGTACCTAAGGAAATAATGGAAAAATAGTATAGTTTATTAAAATATGCCTCCATCAAAATGTAATTATAAATTAATGTTATTTTTAATTACAAATTAGTTATTATTATAAATTTTTATTTAATAATGTTAGTATTTCTAGGAAGAAATTCTATAATTAACTTATATTCAAATAGATTAATTTTTTTTAATAATATCAAATTGTAAAAAATATCATTTACTTTTTTTAGGTAAGAGAGGGTAGTTTGATAAGTCAAATGGATGATTACAAAAACCATTTTTCTAATATAAAAGTATTTATAAAATTATAATGGTCTGTTAAAAAATATTTTTAACCCCTTGATGGGAATGTCTTTTATTATCATGAATATTTTGTGTATATTTGAAATATAATAGAATAGAATAAATATTTTTTCAACCATCTACGATAAAAGTATGAAAAGAATAGTAATCCTATATAATAATTGAGGAATATTATATTAATTCAGAATAATAATATGTATGATCACTAAAAAACAATTAAATAGGAAGAAGAAATGTTCATGAAATAACAGTAATAGAAATAAATGTTGATGTAAATGATCATAAAAACTTATAAAGGGAAGAAAAATTATTTTTTTTTTATTTAAATTTATAATTGAAGAAATTATTAAAATTTCACTGATAATTTTCAATCATAACTTTGGAATTTTTTTAGTGAATATATGAATTCAATTTTTTTTATCACTGTATTTAATTGATGACATACTATTTTTCATATATTAAAAAGTAAAAATGGAAGTTTTATTTCATGATATATCATATATATACGAGTTATTAAAATGTTTTCAAAGATAATTAAAATTTTAAAATATTATATCCTTAAATATACCAAGGGGATAGTTTTTTTATTATCTTATTAAAATACCTTATATATATATTTTTACATTTTTTCTTAAACTCATGAAAATATTTCTGAATGTCGAAGGCGGATATTATATATAAATTAGAATTTCATTCATTATAATAATATAATTTTTAATAGTTTATATGATTGTAAAATATATGTCTAATGTGTTTCTCTCTACTAAAAATTTGTATAAAATTAGGTAATGGCATTTGTATAATGTAATATATAGTTTCATCGGTACAAAATAGTCTTTTTCATTTTGATATATTTTATACTTGCTTATTTATTTAGTGATTTACCAAAAAAGGGATATTTTTGTCGAAAATACCATATTTATTTCCTTGTTTTGAATATTAAAATACAATTTAAATTGTATTTTATTTAACATGATGTTTTCTTTTATAATCATTTTTGTGGGATAAAAATTTATTAATCAAAAATATGTATGATTTAATACTGTCATGATTTCAATGAAAATCTGAATGACAAAGTATTCATTCTATATTACATTTTTTGGATGTTAGAGTGCTATTGAGGTACTGATTGACTTCATTTAATTATTATGAGATATCATTATATTATAAGAAGTTGATGATAAAAACTATTATTTATTTACAAAGTAATAATAATAAGTCATATTTCCAACATTATATAATCATCCATAAATAAAAGCTAGTTTTCAGAATTGGGGGTATAAATTTTGTTCATCGAAAAGAACATGATTCATCTAATCATTTTGAAATTATAAAAATTCATGTTCAGGATACGATTTGAGATATGTGAAATGTTTTATTACTAACTATTTCTTTAAAAGCTACAATTTTATAGGTTTTCCTTGGATAGATATTACATATACTTGATTTATCTTTATCCATTATTATCACCAATGGTCATATAATTTTGTATGGAATTCATTGTTTATTCTGATTGTTGGTAATATAAGATTTTTGAGTTTAAATTAGGATAGATACTAATAGTTTTTTGGTGGTTGTATAATAATAATATATATCTATTTCTGTATAGGTTGATCTAGGAATATTTTTGGGAAGATGGAGAAAACATCCTAATGGTTGAATGTCTAGATTTTCCACCATAGGTAGATAAATAAATCATCTAAGAGGTAAATGTACAGTTCATATGGAAATAAAAAGGGAGAATATCCACTGATGGATATATATTCAATTTTCTGTATCTCTTTTTTAATAATATAATTGTTCAATTTTACTATCATAATCATACCTCCATCAACACATTTAAATTCTGGTATTTTTCATTTTTATTTAGGTTGTGATGTTAAATTTCTATAGATTTATTAAATTTACAATGGATTTAAAATATATTCAATTTTTATTTTTTAACTATAATTTTATTTTTAATAAAATGTTGTTATTTATAAATTTATTAGCACATTATGTGGATAAATAATAGATACATTATAAAATCCTATTTAAAAAAACCTTGTGATTTTTTTGACATATTTCACTTAATATAAATTTTTATTGTTTAATATATTGACTTACACACAATAATTATTCAAAAAAAAATATTGTATAGTTTGATGATAAAACCTAGCCATTATATTAGTGGTTAAATTATCAATAACTAAAGTATGATAAAATATAATGGATTTTTATAATTTTTTATTAGTTTATAATAAATAAGTTCTCAATTTAAAAAAATTAATTTTCTGCTTCAAAATACGACTTCTTCATAAAACATTTAATTACATCTTTTGTGAAAATATTATAATCTATTTATTTAACCATTATAAAATTAATTTTATAAAAAATTATCATATTTTAATTATAATATCAACATTAGATGATGGTTAAATATTGGTATTTTTATAATATTAATAATTTTTCATTAAATAGTAAAATAATAAAAAATTATAGGAAAAAAATCATTTCAACTAAAGTATTTTCAACGTCTCAATTTTTTTTGATTTTATATTAAAATTTAATTAGTTAATTTTATTACTTTTTTTATTATAATTTAAATTGTGATAATTTTTGTTATAAAAACTTTTCTTAACAGAAAAATTCCATTTTATAAAAAATTGTATTTCATCGATTTAGTGTATTGAATTTTCTGGATGTCATAAACCATTTATTTTTTTAAAGTGCATAAAACATTCCTTATATTATTTCCCATGGGATTCAAGGGGGACATAGTTTTTCATTGGGTACGCTCGACACCTATTACACGAAAATTGGATGATTTGGACTGGGCACCTTGGTTAGTAGAAATTATGCCCCCAAACCGCACAGTTTCACAATACTGTGCAGTTGTCGACAATGGGTTTCTAGTGGAAAATTGGTTTTTCTAAAATCTAAAAACCCCATGTGCATAACGTTTTAGTGTTTTAGGTAATTGGGATAGATTGGTTTCTCACAGTTTTCAAATAGGGACACAAACAATGATCATAACAGTTCAGGTCACCCCCTTGAATCATAACATGGATCATGGTTGGTGAATCGTTTGGTAAACCATGCATCCAAATCATGGACACATGTGTTTTATGTTAAAATACACATTTACCTATTAATGGTTGTTTTAAACCTTTTTCATCTTCATCCCTTTATCCTTCAATAGACTGTCCCTGATATCCACATGTGTGCTCTTCTTTCTCTTCATCCATAGGGTTCAACATGTCTCTTTAATTTGGAAACCAATGCTATTAGTGACAGATTTAATGGAAAACATCTAGTTAAAAAATTTATATATTCTCTTCTATTTCAATTTTATTCCTTCATACATTGTTATATTTATTTTGTACCACTTCTTCCCTATTCATTGGGAGTCAGGCGATTTCTTTGATTTATCACATTCTAGATTGTTTCCTGTTTCGATAACGGATGAGTGGAGTTTTATTAAATAGTCTTCGTTGGTGAAAGACATTTCCACTCATTTAATCACATTAAAAAAGACACTCCATTGTCTGATCCATCCATTAATATTATAAAACTGTTAAATAATAAATTGACTGGTTCACTCGTGTTGTATGTGACCATTCCTTAAAGAGAAACCCATCTATAGGTTTTTCACCTTCACATTGGAAACCATTTTGGGAGTGTCCATCCGTAGGTTTTTTTCCCATTCCTGGAATAGTGAACCACCTTCTGTGTGATAATTTCACCATGGTAATATGCCTTAACCATACAGACATAAATTAAGAAAATTTGTAGGCCATAATTAGTCCCTTGAATAGGATTCCCTATTATTAAATTTTCCTTAAAACATTGTTATATATTCATTTGATATAATTTGATGTGCATTATTTCAAATTTATTTTTTAATGCATGATGTTTAATTCATATTGCATGTAACCAATTTGTAGTCCCATATTTTCAGATTATTGATTCATTCCAGGAATTGATTATCTTCGGTTGGATGATATAATTGGGATATCTTGTTAACATGTTATATTTCCATGATTATTTGATGAAATTTAATTTTATATTCTATTCCTTGGGATGTGTTCCTTAGATTCTATTCTCACCTACAATGGTCCTTTAGTGATCATGGTTCCCATTTTATGGATTTTTTTGATGGACGCTCCATGTTTTGTTTTATCCACCTGATACACTAGTAAAGACACATTTACTTCACTTGCATGGGATAAACGGGTAAAATATACATAATTATGGGTGAAATCAGTTCCCTGGCGACAGAACATGGACAGAACCAATGGAAATATAGCTACTCCATGTATCTGGTGATACTAGGTAACCTATGTGACATAAATGGCACACACATAGAGTCACCATTCCATTGAGTGATTATTGGGTCATCTTTTGGGGTTTCCTTGAATGGACTCAGTGGTATTGGTAAAAAATAATCTAATAGGAACCCCTAGGATTTTTATTACATATTGTATGAAGGATTCAAGAATCCACCATTGGATTTTATGTATGTATTTATTTTTCAGATGTGATGTTTCTTAATAATATTAAGAGCATTATTGATTAATGACATTGGACTATGATGACCAAGAAAAATCACGAGCTTGGGTTCTTTATTCTTTGGTTGTTTCTTCATGATGGCCTATGGAAATATCATATCTCTTGTTTAGGTACCCGATTCATATATATACCTTATGGAAATGCAGGTGGTACTAGTTAGGTGTCCACCAATGTACTCGAACCTATGTGAATAAAAATTTTATTATTTTTGGTACTATGTTTATTATTATGGAACACAATTAATTATTTATTTCATGAAATTGCTATTAATTGAAATGATATTTGGATGCCTAATAATATTATATCTCACACCCTACTTTGGCAAACTTTGGTACCCAAGATGACATAATGATTTTAGATGTCGATAAAGGGAAGTATGTAACTTATGATGATTGATTGATTTACAATATTATAATGGACTACGAGGAAAATGATTGAGCCTTTAACCGAGAAACTTGTTGAAGAATTTTTTTGATTTTCTAAATTCTCTATATCATTTAGTATATTCATGTATGAACTACTACCCATGTACTATTATAGATTGTCTGGAATCATTAACAACAATAACATTGGGTATGAAATTATTATTCATCTCCCAATTTTTTTCTTTTAGTTTATTTATTTCAATTATTTCCACTATGGGATGATTTTTATTTCTAATTCAACTATTTATTATCAATTATCTATCATTTTCTATTGTTATCACTTTGATATATAAGGGAATATTCTCCTAATTGGCACACCATAGTATATTTCTTATTTTTGATATCTTTTGGAATTTAGGGAAATAATCTTGTGGTCTTGTGGTAATTGTCTCGGGGAATAGTCGAGTGGAATCTGGGTTGGGCTACTTCAAAAAGGTATACAAGATATATTTCATTTTTCCTACTAAATGGGTATATTCTAGGGACTATGAAATTATAATTTATTACTGAAGATATTCTTTGTATTATCTAACCAATGTTTATGGGAAATATAAATTATCTTGGATGAATATATTTTGTTATATCTAAGGCTATTATTGTCTTTGGGACTTCATTGATAAGAGACACACATTATTTTTTCAATTTTTTTTATTGGTTGTTTATAAATATATTATAGGATTTCTTCTATCATGTACCAATACTATGAGGGAATATCAAACCATGAATCATACAGAACACCATAGGATATATATTTCATCTTATTTTATTCCGTATTTACTATTTTTTGTGAATTTCCCAAGATGTAAGATATTAATGTAGTTTTTTCTTGTAATATATGAATTTTCCATCATTTCATGGATGAATGGGAAAAATAAAATTGGAACATAAAGTGTATAACTCAACTAGTTGTGATTTTCAACATTGGAAAATGAAGATTCCTTAAACAGTTAACTGTGCCTTGTTGAGCCAGGGTCCATTGGTTGCATTGGTTTGAACATGTTATGGTTCGTATTAAGTAGACACTACACTTTACATTTTAACATTTATACGACCTTATAAATTTGGAATTAGAATCCATAATTTTCATTAATTTTATAGTGGTTTAAATACATAAATGATATAAAATAAATCCACCGTTAAAATAAAATTGCCAACTTGAATGTTAAATGTGATACCTATACCCGAACCAAACCTGAGTAGTGTGAAGTGGGCTAGGTCACCTATGTTCACTCGGTGAACATTCTTATTTTTAGAGAATGATAGGGGATACAACATGATTATATGAGGTTATTGTACCGTCCATATCTCGTTACATAACTTATATGATTTCCTTATCTGTTATAAATCTTGTTTATGGAGTCTGATTAGAAATTTTAGTTCTATTACACAATGATGTTCTCATGATGTATGCCATTAGTGTAGTGATAAAAAAAATATTGAGGTGATAATCCCTATTCCACCATTGATATCTACTATATATTCACCTGAGAAACCTCATAATAATAATCATGTAGGATTTAATGCTTAGTTCTATGACACTTTTTTTCGGTTCATGTAGAATGTTTAGGGTTCTCCTTGAAATGGACATACTATGATTACGTTGATCAAGATTTTCCACATCACCAATCTCCCACCTCCTCAGGGTATAGTTGATTGTAGGATGCTAAGTAATCATTATAATCCATTGTATCTATCATTGACCACATTAAGACTCCACTAGAGTTGAAGGCCATGATCACTACCTTCATTTTATGTAATTCCTCCAACCCATGGTTGGACATCTTATCATATGATTAAAATTATTAAAATTTGGTCAATGAATGATTTTAGACATACTTATAGAATATATTTTTCACATTGACATTGAGGGAGGATCACGCCAAAGAGTTCATGCATATCCTCTGGGGTACTATGACCATGATTGTGTATTATACCTATTTCACCAAGATCATGAGTTTCACTCCATCTCTGGTTGGAAACAATTTGATAACATACAAGAGTTTTGATGTTAGTCTTGGGTATGCAATCCATTCAATGGTGATTTTATTTCAGTTTACAAATTTTATAGAAATAGTTTACCAAGACCTAATTACAGAACAAAATCCAAGAAAAGTTTGCAATGTCAGATAGGGAAGTTCATCACCGAGGTAGCGTGATAGTCCTTCTAATACGAAGAAGTATCATTTAGAAGTTGAACATTATGGTTATACTATATAGGTGAGATGAAATGAAAAATATATAATGTTTCACCATTGTGGCATGTTAGGACATTAGAAAAATCAATGTACGAGAAACCTGATCGAGTGTCTCTCTTGCAAAAGCATGGGTCTACTTCAGTGCTTATACTGGTACCGTTCTCCAACATATGGTGAGAGGGGATCAATACCGAAACCTCTATCTGGAAAGGTAACTAATAATAAATTTTTTACATTGTTTTGGTCTTCATCTAGTATAGCATTCTGAGATGGTAGTTATTGTCGATGAGGCAATTAGCCCTTGGGGTTCAACGTCAGTAGGGTGTACCTAGAGATTCTAGTCATGAAAAATCTAAAATCTACGGTTTTAGTCATATTTATATATTGTATCTGGTTATAAAGGATTAATATCGAGGACCATATACTATTTTAGTTACTAATTTAGTATCCTATAATTAATTTACATTCCATTTAATATAGGTGCATCAGATTCTTTTAAGTCTTTTGGGGATGAGGAAGTTCATAGACTATAAATCAGGTACACATATGATGTCATGTATCTCGATAAATTGTTCGGGGTCAAATCATATGGAATATTTAATATTTAGAAGAACCCCCTAAAAAGGTGGGTATCATTTCTTCTGGAGTTTCATTGTCTTGAGATGACTAGCTTTGACGAAATTCATGGATTGGACTAGATTGTTCCTTATCGTGCCCAAGTGGATTGTTGTAACTATCTAGTGTCATTCACGTAACTCAATGTAAATACATATATCTATAATGAATAATCGGATTTCTATGAATGTCATGATATACCCAACTGTAAAATGATTGTGGAGTGATAACTCGGTTTGAATGCCACCTAATGAGTGACCAATGAATGAAGTTAGTACAATTCCCTCATGTAGTGGATCATTTTAGGTGTGTATTCCAAGACAATTTAGGTGGCTAACCATCTTTGTGATAGGTTTATTTCATTATAGAATAATTTTATGGTTTGTAAATTGCATCCATTCCTCCATATTAGGTGGCACATATAGATCTCCAAGAACTCAAGAATCATCTTGAAGAATTTGAGGTTAAGGGTTTCATATAACCCAACAAATCTCATTGGGGCTCACCAATCCTTTTCACCAGGATAGAGGATCGTATACTCATATTTTTCCAGGATTATAGATGCTTAAACTAGATAAAAATGATGGACCATTATCCTAAACCTCTTATATATGACCTCTTCAACAAACAGAGAGGATATACTATTTTATCGAATAATGATTATAGGTTAGACTACCATAATGTTTGAGTGAGGCCATCAGAATTACCAAACACAAAATTTTATAAATTTTATATCCAATATGAGTATCTGGTCCAGATATTCGACAAAACATACTCTCCATAATTCATCATGGCTTTGATCAATTATATATTCCTACTATAACTTGATTACTTCAGGGTAGTCTTCATGGATGACTACATAGTGAATTCATTCGCCAAACCCAACCAAAACCATCATAATGATATCGTTATCAGTACAATGATATAGAATTGACAATATATGAAGATCAATAAATTTTACTTTGGAATCATCAAGGATCACTTCTTTTTTCAAATAATATATGAGGCATGTGTATCTATTGACCTAGAAAATGTGAGCACCATGCTTTCACAGCTCCATACAATGATGGTGTTTAATAAATGTTTCTTCTTAGAGTAGTCAGGATTTTACAAAATATTCATGTAATATTTATCATTCATGGAAGTTCCACATATGGGATTTTTGAAGAAGGGTGTGAAATTATTTTATAACAAATATTATGAAACTTATTTCTAGAAGTTAAATTGAAGAATCACTTCTGCATAAATCATTATATTTTGAGAACCCATAAGGAGTTATACACTCTATTATGAGGCTTCAGGTATCAATATGGGAGTATTTATGATGCAAGGTGATTTATTTGTATCATATGGGTCCCTCTGTATGGAGCCTCATAAGTAGAATAACCATATACATGGCTTTTCTATATCTGTAGTGGTTCATTGTCTATATTTTAGGAGGCCCTATCTTTTGGGTGTGAGATTTATTTTTTAAATGGACTATAAAAGAATCAAATATATTTCCACACAATGATTCATGAATCTCAAGCATCATAGGTAGGTGGATCGCATGAAATCATTTGAATTTGGACATTCATAAAAACCCATAAATGGATATTCTATATCTTACCCATGGATCCAAAAGAGTCAGGCTTAGACATTCATGGACTCCAATATTGAGTGCTAAATGATGGCCCTATTTTCTATGTTTTACCTTGAGGTTTAGAAACATATTTGGAAACATGTCTTAGTAGCTCTATATGAGAATCCATTTCTTCAAGAGTGGGTGTTAATGGGGTAGTCAAAAAATTATGAAACCCTTGACATGAAAGAATTGTTCATAGTAGAGAACCCCCCTATTCGATGTGATTTTGATAAAAATGAGAACCAAATTATTTTTGGTTATATATGGTTTCCTTCATGTGTATGTGAAGATTTGATAAGGGAATCTGTTTCCTCATTTTGTAGTTATTCCTAATCATACCATGAGGTGTATATATTTAATCCATTAGTATTGGTGGCATTTTATAAAGATGCCTATAGTGAGTTTCATCACATGGTGCACCATATGTGAGCTTGTTATGGTAGAGAACCAGTGACATGTTAGACTTCAATAGAATTTCTCCATTCCTAAGTGTAAATGGAATGAAATAATAATGGATTTTTTTATGGTAATACCAATATTGTCTATATGATGTGATGTGGTATAGGTATTCATCTAAAGGCTGACCATGGTTTCATAGTTACTAATGATTATGGAAACCTTCTCTTTTAATGGGATAGATTGTATTTATATCTAGGAGATAATACACATTGATTATGATCCGAATTTTATCATTTTAATCTATGATTCCTGTTTTACATCATGTTTCTAGAGTTGTTTTTAGTTGAATCATGGATCACATGTGATATTGAGTACAACATATCACCATTATATGGACTAGATGTCTGACCAACTGATATGATTGTCAGAGGATATGCTCTTGACCTTCATTCTAGATTTCTGAGGTTCATGTGAAAAGTTTATTCCCCTAGCTTTGTTTCCTTAAAATTATATCTTGTATGAAAAGATACAAATGGTTCATTATGAGGCATTCATGGGTAGACTGTGTTTTTATCCTCTATGATTTTTTGATGGATTTGAGACAAATCTACATGGTAATCATCTCATTCCGGAGCCTTCAGAAAAAGTCCAACTAATTCAGAATCATATTGATGTATCCTAATTAATGAATAAGTCATATACTGATCCTCAACATAGTCCGTTGTACATTGCGGTTAGGCATTGGTTCTTTATAAATGTATTAAAAATGATGGGTCATAAATGAATATTAATATATGGCAAGTTGTCACCTCAAAATGTTGTGTCATTCCAGCTTGTCGAGAGTGTCAGGCTAGTAAAATAGTAGTTGTAGTTACCATAGAGGTACCCATCCAAGAAATATATATTCAACATATCTTACATTTTATAGTATTATCCTGGCCTATTTCATCATTTTTAAACCAATGAAAACAAACTGGATGTGGATGAGTCATTCGAAGAGCATCCGATTCATATCATTTACTGGATCCTGAAGGCTCTCTGATACAGGTTAGTTCTTAAAGTCCAGGTGCCATGGAAGCATAAAAACATATAGGAAATTACCTGCGAGAGGGAAGAATATTTATGTCCACAATGGACTTAACTGTTATTATACAATGTTCTAAAACCCTAACAACTGATACTTGGGGAACATGTATCTTTTGATGTGTAGGTTCTAGCATAACTGATTTGTTAAAGGTAAAGACTACAAAATTTCGGTTAAAACTACTTATAATATAATATATAATGTTATCTAATGGATTTAATTTGGAATCAGGTGTGTTATCAGCTCATTAAGATCATGGATCCCTAAAATGGGAAGAGGCACACTCAGCTACATGGTCAGTAGAAATCATAAAAAACACGCCAAATAGGTTCCCTAGACCATGTGGTTGCAGACATGAGGGTTTTGGGGGATTCATGGTTTTGTATAGTACTATAATACCATATTTTAATGGCCATGTGATTATGTTGATGTTTGGTATAGAGAGGTTTCATGTGATTTTCTTTTGGTGAGACAACTTGTGTTCCAAACCATGCATTTTCCCCTTGAATCATAACCTTGAACATTGATGGTGCATGGTTTTGAAAACTATTAAACACCTTTTTTAATGTTCAATAATTCATGATTGTAATATTATTAATATGTTTTATGTTTTATATATTATTCATATAATATGAGACACATGTTGAATATTTTATATGTATGAGACACCACCAATGATGACTCACCACCAACCATATAAAATCGTTGTCACTTATGAGTCATCATTTACCCGATAGACCTCAAATAAAGAAAAGTGATATAGCATTAAAATTACTCATCAATAGTAGTTCATATCGTCAAAAGAGTCACCACCAGAATGATAATTCACAATCAGTTGATTCACCACAAGTATTGATATTTGGAACAGTACAAAATGTCACACCACTAGCCAAAGTCCCCACCATCATTGTGATAGAGTTTCAGTGTCTCTCGGCCAACAATAGACACTACTAAAGAGATACACAATTAAATAGTCACACCAACAATGTCTTTTCACCATTATAGTAAACACTAATTCTCTATTAATTTACATTTAACTCATTTATATAATATATATATTTATATATCTTTTAATTTAGTGTCAAATATTAATAAAAGTTTTATTTCACAATGTATTGATAGAATTATTTAAAGAATTTTTCATCCTTATGTATGTAGATGGAAAATATCTAGGTTCTCATGTGGATACTCATGCTTTTGTGGATAAAGGTGAAACAAAATCCCTCATGAAATGTATATGAAAATGTGCAGAGTGGGATATGATGAAATATAAAAAATACAAGGAATTAATTCCTAAACAGAGTATAACATTATTACACAAACATATCTACTTGGTCATTATCTACTAGACCAAGGAAGACAATGATTAATATATATCTATATCCTCCCTAGTGATAACAATAGAAGTGTTCATCAAACTCTGTATTGATGTTGTTTTAGGATCCCTGATAGAGTTTCATTTTTCAAAATTGAATAACTGAGTCATGAGCTATAAAATAAAACAAATTGAGCATATATGTCCTGTTATACTTTTAATAGTCAGTTTTCATATTTAATATTACATTACATGAAATGTGTATTTATTTTTTCATTTCCCAATATATAGTTTCCTTCTATAACTAGAAGATAAACATATATATTTTTAACTCTTTTTATTCATGTACTCCCATGGAAACTGTGTCATAGGTCATGTGTGAGATCTTATATTTTTTAATCCCCCATATAATAGTGTAACAGGACATATCTGGTCTAGAAAGATTTATAATATTGAAATACATGATCCTTGTTATAGATCAAACAATTTATTTATATAAACTGCAAGGTGGAAGTTGATCACCATATCGAGAGTACTACGTTTTATATATATATTGAACCGCTTGTATTCAACATTCCAATGTGTATTTTATTTTATCACTTTGAATATATTCATTAAAACTAAATATTATTTTAAACTATAAAAAGAATAATATTTTGATATAATCATTAAGTCGTTTTTTATAATATTTTAATTTATAATAATTTTTCAAATGATTATAAAATATTATATATTATTTTACCTTATTCCTAATGAATCATAAGAAAAATCTTTTGATGTATTGAAAATTATTATGATATATATTTTTGGTTAACTAGGCCATTTTTTAATTATGTGGGGGAAAAATTTTAACCCATTTTTAACAGAAATTTTTATTTGGTACACAATTACCTACCTCATGAGTTACTAACTCCAAAAAAGAATAGGTGTGGGAGAAATATATATTGGGTATTATTGTTTTAAACAAAATTTCAATTATGATTTTAATTATACATTAAATATATGAAATTTCTATTATTTCAAAATATATATCTGTAAATGAATTATCTAAAAAGAATATTTTTCTTCAAAAAAACCTACATTTTTCAAAGGAAAAAATTTTACCCATTGGAAATTGAAAATTAAAATTCTTGTTGAGAGTATGGCTTCAAAGTTTGGATTGTTGTAAAAGATAAATATGATATACCAACTGTTGTTGGAATCTTGTGGGATAATAAAACTAAGATATATTACAATAATAATCGTTACAAAATAAATTATCTTCATTATGATTTAGGATCCAAAGAAATTAATATAATATCTACATGAAAAATTGAAAATGTAAATTAGCATCCTCAATCTGTTTCACATGACTGAAAAACTAATGTTATGGAGATGGGAATTAAGACGCATACTATTAAGTTTGATAAAATTATCATAAATCCTGATGAACCAATTTTTGTCATGTAACATTGGTTAATTGAGATTGTGAACATAGTGATCCCAATTGGGAATCATTTATACAATGAGTACAACATCATTCGATGGATTAAATGTTCACTTGAAAGATGGACAGGTATATTTGTGTCAATCAATGAATCATGTGATATCAAAAATCAACAAATCAAAGAGATGATTGGTATACGTATGATGTACGAAGAATAGTTAATGGAGAACCTATAATATGATATAGAGAAAATTAGAAAATATGAAACCCTTTAGACTATTGTATCTTAAAAAGGAAAAGGATAATGGTCAAGCTACATGTTCAAGTGATAGTGAGTCACCACAATATAGTGTTTAGGATTTGGGAAAAGATTCCCTATTGTTTTTTAAATTTCATAGACAGAAAATAATTTTAAAAAATACCAATTATAAAAGAAAATATGATTCCAAGGGTACATTGAATAAATATTGGAATAAATGTACAAATTTGATTGTCTTCTCTGTGTATAAGTGGGATAGAAATTAAAAGGAAAAATTTACAAAGTTGAAGTTCAAATATGGATATGATGTAAAGGGAAATATATATTATAATCCCATAAAATAAAGATGGAATTCTTCATAAGATATATATTTTTATTTGTAATTAGCTCTGGAAGAGTATTTAGACAGATCAAATGTGATCTTTTTTACAGCAATCAATTAGGTAACAATCATTTCTAATGTTTTCCCTCTGAATAATGATTATATTTATAATAATTATAAGAATCTAATTAATAATGATGATATGACTAAAGAGTATATGTTTAAACTATTTAGTATGATAGAATAAAATTTAAATGAACTTATTAATAAGTACCAGGTTCTTAATAGAAAAAATACTTTATCTCTAAACATTAATTCTGATATGTCATCTAAAAATGGGAATAATACTAAATTGTTTGAAGAAAACCCTAAAAATAATTATTTAAATGATAAACTACGGAATTACATGTAAAATTCACTAATGATTGATTAATAATCACACATAGTTTAGGAAAAAAAAATTTCACAGAAACAAGATACTGTAATTGGATACCAACCAAGATTGAAGTGAGTAACAAATGACACTTCGGTTCCAAAGTCAATACCAGAAATTTATTCTTCCAATTATTATTATAAAGGACATAATAATTTTTTTATTTAAAAACAATCAACAATATATTTAATTTAATCCCATTAATAAGTTATGGGTTCACACATCTATGATTACTAGTATCTTAGGACCCATGAAAATTTAGATACCAACGAAATTTCTTGCATTACTTTTTTTATGAAAACTCTTTGATGCCCTCATGTAATAGTACAAGCTACATAGAAAATTATTTTTCATGAAATATGAAAGGATATTATTCATGATTCAAGAGATATATTATGGTTTATGGTGGTAATTTTACATTTTGTGACAATTTAAAATTGAAAAGATTCATCCTTGGCCAAAATGGTAATAGTATTTACGTTTTAATTTCTGAAGTATTATTTATTGAAGGCTAGAAATACAAACATATTATAATATCAACATTATTTGTTTCTATTATTCATGTCATTTTGGAAAATAATTCATGCAATATTTGTGATTCTAAAATGTATTTAATTTATAGCACCTTAAATAATGGTGATATTTAAGCTATTGAATTAGATTATTTAATTTCTCGATGTCATTACTACTTGACTGATTTCCATAATAAATCTTGTCATTGTAAATATATAATATGATACATCAATATACAGTCACATAAAATGATTACTATGAAATGATTAGTTATGTGTGTACCCAATCTGGAGTTCCTAGACGATAATTTCAATAACCCCGGTTTAAATTTGAAGGAGCGGAATATATCTTTTAAATTAAAAATTGTATGTCAACTTATAATCCTCTGGTTTTCATTCAAAAGGATTGATTTATTATGTCAATAATTTATAGTTTAAATCTGATGGACCATGTCTATGTAATATTAGTTGATCATTATATGTATAATTAGGTATTATTTTTAGATGAAACATTTAAATATTGTTCTTATTTCACCAAGTGTGCATGATCTACACAGAACTTATGAGGAATTATAATGAAGGCCTTAAGATTTAACCATGGAAATGAGTTTTAGAATAAATGTTTTGAATAATTTTTCCATATTATTTCTGCACTCCTAACTTGTATACTCTTAAGAGCCCACAACATAATGGGGTTGATTAAAGGAGAAATATAAAATTACATGACACACCTGAAACCATGAATAATGATTACGATCAACATGTTTATTTTTGGGAAGTGGTTGTGAATACAACGTACTACAAAATTAATATATCATTATGTAGACCTATCATGATGATGACACCTTTAAAAATATGAATAATAGGATGCATAAGTTAAATTAATTGTGATTTTTTTGATTAAACGATTTTATTAAAAATATAAGGATAATATTGAAAATCATTCCCCCAAATGTGATCATATAATTTTTGTATGTTTTTCAATTTATAATAAATCCTATATATATCTCAATAAAATGTCTAAAGTTTTGGACAAACATGTTAAGGTGAAATTCAATTTAAATGAATAACATGAATTCAATACAAAATTAGAAAATCATGGCCTTTATTTATCACCTTTGAAAAAAATTATAAACCTACTAATTCTAGTGTAAAATATTGAAAAAACCATACTATACTGAAGCATTTCAAGAAATTCTGGAACATGATTCTATATAAAATTTGGATGTAACCAGCCCTCATTTTCATAGACACATTATAAATCTTATTTTCATTCCCTTATATGTTGTTGTCATAATGATAGATGGTGGTTCATAAAAAATATATTATCAATAAAATCGAGTTGAACGTTATGAATTATTTTCCTAGCATTAACTAAATAGCATCATTCAATCTGTTAAGGATAAATTTAGGGTGACGTAAATGCTAGAAGAATTCAGTCAATATGAAATTAAAAAATTGCAGGAACTTGTAGATAGACCCAATTACATCATAACTATAGGAACTAAATTGGTGTTAGTAACCAAGGTAGATATGTCCATAATACTGGTTATCCACATGGAAAGACATGTTGAATTAGGGAATAGTCAATATGAAATAATATTATGAGGAAACCATTACACTAGATTCCATCTGTGAGTCTATTATAATCCTACTTTCCTATGTAGATCATTTAGATTTCAATCATTATAAAATGGATGTCATGAGTGTATTATTGAATTGTTTTATAGTTGAGGATGTTTGGTTTGAATTACCATAGGGTTTTTGGAATCCTCATTTTCCAAATCCTATTTTCAAATTATCTAAATTGAAATAGGCTCATAGGTCATGGTATGATATGATAATAAATTATCTTATTTGAATGTTTTTTCTAAAGGTAAATCCGATCCTAATATGTTAATAAAATGGATTTTGAAATATTTTTTAGAAGTATAAGAATATGTTGATTATATTATTTTTGTTTCTTTATTTAATTATCTTTTTACTGTTATTTCTAAAATAATTAAAATATAATTTTTAATGATATTGATTACTGAAAAAATGAAATTCCACGGATATATGTCAATTTGAAATAATGATGCAATTATTTAAATAAAAGTAAATATAAAAAACATCATTTTAATTTTTTTAACAATGATAGTAGTTGGTGTAGTGAAACTCTAATGAGTACAACCTATAATATAGATCTTGATAAGGTTGGGAAACCAGTGGATCATACTAGTTACTATGGAATGATTTGGTGTCTTCTCAACTTAAATTCTATCCTTATTTTATGTCTGTGTTCTTATTTTCATGTAAATAAAATGGTGATCACATTTAAAAATTTCCTACATAATTTTTAGATACATCATGTGAACAACAAATTTATGATTTTTTACCCTAAAGGATAATAATTTTTACTATTTAGTTAGTTTAATGTAGATTTTTGGGGATGTATGTTTGGTAGAAAATGAAACTAAAGAAAATATTACTTTTTGGGAAAATATATTGTTTTTTGGTGTAGTAAGAAAAAAATGTTGTATTTTCTACCATTGAATCATAGTAAATAACATCTCATAGTAGATGTGTACACATTTTTTGGCTGAAACCCACATTACTATGCTATGGATATAAATTCAATCATTTACCCATATATTGTGATAACAAAAGTGCTATAAATATTTCAAATAATTCAATATCAAATTCTAGAAATAAAAATATTGATATATGTCAACATTGTTTGAGGGACCATTTTCAAAAGAGTGATATCACTGTTGAATTTATTTTACAGAACTTTAGTCATCTAAAATTATAACTAATACATTAAATTACAAGATAATGAATTATATCAAACTTGGATTAGGAATGAGTTAAATTTATTAAATTTAATCATGGGTTGGGTGACACACCATTGGTAAAAAATCAATAGGGGTAACATTGTTGGGTGATAGACTATTGTAATTTAATCACCATTTTGATCATCTCAACACTATGAAATGTCACACAGTCGGTTTTTCACATTGTTGGTATTCATGCTTTTGAATTTTTTTCATATATAAATTTTTGAACTATTAGTTTTTTAGTCTTACCATTTATTATATTTTTAACCCAATACCATGGTTTCCCCATTTTCTATTTATATTTTTTAAATCCTTAAAAAATTATAAATGTAAAACATTTTTTAATTTCAACACACCTTCATTCATCCCTATTTCACTGATGAAGATCATACTAAAACCATTCATCTGCTGACCTTCAAAACATCAAATTTTCTCTCAACATTTGATAGAGCTTTCCAGTCCAATCTACATGGATTTATTGAAGAGTCATTTTATGTCTTCACAATCTACGTCATGACTAACTGTGAATATTAAGCTTAATTGAGTGATCTATCTGCCAAATAATGAGTTAACTCCAAGCTATCAAAAAAATTGTACTTGAAAAGGAACTTTTAGATGAATTATTAGTATTATATTTGAATTTGGTTATTAATGTACTCTTTAACCAAGGTTGAATTGATTAGTTCCCATTAAATAAGGCATCCTTATATCATATTCAACATTACGAGTTCTATCAATATGTGAAGATTTCATTTGATTAATATGGTTCTAACACGATAATAATTCACTTCATAGAATATAGAATATTTTTTTCATCTATGAAATGGTATGAATTCTTTATGGTTCCCCATATAGGAATTTATGATTATTATCATGGAACTATAGATGAATACTGTTATGTTTTTTAATTTAATGATTTTTATTCTGAACAATCTAGTGATGGAATAACAAGATGACCATTAGTTTATAATTTGGATTAGGAATAGAAACTACTTATCATGTTTATATAGTACATGTTAGGCCCTAGAAAATGTGAGATTTCCAACTTATGGTATCCTAATGTCTACTAACAATGTCTTATAAATAAATGTTATAAAATTATTTTCTGTAGTTATCACACTGTTTACTTTTCTAAAATGATCAAGCATTCATCATGATCTAATTACATGATTTACCAAATGCTCATTTTGACCATGTGAAAAGAAAATTTCTCAGTTTTAAATGATGAAGATTCAATTATATATTTATTTTTAATGTATTTATAAATAAATTGGTAATAGAATGATAATAATATAGAACCCCTAAAATAAGTAGTGGGCAGATGATGGTGAGATAATTTTTGGGGATTTTAAACCAATGGATCATATATTCAGGATATGGGACCTGTTGACCCCGGTATAAAACTAGATGAGTTTGTTGAGTACTTTTATGAAGAGAGAGAAAATGCTGATTCCTAAAAAGAATAATAAGATAATGGGATTTGTGTTTAAGAGTAGAGTGACCCCTGATTTATCAATAATACTTCCACCTAATAATTATGGATTTCCAATCCAACCGAGGAGACTTTTGAAAAATAAAAAAAGCACTTATAAGCAATGAAGAAGAAAAAAAACTAGAGAGGGATAATTTAAATGCATTTCAATGTAGGATTATGATAATGAAGAATAATAATTATATCATGATAACAGTAGTGGTAGTGGTAATGGATATTCTAGAAATTGTAATTTTATTGATGTTAATGATGATGATTGTTATTATTTTGACTCTGATGGTTACGTTGGGCAAATTATAATGAGATATATAGAAATACCTACATATCAACATTCTTCTATTGGTGTCTCCATTTATATATCATTTTATCATGTATAGGTTGACCAATGTTTTATGTAATACGAATCATCTTTTGTGGTATTGATATTTCCATTGTTGATAAGTCTATTTATTATTTTGATGAGGCTTTATAAATGATATTGATTACTACTGTTTAATATCATGCATCTCAAAAATGGAAGTAAAAACTTATTTTTATTGATCAAGATAATGATGATGAAGAATTTGATGATGTATATGATTATGAAGAACCTTCAGTTTATAGAAATTTAGTCTTAGAATCAGCATTTTTTTTAAAAAATATGATGATTAGATAGAAGAAATTCCTACTAGATTTGTTTACCTATATGTTTCTACATAGAGTACAGATACTCAGATACATGTTGAGATTGTTGATGTTGTAAATACTGCCATTTTTGATACCATTGATCAATCTTCTATTGTCTTGGTTTCTGATAGTTTTAATGATCATATGATTGAGGCTTGAGGTTTGTTTTCTGGTGTAGTTGAGGGTCCAATAAATTATGGGGGAACTGACCATTAATATACAAGTGATCCAAAGGGTTAAAATTAGTATCATGATGATTTTATTGTTTTTAGGGAAATATATTTTTATATATGGGAACATGAACCTGATGATCAACCAGTTCTATTGGATTTAGTCATAAGAAGGGAATTTGATGTTTTTAGAGAGATGGTTGTTATAGAGATTGAAATGTTATTGAATGATCAAGAACCACTCCTTACAATGATATGAATATATGATGAAAGATATTTATGTGGCTTGGTGATTCAACATATAAAAACTAAAATTTTGAATTATATTCACAAGATTGAAATTGACTATATGAGGATTATTGGTGATCTATAATCCATGATGTATTTCATTGAGGAGTTTCCTTCTACTTCAGTAGCATTTATGGATGTGCTTCATGAGAGTGTTGAACGTACTACATTAGTACCTTCTAGATATAATACTCCTAAAAGATTTTTATTTTGTTGATGAGAAACTTCAGTCAGCATTTAGGGAAGATATTCTGGTTGAATCATCTATTTCACTAAGTGTTGTTTCAGAACGGCCACAAGATAACATGATACGATTAAGGAATAATTGTGATATTGTTCTCAAACTAGTTACCTTATATTCAATTGAAATGAAATCTTTCAGAGACACTATAACCTAGTAAATTATGTTTTATCTCTCATGAGTCTATACAAAACATTCCATGGATGAAAATTTATTATTTCTGTATGATAATTTTAGGATTTCCCCTATTACCCATGCCATTAAAGAGCATGTTAAATAGTAGAAGGAGAGGAATCCACTACAAAAATCATTTTAGAAAAGAGAAATATATTTATTCAGTTCCATGGAGTGTTGTGTTCAGATAATAATGGATTTCATGATCCTTATGATACTATTTATCTATGTACATGTCATGAATATTGTCCATTATGAAGAATCTCTTGTTACCAAAATGTGAATAATTCATACCAGGAGTTATCAGGGATCCTCTTTGTCCTCATCTTACCAAATTTTTGACGTGGTCTTTTTATCATTCACAATAAATGAACTAACACTGGCCGATTATTATTATAGAGCATAAGCCACTTCAAGATATACCTGGAATCCCAAACAGTGTTCCAAATATAATGGCCAGAGATCCTTCAGACCCTGCGGCATCTACTGACATAGATCAGGAGAAAGACAAATATAATGGAAATCCTTCCATATACTATTCTTCCATTCCGTGAAATTTTTAGTGATTTAGTTTCTTATCTTTTATTGTATGTCTTCTATTAAATTTTTTGTAATAACACTATCAATGTTAGTTACATTTAATTGTTAATACATTATTCTTATATTCATTGTGTTTTCAATTTAGAATTTACTATTTTTATTTAGACTAAAGTACCATGTTACCATCCCAAAAGGTTGTTAAGGAGAAATGTGTGGAATTTATTACATATCTATCTATATCTATTATTTTGATCATTCATTAGAAATAATTATTCCGTTATTTTAAACCAAACTTATATTTCTGAACATAGTTATAATTTCTCTTTGATATCATTCTTTGGACTTACATTTGTTCCCATGAATTTTTTACCATTGACTCCATGACTTGTGATCATAAAAAAGGAGGATATTTTTTTACTTCCATATTTTTATAATCACTAAATCATGATTCTAATAATATTATTTAGTTTCACTATTTATATATGAATATTATAATATGAGACAAGGGATGAAAATTTTCTAACTATGAGACACATTTAAAGATTACCCAGCAGCAACCATATCACGCCATCATCCCCTTTGAGTAACCATTTACACAACAAACCACTGCTATAGAAAATTGGTAATTTATTGATATATTTTAGGTTCAGGATGTCATTCCACCATTGGAGTAACTAACATAAAGATGAATCACTATTAGTTGGGTCACCACATTTGTATAAATTTTTTTAGTACAAAATGACACACAACTAGTACATGTCACCTACATCATTATGAAATCATTCGAAACAATATATATCATAATTTTACACCAGTACATGGATCTATTGTAACAAAGACACACCACTAAAGTCTTTTCATCATTCAAGGACCTGTTTCCAATGTTTTTGATTATTTTTGAATTAATTTAATTATAATCTATACTACCTAATTTGCCCCAAATGTTATTTTAATGATTGTTTTTTTAATTTATCAATTGAATGATTTAAATAAGGTCTCATCCCAGATTATGAGGATTTAGAATATATGGATGCCCACATGGATAATCATGCTAGTACTAATAATGGTAAAGCATACTCCCTCTATAAATGGAAATGAAAAAGTGTGGACTGTGATGAAATTCAGTGGAGAGAATACATAATAATATATTCACATATAGTGATGAACCTGATTGCAATAACTAGTCTACTGCATCCTATTCTATTTGATATAATTTTTCAAAGATCAACACAATCATACTGCCTTCCCAATTTCTTGGAAATAAGTGTAAAATTCACACTATTTTATAGAGGTATCAAGATCCCACCAAGGGATTCATTTTTTTAAATTTCCTCGATCGTTATAGAAGCTACAATACATAAAAAATTAAACATATCTATAAAATAATTTATTTAATTTCATATATTTATTATTATATTTTATATTATATGTAGTGTTTTTTGATCTATTTTATCATGTCAAAATGTATCCTATTATAACTACAAGTTAAAATGATATCTTCGAAACTGTATTTTTGTGTTTACTCCAACAGAAACTGTAGAAGAGTTCATGTGAGACATGTTATATTTTTTACTCCCATGGATAACAGTGGAAGTTGAACTATGTGGGGTGTACAGTTTTATACTCATTAAACACCAATATAGGATAGGGATCAAACAATTTATTTATATAAACTTATTAGTTTTAGGTGATTACTAAGTGGATCGAAAAATTTATAAGCTTGATACTGAAGATCCTATGTTCAAATTTTAGTTGAGTGTCTTATTTTATCTCAATTTTAATATATTCATTATAATAGTAAATTATTTTAAACTATAATGAAAATTAATACATTTATATATGACCTTAACAGGTGTTTTATATGATTTTAAATCAGTAAATTGATTTCAATGGATTATGTAATATAGTACAATGTTTATATGAGACCTAATAAATCCTCCATGAAATATTTTGAAATATATAATTTATAACTATCTAATGTAGTTTTTAACATATAAATTTTTAAATTAATTAGGAGAATAATTTTAATCCATTTGCAATATATATTTTATTGAGGTATTCAATTCCCCTTCCTCTCGAGTTACCAGCTCTGAAAAAACCCAACCATGAATCCAAACAATACACAATTATTTCTAATCGTGAAAACCCCATTTTACAAATAAGATAGTTTAAACCATTTTATTCTTCTTCAATTTCTTATCTAGTGAAACATCCCTCCTCTATACATGTGGTTCATCATCCTCCCTTCTGGTAGGCTAAAATATATCCTTATCATCTGAAACCAAATAACTTTTCTCCAAAACTAAAAATGCTATTGTGAAGCTATTTAACAAAATCCATTATATGTCATTGTTCTTTACCCACCATTGTGCATTTTATGAGTAATCACTTTTCCCTTTTTGGGACATTATGATATATCATATATTTCTCCCAGTGAAAACAGTTTCATGGTTAAATAATGGATGAGTGGAGTGAAAATACCTAAATTTAGGTGATCTATGTCGTTTAATCAAGTTTTCCACTTTTTAAATGACACACCATTTTGCATTTCATCGGAAACATTTGGAGATGATTTAAATTTTTAATATAAATTAATTTAGTGGGTCCTTCAGGTCATATGCGACTATTCCTTTTGGAGAAAACTAACTGAAGGGTTTTCCCCTTGAAAATGGACACCCCATTGGTGTTCCATACTATAGAGTCTTTTTTCCATTCCTTAAATTATCAACAACCACTTGTGTGTGATTTTCACCTTTATTATATGCATTAAATTTACCACAACCATTTCAGATAGAGTATAGGACATGAGTATACCCTTGAATTTAATTTCCTATGATTTATTTTTTCTGGGAACATTTTAATATGACAATTTGTAATAATGTGATGTTTTTTCCACATTATTCAAGTGTAAGTGCTTGATACAAAAATTCTTATGAAATTTACCTCAAGACTTGTGAAAAAAATTATGATAATTGCTTCCTTCCATGAACTTATTAGCTTGAGATGGATTATATTCACTAGCATAGCACATTTGGAGGTGATATTTCCATGAATAATTGGTGAAATTTGATTGTATATGTTATGGATTGTGATGTGTTACATAGCTTCTACACTCACCTTATATGTGATGAAAGATAACTTGGGTCATGTTGTAAGGAAAATGTGGATGGACATTACATGTTTGGTTAGATATACATGACAAAATAGGAGCGATACATTTTCAATCCCTATACAATATATCAAGACTAATTTAGCATTCCAAAGAATGACAGTGGTTCTCAAATGGAGAAACAATGGATGAAATAGTGGGAATGATGGATATAGCATGACTTTGCTGATACTCGGTCCCTTATGTGAGATACTAGCTATTAACTCAAAGTCACCATTCCATGGGTGATACAAGGGATTCTTTAATGGATTTAATTAGATTTTCTTGGTGGTATTTCATAAATCAGAGATGCATGTATTGATCCATGGGATTCTTATCAAATCACTGGGGAAGGTCTCATAAATCTAAAATTGGTTTTGACATATTTAATTTATCTTCATATGTGATGTTTCATAATTAAATTACGATCATGTTCGATTGAGGACATAGTAATGTGACTTCCATGACAAATCACAATCATCAGGTCATTATACATTTTTAGTTTGGTGATCATTGCCTATTTAAATTTCATATCACATGTACATGTACATTTCTTTGGATATCTGACACAGGCTGAAGAAGGTTATCTTAGTAAGGTGACCACACATGAACCCAAAAAATGTATTTCAATATTTATTTATTTTTTCTCTACCTTTATTATTATGGAACACTAAAATCTATTTATTTCCTGAAATGTATTGTACTATAATCCATTGGTGGTGGACTACTATGATTGAATCATTCACACTTCTTGTTCCGCCTTACATACCCCTATCAACATAATTATAGTAGGTTTTTTCATAATGGGAATCGCGTGGCTACTGATTCATGATAGATTTACGACATTATTATATATTATGGGACATAGGTCAACGATTATGCTTGAGAAGCATGTTGAATTATTTTTTTCCATTTTTGAACCTGTGTATAGCATGTAGTACATATATGTATCCAATATTCCTTATGGAATATTTTTTCTAACATCATGTAATTCATGATCAATTTTTTATTAAATGATTCTTTAACACCTACCAATTTATATTTATTGATATGTGTATTTATATTATTTCTGCTACAACATGATTCATATTTCTACCTTTGGAATGAATTATATATTATGTATTTTTCATACTATGGTCACTATGATCTATAATGGACTAGTCTCAAAACAGATGCAATATATTCACATGAATCTTGTTGGTAGCCTGTAAAATTTTGGGATACGTGATTGAGGTATTGTTGCCATTGTCTCAGGGAATTATTGTCAGGAATCATGGGTGGGACACTATAATCAAATTTTATATGTTTGTTTATAAATAATTTCTGAAACACTTGGAATATAATTTTATAAAATAAATAATATATTTTGAATAATACTTTAAAAACTTGATAATGGTGAATCATTTTGTTTTTTATGTATATTATCATTGATAAAAATTTAGTTAACATCGTAAGAAGAAAAAATGTGTTATGTGTTTTAAAACAAAAACATAAGGGTTGAAATATCCTCAAATCATTTATTAATAAAATTTTATTGTATCTTTTACCCTATATGATATAATATTTCTATATGAGTCTTTTATAATAATTTTTATTGAATCAAACACCACCTCTCAAAACTTCTGCACAAAACAAGATACTCATAGAAAATCCAATACCCACCAAAATGATTTATAAAATACATTATCATTTCCTATATGTATTTTTTCATAATAATTTCATCCATTCAATTATTATGGTCTATGCTAACTGTGGATCCCTAAATAAAATTCATTACACCTATGTGAGTGAATTTAATTTTATTTCTTTATAAAACCAATCTAAAACTATTTTAACCATTATTAAATTAAAATATAATATCATAAAAATATGTATATTACATTATATATATGGATCATCATTAATTTGTATCATTCACCAATAAATTGGAAATGAATGTATCCTTCATTGGTACTTGAAAACTACTATCTTGTAATGTGATGGAATTCATTTTTCATCCTCACCATTCACTGATGGTTATATTGATTGATATAGTGTATAAAAATATAATATTTATAGCATAATTATCCTTAATTAATTATAATATAGCCTGTATATTCGTACTTTTCTATATATTTGAAATCAATAATGTTATTTTTGAAAACATGGGACTACAACCTCTATAATAAAATTTGATTTGTTTTTCATAAAATTTTATTAGAAATAATATAAAGTATATATAGGATGAATAAATCTAAAATTTATTAAATTTTTATGATTTTAGGGATGATGAATCCATGCCCATGGTTCATGTACTTGAACCATCATGCCGAAATATGCATTAAAACATACAAATATTCACTCAAATGATCATTTTTATGATGAAATTTATATTGAAAACATAATTAGACATAATAATTGATTTATACATAGTAATTTTTTACTGAATAATGTTTTTTAATATATTTATATTAAATATATTTAGAATAAATATATTACAAAATGTATGGAGAATGATGATATATGCGGTAATGGATTTATGTTACCATCTCATGTATTTTCATGCTTTATTATAGTCAATTAAAATTTGGGAAAATTAAATGAATACTAACCATAAAATTTTCTATATAATTATAGAATAGATATTTATCAATAATTATAAAATAGTATAATTTCATTTATTTTTAATTAAAATTATACAGTGAATGTGTTTAAAAAACATAAATTGTTTCATCTTCAGTTACAAATGTTCTCATTCAATGTCTATATTAACTTAGTAATATTTTCTATATTCATTCTTATTTTCAAATTTTTATTTAATGAAAATTTTACAAATATTATAATTTTTATATTATTATTTAAATTAAATCTTATAGTGAATATCTGAACGAGGCATTTCTAACCAAATGTTTTAATTGAATCATTATTTTAACATATATTGAAATAATTTATTTTTCCAACATCATGACCAATATTTTCATTGATTATTCCATTTCAGGTTTCAATAGTTAATTTAAATGATAAATATTTTCTTAATATTCAAAATTTTTCAGATTTTAATTAACTTATTTAGAAATTAAATGGATGCTTTCCTCATGAATTGATATATTTATTTTGTAAATGTATTTTCATGTATAAAAACATAAATTTATGTTACATATAATCCATATGGTATTTTCTATTATAATACTATACTTATTTATTCAATTTTTTTTTATTTATAATAATGAAAAAATATCAATGAAAATCTAATTTTTTCCACTAGTTAATTTATGACTAAATGATAAATGATTTCAGGACCTTATAAAATCGATAAATAATAGATTTTGATATTGTGATGAGTTGGTTTATTAAAGGCCTCCAATATATTAGGTAATGTGATATCTATACCTCCATCCATTGTGATTATAACCATGGACATGATTGTGTATTTAATTTTTTACATTTTCATTTAGGTGTATGATAGCTTCTAGTTATGCTCATAAGATTATGTGTGTACATGATTTTTAATAGTGATATTAACAGTTTAATATGCATGTAAAATTTTATCTAGATTGGTACACATGATTATATGTGGAAATGAATTCATATTGATATGATTGAAATAGTGTCATTTTGAACGATTATTATTGCACTAACATTCGTAACATTATTTTAATAATGATTACTCCTTTAATACACTTATCGATTGTATAAATTGATTTTGGCGGGTATGATCTATAATTTTTAGGATAGAAATATTTAACATTGATAATATACATTTTATTATTTTATAATACAAATATTATAATTTTTATCTCTTATTATTTGTATTTCCCATTTTGGTCCATATTGGGATTGTTAGATAACACATTCATATGTCTTCCATTTCTATGTACTGATGAAAATTTCTATGTATGATAAAAATAGAAGGGTAGTAATATGAAGATACCAATTAGACATATTTGTGATATTTTATAAAATAAGTTGATAATTTATCTTATTTGTAAATATGTTATAACATTATGACCCTATAGTACAAATAATATTAACATATATTAACTATTCAACTGAAATGTTGTAATATTTATATAACTTATTCTATGGATTCCATAGTTGGTATATAAAAATAGTGTTTTTTCAATTTGGAATAGAAATTTTTATTGTAAATCTATAGAATAATCCTATGTATTTGAGAGCATCATGTGATTTTTAAAAAATTGAGTGTATATTTCCTGAAAAATATTTCCCTATATATAATTATGAAAGTTTATGTGGTTGAAAAATAGATTGATGTATTTGAATCAATTTTCAAAGAGTTGTATTGGGTATTAATTTCCTCATCACCAATTCAAGAAGAGTGGTCCTATGAATACACACCTATCTAGACACAATCATATTATATGATTTGGTTAATTCACATTCTTTTTATATACCATTGTGATGAATGATATGATGGATTCTTTTAATAAAATTTATAATACATAAGTAAACGAGATGAAAATAATGTTTAATGGTTTGATATAGGGTGTTATAATTTATGACACCGTAAGAAAAATTTCCCCAATATTATTATTCCTTACTATAACATTTTATTACAAACCTTCTCCTTATAAAACCTCCATACATGATTTATTACATAATATTACACTTTATACAACCTGGAATATCTAAAAGTAAAATTTGTTTAAAAATTTGGTACATCAAATAATAACATAATATAGGAAATATCTAATCTTAATTTAATTCTTCCATAAAATAATCATACTTAAAATAACATGTGATAACCTAGGGATATACATTTGAATGGGATGAGGAAAAATCCTAGTAAGGGAATAAAAATTATATAACATTAATAATGTAGTCAATTTTAAACAATATGTATATTAATGGGTCATATAATCAATTTGAAACATAATCATGAACAATAAGGCATGATACAACATTATAACAAAAGATAAAATGGGAATGGAGAAAACAAATTAAAATACTACATCATTAACACATGACAAGTCAAGATACCATGAAATTAGGATTGAAAAATTTCCATTGATTAATTATCTTTACCCTCTATCCCAACATGAAGACTTAGGAGACTATAAATTACCTAAATGTATTGGAGAGATATTTAATAGGGAAACACTTATAACTTACATTTCATTCTCATATTGTAGTGTGGCCTATATATCAAAAAAAGGAACTGATTTACCATCCTATTTCATTACGTGTTCTAATAGTGTATAATTAATTTATGTAATTACCAAGTCAAATATGTGTATTTTTATAAATGTTAACATCCTTTATAGGAGATTGGTATGGTATTCCATTCAAAGTTGGTTCAGTATGAAAAATATCTGTGAAATTTCAGTAGCGTGACAAAATGAGATAAAAATAAAGAAATTGGGTTAATGAGGAATAATGGTGCATATAATCATTTTTAAATAGAATGGTAAGTGATATGGAATTGGAAAGGAATATAACAACAGTAGTAATTGGAAATATAATGGGTAAGAAAATAATAAAATTTTAATAAAGAAGATATGGTTCGGATCCCTTATGCGATTGTGTGAATCCAAATGCTTTGGAGGGTCTTATTGAGAGCATCGAGATCTAGTGGTCGTCTATATAGAGGGGATGTAAGAGTAAGGGAGTGTTCTAATTAT
The DNA here is from genome assembly GCA_963277665.1 of Viscum album. Lineage (NCBI taxonomy): Eukaryota > Viridiplantae > Streptophyta > Magnoliopsida > Santalales > Viscaceae > Viscum > Viscum album. The sequence continues at coordinate 1,258,860,107 of OY728141.1, forward strand.
CATTTGTGAAAATAAATGGTATATTAGATGGGTTTATATAGGAAATGATTGGGGATTTTGTGAGTATTTCTCAAACATAGGTTATTCACTATATATAAAAAATTAACACAAACCAAAATCCATTCCATGGTATTTGCACATGACTTTTACCTAATGGGGTTGTCAGTCAATATTTTATTAGTCATAGGGGAGATGTTAAAAAAATAGTACCCTTCTAATGTGGAAGTGAGTCATACTCTAAATGAAATGGTTTTAAAATCAAAAAATATATTATTGGTTTTGGAGGATTTATAAAGGATTCCTAAAATTTATAGGTAAACATAGAAAAATATTAAATAGAAAGTGTTTATTTATTCATGGATACAATTTATAGTATTTAAAAAATTAATTTGGTTTATTATGAGGTCAACAAATATAACATACATTTATGTGGTATTTATTTTACTTGAAAATTACATTATCTAAGTAAATTATGAAAAATTAACCATTTGGTAATTCTAATGATCTAATTACAAAAATAATACTCAAATAATCTAATTATGTCTTTAAATATGTTATGTCACACATTTAAAATAACATTTTTTATTTATTTTCAAATGATGGGTTTTTTTACACTAACTGTTTTCAAAGCCTTATATAAATTACATTTGAAATCATAAAAAAATTATTATCATTTATATTTCATAAAATTTATTAAATAATAATATGTTTTTAAAATAATATTTATTTCATAAATTTATAAATTCAAAAATTAAATTTCTTAATTGAATTTTAATATATCACAAAAATATAATGTATGCTTTATTATGTCAAAATAAAATTCATTTACAATGTAAAAATAATAGGATGAAAATATAATTATTAAAAAATAATGTAAATACTAAAATTTATAGGGTCTTAAAATTATCCATTTCATACACCATAAAACTCTCTTAGGGTATGTTGTGTGACAATGAGACTTTCATATGGTTGTTCAGTGAAGACGGTTTGGGACATGACCTTGGGAGCATGAATTTCGGTTGTAAACGATTTTGATAATGCTAAGGTTGTTAGATCTCATATTGGGCTTGGTCATGGGAAAATGATTTTGATTATATCATCCTATGAATCTCCATTATATGAGGTTTATAGGGTATTATAATACTATTTGAGTCCATAACATTTTTTCTGATTAGATTAGTTAAAAACCATTATATATAAAAATAATGTGATCACTATTCAATGTCTATATTATCAAATCTTTGGATAAATAATATTATTTTAAATATTATATATTTAAAACAATGATTTAAATTTGTTTTTTATAATGATACCACATTATTATACAGTTTATTAAATTTCATGGGGAATTTTATTTATAAAATTTTAGGTCATTACAATTTTTCCCCTTCAGAAATATCAACCCCAAAATATCTATATCAAATAATAATATTATGAGAGTAATTTTTTTCTCCACCTAATATGGTTCCCAAATTACTTGTACAAACATGTTATTTCTCTAATGTTCATTTACTAGGTTCGCATTATTATTTTATAGTACATTGTCTCTAGGTTATAAAATCATTATCGGCACCTCCGCATATGATAGATAATTCTCCAAATACACCACCTACATATTGAGTATATGTGAGGTGTCTAGTATGTACATAATGCAGTAAGGATAAATAGAAAACATCATGTACATGCGATATATTAGGAGTGAGTGCTAGTCAACAGGCAACCACTCTAATGTGACCAAGGATTTCAAGGAGTTGATGTATCTTCCACAATGCTTTCCCAACATCCCAAATCTAATTTATTTTTACAAGGAGATTTTATGAGTAATATCATGTCTCAGACATTATACTCTATGTATCGTTGTGGATTTTTATCATATCTCTTATTCTAACATTGAGAACCCCTGATGTGTGGCCTAATTGTCTTTACATGTTCCACAATTTTCTTCAACCATTTCTAGGCCAATCGAGTTTGTATTCTTCATATATTTCTTGGAATATAGTTGTTATTCTCCTCTTTTAATAAATGGATTCGTAAAGATCCATTTCGATGACTGAGTAGAAACTATTATTGTATATGAACTCGACTAGACAAATATGTTGTTCACATCCTTCTTTGAAGTCAATTTAGCTTGAAATTAGCATGTCCTCATCTATTGGGATATTATGCTCAAATTAGAAATTAGTTTGAGGGTGATAAGTATTTCAGATGTTTAAATCAATATTTATAGAAAGTAGAAGACTCTTCTATAACATTTAAGTAAGTCTTGGTTCTCAATATCATTCAATCGATAGTGGTATTCCATGTAGCCTCACCATTTATATTATATATATCTATGCTAGTTAATCAAGTGATAATTCTTATTGAATTTTAATGTAAGGTTAATCTCTATTTGATTATCCAATAAAACCTAGATTGCATTATTTACCCTTGATTTATTTGGATGGCCAGTGAAATTTTCGGGTCTGATGTTTTACCAATTCCATTTAGGTATGGTTAATGGTTGCATAAACCTCTAAGATTATTACCTTCCCCTTCACTTGGTTACTGACATGACATCTTTATGTATAATCTATGATATCCTTCTTCATATTGTACCACAAATAGTGATCTAGTGGATCTCAATAAATATTTTTCATCTTGATGGATGGGGATTGTCAAAATACGTGCATCATCCAACATTTCCCTTACTAGATCAAGAATTGTTGGTACACATAGTCAAGTGTAAAATTTTTAAATGTCTTCTTCCTAACCCTTGAAATCATATGAATTCCATTTTATTATATTCTAACCATTGTTATGAATTCCCACAAATCTTTTTCCATCATCACTTATCCTCTCTAGATGGTATGGTTTAGAGATAATTTTGAATGGAATTAGAATCATAATTCCTTTATTGGTAATATGTACTTCGATTTAAAATATAATATTATCTTTAACTTTTCAATTCTAATAAATGAAAAAAAATTAGACACTTTCTACTTAGAGCATCTTCCAATTTATTCTCTTTGCCAAGATGGTGGTATATTGGGCAGTCAAAGCCCTTGATCTGTTCTAACCATATTCGTCTGTGTATATTTATCTCTTTCAATGTGAATATATTCTTGTGGATTTTGTGATCCCTATATATTTCTATCATCTTCCCAATTCGATAATTTCATTATATTTTAAAATGGATGATCATCATGGCCAACTGAAGATCATGTGTTCGGTAGTTCAATTATTGAACGTTCAAATACCTTGATGTATAATATTTCATTTTATAATTTTATATTAAAAAACATCCAAAACATTATTAGAATCATTAGTGAATTGCATGAAATTTTATCCACTTTTGGGTCGTGTGAGAATAGGTGTAGTGATATTACTCTTTTAAAACACCTTTAATTTATATTCACATTCATTATTCCATGAAATCATGACTCCCTTCTAAGATAGGTTTTTAAGATGGTATTGAAAATCATTACAATTGTATCAGAAATAGATGATAGTACCCTGTTAATCCATGTAAACTATAGATATGTGTAACAGTTGTTAGCCTAATCCATTCTTAAATTAGTTATTTATTATATTTTTACACATTTTTTCTATTTCTTGTGATGATATTTCCCATGAATAATACTTCCATTAACAAGAAATCAAATTTTCTATATTTCGAATAGATCTTCTCCTTTAGTTTGGTCTTTGTCACAGTGCTCAGATTCTCCACAAGTTCCACAATAGATTCTTCATACAGAGTCTTGGATAATGGTATCATGCAATGTATATGAATTATTTAAAAATAATCCTCTCGACTAGGAGGATGTTAACGAGATTCCATTGATACACAATTGCATATTCTTCAAAAATGGGCATCTTTTAATGGATAATAATTTTATCAAAACCATATAATTTAAGATAGATATTCATTCTAATTGAGAAATAATATAAATATTTGAGATTTTTGTTCAAAATAAGAAACCTACACATCCATTAACAAGTATAAAATCGAGGGATAATTAATGATATAGAGAGTGAAATCCTTCTCATGGATATTTATGTTGTCCCAAAACAAGGAAATCCAATTCATGCCTAGAATAGCATCAAATTCCACCAAAGGGATTTTGAAAAGGTTCTTTATGAATTCAATCTTTTAAATTTTTATAAGGGAGGAGGTATAATATTGGGATTTAAAAATTTCCCCATTTTTTTTATTTTCATTGAATTCACTATATACATTCTCTATAGTGGGCTTTGAAAATATATTTTTAAACATTCATTATATCATCAAATGCATAGAGTTACAATATAAATTTGTATCACCTATTCATGAATTAATTACTAGTGTACCTATTACTAGATTTTTTTAGGTTCAACCTCGATATTTGTGGTGAACCAATATCTCTCATGCTTTAGAAGAATTAAATGGTCATCTATGAAAACCCAAATCATAGTGGATGTGTTTGAAATGTACAATGTGTCCTTGTAGTTGAAGTTATGAATAATGAACATTAGTTCAAATAGATAATTAAATCCTTACATTTCATTAGTTGGTTTATCATGTTGTTAGTAACTATCTTGGTGTCGATCATTTCAACACCTAATGAACACCCTCACCCCATTAGTTTATTTTAGGGTTTCTTCTTTCTACACTATAGACAAGTGGGATGTTGAAATTTCATTTCATCATAGGATTTCTCCATCAGTTCACTAGAGTTAATATACACTCACAACATCTTATCCTTATGATATCCTTGATATTAACCGATATCCATTTTGACATTCAGGGTACATAAAACAATTTCCTCATAACTATCAATGTCTCAAATCTCTAGTTATTTTCTTGAATGCGTTTTAACCCACTAATGAAGCGGTCAAAAATTCATTCGAGGGCAGAGACAAAGCATTAGGTGCATCGTGAATGTCTTGTAATGTTTTCAACATAATACCTAATAGATTAAACATCATTTTTCTTGAGGGAAAGGAAACCCCTTTCCATTTTATGTCATAGAGTGATAGGAATATATTTTTTTAAAAAAATACCGTAATTTATTCAACCACATTGCTTCGATCTCTGCCTTAGGAAAGGTATTTGTTATCAAACTATACCACTGATTTTATTCTCTAATCTTATGATAATGATCCAATAGAATATTCAATTTTTCTAATCATTGAAGAATAGAAATGATCTTCTAAATGGTGTTGAGAATTTTATAAATGATTAAGGGATTATATAATCCGTTAAATGTCAAAGGCCTTTTTGATATATGTCTCTTAATAGCCACATAAGCCCTCTTAGGGATATTTTTATTCTACTCATTGTATAGGTATCTATTCAAAACCAGAAACATCTAAGAGAGTATAATCATAATATTCTTTGTATTATCTCCCATTGTGTTGCGCATATCGTTGGTGAAGTTATCAGGTTTCCATTCCCATTTGTTTTTTACCTGGTTCGTCATATTTTCATCCATAGGATAAAATAAAATGAATATTAGGAAATTTTATTTTTTATCTAATAAATACATAAAGGGAAAATCTAATGGAATTAAAGTAATAACTTAAAAATTACATACATTTCATAACATGTAAAATTCTATACATCAGTATATGTTATCCATGATCAATTTCGTATCATATTCACTTATGAGAATTCTTTTTGTTCCTTTATTAATTGTTTTCAATGACCTTATCAAATTTCAAAGTCATATCCCCTAGTGAGCATCCATCAATATGTGTGTCATGGATCGTTTTCATGCACCAGTTTTTTATCAGGTCTTTTTTAATGTGATGCTTTTGGGTTTTACCCTGTGTATATAAATTCTATATCCACAACCACTTGTAGTATCCAAAGAAGGATTTAGAAAATTCAAAATGAACTTATTCTATACCGAAAATACTTTATGGAGGTTCTCTTATACTTAGTACTATCCGCAAGGATTAATTTAGTGTTTAATAATGCTAATCCCAAAAATTACTATACTATTCCTCCAGTACCAAATATAACATCCCTTCAAATTATTACACATTAATAAATGATTTATTAAATAATATAACACTAAATAAAAACTAAATGATCTAGAAGTATATTTTATTTCATAATTAGATACTTTAAAATTCATCTAAAAATAGGGAATATATCACCTTTATATAATAATTTCTTATCATTCTTGTACAAAAAACTGTATGGGATATCTGAGGGAGATAAATAAAAATTGGTTGAGGTATAAATCTAGGTAAGAAAATAAACATGGAATAGAATTACTAAATTAATATATGATATATAATTAGAAAATAATGTTGCATTATATGAGTGATAATCATAAACATGAATAATACAACATGATATAACATTAAAATAGATAAGTAATACTGAAAATATTGAAACAAAATAAAATAATGACTCAAAATCAATGGTCAAGGATAACTACCATTAAAGCATGATGGTAAGCTACCCATTAATGAAGGAAGATTAATCCATATCCAAGCATGATGCCTCACTAGACTAATCAATACCAACAAAATTGAACCACTATATAATTCTTGGTGAACATGTCGCTTTCAATTCATTCCCATGTATATGTGTTCTATATAGATCATACCACATGGAATCAATTATCAAAAATTTTAGTTCATGATAATGGAGTGTAGAATACATAAATATATGTCACATGATAAATATGTATAAGTTTATAAAGGTGAATACCCTTGATATTAAATGGTTGAGGTATTCACAATTCAATTGTTTTGTCAAGAAAAATCAATGTGAAATTTTTCCATCATTAAAAAATAAAATATATATTCATAAAATGGGTTGATGACAGTGAAAGGGTCTCTCATAATTTGGACATAAATTTTATTTATTAAGGACATGGAAACACATTTCCCAAATTCAATAATTATAAATATAAGGGATAATATAATAAGGAAACATGAATAAATAAGATAAGGTACAAATCTCTTATATGACTGTGTGTCTAGAAATGCTTTGTAGGGCCTTCTTGAGAGCTTTGGGGCCCCATAGAAAGACTCTATAGACAGTAGAGATGATAAAGGACGTGAAAAAGTTATTTATGTTGAAGATAAACATGAGCTCAGTTAGCTTTATATGGGAAATAAGTGCAGATTTTTTTAATAACTCCAAAATATATGTTTTGGACTCTATATAATAAAATTATAAAACCACATCCCCTTCCATGGATTGAGCGCATAGATTAGTAAAATCTTGAATGGGTTTCCTTATTTATAATTCCATTGTCTTATGATTGTAAAATAGTACCCTTGATGATATGTAAGAGAGGAACACTCTTAATGAAATGATTTTTAAATCTTAAAACATATTCATGGTTTTGGAGGATTGATAATGGATTTATTAAATCAATAAAATAAAAATAGAATCCAAATATTTTAAATGGAAAATATACATTTGGTCTTCAATACCTTTTATATTATTTATTTCATCACTTTATGGTGAGTATGATGTCATTTTACACAACATATATTTTAATATTATGTAATATTTAAAAAAAATTTGATTGTCTATGAAAATTATGAAAGATTAACTGTTGTACAATTTGGACCTTATGATTACATATAATTGTAATCTTTTTACATAAATAATTTTATAATTAACATAATTTATTGTTTTTAAATAATAATAGAAATTTATTCTTAAATGATGAGTTTTGTTTTGACAATATCAGTTTTCAGACCATTATAAAAATTAAATTCGATTTAATAAAAATCACATGATCATTTAAATTTGAAAAAAAAATTTAAAAATAATACATTATCAAAATATTATTTATATAAAAAATACATTAATTAATAAAAAATATATTCATAATTTAATTAGAATAGTACCCAAAAATTCAATTTTTGTTTTATTGTATCAAAATAAAAATAAATTATAAAGTAAAAATAAGAAGAATAAAATATATTAATTAAAAAATTAAACTCATAATAACATTAATAGGGTCATGATAGATATACCATTAATAAATGATAATATATAAAATGGGAATGTTTTTTGACTATGAGAATTTGACTAAGTGGTTAGACAATCATCGTTTTGGACATTATCCTGATGATCATAAAATTCTTCCATGAACAATTTCTCTCATGATTATGTTATTTGATATAATATGGGGATATTTCCAGTGGAATTCTATCTTTTATATATCTTCTATAATATCAAATAAACGGGCTTCACAGGGTGTGGTTGTATGGGTTGAGGCAATCCCTTTTTTATATTGAATGGATTTGTTAAAACTATATATTTATACATATCATGTTATCATTATTCAATGACTATATTATCAATGGTAAAGATTCATTATGGTTTATGAAATTAAATATAATAAAACCAAGGAAGTGAATTTTTTTTCTATAAAAATACTACATAATATTTCATTTTATTAATTATCAAGGGTAATTTTATTTATAATTGTTCAGGTAGTTAAATAGCTGATGTTTGATACTCAAAATATGATTTTTTTGGATTTACAAAATTGATAGATCTGGGAGGAATAATTTAAAAAGTAATTTGATGGTATATTAATTAAACATATTTATGAAAGACCAAATTTATATGATTATGTATTGCGATGTCATGGAGATATTCTTACATGACCCTCACAATCTTTGACATTTGTTTTGATATAGTTTGATATTTTTAATTATCCATGTAGGGATAATTTATGAATTGATTAATTTAGGGGATAATTTCAATCATCCATCTATTGACGTTATGATATAGTAGTTTACAAGAAATGGATCAATGAAATTGAAAAAATATTTTTTATCTATTAGGTATTAAAGAACATGAAAATTTTTATAGGTGTCTATCACATGGAAGGATATTATGGTAAATGGAATATGCTTATTATGAAAATAAAGAAAGTTATTGACATAAAATCCATTATATTAATAGAGTTAAACCAGGAATTACAAATAGAAATAAATTCCTTAAAATAATTGTAATATGATGGAAATAGACATTCTAGAGCTGAAATAAAAGGATAATGAATTAATTTTTCAATACAAACTAAACATCAAAGATATTTTGTTATATAGTTATGAAGTTATTATATATCCTAGTAGAAAAATATATTCAATTAATTTGATGAATAAATCCTTGGGTTCAAAATTTTATATCTTTAAGAGACTTTGGTAACTATGATAAATATAAAAAACATTCAATTACCATAATAATATAGGTTGTAAAATCAAATTACTCTTCTAGTTTTTATAATAAGAAGAGAACCATAAATTTTTTGGGAATCTGAAATGATAAATACCAAGGAGGAATTAAATTTAATCCACATACAAAAACAATACAAGGTAGAAAATCCATATTTTTATGATATATAAATACAAAATATATTAATTAATAGAAGTTTCTACATAAAACATGAAATTTCCAAATAGGGGGGTAAAATTATGGGGAAAAGAATCATAAGAGAAGAATAATTCAACCAATGATGTTTATAGTTTTATATTTAGAAATATTATGTGTTATAACAATTAATTACCAAATCCTAAAACATTATATGAAATTTTTCTTGAAGAAATCCCTATGAGAAAGGAAAAAAATGAAGCAATTTTCAACAACATCAAAAAGGATTTGGATAACAACATTGTAAAATTTACCCTTACAATAAACTATAGAATTGAATATGTAATATTTGATCATGTACATACTCACTCATTTATATCTGAATATTATTTTTAATAGCATTGCATCCCCACCTCAAAGATTATATATTGAGTTGTTAGTAGTAAATCCAACTGGAATTATAATGTGATCATACATTTATATCTCATCTAAAATTTATGATTGTGGGAAAGTTATTCATGAATATATTGATATTACCCACTATTTTAATTTTATTTTATAGTGGGAATAGATTTTATTTCACTATATAAATAAATATAATTTTATAAGGATGGTTAGTCACTTTTGATATAATATATCAATATGTTATCTTATATTTGTTTCAGGATTAAAATAAAACTCAACGGAGAATTAATTATGTTGAATAGATCTTACAACATATTCCAAAATGATATTTAACTGATACGTATTGGGATAAAATAACCATTGAATATATGAAAAATTTTGGGATTAAGTTGACATATTTTTTGAATACCTTCCAATAGATTCCCTAGAGTATGAAGGTTATTTTTCAATAGAAACCTTGACTACTACTATAAAAATTCTGAAATAACTATATAGAAAGGCCATAATTGACATAAAGTAAAAAATTAAGTAACACATGACTGATACTGAAAAGGATTTATAAACTCTATTCCATCACAATGGGGGTAAACCTATTTTTTCTTAAGAAGATAAATGGGTTAGTGTACATTTTCAATAATTAATGACAATATAAAATACTCATTATCAAGAACACATATCCTCTACCCTATATTGATGTTTTCATTGATAAAATGAAAGTAAATTTGAACTTTATAATATATATTGTTATTTGGGATAACATCAATTGAGGGTCATGTAGGAAGAAATTCCCAAAATTTCTTTTTCTATGAGGTGTAAACATAAAGAATTTATTGTAATTTCATTTGAACATAACAATTACATTTATTCCATAATTTATCTACTGAAGATATTATTACATAATACCTTTATCAGATGGTGTATGACTTTATATATTTTATTATTATATATTAAAATATAAAATTTGGGAATAAAAATTATATGATGATTTTATTGAAGACAGCGAGAAATGAAATGTTTAATTCTAAATTTACCATGTGAGGATTTTTTTTTCTATGGATGATTTCATTCATGGGTATTATGATATCATGTAGCATATACTGGCAGAACATTAAATGAATGAAGTTATTAACCAATTCCCTAGAGAAACCACTTTGACTGAGTTATGTATGTATTTATTAGACCTAGGAAATCATAGCCAGAGGTAGGACCCCTGACCGTTTATTAAAATAGAAGAAAATACAGTAAACGTGCATTACAGACCCAACACAGTCACTGCATATCCTCAAAATCACACCCCTCACCACCTCCATGATAAACGGACTCTTCCCCAGTCACTGTTTCCCAAACCGAACTCTCATAGTGCTTCAGAACCTTGGCTTACTTCCTCCTCAGATTCAGCCGCTCCAGCTCAAGAAACTCATTTGGAGCTTGCATACTTGTGACAGTAGATCTGGTAGGCATCGACTATGACAAATGAGAGTAGTCCATCCTCATCCTTCCCCATGGAGAGGCAATCACTTTGTCCTGGATCACCGGTAGTGTTTTGTTCCCCACTTTGACAATCTCACTATAAGATGGCCTCATCATGTCTCCATGATTCTCCTTATCACTGTCAGTAAGGTCCCCCCATTTACCATGGTACTGTATCTCTTGATACCTCACTAACTGCTTTTGCTGAAACTTGTTATTTATGTCAATCATATCCAAACATTGAGGCTGCTCCGCTGTTGTATCTTTAGCATCAAACCCACCTTTGCACATTACTGCATCATCTTTTAACGCATTCTGCACGATACCACTGCCACATAAAGGAGGACTCTCATCCCCATTCTTTGTGCCTGACTCATTAAAATGATTTCCCGTGGGTACGACAATCATCACACCATTAGAAGAAGTTCCATGCCCACCACAGCTGTCAACAATACCCATGATTTTGTTATCCTTGCAACCAATAGATTTCATCTTCTTCACTATAGGAGTAAACCCCTGCAAGTGATCCATTTCAGACATTTAAGCAGACCCCTGCATTCCTTTAAACATCGCCTTACTGTTATTCCCCTTCCATTGAGTGGCCGCAGCAGCATCAGACTGTCTGAATTGAGCATTGGATTCCCTCCCCGACACCACAGAGGTCTCAGTCTCCTGCGGAAGATCTGCTGCCGGGTGTTCATCTGAGGGGCGTACCACACCACCATCACCAGTGCCCTTAGTACCCGAATTTTCCAGGCCCTTTCCCCCATTCCGATCATGCCTTAGTCGTGTGAATACAGCAGACACCAACCGGTTCGGGGGAGCACCCGTGGAAGCATGAAGATACAAATTGCCCCGAGGTCTCAGATCCCATGGCACAAAATCATCAACAGCAGGTCCCCTTTTCTCTATATAGGAGCACGGTTTCGGTGACCTCCATCTCTGAATTCCAGCATGAAATCTCGAGAAGGGATGACCCAATTTCTTACAGCTTGAGCAATAATCCACCTAGGACTCGTAAATAACAGACTGCTTCCATCAAAATTACTCCCCGACTGAGATCCAGACCCATTCCACCAGTGGTCTAGAAATGTCCACCTCAACGCAGCACCGGGGATTAATCGGATGGCTCAGAGTAGAGGTACGCACATCGGAACATAAGAAGTGTCCTATCATGTTCCCAAGAATACGAAAAATTGCTGGATTTTGAAATGGTAAAGGAAGATTCGATAGTCTTACCCAAATTGGAAAGGCAGTAGGGTCCCGGTTCATGCAGCAATCAATCGTCCACCGAAATAGAAAAAACCTTTAGCCGTTGCAACGTCGAGGGGCACTAGACCAAGCACGAACCATGTCTTCATCTGAGGCAAATCAGATAATAATATGATGATTATCAAGGAGGCCAAACACTGCTCGATCAAGCAAATCCCACATGGAAAAGATGAACCAATCAAAGTCATCAACAGACGGCGTTCGCGAACTGAATCGATCCACAAGCGTCAGATCAAGGTGCTTCGTCGCCTCAGAGAACTCCAACACCGAGATTGGAAGATGAGGGTTACCATGATGAAGATCCGGAACATTCCGGTTTAAATTAATCGAAGGAAAATCAGGAAGAAATTTAGGGTTAGTAAAAGGCACAAAGGGACTCCGGGGCTTCAACGACAGAAGAATCAGATCATCCTCCCCACTCCCGCCGCCAGGATGGGGGGGAAAGCCTCATTCGTCGTACACTAGGGTTCCCACATCACGATCTCTGGGAAGAACCGATACTCATCTATGTATTTATTATATATTATCAAATCATTGTGAATAATTTATCATGGTTGTTTAAACTTGTATCCTTGTTGACAGAAAATAGATCAGAGTTCTTATGCAATGATACATCTGAGAATAATTTTGAGGAGCTGAAAATAAATCTGATTGTTTAACCAATTCTCATAGTACCATGCATTGGAGAAGTGTTTGGGAAATATATCTTTTCATGAAAGGTGTTACGTGGACATTTCACATGTAGAATTATATAGTAATTGTTTAAAAATCCCAAAAACTGAAGAAATGTTAAAAAACATGGCTTGTAGTTTTTATTTTGGAGTATTAATTTATAAATTGAAAATATATAGTCATTTTATATATAGTGAAATATGTGAAATATATACATAACATAGATTAACCATGTATTATTTAATGTAGAAATAGTTTAATACACCTGATAGTAGATAGTGGGACATTATAATATATTATGAAATCTTTGTACACCAACTCCATTGTAAATAGAACATGGTGGTCGATTACCAATTTCAAAATGACTATGATTGATTTTCAATGATGACTATTGAATGTAATCTAATATTTATGTATTTTTGGATTATGGATCTTGAATTCACAAGGAAATGGGATATGTCATATCATACTATAATGAATTTAAAATTATCCATCCATGTGAGGATTAAAGTGGCATTGATGAAGGATGTGAAAAAATAGAAAATGTGATAAATGATCATGTGTTCAAACATATTTATGATGGAATGATAATTTTCATTAATCATGGATGTTTTCTATAAATAACATACTTGATGACAGAGACATTAGATTATGTTAATTGTTTAGTATTATTTGATGACCGTAGAGGTATGAATATATATATATATATATATATATATATATATATATATCCAAAATAATATTTCAACATTGTATAATGAAAAAGGATATTATATAGATTTTATCATGGTTCATCGTATTCCATGTAGCTTTGTATGAGTGATAAATGTCAATGGTGATGTTTCAACTATTTACCATACAAAAATTCAAATGGGAAAATATTACATTGTATTTTTTCGTTGGACTACACAAAAAATAAAAAAGATTTGACGTTATTAGCCTTGTGATATACCATATTAAAAAATATATTCATTTCATTAAATTTGTAATAGATTTATCTCTTTATTAAATTGAATGTGTATACGTTATGTAAGTAGTAAGGTTTCATAGTTTTCCACATTCTATTGTATTTTTTAGGATCTCTGGTTGAACTAGATGTTATAGAGATACATTTAGTTATAATTTTATATAGAGTTTATTTTTTAAATTGAATATCATCTTAATATAGGCATGAAATCATAGAATAATATTAATACCCTTGAAGTTATATTTGTTTCATGTACCATGATTTATTTGGATGTTTGAATCAACATGATTCTCTAAATTAATTTTGTTACAAAAATTATCATTGACTCTAGAGTTGATATGGAACCGTAAAATATCCTCCATTAATAATTTGAGTAATTATAATGTTTGGGGATTAAGTTATAGAACAAAATATTTTGGGACCTTTGATTGGTGTGTATATGGTTGATAAAGTTGGAGGTATTCAATATCAAATCATGGTAGCATAATGTTGAAAAAAATCATTGTGGACAATATGCAAAGAGATCTGGAGATTGATGATGGGGAACATGTATTGCTAAAAATATATTTTTAGAATAATGTTATGAAAATAGTAATGAATGTATCATTTATAAATGTGATGATATATATATATATAAAATTCTCTAAAACAATCATGTTCATATCAAGATAGTAACTTATATCATTTCCTTCCACTAAAACTCTCTCAATATCGCATTATATTCAATGTTTCTCATATAATAAAGTGCATACCTAACACCCATAAGAAATGAAAATAGAGGCCATATTACTAGATCATGATCCCCCTGATGTGGAAATCCTATATGTGATTTTCGATAATTGACTGTAGGTGATACAAACCAAGAACACTCACCTAGTAAATTTATTGTGATGAAATCACAAATTGGACGGTGGTATGTGGGAAACTACGAATATAAGTAGGTATGTGTTTCTTGTATCACCGTGAAATGAATTTTATGGTAGATAATTTAATGGGGGTTTTATATAACTCCCAAATATTTTAGGATATATTTCTCCTGAAAAAGAATTAATTTCATGGATTGCATTCGTTACAAGAAACTCTATGTATAAATGAACCTTGATACTATATACATTTAAAATATATAAAAGTATAATAGTTTAAGGAATTGTAATTAACACGAAAAATTAATTTTTTATTTATTTAAGATAAATAATTGGATAATTTATAATATATAAGTAGTCAATTTTCAGTAATGTCATTTTATGCTTTATGAAACATGTTTTTTAGACAATGATTTTGATTCCATTGTTTATATAGGCATTATAATTAAATTATACCAAATTTAGAAAATATATTTTATTAAAATATTTAGAATTTGAACTATTAATATGGAAGGTAGTATGGTGTAGTGTTTTTTGATTTTTAAAAAATGAATGGTTTTATAGTGAAAAGTAAAAAAATGATTTTAATGGAAGTTTCCATTTCTAGCAATGTAATAACCCAACCCACAAATTCCCACAAGATGACGATAAGAAGAGATGTCGCAACCCCAATCCCATATCTAATTGGCTATTTTTTTGATAAAATTTCCAATAAAGAATAAATTAAATGGTATGAATTTACTAATGTACTTATATTCACGAAACCGACCTTATCTATGAAAACTTATATTAGAATAATATAAATTCAAAAACAAATCTAGGATAAAATCGTTCATCTAATATGCTATAGAGAAATACCTCAGGATATCAAATAATTAGCCAAAGATTAACGATGAAAAATAAATGCAGAAACAGAAATGAAGTATCAACAAAACAAAAAATAGAATAATGTAAAACTGAGAGTACCTAATGCATGATCACTATATCTGAACACTATAAATATTCAATTCACATAGGTAATACTTTGTTCCTCCCAGTCTTCACCATTTTATCTATCATCTATATTAGAAAATACATGTTGGAAAAAATCCTTGGTTGGGGTGACTGTATATGTACCTAGTAGGATACCATGAAAACCAAAAAGGGGGTAATTGAATCATACAAAATATATTAGCTAATCCCAAAACAAGTTTGAATAGAATCCTACAATATATATGTTGTAAAAAAGAAACCTAGATGAGGGATAAAGGGTGTCTCAATATATATAGGTTATCCTAGGATGATGTGTCCACATACTGTTCCAATGTTCCATCATTGATTTTCTACAACTCTTATATCTTTTTGAGAAATTCAATTGGAGTACATTCACATGACCACTAATGCACATCCAAATGGGTTGTGATATCTAATAGAGTACCCACACCATTTTATGATAACGGGTTACACATAATAGATAGAGGACTAATTCCTTGGTGTGATTCATGGAAATTATCAATGAAGAGTGGAGTATCACCCTAATAGGATATGGGGTACCACATCATAGATATATTGGTAGTGTTTTATCATCCTAGATGAATGATATCGTGTTTCTAAATGAGGAATGGGTCTTTTTATTTTTAGTAAAACTCTTATTTAGTTCTTCTTGTTTATTATACCCTTAATCTGGGACCATTTCATTTATGGGTTTTTTTGGAAGGAGGGAAGTTGGGTGATAAATTTAAGATATTATAAAAGTACATGATAATTAATTGGAATAATCAAAATGTACTTAATAAATGAAATGTACTAGCCATGGTAGGCCAATTCACGAATTTTAATTTTCTTTACGTTGAGGGAATCTTGAAATTCACATGAGGTTTAATTCATTTACGTACAATTTTTATTCATAGGGTTAGTTTTTAAAATAAGAGGTGTGAAATATTATTTTAACAGAATGCTTCATCCCCTTCTTTATCTTTTTAACATGGTCTCCCCTCAGAGCACAAATCATGGTGTTTGTTCCAGTTCACAATATGGACATTGAATATTCAATCATCAGCCTCATTGAATGTGTTCCTGTAGATTCTATAATACACATTCACATTTCCAGGTCTCTCTTTTTCATAAAATTATTATTTTGGTCTGTGCTCTTATTCAATATTTCCATGGTGTTCATTCATTTCACCATTTTAGTTGGATATTGGTTGAGTATGGATCCAATCATAGATAATTGGTCTATCGTGGGTATACCATTGGTGTTCTAAACCATTCCCTCAAAGTGTAGTGTTTTATATAACTTAATTCAGTTGTTTCAAATTTGGAGCCTTCCATTGTTACCCAAAATGTGAGTTAATCTCTTTATTAAATTGTTTTAATCATGATAATACATCTATAATTACCATTATATGGTGGTATGTCATTCACCTATATAATTCCAACCATTGAGGTTTATTTCTATATCTTCTCCTTGATGTTCCTCCCTTTTGTGTTTGTGTGAACTCACCATATTCATTGGTAGCATTAATACATTTATAGATAATTGAATAAATGAACAGGATAAGGTTTTTTACTCTAGTCCATGTAATTACATGAATGGAAATTATAAAATAAATATGTTAACTAAGATTAAATAAAAATTGAGGAATGAGTGGGGTGAACTCATGGATTATATTTTACTATTAAATGAGATGTCATTTTTTATAAAAAAAATTGATTATTGTAATGGATGATGTGGACATTAGTACTCCATAGATCCTAATTTCATTGGGTTCAATGGAAATTTATTCTCATGTTATCCGTATGGATAGTGATACCAGATTCCAGGGAGATTTCAACTGCATGGATCCATATTCCATTAGATTCAACTAAAATTTCTACTACATGGGTTCTGATTATAGTAGTGGATTATATAAGAATTTATACTCGTAGGTTGATGATTATATAATATTACATAGAAACTTATAATCCATGTATCCAATTTACTTTGGATTCCATTGAAATTTCTCTTCCTTGGATTTGGATTTCAGGAAACCTTATTGGACATGCTTCATAGACATGTAGCTTGTGCTCCGCCTAAGTCATT
Source organism: Viscum album (assembly GCA_963277665.1). Lineage (NCBI taxonomy): Eukaryota > Viridiplantae > Streptophyta > Magnoliopsida > Santalales > Viscaceae > Viscum > Viscum album. Next base: position 1,258,878,130 of record OY728141.1, read on the forward strand.
TCTGAGTTTCAATAGAGATATTCATACGACTCGAGGGGATTCCTTAGAAAGAAATACCTTTATTCCATCCCATTTTGGTCTACCATTATGAGGATACCTTATTCCTTATTCCATCAATCTGGCCCTTTCATGAAGAATGAATTATTAAATGATAGAAGATGTTTTGAATTCTTTATCATGATTTATGGATTCTTGATTACATTTACACCATATTTATGGGTTCAATAGTATATATCATAGGAAGATATTTTTGGATGTAAATGATCACATCAAAATATCAATTTACATTTATTTCTGAGATATCTATGATATATTGCACATTGCTTCATCATTTATTTAAAAATAGAAATCATAAGTCACCATTGGTAGTGTCCTATAGATTGTTTTCCAAAACAATATTCTATTTGATGTTGGATTCCAATATAAAAATCATGGATTCAGGTAGGTACTAGTGAAATTTAAAACATTGTGATGATAGATTTGATCATTTCTTATTATCATGGGAGAATATGAATGATCTATGATCATGATTCTATCTAGGGATAGTTCCTTTTGGTTCTTTTTTTTAATGTTGATACATGTATTATATTGGAATCTAGGTTCCATGTATATCACACAATTTTTTATAGAGATAAAACATGATCATCATATTGTACATGACACTAATTTTGGATTATTTATTATTATTATCTTATATTTTCTATCTTATGTATTTATTTTTAATATGAATCCAATTTTTTATTCACTTTTGATACCATTGTTGTAAACTTATATGGTTAGAGTATATTCTCTAAAATGTACCACCATATACATTCACTACTAGTAAGGAACTTCTCGAGTTTGGGTTTTTTCACTTGAGGCCATTTGACCCACCAATATAGGGAACATTTTTTTGGATCTTGGGTGGGGATTTATTATTTGGAAACATATGTTTCATTATATCCCATAATAATTTATGAAAATTTACCAGAGATCTAGAATCTGTTGGAAAATGGTAATGATTTTTTCTTGGGAGTTTCTTACCCATGTATAGGAAAAAGAAAAAAAATTTAAGAATGAGAAATTATTGTGTTTTATTATTACAAGTACTATTGATTTAACATCACTATTGGGAGTTGCACTTGATTATTTATTTTACTTATTTTTATGAATTCTACGATTTATCAATGAGATGATGGTATTCCATATCATGGATCATTATAACAATCTTACATGATTTATATTCTATTAATATACCATGAAAAATTGGATTCGTAACTTTAATTAATTACATTTATTACTTGTAACTTCTATTATAGAATTTATTGTTAATATTTCTTGTGGGATATTGAGGAAAATTATTATTAATTTGTGTTATACCCATTAAATAAATAGTTTTTTCTTATAAAAAGAATAGTAGACACCCTAATATGTCAATTTGTTTAATATTGAGTCATGGACAATTGTCCACATAGACTGGATCATGTCATTGTTTGGATTGTATTGACACCACACATTGGTTTATAAGGTGTCTTATTAGATGGAATTGGTGATGCTTTTGGTTATACCATTTAAATAGAATTAAAAAATAAACAATATTTCAAATTAAATTTATTTTAAAAATGGAATCTATTCCATTAAATGGACATTACAATTATTGTTCACAGTCCTATATTAGGACCCATGTTTCAATACAGATAACAAGACACAGAACTAACCTTATAGTCGATAGTAATAAGTGTCTCTAGTGTTCATTAAGATCATTGATATTATAAAATCTGAGATTTAGTATAAGTAATAGTGTTGTGTTCCTTTTTTTAGGAAGGCTTCGATCAGTCATATTCTGTTATATATGTTACCGTATCATTTCATGAAGTTTTATAATTCTTTTGTCAGTAATTTTAGAGACATTCTAAAACAATGGGATCTAGTAATGTGCTAGGAGGGAGGTGAAAACCACAATCTTGAGTTATTGGACCTAGGGCCACTATTAGAACCTCCAGTTCTGAAGCATATGGCTCCACCAATTATACCATATTTGTGTTCTAATGTCTGGTTTCAAGAGGGATTCATACTCTTAAAGAAATCCGTTCATGGTGACATTCAACCTATCTCAACTATTGTACAGTTGAATCATGTGTTAAAAAAACTTCATCCACCCATGTTTACATGGGATGGTGGTCCACATTATGTTGAGCTATGACATGAGTCTATTTTAAATTTTTAAGCATTTTTAGACAACACCAGATAGGAGAGTGAATCTCACAATATTTATTATATGGGGATAATCCATGAACATGTTGTATTTTAAAAAAAAGGTTTATATATTTTTGGACTTGATTTTGTGGGGATTTCCATGAACTCATTTAAGAAAATGTATTCCCCAATCATTGAGGGTTGAGTTTGGAACTAATTTTATGCACCTAGAGTATGGAGCAATGATAATTGTGGATTTTTCATCACACCTCATCGAGATTAAGTGTTTTACATTTATTTTTCTTATTGATGACCCATAATGGGAGATATACTTTTAAGAAGGTCTCTAGAATATTATATAATCTTAATTAAACATGATTCATTTGATTTCTATTATATATATAGTGAATTATATATTTATCACTGAAAAGAATATAGTGAATCTAGATGTCAAGATCTGGGTAGTGCAGCTTCTTCACATAGTTCATTAGTGATAGGTAGTATAAATAGATATTTTATGGGTTTTTAAAAGGGAACACTATCCAAGGTGTGAGTGCTGGTAGTTATATCATTTTTCATTGCAATGGGAGATGATGAAATAAGAGAATTTTATGTGATAGAGATCCAGTTGAGTGTCGAGAATTTAGTTGGTTGGGCCTTATCTAGTGATTATGCAAGACCATACCTACACTAGTTACTGGAAGGGATTTTACATCATATCCATGTTCTATATTTGGATTTACTACTCTGGGACAAGCTGGGAGCTAGATTAGTGCCATTCGTCCAGGTTGTGGTGGTTATCATGACTGATGGATCCAATAACTGGTTATACATTGACATAGAGTGGACTTACTCAGGGTAGTGAGGCTATTTCACCAGTACATGGTTTTGGATGGATATATTATTTATATCCTTCACTAGATGAGTAGAGAACCATGTAGTCTATGATGAGATATATTTTCTTTATTGCCTCTACTGTAGTATCTCGTATTTTTGGTATAGTTGTTTCTAATTGGTTTTTTCTATAATTTCTATGGAGATAATTTTTCTCATTGCCTTTTTTTATAAAGTCATGACACTTCATACTCTTTTGGTGATTAAATTGAGTTTTTACACAATTACATGGAATTATCCTTGGGATTTATTAGTATCACTTCAAATGGGACTGCTTATTCCTTAAGATGACTACATTTTATGTCATTCTCACGATGGACTGCTAGGTTCCCATTCATTCATTCATTGGTCTCTATTAATGGTTGTTGAACTTCAAATCACCATAGGAAATAGTTATTTTACCAAGGGTGAAGGGGATTTCTAGGAATGCAAAACTACACTCGAGCGTTATTGGATGGGTGAGATGATTGACTATATTTATAGTCTACATATGGACAATAATGGAATTCGATGAACTAATTTTACATCAATGGTTGAAATATATTTTTGTTTCCCGAAATGTATTTTATAGATTTCCTCTTGATTGAGAGAGATAGGTGGAATTTATCAAAAATATTTTGTAATATGATACACCAATATTCATTCTTCCTTATTGGATGGCTACAAAAGAGTTTAAAGAACTTCAGAGGACGCTAGAGGACTTGGATGTGAAGTGGTTTATACAAATGAGTACTTCTTCATGGTGTTCGCATAACATTTTAACAAAAAAAAGTGGATATAAAACATTTGATTTATGTGGCTAAACATAAATTGAATAACTTAATTATAAATAACCAAAATTATTTTCAATATATAGGTAATATATTTTTCTAGATATAAGGAGATCAGGACTTTGTGATGTTAAAATATATGGGAGGTTATAACTAGGTGCTTGTTCAACCAGAAAACATACAACAATCGACTTTTTATATTAGTGATTTTATATATATATTAGTTACTATAGATTTTCTTTATTCTTACAAATGTTCCAAGTTTTTTCTTAACTATAATGAATTTTCATCAATCTATATCAATATTAATTTTTGGGGGTATTCAGGGTTGATTTCATGGTGTATTCTCACAATCAACAACACCATGAAAAATATATTATTAACTTTTTGGATACACTGAGAGAGCATTAATTTATTTGAGGCTCCCTAAGATATACTTATGGAATGATAATTTTAACATCATGGGTCATATTATTATAGAAATAAGAGTATTATTAGACATAGATAATATGAGAGTTATTGTATCAGGGGTGAATCCCAAGAACTTCGTTGATAAAATGTGTTTCTTGGGGGATAGGTAGATATTTAATGAATTTTAAATAGGACTTTTCAACGATATAATCTCCATATAATGTATTGAATAAGACAGTTGTGATGTTTAATTGGTTAGATACATATGAGAAATTCTTTCGGAATCGTAAAGGGAGACTGAGTTTATCACCAATCCAGATTCTCCCAAAGCCAGGAAGAAGCTAAATTGTGAGTTTTTATGCGTCATGTTTTTTAGATATAATCTATTTTGATTAAGGGTGAATGAGTTGTCGCATAAATGTCTCATCAATTGATACCACATAGAGGAAATTACTATATACATAATATTGAGATAACATCATTTTTACTTTCCTTTCCACGTTGGAAGCATTATTTACTATGAGTTAATTTTTTTTTGTTTCCAAGGTTTTCAAAATTAGCATGTATAGATTTATGTAACGTGACATAATCCATAAAAACATATGAGTTATGAGTACCTACAAACATTATAATTTCAGATTTCCTACATGCTCAAAAATGGAAGTGTATATTTCGATGAAATGGACATGAGGAATCAAATCTAGGATGTTTTGGAGGCCACTATTAATTCCTAGCATATTGAATTATTAAAAAATAGGCTCATGGAAGTGTAGGATAGGAAATATAATAATTTTTCTCATCCTATGTGTTGACAATAATTATTCCAAATCGAGTATGGATAAGACAATTATCTAATGCTTAGGGTATGGTCCAATGGGGGAGTGCTGCAGGTAAGGACGCACCTCAAAGTTGGACCATTATATATGATGAAATTTTTTATATTCATGGTAATGATTATTTTCCATAAGATATAAAAGTATCTTATGTGTGAGATTCATGGTTTATCTTGGGTAGTACATCACAAGGTCTGCAAGGTTTACAATGACTTAAAATTTCAATAATGGTTTCATGGGATGAAATAAGAGTTAGATTTTACCATCACTAGTTGTTCCACCTATCAGAGGGTGAAGGTAGAACCCTAGAAACCACCTATGCGTTTATAGTAGAAATACTTTCATTATTGGAAATTAAATGATGTTATAATGGATTTTTTGATCTCATTTTGATGGTCTCCTGGACGGATTGATGTTGTGTGTGTTTTTGGGAAAAATCTCACAATCTTCTCCCATTTTCCACTGATTAGGGATTCCATCTTAGTAGAAGATATTGTAAGACTTTATATAAATTATTTTTTTCACCTTCATATGGTCTATCGAACTATGGTATTCGATTGTGATGCTCATTTAAATCTTATTTTTTTCACTCCTTATATTGGTCATTGGGTATATTGGTTCTTTTGAGCACAACATTCCACCTTTATACTGTTGGCTAGATAGAGCTTACTATACAGGTTCTAGAGGACATTCTTAGAGATTGTGTCCTTGATTTCAAGTTCTATAGGGAGAGTTTTATACACATAATTGAGTTTTTGTAAAATAGTACCTTTTGGTAAATATTTAGATGGTTTCTTATGTTGATTCATATAGTAGTACATTATAATCACCTCTGTAATGGTCAGAGGCTGGATAGGTAGTGATTCTCAGAAAGAATCTTATGTATGAGGATTTAGATCATGTCCAATTGATCAGAATGTTGATGGATAATGGATAATATTGATAGAAATCATACCCTGGTCACAATAAATGTCTTATATATTTTGAAGTCAAGGAGTAGGTCTTTAATTTATCTCCTCTAGGTAAGAAAATTGACAGATTAGGACATATGGAATACATTCACAATGATATATTGGGACATTTGATGTTTTGGATAGAGTTTTGTTTCTATTTTATTGTTTGCGGTTATCACATTGGTACTAAGCTATGAAATACAACATCAATGTATCTTTGTTGCACTGTAATCATAAAGGCATGTCGCGTACTCGAAATCCTGATGCATTTGAGCTATAGTTATTTGTGTCATTTGAGAATCATCCTATATGTATCACTGATAAGAGCATTGAGGATCTCTGAGGCTATTGAGTTACTTTATTAAAACTATTATGGTTGCATGACCATGAAGAAGAAAATAATTTGGATCATGAGGCTAATGTATCTACTCAGTGACTTGAGTTATTCATAGATAATGTTTGACCACCATTACAAGGGATATTTCGTGATGAATATTTCAAGGGTGGATGATAGTAAGATTCATGTTTTCCATAAGTTATATATCCTTTTATTTCTTTTTGAACTCTTATTTATGTTCACTTTATGTCTTATACCATTATCTAGGGAATGTTGGAACATTGGGTTGTCTGGAAGGGATGCATCATAGGAATGATGGCATGATACATACTAAGTACATGATGTTTAAATATAATACATGATTTTTAATTCATTTAACAACAAATAAATTCCTAGGGTTATCTTAAAAATTATGTGAAATGAAATATTATTTCGATATAAAGAATCACACCTTCCCATAAATCACACACAGTATCCCCACATGATGTAGAAACATAGGATTTGGAGTCGTTTCAATTTACAAACTCAAATTACTACATTGTATGTTGTTTTGGATGCACACTAGTGATTTCTCTACTCATATTTCACCTTATTTCATATTTCATTCACTGAAAGAGTTATTCTTATACATTATCTTATGACATATTTTCAAGGAATTCATCCATTTCTCTGTTTTCATCAGATCCATGTTGAACTAGGACATGATACAGGACAAGTGTCTTACCATAGTTATTCAGTAGGGAGTGAATGAATATACCCTAATGATTTGTGTATTATATACCAATTTCTATAAGGATATAAGTTAGACCATCCAATGTTTCACCAAAACGTGAATGAAGTTCATTACTAAAATTTTTCGAACTTATTACGTTTCTTGTGAGTACCATAATATATATGGATATTATTCAACTATGTATTTTCCACCATCAACATGTACTTTTGTATGATCCCCATGATGTACCACCTCGTTGATTTTGTGTGAGATCGACTACTTTATTGGGAGCCATAATAAATAAAATAAGATTTGAATGAATAAAATGGATATGGTTTACACATAATTTTTGTATGATTGGATGAATGTTAATTATGGAAGGAATTGGAAGAATGAGTTTAAATGGAAAATGTGGAATGAGTTTTATAAACTCATGGATTATTTAATATTATTAAATTTTATGTAAATTTTTAAATTAATTGATTATTGTAGTTGATGACATGAACATTTCTATTCCTCATATACTGATTTCATATTATTCAACTGACATTATTTCACAATGTATTCGTATTGATAATGGTATTTAATTCCTTGGAAATTTATACTATATGGATCTTGTTAACATTAAATCCCATGGAAATTTCCACACCCTGAAATATGAATATAGTGGTTGATTCTATGTATAATTATTCTATATGGTTTCTGATTCTATATAATTCCATGTACATTTATACTCCATGCGTCCTGTGTACTATGGATGTCAAAAACATTGATACTTCATCGATATATATTGTTTCAAATATCATTGGTCATGCTTCGTTCACATTCTCATTGGGATACTCTTAAGTCATTAATTTTTTAAATATATTTTTATAGTACTCTAGGGGATGATATAGTTGATTACACCTTGGATCCAACCCATGTATATATCACTCGAAGAGGATGACTTATTCTTTCTACCATGGATCTGGCCCTTTCAGACTTGACTCTTCATTAAATGGAATATGTCATTGTAGATGATATATCATGATTTATGGATTATTAATTAAAATTTAATCTTATTTTGGGAACTACAGGATTTTACATAGGGCTCGGTGTTTGGCTGTATAGGATCTCTTTTACATAGACTCTTTACTTTTCTTCTGATATATCCTTGATCTACTTCACACTAATTCATTGTTTATACATAGACATGAAATTTTATAGACTACGTTTATGGTGTCCTACTAAGTGTTATCTCACACCATGATTAGGGCAGATTAGGGTTTTGGGACTGACTTAAATGATAACAGTATTGAATTTGAAAGGTTCAAACATTATGATTATTTATTTAATCATTGCATAAGAAAAATTGAGAACGTGATTGAGATATGTTCATGATGAAAGCTGGATATAGTTCATTTAGTCTATTTTTCTCCTTGTATAGATGTAGTTTACTGGATGAATATTCCCACCTATTTCCTATCATTACATATAGATACACGACATGATCATCATATTGTGAATGAAAATGAATTTGGATTTATTGTTAATAGAGTCTAATGGTTGTAATCTATTGTCTTGATATATATTGTGAATCCTCTTATTTTTTCAATTGTTATACTACTATGCTATAATCTGATTATGTGGGTATAGACTTCCAATTAATCCACCTTAGACTCCCCTACGACTCGGAAGCCTTTGGCATTTTGGGAGGCATGCCTGATTCCATTTGACCCACTAGCTATGGTTACTGTTTTGTGTTTCGTAGTCCTGGATGATACATAGGTATGAAAATGGATTTAACTTAGTGAATTAATGAACCAAACCCTAGTATGAAAGGGGTTCCACTTGAAATATCCACAGAGGAATTTCTCCCTAGAGATTTAAGGTCTTCCACACTTTCGGTAGATAGAGGACCTGCTTTCTAGTGAATCTTGGTGTTTCCACTTAGTATTTTTATAGATGAAACACTTCCTAGTGTATCAGGGGGGTTCCACTCAATAGGTAGATAAAGTTCCCACTCAGTAAAAAAACTCATAATATCTTGTATTCTTCTACGTAGTATACAGACATGGTTTTTATGAATAACTTGTCAGGATTTCCTAATAGATGGACAAGAATGTGTCAATAAAGGGGATATACGTTAGGTGGAAATTTTTGGGTATTGTACACGACATTTTCTTTGGGTCACATGGTGTGTTACCTCACAAGGACTCCTATATTTTTTCCTCTACTACACATGGATTGGCCATAAATATAGTAAAACAAAACATTTAACATTACTACTTGATGTGTCTCTACTACCTTGGGCCTAGCCATGTTCTGATTTCCATTACCATGTACATTACCCCAAACACATGTGCAAGTTATTCTGTCTGTGTACTCTTGGACATTAACATTTTCCTAGTTGTTCCCATTCCCAGGTACTCCTTGAGTATATATTGGGATTCCATCAGAGGGTCACATAGCATGTGTTGTGGTCCACAAGTTTTGTGATAAATATATTCCACAACACCATAACTGCAATTCTTGTGGGACTACAAGACATGTGTTATGCTAGTACACACTATGTGGTTGGGTTTTCTATTAAACCACTTCTATTAATCTCTCATCACTAACAAGATATGTTATTTTTAATTTCCACCTGAATTCATGTTACGGGCCTTGAATCTAGTGTTTTACTTATTTAATCCATCATGGGTGGGAATATTTTGGTAACCCATACCCTTCTTGACTTCACATGTAAGAAAAACCATATTTATAATCCTATTAGTAACCTATATTAATGAACCATCACCTGAAAATATTCATAATACATTAAAAAAATAACCACAGTAATCATCTCTCACCCACCATCCATGAATCCTTGGATTCAATTTATCTTGAACCCAACCCGACTATGGTGAAATATGCTTATATGGGTCAACGTTGTCGAACCTGAATTTTGGTGTAGAGAAATACTTTAAAAAATTTATAATGATAGGATTGCAAACATTATTCGAAAAATATCACATGATTGGGGAAACCATATGTCTTATCTTAAATATTTTTTAAAAAATCATTTATTGAGATGGGTTCACATGAAGGGTTTAAATCCCAAGATTAAAAAGTGTATAATTAATTTTTTTTCTACATATTTTAATAATAAGGGTAAAAACCAGAAATCATGAGTAAGACATTGATAATTATTGATTATTAGTGAAAACATGTTTGGAAATGATGAAGAAGCTACGTTTTATTAATTTCCCAGGGATCCAACTAAATTTATTTGTCATTCTCCATCTGATCTCAATCCACCAATGATGAACACAAAATCCTTCACTAAAAACCTCTCATAGTTATTCATCTAACCCTAAAAATTTTATAATATCTAGTTATTAAATGTGTTTTTAATTTAATCCATTTTAAATTAATATATATATATATATATATAAATTACACACACTAATATATACATAAACCAAATGTCTATAGTGACACTACTTTTATAACATTACTATTAAATCAACCACATAGGAACATTAAACAATGAGGATCTATTGGTTAACATCTTTGGATAATTTAGACCATATATAACATTTACAACATAAAAAAGGATTTAGTTTCTTCTTATCGATCTTCTTATAGATCATCACATTCTCATTATTACTAGTATTCCCCTAATGATATACATCAAAAGGGGGTGATCTAAAAGACCAATTAAAGGATAGATAAGAACAAGAACAATATAAATTATGAGGAGAATAATCATTATAATCTTAACATATATATAGAGTTATATCCATGAGATGAATCATTAGATAATATAATTGAATTTTTCAATGCATAAAAATGAAACATCATGTTTTAATAGTCATCTACCACACATAGTTTTGAACAATGCTAGCATAATCATCACAAATATTTCACATTTCTAATGATATACATCCCATTACCCAATTAATTGGGGATCAACATAATACTAGGTTCACCCATCAGATCATAACAATTATATTTCCCTATATAATTATGGGAACACCCATCACATCATAAAATTTAAATTATCATGCATACGACATACACCTATATCAATATTGGTCATAATATAACCCCTGGAATGGAATGGGTTTAATTACATAAATCATACATTCAAAAAAATATGGTTTCCAAAATGATAGAGGTAATAACATACATGATATATGAATCATCAACATTTATTGAAGAATAATTAGTCTTGAGAAGTATTTTTTTACGAAACATTTTTTAGAAAACAATATGTTCATCATAATTTCAATTAAAAGACATGTATATCCTAGAAAATGTATGATAAATATACATATATTATATTTTATGGAATATACATATAGAAAATGGGGTGATAGAGTAAAACCCAAAAGAAATAGAGTTGGGATAGAGAATTCCATTTATCATGTGTATGAATGATTTCCTCACTTTAATGTGCTGTATAATAATATCGACGACTTCCAGTTTGCAGATCATAGGATCTCTAATATGAAGATTCCGTTTATTTTACACATTTATGTTGAAATAGAACTCACATGACACCCTCTTAAATTTGTGTGGATAATGATTTAGGGATAATACATGTATTTTCACCGTATCATTTGTGAATCTTTGAAATATTATTCTTCTAACTATAATATGAATGGTCATTGTCATCTAGACTATCATAAATGGTATTTGGGTGACCCTATAATGCCTCGACCACAGTTACCCAAAGCCGGGGAATTATTTCAATACATTGGAATGATTACAAGGAATCACGTCCCGAAGGACCGATCAGTATAGTAGTCTTGGAAAATAGATTTCAGACATTAACTTTCCATTAAAATTTTAATCATAAAACACAACATAGTTAGTTCATTGAGAATTCCATTTTTCCCTTTATCTTAACCCATAAAATCAATAACAATACACTTCTTGGAATCCTGGGAAAATATAACATAAGAAAGGGGTGAGCTCGGATGCTCAGTAAGGGTAAATAATTTACCAGAATCTATAAGCTTTTATGGTAAGATGTGTAATAAAAAACATAGCCTTTTAAACATGAAGATAATATGGTAAAAATATATAAAACATTACCATATAAAGATGCACATGGATATTCTACTTGTAGGATAATCACATGTAATAACTAATTTCACAATGAGGGAATGCCTAATACCGGACATCATTACCACATAGTCAAGGCGTCGTTCCATGAAAACAAATAATTTTTTTCAGGGCCTTGTGACAAGACACTAGTTTGTCTCCTTAGACCTACTGATGCATCGAGGAGCTATAGCAGGCTCCACTATACACATACTATGTCCTCTGCATTCCTCATATAAAAAATTGGAAACATAAAATAAACATTCGTATTAAAACTAGAATACAAAATGTCAATACATTAACCATGAACCATGAATGGTATAAAAATTGGACATCCATAGTCAAACATATAATAACTCATTCAATACAATATGGAAGACTGTATTATAATAAATTAACCTCAATTTTAAATAATATCTTGTAAATGATGCTGACATAGTTGAAAATAATGAGTAAAACACTTTGAGGGAAATATCCTTTTTGTAAAATCATTTAAAATTCACACATTTATAAAGGAAGTAATTTAAAGGAGATTTTTTTATAAACGTTTCCCATACCACTTTGAAAATTTTTAAAATAATTATCATTTCAAAAAATTCATGTTCATATAAATAAATCCCTAAAATAATTTTGAAAACATGAACAATAATTAAAAATATTTAGAAAGAAAAATCATTAAAACATTTCTTATTATTATCTTGATAAAGATTACCTTTCAAAAATCCTAATAATATTCATTTTGAAATCATTTTTATGAAAAATGTACATGGTTGATAAAAATGTCCTAGTAAATACCTACACATAAACAATCTCGGATAATAATGAGATTGTGAAAAAAAAACCTTACCAATTTGGTATCTTATGAAACATATACCCCATTAATGATGTAAAATTCAATTAATAAGTAAATAAATATGGATTTAAGTGTATAAAAAAATAAATACAATTATGGGCAGTACATACACCACAAAAAATGTAATAGTGGCAATATGACATGAATCTCACGGGAATAAGGAGTGAGATGAAAACTCCTTACCTTGCACTTTCCTTTAGTTGAGGGTATATTTAACCTCCTGTATGAAGACTATAGTATGATTTTAAATTATACGAGAACCATATTAATATTTATTATATTATACATTATTCATTTATAACATTGTACTAAACATTAAATCATAATTTTCATGTTATATTAATATTTCGGATAATAATCGCTTTCTTTATCGTACGTGTTTTAACTTGGTACTCTTGATTGTATCACTTAGATCATGATTTAAATAGATCTAGAATCTAAAACATTATTAATATATAATATATAATTATAATATAAATATGTATAATAGACATATATATGAAATGGAATACACTGTTTATGGAGACATTGGTCTGTACGTACGCATAAGCATTGTTTCTGTTTTCATATTGTATTGAACAGAAGAAAGTGAATAAGATATATCTAAGTACATAAAAACATATATATATATATATATATTAGAATTATTATGTCATATATTACATATTTCTTATTAATATATATTTTATTATCGTCGATGAATGGTGAACTTGGAAATGAATCCCATCGAGTCGTGGAGAGGGTAATCCGTAAGTAAGCACCTATGAAAATATCATTTTTTTAATATTAAAATAATATATAATTGGATGGTATATCATAAATACAGAATCCTTATCATGATATATTTATTATTTACATCAAATACACATCATTATTATACACATCCAAATAATAATGTATTGAATAACAATTACACCGCGACACTGAGACGGTAAGTCGTACGTACGCACGAATGGTGACAAGTCTTTCAAATGGTGGATAGAATAATGAATTTGGTTATACCAAATTTATAATAACATCACAGTATATATATGATAATTTAGTTGTTATTTTAGAATTTAAACAAAAAATAAAAAAAAGTGGAAGATGAAAGGAACTTGAAAGAGGGTTGGGAAATCATTACCTCTTCTTTGGGTTATTCTTTTTTATTTGATAAAAATGTCTCCTTAGGTTGGGTTTCTGATCTAAATAAGACATCTAGGATGAAGGTAGAATAGTTTATAGGGTATTTGGGCAGGGTTTGGACGATCTAAATGGATTAGAAGGTGTGACATAGAGGGAAGGGGGAGTTCCCTTTTATAAGAGGGGTGAGGGGCACCTTTGAAAAAACTGGATATATTATTTTATAATAAACTCATATTCGGTTTATAATCGCTCCATGTTGATTTATTTCGAGGATAAGGTGGGGATGGGTCGAAATCATATCATCCAATAGGTTGTATACAGGTCTGGGTCACTTTATTAACCTTATCGTTTAGTTTTAACACATAGTTAATTAGTTTGACATTTACCATGTCTCTTTGTATTTTAATATTATATAGCTAATAAACTTACTATAAACTTCCAATAGACCCCCAAGTGGTCCATTAATGATACACCTATCATGATAGAATTCCTTTGGCCAATCCATAGATTTTGAGGAATATAATATCAATTAATATTATATTATTTGTTTTAAAAACACTTTTTTGTCAATTTTGACACTATTCGGTATTCTGTTTTTGATAAATTCATAAAAGCACTATTATTTAGAAAAAAATTTATAAAACCAATCCTAATATGTCATATTAACATATAAAATTATTTTAATTTATAAAAAGTCTCAAATTTCATTTATTAGGGTATTTATAATATCAATTATCTTAATCATTCATTAATACGATAATTATTCCATCATCATTGTGTCGCAAATAAATTATATTATATTATGTCAAAAAATTATAAATAAAATTCCGTTACTTAAGAATTATTTTTATATTTATAATTAATATTTATAATCGAATTTATATTCTGTATATTCATATATTAAAATTGTTTTAGTTATTAAACATTGATTTTAACTCTTTGAACTCTTCTTGGAATTAAATAATAATAATTGTCCTTATATAATCCTAGTGGACCTAAATGATAATATTTTATTCCTAAGGTTGTTTTTGGTAGAGATACACTTGTCTAATAGAATTAGGACATGTGTTAGGGTAATATTAATATCATTTTTACCCTTAATTAATCTATTTACTTTTAAGCATGGAAAATAAAAATAAAAAAGTTACTATTCACCAAAAATTATTTTTATCTTGTTGAACCACATTTTACTCATTGATATTACCGTGTCTCTCGGATTTTCAAAATTCCACTCACAGAAGCGGCAACATTATGTTTTTGTGAATTTGGAAATTCTCTTAGGAGATGGGTAAGAGACGCTGAAAAGTTCAATAAAATTTATATATATCTAAAATTATTCTAAACTAACATCAATGAATTTCATTGAACATATATAAGTATTATATATCTATGTTAAACTTAATTAAATCTAAATAAAATAAATAATTATTTAAATAAAAATTCTTTTTTAAACTATAACTCAGTGTTTTTTCACTATTCATAAAAAAATTAATGTTTTCAGAAAAATACCAAAAAATCACCCTATGATAATTTCAATATTCCGAATCCAAAAATCAAGACCATTTTAAAGATAAAATTTATAAAATTTCAAAAAGTGGGTATTACTTTTCGTAACGGCTAGTTTGATTGGTTGTGGTGTGTGTTAGAACTCGAAGTTGCATACAACACATGCTACTATATTATTCAAAGAGAAGAGTACCATGGATTCATGGGGTGTTACCTCCTCCCGTCATTCAATAAATTGCGTCCCCACAATTTATGAACGATAATAGAAAATTTGGGTTGATATTTCAAAATATCTTAGTTGAAATCCAACATCGCAAAATGGATTAATGAGGCCTCTATTTAAAATAAAGAGTGGTAAGTATGAAAGATACTAAAAATTACACATACTAGGGTTCCATGAAGTAAACATTGATATAGAAGAGAAATATAACCATCAATATCTTATGGAGAGTTGTAGAGAACATGTCTATGAAAAGGCCAACAATCAGAAATCCATAAATTTGTGATGATCTAAGGTACCATTTAGGATAACGTTTTTGTTCTAAGTTCCTTTTCTTAATGTTGAGGAATTTATTTATGAGATTGGATATGATTATAAAGAGATATACATACTTTATACTTAAGAGTTTTATCCATTAATAAATTTCTACCAAAAACTCATCATTCCCCCCAAAACTCAAAAATACTCTATTTATCATAATCGTATAGGGTTCCCAATATAATGAATTTATAATTCACATATCAGACCCTTTAAAAAAATAAACTACATTATACCACCCAGGAACTTCACGTTGTCTAGTGGTATGCGATAAATCCCAATCGCACTATGATTGTGGGTTCGATTTCCATAGCTTTGTCCAATGCGACAAGTTGTCACACGGTCAACGTGTTTTCCTTTTTATAAAAATAAATAAAAAATTTAAAAATAGTATCTTAATCTATTTCAACCTTTAGAATTATCCAAAACAAATATATCCAAACACACAGTCCAAAATTTATAAGGATTTTAAACACAATGAAGGTCCTTTTTTCCTCATTATAACATGTGAACACCTTCATCATGTGTTATTTTATAACATGGTAACATCATGAATTACTATAAAACCTTAATGATTAGATTCATGCTCCCTTATTTCTTATATAATAATGGATATACTCCTTCTATCCAAAAATTTTGTATACTCAAACTATGAAAAGACATTAATCAGTTTCAAGGTAGTCAAGAATATCCAATATAATTTATTCGAATCAACCATCTCTTATTCCAAAATCACTACCTCATTATCGGGACAATATATAGGATTACCTTTCCTTAAGCACGTATTTTACCAAAAGTGTATCTCACTAAAATCTAATTTCCTTAATTACATAGTATTGTAGTACAACCCTTATATATCTCCATAATTCATATAACAAGTATACAATAGATACAACACTTATTTAAAATAACTCTATAATAAACAACATAAGAACACTATTCATTCATCTTCATGTGAGGTAGTATCATAACCTGATTGTTATCCAATGACATCATTTGTGGTATAATCTCATGACTATGAAATTTATTCATGTAGTGTCTCAACACCTTGCAGATGAAGCAGTATACATTTGAAAACTTTTTCTTACCCTTGAAATCACGTACTTGGTGTCCTTTTTCTCCACACTTATAACAAACACCCATTTCCTTCAATCATTTACCAAGGTGATTATTTCAACATTTATCACATATGGTAAAATCCATATTTCCCATATTCCCTTTAGTCATCTTTCTCTCTACCAATCTTTTCTTCTCTTGATTCCCTTCTAATCCATAGGACTCAGAGAATTCGTTACTTATCTTACTAACATATGATATTATTTCTTCAAATGTTGAGAATACATGGGAGTCTATTTCCATTATAAATGTTTGCTTAATACCATTAATGATATTACCCTTCTTACTCTGTGGAACATACGTATTGTTGGAGTTCTCATTCCTTAAATTGGGCACCATTTCTAAACCATGGAATACACTAGGTCAGTTTATGAATCACAATTCATAATTCCAAACATGTATCATACCTAATGTAAATTGATCAATTTATGGATATAATCTATAATCACATAATGGTTTTATTTGAGAATATATATACGCATAAACCCTTCAAAGTGGTTTTTAATGAGAATGAGAATTATCCCAAGCATATCCCCCGGGACTATCGTAACCCAGAGTGATTCAAGGCCTATTGTCATGCACTAGTTCCCATTTGAGTCTATCTCAAAGAGGTGTTTTTGGGTTTTACCATTAGGTAAATCTGTGCCAGAGATGCCTCTACGTACTTGTATCTAGACAGGGTTTTATTTCTTGAAAAACTCAAAAAATCTCTTCAGTACCAAAATTCTATGATGTTCTTCTATAATAATCCTCAAATTCTCTCATAGGGTAATGTGCTCAAATCAGATTTTATATAAATCTAGTTTCCAAAGATATTTCTAAACTCTCTCTGATACCAACTGTCATGCCCCAAGCCCAGTTACCTAGAGTTGGTTCATTATTTTAATACATTGGAACTATAACAAGGAATCAAGTCCCGAAGGACTGATTAGTTTAGAAGTCCTTAAAAATAGATTATATACATTAACGTATTATTACAATTTCAAGCATAAAACACATCATATATTCTTCTTTTAGAATTCCATTTTTCACTTTAGCTTATCCCTGCTTATCAATTATAATACACTTCTTGGAATCATGGGAAAATAAAACATAAGAAAGGGGTGAGCTCAAATGCTAAGTAAGCTTAAATAATTTAGCAGAAGTAATAATATTTTAATGGAATATGTGTAATAAAAACAACAGCCTTTTAAACATAAACATGAACATAATATGGTAAAAATAAATTAATCACTACCATATAAACATGCACATGGATATTCTACAAGTCGAATAATCACATGTAATAACTAATTTCTCAATGTGGCAATGCCTAATACCTGACATCATTACCACATATTCAAGGCCTCATTCCAAGAATAAAAATAAATTTTTTGTCAAGGTCGTGTTCCAAGACACTAGTTTGTCTAATGAGACCTACCAATGCATCGATGAGCTATAGCGGGCTCCACCCATCACTTACTAAGTCCACTGCTTTCCTTATATGAAAACGTTGAGACATAACATAAACATTCGTACTAAAATTAGCATATGAAATTTGAATACATTAAAAATAAACCATGAATGGTATAAAAATAAAACATCCATAATAAAAAATATCATAACTCATTTAATAAAATATGGAATATTTTATTATAAAAAATCAACCTCAATCAAAAATAACATCTAGTAAAGGATGCTGACATAGTTTAAAATGATGAGTAAAACATTTTGAGAGAAATATCCATTTGTAAAATCATTTATAAGTCACAAATTTATAAAAGTATTAATTTAAAAGAGATTTTTGAATCAATTTGTCCCATAAGACATTGGAACTTTCGAAAGGAATTATCATTTCAAAACATTCATGTTCATTTAAATAAATCCTTAAAATCATTTTGAAAACATGATCTCTAATAAAAAAAATTAGAAAGATAAATATTTATAACAATTTAAATTATGATCTTCATAAATATTACCATTAAAAATCCTTAAAATATGCAATTTTAAATCATTTTTTTTGAAAAAAGGAGATGGATGATAAAACTTTCCTAGTAAATACTTACACATAAACTATCTTATATAATAATGAGACTGTGAAGAAAAACCCTTACAAATTTGGTAACTTAGGAAACATTCAATCCATGAAATAATTATCATACAATTAATATGTAAATACACATAAATTAAATTTTATTACAAAACTAATATAGTTATGGTCATTACATACACCACACAAAATGTAATACTTGCAATATGTCATGAATCTCACAGAAATGACTAGTGCGGTGAAAACCACTTACCTTACACTTTCCTTTAGTCGAAGGTGAGTTTAACCACCTGTATGAAGACAATAGTATGTTATTAAATTATAAAAAAACCATATTAATATTTATAATATCATACACTATTCATTTATTACTTTATACTAACAATTTAATTATAATTTCCATGTTATAATAATAATTCGACTAATAATCGCTTTCTTTATCGTACGTTTTTAACATGTTACTCTTGATTGTATCACATAAATCATGACTTTAATAATTCCAAAATATAAAACGTGATTTATATAACATATATATTTAGAATATAAATATGTATTGTAGACATATATATGAAATGGAAAACACCGTTAATGTAGACGATAGTCTGTACGTACGCATAAACGATGTTTCTGTTTTCATATAGTATTGAACGGAATTAACTGAATAAGATATATGAAAGTTCATAAATACGTGTATATATATATATATATCCAGTAGAATTATTATGTATTATATTACATAATTATTCGTAATATATATTTTTTTAATCGTCGATGAATGGTGAACATGGAAATGAATCTCATCACGTCGTGGAGATGGAAATCCGTGCGTATGCACGAGAGAAAATATAATTCTTTTTATATTAAAATAATATATAATTGGATGGTATATCATATATACATAATCCATACCATGTTATATTTATTATTTACATCAATTACACTTCATTATTATACCCATCCAAATAATAATGTATTGAATAACAATTACACCACGATGGGGAGATGGTAAGCCATACATAGGCACGTATAGTGACAAGTCATTCAAAGGGTGGATAGATTAATTAATTTGGTTGTACCACAATTATAATAACATCATAATATATAGAAGATATTGTAGTATTTATTTTATAACGGAAAAAAAAGAAAATGGATGTGGAAGAAGAATGGAACTTGAATGAGGGTGGTGAAATCATTACCTCTTCTCCGGGTTCTTCCTTTTGATTTGATCAGAAGGTCTCCATTGGTTGGCTTTCAGATCAAAATATGGCCTCTAGGAATAATTTAGGATATTTTAGAGGGTATTTTTGTAGGGTTTTTTTGAGACAATAGTCTTAGAAGTTGTGAATTAGAGTGAAGGGGGGGTGCCCTTTTATAAGAGCAGTGAGGGGCACCTTAGGAAAAATTAATATATAATTCTACAATAAATTATTATTCGGTTTAAAATGGCTAAAAATTGATTTAAATCGAGTATATGGTGGGGTTGGATCAAAATCCACTCAACCAAAAGATTTTAGATAGGTTAGGGTCACATTACTCACATTATTGTTTAGTTTTAACTCCTAATTAATTAGTTTGACATTTACCACGTCCCTTTGTATTTTTATATTATATGGTTAATAAACATACTATAATCTTCCAATAATCCTCCAAGTGGTCCATTAATGATACACCTATCATGATATATGTCTTTTGGTATATCCTTATATTTCATGGAATATAATATCAATTAATAATATAATATTTTTTTCAAAAACTCTTTTGCATCAATTTTGACACTATTGGGTATTTTTTTTATAAATTCATAAAAGCATTATTACTTCGAAAAAAATTCATTAAACCAATCCTAATATGTCATATTGACCTATAGTATTATAGGAATTCATAAAAAGTCTCATATTACATTTATTTGAGTATTTATAATATCAATTATCTTAATCTTTCATTATTACGGTTATTACTGCATCATCATTGTGTCACAAATAAATTAAATTATTTAATATCTAAAAATTATAAATAAAATAATATTATTTAGGAAATATTTTTATATTTATAATGAATATTTATAATCATATTTATATTATGTATAACCCTATATTAAAAATGTTTTAGTTATTAAAAATTGATTTTAACTCTTTGACCTATTTTTTGAATTAAATAATAATAAATGTTCTTATCTAATCCAAGTGGACCTAAATGATAATAATTTAATCCTATGGTTTTTTTTGGTATAGATACACTTATAAAATATTATTATGACATGTGTTATGGTAATATTAATATTATTTTTTCCCGTAATTAACCTATTTACTTTTAACAGTTGTAAATAAAAGTAAAAAAGTTACTTTTCAATAAAAAATATTTTTATCTTGTTGAACCACATTTTACTCCTCTATATTAACTGCGTCTCTCAGATTATCAAAATTCCACTCACAGAAAAGCCAAAATTATGTTTTATGTGAACTAAAAAATTCTCCAAAGAGATGTGTTAAAGACGGTGAAAAGTTCAATAAAATTTTTATATATCTAAAATTATTCTAAACTAACTCCATTTAATTACATTTAACAAATATAGGTATTTTTTATCTATTTGAACATTAATTAAATTTAAATAAAATAAATAATTATATAAATAACAATTTTATTTTAAACTATAACTCAATGTTTTTTCACTATTCATAAAAAATTGAATGTTTTCAGAAAAATACCAAAAATTCAGCCTATGCTAATTTCAATATTATGAATCCAAAAATGAAGTCCATTTTGAATGATAAAATTTTTAAAATTTCAAAAACTGGGTATTACTATTCATAACAGCTTGTTTGATTGGTTGTGGTGTGTGTTAGAACTCGATGTTGCTTACAACACATGATACTGTATTATTAATAGAGAAGCGTGTCGTGGAAACATGGGGTGTTACAGAACCTTTGGTCAATTGATCTATGTATCATAAAGGGTAAAAATGGCCCCTAAATCCTTCTATGGATATTAGGGTTCCATCTCCCCAGGGTTTGGGAGCATATACTCTCAGGATCGATGTTATATAATTTCCCCATAATCTATTTAAAGGGTCTTTCTCTTATCATACAGAATTTTCTATTAAATCTTTTAAGAAGGGCCCCAATTCTTGGGGTGTGGGATATTTCATGAAGCTACCACTCACCTTGTAGAGGTTAGGTTTGGTTTTGGGTGGGGTTTTACATCAATCACAATAAAGGGAACCCAACCTAAGAATTTTTGGATGTGGATCATGGTTGTTTTTCACATTTGATATCCAAATTCAATTTAATTCCCATTCGATGAAGATCATGGGGGTTGTGCAGGTGTGTTAGTTACATAAGATGAAATCATCTTTATAAGAAAATGTTTTCCATGTGGTGAGCATCCCCCCTAGATACTGATTTTTCCAGGAAACCAATGTCATCCAGTCATACCAATAAAGCTATTATGACCATGGAAATATGTATTGCCCCATTGGCCAGTTTTCATGCTCGATGATTGGGTTCGGGGGATAATAATAATAAAAACCAATTTATAGGTATTGGATTATTCATCATAAAAGATCAGATTTAAATATGTAGGGTTTGTTGTTTGGACAATCCTATGTTGATACACTGAAGACTGGATGAATGGTTATCCTTTCTCATAATTTATTAAAAGTGATCGGAGAAGAAGATTGTAATGTTTGTAAGGAAAGGGATGAAGTGGACTATACATATTGAGAGAGTCATCCTACAATATTAGGGGTTTTTAAATAGGATACATATTCTGATTCAGACTACCCTATTGAGTCCATATAAGTGGTCAAGTTATTGGATTATATTATATTGTTTTCAAGGAAGGGAAAGAATAACATCATTGATATAGATGGTTTTAATAAGCACTCTAAGAGGCTACAATGGAAAAATACTATTATTTCATACTATTACCTTATGTTACTAGGTCTTTAAGAAAAGGAAATATTCTTTTCATGGTTCCCAATAAGGTGAAAGAAACCTTTAATATGGATATTGTACCACTAGAAGGTGAATAATCTATCATCAACCTCAAATATTCTGTAATAGTGACCACTAAATTGGATATTCACTGGAGTAGAAAGGAATTGATGGAGGGTCAGAACTGTAAATATATCATTTATTTTCTGGAATAATTATCTGACAAGGTCTTAGAGGTCATCAGAATGAAATAAGGGTTTGGTAGACTACTTGGGAGGCATATTCAGGCCAAACATA
This sequence comes from Viscum album, assembly GCA_963277665.1. Classification (NCBI taxonomy): domain Eukaryota; kingdom Viridiplantae; phylum Streptophyta; class Magnoliopsida; order Santalales; family Viscaceae; genus Viscum; species Viscum album. Next base: position 1,258,901,684 of record OY728141.1, read on the forward strand.
CCATGAATTAGGATACCTGGGAACAATACAAACTTGTAATTATAGAACATGGTTTCATTGGGTAGATTATTATTTTGGATGATATAATTCAAACCTAGAACAATATGGCAATCAATTTTGAAAAATATCGTAAAAAATTGATCTATATGAGAATGTTATCCCACATCAATGGAGTCTCTTTAGAAGTATGGTATCTAAATATCCTTAATTGAAACTCATATATTTTGATATTGTGTATCATTTTGAATGAATTTCTAGAGTTTACATGAATAGATTTTCAATTTTTTCTTAAAATTAATTTCATAATAAAAAAAATTATTTTGTGGTCATGATCAGTTAGTTAGTTTTTACATGAATGGAAGTTCTATTAAAATGACGACAAACATCCAGAATTATTACTGTGTTAAAAATGATCCTCCAAATCATAAATGGTCTTAAAATGTATTTTTTTATATTCCATGAGGATTATTCATTAGATAAAATTTACTTCTTTTCATTTTAGATTACTTTTGATGGTTTATAGAACACAACAAACTTGTTTTGTATTATCATTCAGTATTATTGGTATAACTTATTTGCAGAATATAAAAAGGGTTTTTAAATACACGTTATAATATATTTTAAACCATTTAATTATCTTTGTAATAACCTTGACGTTTGTTATGTAATATTAATGTGTTTCGGCCAAAATGATGGTAAATTAACACATCACGTGCGACGATTTCAATTTTTAAGATAAAAGTATGAGAGAGGGAGGAGTATATGCTGGATCTTCCATTAAAATTATATAATTCTTGTATATATTTTTAGAAGATTTAACATTATATTTGGATTCAAGGATGTGTGTATAGAATAAAAACATATTTTGAAATGAAATGAAATTAAAAGAGTAATAGAGGATTTACGTTATGAATTTTCCTCTTGAGATCCCCCCAAGGAACCTAACAATTTTAATTTGATGATATCATGATCTCCATGATGTGGGGGAGGGGATATGGATGAGTATCGATAATAATTTATACAATGATAAAAGCTTGAGAGGAGTAAGGAGAAGATGGTGTGAGGGTGGTATTTATAGTAGATGAGGTGGGTATTTTTTTATTATTTTAATAATTAGTTTTTTATTTTTGTCATAAAAAGAAATACTAAGTATTATTCTCACTATTTATAGTAATCAGTACATTTTTATTCAGACCAATAGTAACTTACATCATCCATGACTCTAGAATTACTCAAAATTTCAGGTTTTTAGCTTTTATCAAGATTATCGTCTTTTACTCTTCACAAAAAATAATTTAATTTTAAAGAATTTTAAAAAAAATCACCATAAAATTAAATGAAATATTAAATTTAACAATGAACTTAATTTTATAAAAAAATATTCTTTATGTATCATTAATTTAATTTCTAAAAAATCATAATTTATTTGGAAAATACATCTTTTGAAACTATACCATATTTTGTAACATTTTGAAAATATAATTGATATCCCATAAAATTATCATAAAATCATAACAAATTAAAATACTAATTTAGAATTAATTTTTTTGAAATATATTTTCTTTTAATTTATTAAAATATTAATAAATTTTGTATTAAATTTTTATGGCTTATAAAAATTCCAACACACAAATAACAATTTTTAAAAATTTAACATACTTATACTATGATATAATTAAATCATATTTTCACTTATAAGATGAAAATTATGATTTATACTTTCATGGATGAGTCTAGAATTCATTTTGTTGGTTTATTATTTGTATGATTCATATTAGTATTCCTATGGTCATGTTTCTATTTCATCAGTATTAGTTCAATAACTTCTAGAAATACTTATTTATTTTATTAATTGTTCATTTATAATGTTTTCATTTTTATCTCTTTGTGATTTTGTGTGATTTATACATTGTTAAATTTGTATTAGAAATCAGATATCCTAATTATTATATATTGGGTCATTACATTCTTCCCCCTTTTGATGTTTTTCCATCAAAATTTTGTTTTACATTAATAGTGGGGGTGCTTCTCCTTTATCACATCCTATGGTTCCCATGTTGCATCTTCATACAGATTGTTCGTCCACAACACATTTACATGTGTGTTTTCCTGTTGTGTATATCCTTATCTCCCATATCCATAATATTTATTAACTTATCCTCAAAAGTGATATCGTCTTCCAAATGTACCACATCTGAGTTTATACATTTTAGGGATTTGTTATGTGATTCCTCAAGAGTGATAAGTTGAAGACATCATGAGCATGACCTATATCTGGTGGATGTGAAATCTGATAGGTCATCGATCATATGTCATCAATGTTCTTAAAGGGGATTTTGTACCATGTGATTAGATTCCATTTCTTTCCAAACCTCATGAATCTCTTCCATTGTGAAATTTAAAGGAAGAATTTATATACAATATCCAACACTATGTCCCTTTGATGGGTTTTAACATAAATTTTTTTCATACTCTATGTACAAATGATATGATGTTGGATGTATTGAAACGTTTATTTCATCTCTTTCACATGATCAGGTCAAAGTAGTTTTTTTCTCAATCTTCATCAAAATAGGTTGTAGTTACACATGACAATCCATACAGAGACTCATATGGAGCAATTTGATTGCTTGAGTGGAAGCTATTGCTTAATGAGAACTCATCAATTGGGATATGTTTATCTAGTCCACCTCTGATTTCTATATTGTATGACCATAACATACCTTTGAGGATATGAAGAAATATTTTATATTGACTATTGGTTTTAGGGTCATAGGGAGAGTTGATATACAATTCAATACTCAGGGCTTATTGAAGACTCCGCCAAAAATTTTATTTGAACCTAGGATCATGAGCAGAGACAATTTAAATTGTATCATCATGTATTAAAACGAAATCCTTCACATATATATTTTTCATCTTGTTCAGGTGAGATATATTTTCAATAGCAATAATGTGGGAAGTCCTAGTGATTCAGTCCAATACAACCCATACCCCATTATTTCCATTGAAGGCCTTTGAGAGTGCCACGAAAACGTCCGAAGTGAAATTGTACTATTTCAACATGGGCATAGAAAATGGATTAATCATCCCTTTGGTATTATTATCTCTACATTAACAGGAATCATATAAAACACCATGATATATATTCCACAATCTCATTCTTCATTTTATCCCACTATAGTTGTTCTCTAATATCATGGTACATCTTGGTTCACTCGGGATGGATAGAGAAAGTTGAGTTATGTGTGTTTTTCAGTAGATCCTTCTTTGTAATAGGTGAGGAAGGCACAAAGAGCCTCATTCCAAATCAAATAACACCATCATTATTGATATGTCACTCTTTCACCTTCCATTCCTTTACTACATTCGACCTCTTTTGAAATTCTCTATCATATCATTGTGAATTTTTTATCATCTCTTGAAATGATTGTTGGGAAATTATTTGGGAATGGTAAGATTTATTACCATCCATTATGATTTATAAATCCTTAATTTTATATACATGAACATATAGTCTTTCTCAATCAACAACATGGATATATTAACGGGTTCTTCTCGGCAAATAGTATCTTCTATTCTTTTTCCCCTTTCCAGGGTTATAGTGAATAGATAAATCATTTTCTAATATTAGATCTAGAAATATTCATTGATTCATGTTGATATTTTTTTTATGAATATTTAATTTATGATCTTCTGATCGGTATATAAATCAAACATCTCACCATATAGGTACAACAACCAGAATTTCAGGGCAAAAATTTCAACTGCTAGCAGCAGATCATGTGTTAGGTTGTTATTCTCATGGAACATCAACATAGATGAGGTGTAGGGTATAAAATTATCATTTTTCATGATTTTACAACCTAATCCATTCTCAGAAGAATAATTTTTTATCACAAAAAATTCTACACTTTTTAGTAATGTGACTACAACAGTATTGATCAGCCATCTCTATAACCCCTGAAGCTTTCCCCATAGTCTTCCTTCTGGACATACGATACCCCTATCCTTGTTATCCTAGTTAGAAGGAATGAATATTGGGAAATATATCTCACAAAACATTTATATTACCCACATAATCTATGAAAACTACATATTTCTGCGATAGTATAGGGTTTTTCACATTCCTCAACAACTTTTTAATGAATTTTTCAAATTCAATATATTGTTATCACAAGACCCATGAATGTGACTTGTTGTGTCCAAAAGTCACATGTGATGAACATGGAATACAATTTATCCGTCCTCGATATCACCAACACAAACCATAGATGTTGTTCATGTTCCTGTCATCACTTAGAGTATATGATAATTTCATCAATAAACACTACCAAAAATTTATAGAGGTAATGTCTGTAGACCCTATTCATCAAATCCAAGAAGATCACATGGGGATTAGTATGTCCAAAGGAAATCATAAAAAAATCATCATTAACATTCCTTATATAGAAGGTACTCTTATAGATAACATCATTCTTTACCTTTAGTTTATAATATCTATAACGAAGATCCACCTTTCAGAAGTAATGGTCTCCTCTCAACAGATTGAACAAGAAATCAATATTTGGAAGAGGATACCTTGTCTTTATGATAATCATGTTGAGTTGCCAATAATCGATACAAAACCATGTTGATCCACCCTTCATCATGATAAAGATAATCGGTGCACCCTATGGTGATACACTATGGAGTATGATTCAATTATTCAAATTATCTTTTAGCTGCATCTTTAACTTCTCTAGTTCAATAGGACACATCCTATAGGGACACTGTGAGAAAGGACTATCTCTATGTATGATATATATTTAGAATTCTAACTCCTAATCCAGGTGTAGTCTGGGTAATAGATATAGAAATACAAAATTTCATTCCCCCAAAATGTGAATTTCCACTTTGTCGATACCTTCCTCAGACTCATCCATTTGAGCGAGGTATACTGATTCATAGGGAATAAACACCCACACCATTGAATTATTTTATCAAAGAAGATTCTTCTATTCTATTCATTTTTAGAGGAGTTTGTGATGGTTTATATTATGAAATGATATTTCTGTTTCCCAATAGTTGATGTGCTCTCTATAAAATGTGTTCCAATACATTCCCAGTATAGCATCGAGTTCCAAAAATAGATGTATCCAGTTATTTGATGGAATAAAATTCCCACATAAACCAATAAGAGAATATTACAATACGTGGCTTCCAATTATTTCACCACTAGGTGTTTTTTAAAATATCAGTACATCATGTTCTTAAGGATTCGATTAAATTGTTCTAGATAACATGCAATATACAATGGGATTAGTTGAACTAGAATCAAATAAAAATCTTACCATTATTGACTGAATATGATTTTTACATTTTATGACATAATATTCTTACTCTAATTCTACTATATTGATGGCATAATCCATCTCTTTCTCCTTTGGATTTGGTACCTAATGATGCTAATTACCCTTTAGGACTCAATGTTTAGTTCACTGCCATTGTCCATTTTCCTCATGAGTTTTCAATATTCGAAAGTGTGATGGCCTTATTTACTATATCTTATGTATTTAGTGATCCATTTGATGCAATTTCTATAATGCTTCTTCCCAATTTTTCGACATGTGGGTGGTTGAATTTTCATTATAGCATTATGATTAGATCCTTCAACATGAAACTATATCTTCCATTTCACATCACCATATCCATTAGACAATTATCCAAACTCCATATCCACTTTGATATCACGTCACATAATATATTCATAACTAACAAAGTCTCAAATTAAATTTTCCTTTTGAAGATGTGGTTTCAAACCCTTAATGAATATATTAATTTTTCTTTCATTGTTTATATCAAAACCAAAAAAAATACAGTGAAAGAATTATGGAATTTTCATTCTAAATTGGGATAGATTCACATTAAATTTTCATTATCTATATGAATTATCTCTCCATATTTATATGAAGAGTTAGAGAAAAATATTAATAAACATTAACTTAATATTATCCTACTCAATATCATCAATTTCATCCCTTTGATTGGGGTTATTAATCAACACCCACCATTGGTCAGCCATTCCATCTAGACAATAAACCACCAGAGTTACCTTATCTATATTAGAATATTTTTGTCTAAAGAATAACCTCTCCATCGAGATGACCTACTGTTCTACACTACTGGATCAGAAGATCAACTAAACATTGGTGTTCATTTTTACTTATGTCACATGATAGATAGTTTATCCCTCTTTAGTAAAGGATTAGATTCCAAATTATTCAGTTTATTATTCATAACCAAAGATAGATGGGTTAGAATCACCATGAAATTTTGAACTCCTCCCCCAAATCATTGGAGATGTCATTCGGTATATCACAACATTGTCCCTCGCATGGATAGTTGGCCTAGTTTCTATTGGTTCCCATCAGTTTCTAAAATATAAAAGTTTAGAACAATACAAAATTCCAAATTTCATAAATAACCAATCCCTTTGTAAAATTAAATCATAAGGAAAATCTTATGAGATCCCTATGTTTATATATTCTTCTTGTGTTCTTAAATATACTTATTTTCATATTGTGGGATTCACTACGGTTATGTTATCCAAATTCCCAAATTATTTAAACCATCCACTAATACCAACCATAATGAGACTGATTTTTCATACATTATTATTACATAATCTACATAAACAATTACTCAAAAAGGATCCAATTATTTTGTTTCTGTAGATAAATTGGACAACACATAACATATACAATAGAAACATATATTTATTTCCTTATTCTCTAGCTTCTTAGAGGTCTTCATGTTCTCCTTAGTACAAGTAATCACATTATGATATACCTAAAAGGGTGAGAAAAATGACCAACAATTGAATTGATAAAATCATGATCAATATAAAATACAGTGAGCATAATAATTATAATCATTACATATAAATAGAGTCGTAATCATGAGAAGAAGCATTATATGAAGATATGGAATTTGGTTATGCATAAAATAGAAACATCATGCATTAGTGATTAACTAAAAAACAATGTTGTGAATAAATATATCATCATGTTCATTGAAATTTATCATTTATCAGGGGATACATCATTTTACAAAATGAATTGGGGTGCTATATAATTTTGGGTGCACCCATTAGATCTTTATAGTTACATTTCACTATATAATTCTAGGTGCGCTTGTCACATAATAACATTTACATCAACATCCATGTCACAAAGAACATATATCAATATTCAAAATAAAGTAACTAATATAAAGGAATGGGTTTTATTTCACCAATAATATGCTAAAAGACATAGGTTTCCTAAATGAGTGATGGAATAACTTACATGATATAAGAATCATCAACTTTGAGTGATGAAGAACCAATCTCGAGAAGTGTTTTTTTAGATAATAGATCATTTGTATTACATTTTTTAGATCATAATATAAATAAGAAAACATTAATATCCTATAAAATGTAATATAATGAATAAAAAATTATATTTATGGAATATCCATTTCAGATAATGTGGTGAATGATGAAAACCCAAGGAATGAGAGTTGGGTATATGATTCCACATTACCTTGTGTCCGAAGACATTCTTCGGTTTTTTTTCTTGTATAATAACATTAGAATCCATAATTAATAATTAAAAAACCTTTTAAAAATAAATATAATTCATTATGGGTTATTTATGATATTTTATAGTTCATCAGATGAGTTATAGAGTTTAATTTCATCATTCAGAATTGTTTGTTTTCATAGTTTTCATGATCGGTTTGATTATATAAACGAATGGAAACTACATTAAAATTAGCAAGGGAAACCAGAGTTGTTATTATAGGTTATTAATGATCCCCCAAAATAATAAATAATATTATAATGGATTTGGTTATATTCCATGAGGATGATTCATTAGATAAATGTTATTGACGATCATTTTAGGTTAATTTTGGATGTTTTTCAAACACAATGAATTGTTTTTGTTTTATAATTTTATTTTATAAGTATAAAAGTTTCAAGAACATAAATAGGATTATAAAATACACATTAAAATAAGGTTTAAAACATTAAATAGTCTTATTATCTTCCATTATGTTGTCTATGTGACAACAAAGAGAATCACCCATGATGTCTGTAAATTGACATATCACGGTTGGCGATTTCATTTTCATGATAAAATAGAAAGGCGAGGATTTTAATGTCTGATCGTACATTAATATGACATAGTTATAGTATATGAACTTTATTGTAGTTACCAAGTAATTTTGGGGACATTAGGTGAGGATAGTATAAGAAAATAAATTTAAATAGAAAGGAAATTAAAACAAAAAGATAATGAATTTATTTCCTGAATCCTCCTCTTATGATACTCCTCAATGCACCAAAGAATGGCCTTTTGATGTGTCCAAGAGATCCCTGAAGAGGAAAAGGGTCCAGGGATGTGTATTGTAATGATTTTTTTCAATGCTAAATGCATCAGATGTGTTAGGAGAAAAGGATGTGTGGTGAGGAATTTATAGTGGGGGAGGTGGTGGTTTCTTATTATTTAAAACAATAGTTTTTTATTCTTCTCAAAAAATGTAATATTTCGTATTATAATGACTAAATAAAGTAATAAATGCTTATGATCTTGAACCAATGGTTAGTTAAATCATCCATGACTCAACAATGTCTAATAAATATAGTTGATTAGCATTTATCCTAAAATATAGAATTTTACTATTCATAAAAAGATCATGTATTTTAGACAATTCCAGAAAGTTTAGGATAAAAAATTTTAAACAAGAGATATTTTAAAATGGACACCACTATATCAAAATAATTATTTAAATATGATTAATTTATCTTTTATGTAATATTATAAATTTCTTAGAAAATAATGATTTTAAAATATTTAATTTTTTTAACACTTTAAAAAATTACTTATGGTGTCAGAAAATTATCATAAAATAATAAGACATATAAATATAAAATTAGGAATTCAATTTAAGAAAATTAATTTTCCTTTAAATTATTAAATTAAACTTAAAATTGTAATTAAATATTTATGACTTATAAAAATACCAAAACAAAATTAATAATTTTTAAAATATATAATTACTTATAATATCATATACTTTTGTCATATATTTAACATATAAAAAGCAAAAAAAATTATTTATTCTTTCCGGGGTGAGTCTATAATTATTTTTGTAGATTTATTATTCATAATTATTATATTTAATTTCCGAAGGTCATGTTACAATTTCATTAGTGTTGGTTCTTTATGTTCATTAAATACTTCTTATATAATAAATTCATCATTTATAATGTTATTATTTTAGACTCTATGTGATTTTATATGATTTATAACTAGGGAAATTACTGTAAGAAGGATTAAATTCCATTTATAAAAGTTTGGGCCATTACACGTCTGTCGATAACCATATTTAGGTAACACCTATGGTTAACTCAATGTTTCAACATCAATAATGGACTTAGATATCTTATACGAGGTCCTAAAAATATAAATAATAGAAAAATTAAAATTATTCACATGTGGGAAATTAAATATATTAATAATTTTAATATTATAATTTCACTATCTCAATACTCCTGAACAATGCAACAAATTATAGAAAAAAATGCACATATATATAATTATTCAAAGAAAAAATCAATTAAAATTAGTGTATATAGATTCACTCCACCATAATTTCTTTTCACCCAAGAAAACAAACTATTTTAAATAGTTGAGGATACTATTTTCACATTTGACTTACACACTCCTAGGATCATTGATGCATGCTCTAATGCTGCTAAATGACATGATCCAAAGGATTATCCCATCCTCCTAGTCTCTACTCATTTAAATCCCTAATGGGCACATGTACTCCAAGAAGGATTCTCCATCCTCGATGTCTAGATCACCCTTGTCATTATTGTTCACATGATCATGCATGTATCACATCTTCTAAAACACATGGAATCAATTATGTATTAGATCAAACATTGATGGATTGTCTAGGTGTATGGAACCTCTCCCAAAATTTATAGGATATTGTCCAAACTGATGAACATATTGGATGACCCACCACCACAAAAGATTCACATTAGTCCTCATCATAGGGAGACTCATAATAAAAAATGTTCTCCAATCATGAACTCTAAGACCCTACTATGTTTATTTTTGTAATTTTATTCTTTGGGAATTTTTAAAAATATAATAGATCACATTAACTTTCTCTATAACCATCTGCATCATATTTAGACCATCAAGATACACATTTCTAATCACATTACATTATTAGTGTGACATACATGGTCTCCCATACATGTCCTTGAAAGGAGATTTGTCCATATTAGAGTGAGATCTACGTTTATTATAAAAATATAAAAATGGAAAGTGATCATTCCCACACAAGATAAACTGAAACCCAGAGGCCTTAAAAATGTTCCCCACAACGTGGATATCCCACGTGAACTATAAAATATTCTGGAAGTGGAATTATATGTTCTTATTAAACTAGGTCCTAATTTCCACCAATAAAAAATTCCATAATCGTGATGTAACTCGACCATCATGGTCAGAGACAATTTTTTAGAGTGACTCAAGAAGTATGATGAAATCAAACACAAACAACAGTAATGGGACACTAATATAGTGCATCTCTTAGAAGGAGAAAGTTTTTGCTGACAAGGTTTTTCAGTCATAAATCCAGAAAATATAATCATTCCCTCTCATTGGATGAAAAATAAACATTATGAACTCCATTGATATGAAATAACATTTCCATAATGGGTTATCAAGAGGCTGTGACGACCCTACAAGAACCTGATGCTCTATCATTGCAAATTTTCATGTGAGACACCGTGAGATAAAATCATCAATGATTTACCTCACGCAATCCCACTAAAATTTCATGTGGAGGCTCATGTAAAATATAAACATAGTGAGATATAAAATCAAGGGGACAATGTGAAACTCTAGTATCACCTCCCCATGAAATGTGACTAGACCATTGTAAAACCTAAAAAACGATGATGTGTTACCCTCAGTAATAAAATACATAGAGTTTTTATATAGAGGTTATCTAGTCACATAGAACCTTAACATATATTACAACCTAAAATGACGATTTCATTTTCTGAATAAGTGGTGGTGTCACCAACATCGACTGGAGAATAAATCCACCACTCTCTTCAACAAGTGTCAATTGTAATGAAGTTAATTTATCAAGCCTCTCATATACTGATCGAGAATAAAACATATTTATATTGATATCTACTAGTACATTTACCTTTCCATGAGTATAGAAAATAAATAATTCATTGAACAACTAGAAATATATTGAATTCCTCTATCTCATGTTAATATTTCTCTACATAAACATTTTAATAATACATATATGGTCCGAGTATCAAATAAATTAATCTCTATAAAATAGTTTGTCTACATCTTGATGGATAATAATTACACTACCAACTATAAGCCATGGGTAATTTAGTTATTACTAAGGCTTCTCAAAAACCTCATAAAAGATATCATTACTCTCTACCACTTCATCAACATGGAATAAATACGGGGAATAGTGTAATTGAAAAACACTATATACATCACACCTTCCTCTTGTACTCATAAATAAGGATCACATGTCAACCATAACCTAAGGTACTTGAAGGAACTCTGAAACAACACAATTTGGCATAAACGGATTTCATATCCATGTCGTAGTGTTCAAGGGATATACAATCCTGGAAAAGTGCACCATAAATATTATGAGTCATGAGATGAATATATGAGGGATTCCTTGAATTATGTTACTCTTTGAGCATTCCTAAAAACATCCCTAAGTGTCTTGTGTTCCCCTCTTCAGACATTGATTATTATAGGTTGAAACAAAATAAGAATACCATTAAATAATCCAAAAAGGTCTTGGATTCATTATACATATGACCCAAAAAAACTTCTTTGGTTGTCAAAAAAATGAATGGTATTATTTAGAAAAAATATATATCATTGAGGATATAGTAATGTCTGATTTTTATAACACCCTCTCTCCCTCAAGGATCATTTTCACAATTCAAAATTTCAAACATGATTACCTCTTCACCCCACACCACTGGTAAAAATTTCCTTGATTTTGATGGGTGGATACTCTCTCAAAATAAAATTATAATTTAGGTGAAATCAAACAAAAAAAAAACTTAAGAAATTTAATTCCCTATTTATGTGAATAACAGAGGGATTATATTCTAGAAAAACTAGGTTTAACATTCCCCCACAATTCCAACTCTCCAACCTCAACTTCTTCTATCACAACTACATGGGGTCATCTGATATACTAGAGAAAATATAAGGCCCTCATAAGAGGACTAAATAATAGGATAAAACTCTATATGGGAAGGTAATAATTGATCATAATTTATGAAAACATACTTTTACCCCTCCAAAATCATAGTAAATAATTGATATCAAAATCATCTATTAACAGGGTCACACTTTCATAATAACAACGAAAGAGATCAATCAACCACTGTAATAGGTAAACTATTAAACTCACTTTTATAAATCAACAAGGAATTTATTGTTGGAAACTAGTCCATATCAATGAGAAAATTTTAGGGCCTCAACAATGGGAACTATAAGATTCCACTTTAGTATCCCTCACCTGCCATAGTCGGGTAAGACTATCATCAATAATGTGTGATCACTAATCCTCTCAAATTGGTCCTATGAGTAGAAGGGTGGAGGTAAAAGGATCCAATTGTATATTATGGTCTCAAAAATTGTATATATATCTGTATATTTTTATTATGAATTTTTACTAAATATTTATGTGGATAATAGAAGAAATAGATCATACCTCGATAACAATTGAATCCCTGTGGTGACAAGCCACTATTTATTGAAAAAATCAATCCATAATCTAATCTATAATTAGTAATTATGGAAAAAGATGATACATTATCTCTTCCAAATTACCCCAAACACACGAATCAAAGAAACTCATCAAAAAAAACTTAACTCTATACTATACTGGAGGTAGTGATTCGTAGACATTACATTGTATCAAATCAAAAGGACAAGTTTTTTTTGATGTTTCTATATTCCTTGAACACTTGAAGTAATGTCAAAATAAAAAATACATATCTATCTAGTGTCCCATCATCTCCCAAGATAGTTCCGTTATAAATAATACCATTGAATGGTTTCATCATAATAAAGAATAATCAAACCATAGGTTCATTTATTCCATATAATTCTTCAGAAAGCATGTATGCACAACAACTAAAACATGGTTGATCTTGATAATTAATTCTAAGAAGAAATAATAAATTTTGATGTCCATCAATCATTCCCACTAGAGGAAACTACTACTCTATGATATAGTCTCGTCACAAATGTGACCACTAGGTTTTTCAGGATATGAAAAAGCCAAAAAAAGACATAAATAACCACATTGATCTATTAAAAAAATTTATGAGGATCATGATCACTATAATACCAAAATGAACTCTAAATTTTGAAATCATAGAGATTGATGGTATTTTCCCAATCATCATCATATCCTACTAGTACATTCTGCTATTTGATAGGCAGTCGTGCATCTACCTATCTTACTAGAAGAAACACACCATATAAGGGTCATTTAACTAATTCAACTTCACTTACTAGTTAATTAGAAAAAAAAATTATTTTATTTATACCTTGTTTACATCTATGATATTTCATTAATGTTGTCAAGATATACCACTCTCAGAAACCATCCATATATAGGGATCTGAATCATGGTAGATAGTATAAATTTCCAAATATATATCATACATATAACAATGAACCTTGTAATTGATGTATCGGAATGATGAGACAATATGTTTGTAGTCAGATTCCATGTGAATGGATACGTCATCCACTGCATGAACACTATGTTCCTCATAATGAATTATACACTACTATCGTTTGAAATCTTTTTCCTTATCACCCAACCAATTGAAAAAATGGGGAAAACTGCAAACACCATTGGAAGGAATCACATGCATTGATACATGTTTTTAATGAACTAACCAACTAGGGCCTACCTGGATAGACTCAATAAGAGTCATGATAACACCAATATATCCACAAAAAGAATATATCCTTGTAGTAATCACAAAAAATTCATCTATTAAATGAGAGATTTTTTTCTAATGTACCTTTATGGATTCACCCAACCATCACCATACAAAATTGTAGTGGAATAAATTAAATATTGTTGCATATACTGTAAAAACATATATCCAACAAACTCTAGGTAATTTCGTAATTGTATAAATGGGTATGATAAGGAATAGTGGGGAAATAACATGCCCAACCAAAAAAGAAGTCCTAACATGTTAAAAACTATAATAAAGGCAAAATGAGATATCAAAACTCTTGATCATTATGTTTCACAACCATACATAGTCCATACAGATAGTCAACAAAATGATCTGATGATTTTACTATCATTGATTCCATTTTCTTCATATGTCATGACATGTGGAGGAAAATACTATGAAGTTGTAGGTATAAGCATACATCGTTGCATCGCTTGAAAACCACAAGGGGGGAAATAAATGAATACAGAAAATCTCATCTCAAACGATATCAATAGAGAAGTGAGACCTATCGTAGATATAAAATAAAAAACTATACAACATCGAAATGTTATCTACATCTCTAAAACCAATCCCATGATGGTTAATCTACCTTTAGATAAAATTATTCATTAATGATTACCATAATATTGTGTGTACATTCATGGAATACATGTTTAGGATATTCAGTTCATCACAACTCTAAAAATAAAAGTTTCACAATATCTAATACAGTACACTTACCTTATTATGATAATAGGGTGACACTCAAGAACAAGTAATTCTTCCACCTAGTATGAGAGTGTGAGGGGGTACAACGAAGTGAATCATGGAAACTCACCCTATCCTATTAGGGGATACCATTCAGTAGACGGAAATGTTGATTCCAAACATATAGGTGTGATAGTTGTGCAAGTCCATGAATGGAGACCCAGACCATAATGTGATTTGGAGTTATACTTAGTGACAGATTGAGGTCCGACTCCCCAGTGGGATATCAGGGTGAATATAGTAAGTAGATGTAGGATTTCATCCATAGTGTATCATGGGTGAGCTACTCATTATATATATTGATTACTCACTCTGTACTGTTTTAGGGCCCCAATCAGTAGGAAGATATGGGACCAACTCCGTTATGCATATGGGGGTTCCACTCATTTGGTTGATTAAGGACCCAAACCCTTGTGCATCATGGGTTTCCACTTATTATGTAGAAATAGGACCCACATCCTATAATTATAGGGGTTCCAAAAATCCTATGTCAATAGTATATAAGAAATGAACCTTGGTAAAACATGAGTATTTACAACACTTGAATATCACTTATGATCATTCTCCATCACAACTACTGAGGAAGAATACCTTAAAAATGTTATTCTCTGAGAACATTACACCATATATCATTTTCCTCCACAAAGGATTCCATTAAATTCTATATAAAAAATTTCTTATAATATTCTAGTGATTGAAAAATAATTGGAATAAGTAATAAGTATATATGAAAGGTTGAATCTCATAGGAAAAGACTACAATGTGTTGATGGGGTCACACTATGTGTAAATTCTCCACAATATCTTACTGTATCTCAAACTAAAAATGGATTTGGAATAAAAATATAACTATTGGGAATGTAATAGTAATACATGTTGTGTCTCTTCCACACAAGGCCAAACCATGTGCTCATGGTCATTCTCGTGTACATCTAGTTGTTTCCTTGTACTCTTGTTCGTACCCAGGTGTCTAGCGATACAGATCTCCATGTACTATCAAAGACCCCACTAGGCTACTTGAAAAGGATGACATGTCAGCTGGAGGGGTTCACACGACATGTGATACATATCTGCCCCAATCCCCTAGTCACTATAGTAATGGGACAATATAGGGTTCCCTCATTGACATCAAAATATGTTGATGAATTTTCTACCAATGCAGTAGGTATCTTCTTTTGTGTCCATAGTGTTTCTGTTGTTGTTGTTTCCATCATGATTCACATCAGTGTTCTTTTATCTAGGGTCAAATTTTCCTAATATGTCTCCAATGGTCGGTTTCATCATCTCTTACCCAGAACAACTTCACCCTTCCCATCAAAAATCCATCAACTCTTCTATATGTCCCTTCTACATGATGTATAACATTAAAATCATCCTAATCCATCTATAAGTCCCTATCTCAATCATTATTCTACAATCTATCATGAACTAAAGAGTAGGACTGTACTCAAACCAACCCCATAATTTCAACCATTGAACTATGGAAAAATTGAAAAATATGAATTAATGGTTGGGAGAAATGAATATAACAAATGTATAACCAAAACTGTTGAAGAGTTATCAACAAACGATCATGTAATCAGAGAAACCGTATGTGTTTTCTAGTAAAAGAAAATATAAATTATCTTAAACTGTATATTTTAACATAATGGGATAATGTGAATGGTTTGAAATTAGTGATCAAGATTAAGATAATAAAAATTACCACTAATATTTTAATATAAATGGTGAAAACCAAAAATTAAGAGTCAAACTTGATGAGGATAGACCATTAGTGAAGAACACATTCACTAGAGATATAGATGACCCACTGAATTCACTTCATCTGGATCCACCTCAATATGTTATCCATTCATTGTGTAATATGGAACCTCTAATTATAAACACACATTCCTCCACTAAAATCATTACATGTTTATTTGGTTTTTCCTAAAGATTTGTTATTATTGAGTATTTATATAGGTTTTAATTTTTCCAACATGAATTTAAATAAATTTAGTTATTCATTTATTATAATTAAATGAACATTCCAACGGTGACCATCACTGGACATTTAACACTGAACAAAATTATGTATGACATAGTATAAACCACACATTCCAGAATATATTTTAGTCTCATATTTTTTGAATGAGACCCTGAATGATAAGAATACTTGAAATGCTAAAAAATGAAACTTTTTATAATATCATATATTAATATTTTAAATATGTTAATTTCTTTTCCCTAATACACCCAAAACCAATCTCAAATCATTGGATAAATCAATATCAATACAGAAAAATATTCAAATGAATAATCCATCAACACTAGTTTTACTATATGAAAAATAAAATTTCCATCATAATGAATAGTAACTTTGTTAAAAATTGAATTACCGTTGTAAATTTTAAAATATGACAAGAGGGATTATAATGATAATAGTATAAATGAATTAGAAACAATATTTAATAATATTAGATGTTTTTATAAGATCAATATATCACGTACTATTCCATTATGGGTAAATTGGAATAATATGTCCTGAATAATATATTTATATATTTAATAATTTTAAAAATTATGAGTGTGTCCTCCACCTCCCTTGTCAATTTACACATACTATCCTCCCATATCAAATATAAAAGATCCTCTTACCATCAAAAAAACATTTCTAGTATTCATTAATATGTATGAAAGATTTTTTTTGATTTGAATACCTTCCTTTCAAGTGAGAAGTTTTAATTCAATGGAGGATTCTCAATAGAGTCATAACTCTTAGCTGAGTACTTTAAATGTTAATTATTATTACACCAGATATAAAAGTGATTTATCCATGAAAATATTATGATTTGAATACTTTAAATGTAATCAGATTTTAAAATATCATTTTCAGTGAAATTATTTTTCTAATTCTTCATCAAATATTTAACGAAAGCCTCACAAAAGCATTCAAGAAGACTACCATCTCATAAAGTAATGTATTTATTTTTTGATCATAACCTTTAAATAATAGATATTATGATAGATAAAATGTTTAAATGTTATATATATGAAATTATAAACCATTATTGTTATAATATATTATATATCCTTATACCTTTGGATCCATCAGAAATGATAATGTCGATCATGAATATATGTCGACTAACAGTGCTATGAATTGATGTGATTCGGTTTTCATCGCCACATTATTGAAATAATAATAAATGTGTATTTTATAAATAAGTATGATACTTATTTCATAATGTGTAATATATTGGTGATGGAACTATAACCATGGTGAATGTACATGAACTATCAAACCGTAATACGCAATGAAAATGAACTAGTTTTCAACCTAATTTTAATCATATAATGAATAAACTGTTTATTAAAGATAAACAAAAATAATTATTGAAAATAACTAATTTTAATGTATTAATATGCTTATGTAATATTTATATAATAAATCTATATTTGTTATACAATATATTTGAACAACTTAAAAGCGGGATTATACATAAGGTATGGTATTAATGATACAAGAACATATCGTTTCAGGAATATTTAAAAAAAGTTATAATATATGAAATTATATGGATACTATACATCAAACCCCATATTTTTTCATTAGCCTACATATTCATGAAATTTTCAAGTAATATTTTCATTTTCCTCTCGTTATATTAAATAATTGTTATGAAAATGTATTTTAGAAAAAAATACAATATTTATTATTTTGTTATGAATAATTTTTATCAATATATATATTGTCATTAAAATTATTTCAAGAAGATATTTTATGTTATAACTTATTTTTATAGTCAATTTTATCCATTTTTTTATTATTTATATGTAATGATCATTTAATTTTATGAATGAGGTATTTTTTTGAATGGTTTAACCAAAATCATAGTTTTAAACAATATAACTAGTATATATTTAATATTCATCATGAATAATAATTTATTTATATCTTCTGTTTCATCTCTCTACAAATTTTATCATAGAAGTTTCATTCGCTAAAATTATGGAAATATTCAAATGTTAAATATGTGGATTCAAAATGAAATTGATATACTACTTATTAAATGTTCAAGCATTCTTCAACTTCTATATTAACCTATGAAAACATTAATTATTGATACCAATGAATCATTAGGGACACGATCATAGGATAATATGCATATTCAAACAATTGAATGTTGTTGATTATTTTGATAATTTTTAAGGAACTCCATTCCTTATAAAAATGTTATGTTATGATGAATAGATATATTTCTCGTGTCCTAGTGGAATATATATTAATGTAATATGTTTATGTAATTTGTGGGTTCTTCACCTCCCTCAAATAAATTAGCGTATGAGATATTGATATATCCTAATCAAAATATTATAATAATGAAAATAATTGGAAATATATATATTCACATTTTAAATAATGAGTATGATTATTCGTATCTATGATCATAAGTTTATAAAAGGACATAAAAATGAATAACTATGCCAAAAAATCTATTCCTAAGTATTAATTATTATAGATATGCTCATATGGTTATTCATGGTCCGTATAGTAAAAAGGCATGTTCTCAAAATTATGATTTCATAGGATTTTGATTCAACAATTCTATATTATGACTCTTGATTTTTGATTACTTATTTGACACCAATATTTATCATGCATCTGGATGTGACATGATTTAAGAGGATTTTATCTACGATTTTCTAGGAATGAATACATTCAACTAAGAAAATGAACATAGTTAGGTTATAAAATGGTTATGATCATGTTTTATAAATTGATTTTTATCTCAAAAGTGAACCTTTGATAACTAACTATGTACATCCTTTCATATGTTTTCAGTCAATAGGATTTCATGGAAGGTTCTAGTAATGATATTTCTGGTAATAAAATAACATTTTGAGATTTGAAGTAGGTGTAGATGAAATTTTATGAAATATGTGGTTCACATATATAGTCTCTAATGTAACTAAATATATACTATACTTGAGTGTGAATAATTGTGATATTTACTGAATATCCATCAATAGTGATGTAATAATTTGGTATGATATTCATTGGTCGTGTAAAATTTACACCCCCTTATAGTTTAATTACCATAATATTTATTATAAAATAAATAAATTCAAAAATGAACATAAAATCCTATAATAATAAAAATGACTAATTAAAAAAATTACACTTCAATGATATAAAATAATTCAAAATTTCTAAAAGTAACTCAATTGGTGACTGTACTCCTCTAATATACTGACCAATGAAATGAATTCACCATTCTGAATATTCCACAAAAAATAGTTTCCAATAACAAAATGTTTTAGATTAATTTGACCATGATATTATAAGGATGAATTATTTTGATAACATTAAAAAGTACAGAAATCATTATAGAAAAAAGTGTATTTTTATATTGTTAATTAAAAAATGATAATATATTAAATGAGTATTCCAAACATATTATATAGAAGGATAACAAATAATAGTAGTGATGGTGGGAAACTGTTGATATTCCCAAATCATTTGGAATTATATAAAATACTCCATTCCTATTTTTTTGATAGAAGCATTTCAAATTTTCAGAAATACAACAGATAACATTCGGATATGATTTCACTAATAAAATCAAAATGGATCCCTAAAAATAGTTTAGTGGTCCACCAATTTCATTGTAGTGGTGGAAGTGATACTATACCATTATCATACCCATCAGACTCCTGATGGGTTACCACTAATAATCAAATAGGTTTTTCTATAGCACATTAAAACATAATTCTATTATAAAAGAATGATTTCTCACTAACTCACCCATTAAATAATTCCAAAAAATTTAATACCACAATCTAAAGAATCATGATATCAAAAAAACTCTAACAAGATCTAAAAAAAATAAATCTCCCCCAAACCTAACCCCACAATGATTTTTTTATCTGGAATATTAACAAAAATTAATAATATAATATATTTTGTCTTATCCAATGATCATCTAGATTATTGATTATACGATAAAAATCATGAATGAATTGAAGAAAATATTATACAAATGCCTATGTATCAATTTTATGTTTAAAGAAACATTGACTCTGTTGTGGAGACATGTTAGTGTATGGAAAACTAATTTATTAAATATCTCAGTATAAAATCACAATAGAGTCCATACATTTCCTTTCCCAAATTATTCGACAAACAGTAGTTTGGTATAAATATATAAATATATATTTCTCCCATTTTAATAAATATGTACACCTTTCCCCTTTTCAAAAAATGCACAACACATCCCTATTTTCAAATCAGTTTACAATTTTAAAACAAGAGACCAAACCAAAGTCCAACAAAGGAAATACAAGGCTATACTAAAAATAAACAATCATTGTAATCAAAAATCCAAGTGCAATAGAATATAAAAAACAAATATAGATAAAAAATCACATGAATTTATTAAACATACCTAGAGATATCCCTCGATGTACTCGATTCAGAATCACTTACCGACATATGGTACAACTCCATAGTCAATAACAAACTGGCCATTCTATCCGCTATCTAGTGGCATAACCGACCTGATCTCTAAAATATTCAAGGGGTATCAATCTGTCTAATTAGGGTTGATACGGAACCATCACTAGACTCTATAAATACTCATAGGAAGACCATGGTAATAGTATATAGTGAAAGGAGGTGTCCCTTGAATTTGTGACTCTCATTACCTGCCGCCACATCACTTGATTACCCAAAACAACAAGACCACCTATGCAGAAATAAACTCTCAAGAAATCCTATATTGCGGTTACCATATCATAACAAGTCATTTACAAGTGAAAACTAGGACTCCACATCACACGATCTGGTAAATCATTTCTCAATACCTGCTTAGTTACCAGCTGAACATTTGTACATTCAAAACCAAAAATCTTTTTCAAAACATTATAAAGTGAAAATAGGGACTTTGACATTATCAATTATAATACATTTATAAAAATATTTACTTTCCATTTACAAAACAACATAAAACCCCACTTTCATATTCACCATGCCAAATGCGACTTTATATTTCAAATCTGATTCCATTTTCAATGCCACTTCAGGCCAAAGTGCAAACAAACAGCATACTTAATGATATACAATGGTATTTCAAATAATTTATAAACCAAAACACTTTTATAAGGTACCAAATGAGATATAATTTTTAACATACAACTTGAAAACACTTTTGAGTCAATAGTAACAAAGTGACTTTTAGTAAAGTATTAAGAGTTTGAAGAAGGAAATAAGAAGGAAGAATAAATATTTTGAAATCTAGGTTTTTAATTTGATAACGCTCATACAAGACCATTATCATTCATGTTCCCATGCATTTGTGCACCTTGATCACATATGGATGTTCCCACATCCAATGGTACAACACAAGACTCCATGGAATTACCCAAAACCATTTTAAAAGAACCGCACGTGCTCTACCACAAACACAACAAGAAATACATAAGTTCCAATCCATAAAAGTGATTGAAATACATTAATAAGGATCATATCACAATCAAACCACGCCATAAAAACATAAACAATGTAAAAACATTCTAAAAATAGTCAATTTTACTTTAAAATAAAACTTGGAAATTAATTAAACACGTTGAGTTCAAATATACATAAGAATATTTAAATGATGTATTTGATAACAAATTTTAAGAAATTCCACCAACAAGAAAGAACCAAAATGAAAAAAAACACACCACAAGAATGTGAAACACATTTATAAATTTTTTAAGAATAACCAAGAATAAAATAGAATTAATCGGAATAGAAACAGATGGAAACACCTACCTCAACAGAGTGAAAATGTGAAAAAAACATCAAGGGAAGGAAGTATCGATCCCAATGGAAAATATGCACACCCTATATTCGAAGGAAAAAATTAACACATCAACCCTAATATCTTGGGTTTTGACACACATGAAACACTACCAAGAGAGGCCAAGATTTCACAAGAGGAGGAGGGAAAGAGAGGGAAAATGGATAAAACCCTAAGAAAGTCACCTTGGAACCTTGGAGACGCATCCATAGAGGGATGTGATCCAAGGGTATAGGGATTGTGAGATCCATTAATCCACCAAAATGAGAAATATGGAATAACTCCTCAAAGGGGATAAAAATATGGGGGGGGAACATGGAATTTTAAGATTTATAAAATACGGGTAGCTTGCACGGTTTGGCTACATGGTTTGGCTACACGGTTTACCGAACTATGTGTCAACTGTGTGATAGACACTATCCAAATGTATAAAATATTACCTACAGTTTCACTATAGTTTCACAAACTATGTGAAAGTCATGTTTTGTACCTATAGATCCTAAAAAATACACATGTTTACCTAGGTGAGGGTGCACAATTTCATTAAATCGTGCCCAAACTATGCACATAACAAAAACATGCCCAGAACATCCAAAATTCAAAAATTTAAACTAGAGAGCAACCAAAAAGTCAACCTAAAATATCTATGAACAATTACAGAATAAAATAATTTTTTTTCAATGGTTATGGTGTGATAATTATCCCCACCACAAAAACTTTCTTTTCCTAGAAAGATACCCAGCTGAAAGATAAACAAAACTAGATTTCAAGCCCAATAAAAATAGAAATAAACCACAAAACTCATGGTGTACTTTCACTTCTCAAGTAAAACCAGACCAATTATATTGAAAACCACAGTAAGAGGAATAATGGTAGAACCTGATAGGGTTATCCCTACCACCATATCTCAACTATAACAACCAACATTTAAAACCTAAACATGGCGACACCGAAATGGAAAACCCACCATAAAGAAAACTAGGAACTCTCAACATGAACAACCCCGAACTTATTTGAATGAGTTAATCAAGACCACCAAAAGAACCAGAAATTTCTAGCACAAAACAAACCCCCCAACACATGGGAAAAACCAAAAAAATAACATGATCCAAACAGTGATCCATAACACAAACTATATTCAATGATTTCAAAAAGCGCAAATATATCAAAACAACAACAAAAAAAACTAAATCCAAAACTAACACGCACAAGGGTTGAGAACACACAAGAAACAAAAAACAATTTAATACCCTTATTAAGATAAAAATAACCACTCAAATTATGATAGAACATGATTATCAATGTTTCACCACAGAATGATTAGCTTAAAAAATAGTGAAAACTATAAAAAAGAAATCATCGACAGTATCCATGCCCACATGGGGCACAAAAACTTGTCTAAGGCCCTCATCACCCCCAGTGATTCCCAAACTATGTGAGATATTTAATCTAAGGCCTATGGCTAGATCCCTGATGACATAAGTATCAACTGCCTCACAGTCAGGCGCGTACATCCTCCATTAAAAAATTCTTCTTCAGGTGATGCTTATTGCAAAACTTCTCCAAGTGATCCAAACAACCACAATGATGGTATGTTTTTTAAGGATTGATACATGATGACTTCAAATTTCCATACTGATCGCACTAGAAGAACACTTGAAAATGTCCTGAAAAACTAGAATCTATAACCAATAGAAGATAATTTCCTGAAATAAGTTTCTTTAGAACACCCTCATTCTAGATAGGGAACCATCACAAGATCCAACCCCCACTAAATGCATCCCAATAACCAACTAAGATAAAAAGGCCTCATTGCCCAACTTCTCAAGACATACATCACCAGATGAGGGGACTTTTTCCATGATCTCTAGATGAAGACCTCAAACAAAAAAGGGATATTTCAACTAATCCTTTGAAATCACGTCTAGATAGAAGGAACCAAACTTCTTAAAGTGTTAAATATTAGCTTTCACTGATCATTGGCCCATAATAAACATAACGTAGCTCTTCTGCCTTCCTCAGCATAACCTCATCAGGTATGGAAAATTGGACTAAAGTGGTCATAAAGACTTCCCATTACATCATAATGGTGATGGGACAATCATTCCCCACTAATCCAAAATAAAACCGTCTAACAAAACCAAGACATCCCAAAATCTCACTAATTAATGATTTCCTCATTATCTGTAGTCACTATCAACTTCCTCAATCCATTCCCCGGCCTCTAACAGACCTTTATCACCACGAAAGATAGACAACAATGGATTAGAACCAGAAATAAGATGGGACCCACTGGAATCCTTGGGGACCATTATGGGAAGTAAATTATGATGAACCTAAAGAATACAAATTCAAAATCAACAAAAAAAATAATAATAAATATCATCTCGAGCAAAAACAACAGGCTCACAAGACAATCATATACAAGCACAACCAAAATTTTCATTTCAAAAACCACTATTGCATTTCAATTTAAAAATTTCCTTCTTCCAAGGCCACTTCATAGTGATAAAAGAAATTTTTCATAAACAAATGCATTTTCTAAAGTAAAATCTAAATTACAAAACTAGTTTCCCCTTTCAAAAATCATTTCAGAAAAACCAAGCCAGATCATTAATTTCAAAAACCCACACATGGCATCCTATGTACCATCACATGTGTATTCATTCTAATTACTCTTAAACTATCCATGAATACATGCTAATTATCACATTCCATACATACTCACACATATATGAATGTCCATAAGTAATACCAATGGTCACACTTATCATTTCATTATCAAAACAAAAGAAGCTACCAAATTTTCAATTCAAACTGTTTTTTTTAAAACATTTCATTCCAATTTCAAAACCACATGAATGAAATTATTTTAATTTCCAATATAAATTTCATTTTAAAATGTTACTCATATCAACCAAAAAAATGAACGCAACACACATCAAACTACAAGAATGAGGATCTACTGTCTATACCTAACTCGATGATATGGTTAGTGGTCTATGCCCCAATTAGGCATCGACAACTTAGAAGATATTAAACTATAAACATGGAATCCACAAGGGTCACTACTCCATGTGAGTTCACAACATGAAATTTGATCACCTCCATTATCATTCCTCAATCCAAAACAAAGAAAAAAGACTCAGATCTCAATCTACCCCTTGATAAATAAGAATCAGAATGAGAAATGGTTCATGACGTCCTTCATGTACCTACCTATCATGTTTTAACAGTCCTAGTATCTAGTCTACGTGAAACCTGAATTAGAAAAGGGCCTACTCTGATAAAAAAATTTCACCAACCAAGCTGGAATTCTATCCAAATCAACATCTGATTCGGTCAGAGACATGGACTGAAGGGTGTTCCCAACCCACCATGGTGGAAAAATAGTGTTAGGAATCAAAGTTATAATCATGGATATGATTTAACCCAAAAAATAGGATCAAATAAAACAAAATAAACAAGAAGAAAAATCCAACCACTAATCATAAATAAATATAAAAACTGATCCAGGTAAAAAATAAAACTGAAAAAATAAGAAACTAAATACAAAACTGAGATTGAACTATGGTACATGATCTCCACCTGACCTCCTGGTCACCAAAAACATTAAGACCAACCTTCTCTAGGGGTGAGAAACCAATCCAAAAACCTACACATGAAGAAAACATGGGTATACAGACACTGAATGGTAAAAGTAGGGTGTGAACTTAAATATCTCAGTAGGAAATCACCAAAGATTCTATAAATTTCCTTTCGTGAAACACTCTACAAATAGTAGTTTGGAATACATATATAAAAATATTTTTTTTTTCATTTTAAATAACAAGTAAAAATTTCCATTTTTCCAAACAATGGACACCACATCCCCATTTTCAAATCAAATTACTATCTTAAAACAAAAAACCAAACCAAACTCCATCCAATGGAATACTAGGATATGCTAAAAATAAACATGAAGTGTATACACGAAACCAATAGGAAAATAATATAAACAAAAGAATACATATTGAAACCCATGGGCATTTTATAAATATTCCTAGAGTGATACCTGGATGTAATCAGGTAACACTCAACTACCAGAATATGGTGCAGCTCCATAGTCAATACCAAAATGGTCGTTCTTACTGCCAAATAGTGGCATAACCCACTTGGACTCTAAAGCATCCATGGGGTACCAATCCTTTAAAATAGGGTTAACAAATAACGATCACTCGACCCTATAAAGACTCCCAATAAACCCATGGTAACAGTATATGGTTAATGGAGGAGGCCCTCACATGTGTGACTCACTATACCTATCGCCACTACACTTGCCTACCCCAAACATTGACACCCCTACGTGATAAAACACTCTCGGGAAATCCTCCATAGGGAATCCAATATGGTAAAAATTCATTCAAAATTACCAATTGAGTAATCACATAACATGATCTTGTAAAAATATCTCAATGCATGCTAAGATTCCATCTGGGCATTTTTACTTTTAAAACCACAACTCATTTTCAAAGCATTGTAATGTTCCAATCAGACCTTCAACGATATCAATTCTAATATATTACAAAAAATGTTTCATAAAATTTTTCAAAATAACCTAAAACACCACTTTCACATTCACCATATAAAACAATCTTTTATATTTAAAATCTAATTCCAATTTTAACACCACTTCAAGCCAAAGTGAAAACCCAAAACATACCTAAATATGAAAATTGATCATTCAAATAATTTAGAAACCAGCATTATTTTTTAAGGTACTAAATGGTCCATAATTTTTAAGACAACACTTTAAGAAACTTTTGGGCCATTATATTCCATGATAAATTTAGTAAAGAATCAAAATTTTGAATAAGAAAAGAATGAGGAAGGATACGTGTTTTGAAATCTGGTTTTTAGGTTGAGAAAGACCATCCAAGACCATTATCATTTGTGTGCCCATCCGTGTGTGCACCTTGTGCATGCATGGATGTGCCACATCTAAAGGAATGCAACAATAATTTATGAAATTATCCAAAACAATTTTTAAAGAACCACACATGCTCTACCACCAACATAACAATACATATATAAACGCCAAACCTTAAAAGTCACTGAAATCCACACATGCTCATATCACAATCAACCCATTCCATCAAAACATAAACAATCTAAAAAAATTATAAAAATACTCAATGTCATCTAAAAAGGAAAATTGTAATTTTATAAAACACCTTGAGAGAAAATATACATAAAAATATATAAAGGATCTCTTTGAAAACCATTTTTACCGAATTCAACCAACACAAAAGCACCAAAACGAACCAAAAAAACACAACACAAGCATTTGAAACAAATTAATAAATTATTAAAGACTACCCAATCATAAAATCGAATTCATCAGAATATAAAAATATAGGGAAACCTACCTCAACGTTGTGAGAATGAAAAAAAACTTCAAGGGAAGGAAGAATTGATCCCAATAGAAAATATGCACACCCTATATTCGAAGAAAAAAACTCAACACATGAACCCTCGTAACATCTCGAGATTTTATGAGTTAGATTATTTTAATTTCTTTTATGCCTTTTTTTTACACTAAACCAATATTAGATTTCACTATATGAAACACCGTATTATCTTATAGTATATGCAATAATATTCTTGGCTTGTGTTGCATAAAATTTCAAGTTCTTTTAATAGAATTAATTTCACGCAACATTGAGTATAGATTCTTTTCAGTGTATAAATGAACTACGTTTTTATTATGTTATAAATAACACCAAAATATGATTTCACTACACACAACACTAACTTGGATTGCATTTCATGCAAGATCAACCTTCCCTGATAGCTTGCGTTGTACGAGATACCGAGTTTCACTAAACAATGAAATATTATTAAAGTATTATTATTTAATGGGATATAAACTAGATGTTATGAATATTATTAACCGAATTATGAAATTTATATAACATAAGCATTAATCTTACACATTTTCAAGAACATGATATGTGAACAAAATCAATTTTTCGGATAAACGAATTATTTTTAAAAAAATATAGTTTTACCACCATTTGATGGAACACCCATTTTAAATAAAGTTTTGACTCTTTTATAAGATAAAAATTACAAAATAAAATTCTTCAATGAAATTGGGACATAGAAATTTACTTTTTTTATGAATTTTTTGTATTATCTAATAAAATTAAAATTTTAATGAACAGTGAAAAATACTGTATTTTAATTCGAAACTACATTTTATCTAAATTATTTCTATTGTTAGATTACTTATTTAATAGGATTTAAAGTTTAATTGTATTATATTTTTATCATGTAATCAATTTTTTTTCTTTTTAACTAATTTCACTTTTAAATTGGTCATATTCACATGTCAATCTTTTGATAGTTATTACATGTTAAAAACCTCTTTTTTGTTATAACAACGAGAATTAATTTTAAATTAATTACTGAAACTTTAGTGATTTGAATTTGGAAAAATGTATTCCATATTTTGAATCATAAGGATCAGAATTTTTTAAATAGTTTCCTTTTAATTTTATACATTATGAATAGAATCCACATAAATTTTTCTATTTACCACAATTAAAGTGTAAATATTGTAAATAATGGTAAAAATATTAAATTATAATAATATTAGACTACACTAAAACATGTAATAATCCTATTGGATGAGATATTTCCTATGACATGAATACATGGGTCTATTTTGGGATCCCATGGATTCACATGGATGTGAAGATGACATTTTATAATAATTATTCTAAAGTAAAGTTAATTATAACCTAAACATATATCTTTCACTAAATATATTTTAATATAGGAATATATAACTGATATATATGTATATAAATAATCATTATAAAGGTAAAAATATTTCATAAATAATGGTATTTTATTTATAATCTTTAGACACCATATATATAAATTTACTTCTAAAATAATGATGATGTAGTGATTACATTATTAATGAATGATTTAAAGAAATGAGATTATAAATATTAAAATAAATTTATCTTTAACATTTATATTAAATCAATGAATTTTATGGATTGTTATGTCTTTTTATATTTGAATTAATGAATTTTTTTTATAAAGAATCTTGCTTTCATGGATTTTTAAAATGTCATGATATGAATAGTATAAAAATTGACTAAAATGTGTTTTAAAAAGAAAACTATTTTCTTAACCGATATAATAGTTCTAAAAATAAAATAATTGGCCAAATGACATAGATAATTTTGATAATGTTATTAATGAACCACTTCAGGTTTTATATATTTTTTATAGTAACTATAATAACAATATAGTATAAATATATAATAAGACATGGTAACAGTTAAATTAGTTAACTAAGGGTTAAATCTAAAAGATAAGGTTATTTTTTAGGCCTAAAATTTTCTAAAACCAATAGGATGAGAGGATTTCTAAAATTAATCATATTAAGTTCAAATTAAATGATTTTTGGGCCTTTTAAAACCAAAAATAATTTTTTAATAAATTAATATTTGGAGTGTTTACTAAAGTTCCCATTGCATCTCTTATAAAAAGGCACATCCTCCTTCTCATATTCACTCTATATTAAGCATTCAAGATCGTCCAAACAATAATAATTTATCTTCTAAAATTCCCTCATAAAATTATTGAGGTTTTGTTCTTCTCAAAAGATCAATTCTAGTACCCTAAGAAAAAATTTAAAGGAGGCATGTCGAGGAAGAGGTAATCTTTTCTACTGATTCATTCAAATTTCTTTCTTCCTCTACTTACTCTTTCATAGTTTTTTAATTATAAATTAATAAAATCATAATCACTAATATCATTATATGTTATTATAATAATTAAACTAACCTATTTAACTATCTATCCATCATATAAAAAAAATCACCTCGCGTACGTATGTTGGACTTTCCGTCCCCACACCGTGTGTAATCTATTTTTCACCACCTCCTTACATGGATGGTTATAATGGTGGAAATAATAACTATATATGATTATTATAATATGATACTAATTATAAGATATTATAACCCAACCACTTAAATACCATTCAATAATTATGAGAATGAGATCGTCGCTCGTGCGTACGTACGACTTACCGTCTCTAAGATGCGATGAAATTCATTCTCCACGTTAACCATTCAAGAATGATTAAAAAGTAAATATAATAAATAATCATGTAATATATGACATAAAAATTATACTATATTTGTGTGTTTATATATATATATATATCATTTACTTACTTCTATTAAATTTAATAAGGAAACGAAAACAACGTTCATGCATACATAAGACCAACCGTCTCTATGAATGGTGTATTTATTTTATTTTATTTATCTATTATATATATATATTTAGTTATTAATATATAGAATATATATAACATATAATGATTTTTTTCAATTTGAAAGTATGTAAATCTTGATATATGTAATAATATCAAGAATAACAATTCAAAACATGTACAATAAATAAAATAATTGTTTCCCAAAATGTTGCTTTTACATGGAATTCAGAAATGATCGGGTAATATAATGTCGTAAGTGAATAATATATGATATTATAAATATTATGGTTTTTTAAAAGTTAATAAGTTATTTAAACCTACTATATAGGTGTTTTCGACACATATAAAAGACATCAAACCAAAGATATGGGATAACTTTGGAGTCTCATTTTTATGCAAGATTGTTTATACATAAGTGTTAACATGGTGTATATTTATCTTCCATGCCCATGCGATCTAAATATGTATTCATAAAATTCTTATTATTCTTATATATATGTTTAAAGTCATTTTTACACATTTTTTCTTTTACTACATCGTGTGGATGTTATCTTTCTTTTGTTTACCATATAACATACTTTTTGACTTTTCTGACAAAAGTATGAGGAGAAATTTTTTTTCCTTATACGATATGAATAGATTTTTTATGGTTTCATGAATAATTATTTAAATAAATATTCCTCTAAACTATTTCAAGTTTAAATTCAACCAAATTCATTTCTTTTAAAATTACATGAAATTTTGAGGAAAAAAAGTTTTTTAAGAAAAAAGGATATTTTCCTCAAGAGCTAAATTAAAGTGTTTTATAAAAATTATTTTCTATATAAGATGATAATATTAAATAGGGATTTTTTTATCTCACTATTATTAATAATATTTTATTTCTTTAATGATGTAATTATCTTTTTTATTTTTTATGCTGTGATGGAATGATAATTAAGAAACCCATTTTATTTCTTGTGATATGATATGATGAATGATTTATGTTTTTGTGGAACATTTAAGAATAATTTAATTATGAGATGGGTGGGTCCTTTATCTCCCTCCAATGAATTGGATAAATATTTATATCTCACGAGATAGACATGACTAGAATGAAAAGTAAATATGGTTTAGTAATACATGGCTGGAACAGCAAGTAAACCCGGTTCAGTAATGGACTTTGTCCACTACGATGGTCTTGGAAACAATTCCATGGATACAATGGAAATCATATTATGTGATCATTAGATTGGAAAAATTACTTATTTTATGAAAATTCTATCATATCATGGTTAATGTTCCTTTATGAAATATTCCCTACATACTGCCATGATTAATTTCATCACTTATGATTTTGATCTGTAAAATTTATGTTCATGTTTTTATATTAAAATGTTTATGGTTTGTTTTATGATTCCCATGTTTACCCTTACTAAAAATATAAGATCTCCCTTTTATTTGTTTCCATTCCCTAGGATCTAAATAACGGTTTTAGGAATGAAAAAAAAAGAAGATTTTTATGGGAGATGTTGAATATATTTCACCATGATTAGAATATTATGTTCTGAGTTTCCAAAGACACTATACTAATATGGTCATTGGGAGTATATTTGTGTCATATATTAATTATTCTACAAAATAAATGTAATGTCCATGAACGTCATGAATAGGTCTCTACATTTGGTATCAGAGAGAAGGTTCATTCAATATTTGGAAACTATGATGCAAAAACATTACTAAGATCTCTAATGATATTTCTAAGGTATGTCTATGAATGTTCTTAAGGGTAGGTCTAAATATAGATTAAAATCCGATAATTATGGTAATGATCATGAATAACCTTGGAATAAACCTATGATGTTAGAGATTAGAGGTACTCCCCCATGATAATGTTGTTTTCCTAGTATGATTTTTTCCTCTCACACTATTCATTTTTGGGTTTTAGAGAATGGCTGGAACTCGAAGGAACCATGTTAATGATCAATGACCTGGGAAATGAAATTATTTTCCCCATTTAACAATCAAATGTTATGGGGGATGGAATGAGAAATCTTATTTCTATAATTACACAAGCTATAAATCATTTTATATATCAAAATTAGCAGATAAGGGAACAACATTCTATTATGTACTTCATGAGGCGACGCCCAAATTATTTCAGGGGGTATTATGATCCAATTGTTTCTAAATAATGGATAAGTACCATTGAAAATATATTTTACATAATTCACTGTTTGGAGCATGAAAAGGTCGTTTTGGCTGTCTTTTGTTTAGAAAGTGAAGCAGAACAGTGTTGGAATCTAATTAAGAATACAATGCAGCAAGATGAATTTGAATCCATTCAATGAGATGAGTTCAAGAACATGTTTTTAAATATGTACTTCCATCGTATTCTTCGAACGTCAATTTAAAAGGAGTTGCTTGAGATTAAGAAAAAGGATGAAAAATCTGTTGGTACATAAGAGGAAAATTTTACAAGACTTGCAAGCTATGCTTATGGCATTTTCATCCAACATGAATGTAAAGTTGATTGTGTTTTTAGTGTATTAAAACTAAGTATTAAAAGGAAATTATCTATAAGAGACATTAGTACCTATGAAGATACTGTGGATTGTGAATTCAAGGAATAACTAGAAGTTGGTTCTACCTATCTATCTCATGGTTTTGATAAGAAATGAAAGATGGAGTTGAAGGGGAAATCTAAAATCAATGGTGAAAGAAGATGAATGTTTCCTTATTCTCAATGTGTGGAATGAATCAAGGTAGATATTTCCTTAAAGGGACTAGAAAATGTTTCATGTATGGAAACAAGGTCATCAAGTAGTTTATTATCAAAGTAATGTTAATTTTTTTCGAATGATGTGAATACAGAAAAGACTACAGAGAATGCACCATTAACATATTAATGTTACAAGTGAAAGGAAATGGGGAATTATGCTAACCAATTCTATAATAAAAAGGTTAATGATGATTTACATCAGCAACCTCTTAAGTAAAAATGACAATGGGAGGTCACATGTCATCCCTATAGGTGATGTTGAGTGTGACAATGAAGTGGTGGAATAGTTATGTTTTTATGTAATGGGATTCCAAAAAAGTGTTATGGAATCTCATTTATAGTGTTATGGAATATTTTATTATATATGTATTGGTCTATTGTGGTTTTACATAATTATATGGTTTTAGTTAACAAGAAAAATGATTGAAATATTTTTGGAAAGAAAATTATATGTGAATAATGAAGTGATAAGGAGATAAAGAGATATTTGACAGTATTAATGATCTCATGATTGATAAAAATAAAAATGTGAAATCATGGTTTTAGTATATATATTTTTTGGTATATTTTCTGTGTGTAAAGAGTTAATTTTTATATAATTCATGTTTTCACTATGGTTATACGATAATTCCTGTTATTGTCAATTTTCAAGAGAATACATGATTAAAGTATTCACATGTTTGGAATCTGACAAACAAGAACTTCCAAATGAGATATGTGAGCCAAATGTTAAGTCAATTTAGTTCACCTATTTCTAAAGTTTTATATTTTTTGTTTTTAGAAGGATTTTAATGTTATCTATTTATGGATAGTATAAGTTATTTTCCATTTTATGCTTGTCAGATCAATGTATTATCTCACTATATGTGGACTTTGGAATATTTGATAACCTTTTCTAACATCTTTGTTGACACAAATTGAAAGACATATAATTATATTGCATGATCTTATAACACTTCCAAAATGAAAAATTCCACTTTATTTATTTAAATTAGAGATTAAGAGGAAATTCATCAAGTAATGAACTACAGTGAGATTGTACCAAAATCATTTATGTATTTATTCTAATAAAAAATCATTAAATGTAAGAAAATGATCTTGAAAACATAAAATTTTATTCTAGTACTTTTTTATCTGATGATTCAGATGATCCTTAATATTATCAAAAATTTA
Source organism: Viscum album (assembly GCA_963277665.1). Lineage (NCBI taxonomy): Eukaryota > Viridiplantae > Streptophyta > Magnoliopsida > Santalales > Viscaceae > Viscum > Viscum album. Next base: position 1,258,936,584 of record OY728141.1, read on the forward strand.
TGTCTTTCTGAATGTTGAATTTCTTCAAACCTTATTCTCTATTACAATCCATCAGAACATGATGGTTATATTTCTCTTCCATATCCATTTTTCACATACCAGCTATGTTCTCTTATGTGGAAAACCAATGATGAGTTACTCTGGGTAACCATTATATTTTTAACTTTCCATTTTAAAATGATGTTTTGTATCCCTTTTTATGATGTGGGTTTCCATGAAAAATACATTTTAGTAGAAAACAATTTATAACTCTAATGAATTTCTAGAGAGGAATTCGTAATAAGGGGGGTAGAATATAACACCATGAGAATTTTAGAGTGAGATTAGTTTAATTTATTTGATGTCTTGTGTTTTACACTACACCAAAATTATCTTGTTCTATAAGAAACACCCTATTAGCTTACAATATAAATAACAATTTTCCTGGCTTGTGTTGCACACAATTTAAAGTTCTTTTGAAAGAATTAATTTCACGCAACACTGTGTATTATTTTTTTCAATTTATTAATGAAGTGCGTTTGGATTATGTTTTATGTAACACCAAAGTAATCTTGATATACATGAAAAACTAACTTGACTTGTGTTACACGCAAGATAGACCTTCTTTGATAGCTTGTGTCGTACGCTATACCATGTTTCACTAAACTACGATATATTATAAAAATATTATTATTTTAGGGATATAAAAAAGATGTTATGAATAGTATTTACCAAATATTGAATTTTATATACCATTATCATTCATATTATACATTTTCTAGGAAATTATTTGAGAACAACATCATTTTTTCAGGTAAAAGAATTATTTTTATAAAATGGAGTTTTATTGCTTTTTTATGGTACACCCATTTTAAATCTATTTTTTGACACTTTTATAAGTTAATTTTGACAAAATAAACTTATTAATTAGAATCATTACATAAACTTTTAATTTTGTTAAATTTTTTGTATTTTTCTAATAAAATAAAAAATTTAATGAATAGAAAAAAATACAACATTTAATTTCAAAACTGCCTTTTTGTCTAATTTTATTAATATAGGTATATTATATTTTTAATTGGTTTTAAAGTGTAATTGGATTATATTTTAATTATTTAATCCAATTTTGTTCATTGTTTGTAATTTCACTTTTAAATTGGACAAAAACACATGACAATCTTTTGATAGTTATTACTTCTCAAAAACCTGCATTTTGGTTATGACAACGAGAAATAATTTTAAATTAATTACGAAAAATTTGGTGTTTTAAAGTTAGAAAATTTGATTCCATAATTGGAATTATATTTTTCGAATTGTGTAAATAAGTACCTTTTATTTTTATACATTATGAATAGTAACTTCATTAATTATTTTATTTACCATGGTTAAAGGGTAAATCTGGTAAATAAGGGTAAAAATAATATTATAATAATTTTTAACTAACCTAACACATGTAATAATCCTATTTTATGAGATATTTATGACAATGGGTATCCTGGGGTCTATTTTGGACCCCATGGATTCACGTGTATGTGAAAATGACATTTTATAAGAAATAATTTAATGTAAATGTAATTATAACCTAAACATATATCTTTTACTAAATCAATTTTATATATAGTGTTATATAACTGATAACTTTGTATATAAATATTCATTATCAAAATGAAATTATTTCCTACATCATGATATTTTATTTATAATTTTTAGATGCCATATAATTAAACTTATTTATGACACAATGATGAAGTAGTGATTACCTTATTAATGAATGATTTTATTAAATGTTTTTATAAATATTAAAATAAATTTATTTTTATCCTTTTTATTAAATGAACTAATTATAGGGATTATTATCACTTGTTATATTTTAATTAATGATGTTTTATCTAAATAATCCATTAGTTATAGTTTTTAAAAATTTCATGATATGAATAGAATAAAAATTGACATAAATTAGTTTTTAAAACAAATAATATTTTATTAAATTATATAATTGTCTAAAAAAATATAGGATTTGGCCAAATAACATATATAATGTTTAAAATGTATTTAATGTAATAATTGTGTTATATTTTCATTTTATTGTTACTATATTAAGCATATAGTATGAATATACAAGGGGACATGGTAAGAGTAAAATTAGTTAAGTAATGGTTAAAGCTAAAATATAAGGTTAAAATTGAGCCCTTAACTTGTTTAAAACCTGTTGGTTGAGATTATTTAAAACAATAATAATCTAAAATTCTAATTAAATTATTTTTTTACCTATTGAAACATAAAATTATTTTTTTAGTAAATTAATATTATAAGAGTTTTCTAAAGTGACCCTCTCCTCACTTATAAAGGGAACCGCCTCCCTCTCTTCTTCACTCCATTTTTATACTTAAATATTGGAAAAAACCTGCCCAGTAATCTTCTTAGCATCCGTAGTTACATTTTATAGGTGCTTTTATTCTCAAAAGTCCAAATCTAGTACCGTATTTGAAAATTTAAATGAGGCACATTGAGGAAGAAATAATATCTTCAATAGATTATTTCAAATTTCATTCTTCTTCTACATCATCTTATCTTGTTGTTTCATTATAATGTAAAAACATATGTACCAAAAATATATGGTTATGTTATTATAAATATTAAACAACCCTATTTCAGCTCCTTTCAATCCTACAAAAAATCACTACGCATGGGTATGTACGGATTACCGTCTCCACGTCGTCGTGTAATCTATTTTCACCACCACCTTACATGGATGGGTATAATGATGGGAATAATAACTATATATGATTGTTATAACATTATACTAATTCTGAGATATCATACACCATCCACTTCAATAACATTCGACAATTATGAGAATGAAATCATCACTCATGCATACGTACCACTTACCTTCTCCACGACTAGATGAGTTCTATTCACTACGTTAACCATTCCCAAATGATTATAAATTATATATAATAAATAATCATGAAGTAAATGACAAAATAATTCTACTGATTTATGTATATATTTATATATGTCATTTACTTACTTTAATTCAATTTAATAAGAAAACGAAAACATCATTCATGCGTACAAACAACCTACCGTCTTCATGAATCATGTATTCCCTTTATTTTATCTATCTATTATAGATATATTTATATAATGAATATATATATTATATAAATCATATTTTACATTATTTAATTATTTAAATCATTATATAATTAATAATATCAGGAATAAAAATTCAAAACACGTATGATAAATAAAACAATTATTACACAAAACGTTTCTTTAACATGGAATTAACAAATGAACAGGTAATATAATTTTATAAGTGAATAATGTATGATATTATAATTATTATGGTTCTATTACATGTTAATAATATGTTTAAACCCAATATAAAAGAGTTTCATATACATACGTAAGAAATCAGACCTAAGGTAAGGGATAATTTGGCAATCTCATTTTTATCCGAGATTGTTTTTACGAAAGTGTTTATTGGCGGTATATTTATCATCAAGGTCTTTGATTTATAAAAATATTTCCATAAAATGTTTACTTTTATTATATGTATGATTAAATTCATTTTTACACATTTTTTTATTTTACTACATTGTATGGAAGGAATCTTTCTTTTGATTACCATACGAGGTACTTCTTGAATTTTCTGGGAAAAGTAAAAGGAGAATATTTTTTTACTTATATGGCATGAATGGATTTTTTTATGGTTTCATGACTCTTTATTTCCAAAAAGATAATTATATACTATTTAATTTTTATTTTAAACTAAATATATTTCATTTATAATTTCACGTCATTTTGAGAAAAGAAAACTTTTTTGAAGAAGAAAGGAAATTTTACTCACGAACTAAGTTCATGTGTTTTAGAAAATTTATTTTCCATATAAGATAAAGAAATTAAATACGGTAATGTTTATATAGATCATGTGCCTCCGCCCAGTTGCTGAGAACATTCTAAGTGCATCCAAGAGACCCGAGATAAATTCCGGGTGGAGGCATATTTCTGGGTATTGTAGCAGTACTGTAGTTGTACGGTAGCAGCACTGTAACAAAACTGTAGCAAGCAATGTAGTATGCACTTTAGTAGGAACTGTTCGGTACTATAGCATCCAAAAATATTCATCCATCTGGGCATTCGGGCCACTAGTTTGGAACTCAGGTCCTGTAAGGCTTTCAGTCCACCAATAGCCTTCGGGCTACTTGATTCTCACGGGCTTCGGGAAACCTTAAGGCCTTAGGGCCACCCCAAGGCCTTAAAGACACATGAATGAAATCCTAAGACAATCTAAAATAAAAGAGAAGCCCAAAAAGAGGATTTAGAGCAGGTTCAATCACCATAGTAGAGCCACATGGATTGTCAGAATGAGAGGGTATGGCTATGCCATCGGTACCACCCTGTGCTTGCATGGGAATCCTATCCAGATGGTCATGGAAAGGAGGATAGATACTATCAGAATGTAGATGTTGGGGAGGGGAAGTTCCTTTTATATAGTCTGGTTGAATTCTATAAGACCTTCAAGTCATGTAATCTCATTAGCCTACGGGCCATGTAATCTCTGAGCCTACGGGCATTGTAAAGGTTCCCCCTCATCCTTTTAAAGGGGGGTTATAATAAATCAATAAAAATGAAGGCCTTCGGGACATTCAAGAAAGGGTTTTGTTTCTATACCTATTATTACAGTGATTTGATTTCATTAATGATGGAATGAAATTTTATACGGTTTATATTTTGATGGAATGATATTTACGAATCCCATTTTATTTCTCTATTCATGCTATGAGGAATGATTTTTGTTTTTCTGTAACATGTAAGAATGATTTCATTATCAGATGGGTGGGACCTATATCTCTATAAAATGCATTAGGGAATGATTTATATCTCATGATATAGACATGAATGGAAGTAAAATTAAATCCAGTTCAGTAATACATGTCTGGAATGATATGTAAAATCGGTTCAGTAATGGACTTTGTCCACTACAATGATCTAGGATGTAATGCCTTGGATACTATGTAAATAATATTATGTGCTCATTATTTTAACACAATTACATGTTCTATGCTATTTATATCATATCATGGTTAATGTTATTTTATGATCTATGCCTTACATACTTGAAAGATTTATTTCATGACTCAATATTTTGTTGTATAAACTTTATGTTCATGTTTTTTTGTTTTAATGTTTATAGTTTGTTTTATGTAATCCATGTTTCCCCTTAATGAGAATTCAAGCACAACCTTTAATATGTTTCATTTACCTATGATATAAATAATGGTTTTAGGTATGAAAACAAAAGTGGATGATATTTTATGGGATATTTTAAAGATCATTCACCATGATTAGAAGATTATGTTTTGTGCTTCCAAATACACTAAAATTATACGGTCTTTGGATGTTTATTTGTATCATGTATTAAGTATTCTGGATAAGAAATGTAATGTATATGTATTCAAAATTTGGTCTCTACAACCCTAATCTCCAGGGTTTGTCGAGACAAGAAACCCAACCAAGAGAGGCCATGATTTCAAGAGGGGGAGGTAAAGAGAGGGAAAATGGAAAAAACCATAAGAAACTCTCCTTAGAACCTCAGATATTTATCCATGGAGGGTGGAGAACCAATGGGATAGGGATTGGGGGCACCCAATGAGTGTTAAATACAATCAAGAGGTAGGAAATCTAGAAAGGTTTTTTATATAGGGGGGATAAAAATATGAATTTCATGATTTTAAAATTTGGGCATCTCACATGGTTTGGCTGCATGGTTTAGATAACCGCGTGCTAACAGTGTGATAGGAATTATCCAAATGGATATAAAATCACACAAATATTATGCCTGATTTCTCAAACCATGAACAACCTATGAACTTTACCTCCTATCCCTGTAAAAAGTCACACGATTACCTGGGTGAGGGTGCATGGTTTCCCTATACATCATGCAAACCCTGTACCATCCAAAAACTCATCTGGAAGTTCCAAAATTCAAAAAATTAAATTAGGGATCCACAATAACATCAAATAAAAGATACATCAACCATAGAATAATAAAATAAAAGGATTTCCAAAGGTCAGGTTGTGACATGATATGTTTGGGGTAATTGGTTAGGACTATATTTGATGATTATTTAGGTATAGAATGAGTCTCTTAATAATAAATGTAGTGTGTAAGGGTGTTATCTTGGAATTTTGGTATGATTGATAACATTATTTAATTGAGAAGATGTTAAATCATGAGAAATATTAAAATGATATTTATTGAGACATATGGTGATATAATATTGAATCCAATCAGTTAACTCATTATAGACAATTAATGTAAAATAATAGGTCTTTACTAGGGGGATAAATCAAGTATTAGCTTTGTATATGTAGTATTGTGAGTGAATACTGACTATCATAAAATTTATTGTTATATGTGTCCATTGGAATTACCCATAGGAATATTTTAAGCGTTATACCTTCCCACCTGTGTGACGATATTGTTTCCTAATTAAGAGACTTATCAATGGAGTATTAACTCATGTTATGATTTGATTTGTATTTAAAACCTATTCGGGGCTATAGTTTCATATATATATATATATGTATGTATGTATAAATATGAGTTCTAGCTATGGGTCCTACATTGTTTTGTGGAATGGTTTGATGTACATGGAATATTTTCCATGTTATACCTTTCATAGGGAATGCTTCATACATATAAAATATATACATTGTGATTACATTATATTATGGTATGGTTTAATGTACGTGGGAGTTTATCTATGTTATTATCTCCCCAAGATCTACTTTTAATTTTATCAATGACGGTTTCCATGTATATGACGACATTTTCTTATAGAATTTTTAAAAGAAATAATAGTTGGGGTGTTTTTTGGAGGTTTGGTTTTTTCATTGTGACCTCACTTGGGTGGATTATTATTTATTTTTTTTACCATATTTTCAAGAACTCACAATTTTTTTACTCTTTTTCTATGGGCCTATTAGTAATGTTTAACTGAGTGTTTATACTTCTAACCTGCATAGAAACCTTGATGTGTGTACAGACTTTTTTTATCGATATAGGTATGATTAAATCCATTATATTATATTTTTGAGTAGTTGGAGATTTCATAGAGATGGATATTTTACCAATACCTACTCTAATTCCCCTGTATTTAATCAACTCTTTTATTTTTTTATCAGAGGTCTCAATCTGCTTCCTATGGGGATAACCTATTGAAAATTATGTATGAATGACATGGGATCATTATGTGATTACAGATGATGTTATTTATATAGTAATACTTTAGTTTTGATTAAATTATGTCACATTATTGATTATTACTCCTTCAAATTTTATCTATGAATGGATGATTTTTACTACGGGAATAGTCTCCTCAAATGCATGGCTTATCCCTTTCAAATAGTCAGAAGGATCATTCATATTGGGAGGTGTGAATTATGTCATATACAACTTTAGATAAAACCCCATAAACCTATATGGGGATTTAAAAAATGTTATTGGAGACCATATTCATAGATTTTTGATTTTAGGGATTGGCATATTAGAGATATGATTAATAAAACATGGTTTGGAATCTATTTTTCTGTCTTCCCAAACACCCATGTAGTGGAAAATCAAGTTTACATGGAAGTGTGATTGGTTTTATCGGTTTTAAGGTTATGTTTTTTTATTCAAGTGATATGTACATTATAATTAATATATTATTTACTTTCCAGTGATGGTGATAGAGTGTTAGTATATGTATCATGTCAGAACCTAGGTTCCTAAGTCAAAAATTATAATTCTTCTCTTTATCGAGTGATTTATTCAATAATCTAGAGATCATATTGAGTATTATTCAAGAACATTATATACACACTAAGCTCTCAATGTGAAACTTCTAGATTAAGGATTTGCATATTCTCAGGCATCTTGTCTCTTAAGTAAGAATTTTCATTATCCCTATGAAGATGGAGGTTGTGACGTATTAGGATTGACATAAGAATGTGTTCAAGATCAAAAAATTTCTTAGCTGTATTGATTATTATTTACTATTTAATCGGTATTTGAAACACATTGAATCAGATATTATGTTATAGACCAAGAAGGGGGAACAATTTAATTTAACCAATCAGTGTGAAGCTTTAATCTTGGTGTTTTAATTGTGGCAAGAATCTACTTTGATCATGAATTTTCCTGAACTAGGAAATGGTAACATCATATATTATTATTCTTATGGGTTCATCATGGAGATTTTTTGATGGAGGACTGGGTTTCCACTTATGGATCTCATCAACTACAACCCAATCAGAAGATTTACTATACACGTGATCTAGATTAGGATGTTGTGGTATATTCCCTAAATTAATGGTTCCACTATCTCATTAAAGATAGATGTGTGGTATATACTAATGATATGATCTTGTTATACTTCTTATAACAAAATTAATTAATCCTATTATAGAAGTTCAAGATAGAGAATTTTAAGACATTCAATTTTGAGACTACTCATTACTAGATAATGGGAAACATTGTGGCATATTCCCCCAATAATAATACTATAGAATCGGTAGTTAATGAATCTTGTGAGGAATATAGGTTTATGATTCTCTTCATGGAATAAGGATTATATATAAAAAGGGGTAGGATTCTATGAATTTTTATTATCTAATTATTACTTCCCTAGTAGTTTATTTAGTACAAACTAAGTAAGAATATAATTTATATTATTTTTTAATGTGGGATAAGTGTTTTAGTGTAGATCCCAATATAATATGCTAAAGGGGTGAATTATGATCAATGGAGAGCATTTTTTCCTTCTTCCATGATGGATACATAGATTTTGGAATCTCATACCTCTCATTTGGTAGAGGATCGGTGTTTTTTAAAATATATACCATTAAATTAGGTTATATTTTTGGTGTCAAAGTATGAGGGGGTACATTTCAAGATATGTGACTCAATGTCACACCTATCAAATGGTGAAGGTAGTGAATTGGTAATAAGGGGGATTACTTCACCTACATCATGTACCCTCTTGAAAGTGTTGTGATGAGACAATGGACTTCATCACAAGGATTCCTAGAACAACAATGGGTTATAATTCCATTTTAAATTTAGTTTAATGATTAATAAATGAATCTCATTACTTTACCATGTGATAGTTTTATTCAAAGGACGATTTGGGTAAGTCGTACATGAGGCAGATTTTATGAATTCACGATATATCTATGAGTATAATATCAACCAATGATTTCCATTTTACATGTTAGTTCTAGAAATTATTACAAAAATTAATATCTTTTCAACTGAATCTGAGTACAAAATATGACACTTAGATAGATAATATTTCTAATAGGATGACCTATAAACATGAGTATAATATTAAAACTTCTATGAACCACTATTATGGAGTATTAAATAACCATATGGATTAGAAATTTTGGGATTCAATATGGATGGATCCCTATGAGGCCTTATATGGTCAATTGTGTTACTCACCCCTATGTTGGCTAGAGGTAAGAAATTTCTTGATCATTAGACTGAGCCTATAACATATAGGTTTTTGAGTTGAGTTGGGTATTTTTTTTATTACATTGGTTTCCTCATGATTTTTATTGTAAAAAAATTATTTTGGTTTTATGATAATGTTTTTATAGTTTTATTATCCTCTAAGGGTGGCCATAAGGACGTTTGGTGTTTTTAGAGGGAACGTGGATGTGTATATCTATTATATAGTGTGTCACACCATAATGAGTTCCATATTAGCATGGATCATGTTACAATATGGAGGGTTTCATTGTGATCATGATCTAGGTTAGTGTGGGTAGAATGAAACCACGTGGCTTTAATGTGAAGTGAAATTCTAAATATGTCATGGTCTCTATTTCTCAATGTGAAAGGTAATTCATGGAGTGATAGAGGATGGTTGTGTCATGAGGTAAATTGGGATAATATTATGTATAAATGGTTGTAATATAGAGTGGAAAATCACACCATGAAAGAAAACATGACGAAGACTCATGATATTTTTTGTTAATCTTACATAAGTTGTATTTTTGTGTGGTATATGGTTTTAAATCATGGTCTTAACTTGAGGGATTTTATAAACTATGACTTGGTTTTTGGTAGGTGGGTGACTACCCACCCATTACAACATGAAGTGTCTCAATATGAAAAGATAAGTAAATTTAACATTAAAATAAGTGGGTATAAGAGGTGATCTAGTCCCATTTCATACCATTCTATCTCACTCAAACCCAGGAAACCCTAAGGATGAATTTGGGTGATTTCTCTCAAATTTTTGGAATATTATGAGATTAATACCCTTGTTTTATCATCATAACATAGTAATACATGTATTTTTTTTTTGTAAATTCACCCTCTCTTATTCTCTTGATCTAGCATCTGAGAACAGATCTTGTGACATATGATTTTATTTCATTTAATCAATAATTTTGATTTCCCTGATAGGGAATTGGATGAATGGTATTAGGAATGGCATAGTCAGCGTGGGATTAAGGAATTGTTAGGAATTCTATAAATAGCTAGGTGGTATTTAACTTACAAGAGAATTGTATAATTCCATGAATTATTAGATTATTTGTGATACTTAAAATTTCAATTACTTTATTTATATTAACTTTGTTTTCTCAAATGAGGTTTTTGACAGACTATGAATTTTTATGAAAATCGATAATTTTAGTAGTTACATTGATATATGGATTTTAAAAGTGGTTGTGAAACACAAATGGTAATTTTTGTGACTTCCATGGGGTCTCAGGCATGTGTGTGTGTGTGTTTTTGTGAATGGATTTGTTTATTAATATCTTATTTTCATATAATAGGGATGGTTGGGTTATATGGTGTGTGTGTGTGTAAAATAATTTTTTAAGACCTATTTTGAAATATATTATTTCCACACCTTGCGAATGGTTAGTTTATAGATCATGATTAAAATCCCAATGTTTCATGTCATGTGGACAGGTTTCCTAGGAACGATGATGACTAATGGACGGGTAAGAAAGAAATATCAAAGGAGGGGAGGTTCACCATGGGTGGGGAAGATATCTATATTTGAAAGAATACATGAAATATATTCTATTTGTGGAAAAGAAACATTAATAATGTTACCATTTTTTGAGTTTGGAATTCCTTATCATGATAATTATATTTGACGAAGGGAAAAAATGATTTTCCTTAAGAATTTGGTTATGTTTTTGTGTTTGATTTTTTTAATTAATTAAACCCTCATTATGACTATGGTTGTTTTCCTAAAAAAATTTAACTATCAATTTATATAGTCTATAATTTTTTTAATTGTCATTATTGATTTCTTGGATTATGGAAATATATATTCTTGGGTGTTTTTGGAATATGGGTTTTATCCTACTAGGCCATGTACTCATCCACAGTATGTACATTCTAGCAGACACATATGTTTCCTTGGGCATGATTGTGGGTAAAGGGATGGACTCACATTTTTTAGAGGTGGAGAGTCATAGTTCCAAGTAGGAGTTATGGTTATGAAGGAGCAGGCTCATGGGTGATCTCAGTTAATGGTGGGGGATGTGATTACTTTTATTACATTATTTTGGATTCTGTTTGGCTTCCAAAACTAGTTTGATAAAATTGTTTTCCATCCACTTTAATTCAAATATTTTTGTTAAAATGGTTTTTTAAGAATGGTTTTCATAGGATCATTCATAGTTTTTTATAGGGAAATTATTCCCTATGATTAATTATGTCCCTTACCATTTTTCAGTAGACCCAGGAGACGAGGGAGTTCTCTTGAGGCCATGTGACACTCTAAGTTGGGTTTTCGGATCAAAAAAAATAAATGTAAGGTGTTATATAGTTGTATCAATGCATGATATTTTGGCAGTAACTATAAAAAAGTCAGGTATGTGTGGAGAATAGGGTTATTAGGATTCAAAATGAACTTAAAAAAATTATATCAAACCTCTTTATTATGAAATTAATGTTATCATGGGTTAGATGATGGAAAGGATGTGACAACCTTTTAAGAATGTGTTTTACACATTAATCCTCCCATGTAGGGTTGGAGTTGGTGAGTTTATATGCATCATGATAGACATAGTTTGGGTTAAATCAGGGAGAGGGTGATATATAATGCATCATATGGGATGTTTTTGAATGAAAATCGTTCTCATGTTAAAATTGATTTCCCTGTAATTTTTGGATTTAACATTTCATGTATGGGTTTTGAAATGGTGTGGGTTTTTTATTTAATTTACCCCTTATAGTGTAATGAATAATATGGAATGAAGTTATTTAATGGTGGAGTTCCACCTAGTTGTATTGTGAGGTTTGTAACTGAACATGGTTCAATGATTTTTATGAATTTCCTTGTTTGTTATATTCTATTCCACCTAGGAGAGCTTATATAGAGTGAATGAAAGCAATAATTGGATATTTTATTTTTGACCCTCAACTGATGGAGGTGATCATTCAGGTTATCCAGTGATTAAATAAGGGTTCAGATTGAGATAGACCATGGGATATGGAAAAGGATTCAGATTTTGAAGCATAACCCCTCTTCATTTAATGGGGATGTGGGGATTAAATAGACTTAAGAGTGTTTAGAAAATACTGATCAAATCTTCATGTTTCTATAAAATCTGAGTAACTCAAAGGTCAATTTCAGTACATTTATCTAGAATATCCCATATAGAAATGGGGGGAATATATAATGTATTTTGTAAAGAAAAACTATCTTTAATATATGTGATTTTAGAATGTTTTTATGATAAATATTTTCATAAAGAGTTAAAGTTTGTAATGGCTTGAGATTTTTTTGGAACTCTAGTATGGGATAATTTCATTGATAGATTACACATTTATGTTTTATGATATCATAAAGATTGGGAAAAATTAGTTATGAATGAGAAACTGAAATCTTGAAGGCTTCAAATGTTTTTAGGACTAGAGATTATATTAAGGATCATTTTGATGAATCTAATAACCTATATTTAGGTGGTTGGAATAGTTCCTAACATTGTGGTTAATAAATATGGGGATATAGATTATTTAAAAACGGTAGTTACATTTCGTCCACAATTTGATGGAGGGAAAATAAAATTTATAAGGAATAAGAGGAAGAGTGACACCTAGGGGTGGTTGTGAGGATTTCCCTCACCAAAAAAGGGACAATTTTAGTGATTATAGTGTATTGAGGTGGAGAACCTTAAGAATAAGTTCCTGAATCTACATCATGTTTACCACCAATGTTGGACATTAGGCTATGTGAGGAAGTTTTATAGTCAATTCACTTACTCTTATAATAACAAAGCATCCAAACAGGTGTAGGTATATAGTGTGCAGACTGTGATATCTAACCAAGTATACTAGGTAACTGAAGTAAAGGTGTGTAGAACCCTCCTAGAAGGGAATTTGGGTCCTAAAAAGGATAAGAGAAGACTATTTATTTTAGATCAAGAATAGAGGATTCCTTAAGATTATGAAATTCCATTGATGGTGCGATGTTCCATCATGATATCATCCACACTAATTTATAAATTGTTTGACACTGGTGCACTATATTCCTTTATCTCTACTTGAATAGTTTATTTTTGAGTGTTTTAGATGTAATTGATGTCATAATTGATGTAGATTAATACTCCACTATGTGAGATATCAGGGCTGGGGGTGGTGTGTCAATTTTGTGTAGTCACAATTGATAATGTTGAGATATCATAGAACTTATTAGTTATTGAGAAGAAAATATATTATTTTATCATTGGTAGAGGAAAAATGATCTAGTTTAGGGATCAAATTGATTGTTATAGCCTAAAGGTATTATTTTTGGGCCCTAATGGGCTTATACCTACCTTTACGGGAGTGTGGGATACTCATGCTTCTAGGAAGGGAAATTTCATAGGAGATTTAATATTTTTATCTCATTAGTTGTCAAGGATGGTTCTTGGTTCTAAAAAAGAAAAAAATAAAACTATGTTCATACGGGTAGTGGATTGATATCTTGATGTATTTCTAAAATGATTTTATAGGATACCAGCCTTGAGTTTTGTGGAGTTCAACATTTATTTGGTTCCAAAATAAAAATTTTTTTCACTAATATTCAATCATTTAACACTGATAGAGTTGTAGAAGTTTAAGGCACAATTGGATTTACTTGAACAAAAGGGGGTTATTTGACCAAGTGATTCACCTTAGATAGTGGCAATATTGTTAACTAAGAATGGAAAAAATTTATTGTGGTTTTGTATTTACTATAAAATGTTGAACCATGTGATATTATAGAATCACTACCCTACGCCATGAATTTGTCGTTTTTTCTACTAGATAAAGGGGGATTGTGGGCTCTCATAGATTGACCATTGGTGAGGTTATCATCAGTTATGAGTGAGAGAAGATGATATTACTGAGATATATTTTTATATTTTATATTTAAGTTGTGATTTACTTTTCAACCAATTTAGTTTTCAAAATAAACCTATGGTCTTCATGGGTTTGATGAATAATATTTTACACGTGTACTTGGACCCTTTTGTGTTAGTGATTTTAGATGAAATTATTATTTATTTAATGTTTGAGGATGATCATGGGAGGAACATGGAAATTATTATTGAGGCCTTACACGTGAATAAAATATATGTTATGTTTTCTTAGTGACTAATTTTGATTCAGGAGGTTAAAATTTAATGGAATGTAGATTCAAATATATGAATATCTATTAACCCCAAGAAAGTTAGGGTGAAGATGTCCTGGGAGAATACATGGAATATGTTTAAAGTGTGAATATTATTTTTATTATACATGTATTAATAGATATTTTTTAAATATTTTCACAACATGGTTTCAACCATAGTGAATTTGACATATAATGTAGTGAAGTTTGAGTGAATATTCATGTTCTAGGAGGCATTTGAGAAGCTAAATAAGAGGTTTACTTCAACAAAAATTTTATATCTTATAGAGATAAGAGTTTTCTATGATGTTTATTATGAAACAATATTTTTATGTTTGGGATTATTCATAATGAAAAAAATAATAGTGATGGTTTATAGTTCTAGCTTGTTTAGGCCTCATGAAAATAATTACACTAGTCATGAATTGGAGTTGGAAGTGGTAATTCATGCTTTAAAGAATTTAATACATCACCTTTCTGGTTATTGGTTTTTATTATACTCATATAAGTGCAGTTTGAGATAAATATTAATCTAATATGATCTTAATATGAGGTAGCACATATGGGTGGAGTAACTCTAGATATTTAATATTGGTATTATATATATTTGAGAAAAGGGAAATGTTGCGGACAATTATTTGATAAACAAATCTACAGATCATACTATAAAAGAGGATGAGTAGAATTATGGGCTAATGGTTTTGCTAAAGGTTTTGGGTGTAGTTGATGTTCTATGGTGGGTAAATTATCATAATGTTTTTTTCAATTTAGGGGATCATTGGAAATATTGTATATGACGTGAATGCCATGACCATCAGAAAATTTCCATTAAATATTGGCATAAAGAAAACCATAACCCAAAGAGGATATTTTCATGTTAAATTAATTATTAATTTATTTATGGTCAAAAGAAAAGGTATACCTTATAATAGAACTTTCTTCATAGATGATTTTGATCATGCAAAAATCCTTTTATTTAATTACCTACATTGTTATGTAAGGATCTATGTATAGAATCTATCTTGTGGTAATCCACACACGCTCCTTTGATCCCCAAGTGACACCAATTGATTTCACGGTGCTAGTATAGTAAATCAATTACCATGTGTCGTTATTGTTGATTACTTTTAGTTACTTTAATTTAAAAGGAATCTCTTTTGCACTTATCATTCTAGAGATAAATAGAGGAGGAGGAATGGGGAGAGAATTAGATTATGTGTAATGATTCTCAACTCACGATTAACCCTACACAATAATTAAAACCATCTATTTATAGAGATAGATTTATTTTAAAATATTATTTAATTTCATACCAGCCCATAAATAATATAATAATCATTATCAAACCTCATTTCATATAATAATAATATTATTATTACTATTTTACCACATGCACTAACCACTAAATGATTAATATTATTTACCAAATTTTAAAAATATATCCATCACTGAACATGATATTAGCCTTCTCCAACTCTCCAGTATTTATCTTAATACCTATATATATACTTTATTAAATATTTCATTCAACAATAAATAAAATAAATATTTTATTCCTAATCCATCAAATAAATATTTAATAAATATTCATGTAATAAAATAAATTAATTATTAATAAGTAAATAATCATTTATAACCTTGAAAATATTATATATCAATAAAACATGAATAAATTTTTTCCCTATTCTGGAGAATAATATATATTTTAATAATAAAATGAAATTATTATTTAATTGAGATCAATAGAAAAAATTAATGTGTGATCCTATAGGATTAATTATTATTGGCATTAGGTGGGTTTTCCTAATGTCCAATAGTACCATCTAGCAATGGGTCAAAGAACCCAAGGGAAATAAATTAATATTTCAATGCTGAAGACCACATATGAATGGTAATTGTGTAATATAATCCCTTTGTCTCAATATATCATCATGAAGGTTTCACACATATGCCATAAACCTATATGATTGATACACATATTTTTCTATATGAAATAGACACATCATTAAACCATGGCCAGGGAATTTAGTGTGATGGTTCTAATATAATGAAAGGGTTGAGATATAAAATTCCATAAATATAGAAGGGAAAAATTCTTCCTTGACTTACTCATTGCACCGAAATTATCCAACTTCATCATAAACTAATATCATAAGGTTCTACCAAATCCATATAAGTGAATGTTTCATAACATGCATTTATAATAATTTTAATTTTTTTGACCATTACACATGATCATAGATAATAATATCTGATTATACTAAACCAATTTTGAATTACTACTAGCAGCTCAGTTCTCATAATATACTATATCATATATTACTATGTGAGAACTTTAATAAATTAATTCTCATCTTACTGTGAGTAAAAACACATGAAACTATATATACAATGTGCCCCATCATAGTATTTTATTCAACCAAAGAACTATATTTATTAAAATCATTATGTCATTTCACAGTTCTTATCACAGTGGGGAGCTGATATAACCATATAAATATGAAAGATACTCTAAGAAATTAATACATCAAATTCATGATAAATAATGAACAATATGTTATAATATATTTTATTAATTATTAAATCTTTGAATATACATATAATCAAAATACAGTAAGTTGGTTCTTGAAATAAACACCCACAAAATACAACTTGGATTACACACAATTGATTATGACTTTCATTTTGCTAGGCATCACATGATTATTATGTTTTTTTGAGTTGAGTGTTTATCTAAGGGGTCCACCACATTATCTTCCATGAATATTTTTATCACACAGACTTCACCTCTATAAGAAAAATCCCCTAAGAGATGATACTTCTAAAGTGTGTACTTCATCCAATTATGTAACCTTGACTCTTTGGAGAGAGCCACCACTATGATATTATAATAATTAAATGGGATAGGGTCTTCACTACAAGGTGCCATGTAAAAACCGTAAATAAAGTTCCAAATCCACAATTCTTATTTATATTCCCTCTAAATCAAAATATACTAGGACTCTGTGGTAAAATCCCTCACCACAACCCGCATTGTGATCTTCCATCTCAGAAAACCTACATTCAATGTGAAGATGTATCCTCATTGTGATTTCAAACCATCTTTATTTTTTTGTAATATACCATCCACATATCATTGGATTACTAGTTCCACATCTCCCCCATAGAGTTGGAATATATACTTAATATGCCTCAACTAACTAAGTATAGTCATGACATTAATCCAATGGATGTCACGTGGGTCAACATGATATAAATATACCACACTAAAGGAATATGAAACATCTAGACCAGAACATAACATATCATACATGACTATCCCAATGGTAGAATCATATGGAATTATTTCTATTCAATGTATTTCCTCATGTGTTTGAGGATGGATTTTCCTAAAATATGAATGTCATCTGACATTGGAAATATTCCACTCTTAGATTTTTACATAGTGAACCTCTTAGTATCATGTCAATATATACACCTTAACTTAGGCAAATAATTCTCTTGGATCTATCATGATGGATCTTAACACCTAGAATGTATGTTTCCTTGCATAATTCCATCATGGATACACATTTATTTAACCAGTCCTTAACAAATTGTTAGACTGATATTTCATTTTCTATATGTAATATGTCATTGACATAAACTATAATGAAAATTAATGTGCAACCACTAAAACACTTTTAAACACAAGGCTTAAATTTGTTCTTTAGGAAACCAAATTCTATTATGGACCCATAAAACAAAATGTTCAATGATTTGGATTCTTGATTTAATCCATAAATGGATTTTTATGATTTGAAAACCTCATTGGCATCCCTTGGAGTCACAAACCATTTAGGTGTGTCATATATAAATATTCCTGAAGGATCTCATTAATTAAGAATACTTTGACATCCAAATTTCCAAATCTCATAGTCATGGATGGCAATAATGGAATGTATAATTCTGATGTATTTCAGGATATAAACTGGTGAAATTTTTTGTTATAATAAACACCTTTATGCTATTTAAACCTTTTTGAATCCAAACGCTCTTCATAGGGAATTTAATTTACCATCCATGTACATTTTCTTCTTGAATAACCCATTAGAATCAATAGGAATTACATCCACTGGAGGATCTGGCAAAATATAGACTTGGTTTTGGTACATAGAATGGATTTATGAATTTTCTGAATCTTTCTACCTAGATACATCTAAAATACTTATTTCTTCTTTATAGGTTAGTGAATAATTATTATCAACTAATAATGAGTCACCATCCTCAACATCTAGAAAATCATACTGTTCAGGTTCTCTAACCCCTCGTGTACTCCTACTCAATACATGTATCTCTAGAACATCTTATTCCATTAGTATTTGTGGAATCTGTTCCTATTTTAACTCTTATGTATCTTGTTCTTGGACTTTATCAAATTCAATCTCACTCCCACTAACACTTTTAGATATATGATCTTTCTCAAGTAATATGATATATTTTCATCAAAATATTTTTTATATAAAGGATTTTATAATTAGTATCCCTTTGAGGCCTTGGGGTATCCTATAATTTTACACATAGTTCCTTGGGGTGAAATTTTGTCACCTAAATAAGGCATAGAAAATGCTTCATATCCCACACATGTAAGTATGATAACATGAGTTTCATTCCATTCAACAATTGGTAGAGAATACAATCTTATGATTTTTTTCGAACTCGATTTAGTATGTATGTTTTTATTTTAATGTGTATCCCTAAAAAGATAGTACATGAATCTCATGATTCATCATTGATATCACCATGTCCAAAAGGGTGTGGGTCCTCCTTTCTCTTACACCATTACACTATGGTGTATAAAAAGGAGTGAGTTGAGATATAATTCCAAAATCATATAAATAATCAATTAAGAATTTATTAAGATATTCTCCACCATTTTTTTGTGCAGTTTCTTAATATTTGTACTAATATGGTTCTCAAATTCATTCTTGTATTTCTTTAATATCTCGAATGAATTTAACTTATACCCCATTAAGTAGACAGATCCATATCTACTAAATCATCAGTAAAAGTAATGAAGTTTGAGCACCCAAAATATGATTCAATATGAAATGGTCCACACGAATCGATATATACTAATTTAATAATAACTTTTTCCTTTTCAACACTTCCACTAAATGTGTCTTTATCCATTTTACATTGTAAACGTGCATGACATAAAATAATTGGTTTTAGATAAAAATAATCTAAATATCCATATTGGTTTAATTTATTAAAAAAATTTCATTTACATGACCAAGAAGGTGATTCCAAATTTGGGTTTGGTATGAGTCATGTGAAATAGTTTTGTTATCGATTTCCATTACCTGGATTGTGTAGTACACCACATAAAGTCCATTATTTAAACATTCATCATGAAAAAATTTTAAAACTTATAAAATATGAAATATCCATTCCCATGTTGGAAAATAAATCAATCTATATGAATTATGTATACAAAAATAATGTTTTTTGTAATGGAAGACACACAATAATAATCTTTTAAAACCATAATAATTCCCATTTGAAATGCGAGGAGGTATTCACGGATATCTGTAACAGTAAGTTTAGATCTATTAGATATTCATATATCTACTTCCCATCTGTTAATATTTATTAATCTAATTGTTTACTAAATTTTAATACATACGTGAGAACAACTATATATATCTAATAGCCAATTTATAGAAGTAGATAAATTTCACTCATTGAAAAATGAACCTGAATATACCCCTTGCCTCATTAGTTGGGTGCAATTTTTCTTTTAGTGATCCTTTTTCCACATTTGAAACAAATAGCATACTTTTTTCAATTTTTCCCATTTATATTTATCTTATTATAAGGGAATTGTGAATAAGATTTCAGATTAGATTTCTTTGGATTTACTTTTTATCTGTTCACATGATGGACCAAAGTATTTTCATGCTTTATATCCTTATAAACTTGGTGACAAAGATTATGTAGATATAAGAGATACTTCTCAATTTTGTTCATATTAAAATTAATAATAAAGATAGAGAATGTACAAGGGAGTGATGTGAGAATGAGATTGGTGTGTAGTTCATCATGGAATTTAAAACCTAGAATCTATAGGTGCTCAATATATCTAATAATATTGACCATATGATCCATATATGGTGGACACATTTCAACCTTACGTTGTAAGAGTTATTTGGATATTTCATAACATTTTTTTTACTCTCTCCTGGTAATGAACATTGAGATACCTAAGAATGATAAAGGAATATGTGTTTTTATGTGACTTCATGAGTTCAATAGACATATATGACAACATCAAATATTAAATGTTGATAATTATGTTCAAAATTTTTTCATATATATGGAAATATTCATCACTCACCTCATTCACACATGGATCAGGTAATGTGGATTTTAGCAGATACGATTTACATTCATGACACAATATAACCTAAAGGCATTTTAAAAATTCCAACAAGTTAATGCCTGTGAAGAGATGGTATTTCTCTAGTATTGATCATAGGGATGTTGTGGATTATTAACATTCCATTTTTTCTAAAATTAAAAAAGAGCATATTATTATTACATTACAATATTACAATTGATAAGAAACATACTGAATTAATTTTATTAATTCTCTCAATATTTTACATTGTCTCAAAACCCTCAACATTGAACTCAGAATGTTTCATTACACAATACATTCTAGAGGAAATGATCTATATTTACCAGCTTTATGATCCAAAAATTTTCTATGGAAATCAATAGATGGTAATTATTTTGGCGGTATTTCTAACTATGGGATTGTCGTTTCTTGATCTATTGAGTGTAGTCCCCAATATAGCAATATTAGCAACATTTTCCTAAAAACATTCCTATAAATTTATATTTGAACATTCTTTTCTATTAAATTCAATACAATTCTGGTTAACTCAACCTAAAAATCTCATGGGAACTCACCAATAATAGATAGTGTATATACTTTTTCCCTGTAAACACTAAGTTCTATTATTTCATTCCCAATCAAGTAAAAGAAGGATTAGTTTGACTTAATATATGTTGATGAATTTTAATTTATGCTGCATAAATATTTATTTTTTTATCATTTAAATGTCTTTTTAGTATTAATTAGATTTTACAGAATTTATTAACCACGTTTTTATAAAACATTTACACATAATTGATTTTTTTATATTCCATCATTGCTCATTAATTCATTTATTTATGTGATGACAGTCTTGTACCCATAAAATAATTAAGGCATACGGCATAAATAAAGAAATAAACAAATCAATTATGAGCTTATCTAATAGTTGATATATTTATTTGACAATAAATAAATCTATGATCTAGGAAAAAACTCCATGTGGTGGTCTTGACACAATTTATAACATTCCACCTATCCACCTATGTATCACGTGGGTTATAATTATCTAGGTTTCATATTGAACCACCTACACATGTCTTGGAACACTCTATTTATTACAATTATTTATAACTCACACATAAGTGAGGGGAACCAACTGATTCGATAAGGTTATTTACCATACATAATAATTGATGGAGGGATGACTTGCAGACCATCATTTTTTAATTTAATAATTAGTGATTAAAAACACATCAAAAAAAAATTAAATTAAATTAATACATAAATAGGTTTTGGTCACGCTCATGAAAGGTTATATAGAAGCAAAAAATATTCAAAATAAAAATCAGTTAACATTCATTTCTATTTGTTATTTATTATTAAGATAACCATGTTTTCATTAATTAATTAAATGATTAATTATATTTTATATTAATTACAATCAAAATTATCTTAAATATATACACCATTGAAACATTTTATTTTTTTAAAAGGAAACTCTATGTTCGATAACATACATTATATGCCACATCGATCTTAAAAGAAAAACTAAATACTATTATTTAAATTATATCATTATAAACTAACTATTATAATGGAGGGAATGAACATGATTAACTGGATTATGAAAATGTGGTTTATACATTTAAATATAATGAATTATTTGGTAACCAATTATTTATAAATTAATATAAAACCCTTTTTAAAATAAAAGGAAATCATTTTTCTATGAAACTATTTAAATCTGCACAACAGTGTTTTATACCAATAAAATAAACAAATCACACTTTTTGGATTATATTTGTAACACCCCAGGTAAATAAAGAATATGAAATCTATATATTTATCCATATTTGTGAATAAAATATTAGTATTACTTTAAAGGGGATTCTATGCTCAATGGCGTACCCAATACGAAACAACGAATTTCTTGGGAATCTTACTTTGCACTCTAATAATAAAATAATATTATTTTAAATGGTAGTTAACGCCTAGCCGTTGTAATGGCGGGAATGAACAGAACAAACTAAAAAATGATTATATATGTTTGTAAAATATTTTTTACTCTTTACAATAAATGTTAGAGGATTAAAAATGCAAATGAATCCAATTTTTAGGCGTAAACATTCTAATATTATTTAAAAGGCCGATCAACCGCCTTTTGATGGAGAACCCCTTTTAAATACACTTTTTGACAATTTTATAAGCTCTATTTTTCAAAATAAACATATTATTTATGATTGGGACATTGAAATTTACCTAGGGTTATTTTTTGGTATTTTTCTGATAAAGTTCATTTTTTAATGAATAGTGTAAAATGTTGTATTTTAATTCAAAACCACTTATTAATCTAATTTATTTATATGATTATATTATATTTTGAATTGGTTTTAATGTGAAATTATAATATATTTTTACCATTAAATCCAATAGTGGTCATTGGAATTAATTTCACATTGAAATCGGACTTAAACTAGTGTCAATCTTTTGATACTTATTGTTTCATAAAAACACGCTTTTTGTCATGACGGCGGGAATTAATTATTAAATTAATTAATGTGACTTATATGTTTTGAATTTTTTTAAATAGACTTCATTTTTTAATTCGGAATATCAAATATAGCTTAGGGTGAATTTTATGTATTTTTCTGAAAAAGTTCAATTTTTGATGAATAGTGAAACCACTAAGTGGTACTTATAAAAACTGATTTTTCGTTTAAATTAAAATTTACCACTTCTGTGTTTTGAATTTCAAAAATCCGACATACATGGTTTTCATTAAGAAGTAAGATGTGGTTCAATGGGATTAAAATAATTTTTTGGTGAATAGTAACTTATTAAGTTTTTAATCGCGATTAGAGGTAATTAGTGTAGTTTAAGGTAAAAGTAATGTTTTAATAATATGAAATGAACATGACACATGTCCTTACCTCATTGGATGTGTCATGGACGACCAAGACAAGAAATAGGTCAACTTGGGGACCCCATGGAGCCACTTTGGTTGGAAAATGACATAAATACCTTTTTATTTAATGTTAAAGTAAAAATGACACAAACATGAAATGGTTTACTAAAACAATTTTTACATGGGGTTATACAAGTCAGAATTTTGACTATAAATAGTAATTGGAAAGCTAAAAAGATTTCCTAAATCATAGTATTTTGTTTATTATTTTAGACGTTAAATAAATTAACTTATTTATGACATCATGATGATGCCGCGATGACCTCATTATTTAACAATTTAAATAAAATGGAATGATAATGTATTATTTAAGACCTAGACATGTCCAAAACATATTTTATGAGTGTATTTCGAACCCTTATCACCTTATCCTCGAATTATATCAATGTGGGTCCTCTTAAATCCGAATATCATTTTAAAATAAAGTGACTTTTTTTTACTTTCCAAGAGTGCCCCTCCTCTCCTCTTATAAAAGGCCCCCACCTCTACCTCCTTACCCACACTACCAAAGCCTTTGGCTCGGCCAACCCCTTACCATTTTGTCTCTCCACTTCCATATCTTACTCCTTGAAGCTGCACATTGGGCAGAAGTCTTCCCAAGGAAGCCTTTGATCTCAAACCAAAGGGAGTTACCCGATTTTAAGGTAATGTCTTCACTTGAGTCCTTTTGTTTTATTTTGCCTCTCCAACCCCCTAAACTCTTTTTATTAATTTTTTTTGTAACAAATCCAGTATCATAAATATACTAGGATGTTTTTATAATAAGGATTCTAGCTACAATTACACAAACCTAGATCTAATGGTTAAAGAACATATTGTTTCCGTGGATGGCGAATGTTTGCCTCACGAAACGATGATTGTTCAACACTCATATAACACCTTCAAAGGTGGCCATTAATATGTCACTATATTTATATATGAAATATAATATTTTTATGTTTTACTTAAGATTCTGTATTTTATATTTGTGGCTTACTTTTATGGCTTCCATTATGGGTATACGCGATATCTTCATTTTAGGAAGTGCGGACTACCGCCCCTTCAAAGTGATGTGATTCGTTAATGCCATACGTGGGACGTATAAAGGACGGATTTAATGTTATTATATATGTTTTTATACTGGAATTATAATATAACTCTATATCATTATTATTTCGTTCCATTATAGTATGATATAGAAATGAAAGTAGCGTTAATGCGTACGAACAACTTACCATCTCCATGAACGGTGCATTTCATTTCTTATCCCCAAATGTAATGTACTATTATAAGTACATATATATAATGGATATATATGATGAATGATAAATCTAAATGATGAATATAATTATGGACTTAAAATATACATACCTCTCATTTAGTTTTAATTCCATTAATATGAAAAAGAAATGAAAGTAGCGTTCATTTGTACGTACGGCTTACCGTCTCAAAAAATGATGCATTTCATTTCTTACCTCTAAATGATTATGTGATATTATAAATACATGTATATTCTAGATATATATGATATATATGATATCAAAATCAGGAATGTTATTCTAGATATAAAGAACCTTTGACCACACAAACAACATGTAATTGTAAGAAGTCCACTTTCGACATAAGAACCAAATATCGACAAAACAAACATTATTAACTTAAATGATTACATAATGTTTATAACATGGAAATAAGTGATATAAAAGGAATAATGAACATGAAAATGGTTCTTAAGCAAATATAAATTAACTCAAGTTTATTATTCAGGACGTTAAAGAACGATCGAGTCATGTCGGACCCGAGGTAAGGGATCCTACTCCTCTCTTTCTTTTTAAGTACACTCTTTTATGTCGTTTCATTTAAAGCTCATATTTCTTGTTATTGGGATGTTTTTTTATATTAATATTAATGTAATTTTTATGTTCATATGATCAGAGACCCTATTATCTCTCATCAATCCATTTTGGAAGTTTTGAGTGGCGCAGTTAGGCTGCCGAATTTTCGTAAGAGATCCAACCTCTCTCTTTCTTTTTAAGTACTGTCTTTTATGTCATTTATTTTAAGCTCATATTTCATATGTTTGGGGATGTTATTTTATATTCCTCATTCTGTACTTTTTATGTTCATATAATGATATACCCTATTTTATCTCATCAATCCATTTTTGGAAGATTTATGTGGCGCTGTTAGGCTGCCGAGTTTTCGTAAGGGATTTTTCATCCCACTTTTATTCTCATGAAATTTATGATATGTTTGCCACTATTTCCATTGAGTGGTGTATTTAATTCCCATTATTTTAAACTTTATGTAGTATAATTTAATTTATGGGTATTTACATCTTCATTGTATGACCCTTCTTCCATGGGGTGTACGTTTCGAATGCTACCGAACTCAGTAAGGGGATCTTTCACCCTCCTCTTTTTAAAAGACTTCTTTTGTTATGTCTTTTAATTTACATATTATTATGTTGGGATATGTTCTTATATATCCTTATTGATGTAAATTTTATGTCCAAGTGATGAGATACCCCTTTTTATCTCTCATCAACTCATTTTTATGTGACGTCGTTAGGCTGTCAAGGAAACTTCTTAACCCAATTTTGATTTCTTTGGGTTCAACATGTAGTTATTGAATATGTCATCCTTTGAATATGTGTGAATGACCTTTGATTATTTTACACTTAATATCTACTTATATTTTTTGTATTAGTTTGTCACACATAATAATGTAATTGATTTATCCTTAAACCACAGATACCGTCTTTGTATGGGACTTCATCTCAATCTCTTTCCATTGAGGCATATTTTGTTTTATACACAACCTTCGTTTATATGGTGTATAAACCCCTTTGACTTTTACATTTATCCAAAAGGAATCTTTTTTATACGAAGCGTTTTACTAAATGACAAAAGGGAATGTTTTTGTCATACGTATGCGGCGACAATGACTTCTCCGTCGTCGTGACCATTATTTGAGTTTCAGCTTCCTCTACAAGCCATACCTTTTTTTTAAAAGAAAAAAATAAATACCATGTTTTAATTTTCATTTATTTTGGTATTGAAAATGGTTTTCATAATGTTTTTATATCAATTTTTTGTATTGATATCTTATGATTGAATGGTGGAACTATTATGTTTCCTTTATGCATGTTTTATGTGATATGATTATGTTGTGGTTCTTGGGCATTATTATGAAGACGGGTGGTTCCATGATAAACTAAGGGCGGGTGAGCCCGATATAGCTCCCCAATGCATTGGGTAACGCGAAGGAGTGAAACCTTAAGGTTTATACAAAGATATTTAGGGAATATACTATGATGGGTATTCCAAAACATAACCAAGAGGGTTACGCCCTACTTAAGAATGTTATGAATGCCTCAAGTTACCTTTTATGTCTTATGATTTCTATGATTTATTCATGATTTGATGAGGTATGTTAAAGTGCCTATGTTTTATGGGTAAAGTATGATTTAATTCTTATGTATATATAAACTCATGTTTCCTTTCCATATTTTTCTATCCCTTACTGAGCTTTTTATGCTCATCTCAAGTTTCTGAAATGTTTTTCACAGGTCAAGGGAAAGGTACGTGATGTGATGATAGTGTCAAGGATGTGTCAAAAAAAGAATCCAAGTTTTATTTTAAATATGTTTCCGTTTATGGGAAGAATGAATACTTTCTTTTATGTAACCACTTTGTTTAAATGTGGAATGTAATGCATGTTATATGATCTAATTCTCTAAAACTCTAAACCTGAAAAGATCCTCAATGTGTAATCTTGTATTAACTCAAGATTAAGTAAGGTTTAAGGCTGGGGCCTTATTATATTAATGGAATATATATGTAATATTTTCAATACATTTATTAAAATTTATCATATATTTATTTAGACATGATATAAAAACAAATTTATTTTTATGCACAAAATATGTATTTTTATAAAAATACAGTTTTAACAATTTTTGGTGGCGCAATAGTTTTAAATATTATTTCTGATACTTTTATAAATTGAATTTGAAAAAATAAAATTCATATTTCAAATTGGAATATCGAAATTTACTTGGGTTTATATTTTGGTATTTTTTCATAAGATTGATGTTTTGATGAAAAGTGATAAAATATTATATTTTAATTGAAAATATATTTTTCATATAAATAATTCACAATATTAAATTATATATTTTATTAGTTTTAAACTATAATTAAAAAATATTTATATCATTTAATTCAATATATGTCATCGAAATCAATTTCACATTGAATGTGGATATAAGAACATTTCAATCATTTGAATGTTTTCACTTTAAAAACTCGTCTTCTTATTCCATCTACGAGATTAATTTTAAATTATTTTTATCCAATTAAGGGTTTGGAATTTTGATAAATTTATTTAATATTTAAAATAAAATGGTCAAATTTTAACAAATAGGTACCTTTTATTTTTTGTAATATATAAATAGTAACATTAATAAATAAACATTATTACCATGGTTAAGGGTAAAATTGATAATTATTGGTAAAATTAATATTATAAATATTATAAAATTACCCTAAAACTTATCATAATTTTATTTGATGTGTGATTGTATACAAAAATAATCCTTGGTTTGATTTAATGACCTCTTGGATCCACTTGTATGACATTAATCCTTTTATATTATTTTATGTTACGGAAAGTCAAATATGTCATACTCAAGTTTTTAATAAGTATTACATTTTTAAGATTAGGATATTTAGATGATATGTTTGACAATAAATAGATACTAGAAATCTAAAATTTTTATCTTCATCAATGTAATTTTTTTAAAAATTTTAGGGAATAAATAATTACCTTAATAGATTAAACAATGATGGTGTTGTAATTGTTTAATTAATGGAAATATTAAATGAATGATATTATAAATATTAAAATAAATATAAATTGAGATAATTAATGTCATAAATGATTTTTTAGAAGATCTATATATATTAGGGATGTATTAATTATTTTTATTCTAATTTATATTTTTTATTGATATTTTTTAAAAGTAAAAGTATTTAATATAGAAAAAATTGACATTAATGATATTTTAAAATGGATAATATTTTATTAAATGATATAAAATTTATAAAAATAGAAATTTAGACCAAATTATTTATATAAGTTTTAAAATTTCATCCATGATTCATTTAAAGTTATTTTTTCCTTTTAAAGTATCAATATTGACCCTTAAAGAGTACAAATCCATGTTTCCATGGTTAATTTTAAAGGGATTTAGTAAGGATTAAAACCAAAAGATAAGGGTAATATTGTGTCCTAAACATGTCTAAAAATTATTAAATGATATGATTTATACCAATACCCATAATATATTTTAAATAACTCACTTGTATGACATAATAAAATAAATATTAATTTATATTAATTTATTATTTTAAGAGTTTTATAATTTTCCTCGCACCTCAATTATCAAATGGCACCTCCCCCAACATTTCTTCACACCACATTGAGCCTTCTAGCTTGTCCAAAACCTACCCATTTCATGTTCATTTTTTCTTATACTTTATGTTAATGTGTTTATTTTATGATAAAGTAATAAATCCATTATAATATATATTATTATATGTTATTATGATTATGGGACAACCATATTTTTCCTTTTATCCATCATATGAAAAAAAAGTCACTACATGTGCATATGTATGACTTACCATCTCCCTGCCATGGTGTAATCTGTTTTTCATTACCAATTTACATATACGGGTATAATGATGAAAATAATGGATATATATATATATGGTATTTATGACATGATATTTATTATTTATAATTAATATACCATCCAATTTCATAAACTTTCTCCATTAAGGGAATTATACCATCGCCCTTGTGTACGTACGACATACTGTCTCCATGAAGCGATGTTATCCATTTTCCGTGCTCATCATTAAATAATGATTATATAACAATATTAAATGATCAAATATTATATTAATAAAAATAATATAATAATGGAAATGAATTATCTATATCCTATGCACAATAACTGGGATATTCATGACAAAACATGCATATGAAAATAAAACAATTAACACCCAAAACAAAGGTAATAATGAAATATTATTAAAAAGAGAGAAATAAAATCATATAATTGGATCATATAAGATATAATAAATATGAATATGGTTCTATTATAAATTAATAATGTACTTTAAACCATTATACATATGGTTAAAGAATGTACAACCAAAACAACGTTTGAGGTAAGGGATTTCTTAACTGATTTTCCATTCACTGAGTTGAACGTCTATTTTATTGACCAGGTTATGTGTGAAATAAATTTTAATTATATTATGCACTATTTATACTTATTTTATATGTACATATAGAGTAATAACATAATATATTAATTCTATTATTGATATGATATTTATAAGGGTAATTTCACAATCTCATTGTTATTTGGGATTGTTTATGTCTAAGTCTCCATTGAGGAATATTTTTCTTCAAGGTTTATGTTTTCAAAAAAGGTCTAAAATATATTTTTTAATATTATACTAAAAAAATTGAACGCCTTTTAATACTTGTTTTACATTTTATAATTTTTTTTGAAAAGTGTATTTTTGATGTTTTCCAAACGAGTTACATTATGAGTTTTCGGAAAAAATAAAAAGTTATTTCTTTAATTAATACGACATGAATTTATTTTTATATTTTCAGGATTCCATAATTTTTTGAATATTATTTTACATGTTTTCAAGGTTATTTTCGATGAAAATTTTTTCTTTTATAATTGTGTAATATTTTAAAAATATATGAATCCAGAGTAAGAAAAAAGGTAATTCTATCAAAATAATGCCAATGATTTCAATAGAGTATTTTTATATATTTCAAAACTCATTGTTGAAATCATATGATTAATTAAGGTTAATATCTTATAATATTATTTAACATATTTTATTGAATGATTTATGATCGTGTTTTCTGTGGATGTTCAATTTTGATACCATTCATGATTTATGCTTAAAGCATTCATATTAAATATATTTTTTTAATATGAATGTTCATGTTTTTTTTTGTTTCACAGGTTTCATATGATGAATTCAATGGAATTAGTAAGTGATGGGTGGGTCCCACTATATCCCCTTGATGCATTAGTAGGTCTCATGAGAAAAACTAGATTGGGTTTCGGCTAAGTCTTTATCCATTTATTAGATTCTTAGTGTGAATCCTTGATAATGTTAGATTTTTAGAATGAATCCTTGAATGTATTGTATTCTTGGTATGAATCCTTGAAATAATGTTTCATATGTCCTACATTATTCATTAAATCATTATGAGATTAGTTGTATTCAATGTGATTATTTGATTCGTAGAATATCTACGGTTAAGATTCATAATCATGTGACTATTTATTGGTAATTATTTGGTTTTAATTTATT
Organism: Viscum album; assembly: GCA_963277665.1. Lineage (NCBI taxonomy): Eukaryota > Viridiplantae > Streptophyta > Magnoliopsida > Santalales > Viscaceae > Viscum > Viscum album. The sequence goes on from OY728141.1 coordinate 1,258,967,961, forward strand.
ATTTCCATATTATGTTCAAGATTATTTTTAAATGGAATGTGTTTTAGATTGTTAAATTTACATAATTATTTATTATTATTTATGATAGGTTCTACTATATTCATAACCTTACTGGGAATCTAATCTCACCCCTTTCTTATGTTTTATTTTTCCCTTGGATGCTTAGATGTTTATTGTGACTGATATGTATGGTTAATCTAAGAGAATAATGGTTTTCTAACCGGATTATCTATGTTTTATTTTATATTTTAAATTTTAATGTAAGATTGATGTATGTATCTATTTTACCAAAAATAGTAAACTATTCAGTCATTTAAGATGTGATTCTTAGTATCATATTCTAATGTAATAAATTAATGCCCTAGCTCTATGATATTGAAATACTGGTATATAATATTAGAATTAGAGAAAGTTTAGTATAAATTTTAGAAACTAGTTTGATTATAAAAGAAAACCCAATGACAGAATTTGGAAATATATCCAAATAAACTATGCTTATGATTTAGAGATTAGTTTTACATAATTTTTAAATTTATGATTTTTGATTCTCAAGTTCTGATATTAATCATAATGTTTCATAATTTTATTATCTAATCTAGTGAATTTCATTCGTTATAATTGGAACATATAATAATTAATGGGGACCAGATAAATACACATAATCCAATGAGTAATAATGATCATTTCTTCTATGGCTTTAAACAAATATTTTGAAGGGAACTAGTCTCCCAAGCACTCTCATCTTATAATGACATATAATCATGTGATAATGAGACAAATAAATAATTCTCTAGGTATTATAGATTCAGAGGGAATCATGATAACATGAGTAAAAACAGAAAAAATATAGATAAAGCAAATAAGAGAAATAAGTATTTTACAACATGCGATTATTGTAGAAGGAAACACACTATTACTTGATTTAATAGAATTTGAGTTTTCTATAAGTGTGGAGATAAAGGACAACATACTAGTGAATTCAAGGGTAAGAAGTTATTAATGTACAATGCTTCAACTACATGGAGACAATACACTACACAAATTAGTGTCTAAAGTGTCAAAGGAATATACCTCAAAAGAGATTCATAGATCATGGTCAAGATAATGCTACTATCATAGATAAATAAGAATGATTAATATATCTATGTTTGGATTTAAGTATTATATTATTTGAGTATTTTATCAATAATTCCCTAGTTATTTTATTCATATGATATATAAGGATTTCATTGCCATATATCTTCTTTTAGGATTTGTAAGAATGAATGTTTTCATGAAGGTTTTAAGGTGATAATGTTATTCATATATGTGGTATTTTGACAACAAGAGATATATTATTTTGTTTGGGGAAGATAATGTTATGTTTATTTTGGAATTTAGTGACCCTCCTTATAAATTTTTTGTCTTTGGATTTTGATATATATATTTTGGAAGAATCATAAGGTAACTACTTATGGAATGGATTAAGTTGAAATTTTGATATTATTGTTCGTGGTTAAAGTATGATTTATCATATTGGATATCTAATGCTAACCATTTCGATTTTAGTTGAAATTTAAAATCCTAATGAGTGATTCACGGATATAATGATTTATAGAAGTGATTCAGGCATGAAAAATTAATCATGAACATTTACTTCCAGGTGTAAAGGGATGAAGTGAAAATTAATAAAAGAAAAAAATGATGATATTATACTTATTGATTGGAAATAAATCAAGTAAGTTCTTATTATAATAGTAAAATAATCCCTCAAATCTAGGAATAGGATTTTAGAACAAAAACGTTATCTGATTACTATTATTTCATAGAAACCAATGGTCTTTTAACCAATAAAAAATTCATGGAATTTTGATGGTTATCATTCTAATTACCATATTATTTATCACTCTCCATGAGAACTTGGTATTTATATTTATATTCAATGTTCACATTTTCACTTCCCACTAATGTTATCATATTATGAAGCTTAATTTTGTGGTTACCTTCACATTTTCCTTTCCCTCTTATTTAGATGATAATTTTTTAACCCTATTTCGGATGTAGGCTTCCCATTAAGAAATTTACAAGTTCCAACATTTGATTTTTATTGGGAAATTTTTTAAATTTTAAGACTAAACTTTTTAAAATGGTGAGGGGTAATTTAAAACACTTTTTTTAAAAGGAAATAATATATTCGATAGAAGCATGATACACCACAACGGGAAAAAACAAACAACTAAATTTTATTATTTAAAAGTTACTATGATAACATTTTCATTAGAATAATGGGAATAAACATGATTAAATAAATTATTAAAATATGGTTTACACATTTAAATATAATGAATTATTTTATAATAAATTATTTATAAATGAAAATAATACCCTTTTTAAAATAAAAAGAAACCTTTTTTCCAAAAAACAATTTAAATTCACACAAGTTGGTTTTATAATGATAAAATATACAAATCTATATTTTTGGATTATATTAATGAAATATATATTCAATATATTCAATTTAATATTTAACATTCATCCTATGTATTTTCTAGACATGATATTATGACAAATCTAATTTTATGTATAAAAGATGTATTTTTATAAAAAGATACTTTTACTGAATTTTAATGAGGCACTTGTTTTTGACATTTTTTATGGAAATTATAAATTATATTTGAAAAAATAAACTTCTTATTTGAATTTGGAATATAAAAATTTATTTTGGATTAATTTTTGGTGTATTTTTGATAAGTTTCATGTTTTGATAAATAGTGAAAAATACGCAATTTTAATTGAAAACAACCCTTTCATCTAAATAATCTACAGTTTCAAATAAATATTTTATTGGTTTTAAAGTATAACATGATTACCCTTATATCATTTTATTCATTTTAAGTAATTTTAACCAATTTGACATTGAATTTGGATATAAAAACATTTCACTCTTTTGAACATTTTCACATTAAAAAGTCATATTCTCGTTTTGTCTAAAAGAGTAATTTTATATTATTTTTTCCAATTATATGTTTTAATTTTTTAAAAATAGATACTATATTTGGAATCAAGATGTAATACATTATTTAATATTTCCCTTTTATATTTTTTAAATTATGAATATGAACATTAGTAAATTTTTTTATTACAATGGTTAAGGGTAAATTTAATAATTAAGGGTACAAATAATATTATATATATTAGAAAATTACCCTAACACTTGTCATAATTTTTTTTGATGAGTTATTTTAAATAAAAATCATCATTGTTATGAATTTATTTCCTCTTGGATCTACTTGTATGACTTTGATCCTTTTATAGTATTTTAGTTTAAGGAAAGTCAAATATGTCATACTCATATTTTGATTAAGTATTACATTGTTAATATGTTGTTATAAAAAATATATCTTTGAATATAAATATTAATTTTAAAATTAATATATTTATCTTCATCATGGTAATTTACTTTTTATTTTTTGGTAATAAATAATTACCTTAAAGGAATACACAATGAGGATGTAGTAATTGTTTAATTAGTGGAAATATCAAATAAATGATATTAAAATTTTTAAAATAAATATAATTTCATGTATTAATGTCATAAATAAATATTTTATACGACCTAATCATATTATTAATGTATTAAAGATTTTTATTCAAATTTATAGTATGTATTTATATTTTCTAAATGTCCAAGTAACGAATAGTGTCAAATTTGACATTAATGATATATTAAAATAAATAAATTTTATTAAATTTATTAAAATTTATTAAAATTAAATGTTCTAAAAAATTATGGAGATATGGTTTTAAACGTCATTCATTATACATTTTTAGTTAGTTATTTATTTTATAGTAAAAATTTTCACCCTCAAAACGTTAAAATACATGCTGTCACGGTAAGAGTTAAATAGTTTAAATACAGGTTATGACCAAAAGATAAGGGTAATAATGTGACCTAAAATTTTATAAATATTCTTGGATGACAGGATTTATATCCATAATAATATTATCTTCTAAATAAATTTCTTTGGAGTCATTTTTAATTAAATATTGTTTTATATTACTTTAATATTTTATGATTTTCCTAAAGTTCCCCTTACCTCAATTATAAAAGGGAATCTCCCCCATCACTTATTAACACCACATTGAGACTTATAGATCAACCAAACCCTACATATGTATCTTATAAAAATACTTATCTAAGTTATGGGGGGCCTGGTATTCCAAAAATACTATCACTGTATCTCTTAAGAATATATCTAAAGGAAGTTCGTCAAAGAAGAGGTGAATGTTTTTACTAACTCATTCATTTTAATTTATTCTTGTAATTTTTCATCATGTTTTATCCATGATAATGTAATAAATATAGTATCATATATATTGGAAGATGTTATTATGGGTATGGTATAACCATATTCTACCTTTTATCCATCCTACAAAAAACAAATGCACTACACATGTGTACGTACTAATTCTCATCTCCACACAATGGAGTAAGCTATTTTTCATAACCACATTACTTGGATAGGAATAATTATTTAAATAATGGACATATATGATAATTATGATTATTAATATTCCATTCAATTTCTTACCCACTCGCCATTAAGGAAATGATACCATCTCTAGTGCATACTAACAACCTACCATCCCCACAGCCCGATGCGATTCATTTTTCATATTCAACCTTCAAGAATGATTATAAAACATATTTAAAGATTGAATTTGATATTAATAACATTAATATAATTCTAGATATGAAATAACTATATAATATGAAATGTAACCAGAACATACATGACAAAACATGCATAGGAAAGTGATGTAGTTAACACCCAAACCAAGGGGAAAATTGAATTAATATTAACAAGAAGGTGATAAATTGATATAATAGGGTCATATAAGATATCATAAATATTAAAATGGTCCTATTATAAATTTATAAAATTATTTGAAGCATTATTAATGAGGTTAAATCACATAAAACGAAAACGAAGTGTAAGGTAATGGATTTTTAATCTCTATTTTTATTTATTAGGTTAAACTTATATTTCATTGATTAGGTTATGTGTAAAATAAATTTAAAATATATTAAATTTTATTTCCTCTAGTTTTATGTAGATAAATAGAGGAAACACAAAATCAATTAATTTTATTAATGATATTATCTTTCTAAGGGTTATTTTACAATATCATTATTATTAGGCTTTTTTATGTTTTTGCCTCCACTATGAAATATTTTTATTCCATGTACATGTTTTCTATTTTTTTTTTGTCAAAAATGGTTTTTAATATTATACTGACAAAATTTAAATTCTTTTTAACAATTTTCAACATTTTATTAAATTGTTTTAAATGAATATTTTTTCCCAAATGAGGGACTTTATGGATTTTTTGTCAAAAATAAGGATAGAATGTTTTTTAACTTATATGGAATGATAGGACTATTCCCCTTTCACGACACCTTAATGTTTTAAATTTTCATTTAAAATTTTAAAAAGTTATTCTACAAGAATTTTTTCTTATAATAGGATAGTGTTCAATAAATAATTAATTTTATATTAATAAAATGGGTATTTTTTTTAAAACAATGTTAATTATTTTATTAGAGTATTTTCATTTATGTAAACATCAATTGTTAAAATCTTATATTTAATTGAGTTCGATCTCTTATGATATAATTTACCATATTTAATTGAATGTTTTATGATCAGCTTGATAGTGGATGTGCAATCTTGATACAATTCATGATTTATAGTTAAAGTATTAAAATTTCATATTCTATTTTTTAATATGATTTTTTATGTTGTTTATGTCTCACCCATTTCATATGAGGAATGAATTAGACTTATTAAGTGATGGGAGGGGCCTGATATAACCCATTAATGCTTTGTGAGTTCTCATGAGAAAAACTAGATTGATTTTTGGTTAAGTCCTTACCCATTTATTAGATTCATTGCTTGAAGCCTTGATTATATTAGATTCTTGGTAAAAATACTCTATATTATGTTTCAGATGACCAACATTATGTATTCCATCATTATGAGATTAGTTATCTATATTCCATGTGATTATTCTATTATTACAATATACATGGATAAGTTTCATTATCATGTGATTATTTTTATGGAATTATTTTATTATCATGTATTATTTCTATATTGTACTCACAAATTAGTTTAAATGGAATGTGTTTTTGTTATATAACATTCCATCATAATTTATACCTATTTATGATTCCTTCATCTATATGTATACCCTTACTGATCATATGAGCTCATCCCTTTCTTATTTTTTGTTTTTCACTAGGATGCCAAGAAGTTTATTATGACAAGTTTTTATTTTTAATATAGGATATTAATGGTATTCTCAAAGGATTATTTATATTGTAATTTATTTATTTAATTGTAATATAATGTTCAATTTTGTGTCTATTTTACCAGGACAACTAAAAAATTCAATTCATCAGGATATGATTACTTGTATCTTTTATCGATGTAATAAATTAAGGAATTGGCTCTGGGATACTGTATTCAAGGTTGTCAAAATCATAAATGCATTTATGGAAAATAAATAGAAGAACCAATAATTATAGATAAATAAAATAAATTAATTTTGCATTTAATAAAGATCTAAAACCACTATCAAATTGTAAAAAAGTAGATACTAATAAATATAATAAATTTGTAATGATTTAATTAGAAATTTAATGTAAATTAATTCTTTACATTATTGGGAGACTGTATTTTAATGGCCCAATCTAGCCCATGATCATGATACTTCCCGCTTGGGGCCTAGGCCACATGGTTTTCCTTTCCCTGGGCTCTGACCCTCAAGCATCCATCAGGAAAATGCCTCATGATAGGAGAGGTTTCCACACCACCATATAAAGGGGTGCTTCATGCTCCCCCTCCTTCGATGTAGGATAGCCATAATCCACCCCCCCCCCCCCCCCCGCCCATAGAAGGGCCCAACGTCATTGATGTCACATCAAATGGACACTGGCTCTGATACCATTTGTAATGGACCAGTCCATTCCAAGATCATGTAATTGTCCACTTTGGGCCTAGCCCGTACAGTTTTTCTTTCCCTGGCCTCTAACCCTCAGGCATCCCCCAGAAAAAGGCCTCATGATGGAATATTTATCCACACCACCTTATAAAGGGGTGTTTAATTCTCCTCCTCCTTTGTGTACTTACAAGCTACATATTGTATACCTCAATTTCTTTATACCTAGGTTACATGACTATGGATTTGGAATGTACATTAGTAGGACTACAAATCCTATAAAATCTAGATTCATGTAGTGTATCTCTTTTTTCATGTTCCCATGATACACAACTGGGTCTTCGGTGTTTAGCTCGATGAATTACATGGTGTGTACCAATGATATACATGTTGTGTGATCTATGTTCCATGTGTCTCTGAATCCTACTAATGAACTCGACTTGTTTATCTAATATAGGACTACACGATAAGTAGAATATATATGCACACCATGTATATTACATTCCATGTGTCCTCTTTTCTCACTGAATGGCTCAACGTGTACATTGGATGTGGTAACTAATACAAATAAAACTATCTATGCTGACTATATGTTGTTTATGTCATTATTGCTTCAGGATGTCAGTCTCCTTCAGTTTTGACTATTTATATGACCACACTGATTTCATGAATTTCACCACTAAATAGTGTTGACTACATGGCATGTATTCTAGGTACACTTATAATCTTATATGTTGCATGCCAGGTTGGCCTAGTCTACACGTGGTGTGAAATAAATGCATTGTGTGTAGTTATTGTTCATAGTGTAGTGTATCAATCAACGTGACTATTTTTAGTACACTTGGGTACACAACATTTACTCAAGTTATATACCATGTAATCCATTGAAATCTATTCAGAATCCTTTACACTTTACTATGGAATCTCCAATCATTATCTTTCATTTCTTATTTCATTATGAAAATGAAACAATAAATAAAGAAAATTAAAAAGATGAAAACAAGTTAATTAAAATGGATTAAGTAATGAATAATACATTGAATGAGATTCTAACCACTTTTTCACAAATATATCAACAATTAAATAAATTATTATAAATTTTAAACAATAACCATCTCATACAACTTGAAGGTTTTGGGCGTAGTGGAAACACTGTAGTGGGTAAATGATCGTAATGGTTTTTTCAATTTGGTAGATCATTTACAATATTGTACATGATGAGAATTCTATTGCCAATGTAATTTTTCCATAGAATATTGAAATAAAAAACCCAAATCCTAGAGAGGATATTTACATGATATATTTATAATAAATTTATTTATGATGATAATAGAAGGATTACCTTGTGGGGGAACATTATTCATCGATGATGTTGATTGTCCAAAAACCCCTTTATAAGATTATCATTATTGTGTTGTATGGATCGAAGTGTATAATCCCTCATGTGATGACACCTATGTGCTTCTTTGATCCTCAAGTGACGCCAACTGATTTCTAGGTGTTTGTGTGGTGAACCAATTGTCTTCGGATATTCATGTTGATTGTTTTTAGTTCCTTTGAGCTTGAATGAATCTCTCTAACACTTCTAATCATTGATAGTAATAGAGGATGAGTAATGGATAGATAATTATATTTTGTACAACAATTATAATGTTTCTATTAACCCTGCATAATAAACATAAGCATATTTTTATAGAGATAGGGTTTATATTAAAATGTTATTTAATTATGTACCAACACGTAAATAATATAATAATCATGATCAAATTCCATTCCATATAATAATAATAATAATAATAACAAAAACAATCAGAACAAAAACAACAACACCAATATTTTATACAGTGTGCTAACTCAAGAAATAATAACTATTATTTACTATCTTATAAATTAACATTCATCCCTAGGCATGATTTTGGTTTTATCCAACGCCTCGATATTTAACTGAATATCTAAATAAATATTTTATTAAATATTTTATTCACCAATAAATAGAATAAATATTTTATTCAAAATCTATATAATAAATATTAATTAAATATTCATCTAATGAAATAAATTATTTATTAATTAATAAATAATTATTTATTACCTTGAGAATATTGATGATAAAAAATGTGAACAAAATTATTCCATAGTCTTGAAAATAATATTTATTTCAATACTTAAATTCAAATATAATTTACCTGAGAAAAATAGAAACACTTAGTGTGTGACTCTCTAGGAATATTTTTTATTGGCATTGTGAGGGATTTCTTAAAGTCTATGATTACCATATAGTAAGGAGTCAAGGCACCCAAGAGAATGAACATAATATTGCAACAATGAATACTGCATATGATTTCTCACTGTGTAATATAATCGTTTTTCCTTAAAATCACATCAAGGATGTTTTACATCCATGTCATCAACCTATATGCTTGACATATCATTCTTTGACTATATGAAATAAACACGGTATTTCACCATGGACAAGGAAATCAATATAATAATATTTTTACAATTAAAAGGTTGAGATATCAACATCCATAAATATGGAAGGGAAAAAATCCTTCATCAAATTATTCATTAATAACATCTCACTCATGATGCTCCCAACTTATCCAACATTATCATGAATTGTTATCATCATTGTTTATAAAATACATCTAATTCTGTGAGTTGTAACAAGAATTAATAATAAACTTAATGTCTAAATACCATTACACATGATCATAGATAGGAATACACGATGACATCATAACATAAACAATTACTACTAGTGGGTATATTCTCATAATCTCTCAACATAGAGATTACCAATTGAAATTTTCATGAGAATTTTCCTCATCTAGTTACAATTACTCACACATTATAGTCTACATACTATGTGACCAGTCATAGTATGTTATCCAATTGATGAACGATATTTAAGAATATCATCATATCACTTCAAGGATCTCATCCCAACAGGAAACTGCTATGACCTTATCAATGTGAAATATACTATAGAAAAATATTACATTAATGTCATGTAGAACAATGAATAATATGTAATAAGATGTCTTATTAATATCCAAATATTTAAATTTAGATGTAATCAAAGTAAAAATAGGTGGTTATAGAACACAAACTCCATAATTTTCAATTAGAGATCCACACAGAGGTTGTTGAAATGCCAAGTTGGGTAGTTATATTTAACCTGAATATTATGTATGATCTAGTTTAGTGGGTAAAAGTAGAGAAATTATTTTATGATAATGATAAAATAATGGGAACCCTTTATATTAGGGAAATTATCAAAGGTTGTACCATTTATACAAAATCAATCCTTCATTTAAGAGGGGTGATTATTTGTATTTGATATTCTGAAAAGTGATATCATAAGGGATTATCCCCACTTGGGTTGGTCATTCCATCCATAAGCTATATGAATTTACCATGACATACATTTTCAATTTTTATGGTTGGAGATAGAGTGCGACCTAACTTAGTCAATTCCCAAATTCTTGACATGTCAATTGGTAATGGTATTGCATTAATAAATAGTGGAGTTGTTATCTGATTTCCCGATAATTACCTAGAAATAAGTGGATATTTTGATGGAATTAATGGTTGGCTTATCAAGATCCCAATGAAATCATGATGGTGTATTGGTTATTGTGGATTGTCTCATGAAATAAATTAATTTATTTCTAATTGTAGAGATGTTATAGTTTGATGATATTAATAGGTTGTATATGAGGGATATAGATTGACCTAAAAGGTACAAAATTCTATTATCTCCAATCAAGACCGTTGATTCATATAGAGGTTTTGAAGAGGACTATTTAAGACTAAGGGAACACAATTGAGGTTGAGTATGACATTCAAATTTTAAATCTACATATAATAAGAAGATATAATCATGATTTTAGAGGATATTTTCTAAGAATATGCACTCTATTTTTGAATATAATGGGAGGATCATCTATATATATAAGAGCTTGTTTATAATAATTATTTTCAATCATTGACTAGGATAAAAGAAATTGAGGCATTATATAGTTAACCATTTTATCTATTTGTTTATGGTCGATGTAGACGAGAGTGCTCTTTTTGGGATGAGTTTATTATATTAGACATTAGATTAGATCAAGTTGAAATAATAGAATATGATAGTAATACAATTTAGATATAATTAATACAATAATAGGAGGTGACATCTCGTAATGACCAAGGATAGAGACTCAGGGTAATTAAAGGTATCACCTAGACTCGTGCATATGTAGCTTAGAAAGAAGGGGAAATCGATGCTCAAATTTATGGGACCATTTGAGATTATTTATTAGATTTGATAAGTGTTTTATTTGTGGGACTTGTTGTAATTTTATTTGATGGACCATAATTTCCATTATGTATCCCAATTTATGAACTATCAACTTCACCCTGATCATGTTTTCATGTAGTATGAAGTCTCATTGGTCCCATGTCTTTCTTACATCTAGATACAAGATTGGGTATCCGATTCTAGAGAGTAGATCCTTGAAGGAAGGATGATTCTATTAGTTAAGTTTCTACGGAATCATGGAATAATTTTGGACAAAACATGGGAAAAGGAAATTGAGATACGACGATAATGTATGAATTATTTTTTTTGGAGGAGACCCGTTTAATTTTTAGGTATGAATAATATAATGGTGAAGAAAAATATAAAGCCTAGGTTTTTGGGTTTAGTTGAGTCTATTTTTGTTTTTGTGGTGTCATTAAAATCATAAATATTATATAAATATATAGGATTTATGAGAATGTTCTTTTATTGTTCTTGGAATTCAGAAGTGGTTAGAAGGATGTTTAGTGTTTTTTTCATGCACCTATATCAGTATTTCCATGATCTAAGGCGTGACTCCGTAATGTGTATTTCTATAGGACGGATCATAATGTAATACAAAGGTTTTATATATTATCACGCTCTAGGTTTTTGAGGTAGACTGAGTCCAAGTGGATGTGTTGTGGAGGATAAGCTAAGATATTTCAGGGTTTCTATATCATAATGTGGAAGATTTGGTACAATATGATATGTGATGGTTTCAACATGATTTACCTTTGGTTAGTATTAAATAGGGTAATTTGCACCATAAAGAGGGGTTTTTTACCATGAGGTTTGGCATGATGAAGTCTCCTGGTCTTTCGAGCTAATCTTATATAAGGAATATTATAGTGTGGTTGGTATAGCAAAATTAACTTAACATACATTAAAATTTCATTATTTTTAAGGAATAATTAATAAATTACACAAATAGATTCCTAAATTCAGTATTAGTTTAGTTCAATTGGAAGCATGGAAACATAAACACCAGTATATAAGTGATCCCAATTATCTCCCACTAGGTTCTTTAGGACTATCACACTTTATTGACACATCAAAAAAATTATATATCTTCAAAACATTGGGAAAGGAAGCATAAAAATGGGAGATCTAAGATTCATAGTTTGGGTAAATAAGGGATATATTTAATCATAAACATGAGCATAAAGGTATGAGAATGGGATCATGATATTATAAGATAATAATATAAATATTAAAGACAGTAAACATGAATATTGGTATAAATATTAGTATTTAATAATACATGAATCATAAGGGAGTCATGCGTACAAGAAAAAGATATGGAATTTGTGGTAAAAAACATATTCATATAATAATATTTCCATATTTTTCAAGTATTATTTACATTCCCACCTTATTAGTATGGATTTACTCTTCATACCATATTGGTCATCATAGTTTACTCCCATGACCATCTTATTAGTCAAGGTTCACTACCAATATTATCTTATTTGAAAAAGTCCTTTACTGAACCGAGTTCACTCCCTGTTATAGCCATTTATATCTAATAAGATATAAATATTTAACTAATGTATAAAAAGTAGACATTGCACTCACACATCATATAATTAAATCATACATTTGTGTGACATAAGATCATAAACAATCATATGATAACCTATTAAATAAAATGAGTATGATAAACATGTTATCACATCATTAAATGTAAAAAATAGACAGGTTTCACAACCATTTAATCAATTAATAACCCTTAAATATAAGTAAATTCCATAATAATATAACCCATGAAAGAGAAATATGTTTCATAAACATATAATATGTGAAAGAGAAATAGGTTTGAATACATATCTTTCCATCAAAACATTAACCATTTGGGGACAGAATATGAATGGATCCTTTAGATAATTTACCCATAAAGGTATGATTAACACCAATGTATACCATCTTATATGGAAAATAATTTGGAATTGTTTTTAAAAAAAAATGTTATAGAAAATATCATTTTTGGATTGAAATTTTGGTGAAACCATAATACATTTTTGAAAACCCTTTTCTTTGAAAATGATTTGAAAATTTATAAAGGAATCTATGAAAACCACAAAAAAAAATTTAAAATAATTTATTATTTAAAATAATATTAATATATCATTTTAAACACATTTTTGATATGATTTTTTAAAATATGATTTTTTGAATAAAATAGATTTCTGACCGAAGATATAAATAAGGTTATATTTCCTAAAAAATAATTTTCGTAATTATCTTATTTTCTAAAGTGTGAAAAATGGTAATAATAAATGAAGATATAAATAATAAATAGATGATACTAAAATTCAGGAGTGCTCTTGAGAGATGGACTGTAATATTTCATCAATCGAAGAATAATCATAAACAATCATGATAAATGATGACATTGCTGCAACTATCTTTTACCACTTTGGAAGCTTTGAATAAAACTCACCAAATAATAAATTGACATTAAATGAAGATTAAAATACCTGGAAAATTAAGATAATTACTATATAACATGTCAATGGGTATTTTATTCACCATATTGAAAAATATAGGTGCATAACATGGCTTGTGTCTCAATGAATGAATATTGAGACAAAATTACATTACACCAATTTGGTATCTTTTGAAACATAAACCACATGAAATAAATATCATAAAATAGATAATAAAATAACCATAAATTTAAGTATAATAATAATATAATATATTAATGGTTAGTATATACACCACAGAAAAGAAACTTCTGGTGAATAAGGCCTAAATATCACAAAAATCATAGTGAGACAAGAAAACACATACCTTCTGTATTAAATCTCATTGTACTCATTAAAAACTCATGTATAATAAATATAATTTTACTATACATATACCAGACAAAAAAATTCTTATATATAATACCATATGTGATTTTATTATAACTTTATGTTACCTATTTATTAATAATTCCATGTTAATGTTACGTTTCAGGTAATATCTGCTTTGTTTTTTGTATATGTATTGAATTATTATTCCTGATCCTATTAATTGAATCGAGATTTAATTATTTAAATAATTAAAAAATATATAAATATGATAATTATTATTTATATAAATATTTATTATAATTTATAAAGGTTATGAACATATATTGAAATACACAGTTCATGGAAAACGTTAGGTCGTACATACGCATGAATGTTATTTCCATTTTATTATCCTTTTTAAGGAATGAAATTAAGTGAAATATATGTGTATATATTATAATTATATTATATTTATTGTTTAATATACATAATATATGTTCAGAAAACTGATCTTTAATACATTCCATGCAACGTGTGAATGAATCATGTCACTTTGAGGAGGTGGCAGTCCACATGCCCACAAACGAAGTTATCATATTTTAAAAATTAGATAGAATGAAGTTAATTGTTATATAATTATTACAAAATCATTAATTAATCATAGATATCATATATTAAATCTTTAAATAGTATTTCCATCATAACTCCCTACCTAGAGAGGTGGTAAAGGAAAAATGACCAACACCATTTCGTGAGGCGGTGGTTCATCGTACACACTAATAGTAATTTTGTTACCAATTTGATTAAATTGTTTATAGGTGTAGGTAAAACCATTAGAATAAAAACATATCAGAATATTTATAATAATAATTTTGTTATATAACAATGAAATAAGTATATTTTTGGTGGTGGATAATGAAATAAAACAAAAGAGCTTATGGACAGATGTTACCTATTCTTTGGGAAACAACTTTTGGTTTGTACCAAAGGGATTCCTTGGTTTGATTTATGTCAAAATGGATGATTATAGGATGAAATACGGTAATTTTAGTGGAGATTTGGGAAGATATTTTCTGATCCAAATGGCTTGATAGGTGTGAATAAGTGAGAGGGTGAGTGCCCATTTATAGTCGAGGAGGAGTGAAATTTCATATAAATATAAAATGTAATACATTATTGAGATGTCTCCCTTAAATCATGTACTTACCATATTTGTTTTTTTATAAAAAGGTTAATTTTTAGAAATATTTATAGAAAATTTCAATTTTCAATGTTTCTAAGATATTTTTTCACTTAATTTTAGATTTAACCACTAAGTAATCTTGTTTTTACGTTAATCCCTGTAATAAAATTTAATTAATTTCACTAATATTTATGTTTAAAAACACAATAGAACGTATTAGATATTATAAATTCAACTAATTCAAAATATGGAATCAATTTTTCCATATTTTAAACACAGAAGTGGAGGTATTAATTTAAAATTATTTTTGCAGAGGTGTCCCGACAGTGTGTTTTTTAGGCAAAAGTGTTTTAATTTTTGAAATATTTCTATATCCAATTTTATTGTGAAATTGGTTCCAATGAAATACATTGGATTAATTTATTTAAAAGTATATAATTAAAATTTAAAACCAAATTAAAATATAATTTATCAATATAAATAAATTATATGAAATATATGTTTGGAATTAAAATTATGTCTTAATACTATTCATCAAAAAAAGAATTTTTTCAAAAAAATACCAAAAATTCACCCTAAGATAATTATTCACATTATTATTTATAAAATTAATTTTATTTTATAAAATTAATTTTATTTGTAAAATTAAATTTATAAAATTTTCTAAACTTAATTTTATTATTGTTTGTAGAAGAACTTAAAAAATAGTTTATTCGAGAAAATAGTATTTTCAAACATATAAGGACTTTATCAAAAATTATATGTTTTATTATTATTATGTTTTATTTTTTATAAAAAACATTATAAATAAATTTTAAAATTTATTTATTATTATTCATATTACTACACTTAATGTCGAAGATATAACTATCATGTTTAAATAATTATAATAATAAAATAATGTTCTATAGAAACTCAATATTTCATGTAACAGAAGACAAGTTGGTATTTTGTGTAATGATAGATTATATTGGTGTATAATATAATTAATTTCTTAATTAGTGTAGTTTTAAATGCAATACATCAAATAAAAATAAAAGATTTGAAAAAAAAACTCATGGTGTTACATTTGGTGGTGTTGTATCTTAACCTATATAATTTTAAAAACCATGACTTGTTTTTCAGTAAGTGGTTTCTAAACCACCCATTGTGGAATGACATGAGTAATCATACTGAAACAAGGTCATTTTCACTTTAAAATAAGTAGTTCTGTTGGGGGGGGGGTGTCTAGGATTATATCATTTGTTTGGACTCCTTCAATTATAGATAACCTCTTGGTAAACCTCAGATTTGTGCTTTTAAATTCACGTCCTATCATTATATTGAATTAGGATATATAAATTGATCTTGTTACCTATAAATGTTGGTTATTTAATTATTATTATTGATTTCTCATGATATTTATTTGTAGAATTGGGCTTAGGCATGGAATATTCGATGTGGGGTCGATGAATATTATGAATTGTATAGCTAGGTAGGTGGAATCAAAAAAACCCTTAAAGTGGATATTTTTACGATTTGTTTATTTTTTTGGGATGATGGAAATTCAAATTTATCTGTTTATATTAAATTGGTTTTTTAAAATGTGGTTTTTGAATAATTGTAGTTTTTAATGAAAATTGTGAATTTCAATTATTGTTTTGAAATATATATTTCATAAGGGATTATGAAACATGAAATTAAATTTACATGAGTTCCATGGTTTCATGAGGGTGTGAATAAAATAAATTATTTGGAAATATCAAGACTTCCTATCATATATATGGGTGGATTAGATGGTGTTTGTGTAAAATATTTTATTGAGACCTATTTTGAAAATTCTAAATTTCATAATGTGGGGATAAGTGTCTTAGATATTATGAGTAAACCCACTTGGTTTCATTCCGTAAGGATGGTTCAATTTGGAATGGTTATGACTAACAAATGGTCTGGAAGGAAACAATCATGGAAATAGGGTTCACCTAGGAGGGGAAGCATGCCAGAATTTGAGAAATATATTAAATAGAGACTATTTATATATAGGGAACATGAAAAAGAGTTACCCATTAGTGATTTTGGTATTCCTTGACATGTTATAGGTATATTAAAAAAATAAAAATGATTTTCCTTCCAATCGTTCTTTGGTTTGTATGTTCTATTTATAATAGGTGTTAACTTATTTCAGACTATTGTTAATTATTAATTAATTTGGTTTATATGATGTTCATTATCATGATTTATTGTTATATTTATCAAAATAAATATGTATGTGTTTTTTTAGTCTGTTATTTTTCATAACAGGTCTTGTACTGACACCATGTTTGTTTACATTGGTGCATATGTAGGTCTAGTAGGTTGTGATGTTAGTAAAGGGTATATTTCTTATTATTTCAATGGTGGTGAGTCATAGTTCAATGTAGGAATTATGGATATGTAATATTAGGCTCATGAGTGATCATATTTTTTCATAGATGAAATTATTTATGGGATTACATTCATTGGGATTATATTTATTTTTCAAAAGTAGTTTTATAAAAAAACATTCCTTACTATACATAAAAGATTTTTGGTAAAATGGTTTTTGTCAAAATGTTTTTACATATGAATTCATTTTATTATTTTAGTTTTATAAGGAAAATTGTTCCCAATTATTTATTATAACCCTTACCACCTATTAGAATCCACTATAAATTAAGGATCACACATTAGTCTATATGGATCTTCGACTTTGGTCTTGGGAATCAGGCCCTAAAGGTGGGGTGTTACAAAGACTGGTATTGGAGACCATCATTCATGTGTAGTTGATTTGGAATAATATATTCATTAAAAATATAATTTAGTTCTTATATTATACCAAAAGGTGAATGAACACAGTTTTTTTTGTGGGAGATTCACTATTCTTTTGTGTATCACCCAGATTAGGTCACAATCAATTATGAATGTAGGGGAATCCATTGATATTATTTTTTGATATATTCAGGGTATAAAAGTGGGTTGGTACTATAATATATCTATTGGAACATCCTCAAAGACATCAATATATGATCAATGTACTTCACACACGGTATCATTGAAATTATGAACCAAACCCTATGCATGTTATTGATAATAATGATATTAAATTAGAGGAAAATTCATCTTTGGAGGAGAGTCTAGTTTGTATCATATACCAATTTAATATGGTTTTCTAAGGAATAATGATACCTCTTGTGCACATATAATGGTAGGATATGTGTATCTATAATGATACATGGGAATGATAGTATGATATATATGCCCAATGTTTGGATTTATTGAGTGAATAGAATTGGATATGCCTTTAGAGGATGAAAACCCTGGGGGTGTTTTTAATGATCTATGAATTTTTATATATGTTTATAAGATCATTTGTTTTTATTTAATTAATTTATTATGTCTAGATTTTAACCTTTTTAGAAGGGTTTTGTATTATGAATCAATTTGGAGTTGTGTAATTTGGTCCATATTGCTGAATTTAAGCTTTAGAGGCCTCGGAGTACCCATTATATGGTATGGGGTATCCAATTACCTTTCTACAGGCCTTGTATCCATTAAAGCCCCACCAATTTTCTAGTTGGGTTATACAAAGTGGTTTCTTGAATACCAGGTACTTGTTATAAGTAGATTGAGTACCTAGTGGTCAATCTAAGTAAATACCATTAATTTATTTCTTAAAATATTGTGTTAGAATCCTTTTTAAACCCACATTCCATCCTCACCCAAACAAACCATGATTGACATGCCATTTTGGACACGTTATTAGTTCCTCATGTTCCATATAACTAAATTCTTTTACATTTTATGTTTTATCACTTGTGATATCTCCCCTTTTGTTAGTCCAACACATTCGAAACCTTATTTGTGGAAAATGTTCTGTCTTTATTTTTCATTAATCTCAAATCCCTAATTTAATTGGCTCTTATTATGTTTTTGGGATTTTAGTTAATTGATCTTGAATCAGAAAACATGTATAAGAAATTTAAATTCCGATGAGTCAAGGTATAAGGAATATAAATGTTTTTACATATACATAGGATTACAAGACCTTTCATGAATGTGGGTTCATTAGTATTCATGTGATTTTTCAAATTAATGTGCACGAGACATTTGGTAGGTTATATAATATATTTTTAAACCTATAAAGGTTTTATTTGACTGTTTTATATTAGTTGTGACTAAAAAATAATAGTTTTTGGGCTGTTGGTTAGGGTTATCCACTTAGTTACTTATGTATATAATGAGATTTTTAAGAGAATATGTGTTGTAGAAGGGTTTTATCTTGGAGTTTGGATATTTTTTATAAACTTATTTTATTAATTAAATGTTTAGTCTTGAGAAATGTTATCTTTGGATTAGTTTATATGAGTTATGATATGTAAGTGAATCCAATATTCCAACTCTTTAAAGATGTTTGGAGCAAAATGATAGATCTAATGTAGGATTCCATACTATGAATAAGTTTTATATGTGGGTTATGGTGTGTCGATGTTAATTATCTTATAATTTATGGTGAGTGGTGGCTATGGAACCATCCCATAAGGATTTTGAAAGGGTTCATCCTTATAACATATAGGAGGATATAATTATTTGATTAAGAGACTTATCCTTGGGTTCTTACCTTATTTTATGGAATGATTTATCTTTTTAAACAATTTTGGTATATGGTTTCATATCTATGTTATCCATCCATGGGACCTGACTTATATCATGGTACTATTCTGCATACATAAAAGATTGGCTCTGTTCTTCCTAACATAGAATTTGTTTTCTATACATCAGATCTAGCCATGGGGTCCATTATGTATTATGGCATTCTTTGACATACTTAGAAGGTTGTATATGTTACAATATCATTAAGATATGATTCCAATATTGTTAATGATAGTTTACTAGTAGAAGAAAACCTTTCTATATGGAATTGTACAAAGCATGTATAGTCGGGATTTGTGGAATTTAAGTTAGCGCATAATGATCTTACTTGGTTTCAC
Organism: Viscum album; assembly: GCA_963277665.1. Taxonomy (NCBI): domain Eukaryota; kingdom Viridiplantae; phylum Streptophyta; class Magnoliopsida; order Santalales; family Viscaceae; genus Viscum; species Viscum album. Next base: position 1,258,988,220 of record OY728141.1, read on the forward strand.
TCTAAATTTTTTTATATACCATCAGTTCATAAACTCGCATATATTATTAAACTTATCATAAGGGATAGTTATTGGTATATTACTAGGTTTGTATACTCATTATCTACATTGGTACCCCAATGCATATGAATAGTTTGTTATTAAGGGTCTTGGTAAGTGGAAATATCATATATCTGGTTGTTAAGTAGGTGGATTTTGGTATTGAGTCAGAGGTGGAACTTGGAAATACTCTAATACCATATTTTTATTGGGCCTCTTGTAGTAATTTTTTTATTTTATTCATTTATATATCACATGTATTAATCCACCACCTCTAGGGATCATGATATGACCATTGTAATATAACTGGCATGTGTTAATTTTTATTTTATTCATGGTGTTATTTATATGGTTATACATTGGATATAGTTCTGTACTATCTATTTATTGGTTAATATTGCTTATTATTTTATATATTTTTAGAAATATTATTCTAAAATTTATGGCTATTCCCTTAAAATTACTCATTAGTCACTTATATATGAGGAGGTATGCAGGAGCTCATATACCACTCCATCTTATACCCAATGAACCAGGACAAGGCATTACACATTGTTTATTTTAGTTAAACTTAGATCATTCATAGTTTTTCTAAATAAGAGATAAAAACCGAGTTTATGTTATGTACTCACTCCTATGAAAATAAAATGTATGTATATTGTATATTTTCAAAAATTAATTCAAAGGTTTTTATTTAAAAGGTTTTGTATGGAATCATTCATGGTATCTTATTAGTCCACTTGATCACACCCTATATAGACACTTTGGTGTATATATAGACACTATTTCTAATGATACAAGTAAAGGAAAATATTCACTTTAATGTAGTTGATGATCATTGGGTTGTTCAATTCATGAACATTATTGTGGTTACTCTTTCTTTAAGAAAGGTAGTGGTGAAATAATACCATCATTTCCAATGGGTTATTTATCATGAATCAATAAAATTGGAAAATTACACAAATTATTAGTTTTTTTAGCATATATTGATAAGGTATAATACAAATTTTGTTTCTCATTTCCTCAATTGATAGATATAGAAAGTGGAACATTAAAATCCCAAGGATATGCATCACTCCTTACCCATTTCTAGTCAGATGTGGGTATAGGTATCCATTGATTTAATTATTGGATTGCTTAAACCCCCTCACAGAAGGAATGTGATTTGGGTGATTATTAATTGGGTAAATACGTCAGATCAATTCCTACCAATTAATTGAATTTGGAATGTTTAAAATCATAAGAAATTACAGAAGTAAAAAATCATGGATTGTCATAGTGTTCCATAAGCAATCATTTATTGATAATTATTTAATATAATTGAAATTTACAGTGGGTAATAAGGTATTATTAAAATTTTCACCTTCATGAGTTCATAAACAATTTTAGAATTAAAAGAATATTGTGTTGAGGTATATTATAACATTTTAAATTGTATAATGACATAAAAAGGTTACATATTGACTAGATTTACCTCCACAAGTAAAATATATTTCAAATGTGTCTCACATTTTCTAGTTAAAGAAATATCATCCCTACCCCTCTAATATTATTGATCGAAGAGACTTAGATTTTGAATAGGATGATTCCTTTATAGATAAACTAAAATTAGTTCTTTCCAATTAGAATAATGTCATGTAAGGTAAGTACATTGTTTTAGTTTTCATTTAGTGGAAGTATAATAATGATTCCCATGATACATGGGAGTGAGAGCTTCAAATGAGGGAGTAATGGCCTCACCTCTTTATTGATAAAGGGACTTGAAGAACATATATGGGTATAAAGTGGAATTTTTAGGTTGAATCATGACACTCATGATGTCACTGGAAGGTATTTATCATTCTATATACTTAATTATTCCTTTTTCTTAGAGTTTGGGCTAAAAAATTAGAAATTAATTAAAGATTTTTTAGAATTCAATGTTGAACTGCATGGCCAATGGGATTGTGAAAAGTGACTCCATTTTTAAAAATATAGCATAGTGATGATTACATAATTCATTGCACAGTCTTGATTACTATTCATTTGATTCACGCATTTTAGTAAACACTAAATATTTTAATATTTGTATATTAATTTTAATTCATTTCACTCCCATTCTTTAACTCACTCACTTAAAAGCATGAAAATAAATCATTTCCAGTGGTCCCACTTTTTCCCTCCACTTTTAGTCTATTATTCTTAATTTTTGGTGATTATTTTAAGTAAGTGTTTCATTATTCCCCAAGTATCTATTCTTCACCATTATCTTGTACTTTTAATCCTTATTTTTTCCATGGATGCCTAGTATTTATTCTAAAATGGAAATAAATTGGGGTTTATTTATTATAGGGAATGTAATATATGTATAATTAAATTTTCTCTTATTTTTTGGTGTATTAACACCATTTTTAATACCCTAATATTTTAAAAGAACTCTATGTTTGATATTGTACACAACATGCAACATCAAGTCATAACGAATCAAAATATAGTATTAAAACAACATTATTTAATGTTAAAATTATCACATATAAATTGAATTGGTTGGTATAAATAATATTAACTAAATTATGAAATATATTTAAAGGACCTATATAATAAAAAATCATTGATTAATGCTTAGTAAATAAGCAATCAATTTTTAGTAAGGTTATTTTTTTTGAGAAAATATTATTATAAATATTTAGTCCTTATATAAATTTTATTTTATAAAAAAATTAATTTTTTAAATAATTATATCAAAATTTAATTCGGTTGAAATTTTCATATTTTTCTAAAGAAATACATTTTTCAGTAAATAAGGAAAAACAATGCTTTGTTTTGAAAACTGTATTTTCATTTCAAGGATATAAAATCTTCATTTTTTAAAACAAATGGGTTAAAATTAAAATTATTTATATTATATTTTGAATAATACAATTATTTTAATTGGAAGTAATTTTATTATCGAATTTGGTATAAAAATATTTTTATAAATAAAAAGGTCTTTTTTTTCATTAAAATGTTTTACGTGCGTAATGAGTTTTGATCTTAATAAATTCGATTATTAACTATTGATAAATTATTTTAATTAAATGTATACACTATTATCAATAAAATTAGTTAACATCCACATAATAGTTTTTCTATACATGAGAAAAGAATAAATCCAATTTTATGCTAAAAAACTGCATTTTTAAAAAAGTAGTTTTCGTTACAGCATGAAAAATTATATTAAAATTAATTATTACCACTTAATTAAATTTGATTTTATAAAATTTATTTTATATTTCTAATAATATATTTTTAATTTGGTAAATATTCCCCTGTTATTATTTTTCAATATGAAAAGTATCTGTGGTAAAATTTATCACCATAGTAAAAGGTAAATTAAGTTAATATTGGTCAAAACTAAGTTATAATTCCATGATTTTCATCCAAATTATTATTGTATGAATTTATTTATACTATTATCAACTTAAGATCAATATTTATTTGTTTAATGAACTCTTTTACATAAAAATTACCTATATATTATTTTAAAAAAACAAAGTTACAAAATGTCACTCTTTTAGTTGTAAATATCTATTATGTGTTCATATAGGGAAAAATCATGTTATGAATGAATATATTTTTCTATTTTTATATTATCTTTCTTTCGTTCCATCCATCAAAAAGTGAAAATAGTGCTTATGCATATGCAAAACTTACTATCTTCATGAATGATGTAATTAATTTTTCTACATCTACATTTTATGGATTACTATAAATAAATATACAATGAATATATATTATATTTATATCATTATTAAATATATGAATATTATATAACATTGATCATAGTTCAAGGACTAAAATTACATAACTAAAACATACAAGAAAAATGAAGCAGTTATTACCCAAAACCGTGATTTTAATAAATAATTGTTAATAAATGGATGATAAAATATTATAAGTAAATAATATATAGTATTATATATATTAATATGGTTATATAAAAGATTTATAATTAATATATATTTATTATACAATAGTTTGAAACTCATATGAAGGAGGTCGAACCTGAGGTAAGGGTTTTCTCATCTAACTTTTACTTTTATGAGACATATAACATATTTACCACTTATTTATTTTCTATGGTGTATATAATGATCCTTTTAAATGAAATATCTTGAATATATTTTTTTAATCATATTAAAATTTTGATTTTAATTAATTTGTTCCACGTGGGTTATGATTAAAATATTACTAAAGAAATAATGGTATATTTCATAATCTCTTCGTTATTCGGGGTAGTTATGTTAAAGTCTTTAATGGGAGTATTATTTTATATGTCTATATTAAAGCCAATATATTTTATTATAATGAGGTTATTTATTTAATATAATTTTTTTCATTTCATTTTCCTTAAATTAATTACTCAAGATTTAAAAAATACGCTTTTAAGGAAAATCAACTTTATTTCTCTCTTCGGTCAAAAACCTTTTTCTTCCATATACATGTTTTCTAAAAGAATTTTAAAGAAAGTTTTCACAACCATATTATGATTTCATAAATTCATATTTAACCATGTTTTTATAATTTAAAATTTATTTAAAATGAAACTTCTTGTAAATTTATGAACGAGGTACTTTTTTACTTTTTACAAAAAATTTGAAATGAATGTTTTATTTTAACATATATAGGATGAATAGAATTTACTACCATCAAGATAGCTCTATGTTATTAAGATTAACATAAAAATTTTCAATGTTAATTTCAAATAAAAAATTTTCCTTATTATTTGTGAAATATTTTACACTTTAAATAAGTTATTTTAATGTCGAATGTGTATCTTCCTCAATAAATATTCTAGTGAGTTTTTAAAGTATTTTAATATATATAAAAATAATTTTTTTAATTTTATGTTGAGGATATAGTCTAATTATACATCCCAATATAATTCATTATATGGTTTGTGATTATTTTGACTTATAAAAGTATTGATATTCCATATGCATGTTCTTCCAATAAAGACAATTATTGATTATTAAGGCATGTTGATTAGGTTGTAATTTTTATTCATATAATGAATGAATTAGACCTAGTAAGATATGGTTTGGGAATTATATAGACTAATGACGCATTATTAAATCTAATGAGATAAACTATACTGGGTTTTGGATGAGGCCTTAGCAATTTATAGCCTAAGTCCATGATGGTATTTTCAGATGTTTTAGCACAAGGCCTCGAGGGTAAGTTTCATATTTTTGAAATAATTCATTCCATAGTTATGAAATCATATTTTAATGTCCATGTGATTATTTTACTTTTTACAATATCCAAGTATTGGTTTCTATCTCTTTAATTATTTATATGTTATTATTTTATCATCATATATTATTTCCATATTATTCATTCCTTATTAGCTTTCAAAATATACTTATACTTACTAAGCATATGAGAACACTCATTTCTTATGTTCCATTTTCCTAGGATTTCATGAAGTTGATTATTATTATCATATAGGGATATGTAAATGGGAATAATGATGTTATCATTAGAAAATACTATGTTTAATTATATGTCTTTTAATGTAATGTGAGATTCAGGTATGTATCTAGTTTTCCAAGAATACTAAACTATTTTGTCCGTTGGGATGTGATTAATTATATCAAATGATAATGTAATAAAGTAAAAACTGAAATTAGGATACTATGGTTGAGGTATTTATAGTTTGTATTAGATAATGTTTATTATAATCTATAAGAACTAGATATATGAAAATATATATTAGGAAACATAACCCTATGACTAAATCTATGGACTAGTCTATGTATAAGATAAAATTATAATGTTTTAGTAAGGTATACATTATGTTAATTTCATATAAACTCGTCCTTATTTCGATACTAAAAGTACATGTGGCTCTGGAATATTTTTACCTAGGGGTAATGAATATGAAAATGGCTTATTGGGCTTTGAATCAATCATCACCTAGTGCATGAAAACATCATTGATGCAGACCTAGTTTGAAACTCCCAGGGAATATGATTAGGTTAAATCACTTTTTTATTTACAAAAAATTATGAATGATTCTAAAATATTTTTATTATATAAGGACATTCCTAAAGAAACCATGATTAAGATTATGAGATCAGCTATGAGTAATTTTTTTAACTTATGTTATGTGCTTCACTTGTTTTGCGATTAGAAATTATGATTCATAATGTCATGATATAATATAGTGTATTAAATTGTTTATAAATGGTTCCTATATGAAGGAATGAGAACCGTATCAATGAAAATAATCTATATAAGGATATCCCTCCAGGGAAAGATAATGAATCTTGAATTTTAGCTGCAACTAAAGATGAAAAAATTATAACTATATTGGGGAATTTGACTCAGGTTGTGACCAATAACCTAGATCATATGGATCATCATATCGATCTAAAACACGGAGTAAAAATTTTATACTACATCATGCGTAAAAAACTCCATCATTTAAAGGAATAAAAAAATCCATTTGTATCATAACAATGGATAAATTCCTTAGAGAATATATTTCTTGCTTTGGGATGTAATGAAAAGGAGTCGGTTGGTATGGTAGTTGATCATCTCCTAAGGGATGTGGATAAATTTTGGAAATTGATTCAAAAAACTAAGGACAATTTTGAAATAATTAAAATGTAATTTAAGTAATTTAAGGTATACTTTTGTGAATAATATTTTCGTTATGTGTAACAAGAGGATATGGAGAGGCAACTACTAAGTTTAAGAAAATAGTAAGAGGAAAATATTTCTAAGTATAAAGCTAACTTTAAAAGGATAGAAAAGAATTATTTTGACTAGATACGTGATTAAAATATTAATACTAGATGTTTATTTAATAGGTTAAAACTAATCCATTAAAGGGCACTAGTTTTCCAAACATCCTATTTCTGTCATGTTATTGTCTCCTCTATAACAAAATCCCACTACATTAATTTATAAGCACAGGATCTCCATGTTTCATTCTTCAAATATACATATATATTATTCCTTACTATTATATATTCTCTATCATTCCCCAAATAATATTTATTCATTTATCATCATTTTAATTGGTTAATAGATCATCCTTGTTTTTAGGAGTACTTTGAAATCCTTGTGTAAAAAAGAGGCTCTGTGTATATATTTCCTTATTTGTACCCAATAATTGGGGACTAAATCATGTGTATCCCAATTATATTGGGTGCTTGAAGTTATAGTGAGAAAACTCCATATGAAATGGACAAGGGAACTTCATCAAATCCTCCCTTACTTCTTTTTTCTTTTTTGCATGGTTACGATAACACCAACCATTCCATGGTGAAAGATTTTGCTTTAAATTTGTATATTTAAATCCAAAATTGAAACCACCATGGTGTATCCAATCTCTCAAAAACATAACCTCCTTTGTATTTTTATTCTTCATCACCCATGGTGTAATGGATATCTTGATGAAGAATCCTTCATCTGCTTCAAAAACCTGGCACTGCCAATTTTGGCACACCCATGGTGTAGTGAAAACTCTATGATGCACATTACATGTAATTTTTTTCTTCTTTCATGGTATTCATAGATATTATCTAGCCATTAAACCATGGCTATAGTCCAATTCCATCTTTATTTCCTCATTACTTCTATTTTTTGAATCTCCACAGAACTAATTCATCTTTCACATAGTAACATCATTCTCCATTCTTAGTTACATGATACTATGGTATTATAGCTCAATCCAAGGTGAAGGTTTTGTCCTCATCAGTTCATACTCCTTAATATTTTGAAATTTTCATTGCATAAGGGTATAGAGACTTATGATTTTTATAAATTTATATTACCTAAAGGTAGCTTGAAATTTTGGATTCTCATAAGGGCTCTAATGAGATTCCAATACTTACTTAAGGTAATAATCGCTAGTATGTAAGTGTAATGTAATGATACACTTACACATGAATGATTTCATGATCGTAGTGGAATTTTGGATCTTCATTCTTCCTACATGGAAACCATATAGTGTAATAGTGGTGATCCATGGTAATCCCTATCCCCGTAGTGGTATTTTGGCTCTTTCTTGGGATTTCCCATCAGATCCAATGGAGTTCTCTAATGGGATTCTCAGTGGTCTGACAATTTCAATAGTGGTAAGTGGTAGTGGTGGCATTAAGTATGTATCTGAGGTGGGGGGTCTGTTTTAGTGGCTGAAACAAAAACACATTTTTTTATGATGCACTATAATTGAATCTATCCATTACGTATCAAAATTATGAGTGGTATTGTTCTTTTATATATACAGTCACATGTCCCAGATTTCTCAATCATGTCAGAATTGAGCAGGTGTACATGTAATACTTCTCCTACCTACTTGAACCATAGGGGTTCTCCACCCGCCACAACATGGAGTTTCCTCAAGAATTGGTTCTCTTGTCCCCATGCATGTGCCTGCCTTCATGCACTATGCACGACCTATACCCCTTCAACTAATAAATGCTTTCTTACTGGGCGTGCTTGGCCATCTCACCCTCTTAGTCTTGCTATGTGGATTTCACCCCTTGGTATGAGGGATAAAATGTGTTGGAATATTTTTTACTTATAGGTGAAATAATACTTAGAAAAAATTAATAAAAAAATCAAATGTTAAAATTTAATATTTTAAATAACTTTAATCCAAATTAGTTCATTAATTTTCAATAATCCACATTTATATAAAATTAATAAATAATTGTAAAATGATTAAAATCGGCAATATCTATTATTAAAATGTTAATTTTTTGCAAAAAAATAAGGGAATAAAATACCCCTAGACTTGAACTATCATTTTACTCTATCAATGAATTGAAATATAAATCAATGTTGACCACCATGCCACCAATATTTAAATTTCAAAGTAATTAAATAAAATAACTGTCAATGCTAAAGTAAAATTTGTTTTTTTATATAAAATATCAATTTTACTTCACACTTTTCAAAGGAATAATCGGCCTTAATATTTTACTTTTTACCGTTGGTAATGTGAATCATCTCCTTTATTCAAATCATGATTCTCAATATATTATTATTAACATTTTTTTGTCATGATCTACCTCACTTTTATTTATTTCTATCAGAACTCTTGGTAAAAAATTTTACTAGAGGTATGATCATTACTTGAATATACAATCCATTCCATGATATTGAAATGGATCTACATTCTCATCATTGTAAAGAAAAAAATCATATGAAATAATAAGGAATTTATAATTATGTTTCTGATGACTCTGAGACTTAAGGTTATTAGGGATTGATATTCAAAATATTAAATGTAAAATAATAGTTTTATATAGAAATCGTAATTCTGGATATCTAATGTAAAGTATAATAAAAGCATCCCCTTAATAATGACAACTACCACTTCCCAAACTCAATGTAAAGTTCATGATGTAATGAAAGATCAATGAATTATGTACACTCTATTTAATTCATTATACTTGTTTTCTTTTTCAATTTTTTTTATATTTTTTAGTTTTTGTAAATTTTTGTTTTGAAAAAATATCAAATCTTACACTTTACCTTATATGATAAAATTATTAGTTTGATAATGGTGTATATTGATTTTCCCAAGTCACAACCCATTCCATTTATTCTTATTTTTTTCTCTCTCATTTATTCAATTTTGTTAAATACATTCAGGAATGGAAAACAATAAAACTAAAATGCATAAATAATAAAAAATTAAAAATACCCAAAATATCATCCCAAAAATTCTTCCTTTTAATGTAATCCATCCCTTCCATCATTAATCCCATAAACCCCACACTTCAACTTTGAAATATCATGAAAAAAACCGAGCAGAGGGTTGGAAATGGAAATATTATCTTTTAATGTGGCTCATACAAAAAATGTCATTTATTGATTATATGGGATAAATAAGAGTTAATGTAAAATTGGTATCAAGGATAAGAGGTAAATAAAAAAATCTTAATCATATTAAATGTGACTTTTCAAAGTCATAACTTTGACAAGTTTCAATGAAAATTCGTGTAGGTGTTATAACACAAGATCGCTCAAGAAATATGATCAAGATAGATTTACAAGTATAATGTCTATAAATAATTTTGGGAATGAGTCAAATGATTTTATATAATCTCTCATGGAATTAATAAGAATATAAAATCAATCCATATGAATTATAAAAATTCAATGAATGAAAAACAGTTGGGAAAATTCATTTACATGAATCAAATAATTCACTCAATTAATGATTAATTAATTTAGAGAACTATACTTAATTTTAGTCATTTAATTTACCATATATGTCATTAAAATAGATTAACATTGAAATATAAAACATGGAACCATGGGATACCTAAGAAAATCATGATTCTTAGTTCAGTTGAGTAACGGTAAAATTCTAATTATGAAAATGAAAATTCCAGTTTAAAATTCAAAAAAGTCGTATATAGAGTTAAAAGATAAACATAAAAGAAAACTCCCTTTTCTCATTAATATATTTCTCTTATATCCCTATTTCTTTTTTAGTTTATAGGTTTTTCAATGTCTTCCTTTCAAGATGGACCTATAAAAAAACATACCTTGTCAGTGTAAGAACTATTTCTGTAGAGTTAAAAGAGATAAAGAGGATAAGTGAATACATCCTAAAATCCTAAATCCTAATAAATAATTAAAACTTGGGATTACTTATAGAAGAAAATTTAGTTAATTTTTTTGGATTGACCTAACCTTAGATGTAATGAACAATAAATTGGTTAGAGAAGCGTGAGATCCTCCATTGGTTCCAAAGGTAGATTTCCATGTTATTTTTGTTCCTTTTACCATTGATAGTAAATGGTTTTCCATATGTTCTTTATTAATATGATTGAAACTAAAATGAAAGACATTATTAAATTTAAAATTACCATTCCACATGGAAATAATATTACCCAACATTAACTTCAATATGGAATTAGAGAGATGATTTTGGTCTTCTGGTAGAAAGGTATTCATCTAAATTATCTTTTCATGTTTAATTCAATTCTATATTTATAAATTAGATAATATTAAAATTAATTTATTATTATTTCTTATATATCTTGTAACTAAAGTTTCCTCTCTTTTCCACCACTCTCCAAATCCAAATTCATCTCTTCGATAGGCTAATAATCTTGATGCTCCAAGTCCACTCGCAGATAAAAACATTTTCCATAAATAATATATTATGGGCTCATACCTATAATTTTATTATAGGTTTTTGGTTTACCAATAATTTTTTTCCAACCATTAACTCCAATAATTTCGGTTTAGTTTAACCATTTTCTGAAAAATAGTTTTTATTTCCTATCTGCGCACTTCAACATTGATTTTTAATGATGGTAAGGTATATATGTCTTGTGATTAACCAAATTCATCTTATGAATACCCTAAAGTGTTTTATTAAAAAAATTATTCCATTGGTTTCTGAGTATGTCTCTGATAACTTCAGTTGATGAAAATTGTTAGACTTTACAAAATCACACCCAACATTGGCATCATCAGTTTTGGTGGCCATGGAATTAGAAAACTCTGAGACATAATAAATACAATTAGAATGTGATAATTTCTAAAATAAATTATAATGGTTGCAATAAAATAAATTCACAATAAATAAAAAATTTCAAAAAAAATTTATTTTTGGGGAATATTTTGTCTTTTTGAAATATTTCATGAAAATTGACAATTTCCACATTGTATTCAATATTCATGAGAATATTTAAACAATGTTGGTCAATAAATTACAAATTATAAAACATTTTTTGACATTATTTGATGTCAAAATTGGCTTCCACAATAAATTTAGTGAAAAAATATAAAAACTATGTTCAACATTACTTTCATTGAAGAACCTTATTATAACTTTCTCATTGAAAATTTTCTGAAGAAATGGATTGTCTAAAATATAAAATATTGATTCAGATTCGAGTTTATGATTTTGATATGAGTTGATATGAAAAGGACCCTAACATGTAACAAAATAATTCACTATATTTTAATACCATGGTACTTCACCTTTTATAATTTAGAGTTTTTCATTAGGTTGATGATCATTTAATGGGTTCAGATATATAAATTATACTTCATCAGTGTTGGGTAGTCTACTTAGGTGATCAACCACCTGATTTTTATTCTAGTTATTATATTTGATCTCTAGCTTAAATAAATGAAATATTATCATCCATCTTACCAACTATTTAATGAAATAATCCTTCTTCATAATGTACCCAAGGGATATATGATCATTAAAGACATCCACTTTAGATCCAAGAAATTAAAATTTGAATTTATCTAATTTAAAAATTATAGAATGGAACTTCTTTTTAGTTGTTGTTCCATTGATCTGTGTAACATAAAATATTCATGAGACATAATATATCACATATGGATTTCCTTAAATTATTTTATAGAGGGTTTCTCACAAAGTTTGGTTTGAGGAATCCTAAAGTATCTCAAATGGGTGTTCCTAATTTAAGGGTTACATTATCAGTGGTATTATCAGCCCTTTATTTATCTCATCAAATGATTCCCTAAATTAATTATTAAAATCAAATTTATCTTCAATTAAAATTAATCTAGAAATATGAAGAGAATTAATACTCAAATCCTTGATTAATATTCTATAGAATCCTATATGGACTAAGAAAAATATAATATGTTTCAAAAATGTGGGATATGGAAAAGAATTTATTACTTCACCTTTAGATTTATCTTACTCAATAACATTAAATGAAATTATGTGTCATAATACTATCCCTTTCTCAACCATTATGTAACATTTTATAAAATTCAATATAATATTATTTTCAATGCATGTATTAAACACTTTTTATAGATTTCCTAATAAGAGATCAAAAGAATTACCAAAAATAGTATAGTCATCAAGAAATACCTCCAATAAATTATCAACATGATCTCAAAATATACGTACTATGAAACATTTAAAATTTACCTAGAAAATTATACAACCTAAAATGAATATTTTTATAAGAAAATCTTCCATAAGGACATGTAAAGGTTGTCTACTCTTGATCTTCTAGAGTAATGGGTATCTGAAAATATACTAAAAATCTATCTAAGAAACAATAATTAATTCTTATATATAACCTCTCTAGAATAGGTCAATGATTGGAATAGTGAAGTGGAATTCTCTTGTAACTTTATTTATCCTTTTATAATAAATACACACTCTCCAACTATTATGAACTCTCATGAAAGTTAGTTCATTATATATATTTTATTCAATGGTCAAGGAGGTTTTATTTGGAATTACAAAGACTGGGATGGCCCATTTAGAATTACAAATTGTTTATATGATATGTACTACAAATAAAATCTCTATATCCTTATTTAATACTTCCATGATAGTGGGGTTTATCCCTTTTTGGGGGTTTTAATAGGTATGGAATCAACTTCCAACATGATTATATGTTAAACATTTTTGGGTTAATTCTAGGAATATATAAAAACCACACCCCTTAGATCATATGTTTCTTTTTATTAGTCCAATAAAGGATTGTTATTGGGTTTTGTAAATGTTATTTTAAATTATTATTAGAAATTTTTCTCTTTCCATGTGGTATACATATTTCAAATCTCATTGTACATGTTTTAATTCCAAATTCATAGATTTTAAAAGATATGATTTTGAATTTAGTTTTCTAACTTCTAAAGAGTAAATATCTTTCATACTAGAAATAATTTATACTTCCTTATAATCTAATTTGTTTAAAGGAAATTAGATTTTATATATTCTTCCATCATGAAATTTTAATTTTTAGGTTTTGGTAACTCACATATTCAATGGTATTTTCAATTGAAAATTTTTCCTATAAGAATATATATTCATGTATTATAACTTGAATATATAATAGTTTTATTGGCCATCTGTAGAAATGGACATACCAATATGATTAGTGAATGGCCCAGTTCTTTATCTTCCTCTATGGAAAGCACATATAATTCGGCTGAAAATATCATCCCTTTAACTATTACTAGATCAATTTCTAAATATATTACAAGAAAATAGTTGCTCTATTTTCCAATTAGACGAACACTCTTATGGGATTAATGTTAATTATTTAAAAATATGAAGAAGAAAAAAAGTGATAAATGACATTTATGAAAGCACAAATATAATATAAAGTATTATAAATAATTTAAATAACTAATAGTTAAAGGAATAGAAAAAATCCATTGATCATTATTTTTTTGGAATTAGAAGTGTGATAAGAGACAAAAAAATAATTATTACTATTATTCTGTCATTCCCATTAAGTCTCTTCATTTTGGTGCAAATCTACAAGATATATTTGTCATACTTGGAGTTTTTCTGATAGATTCCAAAATAGGGATGCATATTTCATCTTCTTGAAATTTTTCATAAATTTCTATTTAAAGTTATTATTATTTCATGTTATTTTAATATATAAAAATAGAATGGAACTAAATTAAACTATCCTTATTCTCTATTTGTTTATTTTTTAAGGGTTATTATGTTTTTTTCTATCTAAAACATTTCTTCTCTTATTCTTTCATCTTGTCTTCGTCTATTGGTTGGTTAGGTTAATCATAAAGAATATATTTTGGAAACCCAACCATTCTTTCTTCCTATTGATCTTGAATATCCAAGGGTTCATGTAGCACAATGTCCTTGCCACTTATTAATATAATAATGATTACACTCACCTATGGTTTTAGGAATGTTGGATTTTTATGTTTTCTTGGTTTTTTATAGAATGTACATGAGACTCTCATACATACTTGAAAAAAATTTCACTATGTTTTTAAACTATTTAATATATTATCATTGTTATTTGTTTTTATGTGGTTAGTAATTTTTTGAAGGATTTTGATAAGGATTCTTTTAGAAGTGGTTTCTTGGTATTTTTTTAACTAGTATGTCTTCTTATAAGGTTTTTGGAAAGGGGGTGGGTTCAAGAATCTCTATGGTTATAGAGGTGGAAATAGTTATTGATTAATAAAGAGTGGTTATATGTTAAATTTATTAGATTTTTGTTGGACAAAAATCCCTCAAGGCATCATTGAAGAATTTTTGAGGTGATTGTGTCTGTTAAAAAATTGAACAACTATGCTGTGATTGTTGAAAAAGTAAACCATGACATAAAAATTTGTTTAAAAGGAGGATTTAATGGTGGAATGACAAGTTCAAGATTTGTGGTCAATGATCCATGTTTGATTCAAGAATGTCGACAATGGAATGGATGATCTGGAGGTGGTACAAAAAGAACATATACAAGGTGGCACCATCTCCCAGTTTTTGCCAAGTTTTTTAGGACTAAAAATGAATAATTGAAGATAAGTGGATTTTGGAAAAGGGACCTGCGTGCTGTTGACTTTATGTATAAGAAAATGGTGCACCATATGTTTTTCAAGATCAGATCATCAAAAAATGGAGAATGAATAAGGGGCGCGCAAGTAATCTTGTAGTCGCGCAGGTGACTTGCGCGCTGTGAAGAGACTTGTGCGCCGATGGCTTTGGATGCTTGAGAACATGTGTGTCTGTTGTTTTTCAAGATCATAAGATCACAATATTACAAAGGAATGAGGGTCTCACATGTATTGATTTCGTAGTGCAAAGTGATTTGTAGGGGAAGAGACATGTGCGCCGAGACTTGCGCGCCGAGGGTAGACGTGTGTGTCGTCGCACAGGGTGTTCCAAATTCCTATAAAAATAGGACCACCCCTCTTTATTTTGAAATGGAGTTCAACAATTTGAAAAATCAGACTTCATGTCACGCTAGTGTGGTGGTCGTGCAGGTGGTGTCTGGTCGCGCAATTGGACTTCCGTGCCTATGTTTGAAGTTGCGCGTCAATTGGTAGTTGTGAGCCAATATTGGCTTGGGTGTAAAAGGAGTTGAGTCACACGGGTTTGGAGTAGCAGAGGCTTGTGTCTCACAATTAGTTGAGGTGGACATGTGCGCCATTGTTGACCTGCGCTCTGATATATGCATGACGTCTTAGACTTGCATTCTAAGTAAGGGTTTATTCATGGTGGTTATTTAAAGTTGCGTGAAAGCGGGATGATTGCCCGATACCTTCGGTGAAAATTGAGATTCATCTATGGGTGAACGTTGGACTTCAATAGAGAATCTACACATATAAGAAGATACATTCTTTCAAAAAAATGATGAGACCTAAGGGTCTATAAACTGTGAGTGGGTCTTTTCTGAGCAGTGAGCAATGGAAGAAGAAGAAGGTGATCCTCTCCACCGGTAGTGAGCCAGAGAGAGAGAAATAGGGAGTGACCCTTGAAAAATCAGTGAGCTGACCCTAAACATTGTAAATGCAGTGAGCCTGGGATAGAGTGACTATGCCCAAACGTTGTAATCCACAGCTAGTGAATTTTAGTTCACTTTTGTACGACCGATAACCTGTCGGCCTATGCTCCTTGGACGTAGCCCATTGCGGTGAACCAATTAAAAATTGATGTGTCTTGTGCATGTTTTACTTTTTGTTAAAATTTTGTAATTGGAAAGAGAGATAAGAGTGTCTTTCAAAACTGCGAAACAAGATCAGAATGGTCTTTAATTTTAAATTACTCATACCCTGAATCACCCCCGCCCCCCCTCTCAGGGTACTCATATTTGTGGACCTATCAATATGGTATCAAAGGGAATGGTTGACAGTATTTCTTCTCTAAATGGAGGTCAAAAATCATAAAGGGATACCGATCTTCAATAGAAACAATTTTTAGCTATGGAAGAATCAGATGAAACACTACTTTTGATCTTTTGGAATGGACGTTTTCACAGTAGCAATGCATGGAATAACAGCTGATCTTAATAGTGGTGCATTATCAGAAGCTAATCATAAAGAGTTGGATGATGATTCCAAAGAAATCAATGCCTTCGAGGGATCCCTATCCAATCTATATATACAATGGTGATGTATTTCAAAATGGCACATGCTATGTGTGGAATGATATTTAATATATATGAAGGGGATACAATGGTTAGAGAGGAAAAGCTGCAAGTGTTGTGGAACAAGTATGAAGATCTGAGAATGAACCTGAATGAGTCTGTTGATGCATTCTTTGACAGTGTAAATGCTATGGTAGAAGACCTGCAAGTTCTAGGTGAAATTATCAAAGATATAAAAATTTTGAATCACATTTTGAGAAAACATCCACCTCAGTTCAATCCAAAAGTTTCTGTTATGGAAGATAAAGACCCAAAATAACAGACATTGGATAACCTGCACATCTCGCTTCTTGCATATGAAATGAGAAATGAAGCTAACGATGATGTGGAAAAGGAGAAATCCAAAGAGGTGGAATTTAGGTCCATGAATAATCTCACCATTGAAGATATCAAGAGGAAGAAGAGATGGATGAAGTAATGTCATTCCTCTCCTCAAATCATCGAAGAGGAAAAGGAATGTTCAAAGGGAAACGTCCTCTTGCATCCTTTAAATGTGGAATGGTTGGACATATAATTGCAAGATTCCCCAAAAAGTTAAAGAAGGAAATGATGAAGATGATATTGAAATTCCCAAGAATAAACCTTCATCCTATGAGAAAGGGAAGAAGCAGTTCAAGAAAAATTTCATCAAGAAGAAGAATATTCTTGCACATGAAATAGATTGTTCAGATTAGCCTGAGGTTGAAGAGGTTGAGGAAATAGAGAACTATAATGATAGAGGAAAAATGAAATGGTGGTGGTCATCGATAGTTCTCAGGAAAAGGAAGAAACTAACGCTGGAGAAGATGAATAAGTTGTTGAGGGAAGAGTTTATATGGAAGTCGAATTGGAAGAAGCTCTTGAGGAGATGGATGTTTGGAGAGCCAATACGAAGAAAGAAAATAAAGTTGTTTGTGATGCTAAACTCTATATGCAGCAGTAGGAAGAAGCGAATCCTAAGTTGATGGATGAAATTGAAAAACTCATGTTATCAACACTAGTGATCTCAGAATCAGTTATTGACTACAAGATCACGATTGAAGAACAGAAATGGGAGATCGATGGCTTGAACAGAAGAGTGTAAAATCAGGTCAAGCATGTTGAAGAGCATGAAAAAGAAGTTGTATGTCTGTGGAGAAATGTTAAAGACCAGGAATAACCCTTGATTCCCAATACATTCAGGGGAAAGATGGTCAGTTCGAAAACTAAAAAGATGAAAGAGGTTAATAGTAGTTCAGTAGGAAAGAAGAAGCAATTGATCTCAAACATTAATGCTGATTCAAGGCTTGATCATAAGCAAAAAATCTGTGGAAATTGAAGTCCGACCAGAAGCTCCCATCCCGTGATTGAAGGTTGATTTGGGCACAAAGCAGAATCAGAATATATAGAGATCCCAATGGTAAACTTGTAATGCTAAAGTAACACAGATTAATTCACCTTATATCAGGTGTTATTGTTTTGGAAATATGGGGAATTCCCAGTATGTGTGTTCCATATCCAAAAGATACCGAAGGGAACAAGAACAGAGGTGGCATCCAAACAGAGAATAGTTTTCCCGATCATATTTCGAAGGACACTGTTTTTGGTGCGGAGGATTTGGGAACATGGCTAGGTAATAAAAATCGACCATTTAGAGAAATGTTCCAAAGAAGAATCAAAATGTCCAAACGAAGCAGATACATAAACCCACTGGTGAGTTAAAAATTCAGAATAGATTTGCGGCTTTTGAAAGATGAAGTTGTGCCATCATACTCTAATAAAGAACAGAAGCCTCAATCCTTGCCGAGTGTGAAGGAAAAATTATGGACCAAGAAGAAGAAGAATGTGAAGGCCATGGTGGTAGTGATTGATTTTAAAGCATCACATCACTGTGGTGTGTGGATCCTTGATAGTGGTTGAACATCTCACATGACAGGTAATAAGGATCATGTTACAGACATAAAATATGACAAAGAAGGAGTTGTCAAATTTGGAAACGATGAAGGCCTGAAGATTGATGTCTCTTGGAAAGCCATGTTTGGGGGCCAAGATATGAGATGTCATGATGTCTTGGTAGTAGAAGGTCATAGTCATAACATTCTCAGTGTCAGTAAAATATGTAACTCTGGTCATTATATCTGATTACCAAAGAAGATGTCTCTTGTGAAAGGAAAAGATAGAGAATTTTTTCAGAAAGGAAATAGGAAAAATTAAAATCTTTACATTGTAGGTAGAGAAGAAGATACGTGGCTTTTATCCGGAGTGGAAGAAAACCGGCTGTGGAATAAGCATCTTTGTCATTTATGCCAACCATCTATGGAAGATCTGGTAATGTGTGACGATGCTGGAGACCTTACCAAACTATCACGTGATCGCACTCATACGTGTGATGCTTTCCAACAAAGGAAGATCATTATAAATACATATAGGCCAAAGGAACAAAAATGAACTAGAGTACTCGAATTGGTGCATGCTAATGTTTGTGGACCTATCTCACCACGAGCTATTAATTGGAAAAGATACTATGTTCTTTTCAATGATTATTATAGTATAATTTCCTAGGTATTTCTCATTACCCATAAGACAGAGGTGTTCACATGCATAAAAAACTATTGGAGGGAATTAGAGAAGATGCTTGGGCAGAAATTCTATGGTTTCGTACTGATAAGTGTACAAAATTTAAAAATAGTCACTTTCAAGACTATCTCAAGAAACACATAATAAGGCATCGAGTTTCATTAGTGTAAACTCCCCAACAGAATGGAGTGGTTGGGAGGAGAAATTGGATCATAGACAACATGTCCAGAATGATTGTTATTTAAAATGACATACCATAGAAATTTTGGAAGGAAGTAGTTTTGACATCGGTCTAAATTATGAAAAGGTCAATGTTGTCTCTGAAGGAAGGAAAGACTCCGTATGATGTGTCGTACCGAATGAAGCGAACATTGAAATACTTTAAAATCGTTGGGAGTAAGTGTTTCATACTCAACAAAGAAAATCACAAGAAGTTTGAGCCACGAGCAGATGAGGAGATATTCCTTGGCTACTCAAGGAATAGAAAAGCATATAAATGCTTCAAAAAATAGATGGAAAATGTTTTTGAGAGCAATGATGTCACTATAGTTGAAAATGAATAGAATGCTCAATGACCCAGTAAACAGTTTCTAGATGAATGTGATAATGAGGTAAGAAACACAGTAGGAGTAGCAGTGGAAGAGGCTGACTCAGAAGAATATAATGATGATGAACAAGAAATTGTCAATTCTATGTCTGCAAGGAAGCCAAAGTGTCGAGCTGAAATTGATAGGAAAAATATAATTGGTGATCAGACAGCTCCAATTCAGACTCGAAGAATGAAATCAATACAGAAAACATAATTTTTATCTCAGGTGAAGCCTTAGTGTTTTTCTGATGTAGAAGAAGATGTAAATTGGGTTCAGGCTAGGAATGAAGAGCTTGATCAGATTGAGAAGAACTAGATGTGGGAGATTGTTTCGAGGCCAATAGATAAAAATGCCATCAGGACTAAATGGGTCTATCCCAACAAGATGAATGAAGATGACATAGTGATTTGGAACGAATCATGGCTAGTGTGCAAGGAATACTCCCAGATAGAGGGAATAGATGTTGATGAGACATTTGCACCGGTTGAAAGGCTGGAGACAATCGGATAATTTTTTGTCATAGTAGTGCAAAGAAAGTTCAATGTGTTCCAGATAGATGTGTAATCTGCATTCTTTAATGGAATTCTAGAAGAGGAGGTTTATATTGAGCAGCCAGATGGTTTTCTCATTCATGAGGATGGGAACAAACTTTGCAGGCTAAATAAGGCAATGTATGGGATGAAACAAGCACCAACAACATGGTACTCTAGGCTTTATCAGTACATGAAGAAGCTTGGTTTTTAGCGTGGGGGAGTTTATTACAATCTCCATCTCATCAAAGATAGTAATCAAAGGATTATGGTGTTGGTTTCTATCATTGACATAATATTTGGCGGATCAGATAAAGTTTAGTACATACAGTTCTCTGAATTCATGAAAAATGAGTTTTAAATCTCAATGATTGGAGATCTATCATTTTTTCTTGTTTTATAGGTGAAAAAAGGAAGCAATGACCCTTTCATTTCTCAATCCAAATATTCCAAAGAGGTTCTAAGAAGGTTTTGAATGGATAATTCCAAGTATATGAAGACTCTGGTTGCTACCTAGATGAAATAATCAAAAGATGAGGATGGAAAGGCAGTTAATAGTAAAAAATACGGCCAAATTATTGGATTTTTTCTATACTTGACCACAACTTAGACTGAAAATTCTTTCGCCACATGCCATGTAGCAAGATATCACAGTGATCATAAGGAAATCCGCATGCTCGTAGTGAAAAGAATACTTCGGTATATCCAAGGAACTATGGATTTTGGTCTGATGTATAATGACAAATTTCAATCAGTGTTATTGGGTTACACAGACCCAGATTGGGCCAGATCAGCAGATGACAGAAAATCATCGTCAGGAGGTGCATTCTATCTTGGTGGATTTTGTATTGATTGGTTTAGCAAGAAGCAGGATTGCATTTCATTAAGAAACACCGAAACTGAGTATATTGTGGCCACTCAAGAATTCACATAATTGTTGTGGATGAAGTAGCAGGTTGAAGATATGGGAGTTGATGTGAAGCCTTCGATCAGAATCTAGTGTTATAATTCATGTACTATAAATCTTAGAGAAAATCTCTTCCATAACTCAAGGACAACGAACATTGAGATAAAGTATCATTTTATCATGGAGATAGTTGAGCAGGGAATTGTGAAGTAGGAGTATGTGCCTACAGAGCTACAGGTTTCAGCTATTCTAACAAAGGATTTACCCAAGGTAGCGTTTGAATGGAATCGACTGGATCTGGGAGTTCAGTCAACTCCCCACACTTAAAAGAGTTAGGATGTGGAACCCCCCCCCCCCTCCCCGAGGTATGATGTGTGTTTCTCTAATGTGATGAAGTGTTCTCTACTCTGTTACAGACTACAAAGGAGTGACCTTTGGGTTCGTTGACAATAGGGGAGAAGATAGTGATTGTTCAAGGGGAGAAAGTGTGAAAATTTGATAAATCATTAATGATATGGGGAGAAGCTGATAGGTGGAGCAGCGAGATAAGGGGAGAGCTTTGAAAAAAGGGGGAGCATTTAAAATCTAACGATTCTTGAATTGATTGATCAAAGAACTGATATCACGATAGCTGAGGATCGTGATAAAAAAAGAAGAGTAGTGTTGGAATGTGGTAAGAATATTTCCAAAAATTGTTATCAGTTTGATGTCAACAGTGGGTGTTTGATGTGAATTGACTCATTGATGAAATATGCATTTACTCTTGTTTCTCATGTCGAGCATTCCACATGTGGGCCTAGAGTATGTGTTGAGTAAATCATTGATCGCTATCGGAATCACAATTGGAAAATTGTGGCTGAAGAGTTAACGATGTATCTTTTTATAGAAGAGTTGTCAACAAACCCAAAGGGGGAGATTGATGGGAAAAAAACCATCAAGGCATCATTGAAGCATTTTTGAGGTGATTGTGTTTGTTGACAAAGTGGACAATTGTGATGTGATTGTTGACAAAACAGTCCATGACATACTAATTTGTTGAAAAAGGGGATTTCATGGTGGAATTCTGATTTCAAGAGCTACGGTCAATGATCCATGTATGATTCAAGAACTTTAACAAATGAATGGATGATCTGGAGGGGGTACAAAAAGAACAGATACAAGGTGGCGTCATTTTCCAGTGTTTTCCACAAATTTTAGGCCTGAAAATCGAAAAATGAAGATAAGTTGATTTTGGAAAAGGGGCATGCGCGTCATTGACGTGAATTGGAAGAAACTTGTGCGCCATATGATTTTCAAGATCAGATCATCAAAATATGGCAATGGGATATGGGTCGTGCAGGTATTCATGCTGTTGTGTAGGTGACTTGTGCGCCGTGAAGAGACTTACGCGTCGATGCCTTGGATGCATGAGAACATGTGCATTTATTGTTTTTCAAGATCAGAAGATCAAAAAAGGACAAAGGAAAGAGGGTCGCGCATGTATTGATTTTGTCATGTAAAATGATTTACAGGGGAAGAGACATAGACGAAGAGACTTACGCGCCGAGGGTAGACTTGTGTACCATCACGCAGGGTGTTCCAAATGCTTATAAGTATAGGACCAACCCTCTTCATTTTTCAACGGATTTCAACACTTTGAAAAATCAGAACTCCCATCACGTTGGTGTGTTGGTCGCGCAGGTGGTGTGTGGTCACTCAGGTGGACTTGTGCGGCAATGTTTGAAGTTGCGCGTCAATTGGTAGTTTCACGCCAATGTTGTCTTGGGCGTAAAAGGAGTTGAGTCGCGTAGGTTTTGAGTAGTAGATACTTGTTTCGCGCAGGTAGTTGAGGTGGGCCTATGCGCCTGTGTTGACCTGTGCGCTGATACTTGCGCGCCGACATTGACTTGCCCACTATGTAAGGGTTGATTCAGTCAGCTATTCAGGGTTGCGTGAAAGATGGAATATTGCATGATACCTTCGTTGCAAAGTGAGATTCCTCTACGAGTGGAAGATGGACTTCAACAGATCATATACATATAGAGGAAGATACATTCTTTCATGCAAATGAATATACCTACAGGTCTATAAACGTTGAGTGTATCCTTTCCGGTGTAGTGAGCAAAGGAAGAGGAAGATGGTGATCCTCTACACTGATAGTGTGCCAGAGAGAGAGAGAAACAGGAAGTGACCCTAAGTAGTGAGATGACCCTAAACTCTATAAATAAAGTGATCCTAGGACAGAGTGACTTTCCCCAAACCTTGTAATCTATATCTAATGAATTTTTGTGAAATTTGGTACGACCGAAAACCTATCGGGGTATTATCCTTGGACGTAGCCCTTAGTGGTGAACCAAGTAAAAATTGTTGTGTCATATTCATGCATTACTTTCTGTTTACATCGGGAAACAAGAAAGAGAGAGAAGTGTGTTTTTCTTAATAATGAAACAAGATCATAGTCGGCTTTAATTTTAAATTAGTAATACACTGATTCACCCCCCCTCTCAGGGTACACAACCTTTTGGAACTAACAATTTCAAATCCTAGTTGGGATTATGGGTATTAATTCTATGGATTATTTTGTTTGAATTTTCATAGTTGGAATGCTTCCACACAATTATCCATAATTGTATTTCTGGGCATTGATCATTAATGTGGTTGAGAAATGGAAAATAACACATGACTAAGGTGGGGAATTCTTTCTCACTCAACTGATTCATATCCATTTGTATCACTGAAGTTTCATTTTTGTTTAATTTGGATTCATGTAATTATTATAAGTTATATGTTCTTACCTTGTGAATACTTCTTGAGCCTATACCTATTATTCATAATTTTTGGGAATTTTTTTCTTTCCTCTCTACTCGGATCCTAATATCCATTAGGGATTTTACAATCAAAGATCCTCTAGGTGATTATCCAATAGGTTCATATATTTTTCCAAAGTTCCTTTATAGAACACTAGGAAGGTATGTTCCTCTATATCTTAATGAGGGAAGATTTCACAAATCTTCTTCAATATTTCCCAATAATGATGAAGAGTTTATCCATATGTTTATCAAATATAATAGAGCTCATTCCTTATAACAATTCTTCATAAGGATGAAATAAATATTTTAACATAATACCTTTGGAGGTCTTCCCAATCATGGATCACTCCATGTTGTATGATATAAAACCACTCCTTGTCAGCTCTTTCATGTGAAAAATAGAATACCCTCCACATAACATGATCTTCAACAACTCCTTTTTGCCTAAAACATAAAGAAAAAAAGATGTATTATTGAATATAATGGTTCAGAACTTAACCTACATGACTATGTAATTTTGGTATGACTAAAATCATATTAACATGTAATCACAAGCCATTTTTCAAAACATGGATAACTAATTTATTTTTTTACTAGAAAATTAGGGGGAAAAGGTCCCTTAATGTTCGGTTTTGGTTTATTTTAATAATTTTCGTCTCATATTGAATACTAAAAGTATCACTCTAGCCAACAAGATTAAATTCATAAAAGTTATTATTGTTCCGAAGTCTAGTTAGAGTTGTTATATCTATTTCAGGATCAAAATGGAATAGTCCTTCATTAGAAGTCCTAGTCATGAAAAATATATGTTATATTAGAATTATCTTCTTGGAAATGATGCCAAGTTCTAATGAAAACCTAAGGTGGGGAATAGAAAAAAGTAATTTTTTTCCTAATGGATATAGTAATTGTAGTAACCAAAATCATCTCCATTGTGTAGTACTTTAATATAGTTTTCATAGGTGAAGAAATAGGTAGATTTATTTTTCTAAGACGAGAGAATAATAAAATAAAACATAATAAAAATAAGTTATATTAAAAATGACTGAGTTTAGTTTTTTATTACCATGTGTAATACTGTCGTGGTATTTTAAAAATAAATATCCTTTAATTGTTAATTTATTTAATGAATGTTTTCAAAATCACTCCCACCTTACACCCTTGCCATGTTTGATGATGATAATAAATGTCTTAACAATTTCCTTGATTTGGAATATTCTCTATAATTTGTGAGAAAGACATAATGAACCCACCTTAATTTATATAGTCAATACCTAATCAGGTATTATTATTACCAAGAAACTGTGTTTGATCACTACCTCTACCCCAAATGTTTAGTAATAAATAATCACTCTCCACATTTCCCAAAATCAGAAAGTAAATATTCCCAAAACAAATTAAAGGGTTAAAACATTCCATAATCAAAAAAATAATTAATATCTCGATCTAATTAAAAACACAATAGCCTTAAAATTAAATTATGAAATTAAATATAGAAAAAAATAATCAAGAAAAATTAGATCAATTATTTAAATCAAACTCTTAGACTCAAGCATCACAAATGTGTCTCCTCCATTCCACAATCACTATTGAAAGTCATCTAAGGGGGGCGATGAAACTCTTTTACATTCCTTTGAATTTTGATTCACTTTGATCATTTTTGTTCTCTTTCATCCTATTGGGTTTGTTGTCATTGTGTCTATAATGGGTTTCATCTTTTCCCATTCATGAAAGTAGGATTGGATTTTTTATATATTGGGGAATCTTCCTACAAAAATAAACAAGGGAGTTTTTAGGGGTAGAGAACATATTAAAATAAAATAGAGTAGAAAGGAGTATAAATCTAGGGAAGCATAATGTCGATCCTCTATTAAACCCTTTTATACCCATTGCCTCTATTGATGATATCTCTATCCATCCAATTGTCTCTCCCCCAGTATAGTATCCCAACCCTTTAATTTATAATTATAGTATATCCATGTTTTTTCCTTAAAATCTCCGTGTATATTCTTACATACTCTTCTATCTTATCTTTCTTTCCATAATTCATATCTATTCATTTATCATCATTTAAATCGATCTACATTTCATCTTATTTTTTAGGTGTTCTTTGACATCCTTATGAACAAATGACTCTGGATACACATGTTTACTTATTTATCTCTGATAGTAAAGGTGTAAATCAAGGTTATCCATAAGATATTATGTTTTTAATGTTACAACACAAAAATCCTCCATGGTGCAGACAAAAACACTTTTACATAACCTATCTCACTTATGTTTTCATTCTTCATAGGTACAATGAATCTAAACATTCCACGGTGTAAGATTTTACTTCTACGATATATATTAACTACCAAAATTTGAACCCCCATGGTGTAGCCATTCTCTCTATGGAACATCCTCCCTTGGATTTTTATTCATCATCAACCCACAATTCAATGAAAAACATGACACTACAACCACCATATCCTTCAAAAAAAACTATATTTGGCACACCCATGGTATAGTTAAAACCCTACAGTGAAATATACATTTTTGGTTTATTTATTATTTCATTGTATTTATGGATACAACATAGTAAGTAAAGTAAGAACACAACCATATTACTTCTTTATTTCCTCACTACTACATTTTTTGGGATCTCCATGATGCGAAATCATTCATCATTCTATAGCCTATTTATTTATTCTTACTTTCAAGATACCATGGTATATTAAGTCAGTATATTGTGAAATCACATTCTTCATCATTTAATCCTACTTACCCTTATGCAATTATCACAATGTAAGGGTATGGTGATTTTGAAGTTGTGTAAAGTCAGTTTGTGTGAAGTTAGAATATAAATTATTGAATTGTTGGTTCTCGGAAGATTCCAATACCAAATTAGGGGTATCCTCACTACATTATAAGGGTAAATTAAGGACACGCTTATATAGCAATGGGTTCCCACTCACAGTGTCATTTTTTTCTCTCCTTTCTTCCTCCATGGAGTCCATATGTCATAATAGTTGAGATCCATGGTAATCCCTGACCCCAAAGTGGCATTTTGGATCTTGCATGAACTTTCATAGTGGTTAAAATTATGTTATATAGTGAAAATATCAATGTTACTTTGATGTATTGGGTTGAAAGTGGTTGTAGTTTCATCGCTGATGTGTTCAGGGGGGTAGCTTGTTGTGGATAAAACAATGTCACATTTGTTAATGATGGAAAATGTAACATACCACTACTAATTTGACATGTATGAATTTAACCTTATTTTGTTTTTTCATTCTCATTGACAATTTAGGGTTAATAATGAATTAGTAGGATACTAATAATGTTGATGTCAGAGATTTTTTGGACTCTCATCTTTAACAAACAATTTCTACATACTGCTGAAGGGTTAAACACCATGTAACTGGGTTACACGACGTGTAATGGTTTTTGGAGGAAATACATGAATGGATTCATGCTATGAAGGTTAAATTTCATGACTAGCCTCCACACATTTTACTTTATTTAATGAATTATTTTAAATTTATAGTGACATGTATTTTTTTGTTATGAGAAATAACTATTTCACTATGTGATAGGATATTACACATTATGTAATACTCCGAATGTGTTTTTTTAATGGGATGAATGGATGAGATCAATTTTCTCCTCTACTCCAGTTTATGATCCCTCAACCTAAATCCTTACCTATAGAATATTGAAGATCTCAAACCCTTCCGGATCCCCTCATTTGGCATTCAATCATCATTGAGCTTGCTATGTGATTCTCATGTAAGAATTATACTTTATTATTCATCTTTATCTATTTATAATTATTTTTAATTTCAATAGATCAACTATGAAATTAATGGATTTATGCTCCATGATGTTTGATATCATCTCTAGGTTGAGTTTTGAGGTCTTTTACACCTCTGTTCTAGTTGACGGGTACCATTGCGAGTGTTATGTTTTGGGAAAAGGTAGGTGGTTCCGTCTTGATTATCTAAATTTATTAACCTTACATTTCATGATTTATTTCAACTACTGATTTAAATTCAATTTCTCAAACTTTATTTTCCTTGATTTAATAAAATCCAATGATAGTGAATTGAGAGATTTGAAAGGGTTTTGGCATGAGAAATAGGAAAACTCTAAATTACATTGAATTGCGGTGTGTTTATGGAAATTTTTTGAATTAAATTATTTAATTTAAATTGGAGTTTTGATGAAAATAATTTAAATTAAAATTTAATTTTAATTTTTGAAATTAATTGTGAAATTGATGGAATTCGTTTTGAATGGATTTAAATGTTTTGAAAATGGATTATTTTTTTTAATAGAAACCCAGTGGATTTATCTTTTAAAAGAGGAATGTTTGTGATTAAATCTTTTTTTGGTTTTAAATGGAAAATTTGAACAAAAATGAAAGAATGGGTTTTCATTTTATTTTAATTAGTCTTAAAATAAATTTCCCATCATTTATTATGAACGATAACATGCATTATTTATGTATTTTGTTGGTTATTTGTACACATGCTACACTATTACTATATTCTAAAGAATACAAGTAGTGGGTAACATCCCGGATGGGATGATGATGAGTTTCCTTTGTCTGGTTTTAGGGGGATGTGTGTATAAAAATATTTTGGATATCACATAGAGATTCCAAATTCCTATAGCCATAATACTATTGTACATATTTGGAATATGACCAAGTTGCTCGCTTGTTATTTATATTTGAGATATAAATGTATTCCAATGTAGTAAAACTACATTAAATGCCTTATGAATTTATTTAAACTTTTTTGAATAAATTTTTTATTTAATAAAATGTTTTAGAAATATTCCACCACATTTAAAGACTTCATTTAAATTATTTTCCATCATTTGAACTGTATATCATTATTTTATTAAATATACATTAAAATTCTGAATCAGTTTTCTTTTAAAATTGAATGAATACTTTTTTTAACCGTTAATTAGAAAATATTATGAAATCCTTCCTGAGAACCTACTAGGATTTTTATCTCACACACTACTCGTGCCATATTTTTTATAGATTATCTTCTTCTAGGTTCGAGCAAGGGGAAAGGATCTCTTAGAGGTGGATTCAATTGTTGAACTTTGTTCGTTTCGAGTTGTGTCCTTAGGTACTTAGGCTCTTTCCCTGTCGTAGTACACGGGTTTTATTAATTTTGTGTTTTATATCCTTTTCTATTATGTAAATTACTTCTAGTGGATCTTCCATTGTTATACTTATTTTAATTTTAATTTTTCATCCACACTGCTTTTGGAAAAACCATTCCAACATTTGATTGTATGATTCCAGGTTCTAGTCACCAACACACATGGATTAGGAATTCCCTCAGGGATATTTCATGGCTGGATCAATAATCATTTTACCAATGTACCCAGGATAGTTCATGACAAAGTGGTATCAGATGAGTCTGTTCATATTTATTCTGAAAGTTAGTTTGAATTTATGAAATCATGTCATGACTTAAGAGGTAGTTGTGATTGAGTTCCTGGCTAGCTCTCGCTGTAATGAAACTTAAGTCTCTATTGGTGGTTAGGGAAATATGTCTTGTGGATTAGTTCACTTATTTTCCATATTTTTATTTGGATTGAGTGGAATCCAAATATGTTAGTTCTTTATGTTGATAAAACTTTCTCTTATTGCTTGGTTTTAGTTTTAATCTAATATTTTATACCATCATGACATTGAGAAGACATGTGAATCATATCCATGAAGAGGCAACTGCTAAACTTCAGAAAGTGAATCCTTTTATGGATCTGAATTTGGTTGAGATGATTGTGCACATTGTCCATGCTCTTGGATATGCACCACCTCCAGTCCTCATTGAGGCTACAGTTGTGGATCCTCATGGGGATATTCATTGAAATAATTCTCAAGAGTTCCTTCACCAGAATCCACCAATTTTCAAGGGCTACACAAATCCTCAACTTGCAGATTAATGTTTGGGAATGATAGAACATCTGTTTGATTTCATGGTACACAATACATGATCAAGGTGAAGTGCGCTACCATCAAGCAAGAAGGAATGATTCAAAGATGATGGTACATGATGGTGATGAGAAAATAAATGAAGGATTAGCTTGGAAATGCTTCGAGGTTCTTTTCAACAACTAGTTTTATCTTGAGTAAAATATTTGGGGTAAGGCTATAGTGTTTTCAAGCTTGATCAGGTTGATAGAACCATGTCTGAGTTTTCATATCTTTTTGCTGAATTGTGTATTTTTAACCTAATATTGTATCTAATGGAAGGATAGAAGCTTGATGGTTTGAGTTGGAACATTGATTAGATATCTGTTATCAGAATTTTTTTACTAATGATTTCCACTTATACAGATGTACTTGATAAGGAAATGATGGTTGAGATGGACCTGGTTGGAAAGTCAGGGTTACCATGAGTAACTTTCTCTCCCAATGGTAGTATGAGTTCCTTCAAGGTAAAATAGAAGTGTGATGATTCTCATGACAATTATTGATGATAGGGTCATTCTAGAATGCATGTAGTTACAAGAATAAAAACTTTTATTTTCAACTAGTGTAGAAACCCAGAACATTCTTAGAGGGTTTACACTGAGGCACCCAAGAAGGGTAGCACCTACAGATGTTCATGACACTTAAAAAGACTCTTCCATTACTTTTCTACACCATATAATAGAACAATTTCACCAGCTCCTCCAAGAACTACAGAGAAATTAGATGCTTCATGTATAAAAGGGTTCCTGCCATAGGAATTAAAAATAAAGATAGTTAATGTTGTAAAAGAGTCTCCAAAGTAAGTATACATGAGTCCAACAACTAGGAGATGTATCATTACTATGGATTCATTATTAGTGAGTGGTCTATTTTATATTAGTGCATCTCATTTAGTTATTTTAACCTGTATTATTAATATTTTTAATCTTCCTATGGATATTTTATCTTTTGAAATGGATATTACTAAAACCCTTGGTACAAATAGAATGTAGGACCTCTTTAGTCCTACTTGTGTTTTTTATCTATCTGATGTTGAGATATCTTGGATTTTTCTAGTCCTTGACATGAAATATCATGATTTCATATTTGGAATGGATTGGCTCATTACTAATAAATCCCTAATTGATTGTTATCTTTGAAGGGTCTACATTACTACACCTAATGGTGTGTCTCTTGTCTTTCAAGGATGATGGGACCCAAGGTCGAGTAGATCTAGACCTTATTATGTATATTTGGGAAATGTAATATTAGTGTTTGATTTTGATCTGGAAACAGAATCTTTGAGAAGTGATCTCCCTCTAGTTGTCATCGGGTTTCTTGATGTGTTTCCTTCTTATTTCTATGGTTTTCCACTAGTAAGGTATGTCTATTTTTCCATTGACATAATGTATGGAACCCAACCAATTTCTATTCCCTCTTACTGAATGGATCCACCTAAAATGAAAGATATAAAGTTCCAATTGGATTATCGTCTTGAGAAATGAATTATATGACCAAGTGTATAACCATGGGTGGCTCCATTTCTCTTCGCTAAGAGTGATGATGGTTCTCTTTGCTTGTGTGTTGATTAACAAAATCTCAATCGAGTGATGGTAAATAACAAGTATCCATTACTACAAATTGATAATCTATTTGATCATTTTAAAGGAGTGAATTGGTTTTCAAATATTGAACATTGATCCAATTAACATCAGGTGAGGAACGAATAATTTGACATTCATAAAACCAGATTTCGGAGTATGTATAGTCATTATGATTACCTTGTTATTTCCATTTGTCTAAAAACTTTTCCTAAAGTTTTCAAGGATTTAATGAATGTGATTTTACATGATTATATGGATACCTTTGTGGTAGTCTTTGTGGATTACATCGTTATTTACTCCATGCCTGAGGAGGGTCATGTGAATCATCTGAGAACAATTCTGAGTCTACCAAAAAATAAAAATATTAATTAAAATGTTACAAAGTGTGATTTTTGGATTTAAGAAGAAAAATTATTGTGACACGTGGGGTCTAATCAGGGTGTATTAGTTTATCTTGATAAGGTGAAGGCTGTTGTGACTTGGTAGAAACCACGTAATGTCTTTGAGATTAGAAGATTCTTGGGCTTAGTAGGGTATTATAACTAGTTCATCAAGGACTTCTCAAATTTTACTTCTCCAATGAAAGTTATAACTTAAAAGGGGTGAAGTTTTTATGGAATGATAAATGTTAGGGTTATTTTGTTGTGATGAAATATCTTTTCACTACTACACCAATGTTGACTCTTCTAGAGGCCATACATGGCTATGTGGTTCTTTGTGATGCATTGGGTTTAGGCTTGGGCTATGTTATTATGTAGGGAGACCATTTAGTTGATCATGGATCTCTTAGAATTATCCTACATGAGACGAACTATCCTACCCGTGAACTTGAACTTGCAGCTGTGATGCATGTGCTTAAAATTTTGTGACATTTCCTTTTTAGAGAAATGTTTATTGTGTATTTAGACTAGAAAATATTAAGTTATATCTTCTTTAAAAATGATTTGATTCTTCTTCAGAGGCATTGGGTGGAATACCGAAAGTATTCTCACATTGACCTTGCATATACCCCAAGGGAAGAAAATGTCATTGCAGATGTGTTGAGCAGGAAAATTATAACCCTTGTAGTGAAAGAATCGTTAGAAGATAGGATTTTGGTTGTACTTTTTGTATAGTTTCATATTGGATTTCCGGAGAAAGCGGATGAATTTTACTTAGCTAGAGTTTACATCACATTCACTCTTCTTGATATGATTCATTAGGATCAAGATATAGATGATGAATTTTGTAGCATTATAGACACTCTTTATGGTGGGGAGATAGTTTCTCGATGGTTGTTCTCTAAAAAGGGTGTTCTATGTTACCATAATCAGTTTGTTGGGTCGTTAGCTATAAGAAAGGTTGTGGTGTGGGATTTTTATAATTCCTATTGGGATGTGCACCTAGGAACCACTAAAATATTCTATAACATGTAGAGTTTTTTCTGGTGGCCAGGTATGAGACAATGAATTTTTGAGTTTGTCTTGCATTTCTATAAGTTCTAACAAGCGAAAACTGAGCACTAAAATCATATTGGTATGTTATAACCACTTGAAATCCATAAATGGAAGTAGGATTAAATCTCTATAGACATTGTGGTTGGGCTAACTCATAACAATAGAATTAAGAATGAAATATGAGTTTTTATTGAAAGTATAACAAATTCAGATCACTTCATAACTATTTATGATACTACCAAATTTGAGGAGTTGGGAAATCTCTACATAAAAAAGATTTTTCATTTTCACGTAATTTCATATGTTATAGACTCTAATAGGGATCCTTAGTTTAATTATTTCTTTTTGAGAGGCCTTCAGGATGCAGAAGGATCTTAGGTCTATTTGAGAATGGCCTACTATCAATAGTCTGATAGATAGACAGAAAGGGATATACATATTCTTGAGGTTATGCTTTACACTTGTGTTCTCAACATCACTAGATCTTGGAATGTTCAATTAGGGGTTATTGAGTTTTCTTATATTATTAATTACTAGTAATCAATTAGAATGGAACCTTTTGAGTCCCTGTATGTTCCTCCTTTTAAATATATATTATTTTGGTCAGAGATTGGTGAATGTTACTTGGTTGGACAGAGTTTCGACCAAGAGACAACTACTAAGATTCAACTAATTCATTAGAGAATGTTGACAACACATATACAATATAAGTATTATGTAGAACGTTGCCATAGACTATTGAAGTTCTTAGTTGGGGACCTGGTGTTTTTGAATGTTTCACCCTGGTTAGATCATCCACAACTTGGGATGAATGCAATGCTTTATCCCTGTTTTTTTGGACCATTCAAGGTTGTTGTACATGTGGGGAACGATTAATACCATTTATAACTTCCATAATAATAGATTTAGATACATAATCTATTCCATGTATCAATGTTGAAAAATTGTTTATCTAATCCATCTCATGTCTTGAGTTTGAGTGATCTAGAGATTTAACCTGATTTGCCTTTAACTAAGCAGCTAGTTATGATAGTTGATTCTGAGGCCAAGGTACTTCATGGGAGGAAGATACATTTGGTTCATGTGCTATGTTAGAATGGTTTTATTAATCATAATACATAGGAACACGAGGCACTTATGAGATAATAACGGCCTCATCGTTTTTCATGGAATATTCTTCATAGGCATTTTGGGGAAAAATGATTCTATGGTGGGGTGGTTGTAACATCCCATTACCAATCTGATAGGTATACCATTAAACTTGTCAGGGTTTTTCATCTTGATGTATGAGTAGGGTTGTGAATTAATTGAGATGATACCTATATTGGTGAAGTCACAAATTTGATAGACTCTCATATTTAACTGAATTTTTTCAAAGGCTACCAGAGTGTTACACATTGTGTAATAGTTTTTGGAGGCAATCCACGAAAGGATTCACGCTGTGAAGGTTACATTTTGTGAGTAGCCTCTCCACATCATGAGTTATTTAATAATACATTTACAATTTAAAGTGACATGATATTAATTAGTTATGAGATTTACCTTTTTCACAGTATAAAGGGTATTACACATAGTGTAGTTCCCCGACTGCATTTTTTTAAATGGGTTACATGAATGAGATCACTTGTATTCTCTACTATAGTTTCTTCTACCTTGAACTATCGCCTTCCCCAATAAATATTGAAGCTCTCCAGCCCTTACGGATCCTCTTGTTTAGTATTTGATCGTCGTTGTGCTTTCAGTGTGATTCTCGAGTAATAGTTCTCTTTCATTACACATCTTTATCTACTTATCCTCCTTTGGAATTTTAATATATCATTATGGAATTGATGTATCTGAAATCCAAGATGTTATACCTCATCTCTAGGTTGATTTTCAAGGTCTTATATACCTATTATCTAATTGATGGGTATTGTTGCGAGTGTTGGGTTTTGATAAAAGGTTGGTGGTTCCATCTCGATCAACCAAAATGATTAATCTTACATTTCTTTACTTATTGAAACTTCTTATTTAAAATCAATTGATCCAACTTACACTCCATTGATTTAATAAAATCCATTTCTAGGGAATTGGGAGATTTGTAATGGTTTTAGCATGAGAATTATGAAATCCACCAATTCCATTGAATTCGAGTGTGTTTATGAAAGTTGGTTGATTTAAATTATCTGATTTCAATTTGAGTTTTCATAGAAATGATTTCAACTAAAATTTTTAATTTAATTGTGGAAATTAATTTTGAAATTGATGGAATTGGTTTTGAATGGATTTAATACTTGTAAAAATGGATTAAAATGTTTTGATAGAAACACACTTGTTTTATCTTGTTAAAGTGGAAAGTTTTTTATTAAAAACAATTTTTTTATTGGAAAATTGGAATTGAAATATATGAATGGGATTTAATTGTATTTTATGATGTCTTAAAATAAATTTTCAATCATTGATTGTGAAATAGAACATGAAATCCTTAGGTAGTTGGTGAGTTGTTTGGACACACTCTATGCTATTACAACATTCTAAATCATGCATGTAGCGGTTCACATCCCCATTAGGATGGTGATGAGATTACTTTGGACATCATCATGGGGATTTGTATATACACATATTTCAGAGATCACCTAGAGAGTCTGGATTCCAATAGTCGGAATACTATCGTACCTATTAAGAATATAATCACGTTGCTCACTTGTTATTTATATTTGAGATATAAATGTATGCCAATTTTATAAAATTTCTTGACATGCCTTTTAAATATATATAAACTGTTTTATATAATTGTTTTATTTAAGCCATTATTTTAGAAATATTCCATTACTTGTAATGCTTTTTCTTAAAGAATTTTCCATCATTTGAGTTGTAAAACATGATTTTTTTTAATATGATTTATAATACCAAACTTGTTTACATTTAAAATTAAAATAATTATTTTGGTTAATATTTTATTAAAAACTATTAGGGAATCCTTGGTTATACCCTACTCAGATTTTTAGATCACACCATACTTGTGCCTTTGGGTGTTTGTAGATTATCTTCTTCCAGGTTCGAGTAGGGGAAAGGATCTCTTGGAGGTGGATCTAGCTGTTGAAACTTGGTCATGGTATGTTGTTTCCTATGGGACTTGGGCTATTTTCTATTCTTTGTACCTGGGTTGTAGTACGTTTGGATTTTATTCCTTATGGAATTCTATTACAGTACTCCCTGTGGAGCTTCATTTGTTATTCATATTTTCTAGTTTCTTTTGCTACCGCAATGCTTATCAAAGAACTGGTCCCAATTTCAATTATATGATGTCATGTGCTATTCGCCAACCCATGGGGACTAGAAACTCCCATTGGGCTATGTCAGGGCCATCTCGGTTATCGGGTTATCAGGGTACCAGAGCTAGTTTGTGATAGAAAGTACTCACATATTCCCATCCCACATCAAAATTTTGAGAGGGATATAATTCTTATACATACAATCTAATGTCCCTAATCACATCAACAATTTAGACACAATCCAATGGAATCATACTTCTTCCCGTGCTTTCCCACACTAGATAGGTTCTCCACTCACCGCAGCTTGGAGATGCCCCATACGCCCATGCTCTAGTTCAAATGTGTGTGCCTACCTTCACATGCTATGCATGAACTATTACCCATGATGCACATGTTATCTCTCTAATTAGTAGTTCTTATTCAGATGAAGCTATTATGATGTCTATGAAGCATCAACCACTTAGGTTATGGGAAAGCATGGTTTGGTTGATTTTTTACCAAATGTTTTAAATAATATTTAGTGAAATTTCATTATCAAAATTCATCCTTCAAATTAAAATTTTCTATTAAATTAATACAACATAATTCTTTATTCTTAAGTAAACCAAAATTTAAATAAAATTATTAACTTAATAGGTGAAATGATTAAAAACGTAAAAATCCTTTATTAAAATGTTAATAATTTTTCTAGAAAAATATGTGCATCATGTTTCTAACTGTACCCATGAACTGCTATAACCTTTTGATATGATACATAATCTAAAGACATTGTCTTTTAAACAGTGGATATAGATGTATCAAAACTATTATGTTAATAATAAACACACATATATATCAAACATTATATATGTAATGGTAATCAATATAGATGATGTAGTTGGGTCTAGGGAACCAAATCACAACACTCCCACTTGCACTAGAGCCAATAACAAACAATAATCAACCAGTTAACTCTCACATGAATATTATGATTTTTTTGAGTTATGGATTTAGGCAAGGGGTCTTCCATGTTATCCACTATGTCTACTATACTAACCACGACTTCAACTCTCTGAGTAAAATACCTCAATAGATAAAACATATGGTTTGTACTGTAGTGTGAATTATGATCCTTTGAAATAACTACTTCCATAGTATTATCAAAGTATATTATAATATGGTATGCACTTCATAGTATAATGAAAATCATGGAAATAAATAAGTTCATTCAAATTGCTTCATTATTTTCATCAGAAGCCACTATATAGTTATATTCTATTGTAGAATTAGTGACCATGGACTAATTTAAGATTCTCCAGCTCATTACAACATTATTCAGAAAAAATAAATTTCTTATATATTATTTTAGAAAAAATTTATTTATCTGTAGGATATGATTAGTTTATCCCCTCAAAACTAGTTCCTTGTCTCCTCCATATACCAAAAAACATATCGTTTGTATGTCTCAATTACAGTAAGGTGGTTTTTATAGCTTCCCAATATAGATCTCTTGAATTGGATTGATATCGTACCACTTTTCATAAATAAAAAGAAATATCAAACCTAATACATATCTTTGAATACATTATAAATCCAACTAATAAATCATTATTGATTTTAAAAATTCATTCAATATCCTTACTTGTTTTTGGACACATATTATTGGAGATATTTATTCCATAAGACACTAGAAATAATTCTCTCTTGGACTATTCCATATTATTATTTTTGATTACCTTGTCAATATATATAATTTGACTTATACCAGGAATCCTTTGACATCTATATTGATATATCGTAATCCCTAGAAGACAAGATGATTCACCCAATTATTTCCTGAAGAATCATTCATCTAACAAAGTCTTTATTGATTTTAAGACATGCATTTCATTTCCTATTAACAATATGTTATCAAAATATAAAACTAGGAAAACAATGGAAGTCCCACTAACCTTCTTGTATACACACAAATAATTTTCATTCCTAATGAATCAAAATTATCTTATGGCCACATCAAAATGAACACTCCAGGATTATGATGACTACTTGAATCCATAAATGGATCCCTAAATCTTGCATATATTATTATCACCCTTAAACATAATAAACCCTCTTGTTTGTGTCATAGAGACATATTCAACCAAACTAACTTTTAGAAAATCACGTTTGAAATATATTTTCCAAATTTCATTGTCATGGATGGATATTGTTACATTTAATATTTTTATGGATTATAGCATAGAGAATATCAAGAAGGATTCATCATAGTCAATGACTTGACGTTGCCTTAAAGCCTTCTCTAATATATATTCATTATTGGTTCTCACATTCCCATCCACATACATATTTTTCTTAAATACCCATTTGCAACTAATAAGATTTACATGATCCGGTGTGTCTACCAAAATCCAAACCTGTTTTTGGTACATGGACTCCATCTCAGAATGCATGGATTCTTTCCATTTAACAATACCTTTCCATATAATACTTCCTTGTAGATTATAGGTTCATCATTATCTAAAGGTAATGTCTCACATGACATAGTGACAAGAAAAAAATGTCTCTCTATTTCTCTATGCTGTCTAATTGACCTACACAAAAATTATGTCTCAAGA
Source organism: Viscum album (assembly GCA_963277665.1). Taxonomy (NCBI): domain Eukaryota; kingdom Viridiplantae; phylum Streptophyta; class Magnoliopsida; order Santalales; family Viscaceae; genus Viscum; species Viscum album. Next base: position 1,259,027,376 of record OY728141.1, read on the forward strand.
ATATCTTCCAATATCACTATATCATATAGTGATTGTTCATGTACTAACTCTGGTACATATGTATCATTAACATCATCAAATTCAATCATGCTCCCACTATTTCCATTGGGTATGTGTTCCATTTCTATAAATATAGAATTTCATTTTACATTAACCTTTCTATCTGAATGATTATATTAGAAATATCCTTATTCTCTTTAAGATAACCTATAAAGATACACTTCATGCTCTTAGATTCTATGTTTTCACTAGGTATGTTCTTGGAAAAATCCTTGTATACCCTTGCATTTAAATTTGATAGAATGATATTCTTTCCATACCAAAACTCATATAAAATATAAAATGTTTCATTATTTGATACTCAATTTAATATATATGTCACAATTTGTGATGCATATCCCCAAAATGATAAAAATGGATTTAAATGAATAATCATTGATATAACCATGTATATAAGAGTGTGATTACCTATTTAAAGAACACCATTGAAAAAAGTTTTATAAGGAACAGTGAGTTCAGAAATAAACCCAAACTCCTTTAAAGGATAAATAAAATATTGGTTTAGATATTCTCAGTGATATTCTGAGTAGTGTTCTTCTTAATATTCATACCAAGTTGATTTTCTAATTCATTATAATATTCCTTGAAAATGATAAATTAATATAACTTATACCTTATTAGGTAGATCAATCCAAATTTAATATAACCATTCGTATAAGTAACGAAGTAAGAAAAACCCACCCTTACATATACAAGAAATGGACCACATAAATCAATATCAAATAACTCAAATAGTTCTTTGGACCTTTATCCATTCCCATTAAAAAGTGATTTGTTTATTTTACCTTTTAAATAATCATGACATAGATACAATGGTTTTAACTCAATAGAGTATAAATACCCATATTGATGTAGTTTTCTTAAACACTTATCATTAATATAAACTATCCTGGAGTTTCATGGGTGGGTATGATATGAGTCATTCTCATTATATTTTTCATTAGTTTCTAAAACTGAATTTTCTAGTTCATATATATATAACCTATAATTATGATGTTCTATAGCACAAATATTTTATCCTTATACATAATCCAACATTCACTTCCAAACCTGAAATAACATCCTATAGTCTTCAAACTCGACACTGAGATTATATTTCTAGTAACAAATGTTATATTATTATTATTATTTAGTAAATGAACCATTCCATTAGTAAATGTACAATGATAATCCCCCACTAATAAAGATGATAGTATTGCACAATTTGTTACTCAAAGATCCTCCTTATCTTTGGAAATCATCATCAATATACTTTGTTCTATTATTTAGATAAAAATGTGTGAACCACATACAATATCTAATATCCTACTCATAGATATTAATAGATTGCATAAATGGAAAATATACCTGAAGTATTAGTGTCACCATGCTTCTTCTTCCCACCTACAAAATTCTTCGTCAAATGCTCCTTATTTTAATATTAAAAGAAATATTCTCGTTGATTATTTCTCTCATCATAAATTTTCGGCTTCTTTGAAGGGAAGTGTATCAATGTCTTTGACTAAAATTGAACCCTTGACAATTTAGCCTTTCATTTCATCCTCTTTTTCACAATAAGGAATGAAGAATTGAAATTCATCATATCCTTATATTCTTGCAAATCTAAATCCAAAAAATCTAGGAGTGACTTATTCATATTATTCATATTATAATTAATAATAAAATTTGAGAATATTTGTAGTAAAGAGGCAAGAATGAAACCAGTTTCTAGATATTGGTTCAATTTGAACCCAAGGGTATCAATTATCTCAATGTACCCGATCATATTTAGATCATGAGGTCCTACCCGATTATTTTATACTAGAGTTCAAATATATAGATCACTATATATCTCTTATCATTCTTGGAAATATCCCTTAATTTATAGCTATTTGAGAAAATACATCATTTGGAAATCATATTTTCCCCATGTATTTTCTATAGATCACTAAACATAGATGACAACACAAAACAATGAACATATAGTTCATCATCCATATGATTCTTGTGTGGATCATTACCCACCCTGCTTGCTCCCTGGCGTGGCTCAATAGTATGTGAGGATTCACGCACATAATGCTTCCTATATTGGCATGGTAATACATGGAAGAACTTATGCCACTATTGGAAGTCATGGCCAATTAGGATATTCTATTTGTCTAATATAGATCACAATTAAGTTGAACTGGTGGTGGTTTCCATTTGATCTACAATAAATAAAAATATTCTATTAGTAATTTATTCTAATTACCAGTAGTCATTTTCAAATTGTTAATTCTAAATGTCTCCAATTATTTTATCAAGTCCTTGAAGCCCTTAAGTACTTTATTAGGAATACTTAGTTGCATGTCTATTCTAGTAACAAGGATCCTTAAACATCACTTTGTATCCCGAGCTATGGAATATCTACTACATGAAGAGTATAAAGTTGGATTTTTAATGTCAAAATGTATTAATTCCAGGATCCTTAATCTATTGAGTGGGGTCTCATATCCTACAACGAATTAAATTTACTTTATCTCTCGAATTGAACTACTTCAATGTGAACTCCACTGTCCTTTATAATGTATACTCACATGATGATAAGGGTAAATCTGGGTGTGAAATTACATGTTATTACTTAAATATGGCCAATTAGACCCTTATATAAATTATACATGGAGGGAAGATCCAAATATCGTCAAAATTAAATAGTTATTAAACTTTAAAAAATTAAATGCAATAACTAAATTAAATAAATTATAAACCAAACAAGCACAGGTCAGTCTCAACACATGATTTGTTAGCAAGAAATTATTTTGCATAATAATAAATTAATTAATTAAAATTAAACATAAGGGTATTTTTACTTATTTAAATTTCATCATAATATTTTTAATTAATTATCAATATGTCTTGTGACACCCAAAATAATTTTATTAAAATCTAAATAATTTAATTTAATTCAGGAATTTTTTCCACAATTTTTTAGGTCCATTCGGACCTAATGAATATCCTCATATATAAATTAAGGTATTGTGACCACAGTTACATGTCAGGAAGGTTGATCCCAGATTAACTAAGTCCATCCCAAGATGGGGAAAGGCCATGCGTACAAATTGGGGTTCTAGATATGTAAATATACATGATAAATATACATATATAATATACTATAGTATATAATATAATAAAATATAGGATAATATATATATATATATAATACATATATATTTTTCAAATCACCCAAAAAATGTATGTCTCCAAAACATCCTCTTCTTAATAAATGGGAGGGGCCATGCTAGTATACACCCAATTAATTGGTGTGGACATACACACCCTATTTTATAAAATTAATAATGATTGGTTTTTATTCCATTCAAAAATGATAATCCATAAAAGTGACATCCCAAACCATAATACACATCCCATCAAGAAAAAATCACCCATATATATGAGTATTTATTATTTAAACATATACACACACATATTATAATATATAAGGATAAACATTCATCCCAACTTTTATACAAGACCTGTCAATATTTGATTAACCATATATTAGCTATAAAAATTTATATTGATGTGTTTTCAGTTGAGTTGAGACCATATTTATACTCTATTTCCAAATAGTATTGAATTTAATAGAAAATTTAAATTTTTTAAATTGAACAATTTCAACACACCCTATGATACTAATTGAAGGAACCTCAAGCGCAAAAAAGTGTGTAAAATAAAAAATTCAAAATTTTGGGATTGGATTCTTATTAAAAGAAAGGATTACATAAAAACCTCTACCCATAATTCCCAAATGATGATGAGAAATTCAATTTAATCATATAAAATAAAATATAACAAAACCATAAAAGGTACCTTGTTCTTTTGAAATTGTCAATTTTATTTTCAGACCATTTGCATTTCATAGATCAAAGGTAGTAATATAAGTAAAATATAGATCATCCAAATGTGCACCAAAGCTCCTGGACCATCTATCTTTGATTCCTAGGTGCTAGTACAGGAAATTAAAGAGCTTTATATTACACATTGATCATGGTAATAATGGAAACTAGATAGAGAAGATGGGATCGATCCAACCATGTTTTCACATAGGTTCCCCAATCTAGAGAATGAGAGAGATGATAAGATTTCTTAAAATTCCTGAATACGGTGGAGTTTACTATTAATTAGTATAAAATTAGTAATTATACCTAGGTTATACATTCCAAAATTTCTATTTGGGCCCTATAAAGTAATTACCTTAATTTTAGACCATTTCGCACACTTATGAATTAATTAAACTGATCATAAATGTTATAAATATTATATCACCCAATTGTAATATATTAACATGTTAGGTGATAAAATATAAACCATTAACTTAGGATGATCCTCATTTAATAATTTAATAATCCTTGAACATATTATTCCTATTTAAAAAATTATATTTTCTTGTATTCACTTTTATGATTAAACAAATTGTGAATACCTTGATAAATAAATTAAATAATTATTATTATAAAAATTAATACTATAATTAAATTATTTTAACTTTCAATTGATCAAAAATAGATGTTCACTCTTTCTAGCACATGGTTCCCACATTATCCTAAACTCCCATTCATATAAATATGTGGAACTTGTGGATACACTTAGTTTGTAACCCTTTTGGTACATTTCTCGATATAAATAATTCCAACTCACAGATGAAGAGTATTCTATAAAAACCCATAATTCCCCATAATTATGTAAAGAATTTCATAGAAATGATGACCACTTATGAACATGTTCTGTGTAATATAATCTATTTGTCTCAAAATATCATATAAAGAAGGGTTCACAATAGTGTCATCATCCTTTTGATGATTTATATATTTTGGGACCTTACCAAAAAAATTACCTCCTTTTAACATGGCCATGTAATGAATAATGGTACTAAAATCCTGGTCATATTAGGCCCACAAGATATCTCACCCACAATATATAGGTGAAAAATTATGTCATGATCATTAAACTAATTCCATACCTCAAAATGACACACCTAAAACAAGATACCTTAGCATGAATTCAATGTAACAGTTTTTCCTTACATCAAAATGAACAATAAAAAGGTATACATTGATAATGATCTCATGTCAAGAGACCAATAAAAATGTTTATAGAAATGAAAAACTGATGAAACCTAAAAAATATAATATTACTATTGTCTTGTCAGTTCCCTTGATCTCATCTACACAAGATCACTAAGTGATAACTTCATGAGAAGTAGTCATAGTTATTATGATCCACCAACCCCAAATAGTCAGAAAACATAGGTGTCCCATCAGTGTGATGTATCATGAACATAGGATATATATTAAATATTAATTTAATAGTATCTTTAGGTTCTCATTATAGTTGATAACTACCTTAACTTTTTGATCTGACATGTAATCTAAGGACTATGACATCTAAATAGTGGATGAAGAAGAATCAACACTATTATGGTAATAAACACACAAACAAACACATATAATTTTATACATGTAATGGTAATCAAAGTACATGAAGGAGTTGGGTCTAGGGAACCAAATCACAATATATTATAGTAGATAACTCACTTTAGGACATCAAAAAAATATGTGGATGCTAATGAAAGATTCAAATGCTAAAGAATATATGTTGAAAGAATAGAACCAAGTATCACCTACTAAGTGTATAATATGTGTTATTTGATAGTATATATAAGAATTATATTGATAAATAATGTCATATGATCATAATAAAGATGAATAATAAAAATAAGAAGGAAACCATGAAATTGGGAGTTTTCACCAAGGTAAAAAATTTTGTTACTTTTTCATATCTATATATTACTTTGATATGGGAATTTATTTTAAATTAGAACATAAATATTTAACTTCACTTAAAAGTTTGGTGGATGATGGTAAAAAATAGTAAAAAATATCATGTGGTAAATTTGGATATTTTTCATGTAATAAACAAGATAATATTCTAGTCTTAGGGAGTGAAGGACAATTAATGAAGGCTATAGATGAAGAGAATTATGCTTACATAATATATTTTTAGGGAGTAAATAAAAAATTGATTAAGGAATAGATTACTTCATAGGAAACCATCACAATAATGAAAATTTAAATTAAGTAAAAAAGTGATTTAATTGAATAAATTGTTCATGAGTTGGAGTTAATAATGGAAAAAGAGAAATTAAATGAATCACCAATGTCTTCCCTAAAGTAGTAATATAAAGATAGAGTATGTAATTCACATAATTAAAATAACTATATCTTTTTTAATTTTGAAAGTTAACTAAAAGAGAATTATTTTAGGATTCAGAACCATGAGATAAAGAATCCGGATAAAAATTAGAAGATAAAAAATAGATTTTATTACATTAATGATTTTGTAGGGTGTTAGAAGTATAAAAATATATAATAAAAAAAATATAGAATAATATTTCTAAAATTAGTTTCAATGAACCTTAAATAAATGTATCATTGCAGTGACACATCTATGGAATATTGTAACACAAAATGGATGTATACTATAATAAATTTAAGGTGTATAATAAGATGATACACATTGATACATCATATCCATGTAATTATATTAAAAGGTATAGGTATTTAATGGGAGATGCTATATTTTTTTACATATCTTGGTATTATGGAAGGAAAATGTGAAAGTAGAAATAAAATTGATTCCAAAATGACATCTCTTACTCCTATGAAAATAAATCGGTATGAATGTAAGAATGATAAATATGCATTACATAAAAAAAAGATATATTATGCAAGATTATTTTGATTAGAAGAAGAATACATGGAGTCAAAAGAAGAATGAAGAAGATGCTCTCATTGATATAAAAGAGGATGTTAACAACCAATAAAAAGTGGATGGATTTTTAAATGAAATTTTTTCAAGGATAAACAAATATATAGATGGGTTAATGGAATTAATGAAAGATAATCAATGTACATTCTTATGCAGTTTCATACATGGAACTACAGTAATGCCCAAAAACTTTACTATATATTTTTTTTTAACTAAACACTATATCGAAAACATTTTTCACATGAAAAACTAAACTAAAATGGTACAATATATATTGTATAAATATTATTAGTAAATTATAATATGAATAAAACCTCTATTAAATAAAAATATAATAATCTATTAAAAAATTATTATATTTAGAGGATAAATAATTATTGTACTTTAATAATAAAAAAGACTGTTCTTTATCAAATGATTGTTTAATATTTAATAAATTAAATTATTCAATTTAAAATTATTATTATGATAATATTTAATTATATATTAACATATTTTAAATTAAATATTGGTATAAAAAAGTATTAGTAACACTTAATGTTCAAAAAGGGACATTTATCAATAAAATGAAATTTTCATTATATATTGTTTTTCTATTTAGAATTTATTTATCCAAATGTTTATAATTTAATTAGATAAAATCATTATAATTTTTGAATTTATAATTTCAAAATTATCTTAGTACGGAATTTTAGGAATTTTCTAAAATAATTGATTTTTAGGTGAATAGTGAAAATATAATTTTTAAATTATACAATGAAATTATAAAAAAAATTTTTAACATTTTATGAACATATGTAATATTTTCCAATAAACAACCATTTTTGGTATTTTATTTTAAATAATTATTATTTTATTATAATTATGTTTTTTATTTTTTAAAAAACTTTTAATTTTATAATTAAAATTTATATCATGAAAAATCATGAATATTGATAATTTTTTTAGAAAATATTATAAATTTAAAATACCCATTTTTCTAAAATGGGTTTTTACACATTAGATGCACTTATGATGGAATTAATTTTTTTTACATCTAAATTGTTTATGATATAATGGGTTTTACATTTTGAATCATTAATTTAGAATTATGTAAAAAGGACCTTTTTAATTTTTAGGTATTAAAAGTAAATTACTTATGTAAACATTTTTTACAATAGTAAAATACAAAAATGGTAAAATTAGATAATCTAAGAGTAAAAGGCTTGAAAACATTTATAAAACATGTTTGAAAATTAGTTATTAAGATATGATCGACCTTATCTCATCCTACACTCCATTATTTACCATTTTGACTTTATATGAAATATAAAACATGTTCTCTCTTTATATTTAGATGTTATATTTACCACAATTTCATTCCCTTCACATATAAAAGGATCTTACCTCCACCCCATTCTCTACTTCTCTAAACCCCCTTCATCAATAGGTTCCTCTACCTATCCCTGAAGGATGATGCATGTCATTTCCTACACATAATACTATGATCCCTTCACCATGAATTTTTGTATAGAGTTGTTGGAATCCCGTCCTAGAGTCCAAGAGTATGATCCTCTATTCATTCTTCATGAAATATGTAGATTTATTGGTATTGATCTTACCAACTTCATTGGGCGTCGATCCTATGCTTATAAAGTTAATTTTGATGGAGTTGTTTCTATAACCCCATTTCTCGGGCCGCAATCCTCATCATTGGCATCGTACCTCTCTTCATATATATCAGTTTATCTCTCTCAAAAAAATTCCTGATGAACAATACTTCTCATATGGACATCATTAAAGCTATCAGACTTAGGATAATGTTCACCTAGATGAGTGATTCATGGAATCTACGAGTTGAATCCCTTGTAATGGTATATGGTAGTTGTGACATACTGCTAGAATGTGTGTCTTGGTTTGAGTATATCTAGATATTCATGTTATATGTTTTGTATACATATACTATATAGAGATAAATATATCATTCCTTTATGTGTTTAGTTTTGTTTTCGGGATGTCATACTGAGTATTGTTATACTCACCCCTCCACGAGCTTTTCATACATGTGTCTTTTCATGTGCATAAAAGTGACTTTTTCATGGATTCCACGATTGACCAAGACCAGACAGAGCTTTGTGAGTTCAGGTAGGCTGAGGTGATCCAATATATTTGAGCTCAAATCCCAATTCCTAATTTTTATAGGGTGTACTTTGTATTTAATAGACTATTTCTCTTTTTGTGCTTGTATTCTGGCCCAATTTAATTTACTGCACTTTACTTCCTATATTACTGTATTGGGAGGGATATTGGTATGAATGAGTTTATTTCATAGTGGTTTTTTACATTTCTGAATTTGTGGGATTGGGGATATGTTCGTGCATATAGGTGCATAAGAAATTCCTCCCATGATAGTGATATGCTAACTTAGTGCTTATCTCCATCCCTTGGCCTATTGGAGGTGGGATTTGGGAGTCACGACATGGGCCCCACTGGGATAGTTCATGACAAAATATTTCATTAAATTGTGTTAACTTTTTTATTTTTTATTATATGATCCATTTATTCCTTTTTTATGTTCCCATTTCTGAAGACACTAAACCTGAGAATGACCCATGGAATTGATCAATGTAATAATTTGGTTTTGTAATTATCTTAAAAATCATATTTTCACTTGTGGGTCATTAAAATTGGTATAAGATGAGGGTTTATTAATTTATAGAAATTAATACTAGGTAATATTAGTTAAAACCCTATGGATAAATATAGGAATATGACAACATCCTTAAATTTTTGTTAGGTGTAGAGAATATTGTTTCCAAGAAAATACCTCCCTTTTTCGACATTGGAAAGTGGATGGGGTTGTGGAATAGATGAACATTGAGATCATAAACCCCAAAATACGTGTTGATAATTGAATCAATCTTTACATTGGTTCATGATGGGTGGGCCTATGACTACACACCTAACTAGAGACTCTTAAGGGATATTCTATGTTATCATATTATTTTTACAACCCATTATAAAGGATGTATAACTAAAGTAATTATTTATTTTTAGAGGTTACAAAATATTAAAATATATGATCCTAGAAGCTCAATATTAGAATCATTTTAGGAATAACTACCCTTCATAATTTATCATCTTAATTATTCTTAATAGTATCCATTATCTCTCTAATGTTTTCATATTTTAGAAAAATGAGGGGAAATAGAATGTACCATATATTTAATGGATGTTATGGGATATGGAATGATGAAATTTCAAATATAATGAAATATAGAGATAAATAATTCATTATAATATTTAATCCTCTTTCTCACATTATTTATGATAACACAACCCATGTAGAGTATTCAAATTCACCTAGGAGTGAACAACTGGACATTGAATCCTACATGCATAAAAACTAGTTACTTTTAGTGGACCATATGACCCTTTAATAATAGGAAAATGGATCATTGTAATATATAATATATTTTATATGATTCATTTTTCAAAAAAATAGATTTTTTTCCCAAGCTGTGTATCGCCTATAGGGTGAGGTCGATCAGTGGTGGGAATTTATTAGGAACATAAATCTAATGGATGAAGTAGAAGATATGGAGTGGGAAGAGTATAAGAAGATATTTTTTAGGATGTATTTTCCCCAATACATCAAAACTAAAATGGAATGTGAGTTCATTAAGCATAATAAAAATGATAATGGACTAGTGGTAAGTTATGAGATGACTTTTACAAGGCTTGCGTGATATGATTCAATCTTCATCATTGATTTTGATAGGAAGATCGATTGATTATTAAGTAGATTGTGACCATATCTATGGAATTATTTTTTAATATAATATTTTGGGAGTTATGAGGTGACAATGAAATGATCTATCATTGTTGAAATGGAATTTGGAGATGTAAAATGATCTCATGGATAGAATGATAAGAAGAGAATAATGGATTAAAATTTAGGAATAATTTACCATGAAAATGAATGGAAAAACTATGACTGGCCACATCTAATAAGTGTGGTAAGAAGTACACGGTGAATTTTATTCAAGTATCTGGGATGAGTTATAAGTGTAGAAAGGTTATACACATCTATTGAAACAATCATGGAGATGAAAAACCACAACATCTTAACACAAATGAAAAAGTATTGATTGTGGAAGAATATCCTATAGTGAAATACTTCATGTGTGGAGAGTATGAAATTTTTTGTAATTAGTGTATGGACCTAATAGTGATATAAGGAAACCATAATAAACCCAATTAAAGGTCATGGTATCAAGGTCATTATTTCTCTATCACAATGGATGAATTTGAGGTTCCAAATAATTTGACATAAAATACAATTTTTGGTCACTCAAAGCATTCTAGTACATTTTTTTATTATATTTATATGTGTTCCTTTATTTCATCCTTGTTTACAGAGATTATCAAATTAAACCCTTATATTTTAAAAGTATATTTTTCAATTAAAACTCTTAGAGGATCTATTTAAGCATCAAGGGTATATAAAGATTCATATATTATCATTGGCATGTGTAATCTCATTTATATTATAATAGTCATTCCAATGGTGGAATTAGTCATAATAATAGGGATGGATTGGATCTTGAAGTATAATGAAGAAATAAGTTATATAATTAAGGAAATTATAGTGGTCATAGATGGAAAATATTGAATTATTTTCAAAGGAGTGATATCTGAGCCTATGTATTTTCAATAAATATATCTCATAGGCTTCTATATAAAAATGATTGATGAAAAAGTGGAATAATGTAAAAGTAAAAAATATAAAAATTTTACCAATTCATCAATAGTAAATAAAATTTTGTCTAAATAATAATTTGGTACTCCCCTAGAAAGAGAGGTATAATTCTGAATTTAACTCATACCAGGATCCAACCCTATATTAAAGACCACATATTGAATTAAATTCATGGAGTTAGAAGAATTAACGAAGAAACAACAAGATCTTTTGGAAAATGTATTCATCCATCCAATTGTGTATCCTTGGGGAGAACCTATTCTATTTCTAAAGAATAAGGATGTACCAATGTATTTATGTAATGATTATAGATAAATCAATGGGACCAAAATAAAGAATAAATTCCGTCTTCCTATAATTGATGATTTGTTTGACTGGATTTATGAAAATAAAATATTTTATAAGAATAACCTTCAATAAAGGTATCATTATCTTAGAGTGATGCATAAGGATATTACAATGAGAGATTTAAAAAAAGGTACAAATATTATAAGTTTGTTTTTATACCCTTTGGTTCAACTAATAATCCTACTATATTTATGGATTTGATGAATAGAGTCTTTAGGGACTACCTTGATAAAATTATGTTGGTATTTATTTATGACATTATGATATATTTTGAATGTTAGGAAGAACATGAGGGACTTTGAAGGATTATATTAAAAACTCTTTGTTAAAAAAGGATTATTTCTAAATTCATTAAATATGAGTTCCTATTGAAATATGTGGCATTATTAGGACACATTCTATATTGTAAAGGAATCTATATAGACCTATCTAAGAATAACATAGTAGGGGAGAAATCTCATCTAACTATAGTAATAATTATTGTAAAGACCCGTAAAATTCAAGGGAAGTTTTTTCTTAATTTTCTTTGGCATTTTACAAGAATGCGGTTTTAGACGGTACTTGATTCTGAGGCCCAGAGTTCCTGGAATTTCTATCTGAAGTTTAGCTCGGGTACATTCAGTGAACGAACGAGTGAGAATTTCTATCTTTTGAAATGTTGCCCAGAATTGAATTCTGAGGGCACCGAAGGAACCGTAGTGCCGATAATTTCTTAGGAACTCTTTTTATGGAGTTTCGTTTTCATGAGAGTTAATGATAAAAAAATTGTGGAAGTTAAATTCATAATTATTCTTCAAGTTTTTTATCTTACCCTAAGTGATTTATCCTTTGGATGGAAGTTGGGTAACAACCCAACCTCCCGTGGGAGGTTATGAGGGTGGTGGGTCCCACACGAACCCCACCCCTTCATATCCTCTAAACCCCCTCAACTCCAATTGAAATGTTGATAAATTAAGTGTAAAGACCCGTAAATTTCAAGGAAATTTTTTTCTTAATTTTCTTTGGAATTTTACAAGAACGCAGTTTCTGACGGCACCTGATTCCGAGGCCCGGTGTGCCCGGAATCATTTTCCGAAGTTTTGGCTCGGGTACGTTCAGTGAACGGGCGAGCGGGTTTTTCTAACATTTGAGCCGGTGCCCGGAATCGAATTCTGAGGGCACCGATGAAATCGTAGCGCTGGTTTTCGCTTAGAAACGCCTCTTCCGGAGTTGCGTTTGCTCGGGTGTGGTTTTTAATTTTCGGGCTTAAAGTTAAGAAATAAAATAATTTTGCGACAACTTTATTTTATTTCACATAAGCCTCTTGGACGCCACTTGAAGCCACATAAAGGCGGCTTGAACTGAGTTGAACTGGATAGGATGCTATCCAGAAATATCTTACCCCCTTGGTAGGATATTTGTGAGGTGGGGCCCGCACGAGCCCCGCCGTTTCTTTCCACTAAGAAACGCACCCGTGAAAACCCGTCTTAATGAAAGTCAACCGACACGTTTTCTAAATTCTTAACACACCATTTAATTGGGAGGTTTATTTCGTGAATTAAATGGGCTGTTTCTTTCGTGAATTAAATGGGTCGTTTCTTTCGTTGAATTAATTCAACGAATTGATGGATCGTTTTTTTAACCGGTTTCGTGTGTTGGCATGTTAATAAATTAAGACCAACGCAAAATCTTTTGAAAAGATTTGAGAGGATCCCTGTTTCTTCTTCAACCTTGACGAAGAACACGAAGAACGCCGTTCTTCAACGAAGAACTTCTTCGCCGAAGAACACGGTTCTTCCGCGACGCCATATCTGCGACGTGACGTTCTTCTTCCGCATCATCTCTTCCACGACGGTTTTCCGCGACGAACGCCATCGACAACGACTCTTCCTCCGACATCAAAGGAATCGACACCGATATTCCACGACTACGTCAACATGCGACTATCGAGGTAGGGGTTCTTGAGTTCGTTGTTTTCTTTCTTTTTGACATTCCTCAAGACTTGACGTGAACGCTCAAGTTCCGACGAAGAACGCCGCTCCGCTCTTCTTCGTCTTCCGTGTCAACGAGAGAGGACACCGCTTCTTCCTCGGACAACCTTCGTCGGCGTACAAGTATTCGCCAACGACATGTCTCTTCGGACGCACCCCTTCGTCATCGGATTTGACGAAGGGCTACCGCGACGCCCGACCTCCGCGACGTCGTCTTCCGCGGAACGTTGACAAATCTTCGAATCTATACCCGAGGTAGGGGTTGTTGATTTATTGTTTAATTATTATATTCTTGATCATGAATTTAGCAAGTCTAACGTGTGGCTTTGAAATAATTTAAGTTGCGTTATTGCTTAACGTGAGGGGGGCGGACCGCATGAACACGGCCGAACCCCCTCCATCGTTCTTGTTGTATTTCTTGCGGGTGGAAGCAAAGTGGCGTGGTGCCGTCGCATCACGCGGATAAATGTGCAATTATTTTACGAAGCGCCGCCACGCCACACCGAGGAAGAATCTTCAAGAACGCGACGCCGTCGCGCCACGTTGAAAGGAATCAAGGCACGGCGAAGGGGCGCGGTGCCGTCGCACCGCGCCGGACGACGAACACTGCGGCCGGTTCCGGGCCGCGGCGGGATGAGGAGACCGCGGCCGGTTCCGGGCCGCGGCGGGACGAGGAGACCGGCGGCCGGGCCGCCGGCGTCGGAAGCCGAAGAGGGGACCGGAATTTCCGGTCCCATTGGCGAAAACCGGCCAGCCAGCTGGCCGGCCGGATGACTTATACCGGGGGAATTAATCCCCCGGCCAGCGCATAAAAACCCCCCTCATTATGAGGGGGCGGTTTCCTTGAAGGGTGGGGGGCAGCAGCCCCCCCCCCCGGTTTTAATTCAAGCCGGCCCCCACGTGGGGGCCCGTTTCCTTGCAAAAAGGCGCGGCACAAAGGCCGCGCCGCCTTCCCAATCAGCGGGGGCTTTGCCCCCCGCGTTCGGCCACTGTGCAGCGCCGGGCCGCCGCAGCTGCCGCGCCGCCGCGCCGCCGCGCCGCCGGCCTGCCGACCGGCCGGGCCGCCCTAGGGGGGGGGACGGGCCGGCTCGGCCCGGACCCGGACCCCCCGTTTCGAACCAGTTCCGGTCTTTTGACCATAACATGAGCCACGGACCTCCAATTGACGAACCGTCTGCGGCAACGGGATCCTTGGATAGAGACGGTCGTTTCGGTATATCGCACTCAAGGTTTCGGATTACCTTGAGTTCGGCCAGGTTGGTTCGTTCACGGAACCAACCGGGCCTTCGGAGCGGAAACGCTCATTTCTTGAGCTACGGACGTCCGATTGACGTGCCATCAGCCGCGTTGTGTTCCTCTTAGTGAGTCGGATCTTTTGGCATACTCCGCCCGAGGTTTGGACGTAAGTGGAGTACGGTCGGGTTGGTTTTGCCTTAAAAACCAGCCGGGCCTCGGGGACGAAAATGCCAATAACTCTCAGACCGGGCGTCCGATCGACGCACCGTCTGTTGCGTTGAGTTCCTGTTTACGATACGGAACTTTTGGCATCCTTCGCCCGAGTTTTGGATACAGTTAGTAGTGGCCGGGTTGGATCGCACCCGAAATCCAACCGGGCCCCTGGAAACGGGAAAGCTGATATCCTTCAGACAGGACGTCCGTTTGACGAACCGTCAGCGGCGTTGGTGATTACGTTGAGTAACGGTCCCTTTGAGAATACCCTACGGGAGTTCAGGGTACAGATGTGATACGGCCGGGATTGGTTCGCACACGAAACCAACCGGGCCCCTGGGACGAAAAGGCTAATAACTCACAGACCAGGCGTCCGATTGACGCGTCGTCTGTTGCGTTGAGACCCCTATGATGAGGCGGTCCTTTGAGACCCTTCTTCGTTGGACCTTGAGATACTTGGAGTATCGGACCGTATCTCGTGGAGCGGACCCTCCCGGAGACGAGCGTTCGGAGTACGGAGATCGTGTAGCATGCTGAGACCTGACGACTGCTTGACCGACTCGACTTGGAGTAGGTCGACTAGCCCAGTGGACGGAGCGCCCGGTATTTGGCGACAGACCCACGGCGGACGGAGCTCCCGGTAGTTGGCCACAAACCCGCGGTACTCGACAGGAGGAGTACCTCTGTAGGCTATTTGGGTGAGCGCCCGGTATTTGGCGACAAACCCTCAGCGGACGGAGCGCCCGGTAGTTGGCCGCAAACCCGCAGTACTTGACAGGAGGAGTTTCTCAGCAGTCTTCGGTTAGTGAGCAGTACCTCAGAGTCGTGACAGGACCACTGTACACTCTAGAGACGGAGCTCTTCAGTAGTTACAGCTTCGATAATGAAAATCCTGGTTTGAGCTGAGACTTTTGACCTTGTGTTTACTCATGATTGAGATGGGTCACTTGCTAACTTAGGTATATGTATGGGCATATACCCGGGTTGTGGTTATCCATTGATTTCACAATCCTTGTGTTTCCTCATGATTGAGATGGGTTACTTGATAACTTAGGTATATGTATGGGCATATACCTAAGTAGAGGTTATCTGTTGAGATCTTCTTTGTGGTTATCCTTTTTGGTTTAGTGAGACCTTGAGGGTCTCGGGGTCCCTACTGAGTATCGTTATACTCACCCCTGCACAGGCTATGCCCGCACCTCGTTGTGTTGGTTGCAGACGACGGGCAGTGCTGACGGAGGCTGAGTGTTCGAGGACTAGACTGTACCCAGAGGTGGACGTGACGACGAGGCGGTACCCGGAGGTGGACCACTGGGCGGGACATACTCGGAGCGGACGGCGGGACCCGAGAGGCAGAGGAGCTATCTGTACCCACCCTTCTGGTGGGATTTCCAGAGGACGGCTCGATGCTGCAGTTTTCTTTTCAGTTGTTGTTTTCCCTTTCGAGTTGTACTTTACTTTCAGTTGGGTTTGTATTATGGCCCATTTTACTTTCCGCTTGTTTACTCTATGGTGTTTGTTTACTTTACAAAGGCAATGCCTTCCCTTTTTATCGGGATTTACGCCTTGGTGCTAGTCTCCAGCCCCTGGCCTATGGAAGGCGGGCTTGGGGTAGTCACGGCACGGACCCCAAGGGCGGGTCGTGACAAATTGGTATCAGAGGTGGTCGGTTCTACCGCAGACTCTGATCTTTCTTTCTGTGAAGCAATAGTGTTAAGGGTACCGAGTGTGGTTTTCAGTTCAGGGAGTCCAGTGTTGGTGCGGGCGGCCGACGTATCCATACACCAGGACCTTGACAACTGATTTCTGACTTTTTGCACGAAAACACTGATTGCGTGTGTGTTTTCAACGGTTTTTCCCCTTAAAACAGCTCAAACCGGGTCAGCTCACCAGGTATAATCGTTTGACCGTGTTACGTTCAGGATGCCTTTTCTCGGACGACCAGTGAGAGCCCAGAGGGATGTGCGTGCTGACAGCATGTCGAGTGACGTGGCTTCGGTACAGGGCCATCTTGCAGTTGAGGCACCAGTGGAGGCGCCAGCGGTACTACCATACGTTGGGCCACCGATGCCACCAGCCCCAGCAGTAGGCGATGCCCGCTACTTGCGCGCACTGCATGAGTTCCAGCGCCAGAGGCCACCCAGGTTCGGGGGAGAGATGGACCCGCAGGCGGCTGAGGATTGGCTGGAGGCTGTGGTGGGAGTCTTCAGGCTAGTGGGGACGCCATCAGACTTCATGGTGACCTTTGCTGCCAGCCTTTTTCAGGCAGCAGCAGGTAGGTGGTGGATCCACTTGTTCCAGTTTTGCGATGGGATGGCTTTCACATGGGAAGACTTCGAGACCTTCTTCAGGGTGGAGTTTGTGCCAGTAGCTCTACACCCCGAGCGTGTTCAGGAGCTGTTGCCTTTGCCGCGTGTTTTTTCGAACAGAAGCCGAGTCATCTGTGGGCAGTAGACAGATGATGCAGAGGTCTAGGAGGACCAGACCAGCAGTTGGGCGATCTCGGGTTTTAGGACCGGTGGTGCGGGGCACCCGGAGTGGGGACCGAGCCAGCCATGCAAGGAGTAGGTTGTGTTACTCATGCCGCGGAAAGGGTCACCTGGCACGTGACTGTCTGACTCCTCGATCCGCAGGCTTTGGGGGAGCCACCGAGGTTGAGGCAGCGACAAATGCTTGAGCAACAGTAAAGCAGGTGGACAGGAGCGGAACTAGTGGATACGTCTCTTGTACTTCTAGTTCCATGTTGATGTTGTTTTTGTGTAGCATCTTTGTATTATGAGCTGCAATAATAAAAGACGCTTACTTTGTGATGTTTTCATTCCTGTCCTCTTTTGTGATGTTACTAAGAGGTTCCAGTTGAATGTTGACTTGACGCTCACTTGTGAGACTTCTACTGGAGGAGACCCAGTTACCACACACTTATGCCGACAGTGTGACTCAACTCTTGGAGGCGAGAGTAACGGTTGGATCTCTTGGTAGTAGCGTCGAGGCCTTACGACGTCATCCTTGGTATGGATTAGTATCATCCATGTTGGGATTGACTGTATTAGGCAAAGAATGTGGTTCATCCTGGGGATGAGACCAGATTTCTCTTGTCGGCAAAGAAGAAATCTTGCAGCTTTTGTGGGACCGGAGGTGGTCTAGGCCACGACAGAGAAGGTCCAGGTCATCCAGGAGTGGATGAGGACAGCTTAGAGCCGGCAGAAGTCATATGCTGACAGGAGGCGGAGGCCACTAGAGTTCGAGGATGGCGATCACGTCTTCTTGCGGGTCTCACATCGACGTGGTATTCGGAGATTTGGCCGAGGCGGCAAGTTATCTCCGCGCTTCAACGGACCTTTCTAGGTCCTCAGCTGGGTAGGCGAGGTGGTTTACCACTTGGCCCATCCACTTCAGTTGAACTAGGTGCACGACGTTTTCCACGTATCCCAACTGAGGAGATACGTGCTCGACCCCTTCGCATATCATCGACCATGAGGAGCTAGACGGTGGCGATGAGTGTCTTATACGGAGGTTCCTGTGGGAATCGAGGATCGACAGGAGCGGATCCTAGGAGGATGGTCGATTCCTCTTGTGCACTTTCTTTGGCAGCGCGGGAACCTCCAGGTAAGCACATGGGAGCGGAATTCTCAGATGCGTGCTCAGTACCGCTTTGTTTCCCTAAGTTTGTGGTGAAGCTTTACGGGGACGTAAAGCCCTATGGTGGGAGTAATGTAAAGACCCGTAAATTTCAAGGAAATTTTTTTCTTAATTTTCTTTGGAATTTTACAAGAACGCAGTTTCTGACGGCACCTGATTCCGAGGCCCGGTGTGCCCGGAATCATTTTCCGAAGTTTTGGCTCGGGTACGTTCAGTGAACGGACGAGCGGGTTTTTCTAACTTTTGAACTGGTGCCCGGAATTGAATTCTGAGGGCACCGATGAAATCGCAGCGCTGGTTTTCACTTAGAAACGCCTCTTCCAGAGTTGCGTTTGCTCGGGTGTGGTTTTTAATTTTCGGGCTTAAAGTTAAGAAATAAAATAATTTTGCGACAACTTTATTTTATTTCACTTAAGTCTCTTGGAAGCCACTTGAAGCCACTTAAAGGCAGCTTGAACTGAGTTGAACTAGATAGGATGCTATCCAGAAATATCCTACCCCCTTGGTAGGATATTTGTGAGGTGGGGCCCGCACGAGCCCCGCCGTTTCTTTCCGCTAAGAAACGCACCCGTGAAAACCCGTCTTAATGAAAGTCAACCGACGCGTTTTCTAAATTCTTAACAGACCATTTAATTGGGCGGTTTATTTCGTGAATTAAATGGGCTGTATCTTTCGTGAATTAAATGGGTCGTTTCTTTCGTTGAATTAATTCAACGAATTGATGGATCGTTTCTTAACCGGTTTCGTGTGTTGGCATGTTAATAAATTAAGACCAACCCAAAATCTTTTGAAAAGATTTGAGAGGATCCCTGTTTCTTCTTCAACCTTGACGAAGAACACGAAGAACGCCGTTCTTCAACGAAGAACTTCTTCGCCGAAGAACACGGTTCTTCCGCGACACCATATCCGCGACGTGACGTTCTTCTTTCGCATCATCTCTTCCGCGACGGTTTTCCGCGACGAACGCCATCGACAACGACTCTTCCTCCAACGTCAAAGGAATCGACACCGATATTCCATGACTAC
The DNA here is from genome assembly GCA_963277665.1 of Viscum album. Taxonomy (NCBI): domain Eukaryota; kingdom Viridiplantae; phylum Streptophyta; class Magnoliopsida; order Santalales; family Viscaceae; genus Viscum; species Viscum album. Next base: position 1,259,047,395 of record OY728141.1, read on the forward strand.
GTCAACGTGCGACTATCGAGGTAGGGGTTCTTGAGTTCGTTGTTTTCTTTCTTTTTGACATTCCTCAAGACTTGACATGAACGCTCAAGTTCCGACGAAGAACGCCGCTCCGCTCTTCTTCTTCTTCCGTGTCAACGAGAGAGGACACCGCTTCTTCCTCGGACAACCTTCGTCGGCGTACAAGTATTCGCCAACGACGTGTCTCTTCGGACGCACCCCTTCGTCATCGGATTTGACGAACGGCTACCGCGACGCCCGACCTCCGCGACGTCGTCTTCCGCGGAACGTTGACAAATCTTCGAATCTATACCCGAGGTAGGGGTTGTTGATTTATTGTTTAATTATTCTATTCTTGATCATGAATTTAGCAAGTCTAACGTGTGGCTTTGAAATAATTTAAGTTGCGTTATTGCTTAACGTGAGGGGGGCGGACCGCATGAACACGGCCGAACCCCCTCCATCGTTCTAGTTGTATTTCTTGCGGGTGGAAGCAAAGTGGCGTGGTGCCGTCGCATCACGCGGATAAATGTGCAATTATTTTGCGCAGCGCCGTCGCGCCACGCCGAGGAAGAATCTTCAAGAACGCGACGCCGTCGCGCCGCGTTGAAAGGAATCAAGGCACGTCGAAGGGGCGCGGTGCCGTCGCACCGCGCCGGATGACGAACACCGCGGCCGGTTCCGGGCCGCGGCGGGACGAGGAGACCGCGGCCGGTTCCGGGCCACGGTGGGACGAGGAGACCGGCCGCCGGGCCGCCGGCGTCGGAAGCGGAAGAGGGGACCGGAATTTCCGGTCCCATTGGCGAAAACCGGCCAGCCAGCTGGCCGGCCGGATGACTTAAACCGGGGGAATTAATCCCCCGGACAGCGCATAAAAACCCCCTGTCATTATGAGGGGGGCGGTTTCCTTGAAGGGTGGGGGGCAGCAGCCCCCCCGGTTTTAATTCAAGCCGGCCCCCACGTGGGGGGCCGTTTCCTTGCAAAAAGGCGCGGCACAAAGGCTGCGCCGCCTTCCCAATCAGCGAGGGCTTTGCCCCCCGCGTTCGGCCACCGTGCGGCGCCAGGCCGCCGCGCCGCCGGCCGCCGCGCCGGCCGGGCCGCCCCAGGGGGGGACGGGCTGGGTCGGCCCGGACCCGGACCCCCCGTTTCAAACCACTTCCGGTCTTTTGGCCATAACATGAGCCACAGACCTCCGATTGACGAACCGTCTGCGGCAACGCGATCCTTGGATAGAGACGGTCGTTTCGGTATATTGCACTCAAGGTTTCGGATTACCTTGAGTTCGGCCGGGTTGGTTCGTTCACGGAACCAACCGGGCCTTCGGAGCGGAAACGCTCATATCTTGAGCTACGGACGTCCGATTGACGTGCCGTCAGCCGCGTTGTGTTCCTCTTAGTGAGACGGATCTTTTGGCATACTTCGCCCGAGGTTTGGACGCAAGTGGAGTATGGTCGGGTTGATTTTGCCTTAAAAACCAACCGGGCCCCGGGGACGAAAATGCCAATAACTCTCAAACCGGGCGTCCGATCGACGCACCGTCTGTTGCGTTGAGTTCCTGTTTACGATACGGAACTTTTGGCATCCTTCGCCCGAGTTTTGGATACAGTTAGTAGTGGCCGGGTTGGATCGCACCCGAAATCCAACCGGGCCCCTGGAAACGGGAAAGCTGATATCCTTCAGACAGGACGTCCGTTTGACGAACCGTCAGCGGCGTTGGTGATTACGTTGAGTAACGGTCCCTTTGAGAATACCCTACGGGAGTTCAGGGTACAGATGTGATACGGCCGGGATTGGTTCGCACATGAAACCAACCGGGCCCCTGGGACGAAAAGGCTAATAACTCACAGACCGGGCGTCCGATTGACGCGCCGTCTGTTGCGTTGAGACCCCTATGATGAGGCGGTCCATTGAGACACTTCTTCGTGAGACCTTGAGATACATGGAGTATCGGCCAGTAGCTCGTGGAGCGGACCCTCCCGGAGACGAGCGTGCGGAGTACGGAGATCGTGTAGCCTGCTGAGACCTGACGACTGCTTGACCGACTCGACTTGGAGTAGGTCGACTAGCCCAGTGGACGGAGCGCCCGGTATTTGGCGACAGACTCACGGCGGACGGAGCGCCCGGTAGTTGGCCGCAAACCCGCGGTACTCGACAGGAGGAGTACCTCTGTAGGCTATTTGGGTGAGCGCCCAGTATTTGGCGACAAACCCTCAGCGGACGGAGCGCCCGGTAGTTGGCCGCAAACCCGCAGTACTCGACAGGAGGAGTACCTCAGCAGTCTTCGGTTAGTGAGCAGTACCTCAGAGTCGTGACAGGACCACTGTACACTCTAGAGACGGAGCTCTTCAGTAGTTACGGCTTCGATAATGAAAATCCTGGTTTGAGCTGAGACTTTTGACCTTGTGTTTACTCATGATTGAGATGGGTCACTTGCTAACTTTGGTATATGTATGGGCATATACCCGGGTAGTGGTTATCCGTTGATTTCACAATCCTTGTGTTTCCTCATGATTGAGATGGGTTACTTGATAACTTAGGTATATGTATGGGCATATACCTATGTAGAGGTTATCTGTTGAGATATTCTTTGTGGTTATCCTTGTTGGTTTAGTGAGACCTTGAGGGTCTCGGGGTCCCTACTGAGTATCGTTATACTCACCCCTGCACGGGCTATGCCCGCACCTCGTTGTGTTGGTTGTAGACGACGAGCAGTGCTGACGGAGGCCGAGTGTTCGAGGACTAGACGGTACCCAGAGGTGGACGTGACGACGAGGCGGTACCCGGAGGTGGACCACTGGGCGGGACATACTCGGAGCGGACGGTGGGACCCGAGGAGTAGAGGAGCTATCTGTACCCACCCTTCTGGTGGGATTTCCAGAGGACGGCTCGACGCTGCAGTTTTCTTTTCAGTTGATGTTTTCCCTTTCGAGTTGTACTTTAATTTCAGTTGGGTTTGTATTCTGGCCCATTTTACTTTCCGCTTGTTTACTCTGTGGTGTTTGTTTACTTTACAAAGGCAATGCCTTCCCTTTTTATCGGGATTTACGCCTTGGTGCTAGTCCCCAGCACCTGGCCTATGGAAGGCGTGCTTGGGGTAGTCACGGCACGGACCCCGAGGGAGGGTCATGACAAATTGGTATCAGAGGTGGTCGGTTCTACCGCAGACTCTGATCTTTCTTTCTGTGAAGCAATAGTGTTAAGGGTACCGAGTGTGGTTTTCAGTTCAGGGAGTCCAGTGTTGGTGCGGGCGGCCGACGTATCCATACACCAGGACCCTGACAACTGATTTCCGACATTGTGCACGAAAACACTGATTTTGTGTGTGTTTTCAATGGTTTTCCCCTTAAAACAGCTCAAACCGGGTCAGCTCACCAGGTATAATCGTTTGACCGTGTTACGTTCAGGATGCTTTTTCTCGGACGCCCAGTTAGAGCCCAGAGGGATGTTCGTGCTGACAGCATGTCGAGTGACGAGGCTTCGGTACAGGGCCCTCTTGCAGTTGAGGCACCAGCAGAGGCGCCAGCGGTACTACCATACGTTGGGCCACCGATGCCACCATCCCCAGCAGTAGGCGATGCCCGCTACTTGCGCGCACTGCATGAGTTCCAGCGCCAGAGGCCACCCAGGTTCGAGGGAGAGATGGAACCGCATGCGGCTGAGGATTGGCTGGAGGCTGTGGTGGGAGTCTTCAGGCTAGTGGGGACGCCATCAGACTTCATGGTGACCTTTGCTTCCAGCCTTTTTCAGGCAGCAGCAGGCAGGTGGTGTTGCCACTTGTTCCAGTTTTGCGATGGGATGGCTTTCACATGGGAAGACTTCGAGACCTTCTTCATGGTGGAGTTTGTGCCAGTAGCTCTACACCCCGAGCGTGTTCAGGAGCTGTTGCCTTTGCCGCGTGTTTTTTCGATCAGAAGCTGAGTCATCTGTGGGCAGTAGACAGATGATGCAGAGGTCTAGGAGGACCAGACCAGCAGTTGGGCGATCTCGGGTTTTAGGACCGGTGGTGCGGGGCACCCGGAGTGGGGACCGAGCCAGCCATGCAAGGAGCAGGTTGTGTTACTCATGCCGCGGAAAGGGTCACCTGGCACGTGACTGTCCGACTCCTCGATCCGCAGGCTTTGGGGGAGCCACTGAGGTTGAGGCAGCGACAAATGCTTGAGCAACAGTAAAGAAGGTGGACAGGAGCGGAACTAGTGGATACGTCTCTTGTACTTCTAGTTCCATGTTGATGTTGTTTTTGTGTAGCATCTTTGTATTATGAGCTGCAATAATAAAAGACGCTTACTTTGTGATGTTTTCATTCCTGTCCTCTTTTGTGATGTTACTAAGAGGTTCCAGTTGACTGTTGACTTGACCCTCACTTGTGAGACTTCTACTGGAGGAGACCCAGTTACCACACACTGATGCCGACAGTGTGACTCAACTCTTGGAGGCGAGAGTAACGGTTGGATCTCTTGGTAGTAGCGTCGAGGCCTTACGACGTCATCCTTGGTATGGATTAGTATCATCCATGTTGGGATTGACTGTATTAGGCAAAGAATGTGGTTCATCCTGGGGATGAGACCAGATTTCCCGTGTCGGCAAAGAAGAAATCTTGCAGCTTTTGTGGGACCGGAGGTGGTCTAGGCCACGACAGAGAAGGTCCAGGTCATCCAGGAGCGGATGAGGACAGCTTAGAGCCGGCAGAAGTCATATGCTGACAGGAGGCGGAGGCCACTAGAGTTCGAGGATGGCGACCACGTCTTCTTGCGGGTCTCACCTCGACGTGGTATTCGGAGATTTGGCCGAGGTGGCAAGTTATCTCCGCGCTTCAACGAACCTTTCTAGGTCCTCAGCTGGGTAGGTAAGGTGGTTTACCGCTTGGCCCATCCACTTCAGTTGCACTAGGTGCACGACGTTTTCCACATATCCCAAATGAGGAGATACGTGCTCGACCCCTTCGCATATCATCGACCATGAGGAGCTAGACGGTGGCGATGAGTGTCTTATACGGAGGTTCCTGTGGGAATCGAGGATCGACAGGAGCGGATCCTAGGAGGATGGTCGATTCCTCTTGTGCACTTTCTTTGGCAGCGTGGGAACCTCCAGGTAAGCACATGGGAGCGGAATTCTCAGATGCGTGCTCAGTACCGCTTTGTTTCCCTATGTTTGTGGTGAAGCTTTACGGGGACGTAAAGCCCTTTGGTGGGAGTAATGTAAAGACCCGTAAATTTCAAGGAAATTTTTTTCTTAATTTTCTTTGGAATTTTACAAGAACGCAGTTTCTGACGGCACCTGATTCCGAGGCCCGGTGTGCCCGGAATCATTTTCCGACGTTTTAGCTCGGGTACGTTCAGTGAACGGACGAGCGGGTTTTTCTAACTTTTGAACTGGTGCCCGGAATCGAATTCTGAGGGCACCGATGAAATCGCAGCGCTGGTTTTCGCTTAGAAACGCCTCTTCCGGAGTTGCGTTTGCTCGGGTGTGGTTTTTAATTTTCGGGCTTAAAGTTAAGAAATAAAATAATTTTGCGACAACTTTATTTTATTTCACTTAAGCCTCTTGGAAGCCACATGAAGCCACTTAAAGGCGGCTTGAACTGAGTTGAACTGGATAGGATGCTATCCAGAAATATCCTACCCCCTTGGTAGGATATTTGTGAGGTGGGGCCCGCACGAGCCCCGCCGTTTCTTTCCGCTAAGAAACGCACCCGTGAAAACCCGTCTTAATGAAAGTCAACCGACGCGTTTTCTAAATTCTTAACAGACCATTTAATTGGGCGGTTTATTTTGTGAATTAAATGGGCTGTTTCTTTCGTGAATTAAATGGGTCGTTTCTTTCATTGAATTAATTCAACGAATTGATGGATCGTTTCTTAACCGGTTTCGTGTGTTTGCATTTTAATAAATTAAGACCAACCCAAAATCTTTTGAAAAGATTTGAGAGGATCCCTGTTTCTTCTTCAACCTTGACGAAGAACACGAAGAACGCCGTTCTTCAACGAAGAACTTCTTCGCCGAAGAACACGGTTCTTCCGCGACGCCATATCCGCGACGTGACGTTCTTCTTCCGCATCATCTCTTCCGCGACGGTTTTCCGCGACGAACGCCATCGACAACGACTCTTCCTCCGACGTCAAAGGAATCGACACCGATATTCCACGACTACGTCAACGTGCGACTATCGAGGTAGGGGTTCTTGAGTTCGTTGTTTTCTTTCTTTTTGACATTCCTCAAGACATGACGTGAACGCTCAAGTTCCGACGAAGAACGCCGCTCCGCTCTTATTCGTCTTCTGTGTCAACGAGAGAGGACACCGCTTCTTCCTTGGACAACCTTCGTCGGCGTACAAGTATTCGCCAACGACGTGTCTCTTCGGACGCACCCCTTCGTCATCGGATTTGACGAACGGCTACCGCGACGCCCGACCTCCGCGACGTCGTCTTCCGCGGAACGTTGACAAATCTTCGAATCTATACCCGAGGTAGGGGTTGTTGATTTATTGTTTAATTATTCTATTCTTGATCATGAATTTAGAAAGTCTAACGTGTGGCTTTGAAATAATTTAAGTTGCGTTATTGCTTAACGTGAGGGGGGCGGACCGCATGAACACGGCCGAACCCCCTCCATCGTTCTTGTTGTATTTCTTGCGGGTGGAAGCAAAGTGGCGTGGTGCCGTCGCATCACGCGGATAAATGTGCAATTATTTTGCGCAGCGCCGTCGCGCCACGCCGAGGAAGAATCTTCAAGAACGCGACGCCGTCGCGCTGCGTTGAAAGGAATCAAGGCACGGCGAAGGGGCGCCGTGCCGGACGACGAACATCGTGGCCGGTTCCGGGCCGCGGCGGGACGAGGAGACCGCGGCCGGTTCCGGGCCGCGGCGGGACGAGGAGACCGGCGGCCGGTCCGCCGGCGTCGGAAGCCGAAGAGGGGACCGGAATTTCCGGTCCCATTGGCGAAAACCGGCCAGCCAGCTGGCCGGCCGGATGACTTAAACCGGGGGAATTAATCCCCCGACCAGCGCATAAAAACCCCCCTCATTATGAGGGGGGCAGTTTCCTTGAAGGGTGGGGGGCAGCAGCCCCCCCGGTTTTAATTCAAGCCGGCCCCCACGTGGGGGCCCGTTTCCTTGCAAAAAGTCGCGGCACAAAGGCCGCGCCACCTTCCCAATCAGCGGGGGTCTTTTCCCCCCGCGTTCGGCCCCCGTGCGGTGCCAGGCCACCGCGGCTGCCGCGCCGCCGCGCCGCCCCAGGGGGGGGGACGGGCCGGGTCGGCCCGGAACCGGACCCCCCGTTTCAAACCACTTCCGGTCTTTTGGCCATAACTTGAGCCACGGACCTCCGATTGACGAACCGTATGTGGTAACGCGATCCTTGGATAGAGACGGTCGTTTCGGTATATCGCACTCAAGGTTTCAGATTACCTTGAGTTCGGCCGGGTTGGTTCGTTCACGGAACCAACCGGGCCTTCGGAGCGGAAACGCTCATATCTTGAGCTACGGACGTCCGATTGACGTGCCGTCAGCCGCGTTGTGTTCCTCTTAGTGAGACGGATCTTTTGGCATACTCCGCCCGAGGTTTTGACGCAAGTGGAGTACGGTCGGGTTGGTTTTGCCTTAAAAACCAACCGGGCCCCGGGGACGAAAATGCCAATAACTCTCAGACCGGGCGTCCGATCGACGCACCGTCTGTTGCGTTGAGTTCCTGTTTACGATACGGAACTTTTGGCATCCTTCGCTCGAGTTTTGGATACAGTTAGTAGTGGCCGTGTTGGATCGCACCCGAAATCCAACCGGGCCTCTGGAAACGGGAAAGCTGATATCCTTCAGACAGGACGTCCGTTTGACGAACCGTCAGCGGCGTTGGTGATTACGTTGAGTAACGGTCCCTTTGAGAATACCCTACGGGAGTTCAGGGTACAAATGTGATACGGCCGGGATTGGTTCGCACACGAAACCAACCGGGCCCCTGGGACGAAAAGGCTAATAACTCACAGACCGGGCGTCCGATTGACGCGCCGTCTATTGCGTTGAGACCCCTATGATGAGGCGGTTCTTTGAGACACTTCTTCGTGGGACCTTGAGATACTTGGAGTATCGGCCAGTAGCTCGTGGAGCGGACCCTCCCGGAGACAAGCGTGCGGAGTACGGAGATCGTGTAGCCTGCTGAGACCTGACGACTGCTTGACCGACTCGACTTGGAGTAGGTCAACTAGCCCAGTGGACGGAGCGCCCGGTATTTGGAGACAGACCCACGACGGACGGAGCGCCCGGTAGTTGGCCGCAAACCCGCGGTACTCGACAGGAGGAGTACCTCTGTAGGCTATTTGGGTGAGCGCCCGGTATTTGGAGACAAACCCTCAGCGGACGGAGCGCCCGGTAGTTGGCCGCAAACCCACAGTACTCGACAGGAGGAGTACCTCAGCAGTCTTCGGTTAGTGAGCAATACCTCAGAGTCGTGACAGGACCACTGTACACTCTAGAGACGGAGCTCTTCAGTAGTTACGGCTTCGATAATTAAAATCATGGTTCGAGCTGAGACTTTTGACCTTGTGTTTACTCATGATTGAGATGGGTCACTTGCTAACTTAGGTATATGTTTGGGCATATACCCGGGTAGTGGTAATCCGTTGATTTCACAATCCTTGTGTTTCCTCATGATTGAGATGGGTTACTTGATAACTTAGGTATATGTATGGGCATATACCTAAGTAGAGGTTATCTGTTGAGATCTTCTTTGTGGTTATCCTTGTTGGTTTAGTGAGACCTTGAGGGTCTCGGGGTCCCTACTGAGTATCGTTATACTCACCCCTGCACGGGCTATGCCCGCACCTCGTTGTGTTGGTTGCAGACGACGGGCAGTGCTGACGGAGGCCGAGTGTTCGAGGACTAGACGGTACCCAGAGGTGGACGTGACGACGAGGCGGTACCCGGAGGTGGACCACTGGGCGGGACATACTCGGAGCGGACGACGGGACCCGAGGAGCAGAGGAGCTATCTGTACCCACCCTTCTGGTGGGATTTCCAGAGGACGGATCGACGCTGCAGTTTTCTTTTCAGTTGCTGTTTTCCCTTTCGAGTTGTACTTTACTTTCAGTTGGGTTTGTATTCTGTCCCATTTTACTTTCCGCTTGTTTACTCTGTGGTGTTTGTTTACTTTACAAAGGCAATGCCTTCCCTTTTTATCGGGATTTACGCCTTGGTGCTAGTCGCCAGCCCCTGGCCTATGGAAGGCGGGCATGGGGTAGTCACGGCACGGACCCCGAGGGCGGGTCGTGACATTAAGTTTATCAAACTTATGGTTTTAATGTTGAGTGTTTAATGTATGTTTTTGAAATTCAAACCTTTGAATTTCAAAAGTCTTGTTGTGTTAATAAATTAATAAAGGAGCTTATTTTATTTTGTTGTTAGAGTTTTCTCGTTGAGAGGTTTTGGGAATAACATCTTCACCTTCGACGAAGAACGTGAATAACACCTCGTACTCCGACGAAGAACACCATTCTTCAACGAAGAACATCTCCGCCGAAGAACGCAGAGAACTTCTTCCACGACGTTCTTCTCCCGCGACGTTTCCTCTTTGGACGCACCTCGACGTCAATGGAATCGGCATTCGTTTTCCGCGACGCCCGACCTCCATGACGATCGTCTTCCACGGCTCGTTGACGTGCACCGTTCTTGAGACTGAGGTAGGGGATTTATTTTATTTAATTATTTCTGTTCATGATTCTAGTTTGGCTATCTTCGTGGATATTCGACTAAATGTTATCATTTAATGAGAGGGGGCCGGACCACACAAACACGGACCACCCTCTTCTTTATCCATGTTGATACATTGTTGATTGGACAGAATGGCGTGGTGCCGTCGCACCACGCGCAAATCGCACAACATGTACTTCGCGGCGCCGTCGTGCCGCGCCGTGAAGTTGAACAAGGACGTGACGCCGTCGCGCCGCGTCGAAGAAAACCGAAGACGCCACGGCCAGACCGGGGCCGCGGCAGAGGGGCGTGGTGCGGTCGCACCGCGCCGGACGACAAGGGTCACGACCGGTTCTGGGCCGCGGCGGAGCAGGGTGACCGGCGGCCGGTGTCGGAGCTGGAAGGGGACCGGCCATCACCGGTCCCGTTAGGCAGGAACCAGCCGGCCAGGTCGGGCCGACCGAACGAGGAGAAGCCGAGGAAATTAATTCCCCCGGCTGTCCATCATTGCGGCCCCCAATTAAGGGGTCGCGGTTACAAGAAAAGGGAGGGGCAGCCCCCCCCCCCCCCCCCGTGCGAGCCAAAAAATGCTCGGCCGTTTTGGCATAGCACCGACCCGCGCGCCCAGCGTGCGGGTCGCCGGTTCGGGCCGTCGGGCCGGGCCACGCCTGCCGGGCCGGTCCGCGCTGGGCCAAGCCGACCCGGACCCGAGGTGGGTCGACCCGGTTCGGGCCGACCGGGTGGTCTCGGGCCGAGTCGGCCCGGGCCCGAAACCCCCGTTTTCGGACCGTTTGGGTTCAAATTGCCCATAACTAGGGCTACGAACAACCGATCGACGCGCCGTCAGCGGCGACACGATCCTTGGAACGAGGCGGTCGTTTCAGTATATCGCACTCAAGGTTTTGGAATACTTTTAGTTTGGATGGGTTGGTTCCTACAAGAAACCAACCGGGCCCTCCGAGCGGAAACGCTCGTGTCTTAAGCTCCGGACGTCCGAATGACGTGTTGTAACGCCCCGACCACAGCTACACAGAGTCGGTGTATTATTCCGTAACATTGACAGGATCACAAAATATGAAGTCTTGAAATAATGATTAGTTTAGTAGCCTTGGAAAAACTAGATACATTCATAAATGTTATATTACATCATAAAGTGAAAAACTAATATAACAAAGTCTCCATAGTCCACACTCATATCCTCTTGTGACTACCCCTGCAGGTCATTAATAAAATACATCTTCATATCCTGGAAAATATTAAAACACTGAAAGGGGTGAGCTCATATGCTCAGTAAGGATAACAATATTGAGGAAGCAATCATAAATAAACATTAACATTTAAGGAAATGTATAACTAAAAAAAAAGCCTTTTTAAACATGAACTTCAGCATGATATGGAAAAAAATAAAAATAAATAATGCCATTTACTTACTCACATGGATATTCTACTGGTCGAATATTCACCTGAAATATCAATAACCACTTTCATAATGATGGAATGCATAATTCCAGACTATCATAACCACGTAGTCAAGGCCTCGTGCCAAGACCACAAATAAGATTTCATCAAGGCCTCGTGCTAAGACACTAGTTTGTCTTATTAGACCTACCGATGCATCGAGGAGCTATAGCAGGCTCCACCCATCACTTATTAAGTCCAATGCATTCCTCATATGAACAGGTTTAAACATATCATAAACGATAACATAATCATATCACATAAAATATGCATAAAGAAAACATAACATTTCCACATTTCAATCACAAGATATCAATACAACACATTGATATAATAAAAAAACATTCAAAACCATTTTCAATACCAAAATAAAAGAAAATTAAAACGTGATATTTATTTTTCATTTTTAAAAAATGTTAAAGCATGTAGAGGAAGCCGAAACACAAATAATGGTCACGGTGGTGGAGAGGTCATTGTCGCCGCATACGTACGATAAGAAAAAATTTCCATTTTGTCGTTCAGTAAAACACTTCATATAAAAATATTCCTTTTGAATAAACGTAAAAGTAAAAGGGGTTTATACACCGTATAAAAGAAGGTTGGGTATAAAACTAAATATGCCTCAATGAAAGGGGAATGAGAAGAAGTCCCTCACAAAGATCATTTTTTTAAATAAAGTAGATCTATTATATGTATTCACTATAAGTACACATAAATAAAGTACAAATATAATATAGGACATAATAATATCATGACATAATTTGAAAGTAGAAGATTAACCTAAAGAATAGAAATTGGGTTATGAAGTTCCCTTACCTCGTGTCCGAATTCACTCGACCGTTATTTGATCTCCTGAATAATAAACTAGAGTTAATATCTACCTTCTTAAGAACCTTTTTTAAGTTCATTATTTCGTTTATATCACTTATTACCATGTCATGAATATTATGTAATTATTTATGTTTATAACGGTAGTTTTGTCGATCTTAGGTACTTGAGTCAAAAAATGGTTTCTTATAATTACAAGTTGTTCATGTGGTGAAATATCCATTATATCCCGAATTATATTCATGATATAGATATAATATATATCATATATACCCAGTATATACATTCTTTCATAATATTACATAACATTTAGAGGTAATAAATAAAATGCACCGTTCATGGAGATGGTAAGCCGTACGTACGCATGAACGCTACTTTCATTTCTATTTCATATTTAATGGAATGAAATCATAATGATATAAATTTATATTATAATTCCAGTATAATATCATATAATAACATTTACTCCATCCTTTATACATCCCCCATATGGTATTAACGACTCAAATCACTTTGAGGGGGCGGTAGTCCGCACTTCCTAAAATGAAAATATCGTGTTTACCCATAATGGAAACAATAAAGGTATGCCATAAATGTAAAATACAGAACCTTAAGTAAAACATAAAAATACTATATATTATTTATAAATATAGTTACATCTTAATGGCCACGTTTGGAGGTGTTATATGAGTGTTGAACAATCATCGTTTCGTGAGGCAGAAATTCGCCATCAACAGAAACAGTGTGTTCATTAACCATTAGATGTAGGTGTGTGTAAGAGTAGCTCTAATACATCTCATAAAAACATCCTAGTATATTGAGGATACTGGTGTTGTTACAAAAGAAATGAATAAATATATTTTAGGGGGTTGGATAAACAAAATGAAACAAAATAACATAAGCGAAGACATTACCTTAAAATCGGGTAACTCTTTTGATTTGACCCAAAGGCTTCCTTGGGATGAATTCTTCCCAAAGTCTGGCTTCTAGGAGTAAGGGAGGAATGTTGGGAGAGTGTTTGGGAAGAGTTTGACCGATCCAAATGGCTTGATGTTTGGAATAAGATGGTAGTGGTGGGGGCCTTTTATAAGAGGAGAGAAGGGGCACTCTTGTAATGTCATGAAATGTTACTTTATTAAGAAATAATTTTCGGATTATAAAGGTCACAAATTGATATATTTCGAGGATAAGTTGATAAGGGTTCGAAATATCCTCATACAATAGGTTTTTGACAAGTGAAAGCCTTAGATGATACATTATCCTTTCATTTTATTTAAATCGTTAATTAATAAGGTAATCGATGCATCATCATGGTGTCATAAATAATTTAATTGATTTAATTTCTAAAATTTATAAAAAAATATCATGATGTAGGAAATCTTTTTATATTTCTAATGAATATGTATAGTCAAAAATATAACTTTTATAACTTCATTTAAAAATTGATTTAGTAAAAGAACTTATGTTTGTGACATTTTTATTTTAACTTTAAATAAAAGTTATTTATGTCATTTTCCTACCAAAGTGACTCCATAGGGTCCCCAAGTTGACCCATTGATTGTCTTGGTCGTCCATGACTCATCCAATAGTGGTAGGACAAGTGTAAAGGTCATTTCATATTTTTATAATACCATTTTTACCTTAAATTTCACTAATTGCCTTTAATCACGATTAATTAAACTTAAAAGTTACTATTCACCAAAAAATTATTTTAATCTCATTGAACCACATTTTACTTCATAATGACAACCATGTATGTCGGTTTTTTGAAAATCAAATCACAGAAGTGGTAATATTTCATTTAAATGAAAAATCAGTTTTTTTTTCTAACTACCACTTAGTGGTTTCACTATTCATCAAAAATTGAAGTTTTTTAGAACAATGCCAAAAGTTCACCCTAAGATATAATTCATATTCTGAATTAAAAAATGATTTCTATTTTACAAAATTCTAAATATATAAGTTTCATTAATTAATTTTATAATTAATTCCCATTGTCACAGCAAATAGCGTGTTTTTAAGAAACAATATATATCAAAAGATTGACTATTGTTTATGTCCAATTTCAATGTGAAATTAATTCTAATGACCACCATTGGATAAAATAGTAAAAATATATTCTAATTAAAATTTAAATCCACTCAATATTATAACTTATCACTATAAATAGTTTTGATTAAAAAAGTTATTTTTAAGTATTTTTCACTATTCATAAAAAATTGGAAGTTCTCAGAAAATTACAAAAAATTCAACATATGCTAATTTCGATATTACGAATACAAAAATGAATTCCATTTTGAAATATAAAATTTCTATAAATTTAAAAAGTGGTTATTACTATTCATAACGGCTACTTAGATTAGTCGCGGTGTGTTAGAATCTCGATCTTGCATACAATGCAAGCTATTGCATTATTGAAAGAGTAGTGTATCGTGGAAGCTCAGGGTGTTACATTCTACCCTCCTTCAATAAATTGCGTCCTCACAATTTGAAATTTTTCTTTGAAAATAAAAGGTTGAAAATAGAAAATACCTGTGTGGAAAACCCACATCAGAAATAAGGTTATAAAATTTTTCCTTAATAAGAGGGAAAGTGAAATGAAAAAGTCACCACCAAATTATGATCTCGATAAAGAGAACATTGGTGGAAATTAGAGACATATAATTGGAGGAAAAATATAAATATTTATAGGGAGTGATTGAGGTCATCAATCAAACACAAGTGTAAAATTGAGGGCCTTAAAGCCTTCAATCTAAGTTGATTTAAAATATTATCAGTTCAACAATACATAAGGTATTAGGATAACACATTTTTTGTTTTAATATCCCTTTACTAAAGTTTAAGAATTAATTTATTCATAGAGATAGGTATATATATATTTATGCTTGACAGGTAGAGTTTCAACCATCAACTAATTTCTACCACAAAGTCATCTTTCACTCAAAAATATAATAGTACTCAAAAATATTATATTTATCCTAATCGTACAAGGTTAAAAATATTAACACATACCATTTAGATTAGGAAAACTATTTTTTAATAACTATGGACTTCCTGTTGTCTAGTGGTAGGTAATAAAGGCATGTTGCACTATGGTTGTGGGTTCGATTCCTGCAGCTTTGTCCAACGCGACGGGTTATGCCCCACCCTGCAGGTTGTCCTTTTCCTAAAACTATAGTATTATAATATTCCAAAAATAATCTTCATAAATTTTTTAATGTTAAACAATACTATCCAAGGTTCAACTTAATCTAGTCCAACCTATATAGTTATCCAAAATACCTCTGTCCAGACTTTTTCTAAAAGGTCTCTAAATTCCAAAATCAATTGTAACATCAGATTCCCCAAACAAAGTAATGTTTCACTTCTTGTGAAATAATCAAAATATGATTACCTTCATCATATTAAAAACTTAATGAAAAAAGAAGTAATGCAGTACAATCCTTATATATATCACATTATTCTTATAACCAGAATATAATCCTTGTTTCCAAAAGCACCAATACATTAATTATTCCACTTCAACTGTTGTAACAGCAAAAGATTGTCCTTGATACCTTGACCTTTTCTGAGGTATGTTTCCATGATGCTTAGGAAATTGATTTGCATAATGCCCCATTTCCCTACAATTGTAGTATTCAACATTGATAGCCTCTTTCATTCCCTTCCAATCACGAGCCTGGTGACCTTTTTCTCTACATTTATAACAAACTCCCATTCCATTTAGGCAAGTACCTGTGTGATTCTTCCCACAATTATCAGATAATGGAAAATCTGTCTTTCCCTTTTTCCCTTTATCTGTCTCTTGTTGCACCATTCTCTTCTTCTCTTGCTTTACTTTTTTGTCATAAGACTTTGAGAATTCCTTTTCTGTCTTGATAGCACACAAGACAATATCTTCGTACGATGAGAAGGATTGTGATACTAAAGCTCGACGGAGAAATGGTTTTAACCCATAAAAGAAACGATCAATCTTACTTCTTGGGTTACGTATATAATCTGTAGCATGCCTTACTAACCTTGTAATGTTAGCCTCATACTTTGCGACATTCTAATCCTCCTTCTGCCTCAGACACAGAAATTATCGTTCCATATCTGCCCGATGGTCATGTGGAATGTATTTTTCTATGAAAATTTCCTTAAACATCCTCCATTCCATAATTGATATGTCATCTTCTTCCTTTGTGTTTTGAATCAATGACCACCATTGATCAACATCTCCAGTGAGGTGGTAAACTGCCATGATAACCCTTTCCCTTAGACTACTCCCCAAGGCGTGGAATAATTTCCCTAAGGAGTTTATCCATTTCTCAGCTACTAATGGATTTGTACCCCCATTAAATGTTCGCGGTTGTTTCCTCATGAAGCGGTATAACATTGATCCTCTATGTTGCGGATCAGGGTGCTCCATACGAGTAAGGTTATTATTCATAACTTGAGTGAGTTGTCTTATTATGGTAATAAGTTTATCAGCACCAGTTGTATCTCCAGCTCCACAATAATTATCTTGAGCAGGAGGTAAACCCCTACACGGAGTGCGTGCATTGATACAGTTTCCCTTCCTTCCACTAGGTGCCATTTCTAAACCATGGCATAAACTAGATAAGTTTATGAATCAAAATACATAATTCCATACTTGTAAAATACTTAACATAAATTGAACTATTTATGGATATAATCCATAATCATAAAAAAAATTCTTTGAGGAAGTATATACTCATAACCCTTTATAGTGGTTTGTAAAGAAAATGAGAATTATCCTAAGCATATCCCCCGGGAGTGTCGTAACCAAGAGTGCAGCAAGTCCCGTTGTCGTGCACCAGTTCCCGTTCGAGTCTGGGTCAAAGCGGTGTTTTCGGGTTTTACCCCTAGGTACATCTATGCCAGAGCTACCTCTACATGCTCGTATCCAGACATGGATGTATAGCTCGGAAAACACACAAAATCTCTATAATACCAAAATTTTAGGATGTTCTTCGATACTAATCCTTAAAGTCTATCTTCGGGCTATGTGCTCTAATCAGAGTTTATCTAAATCTAGCTTCCAAGGTTAGTACTAAAATGCCTTTGATACCAACTGTAACGCCCCAACCCCAGCTACCCAGAGTCGGTGCATTATTCTTTAACATTGGAATGATCTCAAAAGATCAAGTCTCGAAAGACCGATTAGTTTAGTAGCCTTGGAAACACTAGATACATTCATAAATGTTACATTACATCATAAAGTGAAAAACTACAATAACAAAGTCTCCATAGTCCACACTCATATCCTCTTCTGACTACCCTTGCAGGTCATTCATAAAATACTTTTTCATATCCTGGAAAATATTAAAACATTGAAAGGGGTGAGCTCAGATGCTCAGTAAGGATAACAATATTGCGGAAGCTTTCATAAATAAACATTAACATTTAAGGCAATGTATAACTAAAACAAAAGCCTTTTTAAACTTGAACATCAGCATGATATGGCAAAAATAAAATTAAATAATGCCATTTACTTACTCATATGGATATTCTAATGGTCGAATAATCACATGAAATATCAATAACCACTTTCATGATGATTGAATGCATAATGCCAGACTATCATAACCACGTAGTCAAGGCCTCGTGCCAAGACCCCAAATAAGATTTTGTCAAGGCCTCGTGCCAAGACACTAGTTTGTCTCATTAGACCTACCGAGGCATCGAGGAGCTATAGCGGTCTCCACCCGTCACTTATTAAGTCCAATGCATTCCTCATATGAACAAGTTTAAACATATCATAAACCATAACATAATCATATCACATAAAATATGCATAAAGGAAACATAACATTTCCACATTTCAATCACAAGATATCAATACGACACATTAATATAATAAAAACACTTTCAAAACCGATTTCAATACCGAAATAAAAGAAAATTAAAACATGATATTTATTTTTCATTTATAAAAAATGTTAAAGCTTGTAGAGGAAGCCGAAACTCAAATAATGGTCACGGCGGCGGAGAAGTCATTGTCGCCGCATACGTACGACAAGAAAAACATTAATTTTTGTCATTTAGTAAAACACTTCATATAAAAAGATTCTTTTTGAATAAATGTAAAAGTCAAAGGGGTTTATACACCGTATAAAATAAGGTTGTGTATAAAACCAAATATGCCTCAATGAAAGGGGATTGAGACGAAGTCCCTCACAAAGATAATTTTTTTAAATAAAGTAGATCTATTATGTGTATTCACTATAAGTACACATAAATAAAGTAAAAATACAATATAGGACATAATAATATCATGACATAATTTGAAAGTAGAAGATTAACCCAAAGAATAGAAATTGGGTTAAGAAGTTCCTTTACCTCGTGTCCGAATTCACTCGACCGTTCTTTGATCTCCTGAATAATAAACTAGATTTAATATCCACCTTATTAAGCACCTTTTTCAAGTTCATTATTCCATTTATATCACTTATTAACATGTCATGAACATTATTTAATTATTTATGTTTATAACGGTCGTTTTGTCGATCTTAGGTACGTGAGTCAAAAATAGACTTCTTATAATTACAAGTTGTTCATGTGGTGAAATATCCATTATATCCATAATTATATTAATGATATAGATATCATATTTCTCATATATATCCATTATATACATTCATTCATAATATTACATAACATTTAGAGGTAAGAAATGAAATGCACCGTTCATGGAGACGGTAAGCCGTACGTACGCATTAACGCTACTTTCATTTATATTTCATATTTAATGGAATGAAAGCATAATTATATAAATTTATATTATAATTCCAGTATAATATCATATATATCATTTAATCCATCCTTTATGCATCCCACATATGTAATTAACGATTCAAATCACTTTGAGGGGGCGGTAGTCCGCACTTCCTAAAATGAAAATATCGCGTTTACCCATAATGGAAACAATAAAGGTATGCCATAAATGAAAAATACATAACCTTATGTAAAACATAAACATGTTATATATTATTTATAAATAGAGTGACATCATAATGGCCACCTTTGAAGGTGTTATATGAGTGTTGAACAATCATCGTTTCGTGAGGCAGAAATTCGCCATCCACAGAAACACTATGTTATTTAACCATTAGACGTAGGTGTGTGTAAGTGTAACTCGAATACTTCTCAAAAAAACATCCTAATATATTGAGGATACTGGTGTTGTTACAAAATAATTTAATAAATAGAGTTTAGGGGGTTGGATAAGAAAAATAAAACAAAATAACATAAGCGAAGACAATACCTTAAAATCGGGTAACTCATTTGATTTGAGACAAAGGCTTCCTTGGGAAGAATTATGCCCAAAGTGAGGCTTCAAATAGTATGGGAGAGATGTTGGGAGAGTATTTGGGAAGAGTTTGGCCGAGTAAAATGGCTTGAAGTTGTGAATAAGGTGGTAGTGGTGGGGGCCTTTTATAAGAGGAGAGAAGGGGCACTCTTGGAATGTCATTAAATGTTACTTTATTAAGAAATACTTTTCAGATTATAAAGGTCCCACAATGATATATTTCGAGGCTAAGGTGATAAGGGTTCGAAATCTCCTCATTCAATAGGTTTTTTCACAAGTGAAAGCCTTAGATTTTATGTTATCCTTTCATTTTATTTAAATCGTTAATTTATGAGGTAATCGATGCATCATCATGGTGTCATAAATAATTAAATTTGTTTAATGTCTAAAAATTATAAAAAAACTATCATGTTGTAGGAAATCTTTTTATCTTTATAATGAACATTTATAGTAAAAAATATTACTTTTTTAACCCCATTTAAAATTTTTTTTAGTAAAACAACTTATGTTTGTGACATTTTTATTTTAACTTTAAATAAAAGTTATTTATGTCATTTTCCTACCAAAGTGGCTCCATGGGGTCCCCAAGATGACCCATGGATTGTCTTGGTCGTCCATGACTCATCCAATAGGGGTAGGACAAGTGTAAAAGTCATTTCACATTTTTATAATACCATTTTGACTTTAAATTTCACTAATTACATTTAATCGCGATTAATTAAACTTAAAAGTTACTATTCACCAAAAAACTATTTTAATCTCATTGAACCACATTTTACTTCCTAATGACATCCATGTATGTCAGATTTTCAAAAATCAAATCACATAAGTGGTAATATTTCATTTAAATGGAAAATCAGTTTTTTAACTACCACTTAGTGGTTTCACTATTCATCAAAAATTGAAGTTTTTCATAACAATGCCAAAATTTCACCCTAAGCTATAATTGATATTCCGAATTCAAAAATGATGTCTATTTTACAAAATTCCAAACATATATGTTTCATTAATTAATTTTATAATTAATTCCCACTGTCACAACAAATAGCGTGTTTTGAAGAAACAATATATATCAAAAGATTGACAATTGTCTATGTCGAATTTCAATGTGAAATTAATTCTTATGACCACCATTGGATAAAATGGTAAAAATATATTCTAATTAAAATTTAAAACCACTAAATATTATAACTTATCACTATAAATTATTTTGATTAAAAAGTTTTTTATGTATTTTTAACTATTCATAAAAAAATGGATGTTCTTAGAAAATTACAAAAAATTCAACATAGGCTAATTTCGATTTAACGAATACAAAAATGAAGTCCATTTTGAAATATAAAATTTTTATAAATTTAAAAAGTGGTTATTACTATTCATAACGGCTACTTTGATTAGTCGCGGTGTGTTATAATCTCGAACTTGCGTACAATGCAAGTTATTGCATTATTGAAAGAGAAGCGTATTGTGGAAGCTCGGGGTGTCACACGTGCCATCGACTTTGTTGGTTTCCTCTTAGTGAGATGGATCTTTTGGCTTACTCCGCCTAAGGTTTGGACGCAGGTAGAGTACGGTCGGGTTGGTTTTTCCTTAAAACCCAACCGGGCCCCTGGGACGAAAACACCAATAACTCTCAGACCGGGCATCCGTTTGACGCGCCATCTGCGACGTTGAGTCCCTGTTGACGATACAGAACTTTTGGATACTTCAACTCTGGACTATGTGTCAGTTGATGTATCAGCCTCTCGGCTCGTGGAGCAGACCCTCCCGAATGAGCTTGCTGTGTGCGGGAACCCTAGTGCTGGCTGCGACTGCTACTATGAATGTGACGACAACTGTGCAGAGATCCTCAGTGGATTCGACGACGACGACTACAACACTCAGCGATCCTGTGTGGATCAGTGCTATCGATCCTGTGTGGATCCGATCCTGTGTGGGTCAGCGCTCAACGGTTCTGTGTGAGCTAGCGCCTACAGGTCCTGTGTGGGCATGATCCTGTGTGGGTCTTTGCAGGGGTTAGTAACTATCGATCCTTTGTGGGTCCGACGATGTAGATGGATCAGCGATCATCTCTATCGTCTTTCAATGAAGTATACCTATGTGAGCCAAATCCTATTTTACTTTCCGGTGTGTATTGTGTAGTGCAATCCTGTGTGGATTTCATTTTTCTTTCCTATGTGGAATACGTATGCTATCCTGTGTGGACTAGGTTGTACTTGGGCTCAGAGTTTGGAGCGTATTGAAATTGATGACTTAGGTATATGTATGGGCATATACCTAAGCAGTGTCGGTTGTTACTTTGTGATTGTGTCTTTCCTTTGTGGTTTATCCTTTGTTGATTTTGGGAGACCTTCGGGGGTCTCGGGGTCCCTACTGAGTAGCTTATACTCACCCCTGCACGGGCTATGCCCACACTACGTTCTGTTGGTTGCAGACGACGAACAGCGTTGATCGTGGTGGAGGCTTGCGGAGCAGGACGGTACCTGGAGGTGGACCACTAGGTAGGACATACTCTGAGCGGTCGACTGGACCCGAGAAGTAGTGGAGGCTATCTGTACCCACCCTTCAGGTGGGATTCCCAGTGGACAGCTCGTCGTTGTGGCTTTACCTTTTAGTTGTTGTTTTCCCTTTCGAGTTGTACTTTACTTTCAGTTTGGGATTGTATACTGGCCCACTTACTTTTCCTCACTTCACTCTTGTACCAGCTTTTACTTAGTATTTACTTTTTCTGCTTGCATACACTGTGGTGCTTGTTTACTTTACAAAGTCAATGCCTTCCCTTTACTGGGATTTACGCCTTGGTGCTAGTCGCCAGCCCCTGGCCTATGGAAGGCGGGCTTGGGGTAGTCACGGCACGGGACCCGAGGATGGGTCGTGACAATTATTCTCTTTTTCCATGATCTATATAGATACTATAAATGGTTTGTGAAAAATTTCTCAACATTATAATCAGTTAATAAAGTTAACATGAAAAGTAATTAAGTTCAATTTGAAAAATTAGTGTGATGAAAGCTTCCATGAACTGAATTATAGGTTGGTTCGTACACCTATACTATCATTACACTCTAATGTAGAAGTATTATTCATTTATAGTGACGAATCATTGAAAGGGGTTGGATGTTTCTCATGAAGAATGATATGGAGATTTCTAATATTTCAAAAAAAATAATGCTTCATAAGTAGAATTATCCAACCCACGATTTGCAGTTTTCATCAATTATTTTTTCATTAAATATATGCATACATTGCATTTATTTGGAGAAGTGAAATATATACATTGAACACTAAATTGTAAAGTACATATTATCATAAAATTAAATAGACATGAGACAATGGTGATGATTGGAGCTTCTGAAGGAATATTATTGTTCAATTTTATAATCACCTTGATAAATAAAACAATGTCACTAACGCACTAGGTGGGAAAGACACTGGAGTTCAATCAATGATGATAATGGAAGGATATCCATTGATTAAAGACTTAGTAATGATGGAAATAGATTTTATAAGGTAAGGGACATATAAAAAATCCTATCTAAAATGATTTCATAACCATAATTACTAGAGAGGATCAAGAAATCACAAAGATATGATCCTATGAGACAAATAATGATAGAAGAATTGACAAATTGGACGTTTACTGATTCGTATCCTGATAAATATGGAGTAATAAGGTTCAAAACATGACTATGTATACATTAAATTCAATAATTAAATAAATAATATTTTGATGAAGCTTATAAATATGTATTATCTATATATCATGAAAGCCTCAAAAGATATATATATTTGTGAAACCATTATTTGTGTGATAACATGGAAGAGAAAATTACTGATTATATGGCTATATTTTTTGTAAGTATATAATTGAATGTAGAGAATCAACTTGTCACCAACCAGCTCAGGTACCCTGGCAACCTGATAACCAAGTCGGTCCTGACATAGCTTGAAGGGAATTCTTGATGCCCAAAAGTTGATGAATGTCACCTTTAATCATAAAAAATTAAAGTGGAAATGATTTTTCCACTAATAATGCAGAACTGAATGAGACAAGTCAGTATTGCGTAGAAAAGAAACTCCACTAGGAGTAAATTACCAAAAGTCAAATAGGCAAAAACAAGCCAAAGTCCCACAACCATGTACCAAAATATATTACTATAAAAATAGGAATACAAACATCCCAAGTCCCAACTCTGACAAAACTCACAAAATTCATGGGTCAATATCGAGAACCACCTTGAAGAGATGTCTTTCCCTTTCTCGAACTTGCATGGATATAATATACAAACACCTGAAGAATAAAGTAGGGTGTGATCCAAATCCGAGTAGGATTTCACCCAAAGATTCAATAAAAATATTCCAATATCAAATTAACCAATAAATTTCATTCAAATTTTAAAACAAATAGGTTTGGCATTTCAAAATCATATTTAAAAAAAATCATGTTTTACATTTCAAAAGGGGGAAATACTATAGAAAATAATGCATCACATTTTGAATGATGGAAATTATTTTCAAATGATGGAATTGCCTTTAAAGAATTGTATTTTTACACAAATAGAATTTTTCAAAAATGTATTAAATAAACACTTTTGTATAAAATTGTTTATATAAATCATAAGTCATGTAAAACAGTTTACAAAAATGGAATATATTCATTTGAAAAACAATAAGTGGTAAACTTAGTCATATTCCTAATAAGGTTTGATAGTTCCAGGAAATAGCGACTTGACACTATGAAAAAACAAATATGTACATACATCCCTTTGATCCATGGACAAAGGGGACTCATCACCATCACCTAAGGGATGTGTTGTGCTTGTATGATGGATTGAATCTCTATGTAGAATGAATTTTTAAATGATAAAATGATTATGTAGGGACATAATGGTGTTTAGATTCCCACCATGATGCTTGTAAAATAATTCCATTTTGGGATGTCTATAATGATGAATAAGTAATGACTGAATAAATATAATTATTTCATCTAATGTATTTATGAATCCGTGAACATGAATTTTGTGATGTTTATATCAATGAACTCAAAATCCATGTAAAATTTAAATAATAATAGAATTACAATCTATGATTTATTAAAATATGTTTTATGCAGTTTCAACCAAACAACAATACTGATCATAAAATTAAGAATTTGAACAATAACATGAAAATCTTTGAAGATAGAATATACTTTAACCACTAAATAAGAAATTGAAAAATTTATTTATGGAATAAAGAAATCATTAGTTGTTCATTATGGGATGAATGATTGGAAATGAAAAACAAATCATGACTTATCTTGTAACATTTAGAGACTATAGTCATAAAAATAAATTATAATTATAAAATATCATAATTATGATAGTATAAATCATAACTCCATTTGTGATGTCCTTTCCAACGAATACCTACATGTAATATCATTGAATGCTTGGAAATTCATTGATCAAGAAGTTACAGGTAAAATACAACGGATTGTTTTCTTTTCACATGATTCAATGGAGTTTTTAGATACATGCCTTATAGTATAATATATGAGTCTATGTGTAAGATTTAAAAATAGAGGTTATAGTTTATAGGATTTTTATGATACATCATGTAGAATGATTAAATCAATATGTGGTTGATAATGAATAAACACCAGTTATAACCATCATATAACATATTATAGTAACTATATAATGTGTTGAAATGAATGATTATGATATATTTAGTTACTATAATAGGGATTATAATATTTATAGGATATTTTTCATTAAATTAACCAAGGAATTTGAGGTATATTAAAAACATGAATTTAATTTAAAATTCGGGTTAAATAGTTTATACATGGAGAATATTAAGGATAGAATGTCTTGTTATATTTCACTGTAAAGTGTATATGGTAGTTTTTCGAATAATCATGGAAAAAATGACGTAGATCTAAGAAATATATTATGGCCTTGATAAAATCAATAATAATAAAATATATAATCTTATCCTAATCCCAAGAATAAATAATTTAATCTACATAATGTGGGTTTTTCAAAACAAAATTAGTGATAATGCTATGGTATCATAGATTGAAATGTGACTCATAAGAACTGGGTGCTAACAAGTGGTGGGTATAAATTTTGATAAAATAATCCATCTTTTGGAATAATTAAAACCCATCTGATTGTTTCTTGATATAGAATATTGAAAGAGAAATAAATAATCACAATTTGATATTAAAATAGTCTTATAAATTTGATATGACGAGGTATATGTGAATTATAAAAACCTAAAAGGATTAATTATTCAAGATGATTGAATGAGTATTTAATTGATTTCATTATTTATTCATTGATTTGAAGAATCCATTACTCATGGTAAAAATGATGAATATATTTTAATGTGTATATTTTTAAATAAAACAGTGGTATAAAAAACCTATGTGTAGATGATAATCACCTGAATTATTTCATTAAGATCATGTATGTACATGGTTACATTTTAAATTTAATTGAATATAATTTTTGGGATGACATTTCATTTATATTAATTAAAAAATTTAAATTAAAATTAAATGGTAAATTATATTATTTTGAATTTTATGTAATTAATAATTAAATTTTTCATTAATACAAAATTTATGGTCAATGGTTACTAAAATCTTTTAGCATAAAAAATTCTGATGAATATAATACTACCTTTATTATCCCCAAATTAACAATATATCGTGATTTTATATTTAAGGATAAAAATGATTTTAAATATTTCAATAGATTTTTTCGATCACAATTAAAATCATTTATAGAAAAAATAATTTTTTATTAATCAGTATATACATTTTTAATGAAATTATATAGAGTATTACATAATTGTATTTACTAGGACTCTACATTATATTAAAAGGTTATTATACTATTGTATAATGTAGTATAAAAAACATTACATAAAATATATTAAACCTTTTATGATTATTTTGTATATAACATAGACATTCAAAATTCATCTTTAAGAATTTGTTTCTGATGTAATGTAAGTAATATTTTATTCAATGTAAAAACATTATTCTCGTTAAAATTAACAAGATTATATAATATGATTTCTCATTGATCTACCATACATATGATATGAGTGATGTCCCAATAATAGGATTTATGAGGGAGTGTGTTTTTCCATTCCTCATAAAGTGTATGGAACCATTTTATTTTTAATTTTTAAGAAATACATTAATACTCTCAATATTAAAAAAAATATCTATATAATATAACATAATCATGGAGAACAGTGATCCTGATATACTAGAATTTGATGATGTTTCAAATAAATAAAAATTGGTTCATATATTGAAAAATAATCCATCAAAATATTCCTTTATCTTCGATTTATTTATACTTGTAGTTTTTCATCTCCAAAAAGTGTTTTTTATGTATTATTTCATGTACCCCTACTAAATTTTAATGAATTTGTTTCTATATAAGATTAAAATCCATAAATCCCATGAAAGGATATTTGAATTCTGTAGAAAATTATCATATAGAAATTATAATTGGATAAAAATTTATGTCTAAATATCATGGAAAATTGAATTAATGTATTCATTATGGGGGTGTTTCATTGTTTACATGGTAATATCATTAAATATAAAAATTTTAATTATCCTTATAAATTTATTTTGTGCATAAATTCCAAAAAATATAAAGGGTAAACTAAAAGATATTATTAATTGATATAAATTAATAGTTCTATATGATTATTTCTTTTCCACCATCATAAAAATTTCTCTCATAATAGTCACAAGATCTTGTGGCATATTGTAAAACGATCTACACATTCAACGCAAATATTGGGAATAATTGACTAGTTGTTATCATTATATTATTTATCATTAATAAATTCAGTCTAGTCAATATTTTTATGTCTGTTATGAAATTTTTTAATATGAATATTATTTATAATAATGAAAATTTTATTTTTTATAGAGTTTGATGGCCACCGTAGCTCATTTCAGAGAGTTTGGAGGATAAATTATAATTTATATAACTATTTATTATAAATATTTAATACCACTTATTACTCCCTAATATATAATTATGATTATAGAATAATGATGTATATTAATAAAATTAAATTTTAAAATGGTTCAAGAGTATTATATGATTCATTATATAATACCTATTTTTGTCAAGAATCAATGGATGTTATCCACATTAATATAAATTGGTCAAACACATTTTATCAATCCATTGATTGAATAGTTATTCTTTTAGGTCTTTATCATCGATACAAATTGTTCAGATATGTGAATTACCATTATGAATAATAATGGTGAAAATATTCCAAAGATGAAATTTTTTTTGGATCATTTACTTATTTCTTTCCATCAATTGTTAATCGATTAAATAGTACGAAATACCTAACACGTAATGTACACGTAAGGGACGATTATATCTTAAATTGAAAATATATTCTTTAAAATAAATGGATGTAAATTAAAATTGAATTTTTTATATTTAATAATTATTTATATCATTATATAGGATTCATTACATTTTTTATAGAGTAATGTTTAGATAAAAAATATTTCTTCCATCAATAAAAGCTCTTAATATCATTTATATTTTATATAATATAATATATTATTATTTAATTTTACATATTAATATTATGATTTTTTGGTTTTTGATATATCATAAGAATATTTCAAAAAAATAGTTGAATGAACGGAAATATTGTGAAATTTGGAGATGTAAATTATTTTTTTATATTCATAACATTAAATATGTACTTATCGATATTTAAACACATAGTAATTATAAATTATTATGTAAGGATGTAAATTCTTATTAATATTATATCAATTATTCCTTGTATTATTTTATTATTTCGAGTAATAGTTGTTGTTCAGTATCTAGGAGTTTCGTTTTTCTTAGTTTTTTTAAAAGATGATGATTAGTAGAAAATAATTTAAATTTAAACCTCAAATTAAATTACCCGAATTAGAGATTTATAGAATATTTTTGAGGTATATAAATTTATCCAGATGATGTTTAATGGGGATAAAAAGTCAATAAACATTTAATGTATTAATTTTGGGAAATTAGTTTTGATTAAATTTTCATTATGTTCATTAATAATAATATTATGGTAAACTATTTATGTGATAAGTTAACTGTTCCAAAATTAATGTATATAGTAATCCAACATTCACCCATAAAATATTTTGCTCGATTTTATTTTGTAAAATTTTATTTCATTACTATATCCAACACTCAAACTTTTCACCTGTACAAATTGTAATAATGTTATTTGTTGATCACAAGATGAATGGTAATTAATTAATAGATTGTAGTTAAAACTCAGTTTATTTTTATTATAGACATATAATAAAATAATATATATTTAAAATCATAAAAATTGATATCTATGGAAAAACACATTATAGGTCATCAATGAACAAGATTTAATACTGAGTTGATGTGTTTTCTATGTGAATCTACTGAACTCTTATAATTTAATATCAATAAAATAGCACTATTGAATATAACATAGCTTGAATTGGTGATTTTTTTGAAAATATATTATTGTTTACCTATTTTTTAATATATTCAAAACCCTTTTTCCATTGATCAGTATTTAATATAATTCCATTGGTATACCTCTATTTATTTTCTTGTTAAAAACAAATAATAGAATATACCTATAAAAAATGGGACATCAACCACTCCTCAAAATGTATAGAAACTAATACTGACATTAGAACCATGTACAAACAAATGTTTTATTGGGAGCATTCTATATTTGTGTTTGACTGATTTTTATGGAATGTAAATCATAATGAAAAGTAAACACGGTTCCAATTACAGAATTCAATTAATATATTAGTGATTTATTAATATTTTAAAAACTTAAAATGCCTTTATAATATTTATTCCCCCACCTTCCATTCCTCTTTATGTTTTACACATCCTTCAGAGTCCTCATTTGATATTTCATTTTCTTCTAAAAATTTAGTAATAAAATATATTTTTTTATAGTAATATTACCATATTAACTTGTATTTATAACATAGTCACATTTATATGATTCCTAATGAAAAATTACAAATATAATCTCACAAACTCTTTTTATTTGGAATTATATAAAATATTTCATTTTTATTTAATTAAAAAATAGAATAAGATATTTTAATTTCAAATTGAGGGAGAGGAGTAGGGATATATAGACATTATTTCATATATCATATATAATTTTTTATATGTTGTGAAATTAAAAAAAACATTCTCTCCATGGTAATTAACACTGCATAAAGTTTTTCAAGAAGTAATAAATATTATTAAGTACATCGTAGGAAACATAAAATTGAATTCAATGATAATATAAAGGAATAGAATAATTCATATTAAAATCAATTGAACAATGGAAAAGAAATAAATAAAACATATATAAGTAGTGAATACATATGTTATGTTATTTGTTTAAACAATAATATTTTTGATATAGTGTCACTTCTCAATCAACATATAACATTATAAGGACTTTGTGTTATTTATGATAGATATACTTATTAATAAGTAATTTTTACTCCACTAATTAATCTACGCGGATGTAATAAATGTAAAACATATTATACTTATACACCAAAGAAATATATAATGGATATTTAAATTAGGAGTTCAATATCCATGTTATATGAAAAAATATAGACCATAATATTTCAATTTATTGTTCTTCAGTTTTTTAATGAAAATAGATATCATTTAATTTTGGATTATCCAATTCATACATGTTGATTATCATATAATTATGGTTTGTAATACATCAAATAAATGTGAAATTATGATAAATTCTTAGGTGTTATGCTAACTATATCAGATGTGAATTATGATCATATTGTACGAGATATAATAGAAAATGGTGAAAATTGGTCATTAAATAATATATTATCCTAGAATACTTACTTCATTCAAAAAAGATGTTAATTAATTTATTTTGAAACTCTTTTTTATTATAATAAATTATAATAATAAAGTTAAAATAACTATCAACTCTATTTCTATCATTAAAATTTTAATAGTTTTAGCACATTAATGGGGATTGTAAAGGTCATACAAAAACATTATTTATGATTATATTTGTCAGGGTATATATTTATCCAAAAGATTCTTGTATATATTATTGTGTTATTTCAATCATGATCAACAGTAATCAAACATGAATATGAATATTTATTTTAATTTATATATTGATCTTCAATTTATTAATACTTAACGATTACACATATTGTACTTGGGTTTTGTGGATTTATTTTGATGAATGATAGAAATGATTTTTTATTTTTTATATTAAAGAATGTTTTAATGGTGAAATTTTGGTACATCAAAATGTATTATTAAAATTTACATTTTACAACATGACACCGAAATAAAATTTCACACAACATTTTCTACATCTTTAATGGAGTTAAAATGTATGGGGAATATATTTTTCATTGTAGTTTAATTCTTATTTTTATATTATGAAATTGAAATCATAATGAAATTTAGAATAAAATATATAGGAAAAAATAATCCTAAAGAGAGTATCTTAACAAAGATAATGGTTGGCTAATATATCTTTTAGTTCAAATAGTACAATTTCTAAAGATAGATATTCCCATGTTGTTAATGAAAAATGTGATGCATTAAAATGATCAATTATTAGTGCATTGAAAAAAAATATAATTTATTAATCCCTTTTATCAATGTTTTTGTAGTATATCTATATAATGTTGTACAATATATTTTTTTATGAAGACATTATAATTTTCTAAAGTAGTTTAATATCATGAATAATATTATAAATCATCTTTTATTATTAAATACATGTTTATTTTCAATCTTTGTATTTTTTAATTTTATTAATGTTCGAATAATATATTTTAGAGTATTGATACATATTATAAATTTAATATTGTTCATTGAATGTTTCATATTATAGGTATGTGTAACACCCTCATATATTAATATATATTTTATTTTAAAAATTTGATGCATTAGAGAAATTGTGATGTGTATGAAACCTAACCGTAATGATAAATTCATTAATCAAATATAAAACTAAAAAAATATTAAATAGAAAAAAAAATTGAAAAATTAGGAATTTTTAAAAAAGTATCAAATTCACATATATAATTGTTATTAATTCTAGATAAACTATATTGAATGTTTTTGTGGAATTCTATACTTTTATTAATTCTAATATTTATGAGGAATGATATAAATTAAATTTGATGATAAATTTTATTTATTTTTAAAAGAATCATTTAACAGTATCAATGAAATTGTTATGTTATGATATGATAATATAGAATAATAATTCCTGGTAAAATAAAAATATTTTTTTAAGGACATGTATTTTTTTTAATGATTTTATTTCAAAGGAAATTAATTTTATTTTGATTATTAATAAAATGGAAAGGTGTTTTTTATAAAATTAAAAAAAATAATTATTTTTCACAAATTAATTATATATATTTTTAATTTAATATAAAATAATTTGATTATAAAAAGTGATATTTTTCTTAAAATCATTTTATGCACGTATTGTATTCTTGAAGAATAAATTATAATATTTTATATTTTATTTTATTTTACTGAAATAGTAATATAATTTTTTCTATCTAAAAATATAACAGTCATCTAGGGTTTATAAGTAGTTAATATATAATTAAAAAATTCATTTTTTACTTCATTATAATAATATATTCTTGAATATTTTTTAAGTTTTTTTGAAAAGGTACAATAAATAACTGCTACCCCCTCAATAAATTGAATCCAAAAAAATTTATTACATATTTTTAATTATCATTTATTAACGTGGAAATCTATCTAATTTCATTTGTGTAAACTTTAATTTGATTACTTGTTAAATTGTATATAACCATGATAATGGTAAAATTTTTATTCAAATTATAATATAATGGAAAAATTCTTCAAGACCTAAATAAATTAAATTTTTAGCTAGTACAATTATTTTTTAATTTATTATATTTAAATGTTCATAATATATACATGGGTATCAATCCCCTTACAATGAAAATGTAACATAATCTTCCCACTTATCCTATGACATTGAGAACCTTAACTCAAATACAATATTCCCAATTAACATCCCACTCTTCTCCCCATGTACTATAGGTTTTGGAATCAACAAAATTATAATATTATATTTCCTAATGTTTCATCCACTATAAGATAATAAATAAGGGAGTGTAAGACTTAATTTAATTCAATTATTATTATATCATCATAAAGATCCATCAAATTTGTTATATACATCCTAGTTTTGTTGGATAAACCTATTTAATGTCTATAAATTTGATTTTATTGACATAAAAACAACTTTATACCACATTTTATTCATATATAAAAGGATAATTACTCTCTTTTATAAATACCTAATACTGCCTCCTTGAAATGGATTTTTATCATTTTTCATTACCACCTCAATCACTTGTTATATTGATGGATTTCATGAAAATATATTACAATAGTAAAATATTTTTGAATCTATAATGATAAATTATTATTTTTCCTTCCTTAAGTCCTTTAATTTAGAAAAGATGAAATCACCTTTTGGTGTGTAGGGAATATCATCTCCATGATTTTATAAAATTTAGTATTCATTTTCTCTTACATTGATTGTTGTAAAATAATTTATTTTGAATAAAATGGATATTTATGACATTATTAATATATTCTATTTAAAGAAACTACCATTATTTTCATGGACCATAATCACTATAGTCGAACATAAAAGTCAAATATAATATATGGAATAAAAATATTGATTTTATCTATGAATTATAAATAAAAGAATAAAATAAAAATTTAATGGGAACAATATATAATAATGATATTTTTAATAACTTTAAATTACATCATTATAAAAATAAGTGTTTATTATATAAGATGATATAGTTTGTTTCATCAAATAGATGATTTGAGGAAATGATTTAATTTCAATATCACTATAATTGGTATTGTTATTTTTTAGTAAAATTTTGGGATATAATATGTTCTGTATTTGTTTAAGCTCGTCAATTTTCCCCTCCTATATTGGTTTCAAATGTTCGGAAGTATTTTATCCATTTTAGCTGTTATTGTTAATAAAAATGGTTGGATATAACTATTTAGGAGTAGCGTAAAATATTTTTTATATAGATTACATCTCATTCATATCTTATTTATAAAAAATATGTAATGAATATTATTATATAATTTTTAATCATTTAATAAGTTATTTTAAATCATTCTTTTAAATTATTTTAAAATTATTAAAATGATACTCTACAATTGGTTTCTATATTTCTAAATTTTTAATGGACCAAACCTCTCAGATACTTTAATTTGCAGAAATATGGTGTTTGAGGTGTTATGGGTGGTCATGCTAACTTATCCCTAATACATTTCAAAATTTCTATTTCTATGAACTGTGTTTCTAGTTTTTTTAATAGTACATTCAGTGTGACATTAGAACTATCAGTGTTAGTGTCTTATTGTGAACTTTCGTCTTTTGCCACTCATTTGGAACTCTCTATGTTGAAGTCTCATTTTGAACTATTGATGTCAACATATCATTTTAAATTGTCGGTTTCAGCATATCATTTTAATTATTTGGCATCGATGTGTCATTTTTAACAGTCAGTGTCGACGTCTCATTTTGAACTCTTAGTATCAACATCTCATATGTGAACATTATTTTCAGTGAGATAGATGGTAATAGTGTTTCCAGCTTCTTACAGTTTCTCCCTATGACATTATCTTCAACATAAAACATGTAAAATGCCTTGTTTTAAGAGATTTAAGGCCGATTCAAATCCCATAACCCCTATATTACTATTTTTAAATGTCTGACTGCCTTACCTATTTAAACATCATACTCTTGACCATATTTACCACTAATATGGAATCAAAAACATTATCAAACCGATGATTAGTTTATATTTTCAAAGGGATGAGATATCTTCTACACCTATTCTTCTTTATTCTTCTTCCCTATTACTATTCGTCCAATGTTCTTTCTCTAAAATTAGTCATGCAATCGAACTACATTCCTTGGATCATTTTCCGTGGAGACGTCATGATGCTACTGCACAACCTGTATTTTATTCAAAAAATATGATTTGATCTATCTCCAATATCAGGTATGTTCTAGCACTGTTCTAATGGGTTCACGTCCTTATGTTTCCCCTTTATATGTTATGGAATGTGATCTCCATTTTCTAAAGGGGATTTCATGGGTTTTGATATGTTGTGTTGGCCCATTATTGGAAAATGAACGTCTGAAACCTTTTGAGGTAGGGGATTTGTGGCATCTCTTTTCATTTACATGAAACTATAGATTTACCATGTGTTATCCAAATGTTTCACACTCGATTTTAGATAACAAAAATTTATACCAGATAAATAAATCGGTGTTTGAAATATGATATTACCGCCTGTTTTTCTTGATAGTGTGAAATCTATGCATTCCTTCTTTATC
This sequence comes from Viscum album, assembly GCA_963277665.1. Classification (NCBI taxonomy): domain Eukaryota; kingdom Viridiplantae; phylum Streptophyta; class Magnoliopsida; order Santalales; family Viscaceae; genus Viscum; species Viscum album. The sequence goes on from OY728141.1 coordinate 1,259,082,157, forward strand.
ATTTCATTATTGACAGAATTTGGTAATGAACATAATAATGGATAAATTTTAAATTATTTTTCAAATACCAATATTCATGTAATTGAATCCAATTGTTTATATTGTAAATTGATGATATTCAAATTTATATAGTAAGCATGCTAAATTAATATTTTGATAGATATGATAGCATAATATTTTGGTTTCCCATGGTCGTTACCAATTAATTATGAATCTTCTAATTCAAGATGGATTAAATAACCGGTTGATCGATAAAATTTAATGCCTTCTAGGGTTATGAGGTACCCTTCTTCTTGTAAGGCATAGTGCCTTTTTATTTTGAGCCTTGAGAGCTCATTATATGTGAAGGAAGAATGCAATGTTTAGGTCCAAGAGCCCATTGACTTTGTTATTTTTCTACTTCTTGTGTTGTTTTATGAGGCCCGATAGATTTTGTGAAATGTGGGGGATTGGAGACCCTATTATTGTGGTAGAAATGGATTCCTAAAGAGGGAAGGTGCATCAATTTCTACAGGTGTGAGATAGGGAATACCTCATAGATGATGAATCATTTTGGAAGTGAATGTTGGATGATTATTGAATATATTTGGTTGTTTATATGGCTTACATTCCCCAATTATTATGTGTACTAGACTTGAATACCATTATTTCAAAAGAAATAATAATGCACATGGTATGCCATATTATTTCTGTGTTTTGAATCATGAGGATGGATGGATATGTGATCTTTCAATTGGTGGAAAGGACTGGATGTGTAGTTCATATAGTCACAGTGTTGAGCCCCCTTGTGTGGGTAGAATAAATTATTTTATTAAAATATATGAAATTATGAAAAATTTATATTTCTGTTAGTAAATGGCTGAATACTTGATATTATCTGATGGGGTTGGAGATTGTTTGGATGCAATGATGAGGTTTCAATTTAGTAGAACAGTAGAATTTGGGTGTGATGTTAATGAAATATAATGTTGTTTGAAAATTGATATTTAATGGATAAAAAATTAATTAAAATAAAGTGAAACATATTAAATAGTGATAATATGATTTAAAAATGATCCTTAAATGGTTTTGATCTTATAGTATTTCTAGTTTTATCAGTGGTATTTGGGAGTCCGAGAGATGTTAGCTACAGTTCAGTCTAACATAGGGTTCTTTCCATAGTGTGGTTGTGAGTTGTATTATATTTTTTTTATGTTTTTCCATTTTAATATGATACTCCAACCTATTAGTTAGGGAAACTAAAAACATGGCGATTATGTTCCCTAGGGGGTGTTTTCCACTAAAATCTCGATGAGAGGATGGATGGATGCCTACCCACTGTGGTCTATCTCTCTCTTCTATCCTTAGTCACAATTTTTTGTTGGAATGGTGGTTAGTTTACACCATATATTTTTTTAGACGGATTTAATGTCATGGGATTATTGACACACATATATTCTAGATATAGATTACTATAGGAACTATTGGTGTAATCTGCATAAAATGTGATGGCATGAGGATTCTTACTTGGGAAATGGGATATAAGGGCTTGAGGTATAATACCTGATGTATGATAAACGGTATGAATGCTATGGTGGATCCTAGAAAATACCTAGTTACATTGGATACGTGGACGTGGGGGATATGTTTCACAAGGTGCATGTTATGTTTCATTTCCCAAGTGTCTATGAGAAAGCCTTTTTGGAGTGTGAATCTCAGGAAGTGCGACGTTAGCAAAAAGCTACAAACCAGGGTGGAAGTGTTAGTGGGATACCCTTGATATTATATATTACATTTTATTCTCTTTAATGTGATACATGGTGAGAGTATCTATGGTAATTATTGTAACATATTGTACCTATTTCTGTGATGAGTTTATTTACATTCTTTTTCAATTTGATTTCGCATGATTTGTAACATTTTCACCTGACGCTCAGAGGAGGATACTACAATGTATACTATTATATTCACCCTACGTATATATAATCAATTTTTCAGGACACATTGAGAAGGATGGAGAGTAGGATGTTTTCTACTATCTTGGGGATTCTAGAGCTGTTTGGGATCTGTGGTCACATCAATTTTACTTTCCTTTGGTAATTATAGTTTTCCCTTTTATTTTAAGTAGTTTTTGCATGATATTACATATGTGTAAATGGTATTTCATATATATTGTCGTCTAAGATAGTGTGGGTTCGTGTCTATATTATCTCTCTTTTTAATGTGATTTCATAGAGGGTTTGGTCTCACTTTGTTGTGTTTACTATACCCTCAGTGCTACTCACCAACCCGGGGCCTACTGGAGACCGGACTCATTGGGTCATCATCCTAATCACATTTCTGGCCTGGAAGGGGAGTAAAATGTGGGTAGGTTTTCATGACAGACTGTTATTAAAGCGAGGATGAGGGATAGAATAGGGTTTTGATTTAGGAATGGGTGAGGTTTTAGGGGTTGTTAGGGAAACGCTGTCAGTCATGTTTAGGATGTGTTAAAATCACTAGAGACCAGCTGAGATATAGGTATTCAGGGGCCCACTATGGTCTGCCGCACATACCATTATGTTTATAGTGGCTACTAAATTAGGCGATACTTTTTTCAAGGTAGAGTCCTTGGAAAGAATCATGCATTATTCTTCTTTATGATTGCGTTTGAATGGGTTTAACATGGGATAATTTAACTAACAATGAATAATGGAAGAAATTAACTAATTAATGTTTGTTATTTCATATTCCTTATTAAGGATATCTATCTATTTCTTATTATTTAGGTATGGCTCTCGGTTGTTATCATCATCAGAATTGTGGATAAAATGCCCAGTTGGTCTTGCCAAAAAATCGTCTTAGAGTGGACGTCAAAGATGACGACACATGGAGGACACTCACATAGTTTCAGTGACATAGTATGTATATATATAAGGGATCCGTTTTAGAAAAAAATCACATACAACATGTTGAAAGATGTTGAAATAGCTTTCATATCAATTTGATCTCATAAAGATCTATAGGTGTCGTTGGTTTTGACAATGCTGTGTTGGGTAGCATGGAAGAAATGGTTCTTATTCTTCAAGGATTGCGAGGAGTAGGAATTCTCATGATGGGAGTTATGAGACACGTTTAGAGTAGAATTTCATTCTTAAACCATGATGGTGGCCAGTTTCCAAGAGCTTAGTACTCTTTGTCAAGGATGCTCTAGTGTTCGATAATTTGAGATTTGATTTGAGTACCTTTTTTGATATTATTTGGACTAGTTTCCAGATGTGGAAGCTAGGGAGAGGAATTTTGAAGAGGCTTGGCATCCAGAGATCAAGTTTTGGGTCACACCGTTTATGATGAATACATATATAAAGGTGATGCAGATAGAAAAGGTCATTGAGTTAAAATTATCTTGAACACTATCATCAATATAGGGGAGTCATCATTATTTATTAAGAAGTAGAGCAGTGGTCCAGGGTTCCCATTTTCCATGGAAGAAGAGTTTTTGTTTGGTCATGGGGTATGTTTCAGCCATTATTATCTATTTTATCAAGGGTTTGCAGATATCAAGACTATGCCAATGGATTAGGTGAATGTTTTTCTTATGGAGGACAAGGTCATTAGATACGAGAGTTTCTGACCTTTCATATTTGTTAGCATGTGATATGTGTTCCACGTTAGGTGCCTTCATTGAGGTAGTTCTAAAAGAGGTAGCAGCAGGTGGTTCCACCCTCTTTGGATCCGCAAAGACTTGATTGGGTGAGAAGAGGATATACATTGGACACTCCCCATCCATATAGAGAAGTGAACAACCATGGCTGTGGACATTGTTAGGGTAACTTATGTAATGAATAAGGTCATGGTCAGCATCATGCTTTAAAATTAGTAGCACCTTGCAACACCGACATTTGTTCAATGTATTCTTTACTTGTTTTCTACATTAGTGTATGCATTTTATGAATCAGGATTGTAACAGTCCTTCATATCACTATCCCCTATCCATTATTTGGGTCTTGAGGTAGAAAGGATTCAATTAAACATGTCATTTTCTATGCTAGTTGGAGGTCGAGATGACATGTTTGAAGTATGTATAGACTGTGAGCTAGTACTGCGGAAACACCACACTTAGTGAAATTTCTTATGTTTATAGATAATACAATTTGATGTCATCCATAACATCAATATTTTTTATTCGGTGCAGGATATCATTGATTTCATTAGGAAGTATGTGGTGTTCTTTAATGCTGGTGGATATCAAACTTTTTGTTTTGCTGATAGAGACCCTCAGATAGGTTAGAGGATTGTTCTTCCCTTAACATCCTTGATGGGTGATATGATGTGGAGTTCAGTGAAGGATCACCATTTGGTGTTTCCCAGGGTTGTATAAGAGTACCCTGATATCTTTCTATAAGAGGTTGTAACATCAACCCTTATATTAGAGAAAATAATTTGCACTGAGGTACAACTTGGATCATCTCTTATCTCTATATCACCATATAGGATGGCCCCTTCTGTGATATGAGAGCTTCATATATAGCTTGATGGTATGTAATTGTGCGGTTTTGTTCAGATGAGTTTGTATACATGGGGTGAACTAGCTTTTTTATGATGAAGGGAAATAATAGTTTGTATTTTTATATCCATTATCATCACCTAAACAAGGTTTTAGTGAAGAATCACAATCATATTCCATGGATTGATGATATATTCAATAAGCTGATGGATGAATGTAGGTTCCTAATGATTGAAATCTTGTTAGGATATCTATAGATGCGTGTGAAGGATGAGGATATCCCGAATACTGCATTTTATAGTCCATTGGGAATTACAAGTTTGTTGTAATGTCGTTCTGTGTGACAATTTCTCTAGTTGTGTTCATGGGGTTGAGGAAAATTTTGTTGCGTGAGTTCCTAGATAAGTTCATAGTGGTTATCATCAAGGGTATCCTTATGTACTCCATATTTGATAAGGAGCATGAAGAGCTTCTCCATGATATTTTGGGAGTTCTTCATTAACATCATCAATTTGGGTAGTTTTCAAAGTGTGATTTTTGGGCTCACGAAGACAGTTTCATGGGGCATGATGTATAACAGAAGGTAGTTGTTGGGGATACATCAAGGATATTTGAAGTTTTGTATTGGGAATCCACAAAGATAGTAGTAGAGGTGAGATGATACCTTGGTCTCACTATCTATTATAGGAGGTGCGTAGCGGATTTCTCTCAGGTTGTGACCCCTCAGATAGTTGTGACTAGGAATGATCATTCATTAATGTGGAATGATCAATGTTATGAAGCTTTCAAGTATCTAATGGAGAAGTTGGTTAGTGCTCTGGTTCTTTGTCTACCACCAGAGGGGGTCCAATTTTATTTTTTCTGTGATACTTCGTGTCTGGTGTTAGGAAACGTTCTAAAGCAGAAGAAATCAGTTGTTTCCAATGGGTCTCGATTCTTTGTTCCCCAAGAATGTAACTATTCCACTTATTTTATTGAGTATGGAGTAGTGGTGTTTTTTCGTAAGTAGTGGATACATTACCTCATTGGTGAGTGCTTTGTGGTTTTCATGGATCATAGGAGCCAGAGGTATGTCTTCTAACATCATGACATGAACTGCTGGAAGTGATGGAGGATAGAGTTCTTATAGGATGATGAGTTCAAATTATTGTATACACCTTGAATGGGGAATGTGGTAGTGGATTCACTAACATGAAGTCATGCATTGATGTAGATCGTAAATTTGGAGACTTTTATAGAGTAATGGAAGAACATTATTCATTACATCTGGATATAGGAGAAGTTTGGGGATGAAGTTTCCTTTTTTAATTAGATGGTACAATCATCTTTGGTGTAGCAGATGGAAGAGTCCGATTTGGGAGATCTAGAGGTGGAGATTTGGAGAGACCAAGTTGTTTGTGGTGAGTCCCCTAAAGATTGGTCTGAGGATGAACTACTTTGAATGTTGTATCAAGGATGTCATTTTGTTCAATTAGATATATAAAAGGTGGTTCTTAGTGTCTTCCATAATTCTACCATAACATAACATACTGGCATATCAATTATGTACTGAGCTTTTAAGAGTCAGTTTTGGTGGCCAGGGATGAATCGTGTAGTTGCATAGTTTGTATCCCGGTGTTTGGTTTTCAAGAAGGTGATGGTGGGGCTCCATGCATCCAGTAATTTTCTCAACCCAATATATTTTCCTTAATAGAAGTCATAGGACATCTTGATGGCCTTTTTTACCAGTTTACCTCGAGATTAGGGAGGCTATGATTCTATATGGGTGGTAGTGAATCATTTAAAAAATTCATACCACTTCATAGAAATCAGGGAATTGAGCTTATTGGATATTTTTCCAAGGATATATCTAGAGGAGGTGGTGATACTTAATTCAGTCCCTGAGATGATAATTTCTTATAAAGATCTAGGTTTTACCTCTAGGGTGTTGAGAGGACTCCATCATTCTTTTAGTTCTCAGTAATTCTTTAGCACTGTATTTCATCTACAGATGAACAATTAGATAGAGAGGACTATCTAGACTCTTGAGGACATGTTTCGACCATGTGTCCTAGATTTTGGAGAAGATGTATTAGGTACTTACTCTTGGTAGAGTTATATTAAAAAAATATTATTCACTCCACCATAGTTATGGAGCCATTTGAAGCCTTATATGGTTGACCATTCCATTCTCCATTATGTTAGACTCGGGTCTAAGAATCATCCATTCTTGGGCTAGAACTATTATAGAGCACGACAGAGATAGTTCCAGTGATTCATGAGAGGATGAAGGCTGCATATGATTGAAATAAATCCTTTTTTGATCATATTAGGATACCATTTGATTTTGATTTCGGAGATTACATGTTTCAGAATGTGACTCCCCATCATGGGCAGTGGAGGATTTGGTCCACGGTTTAATATTTCTCCCATGTATTTTGGGAATTTTGAATTGTAGGTTCCTGTTGGAGCCATGGTGTATTTGGTATCACTTCCCCTATAGATGAGACAGATACATGATCTGTTTCCTATGTCACAACTCCACTGTTATCTTCCTTACAACACTCTCATCATATATTGTGGCAAGATCAATGTTGATGATGATGCGGCCATCAAGGAAAGGACTGAACGGATACATGACTGCAAATCGATGGTTCCCCGTGGGCATACTATCACCTTGGTTCATGTCTTGTGGTGACACAGTGGCATGGTGAAGAGTACATGGGAACATGAGTCGTAGATATGTGCTAAGTACCCCGAGTTTAATTTTTAACTCTTATCATGTAATGATGTTTACTTTGTGGTTGTTGACCATTCCTATTAATGATATTGATTTCTTTTGTCTCTTTTTTGGGGATTTCTCTCCTTGATATGTATCTCCCCCAAGATAGTGTTAAGTAGAAGCATGTGGTTATTATGTTGTTTCACTCTATTCTTTTGAGGAAGTGAAAGGTCACTTCTTAGTACTATGATCCTTGAGAGGTAACTCAAAGGGTGGTTGTCTAGACCCATTTTTCTATTTCCTATCTTGGTTGTATTTGAATTCTAGATGATGTTAATGTTTTTAGAGAAATATTATGTAATTTCCTTGACCTCTTTGGTCCATTCCTTTTCTGAAAATATTGTGTTTGTGGTGTTCTAGGATGCCAAGGTGACTTATGCCCAACACATTTCCAAATTTCTATTTCTGTGAACAGTGTTTGCAATATTCAAAACAGTACTATCAGTGATACATTTGTACTGTCAGTGTCAGAATCTAATTTTGATCTTTTGAGATTGAGGTCTCATTTTGACCTTTCAATGTTGGCGTGTCATTTTATATTTTCTATGGCATTGTCTCATTTTAATATATTTGTGTCTGAATCTCATTTTCAAATGCCATTATTGGTGTCTAATATTGAACTATTGGTGAAGACCTCTCATTTTGAATTGTTAGGGTAAACATATGATTTTGAACTATCATTATCAGTGTTTTATATTAAAATATAATTGTTGGTGAGTCATTTTGAACTGTCGGTGTCAATATCTAATTTTTAAATTTTGATGTTAGTGTCCCATTTTGAACTTTTGGTGTTCGCATTTGATTTTGGACTATCTGTGTGGGTGTCTCATATGTGAACAGTATGGTCAGTGAGACAACTATGAACAATGTTTCTATTATTCTATAGTTTTTCCCCTTTGATGTAAAACACAATGAATGCCTTGTTTTAAGGAATTTCAGGCCGATTCAAATCCCATAACTCCTATAATAATATTCCAAAAAATATGAGTGAATTTACATGAACAATCTTTGAAATCTTGATCATATCCACCATTATGTTTAAATCAAAAAATGTTTCTAAACAGATGCTCAGTTTATATTTTCAATGAAAAAAGATATCTTATGCCCCTATTTGTCCTCCTTAAACTTCCCTAGTAAAAGATTCCTCGATTTCCTTCTCCCAAATTAGTTGGGTTATCAAACTACGATCCTTGGATCATTTACCATGGATTCTTCATGCTGCAAGCACATTCCCTGTTTTTCTGTAATAAAGAGGTTTTGATCTACCGCCAATATATGGTGATGTTCTACCACGATTCTTAGGGGTTCCACTCCTTTTGTTTCCCCATCACATGTTAATTCAGGTGATCTCTATGTTCTAATAGATCATTCTAGGAGGTTGGATGATGTTGTGTTTTTATGGATTCCTTAGGTGGATACACTCATTGCGGGAGAGGTGACCATGATCTGCTTTGTTGTGGCGTTGTTATGCAAAGAACGTCTGAAATATATTGATGTAGGGGATTCATGTCTTCTATATTCATTTATGTGAAATTTTAGTGTAATAATGTTTTATCCCACTGGATAATAATAGAAATAACATAATAAGAATTTGAACCAGAAAAATAACTTGGTATCTATCGTATGTTATTGAATCTTATTTTTCTAGTTATTGTGATATCTTGGATTTATTTTTTTAGAATTTCGTTCTTGATGGAAACTCATAATGAATGTAAAATGGGATGAATTGGAAATTACATTTCAATGATAAATAGTCATTTAAATGAATTTTTTTGTTGCTATTGTAATTTTTTGAAAATCAAATAGATTTAGTAAGAATGTTAAATTATTTCTGAGATAGGTACGATAGCTTTCTATTTAGGTATCCCATAGTTATACCCTACAAATAATGAATTTTATAATTCATGATTTATTAAAGATCCAGTTTATCAATAATAGATAATTCACTGAAGGGATCTGAGTTATTGTCATTAATGTATAGTTGTGTGCCTTCTTCTTTGGAGCCATGAGAGCTTATTGTTTTTGAAGGAAGAATTCATTTTTTATGTCCACGATCTTAGTTTCATTATTATTTGCCTACTTCTCATGATGTTTTACCATCCCTAATAGATTTTGGGACATGTGGGGGTAGGGATTCCCAGTGGTTGTGGCAGCAATGGATGCCTAGTGTGGAATGGTGCATCGGTTTGAGCATGTGGGTGTTGTAGAAGACAACAGAGATGATGATACATGTTGAATGTGAATGCTGGATGCTTAATGAATCATTTTGGTTATTTATCTTCCTTAAATCCCCCAATTCATAGGGAAACTTGTTCTACTTACCCAACATCCTAAATAGGTGATGATGCATGGGGTATTCCATGTGCTTTCTTTGTTTATCTTCTTGAGGATAGATGGGTCTACGCTCTAGTTATAGGGGAAAAGACACAACGAGTAGTTCACCTACTCACCATGTTGAGACCCCTTAGGTGGGTAGAATAGAATGTTTTCATAGAATACCTTGAATTAATGAAATGTTATAATCATGTTAACAAATTATTTAATACATGATGTTAACCCATGGTGGTGGAGCTTGATGAGGGGTAATATCGAGGTTACAATTTAACTGAACAAGGGACATTGGGTGTGATTATTTGTAAATGTAATTATGGTTGATAACAGTTAATGTTTGGTTAAATAATAAATTAATGTAATTTGGAACTAATTATACATGGATAATATGATTTAAAAACCTATTTAAATTGCAGTGTGCTTGTAGGATATCTTGTTTTAGCAGTTGTAGCTTAGAGTCTAAGGGATGTTTGCAGAAGTTGAGTCTAAAACAAGGTTTTTTCCATAGTGTTGTTGTGGGATAAATTTTATTTTTACCTTTTTCTGTTTCAATAGGCTACTCCACAATATAGGTATGGGAATCTAACACCCCGAGAATTCTGTGCTATAGGGGGTGTTTTCCAAAACATCTAAATGGGGGTATGGATGGCAGACTCCCCATTTGGATTCACTCTCATATATTTGTAGTTACATTTGGTAGTATCCATGCTGGCTAGTTTTCATCATATATGTTTTTAGAGGAATTTAATGGCTTGAGGTTATTCACACTCATATATTTTGGATATTTTCTCATATGGACTAATATTAGTGTAATTTGTATAGAATGTGATGGTTGGAGGATCCTTACTTTGTTTATGGGCTATAGTGGCTTAAGGTATAATAATCTATAATGATACATGTTATGCAGGTTGTCTTGCTTACCATAAATAACCTGTTTACATTGGTTATGAGGGCATGGTTTTTGTGTTGCATGGTGTGAATGTTGTGGTTCTTCACCCAAGTGTCAGTGGGAATGCCTTTTTAAAGAGTAATTTTTTAAACGTGCGATGTTTTGGCAATGAGGAAATCCATTGGGGAAGTGGTAGTTGAGAAACATTGATATTATTTATTATATTATATACTTTTTTTTGTTTTACTACGTGAGAGAATTCATGGTGAGAAATTGAAAATAATATACCTATTAAGGTGATGAGTAAGTTTCACTTGATGGTCATTGGGATTTAGCATTCATTATATACTATTTCACGACTGTCTATGAGTAGGATTCGACTGTGAATACCATTATAGTCACCCTATTTATATATAAATATTTTTCATGTCAATTAGAGCAATTTGGATACCATACATGTTACAACTAGATTGGGGTTGCTGATGCTGTTTGGGTTCTTGGTCACTTCCATTTTACTTTGTTTTGGATCGTGTGGTTTTCCCATATATTAGTTGTAGGTTTAATGACATTAAATATGTTTACATGATATTTATTACATATTGCAGTATGAGTATGTGTTGTTTGGTGTTTGTCTTTTCTCACACTTCTGCATGTGTTATATTAGACGGCAAAGACACCCATTTATGTGTTTACTATACCTTTAGTGGTAGTCGCCCATCCAGGGCCTACTAGAAGTAGGACATGTTGGTCACTATCCCCCATCTCACATGTATGGCTAGGGAGGGGCATACTTTGTGCTGAGATGTTAGTGACACATTTTCAATTAAAAAACTAATATTTCTTGGTATTATTAAACTATTTTCTCGACGTATTATAACAATTATTCCATTCCAAAATTCCATTAATGTTTGGATGGGTTTCCTACAAAAAATACATTTCCATTATTATATAAATTTTTTGTTTTTAGAAATCAAAAAATGAATAAGATGATTCCTCTGATTTTTTAAATTATATTTATCACTCTTTTACAAATTTATATTTCAAATAATTAAAAATCATTGAAATACTTATATGAAACATATGTTAAACGGTGTATTGATTCCATATAAATAATTTATATATATTTACTATGATTATAATGTTATAATGATGTTTCCTAATTATTCTAATTTCTGATAATTTTATTAAATTATGGAGGAATGAAATATTATATTTTGTTCTCTTTTCCTTTATAAGAGTTGTTTGTTATTATGTGATTGGTGGGTCCATTATATCCCACCATTTGAATGGTTAATTTTTATATATCTGATTAGCTCGAAAGGATATAAGAGACTTTTTCCATAACCCATTAACGTATATAGGTGGTTAATGAAAGGATAATATTTTATGAATCCCCTAGCTAGTTTCCTTTAAATTAGATTTAATTGAGTATGAATGGTGAGTGAACCCTATACAGTATTGGAACCTAACCAATATGATATTATATATATTTATCTATTGATAATTAAATTACATTTCATTATTCTTTTAGTACCACACTTTTATCCAATTTACACACGTCTTATTTTTAGGGTACGTTTTCAGGGGTCCTGAAATATTATTAACAATTCTAAAATACATATTTTTATTATTATGATAAATCCAAATGATATTATTAATTTTTTTTTGTTTAAAATATTTTTTATCATCTCATACGGTTTATTTCTTTTTTCATACTATTAATATCATATAATTATAACTAATTAACATCTCTAGATAACAACAATGTCTTCCGTTATGAAGCATTTATTCTAACCATTTATTATGTGTCCCTTTCCAATGGTTAATAACAATGTTTATTGTCAAGAAACCTCAATTAAAAAACAAAAAATTGTGTGATAAGATTGATATATTATTGTACATTTTAAATTCTAAAATCCTCTGAAGGCATATATTGGGTGAGTGAACCGTTTTGGGATGGGTTGAATGGTTGAATAGAAAAGTTGAGGAAATACCCATAAAGATGCCCAACGGCCTGCAAAAACTGCCCTACTTCTTTATTTTTTGTGCGATGTGTAGAAAATCTTACTTGACGGACAAATGTGCCATGTTTTCTGAGCTAGACTAATTGTGAGTGCACCCTACTAATTTCGATCATATATAAATAGAATGGAACCCATTTAATTCCAGTGGACATAGAATTTGAAAAGGTTCCCCTACAAGGAATACATCGCTTTTGTACTTAAAAGATGATGTTTAGGTACTTGATATTCCGCAACATGTCTCACTAGGGTCCACCTTCACATGGGGACCCTTAAGAGTTTACCATATCCCATTTCCTTTATTGATTGGTTAGATCCATGTAAAACCCTTACCCTTGTGTGCAAAACACTTCCCCATAAACTCTATACTCCTCCAATTTGATTACGAACCTCTCTTATCTACGCCATCCTGGAATATTGTGCTCCAAAACTCAATTTTCCACACCAATTAAGCACAATCCATTCCATTTATGTGCGATCTAGGCTTATTCTATGCATAATTTTTCATTTCTATGTCTATTGCGTGCAAATCCTTCCATTTTTTGCACAATACTCTCCCATTTTGTGTGCACTTGAGCATGACATAAATATCGCATTCTTGTACACCATATTTGGGCACTAATTATGAAAAAAACTCTTATGCTACACACCCTAATCTAGTATGACCCTCCATGTTTCTACTCAGTGATTTCAAGGACCCTTGGACGGTGCCTTACATTTCTTTCCTTATAATTATGCTCTTTCTCATAAGAATGCTAACAATTATTTCTTCTTCGCATAGATATGCTAATGTAATCCCTTCAGTGGATCACTCCATAACACCCCAACCTCACTACTTTTTTGATGTCTTCCCATCTCCAAGGGTGGGTAGGTAAGAGTCAGGTAATTCATAGGGGTCTAGAGTGATCCCGCCTCATCTGAGCTGCAGGATGTTAATCATCCAAGAAATATCGTCCTCAGCACATGCCATTAAATTTTGAACTCACGACGTGCATTGTACATATGGTTCCTAACCAATGACCTTATCTATGTCTTCTCATCTCCACGGGAGTAAGATCATCCACACATGGAATGATATCCTCTTTGTGAGAAAGGCATCTGTCTATTTGGATGGGAAACCATCTTGGTGTAAGCCCCTTTCCATTCTAGTGGGAGGTAGTATCCCTGATCATCCCCCCTTCTACTGTTCCAAAGACTATAGGAGAGATGAGAAATAGGACCTTTGTTACCCCATCCCTGTCCCTATGGGATTTTTCTCCATCAGGCCTCCATCATGGAGTAAGTCCAAATCTCCATTTCCCTGGTTCAATAACATCGCATAGTCCCTTGTTCTGTCATTGGGCTACTAGCCACATATAAGACCTACTTCACTTCCTATGTACGCACCTTTCGTGACATGATCATTAGGTACTTATTGCCACTTTTTAATCAAAGTGTGCATGAATCATGTGGAATTAGATTAATCATTGACCATGGAATCATTTCCTTGTTTCCATCGGACATAATCCCCATTCACCCATTCCTAACTACATAGACATTGATCCTTTCTTCTATGGGAGAATGGTATGTAAGAAGCCTCCCTAAGGCTCAATCCCATCACTTAATTGTCCCTACCACTCCATTTATGTTTAACTTCATCCCTAATGTGGTAAAACCGAATTCCCCCATTCTGAACTACATGGCCTTTGATCATTTTCCATATCCCAACAAGGTATGTAGGAATCCTCCTTGAGGTTCAAGCACAAAACCTATTTCTCCCCACCACTCCACATCTGTTCACCTTCATCCCCCATGACGTTAAAATTAATTCCCCAATTATAAACAATGTGGAAATTGATAATTTCCCTTATCCATGAAATCTATATAGGAAGATTCCCTGAGGTTCTAGCATAACATTTGCCTGTCCTGACCACTTCAAGTTGGTTCACCCCTGTCCTACAAGACTTCAATTTGTACGCCCCCATTTCATCCAGCATGATGCAAAACAATATACCTTCATTCTACATGGGATTTGGTCTCTATCTCCGAGAAATGGTCTGTAGAAATCCTCCTTGAGGTTCAAAACCATCACGCGGTAAGCTGTTGTGATCCCCATCTAGCGGTAAGCAGTTGGGATCCCCATCCCGCAGTATGTTTTTGCGATCCCCATAAATCGGTAAGTCATTGTGATCCCCATCCAGTGGTATGTCATTTTAACCCCCTTTGTTGGGACCCACATCTTTGGTCTATCATAGTGGACTCCTATAATCCTAGGATTCTAACCACACATAATCCCTAGTATATCTTCGTGTAGTTGTCCTATGTGTACACCCTGATTCTAAGCCCCCATCCTAAAATACATGTATTTTGATTCCCCACCAGAGGGATTTTTATGAAGCCTCCGTGAGGTTCTATCCTAGCACTCATTATCCATCATGGCCTCTCCCTTGAGCCTCTGTGTTTCAGGAAGGTCATGCCTTGTCCTAGAATTAATACATCCTTCAGGTCTCATCCAAGAAACTATTTCACATACCTCCTCCTCAGGTGTCCAATTTCCCCTCTAACAACTTGGATTTGATCCCCGTCTCCTGGAACATGGTACTAAATAAATCTCCCTGAGGTTCAATACTAGATAATGGAATATTTTTTTCTTCCCATTATAAGGTCCCAATAAAGCTTGGATCCTCTTTCATTGGGAGTTCTGATCCACTCATCCATTAAACCCCTCAGGTTCTCTCTCTTGGGGATGAACCCATCTGATCAACTAGAATCACTATTCCATTTAGTCGAATGCATCTTCGCAAGATGTTAGTTTCATGACATACCCTATGTTAACCATGGGAAGCTGATGAAAACCTCAGAGACATGTTTATGGAATATAATTCCCCATAATCAATGTGGAATGTTTTGGGCTTCCGCAACCTGAAGAAGACCGATAATAAAGGACAGACACGGATACGCACAAGTGTTCCAATGTCCTCACACGCCAATGATGTACAAAGTGACTACTACCCTGATCAATGGATTTATTCATGACTTGACACCATGGAATTTTTAGATAGTAGTGGCATAATTATCTGGTGTACATGAAGAAGTGGCACCTGGAACAGTATCCCACACAATATATTAATCTTTATGGGGGACATAGACTAGGTAACAAGCTCCACGGAGGACTCCAAAGAAGGTGGAACTGACATCCCATCATCCCATTTCAAAAATGAATAAAACATCCATTTTTAAGTGATGGATTCCACATGCCTTTGGAATGTGGGAATTCACGGATATTGATCAGCATGCCTTCAACAGTTGGATGTGCACCCTAGCGAAAGCATATAAAACACAAATGGTGAACCCGATGTGAATGTTCATCTCCTAAATGTGGATATTAGTAGAATTTGTGATATTATTGGATTATTATGTCACTAAATCTTTGTATTAGGTGACAGGAACAACCATAAAAATAGTGTCCCTAGTGTGAAACTCACTAGAAATTGGTGTATTGGAACGTTGGACATCCTGGTCTATGATGTTTTTAGTGTGGATCCTTCTTACCAACCATAGAAGATAGGATGTCACTGGGGAACTGAATGTCTATATACTTCACACTGTACTAATGGATGAATATACCTAACTTACTAGACCCATGATGCTATGACAGGAAACCAATCACTGCCCCTCCACCAACATTGGTTAGTGAAAATGAAAATGTGGAAATCAATCATGACCTCACCCCGTTCAAGAAATCCTCCAAAACCATCTATATTGGGTGCCCACACCACATCTCCTCATCGGAAATCATTCAGAGAAGGGTGATAAATCTCCTTCTTCGACGATACGAGGGAGTGGAGATTATCCAAACCAGGGATGTGGACTGATAAGACTTTGAGGATTATGCGACTCGCCATCGTCACTGCCCCCATGGGTGGTGTTTGGAGCCACGGCTCCCCACTCCAACCATCAATCATTTCTAGAGTCTCTCCCTCGAATGCTTCGATGACTACCTCCCCTACACCAATGAGGTGAGGGATATCCAGGCCCCCTAATTGTTATCTCATACTAGGGTCCACCATGGAGGGCTCTCACGAGGTCATGTCACCACCGCCACCCATCCCCATAGTGTAAGGAGAAGGTTAGTGATTAACCTGTACCACTTGTCCCTTCATATTTATCCCAATGACAATGTTGGGTTCATGCTGAGGTGGAAACCCATCGAGGGGTGTCAACATCAATGGATCATGTGTCTCATTACACCACTAACACATTATATAAATTCCTTGTTCATATTCAGTAGGGGCACTTATATGCTCGGCATGGATCGAGGCCCCAACTACCTCATGAGTAGGTTAGGATGACTGTCAAAGTCACCCACATAGGCGGCATCCATTGCACACCATCCCGCGATGTCACAACCTAGTATGAAGGACATCCACGTGTCCCCCCCCCCCAATGAGAGAATATGTCTATCCCACCCCCTAGATCAATATAGATGTCCTTCCCAAGCCACCATCAATACGAGCGAAGGTCCTCCATGCCGAATTGACACCCAATACCGAAACCTCTTCCACACCAGTGACATTGGGTATGAAGAATATCCTAAAATAACATGACACTAATGTGATGATGCTACATGTATGGTCTACCACTTGCATGGGGGTCTTCCCCATGCTCATATCGCAACTGATGATGGCATTCGTCATCCCAACGACCAAGGAAGCAGAGGTATACCTCACTTCATTGGAACCCAGCATAGAAGTACTACTCGGGTTCAACTAGATGAGTATGAAGGCCCCCTTGTACAATTACAGCTAAAGGGAACAAGCATGGAGGCACTGCCCATGCTCCCACTGACTCTAGTATAGGTCCTACCCATTCCAGCACCTCCTGTGGAGATACCCTCTACCCATTATCTGGTGGACACAATGGTCTTCCCCATGTTACTTTTGATATTTTTCTAGCTACTCCTCACACCATGATGGCCCAGGCAGAATCCCTCTCCGCTCGTGCACTAGTTCAGCCGAAGGTCCTCCTCATGCAAAGAACATAACCAGTCTTGAAGAACCAGCCCAGGACAAGAGGGAGGGTCACCGCCACTATAAAAATAATAAAGAGTCTATTCAAACAGTAATTAAACCTATTTTATTCTTAGAAGTTTAGGATGAATGTGATTCAACAATATAACTCTCACCCCAATCATATGTGTCAAGGTCTCGTGTAGGAAAAAGGCATATAAGCCTTATTATTTTATAATGCGAGGTCTATGGGATTCCCACCTCCCTCTGACGATACATCCTTGAAGAGGAATATTTGGTCCCTTTATGGGTAATAGCCATGCAATCCCCCTTTCATCACTAGGAGCACTCTCTACCTCAACCAGAGATCACATAGTGTTATTTTGGGGACCGGTGAAAGAGTATCAAGTGTATAGTCCACCACCATAAACCAAGTCACTTGAGCTAGAAATTATGGTTTCTAACCCGTCTAACACAGACTTGGTGTCTATGTAACAACATTCTACAGAGGACTTTCCAAGATGTGGTGGCTTGTCATCCCATTCCCCTTATTCTCCACGAGCCATCCTATTTTCTCATCGGTCTACTACCGTGTTGTTATCAGTTCCCCAGACACCCCATGTCAATGAATGGGGAATCCAAGGGCCGAACATGGATTATGAGTCGAGGATCACGTAGGGAATTCTTGTGGTAGACTATTTCTCAGATATGTTCTGGCCAGCAGTAAACACAAACATCAGGGAGCCAAAATCACTCACCCAGGAGGAAGTCGGGTGTTTCTGCAAAACCCTATTGGCGACACACTTCCATATCCGTTATTAGAGACTGTCTTACACCAAGAGTTAAGCACATATTGATGACATTGTTTAGAAATGCCACAAGGATGACTTGGTCACACTCCATATGGGCCAGCACCCTGAGTCACTCGGCCGCCATCAAACCCTCTATCAATGATGCATCCACTAATATAATGTTCTCCAACGGAATATCATGGAGGCTTCCCCCCACGTACAGATCTTTAGATGGAGGCAGTATGCTAGCCTCCGTTTTAATTCTATTCAGTTCCAACCTGACATTACATGGAACATCGAGGATATTCCACCATGAAGGGCCGTTGTTAATATGGCTGACCTTGTAGAGGGATGGAACATGAAATATCTCTTTGATGAGGAATTACCCGCTATGGGAGTTAGAAACATATTGGATCCATTGCGAAGGATCTCCCACCATAAAATAAATTTGAAGGGTATCCTTATAGCTACTGAGTCATTAGCCCTTCTTCGGAATCCCAATAAGGGAAAAGAGCTGCTCAGAGCTATCAAACACACGGATCCATATGGATCAGTTCAAAAGTTGGATGATGATCCTGAAGTTGTCGTGTGTGTCAAAAAATCAAAGAGCATAAAACAATGGTTGATGACCTCCTTGTGTATTGTTCTACGGAGCGGTGACAAGACTATAGTGATCCTCGATTGGGGCAGCAGGGATAGATACAATTCCCCCCTAGTGAGTTACCTCTAGGTGACCCTGGCCATCCTACCCATATAGAAATGACAGGGATGGATCTTATTCCAATAGGGAGTGATACACCACTCCAAATCCACCAGAATTACATGGAGACCCTCCTTGGTATCCATCTTCGATTCCCCTATCCAGTCTTCAAGACATCCCACCCACCACACATCTAGTCGATGGGCCTTCTTATCATGTTTAAGAACATTCAAAAACATTGGTGGTTAGGTACCATTGTTAATAGACGAACCCCCACCCATATGATCTGAAGGAAGCACTCATTGCTCAACTCGAGGATTTGGAAACTTGCCAGGTGGCAATTTTGCCCGATGGTAAGCCTTATCCAGCATGGGTTGTTGTTATTCCAGCACCCCTGATATTATAAAACTTCATCTTCTCCCCCTTTAATGTGATGTGCAACCCATTGCAACATCTGGCCCACATCATTTCACACTGCGGACCCATGCTCGGAACTCCAGCGCAACAAGAGGCCGCCAAAATCCAGTGTTTTGAACAAACTATTGAAGGGCACACATTTTTCTGGTACAACCAACTACCCATAAGATCAATAGCCAGCTGGGAAGATCGTCGTTAGAAATTACTTTACCACTTCATCTCAACCACTCAGAAAGAATAGTATTGAAGACCTATTCATGTGCATGTAGTGGTATGGCAAGGGTGTCACAGACATTGTTTCCCTATGGAATGGCCTTATCTATTCCCTGGACAAGACCCTATCCCAGGGTCAGTTGTTGACAATGTGTGTTGGGATTTTCAGAAATTAACTGGTCCTCTCTCTTATCATGTATAATTACCATGTGAGATTCTTTGATTTCTCTAAAAAGGCCCATAACCTAGAGTGATCATTGAAAAATACCATACATGAACCACTTTTGCCTCCTATATTTCCCTCTTGATGGTTTACAAAGTTCGATCCTGTTGTGGTAGGATAGATAAGGGACCCCATGATACTGGATTTATTACCGGTTGAGCCACCTCCACATCCTTGTATAGGGCATCCACCTCATGCAAAGCCTTCATCCCAGCAGCGGCCACCCCAAAATCTGCATGTGCCCCCATGTAACATGCTTCCACTACCCAGGTGAGATAACTAGGTTCCACCTCTTCGGAAGGCTCCTCCAGCCCCTTGTTAGATCCAGGATTCTAGATCTCCCTTCTTAGATAGAAGAAACCTAACCATCTCATTCAATGATGTTTAGGTCCCCTTTTATTTACGAAGCACCTTGGAACACAGACTTCTATGGTTGTTGGATTACTGGATGGCCAAAGTGGTGGAAAGTATTGATCACCCCAATTACTGCCTCTATTACCAGATCATTGGGAACACCCTCAAATAGTTCTATGTGATTAATTAATTGATTCAAGACCCAGTTTATAACAACATAGTCATGTTGGGTTCTACACCAACACAGGTGGAATGTGTGTTCATACGACATGACAGTGACATCAGAATCAAATTTGAGTGGCTTCAGGTTTCTAAAAGTGGGTCCCAAAAGTATGATGACTGGATATCTCGTAAGAGAGTCACCCATGCTGATGGAATTATCCGTGAATGTTGGAATCAAACCATGCCATTTGAATCTGTCACATCAACCGCAACCAAAACGTATATGTCGGAATCCTAGCCTTCCTCCGCCTAGAAGGGACATCATCGATAACACAAGGGAAAACAATGTTCCCCACCAGGGCCATTGTCATCTCATACGCTCGGTGACTTTATTCTCCCAATGATGGATATTACCCCCGGGATCCATCCAGTGGTAGAGTAATCTTCATGTGACATCCAATGGTATTCTTCGGTTAACACCATGGAGCTAGTAAACCCCTACCTGGACACAAACGATGAGGTGGGCCAAACAGAACCTCCCAATCTCCCCAGTTGTTGCCAATATCAACGTTTCTGTTGTTATGTGAGTCATCGGAATTCTTATGTCTCCACACTAGCGAAGCTGTGCATGCCACTGAATCCAGTAATAGGCACAACGTAGAGCTCAACACACATAGTATTTTCATCTAATTTCACGAGGTTTACATTCACCATAGTTTCTGCTACTTGATCAGGTAGATATACCCCAACCATGTCGTGAACATCCATGTTATGTAACTGGTCGACGTCAGTCATCTGGCCCTCATCCTATAGTCACTCCATGAGTTTCTTCTAGTGAGTAGCTGGACATTCCCTGGACCAGTCAGCCACTGATTCATCCGAATGGGCCCATCGTACCCCCTTCCATAGAACAATCTCATGTAAGAAGAAGGTCATGCTTGGAACTGAAGTATTATGATCTTAAGAATCATTAAATAATTACTATTAGTATTTCAATCCATGATTCCCTTTTCCAATCAGTAGATATGCTTGAAGATATTTCTATGAATTTAATAATCCTCTCTTGTTCGAGTCAGAGGTTGCAGCTGCAGAAGCATTCCACACTGAGGCATCAGATCATGCAGAATGTCACGCAGTCGTCACTTTCTCTGGATAAGACAAATGATATACCATACAAGGGAACATCCATCCACTGTACATTACTTCTCACATCAATGGAGTTGTGTATCATCACTATCTTGTTGACCCTAGCTCTGGGATCAACTCTATTTTGACTCGAATGCTCTAAAAAATGCATATATAGAAGGATGATTTGAGTCCCTCTAACCTTAAAATTAAAGGTTATGATAGAAAGGAATAGACACTGATCCCCAAATGATTCTTGAAGACCCAGTTCGGTGGACTGGTAGTCGGCACTGCATTTATGGTTGTCTTGTAGAACACAGCCTATAATGTATTGATGGGTAGTCCATGGTTCCACTTTCATGCGGTAGTTGCCTCTTATTATCACCAATTCATTAAGTACTCCCTTAAGGGTCGAGTAGGTGTACTCCAAGGTGACACATCTCCCATTGAGTCATGTAAATCCCGCTACTGGGATACCCACTATTACATGTGATAGGACACATAGATTCAGGCTACTGGAGTTGAACTAGCTATGGATTCGATCGACCCATAGATAGGCCCAGATGCTGCCTATGTCTTCCTGATCCATCATTTGGAGTCCATGACTCTGGATATGGTGTAATTATTTATCATCTCTAGAACAAGGGGAAAGAATATTCCCATTTCAAAGAGACATCTAACGATCACCTCGTATTCCTATACAAATCATGCACGTGTGATTCTAGTTCCTCCTACTCCAATAGGGTATTTAGATGTCCACCCCATGGAAACAACAATACAAAATACATTCTTGTTTTTCTATGCTGGGATAAACTTTTTCAATCCAACACACCACTATTTAGTGGATATCATCCAGAACATCAACATGGACTGATGTCTATATAGGATTAGGTCAATAACCATCATCTCTATGGTTTTGGTAGCAAAGGAGTCCCCTAATGCGGTGCCCATCGCCGCTCAAGCTGGACCCAGTGCCTTGTCAAGATCTATCAACTCATGAGAATCACCTCCCATCAGGTATCCCTCCTTCATGAATGAATGTGAAGATTTGTAAGTTGCTCCCATGCCTTCTAAGAGGTTGTTTCCACCACAAACGATGAATTGAAATACCAAAACCTTTGTATCAAGATGGATCTGAAAACCACATTGATCAGTGCTGTTATTCACAACAAAGAGAAAAAAAATGTGGTCTTCCTGAAGTATCACAATGATATATTTTCTTAGAGTTATGACGAGATGTCAGGACTAGAACCACATGTCACCATCCACCACCTCGGCCTTCTAGTGAATCATCATAGGTTCATACATCCTCCCTAAAAGATGGACAATTCTCCTGATTCAATGGTTGAGGTCGAGGATGATAGCTCACAAAGTCAACATTATCAAAGATGTCCAGTAGCTCAGATAGTTGTCCAACATTACTCCCAATAGAAATATGAACAAACATATCAGAGTCTGTATCGATTTATCGAATATCTATTGTCACTATCTGAATGATGATTTTCCCATTCCTATGATAGATCCATTAATTGATGTCAGCTCTATGTTATAGTCCCTCTCCTTCATGGATGGGTATTTCAGGTATCACTAAATCCAAATGGACCCTTAGGATGAATATTCTATGGCCTTAATGTCACCACAAGGTATATTCAATTAATAGGTAATTCCCTTTGATCTAAATTATTCGGGTTACACATATCAGTGTTCCATGCATCGTAGATTTAAGCTGATCTGATAGAAATTTTTGGAATTCTATGTGGATGATATGGTTTTTATATCTCGCCACTTCCAAGACTATCTCAATTATTTTGAAAAATTGGCCAGCTTCATCTGCTCCCACCATCTGAAGAAGAACCCATTGAAGTTCACCGTCATTGTATCCTCTGGAATGTTTCTCAGCTTCATTGTCAGATATAGAGGAATCATGATCGATCTAGAGAAGATCAAGCCCATCATCCAGATGTATCCACAGAGAAACATTTTGTAGATGTGAGGATTTTAAGGCCAGTTAGCATATATTCGTCGATTTATTTCAAATAATGTTAGAATGTTTATGAACATTTCCCTACTAATGAAGAAGAGTGTCGATTATCATTGGGATGAGGAGTGTTAGACTTCGTTCAACAAAATCATTCTTCACATGTCATAGCCTTGGGTTCCGATGCCACTTATTTACGAAAAACCTCTAGTCCTTTATGAGACCACCATAGAATGATACCTTGACACCCTTCTCATGTAGAAGAATAATAATGTGATTGAGAATAGTTTGTACTATCTCATTTGCATGATTCTCAATATAGAGGCCAAATATTTTTATACCGAGAAGAGTTTCCTTGTGCTAGTATTCATAGTGAAAAAATAATTACACAACATGGATAATCACTAGAAAAATATTCGATTCCGAGTGGATCTTCTAATGTACATTATTAACCACCCCATGTTTATAGGACATCTAGAATGGTGGGAAGTGATCCTCCAATGTTTTGATATCAGGTATGTCCCCTAGAAGTCCATCAAGGGACATGCATAAGAAGACTTCCTTGGAGCCCATCCGTCTCCTACAGACCAGTCCGTATACCATAATTTTGATAAAGAGTAAATTTTTTATATGGACCAAGACATTCCATGTTGGAAAATTCACTTTGATGGTGCTACCTGGAGTCCTACCAGTAGAAGACTCAATGATCCCAGATTCAACAGGGTGGGTCTGTGTATAATCTTCATCAAACAAACAGTAGCTATTCAGACTTATTCATTATTGTTTTTATATGTTTGTAATAACAATATGGTAGAGCACCAGACTCTCATAAAGTGTCTCTAACTGGCTATCCAGATTGATTTTCCCCACATACATGTGAAAGGGTACACTGAACAAGTCATCAAGAAGATCAATAGTGACTATGACTTAACAAAAACTTGAGCTTGTACCACTGTTGGAACATTATCACCAGCTGATAGACCAGTTCCCATCTCATCTTCTAGTTTCTCATGTCCCTATGTCCCAGAACAGTCGTGCAGACACCTTGGACAACTTGGCTGCATCTCTTGTGGAACCCCATGAAGGGGGTTTTATGGTTCATGGTGTTCACTTGATATTCATCTCTCCAGTCACTCCGGAAGATGATGAAAACCCACATGTAATCAATCATACCAATGTATCCTCTACGTAAGGACCCCCAGGCCCCCCTATCGTAGTGTGGAAATAACCACAGACAGGAGGACTCACTTTATTGAGTACCTCCATCCCAGCAATCTACTAGAAAATTGAGCTGAGCACAGGAGAATTTGACACTTCAAATTACAGTTTACCCTACAATATGGCACCGATCATGAGCATATCCTATACATATTTGGGTTTTATGGGGTCCTCCTTCATTTTATTCAGGGTTTGGGATTTAATAGGTCATGCAAGGGGTTCATGTCAACTCTTTTGGGGCTCATCAGGCCAAGACGAAATTATATCAGTAGATCTGGAGGATGGGTTATTTTTTTCCCTCCTTGATATGTGACTATATTGAGATTTCCAATAGGTTCAATGCTTTCCAAATACTTGCTAATTGTGTGCATCGGCTTCCAGAACCACTCCACACTACCTAGTACTCGTGGCCATTTGCGGTTTGGGGAATCGAATTCATGGGATCCTATCCACCTGCGACAGCCTTCCAGTGCAAGTTCATCATGACCGCTATAGATTTCTATTCTATGTTGGCAGGGATAGTTCTCCTCCAGGATGTCATGTCCCATTCTATCATTGAATTTGTGAAATTCAGTGTCATCTACCAGTTTGGATTCCCTCATGCCATCCTCGCTAATAATGGAACCAACATTCGTGCAGCCGAATTGAAGAAGTTGTATGCCTTGTAGAACATCCATTCATACCATACCTCCTACCACTACGCGCAGGAAAATTGGATGTTTTAGAGGTTCAACATAACCCACCCTAAAATACTCCAGAAATGGTAGGTCGGAACAATAATAGTTGGCCAGATAATCTCACCAATGTAATCTGGGCCGATCAGAAAATGACATGCAATTCCACATAGGTGACCCCATAATCCCTGGTGTATGGAATAGAGGTGGTCATGTCCATAGATATTTAGTTTCCTTAATTGTGCACAACCATCTATGATCAACAGACACCAATAAAGGTGGCCGAAATCCAACTGGATGAACTGGAAGCACATGATGAGAATATTCATTATGCCCTGCATAATCTGGAGAGGCATCAGAACAAGATATCCAGGGAATTTAAAAAGACTATTCTTCTTCTCTCATTCATACAAGGTGACATGGTGTTATCCATGATAATTCCAATGATACCTAGTTGGAAACCACACAAATTAGATCACAAATGGGAAATAACTTACATAATTCACAAGGTTTACACTAATGGGGCATACTACCTAATTACCAAATATGGTGAGTGTATAAAACTATCAACCCATTACAAATTACTCAAGAAATACGTTTCCTGAGTAAGCCATAGACCTAAATGACCTAAAATTGTTATGTCCGGCAAGAAATTAAACTTCTTTGTCATATCAATTGACTATAAACTATAAACTGGTCTGATCACTATGACCATAAAATAAGATCTATTTGGTCCTACATGACCATAAACTATGACGCCTTAACCTCATGACATTAAAATATGTGATTCGTCTGACGTGATGGATGTAAAACTACATGAAACTTGTTCCACATGACATTAAACTATATGTCACCCCATATGATGTTAAACTATATTTGGTCCCTCTTGACCTTAAACTCTCATTTAGTTTCTACATGATGTTATATTGCACAAAATGTTTCATAACTACGTAAAAATTGATTCACATCCTCATGGGATATATAAGAACACTCAGATATTTCATCATAGATTCCATCCCAGAAATTATACTCTTTGACTTCCCCTAGGTGTATTTCTCTCAGATGATCATACACCATAATTTACATTCTTCCTTGGCCAAATTTAGTATAGTTTTTCATTGATCTCACCATGTGACTCTCCCATTCTACTATTCTCCCACACCCCCACCACATGACGTTAAAATGCTTGGCCCTTTTAGAACTACATATGGCTTTATTCCAATCCTTATGGGATACAATGGTCCAACGGAATATTTTTTCTGTAGGACCATCCACAAACATCATGATCTCCCCTTTGGTCTAGATCCATAGCTTAGATGTTTCCCATAAAACATGGGGTAGTGTGGGCTCATATCCTCATTCATGTCTGGTTTGTCATGACAACACCATTTTTCCCTCTCCTTGGAGGTCCCCGAAATCTTTTTATTTGCCACAAGACATTAATCTACACCAACTGATCACGCTTTATGCATCCCATAATTTGGGTTTCCACTATCTATTTTATCTGAAATTCCCCCTATATGAGGGGGATACTTGGTCCCAGGGCACTCCTTCTATTTGGGGCCAACATTCTTGAGGATTCTAGATGAAAATTTGATACAAGTCTCACATTATGAATATGGTTAGTGATCAAAACTTATTTGATATCTCTATTTCAGGTCAAATGGTATGGGTGTTTTGAATGTGATCAAAAACCATCATCCATCATTGTCATCATCCCCATATGTCCGAAATATTGTGTGCATAGATTAATTTTTTCTGCTACATCTTTGAATGACAGTTTTCCTTGAGAAAGGATATTCGTCTTGGTAGCATCAACCATTCCTCATCTCATTCCATTATTTTTCACCCATATATGCTAGGTAGAACCTGATCTCATTCCATGTTTCTCACACCGAGCATTTCTCCAATTGGATAAGAATCTTCGGTAAGGCAAAACACCCATAATGGGTCACACGACCATGTTTCGAGAAATATGACATTAAAATAGGATCACCATTATCCTGAACCCCTTAATATATGCATTGTAATTCGGCCGAACTAAATTATGTAAAACACCTCAGTACTCATCCCGCATGGCAATAAAATGTAAAATGGCTCGGACTTCCTGTCATTGGCCCAGCATCAAGACCCTCGACCTTTTGGGCCCCCAGACCAAAGCTCACACTCATGATTGAGTAGTTTGTTCGATACTCTATGACCTTGTTCATGTTGAGATATTTTTTCCATGGAGCATACAACCCCTTGAGGCACCTTCTCTATCTTCATCCTTTCCACAAGATGTTAAACTACACCATCCCCATCACACTTTATGCATACCATCATTTTTGTCTCCACTATCTCTGAAATCTGAATGGACACCTGAACAGAATAGATTTTTGTCCACATGGATCTCCTACCATTTCGGGCCAACATCCCTAAGGATTCTAGATGAAAATTTGATACATGTCCCACGTTTTGAGTATGGTCAATGATCGATACTCTTTTCCTATCTCCATTGCATTAAATGATATGGATAATATGTTACCAATATGGCAAGTAGTTATTTTCAATATTTTTTGTTGTTCTATGGCCTCCCACATGATAGGCATGGTGATTCATTCATTCTACCCATCAGTCCCACACACTTGACATTAAACAGAAAAGTTAGGATCCAAGATATGGGACCATAATCAAAGATATACCACATCCTCATTCTATGATTCAATACTATATTAAAATATACAAACTATGTATGTCTTGATTCCCATATTAATGGGATAGGTTGGTAAACTCAATTTTTTTTTCTTCGAGTCCATTCCAAGTTAATGTTTTTATTCGTCTTGGCCATTGGCCCAAATTCCTTCTAGGAATTTAGCTTGGGGTGGAATTTTTGGGCATATACCCTCATTTATAGATTATTATTCTCCATTCCATACACATTCATCATCGAGATTCCCCCCACTAACCTTCTTCCTTACCGCAAGTCTTTAAAATAATTGACACTTTTAGAACTATGTGTGCATTGATTATTTCCCCACAGGATACATATTTATTCCCATACGTTTGGCCTTTGGGTCTAGCATCTTTTTACCTCCTCATATTTCTATCCCATTGGCTTATGTCCTCTAAGGGGAATATGTTGTGTTATGGGCCTGCCTTCCTCATTCATGACTAGTTTGTAGGAGCCACGCCACATACCTCGCCCTATTTGGTTATTCACCAATGTCCGTAAGAGAACAGTGATTCAGGACTGAGAGTGTAGGGTTCTACATTGACATGTTATTTCCCATTTACATTCTTCATGTTCCCATTTATTTGGACATTTTTTACTTTTCTCATCTAAAAGGACTCTAAAATGTCATAGTTTCTAGGACCCAGGCTCTCAAACAATATTGGGTTGTCATCCCCAAAGATTTTGGATGATGATTTAATACAAGTTCCACATTTTGAAGATGGTCAGTGGTCGATGCTTGTTTGATTGTTCTCATTCCAGGTCACATGACATGGATGCCTTGTTTTAATCATGGTCAATAGTTATACATTATCATCACACCACCACCACTAATCCCCATATATTGGATTCATGATTCAAACAATATTCTACTCCATCATGTCCATGTGGATTTTAAATACTCTTGGTTCTATCGTAGAGTGCACATTTGTGCATTAGGAGGTTGAAGCCTTGGTAACGCGTCTTACGAGGCTCTGCACCACATCCCTATATCATTGTATTCCATGTGTCGCAATGACCTTATCTGCCCATTTTTCCCACATTATTCTCTTCTCAAGTGGACTTAGGGATTTGGTCATGGTTTACACACTCATGGAAGAATTACACCTCCCTGGTCCGATCTCTATGAACTTAAAATAATATCTCTCTATGTACTAGTTGTATTATGATAAACTTTAAATCACTTCTAGAACATTGTTTGTCTCGATTCCCATTCTCATGGCATACACAGGAATGCCCAGACATTTCATCTTTGGGCCCAAACCATGTTCCTCTAATTATCTCTTATGTTCAGCCTCTTGGCCCTGACATTCATTTGATTTTTTAGTGAAGCATGTGTGGGATTACATCCTCATTCACATCAGGTGTTCAACAGCCACACCACATACTCCTCTTTTAGGAGTTGGTATCACATGATTTTCATCTGTATGAGGTTAAACTACACTCTCCAAACTACGTATGGCTTGATTCACATCCTCATGGGATACATAGGAACACTAAGATGTATCATATTTGGGTTCATCCATATATTCCATGACCTTTAATGGCCCCATCACCTGAGGTTTATTTACCTAGATTTCGCATGGTGTTTTGTTGATTCAGTGTCCTCATGAATGTCAGGTATGCATTATCACATCATGCACATTTCCTTCAGGACATCTCTATTCTATGTGGTTCCAAGCCATATGATGATAAAATATGATTTATAGTCCCAAATGAATTCAAACGGTTGTGTATTTATTTCACAACGTCAATATGAACGTTTTGGTCTTAGCATACAACCCTAAACTATGATAATAATGTTCTATCCACATGATAAAAAACAACACTGCTTTATGGTATCCTCACTCTAGGGGACATCATTTTTGGTATCGGTTTTTTTCAATGCCATTTGTCAAGGGCTAAATATGACATGATTCAAATAGTGATTCCTGGATTCTTCATACTAGAATTTCCGCTTCACAAAAAACACATATATATAATAAAGAACAAGCAAAATCCATCAAATGACACTTCATTTGGTTTGTAGGCTAGACTCACACAATAGTATTATCTGTTGCTTTGGTACCCTACCAAGACACTTTTAGAACTACCAATGGCTTCCTACCTATCATAATGGGGAACCTAGAGATGCCCACACACATTTCCCCAGGCCTATCTCAACTTACATTTTTTGTCCCTTAACCTCAATCCTGCCCAGGGAACATAAGGATTGATATAGGATCATGTCATCGTTCAAGCTGGGTTTTGTAAATACTACACCTCGTGTCTCCATCCCTTATTCAATTCATGGTCTGACCTATGAGATCATAAAACTATGATTCATCTATCCTTATCGTAGGAAACTAAACTGTCTAACACTTCTAGAGATACGTATGGTTTGATTGCCATTCTCATGGGATTAGATGGAATGCCTAGATATCCATCTGTGGGACAAAACCTGGGAATCATAAATCCTGGCCCTTTTTCTGCCCCTTGACCTACACAATTTTTGGAGCATGTGGTGTGACAAGTACCTCTTGGTTCCCATTTACGTTAGGTTTTGCATCAACCACACCATGTGTCACCCTTGTCCCTTCATAACTTGGTCTGAGTTCTATGACCCTAAACTAAGATCTCCCTATAGGAACTACACGTCGGGTTTCACTACATCTCCACCATGCGTAAAATCTGTCAAACCATGTACCCTCGTAATGGTCCACTCTATGACATCAAGTTAGGAGCATGTGACCTCACGACCCATTCCCTTGGAAAAGGATTAGACCTCCTCTTTCTAGCATGTATTGTTGGAGTAATTAAATTCTTTTTGGATAAAAATACAAAGTGTGGTGTTTTCATAGGGAAATTCCCTCATTTTTTGTCCATGCTTAATGAGCCCATTCTTTGGATCATAATCCTCTTCCATGTTTGAAGGGATTCCCATTACGGCCTGGTCTCATGCCACAACATCTCACCAACCGTCTTGGGCTAACACCATAGATGTTCTCAGAAAACATTTTGCAACAGGTCCCATGTTTCAAATGTGATCAGCGGTTAACCCTCATTTGTCTATCCCCATTAATGGATAACGCGAACTTAATAATATGTTTGGAACATTGTTAGCATTTATCCTTTATTGTCACGCCACAATCATTGGGATCCAGATCATGAGAATCATGAATCACATTGTTCCACTCCCTTATGTTCAATTGTAATTACAACACATTTAGTTACATCCCCCCCATTTATGTGAGTTATGTAGGAAGGTCTATAATAGTGGTATGTCACTCATCTAGTGTCCCATTTTCCCTAATGTGTGCCTCCCTATACCAGGTTAATACGATCACTAATCCTTGGTTCCCACATTGAGCATGACTCATGTGGGCTTAGTAGTTTTGGTGGGGGTGTTTAATGGTGCAACTGTACCACACATGCCTTTCATCGCACATGTCATTAAAATATTATATCAAAACTACATGTGGCTTGATTCCTTTCTTGATTGGATACGTAGGAGCATCCAACCACATTGCCTTGGGCAAAAACTTTCTTTTACATTTGGTCCCTTGAACAAAAAATATCCCCTGAGGATTTGTGGTGTGGTGGGGACATCTTTTGTCCACATTCACATCAGGTTTATATCTACCTCATCATGTACTCACCCATTTTGGGATCTCACCATTAACTCTAAATCATAACCTATGATGTTAAACTACATGAGTCCTCAAGAACAATGTATGGCATGGTTCTCATTCTAATGGGATAGATATGAATGCTCGAGAAAATTCTTTTGATTACAGCATCATGTTAGGCCACCTCTAGACTATAGTCTAAAGAATCCCATCGGGGCCATAAGGTTTTCGGTGGACTCATATGGTCCTCATTCACATCGATATATGTACTGCATCGTTTATTTCCTTTGTGGGTAACCATGTATTTGATGCATGAAATTAATCTATAGTTCTACAAAAAAGATGTTTAGGATTCCCCATATAAATTATGGTATGCGTCAACTTCCTCACCAAAGAGGACTTCCCCCGCCAGCATTTTCCTCTGACCACATTGTCTTCTAGAACTAAGTTTGTCTTGATTCGCATCCTTATGGGATACTTAGCGATTCCATGGAAATTTACCATGGGTCTAGCCCGGAGTCTATTATCTTCCTTGGCATTACATATAACCACAAGGCACCCTAGACCCTCACTAGAGATGTCCTATTCATAAGTACTTTTGTTACATGATCAGACCGATGACCCACCTTATGTGTTTTCAACGCATTGGAGTAATTTCAAGAGTGATTCACTCCCTTCGATCCACCCATCGCTCTGCCCTCCATGCTATGTGTTCCCTATATTCGGACCCTCATCCTATTTGACATCTAATGAAACCACCTAATGGTATTGATTCTCGACCTATAGCTCATCCACTATCTTGGGATAACATTCCAAAAGATTAATGGATAATATTATGAGTCGGGACCCGTGTTTTGAAAATGGTCTGCACTCAGGCCTCTTTTGGTATTCCTATTTATGAGAACACAATAGGAATAATGTGTTTTGAACAATGTCAATAGTTATCCTTCATTGTCACATCATCCCTAAAATGTTCCAAACATTGAGCATCGTGCTTCACAAATTCCAGTCCGCTATGTTTGTATCATGTCTAACACCCCAGGACTTACACCGCTCGCCCACAAAAGCACATTACGAAAATTAAAATTCGATTGTTTTGAGAACATCATTTTCTATTCATCCCTCCCTCTTCCTTCCCAGAATACTAGAATAGTAATTTATACCCCGTATGCCTAAATATTGTTTGGCGTGCCTGCATTTAGATGATGTAACGATACTTCCATGAATTCTTTGTCACATCGGTCACAACCCTCGTGATATTAGTGGTTGATTACAAGTTACTCCACAGTTATTATTCAGATACGATAATAAAAATAAAAAAACAAGCAGCTAATAAGTCCATGATATTTTTTTGGGATATGAAAAAATGGGGGAAATTTTTATAGGTTTTGAAAACACATGGCCAATTCGGATCATCCCCTTTGATGAATTTCTCTTGTGTTACCACCCTCTAGCTTGTAGCCTCTAGAATTTAATCCTACTCCATGAGCTCCCTCACTACGTTATTAGCTATAGAGTGAACCTCATTTTCTCTGATCTACATTCTCTCATTATGAGCTTGGAACCGAGGCATTTGAAAGCATTCCTATGTTACTATCCCATGGGCTTCGACTAGCTGGGCCTACAGACACTCGATAATATTGGATTGGTATGCAATGAACATGGCTCAATCATTTTCATATTCATCATGAAGTCAAACATATAGCTCTACCTCATGGAACTTCAGTATGTTCATAGATCTATTCATGAACTGGTTGATAATGAGATGTTGTATACACTCCTGTATCTTCTAAGTCATTTAATCTCAGATCACTACGTGAACATGATGAGAACCCCCCCCCCCCCAGGTGAAGAGAAGGCACAATGAGGTGAAAAGTGATACCACTCGGGGAAACCATTCATCTATTGGATGTTTTAGGAAGCCACCAATAAACTTTCGTCCCTTACACCACATCATACATCTTTCCTCTTCTACTTCAAGGTCATAATCATCCATCTCTTCCGGGACTAAAGCTGATATTTAGGGAAAGCATCTAGAATATCAGCAACATGGTCTCCCTCTAACATTCCCCCCATGGGGTTAGGCTATTCAATATATGGGTGACCTTCCTCACTTATCTCTGCTTCAATGATATCACCCTAGCAAATATCATACCCCACCCTAGTAGTGATATCATCGGTGTCCACAATCCCTTGCACACTAGGTTCCAGGCCCGAATTGGTTTGAGAAGCGGGTTCTGATTGGGATGGTTTAGTCACCATCAGCATCTCTACAGCTGTTATAGATTCAATGGCCTTCGGAGCCTCCAATATAATTATTACTTCACAATAAATAAATGTTATGATTAGCTGAGCTCTCCGATGAGGAATATAAGTATCTGAGTTATGAATCTTACAAGGGCTCAGTGCATCAGACTCCTAGATATTAGTCTCCGCCAAAGATGTCACCTTCAGAGATCCATCAGCACTTTTCAATTTAAAAATGGGTGTCGGCTCCCCACATTTTTCTTTCGGTTCACTATTAGCCCCCTTAAATGGTGCTTCCTGACCACTAGCTCCAATAAGAGACTGAATAAGATAAAAATCTAATATTAATTATAATTTATCGATATAAGAATGTTTAGGATAAAAATTGAGGAATAAATCGTGCTTCTCTCCATTTTCATGTAAGAGCTAGCAATCTTGCTGATCCCCCACAAGGACTCCTTTGGTGGGTTGTCCCTTGAGACCCTTAACTTCCATGATCAGCATCTTCTTCATGTTTTTTTGATTCATTGTCTTTGTCTCTTCATCAATGTTGTCGTATTCAGATGGAACTATTTCTGGATCATGATCCATGATGAACATTTCCATCAATATGAGATGTGGTTCCTCACTATGCCCTCACTAGCATGTGTATATGTCCATGGATGATAAATAGGAATAGTAATGATGAAAGCCTAATTTTTCATAAATTCAAATAAGACTAATTATTGGTATCCAGATCCTATATCACACCATTTTTGGGCATAGTGATTCGGGGCTCATTAATTATCATAGGTTCAACCTGGTTGTCCATAGCTCAAGGAAGATTGTGTCTTCAGATTCCTAAAGTAGATACCATGTCTTCTTCACAGGAATCTCCCTAGCCACTCTGCAAGTTTGTTCATGAGCCCCTCTCCCTATGTGTGATGGGGTATAGACACACCACATGAAATTACCTCTGATGATGTCCCAGCCTGTACTGATCCAGCTTCCAGACTTGTTTCCGACCACTCCTCTCCATCAACACATTTCATGCCCTCAGGCATTCCATGTTCCACATTGTCCTCATTGAGCATTTAAAAATGCTTCCATAGGATCCCCTCAGGATATGCCTCCACCCAATGTTCACAAAACATATTTGAGAGGGCCACATCAACCCTAGTGGGGGTAAATGTAATTACCTCACAAGAGGCATAAGTTGTGAACATAAGTCAAATTTGACGATGAACACAATGATGTTTCTCCCATGGGACATCAGTATACACCTTCTTTGAGATTTGTAGGAGGAATCCAAACATCTTGGAATATCGTGATGGAACATAGGGTTCTCAAAGGATCACCCCTTCAACCTAATCCACACACACCTCCACTCTGATGCAATGTAAGTATTC
Source organism: Viscum album (assembly GCA_963277665.1). Lineage (NCBI taxonomy): Eukaryota > Viridiplantae > Streptophyta > Magnoliopsida > Santalales > Viscaceae > Viscum > Viscum album. The sequence continues at coordinate 1,259,117,423 of OY728141.1, forward strand.
TCTTTTCTATAGTGATCCTTTCCCATCATCTATCTTCTTATCGGACAAGTTGAGGAATGGAATAAATGTAAAATTATAATGAGTACCATTCTTGATCCTTAAACGATCTTTATTGATTGTTAGTGGAATGGTTTTAGAAATATATAACAAGGAAGGTTGCAGACCTTTACCCGGGGGATGAATGGTGAGTTGAAAAGTGTACATACCACAGTGAGCCATGATCGAATAGTGAATGATTTGGAAAGGTCCAAATAACACCCTTGGTGATCCCCCTCTCTAAATTTGCCCCATAATGGCATAATCTTGGGTAATCACCTGGACACCTATGTTAATCCTCTGATTAGCCGATGTGATGTCGGATATCACAAATGTTTCTAGGAAGACTCTCATCATTCTTTCCCTTATAGCTAGTAGCCACCCACACATGAAATTTGTAGGAAATCCAGCATACCAGATGTTTGGGCCTCGGATTTCATACACACTAATTCCACAGGATTGATATTCCACCACATCCAGGATCATCTAATATGACTCACTCTGTTTTCTCTACTGTGTAGTTGGAAATATCATTCCTCACCTCAACATCTTTATATTGGGGACTTTTCTGTTGAAACTAATGGATGAAAATTATGTAGAGGATTTTCATCTGAAAGTCCTTGAACCCCTAGACTCTCCTTGGTCAGCACTAAAAAATTCCATGTCAAGACGTTATTCCTCGACCTGACCCCCCAGATATTCATGGTGGGAAGTAACTCATCGTAATGATGTTCGTCCAGATGGATACCCATGATGTTGTGAACATCCCATTGACTGATGTTAACCTTCACATGATGAAGATGGATGGAGTTGGTAAAAGGGGACCTTTGACTAAATAGATCTTTCTTGAGTTCTTACAGGTAGTAGAAATAGAACTACAACATCCACACCTACTCATACAGTTTGATGTGCCACAATTCTTCCATGAACTGATCGCATGTGTGACATTCCCAAAATTCTCAGGCCCACTCAATAGTAAAATTTCTTCTAGACCAAATGTCTTATTCTTTTAGCTAGTATTTGGTCTCATTGGTGATGATATGCTAGAAGATCCTTGCATAATGTTCCAGAGAATCTTTGGTTACCAGCTTGCTTCCCAAAATGGTTTGGGTGCTTGGATGTTGGACATAGATGTCCATGTGACTAGTTTCTCTCGCAGGATGGCCATTGTTTGTGATGTTGTATCATGGAAGATCATCCTCACACATCACCCATTACCTCGGTTTATCACTGTCTAGTCCTATCACTGACAGCTCATCTAAAATACCAATTTTCTATATCGATATGTTCTCAGACAGCACATAAGACATTTGGGCTTGGGTCAACATATTGAAGAGAACTTGGTTATCAAATATTATATTTCTGGCACTATAAACCTCAGGGTTCACAATAATTTTTGCCCTACGAGTGGATTACACAACTTCTCTCCCATCTTCACTCTGATCAGCATCCATTATTTTTTGGTAATGTCCGAAAAAAACTTTTAGGGTTCATGGAAAATCATGTGGTTGTGGGAAAACCTAGGATGTTGTGTGGATAAATCAAAAGGTTGTGTGGAAAGCCATGAAAATGTGATAAAAAACGGGAGTTTAATTTGAAATTATGACAAATGTAGGGGAATTCCATGACAAACAGAATAAATTTTTCCCAAGGGAAGATGTTATTTACATGCAATAGAGCTTCATAGATTATCACTTGAGAAATCTTGTATGGAAAATGGGACTCCCGAGGGTATTTATAAACATGCATTGGGTAATCCACATGTGCGAAATGGTTTTCATGCCACATATTCTGTTTTATGCACACCACCCTCCAAGGGATCAAGCATCTCTGCGTTTCCCTCAGAACCAGACCACAACATCCCTTCACAGATCTGATTATGAGGCGGTAATTTGTAGACACTGAAATCCACCGAAGGCCTCTATTTGCCATTTTCGGAAAACCAAAGGCATATTTAGGCTGAGAAAACCATTCCATGATTGGTCAAAAGACTATGCCGAAAATCATAGCTAATGCATGTAAATCTTCCCCATGGTGTGAAAATATGTGTGCCCAAGATATTTTTTTGTGCCATGTAGAAAATCCAACACGAATAATAGATGGTATACATTTTCCACGCAATCTAAATTGTGCATGCACCCAACTACTATTGATCTCATATAAATACAAGTGAACCCTCCCACTTATGGTTGCTGAAGAATTCAAATCGTCTTCGATGAAAGTATCACATATCTTCCACATGCAAAAGATGAGCTTAAGGTACAAGATTTTCCACAACATGGCTCCCTGGGGCCTACCTTCATTTGGGACCCTTAGGGTTTGACCCTTGCCCAATTCCATTATTGAATGGTCAATTGTACGCAAAACCATTGCACTTGCTTGCAAAACTCTTTTCTTTAGGCACCATACTCCACCAATTTGTGCGTGAACAACTCTTATCTGCACCATCCATGATTAATGTGTACAAAATCTCACCTTGGAATGCCCATTGCATGCAAACCATTCCTTTTTTCGGTGATCCAAAATTATTTTGTGCAACAAAATTAATTTTTGCACCTATTGCATGCAAAACCTTCCTTTTGCGTTCAATCCTCTCTATTTGTGTTCTCTATTGAGCATTTCATTAATATCTCTTTCCTATACACCATATTCATGCAATTTTTACCTGAAAAACACATATATCACTCTCCCTTCTCCCGTATGACCCTACGGGTTCATTCGATGTAATTTTAAAGTCCCTTGGGTGCTACATTATGTTTTGTTCCTTAGCCTCATGTACATTTGCATAGGAACACTAAAATTTATTTCTTCTACACATAGCCACACTAATGTGTACACATCAATAGATACCTCCACAACACCCCAACACCACGACATTCATGTTTCCATGCCTTCCCCATGGGTGGGTGGGTATCAGTCATGTATTTCCTAGGGGTGTGGAGTGAACTTTCCTCGTCCAATATATAATACTTTAAACTTCCATGAACAATGGTGTTCAACACATGACATTGAATTGTGGTCTCACCCCATGCATTATACACTGGGTGCCCTATATCAGGCATTCTCAATCCTTGCTCGTCTCCATGGGAGTGAAATATTCCTCACATAGATAGTGATCCTCTTTGAGGAAACAACATATGTCATTAGTATGGGAGACCATATCGATGTATTCCCCTATCCTTTATTGTGGCAGTTAGCATCCCTACTCATCCTACATTCTTCCATACCAAAGACTTGAGGAGATATAGGCACTAGTACCTTCGTTACCACATACCTCTCTCCCTTGGATTTTTCTTCATTAAGCCTCCATCCTATAGATTATCCTAATATCCTTATCCCTTTTCCGTTAACCATACATATTCCCTTTTTTCCTCATTGGGACACTAGCCATGTATAATACCAGTTTGCATCATGCGTACGCACCTTTCACAATGTGATCATCAGGTCTTTTCAACCTCCTATTTCTCACACCATGCATGAATCACATGGGTTTAGAGTAAGAATTGAACATGGAATCCTTTCCCAGATCCCTTAGTGTGTTTACCAAATTACCCCATTCCAAACTATGTGGAAACTGATCCTTGACCAAATCCAAGCAAAGTATGTCAGAAGCCTCCCGGATTTTCAATACACACACATAATTTTACCGATTACTACACATCGGTTCACCATCTCCCGACATGTAATTAAATTACATTCCCTATTCCAACCTATGTGGACGTTGATCCTTTCCCCGATCTGATCAATGTAGGTAGGAAGCCTCCATGAGGTTCAAATCCCAATACCTACTTTTCCAGTCAACTCCATGTCATTTCACATTCATCCCAAGTGACATTTAACTGTGTTATCCCATTCCTGTCTACATGGAATATGATTGATTCACCTATCGAAGTGAGGTACATATGAAGACTCTCTGAGGATCAAGACCATCACATGTTAGTCATGACCACTTGATGCTGGTTCACCCCTGTCCTACAAAATGTTAAACTGTATGACCCCTTTCCATATCGCGTGTTGCTAAACTGTATACCGTCGATTAATATTGGGTTTGATCTCTATATCTGAGATTTGGTGCATAAGAAGTCTCCATGAGGTTCAACCCCATCTTGTGGTAAGCCTTTGTGAACCCCATCATGTTGTAATCCATTGTGATCCCCATCCAGCGGTAAGCCATTATTATCACCATCCAGCGGTAATCTATTGTGATTCCCATTCAATGGTATGTCGTTGTCCTTCTCTTCATTGGGAACGACATCCCTGGTTCGTCCAAGTGGTGTCAGACCATCATTGGTTGCTAACCACACATAAGCCCCAATATATTATCAGTTAGTTTTCCTATGTATAAACCCTAATTCTATTCCCCCATCCTAAACATTGTGGACTTTGATTTCCCATCATGGGAAACGTAGGAATCCTCCCAAAGGATAAATCCCATCATTCATGATCTATCCCAATCTCTTTATTGAGCCTCAGTGTTTTGGGAAGGTCATGCCTTGTCTTGGATTCTAGACATCCTCTGAGCTCCGTTGAAGCATCCATTCTCAGGGGCCTCCTCATCAAGTGTCCCATCACCCCTTGAACTACATGGACTTGATCCCCCTCTACTGGGATGAGATATATAGGAAACATCCCCAAGGTCCTATCCTAGCTAATGAAAAGTCCAGGTGTCCACATTATAGGAACACAAGCATCCTCAGATCCTCTTTCAATGGCCATTCTGATCGAATAATATAGTAAATACCAAAGGTGATCCCTCTTTGGGATTCCCACAGCCGATCCACTCCTATCAGTGTTATGATTAGACGGATTATTCTCTGCTAGATGATAAACTCACGGCATAACCTGAGTTCATCATGGAAAGCTAAGGAAAACCATAGAGACAAGCCCAGAGAATATAATTCTCTGAAATCAATGTGGAATGCATCGGGCTTCCATGCCGTTGTGAAGCCCTATCATAAGGGGATGAAACTCAGACACACTAGTGTTCCTACGTCCAAACATGCTAGTGATTTCTAACGTGACATCTCCCTTGAACAAATGTGTTTTCCCTGAGTTGACCCCTTTTAATGTATAGATATGAGTGGTGTAATTAATTAGTGTGCATGAAGACATGGCACTGAGAAGAATTTCATTCACAATATCTTAGTCTTTGATAAAGAAGTAGAATAAAAAAGTTTTTTGAGGAGAAATCCATGTGAGTCGTAACTGACACCCCATCATCCCATTTTGGTCATGGAGCAAACATCCCTATGTAAGAGACGAATGGTGAACCCTTTTGAAAGAGGGAATGTGGGGAAAATGAATATCGTATCCTCAAAAGATGGATGTGTGCCCTGATTAAAGCATCATAAACAAAAATATTTTATAATTTTAATATTCATGGAAGACTCTATTCTATTATGGATCATTGTTGATTTTTAGTGTGTTACATATTGATTATACAATACACGCTATATAATATTTTAGAAAGTGTTGATCACATAACCTCAATTGGTACCAATGCAGAGTTATATATTAATAAGGATTTTGTTATGATAAATGATAGGCAAGATCCTATGGAAACATATGACAAACCAATTTAATATTATGTCACCCCAATATGTCATATGATTATAGTTAAATGATAAAATATAAGATATAATGTGAATAATTTTTATAATCACATGATTACTCAGTCATACTATAGATGATTAATACACATAATAATATTTTTTGTTTTAATAATTATCATGAAGAAGGGTGAATCATGTTAATGATCAATGGGATGAAAAATTCAATAACTATCCACATGAGCAAACAATGGAATAGAAACTTATTGGTCAAATATTTTTCTATGCCAAACCAAATCTATAAGGATATGAATTGCGTAATGATATATGTTTAACAAATAAATGTAAAAATAAAAGAATTACTTAAAATTAATTCTTTCATTCAATATCATCCACCATCCTCTATTTGGTCAATCAATTTATTTATTACTGAGAAATTGTTAAACGATGTAGAAAATATAGTTTCCTGTCCCTAGTGAAAAAACCATTATAAGGATTTTTGGTAATGTGATGTTTAAAAAGGTAAGTCAATCAATGGTGGACACCTATTATAAATATTATCCATGATGGTTAAATCCACTACACGACATTTGAATATTTAAAATATATATATTTAAATTATCATTTTCCAAAACCACATTGTGAAAAAATTAGGAGAGAATTTCTAGAAATACAGTAGAAGGATGATGAGTCCATTAGTACCATTGTGGAAAATTTCACCACATATCCATGTTATGATTCTATTTTTATCATTGGAAAAAAAATCAATATTGATCGATTATTTAGTGTCATAAAACCTAGAATTTGAAAGGAATTTTCTATAAGGAACTACTAATGATCCGAATAAGTCAAAAAATATAATGTAAATGTACAAATAGAAAGTTAAACAACTAATTAATCTCATTGTTTTGGATTAAATAATAGGAATAATGATTTTTTTTGAACATTAATTTAACCATACCATTAAATTATACTAAATTAGACTTCATTTGTAAAAAATTTTCAAAAATAAAATAAGGAAATTATTTACAATGGATAGGTAAATACATTATCTATGGAATATATGTATTTCATGTATATCAATACCAATGTGATATTTTTGAGTAAATACAATGAAATGTATAGAGTTAATAGTCAACTTAATATTCCACCAATACATCAATGTTATTATTTCATGGTGTATAGACATTACACCCACAAATTTTTAAATATATTTTTTTATGATGTAGATCAATGTCATCAAACTCATAATAAAACAGAAAAATTGAAAACTAATGGAATCATAATTTTTGATAAGGGTCTTGAAATTTTTGTGGATGACGTTAAAGATCTCATAAACTAAAAATTAAAAATATTCAATTTGATCAGGATATAACAACTCTTTCATATGATGAATTTTCCAATATTATAAAATCACAACCTCAATTTTTAGATATTGATTAATCATTGAAATACCTAATTGTATTTTGATTGAATCCCAAGTCTATATCTCCCTGAAATGATAGAATATTTTTTAAATATAATAACATAAAATTTTCTTATTATTCATTTTGTTAAATTCTCTGTGATATTGTGTATGGAATTAGAATATCTATATTAATACCATGTCATTTTTATTTCATGTGAAGTAATTTTAAACAATTCAAATAAACCATTGATTATATTTCTATTTGAGGATAAATATGAAATTCCAATTGATATTGTATACATTATTTGTGTCCCTCTACCTATTCAGGGTATTCATTTCAAACAGTTTGGGATAAACATATGATTGATTATATGTCGATTGTTCAGGAATATGCCATTATAATTCTTAAATGGATTACTACTCCTCCATTGAATCGTGATGTTGAGTTTCCAATATATCCTATCTAACACAAAAAGTTTTTCTAAAAATAAATTGAAATGAAGAAATTTTTTTATTAAGTAGATAATAATAATTATCATTTACCATAATGTGACTTCTTCTATGTTTTTAATTTGAAAAAATAGAAATCTACAATTGTGTTCAGTATGTCATTTTGAGTCCAATATAACCAACGTATTTTTTTGTGAATATTAACATACCCATATAAATAGTAATATGAATATTAATATGACCCTAATGAATAGTAAATGGTGTTATTATTTAATTTTCTTATTCCTTTAAGATAATGAAAACTTGGTTAATTTTTCAATATGATATAAAAGCTGTTATAGTTTTTAAAATATTAATTTTTTAATTAAGTAACATTTTATTTAAAAATTAAATTAATAATATTTATAAAATAAATTTGAAAAAATGGACCTCATTTTTGATTTGTACATGTCATAAAATTTTAGGGGAATTTTTTTGGGGTGTTTATGAAATTCTAGAATTTTTGATGAATAGTGTAATACCGTAAAATACCGTTAATTCAAATAATCTGTAAAATATACTATTTATTATATCATAAGTGATGTAATCCCAATTGTTTCGAAGTCAAATGCCCTTATTACTATTTCTGGTCACATGAATTATTATTATACATTGTATTGAGAAACAAATATTACAATAATGATTTAAATAATGTTAAATACATTCTCTCCACCACTATAAATACTACCCTCATTCCCCTTTTCCTCACAAATTTACCATGCCTTGAGCCTTTCCAATGTTCATCCCAATAATCCCCCCAAATCTCTTCCCCACGTCTGAGAACTTCTATTCTCATCAAAAGGCAGTAACCAATGGTTTTAAGAAGGATCTCAATGAGAAGAGATAAAGAGGTAAACATCCTCTTTTATTTTCATTATTTTCATTCAATTTTCGTTATTAATTTTCAATTACATTTGTATTATGTTGGGATATTTCACTACATATTCCCTATAATTACCATATTATTTAATAAATATGATCTATCCATTTTCTTTTATCAAATAAATTTAAAAAATATTCCATTACATTATTAGGCTGCCAAATTTTCGTGAGAGATTTCTCAATTATTTTTTTATTTTTTGTTCATTTCTTATTTTTCATCACCTAATATTATCCAACAGGCATGAAAGATCTTGAATCATGTATTTTCTTGGATGTTCATATGTTCATGTAAAATTTTTCATCAATATTATTTTCATCCCCCATTTATTCATGGAATTAAAAACATTGTCTGTGATGTGTCGAATTACCAACATCATGAACGATGTGATTCCAATTTTCATTAATTAATTCATGGATGGAAATGAAAAAAATTTTATGGTTAAACCAGGTTATAATATATGTATTGTGTCTTTTCCTTGGTTCTGGATTTCTTCTGTTCCTATGGTTTTAATTTATAGTAGAAAATGTGATCATTATTATCAAAGAATCAGTAAAATGATCTAAACAAACATCATTAATGTTTTACCATATGAATCATCCTCATGTAATAATTCCAAATTAAAAATGGTATAATTTATGGTTTTTGAAATATGTAAATACTAATCCATTCCAATTTTTTTGTTTCACTTCCAATCGACAAGAACAATCCATCATGAACTGATCAAGGAAAACATATAAAGAACCCACGAAAAACAACGCAAGGAACAAAATACTAACAATTAAATGAAGAAATGATGTAATGAAATGATTACATAAGGTATTATATTGATGGATATGATTCATTAAGATATTAATAACAATAATGTAATAATTATAAAAGTGGATTAAATGAGTTGGAATTAAGAAAAACCCGATGTAAGGGAATTCCTAACCCAAATTCATTTTGTTTGGTTAACCTTCTATTTCATTATTTATGTTGTAATAAAATTGTTTGTGTGCTTATCATTGTTTCTATAATGATTATTTATCTGTATTTCTAGTTTATATACATATTCCATTCTCTCAAATAACTCTGTCTAGAATTATAGGATTTATGTAGGGGTTATTCCTTTTAAAATCCTGTTTTTAAAAATTTAGTTTTACGAAATTTAAAGGGAAATATTTTTATGCAATTATTCCTGTTGTATGATTGTGTTAAAATTCATGGGAATTGTTTATGATTAATTTTGGGACCTATATTTTTCTCTAATTTATTGTATATGTGTAAGTTGGAGGTTGGAAGTATGGTTACTCAAGTTGTAACTATGATGGTTACACAAACTATATGGTAGCTGTGAGGGTTACAAATGATAAGGTAGCCAAGAGTGTTACAATACTATGTATGTAATGCCCCAATATACCTTTATTGGAATATTTATATTCTTCAGTATTGTTTAAATCATTTTTAAATGTCACTTTTCACAAAAAATGTTTATATGAGTGACAGGTATGCCTTTTGTAAATGTTTTCATACATTAAAAGTTTTCAGTAACTAATGTGATATTTCATTGTTTTACGCCCCTCACTGAGAATTTTGTTCTCATCCAATGTTTTTTTAAATGAAATTAAAATTTAATAAGGTTGTTTAATGTAATAAGGTATGGTCCTTATAGATAGTATTAAAGGATGGTTTAGATAAATTTAGGGGTTAAGATGATGTTAAATGAAAACCCTAAATGATTTTTACCCTATGATAAATTTGAAATGTTATAGAATTTAAATATTTAAATGTCTCTTCATTTATTATATGTTTATTTAGAATGGTTGTCCACATAAGTAACTTTGAATCTAAAGTGGGGAGGCACCAACAAAACCACGTCCTTCCAAATTTGTTTCTCATAATGGTAGGTATTGGAACTAAGAAATTTGTGATAGTAATGGGTCAACTAACGAAAGAAATAAATGGTGGTGACATCCTTGCAAGATAAAAACTAGAGGTACCAAAACAGAACATGAATATAGTGGAATAGTTTATGAAAAACATCTTCCTACATTCAATGTATCTTCTATTCCGGAAGTGGCGGATGGATGGATTAAATACCTTGAAAAGGTATTCGATGTTTTATAATGGTCAGTAAATAAAATTGAAAGTCTTTCAATTTATCATTTTTATGGTGAATCTAATATGAGGTGGTAAATGAGAAATAATATATGGGATAGAGGGAATAATTAGTCCATATAATGGGATGAATTTAAAATTAGTTTCCTTGAATAATATTTTCTTAAGGTGGTGCAAATTAGGATGGAGAGAAAAAATCCTCAAATTGAATCCAAATTAGGAAGATTAATTGGTTGTGTATGAATTGATCTTAACCCAACTGGAGAGGTATGACTCAAATCATATTTTGGAACATGATTACAAAATAAAAATCTATTACTCAGGAATAAATCCAAGGTATCAAAGGGTGTTATCCTCCATAAAATTCAAAAGAAATGAGAAAATTTTTTGATGTGCTGACAGGGTAGAGATGGAATTTTATGATGATCACATGTATTTTTGAAACAAGGAGAAGAAGTTATCCAGATTGAAAGTGATGGTATGAATCAATAAAAAAATCTGATGGTCAGAATATTCGGTTTCCAGTTTGTGAAATGTGTGGAAAGATGCACTCTGGGAAATGTCATAGAAAAACTTGTAAGTGTTTTAAATGTTGTAAGATTGGACTTATGTCTTGATGCATTAATTAAAATTATCCCTAGAATAATCCTGATATGAAAACAGTTAATTGTATCAGTTGTGGTGAGATGGGTCACTATAAAAATGAATTTAGAAAGTGGGATCCAAATGATGCAAAGAAGTTAGACTATTAACATAAAGGTGTAGTGAGATCCTTTGCAACAACCTCAACAGATGTCCGACCACCCAATGAAGTTATATCAGGTACTTTGTATGTTTAATCATATTTTTCTAATTTTTTTTATGATACGGGGTCTACACAATCCATCATCTATGAGAATTTTTTGGATAAATTGGAAATATCTCATCAAATAATGAGACCAGAGCATTTTTTTAAAACATAGGGAGAATTAATATATAAAATTGGAATTATATGAATATTCTTGTTGTGGTCTCTAGAAAACATTTACCTACTAAAATTTATAATTTACCCTTAGTTGAGTTTGATGTTATTCTAGGAATGGATTGGATTTATATTTATAATTCTATGATAGATTGTAGAGATAAAGAATTTTTTTTAGATAGTGTTTCAGTTTGTATGAAAGAATGAACCCATACAATTTATAACTAATAAAGAATCTGATTTAATTATTAAAAGAAGGAAATAAAAGTTATCTTTTTCATATTTTTGAAAACAATGGATCTATTCGGATTGATGATGCACCTGTGGTAAATGAATACCTTGATGTTTTTCCTGATTAGTTGCCCGTTGTCATTCCTAATCGAGAATTTAAGTTCACAATTGATATAGTTCATGATTCTAATGAAAATTTCAAAACCCCATATCGTATGGCTCAAATATAACTTAATTTATTGGAAAATATGTTGAAGGATTTTTTGGTAAAGGATTTATTCTTACTATCACTTCACCATTGGGAGATCCTATTTTTCCATTAAAAAGAAATATGGTTCCATGAGACTTCATATTGATTATAGAACTTTGAATAACATCACTATTAAAAACAAGAATCCATTGACTCACATCGATGAATTGTTTGATCATCTCCAGGGAGCTATGTTCTTTTCCAGGATTGAATTGAGATCTAGATACCATTAGCTAATGGTGAAGGAGGGTGATATTAAGAAAATAGCCTTTTGTACTATATGTGGGCATTATGAATTTGTTTTTAATTCATTTGGGTTTACTAATTCACCTTTTTTATTCATGAATAATATGAATAAAAAATTTCTTTAAATCATGGATATGTTTTTGGTAGTTTTTTATGGAATTATATTATTTTTTAAAAATAAAGAGGACCATGAAAAACAACTTAGGGTTCTTTTAATAACCGTAAAATAAATGAAACTCTATTGAAAAATCCACATGTATGATTTTTTGTTGCAACATATTTCTTTTCTTGGGAAAATTGTAAATAAGGATGGAATAACACTTGATCATGCCAAGACAAAAGTGCTTGATGAATGTCCAAGACCTATAAGTGTTATAGTTTGTTGTAGTTTTATTGTATTATAAGGTTATTACCAATGTTTGATTAAGAACTTTTCATGGTTATCTAACCAGATAGAAAAGTCACCACGAAAAGGGGTAAAAAAATTCAGATATAAGAATTTGATGTATGTTTTCAGGAACAAAGGATGAGATTGAAGAATGCTCCAGTTTTGACCTTAACTTCCTAAAATGGTGAGTTTGTCATCACCAGTGAGGCTTCATTTAAGGGACATGGTTCTGTTTTGATACAGAGTGATCGATAAAATTATTATGCTTCAAGACAACTTAAACCTCATGATATAAATTATCCCACACAATGTTTGAAATTGACAGTTGTGGTTTTTTGTTTTTAAAATTGGTGGAATCATTTATACGGAGCCAAATTTCAAAAATATATGGACATTAAAAGTCTAAAGTATATATTCACTCAGATAGAATTAAACATGAGGTAGTGAGGAATTCTTGAACTGATAATGGATTAATATTGAATGAACAATTATGATCCCATAAAATAAAACAACATGGAAAGTGCATTGAGTCCAAAACAACATTCATCGTTAAATATGAAACATTTGGAACATGATCCCTTGATTAATGATTTGATGAATTTTGGATTATATGTACTTGGTGAATGAAATACCTCTGTTTTGTCTTAGATATCATTGTATTCATCGTTATTAGATAGAATGAAGCCATAATGGAAGGTAGAACATGAGATAAAGAAAAAGGTATAATTGGTTAAAATGGGTAAGTTTACAAAAGTTAACCATGGAAAAGAGTGTGTTTTATGATATTTACAAAGTTTTTGTGGGCCTTGTGTTTCTTAGTTGAAGAATGATTTGTTGTGTGAATCTCCTAGTTTTCTATTTTCATTTCATCCTAGCAATACTAAGATGTACAGAGACCTTTGGGAGTATTATTGATGGGATGGAATGATACGAGATATTATGGAATTTACTGTGAAATGTATGAAATGTCAACTGGTTAAAGTAGTGTGGATATTACAAGAGGATATACTTCATCCCTAGCCAGTTCCAGGGTGGAAATGGGAGAATGTATACATGGACTTTGTGGTGGGACTATCGAGGACTACTTGAGGTAAAAATGAGATTTGGGTTATTGTTGGTCAGATAGAAAAATTATCACATTTTTATTCTCTTCATGATAAAATGTCATTGGATCAACTTTATTGATTGTACCTCAAATAGATTGTCAGGATACATGGAGTTCCTATTTACATTGTATATGTTTGGGATCCTAGGAACACTTCTATCTTTTGGAAGGTTCATCAGATGTCTTTGGGCACCGAATTAAATTTCAGTACACCATTTCATCCTCAATTAGATGGCCAATTAGAAATAATGATTCGTACATTAGAGGATATGATTTGAGCTTGTACAATGGGAATCTAGGGATTTTGCGATCATCATCTTTCTTTAGTTTATTTTTCTTATAAAAATTGTTTTCATTCGAATATATAGATCAAACCTCTCGAGGATTTTTATGGAAACTGGTGTTGAACTCAAGCTTTTAGGGATCATGTTAGTAACATAATGTAGATGAAGACATTATTAGTATATTAGGAGGCTAAGAAAGTGAAGATGATCCGGCAACACATGGGGATAGCTCAGAGTAGGTAGAAAAGATATGAATATTATAGATGAAAGAACTTCTCTTTAGAGGTAGGTTACCATGTTTTTCATTTGATCTCTTCTTGGAATAGTGCGATGCGTTTCAGTATGAAAGGGAATCTAAGTCCACATTTCATCATTCATTTGGAAATTTTAGAGAATGTTGGAACAATTTCATACCGAGTATCTTTTCTTCTGAGATTGTCTCAGGTACACGATGTATTTCATGTTTCAATGATTAGGATGTATGTGCCAGATTCCTCAAATGTCTTGAGCCTAGAAGTAGTTCAGTTGGAAGAGAACCATTCTTATGATGATAAACTAGTTCAGATCCATGATTGATAGGAATAAGTATTACAGAATATGGTTGTCCACTAGGTGAAGTTTTGGTGGAGAAACCACATGGTTGAAGAAACAACATGGGAGTTTGAAAATGATATGTGGGAAAAGTACCCACACTTGTTTAATAAGTAAATAAAATTGGGTGGACGCAATTTAAAAAAGGTGGGGGTGAATGTATCACCCCAATGTTTTCTAAAAATAAATTAAAATTCATGAATCATTTTTTTAATTAGATAATTATAAATCTCCTTTAAACATAATATTATTACTTCTATGTTTTGAATTTTTTCTAAATGGTCATCTACAATTGGGTTCAATATGTCATTTGGAGTTTAATAGAAACAACTTGTTTTTAGGTGAATAGTAACATACTCTTATGAATAGTAATACAAATATTAATATGTCCAAAATGAAAATTAAATTGAGTAATTATTTTATATTCTTAAGTATTTATGACAATTAAATATTCGTTAATTGTTTAATGAGATATAAAATTAGTTATTGATTTTAGTTATTAATTTTTGAATGAAGTATGATTTTATTTAAAAATTAAATTAATAAAATTAATAAAATTATTTTTATTTAATGGGCTTCATTTTTAAATTCTACACATCAAGAAATGGTAAGGATGGTTTTTAGGGATTTTTCTGGAATTATTGAATTTTCTATGAATAGTAAAATACAGTAAAATAGAATATATATATATATATATTATTAGTAAAATACACTATTTTTGACATCATAAGTTATGTAATCCGAATTGGTTCGAACAAAAATACCATTATTACTTTTTATGGTCACATGAATTTTGATTATTCATAGTCTTGAGAAAAAAATTATATTATTGATTAAACTAATGTTAAATACCTCCTCTCCACCACTATAAATTTCACCCTCATTCCCCTCTTCCTTCCAAAGCTCTTAGGCCTTGAGCCTTACCTATGTTCTACCCAATACACCTCCCATGGCTGTTACCCACATCATAGATCTGATGGTATCACCAAAAGACCAAAACCAAAGGCCTTAAAAATGACCTCAATGAGAAGAGATCAAGAGTTACACAACGTCTTTTATTTTCATTCTTTCCTTTCATTTTATGTTATTCTTTTTCATTAAATTTGGATTATGTGGGATATTTCATTCCATAATCCCATTACATCCCATATAATGTAATAATGTTGAGATATCCTTTTTCTCTCATCCAATTAATTTATGAAAGATTAAATGATGCACGTAGGCTGCCGAATTTTCGTTAGAGATTTATCAATTTTTATTTTATTTTGAGTTACATTCTTTTTTTTTCCTCAAATACTATTTTCCATGAGGCATGAAAGCACCAAAACCATTTATATTACTTATTTTCTCAATTTCATTGAAAATTCATCATCAATATTCTTCTCCTCCACTGGTTATTCAAGGAATTAAAAGTATTGTATGTGTTGTGTCGAATTACCGACATTGTGGATGATGTGATTTCAATTTGCCTTAATTCCTACTTGGATACACATGAAAAGAAAATTAGGGTTGAACCAGGTTATAATATATGAATTGTGCCTCATCTATTGTTCTTCAATTCTTTTGTACACATGGTTTTAATTTACAATTGTAAATTAGGTCATTATTATCAAAGAATCACTAAAATGATCTAAACAAACATCATTAATGTTTTACCTTTTGAATCATCCTCATGTAATAATTACAAATTCTAAATGGTATAATTTATTGTTTTTGAACTATGTAAATACTAATCCATTCCAATTTTTTTGTTTCACTTCCAATCGACAAGAACAATCCATCTTGAACCAATCATTGAAAACATATAAAGAACCCACCCAAAATAATGCAAGGAACAAAATACTAACAATTAAATAGAGAAATGATGTAATGAGATGATTATATAAGGTATTATATAGATGTATATGATTTATTAATATATTAATAACAATATTGTAATCATTATATAAGTGGATTAAATGACTTGGAATTATGTAAAACCCGTTGTAAGGGAATTCTTAACCAAAATTTAATTCATTGGGTTAACCTTCTATTTCGTCATTTATGTTGTAATAAATTTTATTTGTGTGATTATAATTTTTTCTATTATGATTATTTATCTGTATTTCTAGTTTATATACATATTCAAATCCCTCAAATAACAATTTCTACAATTATAGGATTTATGAAGGGGTTATTCCTTTTGAAATCATGTTTATAAAAATTCGGTTTTACGAAATTTAAAGGGAAATTTTTTTATGCAATTATTCATGTTGTATGACTGTGTTCATGTTCATGGGAATTGTTTATGACTAATTTTGGGACCTATATTTCCCTCTAATTCATTCTATATGTTCAAGTTGGAGGTTGGACGTATGGTTACTCAAATTGTAACTATGATGGTTACACAAACTATAAGGTAGCTGTGAGGGTTACAAATGATAAGGTAGCTGAGAGGGTTACAATACTATGTATGTAATGCCCCAATATACCTTTATTGGAATATTTATATTCTTCGGTGTTGTTTAAATCTTTTTTAAAAGTCAGGTTTCACAAAAAATGTATATATGAGTGACAAGTATGACTTTTGTAAATGTTTTCATATGTTACATGTTATCAATAACTAATGTGATATTACCTTATTTTACGTTTTTGTTCTCATCCAATGATTTTTTAAATGACATTCACATTTAATAAGGTTGTGTAATGTAATAAGGTCAGTTCTTATAGCTGGTTTTAGAGGATGGTTTAGATAATTTTATGGGTTAAGATGATGTTAAATTAAAACCCTAAATGATTTTTACCCTATGATAAATTTAAAATGTTATAGAATTAAAATATTTCAATGTCTCTTCATTTATTATATGTTTATTTAGAATGGTTGTCCACAGAAGTAACTTGGAAGCTGAAGTGGAGAGGCACTGACCAAACGCCATCCTTCCAAATTTGTATACCATTATGGTAGGTATTGGAACTAAGAAGTTTGTGACAGTAATGGATCAACTAATGCAAGAAATAAATGGTGGTGGCATCCATTCAAGAGAAAACCTGGAGGTACCACAACAAAACATGAATATAGTGGAATAGTTTATAACAAAATATCTTCCTACTTTCAATGTATCTTCTATTCCAGAAGTGGTGATGGATGGATTAAAGGCCTTGAATTGATATTTGATGTTATACGATGTTCAATAAATCAAATGGAAAGTATTTCCATTTATCATTTTGAAGGTGAATCTTATATGAGGTGGTTGATGATAAATAATATTAGGGATAGATAGGATAATTATTGCTTAGAATGGGATGAATTTAAAAGTTGTTTCCTTGGATAATATTTTCTTAAGGTGGTGCGACATAGGATGGAGAGAAAAAATCCTCAAATTGAATCCAAATGTGGAAGATTAATTTGATGGGTAGGAATTGAACTTCACCAAACTAGAGAGGTATGCTCCAAATCATATTCTAGATCTTGATTACAAAATCAACAGCTATTACTCAGGAATAAATCCAAGGCATCAAAGGGTGCTATCCTCCATTAAATTCAAAAAACATGAGAAACTTTTCCGATGTGTTGAGAGGGTATAAATAGCATTTTATGTTGATCAGATGAATTTTTGAAACCAGTAGAAGAATTTATCCAGATTCAAATTGATGGTATGAATCAATAAAAGAAATCTGATGTTAAGAATATTCGGTTTCCAGTTTGTGAAAAGTGTGGCAAGAAGCACTCTGGGGAATTTCATAGAAAAACTGGTAAGTGTTTTAAATGTTGTAAGATTGGACTTATGTCCTGATGCATTAATTAAAATGATCCCTAGAATAATCCTGATATGCAAATAGTTATTTGATTTAGATGTGGGGAGATGGGTCACTATAAAAAATAATTCCTAAAGTGGGATCCAAAAGATGCGAAAAATTTACATTGTAAGCATAAATATGTAGTGAGATCCTTTGCAACTACCTCAACAGATGTCCAGCAATCCAATGAAGTTGTATCAGGTACTTTTTTTGTTTAATCATATTTTTATAATGTTTTATTTGATACGGGGTCTATGAAATCCATCATCTATGAGAAGGTTTTGGGTAAATTGGAAATATCACATCAACTAATGAGACAAGAACGTTTTTTAAAACAAATAGAAAAATAATATATAAATGTGGAATTATATGAATATTCGTGTTGTAGTCTCTAGAAAACATTTACCTACAAACCTTTTTATTTTACCCTTAGTCGAGTTTGATGTTATTATGGGAATGGATTGGATTTATATTTATCATCCTATGATATAATGTAGAGCTAAAGAATTTTTTTTAGAAAGTGCTTCAGTTTGTATTCAAGAATGAACCCATACAATTGATAACTAACCAAGAATTTGAAAAAATTGTTAAAAGAAGGAAATAAAAGTTATCTTGTTCATATTTTGGAAAACAATGGATCTATTCAGATTGATGATGCACCTGTGGTAAATGAATACCTTGATGTTTTTCCTGATTAGTTACCCAGTTTCATTCCTAATCGAGAAGTTATGTTCACAATTGACATAGTTACTGATTCTAATAAAAATATAAAAACCCCAATATCATATGGATCAAATATAACATTATTTATTGGAAAATCAGTTGAAGGATTTTTTGATAAATAATTTATTATTACTAGAACTTCACCATTCGAAGATCCTATTTTTTCCATTAAAAAGAAATATTGTTTCAATGAGACTTCACATTGATTATAGAGCTTTGAATAATATCACTATTAAAAACAAGAATCCATTTCCTCATATCGATGAATTGTTAGATCGTCTCCAAGGAGCTATGTTCTTTTCCAAGATTGACTTGAGATCTAGATACCATCATCTAATGGTGAAGGAGTATGATATGATGAAAATAGCATTTTCTGCTAGATATGGGAATTATGAATTCGTTTTTATTTCATTTTGGTTTACTAATTCACATGTTGTATTCATGAATCATATAAATATAATATTTCATGAAATCATGGATATGTTTTTGGTAGTTTTTTATGGCATTATAGTATTTTCTAAAAATAAATAGGATCATGAAAAAGAACATAGGTTTCTTTTACTAACCGTAATGGAAATGAAACACTATTGAAAATTCCAAATGTGTGATTTTTTGTTGCAAAAGATTTATTTTTTTCGGAGCATTGTAAATAAGGATGGAATAGCACTGGATCATGCCAAAACAAAAGTGCTTGATTAATTTTCAAGACCTATAAGTGTAACAGATATTTGTAGTTTTCTTCAATTAGTAGGTTATTACCAATGTTTTATTATGAACTTTTCATGGTTATCTAGCCAAATAGAAAATAAACCCCGAAAATGGGTAAAAAAAATCAGATAGAATAATTTGATTTTTTTTAAGAATAAAGTATGATATTGGTGAATGCTCTAGTTTTGGCCTTACCTTCCTAAAATGGTGAGTTGTCATCAACAGTTTCACTTCATTAAAGGGACATGGTTCAGTTTTGATGTAGAACGATCAAGAAAATTATTATGCTTTAAGACATCTTAAACCTCATGATATATGTTATCCCACACAAGGTTGGAAATTGGAAGCTGTGGTTTTTTCTTTTAAAAATTGGTGGCATCTATTATAAGGAGCCAAATGTCAAAAATATATTGACATTAAAAGTATGAAGTATATATTCACTCAGAATGAATTAAACATGAGGTAGTAAGGATGTCTTGAACTGATAATGGATTAAGATTGCACGATCAATTACCACCCCATAAAATAAAACAACATGGTAGATTCATTAAGTCCAAAACATCATTCATCATTAACTATGAAAAATTTGGAACACGATCCCTTGATTAATGATTTGATGAATTTTGTCTTAGATGTTCCTGGTGAATGAAATACCTCTATTTTGTCGCAGTTATCATTGTCGTCATCATTATTAGATAGAATGAAGCCATCATGGAAGGAAGACCATGATCTGAAGAAAAAGGTAAAATTGGATAAAATGGGTAAGATTACAAAAGATAACCATGGAAAAGACTATGTTTTATGATATTTATAATGATTTTGGGGGACTTTTGATTCTTAGTTGAAGAATGATTTGTTATGTGAAGCTCATAGTTCTCCATTTTTAGTTCATCCTAGAAATACTATGAGGTAAAGAGAACTTTGGGAGTATTATTGGTGGTATGGAATGAAATGCGATATTACTAAATTTACTATGAAATGTATGAAATGTCAACTGGTTAAAGAAGAGTGGCTGTTACCGGCAGATATACTTCATCCCTATCGAGTTCCATAGTGGAAATGGGAGAATGAATCAGTGGACTTCATGGTGGGACTATCGAGGACTACTTGAGGTAACAATTGGATTTGGGTTATTGTTGATCGGCTAACAAAATTTTCACATTTACATTCTATTCACGATAAAATGCCTTTAGATAATCTTTATTGATTGTACCTCAAATAGATTGTCAGGATACATGGAGTTCATCATTACATTGTATATGATCGGGATCCTAGGAACACTTATATCTTTTGGAAGGTACATCAGATGTCTTTGGGCACCGAATTAAATTTCAGTACAGATTTTCATCCTCAATTAGATGGACAATCAGAAATAATGATTCATACATTAGAGGATATGATTTGAGCTTTTTCAGTGGACATCTAGGGATGTTGGTATCATCATATTTATTTAGTTTAGTTTTCATATAAAAATTGTTTTCATTAAAATATACATATCGAACCTCTAGAGGATTTTTATGGGAATTGGTGTTGAAATCCAGATTTTAGGGATCATGTCAGTAAAATAATGTAGATGAGGCCATTTTTAGTATATTAGGAGGATAATAATGTGAATATGATTCAGAAACACATTGAGATAGCTCAGAGTAGGTAGAAAAGATATGGATATTATAGATGAAAGAACTTCTCTTTAGAGGTAGGTGACTATGTTTTTCTTATGATCTTTTCTTGGTATAGTGTGATGTGTTTCAGTATGAAAGGGAAGAAAAGTCCACATTTCATCATTCATTTTGAAATTTTAGAGATTTTTGGAACAATTGCATACCAAGATTCATTTCTTATGAGTTTGTCTCAGGTACATGATGTATTTCATGTTTTGATGTTTAGGATGTATGGGCCAGATTCCTCAAATGTTCTGAGCCTAGAAGTAGTTCAGTTTGAAGGGAACCATTCTTATGGTGAGAAACTATTTTAGATCGTTGATTGATGAGAATAAGTATTGCGGAATATAGTTGTCCACTAGGTGAAGGTTTGTAGGAGAAACCACATGGTTGAAGAAACAACATGGGAGTTTGAAAATGATATGTGGGAAAAGTACCCGCACTTGTTTAATAAGTAAATAATATTGGGTGGACGCAATTTAAAAAAGGTGGGGTGAATGTATCACCCCAATGTTTTCTAATAATAAATTGAAATGCATGAATCATTTTTTTAATTAGATAATTATAAATCTCATTAAAACATAATTTTAATACATCTATGTTTTGAATTTTGCAAAATGGTTATCTACAATTGTGTTCAGTATGTCATTTGGAGTCTAATTGAACCATTGTGTTTTTTTGGTGAATAGTAATATACTCTTAAAAATAGTAATATAAATAGTAATATGTCCCTGATAAATATAAAATTTATTAATTATTTTATATTCTTAAGGATTTATGACAATGAAATATTTGTTATTTTTTTAATGAGATAAAATTATTTATTGATTTTAGTTATTAATTTTTGAATGAAGTATTATTTTATTTAAAAATTTAATAAATAATAATTATAAAATCATTTTTAGTTACTGGACTTCATTTTGTAATTCTACACGTTGAAAAATGGTAAGGGTGGATTTTAGGGATTTTTCTGAAAATATTGAATTTTCTATGAATAGTAAAATATGGTAAAACACCATATATATATATATTATTAGTAAAATACACTATTTATGACATCATATGTGATATAATCCAACTTGGTTCGAACTAAAATTCCTTTATTACTTTTTGTGGTCACATGAATTGTGATTATTCATAGTCTTGAAAAAAAATTATAGTAATGTTTAAAATAATGTTAAATACCTCCTCTCCACACCTATAAATTGCACCGTCATTCCCCTCTTCCTCCCAACCCTCTTAAGCCTTGACCCTTACCTATGTTCTGACCAATACACCTTCGATGTCTCTTACCCACATAATAGAGCTTATGGTATCACCCAAAGACCAAAACCAAAGGCCTTAAGAATGATCTCAATGAGAAGAGATCAAGAGTTACACATCCTCTTTTATTTTCATTCTTTCCATTCATTTCATGTTATTCTTTTTTTTTAAATTTGGATTATGCTGGGATATTTCATTCTATATTCCCCTTACATCCCATACTATGTAATAATGTTGAGATATCCTTTTTCTCTCATCCAATTAATTTATGATATTTTAAATGATGCACGTAGGCTACCGAATTTTCGTGAGAGATTTATCTATTATTATTTTATTTTGAGTTCCTTTCTTTATTTTCCTCAAAAAATATTATCCATGAGTCATGAAAGCACCAAAATCATTTATATTCCTTATTTTCTCAATTTCATCGAAAATTCATCATCAATATTCATTCATCCCCCGGTTATTCAAGGAATTAAAAGCATTGTCTGTGTTGTGTCAAATTACCGACAGTGTGGATGATGTGATTTAAATTTGACTTAATTCCTTCATGGATACTCATGAAACAATTTTTAGTGTTGAAGTAGGTTATCATATATGAATTTTTTCTCATCCGCTATTCTGTAATTCATTTTTACAAATGGTTTTATTTTACAATTGTAAATGAGGTCATTATTATCAAAGAACCACTAAAATGATGTAAATGAACATCATTAATGTTTTATATTACGAATCAACCTCGGGAAAAATTCCTTATGATAAATGGTATAAGTTATTAATCTAGAAATATGTAAATACTAATTAATTCCAATTCTGGATTTTCACATCCAATCGACAAGATACATCCATCATGAACCGATCATGGACAACATGTAAAGAACACACCCAAAACAATGCATGGAACAAAATACTAACAATTAAAGGGTTAAAATATATAATTAAATGGTAATATAAGGTATTATAAATATGGATATGATTCCATAAGATATTAATAACAGTCTTTTAATCATTATACTAGAGGTTAAAATGACATTTAAGTAAGGAAACCCCGATGTAATGGAATTCTTAACCCGATTTCCATTCTTTGGGTTAACATTCAACTTCATTATTTATGTATTTGTAAAACTGATTGTGTGATGAATTTTTTTATTGTTATTTTTATGTGTATTTTCAATGTATATACATATATAATCCACTCTAATAAGTCTCTCCTCAATTATATGATATATTTAAGGGGTTCTCCTTTAAAATCAAATTTTTAAAAATTAGGTTTTACAAAATTTTAAAGTTAATGTTATTATGCAGTTATTCATGTTTCATGATTGTGTTTTGGTTCTGGGGAATTGCATATGATAAATGGTGGAACCGATCTTTCCTTCTAATTCATTGAGTATATGTAAGCTGGAGTTCGACGGTATGGTTATAGAAAGTGTAACTGTGATTGTTACACAAACAATATTGCTGTCGTGAGGGTTAAAAATTATAACGTAGCCGAGAGGGTTACAAGGTTATGTAGGCAATACCCCAAGATACCATTATTATTATATTAATGTTCTTATTTATTTTTTAGATCTTGTGAGATTTCATATTTTACAATGTAATTATATATGAGTGATGAGTATGCCTTTCAAAAGTTTTTTCATACGTTACAAGTAATAATGGACTTAGGGGATATTTTGTCACGACCCGCCCTCGGGGTCCGTGCCGTGACTACCCCAAGCCCGCCTTCCATAGGGCAGGGGCTGGCGACTAGCACCAAGGCGTAAATCCCAGAAAAAGGGAAGGCATTGCCTTTGTAAGGTAAACAAACACCACAGAGTAAGCAAGCGGAAGTAAAACACTAAGTACAAAAAAGAAGAGCTGAAAAGTAAAAAGGGGCCGGAAATACAAGCCCAACTGTAAAGTACAACTCGAAAAGGGAAAACAGCGATTGAAAAGTAAAGCTGCTACGCTGAGATGTCCTCTGGAAATCCCACCTGAAGGGTGGGTACAGATAGCTCCTCTGCTCCTCGGGTCCCGCCATCCGCTCCGAGTATGTCCCGCCCAGTGGTCCACCTCCGGGTACCGCCTCGTCGTATAGTCCACCTCCAGGTACCGTCCAGTCCTCGAACCTTCGGCTTCTGTCAGCACTGTCCGTCGTCTGCAACCAACACAACGAGGTGCGGGCATAGCCCGTGCAGGGGTGAGTATAACGTTACTCAGTAGGGACCCCGAGACCCTCAAGGTCTCACTAAAACCAACAAGGATAAACACAAGAAGATCTCAACAGATAAACCCTACTTAGGTATATACCCATACATATACCTAAGTCATCAATAACCCATCTCAATCATGAAGTAAACACAAGGCAAAAAGTCTCAGCTCAAACCAGGATTTTTATTATCGAAACCGTAACTGTTGAAGAGCTCCGTCTCTAGAGTGTACAGTGGTCCTGTCACGACTCCGAGGCCGCCGCTCACTAACCTAAGACTGCTGAAGTACTCCTCCTGTCGAGTACTGCGGGTCTGCTGCCAACTACCAGGCGCTCCGTCCGCTGAGGGTCTGCTGCCAAATACCGGGCGCTACCCAGAAATCCTACTGAGGTACTCCTCCTGTCGAGTACCGCGGGTCTGCTGCCAACTACCAGGCGCTCCGTCCGCCGTGGGTCTGCCGCCAAATACCGGGCGCTCCGTCCACTGGGCTAGTCGACTCACTTCAAGTCGAGTCGGTCAAGCAGTCGTCAGGTCTCAGCCGGCTACACGGTCTCCGTACTCTGCACGCTCGTCTCCGGGAGGGTCCGCTCCACGAGCTACTGGTCGATACTCCAAGTATCACAAAGTCCCGCAAAGAAGTATCTCAAAAGTCCGCTTCGTCACAGGGGTCTCAACGCAACAGACGGCACGTCGATCGGACGCCCGGTCTGTGAGTTATTAGCCTTTTCGTCCCAGGGGCCCGGTTGGTTTCGAGTGCGAACCAATCCCGGCCGTATCTCAACTGTACCCCGAACTCCCATAGGGTATACTCATAGGGACCATTACTAAACGTAAACACCAACGCCGCTGACGGTTCGTCAAACGGACGTCCTGTCTGAAAGATATCAGCTTTCCCGTTCCAGGGGCCCGGTTGGATTTCGGGTACAATCCAACCCGGCCATACTCCGACTGCATCCAAAACTCGGGCGGAGTATGTCAAAAGTTCCGTCTCATCAAGAGGAAGTCAACGAAACAGACGGCGCGTCAATCGGACGCCCGGTCTGTGAGTTATTGGCTTTTTCGTCTCCGGGGCCCGGTTGGTTTTTAAAGAAAACCAACCCGACCGTACTCCACCTGCGTCCAATCCTCGGGCGGAGTATGCCAAAAGATCCGTCTCATTAAGAGGAACGCAACGCGACTGACGGCGCGTCAATCGGACGTTCGTGGCTCAAGATATGAGCGTTTCCGCTCCGAAGGTCCGGTTGGTTTCGTGAACGAACCAACCCGGTCGAACTCAATGTAACCCGAAACCTTAAGTGCGATATACCGAAACGACCGCCTCGATCCAAGGATCGCGTTGCCGCGGACGGTTCGTCATTCGGAGGTCCGAGGCTCAAGTTATGAGCCAAAAACCAAATCTGGTTCGAAACGGGGGGGTCCGGGTCCGGGCTGACCCGGCCCGACCCCCCCCCCCCCCGGGGCGGCGCGGGGGCACGGCCGCGCGGCGGCGCGGCGGCGCGGAGGCCGCGGGGGCCGCGGCGGCCAGGCGCCGCGAGGGGGCGGCACGCGGGGGCTAAGCCCCGCGGTTTTCTTCTGGCGGCGCGGCATAGCCGCGCCGTTTTTTTAAAAAAAACGCCCCCCCGCCACGTGGGGGGGGGGCTTGCTGGAACGGAACCGGGGTGGGGGAGGCCGGCTGCCCCCCTTCCCTTTAAATAAAACCGCCCCCCTCATAAAGAGGGGGGTTTTCGGTGGCCGGGGGATTAATTCCCCCGGTTTTAATGGTATCCGGCCGGCCAGCTGGCCGGCCGGTTTTTACCAACGGGACCGGAAATTCCGGTCCCGCCTTCGACTTCCGACGCCGGCGGCCCGACCGCCAGTCTTCACATCCCGCCGCGGCCCGGATCCGGCCGCGGTCTCCTCGTCCCGCCGCGGCCCGGAACGGGCCGGGGTGTTCGTCGTCCGGCACGGTGCGACGACACCGCGCCCCTTTCGCCATGCCATGATTCTTTTCAACGCGGCGCGACGGCGTCACGTTCTTGAAGATTCTTCCTCGACGTAGCGTGACGGCGCCGCGTAAAATATTTGCACGATCATCCGCGTGGTGCGACGGCACCACGCCACTTGCTTCCTCACGCAAGAATAATCAACATGAACGATGGAGGGGGGTTCGGCCGTGTTCATGCGGTCCGGCCCCCCTCACGTTAAATAAAAAACTCAATTTAAACATTCAAACCTCAAGTTTGACATGCGAGATCCACGTTCAAGAAATGGAATAAATAAATAATGAATCAACAACCCCTACCTCGGGTTTAAGATTCGAAGATTCGTCTACGTTCCGCGGAAGACGGCGTCGCGGAGGTTGGGCGTCGCGGTCGTCGTTCGTCAAATCCGATGACGAAGGGATGCGTTCGAAGAGACACGTCGTTGGCGAAACTTGCACGCCGACGAAGGTTGTCCGAAGAAGAGGTGGCGTCCACTTCGTTGACACGGTGAACGAAGAAAGGAGGTGCGGCGTTCTCGATAGTCGCACGTTGACGTAGTCGTGAAATATCGGTGTCGCGGAGGAAGAGTCGTTGTCGAATCTTCGTATGCCGACGAAGAAGGTCCGAAGAGGAAGCGGCGTTCCCTCTTGTTGACACCGAGGACGAAGAAGAGAGGCGTCGTTCTTCGTCGGAGTTTGAGCGTTCTTCGTTCTTCGTCAGAGTTTGAAGATGAAGAGGAAGCTCTCAAAAAGCTCTCAAGGGGACAAACAAACAACCCATAATAAAATAAGATAACATCTTATTTTATTATTACAAAACATAAAAGAATTTCAAAAGTTTGAAATTCAAAAGAGTTTAACCCCCAAAATTAATTAAGTAACTTAAGTCAATTAAGAGGGGGTTAAGGGAACTTGAAAAGTCTAGGGGTTCGTGTGGGCCCCACCACACTTAATCCTCCCACTGGAGGTTAAGTGGGTGTGGGTCCCACTTCCAACCCCCTTTGGTAGGATTTTAACAAACTAAAAATAAAATTTGTCTTACACAAATTTTATTTAACTCAACTGAAATCCCCAAAACTTAACTTACAACCCGCAACAAACGCAACTGCCGAAAAGGTCTCTTTAAGCGAAAATCGGCATTGCGAGTTCATCGGTGCCCTCGGATTTCAATTCCGAGCACCGGATCAAAAGTTAGGAATTCCCGCTCGTTCGTTCACTGAACGTACCCGAGCCAAACATCGGAAATTAATTCCGGGCACTCCGGGCCTCGGAATCAGGTGCCGTCTGAAACCGCGCTCTTGTAAAATTCTAAAGAAAATTAAGAAAAAATTTCCCTTGAATTTTACGGGTCTTTACATTACTCCCACCTCAGGGCTTTACATCCCCGTAAAGATACATCAAAAACTAGGGAAACAAAGAGGGTACTGAGCACGCATCTGAGCCTCCCGCTCCCATGTGCTCTCCTGGAGATTCCCGTGCCGCCATCTGTTGCGCACAAGAGGAATCGATCGCCCAAGTAGGACCCTCTCCTGTCGATCCTCTATCTCCACCGGGACCTCCGTAAAAGTCGCCCCATCGTCAACGTCAAGCTCCCCATGGTCAAAGATGTGCGTCGGTTCGTGCACGTATCTCCTCAGCTGAGACACGTGGAAGTCTTCGTGCACCCGGTGTAACTGAGGTGGTAGAGCCAGGCGATAAGCCACCTCACCAACCCTGCTGAGGACCTGGAAGGGTCCGATGAAGCGCGGAGATAACTTGTCGCCTCGGCCAAATCTCCGAATACCACGTCGAGGTGAGACCCGCAAGAAGACGTGGTCACCATCCTCGAACTCTAGTGGCCTCCGCCTCCTGTCAGCGTATGACTTCTGCCGGCTCTGTGTTGTCCTCATCCGCTCCTGGATGACATGGACCTCCTCCGACGTGGCCCGGACCATTTCTGGTCCCACAAGAGCTGCAAGATTTCTTCTTTTCCGATAAGAGAAACCTGGTCTCATCCCCTGGATGAACCACATTCTTTTCCTAAAACAGTCAATCCTAACATGGATGATACTAATCCATACCAAGGATGACGTCGTAAGGCCTCGACGCTACTACTAAGAGATCCAACCGTTACTCTCGCCTCCAAGGGTTGAGTCACACTGTCAGCATCAGTGTGTGGTAACTGGTCTCCTCCAGTAGATGTCTCACAAGTGAGGGTCAAGTCAACAGTCAACTGGAACCTCTTAGTAACATCACAAAAGAGGACAGGAATGTAAACATCACAAAGGATGCGTCTTTTATTATTGCAGCTCATAATACAAGACGCTACACAAAAGCAACATCAACATGGAACTAGAAGTACAAAAGACGTATCCACTAGTTCCTTCCCTGTCCACCTGCTCCCAGAGCTCCATGATCGTAAGCTTCAGCTGCCTGAAGTTGTGCTCTCGCATGTTCACCTACTCCCTGTGGTCGGGGTGGACCTCCTGGTGGTGGTGGTGGCAGAGCCTCAAAGCGTCATCCACCACCTGCTGCTCGGCTAGCTCCTCTGCCTCGTCTGCCTCCTCCCTGCGGACTGCCACGGCCGAACCTCTGCCTCTGCCTAGGTGGTTCCTCAACCGTCTGCTGCTCCTCCGCATGGCGGGTCGGGCAGTCACGAGCCAGGTGACCCTTTCCGCGGCATGAGTAACACAACCTGCTCCTTGCACGACTAGCTCTGTTCCCACTCCAGGTGCCCTGCACCACCGGTCCTAAAACCCGAGATCGCCCAACTGCTGGTCTGGTCCTCCTGGACCTCTGCATCATCTGTCTACTGCCCACAGATGTCTCGGCTTCTGATCGAAAAACACGCGGCAAAGGCAGAATCTCCTGTACACGCTCGGGGTGTAGAGATACTGGCACAAACTCCACCCTGAAGAAGGTCTCGAAGTCTTCCCATGCGAAGTTCATCTCATCGCAAAACTGAAACAAGTGGCTCCACCACCTACCTGCTGCTGCATGTAGTAGGCTTGCAGCGAGGATCACCATGAGGTCTGCTGGTGTCCTCACTAGCCTAAACACTCGTACCACTGCCTCCAGCCAGTCCTCTGCAGCCTAGGGATCCGTCTCCCCGCGAAACCTGGGCGGTCGCTGGCGCTGAAACTCATGCAGTGCGCTGAGGCGACGTGCATCGTCAGCGGCTGCTGCTGGAAGCATCGGGGGCTCGGCGGGTAGAGCTACCGCCGGTACCATTGCTGACAAAGGGCCCTGCACCGAGGCCTCGTCGCTCAGTGGGCTGTCGTCACGTTCGATTCTCGGAACCCTAGCTGGCTGCCGTCGTGGGGCCATCCTGAAAGAAACAATGTAACATGATCAAACGATTATACCTGGTGAGCTGACCTGGTTTGAGCTGTTTTAAGGGGAAAAACCTTTGGAAACACACACGCAATCAGTGTTTTCGTGCACAAAGTCGGAAATCAGTTGTCAGGGTCCTGGTGTATGGATACGTCAGCCGCCCGCACCAACACTGGACTCCCTAAACTAAAAACCACACTCGGTACTCCCAACACTATTGCTTCACAGAAAGAAACATCAGAGTTATAAGTTCTGCGGTAGAACCGAACTCCTCTGATACCAATTTGTCACGACCCGCCCTCGGGGTCCGTGCCGTGACTACCCCAAGCCCGCCTTCCATAGGCCAGGGGCTGGCGACTAGCACCAAGGCGTAAATCCCAGAAAAAGGGAAGGCATTGCCTTTGTAAGGTAAACAAACACCACAGAGTAAGCAAGCGGAAGTAAAACACTAAGTACAAAAAGAAGAGCTGAAAAGTAAAAAGGGGCCGGAAATACAAGCCCAACTGTAAAGTACAACTCGAAAAGGGAAAACAGTGACTGAAAAGTAAAGCTGCTACGCTGAGATGTCCTCTGGAAATCCCACCTGAAGGGTGGGTACAGATAGCTCCTCTGCTCCTCGGGTCCCGCCATCCGCTCCGAGTATGTCCCGCCCAGTGGTCCACCTCCGGGTACCGCCTCGTCGTATATTCCACCTCCAGGTACCGTCCAGTCCTCGAACCTTCGGCTTCTGTCAGCACTGTCCGTCGTCTGCAACCAACACAACGAGGTGCGGGCATAGCCCATGCAGGGGTGAGTATAACGTTACTCAGTAGGGACCCCGAGACCCTCAAGGTCTCACTAAAACCAACAAGGATAAACACATGAAGATCTCAACAGATAAACCCTACTTAGGTATATACCCATACATATACCTAAGTCATCAAGTAACCCATCTCAATCATGAAGTAAACACAAGGCCAAAAGTCTCAGCTCAAACCAGGATTTTTATTATCGAAACCGTAACTGCTGAAGAGCTCCGTCTCTAGAGTGTACAGTGGTCCTGTCACGACTCCGAGGCCGCCGCTCACTAACCTAAGACTGCTGAAGTACTCCTCCTGTCGAGTACTGCGGGTCTGCTGCCAACTACCAGGCGCTCCGTCCACTGAGGGTCTGCTGCCAAATACCGGGCGCTACCCAGATAGCCTACTGAGGTACTCCTCCTGTCGAGTACCGCGGGTCTGCTGCCAACTACCAGGCGCTCCGTCCGCCGTGGGTCTGCCGCCACATACCAGGCGCTCCGTCCACTGGGCTAGTCGACTCACTCCAAGTCGAGTCGGTCAAGCAGTCGTCAGGTCTCAGCCGGCTACACGGTCTCCGTACTCTGCACGCTCGTCTCCGGGAGGGTCCGCTCCACGAGCTACTGGTCGATACTCCAAGTATCACAAAGTCCCGCAAAGAAGTATCTCAAAAGTCCACTTCGTCACAGGGGTCTCAACGCAACAGACGACACGTCGATGGGACGCCCGGTCTGTGAGTTATTAGCCTTTTCGTCCCAGGGGCCCGGTTGGTTTCGAGTGCGAACCAATCCCGGCCGTATCTCAACTGTACCCCGAACTCCCATAGGGTATACTCATAGGGACCGTTACTAAACGTAAACACCAACGCCGCTGACGGTTCGTCAAACGGACGTCCTGTCTGAAAGATATCAGCTTTCCCGTTCCAGGGGCCCGGTTGGATTTCGGGTACAATCCAACCCGGCCATACTCCGACTGCATCCAAAACTCGGGCAGAGTATGTCAAAAGTTCCGTCTCATCAAGAGGAAGTCAACGAAACAGACGGCGCGTCAATCGGACGCCCGGTCTGTGAGTTATTGGCTTTTTCGTCTCCGGGGCCCGGTTGGTTTTTAAGGCAAAACCAACCCGACCGTACTCCACCTGCGTCCAAACCTCGGGCGGATTATGCCAAAAGATCCGTCTCATTAAGAGGAACGCAACGCGACTGACGGCGCGTCAATCGGACGTTCGTGGCTCAAGATATGAGCGTTTCCGCTCCGAAGGTCCGGTTGGTTTCGTGAACGAACCAACCCGACCGAACTCAAAGTAACCCGAAACCTTGAGTTCGATATACCGAAACGACCGTCTCGATCCAAGGATCGCGTTTCCGTGGATGGTTCGTCATTCGGAGGTCCGAGGCTCAAGTTATGAGCCAAAAACCAAATCTGGTTCGAAACGGGGGGGTCCGGGTCCGGGCCGACCCGGCCCGACCCCCCCCCCCCCCCCCCGGGGCGGGCGGCGGCGGCGCGGCGGCGCGGCGGCGCGGCGGCGCGGAGGCCGCGGGGGCCGCGGCGGCCAGGCGCCGCGAGGTGGCGGCACGCTGGGGCTAAGCCCCGCGGTTTTCTTCTGGCGGCGCGGCATAGCCGCGCCGTTTTTTTAAAAAAAACGCCCCCCGCCACGTGGGGGGGGGCTTGCTGGAACGGAACCGGGGTGGGGGAGGTCGGCTGCCCCCCTTCCCTTTAAATAAAACCGCCCCCCTCATAAAGAGGGGGGTTTTCGGTGGCCGAGGGATTAATTCCCCCGGTTTTAATGGTATCCGGCCGGCCAGCTGGCCGGCCGGTTTTTACCAACGGGACCGGAAATTCCGGTCCCGCCTTCGACTTCCGACGCCGGCGGCCCGGCCGCCGGTCTTCACATCCCGCCGCGGCCCGGATCCGGCCGCGGTCTCCTCGTCCCGCCGCGGCCCGGAACCGGCCGGGGTGTTCGTCGTCTGGCGCGGTGCGACGGCACCGCGCCCCTTTCGCCGTGCCATGATTCTTTTCAACGCGGCGCGACGACGTCGCGTTCTTGAAGATTCTTCCTCGACGTAGCGCGACGGCGCCGCGTAAAATATTTGCACGATCATCCGCGTGGTGCGACGGCACCACGCCACTTGCTTCCTCACGCAAGAATAATCAACATGAACGATGGAGGGGGGTTCGGCCGTGTTCATGCGGTCCGGCCCCCCTCACGTTAAATAAAAAACTCAACTTAAACATTCAAACCTCAAGTTTGACATGCGAGATCCACGTTCAAGAAATGGAATAAATAAATAATGAATCAACAACCCCTACCTCGGGTTTAAGATTCGAAGATTCGTCTACGTTCCGCGGAAGACGGCGTCGCAGAGGTTGGGCGTCGCGGTCGTCATTCGTCAAATCCGATGACGAAGGGATGCGTTCGAAGAGACACGTCGTTGGCGAAACTTGCACGCCGACGAAGGTTGTCCGAAGAAGAGGTGGCGTCCCCTTCGTTGACACGGTGAATGAAGAAAGGAGGTGCGGCGTTCTCGATAGTCGCACGTTGACGTAGTCGTGAAATATCGGTGTCGCGGAGGAAGAGTCGTTGTCGATTCTTCGTATGCCGACGAAGAAGGTCCGAAGAGGAAGCGGTGTTCCCTCTTGTTGACACCGAGGACGAAGAAGAGAGGCGTCGTTCTTCGTCGGAGTTTGAGCGTTCTTCGTTCTTCGTCAGAGCTTGAA
The DNA here is from genome assembly GCA_963277665.1 of Viscum album. Classification (NCBI taxonomy): domain Eukaryota; kingdom Viridiplantae; phylum Streptophyta; class Magnoliopsida; order Santalales; family Viscaceae; genus Viscum; species Viscum album. The sequence continues at coordinate 1,259,151,031 of OY728141.1, forward strand.
GATGAAGAGGAAGCTCTCAAAAAGCTCTCAAGGGGACAAACAAACAACCCATAATAAAATAAGATAACATCTTATTTTATTATTACAAAACATAAAAGAATTTCAAAAGTTTGAAATTCAAAAGAGTTTAACCCCCAAAATTAATTAAGTAACTTAAGTCAATTAAGAGGGGGTTAAGGGAACTTGAAAAGTCTAGGGGTTCGTGTGGGCCCCACCACACTTAATCCTCCCAAGGGAGGTTAAGTGGGTGTGGGTCCCACTTCCAACCCCCTTTGGTAGGATTTTAACAAACTAAAAATAAAATTTGTCTTACACAAATTTTATTTAACTCAACTGAAATCCCCAAAACTTAACTTACAACCCGCAACAAACGCAACTGCCGAAAAGGTCTCTTTAAGCGAAAATCGGCGTTGCGAGTTCATCGGTGCCCTCGGATTTCAATTCCGAGCACCGGATCAAATGTTAGGAATTCCCGCTCGTTCGTTCACTGAACGTACCCGAGCCAAACTTCGGAAATTAATTCCGGGCTCTCCGGGCCTCAGAATCAGGTGCCGTCTGAAACCGCGCTCTTGTAAAATTCTAAAGAAAATTAAGAAAAAATTTCCCTTGAATTTTACGGGTCTTTACATCTTTCCTTCATTTACATTACTTACTGAGAATGTTGTGATCATACACTAATTTTTAAATAAATTTTAGAGGTCATAAGGATGCGTATGAAAATGTTGTATTCCAAGATAAATGAGTGTATAATTTTCAAAGAAATCATATTTTATGCTTTTATGTTTTATATGATGAAAAAATGGAAATTATTTTTATCACATCCTTTCTATATCAATGTGTAATGTTATGACTGTATTATGTCCAAATTCACTAAATCTCTAAACATGATAATATCCTCAATGAAAAATGAAGTGATTTAATGACTAAATTCCAGATTATGTGATGTAATAAGGTCAGGTCCTTATATCATATATATAGTGATATGTGTATTTCAAATAATACATTTTGAATATACCCAATTTAGTTGTAGGAATTAAAAATAAAAACTCCAATATAATTCATAATAATGGATTCATATTAACTAGTGCATCAACAAGGAGTGAAGATGTTTATTTTGAAGAACAATATTTGTTCATGGTTTATTTTCATTGATTATCAATAACATAAAAAGATAACTATCTTGAATAAATTTTATTTAACCCATATTGATGATATGTTGGATGAACTTCATAGAGGTTAATACTTTAAATGAAGTATCATCAATATGGATATCACTATGTAAGATTAAAATTGGTGGATATACCCAACATAGCCTCTCCTACAAGTTATGAACATAATGAATTTATATTTGTTCAATTTCGACATATCAATTCCCAATTATCTTCACACTTATAATGATTATACTATTTAAACCATATCGTGATTATTATATGGTAGTCATTACATATGAAATTCCAAATATTTCAATGAGTAAAAATATGAAGGACGATTATTTGAGTATTGTTTTGAGAACCTGAATAAAAGATATTTCATATAGTGAATATATCAATATCGAATTTATTCTATATATTGTGTCACTATTTTTTCATGTAATTATAAAAAGGGTAAATTAATAGATCATTAAAAAATAGAGAATGGGTTATATCTTACACCAAACACTATAAATGTTATTCATAATATTCATGAATTAGTTAGGAACTATTGAAACATGTGGAGTAATTTCTCATTGATATATAATATACTAACCATGTTGACATGCAAGTGATCTATGCCCTATTAGATTAATGAATTTAATGAAAATATCAAAGATCTAGAATGAATTTTCCTATTGAACATGTGCCTTCTATATCTTATAATTTAGAATTTTTTGTAACATAAAGTGACAAATCAATGAATGGATGGTTTGTCATACCATTCTAAATTACAATATTTTTTATTATGAATTATTATAATTTAATGTTTCGGAACAAAAATACCAAACACATGAATTGGATTTGTAATCATTAACACATTATTTGAAAATATTATGGCAATTTTATAAGGAAGAAATGTTAGATATATATAAGTAATTAAATAATGCAGTATATATTAAAAAATGGATATCCATCAACATAGATTGTTATAGTTGATTTATATATGAATTACCACCATATGAAAGATGAAAAGGTAGTTAATGATTAGAGTTGGATGTATCAAGTTATAATCTGATGTGTAATGGTTAAAAATCATGATATAGATATGGATTTATAGGGGATAGATAATTAAATAATGTAGAATGGGATAAAATTTCTTATTTCTAAAAACAATTTTCAATTGGGCATTCATGTAAATATTAAGGGGAGATGGTAAAAGATGTGTAGATAAAGAATATGTAATGTATTTTTCTTTATTTTAACCTTAATGTATAAAGAATAAGATTGTATTTGAACTAAATATAAGTCCAATTAACAATATAATTCACGATATAGATATTATACAAATAAAATCATTAATCATTAAATATCAATCATTGTAATAAAAATAATAATTGGTATATAAAAATATGTTTATGATGGGAAAAAAAGGGATATATTGGAGTATGTGTCTCAATTCCAGTTATGTCAACCAATTTTGGATGAACATCAAATGTCTATGGGGAAGTTGAAACAACTATAAAAACCTATATTGAAAGGAGAGAACATAACTACATTTTATATCATTATACTCCCTATGTTACTTAAATTCCATAATTCTATTTGGGTTTTAAAAAATATCCTTACCAAGTCAATACATTTTTTGGTTATCATGTTATATTTTTTACTGACCAACTTTACAATATATATATTGATAGACTAATAATATATTATGGAGTATAACTCTAAATATTATCTGATATAGTTATAATAATTAAGTCAAATATTTGGATAATTTTTCCATGTGAATTGAATATGGATTTTAGCTATATCAAATAATATCATCCTTATAAATTTTTTCATTATATGTGGCCAATTAAATAACTCAATGATATACTGACCGATTTCTCTATGGAATGAAAATTTGGTTGGGGTCTACATATTCCCCTATAAATTTTTTTATATAAAAATTGATTTCATTTATGAATTATAATAGATATTGAAGAATACATTGATAATATGAAGTGAGAAAATATATCATTTTTTCATAATGTTGGATAAAAAAATACACTTGGATAGGAGATGTTTGGGGAAATGGTAGAGTCAAGTAGAGAAATTCAACAACACATAAATGTATCTCAAAGTCAACATAATTTTTTTGAAAATAAATAGAGAGAGGTAATTATTTATTATGGTGATATTTTATTCCTATAAATATCACATTGGTATAAAGTTATGATTTTTTCAATGAATGTGAATAATATTCTATGTTATAATGGTCACTGTGAGATTTGAGATCTTATGGTATTGTACGTTATCACTTGGTGATTTCATTGAACATATAATATATACACATTTGGATCCATGTATATCTATTATAAACATAAATTCCTGATCCTCTGCATGTGCGGAACTCACACTATGTACAAATATATAATGATATTCATTTGAGGAACAACATGAATAGATTCTAGATTGTGTAGATAATGTTCTATAAAAACAAACACACACCTATTCATTGTTTTTTGTGAAACCATATGTTTTGTGATGCTTCTTGCAAATTATAAGATTTAATGAGGGAATATAATACTTGTCTATTTAAATTATAATAAAAATACTATGTTCTATATTCATCAAATGGTGTATAATCTTATCCATAGATATTTTAGAATTTATTGTTTTTAATAATTATGATGTATTCAATTTCTTTTCATTTAGAAAAAAACAAAACATTAGTGAATAATGATAAACAGAAATATAATATAAAATAAATTATTAGATATATAAAATAAATAAAAAAATGTATTTTAGAAAACTATCAAAATCCAACTATGTAAACACGTTGATTTCTCACGAATCTTTTTTGGAACATATTTATAGAATTATGACTTGTAATTAAATTAAATATATTTTTTAGTGATGTTATCAACAAAATTATCGATAAATATAAGTAATAATTAATATAATTAATTAATTATATCCTTAAAATGGTTACGTTATGAAAAATAATCCTTTTATAATAAATCATGTTTAAATTAAAATGTTTATTGAACCATTATTTTATTTCAATATATTTTTATTAATTTTTTTAAATTATTTTGAGTATTAAAAATATTCAATAGTTTTTTTTATAATCTTAATAAAATTATAGATCTGTCATATGATTATTATCCATTATATATATATGAATAAAAAACCATTTTAAGGTAAAAATATATATTCTTTCCCGAACAGATTTTTATTAGTGCATTGAATTTTATCATAATCAATTTATTAAACACTTTTGGAAATTGATTATCATTTTTTAGATAATATATTCTATAATATAATTTAACATTCATTAAGTTTTTTACATGAATATTAATAAAAATAAATTCATATTATAAATCAAAAATTTATTTTTTACAAAATTATTTTATGCTTTTTTGTGGGATATTATATTTATTTTACAAGAAATTTATAAATTCAATCTTGTAAAATGTATTATATATTTTTAATTTTCAAGTAAAAAATTTTATTCGGAGATAAACTTCATTCTTTTCAAAATATATGCTAACCATGTTGGTAAATTAAACAATTGATAAAAGGGTTAGTGTAATGAAATATTATTCATTATATAAGGAATAAAAACCCTTAATTTCATTGGATGAGTGGATATAGAACTAATGAAACATGTATCTTAAAAATTATTTTTTAACTACTTTAATTAATAATGATAAATATAATAACTATATATTCTTAATATTTACAAGGATGAAACTATCTTAATTTAAAAAAGGGTTTCATCTGTTTTCACTTTTGGAGACACATAGATAACCGAAGATCAACCCAGAGAAAACAAAATAAATTCCAAAATAACTTTAAAAAATATTATAGGTTCTTTTCCCACTAAAATATTCATCCTATAACGGTCTGGGTAAAAACTCATGGAATATTTCCCAGTATATGGTATAAATCCTTATTGGATTTTGTCAAGTTTATTGTATTGTTAATCACACTAATATCTATTATATTGATACTTATTTACTGAAAATGTTATCTCTTATAGATTAAAATTTTATTATATTGATAAAAAACTATTCTTTATCTAATTTTCATCCAATGTAAAATGAAGCCCTTACCTTTTCTTATTTGTGTTCTATCGCATCTAAGATGATATGTATTTCATTTCTCTTCACTACATCACATATGTGGTTATATAGATGTATGTAATAAATATTTATGATATTATTTTAATCAATATAAATATAAATTATTTTTACCTTACATTCATTCCAAACATTTAAAAATGATGGCATCATAAGTGGAATAATATGGAATGTTGTCCCCAGGAAATAATGCACTTTATTTTCTAGTATCATATTATATAGATTTTATAAATAGTCAAAATATTTAATAATTATTATATATATTGAATGATTATGATGAAGGAGAAGAGGAAAACATTACCATGGGGCATGTATTGAAATTTACAATCAAAAAACTTACATGGAAAATAAAATAGTTTATTCCTAAATATTTTGTAAATAATATTTATTTATAAATGGTTAATTTTTAATTTATATCGAATATATTGTGTAAGAACTAATTTAGGAGAAGTGGTAATAGATTATTTTACAATTTTATTTTAATCATAATTGTTTTCATTAATATTCATGTCAATAAAATTGTACATTCGTTATTTATTAACCCATATTCAATTTCATTTAGTTTTGATATTTCTATAGTTTTCAATTATTATATAAATTTTAATTAGTTTTGTTAATAAAAAAATAAGATATATTTTTAATAAAATAAAACCTTATATTTTTTTCTTGGTCATAAATCATTCCACTCCATATCTATATCCATAAAAATTGTTTTATGAACTTCTTAGGTAAATTATAATAAATGAAAAATATGTTTTTAGTCTATATTTTAATTTAAATAAAAAATATTTAAAGGAATTTTTTAAATTTGTTTTTTATGACTTAGTTTCTAATAATTATACAAGTAAGAAAATAAATATTTTGAAATTTTTTTGATAGAAACCAATTTCATTAGATCAAGACTACTATTCATTAGTAAACATACATTATTATTTCACTAGGTTTTCCCAAGTATATTATTTTACCATTATTGTTGGAATTTGTATATTTTAAATTAAAACTAATGAACATAATGTTTTTTATTTTTTCAAATTTTATTTCTTATTCTTATAAAATTGTTTTCAATCTATTTAATCATTATTTTATGATTTAAATTATCAAATTGGAATATTATCATATAAAATTGTAAAATTAATTTCTATGAATTGATTTTGATTATCATGATTTATGGATGTTTAGTGAAACTATGTTATTTTTTAGATGTTAATAAAATAACCTAATAATGATGAATGATATACATTCTAATAGAATCTATTTTAATTGTTCATTATTATTTGTGGGGTGATCCTTTATATCCCTACAATTATTCAGCAAATGTATTATATATCATGACACGAAATGGGTATGTGGGAGTCTAAATCGTGACCAAGGGTACATGGGATTGCTTTCCATTTATAATTAATTTAATGAGTTTTTAAGTGAATCCCAATATTATACATGTGTGGTCGGACTATGCCTAATAACAAACATGAGAATTTACACAATGACTATTATGTGGTGAATTTCATGGTAAATTTCATTGATATATTTTTTCAATTATTATGGGAATGGGTAGTGAACGAAAAAACCTTTTGGAATCTATCAAATTTTATAGCCTATGATGTGATACATGAAAATAGAAATGATTTCTGTGATTATGTTTATGCCATAATTTTATGTCATAATAAAATATCTTATGTTTTTTATAAGAATTCATAGATCATTAATTTTTTAATTATTAACCGTGAATCAAGAATATTATTCTGAAATATACTTCTTTTATGACTCGTTTTTATGGTTTTTCACTTACTCGGTATGATCTCATATAGTTTATTCACATTATACTTCCCTTTATCTATTCATGTTCTCAAAAATAATCATCGAATGATATCCCCCACATTTTCCATCCCTAATTATCTAAATTATCAACTTCTTGTACATATATTTCAGGGTTGTGAATAATGTGTTTTGGAATGATATGTCGTAGAGGTTTATGATTTGAGGAGAACGTTGTGAAAGAGGTTGATGTTATTTTTGTTAAATATATTGACAATTAATCTAGTCATTATTTTGATCAAGTTGAGTTTTTGTCATTATTGTGTTATGTAGATGATATACATTTGTCAATCATAAAAATGGATTATTGTTTCATACACAACCCATTGGACAAACAAGCATGTTAACTATCAATATGAACATGAAATTATAAATTCTAAGATCAAAATAAATGAAAACACCACACATCCATCCCCGGGTACTCATCGGTTTGAGAAATCTGACCCAGCCCATCATGACTATTAGAATGTGGATAAGTTAGAATAACATAAGGATTTGGAATACATGATATTTCATTGAAAATTCCAATTTCAATATATAATTTTTTTCTGTTCATGGAGTTCTCATAAATTAGTTGGAATTCATGATACAAGATGGAGATTGTGGAAGGATGGGGAATACAATGTGAAGTAATCTCACTAATTTTCATCAATGGGAGGAAGAGTATACATAGATGGATGTAGATTATTTTTATGATAACCTTTAGCATGTTATTATTAAAATGATAGAAGATTGATCTTGCTAATGTAACGAAGTTGATGCATACATTGAACCAAAATAAAGGATTCTAAGACCAATTTTTTTTTATATTTTTTATATCCATTGTGTGTCGAATGCAGAGTTTTATTAAAAACATAGTGTTTAAGAAGGATATAATTGATTTATAATGGAGAAAATAGTTACCAAACAATACATCACAACAATCCATCAATGTGTAGAAGGTACTGATCCATTAGATGCATGTTGAGAATGATAATGTATTTGAAGGAAGGATCATCTATTTGATGATGTTATTTATAATATCAATACTATTATTATATTTCATTTATGTTCATATTGAAAAATAATTGAATAAGGATGTTTGGAATTCAATTGAATTTTATCATTGTTTCAAAAAAAAATCATTTGATTTGGAGAATCATTATGAGAAGACCTTAAGTGTTTATAAGAGGTTATCATAATGTGTTGTTTTTACTTTTTTATATTATTTATTCATAATGAAGAATCCAAATGATGAATACAAATTAATAATTGTATGGAAAGAATGTATTTATGAAATGATTCTAAACAAGAATATTTCAAAGATTTTATTAGATTCGAGAAGATTCAGGATTCTCTTAAAATATTTGTGAAAAGTTGAAGGATTAAAAGATATATACAATAATGAATGAGAAATATGAGAATTTTGAATATTGTTTAGTGGTAAAAGGAAATAATTTTCCAACATTTCTATCATGGTGTTCCAAAAAATGGATTGCATTGTAAATTTTTACTTCTCGAGAGTTGAATGTTCCATCGAAAATAATCCTTTGATAATTGTAGGACACGTAATGAGTTTCCAATAGAGACGATTTTCTAGGCTAAAACTGATGAATGTTATTGGAGTGATGTTCGATTTCATTTTTGAAGAATGTTCCTTCATAAAATGTGTAATTAGAGTGAGTCAATCAATGAGATCCCATTGACGAAACATTCATCAGAGAAACAACCATTGAATGGAGTTCTATCGAGAGAGAAAATTGTGAGCATCCAATTGTGTTTCTAAAAAATTGATGATGGAATAAACAAAGGGAACAATACCAGTTATGATTGGACAAAGACTATCTGATCATGTTTATAAGAGAGAGGTTGATCAGATATATATTTTTAGATTATGTTTTCTAGGTAGAATTCATGGGATAAATTTCATAAACAAAAAGTTCCTCATATAATTTTTTATGTTGATTAATATTATAAAATGGTAAATATTGATTTATATTATTTCATAATAAGTGAAATATTTCGGAAATGAATAAGAAAATATAAAGGAAAGAAAATTTTATAATTTATTATTCATACAAATTGCTGAAAATACATGAATGTATTACTGGTGTGTATCAAAATTTATGGGTTATGGGATACAAAAATGATATTTAGAATCTATAACACAATGTAGTAGGAATGTAAATAATATAATTTTGAAATTTTCTACATCTTGTTCCATTATATTCCATTAAGATGATGGTGAAACAATCAAATTTAGTGGGATTTTCTAACAGAGAAATGTGTTGGTATTTGAACCAAATATTGTATATATCGTCTGTTCTCTTCTTATTATATTTCCTTCATACAAAAGTAATTGTTAAGATGTTACATTTGACTAGATCATAACACGAACAACATTCATAGGATAGTACTTTTTACTATACAAGTAATGAAACATTACTATAAAATAAAATAGAACCTCTAATTCACCCCCTTTTAGTGGTCTGAATACTATTTGGGAACAACAATTGGCATCAAAGCAAGGTTACCTTAGAAAGTTCTATCCATGGGAAGGGAGAATTTAAATTTACTATTAAATAGGTTTGTTCTTGTTTTTAATGGAATTAACTATAATACTTTGAATAATGTGGTGTTACACTTTATTCTTAAAATTGACCTTGAAGATAGTGAAGTATAAATAGTGGGATTTCCTCCCATAAATGAAGGTTCAATGATAATTTATGATAATAAAAGTATTGAAGTTGATGGGAAATATCTGAATTTATTATTTAGTGAACTCTTTAATAATTATTTTGAAAATATTATTAGTCTTCCAATAGCTAATAAAGTGTAGGCTAAGTTGATAAGAAACTACAAAGAGAATGAGAATGTTCAGGATGCCAATTTACAAATATAGAGAATTATATTTGGGGATTTGAAAATGAAAAATGTTTAATGTATTGAATGTTATATTACTAGTGTAAATTATATAATTAGTAACATCAAATGTTTCATTGAGATTTTGAAAGATTCAATAATTATTTTGAATCATATGAGAAACATTCTAGAATGATTTTATTTCAAGGTTTCGACTTTAGAAGGTCTTGATGAATTATCAGTGGATGAACATCAAAATATATTTGGTGAATATGAGATGATAAAACCCCCTATTTTTTAGGAAAACGCGACCTAGAAATGGATTTAAATGATTTTTTCATGTGGTTAAATAAAATATATAGAAGATAAAATGAATATAATGATTCAGATGAAGATGAAGAAGTTCTAGATTTCAATAAAAAAATTTCCCTTCACTATGATAAGTAAAAAATGGCGAAATGGAAATAAAAAAAGTCTAAAATATTTTATTTTTTATGGGAATGGATATTTTTTATAGAATTTTCCAGGGGAGAATGATGATTAATATGATTCGAAAGGGGAAGATAACAAATAACTGAACAAAAATGTTTTCGAATCATAATGAAATATTTATTCTTCAGAAGAAGAAGAAAAGCTATCTGTGTAAATGAAAGAAGGATGACCTCTATTCCAATGATGAATCTGATTTTCAACACAACTATATTTCTGACGTTAAAAATGGAATTAATATTTATATAATGATTATGATGAAGAGATTACATATATGGAGCAGATTTGTAAAAAAATATATCAAAATTGAAATTGTGCAGAGTAAACATATCATGAACGAAAGAAAGAAGTCAGAGAAAAATGATAAAGATAAATATTTTTATAATTATGATGAAATAAACAAAATAGGATAGACACATCAATTTTATTAGATTTCAAAATATTAAATCAGGGAGTTTTAATGAAAAAAAAATCCTATGAAAAAAGATCAACTAAAATTTGGAACCTCAAAATGATTAAATATTCACTTGGTGAATAAAATAAGTGGAACATGAGTATGATAGGTGGATTTATAAATATGATAGATGTAATGAATTTTTTTTTGTAAAAATAAGTGGATTTTGTTGAAAGACAATCATTGATTCTTGAGACACATAGTTAGATATGAAGGATGAGATAAAATATCACCATGGACGTTGATGTTAATGGTGAATCGTATATAGAAGGTGAAAAGAATTATTTACTAAAGTAGGTTTGTGAGACAATTACATTCACCCATAAATATATAATTCCCAAATAATGTATCAACCTGAACAATGTGGTCTAAGATTTATAATGAAACTTCCACAACAATTTTCTGAACAAGTTCACTATTATTCTGAAAAATAGATATTCATAGGTCACTATTGGTGGTGTGTAGTTTTTGAACATAGTTTTTATTTATTATTTTTTAATATTTCTCAACTATGAAACAATTATGAATAAAGGGGAATATATTATTTTTAAATAATAAAAAATTTGCCAAAAAATAATGAGAAACAGAAAAGGAAAATGTCGAATAGGATGAATGATGTATATTTTAAGAATGGTTACAAAAGTAAACATAAATATCCAAAATAGATTGTATTCATAGTTATCTTTCTATAACAAGATTCCATGGAGAAGAATTTATAAAAAGAAAAAATATCAACTTTTGAAAAGGGTAAGAAAAATTTTTATGAAGTTTATTACTATATTGATAAAATGTTTTCGATAGATGGTGATTTAAAAATTATAATAAATTGAAAATAATGTCATACTAAAGAGAATGTTACTACATGTATATCATACTAACACAAGAGGAAGTTATGAACGATTTTTAACAAAAACTCTTTAAAAAAAACGTAATTAAATATGAAAATAATATGAATTACTTACTAAGAGAGTCTTAATATTAATGGAGAATTCTCACAAAATTTGAGAAAGATGAATAGAAAGAAGAAAATACCTCAAATGTAATATCCACAAATAATAAGAAAAATGGTAATACTCAGTGAGGTATTTTATTCTGAAATATTCATCTATGAATCTACTGAGGTTTCTCCTTATTCCCTGGTATTGCACATCATGCACTCTCTATAGTTATTCTGCCCAGATTTGCAGAAAATTATGGCCTGACGGTTAGAGTCATCACCCTCGGCCCTCCCCTTAAGGTGCTCCACCTCCTTCGAATATTCCTGAGCCTGGACCTTCCCAGGGTGACCCTCAAGATTTGGTTGAGGCCCGACCAGTTCCCCTGCCCTGGAGAACAGGCTTCATCCCATTTATACTCCTCCCACTGTTGTATCTAACTATCAAGGGTTGGAGTTCTTTTCACCGATGACCTCCTCAGAGGACCAGGTGTTCATTGGTCCCTTCTACTACCCAGGTCAGTTTCATTCAAGAGGGATCCTGTTGGAAAGAGTTTTGGGTCACCCCTTTATGCTCTAAATGCCTCTGAGGTTACCCTCACCTATAGATAAAAGATCCTCGAGTACCCTATGATGGCCAAAGGATGCCAGGTTAGTGCCCTACCTTCCACCTTCGGTTGATGTCAGTGTGTAACATGCTGATAGTGTGACCCAGTTGGATGTCTTGGAGCCTATGGTCCATGAGTTATAGGAACATCCATCCCCACCTAGTGTTGTGAGAGGTAATACCATCAGGAAGGACTCCTCTTCAACCCTGTTTGCAACACATCACAATACCTCAAGTCCAAGAGTCTTTACTCATTTTAATCTAAAGAAGAAGATGGAAAATTCTTCCTCCCAACTAAGAGAGACCAAGGGTCCTTAAAAAAAATCTAATATTTTTAATGTTTAATGTTATCGTTAATCATATAGAATACCGAAGGCCTCAGATCCTGGGTGAAATATGAATATATTTCTACTGAGGTCAGGACGATCAATGTGGATATGCTTGTTGTCCTGGAACATAAGAAAATGCCTTCTATGATCCAGGAGTCCGGTTTCTAGATCAATCTGCATGGTGCCATGAAATCAGATTCGGTTAACAGGAACATTTGGATATTTTGGTTGAAGGATTTCTTGGTTGATCTGATTTGTTCGGGTGACCAGTTCATTGCTAGGAATATATCAATGAGAGGGAAAGTGTGTTTTTTAATTCGTGTCTGGAAAATGTGATGCCCTTTGTCAAGAACGATTGTGGAAGGATCATAGTTACATTGATCAGGGGGACTCTCCGTGGATCGTGGCATGTGATTTCAATGTCATAACTGATCCAATGGTGAATAAGGGAAAATGAGAATTCCCCAAGAGTGTTATCTTGGATTTTCAATCGCTTTATGGATGATAATGTTTTATTGGACTTAGGATTCTCGGGTGACCACTTCACATGGTGTAATAACCAGAAAGGAGGTAGAAGGTGCTAGAGCTAGATTGAACGTGTCCTTGGAAACATCAATGATATTTCAAAATTTCCCAACTCCAAGGTCAATCACCGTGTCCATGGTGTTTCAGACCACTCGCCACTATTGGTTTTACTGTCCCCCATGCCAGAATCATCATAGGGTTTAATGTACTACAACTAATGGTCCTGCACCCCTTACTTCAAACAGATCCTCGGTCAGCTGTAGGGGGAATTGATGAAGTGGCATTTTTGGGTTGCGGTCCACAACAAGCTATGTAGGTAGAAATATGGGTTGAATGCAAGGGCCAAGGATCTCCCTATCACTGACCAGAACATGGAGGCAATGAAACTGAGTATAGAGAATAAGGAATCTTGTTTGGAAGTGAGCTATAGTGATGTGATGTTTAAATAGTTCTTTACCAGAAACACTTATGGGTAGAGATGATCATCACGAAACGACATGTGGCACACGAAATATCCCTGATAAATTGGTTTCACGAGGGTTATAGGAACTCAACCTTCTTCCATGCCAGCTTGAAGGAAAGAAGGATCCCCATGAATCCAATCATTCTACTCGAATATGGGATATTCATGGATAAGAGAGACATAGTGGGAACCATGGTGCATTCATTCTACATGGATCTCCTGGCTAGCCCCAACATGAGGATAGTCATGGGGTATCAAATTGGTAAGGCGGCCATTTGGGTGGCAGTAGTCAAATATGTCTCTAATATGGACAACACATGTATTTAATGGATCCCAGGCATGGAATAAATCCACTTGGTAATGATCATCCTTAATCTAGAGAGTTCCCCCAGTCCTGATTACTTCCCTGGAACCTTTTACAGGGATGCATGGTAGGTGGTTAAGGATGATATCACTGATGTTGTTGAGGATTTCTTTTGTGGTGGTAGCCTCCCAAGGGTAGTCGGTGCCACAACCTTAGTGCTCATATCTAATGATAGAGATCCCTCTCCTTGCTCAACCTATAGACTTGTTAGTATATGTAATTTTTCATATAAGATCATGAACTGTATCATCAACATAAATATGTAAAAACTCTCCCCTCAGGGGACATCTATTGAACATCATTGGTTTGGTAAGGGACAATCAATACAAGTGGTCATTGGCATGGCCTAGGAACTTCTGATAGATATTAACATAAAGACTCATGGATCGAACATGTCCATCAAATTGGATTGGAATATGGCATATGATAAAATAGAGTAGGGATTCATAAAAATAGTTTTTTTCAGTGATGAGCCCCTCTCATATGGCCTCAGATCTCATTTTCAGATGTTTCATATCCTATTGAATGTCTTTTTCATTCATGGGAAATAATCATGGCCTTTTCAAGGCCATCCGATGGCTTCTGCAGAGAGACCCAATCTCACCCTGCATCTTTATTCTTTCTCATGTCATTCCAAGCTACCTCATTAACAGGGGTTTATCGAAAGGTGACTTACTCCCTTATTGTAGAATGTTGAACCTCCCTCCAATTTCCCATTTGATTTTCGCAGATGACACATTGATTTTCATCAATGGTGGAAGCAGGTCTGTTAATGTAAGTATGTAAATTCTTGAGTAATATTGTTACTATAGGAGGTAGGTTATCAATAATGCTAAAAGTAACCTTTACATATCCAATAAGTTCACAACTAGTAGTGATTCTTCTCTTTGAAGTAGACTGGAAATGCACCGTGGGTCATTTCCCATGGATTACCTTGGAACCCCAAATTTTTCATGGAGACTCTGGATCTGATACTTTGATCTTATTTTGAGAAATATCACAGGGAGGTTGCTCAACATTAATAATCTTGTTCGTTGTTTCAGGGGGCGTATCACCTTTGTTAAAAGTGTATTGGCGTCCAATCCCATTGATGCAATGTCCTCCACTGCTATGCCAAATATATTCATTGAGACTATTGATAAGCTCATGGGCCTATTTGTTTGGGATGCTCTTTTTAGTGGAAGTATCATAGGGTTTTGTTGGAAAGAAGGGAAAAGATAATCCAAAAGGGGGGAGTTGATGGGAGGAGACTTGGTTCCACGTTGCATTGTATGCATGGCATGTTTCCATGAGAAGCGATCAAAGGGAAAAACCTATGGGGATGTTCATGTCCTACTGCTGGGTGAGGGATGAGGAGTACACTAGAGTTAATGCATCCCAGTTCTAGACCAGAATTTACCCTCTAATCAACACCCTGAAACAGAACTCCAAATGAATTGTGGGGGAGGTAAAGATTCTCTTTTTGAGGCATACTTCGGTGGGCTATGTTCTGGGATTTCTAGTTTGCCTGTTTCCCTTAATAACCTTAAATGAATCTAGTATACACCCCTCATTTACCAAGCTTGTTCTAGATACAAAACAACATGAGCTCCATGATTCAATTAGTCTTAACGCGGACCCAGACATACATTTTTCACGGGTTCCTCCTTGGGTTTCGTCTCTACAATGGATTATAATAGGTTATCGGCTTTGTAGGGCCATGACGATACCTAAAACACCATTTTTTGGTGAAATAATATCCCTTCCAAATATAATTTCTTGAAATGGATAATCAAAAACTATTTGGTGGATACGAATGAGTAGGTCATGAAGGAAGTCATCGGTTTGGGCTCACAATGTCATTTTTGTCACAGGCAGTGTGAAGTGAGCTCGATCCACCTGTTATTTGAGAGTGAGTAGGAAAACAATGTCTCGTCTTTTTTTTGGTACCTTCATGGAATTCTCCTCTGTTTTGAAAGGTAACGTCCCCTTCCTTGAATGATGGTTCCATGCGATGAATTGTTCGGACATGGAAAGGATGGTGCAGTCTCTCATTTTTAGTACTAGGTGTTAAAGCATGTGGCACAGTAGGAACCAAGCCCGCTTCGATGGCGCCACTCCAACTACACGGTCCATTATAGCAAGAAAGCACAATATGTTTCTAGAATAGGTCATGATCATCCAAAACTAGTGTGAGGCTCCCTTATTGATGTTGCTGTAGGTAAGTTCTCCTCTTGTTAGTCTTCCTTGAAAAAGGCCACAAGGGAAATGGATATGCTGGTGCCCTCCGGCCTCGGGCTACAAGCTAGACTTGGATGGTTCTTTCCTTCTGGGTGATATGAGAGTAGGGAGTGTGGTTCAATACATGTGTTGTAGTGTTGTGTTGGTGTTCACTGATTTATATGGGAATAGAACCCCGCTTTAGGAAGAGGCCAAATCCCAACTTACCAGACTACCCCTTTTCTATTAGAGGGAAATTGTGATCACTCAAAAAGAGGCTGATTCTTTAATTCTCCAAATGTCTCTATATTGAAAAGGTTATACACCTTGGTTAATGTCCTACTTAATTAGGAATTTTGACACACTCCTCGACAGTGTTAGTGTGACACACATATGTATGGAGGGGAACAAAGTTTCATATCATCATGCATCAATTGTGAGCATGGGCTCGAACATCACTTGCCCCCCTTCAATCAATTTCTTGAAACCCAAGGGGTAAATTTCAAAAGAGGAGACACACTCTGTTTACATTATGTTAGACCCCCTAGTTCCGTTCTGCCATGTTACTTGTCTCTTGTTTTGTTTTTTAAGTCTTTTTTGTTTGTTCTCTATTTATTCCGAAATTAAAAGTTTGATAATGATGATGATGATAGTTGGGTTCACAAACCTCAGCATTTTGATATGTTTTTCTACATTGGAATAGTCTTTAATTATCCTAAATAATCTTCTCATGAATTTCCCTAGAAATGAGAATACTTTGTGAAACATGTTAATGAGTTATATGGAAGTTTTTTATGGAAAATATTGACTATCTTTATTATAATATCTTGTCTTCAACATAGGGTTCTCCCATGTAAACATAGTTTTTTAGTTAATGGGGATTCATTTTAAAAATCATGTTATACATATGTTATGATATATAATAATTTGAATATTTTATGAGGAATAGTTCAAAACCTTAGAAATGAATCAAATTTTCATTAAAGGGAAAAACCTATCATTATATAATATTTTAATTTAATTGTAAATAATGGGGAAATAAAATAAATAGGTGGAGAAATAAAATAATGGGCAGATTAAATGTTTGTAGGTGGAGAAGATAAAGATAGAAAATAAACTATAGGTGGTATTGTATTGATGTGGGTATTTAACATAAACACAAATGGTGATATTGTAAAGTAAACATTGTGTTTAGGTTGTATATGTTTTTAATATTTGATATAGAGTTAGAGATGAGAAAATGAAGAGTTATTATTTGCAAACGTGCCCCATCAGACTGACCAGAAGATTGATCAAGAAGATGTAATGGACACAAAAAATTGTCTACAAAAAAACGAAATTACAAATGAAATTCGAACCCATGATGCTCATTGAAATGAGTATTCAGATTGATCCCATCATGACCACTATAATAAGGCTTGCTTTGAAATATTTAAGGTGAAGGAATAAATTGTAATTCATAGAACATTATAATGAAATTTGGATTTTTTATCAGGGATATCCCATAAATCATTAAGATGTCATGATAAAATATAGTGTTTGTGGAAGATAATATAATACAATATAAATTATTCTGACAACAAAACATTAATGTGAAGAACACTAGAGACATAACGATATAGATCAATGATATTAAAATAATTAGAGTCACTATATTAGAAGGATGAATGATTGATCTTTCTAAATTAATGAATTCACTCGCCCGACTAATCCATCATAACATATTTTGAACCATATAAAATTTATATTTTTCGTATACGTTGTGTGTTGAATGTATTGTTTTATCAGTAGAATAATGTTTAATAGGAATTGAAATGTTTTAAAAATGTTTCAAGAGTCATCTAATAATAGTTGAAAATGATCAATTAGATTGATATAGAGACCGGTCCATAAGATTCATAGTGGAACTAGTTTCATCTTCCGATACGGGATCAACATTTCAAGTAATTCAGGAAAAGGTGATCTAATTTGAAGATGTTTCATAAATTTTCTTGGGGGCAATGTATTTTTAATGGTGGTTTTGGATTCTACCTAACGTTATACATTTATTGAAATGTTTATTTTATTTCGTATAGAAATATATTTGAGATTACATTCATTATTTGCAGAAGTTTATCATAAAGATAGGTCTTCAATTTTTTAGTCCTTTCGTTGTAATAAATAATTGTATTGATGAACCATATTGAAGAACCTGACTGAAGAATTTTCTATAATCATGAATAATTTTGAAAATTTTAGTAGATTTCAGATGATTCAATAAGATCAGATATGTATTTTGAAAAGTATATTAGTTAAAAAATGAAGACATAAATGACCAGGAATTTGAATAATTTTGAATTTCATTGAGTGATAAAGGTAATTAATTATCATTAATTTTCAAATTAAAGTTCCTATAAATGGACATCACAATATATTTTTTACTTTGTGGGATTTAAACGATTCAGGTTTTTTGGAACTCTGAACATTATGGGATAATTATCGAGATTCCAACAAATGTATTTTTCATGCCTATGTGTGTAAGACTATCAGAGTGATGTTAAATTCTATTATCAGAGCACATTCTGTCAAAAGAAATTTCATTTTAGTAAGTATGTCAATGTGATCTTATCAGAGTGAAATCAATCAGGCCATGGTCTATCAAATAGAGTTCCATCGAATGGAGGAATTTTGAGAATCCATTTGTGTTTGTACATAATTGAATATGGAAAGGGAAGGACAATCAGATCAAGGATGACAGGATAGATACCATCAAATAGAGGATAATGGACTGAGGTAGATGGTACTAACATTTCTGATTGGTTTTCTTTCAAATAGATTACATATAAGAATATTCATGAAATACCTATTCATCATTGAATTGTAGATCATCTAGTTGATTATACGAATTTCAATATTACATCATAAAAATTGTTGAGGAAGTGAAAAGATTATAATGTTAATCATAAATTAAAAATGATTGTAAACCTAGTAACTAAGAGTAATTACTGGTTTTTGAACAATATATCATTTTATTTTATATATATATATCATCAGGTAAGTGGATATAAAAAGAATAAATTGGAGGGTATAACCATCTATAATAAGAAATATGCTACTATGATTTTATAACTGTTCATTGCTGGTGACTATTTATTCCAAAAAGAATAAATTAATAGAATCCATATTTGGAATAACACTCTAAAAATGCACAAAAACATTATTTTTAGGGATTTTTTTGTTCTATGATGTATTTAGTATATATATAAAATGATCCAACATTGAAGTAAATAATGTTTTGGTCACCTTTGTATTAAATAAAATTATATTTTTTCAACAAAGTTAATTATTTTTATAGTATATATATATAATGATAGTGATACTATAAGTTGGTCTACTCTATCCTATGAACATATATTTTCTCAAAAATAAAATTACTTGGAAAACTACCAAACAAATTATTCTATTATTTAATATTTTATAGTTTTACAATTTTCGATACAATTTTTGAATAACACTCTAAAAATACCTAAAACATTATAGTATGGGAAATTTTGATAATTTATGATGTATTGACTACATATAATATGATCCAACATTGATGGAAGTGAGGTTTTGGTCACCCTAGTGTTAAATAAAAATAAGTTTTTTTTCAAAAAAGTCAATTATTTGTATAGTATAAATCTATTGATAGCGAGACTATCTGTTCGGGTATTCTATACTGGGTAATGATAATTTCTACAAAATATAATTACAAATAATCGTATAAAACAAATTATTCTATTATTAAATATTTTATTTTATTATTATTTTAAAGATTACTTGGATTATTTTTTGTGTACCATAGGCTTTTGATGAAATTGTATATATTTTTTCGCTTACTCTCCATCAATTAAGAATCCATTTTTATGTAACATATGTATATAATGTATTTGGGTGATGTATGGGAAGGTTTAGAGAAATATTAGAATGTTTTGGGTGTTTTAATTTATGTTCACATATTGAGAATAGTTAGTAAACATGGTGATACTCATAAAGTTAACTCGGAGGTGTGTGTTAGTGGGCTCTGGGTAGATGCTTGGTTAGGTGCACAGTTTTGGACAAACCATGCAGAACCCTAAGAGTAGATGCTCTTTTTGGGACAGAGGCAAATGAACTATTAGCTCATGGGTTTCCAAAACATGAACCTTAATAATGTATGGATAAAAATTAGGTATAAAAAATACTAGATCATAATTAAATATACGTCTAAACATATATGTTCCCCCTATATTGAACCTAAAATGGGTTTTCTCATCAAAAAGATTATATAGATTAATTCCCATTATATGAGTGTGATCTGGACATGTTTCATGGTTTTATAAAGTCCTATTTCCTTGGTATGTTCCCTCTCATCATTTTAGTTTGTTAGTTTTTTTATTATCTCTCTCAAATTCATATATCTACTCTGTTGGTGATAGATCTACAAGACTTTATTCCAATCATAACGATATTTGGCAGTGCTTATTTTATGGAATGAGATTTATGTTTGGTTATTGAGCATCAACCTAGGTATTTAAAGAATTCAGTTCATTTATTTATACAATAGTTTTGGTTATTGGTGGCTTTACTGGAATCTCCACATGATTGAAAATGAATAATATATTTCATATTTTCAAAATTTCATGAAATTTATTGTGAATTTGTTGTTCAAATCATTGCAGAATCCTTTATTAGAGATGGTTTATGAAAATTGAGTAATTTTTTTGAAAACAAAATAGTTGGATGATTTTAAAATGATTATTTTACAAATTGTTGTTAGAATGATTCTGGGGAAATGGTTTTGTGGAAATTTTGTAAATAAAAATTTAGTTTTCTTGAAAAGGTATTTTATAATAAATTTTTTATGGTTCTAATAAAAATGGTTTATCTAATTTTATATTCATTGACATGTCACTGTTGAAGGGGAAATTTCCTTTGGTCACCTATTACATGGTTACCTTTAAATGACTTGGTAGATCAATGAGAGACCACTCATGTGTCTGTAACTATCACAAGCGAATGCATATGTGGATATCTTGTTTGGAATTGGTTATGAGAAATATATTTGTAAAATGTTTTGATGGAATTTTTGGTAGTTTTCCCCAGAAATTTTTAGGTTTTGAAAAATGGATTGGCATGATATAAATTATTACAAAGGTTATTATATAAATTTGTTAATAAAAACATGATACTATATTCTACCCTAGTGGTGTGGGTAGGGTGGTCATTTGGGGAAATTATGTAGTGTTTTAAACACAACCCCATCTTCTATAATTTCATCTATTTTCCAATATCATTTATAGGGTCTTATGTAAAGGAAAATTATCACATTTATTTATTGATGCTTCATGATAGTTGGGAATTTTTTGTAGAGGAGGATCTTGGAGCCAGTTGAGAGTTATAGTGCAGGTGTCTTTGAGCTTTGTTGGGGTTTTCATCAAATTTGTATTTGGATATTGGTCTTGGGCTCCACTTGATAGTAAGATATAGTTTTTTCATGATTGTTAAAAATTGAACTGTATTACAATGATATCATCTATCATGTATTGTATGTTGGTTAGGGTAATCTCTATTTCGTTGTTTTACATTTAAAGGGAAAATTATTCCCCAATTTTAATGAAACCATCTATATAAATTTCCATCCATTTAAATCATTGAAGAGTATCTTGGTTCCATGAATCACACAACCACGTTCTCAAGTGAATGATGAGGGGATTATGTTACAAATGGTATTAATCATTAATAGTACAAAAATTTTGTTCTAGTAGTATTAGTTTATTCAATCCATGTGTATCAGTTCTGTCAGTCTTAGAGTTGAAAGTAATTCTTCATTTTTCCTTGAGTTAGGATGGTATAATTGAGTAGGATTTTAGAAACATGAAATATAGTGCATTAAATGGCACAAGAAGCATATTTGTGTTTAACATCTAGTTACCATGGAGCAATATAGATCATTGTTTCATAGACACTTATAGGGGTTGTAATATAATTTTCATTTGTCTATCCAATGAGATTATAATTACCTGCATTTTAAAATTTAAATCCCACATACACATCATATTTCATTTCAATTAATGAGTCATGATTTAGTGAAATAATTATATGATAAAGTGTGATGGAAATGTTTTCGATGGTTATATTTTGAATACGAATGAAAGTGGTATTTTGAAAATAGTTTGACATTCAAAATCCTGGAGAAATTATAAAAAGTGGTTTGAGTAGGAAAAGTGTTGCATTTTGGAAAATCTTTTTATGATATGTGTGTTGTGGTAAATTTTAGTTTCTACACCTTTAGTTTCTAAAGTGTCATAATTATGGTGCCTTTTCTGTTTATAGAAAATCGAACCCTCTAGTTTCATAAAAACTACCCAGACGAAGATGCATATAATTTGGTTACACCTGAACTGTAGTTATCCAATTATTCAGTCAATATGTTGTACAACCATTTATTGTTGTGTTTAGAGGGATGATGATGGATGAACTAAGGAAAGTGGTCCCTTCTATTCAGTTCCAAAAGCATACTCTACACATCACATAGGTTAATTAGAACATGAGGATGCAGAAGTATGGATGAATTGGATGAATAAAATGGTTGATTTTCATAGAATGCCACCAAATTTGAATGTCAACTGGGTTATGTTAATGCTAGATTATCATTCAGGCTAGTGGGCTGATTTACCAATACATGAAAAATTCAAATATTTCATTGAATGGGGGGGGGGGGGGTTTGAATAATTCTTCCAAAAATATTCAATCCTCACTTGTTTAGAAAATCCAGATTGGTGGAAGTATTTAGCTTTATGTTGGATATCATGTCATTTAATGGATATATTGCAAAATTTATTAATTTAGTCTATTTTGTACATGAATATGCAATAATTATTTTCTTCTAGAAATGAATTTTTGAATTTGGGATGGGTCAAGTGATTCTCTTGAATATTGTCATGAATTATATAAAATATTGTACAGAGTTGTTCAAAAGATAAATTGGGTAGTGCAGTGACTTGTCAAGAACTAATGATGGAGTAAGAATTTGGATCCTGATAGAAAATTGTGGAATCTCTAATATTGGAAATACACAGAATTGGAGAACCTGTTTCCATGTTAGAGGGATGACTCGAAATAAAATTCCAAAATCAATAAATCATCCCCCTAAAACCATTAGATTTCTAGATGATTCCAATGTGGATATTTTTATTACATCATATTAAATTGTACTACACCACCTATAGAATTACTCAATTGAAACTAGATGGGAAATCATAATTGCTATTGGTGAAGTGATCCATGGTCATGTGTTAGGGATACATCTCATGTATTTCAGACATCATATGATTCGATTGGATGAGTGTAGTAGAATAAATCTCATTAACAGAACCATGATAGCCAAAGTGATTCATGGAATTCCATACCTCCTCGAAATGGAAAATTTCAATTGGAAAATAATGAATATGGTGAAATAGGTAATATATTGTATGGTACTGGGAAGGTAATTTATAGATGATAAATATTAATCATCCATTGTGAGAGGTAATATTATTATTATTTATACCAATATTCATGATTTTTTTGATACAGGTTCATCCTATCTATTTAATTCTTATTGTTATATTAATATTATATTAATGAATTTTGATTTTATTCCATATAATTTAAAACATAACACTCTTCAAATCCTAACAGATATTAGAGCATTTATGTGAAAATCATGTTGTACTACAATTAATGGAGAGGAATTATGTTGGGAATAATTTATTTTTCTGATAGATTTTTGTGATATAATCATGGGTATGGATTATATTACATTGTTCAAGGATCACATGGATTGTTATACAAAAATAATTATTTTTTGGAATGTCGATGGATTCAAGCGTCCATTTATAGTATAAATGAATGTAAATGTAGTCGAAAAATTCTTTTATAAACCCGTCAATGGAGATATCTCATAGTAGTTTTTTGCGTTGACTTTGGAATCAGAGTATGTGATCGGAAAAAAAATCTAGTTGTTTTTGATTGATTTCTAGAAGTTTTTATAGAAAAATTTACCTGCGTTCCACTAAAAAGTGAAATGGAGTTTAATATATATCTCATTATAGGTACCAGTCATATTTACCTTCAATATTGTCAAATGAAACCAAAATAGTTAATGTGACTTGAAATTCCAATTGAAAGAGTTAGAAAGAAATGTCTTCATTTATCAAATAAAATCTATGTTGGATGCATTAGTACTATTTTTGCAAAAGGATGATTAAACTCAAAGAATGTGGGTAAGTTATCGTTGTATTATCCATGTTTCGATAAATAATCAGTATCCACTTCTACACATTAATGATTTGAAAGATCATTTGAGGGGATCTCAATTGTTCTCCATAATTTAATTGCAATTAGGATATCACCAATTGCAGGATCATATGGAAGATATTATGAAAATATATTTAAAGTGTAGATATGGACATCAAAATTATATTGTTATTCCATTGGGTCAAACAAATAAACTATCAGCTTTTTGAAATTGATTAATCAAAAATTGAAATTGTATCTTGAATATTTTTTGGCCGTTTTAGAGGATGAAATATTGGTGTATTCACAAAAAAATTGATGATCATTAGAAACACTTGGTGATAGTGTTTGTATGTTTGAGGGATCATTTTATTATGAATTCCAAATTATAATGGTGTGATTTTTATGTATGAAATAACATATTTCATTGGAAATTTAATCTCTAAAAGAGGAATTTTTAGTGATCTTGAAAATATAGAGGATGTAATCTCTCTACATCCACCAAAGAGTTTCTCTGAGGTTTTCTATTTCCATAGCATATATGGTTATTTCTAATGCTTTTTTCAGGCCTATAGTCACCTATTATTTCCTTAAAAATGAAAAAAATTTCCATTTAAATGGAATGAGGAATGTAAGAATACTTTTAAAGAGTTTAATGTTCACATTAATTTAAATCCATTATTGATTTTTCATGAATCAGGTTAAGGTTATGTGGTTTATAATGATGCTTTCAGAACGAGTTTTGGATGTGTTCTTGTAAAGGGAGAACATGTTTTTTCTTATCACTCATGATAGATACAATTTATTAATAATAATTATAGAACACAAGATTTGGAGTTAGCTGTTGTAGTCCATACATTAGAGACACGGTATCAAAAGCATATTCATGAAAAATCATGGTGTTTATAGGACATAAGATCATGAAATATATTTTCTCACAAATGGATTTGAATCTAAGACAATGAAAATAGATGCATTATTTGATCATATTTTACTATTAAAATATGTATAAACTGGGTAATATAATTATGGTTATAGGTGAAATAATCCTAAATTCATATTTTTTTGTAAAAAGAGGCTTCATATTAAAGGTTTTTGATATCTTTGATATCTAATATGAACATGGATTTTGAAGACTGAGGTAGTGTATTATATTTCATTCCAATTGTTTTTTTAATTATGTTGAAAAGGATAGAGTGGAATAAAAATCAAATTTAGAATTTTTTTATCATGTCAAAACGTAATGGTGGGGAGACTAATGAGGTAGGGAAACTATGTGAATATTATTTTTTTATCTATATTAGATAATTGTACCTATAAATTTTTAGAAAAAAATAACCCTCAATAACACTATTCATGATGAGCTATTAATCCAAGAATAAACCATACATATAAAGAAAAAAAGAAATATTTTATTTAGTTGGAAATAATATGAAGGTCTGAGAGTTTATTTCTAGATTCTAAACTCGTATATAGGTTAAGGAAGTTAACCAATATCCATTGATAATGTTTTACTATTTACCTATTTTTGTTTGGAATTGGGAGATGATTCTAATGGATTTTGTGATTTTTCTAACAAAGATAGTTCCTAAAAAATAATCAATATAGGTGATAGTGTATCAACTCACAATTCTATTCCATTAAATCTCCATTGATGAATCTAATATGCTAGAGTAATTAACTAGAATCTATATCCGAGAAATAAAAAAGAGTAATAGTGTACTAGTTTCAATATTTTCTGATAGATATTTTAGGTTTACATATTTTTTATGGAAATACTTAGATCAATCCCGTAGAGCTTAGATGACTATCAGAATGTTGTATCATCCTCAAATGGATGGACACTCTAAAAAAATAAAGACATAAGCTGAATTTATTCTTACTTGGGTAAAGGATTATGGCCACTGGTGGGAGGATAACGTACCATTAATAGAGTTATCATATAACATATGTTATTATTCCTTGATATATATGCCTCCTTTTGAATAATTTTATCTTATTCCTTGTTGTTCTCTACATTTATTCTTTGAAACATGGGATATATTACTAGATTGATAAAGAATTTTTTGACAATGAATATATAAGATTTAGCATATCAGAAAATGGATGGAGACATAATAAAGATATCAAAAATGGTGTGTGGATCATCATAAATAACCATATTCATTTGAGGAGTGAGATTAATTGTTCTAAACAATATATCTAAGGAATGGGTATCATATTTTTTTATAAAACTAGTCATGTTACTTCCTAGATAAAAAGGCCAATTTGATATAAATGAACTTGTTGGTGATATTTCATATTAGTTATCTTTTCCACTAAGGATTAGTTATAATATAAAATCTATTTCTTGTATCTCATTGTGCGATAAACTAATTATTCTATTATAGTAGTAGTTGTGTTTTTATGAATGTGGCATATAGAATAATTTTATTTTCATAAAAGTGTTTTTGGACCTTTTGTGTGTTGGTCCCGGTTTTAGTAGTGATAATTTGGATATGTGAGTGTTGAGGGTTTTTTTCTTGTGTCAACAGTTTTGGGTTTCATTGGAGGTGTTGTCTCAATCATACGAAGGGAGTAGGATGTGTCTGTATTTTTAGATCAGTGTGTTGAATTCTTAGTTACGGTGATGTTGTTATATAGATTTTCTTTTTCCGGTGCCCTAGTAAATTTGTTGGACATGTAGTGGTTTCCCCTTTAAATATCAACAATCATGGTCAACCCATGTGGATAAGTAGGTATGTTAAGGGTGGGAGTTCCCATGTTACCCCCTTCATAGGGTGGTGTGTATGGGTTTTATTTTCTATGTGTCATTCGAGTAATTGGTGTGGGTAGAACTCTATTGTGTTATCCCATCATTTTATGTCCTGGTTTCTTCGTGATCTTTCATGTGTGACTTCTGGAGTGAATCATGAACCTGAGGTTCATAATTTTTCTATCAGGTTTTTTCAGGAACGAACTCAGACATTAGTTATCTTTCTGCATTGAAACTTTTTGTGGGTAGAAATTATCTGTGGTGGAGAACATTTTCACACCCAGACCATGTACACACTTTTCAGGTGAGGTTTTGGCCTGCACATGGTTGGCGCATGGACTGGAAGACCGTGCTGCCAAACCATCTGGCCTTCTTTGGATCTAAAAATAATAAAATAATAATAATAATAATAAATAAACAATAAAATAAAATTAAGTAAAAATAAAATGAGAATAAAATAAAGTTATAAGAATGTTTAATATTAATAAAAACATTAAAATTATTATTATTATTATAATTAAGATTTACTATTATTATTATTATTAAATTTTCATTATTATTATTCTAATTTCTATTAATTTTATTTTAATACCTGAATTCTTCCCCTCCCCCAAACATGGTGCGGCAGTCCCCCCTGTGTTTCCCCTATGATACCCCATCCCTTTCTTCCTCCTTGCGCTAGAGACCTCCTCCGGTGGCCGGCCCTCTAGTCTCCACTTCATTTGTGTGTGGACCTCTGACATCCCTCAACCACCCACACTAGCCCATCCTATTGGGTGGAACCCATCAGCTGAAGCCCTGCCTCACTGGCTCTGCCTCCTCTTTGGATGACGCTTCTCTCCCTGAAATCCTCCACACTCCAGTCACACCTCCATCACTTGTGACCCCAACGTGTTATTTTTAACATTTTTTGTGTTATTCTACAATTTATCTAGACCCTAAATCCATGATTTATGTGTGACTCTTATCCATGGGTTTATAGGGATTCAGTATCATTTTTGGGGTGTTTTCCTCACTTTAGGTGAGGCTTTGTAGAATTTTCAATCTAGCGGGAGGTGTTTCCAAGTCTTATATTATTTATATATTCTTCATATTCTCGTGTAAATTTTGAAATGGGTTCCATGGATTTATTGTGATGAATGAAATGTGTTATGAAAGAATTTTTGCATGCTTACGTAACAAAAATTTATTTCATAAGTGATGATGGTTATGTTTTGATTGAATTTTTTTATGGTTATTTTTTAATGTATTTTAAGAATTGTTTGGGAAATGGGAAGTGTGTTTTCAAGGGAAAATGTTGTGAAAATTTATCAAAAATGAGGTTTTAGAAGGAAATGAATTATATGGGTTATTTATCCTTATTTTTCACTTTGGAATATTATTTGATAATTGAGTAAATAATGTGAAACATGTTGTGAAATGAATGTGGATTTTGGGTGGTTTTGAAACTTTCTTGGCCTATGAAATGATATTGGATTTAATTGTGTGTTTTCCTAATAATTATTCAAAATTTGTTATTTTAGAAATGTTCAAGTCATGTAGAAGTCTATTCTGAAATGGTTTTGGTTTTTGTGGAAAAGAGTGTGATTCTTTTCAATGCATAGTCAAAAGGATATTTCACATTGTCTGGAAAAATGGATTTTGAATTACTTTAGGTAAATGGATTCAGTGTGCACAATACTTAAAGACCCATTTGAAACCACTTACTTTAAATTTTTTTGTCTCTTAACATATACATTATTAAAATTTCGATTAGGTTATTAATTGTGTATGGTTTCCTTTGTATGACTTAATTATTTGGGCGTATTATTATGTTTTAAGATTTTTGTTTTTTAATTAAGGTGCGTTGGTCACTTATTTCTGTTTTCGAGTCACCGGGTCTAAGGCGACTCACCTTTGTATGCATAGGTAAGTATATATATATATATATGTAGGTTACACCATTATTTGTATATTCCTCCACGGTAGTGAATATACATGTATAGGTATAGGTGTACCTATGTATATATATCGAAATGCGTATGTATTTGAGTAGATATGGGTATATGAATATAATAATTTATGTAAGGATAACCTTGAACATGTTAATATCTATATGGGTGTGTGAATAGGGTATAGGAGACCTTATCTTTATGCGAAGATGCATATGCTCAGTGGGGGAGAATCAGCTCTTAGATAGAAATCTCCATGGGCCGAATGTTTGGTTTGGTTCCACTATAAGGTAGGATCTCTATGCATTAACCATTAATTTTAATATTCATTTATTTCTGGAATTTCAAACCTATTTTTAATATTAATTAGTGGAATATAACTATTAGTAAAATTGAATTTCTTGAATTGGGGTGGATTATTTATTGTTAACTGTTAAAATATATGGTTTGATTGTGTTCTAACATCAATTTCATGATGAAATTCCCCTTTTTTCCTTTGTGAATGTTTTTTATATTTAAAATTTAATTATGGGTTTCTTTAATTGGATTCAAAGTATTTTTATGGTTTTCAATGTGGTGTGCATGTGATTCTTTAAGAAATAGTTTGGCATGAGAAACTCTTGGGAGGACTGATTGGCACTTTTGTAAAAGTAATTATCTCAAGAAAACACTCAGTGGATGTGGTCCCCATTCATTGGTTGAGTAATTTGTTACGGGAGGTCCCTTGGGAAGATCTTTCTTATAATCAAATGGTTTAAATGAAGGGACATATTTATTTAGGTGACTTGGGGGTGACTTTGTCATGTATGTAGACTATCTATGGGGAATGAAAATGTGACTTGATACTTGATTGACATTGTGGGCTCCCCACCATTTTTATTATGGACATTGGAACCTATCATAGTGAGAGAATTTTCAGTGAATGAATGATGTTCTAGTCTGGACTAGGCACTGGATAACATCCCATAGGAGGGGCATATATCGTTATCATTGTTATTGGATTGGGCCCCTAGGTCAGTAAAAGTTGGGCAACGATCGGGTGTTTAGGCATTATGACATAATTATGTAGGGAATTTATTTGGGATGAGTCACATCTATAGTATGTTCTATATTATTTATGAGCTCCTAGGTTTTCCATTGTATATCAACACTCTATTATATGTGGCAGATGCTTGAGGTGCATCATTTTGTTGGTTACTCTTTCTTTTTTATTTTCCATTTCCATTGTGGTATCATTGATTTTGTTTTTCCTTTGTTTATGAAGTGTATCTTTTCTAAAGGGGATAAAAATGACCTTCCAATGTTTGTGGGAAAATGTTTTTAATATATTTTACCATTTCCTATATTTATTTAATTAAAATGATTAATGTTTTACCCTTGAAAACGAACATATTTTAAAATAATAAGGAAAAAAAAGGTGATTTTCTCTTAACGGGAAAATGTGTGAAAAATATACTTGTATATTTTTTTAATTCATGAAATTAATGTTTCATTGTTTAATGGAAATGAATTGGGAAATAGATTGATTGGGAATTCCAAATTAGTTTCTATATTCCTTCCTATAGTTTTTTCTTTTTTTTAATTCGATGCTTATTCTTTCTCAGATTCGGTCACCAAAGTATGTTGATGGTTTGAGGTCACTGGTCGATCATAGGGTTACATGGAGGTATGTAAAAAATTTGTTTCCCACAGCTCCTAGTTTTAACGTTCATATTTTAGTTTGTTTATTTATTCGCCTTTAATTTATGGTCCAAATCATTTTCACATATATAATATTTATGACCAACACTGGTTTCTAGGCTATGGGGATCGGGAACGCCCCATCGGCCACGTCAAGGGCCAGCTTGGGTGACCGATTCAAGGTCCACCCAGGATGGTTCGTGACAATTGTACAATGAAAATGGATGAACGATTCCAATGGTATTTTAGGAAGAAAACTCCAATATAAGGCAATCACAATATTATTAAAAAAAATTAACTATTATTTGTGGTGTAATGAAATAAAAGAACCGAATTTCAGGATAACAAAGTAGGAATTAACATTTTCTCATGTCTCATATAATGAGTTTGGACACACCTAGGATTATATAATATTTTATTGATTCATTAATATTTTATATAAATTTCTAAGAGAATAATGAAATATGATTTCAACAAATATTTTTGATTTTTCTAAACTATCAGTTAATGGGTGAGTTTCATGGGAGTTTAATAATTGAAAACTCTATTGAGGAATTCCATTTTAATGTTATTATAAAAGTGGAATAATATATTCACAACCGCATGTCTACAAATGTATATTAAATTTATGGGAACTAATATATATATATATATATATACTATTTTATAAGGATCTAAATAATATGGTGAATTATTTATGAATTTAATTTTCAAAATATTCCAGGGGATGGAATTTTTTATCCACAAATTTGAAATATATTATTTTTACCCAATAAGATTAGTATAATTTTTTTTGTTATGTTATTTAAATTTTAATAAAACTAGGAAATATGTAATTTTTTATATGATGAATAACATTTCATCATGGTATAAAAAATGTGGACTATAACTTTAATATAAAATGAAATACCCATGATTTTAATGTTAACATGTTTTTAATATTGTAATGATAAAAGCCACACTATAATTGTTCTTGAATTAATGTATTCTAAATAAATATATTCATATTATGGAATATTTATTCCAATAATATAATGGTATTCATTATTGTGGCGGGGGACATTTCCATTTCATACATTCCGAAAAAACAAAAAATGCCTATGTCATTATAAATCAGAACACAATGGTTTGTTCAAACAATAAAATACATAGGGCAATATACTAAGATATTTGGAATTATTTCCTAACACTATTATGTTTAGTATAAGAAAATAGTGTACATATGGGTTTTTAAAACAATGGAGCCTTGAACCATAAAATAAAATGTCATTATGTAATATGTTGTTTACTATAAATAATGAAGTTTTAATATTATGGATATGAGAATTTGGCTCATAAATTTTTATAAAAAAAGTAATATTTTTCAAGTTACGAATAATAATTATAAAAGATATCTTGTGGTTATACGAACCAAAAATAAAATAAAACCAATAATGTCACATTAATAGTGCTCAAAACATGATTATTGAATCAATATAGATTATTATAAAAATTTACAATCTAAAACTACAATGAATATTAGTTGGATTTTTCAAATGCTCAATAAAAATATTAATGGAATCCAATATTGAATATAGTCCAAGAGACCATTAGATGAATTATTTTTATGTAAAAGACATTCAATTTGGTTAAGAAATAAAATGTAAATGTAAATTTTAAAATTAATGGGAGTGATATATAAGAACTATTTTTGTGAAATATATAAAATAAGAAGATTAATTGGGAATATATAGAAGAATAAAATTGAGGAGTGATATTTTGGATGACATTAGAAAATATAGAATTCTATATTCGATTGGAAGAATAATTGAATATCATTAAATAACGTGCATATAAGATAATTTTATTTCAAATAAATTAATTAATAAAATTTTGAATTGTAGTGTATCATAGATAATTATAATATTAGTTTTTTGTTAATTATTTTACAAGTATTTTCTTATTTAAAACCTTTATATTAATATATTGATTTTATATATCACATAGGGAAATTAAATATTAATTGAGGGGAAGTGTTTCTAGAATATAGATATTTATTAATATTCTCCTAATTTTTATAGTTAAGAACTAATGGGGTATTGGTTGTTTATCATATCATTTCTGACACCCCAAAATATAAAATTATTAATCCTTTGACATCCAATGTGTTTGACAGACCTATTAGCCCATAACAAATCAAAAAAAAAGAATAGTATTAAAACATTAAAATATAGATAGGAAATTAGTTTTTAGAAAATGAGGTATCCTAATTACCATATATATATATATATATATTAATTTTCAATAATATTAATAGAAAATTAATAATATTCAATTAGTATAGCTTAGTAACTAAAAAGATTGATTTAAAAAATAAAATGTTATCCTCATAAAATTTTTATTTCTATAAATATTTAATAATATTTGTATTATATATATATATAATGAATTTATCATATTAATAGTATATTAATGAAATTTTTATTAATTATTAATAGTAAAAAATAAAATGAATAATTCATATTTTTTAAAGGATATTATCCAATTCAGACTCTTTTCAATGTATTGGTATTTTAATTGATTACTATATAATATTATTTTATAATATATATCTGAGAAAATAAATAGCATTATTAGGATTATATATATTAACATTAAAAAAATAAATCTTTTCATTATTTTTATTAGATTATTTATTTTTAGTTAAATAGTGAAAACTTATAAATTCTTTTAATTCCATCACATTTTGTAAATTATCATAAAAATAATTATATAAATATTTATTAAAACATTTTATATAAAATTATATTTTTTATTTAATATAAATAACTTATAATGATTATGTTTAATATTTAAAACTCATGATTTAAATTTTAGAATCTAAAGTAATATTTTAAAAACAATTATTCAATTATATTATGAGTTAGTTTTCATCGGATATAAAAACTCATTATATCAAAATGATGTTTATATTTTTTTCATAAAATATCATATAATTTAATTTGTTAAATTTTATTTTAGTGAAAAACAATATGAATAAATATATTGATAATAATTACAATCATAATGGTAAAATTATTATTTTCTAGAAATTATTTTATAAATATGTTTTAAATTTTATATAATGAATAATTTAAGAAGTTATGAAAAGATACAATAATATCATCTCTATATTTTTATCCCATATTCTATTTTGAATATAAATTAATTATTATTAATAATCATTGATGGTGAATACAATTTTTTTATAAAATAGATCATATATATAATTTTGTTTTACTAAAATGAAAATTTACAAATAATTGGAAAATTAATTAGATTTAATGGATTATAAATTTAATTTAATAAAAATGTATCTGTTTAAAGAGGGTATATATTATATGTCTAATAAAATAGTATTTATGTTGGAAAAAACTAGTTATACAAGAAATAAAAATGGTAGTTAAATTTTAAGACCATATACCTTCCATAATATTAAGAAAATGTGTGGAATCTTCTAAAAACATTATTGTCACTTGCTCCCCACTAAATACATTATTTCTCTCTTTTTTGACCTTTTAAAATTTAATTTTATTAATATATTATATAAAAACAGTGGGGGTTTACAAAAGGGTCTAACTATTAATTAAAAAATGGGGACACATCCACCCCATCATACCTCAAGAATTCTATTGAATTTATAATTAAAAATCATTAATTTTACTCCTCCTATAGTTTTATTTGAGCTTAATATTCCCTTGGTATCAATTAGTTGTCTTAATCACCACATTTTCTAGGATACTTTCAAGAGAATTTCCATGGAAACATATGGATTATTTCAAAACCACTATCATTTCCTTCAAATTATTTCCCTTCATAACCTAACAAAACTAAGATATATAGTGTATATATAATTATACATATAATAGATTAATATTATATTAATTGAGTATACTTATTTATTCCCCTCCATCCACTTTGAAAAAAATATGATCATTGATAATGTGTTGTGTATACTACTACATCCATGAAATGATATTATCTGGTTTTTACCACCACCACTATTCAAAATTTTAAGGGTAAATTTTTTAAAAAATTTATTAATATAATTTAATTATAAATATTAATAAATAAATTATAATCCCATTAATTTTCACCTCATCCATGTAGATTTAAAAATAATAATCATGTTTTGTGTAGAATACCACCTACACAATGTATCCTCTTTCTTTTTTATCTTGATTTCCAATATAAATATAGAAAAAATATAATACAACTATAAACTATAGAAGCGTAAAAATAATATCATATTGATTTTTTTTAAGGATATTTTCTCCTATAAAAAATTTATAACCATAAACAAACATATAATTATGAAATGTTTATGTTTGGGCAGGTTTATCTACCATATAGAATAATACTATAAAACATTATAATGATTCGATATGGATATTTAAATAATAATTCTATTATAATGTAATAAAAAATTAATTTCAATTTTTTGGTTTTTGAATGTTTATCTTATGTATTTGACTTATTGATTCAATATCATATTAATTTGAAATAACAAGAGAGATAAGTCGATACATTTTCAAATTTTAAAGATAATAAATAAAATAATAATTGAATAGGATATAAGATTTATCATTGAATATAATTTATCTATTACAGAATTTTTTCATATCCCATAATAGTGAAATTTTAGAAAACATAATTTTACAACACTTCTATTGTAATTATAGTCCAAAATGATCATGATTATTCACAATTGATATTACAAATAGATAACAAATAACTAACATATCAATAGTGAATATGTATAAATGAATATTTTAAAATTTATTATATTCAAATATGTTTCATAAAAATAAAATTTTGGTATTTTATTTGTTTACATTTTATTCATTCACTTCAATTGATGTAATAAGATATTGTAAGGGTTTATTTTTTCAATTTTCACACCTTGAGACATATTTTAACTTTTAAATCAATTTATATATGGAATGGTGAATATAAAAACCCCTCAATAGTTTGAATAATTTTCCAAAAAATTTCATGATTATGAATATTAGCTTTTATATTCTTTATTAGATGGGGTTTTATGAAAAAAGAACCAAATTTGTACTTGTTGTTTCTATCTCAATTTTTTTCATTAAGTTTCACATGTATTATTGATACATATTTTCTACAAGTTATATTATTCTTCCTAATGAACTGATGGTATATCAATTACCCTCTATTTTCAGGGGTTCTATAGTTATTACACATATCATCATTCTCCAATTTATCTGACCCCAAATATTATATTTCAAAAAATGGTAATTTTTCCCAAAAATCAATAAATTACGAAAAAATTATATTACACACCATGTTTTCAATTGTATGGAACAACTACGACAACATTAATATTTTATATCATGATCCACCAATTATTACTATTTTCTAATGTATCATTTGAAATTATTTTCTATAACAGATTTTTATTAGTTGTTTTTAATGATGTATGTTCTAGTTGTCTTAATATTCAATTCCATTAGGAATGTTTGATATTTTTCACCATATTTTTATTTTTATTTTTCATTCACTACACTATTTTTTCCAATTATAATTAATATTATTCATTTCATTTTTTTAAAATTTTTTTATCCGTATAATATTATTTTCATTAGTTTGAAACTATTACATTATGTATGGTTGAATCTCAATTATTTTTTAATGATATATGCTTATTTATTTAACAAATATTTTTATTTTTTTGTGTAAATATAAGTCATATATTGCATTCTATATACTATAATACTATTTTTCAATGGGGGATTCATCATTTGGAAATACAACACTTCTTTTTCGTTCTAAATAATCATTTATTATAGGCTTAATGTCCTTTAGAGATTTTTTTTCCTCTCTGAAACCATTATAATTATATTCATTAATCAATTGGTGTCCATATAGATTTTGTAAGATGATTTGTTGGATAAAATTATGTACACAACCATATATCCCAAAATCTATAGGGTTATTGATTTACGTATACACAGAATGAAATCTATTTGATTTCTTTATTGGAAAAAATTTACAAAAATTACTTGTCACTTTAATTTGTATGTTAATTGATTATTGAGTAATATTGGTTATATATATTTTGTATCACTCATTAATTCATATTATTAATTGTTTGTACATAATTAGTTATATTTGGGCACGATATAGACCCTCAATTCCTCTATATGTCTCATGATACAAAAAATATATTATATATTTTATTGTATGTATAACAGTAAAAATATAATTCCTAGACGTTGGGATTTGAAGGAAATATCTTGATTTATATGATACTGAAGTTATGTATTATGTCAGGAAATATATTGTACAGAATTTTGTATTTTATCAACAAGGAACCATTAATAAATATCCATGTGAAACATATTATTTCCATTATTATAATTGGATATACTATTCATTAAATATCATATTATTTGATCACTATATTTTTTTATATTAATGTTATATTATTTATACTCATCTTATTCTTAGTTATGATAATTTCTTTGTATCACATATGTTTCGCATGAAAGATTGTTTTTTCTGACCATTCTTATGTTCCTTCTTCCTGTGGGTATGAGAAAATGGTTTACACGTGATATTTCTAATAGAATATCATCTGTGAAGACTTTTACTAAGATTTTATATTATTATTATATGTTATGTAATATTGTATTTAGTGTAAAAATGACTATTAAAATATAATAGAATGGTATTTTTTATTCAAAAGATAAAAAAACTATATAAAACTCTAATCTAAACTGGTTCATCCACTGTATTTGAATTATTTTTTTAGTGGTGTTATTGTAATTATTTCCCATTATTCTTGTGATTCATCGGTTTATTTCAAATACAAAAACACAGTGAAATTACTTATGATCCCAAAATCATTGATTGTAGGCTTGTGTAATCATAGTTAATATCAAGGTAGGGTTTAAATAACTTCTGAGTTTATGTTATCAATAATTAAATAATGTTTTTGAGATATAAATTTCATCAAGGATTATAAATTAAGGATGATAATGATATGAAAGTTGTTAATAATTCTTTTGGATAGTTGATTTAATCATTATTATTATAGGGATATGGATAATATAAAAGGGGGTAAAATTCTAATTGTGAGTTTAATGGATATGTTCATGTATGAAATAACATTTCAAAATTTTGGTATAGTAAAGCCTTTGTGTTTCTCCTAGAAATAAAATCATTTTCATGATAATCATGTGGATGAAATCTTTGGAATTGATGTACCTAAGGTTTAATTACACCAAAATGGATGGATTAGTTGTTAAAATTATCATTATGTGTTGTATGAATAAGAGGCCTAAATATGTACAATTTTTAGTACAAACGTGGTATATGATTTTTTTAATCACATTCTACTTACCAGGAAATATAAAAGACTAAACTGAGAGTGATTTAGGATAAGATAAATTCTAATATAATAACATTTAACATAAATACATTTTTAAGTTGAATTTTCGAATCTTAAACCAGTTCTATTATTATGATAATGACTCATGTTAAATCCTTCTTGATTATTAATGGTTGAATACCATATGAATCTAAATAACAATGAATTTTAAAGATAATGAAGTAATTTTTATAATTAGAAATCTAATTTGAAATGATCTACATTAGATAAATTTTTATTATATCGAGACGTCTTGCAATGATTAAAAATATTTTACTAGAAGAATTTCAAAATAACCCATAGATGTGAAATTTTGAGTTTTATGGATGTTCTATGGACAAATATTATCAAGAAATAGATACTAAATTTTTTGTTTCATCATGAATATCGGAATAAACACCTATGGGATTC
This sequence comes from Viscum album, assembly GCA_963277665.1. Lineage (NCBI taxonomy): Eukaryota > Viridiplantae > Streptophyta > Magnoliopsida > Santalales > Viscaceae > Viscum > Viscum album. The sequence continues at coordinate 1,259,189,779 of OY728141.1, forward strand.
CATGAAATTAATGGTGGTTATACAAAAGTATAATCATTTACTTTGTCCATACCACACATTCATGGAAATAATAGAAGATATAAATATATATTTCATTAATTGTAATGAAATTGGAAACTATTTAATATTAATAAACCATTCTAATAGACAATATGGAAAATAGTCATAAAAAATGTCTAGACTATGAATAAATAATAATACACAACAACCACCCTTAATAAAGATAGTGATTTTAATATTTATATTTTTAATGACTTGTAGAACATATTTTTTCAAATTATTTGATATTGGGTAATAAATAAAGTCACATAGTGGTATGAATATAATAAAAAATTATTCAAGGATTGTGCAAAGTTACTTATTACAGATTTAGTTTCTCACTTCATTTTTTGTGGTAGTAGAAATGAATTAACTCTATTTGTAAAGGGCTAATATAAAATTTTAAATTGGGATGTCACAACCATGTCCCAAAACAACCCATGATCGTCTATAGATGTTGAATATGAATTTCAATCTTATATTAATTTCATTATATAGTTATTGACACCCAAACATGAGTTTATTTTTATATAAAATAATATGTTAAATACCTCAATATAAATATAAAATTTAGTATTTTTTATATTACATATACAATCAGATATTTTCTAATAGTAAAATGAATTTAATATTCCAATTGAAAAATATATTTATGTATCTAGAATGTAACATAATAACATTTAAAATTATAGTTTCCTTTAAATCCTAAGGTGACTGATATCTTGCTTCACCTGTAAAATTGAATCCTAAAAAGGATGAAATTTATTCAATAATTAAAATATAGATATATAATTAGTTTTTAAATCTAAAGGTATGTAATTATCATATATATGAATAAATATAAATAAAACTACATTCTTAGTAATATGGATTTGATAAAATTCAATTATTATAACTTTGTAACTAATATTAATGATATATGATTTAGAAAAACTCTAACAAATTTTTATAAGGTACTTTTAATAATTTTTATATAGTATTAAAAAATATATTATTTATATTAATAATAAATTCAAAAAAATATATTAGTAATTGATAGGGAATAAATATAAGAATAGTTATTTTTTTAAATGTTAGATTCGTAAGATAAAAGTTTTCATTATATTTTAATATTTTCATATTGATGTTAAATTATAAAAATTTAAAATATTAATATAAAAAATTCATTTTTTAGATTAATCATTCCTTTTTTATCTTAATATGATTTTTTGTAATGTTTTTTTTTAAATATTTTCATTCAATAGTAAAAATTATCGGTTTTTCTATCTCCATGAAATATATAACATTATAATAACACAATAATGAATTAAAAGGTTTTAAATCCATATTTTATGGAATGAATGTGTTTTAGTTTAATAAAATTCATTTTATTATATGATGATGACTTTTTAAAACCCATTTCTAATGCTTAAGAAACATTTTCACTATTTTACATTCATACCATTTTAAATTGCCTATTTTTTATAATTTGTAGCCATCACTTGTATTTAATAAATAAAAAAATAAAATTCATATTTTTTTTATTATTATGATAGTATTATTTAATATGTTTGACATATTTTTGATGAATAAAAGTATGATTAATATGATAATAGTAAATAACCTAGATAATTGTCAGAATATAATTTTTAAAGATTTATTTTTTTTAAATTGTGGTAAATTTATCTAATAATTTATATTAATAAAATTTCAAAAGTTTAAATGATATAAATTTTTTTCAAATATCAAGAATTTAGTTGTTAATAAATTAAAAATAAATATTATGATCACTAAATGGGAAAAACAATATTTTTCCAACAAATTTTTATTCCACATTTTAATTTTCTAAATTTAAAATTTTAATCTTCAAATTTAAATTATGATTGGAAAAAAAAGAGATTATATTTTGGTTTATTAGACCAAAATTTTTTATTACGTGTTATAACATATGTGTGGTAGAAAATATGTTCCATAGGTAAAAACAAAATACCATTATAATAAATTTAAAATAAAAAAAGAAAAATATTAGAGAAAATGACATAAACATGATTAAATAAATAAAGGATATTTTTTTTATGATTTTTAGATCAAATATCACCTAAAAATACATTAGTTATACCCTTTTAACCATTTAAGCATTAATAGTTTCATATTAATTTGATAAAAATGATTTTCAAAAAATTACCCTTACCAGTATATATAAAAGGGGACACTCCCACCACATCCTTCCACTCACGTTCCTTATAATTTCTACCAAAACTGTTCCATTTTTATCTAACTATAAATATATATCATGTTCGTAAACCTCTATTCTCAATTAGTTATCCCAATCCCTTTTTTACAATGAGACTTCCAAGGGAATGTTTATAGTCCCAAAGTGAGTGTTACATAATCCTTATATTTTTATCCTTATTATATTACTTATAATACTATCCAAAACATAGTTATATAATTAACTAATTTAAATTATTATTCATATTTATTATAATAATAATTTAAAAGAACCTTTTTACTCATTCACATTAACTACAACAAAACATTTCTCACAAATTGTTTGTACTACCACCTCCAAGAAGAGACATGATTAGCTTTTCACAACATTATACATTTATATCTTTAAAATATATAATTAAAAAATCAATAAATATGATAATTATTTTTGAATATTATGATACATATTATATTCCACATTAATTTCTTATTATTTATTTGTAAACTAAAATATTAACCATTCATTATATAGAATATAGCCTCTATGTGGTACCATATTTCATTATTCATCATGACATAAAATAAATATCCACAAAATTATAAATATTTATAAAAAAATAAATACCTAAATAATATCAATATTTTAATTTAATCATTACATTATTCTAAATTAAAAAATCTTGTAAAAAATCCATCCAACTAATTAATGTATGTTCCTATATGAGTTAATCCAGCAAGATACGTGGATAAAACTATAGAAAAAATATCATGGACGGTTAGGAGATTATAAATAATATAATTGTTATAATATAATAAGAAAGTAATTCATGCTTTAGTTTTCTATAATTTTAATGTCACTCAAATAACTTGTTATTGAAAAATATTCTACATTTATTAAATATAATAAAATAATTTATTACCAATTGTATTTACATTCAAGAATAATAAAACACTAATATCAAGGGATAATAGAATTATAAGTCATAAATGTTATCTATTTCAATGTCATATGATTTCTCGGAATGAAATTTTTTTATTATGAATAAATTACAATATTTCTGTTAGAACTGATTTATAAAAATCAATATAATTCCAAAACAATATTGAAAATAGATAATAACTAGTTAATATAAAAGTATAAAATAATAATAAGTTATTATTAAATGGTTATTGTTATTAACCTTTTTTTAAAATAGGTTATTAATATATTTAATTTTTTAAATTGATGACTTGAGCACATTATGGGAATTTAATAATTACCGTATGGGAATCCTTTCTTAATTTTCACACCTTAATAAATAATTAAAATAATACCCCATGATTTAATTATGATTATGTATCTAATCATTCACTGGTATTTTGTGTAATTTTTATATGAAATTTATTTATATTAATTTTTTTCCATTTCATCTCTATCATGGAGTTTTTTCTCAAAAATATTAAAATACATTTGGGTTTTCAATATGTCTAATTCTATCCATTTAGATAGAAACAATCTTATTGAGGCCTTCTTTTGTCAAATTTGATTTATTATAAAAATTAAATACATATATATGTAATTACTCCCTCATATTTTAAGATTTAATTTACATCCAAATAGCCAAATTTTTAAATGATTCATATGAAAAAAATAATTTTACTAGTAATGTTTCGTTGTAATAAATTTCAATTTTATTTGACACTGTTATTTAATAAACCATGTTATCGTTTTCATGGTCATTCTAGTATCCCAATGATTTTGTTTCAGGATCCTCTTATTATTCATGGTATTTAATGTTTCATTTGATTCTTAATCCTTGATGGGGTTTTTTCCTAAATTTTATTATATTAACAGTGTTATTTGACAATTCATTAATTCCAATACACACTTTTGATATTTTACACCTAATTTTTTAATTATAAATTGTATTAAAATATTTATTATCTAGAAATATTATTAATATCATTGATTTGGTATTATTATAGTGTCATGGTACCACTCCCGTCTTCATTTTTTTCGAATACTAACATTTTCTTAAGGGTTTTTCCAACTCAATTTATTTCCCTAAGATATTTTTTAAATTAAAAATGTGTTTATTTTTTATAGTGTCTGTATTTTACAAATATTAAATTCTACATCCCCTCAAAATATTTAATTCATGGGGATTTATCTTATATAAATACATGATTCACATTGTATTTCTATGTGATCCTCCATTTCATGAATTATTTATTATTCCAATGATTTTTCTTAGTAAAAATTCTGTAAATATATTTATTTATTATGGTGTGATCAATGATATTCCATTTTTTAATTTATTTCGAATATTATATTAATAACTATATAACCATTTATTTATATGATGTTTGATTATTGGATTCTTATATTAAAATATATTCAATTTACTAATTGGAAAAAATATAAAATCAAAATAATTGTTATTCCGAAATGAATGATTATAGATCAATAATGAATATTGGTTTTCTATTGTATATCAGATTCATTAATATATATAATGAATTAATTGGATGTAATAATTGATGGGTGGGGCGCAAAATATTACCATGATTTACCAATATATATCCTGAAACTATCAAAGTTTTTTTTGTGAATGACCATAAAAAATATTAATAAAATACCAATCTGTCATGATTTATAAGAACATGATGCCATTTCATAAAGGATGGAACTAGTTGTATGATATTATACATTTCATCCCTAATGAAATAGTTACCTTTATCCATAGAATAATTTTATTTATATTTTTATCCAAGGATATATTATAAATTATGTTTCACTCAATTATGTACTTATTATTTGTATTATGATCCTAATATATTATTTATGATCATGTTTTGTTTAGATTTCTTCTTTAATTTCCATTTTTATGATTTCTCTTATGAGTAATTTTACCTCACCCTATTAATTAATCTATTTCCCTAGGATGTGAAGATATTTAATAAACATGATATGTCTAACATAATATCAAGGGTGGAGATTTTTTTTGAGATATTGATGATTTATTATGGATTATTTAGTTTCGTATGTTGTAGTAAAAATATTATTGGAAGCAAAAAAAAGTTGATTTTTTGTCTAAATGATTTCTCTAAATTGGTAATGATATCAAGATAATATGTATATTGAAATTTTATGACTCAATTTTTGTTTTTGATGTTGATGAAAGTTATGGTTAAAATTTTGTTTCATTGGTTTATTTAAACCAAAATATGTAAATAATGTATTCATGTGATCTAGACCTATGATTTTTAATATAGGTAATATCATAACACATCATTGATATGTAGTCTTTATATATATCCTAATGTGAGTGAAGTATGTATAATCCCAGTCTTTATTCTCTTTACCATTCTATATTTGGTAGTTATATTATGTTATTCTTATGATTGGCATAATTTTTTTTGTAAACATGATAAAAATATCCCATCCAAATGTATTCCACAATTAAATTTAGAAATATCCAATTCGTCCCCCCAAACTGTGTTTTGGATCCACATGTTATAAAACAAATTCTAATATGATATTAGATAAATTTTATAGTATGATACCTTACATATTGGGAACCTATTAGAGAATATAATATTGAAGGTTCCATAAAAAATGTCCTCTCTAGTAACCCCATGGGGTAATATATGTAAATCCATGAGGTGTATAATATTTGGTTCAGTAAAAAAATTTCAGAAACTTATATCATAATAATGATAATATATTTATATATATTGGTAATCCTAATTATGCAATTATTATCATATCATCAAAACAAAATATAATTATCATTAATGTGGGGTATACATGATATGCATATAAATAAAGGGTTGTTATCATTTAATCAAATATTTTTCAGTCAAAAAAATAAATATATGATTATGTATTTTAATTTAAATAAATTAAATTATTCGAAATTCTCTTAAAAAATATTATTGATATTTGGTTATAGATAGTTATTATCTTCATAATGAAAAAGGCCATGTTATACATGTGTATAATAGAAATATTGATGGTTTGAAACATTTCTTTCGTAAGGGGATTTGATTGGGGTTCTAAAAAATTATTCACATTTACTAATCGAAAAAAATTAATATAAAATATTATGATAACAACTTTAATGAAAAGAAATCATTGAAAATATATATATGGATATGTAAAGAGATTAGGGTTCCTTATCTTATTCTGTGACATCACTGTTATCAAAGTATAAATAAATTTTATTTATGATTATATGGAGAAACACAGGTTTATTAATTAAATTATTTTCTTAAATCGATTTTTTAGTCATATTTGAGGCTATGATATATTTATATTTCAATATAGAATTAGAAACTATTAGTTTCATGGAACATTTATATCTTACTTATCGACCATTTATGTACTATTGAAAACTAGTGTGAGGCATAATTTGATCATTATCTATTTCATAAAAAATAGTGTAGTAGTTTATAGTGAGATCACTTTTACTAAGAATGTTTATTAATTATTTTATATTTCTTATTAAGTATGTAATGATATTTTTCAAGCCTATCCATTTAATTTAATGAATATTTTATGGGTTTCTATTCCTCAATAATAATTTATAAGGTTAATCATGGTGACTATATAACATGGAATACATTATTAACCCCATTATAGAATCATAAGTACTCTTACTCATTTATTCATACTGACCAATGGTTATAAGTTATTATTTAATTTAAATACTCATGAAAATAATAGATGGTATGGTATATATTTTAGTGTTTTGAACATTTATTTTTTTTGAATTTACTAATTTATGTGTTTTGACCAAGGAAAATAATTAGTTTATATCAAATTCAATGGATATTTCAACCATGTTTATAAATTTCTCTAATAAGATCCTTTATTAAGAAGAAATTTCTAAAAGGATAGATTCTATGATAAAGATTTTCTTTTCGATGAGTTATATTTTACCATAAAAGATAACAAGAAAATAACCAGTAAAAAAATTAACCTATTTTTTAAATGGGAAATATTTACTTTTATAAAGGAAACCCCATTTATTTTTTAATTAAAATTAATATTATGAAACCAAATAGATTACTTCTACCAATAAATTATTATTTAAAAATTTTATAACATTGAAACATATCATAGATCATTGAAACCATTGGGATGTATCATACATACATTCTCAAAAAAAATTATTACTGTTATGGATTTTATATATTAATTTTACATATATCATATTCATTATATATAATTATTTATAAAATAATTAAAATATAATTCATTATTTCCCCTAAAAAAATTATTATTTTAACTCAATATAATTTTTTTTGAATCCATAAGCTAAAATCATGACTTATTGATAGAAACTCTATAATTTTTGATATCCATATCAAAGAATACAATTTCTCCCAATTGAATTTAGCCTTTTATATGGATATACCAGATTAAAAACATTATTAGTAATAAGAAATACATTTTATATTCTACTGATTTTGAATATTTATTAAATTCATACATCTTGATGGTATACGATCCCTGAACCCCCACTCCTTGATCTGGTGATAAAAAATAATATTTATATTTGATGAACTAATAATAAAAATTTGATAAATATTAAACCATAAAAATCATTCACGACCTAATGGAACATAAGGATCAATTACATACCCAAATATATTTTAAGTTAGTGTTTTAAAGAATTATGAAAAACTCTTAAATATAATGTTTAATACATAAAAACTTGGTTCATTAAAATCTACATAATTTCATTAATAATATTAATGATCTAATCTTCATATATATACAAAATTATATTTTTAAAATAATCTGTGAACATGGTTATTTAAAATAAATCATGTTACAATCTTGGAGTTGGTATGTCATATTGAAACATATTTAACATTTTAAATTTACAAGGGATGAGATAGAACGAAGTTAATAATTATTTTATATTTCAATAATTATGATTATATGATATTTATCATATTAAATCTGTAAATATCTTATATGAATCTTCCATGTGTCAGGGGGAGGAAATATGAATTACATCAATTTTTAGAGGGGGTAATTCACACATGAAAACGAACGACATTTTCATTTGTCAATGAATAGAATGTTTAAAAAAAATTAGATATATTATTTTTATGAAAGTTAATTATTTTATGGATATAATATATATACATTTACTATATTCCATTAATTTTTTATGGGAGAGAATTAGGGAAAACAAAACAAATCACTTTGTGTAGGTGGTAACCCACACATATGTATGAATGTAGTTTTCATTCCCAATACGAAGAAAAAATAGATGAATACTTGTTGTTCTTCATTAATAATAAAAATTCAGTATATATTAGATACTGATGTTATAATGTCATAATTTTTACTTGTGATTTTTAATGTTGTAAAAGAATAAATAAATCTAATGTTGTTGGGTGATAATTATCTATTATGTGGTAGTACTCTTACAGATCCCATATAAAGAAAAATGGGAAGAGAATTTTAAGATTTCCATAACCTAAAATACATGGATATGGATGTTTATAATATAATTTTTTATGGTTTGGTAAATGTCTATTTCTCTATGTGGTGTAATGAAGTAAAAAGAGTGGGATTCATTTTATAAGGGAAGGTAGGGGCATTTATTTAAAATCATGAAAAATTATAATATATTATTTGACTAATACTAATGAAATGGGTCCAAAATGACCTTCCTTACAATATAAGGTGTAAATTATAATAAAATTTTAATCAAATCAAAATTAATAGGGTTTACATATCATTTTAATACTTATATATTCATTTAACCTCTTTCTTAATAAATTTTATCATTAACCATTGTAAAAAAAAATTAAATATTAAAGGGTTATAATTAACATATAAGGTTAAAATTGCATCACTAATGGCCAAGAGATGATTATTTCAACCATTTATAACACTAATCTTCATGTAGGAAAATTTCAATGAATATTTAATAATTTTGTAAAATATCACTTAACTGAAAAAACCTTAATATCATTTCTAACTCTATTCATATAGTTTGAATTTAAATATATCAATTTTTTAATTTATATTCAATATAAAGTCTTCACACATGAATAATATGTTATATTTATCTTTCTAAATAATGGTATACTATACCTAATTCCTTAAATTTAGATTTTATAAAATCATTTATATGATTTTTTACTCCCTAAACTCGCATTATGTCGGAGTTGCATTAAAATTTTATATAAGTAGATCATCATTAAAAATAAATAAAAATAAATAATAATAAAATTATATTTATGTTAATAATTTACCACATTATTTATGTTGTGATCATACATCTAAAACAATATTAAAAATATAAATAATAAAATATTGAATTTTTTTTACTTTATCATTTTCCTAAAAAATATTCTTGAGGGAAAAATCAATCCAATGATTAAAAAATATTTTTTTATATTTTTTATTATTATGGATTAAATAGACTCGAAAAATGAAATTATTTGATGTATTTTTTGAATTTTAAGACATACCACTTCATTTATAATCCTAATAAATCTATTTTATCTTTACTCTATTAATGAAAATTTATTATGGTAAAAATACATGTTGACTAATAATTATATTGGACATATTAATTAAAATTAAATATTATGATTATAACAATTTAATAAATTTTGTAAATGTAATTTTATATATTTTTACAATTTTATTTTAATATTTAATCCACAAAACATAGAGAAAAATAATTTTTTATATCATAACCATTTTATGTGTACAAATTCTATTTTTCAAAATTGAGGTAAAATAGTGACTCAAATAAGATTTTTTTGAATATATCAAATTACAATGGAATGTGTGAAATGTTTCACTAATATAAATATGGAATGTGAATTCATATGTAATATATATGAGAATGTAGTTATTAATAATGAATAATATTTTTCAAAATTAAAAGAAAAAAAAATTATTCTAAATTTTTATAAAAATTAATCTAGTGCTAAATTTGAAGTGATGAATTGAAAAATCATATATTTTTTATCTATTATATTTTATAACATTAACAAAAACGTATTTATAATATTCACATAGAAAAATAAATAAAAAACATTTTTTAAGAAGAAATATTTTTCATTCATTAATGTACACTACTAAAAAAATTGATCCCTATTTCATAACCATTAAAACATATACTTTTATTGAGTATTAATTATAAAAATGGATTTAATGGAAATATTATATTTATAGAATTTAAATATTAATAATTCAATTTTTAGTTATTCTTAGTGTTTCATTTTAATATTCTATCGAATGTAGACTTCTTGTAAAATCTAGGAATATTGTAATTTCACGACTTAAATAAATTTCATCATCAAATATTCAACTTGAACATGGTAATCATGGTTTTGATATTTAAAAATACATTTTTTTTAGAGACACATCATAAAAATGGGATATAAAACATTCTTTTAAAAAACGAATAAGGGAAATTTGAATATCATATCGAATAACACATACTAGGTTTTCATGTAGGAAAACATTTGAGGGGTATAAAAAATGGACATGGGTGAAAAATGAAAAAATAATGTTTGAGAGTTATAGGGAACAATGATCAGAATAATTTTAATGATCATTTGAATGTAAATTCCCAAAAACCATAGACAGATGTTTTTTTGAAAAACTCCACTGATTCATCAGTAATAAAAAGGGTATGATTCGTTTTTTTAATATCCATTCACTAAAGTTGAGGTATTCTTTTATATTCAAAAAACAAGGAAATAAACATATATGAAGAGTATAATTCCAAAAATTAACAAATTTCCACCAATATATTTCTTGCAATGTGATGTTTATTCAAGATGAATTTTCCAAAATCATCATTGATTAGATAAAAAAATCCCCAAAAGGATATCAATCTATCACTCATATAATTGAATATTAATAAAAACTGAAATAGATAGAATATTTTAAGATATTATGATAAAATTATAGGCCTTAAAAAATAAGTATATAATAATATAATATTCAAAACACAACAACAACACACGATTGTCAATATATACCAGTCCATTAATAAGGAGCCATATATCTCAAATAACATCAATAAACAGAACATTAGATAATTCATTTTTCAAAAATTTTATATCATACCATTCAACAAAAATAAAAAAATTTAAATGAATACTTACAAAAAAATCATTCATGTTTAACCCAATGGTTACAAATTCTTTTAAACATCTCCCAAAATATTATTAATAACTTAATATTATAATAACATATAAACTCAACTAGGATTTATATAAATTTGAAGATATGTTCAAACATAAAAATTTATATCTATAAAATTTTTCATAACATTTATGTTAGTCTCACGTGAAAATAAAAGAAAATTAAATGAAAACGGTTTGTACCATAGTCAAAATAAAATTTTATTTTCTGTTAGATATATATATTTTTTATATCATCATGGTTTACAATTATATTTATTGGGGTATAAGTAAAGATATAAAGTAAGTGGTCGGGATGTAAAATTATATCTTCTTCAGTTGACCACCATCACACACCTTCTAAACGGCCATTGTAATTGTCATTTATGAGTACGGGAACCCCAAAGTCATGTAGAGTAATGAATTGAAATGACATTTTTATGTTTTTTAACCTATATGGATAAATGTGGTGTACATAAAAGAGGGGAGGGTTATTTAATTATAATGGATGGGTGAGGTTTTTTTTGAAATTCCAAAAATATTATAATTTTTATATGTCTAACTCATGTAAAATAGTAAAAATGACATGAATTATTAGATGAAGAGAATATTTTCTTACAGTCATCGTGCAATAAACATTTAATAGTTTTCTATATCATTTTAAATCTTATCTTTTAGTTTATCCCCCTGGATGTCCAATTATAACATTACCTATTGTAATATATATTTAAATATTGAAGGGATATAATCCAAATTACATGTTCATAATTGGATAAAAAATGTTGATGGGTTGATATTTTAGGAAATTTATAAACACAATTTTCCACTTTATGTACTTTTTTGACTTTTAAAGAGATTATGGAAATATTAATAAAAAGAAAATATAATTAATGACATTTTTTATTATCTTCTTTCAATTTTACATAAAGATAATAATATATTAATGGATTTATAATATATACCATGAAAACATCCATAATATGTTATATTTATCAATATAGGTCGTTTTACACTATAAATCAACCAAAAAATGCTAATTTTGTTCTTTTTAATACCATTTGTTCAATTTTTGTACAACTTGCACCAAAACTCTAATGGTGTTGAATATACACAAAAATTAATCTTTTAATTTTTTAAAATTATATATAAATTATGATGTCAAAGAATAATTTTTTTTAGAAAATCTATTTTTATGAAATTATAGGTCAATTTATCAATTTTAAAAAATATTAAAAACATTATAAATAAGATGGTGAAATTTTGGGATTTATCATACACATAAAATATTATAAATATAAAATTAAATGTTAAATAGAAAAAAATCATATTTTGATATTTTGGTTGATTTTTTATGTAATACACTCATCTATGTAACTATGTGACGTTTCAGGTTGAATTATTGGAACATTACATTAGTTTAACACTAATTTACCCATTTTACCTTTACCGACTAAATGAGAATTTACTATGGTTTCTATTCAAATTAATGAAATGTTATGTTTAAAATATGACCTAATATTAATTTTTTCCCATTATGGAATCATTTTTACCAAATTGACAACATTTAATTTTAAAATTTCATATTAAAATTTAACCCTCAAATAGGATGAAAATATATTTTTATATATAAGAATTCATAATTAAAAATTATTATTTTTAAAAAATAAATGTATAATTTTTTTAAAAAACCATTTAATATATTTTTCATAATAAAAATTAACAAATAAAATTTAAAAATATCTAAAATAGAATGATTCTTTTTAGGTACATGAAAGGAATATTTAAATTTCTATAATAATTAGTATTTTCACTAATATTTGAAAATAACACAATTCCATAAAAATAAAAAATTCATGCTAATATAATTTTAAAATTATTATATCAAAATTCATATCAATTTTATAACATAAAATTTATAAATTTTCTAAAAAATTATATTATAATGTTGTCCAACAATAATAAATAAAAAACATTATGTTGTAAACATATTTTTTAAATCAGAAAATGAATTTAATAAGAAATTGAGTTCTTATTTTCTATGAATTAACAAAAATATTTATATGTATTATTACATATACATTCCAACATAATGGATAGGTAATAAATATGACTCTTAAATATTTTTTGAGGTAATTTTATGATTATTGATGCATGTTGTTTGCTCTATCGAATATAATGTTCTTTTAAAATATCATGATAATAATGATGGCCTCTTGTCATGATGATGGAATAAATTTAATGAATTTTTCGTTAGCTTCATCAAAAACCTGAAATATATATCACTCAGTATCATGATGAAATATATTGGGCCATATTGGTTTTTATGTATACATAGTTGATTAATTTTCACTAACCCTTTGTGATTTAGAATCAACCATTCATGTTATAAAATTATCTACACAATATTCATATTTATCAATTTAATATTTAATATTTTTAAATATTTTTGAAATATTTTTAACTCTAGATAGAATAAAATTTGTCTACAAAGCATTGTTCTAATTAAATAAGAAATAATAACCAATAATCCTAAAAGGATGACCATCAAATAGTCATTAATCTAATTTGAGATAATGATTACATGAGGTAACTTGTCTCAAATATGCCTTATTGTCACGACTCGACCCAACGCGGGCTCGAGCCGCAACTACCACAAGCCCGCCTCTATATGCCAGGGGTAGGTGACCGGTGCCGAAGGCTAAACAACTCAGGGAGTCCTTTTCCTAAGTATCTGTACACACACACACGCGCATCACACTCAATGAAAAAGTGAAGATTAAAAGAAAAAGTAAATTACCAACTTCTATATATAAACCACAATAGTGCATCAACCTCTAAACAGTACAAAGAGAGTATAGAAGGTAAACAAAAAAGAAAAGGGGAACAACACGTGCCCATCCAGAAAAGTGCTACAACCCAACAACAGGAAAACAAAAGAAAAAACCTGGGGGAGTCCCACATCTAAACCCCAACTACAACCACCACACTCGGTCCATGCTCCCAAACTCTTATGCTCAGCTGAAGTCACGACCAACCCGTCTGTCTTCTGCAAGGGCACACCAAGTGCGGGCAAAGCCCAAATAGGGGTGACTATAAAAATACTCATTAGGATGCCCCAAAGGCTCGAGGGGGCAACAAAGGCGGTACTGCAGCGGGAAGCAGTAGATCGAACAGGGAAAATTAAAGATGTAAAACTGAGAGTGCAGTAAGAAGTACAACATAGAGTGCAGTAGAGTAACAGTAGAGAGTCTAGCTCAACCCAACAAGGGAAAGGAGGTAGACTCATCCAGACACAAGGAGCTGGAAACGGTGAGAAGATGAACTGGTCGTTGAGTCTTCGATGTCTATAGTAGGAGAGTAGACTCATCCAACCACGAGAACGTAGACACAGAAAGTAGGTGGCATACCTCGCGCGTCTTCGCCTCTCCTGGAGGGAGAGTAACCAAGCCTATGAAGTGGGTACTAGAAGAAGTTATATACACATATATATGCTCTGTCATGAAACCCAAACAAGATTATATGGGGTTATCTATCACGTAGCTCCACCCAGGAAAGTGAGTAGCCAACAGTCCCAGAAGTAAACACCATCGATGCCCAACATCTCGTACGTCTGCCCTGAACTGTAAGTCAAGGGGCTCAAATCACCGCATTTTGACACTATCCGCTTTCGGTAGCACTCACTCACCTGCACAGTTTTAGGTCGCATCTCAAAGATGCATCTCAGTGGGGAATGTGCCCCTCGTACTTCAGAATTCTAGGGGAACATCAAACCACACCTCGTCACAACCCCGCAGTCGAGAGGTCTCCTCAAAGTTGACAGGCGGCCCCCTGTCTGGCCCCGCTGGAGGGAAATCCCTGGATGTCTATGGGTTCCCACTAGAGGGTGAACTACCAAAAGTCATCGACGAGTCCCAATGGCTAGTCCCGTAAAGGGGTACTCCACTGTAGGGATGCTCGGAACTGTCATCAGGGACCACTTCCCAGCCCAGCTGAAGGTATACCCGACATCGCGGACCACTTCCCAGCCTAGCTGGTCATAAACCCAGCATCGAGGACCACATCCCAGCCCTACTGGAGGTAAACCCGGAACCACTCTGGCCATCCCTGCTAGATGGTACTGCTCGGTGAACACCGCTGTACTGGCCATGCCTGCTAGATGGTAACCCACTGGCCATCCCTGCAGAATGGTACCGCTCTGGCCATCCCAGGTGGATGGTAAAACAGGCCACCCCTACTGGATGGTACCTCACCGGCCAGCCCTGCTGGAAAGAACCTCCTGGGCAGCCCTACTGGAAACAACCTCTTAGCCAGCCCTGCTGGAAACAACCTCTTGGGTAGAGGATCAGTGCCCACGTAATGTGTTGTTCACACTGAATCCATAAGAACTCTACTAGGGAATACGAAGCAACTCTGTCGGCCAAACCATCGAGAGAAGAACCAGGTGAAAATGACTCAACCATGCTGGTCAAAACCATCGTGAATAGTTCAAGGTGGAAACTCAACCCTGATAGTCAACAGACGAGAACAAAACTAGGGGAAACTCAACCCTACTGGTCCACCAACGAGAATAGAACCAGGGGAACTCAACGCTGCTGGTCAACAAAGGAGAACAAAACCTGGGGATAACACAACCCTGCTGGTCAACAAACGAGAACAGAACCTGGGGAAAACTCAACCCGACTGGTCAAACAAACGAGAATAGAGCCAGTGGAAACCCAACACGGCTGGTCAATCAAACAAGAACAAAGGGACCCTCTACGCCGCGAGAGGTCAAGGGTACGCGAAGCAGAACACGACACGCACATGGGGCCCCCACGATGTGTGGCCCCAAGTCAACTCCAACCAAGAGCACAAATTATATCAGGAACAAACTACCACATATACCTCCATGTGTTCCTGTATACTTCTAGAGTATACCATGCTTCAAGCCCAATGGTTATCATGCACACGACACCCAACGTCAACGTGAAGGCCGTAAATGTAACGACTCTTACTTGACACTTCATCAGCCCATGCACGACCAACTACATCTCTTCAAGCATTACTTCACTCACACAGGATTGCATGTGATCACACACCAAGGCTCCGCTCCAACACAGTAGGACGAACCACCACTGGAGCACCTTACTTGCTTCCACATTTAATAAGATCATGTAAGAGGCTCATATCACCTGAACAGATTACACTGTCGTAATCCTCACAGAAAAACACATGATATAAACTACATACTCATATCAAATGAATATCATACAGAAATATAGTTTGACACCGATTTACGCCTGAACGATGTCCCGTGGTCCTGAGCCTCGGCCCCGAAAATATTTGGGTGCAACGCACCATTGCGATCCCATCAGGAAAACTCATCAAAACGGTAGCTCACTTGAGTGGAAATAATATCCGGAGAAAAATATGTGTTCCTACATAATGAACATGAGTGGTGCTACGTGGGACCCGAATCCCATTCCTGAATCACAACGAACGAATTGCACCGTTGCAATCTTCTCAAAAAAGTACACAAGTTATACTAATCACTTGTCCGAAAAGGACACCTGTTGAAGGAGATAGAGACTCACCGTCAACGCCCCAAACAACCATCATGGGGCCCGGAACCAGCATGCTTAATTAAAGCGGGTTGATTGCGCCATTGTAATGCCCTCAGAAAAACACCCAACATAGACTACTTGCACGCCCCAAACAAACATCCGATGAAATAGTTGTAAAGCGCCACACACAACTCGAAATGCAGACCGTGAGGCCCACGCCTCAACTCTGGTATCAACGCCCAAAACCATAATGGAAAATTTATCCTCTGCACTAGGGTCCCAACTCCACTGATGGCACTGAAATAGGACGTCAGATGCATCCGCGCAGCCCAATACCCGAGCCCTAGAAAAACATCAATCCGCTTAAAGGCAGGACAAGAAACCTAGGGCCTCGTATCAGGAATTAAAAATTCATGAGGCCATCTCAAAAAGTCCACCTCGATCCAAGGATCATGTCACAACATACGGAACGTGAATCTGACACTTGGATTAGGAGTTACATCAGCTTAGGCGCCATCAAACGCAAGTGTGGGTGGACCGGACCGGTCCGGCCGGTCTACACCCCCTGAACCGGCCGAAGCCGACTGGCCCGCGGCTCAGCAAGCTGAGCCGCCGTGGCCTAGGGTTATCCCACATGGACCGGGGTACTCCAAACTTACTATCCATGTGGTCAGTTTCTATTCCACGCAGAGACCCACGTTTGGAGGGTCTCTGTCTCCCGAGCGGGATCGCGCGCTGCGACCCCGGCCTCCGTGTCAACCAGCCGGCTCAGCCGGCCGACCCTTCCAATCCATGCCCCCAGCTCAGCTAGAGGAGCCCCCTGTCCCACGCTCGTCATCCACAGCCTTTCCCATAGTGCCGTGACGCTTCCTGGATCCATCGCGTTCCGGCTCCAACACATGCCGGCTGTCGCGCTTAACAGCCTAATAGGCCCTGGACAGCCAGAAGATCACTCTAAAACCCGCTGATCTTCAGCGGACGTTTACGAGGCCCTCAGAACTCGGATTTACAAACCGAAATAGGCGATGGGATGTTCGGTAAATGTACTATGAAACCATGGGATTTTCTTGGAAATTAAACAGAAATTTGATGCTATAATTCTCCTTGAAATAAGAGTTCGGAAATGAAAACGCAAAACCGAAAACTCCTACCTGCAGGGGCGTAGGCCGACGCTTCACGAAGATATTCCACACTGTCGCACCTCTCTAGAGAGGTGGAGGAGAGTATGGAGTTCCCCCTTAGTTGGGATCTCCTAGCGACAAGGAAAAAAACAAGGGGTAGAGGGTGAGGCGAGTTAAGTGTTTAAATAGAAAACACACTTAACCACCCGCCCGTCGGCCCGAACCCGAACATCTGGTGGGGTCGAGATTAAGCCTCCTCTAGGGTAAATGCTTTACCCTGAGCTCAATGGAAGTCTCATAATTTTAATCTGAGGCCCCATTGAAAAGTTATAAAACTGAACGCCTGTGGCTACCAAATTACGAAAATTCCCCTAAGGACATTTTTCAATGACGGCTTGCGCCAGTGAAAATTACACCTCTCCTAGGGTAAAAGGTATGTTCCAGACTCAATGGTTACCTTGTTTTTCCAATACGAGGAACCTTTTAATAGATACATGAGTTAAACCATTAAAAGAATAAATTAATTAATTAACTTATCCGTTTAATGTTCCATTTATGGGCAAGGGGTCCGAACATCTCACACAGACATGCTTTATGTCGTTCATGGGGCAAACACCCCATTTCAGGCCCATCTGTACACTCAGATATCTGATCTAAAGCACCATTTAGGAGTCACCCCATTTATTTGGCATGCCAAGTGTGAATGCAATGAAAATTTATTTCTGGCCACACCGAGGCTTGGAATCGCATGCCTTCTGAAGGCACTGCTCTGGAATAGCGTCAAGAATACTCAAAATTCTTTTATAGATAAAAAACTAGGTTCTTACATCATTCCCTCCTTCAATATTTCATCCCTGAAAAGAAAAACCAGGGGAAAACTTGGGGAACTAGGCCCACACCAGGCTCTCTAGTACCCCGAAGAACTATTGCATAGTCATGCATCACAGTACACAGACCAAAGGATTTGATCTGCTCAAGCGAGGTTTGCCCTTGCTGATGATGTTCATAGGTTCTCGCTCACTTCTTCTCCAGTGAGTCACGTGGGAGACATTATGCACCCAAACCAGCCTTTAGGGTTAGGTCAAGGTGGTTGTGAACCTTGCCACCCCTTTGCACGATCTCAAATAGCCCAAAGGCCCTCGGGGGTATCCCACCTCCCCGATCGAACCTTATGTCGCACTCCATGACTGGAATCACCATTTGGACTAGGGACAAAGCTCTATTATTTCCTCTTTTAGAATACCCATATGGTGAAACACCTAAGGATCTCTAGTCATGAAAGGTTTCATAGTCGATGTCCCATGACCTAGACTCTCTTATAAGCTCGGAGAGCGAAGGAGTAAACACCATCGACTAAAGAAAAAGGTTCTACACCTTTTACCTTACCAACACAGGGTTACACCGATGCCCTGTGCCACCCAAGTAACACCTCAAGGAAGGAGTAGGGAGAAAATAATTTCACACAAAGAGTATAACAATACTATTGCAATAAGTATAAGAGTTGAAGAGTGTACCTATTATCACCTCATTTTCTATAGGATCATAGTCACCCAAAGCTCGTGGTTGTCCGTGGTCCCAACTTCCAGCTCCCGGAGCCTGACGTGGACCACCTGGTGGTGATGGGAAGTCCTCATAATGTCATCTCCCACTACCAGTTTCTCCAGCTCCACTGCTAGAACCACCTCTCTGGGTGCGACTCCGATCACGACATTGCCTCTATCGTGGTGGTTCACCTGCTGCCTGCTCGATATTCTCCGCATGCCTGGTCGGGCAGTCTCGCGCCCAGTGACCTCGCTCATTGCAAGCATAGCACCAACACTCTCTGAGCTGCACTGGTTCCCTCCGGCGGCACTATTATAACGACCCATACTTTACATACATTGTCATTACATCAGAATTTAAGAACACTTATTACAACATATAACAAAACCAGGAAAGGCCCGTATATGTATTGATTCTTTAGAAACTGGGAAACATAAACAACTGGTTCATAAAGCATCTACTTTGCCTCCCATTTATTTCATCATATCTAGAGTCCCTTTTTGGCATATCCTACTTAATAACCTTCTTCCTGACCTGGGGAAATAAAACATACAAAACGTTGATCTCAAATGCTCAGTAAGGGTAAACAAAATAAATATCAATCACATCATATACAAAAGAACATAACATTTGGAAATCTTAACCTGCAAAAGAAATCATAATTTCATAACATGGGATAAATCATAGTAGTGAAATGTAATCCCAATAATCATAACATAAAACATGAAACTTTGTGGAATACACACATAATCATAGATAATCATTTCTTGTTAGTCAAGACTCATTTCCAAGACTATCTTAGTGGACAAAGTCCATTTCTGAACCGAGTTCACTCCTCGTTTCAGTCCGGTTTCACTGAACCGGTTTAACATGCCGTTCCAGCCATGTCTATCTCATGAGATATAAAATCTTTACCCAATGCATTGGAGTGAGATATATGTCCCACCCATCTCATAATGATACCATTCTTATGTGTGCCACAAAATCATAAAACATACATCATAGCGTATCCCATTTAATAAAAATGGGAATCTTAAACATCGTGACATCATAAAACAATTCATATAAGATAAAGGAATACATAAAAATATTTCCATCACAACATAATCAAATCCATGTAATAATATGGATAGAAATAGAACCCTATATTATCTTATATGGAAAATAATTTTGATAAAACTCTTGATCTCTATTCTTGAGGAAAATATCCATCCTACTTCAAAAACATTTTCCTTTCTCAACATGTCATACAATTTTAAACTAAAAGAAGTTGATTAAAAATAAACATGAAAACTTGTAAAGGAAGCTTCTTGGAAATGATGTTTTAAATATCCATTCATTCCGTATAAGTTAAAAAAACATTTTTCTCGTACTTTTGTCAGAAAAGTCAAAAAGTACCTCGTACGAAAAACGTCAAAAGATTCCTTTCATATCTTTTACTAAAAACTCACCGAAGGGTAAAATTGGATTCAAACAATTGTAGGTGGAATGAAATAATATTACATATTGTGGAAACATGGATGTGTACGATAAAATACACCCCAATAAATACCAATGAATAAACAATATCGGATAACAATGAGATTGTGATAATTTCCCTTACCTTAGGTCTGATTTGCCTCGTAAGTGTCCGAACTTCCTGTATAATGATTTAAATAATGTTAATGACTTATTCCAGAATCATAATTATTGTTATGATATCATATATGGTCATATTCTTAACTTCTTA
This sequence comes from Viscum album, assembly GCA_963277665.1. Lineage (NCBI taxonomy): Eukaryota > Viridiplantae > Streptophyta > Magnoliopsida > Santalales > Viscaceae > Viscum > Viscum album. The sequence continues at coordinate 1,259,211,099 of OY728141.1, forward strand.
GTAGTAATATTCCATTGCTACTTGTTATTCGGGTGTTTATAACTTTTTGTTCTTATGCGAGTTTTGTCAAATAAATTCTTATTCTTCTCTTTAGGTTATAGATACATCATTTACAGAATGGTATTAATGTAATATATATCATATTTATTCATTAAGTTCATTTATATAATCATTATGCAATTAAGATCATGTAGAACGAATCACATCACATCGTGGAGACGGTATTCTGTACGTACGCACGAGCGATGATATCGTTCCCATGATCATGGAATTGTATTGGAGTGTATGTATACTATTTCGTAATCAATATCACTTTACAATAATAATATATAGTAATTATTTAAACCATTATACCCATCCATGTAAGGTGGTTGGGGAAAATAGATTACACCACGGCGTGGAGACGGTATTCCGTACGTACCCACGCGCAGTGATTTCATTTTCCATAGGATGAATAGATTTTGAAATAGGGTTGTTTCATAATTATAATAAAATATCAGTATAGGAGTGATACTGATGTTATTACTTCATAATTAAACTACTAAAAAAGAAGATGTTGAAGAAGAATGAATTTCGAAAGGATCGGTAATGTATATTACCTCTTTTTGACGCGCCTCTTCTTAACCACCTCTTAGGGCACTAGGGTTGGTCTTTGAAAAAGACCAGAACCTCTAGGATGATTCTAGGGAATTGGGGAAGTGAAATGGGCAGGTTTTGGCCGAGCTTGAAGGCTCAAATTGGTGTGAGGATGAGAGGGAGGAGGTTCCCTTTTATAAGGGAGGAGAGGGGCATCTTTCGAAATATAAGAAGTATTAGTTTATATTAAATCCCAAACCCACTTAAAAACTTCCAAAATGACTCATATCTGAAGATTAGATGAGATAGGGTTCTAATCTAATCAAACAATAAAATTTAGACATGTTATGAATTTATTTTAAACATTACCAACTTGATTTATCCTTATTTATCAATTTAATTTTATTTGTGGTAATAATATTCTAAATTTTTAATTATTATTAATAATTTTATATGTGTTGCAAATTTTCCATATTTTGAGACTTTATGACATTTTATACCATATAAATTTTAATTTATAATTCCTAAATATTTTTGTGATTTTTAAACAATTTTATAATATGTTATTTTTTTAAATAACAATAGTGTCAATTTTGACACTATTCATTTATTTGAATTTAAATAAAATATATACAGAGGATATGTTCGAACTAAAAGATTTAATAGATTAATAAAATGTCATATGTATCTATTAAATTATTGGAGCACATTAAATAGTGCATATAATAATTATTTTAATATTTTAAAACCATTTATTTGATATTTTAATTAATAAAATAATTTCAACATCACTATTGTGTCATAATTAATGATAATTATTTAATCCCTAAAAATTATAAATAAATTCCTATGATGTAGATAATTGTATTATATTTTTGTAGACTATTCATGTTCTAAGTTTCATTAAGTTTATCACCAAATAAAAATTATTATACTGATAAGATTTAAGAAAGTGACATGTTGTCACATTCTTTGGTTTTAATAATAATTAAATTATTTTCAATGACAAAAGTCTATTAAATTATTCTAATACGACCCTTAGGTGATATGGGTCAACTTGTAGTCATCCTATATGATTTTGGTAGGTGTTAGGGTAAGTTTATAATCTTATATTTACCCTTAATTACTTGATTTACCTTTAACTATGATAAATAAAATTTACCGTAGTTACTATTCATAGTGCCCAAAAATAAAAAGTAGCCTTTTAAAATAATTTGGAGACACTGATTCTGAATATGGAATCCATATTTCAAAATTCAAAACATATAAGTTTCAGTAATTAATTTAAAATAAATCTCGTTGTTAATAAAACGGGTTTGAGAAGTTAAAACATTGCCAAAGATTGAAATGTTTTTACCTATGAATTCATAGTGAAATTAATGCTAATGACATACATTATATTAAATGGTAAAAACATATTCTATCTATACTTTAAAACCATTCAATATTATAATTTAACCGTAAAAATTATCCCAATGAAAAAAGTTGTCTTTAATTAAAAATTAGCGTATTTTTACTATTCATCAAAATATGAAAGTTATCAGAACTATATCAAAAATTTATCCAAAGTAAATTTTTATATCCTGATTCAAAAGAATAATTTTATTTTGTCAAATTGAACTTATAAATGTGTCAAAAACCAGATTTAATGTGGGTGCGCCATCAAAAGGCTGCAAAACTGCATTTTTTTATAAATACTTATTTTACCCAAAAAAAATTATTTTGTTCCCTTACCATGTTATAGAAAATGTGTAAGATAAATAATAATGTTGTAAAATTTAAAATTCAGTTAATATTATTCATAACGGCTAGTTTATAATATTATAATAATATATCGTTGTTTAGTGGCACTCAGTATTGCGTACTACACACGCTATCGAGGAAGGTCGCGATTGCGTGAAGCGAAAGATTACTTTCAGGATTTATATAACATAAGAACATAATATTTCTCATAAAAGTCTTGGGTGTTACATTCTACCCCCCTTAAAATGAACTGCGCCCTTGAAATTCGTCACTTTGTAACAAACAGATGAAGATACCTCTCCCTCATCATATCCTCAAGCTCCCATGTAGCTTCTTCTAATTGGTGGTTCCTCCATAAAACTTTCACCAAGCGAGTGGACTTGTTTCGTAGGACTTTTTCACTAGGATCTAGACTCTCTATCGGTTGTTCTTCATAAGAAATATCTTGCTCCAGCAGTACAACTTCTGAGCAGAGTACATGTGAAGGATCAGGTATGTACTTTCTCAGGAGAGATACATGGAACACATCATGAACTTGAGAGAGATTCGGTGGAAGCGCCAATCGATTAGCTACCTTCCCAAAACTATCCAGTATTTCGAAAGGACCAATATATCTAGGGCTGAGCTTCCCCTTCTTTCCAAATCTCATGACCCTCTTCCAGGGAGATATTCGTAAGAACACTTTATCACCCAATTCAAACTCTAGGTCCTTTCTTCAGTTGTCGGCATATCTTTTTTGTCGACTCTGAGATGCTATTATGTGTTTTTGAATAGATCGGACCTTTTCTACCATCTCATCAACAATATCAGGTCTTAATAGCTTTCTTTCCCCAACTTTATCCCAGAAAGTTGGAGTCCTGCATTTCTTTCCATAGAGAGCTTCATAAGGAGCCATCTGAATACTGGAGTGAAAGCTATTATTAGAATAAAATTCCACCAAAGGTAGGTGTCGATCCCAACCACCTTTGAAATCCATAGAGAATTCTCTCAACATATCCTATAGAGTTTGAATTGTTCTCTCAGACTGACCGTCTGTCTGAGGATGATAAGTAGTGGTGAAACTCAACTCTGTATCCAGAGTATGCTGAAGACTTCGCCAGATCTTTGAGGTAAACCTCGGATCCCGATCAGATATAATAGAAAGTGGTACTCCATGCAATCTTACCACTTCCTTCATATATATCCTGGCAAGCTGATCGAGAGAGAAATCCTCTCTAATAGCGATGAAGTGTGCAGACTTTGTAAGACGATCAACTATGACCCAGATAGAATTATTGCATTTGGATGTTTTAGGATGTTCTATGACAAAGTCCATAGTGATGTTTTCCCATTTCCATTCGAGTATGGGTAATGGTTGTAACATCCCCTTAGAATTCTATCTCTAAGCTTTAACTTGCTGGCATACCAAGCATCGAGAGACTTATTCAGAAACATCTCTTTTCATGCCATCCCACCAGAAGTACTCTTTCAGGTCCCTACACATCTTCGTGGTTCCAGGATGAATAGAGAATGGTGAACTATGAGCCTCATCCAGCAGCTCCTTTTTTAATTTGGGGATTGGAGGAACACAAACCCGATTCCTGAACTTTATTATCCCATCACAATCAAGATTGAATTTAGGAACATTTCTCACTTTCTTTTTTACTCGACATCTTCTTTATGTGCCTCTTTATTCTTCACATGTATAGATGGTTGAACATTCATTTGAGAAAGATATGATTTTCACCTTTCATTATAATTCCAAAATCCATCCATTGTAAATCCATAAATATTGGATCTTTTGTGATCCTCATCAGGGATAAACTGGCATGGTCTTGTCGACTTAATGTATCTGCCACCTTGTTTGGTTTCGCATGGTGGTAATGGATTGAGCAGTTATAATCCTTAAATAACTCCAACCATCTTCATTGGCGCATATTCATCTCCTTTTGTGTGAAAATATACTTCAATCTTTTATAATCAGTATAAATATCACATCTTTCACCATAAAGGTAATGCCTCCAAATCTTTAATGCAAATATTACCACAACTAACTCCAAATCACGAGTTGGGTAATTTTTCTCATGTATTTTCAACTTTCATTAGGCATAAGCTATCACCATATAATTTTCATAAGAACACACCCCAAACCCTTCTTGGATGCATCACTGTAGATCAGAAACCTTTCTCCACTACAAGGCAGTGTGAGCACAGGTGCACTGGATAACCTTCTTTTCAATTCCTGGAAATTATCTTCACATTCTTCCATCCATACAAACTTAACTCCTTTCCGAGTCAACTTGGTGAGTGGATTAGATAATCGTGAAAAATCTTTCACAAAATGTTGATAATATCCAGCCAAACCAAGAAATCTTTGAACCTTATTCACTGTTGTTGGTCTCGACCATCTTTTGATAACCTCTATTTTTGCTGGATCCACAGATATCCCCTTTTTTGAGATTAATGACCCAATAATGAAATTATTTGAAGCCAAAATTCACAATTAATAATTTTTGCATAAAGCTTCTCCTTTCTCGGGGTCTTCAATATAATTCTAAAGTGATCTTCATGTTCTTCCTTGCTCTTTGAATATACAAGAATATCGTCTATAAAGACTACCACAAACTGATCAAGATAGTCTCTAAAGACTCTATTCATCAGATCGATGAAGATAGCAGGGGAATTAGTAAGACCAAATGGCATCACTATAAATTCATAGTGTCCATACCTTGTAGGGAAAGCCGTCTTTGGTATATCCTCCCTTTTGACCCTTAATTGGTGATACCCTGAACGAAGATCAATCTTGGAAAAGTATTGATCTCCTCGTAGTTGGTCAAATAAGTCATCAATGCATGGGAGAGGATAATTTTTCTTGATAGTGATCTTGTTAAGTTCTAGTTAATCAATACAGAGTCTCATTGAGCCATCTTTCTTCTTAACAAATAGAACATGTGCTCCCCAAGGTGACGCACTAGGGCGTATGAACCCCTTATCAAAATTCTCTTGGAGTTGCTTCTTTAATTCCTGCAACTCAATTGGGGCCATTCTATAAGGAGTCTTTGAAATAGGGAAAGCACATGGTACGAGTTCTATTGAAAACTCAACTTCACGATTTGGTGGGAGACCTGGTAATTCCTCTGGAAAGACATCATCAAACTCCCGTACAATGGGCATATTCTTAATCGTGAGTTTCTCACCAACCATTTGAGATAAATAACCTTCATTTAGTGGAATAAATACCCATAAAATGGAAGAAATTACCACTGGAAGGTTATGTTCATCCTTGCATCGATAGACGATCATAGATGGATCTGGAATATGAAATGTGACTTCCCTTCTTTGTCAATTGATATGAGCTCCATGTAGAGAGAGCCAATCCATGCCAAGAATCACATAAAATTCCACTATAGGAAGGATCACAAGATTTGCAGGAAACACTTTCCCACAAACTTCAATGGGAGAAGAATTATAAACACTTGATGCCACTGTTGTGCCATTAGGGGTTGTCACAGCTAACTCAACATCTAACTATTGAGGTAATATGGTGATATCCTTAGAAAATTGTTCAGAAATAAAGGAGTGGGTGGATCCAGAATCAAATAAAACATTTTCTACTTTAGAGTGGATGGTACGTGTACCTTTCACCAAATCGTTATCATAATCCATATCACTGATAGAAATTGCATGTGACTTTCCATTGACATTAGCCATAAGAGTTTGTTGACGTCGACCATCATCATCAACCCTTGAAGTTGGGCATTGATTGGCATAATGCCCGATCTCCTTGCACTTGAAACATTGAAGTATGGTAGGTTCATTTTGTGTGTCCCTTCCTTTGTTTGCATCACTAGACATCTTCTTCCCATCATTGCGGCATTCAAATGCCCGATGACCTTTCTTTCCACATTTGAAACATTTACTTGTCCCTCTAAGACAACTCCCTCCATGTTTCTATCCACACATTGAGCATAAGGGAAAGCTCATCTTCTTTTCAGTGTGCTCTTTAGATTTTCCTTTGAATTCTATTTTCCTCTTATTATCAAACCCATATGACTGATGGGTTACTCCAATCTCCATCTCGACATTGAGAGCACATCGAATGATTTACTCGTAGCTATTTAAGTCCCTTATGGCTAACACCCTTCAAAAAATTGGTTTTAAGACACTAAAGAATCGATCAGTCTTACTCTCAGGTTGGATAATAATACCACAAGCATACCTTCCAAGTATTGTAAAATTTGCCTCATAGGTACGAACAGATTCATCATCCTTTTGCTTCAGTTCAAGAAACTCTTTCTCCATCATTGTTCGGAGAATACGAGGGAAGTACTTACTGAAAAATAAGTTCATGAACTCGTCCCATTCCATGGACTCAATTTCATCCCTTTTCCTTGTATTCTTAAAAAGATTCCACCATTGATCAACATCTCCTTCCAAACGATACACTGCTAGGATGACTTTATCATGTTCTGTACATTGAAGAACTAAAAATATCTTTTCAGTAGTACTAATCCATTGTTAATCAACTAATGGATCAGAAGACCCACTGAAAGAAGGTGGACGCTGCCTCATGAATGATTCAACATAATGTTTCTCCTTCCTTTGCTCATTTGGAAGTCCTGCATGATTCATAGCTTGAGAAAGTTGTGTGAGCATGGCTACAAGATTTTGCACTCCATCTCCCATAACTTTTGGTTGCTCAAGGGGACAATCATTGCATTTCCCGTCGCATTCCGCATTAACACGGTTCCTTCGGGTTCCAGCCATTGACTAAAACCAAGAAGAATAGTGTGAGCAACACTAATTATAATAGGAAAAACCACATAATCAAGAATAAAATTTCACACTTAAGGTCTTATCATAGGTTGTTCATGGCCATTTATAAAACACTAGGATTGTGTTATATGCATAGACTTATCCTTAGGATTCTTACTAAGGCTTTCACATCCTAGTTTCCAAAGGTTGACTATACCTTTCCTCTGATACCAACTATAATGACCCATACTTTACATACATTGTCATTACATCAGAATTTTAGCACACTTATTACAACATATAACAAAACCAGGAAAGTTTCGTATAGGTATAGAGTCTTTAGAAACTGGGAAACATAAACAACTGGTTCATAAAGCATCTACTTTGCCTCACATTTATTTCATCATATCTAGAGTCCCTTTTTGGAATATCCGACTAAATAACCTTCTTCCTGGCTTGGGGAAATAAAAAATACAAAAGGGTGAGCTTAAATGCTCAGTAATGAAAAAAAAGAAATAACAATCACATCATATACATAAGAACATAACTTTTGGAAATATTGAACTCCAAAAGAAATCATAATTTCATAACATGGGATAAATCCTAGTAGTGAAATGTAATCCCAATAATCATAACATAGAACATGAAACTTTGTGGCATACACACATAATCCTAGAGAATCATTTATTTTTAGTCAAGACTCATTTCCAATACTACCTTAGTGGACAAAGTCCATTTCTGAACCAAGTTCACTCCTTGTTTCAGTCCTGTTTCACTGAACCAGTTTAACCGGCCGTTCTAGCCATATCTATATCATGAGATATAAAATATTTACCCAATGCATTGGATGGAGATATAGGTCCCACCCATCACATAATGATACCAATTATTTTGTGTGCCACAAAATCATAAAACATACATCATAGCATAACCCATGTAATAAAAACGGGATCCTTAAACATCGTGACATCATAAAACAATTCATATAAGATAAAGGAATACATAAAAATATTTCCATCACAACATAATCAAATCCATTTAATAATTGTGATAGAAATATAACTCTATATTATCTTATATGGAAAATAATTTTGATAAAACTCTTGATCTCCATTCTTGAGGAAAATATCCTTTCTACTTCAAAAACTTTTTTCTTTCTCAATATGTCATACAATTTTAAACTAAAAGAATTTTATTAAAAATAAACATGAAAACTTGTAATGGAAGCTTCTTGGAAATAATGTTTTAAAAATACATTCATTCCATATAAGTTAAAAAACATTTTTCTCGTACTTTTGTTGGAAAAGTCAAAAAGTACCTCGTATGAAAAATGTCAAAAGATTCCTTTCATATCTTTTACAAAAAAACTCACCGAAGGGTAAAATTGGATTTACACAATTGTAGGTGGATGGAAAAAATATTACATATTGAGGAAACATGGATGTGGATGATAAAATACACCCCAGTAAATAACAAAGTATAAACAATCTCGGATAAAAATGAGATTGTGATATTTTCCCTTACCTTAGGTCCGATTTGCCTCATATGTGTCCGAACATCCTATATAATAATTTAAATAATGTTATTGACTTATTCCAGAATCTTAATTATTGTTATGATATCATATATGGTCATATTCTTTGCTTCTTAGTAGTAATATTTCATTGCTACTTGTTATTCGGTTGTTTATAAATTTCTGTTCTTATGCGTGTTTTGTCGAATAAATTCTTATTCTTCTCTTTAGGTTATAGATACATCATTTCCATAATGGTATTAATGTACTATATGTCATATTTATTTATTCAATTCATTTATATAATCATTATGCAATGAATATCATGTATAACGAATCGCATCACATCGTGGAGAAGGCATTTCGTACGTACACACAAGCGATGATATCGTTCCCATGATCATGGAATTGTATTGGAGTGTATGTATACTATTTCAGAATCAATATCACTTTACAATAATCAAATATGGTAATTATTTACACCATTATACCCATCCAAGTAAGGTGGTGGGGGAAAATAGATTACACCACGGCATGGAGACGGTATTTTGTACGTACACACGTGCGGTGATTTCGTTTTCCATAGGATGGATATATGTTGAAATAGGGTTGTTTCATACTTATTATAACATATCAGTATATGATTGATACTGATGTTGTTACTTCATAATTAAACAACTAAATAATAAGATGTTGAAGAATAAATAATTTGGAAAGGATCGGTAATGGATATTACCTCTTTTTGGCGCGCCACTTCTTAACCTCCTCTTAGGGAACTAGGGTTGGTCTTTGAAAAAGACCAGAACCTCTACGATGATTCTAGGGAAGTGGGGAAGTGAAATGGGCAGGGTTTGGCCGAGCTTGAAGGCTCAAATTGTTGTGAGGATGAGAGGGGGGAGGTTCCCTTTTATAAGGGAGGAGAGGGGCACCTTTGGAAATATAAGAAATATTAGTTTATATTAAATCCCAAACCCACTTAAAAACATAAAAAATGACTCATATACATATATTAGATGATATAGGGTTGTATTATCATCAACCAATAAAATTTTGACATGTTATGAATTTATTCTAATCATTACCAACTTGATTTATCTTTATTTATCAACTTAATTTTATTTGGGGTAATAATATTCTAAATTTTAAATTATTATTAATAATTACATATGTGTTGTGAATTTTCCATAATTTGACACTTTATGACATTGTAGACCATATAAATGTTAATTTATAATTTTTAAATTTTTTTGTGATTTTTAAACAATTTTATAATATGTTATTTTTAAAAAATAACAATAGTGTCAATTTTGACACTATTCATTTATTTGAACTTAAATAAAATATATACAGAGGATATGTTCGAACTAAAAGCTTTAATAGATTAATAAAATTTCATATGTATCTCGAAAATTAGTGGGTCACATTAAATAGTTCATATAATAATTATTTTAATATTTTAAACCCATTTATTTGATATTTTAATTAATAAAATAATTTCAACATCACTATTGTGTCATAATCAATGATAATTATTTAATCCCTAAACAATCTAATTAAATTCCTATGATGTAGATAATTGTATTAGATTTCTGTAGACTATTCATTTTCGATGTTTCATTAAGTTTATCATCAAATTAAAATTATTAAACTTATAAAATTTAAGAAAGTGACATGTTGTCACATTCTTTGGATTTAATAATAATTAAATTATTTTCATTGAAAAAAGTCTATTAAATGAATCTATTCCGACCCTTAGGTGATATGGGTCGACTTTTAGTCATCCAATAGGATTTTTTCAGGTGTTATGGTAATTTTATAATCTTATATTTACCCTTAATTACCCGATTTACCTTTAACTATGGTAAATAAAATTTATTATAGTTACTATTCATAATGCCAAAAAAATAGACTATTAACATAATTTGGACCAACTGATTCTGAATATGGAATCCATTTTTCAAAATTCAAATCATATAAGTTGCAGTAATTAATTTAATATAAATCCCGTTGTTAGGAAAACTTGTTTTAGAAGTTAAAACATTGCCAAAGATTGAAATGTTTTTACCTATGAATTCATTGTGAAATTAATGCTAATGACATACATTATATTAAATGGTAAAAATATATTCTATATATACTTTAAAACCATTCAATATTATAATTTAACCATATAAAATATCTCAATGAAAAAAGTTGTTTTTAATTTAATATTACCGTATTTTTACTATTTATCAAAATATGAAAGTTATCAGAAAAATATCAAAAATTTATCCCAAGTAAATTTTTTTATCCTGATTAAAAAGAATAATTTTATTTTGTCAAATTGAACTTATAAATGTGTCAAAAACTGGATTTAATGTGGGTGTGCCATCAAAAGGCGACAAAACTGCATTTTTTGATAAATACTTATTTTACGCAAAAAAATTATTTTGTTCTCTTATCATGTTCTAGAAAATGTGTAAGATGAATAATAATGTTGTAAAATTTAAAATTCAGTTAATATTATTCATAACGTCTAGTTTATAATATTATAATAATATATCATTGTTTAGTGGAACTCGGTATTGCGTACCACACACGCTATCGAGAAAGGTCGTGATTGCGTGCAGCAGAAGATTCTTTTGATGACTTATATAACATAAAAACAAAATATTTCTCATAAAAGTCTCGGGTGTTACAACTGTGGTGTATGACCACACCCCTGATTCATGTTTTCATAAATCCACCTGCGTCGAGGATATGCTTGCCGACTCCCGCTAGCTGCGGCAGACGTCTCGGCTCCAACGTGACTACTGCCACCACCAACTATAGAATGTTACATGAAGCATTCTGTCACCAGCACCGCCACTAGCACCCCAGCATAAGTGGGAAATCCCAAGGATACTATGATATCACAGATCTCTCTACGGAGACCCTGCTCGAGCATCCACGCTGGGAAGTTTCCGTCGTGGACCAATTCTGGGTAAAAGCATGCACGGTCTGCGAAACAAGCTGCGAACTCGGCCACCATCATCCCTCCATGATAAAACTTCAGGAGCTCCTGAATCTGAATGGATCGTAAGCAGAAGGTGAAAAAATCCTCATGAAACAACAACTGAAAGTCACCCCATGAAAGAGACAATTCGTCAAGAAACTGAGTCACCAGACTCCACCAACGCCAAGCTGCTCCACAGAAATGGTTGGCGGCCAATTCCACCATAAGATCATCCACCATCTTCATAGGCCTCAAAAGGCGAACCACTGTCTCTAGCCTAGCCTCTACTTCCTGAGGGTCTACCTCAACACTGAAACTCAGCGGTCCCTACCGATGGAACTCATAGTGCGCGCTCTCCTGCGCTCAAGCTCTGTTAGCTCTACGGGAGCTTTCTGCTACTCACCATGTGGGGTGCTGATACCGGCCCACCCAGAGAAAGGGACTCACATGATGGGTCCCAGAATGAGGCCTCGTGGCTCAGATGGTCGTCGTCAAGAACCAAAGTAGGTATCATGGCTGGCTGTCTTCGTGGATACATCCTGAATGTTATAAAGGAGTGTCGCAGTCATATAAGAATATATGTATAGAACAGTAACAAAAATGGGGAGATGGCTCTAGAAGGATAGTCAAGAATCAATCCTATGTGATGCAAAAAACCAATTTTCCCTGCAATAAGTGTCTAAGAATGTTCAGTCGACAAGCATGTTATCAGGGTCCTAGTGAATGGATACATCGGTCGTTGCACCATGATTAGACTCACTGGCCTCAGAGCCACTCTCGAGACACGTTAACACTGTTTCCCTAGATCCCAACCAATTCCTCTTTTATGGACGTCCGAAAAACATCCCAATGAACTAATAACCCCTGATACTAATTTTTCACGACCCGACCCTACCCAGGTTCAAGCCGCAACTTCTCTAGGCCCACCTCCATAGTCTAGGGTCTGTTGACCAGCACCAAAGGCTAAACAACTCAGGGATGCCTTTGCCTAAGTACATGTACACACACACGCAGCATACTCAATGCAAAAGTGAAAAGTAAAAGAAAAAGTAAAGTATCAACTAATATATATAAACCAAAAAAGTGAATCGACCTCTAAACAGTACAAAGCGAGTGTTGAACGTAAAATGAAAAGAAAAGGGAAAAAACACGCGCCCAAGTAGAAAATTGCTACAACTCGGCAAAAGATAAAAAAAAGTAAAAACATTAGAGAGTCCCACACCTTGAACCCGACTACGACGAGCACACATGGTCCAAGCTCCCAAACTCCTAAGATCTGCTGAAGTCACGAACAACCTATCTATCGTCTTCTAGGGCACACCAAGTGCGGGCAAATCCCAAGTAGGTTTGAGTATAAAAAAATTCAGTAGGATGTCCCAAAGGCTTGAGGGGTCAACAAAGGAGGTACTAAATCATGGAGCAGTAAATCATACAGGGAAAAGTAAAGGAGTATAACCGAGAGTGCAGTAAGGAGTACAACAAGGAGTACAGTAGAGTAACAGTAGAGAGTCCAGCTCAACCCAACAAGATAAAGGAGGTAGACTCGTCCAGACACAAGGAGCTAGAAACGGTGAGAAGATGAACTTCTCATCGAGTCTTTTCTAACTATATAAATAGAGTAGACTCGTCCAACCACGAGAAGATCGACATGAAAATCATGTGGCATACCCCGCGAGTCTTCGCCTCTTCTGGAGGGAGAGTAACCAAGCCCATGATGTGGGTAATGGAACAAGGTTATCAGGGTCCTAGTGAATGGATATATCGGCCGCCGCACCATCACTATACTCCCTAGCCACAGAGCCTCTCTCGAGACATGTTAACACCGTTGCCCTAGATCAAAACCAATTCCTTTTTTGGGACATCTGAAAAAACATCCCAAGGAACGAATTACCCGTGATACGACTTTTTCACAACCCAACCCTACCCAGGCTCGAGCCATAACTTCCCCAAGCCTACCTATATAGGCCTGGGGATGGCGACCAGCGCCGAAGGCTAAAAAAATCGGGGAGGCCTTTGCCTATGTACTTGTACACACACACGCAGCACACTCAATGAAAAATTAAACAGTAAAAGAAAATGTTAAGTATCAATTTCTATATATAAAAAAAATTGGGAATCGACCTCTAAACAGTACAAAGCGAGTGCTAAAGGTAAACTGAAACGAAAAGGGGGAAAAACATGTTCCTAACCAGTAAAGTGCCACAACCTGGCAATAGGTAAACAAAATTAAAAAACTGGGAGAGTCCCACACCTGGAACCCGATTATGAAGACCACATGTGGTCCAAGCACCCGAACTCCTAAGCTCCGCTGATGTCTTGAACAACCTGTCTGTCATCTTCTAGGGCACACCAAGTGTGGGAAAATCCCAAGAAGGGGTGAGTATAATAATAATCAGTAGGATGCCCCGAATTCTTGAGGGATCAACAAAGGAGGTACTAAATTGGGGAGTAGTAGATCAAATAGGAAAAAATAAATGAGTATAACCGAGAGTGCAGTAATAAGTACAAAAAGAAGTGCAGTAGAGTAACAGTAGAGAGTCCAGCTCAACCCTACAAGAGAAAATATGTAGACTCATCCAGACACAAGGAGCTGGAAACAGTGAGAAGATGAACTTATCATCGAGTATTCACTAACTATAGCTGGACTATAGAATAATCCAACCATGATAAACTATATACGGAATGCACGTGGAATATCGCGCGAGTCTTCACCTCTTCTTGAGGTAGAGTAACAAAGCCCAAGAAGTGTGTACTAGAACAAGGTATATACACATATATATATATTCTCTGTCAAGAAACTCGGACAAGATTGTATGGGGATCTCCATCCCGTACCTCACCCAAAGAAAGGGAGTAGCCAATATTCCTAGAAGTAAACATCATTGATGCCCCACATCTCGTATGTCTTCCCTGAACTGCAAGTTAAGGGGTTCAAATCACCGCACCGTGACACTAACCACCTTTTGCAGCACAGACTCGACCACATGGTTTTATGTTGTGTCTTAAGGACATGTCTCGGTGGGGAAAGTGCCCCTCGTACTTGAGAGTTCTGGGGGAACGTCAAAACACACCTCGCCACTGCCCCGCAGTCAAGAAGTCTCCTCAAAGACGACATGTGACCCCTTGCCCAGCCCTGCTGGAGGGTAATCCCTTGAAGTCGACAAGTTCCCACTAGAGGGAGACCCAGAAGATGTCATCGACGAGTCCCAATTTCTAGTCTCGTTAGATGGTACTCCACTGGAGGGAGGCTCAGAACTGTCATCGGGGACCACTTCCCAGCCTATTCGGAGGTAAAACCGACATCGGGGACCACATCCCAGCCAAACTGGAGGTAAAACCAGCATCGGGGACCACTTCCCATCCCCTCTGGAGGTAAACCCGGAACCTCTCAGCCCATCCCTGCTAGATGGTACTGCTCGGTGAACACCGTTGTACTGGCCATCCCTGCTGGATGGTAACCCACCAGCCATCCCGGCTAGATGGTACCGCTCTGGTCATCCCTGTGGGATGATACAACTGGCCACCCCTGCTGGATGGTACCCCACCGGCCAGTCCTGCTGGAAACAACCTTCTCATCAGCCCTGCTAGAAACAACCTCCTTGGTAGAGGATCAGTGCCCGTGTAATGTGTTGGTCACACCGAATCCAAAAAAACTCTACCAGGGAACACGAAGCAACACTGCTATCTAAACCATCAAGAATAGAACTAGGGGAAAATCAATCGACCCTGCTGGCCAAAACCATCGTCAACATGACCAGGGGGAAACTCAACCCAGCTAGTCAAAAAACGAGATCAAAACCAGGGGAAACTCAACCCTACTAGTCCACCAACGAGAAAAGAACCATGGGAACTCAACCCTGCTGGTCAACAAACGAGAACATAACCAGGGGAAAACTCAACCCTGCTGGTCATCAAATGAGAACAGAACCATGGGAAAACTCAACCCAGCTGGCCAAACAAACGAGAACCAAACCATGTGGATACTCAACCCGGATGGTCAAACTAATGAGAATAGAGGGACCCTCTACGTCGCGAGAGCTAAAGGGTATGCAAAGCAAAAAATGACACGCACATGGGTCCCCCACGACGTGTGGCACAAGTCAACTCCAACCAAGCACACAAACATTATTAGGAATATACAACCACATGTACCTCCAAGCATTCTTGTATACTCCCATAGTATACCACGCTTCCAGCCCAAAGGTTATCGTGCACATGGAACCCATCGTCAACGCGACGAGCGTAAACGTAACAACTCCAGCTTGCCACATCATCAACCCAGGCATGACAAACTACCTCTCTTCATGAATTAAATCAATCACATAGGATTGCATGTGATCACAATCCAAGGGACCTCTATAAACATAGTAGGTAAAACCACCACCAGAGCACCATACTTTCTTCCGCATTTAATAAGATCACATAAGAGGCTCCGCTCGCCGGAATAGATTACACCATTGTGTTTCTTGTGAAAAAAATGCTTGATAGACTACTTACTCACCTCAAAAGGATATCTGACGGAAAATTCATCTAACACCGCTTTACACACAAACGATGTCCCATGGTCCCGAGCCTCGGCCCTGAAAACAGTCGGGTGCATCGCACCTTTGCAATCCCCTCGGGAAAACACGTCAAAAAGACTGCTCACTTGAGTGGAATGGATATCCAGAAAAAAAGAAGTGTTCTGACATACTGAACATGAGCGGTGCTGCATGGGACCCGCATCCCGGTCCTGAAGCAAAACGAACCGATGGTACCATTGCGATTCTCTCGAAAAAGAACGCAAGTTCGACTAATCACTTGTCCGAAATGGAAACCCTGTGAAGAAGATAGAAATTCACCATCAACGCCCAAAACGACCCTTGTGGGTCCCGAAAAAGTATGTTGAATTCAAGCAGGTGGATTGAGCCATTGCAATGCCCTCGAAAAAACACCCAGTATTGACTACTTGCATGCCCCGAACAGATGTCCGATGAAAATGTTGTAAAGCGCTGCACATAGCTCGAAAGATGGACCGTGGGGACCATGCCTCAACTCTGATTTCAATGCACGAAACCACATTATAAAACTTTGCCTCGGCACCAGGGTCCCAATGTCGCTGACGACACTCAAATCGGACATCAGATGCGTCCGCGCCACTCAAAACATGAACCCCCGGAAAAATATCAATCTGCTTAAAGGCGTGAGACGCCACCAAGGCCCTCATCTCGAGAATTAAAAATTCCCGAGGCCATCTCAAAAATTATGCCTCAATCCAAGGATCATGTCTCCGCAGACGGAATGCAAATCTTACACCCATATTAGGAGTTACGCCAGCTTAAGCATCATCGGATGCAAGTGGGGAAGGACCGGACTGGTCTGGCCGGTCCAGACCCCTTGGACATGACCTAGTTGGGTGGCCCGTGGCTCAGCCAGCCGAGTCGCCGTGTCCTGTGGTTCCCCTGTGCGGACCGCGGTCCTCCAAACCAACCGCCCACGATGTCGGTCGCTGTTCCACGACGAGACCCACGTTTGGCGGGTATCTGTCTCCCAAGCAGGGTCGCGCGCCACGATAGCGTCCTCCGTGTCAACCAGCCGGTGCAGCTGGCTGACCCTTCTGCTCCGTGCCCCCCAGCTCACCCGGAAGAGCCCCCAGATCCCCTCTCGCCATCCGCAGCCCTTCCAGTAGTGCCGCACCACCGCCAACAATTGTTGGCCACCGCGCTTAACCGCCGGAAAGGCCCTGGATCGCCGGAAGATCACCCTAAAACCCACTGATCTTTGGGGGACGTTTGCGAGGTCCTCTGAACTCGGATTTAAAAACCGAAATAGGAGATGGGAAGCTTGGAAAAATAAATACAAAACTATTTTCTTTTCATTGAAATTAAATAGCAATTTGATGTTATAATTCAACTTGAAAGAGGAGTACAAAATTGAATGTGAAAAATCGAAAACTCCTACCTGTATGGGCATAGCCCGACACTTCACGACACTCCGCCAGACTGCTGTGCCTCACCAGAGAGGTGGAGGAGAGGATGGAATTTCCTCTTTTTTTTGGAGCTCCTTGCGCCATGAAAAAACAACAAGTGGGAGAGGGTGAGAGGGGTTTATGTGTTTAAATAGAAAACACACTTAACCACCTGCCCGTCGGCCCGAACCCAAACTTCCGGCGGGGTCGAGATTAAGCCCCCTCTAGTGTAAACGCCTTACCCTAAGCTCAATGGCGGTGTCAGAATTTTAATCTGAGTCCCCATTCAAAAGTTAAAAAACTAATCACCTGAGGCCGCCAAATTACAAAAACACCCCTGGGGCCATTTTTCACTAAGAGCATACGCCCGCGAAAATTACACCCCTTCTCGGGTAAACGGAATGTTCAAAACTCAATGGTGCCCTCAGTTTTCCAATCCGAGCAACCATTTAAGAGATAATTGAGTTAATCCGTCAAAAAAATAAATTAATAAAAAATTTATCTGTTTCATGTTCTGTTAACGGGCAAAGGGTCCCAACATCCCGCGCCGACATGCTTTATGTTGATCTAGGGGTAAACAACCCATTTCGGACCCATCCATATACTCAGATTTTTGATCAGAAGCACTTTTTAGGATTTACCCCATTTATTTGGCATATCCAGTGTGAACGCAATAAAAATTTAATTCCGGTCACACCGAGGCTCGGAATTGCATGTCGTTTGAAGGCGCTGCTCTGGAATAACATCAAGAATATTCCAAAGTCTTTTATAAAAAAATGGGTTTATACAATTATAATATCAAATATTTAAAAATTATAAACTATATTACATCCAAGTTCACATATCACCTGGTTTGTTTTTAATAGCCCATGATAGAATACAATGTAGTGAAAATTAAGTAGCCTATGAATAATTATCCCAAATGGAATAAAAAATGTCGCCATTTATAAATATTGAACAATTTGTGTCTAAATGAAAAAAAATTAATCATAGATACACCATTTCTCTGTATTTTTACCTATCGCATCTGCACCTAGACTGGTGTAAATTTTTTATTTATTTATTGGAATTATATTTATCAATTTTGTCATGAACTATATATGATATCCTAGTAAATTATTACTTGAGCCATTATAGATATGGAACGTTTGGAGTTCTCGATCCCCTCATTATGGTGACAGTCATATGGAAATATATAATAATAGAGTAAGATTGATTTTTGCACAAAAAAAACAAGAATATAGAAGATACGAGTAAGTACACTTATTCTCATAAACTATAATGTACAAGAAAAAAATATTTAAATAAATACCAAAAGTAATACATCATCAATGATACATCATTTAACAAACTAAAATCCCAGACCTCTCATTTAATAGGTTTATCACATCTCAACTGGTCACCACAATCAGTCCACATCCCAACGATTAAAAACATACATATTCTTAATGTGGAACATTTCTTTTTCATGGTTGAAGGAAAATATAATATAAATTTTTTCAACGGATAAGCTAGGGTAAAAAATAAATATCCATGTAGGGTTACTCTATGTATTTCATAAGGAATATCATATTATTTCACCATTTATTCTTTGAATTTTCACAAGGTATAAGTACATAATACGGAATATCATATTAGTTCTCCATAATTATGGATGCGTCCCTGATGAACACCTGATGTGTTGCAGAAGACCAAATTCTCCATGTGAACAAGTTAAAGGGTAAGTAAAATTGATTATTTCAAAATAATCATAAACTTATAAAAAACCATACACATTTTATATCCCACAAAAGCATTACTCATTTCTACGTGAGTGAAGTAATCTATGAATACAACAATAATAAATGATTAATACACCTGGGATAATGTAACGACCCGAAATTTTGAATAAATCTTGTTTCCTAATTTCATGTGTTATTTTTTTTTATACTCAAAAAAATGTTTTATTTGATAAACATGATTATAATTAAAATGAGACCATTGGGTTCTGACTGTTATATGACCATCAGTCAATATGACCATTGTGAACAAAATGTTTTGATTATTGTCTCTAAATACAAGTAATCTTGGTTAATTATTATAGAAAGAAGATTTGATGGCCTCACCTAGTAGTCTTGGACCGATCGAAGCCCATCTAACAGAACTTGGGAAGGAGGTAGCACCATTGGGCTTTGCTCTGGACCAAACCCAAGCCGAACTTCATCGTGTGAAGCTAGAACGGAATCGCCTTCGCGAGAAGTTCAAACTGATTGAAATTACTACTCGGGCAATGTTGGCCGAGCCTCCCTCGGACTCTCTCACCATAGCACACCTTACACTTAGGTCCTATGCTGGTGTGATAAGAGGCTATGTAAGGAGACCGTAACTACCTTGTGTAATCTTTTGTTTTAAATAAAAATTTGGATTTCTTCTTATGATGAAGTTTATGAATTTTCAAATGACCGGATAAATATAGTATGCATATTTTTGATGAATTTTAGAAAAAGGATATTTTAAAAAATGTTTATGTAAACCTTAAATAATTAAAAATGTGTAATGATTTTCAAAAAATGGTCTTCTACAATTATGTTCAGTACAAAATTTGGAGTCTAATAAGATCAACTTGATTTTTGATGAATAGTAAATTATGAATAGTGATTTTATGATTAGGATTAGTGATATGACCAAATGGATTAGTAATCTCACTTAAAGAAAGTTTTAAAATAATGTAGGCACCTTGATTAAGTAATGTGATTCAATAAAATAGTTAAATAACGGTTTCATTAATTACTATTCAAGTATTAGTTTTTTTGGGTGAATAGTGTTTTTTAATTAAAAATTTAATTAAAAATAATTATAAAATTATTTTTATAAAAATGACTTTATTTTTGAACTCAGAGCATCGATATTATGTTATGGTAATTTTTGGGTTTTTTTCTGAAAAAATGAATTTTCGATGAATAGTGATTTTATTTAAAAATTAAATTAAAAATATTTAGAAAATTATTTTTATAAAATGGAGTTCATATTTGTAATCAGAGCGTTGATATTTGGTTAAGGTGAAATTTTGGGATTATTCTGAGAAAGTTGAATTTTTGATGAATAGTGAAAATACAGTTTTTAAGTTACGGGTGTTTAATGACATCATTAAATGATGTATTAAGTTTGTAATCAATATGTTCGAATTATGAATAGTGAGATAAGGTATGAGGTGTCCCAAGTGGCCAATACCATGGGCAAATACCATGGGCAAGCCCATGGTTTTGCCAAAACCACTAATGAGGTGTCCCTTTGCCATTAATGCCTTGTCCCCTCACTTTCCCTATAAATACCAAGCCATCCTCTCATCCATTCGACTCCCCACTCTTCCCCAATTAAGTTCTGGTCTCATTACCTCCCAAGGAGTCCTCCCAAGGTGTCCCCAAGCCCTCAAGGTCCCAACCTTTGAGGTTTAAGAGTTACATTTTAAGGTAAGGGATCCGACCCCTCTCTTTCTTTTCAAGTGATCTCTTTTATGTCATTCCTTTTATGCTCCATGTTCTTATTTTAGAGGATGTTCTTTTATACTCCTATTACTACCCTTTTTATGTTCATATGATGAAAGACCCCCTCTTACTCTCATCATTTCGTTTTAAGAAAGTTTAAGTGGCGCCGTTAGGCTGCCGAATTTTCAAGGGATTCATTCACCTCTCTCTTTTTCAAAGTTCTACTTTCATGTCAAGTCTTTCAAGTTCATTTTTATTATGTTGGGTTATGATCTCTATATTTATCATACTGGTCTTTTATGATCACATGATGAGAGACCCCATTTGATCTCTTCAATTCAGTATATTGATGTCTTAAGTGGCGCCGTTAGGCTGCCGAATTTTTAAGTGGTTCTTCACCCTTCTCGTTTTGAAGTTCTACTTTCATGTCAATTGTTTCAAGTTCCTTTATATTATGTTGGGGTATGATCTCTATATCTATCATACTGGACTCTTATGTTCATATGATGAGAGACCCTATTTGACCTTGTCAATTCAATTTTGTTGAAGTTTAAGTGATGTCGTTAGGCTGCCGAATTTTCACAAGAGAAATCTTGTTTTGCTTTCTTCCTTTCATGTTCTTCATTTCATATGGTATATTTTCAAATTTCATTACCATGTTCATAAATCCCTTATATTTTGTCCCTCTACTGTATGATGGGTCAATTATGAATGTTTGACCCATGTCCCCTCTTTTCTCAATGTTTTCTAAAACCTTGTAACATAGCTGTTATGCTGCAGAATTTTCCCCTCAAAATGCCTCTCTCTTTTCTCAAAAATTATTTTATGTTATAAAGTGAATACTCAAAGCTCTTATTTCTACAAGGGTATTCACATATATATCAAAATGTTCCATTTTAAATTCTGGGATTTACATACATGAGACCCGCTTCCCTTTCCGTGGGTTTAAAGTGCCGTAAAGATCATGTCATTAAAGCAGTTTTTAAAATGTTATGATTATGAAATGAAACCCATTTATTTTATGCTATATGGGTTATTTATGAAATGTTTGATGATGATATCTGTGGATCACATGATAATAAAGGCAAATTTAAGGGTGCGCCCTGATAGCGCTCCAATGCATTGGGTAAAGACTTAATCTCTAGAGATGACCATTTTAACGACGCCTTGGTGAATAACCTTGGTAATTTTTAACGACACCTTGGGGATGGACCTTGGTGAAACGAAACGATTGCCAATATTAAATGTTGCATCCACATCTTCAAGTTATGAAAAAGTTTTATTTTTATTATGATATGCCTCATGATTTCATTTTCATGCCTTAAAGTTCTTTTCATGACTTTATTGATGTATCCCAATTTCATATGTAAAATGTTTCACTTGTTTCCCTTGTTGGGCCTTCTGCTCACCCTTTCTTTTGATGTATGTCCCCAGGTTATGAGATTCAGTAATGAGCCTAGGGTGAACATGAGGAGAAGCCTTTCAAGTGTTTAAGAAGAATTATTTATGTTGTTTTCATGTTTTAAGTTCCTGGTTTCCAAGACACTAAACCTTAAAGATCCTCGGTTTTGTAAAATGTAATTAAAGTTTATGTGATAAAAAGGTGGGATGCTATAGTTGGTATCAAAGGATGGTTTAGTTATTTGTGGAAATTAGGATATGAAAACTCTAGGAGGAACCCTATATAAAAGATTAATATAGGAAATCTTCCTGGTATTTTGGTGAGTATTGAGTAAGGGGTTGCCAAGCAAATACATCCCTGTTTGGATACGAGCAGGTAGAGGTGGCTCTGGCACAGATGTACATAGGGGTAAAACCTGAAAACACCGCTTTGAGCTATACTCGAACGGGAACTGGTACACGACAACGGGCCTTGCTGCACTCTTGGTTACGACACTCCCGGGGGATATGCTTTGGTAAATTCATAAGCTTGGTATGAACCATTATTAAAGGAACAAAGATAAAATAAAATAAAGATTCACATAAGAATATATGATCATGGATAACCTAGATGGGAACCTAGGGGATCACAAGTTAGGGTATACTTTTCTTCTACAAGTTATCCTTATATGCTTTAAGTTCTTTTTCATGATTATTGGTTAAGTATTTAAGCCTCTAATTATACTTTATCTTCTTAGTTAATGGTGGGAAATGGAATAACGTGTCCCAACAACCAATGTGATAGGAAATGCGACAATTTCCGTATTAATATGTCAGAGATGATTAGGGGATTAAAAGATGATTATTATTTTGGAAGGCGTTCACTATTTTGGGGACCCTATATGATCGAGGTAAATAGATTACTATAGTATTTTCATGGAGGAGTAAGGTTGACTTATATTTTGAAGAATTGATGAATTTAAGGTGGACTTATAGTAATTTAGGTTACTTTTGGGAATGATTAACCTATCTTGGGTAAAATATGTTTAGGTTAGCTACTTTTGTTATAAGATGTTAGGAGTAGTTGATGTTGTCTGGAGATGAACAATGAAGTTGTTTTGGAAGACTATGTTATCAAATCCTTCTTGTATTTGGGTTTCAATCTTAGTTTGGTTTATTTTGAGGAATTTTAAGGACCGTTATTTATGGAGTGGTCTATGATGAACGTTGGGTAGTACCATGGAACTTTGAAGATTTAAAAGTAGGTTCTATTCCTATGGGATTCTTTCTTTTTGAAGAGTTGTTTTACCTTAACCTTTCTGTTTTTGGGATAATGTTTAAAGATAGAAGAAATAGATAGTTAATCTTTTCTAGATTATGTGGTTCCATAGAAGATGATTCTTGTGCTTTTATGAGACCAAGTGTTTTTGAATTCTCATCATTTGGCGAAAATATTAGTGTTGGTAGGGACTTGTTAAAGGATGAAACTCTACTTGAAGGTAGGTATATTTTCTTATGTTTTTGTTCTATGTAGTAAATGAAATCCTCAAAATTATGAAAAGAAACGTAAAACAAAAATGTTGTTGGTTTACGTTTCCTACTAGGTAATCAAAGACCGTTTACACACATCATAAGTTTGGGATTTTCTCATGGTTAACTTTCTCCTAATCATGTTCTCTATCACTCTCTCTCAGAACTGACCCTTTGTTTTTTCCTCCATGTCCATGTTTTCTTACATGGAACCCGAGTGTGGGTTAACTCGGGTGGCCTTTGTACTTCCTTTTCTTTCTTTTAAAGTAATGGTGTTACTGACTCTTTTTCCGATGTGGGACTTTCAATGAAATTTCAAAACCCAATTTAAAAAAATTGCGAGGACGCAATTTCTTAAGGGGGGAAGATTGTAACGACCCGAAATTTTGAATAAATCTTGTTTCCTAATTTCATGTGTTATTTTTTTTATACTCAAAAAAATGTTTTATTTGATAAACATGATTATAATTAAAATGAGACCATTGGGTTCTGACTGTTATATGACCATCAGTCAATATGACCATTGTGAACAAAATGTTTTGATTATTGTCTCTAAATACAAGTAATCTTGGTTAATTATTATAGAAAGAAGATTTGATGGCCTCACCTAGTAGTCTTGGACCGATCGAAGCCCATCTAACAGAACTTGGGAAGGAGGTAGCACCATTGGGCTTTGCTCTGGACCAAACCCAAGCCGAACTTCATCGTGTGAAGCTAGAACGGAATCGCCTTCGCGAGAAGTTCAAACTGATTGAAATTACTACTCGGGCAATGTTGGCTGAGCCTCCCTCGGACTCTCTCACCATAGCACACCTTACACTTAGGTCCTATGCTGGTGTGATAAGAGGCTATGTAAGGAGACCGTAACTACCTTGTGTAATCTTTTGTTTTAAATAAAAATTTGGATTTCTTCTTATGATGAAGTTTATGAATTTTCAAATGACCGGATAAATATAGTATGCATATTTTTGATGAATTTTAGAAAAAGGATATTTTAAAAAATGTTTATGTAAACCTTAAATAATTAAAAATGTGTAATGATTTTCAAAAAATGGTCTTCTACAATTATGTTCAGTACAAAATTTGGAGTCTAATAAGATCAACTTGATTTTTGATGAATAGTAAATTATGAATAGTGATTTTATGATTAGGATTAGTGATATGACCAAATGGATTAGTAATCTCACTTAAAGAAAGTTTTAAAATAATGTAGGCACCTTGATTAAGTAATGTGATTCAATAAAATAGTTAAATAACGGTTTCATTAATTACTATTCAAGTATTAGTTTTTTCGGGTGAATAGTGTTTTTTAATTAAAAATTTAATTAAAAATAATTATAAAATTATTTTTATAAAAATGACTTTATTTTTGAACTCAGAGCATCGATATTATGTTATGGTAATTTTTGGGTTTTTTTCTGAAAAAATGAATTTTCGATGAATAGTGATTTTATTTAAAAATTAAATTAAAAATATTTAGAAAATTATTTTTATAAAATGGAGTTCATATTTGTAATCAGAGCGTTGATATTTGGTTAAGGTGAAATTTTGGGATTATTCTGAGAAAGTTGAATTTTTGATGAATAGTGAAAATACAGTTTTTAAGTTACGGGTGTTTAATGACATCATTAAATGATGTATTAAGTTTGTAATCAATATGTTCGAATTATGAATAGTGAAATAAGGTATGAGGTGTCCCAAGTGGCCAATACCATGGGCAAATACCATGGGCAAGCCCATGGTTTTGCCAAAACCACTAATGAGGTGTCCCTTTGCCATTAATGCCTTGTCCCCTCACTTTCCCTATAAATACCAAGCCATCCTCTCATCCATTCGACTCCCCACTCTTCCCCAATTATGTTCTGGTCTCATTACCTCCCAAGGAGTCCTCCCAAGGTGCCCCCAAGCCCTCAAGGTCCCAACCTTTGAGGTTTAAGAGTTACATTTTAAGGTAAGGGATCCGACCCCTCTCTTTCTTTTCAAGTGATCTCTTTTATGTCATTCCTTTTATGCTCCATGTTCTTATTTTAGAGGATGTTCTTTTATACTCCTATTACTACCCTTTTTATGTTCATATGATGAAATACCCCCTCTTACTCTCATCATTTCGTTTTAAGAAAGTTTAAGTGGCGCCGTTAGGCTGCCGAATATTCAAGGGATTCATTCACCTCTCTCTTTTTCAAAGTTCTACTTTCATGTCAAGTCTTTCAAGTTCATTTTTATTATGTTGGGTTATGATCTCTATATTTATCATACTGGTCTTTTATGATCACATGATGAGAGACCCCATTTGATCTCTTCAATTCAGTATTTTGATGTCTTAAGTGGCGCCGTTAGGCTGCCGAATTTTTAAGTGGTTCTTCACCCTTCTCGTTTTGAAGTTCTACTTTCACGTCAATTGTTTCAAGTTCCTTTATATTATGTTGGGGTATGATCTCTATATCTATCATACTGGACTCTTATGTTCATATGATGAGAGACCCTATTTGACCTTGTCAATTCAATTTTGTTGAAGTTTAAGTGATGTCGTTAGGCTGCCGAATTTTCACAAGAGAAATCTTGTTTTGCTTTCTTCCTTTCATGTTCTTCATTTCATATGGTATATTTTCAAATTTCATAACCATGTTCATAAATCCCTTATATTTTGTCCCTCTACTGTATGATGGGTCAATTATGAATGTTTGACCCATGTCCCCTCTTTTCTCAATGTTTTCTAAAACCTTGTAACATAGCCGTTATGCTGCAGAATTTTCCCCTCAAAATGCCTCTCTCTTTTCTCAAAAATTATTTTATGTTATAAAGTGAATACTCAAAGCTCTTATTTCTACAAGGGTATTCACATATATATCAAAATGTTCCATTTTAAATTCTGGGATTTACATACATGAGACCCGCTTCCCTTTCCGTGGGTTTAAAGTGCCGTAAAGATCATGTCATTAAAGCAGTTTTTAAAATGTTATGATTATGAAATGAAACCCATTTATTTTATGCTATATGGGTTATTTATGAAATGTTTGATGATGATATATGTGGATCACATGATAATAAAGGCAAATTTAAGGGTGCGCCCTGATAGCGCTCCAATGCATTGGGTAAAGACTTAATCTCTAGAGATGACCATTTTAACGACGCCTTGGTGAATAACCTTGGTAATTTTTAACGACACCTTGGGGATGGACCTTGGTGAAACGAAACGATTGCCAATATTAAATGTTGCATCCACATCTTCAAGTTATGAAAAAGTTTTATTTTTATTATGATATGCCTCATGATTTCATTTTCATGCCTTAAAGTTCTTTTCATGACTTTATTGATGTATCCCAAGTTCATATGTAAAATGTTTCACTTGTTTCCCTTGCTGGGCCTTCGGCTCACCCTTTCTTTTGATGTATGTCCCCAGGTTATGAGATTCAGTAATGAGCCTAGGGTGAACATGAGGAGAAGCCTTTCAAGTGTTTAAGAAGAATTATTTATGTTGTTTTCATGTTTTAAGTTCCTGGTTTCCAAGACACTAAACCTTAAAGATCCTCGGTTTTGTAAAATGTAATTAAAGTTTATGTGATAAAAAGGTGGGATGCTATAGTTGGTATCAAAGGATGGTTTAGTTATTTGTGGAAATTAGGATATGAAAACTCTAGGAGGAACCCTATATAAAAGTTTAATATAGGAAATCTTCCTGGTATTTTGGTGAGTATTGAGTAAGGGGTTGCCAAGCAAATACATCCCTGTCTGGATACGAGCAGGTAGAGGTGGCTCTGGCACAGATGTACATAGGGGTAAAACCTGAAAACACCGCTTTGAGCTATACTCGAACGGGAACTGGTACACGACAACGGGCCTTGCTGCACTCTTGGTTACGACACTCCCGGGGGATATGCTTTGGTAAATTCATAAGCTTGGTATGAACCATTATTAAAGGAACAAAGATAAAATAAAATAAAGATTCACATAAGAATATATGATCATGGATAACCTAGATGGGAACCTAGGGGATCACAAGTTAGGGTATACTTTTCTTCTACAAGTTATCCTTATATGCTTTAAGTTCCTTTTCATGATTATTGGTTAAGTATTTAAGCCTCTAATTATACTTTATCTTCTTAGTTAATGGTGGGAAATGGAATAACGTGTCCCAACAACCAATGTGATAGGAAATGCGACAATTTCCGTATTAATATGTCAGAGATGATTAGGGGATTAAAAGATGATTATTATTTTGGAAGGCTTTCACTATTTTGGGGACCCTATATGATCGAGGTAAATAGATTACTATAGTATTTTCATTGAGGAGTAAGGTTGACTTATATTTTGAAGAATTGATGAATTTAAGGTGGACTTATAGTAATTTAGGTTACTTTTGGGAATGATTAACCTATCTTGGGTAAAATATGTTTAGGTTAGCTACTTTTGTTATAAGATGTTAGGAGTAGTTGATGTTGTCTGGAGATGAACAATGAAGTTGTTTTGGAAGACTATGTTATCAAATCCTTCTTGTATTTGGGTTTCAATCTTAGTTTGGTTTATTTTGAGGAATTTTAAGGACCGTTATTTATGGAGTGGTCTATGATGAACGTTGGGTAGTACCATGGAACTTTGAAGATTTAAAAGTAGGTTCTATTCCTATGGGATTCTTTCTTTTTGAAGAGTTGTTTTACCTTAACCTTTCTGTTTTTGGGATAATGTTTAAAGATAGAAGAAATAGATAGTTAATCTTTTGTAGATTATGTGGTTCCATAGAAGATGATTCTTGTGCTTTTATGAGACCAAGTGTTTTTGAATTCTCATCATTTGGCGAAAAGATTAGTGTTGGTAGGGACTTGTTAAAGGATGAAACTCTACTTGAAGGTAGGTATATTTTCTTATGTTTTTGTTCTATGTAGTAAATGAAATCCTCAAAATTATGAAAAGAAACGTAAAACAAAAATGTTGTTGGTTTACGTTTCCTACTAGGTAATCAAAGACCGTTTACACACATCATAAGTTTGGGATTTTCTCATGGTTAACTTTCTCCTAATCATGTTCTCTATCACTCTCTCTCAGAACTGACCCTTTGTTTTTTCCTCCATGTCCATGTTTTCTTACATGGAACCCGAGTGTGGGTTAACTCGGGTGGCCTTTGTACTTCCTTTTCTTTCTTTTAAAGTAATGGTGTTACTGACTCTTTTTCCGATGTGGGACTTTCAATGAAATTTCAAAACCCAATTTAAAAAAATTGCGAGGACGCAATTTCTTAAGGGGGGAAGATTGTAACGACCCGAAATTTTGAATAAATCTTGTTTCCTAATTTCATGTGTTATTTTTTTTTATACTCAAAAAAATGTTTTATTTGATAAACATGATTATAATTAAAATGAGACCATTGGGTTCTGACTGTTATATGACCATCAGTCAATATGACCATTGTGAACAAAATGTTTTGATTATTGTCTCTAAATACAAGTAATCTTGGTTAATTATTATAGAAAGAAGATTTGATGGCCTCACCTAGTAGTCTTGGACCGATCGAAGCCCATCTAACAGAACTTGGGAAGGAGGTAGCACCATTGGGCTTTGCTCTGGACCAAACCCAAGCCGAACTTCATCGTGTGAAGCTAGAACGGAATCGCCTTCGCGAGAAGTTCAAACTGATTGAAATTACTACTCGGGCAATGTTGGCCGAGCCTCCCTCGGACTCTCTCACCATAGCACACCTTACACTTAGGTCCTATGCTGGTGTGATAAGAGGCTATGTAAGGAGACCGTAACTACCTTGTGTAATCTTTTGTTTTAAATAAAAATTTGGATTTCTTCTTATGATGAAGTTTATGAATTTTCAAATGACCGGATAAATATAGTATGCATATTTTTGATGAATTTTAGAAAAAGGATATTTTAAAAAATGTTTATGTAAACCTTAAATAATTAAAAATGTGTAATGATTTTCAAAAAATGGTCTTCTACAATTATGTTCAGTACAAAATTTGGAGTCTAATAAGATCAACTTGATTTTTGATGAATAGTAAATTATGAATAGTGATTTTATTATTAGGATTAGTGATATGACCAAATGGATTAGTAATCTCACTTAAAGAAAGTTTTAAAATAATGTAGGCACCTTGATTAAGTAATGTGATTCAATAAAATAGTTAAATAACGGTTTCATTAATTACTATTCAAGTATTAGTTTTTTCGGGTGAATAGTGTTTTTTAATTAAAAATTTAATTAAAAATAATTATAAAATTATTTTTATAAAAATGACTTTATTTTTGAACTCAGAGCATCGATATTATGTTATGGTAATTTTTGGGTTTTTTTCTGAAAAAATGAATTTTCGATGAATAGTGATTTTATTTAAAAATTAAATTAAAAATATTTAGAAAATTATTTTTATAAAATGGAGTTCATATTTGTAATCAGAGCGTTGATATTTGGTTAAGGTGAAATTTTGGGATTATTCTGAGAAGTTGAATTTTTGATGAATAGTGAAAATACAGTTTTTAAGTTACGGGTGTTTAATGACATCATTAAATGATGTATTAAGTTTGTAATCAATATGTTCGAATTATGAATAGTGAGATAAGGTATGAGGTGTCCCAAGTGGCCAATACCATGGGCAAATACCATGGGCAAGCCCATGGTTTTGCCAAAACCACTAATGAGGTGTCCCTTTGCCATTAATGCCTTGTCCCCTCACTTTCCCTATAAATACCAAGCCATCCTCTCATCCATTCGACTCCCCACTCTTCCCCAATTAAGTTCTGGTCTCATTACCTCCCAAGGAGTCCTCCCAAGGTGCCCCCAAGCCCTCAAGGTCCCAACCTTTGAGGTTTAAGAGTTACATTTTAAGGTAAGGGATCCGACCCCTCTCTTTCTTTTCAAGTGATCTCTTTTATGTCATTCCTTTTATGCTCCATGTTCTTATTTTAGAGGATGTTCTTTTATACTCCTATTACTACCCTTTTTATGTTCATATGATGAAAGACCCCCTCTTACTCTCATCATTTCGTTTTAAGAAAGTTTAAGTGGCGCCGTTAGGCTGCCGAATTTTCAAGGGATTCATTCACCTCTCTCTTTTTCAAAGTTCTACTTTCATGTCAAGTCTTTCAAGTTCATTTTTATTATGTTGGGTTATGATCTCTATATTTATCATACTGGTCTTTTATGATCACATGATGAGAGACCCCATTTGATCTCTTCAATTCAGTATTTTGATGTCTTAAGTGGCGCCGTTAGGCTGCCGAATTTTTAAGTGGTTCTTCACCCTTCTCGTTTTGAAGTTCTACTTTCATGTCAATTCTTTCAAGTTCCTTTATATTATGTTGGGGTATGATCTCTATATCTATCATACTGGACTCTTATTTTCATATGATGAGAGACCCTATTTGACCTTGTCAATTCAATTTTGTTGAAGTTTAAGTGATGTCGTTAGGCTGCCGAATTTTCACAAGAGAAATCTTGTTTTGCTTTCTTCCTTTCATGTTCTTCATTTCATATGGTATATTTTCAAATTTCATTACCATGTTCATAAATCCCTTATATTTTGTCCCTCTACTGTATGATGGGTCAATTATGAATGTTTGACCCATGTCCCCTCTTTTCTCAATGTTTTCTAAAACCTTGTAACATAGCCGTTATGCTGCAGAATTTTCCCCTCAAAATGCCTCTCTCTTTTCTCAAAAATTATTTTATGTTATAAAGTGAATACTCAAAGCTCTTATTTCTACAAGGGTATTCACATATATATCAAAATGTTCCATTTTAAATTCTGGGATTTACATACATGAGACCCGCTTCCCTTTCCGTGGGTTTAAAGTGCCGTAAAGATCATGTCATTAAAGCAGTTTTTAAAATGTTATGATTATGAAATGAAACCCATTTATTTAATGCTATATGGGTTATTTATGAAATGTTTGATGATGATATATGTGGATCACATGATAATAAAGGCAAATTTAAGGGTGCGCCCTGATAGCGCACCAATGCATTGGGTAAAGACTTAATCTCTAGAGATGACCATTTTAACGACGCCTTGGTGAATAACCTTGGTAATTTTTAACGACACCTTGGGGATGGACCTTGGTGAAACGAAACGATTGCCAATATTAAATGTTGCATCCACATCTTCATGTTATGAAAAAGTTTTATTTTTATTATGATATGCCTCATGATTTCATTTTCATGCCTTAAAGTTCTTTTCATGACTTTATTGATGTATCCCAAGTTCATATGTAAAATGTTTCACTTGTTTCCCTTGCTGGGCCTTCTGCTCACCCTTTCTTTTGATGTATGTCCCCAGGTTATGAGATTCAGTAATGAGCCTAGGGTGAACATGAGGAGAAGCCTTTCAAGTGTTTAAGAAGAATTATTTATGTTGTTTTCATGTTTTAAGTTCCTGGTTTCCAAGACACTAAACCTTAAAGATCCTCGGTTTTGTAAAATGTAATTAAAGTTTATGTGATAAAAAGGTGGGATGCTATAGATAATATCATGATAATCCCAAGAATCTCTAAATATAAAATAATTTATATGGGTTCTCCCATGTCATAATATCTATCACCGTATTAGAATGAAATAGAATACCATGTTCCTAGTCCACATTTCCTAATAATATTCTTTATGAAATGATGAAATTACACTTATAATACTTTTCATAAACTCAATGATTGGCCAAAATTTACAATACCACTCTCAAATGATGCACATGATCAACCTAATCCTCACAGTAAAACATGATGTTTCCCATTAAGAATAACAAGAATGTGTGTAAGTACTCATATAATATGTAGATCATCAAATAAATAAAAATTATATGATTATCGGGAAAACAAAATTGAATAATAATATACTCATTATTTTCAAATATACTCATCGATGAATTATTTCGAATATCAAATTATTTAATTATCAACATGTGATAACCATATAAAAATCATTATTAAAAAACCAAATTTACCCATTAAAATAATAAAAAAATTCATTATTCCATTTAAATGGATAATTATTATTTACTATAACTCGATTTAGTTTCCATTTATAAATATATATGTAAAAAATCCCATCTAAATTATTCAAAAGTTGAACGGTTACTATCCAAGGTGACACACTCCAATGTGTGAATCCAATCTATTAAAGAACATTCCACTAGGATTTAATATTTTTTACCATAGTTGGTTTGACATTATATTACATAATATAAACAAGATTTATTCATGGTACTAAATTGGTATAATTGTTTACCACTCTTACTGGTGTAAAATTAGATAAATCAGAGATAAAATTTGTGGGAAACGCATAGATAGATGTAGGGAGATCTTACTTGAATGCGTCCAACTCCATCTAAAATTCTCAAAACTGATATTACCCTAGGATTATTCAAAATGTACTGATCGAATATAGTTATAGTGGTGTCCTATTTTCTTGGGAAAACATAGAATAACCAATCAAGTATAGTAATGGGAACCCATTATAGTTCATAGTCAATAGAGACTGATGAGAAATCTACTAATCCATCTCCAAAATATCATCAATTATTTTCATGTTGAGAATTAGAAAATTCATGGAATGATCTTTAAATGATCATAAGAAAACACATGTAGCATACATTAGACCCTACACTCTATTTTTTATGAGAGGCATAATAATATCCATCATATAAGGAAAAATCTCTATAGAATGACATAGAAACTCCATATTATGCTTTAATATAAATGAGTGATGTGTAGCTATATCAAATAAAGAATCATATAAATATGATTCTCTAGTGATGGTATCTCTCATATTTTCTATAGTAACATAAAATTCTTCAGGAGAGTCTTCCACTTCAAGAAAAATATATTTTTCAAAAATATGATGCTAAAACCCCTTAGCTGTTGACTAATTTGACTGAACCGTAAATATTTTTTTCTGATTATGAAATTAATCCATTACAAAATTTTGGAACAATATTCAAAAACATTTACATGTGTCTTGAAAATCTACAGGAAATACAGATATTGGGTTCGATAATGAAAATCCATTTTTAATGCCCAATTTGGAAACACTGAAAGAAGGTCAATAGGAACATACCGTAAACTGCTGTTGGGATTTAAAATTCCTACAGTAGTGATTCATTGTGATAATCATCATGCATTCCAATTCCTTTAATGGAACTAATAGAACTGTCACTATAATAAAAGGTAACTCTTTTCAACCCATACATTGTAGGTGGGTCAAAATCCACCATCAACACCCTATCTAAAATATCATCATAATATATGAGCTTTGAAAAAATTATTAGTTATTATATTGTATATAATAACCATATCAAACAATAAATACATTAGTTTTTCATCCCCCCACCCCATCTTAGGAGAAAACTGAATAAGATCTGTAAACTAGTTCAGATATTGTGTGACAGTCTTGTCACCTAACTTGAGGTTATGAAAATCCATGGCTTTAAGAAAGATTATCAACATTAAACCTAACTGATTAGTGAATAATTATCAAAAAAATTACACTCAAATCCATCTAATATCATTTATATCTCCATCTAACACCACAATATCAAATGATTTTACTCGATCATTAAGGTAGAACATATCTATTTAATATAATCAGGCTTTCCAAAGTACGTAAACATATTCTCTATCATTTTCAAACTATTTTATGCATCTAAATAATAAATTGAGACATGGAATTATCATGGATTATGGTAAAAAAACTATTTACCATGATCTAATAATTCATCCATTTTATGTTCCACAACTTCAGAAAGAACGGGGACGAGAATAGGTACCTATTTGAAGTCCTGTATTGAGTGAACCTCCATCCCAATAAGATTTTAGTCCCCTGGTACATTCTTCTTCATTGGTTCTCTAATAGCTTCCTCATGTAGCATTTTCTAATTAGTTAATATAGTCATGATACTAAAAAACAACAATATAAAAACCTAAAATTTCAACATGGATACATTGATCATAAAAAAATAGAATAATGTAAAATGTGTACCATCAAAAGAAATAAAAAATGGTATTTTTAAAAATATTCATAAAAAATATGTGAAAATACAAGAATCATATCAAATGATTCCTCAATGAAACATTTCATAGACACCCATGTTGACCTAATTCTCATTACAATGATAGCTAGAAGGGGAATCAAACATATATACCTCATATGTCTCATCAATCATACATGTTACCTATTAGAACGACAAAAAATCTAACTGGTTTCATTGAATTTTTTATAACCTAGCTTTGATACCTCTTTTTCATATACATTCTTGGATACCATGGAACACTAATAACATAGTCATTACTAACATATGCT
Source organism: Viscum album (assembly GCA_963277665.1). NCBI lineage: Eukaryota > Viridiplantae > Streptophyta > Magnoliopsida > Santalales > Viscaceae > Viscum > Viscum album. The sequence goes on from OY728141.1 coordinate 1,259,246,246, forward strand.
GAAGGGTCTCTTAGATCTTCGTTGGTTATCCAATAGCACAAAAAATCCTACAAGAATCATGTGGAAATAATTTTGACACAAAAATACTAAGATAAATCAATGAATCCGGTATGAAAAATCACCTCAAGGTGTAAGTCAACGAAACAAAAAGATAAAAATTACCAATAATATTACATTTTTAGGGATAAAATATCATAAAACAGAAATTATCATTCATCTTATGTAATATGTGGATAACATATCTACATGTCACATAGATACATATGATTCCCAAGGATCAATTATTACTACCACCTCCAAGTGGTGCATTCCATTTTCTTGGCCTTGGAAAATATTAATCTACAGAAGACTGAAAGTAATGTTATAGTGTTACATAGAATAGATGGTTCCCACAAAGTGTTCCAAAAATAATACCAATGACATAAACCATATATAATTTCAACATAATTAATATAAATCATAAAATGATGATTAAATAATTTCAGGAAAATAATTTCACATTAAAAAGATACCTAATACATCATCATAGGACAATCTGAACCTCTTATATAAGTGAACTTATTTTAATGATGTTGGAATGAATAAAAATATACTAAATATATGAAATTTAATCTTAACGTAAATTCATATCATAATTTTATGTAATAATCCCTAGGGTATGTTAGTTTCTAGGAACTATATCTTCACACATCTCAACCATCATCATAGATTAATGTTGGTGTTCACACTTACATATGGTTAGACCAATGTGATTATATATCAATAACCCATTAACGGACCCATCATGGGAAATCAAAATGAATATGTTTATTTCATTTGGTCATTATATATTCATTTCTAGGGTGTTATATTACCACAATGAATTTCAATGATACCTACTAACTCCCCATTCATACATGTATGTTATTAAATAAATCATTAATTCATGGGATAATCAACCATTTCAAATATATTCAAATTGCAATTAGCTAATTTTAATATTTAACATTCCTTTCCAATTTCAATACCAAATGACATGTTTTCATAAAATAATTTATATTCAAATATTATTTTATTTTATTCTAAATTTCAATATAATCTCCAATATACTATTTTATAATAATTTTTTTGAATAAAATCTTCATTTTTACCAAAATAATCCCAACATTTTCTATTCCATAGAAATTGGGAATTTAAATAATTTTCCTTAATGATTCAAATCACATGACAAGTCATAGAAAATAGAAGAGTTTGAATCATTTTAAAACAATGATCATATCACAAATTCAAATTAGGGATTCAATTGCATTAGAATTCCATACAAAACCCCATAAAATTAATCAAAAGATCAAATCAATACAACACAATAATTGGGATTCACCAACAAAGGATAGAGGAATGGGAGATTGAGGATTAAATCCTAGAAATATTATCAAACAATGTATATATTGAATCCATAAAAACAATATTGTAATGTCCTAGAAATTACATGTAATTTTTTTAATTATATTGGAATTTTAAGAGTCTGTGAAAATTGATGGCGCTTGATTCTGAGAGTCGGTGTGCCCTAAATGAATTTCTGAACTATTCTTTTCAGGTACGTTCAGTAAATGTGTGAGTGATTTTTTATAAATTTTGAACTGATGATCAGAATTGGAATCTGAGGACATTGTTGAACTCGTACTGCTGGTATTCTCTTAAGGAGAATTTTAGCTTGATGAAAGTTAGTCGAGGGTGATAGTTAGTTTTTGTGATTTTCATGTAAGAAGAAAAAAAATTGTTTTACATTTTTATTTTTCATTTTTAAACTTCTCTACATTTGTTATAGAGTTGGGGACCACTCAATCTAGAAAAAAACCCAATTTAAATCCATGGCGGTGGGGACCACTCAAACCCCTCTTAATGGTAGGGGGACCTCTAAACTACCCATTAATTTATTCTAACATTTACTTGTGCCAACATCATGATAATTTATGGAAAACTCTTATCAAATTATTAAAACATAATTTAATAAGTGGCCTATTCAATTTGTGTGGGATTTGGGGGAAGTATTGGTAAAATGTAGAAGTTTGGGAGAACTGGGAGAAAGTTCTCCAATGAAGAACTACCCCCATCAAAGTGTGATTATCCGATGAACCGACAAACGAGCCCAGGATCGATGGCGTGTTGTGGGCATGATGAACGTCATCATATTAAAATTCTTCCTCATGCCAAGACATCAATGAACACTTGAGGTAGGGTTTTTTTTGTATCATTTTTTGTGGATTGAGTTAAATTAATCCTCTTGATCTGACTGCTACCAATCTAATGTAGAGGGTGCGGGGCCAATGAACATAGCTCGATCCCTCCTTTTTTCTTCATGGTTCTTGAATCCTTTGTATTGGAGAATGGTGGAAGGCAACAGGGGTCGGCTTCATGATGGGGTTGTGGCGCGCGACCACGCTAACGAACAAGAAAAGGTCGCGGATTGCACTGTAGTGATGAAGGGTAAGGTGGAAAACATTCGTTTGGCCATAGAGAGGTGGCACATGACGCACCGCCATTAGAGAAAGGGGCCCTGAACCTCCGTGACACGGCAGATGATTGAGGTGTGGTCGGTGTTCAGACGGCTGCAGAGTGGAGGCACACGACATACTACCAGGAGGACCCAAGGGCTGGCCATTTTGTCCTACCATGCTGGACCCAACAGGACTCGCTCGGGTACCCTGTGCTGGCTGGAAAGCGAAGGACATAGTTGTTTGGGGTTTTAGTGTGGGGGGCGCCCAACTCCCCCCCCTAGCATACGGCTAGGTCGGGCCACCGGATCAAGCCACCCAGCATGGGCAGGGCCTGGTCGACCCGAACCAAGACCGCCCAGGTCAGGTCGGGCCGGGTCGGTCTGACCGGGTTGGGCCAGACCCGGACCAATTTAAACCCTATATTTCTCTTCCTACTATATCGTGAGCTACATGCATTTGTTTGACAAACCGACTATGGCACTGGAAACCTTGGAGTGGGACGGTCCTTTTGGATTACCCCACTTGAGATTTTGATAATGTTGGGGCATAGTCATGTTGGATTGAGGATGAATCCAGTAGGGCCTTAGGAACAGAAATGCCAATAACTAACAGACCGGGCGTCCTATTGATGCAACGTTTGTTTTGTTGAGAAGCCTTTTACATGGAGGAACTTGGGGAAACTTCATCTTCGTACTTCATGGTAGTTGTATTGTCGATCTGTGGCTTGGGGTGCGGAACCTCTTGGAGACAAGATAGTTTAGTGCAGGATCTCTATAGCTGGCTACGAAATGAGAAATGGATCCTTCGTGGGTCTGATAGAGTACTAGGATCCGATGTGGGCCTGACGATGTACTAGGATCATGGGTGGGTCTGACAGAGTACATGAATCCAGTGTGGGTATGATAATGTTCTGGGATCTTGTGTGGGTCTGACGGAGTACTGGGAACTTGTGTGGGTCTGACGATGTACTAGGATCTTGTTTGGGTCTGACAGATTACTCGGATCCTGTGTGGGTTGGACATTGTACTAGAATCTTGTGTGGGTCTGACGTTGTACTACGATCTTATTTGGGTCTGACGGTGTACTAGGATCCTGTGTGGGTCTGTAAAATGGTATCCTTCATGGTTTTTCCTCTTAACAGTGTAAGATGATTTAGTAGTTACATCTAATAATCTCTTCTATTGTACCTAAGTTATACCGTATGTGACCAGAGTTTGTACCTTTGTGGTACTATCCGTAGTGTTAATACCTGGGTGGTATTATTCTGTGTGGTGTACCTATGTGGTACTCACCTTTGTGGTATTTTTTTTTGGTTGGACCTTGTGTTTCCTCATGATTTAGATGGGTGTACTTGATAACATAGGTATATGTAAGATCATAAACCTAAGTAGGGTTGTCATTGCATTAAATGCATTTTTTATCCTTTGTGTATTTTGAGAGACCTTGAGGGTCTTGGGGTCCCTACTGATATCTTTATACTCACCCCTACATGGGATTTACCCGCACCTAGTTGTGTTTCGTACACACGATGTACATCGTTAATCGAGGCTGAGGATACCAGGACTGGATGGTTCTTAGAGGTGGACCATACGGTGTGTCAGTACGCAGAGGAGATGAGAAAATGTGGAATGCTAAGGAGGTGATTTGTACCAACCCATAGTGTAGGAGCCTCATAGGAATACCTTGTAGAAATCTATCTCTTTCTTCAGTTGTATTGTATTTCGAGTTGTACTTGTAAATTTACTATTGGGCTTGTATTCCAGCCCCTCATACATTCAATACTCTTTTGGTTATACAGTTTACTTGTGTTCCTATCTCTCTGTCTTCTCAGTTGTATGTGTTTATAGGATATAAATGCAATGACTTCCATGAATTAGGGAATACAAATTTCAGTTCTAGTCCCCAGCCGATGTCATATGGATGGCGGGCTTTGGGTACTCATGGAATAGGCATTGGGGGACGGGTTATGAGAAATTTTTATCAGAGGATTTGGGTCTACCATAGAACAAAAGACTCTGGTCTTTTAATGACAATAGTGGTTTTTCTAGTCACTGTGCTTATTAGTTTAGGGAATCCATTGTTGGTGCGGTGGCCAATGTATCCAAACACTTGGACCCTGACTTCTAATTTTCGACTCAGTGCAAGAAAGCACTGGTTTCATATGTGTTTTCAAGAGTTTTCTTTGTGGTATCTTTTAGTAAGATCCCCAAGTATAACTTACTGACCCTGGAGAACCTATTTCGTTTCAGGATTCCTCCAAGATGATAGCCATATCGGGTTTCAGGTATAGTATGCAATTATATCCCATCGAATGACGAGGCCTCGGTGCAGGGCACTCTTCTAGTAGAGGGAACAGTGGAGGCTCCTACATTACCATTACCTATTGGACCACCGATGCCACCAGCCCTAGTAAATGATGGTGCATGCCGAATGAGTGCGTTTCACATGTTCCAGTGTCAGAGGGCACCCAGGTTCAGGGGAGAGATGGTCCCACAGTCAGCTGAGGATTGGCTGGAGGCCGTGGTGAGAGTCTTCTGACTGGTAGGGACACCGGCTGATCTTATGGTGATCCTCGCCACTAGTATTCTATAGGAAGCTACAGGAAGATGGTAGAGCATGATGCTACACGTTCATTATGAGGTGACACTTCTCTAGGTGGACATTGAGAGATTTTTTCAAAAATAGTTTATCCCTGTGAAACTTTCTGTAATGGGCATACAAGAGCTTATTCATCTGCAATATTGCAGCATGACTGTGGATCAATACTCAGCGAGGTTCTCAGAACTCTCATTCTACTCCCATGGTATAGTGCATGACCCATTCACCAGGTCCCAAACCTTCAAACAGGGACTTAGGATGAAGAACAGGGCATTGATGATTTCTCTCACACTATTGGAAATTCAGGATATAGACATGGTTTTAAAATGTGGCTATAGGTATTCAAACTATGGCTTTTGGTAATATCCATGGTTTGCAGAACCATGGCTATGTTTGGTGTGGCTATAGACCTAGAATTATATCCATGGTTTATAACAGTGTCTATAGATCTAGAACCTCGTTTCAACCCATGGATATAGGTATACAAGCACAGTTCAATCTGTGGTAATATCTTAATAGCCATGGATTAGAACAGTCTCTATACTATAGGAGGGAATAAATTTATTACCACGGTTAGAAACCCTAGCATTAGACCTATAGCAACTGTTTGTAACTGTGGAAACAGACCTATAGCCACGGTTTAGAAACCATGGATATAGTGTCTGAAAAACCATAAATAAATATCCTTGACCCCCCTACATAGACCCCCCCCCCCCCCCCCGTAGTGGCCCACCCCTTGCATACCCCTCCCTCATGGACGCTGCACACCCCTACCCTACATAAACCCCCCTCCCTTGGACATCCCTTCCACCCTGGCCAGCCCCCTGGACATCCCCCTGCAAATCCCCCCTCTTGGACAGACCCTGGACACCCCCCAGACAGACCGTATCAACCCCAGTCCTTGGACACCCCCCAAACAGACCATGTACACCCCCCGGACAGACCTTGGACACCCTCCAGACAGACCCTAGTCCCCCCCCCCACGACAGACCCTGGACACCCCCGGAAAGACACTGGACACCCCACGAAGAGACACTGGACACCCCCCGGACGGACCCTTGACACCCCCCGGACAGCCCCAGACAGCCCCTAAAGACCCCCCAAACCCTGGACACCCCCAGAGCCTGGACATATCCCTCTGGACAGACCAGACCTCCACTCCCATGGATAGCCACCCCCACCAGTCTCCTGGACAGACCCTGGGACCCCCCCCCCCCCCCGCCAGAACCTGGACACCACCACATACCCCCTAAACCCTGGACACCACCATGACCTTGGACAGATCCCCCTCGACAGCCCAGATGACTACTCCCGTGGATAGCCACCCCCACCCTCCTTGACAGACCCTTGACCCCCCCAGAACTTGGACACCCCAAAGTCATGCACACCCCCACCGCCCCACCCTACCTATTTCCCCTCCCCATGTCCCTGTCAGCCCCAACATGCACCCCCCCTACTAGCCCCCACTTCCACCCCCTACCAGTCCCCTCCCCCTACTAGTTCCCCCCTACCCCCTGTCAGTCCCCTCCAAATTAAATTATACACGAAAGATACTTACATAATAAGAATTAAATAAATCCAAATACAAAAAAACATAACTTCACATACATGAGTCTCCATATAAGACAAACTATCAATGAAGTCTGGAAGTATCTCAAAATAACCTACAACACAAGGTAGAACATAATTGTTCTCATCCAATAAAATTATAGTAAAACAAAACAAATTAGAATATTCACAAGGAATATAACTCAATAAATAAGAATAGTGCAGCCCCGTCTTCTGGCCCCCCAAGACATCAGCCCCCCCCCCCCCCCCCCCCCCACCCTGCTGGACCCCCTGGACAGCAGCCCGCCACATCCCAGACAATAGCCCCCTTACTGATACCCCTGGACAGAACCCCCCCTGATGGACCCCCTGGACAGCAGCCTCTCCCCACTATTGTACCCCCTAGATAGTAGTCCCCCTACTGAACTCCATAGATAGAACCCCCCAGACAACTTCCCCCCTACTGACCCCCCAGATAAAACCCCCCATACTGGACCCCCTGAACAGCTACCCCCTGGACCCCCTCGATAATAGCCCCCACCCCAACTACTGAACCACCCTATACAGCAACCCCACTTGTAGGACCCCCTAGGACAGCAGCACCCCCCAGACAGCACCCCCCCACTACTGAACCCCCTAGACAGAACCCCCGTACTAGACCCCCTGAACAGAGGCCCCCATGTCGGACCCCCCTGAATAGCTTCCCCCCCAGACCCCCCTGGACAATAGCCCCACCCCACACACATCCATTTCACAACCCTTGCACCCCCTTGGACATTAGCCACCCCCTGTTTTGTGGCTAGTTATATGGAGGTGTATAGGTGTGTGTTGTGGATCTTCCTTGTTACATGTTGGGTGGGCATGGGCTACTCAGGTAAAGGGGTGTATGTTCGTAGGGAGTGGAATGCAGGTTACATTGGATGCTTCGTAAGGTTGAGGCTAGGAGATGATTGGTTTATCCAATAGTGACATACATAGATTCTCAGAGTGGGGTTATATGTTTCTTGTGAAGGATCTAAGTGGTGTGGTTGTGAGTTTTGTGTTGCTGTTTAGAATTATAGGACCTTTGAAAATGGGTTTCAGCTAGGGGTGTTGCTGTTTGGATTTTTCTATATGGTGTAGTACTAGATACACTTACATGGTTCATGGTGCTGGTTAGTTTGTGATTTCTACTATGGTTTGTAACATGTTTTGGGTGCATAGGGGATGGATTTCTAGTGTTTTTTTGCATCACTATTGTAGGCTTCTGGTTCTCTCGATTGTATACTATTGTGGATATAGATTGTGGTGGGTCTTTAGGTGGTTGTTGGGAGTTAGATTAGTTATCTTGTGGCTCGGTTTCCCCATCGTGTGTCTATTTTCCATATTTGTGGAAATTCATATCAGATTCGAATTTGAAGCCACTATCTTCCTTCAATTTTCTTTCTATAGAAGTGTAGTGTCAATAAGTAATAGTTATTTCTCTCAACGAAAGCACCAAGTTGATAGGTTTTTCCAACATGTAGAGATAAATAGGACTAGAGTTTTTCTCTCTTCTTATTAGTTCAAACTAGTAAAGAATGAAAATTAAATATATACAATTAACTCCACTGAGAATATGTCTCTGTAATCCCCATAACTAGCTAGTCTCTAACAAACAACTGAATACCCATCCACAATGGTCCTAAACTCCCATTTATTTAACAAACCATTTACCATTGAAGTCTATTTACAACACTTCCCCCCAGTAGTGACATTCCAATACCAACATTGTGTTTGAATCTCTGAGAAGGTTTCTTCCTTTTAGGGGAACTGAATACACCTTTAAGATAAGAATAGGGACCTAACTAGTGAATATCAAGCCAAAAAAACATTCTTACCACTTGAAAATTGAAAGAGAGATTCAATTATAGGAGCTTCTATAATTAAGATGTATCATACATAGTCACATACCTTATTTGATCACAATAATAGTGGTTAAAATGAAATATAGGGATTGGTGAATGTGTATTGACTATCATGGTTTAAACTAACAAATTGTAACTGATAAGAATATTATTCTTGTAATTGTGGAATTAATTGATGGGTTGCATAAAGTGGCTTATTTTACAAAGTTGTATTCAAAGTCTAGTTTCCACCAGGTACGAATGAGGGATGGGGACATTGGACAAACAGTGTTCAAGACATACAAGGGAAAAAATTAATATATAGTTATGACATTTGATTTGAGGAACTCACCAACAAACCTCTAAGAAAAATTACCAACAAATTTTTGGAAATGTGGTTGGAGTTTTAGTTTTTTCTATGTAACTCTATAATAGTGGATGGAAAGAGCACCGAGAAATATTGTAATAGATTTTACAACTAATGAGAAATAATGTATGAAATTCTAAAAAGAGTAATTTTGGAAAATGAAAATTGTTGTATTTTGGGAATATTTTTCTAGAAAAAGGTGTTTCCATGGATCATAAGAACCTAGAGGTAGTGTGATAGGAGTGTGGGGCGGGCTGGTCATAGTGGGAAGTGTGAAACTGTCCAGGGTCTGGTGGGAGTTGGCTGGGAGGCTGTTGCTGGGGTTAGTTACTTCCAATGGGTAGTATTGTAATTGATGTAGAAAGTGCTTGGTTTTGGGGGTTGTTAGGAGGTTGTTAGTTTGTTAGTTTGTTAGAAAGTTGTTGGGAGGAGGGGTTATCTAGAAGCTTCCAGTGTAATCTATAAAAAAGGGAGTTGTGGTCTGTATAAGGGGGGTGATTGTTTTAGAGAGAAGATTTATGTTGTTCCAAATTACAGGCTGCTTCCTTGGGCCTTGGGGAGCAGCGCCTCTAGAGGATTTATACTTCCTGGTTCAATTCTTCTTCTATTTCTCTTCTTCTCATTCATTCTACTATAATTTCAGCCCCAGTTAATTGAATTTACTACTATTTTTCATTCTCTCTTTAATTGATTCCTATCAATTAGTGCTCTATATGAGAGGATTGAGAGTGTTTAAGAGATTTAAACGAGAGATATTCCTACTAGATGATGCTGGAAAATTCAGGTCTGTGTGAACTGCAGCAGTCGCGACCATTTTCTTGATGTAGTGACGTAACAGATGACTGAAGAGCACGAACCAACAAGAGAGGAATCAAAACAGTATAGAAATGGTGGAATGTGATAGGTGTACACAAGGGGATAGTAAGTGGACACATGTGTCCGACTAACAATAGGTGGACGTAGCACTATGGCAGTTTCAGAAGTGCTAGGAGACAATGATTTGGAGATGAAAACAGAAAAAATATTATGGATATTTGGATGTCAATCCCTAGGCTGAGAAGAAGTCAGGAGGAGAGATTGGGGCTAGAGATGATGTTGGTTTTCTCCAGAAACAATCCTAAGACTTGGATTAATGAAGCTGAAGAATATTTTTCTATCAGCCAAATTTCGGAAGAGATGGAGGTACATATGGCTGAGTTATATATGCACGAAACTGCTTGGGTTTGGAATTTTTTGTTGGAACCAAATAAGAATGTTCAAACCTTGACGGAATTTAAGGAAGCATTGTTGGAGAGATTTGGAGGTGTGGTAGAGGAGAAAAAATAGGCTGCAACTTCTCAAAACTCCAAAGAGTTACAAACTGTCGAAGATACAGGGAATTATGGTCATGTAAAAAAGTATCAAAAGATTATGCAGGTTGTGTCGGTGTGTGCGTTTTCTTATTTTGAGCTAATTCAACAGTAATTTCCTGGACATGAGAAGCCTGATGTAGGTGAAGACTAATCAGGATCTGGAACATGGTGGTTGTATGACTACAACAACTTCTAGTAGAATCTCATGGAGCTAGACATTGAATTCATGAACCACCACATGGAATGTTGGTTGCGACTATGCCTTTTTCAAACAAGTTGAACGAGTAGCACAATTCGGGAACTACGGTGGCTCAAGTGGGAGGTATGAGTAAACGAGTCACTCAACCAGTTTCTATAGGGAGCTACAATTAGGGTGTTGTAGATTCTAGAATTCAAGAGGACAACGAAGGGGTTTGAGAACCGCCACACCAGAACAAGATTTTCCAGGGATGTACTTCTTGTACATTAACAAAACAAGAGACCGAAGACTCTTTTAATAGAGCCCAACTACACTCTTCTCTTTCTTTAGCCGATGGAAAGCAAGCTGCATGGAAGCCTATGCCACCACCAAACCCACCAAAAAATCATCTTTAGGACAGTGTGATATTTCAAGTGGTCAGTAACGATAGAGTGCAGAGCGGGCTGATCATAGTGGGCAGTGTGCAACTGTCCAGGGGCTGGTGGGAGTTGGCTGGGAGACTATTGTTGGGGTTATATACTACCAATGGGAAGTGTTTTAATTGATTTAGAGAGTGTTTGGGGTTGGGGGTTGTTAGGAGGTTGTTAGTTTGTTAGAAAGTTGTTTGGAGGAGGGGCTGTCTAGAAGCTTCCAGTGGAATCTATAAAAAACGGATTTTTGGGCTTCATGAGGGGAGAATTGTTTTAGAGTGAAGAATTTTGATGTGTAGAATTACGGGCTGCTTCCTTGGGCATTGGGGAGGAGCACCTCTAGAGAATTTATTCTCACTTCTTCATTTCTTCTTCTATTTATCTTCATTTATTTCATTCTACTGTAATTCCAGCCACTGTTAATTGAAGTTACTATTGTTTTTATTGCTCTGTCAAATTAATTTCTATCAATTGGTTCTCTCATTGAGAGGATTGAGAGGGTTTAAGAGAGAGAAACTAGAGATATTCTTACTAGATGTTGCTGGAAATTTTTGGACTGTGTGTACTGCATCAGTCAAGACCATTTTCTAGAAGAATTGACGTAATGGAAGACTGAAGAGCATGAAGCTGGAGGAGAGGAATAATAGAAGTATAGAAATAGTGGAACGCGACAGGTGGAAATAGGTGTATAGGAAGTGGGCATAGGTGTTCGACTAACAGTAGGTGGATGTAGCACCATGGTAGTTTCAGAAGTGCTTAGATACAAAAATTTAGAGATGAAAACAGAGAAAATATTATCATTACTTAGATGTCACTTGTGAGGCTGAGAAGATGTATGGAGGATAGATTGGGGCAAGACATGATGTTAGTTTTCTCCAGAAACAATCCGGCGAGTTGGGTCAAATAAGCTGAAGATTATTTTTCTCTTAGCCAAATTCTTGAATAGATAGAGGTAGCTATGGCATATTTATGTATGGAAGAAACAGATTGGGGATGGAATTTTTTGTTGGAACCAAATAAGAATGGTATAACCAGGACGAAATTCAAGGAAGCCTTGTTAGAGTGATTTGGAGGTGTGGAAGAGGAGGAAAAAGAGGCTGCAACAGATCAAAATTCAGAGGAGTTACAAACTGTCGAAGTTAAAGAGAATATCAGTCCTATACAAAAGAAGAAATTGATGTTACAGTTGGTGCCGATGCAAGAAGTTTCTTCTTTTGATCTAATTGAACATCCATTTCTTGAACTAGAGCATCCTGCAGTTGTTGAAGATGCATCAAGAGCTAGGACGTGGTGGCTATATGATTGTGGACAACTTCTAGTAGAAGCACCTAGAGTGGGAATTCGATTTCAGAAACCACCACATGGAATGTTTGTTGCGACTATGACTTCATCAAATATGTTGAGCAAGCATCACAATTCAATAACTACGGAGGCTCCGGTGGGAGGTAAGGTTAAACGAGTCACTCAACCAGTTTTTATAGTGAGATACAATTGGGGAGCTGTAGATGCTGGAATTCAAGAGGATGATGAAGGGCTTCGAGAAATGCCACACTGGAAGAAGCTTTTCTAGGGAATAACATCTAGTACATTAACAACACAAGAGCCTAAAGAATCTCTTTATAGAGCCCAGCTACGCTCATCCCTTGGTTTAGGTGATGACAAGCAAGCTGCATGGCTACCTAGGACACCACCAAATTCTCCAGACTATAACATTGGGAACAAGGTGATATTTAAAGAGTGAAGTAATAGTAGGAGTGTCGGGTGGGCTGATCATAATGGGCTGTGTGCAACTATCCAGGGGCAGGTGGGAGTTGGCTGGGAGACTATTGCTGGGGTTAGTTACTACCAATGGGTAGTATTGTAAATGATGTAGAGAGTGGTTGGGGTTGGGGGTTGTTAAGATGTTGTTATTTTGTTATTTTGTTTGATTGTTAGTTTGTAATAATGTTGTATGGAGGAGGGGTTGTCTAGAAGCTTCTAGTAGAGTCTATAAAAAAGGCAGTAGTGGGCTGTATGAGGGGCGGAATTGTTTTAGAGAGAAGAATTCTATAGTGCAGAATTATGGGATGCTGCTTTGGGTCTCAGAGAGTACCGCCATTAGAGGATTTCTTCTTCCTTCTTTCTTTCTTCTTCTATTTATCTTCATTTCTTTCCATCTACTGTAATTCCAGCCACTATTAATTGATGTTACTACTATTTTTCTTTCCCTCTCTAATTGATTCTTATCACGGTGGTGGAGTGGGAAGCATCATTATATTTTAAAGAGATAAGAGGGATCCTCAGACTTACTGGGTTCTATTAAAAGTTTATAAGAGATTATGGGAAGATTTTAAGATATTTTATTGTATTAAAAAAAGTCGAATTTATTCTAGTTGTTTATGTTGTAGGTATTTCTATGGAGGATGTTCTAAACTTCGCCTGAGATGCTTGATGTTGTAGGTTGGGAGGCATGTTTCTGTTAGATGGGTGGCTCTCATTCTCAGGTGGGTGCATGTTGACTACTAGGTGGGTCTAGAGGTATTGGATTAAGGGTGGGTATTGGCTCACATTTGGATCAGGGACTACTTGGCGATTCTTTAGGTTTTATGATGGGTTAGGCATGGGTGAAGAATTTATCCCTTGAAAGGAACCTCAAGAAGTAATACAAGTGGAAAAACCTTCATTGAAGAAGTATAAGGGGGAAAATATTGTTGGAAACTCAGAGTAAAACCACCCAAGATAACCAAATATGACAATATAGGTAATGATTATGGAGATATTACAAAACATAGAAATCAATATTCCTTTACTGTAATACATTTGAAAATCCCAAGGAATGTAAAATTTATCCAATATATATACACAGTTAAGATGTGACTACAAAGGAATGAAAATATAAATGTATATAGAAATGTCTATGCTCTTATTACCCTAAAAATATCTATGAAATTCCCCAACCCATATACTTTCACTATCCCTTTCACCATATGAGAACACACTTTTTCCAACACCCTGTGTGATTTGTTATCATTTATTAATGTAATTCCCTATTTTGTCATTCTTCCACATATATAAGAGAGAACAAACCCACTCTATTATTTTTATAGCTTTCTTACCAAACCATTGGCTTTCCGGTTTGAGTTTTATGGTTATTTCGGGTAAGTGTACATATATTTTTATTCCCAACTAATTCGTAAATTATAAAAATGGAGGAATAATGAATTAAGCTTCCATACCTTATCATTCTAGGGTGAACATTTATCAATGATTTTGAAACAATAATAAATGTTAATGATGGAACCCTTTCAAGGACATTTGTAGAATATAAAGTGAGTTTTCTTACTCTTGATTAAATTAAAAATCCCCATGAGGATCAATATCTATTTAAATTAATCCATTTTTTGTTCCATTTTTGTTTTAAAAAAATATTCAAATGTTTAATGACATATTATGAATAGGAGGAGCTCTGGAAACACCTTATCTCTTTCTTGAATATATTTTTGAAAATTAACTTAATCTGGATATTGTGATGTCTACTAATTAAATTTATTTTGATAATATTTTTTTTGAGGATTTATTCAAAAATATCAATGACCCTTATACATTTCATGTGGAGGTTAACATTATGGATTACTTAAAATTGATAACATTAATAGAAAACCCACTGAACTAGAATTAGAGATTCAACCATCCAACATAAAATTTGGATTTATTGAAGAAAATGAGAAACTTCCAACAAAAAATTCCTATAATCTAAAACCTATTAAAGGGAATCGACTTTTGGACATTTTGAAACAAAAAATTAGGTACATATGATGAACACTAGGATACATTACAAAGATCAACCCTACTTTCTGAATGTAGAGGACTTTTCAAGAATTTATGTCAAAACCATGAAGACAATGCCAATTTTATTTCCCTAATCCTAAAGAAACAAAATTTTGTCGATTTAATGGATTCCAGACATATTGCAATTCAGAATACCTTTCCAAAAACCATTAGCAAAATTATTGTTATGAGGTTAGGTCCCATTGCTCGTGGGTTTATCTCTTTATATCAGCCCCCCAGAAAACCCTTGGACACCCCTTAGACAACCCACCCTAGACACTCCCCTGGACCCTGCCCCCGGCCCTACAGACCCCCAACCCACCACCACCCCTCCCCCCCGGAGAGCCCGTGGTCACCCATTTAATCTTTCCTTTTTTTGATTTTCATGGAGTTTTTCTCGCTCATCCTGGAATGCAGGAGGCTGGGGGTTGGTTCGGTGGCTGGTGCGTGCTAGAGTGGTTGTTATTGGTGGGAATTCAGGCGGAAGGGGGATGGAAGGGGGATGGTGTGGGATCTAATAGGTGTAAGAGGGCTAGTGTGGGCTGGATTACATGTGGATGGGGGCTCTTAGACATGTGGCAGGGGCTGGTGCAGGCTGGGATGTTGGAGGTTGGGTGCCGGTGAGGGCTAGAACATGTGGCTGGGCCTAGAGTAGGGCCATATCATGACATTACAACGGGGTGTCATCCTAGAGAATGGCCAAATCATAGAATTACCACAGTGTGATTGCGGCATGACCGCGATGTGACTGTGGCGTGACTGTAGCATTTTGGTTTGGTCCAGCAACATCCAGAGGGTAGCATCTTCCGGTCAGGAGCGAAGGGAGGAGGAGGAAGCAGGGCAACATTCTGGTCGATTCCCCGCTGGTAGAAATTGTTATTTGTCAGTCTCAACATTGATCACAAGACTCATGGAACACTATCACTGCGAACTGCCATGGGGTGTCATCCTGGAGAAGGGCCAAATCACAGTGTGACTGCGGCATGACTGCAATGTTACTACGGCGTGACCGCGGCGTGTTGGCCCAGTCCAGTGACAACCGCGGGGCAGCATCTTCCAGCCATGAGTGAAGGGAGTGGGAGGGGGAAATGCAACATTCCGGTCATCTCCCTGCTGGCATAAATTTGTGATTGGTCAGTCTCAATGTTGATCACAAGGCTCATAGAATACTATCACCGTGAACCGCCATGTGGTGTCATACTCGAGTAGGGCCAAATCACGGAATTACCATGGAATTACCGCGGCACGACTACGGCGTTAGCACGGCGTGACCATGGAATGTTGGCTCGGTCCAGCGACATCCGCGAGGTAGTATCTTCCAGCCAGGAGCGAAGGGAGTGAGAGGAGGTGGGGAAAAATTTTGACTGTCACCCCACAGGCAGATGATCGAATGGATCAACTATTTAATATGATATAACAAGGGATCTCAAGAAAAGGTTGTAGTGAGCAGCATAATGATGCAACTTCTAAAGGGAAACAAAATGATGGAAAATAATCATACACCCTACAAAAACAATTTTCAAATTCATTCACTTTGCCTAAACATGGAGATTTTATTTATAATATTCAAAGCGTGAAAAGGAAAGTGTCATGGTCAAGACGTATGCCTACTCGGGCAATGTAATTTGAGTTAAATGAGTATGATAATTCAATTTTTATTATTCAAAAAAACAAAAATCTAACTAGCCACAAAACAAACACCAAAAAGAGGCATATGAAAGAATCAAACCATATCTAAACATGATACAAATAACTATCACTACTCTTTGGTTTAGAAGAAAGTGCACCTCCGTTAGAGGGGTTTAATTATAAAAACATGGCATTGATTTATTATAAAAACAAGTATTTATTTATAAAAACATATGTTAATTTTTCAAATGACACAACTATATTAAAGAACACTTATTCATGATATGCAATTCAATATAATTAAGAAGAATTAAGAATGAAGCTAAATTCAATTTAAAGCATTCATGAATTAAATAGGCTAGAAGGGGGATCCTACTTCAAGGTGGAACCAAACCATCCACTTCAGATCATGGAGCTTTCTAACTAATAGTTGTTGCTCCCCCGCTGGGTATACACTCCTTCACACACATTCAATGACACCTAGCACTTATACACACACCCACATGGCTATGATCACCTGAAAGGGGGTCCTTGCACAAAGGCACTCAGAAAAGCTAGATTGCATAAAAATAGACCAAGATGAATCTCTTTAGTTCCCAAAGACCAACAAATTATAGTTACAAGAGACATATCATTAGTTCCCAATGAACTATGCATTGTAGTAACAGAAAGTAATGTTGAAGCCCTAAAAGGTGTTATTATATGAACTGAACATCGTCTAAACATGGATAATATTTCAATAAGGTTTGTTCCAATGCTTTTATTGTTTATTCTTTTAATTACCAATATGTTTTTTCTAAAAATGTAGTGGAAAAATAATGTAAATTAATATTTGATAGACTATATGAACTTCTATTAGAATGCAGAATAATACACAATATATCATTATTAATTACTGTGTAATATTTTTCATGATTAAGAGTTCAATTATTGATGTCAAGCACAACCTTGATCAATTTTTGGTACCTCACAAAAGACACAAAAACTAAATTTTATCAAAATTTGTAGTGCCCAAATGAATCTCGGTCGAGATCTAAAGCATTTCATTCCTTCTTAGTGGATGCCCCATATCATTTTTATAATTCACCCCTCCAACTAGGTTTTCACCTATTCTTCTATTAAATATAGGTAACAAAATTATTTTACAAATAATTTTGTAATTGAATCAAATAGATATGTCATATTTGGAGTAGACTGATTAATTAAATTTAAAATAGAATAATTTAATGAATTACAGTTAAGAAATATAGATGTTCACAATTAAATAAATAAATTGGAAAGTTAATGAAAAAATGGAATTGTAAATGAATCAAGGAATTGGATCTATATTATAGCTATGAATTAAAATGTACAGTAAATAGAAAATGGAAATTCTGAAATTAACTAAACAATGAGACTTTTATATAAAACCCATTGTAAAAATTATTTAAAAACAGATATAGACTTTAACTAAGTAAATTGTCAAGGCATGTAAAATAAAAAATAGATGTGAACTATTTAAACTAATGTATCATAAAATTAATGAAATGATTCAGAATAACTACATTAATACATTAAGGATGAAGAAAAATATTATTCACTATTTACAATATGAATTCCTTTAGTGATTGGTGACTGGAAAAGTGAATGAAAACTATAATTATGATAAAATTAGAAAACTATTATTTCATTATAATTTATACGATTAAATTAATAAACAAAAGTAGCACCTATGTGATGACGAAAATTACATAAAATAGAATGTAATTATTTTATATGTGACTAATTTTATAATGAATGATATATATATATATATTATCATAAAATTTGATTATACATAAATAATTTAATAATGCACACAAATCATAATAGTGAACATTTTTTTTCAAAGGTGGATAAAATCACAAAAATTTCCTACATCCTTAGATCTATCATAAAAAAATGGATTAAGGTATTCTATTGGAGTATAAAAATCATGCAGTTTGATTTTACTAGGTGGAAAAAACTATGAAGACCTTAGATATTTTTTACCTCTGAATTAGATGACTCTTTCAACAGACCCCAACATAGAATAGAAATACATTAAACTCTGATGAGGATCACTAGAAAGTCTTATAGTAGTTTGTGACCTTGGAGAAACAATAATTTATTGATCCAACTCATGTGGGAGTGTGACCCATCTGCATTTAACAAAATAAAAATTATTCAAATCCCAAGTCAATGAAATGATAAAGGGGAAAAATCTTAAACCAAAATGATTTGTTTAATCTACATTATGATCAAAATTCTAACTATTGGAAAAATATTTCTAAATAAACTAAATAGAATTAAACACATGATTAAGATTTTGTTAAAAAATTATGAAAGTTAGTTTATATGAATTAATCTATATCAAACCACAAAATATAGACCAAACATGAAGTTGTGTGTAGTTGGTTAGTCCCAATTATCTAGTGGTTCCCATGGATGAAACTTCATTTCACATTATACCTATGTCTACTAAAAAATAAAACCTTTTTCCTAACACATGTATGTATAATATACAGTAACGTTAAAATGGAGACTACCTGCTTCATTGAAGTCATGTAGTTTGACACATAATCTGGTATAGGATATGTTTTTTTATCCCCCAAATCTTGCTCAGTTGGAATGAATATGCTTCATCTTATCCATCACTGCAATGAAAAATTAAATAGCCACAAACAATGATTATGGTCAAACAAGTTATAATATAAAAATACAATTAACAATATAATGTAGTTAGGGAAATTTTGTCTATAGATTATGTTTGAAAACAAATTAAATACAATATATATTTGTAGCATGAACTGTTAGAAAACATCGAATATGGAATCACATATGTAGTAGAAACACACAGTATGATCAATGAACAAACTAACAGTGAATACAATAATCAGATAGTTAATAAAAACACATATCTATTGTGGGGTGAGCAACAAATTGTTATAAACTCAATTGAGTAGTTAGAGTAGTAGTATATGTGGATGCAAATCATGCGCATGAGGGAATCAGGGAATGGGATGCAATAAATTTTGAGGGTACCTGACTGAAATAATTTGACATAGTAGGTGAAATACAAAACATACGATGAGATGAGGGGATTCAGGAGGATGAACTGTAGTAGAATATTTAATGATTGGTGTTAAAGATAGTAGAAGTGTGTGGTGGGTATTTCAAGATGAGGGGAGGGGAAACAGGAGTAGGAACCTTAGGAGCGGCAGAGGAGGTGTGACAGGATCGGAAACCAGAAGAGCATCGCTATAGGGGATATATGAGCGTGAAGCGTTGGAGAAATGTCATAGGTGGGATGGGATTTAGAGAGAAAATATATAAGGGGAATCAGTAACAGTGGAAGAGGAGTAGTAGAGAACCCTAGGAGCAGCGGCAGAGGTGAAACGTCGGCGGGAACCATAGGATTAGCGGGAATCAAAAGAGGATGACACCATGATTAGGAATCGTAGGAGCACTGGTATGTCTAGAGAGGAGGTAAAATACGAATGAGATTTGTAGGAGGTGGAGGAGGTGGATGGAGAGGAAAGAAAAGGAGAGGATAGAAATCATGAGAGGGGGAGAAGGTAAAGGAGGAGAAGCTGGAGAATGGTGAAACTGCGGAAACCCATGATTGGGGAGATTGAAGATGGTGAAGCCCATATATAGTGAGGAAGGATTAACTGATGATAAGTGGAAAATAGAAATGGGGGGGGGGTGGGAATTCACGATGGGGATGCCAAGTGGGATCGGGAGTGGGAGGGAGAGAATGGTACAAATAGAGAGCGGTGGAGCAACATAGTGTGATATAGGCTTAGCAAGTAAGAAAAATAATATGTGAAGGATTATGAGAGTGACATGTGGTAGGTGGAAATACCTATTATTAGTATATTTAGTATATACCTTTCCCAAAAATCGTTTAACCTAAAAATCAAGAGAATAAAACAAGTTGGAAAAAATAAATGAACAACTCATAAGATAATTATTAAGGAATATTATATAATTTAATTGTTCAAATGGTACTAAAAAATATGTATTAATCAAGAAGTGTATAAAAATACCATATTCATGATTGAAGGTAATTCATACAATAATAACTAATTATAATCATAGGTCATTAACTTCACAATAATAGTCTTGCACTGCCAGAAGGAATAAGTGAAACTAAACAAGGAGGTCATACCAGTGGAAAATTCGTTCCAGGAAGCTTGTACAAGAGTAAGTTGACCATGCCAAACCTTCACTTTTTTCAAAACTGAAACCTCATGGAGGCATCCATGCTCTTCCATAAAGCTGTAAAATTGATATTTAGAAAATAAAGGGCATTTCAGTCGAGAACAAAACCCAAGAAAGCAAAAAAAACCTATCATTAAACAAAATAGGGTATAAAATCCATGATATCATTAAGACCTCAATGTAGATCACTGAACAGGGTAAAAAATCCACTATCTAGTGCGAGCAAGCTTTGAAATCCAACAAACTATCAAAAATAATGAAATGAGTTAACATGACACCATGGAGGTAAAACCCCAAAATTCTTAACAAATAGGAAGAAATACAGTTCACAGAAAAACCTGTAAAGCCCTCAGGGACCTTCTAGGAAAAGTAGACATCCCATATCCAGTAATGACATCATATATAATGTAGAAACACTGAGAATATAACACATTACCAAAAGCTCGAGAAGGAAAAATTTTTGAGGGATTGAAGTAGTCATTCTCATGGAATTTATTTGAAGTTGTAATCAGTTTGAGTATTGTATTTCTTAAATTTTATATAAGTATGTCTTCTTGGAAAGTTATTGTATGAGGAAATAATGTTGAGTTTTTCCATATATGGTTCTGGTTTATAAAAGAACATAAAAATTACAAATAATCCTCTAATATCAGATTATATTTCAAAAAAAAATTAAAAGCACCTTCATAAATAGTACATATTGTTTCCTTCAGAGACATTATGAAGGAAATCCATTTAAACAATAGCCATATTGCAGTGCTTTCAATACATTATACACTACAGCCCCTATCCTGGATGGTGGCATCATAATGTTTCAGTAGTGAAAAATGGATACAAACAAAACATGAAAATTCAAGCAAAATTTGATTCTATTGTATAGACAATGTATATGGAAAAGACAAAAAATACATAAAATGTTCATATAGATACTTTTATTTATGGCTGTCAAATTACAATAATTTACTGTCATCATAAGATGGTAAATGGTGAAGAAAAATAATACTTGCGTGTATTGGAACACATACAGTGAATACAACAAACTAACAGTAAAGACAAATAGAGGTGAAGCCAAATTGATGTGAGACCAAATAGTGATGATCAAAAACATGATGGAAAAAATAATTAGATGCCCAAATACCTGACTCAAAATAGATGAAATGTAATATATTATAAAAATATCATCTACACAAGGCAAAACAATAAATTTATCACATACCTGAAGTAATATGATGTAAAAATTCCCTCTTGTTTGTTGGAATTCAACACAATGCCCACATGTTCAATCGTTAGTAAAACATAAATTATTCCTTGAACATATTACAAACTCCTAAACTAATGATGCACAACAGAAACAGAAAAATCGAAACATATTTTATCACATACCTGAAGTGAGAAGATGATGTAAAATGGAATATGAGATGCAAGATGTCAACAGAGACGATATAATCACATACATAAAACTAACAATAGTAGAAGTTTATTATTTTCAAACATAACATCAATATTCAAACTAAATTTGAACCCATTGTATAGACAATGTATATATAAGAGAGAAATATTACTTAGAATGTGCATATAGATATTGCTATGGTTGTCTATCAAATTATAATAATTTATTGTAATCAAAAGATGGTAAATGGTGAATACAAATAATTCTTGTAGTATTGACATATGATAATGTATTATGAAATTATCATTACCTTATGTTAACCTACACATAATACAAGATGCGTAGAATGGATAGGTATTGAAGAATACTATGATAACATACATGTTGTAGAAGGGATTTCAGGAGCTAAACCGAGGATAATTTGAGTGTATTCACTATGTACAAGAGTGTGAATTGTAAAGATAATTGGGGGAGTACATGGCAGAAAATGATATATCATTTACTATAGTAGAGGTAAAGAATGGAATTTAAGGTATTTGGGGGTGATCGATCCCTAGTAGCTGAGCACGAAGGACTGAAAACCCTAGATTTTGGAGACTTAATATAGAATCTTACAAAACCCTAGATTGTATAAATTGGAAGAGGTGAACATGGGGTCTCGAGTAGCATCTATTACCATAGATTTGGGAGGCCGATCATGGCGAATATGTAAGACGAGGAGAAAAGGAAAATAGTGGTGGTTTTCAAATAGGTGATTCGGAATTGGTAACATGCGATGGAGATGAGATCGAAAGTGGTGAATGTAGAGTAGCGAAGTTGTGAAGAGCTGGAGGTATGAAGAGGGGAAGTTGGAGTAGTGAGATGTGGTGAAAAATGTAGGATTATGAAGTCGATGTCAGTGAAATTGGTGGCTGATGAGGTGTGAAGAACATCAGGGGTCATGAAACTGAAGAATTCGAAGAGAGAAATCGTGACGGGTAGAGAGGGGAAGACGATGGAATAATGGATGAGGGTTATGGGATATCAACAGCACGAGTGGGATGAAACACCGATGGAAACCGCATGATGAAGACAGAGGGAGCATGAGGTGAACCTAATAGAAAAGATGAGTGGGGGAAGAATGGAGGAGCATTGGATAATAGAAACGAGGGAGATAGAATTAACGATGGGTAGGCGGAGCGAGAGCGGGAGGAGGAGTGAGAAAATCGTAGAGACCGGTAGCATAGGAGGGTCGTGGATCTGTGTAGACTTGACACGTTTGGGAATTAGGATGTGAAGGATTATTAGAATGTCATGTGGCAGGTGTAAAAACCTAATATTAGTATATATATAGATGTTAAAAATAGAAACATACAAAGGCGATTTAGATAAACAGGTATACAAATCACCAAGACAATCACCATACCCCATATTAGAACAATAGTATGTTAAGACAATGAAAAAAATGAATCTAACCTTCAAAAATGAAATTTTATAAATAGAATTTGAAACCTAGATTTCTTATCTATAGACATGAGTAACATCAATAGAAATATATTTAACAAGATGAAGAAAATCAGTCATGGGTGTGGGAATCCTCTATGGTACATTCCTTGAACAGTCCGTAATAATTTTCCTAGAAATAGATTAATATTATTCCAATCATAAAGCTTGCCAACCATAATGCCACGACAACCAGCAGACTCTGCTGCACTCGAAGACTCCCCAATAATAATGACATTCAACCAACCTACAATCGGTGGTATCTATCAAATAGATTTAAACTCTAATGGATTCATTTCCCTGCTAAGAACACCAAGAGATCTTAACACAACCATATCACAAACAGCATTAGTCATTTACCCAATTAGAATATTACATGACAACATTATTTCATGATGAATGGACAAAACTCCATCCTGAAAAGAATATTCGTGATTATTCGATTTCAGATCATTTCTTGCTCTCCATATATAAGAAGTTACACCAATAGTAACTTCCACCATAACAGAATGGATTTGATCGCTGCATGGTGTTCTACACATTGATAGGAGTATCCCTTCAATTGTATGGATATTAACATTTCATCTAAATAACCCCTTCCAAAAACTCTATAACTGATAACTTAACCTGCAATTGATGAATAAATATTTTTGGGTATCTTCAAATTTTAAACATAAGAAGCAGACTGATGTAAAATGAATTCATGTATTCTTAATGAGGTGTTTTATGAGAAAGTTCAATTTCCAAATTTTCTATATCAACAAAAAATAAGAAGGGAAAATAAATTCTTTTCTAAAACATTCTACCCAAGGATGTATGCATGTAAGGTCACCACTTTGATGTAAATAGAAATCCCTGTTAGTGAATTTACAATCCATTTTTGTCATATAAACCAAAATAACACAATCATAGAAATCATACTAGGTAACATCCATAGCTACACGAGGAGGATGTAGATCATAAATAATAGGGTTAATTTATAAATTAGAATTACTAACATCCTTCAGAGTTATCGGATTGGAAACATAATCAATAATGGCTCTAGAAAGCCATGGAGTTCTCCAAATATTAAATTGGAAATTCTTATAATCCTCCCATTTAAAACAACTCATAAAATCATAAAAGGACTATTTTATAGTAGACCATACTAATGGAAGAAAAGACATGGGATAAAATACTTTCCCCATTTTTTAAAATACCTAAATTTATTGCAAGCAAGGAGGAGGGCTCCACTGTGAAAGGTAGTCGCAGAGGAGGGTGCCACAATGACAGGTCGTCAGAGATGACAGTGTTGCAGTGAAAGATATTTTTGGGAGAAGGTTTCCACTATAAGAGAGGTCGTCGGGAGGAGGGCATTGCGGTGAGTGAGTTCGTCGGAGAGGAGGGTGCCACGGTAAAAATATCTTGGGGAGGAGAGGCTGGGAAAGAGATGTCGTCATGGCAGAGGGCGATGCGGTCAAGCAAGATTGGGGAGGAGGGTGCTACAGTCAGGCAACATCGGGGAGTAGAAATAATCTGATAGAGAAAAAGACGGGGGGAGAAGAATTCGAGAGTGAGAGTAGCGAATCGGGGGACCCCGATACCAAATTGGAAAACACAAGGTATAACCACAGTTATTAAATTAAACCATTGAAATTAGAAATATATGGCCACAAACTAATAGCACTATGGCTATAGGTCCATAGATATAGCTTTAATTTCTAGTACTGTCAGCATTCTGACGTAGGATGGGGTGTTAGAGTGAGCCCTCTTAGTGGAGAGTTTTCTCGCTGAGTCTTCACCAGCAGCGAGAACCACCACCAGTCGTCACGTAGAGGAGTCTTCTATACCTGGTAGAAGAGAGTGTTTCAGATGCGGCGGGCAGAGTCACATGGCTCGGGAAAACCCGACCCACCATACGGATGATCAGATGATGGTCGAAGGACCGCCCATGCAGAGATAGAGGTTCGACCTAGGAGGTCCATAGAGAGTAGGAAGATGCGGAAGAGGACCATGTTGTGGAGCTAGTAGTGGGTGATGATTCAAGGTGTTACAGCCACCACCACCAAGTGGTCCTCCCCGACCACAAGGAGTAGGTGGAAAAGGGCAATCTCAGCTCCATGCAGTTGAGACCTATGACCATGGCACTGCGGAGATGATAAGTGGTACAATCTATGTCTACTCTACCTTAGCTTTAGTACTTATAGATGTAGGTTCCAATAATTCTATTATTGCCACTACCCTCATTTGGAGCTTGAAGATTTTGAGAGATTCATTGGCTCGATCCTTATGGCTAGAAATTCTTATGGGAGTTGATTCGAATATTACGAACTGGTTCAAGCAGTGTGATCTTACTCTAGGTGGTGAGAGCTTCAGTTGGGATATCCTAGTAGTGACATTGAGGCCATAAAAATTATTTTGGGTATTGACTGGTTATATACAGTCCATGCCCATATTGACTATATTTGGAGCAAAGGATGGTGTGTCTTCATGGATGGGACTAGGTTTACCATCATCAGAGAGAAGGGATCCTTTGCAGCATAGGATATACTTACTTGGAGGAGAGTGCAGCTGATCAGTCATCGATTGGCTAGCCTTACCCTCAGAGAAGTTGATGTGGAGATTCTGAGTTATCCTGTAGTGGTGGACCAGTATGCGTATGTCTTTCCTGATGATGTTTCGGGTCTACCTCCTCACAGAGAGGTGGACTTTTAGATGGACTTATATCGCATGATGACACTGATATCTACACAATCATATTGGATGGCTCCCATGGAGTTTCGTGAGATGTGGGTACAGCTGGAGAAGATAGTAGGGAAGAGATTCATCTAGCCCAGGGTTTCTCCTTGACCATCCCTGATTTTTTTCACCAAGAAGGTAGATGGGAGCTTGAGATTTTTTGTTGACTATCGGTTCCTGAAACATGAGACCGTGAAGAACAAGTACCCACTCTCAAGGATTGAAAACCTCTTTGATCAGTGTAAGGGAGAACAATGGTTCTCAAAGATAGACCTCAGATCAGGTTATCACCAACTCATAGTGTGGGATGGGGATGCGCAGAAGATGGATTTCAGATGTCAATATGGCCATTATGAGTTCTTGGTAATGTCCTTCGGTGTGACCAACACCCCATAAATGTTCATGGTAATCATGAATAGGATATTTCAGGCATACCTTGATCGCTTTGTAGTTGTCTTCATCGACGACATTCTGTTCTAATCCGCTACTATGAAGGAGCATGCCTATCATTTTCAGATAGTTCTGGACACACTCCGAGAGCACAAACATTATTGTAATCTCTCAACATGCAGTTTGGGATCCGAGAGGGTCACATTATGGGACACGTCATCATAGAGGCAGGAGGTTTAGCGGTTCTAGTGATGATTGAGGTGGTACATTCAGGGGGATCCAACAATTAGTGTGACGGAGGTACAAAGTTTCATGGGTGTGGAGAGAAACTACCGGATGTTTTTTCCATATTTCTCAAGAGTTTTAGTACCATTATCTGTGTTGAAGAAGAAGGCGAAATAATTCTATTTGTCAGATAGATGCCAGTGGAGTTTTCAAGAGGTGAGGCAAAGGCCATCTAGTTCCCCAATCTTGAGGCTATCGGAGGACGGTGTTGGGTACGTAGTCTACTACGACACATCGGGGACTGGACATAGATGAATCTTTATGAAGGAGCAAGTAGTGATTTCATATGGTTCTCGATAGCTAAGACAAAATGAGTAGAACTACAGTACACATGACTAAGATTTAGCAGCAGTGGTCTTCGCCATGAATATGTGGTGACATTACTTGATTGGACAGCGTTTTACTGTCTACTCGGATCACAAGAGTCTCACGTATATCTTCTCTCAGAAGGACATGAACATGAGAAAATGACTTTGGCTTGAGTTCCTCCAGGACAATGACCTTGAGATATTCTACACTCCTGGGAAGCATAATTTTATACCAGATGCACTGAGAAGGAGATCTGGTATACATCTTCTAGGGAAGGTGATTGAGGAGCTAGTAGGTTTGTAGATATCCTTTATGGATCGAGATGGAGAATCTTTTCCTCTATCTCTTAAAGTCATTCCCCCACTTCTTCAGTGAGTCAGGGAGGCTCAGCATTGGGACACTGACTATGAGGATCAACGTGCTCAAATATCCAAAGGATGTGCACCTGATTGATTTCATAAAGGTGGGGAGCATATCATCCTTTTAATAGGACGTACCATGGTACTTATGTTTCTTCAATAGGAAGTGTGAAGGGAGTTCCATACACCCCCTCTAGCAGTACATCCAAGAGTAGAGAAGATGTACCGGGAGCTCTGACGATTGCACTGGTGGTCGGGAATGAAGAAAGTAGTATCAGTGTTTGTCTCTCAGTGCATCACTTTTCAGCAAGTGAAGGTAGAGCATCACGTACCAGTAGGCATAATTCATCCTTTAGAGGTCCTAGAGTGGAAGTTGGATGGGATATCCATGGAAATCATGACAGAACATCCACATACATCAAGGGGTTATGATTTTATTTGAGTGATCGTCGACCGAATCACCATGTCAGCACACTTCATACTGATCAGAGTACATGGTTCAGTAGAGAGATCGGGACGCCTATATGTTCAAGAGATTGTGTGGCTACATGGTATACCCTCGATTATTGTCTCTGATATAGATTCACATTTTACTTCATGGCTTTGTAACGGGTTTCATGAGGCTTTTGGGATGAAACATTGTTTAATAACCGCCTTCCATCCTCAGAAGGATGGCCAGACTGAGCAGACAATTCAGACCCTCAAGGATATGCATGGAGCGTGTGTCCTTGACATCAGTCGTAGTTGGGAGGATCACTATCCTTTGGTGGAGTTTTCATAAAACAACAACTATCTCCCCGCCATTGGGATAAAAACTTTTGAGGAACTGTACAAGTGACTTTGCAGATTGCCTTTATGTTAGAGTAACCCTGTCTAGTCAGCACTCATGGGACTAGAGATGGTATGGGCTACCACAGAGAAAGTGCAGATCATCCAAAAGGGGATGAAGACTGCACAAAGTAGGCAGAATACTTATGCTGACAGGAGATGGAGACATATGGAGTTCTAGAATGGAGACCATGTCTTTCTACAGGTCTCACCCCGACGTGGTTGGCGGAGATTTGACGGGGTGGCAAGTTATCTACGAGGTTCATTTGACCCTTCTAGGTCCTCAGTAGAGTTGGAGAGGGGGCTCACCTCCTAGAAATTCTCCCTATGTTACACAGGGTGCGTGACGTCTTCCATATATTCTAGCTAAGGAGATACATGCATGATCCTACCCACGACATCGAAAATGCCGAGCTGGACAACAATGATGGGGCTAAATTTATGGTGTTTCTAGCAGAGATTGAGGATCGAAAGGGTTGGGTGCTTCGAGGGTGGTCAATTCCTCTAGTGTGCATTCTCTGGTAGCACAGAAACCTCCAAGAGAGCCCATTGGACCGGGAGGGCCAAATACATGATCAATACCCCCACTTGTTATCTTATTTTTTGTGATGTGGCTTTTGGGGACACAAAGCCCAGAGGTGGGGAGTTTGTAAACCCCCAGAAATTCCACGTTATTTTTTTTCAAATTGTTTTGAAATTTTAAGAGTCCGTGAAAATTTATGGTGCGTGATTTTGAGGCTCGGTGAGCCTGGAATGAATTTATGAACTTTTTTTTCGGGAATGTTCAGAAAACGTGCAAGAGTGATTTTGTAACATTTTTACTGGTGCTTAGAATTGAAATCCAAGGACACCACTGAACTCACAGTGCCGATATTCTCTTAAAGAGTCTTTCGACTCTACGACAGTTTGTCGAGGGTGAAATTTATTTTTTTTGATTTTCAAGGAAGTAGAAAAATAAAATGTTTTACATTTTTATATTTATTTTTGAAACCTCAATACAATGATTATGAAGGTGGGGACCACCCGATAAAAAAACAAAACCACAAATTCAATTCCATGGGAGTGGGGACCACCTGAACCCCTCTTAATGGGGGTGGAACCTTTCAACTCCCCATTAATTTATTCTCCCATTAAATTGTTCCAACATCAAGATAATTAATGGCCAACTCATATTTAATTATTAAATCATAATTTAATAAGTGGGATATTGCTTTTTGGTGGGATTTTTTGGGATTTTTTGGTAAAAGGGAGAATCTTGGGAGAACATGGAAAAAGTCCTCCAACCAAGAACAACCTCTATTGAAGAGCGATTATCCGACGAACAGATGAACGAGCCCGGGATCAGAGGCGTGTTGCGGGCACAAAGAACGTCGACATATTTGACTTCTTCCTTGACCCAAAACAGCAACAAACCTTTGCGTTAGGGGTTTTGTTGTTTCTTTTTTTCATGGTATTAGTTGAATTAAGCCTCATGATCTTTCTACAACCAATCTAATGTGGAGGGTGTGTGCCAAACGAACACGTCCCCATCCCTCCATTGTTCTTCATGGTTGTTGTATCCTGTGTGGTAGAGAAATGTGACTTCCAGTGGAGGACGACCACATGACAGGGTAGTAGTGCACGTCTGCGCCGCCCGACGAGCAAGGGTTGCGACATTTGCCGCAGCGACGAAGGGGATGTCGGATGGCATTCGGCCGACCGTGGAGTGGCGGCGCACGACGCGCCACGGTTTGAGAAAGGGGTCATGACCCTCATGTAAATAGTAGATGGTGGAGGTGTGGCTGGCATTCGGCCAGTTGCGGAGCCTCAGCACACGATGTGCCACCTGGAGCACTCAAGGTCCAACCGTTTCGACCAGCTGAGCTGGACCGAGCATGACTTGCTCGGGTCCCACCTACTGGTTGGAAACCAAACAGTAGAGCCATTAGGTGTTGGAGAGTGGAGGGCATGTGACTCACCCCCCCTCCCCCACATGCTTCTAGGCTGGGCCACTAGACCAGGCGGCCTAGTGTAGATCGGGTTGGGTCGGTCCGACTTGGTCAGACCAGACCTAGACTAGTTTTGAACCTATATCACTCTTCTGGCTATATCTTGATCTTAGAGCGTCCGTTTTCCGAACCATCTGTGACTCCAAAAACTGTGGAGTGAGACAATCCTTTTTGTTTACCCCACCTAAGAGTTTCATAATGTTGGGGTAGGGTTAGGTTGGATCGAGTAAGAATCTATCCGGGACATCGGGATGAAAAGGAAAATAACTTACAGACTGGGCGTCTGATTGACGCACCATCTAATGCATTGAGACCCCTTTTACATGGATTTAATTTGAGATACTTCTTCTTGGGATTTCATGGAAGTTGGAGTATCGATCTGTGGAATGAAGAACATACCCTCCTACCGATAAGAGAGCTTAGTGCAGGAACCCTGTAGCTGGCTGAGACTTGAGAAAGGGATCCTTCATGGGTCTGACAAAGTACTAGGCTCTTGTGTGGGTCTAATGATGTACTAGGATCCTGTGTGGTAATGAAGGATTATTAGGATCGTGTGTGGATTTGATGATGTACTACGATCTTGTGTGGGTCTGGTAGTGTACCAGGATCCTATATCAGTCTGATGATATAATTGGATCATGTGGGGGTCTGACAGTGTACTAGGATGCTCTCTGGATCTGATGATGTACTAGGATCCTGTGGGGGTTTTAAATTTGGGATATTTCATGGGTATGCCTCTTAACAGAGTAAGATGATTCAGTTGTTACATATAATAATCACTAATACTATACCTATGTTATTACTGATTTGAGCTGATTTCATACTTGTGTAGTACTTTCAATCATGGTAATACCATGGTGGTATTCTTCTTTGTGGGGTACCTCTGTGGTACATACCATTTTGTTATTCATTCCTTTTTGGAACAATTGATCTTTGGGCTTTTGGGTTGGACCCTGTGTTTCCTCATGATTTTTATCTGGATACTTGACAACTTATGTATTTGTATGGCCATATACCTAAGTAGGGTTTTCGGTATATTACATGCTTTGTGGTTTATAGTTTGTGGATTTTGTGAGTCCTTGAGGGTCTTAGGGTCGCTACTAAGTATCGTTATACTCACCCCTATACGGTCTTCGCCCACAACCTGTTGTGTTTGGTGCAGATGACAGATAGCGCTGATTGAGGCTGAGGATACCACAACTGGACGGTG
Organism: Viscum album; assembly: GCA_963277665.1. Taxonomy (NCBI): domain Eukaryota; kingdom Viridiplantae; phylum Streptophyta; class Magnoliopsida; order Santalales; family Viscaceae; genus Viscum; species Viscum album. The sequence goes on from OY728141.1 coordinate 1,259,277,681, forward strand.
CCTAGAGGTGGACCATAAGGCGTGTCAGAATGCAGAGGAGACGGGCGGACGCAGAGTGCTATGGAGGTGATCTGTACCTACCCATAATGTAGGAACCACGGAGGATGACCCAGTATCTATCTTTCTCTTTCTTCAGTTGTATTGTATTTGCAATTGTACTGGTTCCTTAAATGTTGGGCTTGTATTCCGACCCCTCTTACTTTTAGTACTCTTTCTGTTTTACAGTTTACATGTGTTCGTATCATGACATGTTCTTGGTTGTGTGTTTTTACATGTTATAAATGAAATTCATTCCCATAATTAGGGAATATAACTTTCAGTGCTAGTCTGTAGCCCCTTACCTATGGAAGGCGGGCATGGGGTAGTCACATCCTTGGACCTAGGGGACGGGTTGTGACAAAAATGATCAATCAGTCTCTAAATGGGAGAGTAGATGAAGATTACGAAAAACCAAACTAGAATAGATTCACATACCATAAGGATATCCGTCAAGATAACGTGCACTTTGATTCAAAATGAGAAGATGTTGGAGGAGTTATAATCACATATTGAGATCCATCAGGGAGAATATACTCATATTATGGATTATTGGGGATTAGTATCAGGTAAACAGAGCATGGGGTCATTTTTTAAAAGACTTTTCAGGGTATTAAAATCCGACATTCTATATTTTTTTGGAGGGGAGTACAAGGATCAAAAACTATGTTCCCAAACCATGATCCCCAGCAGTTTGTGGAACACTTCTTCCAATGTGTGGGGGAACAATTTTTAAAACCACTCACCCACAATGCTTCTCTCAATATTTGGGTTTCACAATTTGTAACTGGTGATTAACAGAATGATAAAAATATGTGTCGATTATGTAGTACCCAAATTGGTTCAAAATTTTCCAAAATTTCTCCTAAATCACCACGAGCTCGGACCCTACAAATGTGTCAAAAAAATAAGGGTGAAAAAGTAACTCAATGAATTTAATATAATGATACAATTGAGTTTTATAAATGTATTTTTGACAACAATATAATTCTAATAATTTATTAAAACTCAGGAATATCCAACCTGCATAGTTAAAATATAATGAAACATAAAATATATCTATATTTTAACAAAATTATTATTCATTATTGATGAATGATATTTCTAATCATGCAGAAAACTCATGAAGAACCCCTACATTCCTACTGAAACAGCTCATGGTTTTTTAAATGATTTGATTGACTGGGTGACAAAACCATGACATTCACCACATGCACTAAACATTTAAAAATTAATTTCCTTCCATTAATGAATCAATCCAATATTTTTTTGTTCTTACCCCCCCCCCCATTTCTCTAAATCTAATAAAAAAACAATATTATCACTAGCTTGTGGGATTCCCCTCATCATTTCACTGGGAACATGGCTCTTATGCATCTGTTTTATTTTTTGATATTATCAGTTTAGGGTTTCAACCAAACTCCCTCAATCTACCAATCAATTATCCTTGTTTCCATCCCTCATATTATGTTTTTTAAAAAATATGATGTGGGGGTTATTCATACTGATTTTTTTGTTTCTAATATTTGTGGTATCCATTCAATGAATAATTCACCCCACATTTGATTTTTGAGATCAAACCCCTTCTATAAGATGTATGTTTTCCAAAATGATTGACCCTATAATTTCGAAATCACAAATATATTGGAATTTAAATTTCTTCTTTTAATGCACAATGATATTATAACATCACTCAAAAAAATTTATAACTACAAAAATTATATAAATTTTTTTCATATATAGTGACGAGCCAAAATATTTTTGGTATTGGGTAAATTATGAATTTCATTAACCATACACACTAATAGATTATGAATTTTATTGAATTTATATTTATTGGGTATAAAAAAATTGATAAATTTATCCTTCTTTTTAATTTATTTTTAGAACATAATTATAGAAACTATTAATTTACTTTTTCATCGAAATAGTTGTTTAAAATGATTGAATGTTTTAATATAATTTATATGGATAACTATATGTCATTTGGGAACCATTTAATAAATATCAATTGAAATAATGATACATATAAATATATATATGAATACTTATATAAATTATTTTATGTAAATATAAAGACATGATTTTTTAATATGTGAAATAAGAGGAGGAATATTTGTATGTCTAAATGCAAATGTTTCTGATAATAAAAGTAAATTTAGGAACATTAATTGAATATCATGAACATTATTTTCGATATATAATCTAAATAGAATGATTTTTAATGATTTGTAATGATTTTTAATGATGTTTTTGGGTTATTTGAACAATTTTATCTCACACTTATAATTTTTTTGGAAAAACTGGGGACATAATATTTTGAAAAAAAGATGGGATTGATGGGTTCCCCCACCAATAGTTATGCGAGTATTGTAGATGGAATTAACATACTAGCCAGGGATGGGTTATTGTCTATTCATATTGATTCGTGGAATGTAAATGATACGTGAACTTATCCATAGTCTCTCATAGAAGTTATCGTAGAACAACATTTTATTCTTTTTTCTTAAATACAACATACTTATAATGCATCAATTTAATGTTTAATAATTTCTTAAAAATTTTATATTTTCATAAAATATTTATGATCTGGGTTTCTCTTAAATATATGTGTTTCATATTTAAAAAAATTCTATATAAATGATCGACTCACATTGATATATTTAAATGAAAAAAACCGCATAGTGTAGTTTATTTTTGAAAACAAGATGGAATATAGAACTTTTTGTAAATGGTAATAATTATATAAGGTTGTAAGTGACATGCTATTAATATTTATGATCTAACTTATATTATCTGTATGTGTAACAACCATGACCCAGGAAACTCAAATATAATGGTCAATATAAATTTTTGGTATATAATACAATATTATATTCATTGTACAATATCTTAGTAGTCTTGTACGAAAATATAAAAATATACACTAAATTTGAAAACATGTGATTTAACATAAAAAAATGTGAGAACATTATTATCCCTCCCACCATATCCCAGAAAATTACACATTATTCCCTTATGGGTTTCCTATTGAATGTAAAGTAAATAAGGGTGAGATCATATACATTATATAAAGTATAATATAATGGAATCAATCATAAATAAACATGGCACAAGAGAAATGTATATAATAACTAAACAACATGAATCCATATGATATTTAGGTAAAGTTAATGAAATAACAATGTATAAAAAATAAAATAAATTGATCATTGGGATTAAAAAACTAGTTCCATAATGATATAACACATAATTTCCAATCACTATTATGATACCAAAATCAAAAATATCATTAACTTACACATTATGATATACTATTAGTGAAATATCATATTTTGTGCATTCGAATATAAAAATAAAAAAAAATGATTACCTCATTACACCAATTGAGGCATAGATTGGGTATATAATTTCATGATACATCCATCCCATATTTAGTTAATTGGATAAATCAATTTTTCTAATGAATAAGAACTCATAATAGACATTCCAATATTCATTTGATAAAGGGGTAACATGATTATAACCCATCCAATGAGAGAAAAATGATGGTTAATGAATGCATTGTCAACATAGAAACAATGGGGTATTCTAAATTCAAATGACTGAAAGGCCTGAAGGCTGAAATTTTTATTGATTTTAGAAAATTACCTTTTATGGGTAAAGGGGGAAACCCTGACATCGAGGATATCAAAAAATATTCAAAATTCAGGATATAAGGGGTTGAAACACAGAGAATACTATAAAGAAGTGCCTCTACCTAATATCAATAACAGTAACCCCCGCCTCCACCAAAGCACTATTGATCAAAAAGTATCTCCATGCTAGAATGCACGAGCATGGTACCGATGGTGACACCATACCCTTTCAATCTTCTGAATCCGAAAATTCATGCATGGAGAAGATGACTAGCTTTATCCCCACATGAATAAAACCCTTGTAACTTGTCCGAGTTCCACAAGAGTGCATCCAATACACTTCCAACAACACAACAGGGAACAACAAAACACAAATTCACATATAAAAAAATGAAATCCCAACATTACCAAAACAAAACCCAGAGAGAAACAACTGCAGAACCAAAATGCGTGGAATCCCCCCTCGAAGCCACTGGCGCTGGCTCTGAGCTCACCGAAGCAAGGATGAACTGACAACACACCAGAATGAAGACGGATCCCAGATCCAACACCGTCAATCCTGAGCTCACATAGAGGTCACAACGATATCTTGAATCCAATAGATCACCGTAGAAGATGACGAACCCACAGAAAATTATAGATCCCAAATTTGTGATGTGATCTCTAAGCAAGGAGTGCACAGATGCCAACGATGAACTCCGGAGCTGAGGCGAGTTCCTGAAGCTGCAACTAGATCCCAATGCCCAGAGATCACTGGAGATGACGATGAACACCCAATGAAAGGAGAGATCATGAAGCCACGACGAGCTCCCTAAGCCAAGAGAACACCACAGTTGACGATGAACACCCGAGCCAAGGTGAGATACCGAAGAAAATATGAGATCACTCAGCCGAGAGTGCAGTAGAGCTGACAATGAACTCACCCATGCCGAGGAGAGATACCCAAGCTGAATAGCCCGCAAAGCCACTGCCAAGCCCAGAACAAAGCTAGACCACAAAGAACCGTCACCCAGCAAGCTGAGCCAGGATGATACAACCGATGCTGGGGTTGGGCCATGTCGGAAGGGGGAAGGAGAAGGATTGAATAGTTTTCAATGGTATGACACTATAGATCTGGTAATAATAAACCATCATAATTGTATATAAAGGGTGAGTTAATATTGAAAACATCTTTAATTTCAGTGTCTATCCATATGTATGGTCTTATTACCACTCATCATGAATTAAGTTGTTGTTTGACTCAATTAAGCCACCAAATATGTTATTTTTTATTACACTTAGTGGTATCTATCCACATCTCCATCCACATTCTATTATATAAATACGTATTTCATTGATTAGAAAACTGTGAATTCTCCACATTCCAAAAAATTTGGAATCATTCCAATTATGATGACATAAGAAAATGATTTAATGAAAATTAATTACATTATATATATAATGGGTGATAAATTTATAAACGATTATTTGTAATGAAATTATAATAATGGATTGTAATTGAATATGGATGTGGTGGAATGATGTCTCTTATGTCATTATAATAGCTACATAAAATGGAAAATATGGGAGGATATAAGTATTCCCTCAATTAATAAATATCTAAAAACTTGTAATGTATTGAAATTTAAATATTGGAAATATGATTAAATTGTATTTCAAAAAATTAAATTATAAATTAATTAGAATGTTTGGAAATCTTTATCATGCTATATAGCTTCTTACAGATTGGGTGGGATATATAAAACCTTATCATCTGTTTGGGAGGGATTTATATAGGTAGAGGGAAGGAAAAAAATTAATTTCCTTATTGTAGAGTGGGATGGGTGAATTGGTAATAGTGATATACATTTATAGGTGAAAAGGAAGGTATTTTTCATCGAAACTAGAGTTATGTGAGATGGTAATAATTGTATCACATCAGTAGTGGGTGAGTCTTTTTAGTTATGTGAGTTTTGTTGATAAAATGTAGGTGAGTATTTTGGGTACTACATTAATACCAAAGAAAGAAGGATATATGGTTTCTGTGAGGATTTAGTTAATAAATATTCAAGCTATATCATTTAACTATCATTACCCATGTTAATATAGATTAAAAATTTACCATGACATTATTTTTTTCTAAAAATATAAGATGAACCTTCTTAAAAAATCATTCTGAAACAGAATTTGGACTACATTAAACTTTATTCATTTTTGGATTGTGACAAAACCATCTTTTAAAGAAAAACCTAACATGGTTGCAAATTTTTTTAATACATCATATCTTTATACAATAACTGTTTATTATTATTATTTCTGGTTACTGAAGAATTGAACGAGGGGGTATTTTTATTTGCATCTATTTATAAATAATATTTGATTCATAATTTAAAATTTCAAAACCTCATTTGTTAATGTAAACATTATTTAATATTTATATAATTAGATATTTAAAAAAAACTCTTTCAAAAATACAATGATAATAAATATGTTATCACGATAATTTATTTTGAATTCATATAATATATATTAGTTTTTTAAAATAATACTGGTATGATGTTTCAATATATAATGTACATTTCATCAAATAAAATTAATATGTTTAGGAAAATTAATTTTATCATTATTGTGGGCAAAAACAATAAATAACGTATTTTTATTAATAAAATTTACTTTTAAGATAAAATTGTCAATACATTGGATTCTCAAGACATAAATTGGTAAATTAGGAAAATAATAATTTTTGTCTTCCATAATAATATATCTTAAAATAATATATTACAAAAATAATTTTTAATTAAATGAAATTAACAAAAAACTGTTTATATTGGAAAATATTTCATATGTTCATTAAATGATTAGAATTTGATTTATAATTGAAGAATTTTAATTTAAAAATAAATAATGTTTATTCTTAAGAACATATTTGATCCTTTAATGGGTTTTGTGAACATCTATTTAATTCATATATTGTAATAAGGACATAAATGTTATAGTTCTGGAAAATATTGTAATCATTCAATAATAAATTAGAAATCCTATATTTTGTTAAAAATAATAAATTTTATATAAAAATAGTATGTTTATGATTTTTTATATGTGGTGTATATTTTTTGAAAAAACATATTCTACAATTTAAATTTTTACTTTTAATTATAATAATGAATATCAGCACATTAGAGTTCTCATTACATGATGGTTTGGGATATTGTGATTTCCAACTACAATAAGGTCACTATTATCACATTCCATCACCCCAATGTACTATTACTTCTAAAAATATGGGTTATATATTACCTAATTAATAAATAAGGATATTTAATTCTCATAACATCTATGAAATTTGAGGTTTCCTCCTCATTTTGTTCATTTCGCCAATGAGTAATTAATAATGAAGTTGTCTGATTTTTTAATGATTTTTTACCTTGTCTTGTGAACATGTATAGGATATTAATTACTATATATTTTTGGATACAAAAAAATAAAAATGATTTGATCACATGTGTTGGATACTTCCAGTAATTCCTCAATAATGAAACATGGGATATGTTATGTACATCATAAAAGTTGGGTGGCATACCCAATTAGTAAGCTACATCACTAATTTAGACGGTCATTTAAAAATTCCCATTGTACAATGGGATTAAAATCTGAAATTTACCACATCATAAATCTATATTTAATTTGTGAACCATAAATAATACTTGATCCACCACATGAAATTCCTAAAAATTACATTAATAATCTATATATCACCCTTTACTCCAGTGGGATGCTTTGATATGTTCAACCATAGTCTAGACTATAACAAACATATTATCTAAATTCTATTGTATAATTATATTCTACTCTACATATTTTTTCCCCATTATTGGGGGTAACACAATTATTCTACTACAATGATTCATATGGTGTGATATGTAACCTTAAATGAGATTTATTATCATATGAAAATTTATCCAATGATAGATACTAATCCCACATACCTTAGATGTCAAAAAAACATGATATCAACTTTTATTCTATTGTATGGATATTCAGTTCGAATTTTCTATCAGTATGGGAATGATAATTGTTCTTCAATGTACCTCAGTTTCCAGATCCCTTCTATACTATTTTAGAATTTTTAGGTGAATTGGGGTTCTTGATGAGATACAATCAATAGTTGTGTTTAATGAAACCTCTTGATTTCATTAATAAATTTAATGAAAGGTTCCCAAGGGGATGATCTTAACAATTTCTATGAAATTAGCTTTCCTAATAAGATAATAATTGATGACCCATATAAAATTTATCTTCCATACAGTATTTTGGATTCCTATGAAAATGTGCATTATAATATTTCCCCCTTCAATATAGGTATTGTAAGAGGTTTCATGACTTCCTTATGATATTGTGTTTAACTATTACATATGTGAATACTATGAATCTATACAAATAGTATGTAATTTCATTCTAAATACTATCATAATAGAAATATAATCTTAAATACCTATATATATTTTTTCTTGAAAGATGTATAGTGTAATTTTTTCCTATGTTAACCACCTAAGAGTTCCCATTTCAACTATTTTATATTTAGAACAAATAAACTCTACCTAACGATAAACACTTTGTTTCTATTGATGTATTAATTAAATTTAAAATCTTTTCACAACATTATTATTTATTTTTAATTCCAAATCATCAAATATAGAGATATTTATATTTTTTATTAATAATGTATTATAAATTTCATAAAAATGGAATAGTGTCTCTCCTATCCTAAAAATTACAACATCCATCATTACTAGAACATTTTTATAGAATCCATTTCAAAACTCATAAAGGTAAGAACTCCATTTTCCATCCTCCTCAATATATTAACCACCATATCTTTCTTCCCATGTAGTTAGGGTGTCGAGGAGTCATAGTCTTTGATTAGATTCTACAATATTCTTTTCCTCATTTTGATATCTTTTTTAGAGAATATATACTTAAAATTATTATGGTCAATATATATTTGACATGTTTATCCATAGTGGTTGTGTTCTATTAATTTCATTGAAAACATAATGAATACATTATCAAGGTCATGAGTTGTATAGTTATATTAATTGAATTTTAATGACTTTGATACATAATGTGTCACCATATCATTCTTTATAAGAACTCCATAATGTATATTCTTCAATTAATCGCCATATATTTAAAATCCTTCATTACATAGAGGAAAATTTAACAATGTTTCATTACTCAGTATCATATTCATATCTTGAATAAATTACATATATTCCATTTCCCATATTTATTAAACATTTTACGGGACTAAATATTTAATAGGCTGTCCAATAAGAAAAAATACAGAAGAAACCACTGATAATAACTAACTAATCCCATGATGCATTGGATCTCGATATGTCCATTTGTGTATTTGAATAATTTAATTCTTTTATCAATGATGGGTTAGGATATTCTAAATAATTAGATAAAATTTGGATAATTGAATAAAAATAAATAAGCCAAAATTAATGATTATGATATTTATAATATAATTTATTTTTCCTCATAGTCCAAATATTTATTTTCAAATGAATGAAATTTTTAATATAACAACTATTTTATATCAAGAAATCATCAATGAGTAACATCAAAAATTTATCAGTATACTCAATGACAACTCAATAAATAATGCCATTACGATAGAATGTGTATTTTTCAATAAAAATTGAATTACTCTAAACTAATTAAGTACATAATTTTTTTGAAATTTCTTCAACCATATATCATCCTTATTAACCCTTATGTAATGAAAATTAATGTTAATATATAACATTGAAAAATATTCGGCTCCTTCAATTTTGAAAAATAAGTAATCAATACATGGAAAATGATACAAATGTTAGTATGTAAGGGAATTAATATCCCTATTTGAAATATGATAGACCCATTTTTTCATTTTAAATAATGAAATGGTTATCCATATGGTGATACAATGTGGTGCTTATATACTATATAACATAACTCCTGTAGATTTCTCATCGACTACAACAACTCCACTGGATTCATTTTAAGTCGAATTTGATATATTATACATGAATCTGTAATATGATTGATAAAAAAACAAATTCATGATCCTATGGATGTTTGGGAAATTATTATTGAAAATAATCAAATAATTTTTTCCCCACATGCACATCCTATTTTGTTAGGATAACTAACATATTCACATTTCATGGTTGATTATCCAATACTAGTAATATTACATTAAGGAGAGCTATTTAGGGTGGGTTTGGAGATGAATGAGGAATATAATTTAATCCCATATTCATGCTAATCATTTCATTTTCGATACTTCACAATGGGATAAATATTTTTTATAGGGACTATATGTATTTTTTGACATTGAATAGATTGGTAGATCCACATAATGATGGATTTCATTATCACATGAAGAAATCAAATATATTTTCACCAAATGGTGGATTGTCATGTTTCTTTATTCGGGTGAGGTTATATCTCAGGACAAGGGTCAAATACACTAATATTCTAATGATATAATTAATCTCAAATCTAGTTTCATTGAATTTATTAGTGGAACATCCCTATATTGACAATGATTATTGATATGCTTGTCATTCCTCTAGATAGTCACAATATCTCAATAATGGCATTAAAACTATTATCTTATGATATCTAGATGTAAAATAATAATCTTATTGAATTTTATATTTTGATCCCCAAAAATAATGATGGTCTTTAAAAGTCATTTCATTATCAAACTATGTTACTATAAAACTACTACATATGTATCTTTTTAAACATAATATGATACAAATTATAAAAACATAAATTATATAAAAATAGATTTCATTAGTAATATTACCTTACTGGTATAGAATAGATGTGTTTCCATAGGATCAAATTGAATAGTGGGTATATAAAACTAGAGATATACCTTTATAACATTAGAAAATGTAAGATACAATATGGACACATTTTGATAACAATATTGTATTTTCTATCATATCCTTGAAAACATGAAACAATAAGCCAATAGGTTTATTTTAAAAAGGATTAAAATAAGTGTGATATAATAATATTAGTAAATCTTATCCTACATAAAACAATTTCATAAAATAAACACATCATAGATGTTATGGATAAAATAAACAGACAACATGATTTTAAAATCAATAAAAATTGATGGCATGATATAAACATAATAATAAATGGATACATGGATGAAAATTATAATTGATAAAAAAACAAATGGAATGTAAAATGTTTGACATCAGATCATGATTTCTATGCCATGTTTCTAGAAAATGTCATATTATTGTAAGAGGTACATAAAAACCCAATACTTTTTCTCTAATGACACAAGTTGATGAATTGAGGGGCTATATAACATTGATCCCCTCCCATCACCTAGATATGGCCAATAAATTCCACATAATTGGTAGAAAGTGGTTTTATTCAATTACCTAAGGAAACAAATTCTGAATAAATACATATATATCCATGAAAATATAAGTATGGAAATCATAAAATTCATTATTTAGTTTACTAATGTGTATGTATAGTAGAATATACATTAATAAACATATGTTATAATGTGTATTTAAAGGTAAAAAAGGCACCCTTATCAATCAAAAATATCAATGATGGTATATTTAATGTGTTGATACATACATGGATAAATGTAATTGGGTGTAATATTATGAATTTGTAGAAAACAAATGAAATGGTAGGAAAAATCCATCATCATGGTTCATAAAGATTATGTCAATATTCCAATGTATATCCCCTTGGAATCTCTGCATTGGTGCGAATTCCTATGAATACATGTCTTGAATTTGTCGGATGAATACTTCAATGATCAACCAACCATTTTCTTGTTTATTACCACTATTGTTATTTATTCCACAGTTATATGTAATTATGAGTATCAATATAGGGTAGTGTTTCTAAGAAAACTGCACCCAATTATACAATACCATAAATTAAGATACTCTCTATATCATTGAAATGATTTAGTATTACAATGGTTTTAGAAACTATAAAATAAAAATAAAATGCGGGGGGATAAAAAAAATACTTCGAAATTATATACTTCACATGAGTAATAAGCTTATTATTTCCATTTAAATATATGAACCATACTAAAATGAATTAGGGGGAATATGAAATGAGTCACAAAGAAAGAAAATATAGAAAAAACCCATTTATGGTTTGAATGAAAATACAAAATCTCCTAAAATATATGGATTCATATTGATCATAAAATATCATGAAAAATTTAATTTCATGATATAACATCTAAAATAGTCTTTATATGCTCCACATAATAGGAATTATGTTTATAATACAAAAAATTTCTCAATTAGTGAAATTTGATATGGAAAACCCTTAAAACATATCATGACATCCATGAACATTAAATGAAACCGTATATCCAAAATATATGTAATAGAATCACATAATTACATTCCACACTCCTTACGATTTTCATTAAGATGCTTCATAATTATTAATTTTCAATTAAAATTATACCTATTTCCACATCAATGGTTGACATTATTAATCATTTATACATGATTCATAAGAGAATTTTCTATATTAATCATTACTGTATTTTTTTATCAAAATTCAATGAGTTTAGTTATATTTATATATTCATTTTTATTTTTTATTCTATTTTAAAAATCATTAATTGGTGTTTTAGTTTTTTTTATTCAATTTGTAATTGATAGAAATAAGGGTTTTGTGATTAATCATATTAAAAGTGTAACACCCCAGGTATAAAGAATATGACATTTTCATATTTATCCATATTTGTGAATAAAATATTAATATGACTTTAAAGGGGACGCTATGCTCGATGGCGTACCCAACACACAACAACGAGTTTCTTGGGAATCTTACGTTGCACTCTAATAATAAAATAATATTATTTCAAATGGCAGTTAACATGTAGCCGTTGTATTGGCGGGAATGGATAGAAATAACTAAAATATGATTATATATGTTTTTAATGTTTTTACATTTATCCAATAAAATCTAAAGGCGTAAAATACAGAAAGAATTAAATTTTAGGGGTATATGCCCTAGTTTTCACTAAAGGTTCACTTATCGCCTTTTAATGGAGAACTGTCATTAAATAAAGTTTTTATCACTCTTATACATTCTTTTGGACCAAATAAAACTCTTATTAAGAATCGGGACATCAAATTTTACTTTCTGCAATTTTTTGGTATTTTTCCGATAAAGTTCATTTTTTTAATGAATAGTGTAGAATGTTGTGTTTTAATTCAAAACCTCTTTTTAATATAATTTATTTATATGATTAGATAATATTTTGAATTGGTTTTAAAGTGAAATTAGAAAATATTTTTACCATTAAATCCAATAGTGGTCGTTGGAATTAATTTCACATTGAAATCACACTTAAACTAGTGTCAATCTTTTGATACTTATTGTTTTATAAAAAAACGCTATTTGCTCTGACAGCGGGAATTAATTATTAAATTAATTAATGTTACTAATATGTTTTGAATTTTGTAAAACGGACTTCATTTTTGAATTCGGAATATCAAATATATCTTAGGGTGAATTATTGGGATTTTTCTGAAAAACTTCAATTTTTGATGAATAGTGAAACCACTAAGTGGTACTTATAAAAGCTGATTTTTTGTTTAAATGAAATTTTACCACTTATGTGTTTTGAATTTCAAAAATACGACATACATGGTTGTCATTAAGAAGTAAAATGTCGTTCAATGGGATAAAAATAATTTTTTGGTGAATAGTACCTTATTATGTTTTGAATCGCGATTAGTGGTAATTAGTGTAGTTTAAGGTAAAAATAATGCTTTAATAGAATGAAATGAACTTGACACATGTCCTAACCTCATTGGATGTGTAATTTACGACCAAGAGAAGCCATGGGTCAACTTGGGGACCCCATGGATCCACTTTGGTTGGGAAATGACATAAATAACTTTTTATTTAATGTAAAAGTAAAAATGACACAAACATGATATGTTTTAATAAAACAATTTTTAAGTGGGGTTATACAAGTCATATTTTTGATTATAAATAATAATTGGAAAGATAAAAAGATTTCCTACATCATATTATTTTTGTTTATTTATTAGACATTAAATAAATTAAATTATTTATGACATAATAATGATGCAGTGATGACATCATTATTTGACGATTTAAATAAAATGGAAAGATAATGTAAAATCTATGAACTAGACATGTCAAAAACTTATTGGATGGGTGGATTTATAACCCTTAACACCTTATCCACGAATAATATCAATGTGGGACCTTATAAAACCGAAACACATTTTCAAATAAAGTAATATTTCTTATTTTCCAAAAGTACCCCTCCTCTCCTCTTATAAAAGGCCCCCACCTCTACCTCATTTCACACACACCTCAAGCCTTTTTCTCGGCCAACCCCTGCTCATTTACTCTCTCCACATCCCTCTCCTCATCCTAGAGGATTCCCTTTGGGCATAATCCTTTCAAAGGAAGCCCTTATGCTCAAATAAAAAGGAGTTACACTTTGAAAGGTAATTCATTCTCTCATGTTCATTTGTTTTATTTTGCTTCTCCAACCCCCTAAACTCTTTTTATTTACTTCTTTTGTAACAAAAACAGTATCTTCAATATACTAGGATGTTGTTATATGATTTATTCGAGCTACACTCTCACACAACTACATCAAATGGTTAAAGAACATACAGTTTCTGTGGATGGCGAAATTCTGCCTCCCGAAACGATGATTGTTCAATACTCATTTAACACCTTCAAAGGTGGCCATTATGATGTCACTATTTTTATATATGATATATAATATGTTTATTTTTTTCTTGAAGCTTCTGTATTTTTCATTTTGGGCATACCTTTATGGTTTCCATTGTGGGTAAACACGATATCTTCATTTAAGGAAGTGTGGACTACCGCCCCCTCAAAGTGATGTGATTCGTTAATGCCATATGTGGGACGTGTAAAGGATGGATTTAAAGTTATTATATATGATGTTATACTAGAATTATAATATACCTCTATATCATTATTATTTATTTCCATTAATGTATGATATAGAAATGAAAGTAGCGTTCATGCGTACGTACGGCTTACCGTCTCCATGAACGGTGCATTTCATTTCTTATCCCCAAATGTAATGTACTATTATAAGTACATGTATATAATGGATATATATGATGAATGATACATATAAATGATTAATATAATTCTGTAATTAAAATATACATACCTCTCATTAAGTTTTAATTTCATTAATATGACAAAGAAATGAAAGTAGCATTCATGCGTACGTACGGCTTACCGTCTCCATGAACGGTGCATTTCATTTCTTACCTCTAAATGATTATGTAATATTATAAATACATGTATATGCTGGATATATATGATATATATGATATCCAAATCAGGAATTCCATTCTGGATATAAAGAAACTTTGACCACACGAACAACATGTAATTGTAAGAAGTCCACTTTCGACTTAAGAACCAAATATCGGCAAAACAAATATTATTAACTTAAATGATTATATAATGTTTATAACATGTCAATAATTGATATAAAAGGAATAATTAACTTTGAAATGGTTCTTAAGCAAGTATAAATTAACTCAAGTTTATTATTCAGGACGTTAAAGAACGATCGAGTCAAGTCGGGCCCGAGGTAAGGGATCCTACACCTCTCTTTCTTTTTAAGTACTTTCTTTTATGTCATTACTTTTAAAGCTCATATTTATTGTTATTGGGATGATATTTTATATTACACTTACTGTAATTTTTATGTTAATGTGATGAGAGACCCTATTCTCTGTCATCAATCCATTTTGGATGTTTTGAGTGGCACCGTTAGGCTGTCGAACTTTCGTAAGAGATCTAGCCTCTCTCTTTCTTTTTAAGTACTCTCCTTTATGTCACTTCTTTTAAGCTCCTATTTGTAATGTTGGGGGATGTTATTTTATATTCCTCTTGCTGTAAATTTTATTTTAATGTGATGAGATACCCTATTTGATCTCATCAATCCATATTCGGAAGTTTTATGTGGCGTCGTTAGGCTGCCGAGTTTTCGTAAGGGATTTTTCATCTCACTTTTATTCCCATGAGGTTTATGCTACATTTTCCACAAATTCCATTGAGTGGTGTATTTACTGCCCATTATTCTACTCTTTGTGTAATATACTTTCGTTTATGAGTATTTACATCAATGATCTATTGTCCTTCTTTCATGGGGTGCATGTTTTCAAAGATACCCAAGTCGGTAAGGGAACCTTTCACCCTCGTCTTTTTTAAAAGACTTCTTTTGTTGGGTCTTTTAATTTACATATTGTTATGTTGGGATATGTTCTCATATATCCTTATTGATGTAAATTTTATGTCCTAGTGATGAGATACACATTTTATCTCTCATCAACTCATTTTGATGTGATGCCGTTAGGCTGTCAAGGGAACTTTTCAACCCAATTTCGATTTCTTTGGGTTCAACATGTAGTCATTGAATATGTCATCCTTTGAATATGTGTGAATGACCTTTTATTGTTTTACACTTAATATCCAATTATATTGGGTGTATTTAAATTTGTCACACATAATTATGATATTGATTTATCTTTAATTTAAGGATACCTTCTTTATAATGGATTTCATCTCATTTTACATTTCTTTTGAGACTTCATTGTTGTTATGCACCAATTCACTCTTATATGGTGTGTATAATGTCCTTTGACATATTATATCATGAATCCTTTTATTCTCATTATATTATAAAGTCCGGATTAAATGTTATTCTGTTATTATTTGTATTTAAGAGTCTCTCATTTTTTTAAAAACTCTTTAACAAAAATATCATTTTAAATGTTTTAAAGATTTATTATTCTCAATCTCTATCTTTAATGTCCATGTTTTCAAAATGGGTTTCAGTATTTATTTATATGGACATTAATGTTTTAAAATTATAATTCCATTAAAAGCTTCAAAGTGGTATGGGACACTTTGATTCAAAAATCACTTTTAAATGGTTTTTGAAAATGGATTGATTAATTCAATATCTGGGAATTATTTATTGTGATTTAAAATGGAATATTTTTATTGAAATGTTTATATATTCCCTATTTTATGTGTAATAATGGTACTTGGACATTATGACGGGTGGTGCCGTGAATACTAGGACGGGTGGTTACGTTATAACCTCCAATGCATTGGGTATGGAAGTCGGCCGTATGGCTATTCCATTAAGTATGTATGGAAATTGGTCGTATGGCTATTCCATTAAGTGATATGTGTGGGAGTCGACCGTATGGTCATTCCACTTAAGTATGTTTATGTCCCAAGTTACCTTTATATATGTTATGTGTTCTTTATATGGGTTTTATGGTAATACTTTGGTTACAAAAAGGTAAGTAATGATATTTTATTCCGTGAAGAGTTTTTACAACTTCATAAAGGTGAAAAGTATTACCTTGATAAAGTATACATGAGTTACTATTTGTTTTGATAAACAAACAGTTTTTATTCTTTGTGTATCCCTTACTGAGTTTTTATGCTCATCCCAAGTTTTTGAAATGTTTTTCACAGGAATTAGCATGGAATAGGGTCAAGGATGGGATCAAGGGAAAGTCATGCTACCTAAAACATGAAACTAGACATGTTTCTTTTTAAGAATTTTTTATTTTATGGAAATTTAGTAGAAGAGACTACTTTGTAATCTTTTGAGATGTAATAGTTATGTCCTAATTCTCTAAAACTCTAAACCTGAAAAGATCCTCAATGTGAATTATTCATTTAATTCAATTTTAAGTAAGGTTTAAGGCTGGGGCCTTATAAAAAGGGTGTTTAATAAAATGATAAACAAAATATTTATATTAAAACTTGAAAATAATAAAAAAATTAATATTAAAATTTATAATATATTTTATAGGTAATTATTTTCTAATAGTAATTCATTATATAAATTCGTAGTAATATTCAGGTAGGTTGTTAAACTGACCCAATCATGAACATACCCTAATTTAAAGAATGTTTATCATGTGGTTTTATTTTATTAATATTTTTATAGAATAAAAAATATAATGTTGAGTTGTTATTAGGGTGATATATATGATTTATAAAAAAATTATGAATATTTAATTAATATTAAAATAATTACTATTTTGTTTAAAATAATTTAATCATAAAACACTTTCTTATAGGATTTATTTATTGATGACTGTTTATGGATCATATCAATAATATGTTTTCTAATTTTTCTTATAAATAAGTAGATGATATCATAGAAATCATATTTACTCATTTAATACATTCTATGAACCCACAATGATATGTGGTGATGGAAAATCATTTCCATTTCTCATAGTAGCGGTAGTTACGCACAAACTCACAAATAACATTATCATTTTTATTAATTGAAGGTATAGAAGAATAAAAAAACATTATCATTAATACAGTTTAATCTTCATGTATAAATGATAACAATGTCATTATTTTTTAATGATATAATAATTTGGGATGATGATAATTAAGAAGAACTATTTGTTGTTTATAATAATAATGTTCGGGAATTGGATTTTCCTCATAGGTATTTATAGAAATCAATGTAATGTGACAACTAATGGTGAAAATAGTATTTTTAAGTTGTGGAAGGATTTTTTTAGGACATAATTGGATGATTTTAATGGGAAATTATAATAATATGCTGAATATAATTTCTGGTACTGTTAACCTTCTAAATGTAAAGGAAGTGTAGTTTTAGGTGTTAAAATTATATTTTCAACAAAATAAATCTAACACTAAAGTATGAATTTAATAAAATGGAATAAATTTTTTCGTAATAGTGGTTTAGGGAAATAAAATATATATCCAAACCTTTTTGTGAAAACATTTAGTTTTCTATAGGTTTATATTTTTCCTATTAACATTTTGCCTAATTTACTTATACTGTGGTCATTAATTTTTTTCAACAATAATATATTTTAATTAAATAATAATTATTACCCCACTTATATTATTTAAACCTTATTATTTATAATTTTATGATCATTTAGAAAATAATATTTATATATTTTTAATAAGGTGCTTTTAAAATAAAAAATTATTCTCAAATAACATCTTCTAGAAGAATATATTTTTTATATTGAAATGTTTATATAACATAATATATAATAATTGATGAATTTAATAATGTAAATTTAATTATTATAAAAAAGTAATGTTTAAATATTTCATGTCAAGGTACATGATAATATCCCAAAAAATGGTTTATTAAATGAAAAATAAAAAACAAATAAGGTAGCTATTTATTTATTTATAAAAAATACCTACATTTGTTATATAATATAAAATAATATTTTTAAAATAATATTTTTATTACATAAATTCTAATTTTTTTACAAACAAGTTTTATTAACCACTATTTCATTCTTATATAATTGTAACATTTCATAAATTTTAAATTTGATGAAAATATTATTTTTTGTATAAAAAATTAAATAGATGATCAAAAAATCGTACTAAGATAATTTTGATTTGATGAATTAAAAATGGATTTAATTTAATCTGTGTATGATTCTAAAATTCAAATTTTAAATAGAGGAAATAATAAAGGTGAGTTAAAGTGTGCAATATGAAAATGTTCTGGATTTTGTGTTTACTAGCTAATGTAGTGTTCTGGTATTACATGATCTTAATGGTCCAACTCATTATACAAAATTCATTAATGTTATAATATAAAAACATTCATGTTGTAATGAAACAACCTTTAATTTCCGTGAAGTAATTATATTGGAATTTATTATCAATGAAATCATCTTTTGGATACAAACATGTTGATGTATGATCTGGCACATATGCACCTTGGGGTAACAATCCTTTCAAATGTTGTTCGGGAAATTAATCAATATTTTATCAATGAAAATGAATTTGGATAAGAATAAAACTTCATTTCACACTCATAAGGCGTATGATTTTTATGATCCTCGTACACTTTACAAACCATAATAAAAGTTCCTTTCTTATTGATATCCCTAGAAGAAAAATGTTTTCTTCCTAAAACATTGTTATTATTAATTTGTTAAGGGTAATTTCCAATAAATTTCAAATATCTCAGATATTTTAAGTGGATGATGGGATAATTAACAAGATATCTATACACTGATTGACTATTGAAAATATTGTAAATGTTTTAAAAATTTATCAGCATTTTAAAACCACAACATAGATTATTATAGCCAATATGGTGAATTCACGTGGAAAGTAACATGATTTCATGGAATTCCCATAGAATTTATATGGTTTAATAATTTTTTGATTCTTCATGGATTTCAGTTTTCCATTATAATGCGGAACACATATTTTGTACATATTATAATGTTACAAGTGGGATAAAATATACATATCCCTCTAATAAATTGAGTATTTTTTGCATATTTGAATTCATACTAATGGAATTATCTGGTTAACTTATTCCATTTTGTTTTAATGATATAATTTTATGGTAAATTGATTCCATTTTGTTCTATGGAATAGATCATAGAGAATATAATTGATTTTAATTTTCTATATATTTCCTAAGGTCAATTTATGAATTCTTATAACCTTATTTTTGTTATTATGGATCCTAATTACTAACTCCCACATTTAGACTCCATTATCACTTTTCCTAAATTAGTTAAAAGCCATGATCAATGAATCTTGAATTTTGGTCTATCATTTATGGGGTATGTTCTATTTATCTAAACATATTATATGTTTATAACATTATAAAATTATTTTTTTATCATATTCACACATCTAATTTCAATTTTTTCTTATGTTCGCCATAATTAAGAGTTCGAGATCTCCCACTCTTATGTTTCCCCATTGAACCAGGAATTTATATGACAAGATACACATAAAATACTTTTAGGTATAGAGAATTTCTTTGGATGGAATTTTTATTATTCTATGATTTTAGAATGATAAAGATCATTTTCCCAAATAGATCAAACTATTGATCATGAGATTCTTCATTTTATTTATTAATGTATTTTTTTATTTAGTACTATATATAAAAGTGTTGGCTAGGGTGTCATAGAATTGATATATATTATTTTTCTAAAGTTTTATTTTTGTTTTTGTCATGTGATGAAAATGATATATTGGTGAAATAAATAATATTGATAATTATAACTATTAATATAGTTGATGGTAATCGATGAAGTCATTTTTAGCACATTTCATACCTAAATGCATGTTGACAAAATATTATATTATGATTAGTCTATTAATTTGATTGACCTTACAAGATATTTATATACTGACCTGTACATGTGTACTTTCAGGTTATGTTTGTTATATCCATGAAAATCCCCCGGTTTATATGGGAAATTTCCATGAAACCATGATATAAATATAGATATAAATAACTACTTCAGTAGATATAATTATTGATACACCCATGGACCTTCAATATTTGTAGTGTTACATTCCTATTTTGTGTCATTTTTATATAGTTTTTTAGTTATAAATGATTATTATATAATATAATGTATTATATATAAATATATATAATTGTCAATATTCCTTACTATTCAGCTTACTTGTAGACAATCATGTTGGAATGTGAACTATAATATCAAGTGATTGGTTTATTAGTTAGAATACCTCCCATATATTGATTATGATACAATATGAGTAACTTTTCCTTATTCAATTGGGTTTTGAATTTGTTGTTCCCCTACAAGTATGTTAGGTCATGAAATTATGTTAATTTATTGTATATTTTTCTATATTTATCTTCCAATACCTATAAAGTTGTGGGATCCCATATCCCAAAGAATCATGTGTAAAATCATTGCCATTTGTAACTCATTTACAACCCCTTTTTCAAAACATCTTAGAAAATGAATCACATTTCCTCTACTATGGAGATCATAGGTGGTGATCCAGGATTTTTTAAATATACATGAATGCTCGTTACTAGGAATATGATTTCTATTATACTATTCACTAAAAACATCTATGTTTTTTAAATCTATACTAATGCTATTTAACCATTATATGTAATATAAATAACTATTTACAAACCTATATCACATATAGAAAACAGTGTAATAAATTAATAGAATAATACATTCTAGAAATATATTTGTAATAATTTGATCCAACAAGAATTCAAATACCTAGGAATCCTTTCTTGTTCACCAATAACATAAATCAGAAATCAATTCATGTTATTGTATTCGTATCTATGTTATTATAATCAATTTTCAAATTTAAATAGTGGATAAAAGAATAATAAATGATATAGGAAACCTCTCATTTGGGGAAAAATAATCAATTTTTTCAATTGTGGAAAATAAGAAGAATATATCTTAGAAGAATTTTAATATAATACTATTACAAAAAAATTAATTTCTCTCAATAAGATGATTTCCTACCACTATCTCCAGTTATTTATAGAAATATAGACATTGAATATCATCCATGGAATTTAATTTGAAATTGAAACTATATAGACAAATAAATTAACTACATTGTTCATTTGGAATATTAGATATCATCTAAAATTGGAATAGGTAAAAATCATATTGGGCGGAGAATTAATTATCCTCAAGATATGTTAAAATATGAAAATAAATTTATTCAGTTTAAATAATTAGGAATTTCATCATGGTTATATCTGGAAATTGGCATTATAATCCCCTTATTATAATTATGTTACCAAAATCCATATTGGTATTTACATTTAATAAGGTTTAAGCGTAAAATATAAAAATAAATATTTAGGATCATAGGTTTATTCATAAATATTGTGATTCTCAAAAGTACATCCAATAATCAATATGACTGATACAATTACACCAACTCCTGAGATTCAATATTTTTTAATTTGTATTTATTACTAGATACATCATTCTCCAATTCTATTTTCATTGATATGAGAACATGGAATGGATTTGGAATTTATTATTTAGTATTGAAACATGGATGAATTAATGATCATATGAAATGTTCGGTATCATATAAAATTATTAAGTTACAACTTTAATTCATTCGTAAAATTCAAAGGGCCTGATGTACCCTATGTTGAACATCCAATTTTTTCATATTCTCACACCTCTCTTCCACGATGGAATATTTTTTAATTTATATTCCCCATCAAAAAATTCCATGTTTTGTATTCAATTATTATTATAACTATTTTTCCTTACCTTGGATACATTAATGTGACCTTAACTAGTATATAGTTTAACACCCATAAGTAATATAATCATAGGGTCAACTATCTCTCTATATATATTGTTTTTTTGAATAGGTTGGTTTATGAAAACTCTCAACATATAATTCTCCATATAGATCAATCTAGTTTTTCAAATGGAAGTTATTGTTTCATGTAAATTCCACTAACGGTTGATACTACCCCCATTTATTGTTGATGATAATTTAATAAGATTTCATCAAGTATTGTAATGTACAGATTATACAATATTGTTTCATTCTTATTTATAGTTTATTGGTTATTCTTAAATATATTTTAGTGTCTATATATCATTGATGAATATTAAATAATATTTATTCGAACAAAGGATCGCATTCCGATACAACTGATATAAGACCACCGTAAATTATTTTGGTTTCATTGATATATACCTGATAACGGATCTCAAGGGGCATATCTTTTCCTGTATCTAGGAAATGATAAGAAATAATGTGTTGATAAATGATGACCCATATATCATCTTTAATCATTAAAGTATTTATGATTCCCATAAAAAATTCTTTTTAATATTATCCCCCATCAATATATTTTTATGTATATATTTCATGACATCATTGTGTTGTAATCTCTTATCTACTACCAATTGGGTCTTCAGTATTATTTATTGTAAATATGGTATAATAATTAATTTAAATTTAAATGATTGATCCCATCTTTTATAAGTCCCTATATCCATGTTCACTAAATCATTATATATATGATCCCTCCTAATCCACATCATGAACTTAATTCTATATTCTCTCAATCATGTTTCATCAACAACTATGTTTTCTTTCTTAGGATTGTATTGTCACATGAAATAATAGTCCTAGAGTGGTACCAACCAATTTCATTGCCAAATTTTTATCACTTTAATAGTGAATTCAAAAATCAATCTTCTGTGGCCTATATATATATATATCATATTTTTTACGATAGAGATAGTTATTTTCTATTTTCAATGTATATGTTACGAACGGAATCTCATGGTCATGTGTTGGATAGTACAGTTAATCGATTTTTATTTTTACTTGAAGAATAGTCATTCAACCTATCAATATAGACATGTACACAGAAAATTCATTACATCAATATATTAATATATATTACAATTACTACAATAACATAAGTAAAATTTGATATCATTAAATAATTAATTTTCTTTTGCATGTGTTCAAAACATTCCTTGAATTTAATTAACCATGTGAATTTAACCATGTTATGTGTTTTCATTGTTAATGGGTTTCCAATATTTGTGAAATATTGATCAAACAACTTATAGTGACATTCTAAATCTATGAAACTATATATCACATTTATATTATTCATCTTATTTAGTTACTTGACAACCATTTTTATATGATAATTAATATTAGTTCAATCCATGGATACAATAACGATAAGAATAGATACATCATTTTCCCCAAATTTAAACATACTAAATTTACATTTAAATAGTATTTCATTAGGGTTTGTAGAATTTTTTACAAATTGATATCATTCTCTTCATATCTCAAATATTATTTAAGCATATCATCAATGAATATAAGATATGTGTATCTAGGATAATCTAGGAATATTTTATGTATTTCATATATAAATATAGATGTTTAATTAGTCAACCTAAGGGAAATTGATGTAAACTAAAAATGTATATACATTCTTTAATAATTTTTCCTATGTATATAAACCGTATTGACCATTATATAATGATGTATAGATCAATGATTGAACATTGAATTGTAGTGATATACTTAAAAATTTCCTAATAATTCATCAGAGAAAGGTAAAAGATACTTATTATTTATAGTAATGGAATATTTATTGCAATTAATAATTCCCAATCTCTTGGGATCATCATCATTTTTCAAGAATAAAATAGGGGCTTCACCCAGTGAAACACTATGGTATATAAATCCATTATCACATGATTCATACATTTGTTTCTTTAACTCTAACAACTCCACTATTAAAATTTAATGTCGAGTTTTAGAAATTGTTATTTAATCTGGAATAAAATAAATAGAGAATTAAACTTCATTTTCTACCTAACAATCATGTAATTCTTTAGGAAACCTATCAACGAAATTTGGAAGCATTTTTCTAACCTCTATTCTAAGGATATCTTCCATACATATAATCTGTACTGGATCATATTATCTTCCACATATTTCACTAAGGGGAGATAATGGAGGGGTGGTCTAGAGTTGATTTAGATGTTAATATCTCCACAAAAAAAGAAAAGAGATACCACCTCATATATGTGAATCATATTATCCATCCCATGGAAGTCAAATATTTCCATATTCATTTAATGCAAATCTGTATAAAATATTATTCAATTCCAACCTTTGGAATTGTAATGATGTTTGTAATTATGTCATGTCAATGCATCATAATTTTCTGTATCTAAAATATATTAATTTAAATAAGAATTTCTTTATATGCCTTAAATGAATGATCTATTCATATGATAGAGCACCATGGGTGAATTTTTATTTTACTACATTCATAGGTCTGGAAAATATTCTATATGGTCTTTTTCCATTATTCTTCTACCAATAGATTATTTATTCAACTAAATGTTTATGTCTTTTTGACATGCATTACTTTAACATAGTTACAACATTTTGAAGATAAGTAAGAATTTATATGTGTGTGTCATTATTTTAAATTTTCTACTATTGATATGATTTTATTAGCCACAACTCTAGTTTCATTTCCTTACTCAGGGGGAACATCCATACATTATCTATTAGTGTTCATATATTTCTCTTTAGATGTATTAGAAATTATCTCTCTTATAATCGAATAAACATAATTATATAATGATAATAAAAAATAAAATATAATTATGATTATGTTTTCTAGTATATTTCCATTAAATAATGATATATTTTCATACTGACTGTTCAATTGAACAAGGTTACTCTAAATCTAGTCCCTAAGGTTCCTACGAAAAATTAGTTGATACAAACTATCACTGATCAGTGCCCAAAATCTCAAACCTGTAGTAATTTTAATTTATATATATTGAATACATGAGTTTCCATTGGATAAAAAATCTTCTTAGACATTGATGATTATATAAATACATAATTTTCATTTGAATAAATAATATGTAACATGAAAAATATTGTGTGATCAATAGTTTTTTTTCAAAAATGGTGGATGGTGGTCTATGGTTTTGTATAGTCTTCCAAATGATGAATCAATAACTGATTAATATTCATTACCTTATGCTATGGATAGTATATCTTTTTAAATAGCTAAAAGAGGCCATTTAGTTTTTTATTGATCTATTGTTTGGGTATCACGTATTAAGTTTGATGGATTGTGATATTCTGAATATTTACATAACATCTCAAAAAAAGTACATTATGTTTACGGTCATGTCATTCAATGCATTGAAATTACTAGTTGTATTCAAGAGGATAATGGTCTCTATGCTCCATGAATTCTTGGATGAGTTTTTAGTCATCTTCATCGATGAAATACTTATCTAATCAAATTAATAGGGGGATAATGTCACTCATAGCAAAGATATCATATAGATTCATCAACTCCACCAGATCTATTGAATGTTTTTCATGAGTGTGTTATGGTTTTGAGTGGTTCATTTGATTAATATCATGGTTTTAAAATATTTTGTGGTCATGAACCCATCCATAATAATGTTAGTTGATTCATTGGTGGTTTCTAAACATGTGATGTAGGTTCATAACTTCATTTGTATTTCAAGGCATTACTAGATGTTAATATCAATCCTAACACAAAATACAAGCCCATTGAAAACATTAACCAAGAATGAAATTTTTTTATATTAATTGATCCATTAGATATAGTGATTAACTATTTGTAGTGGTAACTGATTACTACTATAGTTCTTGCGTTACAATAGGAAGGGGTGATGTTTTAGGATTTTTTATGCATGTATTTTTTTTGGATTTTTCATGATGTAATAGAAGGATTCCATCTCTTATGGGTATAAGTAGTTATTACCTATTTTGAATGACTATTTAACTAATGATTTATTGTAAAAATTCATTATTTTTCTGATATTACAATGTTGAAATTGATATATTCCTTAGTGTTTTTTCCTCATCATAGATCAGTAGAGTGTAAGGTATATATTTTTTCTGGGTGATATGAATCCTTGGGAGTGAATGTGGATTGAGTTTTGAGAGTAATATAAATTTTAGATATGAAAGACTGCATGAAATTATAGTTTTGGGGAGAATAAAATGATTATTCATTCATGTACTTTTTTCATGAGTCTTTATATTCCTAGATGGTGATGGGAATGTTAAAAATAATTACCGGTTGACACGATAGATGTTTTTGGTAGAGGTTTTCGTCAGATGATAGTGAATTGTTCACTAATGTGGCATTTAGAATAGTTTTAGTTTGGGGATTTGGAAGTAGTGGTGATGTGAAATTATTTCATCAAAGGTGATTCTCTAGAAGGATGGTTGGATGATTGTAAAAATTGGATTTTTTTAAAGATATTCAATTTGTTCTATTATCAATGTCTTAGATAGTCCTTCCTGAGTATCACAAGTCTCTTCTACTGATACTCAAATTACTATAATAGATGTATTATGGATTGAGAAAACTATTTTAGTGAATTGAGGTGAAATGGTAATTTTTAATGTTTATGGATAATTGGATGGTTTTCTAATAGGTTGTGGATGAGTATCATCTTCCTAGATGTTTTTTCTACCCTTGTATGTTCAGGTTCAGAAGAGGAAAACAATATTTATAGACATTTGTAGAATGATTCTATTTAGGTTATAGAGGTTTTGATGTTATTAGGATGTTCATGGATTAATTGATGAAATATCCTCTCACGTTACAGATCTATTAGTTGAGCAATATTTTCGTTTTTGTAAAATATTTCTGGGGATGATATGATGTGGTTTAACTCATTTCCAAAGTCCATTTTCATGGATCTAGATGCACATTTTACTTCACGCGTCGAGATTGTATTATAGTATTATTTTTGAACTATACTATTCCTCAAAATATTTTTCATTGTCATACATAAGGATAATTGAGCTGACTCTCTAGTTTTTAGAGGATATCTTGGAGAAAATATTCTTAGACGTCTTTGGATCTGAGGAAAAGATCTTTCCTTCAGTTTAGTTTTTTTATAAAAATAATAATAACTCATTTATCTACATGGACCCATTTGTGGATTTCAAAAGGAGTAAATGTCTTTCCCCGTTGTGTTGGTCCATGTTTATAGAAACATCATTTCTTAATCACTATCTCTTAAAGAATATGATATAGAAGGGTCATACAGTTTAGTAGTGGATTAAATTAGCACAACATATGAATATATTTTTTTCCATTCATATAAGACTGCCTTTAGAATTTGAGGATG
Source organism: Viscum album (assembly GCA_963277665.1). NCBI lineage: Eukaryota > Viridiplantae > Streptophyta > Magnoliopsida > Santalales > Viscaceae > Viscum > Viscum album. The sequence goes on from OY728141.1 coordinate 1,259,305,990, forward strand.
GAGGGATTATGTTATAAGATTCACTTATTAATTTTGGAAGTGATGGATTGGTTGGTGGAGTATTCTCTTTCACAAATTCAATACACCTTTTCTTTTGATGGGGGATATTGGCCATAAGGACTATTAGATGTAATTTCTTACATTACACAAATGGATTCTTAATTTCTTCAATATATCATAATTTATTTATATCTCCACAATTACCCCTTATTAATATATGAGCAGAGTTAGATATCAAGGATGCTGATGTAACACCCCAAGCTTCCACAGTATAATTCCCTTTGAATATTGCAATAGCTTATGTTGTTTGAAACATGGAGTTTTAACACACCAAGACCAATCATACTAGCACTTAGGAATGTTAATGCCCACTTTTTGAAATTTTTTAATTTTTTTTTCAAATTGAAATTCGGTTTTGGATTTTGAATATCAAAATTAGATTATTGTGAATTTTTGCTATTTTTTTGAAAACATTCCATTCTTGATGAATAGTGAAAAACACTGCGTTATTAACCAATTTTTGATTTAAATAATTAGTTATTTTACATAGATTTATATTAGGTAAAAATATATACATAATACCTATATATGATCAATTTAATTCATTGGAGTCATTTTATAATACTATTCGATATATAAAATTTAATTGATCTCTTTACTATCTTTTACCCACCTTCTTGCCGTATTTGCTAATTTTCATAAAACATAATTTTACTGCTTCTGTGAATTGAATTTCAAAAATATGTGAGTCGCTTTTTAAATCAGTAAGTAAAATATAGTTCAATAAGATGATAAAATGTTTTCGGTGAATAGTAACTTTTGACTTTTATTTACCACTGTTAAAAGGAAATATAAAATAAAAGGTAAAAATTATAATATAATTAACCAAACACATGTCCTGGTTCTATTAGATATGTTTATTTCGGTCAAAATCAACCATATGAATAAAATATTATCCTTTTGGTACACTTGGATAAGATTAGGAAATTTATTATTATTTTATTTAATGAAGAGTTTAAAGTGTTAAATTCAATGATTAATAACTAAACCATTTTTAATATAGGGATATAAATATTTAAAATTCATATATAAATATTCAGTATATATATGAAATGATTTTCTACATAATTTAATTTTATTTATATATTTTAGACATTATATAATTAAATTTATTTATGAAAAAAATGATGCAGTAATTACGTTTTTAAAGAAAGGTTAAAATAATTGATGTTATAAATATCATAATATATTTAAATTGAGACATTTGATTCACGCCAATAATTTTCTCGATTAATATGATATGATAGGTTTGACTCAATGATTCTTTTTCGAAGTAATCATGTTGTTATAACTTCCAAAAAAATCAATTACTAAATAGTTTCATAATTGACATAAATGAGTATTAAAACTAATACTATATTATTAAATTATATAATACTCCTAAAATCTATGGATAGGACAAATGAATTATATAATAATATATATATCATTAATTAACCACTTGGTGTTCACGTGGAATTTTATAGTAAGATGATTAGCAATATAATATAATAATAAAAAATTAGATTATAAAAGGTAAACTATATAATTAAGAGTTAATTCTAAAATATGTTGTTAATATGGTGAACTAAACCAATCTAAAACCTATAGGTAGAAATTATATCGACCTATACCCACCTTAGCCTCGAAATAAATCATTTTGGATCCATTATTAATCGAATATTATTGTATGATAAAATAATATTTCGTTCTTTTCATAAACAGATCCTCACCTCTCTTATAAAAAGGTACTTCCCCTTCTCTCAAAACCACACAACCATAGCCATTTGGATCGGCCAAACCCTACCCAAAAAGCCTCCCTACTAATCTCCCTTCTATGTAGAGGCCTTAATTTGGTCATAAATCCAACCTATGGAGCACTTTTGATCAAATCAATAGGAAACACCCGGAATAGATGTAATAATTTCACCACCTCATTCAATGTTCTTATCTTCAAACACTTCATTGGTATTTGTTCTTTCCAAAACAAAACAATAAAACCAGTACATTATGCATACTAAGAATTTATTATAAATATTTTACAACCATATTCATTATTCTACCCATCATATGAATGACAAATCACTATACGTGCGTACGTATGGCTTACGGTATCTACATAGTGGTGTAGTTTGTTATTCAAACACATCATTATTTTGATGGGTATAATAATGGGAATAACTAATGTAAATAATAAATATAAAATGTTTAGAATTACATATATATGATATATGATCAAATTAAATACGATTTCACCAACAATATAATGGTATTGTCGCTTCTGCGTACGTACTGATTACCGTCTCCATGAACACGATGAGATTCATTTCCCTTCGTAACCATTCATGAATAAATTTCAATTAATGATTAAAAAAATAATTCTTAAGAACATAATATCATTTCAGATATGAATCAAATACATAATATTAATAAAAAATATTATTAACATAACAATACATATAATGGAATAGGAATCAGTTAACAACTAAAATGATGATACTACTAAAATATTATTAACAAAGAAATATTAGAAAATCCAATATGATATCTTATTTTTATATGTGTTTTCTTTATAAATTAAAAACAATTATTTTACTATTATACATAATTTTAACATGACCTTGACCGAGGAAAAGTGCAAAGAAAGGGTTAATTCTACAATCTCTTTATTTCCAGAGGTTGTTTATATATGAGTATCTACTAGAAACTCTTTATCATCCACATCTGTGTTTCATTAAAATGTATTTCAAAACATTTTTACTATTTCATATACTATGGGTTATAGTCATTTACACCAATGTTTGACTTTTTATATGATTTTTATAAAGGAATCATTCTATGTTTTTCCAAAAAATTTCCTTTACGACCTTTTCGATAAAATTAAGGAAAGAATGTTTTTTAACTTATACGAAGGGTGTGAATATTTCCCTCTATTATAACATGTCTTAAGCTTTTCATATAATCTTATAATAATTTTTCCAAAATTAGAGCTTTCTTTTAGAATTTTTTGACTTTAAATGGTTTCAAAATAAAAAGAGGTATTTCATTCGAAAATTATTCATTTAATCTATGTCAACATCCTTTGATGGATTTTATTCTTTTTTGAAGTTGACTAATTATCATAAAAATAATCCCTATAATATTGAAGGTTTTGTGATATGTTTTATTGGGGATGTGTTACTTTTAAATAATTCATGGTTTATGGGTAATGTATTGAAATTTCCTATGCTAGTTTTAGTATGAATGTTTCTTTTATGTTTATACCTTTTTCCTATGAGGAATTTATTGTTCTTGGAAAGTGACGGGAGGAGCCCGCTATAGATCCTTGATGCATCGGTAGGTCTCTTGAGAAAAAATATTTTCTTGAAACAAGGACATGAAAATAAATCTTATATTTATTCTTAGAATGAGGCCTTGACTATTTGTTTATGAAGTCTAGAATTATGCATTCCATCATTATAAAATTGGTTATTAATATTGCAAGTGATTATTCGACTTGTTGAATATCTATGTGAATAAATAAATTTCATTAATTGATTTATTTTTTCCATGTTATGCTATAGTTTTTAATATAAAAAGATTAATTTTTAGTATTATACATTGCCTTAAATTTTTATGAATATTTATGAAATATTATGCTATATTGTTATCCTTTATGAAAATATGATCTCACCCCTTTCTATGATTTATTTTTCCCAGGATGTGAAGACATATCTTCTGGTAGAACTACTGGTATAGGCTAAGGGCAGTAAGTATTTTCAAAGGGTAAAAATGTTGTTGTTGGTTTTATCTCAGGATATAATGTAAATCTTATGAATGCATATAGTACATCCAAGGATACTAAACTGATAAGTATTTCAGGACATGATTCCATGTATCATTCCAATTCTAGGTAATAATGCACCAACTCTAGGTAACTAGGGTTGGGGAATTACAGGTGGTATCAAAGGATGTTTTGTACAAATCTTGGAAGATAGATTTAGAAAAACACTGGTTAGAGTACATTACCCTAAGATATACTTTTTGGATTAGTATAGAGGATCTTCCTAGAATTTTGGTAATATATAGATTTTGTGATGTTTCCAATAAATACATCATTTTCTGGATATGAGCACATAGATGTGGGTCTAACATAGATGTTCCTAGAAGTGAACACATTGGCAAGTAGTTTTGAGCATGACTTAGTGTATCCTTCTACATGACAACAAGCCTTGTTTCACTCTTGGTTTCGACACTCTCGAGGGATATGTTTAGGATAATTCACGTTTTCCTTAAAAATCATTATGAATTATTTATGAGTATATAACTCCTCAAATAATTTTTATTATTGTTATGAATTATATCCATAAACTGTTCAATTTATGTTAAATATTTTTAAAGATTGTAATTATGTATTGTGATTGATAAAATAATCTAGTGTATTCCATTGTTCATAAATGATGCAAATTATAGGAAATTCAAACCATATCAACGCACGTAATCCATTTAGGTATTTCCCTCCTACTCAAGATAAGTATAGTGGAGATGGTGATGCAACTGGTGATGATAAGCTTATATCCTTTCTGGGAAAAATCACTCAGGTTATGAAAAATAACCTTATCCTTATAGAGAACCTTCATCCACGACACATGGGATCATTGTTAGACTTCTTGATGATGCAACATCAACTGAAATTAAATTGGACTAAATATCAATTTGTATCTGAGCACTGGATAATGTTTTCTTGATGAAATCTCCATGGAATTGTGTCATACGGTTGGGTATGAAGAGAAAATAATGTCCCCAGAATATTTGACATTTTGAAGTTCTTGAAAGAATTTCAATTGTAGATTATCATTTGGAAATGTCATCAAGTCTCTCCAAATTTTATGTTGTGTTCCACATATCACTATTTAGAAAATACATGCCTGAACCAACGGATATAATCACCTATGAAGAAATAGAACTGGAACCTGATATGTCTTATTGTGAATAGATTGTTATGATTCTTAATACCAGAGATCAAGTTCTAATAATACGAATTACTCGTCTGGTAAAAGTTCTTTGTAGCAATCATAAGATGGAAGAGACAATGTGGGAACCTGAGGAACATTTGATAAAGAACCACCCAAATATTTTATGCAGTAATATTATAGAAATTTTGTGGAATTATTAATTTTAAGGAGGGTATAATGTAACACCCCATGCTTCCGCGGTTCGTATCCCTTATAATACTGTAATAACTTTCATTGTACACAACTTGGAGTTTTAACACACCATGAAGAATCACACTAGCTGTTATGAATAGTAATACACTATTTCTAAAATTTTATAAATTTTAGTTAGAATTGACATCATTTTTGGATTTGGAATATCAAAATTATCTTAGAGTGAATATTTCTTATTTTTCTAAAAAAAAAATTTGATGAACAGTGAAAACCCTTTGTTATTGTTTCAAACTGACTTTTTATTTAAATAATTATTTGTTTTATTTACATTTATATTAGTTAAAATTAGTTACATAATACCTATATATGTTCAATTTAATTAATTGGAGTCATTATATAATAGTATTAGATATATAATATTTTATTGAACTTTTTACTGTCTTTTACCCACCTTCTGGGAGCATTTTCAGATCTGCATAAAACATACTTTTATGTATTATGTGAATTTAATTTCAAAAATATGAGTGACATGGTTAACATTATTAAGTAAAATTTGGATCAATAAGATGAAAATAATTTTTGGTCAATGGTAAATTTTGACTTTTATTTACCGCGGTTAAAAGTAAATAGGGTATTTAAAGGTAGAAATGATATTATAATTACCCTAACACATGTTCTAATTCTATTATATAGTTGTATTTCATACAAATTCAACCATCGGAATTAAATATTATCCTTTTGTTCCAATTTTAGTATATTAGGACATTTATTTTTATTTTATTTAAAGAATAGTTAAAAGTGTTAAATTCAATGTATAATATCTAAACCATTTTTAATATAAGGTCATATATAAGATAAATTCTACTATAAATATTATTTATAAAGATAAAAATATTTCATACATAGTGGAATTTTATTTATATTTTTAAGACATTATATAATCAAATTTATTTATGACACAATGATGATGCATTAATTACCTTTTTAATGATAGATTAAAATAGTTGATGTTATTAATATCCAAATAAATCAAAATTAAGACTTCTGATGCATTAAATAATTTTATAGTTTAATATGAAATCTTATTGTTGATTCAATGGATTTTTTTGATTTAATCATGTGGTTATGGCATCCAAACAAATCAATTACTGAATTGGGTCAAAATTGACATAAATAAGTTTTTAAAACAAATACTATATTATTACATGATATAACAATCCAAGAAAAATAAATATAATCCAAAAGTATTATATAATAACATATACATAATTAATTAACCACTAGGGGTTCAATTGGAATTTTATATTAATATCATTAACCATATAGTATAATTATACAAGAATACATGGTATAATTTAAAGTATTTAACTATGAGTTAAATGTAAACGATTGGGCTAATATGGTGACCTAAACCTATATAAAATCTATTTAATGAAAGGTTTTAAACCCATCCCAACCTTATATTCTAAAAAAGTCATTTCGGATCCATTATAATCTAAATATGATTGTATAATAAATTAATATTAACTGATTTTCAAAAAGTGACCCTCACCTCTCTTATAAAATGGTACATATCCTTCACTCAAAATCACTACTCCAAAACCATTTTTCTTAGAAAAAACCAACCCAAATATCCTCCAAACTACCCTCCCTTCGACATAGAGTCCATAAATTGATCATAATTCCATCATATAGATTCCTTTTGATCAAATCAAAAGGGAACACCCAAAGAAGAGGTAATTATTTCACCACCACATTCAATGTTCATTTATTCTTCCACTTCCAATTTCATTGTCGTTGGAATACCAAAATAATAAATCCAATAACCTATACATATTGTGATGTTATTATAAATATTTTACAATAATATCAATTATTCTATCTATCCTATGAATGATAAATCACCATACGTGTGTGCGTACGTCTTACCATCTACACGTCGTGCTGTAGTTTGTTATTCAAACAGATTATTATTTAGATGGGTATAATATTGTGTATAACTGATGTAAATAATAAATATAACATATTATGTATTATTTATATATGATATACCACCCAATTACATAAGATTTCATCATTAATATAATGGTATTATCGATCGTACGTACATACTGATTACCGTCTCCATGAACGCGATATGATTCGTTCCCCGTCGTAACCATTCAAGAGAAAAATTTAATTTTATGACTAAAAAAAGAATTAACAACATAATATAATTCAATATAATAATAAAATACATCATATCCATTATAATGATGATAAAGGTAACAAAACATATAAAGGAAAACGAATCAGTTATCACCTAAAATGATGATACTACTGAAATATTATTAACAAATAAATATTAAAAGATCATATATGATATCAAATTTATATATGTTGTTCCTGTATAATTTAAGTAAAATTATTTAACTATTATACCAAAGGTTAAAATAACATTGACCAAGGAAAAGAACAAGGTAAGGGTTAATTCAACAATCTTGTCATTATCTGAGGTTGTTTATACTTGAGAATCTACTGGGACCACATTACCATCCACATCCGTATTTCATTAAAATTTATTTCAAATAATTTTAAATATTTTCTAGATTATTGGATAATTTCATTTATACCCTTTGTTAATTTTTATATGATTTTTATAAAGGAATGTTTTTTTTCATTTTCCGAACAATGTCTTTTACGACATTTTAGACAAAATTAAGGGAAGAATGTTTTTAAAATTGTATTGAGGGTGTGGTTATTTTCGGCCATTATAACACCTTAAAAGCTTCCCATACAGGATTATAAAAATATTTCCAAAATAAATGTTTTCATTTATAATTATGTGACTTTAAAATGGTTTCAAAATAAAAAGAGGTATTTCATTCAAATAGTTTTCATTTCATCTATGTCAACATCCTTTGATGGATTTTTGAATTGTTTGAAGTCGACTTATTTTGATAAAAATCTTCCATATTGAATTGAAGGTTTTGCGATATGTTTGTCTTGGATGTTTTTTATACGATTCATGGTTTAATGATAAAGTATTGACATTTCATATGCTAGTTTTAATACAAATTTTTATGTTATTTTTAATCCTTTTCATATGAGGAATGAATTGGACATAGTGTGTGATGGGTGAAGCATGCTATATCCCCTTGATGAATTGATAGGTCTAAGGAAACAAACATATGTCTTGGAACAAGGCCTTGACAAAATCTTATTTGTATTCTTGGCACAAGACCTAGAATATATGGTTCTGAATTTTGGCATTACGCATTCTATCATTATGAAATTGGTTATTGATATTGCGTGTGAATAGTCAGCTAGTAAAATATCCATGTGAATAAGTAAATAGCATTAATTTCTGTATATTTTCCATTATATATTGATGTTTTAAATTTAATAGGCTTTTGTTTTAGTCTTATAAATTGGCATAATTTTTTATGCTTATTTATGAAAGTTTCTCTTATATTGTTATCCCTACGGAGCATATGAGCTCATCACAATATATGTTTTATTTTACCTAGGATGTGAAGAAGTATTTTATGGTTTTCCTACAAGTATAGGATACGGCAGATAATAATGTTTAATGGTTACAAAATGTTGATGTTATTTTTATATCATGATATAATGTAAAACTTAAGTATGTATCTAGTAATTCCAAGGAAACTAAACTAATTGTTACTTCATGAATTGATTCCTTGTATCATGCCAATGTTATTTAATAATTCATCGTCTCTGGGTAACATGGTTCAGGGTGTTATAGTTGAAATATCTATAGATGTGCTATTGTAGATTCAAAATCATTTAGAGAAGGTGCTGTCAATATGGATCATTCAATCTATTCATGTATTTTGGAGTCATTGTTTCTTAGAAAAGAGTACATGGTTGTGTTAGATTAAAATAAAATCCCACTACTAGGAGATATATTTTATTCAACATATATTCCTTAATTATTTTTGGCAGGCAATGTGGTTGCTGGATATCTCTAGCATTTGAGATGTAAATATTAACTTTTGATGTGATGTGTATCATTAATCTTTAGGTATTTGAAGAGGTAACCACTAGAACCCAAATAACAGATCATCAATCTTCTATTATATTTTAACCACGTGGAAGAGTCATTTGTGCACAATATGGATAATATCTTAACAAAGAAGATGGAATGTCGAAAAATTTTGCGTTCGTGCTATATTTTTTAGGGTTGTGGTGATTATTGTCATGGTATTTTTGGGGGATGTGGTAGGTTTAAGGATGTTTATGTTTAAGGTTGGATGTTGGTGATTAGAACCAAATTGGTTAGTGTGGTGTCTAGTAGGGAATATGGTATGGTAGTGTGGTGATGTGGTTGTGTGATAACATTTTTTTATTTTTTTCATTTTTTATGGGAATCACTTTTGTTGTGTTGGGTTGTAATTAATTCCTTTACAGGTTCCACATTTAGTGATTTTCCAAGCCTCCTACTCTAATTTTTTTGGGTTGGTTTTTGATTATTTTTTTCAAGAGTAGTTCGATAGGGATTTGATGTAATGGACCATAAATTCTGAGCCTTTATATTGTGAGAATATACTAGTATAGAGGTAGAGAATAGTATTGAGTAGTTTTAGAGAGTGGTTATGGTAGCAGAGTCTATAAGAGAAAGAACCATGTTGTGTAGATCATGGGTTTATGGTTAATATAATTCCATTACATCATTGGAGGGATTGTTCCGACAAAGGGGTTTCAAGGGAGGCATTTTGAAGATACTATTTTTTTGGGGTTAATGTCACTATCGTACCATTTATTTGACATTTAACTTCCTTGAAGATGGTTTCTGAAATGTTGAGTCCTCATATATGGATGTGTTTCTTCAATGAGATATTTTAGTGGTAAAGTTGAAATCAAAATTGTGGAACCACTGAGAGTGTCTATGAAATATAACCCTCTTAGTTTGTTGTGGGTCCATAGTGTAATGTTTTTGAATACACCATGTTATCCTCCATAGTTTTCTAGATTTTATTCATGGATATATTGATGGATCTGAGATTTGGATTGACCAGTAGGCCTTTGTCATGGTTAGGGGCCCATCACCATAGTCCCTTCTAGTTTTAAACAACATGCAGTGTGGTTTCAATTCTTGTGATATCATCATTTGATGTTTAGTCTATGTATAAATTAATAAATACCCCAAACAAAAAAAAATTTACAATATGTATCATGTTTGCTAGGAGACCTATGTGTTTCCCAAAGAGATATTTTATCTTCATTTTAGAGGATACTGACCTTATCCATGAGAGGATCGAAAATTCTTGGTTTATTCAAGTTACTTTTTTTTGCATTTTTTCTAATATAGGAGGTCTAATTATAGAGAAATCTCAATTTTTAGGTGTTGCTTCTATGAGAGATTTATATGGTTGTTTTTTTCATTGCTGGTAAGACATTATATTTCGTTTTAGTTCATGGAGGAGGCCATGATCAAGTTTCAAAAATACATAGTGTATTAGAAATCTCTATATCAGGTTTTGTTTCTTCACTTGTAATCATATTTAAAAATGAGAGTGGGGGTATACTCTTTTTTATTTAGGGAAATTTTTTCCCACCATCCTAATAATGAAATTAAATGATTTATTAAAATTACCTGGTAATGAAATTTTTTTTCAATTTTTTATATCCTTTTGATATTGTTTATATAAACATTAAGAATACATGTTGTTACAATAAAATTCATGGATACAAAATTACTATGTTTTTCTGAATTGATATAAGTTACAAGGAACATGGGTTGTGATTTTTGGAATTCCACCTTTAATAAATTGATAATTACTTATAGTAAGCCGAATAACTATATTCACATTGATACAATGTCTTGTGTAATAATTCCACAAAACAACGATGTGGAACATTTAAATCATTCTTGTTAAATATGAAATATTTTAAGTGATTTTTTTTTCTATCAAATGTGTTGTTATTTTTTTTGTGGATGATTTATTATGGTGTGTCAGTTTTTTGGGGGTGGTGATGTGTAGTTTTGATGGGGGTGGTAATACAATGAGTTGTGGTTGGGTTATGTGAAAGATCTTATAGTAATATTAATGATGTGTTGTGGTGGCCAGGATGTGGATGAGGCTATGAAATGATGGTTATGTGGGGATTTTTATCTTCATGAGTATCATAGAATGTTTTTCTGTGTGGTGTAGTGTTATAGTTATTATCCGAGTATTATAATTAAATGACATTATGAAATTGAAATGGAATTGTATGGATCAATTAATTGGATGGAAATGGATACTAAATGAATTTAAATGTAATGTGTGTTCAGATATAAACGATATATAGTGTTAATTTATATGGGATGAATGATGAATTGATTGGGTTGGATAATGGAATCAGTTGGTAATGTGATGTCTAGAAATTTCTCTCTATTGATAAATAAGATAAAATGTAAAATGTGGCTTCAAGTTTATTGTGTGTTGTCGGGTATTTAGTTGTGGCAGTGACTGTTTCAATGTTGTGAGGTTGGGAGGTAATTTTTTCTTGTTACATATATTTTAACCCAAATGTGGTTTCAGTATGACAACCCTTCTTTTTATTACAACTTAAACATGATTCATTACAGAAAAATTCACTTGATACAAAAAAGAAGATCGAGAGGTTTAGTGTATTTGGGGCTTAGGATCATTACATAAAAACATAAAACATGAAATGCAACATTTTATTGAAAATATATTTTACATGACCACTACATTCCCTCCTACTTAGCATTGCATGGGATAACCTGAGAACATGCATAAGAAAAGGGTGAGCTATAAAGCCCAGTAAGGTAGTACACATGGAATAACATGAGGATTAAAATACATGTTAAAGAATAGGTATATCAATAGAGAATAAATGAAACATGAACATAAAGGCATGATAAAGCATGATAATCATAACATGGAAATGTGGAAACAACACTTAACATGGAATTAGCATGAGCCAAGGCTCATTGCACTTAAAGCAAGAGTAAATAATCATTGCGCATGAAGCATGAGTAAACCCTCATTGCACTTGAATTAGCATGAGTCAATACTCATTGCACATGACGTATCATGATACTATACTTTACCCAATGCATTGGAGCGCTATAAGGGCACACCCTTCTTAAATATTTCATTTCATGCATAAGTGTGCCACGTGGATCATAAAACATGGATTCATAAAACATAAACATTTATTCAAAGATAAAATAATGTAGAATTCACACATGAAACTTGGAAACCAATATTTAAAGGTGCATAATGGTGGATACCCTTGATGAAGAAATGGGCATGGTATCCACTACACAATGGCATTGGCTTAGAAAATCTGTGCGATTTCGGCAGCGTAACGACATGACATAAGAATTCATAAAAAATGGTTGATGAGAAAGAAAGGGGTTCCTCATTATATTTACATGTAATGGACAGTAAGGAGGTCATATAGATACATGTCGCAGCAATTGTAATGGAATAAGGATTCATGATACAATATTATTGCTTGAATGTAAAAGAAGAGAGAGAAGTTCCTTTCGGAATTTTGGCATAGTAACGGGTGAACATGGGAGGCATTTAATGAGAGAGAAAGGGATATCCCATAATTAAAATATAAGAGGGATGTATGGGGGATGTGAGAAACCATACCCCAATATTCATAATTGAAATTAAAAGGGCAAACCAACTTAAAGAAAATTGGAAAAAATGAGAAAGGAAGAAATAACCCTTACTTGGAAGTGTGCTTCCAAAGGCTAGATTGAGGCTTGTGAGAGGCTTCATGAGAGATTGGGGAACCTTGGGAGGATTCTAGAGAGAGTAGTCCAGATGTTGGACTAACTCCAAAGGCTTTGAGTGAGGAGGAAGTGGGAGCTTGGGTGGGTTTATATATGAAAGTTGAGGAAATTCTTTATTAATTAGGTTTGGGACCCCTTATATTAAATTAATCCAAACCACAAACCATACCATGGTTTTTTCCCATGTTTTTTGGAAAAGGGAAGAGGAAAATATATTTTATAAGGCCCAATTCCGAACTTCTTAAAATAATAAGGTTGCTTATGTGGAGGTGAGTCACATTCCCATGGCAATTAATTTAAAAAGGTAACGTGTTGAATATGTCTTGAGGGGTCCATTAATGCTTTCAAAACCGAGTCAAATAAACCCAAAATCACATTATTTTAATGATAAAACATATATTGTCCGAACATAAGTATTATTGTATTTTATTACATCACCATTGGGTCATTATGATGTCATAAATCACATTATATATTTAAACGGTATTTAATTTTTACCCAAAAATTTGACTGTCTCAGAAAATTATGAAAAATTCCCAATTGGATAATTTCGATGTCCTGATTCCAGAAATGACATTTATTTTATCTAAATAAATTCCTAAATATTTTTATTTTAACTTTTAAATAAAAACCGACATTTATTGAAAATTCACAGGTTTTGACAGAAATGGCTTTCAAACCTTAATAAAAAAATTAATTGAATTCATAAAATTATAAGATCATTTATATTTAATAAAAAACAAAATTTAATAGTAATATTATTATTTTATTAAAATATTATTTAATTCAAAAATCCCTTAATTTAATATAATATATTTGTTAACTAAATAATAACTAAATACACCATTTGTACGTTAAAAACTATTTACAATGTATCAAAAATGACTAGAAATTATATTCATTATTATATAAAAAAATAATGTACATGAACATAGTACTACTTATTTGTTACATAACCCCTTAAAACAGCTGTATAAGACTTAAGGGTAAGGTGTGCGATGGTGACATACTCTTGGGGTGGCTTGGATAACATCGCTCGAGTGGTAATTTCAATTAACATCTACTTTTTTCGTAGACGGTCACGTTTGAGCTTGACATGATGAAGCTCAGCTTGGGCTTGGTCAAAGGTGAAGCCCACAGACGCCACCTCTTTTCCGAGCTATGAAAAATGGGCTTCGTATGGGGAAATTCTACTGGATGAGGCCATCACTTACTTTGTCTTAGTAAATTGGATTTGTTAAAGTCCTATATTTATACTAATCATGTGATCACTGTTCAATGGTTATATTAGCAGCAGTCAATATTCATAACATAAAACCAAATAAGTTGACATCTTATAAAAATATTTTTCATAAAGTGACATTTAAATGGATCAAGTGGGATTTTCCATTAATGAAACTTTGGGTTGTTACAATATTCCCTCCTTAAGATGTTTTATCATCTAAATTCTCCTTTTCCCACACTAAAACAATTGTGGGTAACTCAGCTTCCTCATATCCTCTGATTCCCTAGTCGCTTCTTCAAACTTTTGGTTTCTCCACAACACCTTAACGAGGGGCATTGTATTATTTCGTAGAACTTTTTCACTATGATCTAAGATCTTCACTGGTTTCCCCTCATAATAAAGATCGTCTTCCAATTGTACCACCTCAGATGAAAGTACATGTGAAGGGCCTAGTATGTAATTCCTTAAGAGGGATACATGAAAGAGATCATGCACCTTGGCCATGGTAGGTGGAAGTGCTAGTCGATAGGCCACAACCCCAAAACGATCAAGAATCTCAAAGTGGCTGATGTACCTTGGACTTAACTTCCCTTTCATTCCAAACATCAAGACTTTTTTTCACGGAGAGATGTGTAGAAACACCATATCTCCAGATTTAAACTCAAGGCCTTGTCGATGATTATCTGAGTAACTCTTCTGTCGAATCTGGAATGCCTTGATATACTACTGAATGGTTTTCACCTTGTCCACTATTTCTTCGACCATTTTTGGTCCAAGCATCTTATGTTCACTGACCTCATACCAACATGTTGGTGTTCTGTACCTTTTCCCATACAGGGCTTTATATGGTGCCATTTGGATGTTTGAGTGGAATCTGTTATTATAAGAGAACTCAAACAGAGGAAGATGTTGTTCCCATCCTCCTTTAAAGTCCATTGAGCACGCTCTCAACATATCCTAAAGTGTTTGGATAGTCCACTCGGATTGGACATCAGTTTGAGGATGATAGGCTGTACTGATGTTCAGTTCAGTATTCAGTGCATGTTGAAGACTCTTACAAAACATAGAGATGATTCTTGGATCTCGGTCAGACACAATAGATAGTGGTACTCCATCCAACCTTACCACTTCCCTAATATGTATCTGTGCTAGTTGATCCAATGAGAAATCCTCCTGGATAGCAATGAAGTGTGTAGTCATTATTAGACGATCCAAAACAACCCAGATTGCATTGTTACCTTTAGATGTCCTTGGAAGTCTGGTGACAAAGTCCATGGTGATGTTCTCCCATTTCCATTCTGGTATGGGCAATGGTTGCATCATCCCCTTAGACTTCGGCCTCTTTACCTTCACTTGCTGACACACTAGGAACTTTGATGTATATTCAGCGATCTCCTTCTTCATATTATCCCACCAAAAGTTTTCTCAGAGATCTCGATACATCTTTGTGCTCCCTGGGTGAATAGAGAAAACTGAACTTTGTGCATCATCCAAAAGTTACTTCTTCAGCTCCGGAATTGATGGATCACATAGTCTTTTCCCAAACCGCACAATTCCTTCTTCACTAACATTAAACTCTGAGGATTTCCCCTATTTCATAGCTTCTACTTTTTATTGAATTCCCACATAATCCTTTTGAGCTTCCTTTAACATTTCCAAAAGAGATGGTTGAGCAATAATTTGTGAAAGGATTGATGATGTTCCCTTCTTTATGATTCCCATGTCCATCTTCATCAAGTCTAAGAAGATTGGATCCTTCTCAATTCTCATCATTGATAGAATTGTTGGGTCCTTTCTAATTAGGTCATCTTCCACCTTGTTCGCTTTCCCAGGGTGGTAATGTATTGAACAGTCATAATCCATGATGAGCTCTATCCATCTTATCTGGCGCATATTATGCTCTTTCTGTGTGAATATATATTTAAGACTCTTGTGGTCAATATATATCTCACATTTCTCTCCATGGAGATAATGCCGCTAGATTTTCAAGGCAAATATCACAGCCGCCAACACCAGATCATGCGTTGGATTGTTTTGCTCATGGATTTTCAACTACCTTAAGGCATAGGATATCACTTTATCATTCTGCATCAGCACACAGCCTGCGCCCTTCTTTGAAGCATCACTGAATACCACAGAAAGTTCCCCACTTGTGGGTAAAGTGAGCACAGGTGCAGTGATAAGCCTCCTTTTCAAATCCATGAATCTTTTTTCGCATTCATCACTCCAAGAAAAATTTACTCCCTTTAGAGTTAGCTTGGTATGAGGGTTGGACAATCGTGATAAATTTCTCACAAATCATCGATAATATCCATCTAACCCCAAGAAGCTACGAATATCCGTTACCGATGTTGGCCTCAACCATCCCTCAATTGCATCTGTTTTGGAGGGGTCTACAGATATTCCATTGCTTGTGATGATATGGCCCAAGAATGAGACCTCCTTCAACCAGAACTCACACTTGTTGTACTTTGCATAGAGATTTTCCTGGCGCAAAGTCTCTAGTACAGTTTTTAAATTCTCATAATGATCCTCCTTGGTTTTGGAGTATATTAGAATATCATCTATATAGACTACCACAAATTTGTCAAAGTAATATCTAAAGACTCTATTCATCAAGTCCATGAATATTGCTGGAGCATTGGTGAGTCCGAAAGGCATTACTATGAATTCATAGTGCCCATACCGTGTACGAAAAGCAGTCTTGGAGACATATTCCTTCATCACCCTTACTTGATAATATCTTAACCGCAAATCCACATTGGAGAAGTAATGTTCCCCACGCAGCTGATCAAGCAAGTCATCAATTCTTGGGATAGGATACTTGTTCTTTATTGGGATTTTTTTATGTTCACGATAATCGATGCAAAGCTGCATTGACCCATCCTTCTTCTTGACGAAGAGGACCAGAGCACCCCATGGTGAAGCACTTGGGCGTATAAACCCTTTATCCAGATTCTCCTGTAGTTGTTTCTTCATCTCTTTAATCTCTACAAAAGCCATTCTATATGGAGTCTTCGATATTTGTAACTCCCCAGGTATAAGTTCAATTGAGAACTCAACATCACTTCTTGGAGGAAGACTAGGTAGTTCCTCAGGAAACACTTCAGCGAATTCCATCACAACAGGAATTTCATCAAGGATGGTTTCTTCCTTGGACTCAATCATTTGTGCCAGATACGCATGCTCATAGGGAAGTAATATCCATTCTTGAGATGATGGAGCTAAAGGAGATTCATCTTCCTCCTGACATTTGTAAATAATCAGGCGTCGATTCTCTATATGGAATGTAATTTCTCTCTCCGTACAATTTATGTTGGCTTTATATAAAGAAAGCCAATCCATGCCAGGAATTGAATCAAATTACAGCAAAGGGAGTATGACGAGGTTCACTGGAAAATATAATCCACAGACTATAACAGGGGAGGACTTATATTCATTGGATGCAATGATTTCCCCATTTGTCGTACTCACATAAATCTTTACTTACATGATTTTTGGTGGTGCTGGGATTGTTCTAATAAACTTTCGAGATATAAAAGAATGCGTAGAACCTAAATCAAAAAGTACATTCGCTATTCTTGAATGAATAACTTGTGTACCTGTCACCACTTCATTGTCAGGGTTCACTTCGGCAGAAGTGATGGGAAAATCTCTTCCTTGAAGCCTTGGAGGTTGTTGGTTGTCTCCAAAAACTCTGGGATTAGTGAACTGATTTGCAAAATGACCCGGTTCTTTGCATTTGTAGCACTGAACAACTCGTTGAGGTTCGAATGGAGTTTTCCACTCCTCTATCACAACCATGAGTATTTCGTGCCGAAAGTTAACAGCTAGGTGCCCTTCTCTTCCACACCTGAAGCATTTTCTCGCCCTCTTATGGCAATTTCCAGGGTGATTCTTTCTGCACTTTTGGCAAGTGGGGTGCTGGATCTTCTTATAACCATTGGATTTCTCCATCGGCCCACCAGCAATGAAGTCCACCTTACGATTCTTATCCCCATGATACCCATGTGATTACCTAATCTCTATTTAGACCATGAGGGCACAACCGACAATTTCCTCATAGTTGTCGAAGTCACGGATCACTAATGCTTTCCGCAAGCTAGGCTTCATCCCACCAAAGAAGCGGTCAACCGTGCATTCGGGGGTAACGAAAAAGCCTGAAGCATATCATGCAAGCCTTGTAATGTCTACCTCATACGCTCCAACAGATTCTTCATCATTTTTCTGGAGCTAAAAGAAGTCCCTTTCCATCTTAAGCCATAGGGTGCGCGGAAAATATTTATCGAAAAACATCATCCAGAAGTATTTTATGGTTGTCCTACAAGTATAGGATACAACATATAATAATGTTTAAAGGTTAAAAAATGTTGATGTTATTTTTATATCATGATATAATGTAAAACTTAAGTATATATCTAGTAATTCCAAGGCAACTAAATTAATTTTTACTTCCTGAATTAATTCCTTGTATCATGCCAATGTTATTTAATAATTCATCGACTCTGGGTAACAGGGTTCAGGGTGTTATAGTTAAAATATCTATAGATGTGCTATTGTAGATTCAAAATCATTTAGAGAAGGTGCTGTCAATATGGATCATTCCATCTATTCATGTGTTTTGGAGTGATAGTTTCATAGAAAAGATTACATGGTAGTGTTAGATTAAAATAAAATCCCACTACTAGGAGATAGATTTTATTCATCATTTATTCCTTAATTATTTTTGTCAGGCAATGTGGTCGCTAGATATTTCTAGCATTTGAGATGTAAATATTAACTTTTGATGTGATGTGTATGATTAATCTTTAGGAATTTGAATAGGTAACCACTATATTCCAAATCAAGGATCATCAATCTTCTATTAGATTTTAGCCACGTGGAAGATTCATTTGTGTACAATATGGATAATATCTTAACATAGAAGAATGAATTTTGAAATTTTTTGCATTAGTGCTATATTTTTTATGGTTGTGGTGATTATTGTCATGTTATTTTTGGGGGATGTGGTAGTTTTAAGGATGTTTATGTTTAAGGTTGGGTGTTGGTGATTAGCACCAAATTGGTTAGTGTGGTGTCTAGTGGGGAATATGGTATTGTATTGTGGTGATGTGGTTGTGTGAAAACATTTTTTGATTTTTTTTCATTTTTTATGGGAATCACTTTTGTTGTGTTGGGTTGTAATGAATTCCTTGACAGGTTCCACATTTGGTGATTTTCCAAACCTCTTACTCTAATTTTTTTGGGTTGGTTTTTGATTATTTTGGTTAAGAGTAGTTCAATAGGGATTTGATGTAATGGACCATACATTCTGGGCCTTTATATTGTGTCAATATACTAGTATAGAGGTAGAGAAGAGTATTGAGTAGTTTTAGAGAGTGGTTCTGGTAGTAGAGTCTATAAGAGAAAGATCCATTTTGTTTATATCTTAGGTTTATGGTATATAGAATGCCATTACATCATTGGAGGGATTGATCTGACATAGGGGTTTCAAGGGAGGAATTTTGAAGATACTATTTTTTGGGGTTAATTTCACTATTGTACCAATTATTTGACATTTACCTTCCTTGTAGATGGTTTCTGAAATGTCAAGTCCTCATCTATGGATGTGTTTCTTCAATGAGAAATTTTAGTTGTTATGTTGAAATCAAAATTGTGGAACCACTGAGAGTGGCTATGAAATATAATCCTCTTAGTTTGTTGTGCGTCTATAGTGTAATGTTTTTGAATACACCATATTATCCTCCACAGTTTTATAGATTTTATTCATGGATATATTCATGGATCTGATATTTGGATTGACCAGTAGGCTTTGTCATGGTTAGGGGCCCATCACCATAGTCCCTTCTAGTTTTAAACATCATGCAGTCTGGTTTCAATTCTTTTGATATCATCCTTTGTTGTTTAGTCTATGTATAAATTAATAAATACCCCAATCCCAAAAAATCTTACAATATGTATCTTGTTTTCTAGGAGACCTATGTGTTTCCCAAAGAGATATTTTATCTGCCTTTTAGAGGATACTGACCTCATCCATGAGATGATCGAAAATTGTTGGTTTATTCATGTTACTCACTTTTTTTTATTTTTTCAAATCTAGGAGGTCTAATTATAGAGAAATATCAATTTTTAGGTGTTGTTTCTACGTGATATTGATATGGTTGTTGTTTTCATTGTTGGTAAGAAATTATATTTCGTTTTAGTTCATGGAGGAGGCCTTGATCAAGTTTCATACATACATAGTGGAGTAGAAATCTATATTTGAGGTTTTGTTCCTTCACTTGTAATCATATTTAAAAATGAGAGAGGGGGTATACTCTTATTTATTTAGGATAATGTTTTCCCACCATCCTAATAATGAAATTGAATGATTTATTAAAATTAAATGGTAATTCCATTTTTTCAATTGTTTATATCCTTTTTATATTGTTGAAATTAAAATTAAGAATACATGTTGTTATAATAAAATTCATGGATAAAAAATTTCTATGTTTTTTTTGAATTGATATAAGTTACGAGGAACATGGGGTGTGATTTTTGGGATTCCACCTTTAATAAATTGATAATTACATATGGTATGTTGAATAAATATATTCACAATGATACAATGTCTTGTGTAATAATTCCACAAAACAACGATGTGGAAAATTTAAATCATTCTTGTTAAATATGAAATATTTTAAGTGATTTTTTTCTATCAAATGTGTGGTTATTTTTGTGTGTGGATAATTTATTATGGTGTGTCATATTTTTGGGGGTGGTGATGTGTAGTTTTGATGGGGGGTGGTTATACAATGAGTTGTGGTTGGGTTATGTGACATATGTTATAGTAATATTAATGATGTGTTGTGGTGGCCAGGATGTGGATGAGGCTATGAAATGATGGTTATGTGGGGATTTTTATCATCATGAGTATGATAGAATGTTTTTGTGTGTGGTGTAGTGTTATAGTTATTATCCGAGTATTATAATTAAATGACATATTGAAATTGAAATGGAATTGTATAGTTCAATTAATTGGATGGAAATGGATAATAAATGAATTTAAATGTAATGTGTGTTCAGATATAAAAGATTTATAGTGTTCATTTATATGGGTTGAATGATGAATTAATTGGGTTGAATAATGGAATCAGTTGGTAAAGTGATGTCTAGAAATTTCTCTCTATTGATAAATAAGATAAAATGTGAAATGTGGCTTCATGTTTACTGTGTTTTGTCAGGTATTTTGTTGTGGCAGTGACTGTTTCAATGTTGTGAGGTTGGGAGGTAATTTTTTCTTGTTACTTATATTTTAATCCAAATGTGGTTTCAATATGACAACCCTGCTTTTTATTACAACATAAACATGATTCATTACATAATATTTCACTTGATACAACAAAGCAGATCGAGAGGTTTAGTGTCTTTGGCGATTAGGATAATTACATAAAAACATAAAACATGAAATGCAGCATCATTATTGGAAACATATTTTACATGACCACTACATTCCCTCGTACTTAGCATTGCATGGGATAATCTGACTACATGCATAAGAAAAGGGTGAGATATAAAGCCCAGTAAGGGAGTACACATGGAATAACATGAGGAGTAAAATACATGTCAGACAATAGGCATATAAATAGAGCATAAAATAAACATGAACATAAAGGCATGTTAAAGCATGATAATCATAACATGAAAATGTGGCAACAACACTTAACATGGAATTAGCATGATCCAAGGCTCATTGCATATAAAGTATGAGTAAATCATCATTACACATGAAGCACAAGTAGACCCTCATTGCACTTGAATTAGCATGATTCAACACTCATTTCACATGACGTATCATGATACTATACTTTACCCAATGCATTGAAGCACTATAAGGGCGCACCCTTCTTAAACATTTCATTTCATGCATAAGTGTGCCGCATGGATCATAAAAGATGTATTAATAAAACATAAACATTTATTCCACGATAAAGGAATGTGTAATTCATACATTATACTTGGTAATCAATATGTAAAGGTGCATAAATGTGGATTCCCTTGATGAGGAAATGGGCATGGTATCCACTACACAATGGCATTGGCTTAGAAAATCTATGCGATTTCGGCAGCGTAACGGCAAGACATAAGAATTCATAAAAAATGGTTGATGAGAGAGAAAGGGGTTTCTCATTAAATTTACATGTAATGGAAAGTAAGGAGGTCATATAGATACATGTACCAGCAATTGTAATGGAATATAGATTAATGATACAATATTATTGCTTGAATGTAAAAGAAGAGAGAGAAGTTCCTTTCGGAATTTCGGCATATTAACTGGTGAACATGGGAGGCATTTGATGATAGAGAAAGGGGTCTCCCATCATTGAAACAATAATATGGAAGTATGGGGGAGGTGATAAAACATAACCCAACATTCATAATTTATATTAAAAGGGAAAACCAACTTAAAGAAAATTGGACAAAAATGAGAAAGGAAGAAAAAACCCTTACTTGGAAGTGTGCTTCCAAAGGCTAGAGTGAGGATTGTGAGAGGCTTCATGGGAGCTTGGGGCACCTTGGGAGGATTCTAGAGAGATTAGGGAAGAGGTTGGAATAACTCCAAGGGCTTTGAGTGAGGAGGAAGTGGGAGCTTGGGTGGGTTTATATAAGAAACGTGAGGGAATTCTTTATTATTTAGGTTTGGGACCCCTTATATTAAATTAATCCAAACCACAAACCATCCCATGGTTCTTTACCATGGTTTTTGGAAAAGGGAAGAGGAAAAATATATTTTATAAGGCCAATGTCCGAACTTCTTAAAATAATTAGGTTGCTTATGTGGAGGTGAGTCACACTCCCATGGCAATTAATTTAAAAAGGTAACGTGTTGAATATGTCTTGAGGGGTCCATTAATGCTTTCAAAAGAGAGTCAAACAAACCCAAAATCACATTATTTTAATCATAAAACATATATTGGCCGAACATAAGGATTATGGTATTTTATTACATCACCATTGGGTCATTATGATGTCATAAATCACATTATATATTTAAACGGTATTTAATTTTTACCCAAAAAATTTACTGTCTCAGAAAATTATGAAAAATTCACCATTGGATAATTTCGACGTCTTGATTCCAGAAATGACATTTAGTTTATCAAAAAAAATTCCTAAATATGTTTATTTTCACTTTTAAAATAAAAACCGACAGTTATCAAAAATTCACGGGGTTTGACAGAAATGGCTTTCAAACCATAATAAAAAATTTAATTGAATTCATAAAATTATAAGACCATTTATATTTAATAAAAAACATAATTTAATAATAATAATATTATTTTATTAAAATATTATTTATTTCAAAAATACCTTAATTTAATATAATATATTTCTTAATTAAATAATAACTAAAAAGACCATTTGTACTTTAAAAACTATTTACAATGTATCAAAAATGACTAGAAATTATATTCATTATTATATACAAAATTAATGTACATGAATATAGTACTACTTATTTGTTACATAACCCCTTAAAACAGCAGCATAAGACCTAAGGGTAAGGTGTGCGATGGTGACAGACTCTTGGGGTGGCTCGGAAAACATCGCTCGAGTGGTAATTTCAATCAACATCTACTTTTTCCGTAGACTGTCTTGTTTGAGCTTGAAATGACGAAGCTCAGCTTGCGCTTGGTCAAGGGTGAAGCCCAAAGACGCCACCTCTTTTCCGAGCTCCAAAAAATGGCCTTCTTATGGGGCAATTATACTAGATGAGGCCATCACTTCCTTTGTCTTAGTAAATTGGATTTGTTAAAGTCCTATAATGACACTAATCATGTGATCACTTTTCAATGGTTATGTTTGCAATGGTCAAAATTCTTAACATAAAACCAAGGAAGCTGACATCTTATAAAAATATTTTGCATAAAGAGACATTTAAATGGATCAAGAGGGATTTTCCATTAATGGAACTTTGGGTCGTTAAAATATTCCCCCCTTAGAAAATTTCTCCATCGAAATTTTCCTTTTCCCACACTAAAACAAATACGGGTAACTCAGCTTCATCATATCCTCTGATTCCCTAGTCGCTTCTTCAAACTTTTGGTTTCTCCACAACACCTTAACGTGGGGAATTTTATTATTTCATAGAACATTTTCTCTATGATCTAAGATCATCACTGGTTTCTCCTCATAAGAAAGATCGTCTTCCAATTGTACCACCTCAGATGAGAGTACATGTGAAGGTTCCGGTATGCCCTTCCTTAAGAGGGATACATGAAAGATATCATGCACTGTGGACATGGTAGGTGGAAGTGCTAGTCTATAGGCCACAGCCCCAACACGATTAAAAATATTGAAGGGGTCGATGTACCTTGAACATAACTTCCCTTTCTTTCCAAACCTCATGACCTTTTTCCATGGAGAGATGCATAGAAACACCATGTCTTCAGCTTTAAACTCAAGGTCTCATCGATGATTATCTGCATAACTCTTCTGTCGACTCTGGGCTGCCTTGATATGCTACTGAATAGTTTTCACCTTCTCCACCATTTCATCTACCATTTCTGGTCCAAGCATCTTACGTTCACTGACCTCATCCCAACATGCCTGTGTTCTGCACCTTTTCCAATACTGGGCTTCATATGGTGCCATTTGGATGCTTGAGTGGAAACTGTTATTATAAGAGAACTCAACCAGAGAAAGATGTTGATCCCATCCTCCTTTAAAGTCCATTGAGAACGCTCTCAACATATCCTTAAGTGTTTGGATAGTCCGCTCGTATTGGTCATCAGTTTGAGGATGATAGGTCGTACTGAAGTTCAGTTCAGTATTCAGAGCATATTGAAGACTCTTCCAAAACATAGAGGTGATTCTTGGATCTTGGTCAGACATAATAGATAGTGGTACACCATGCAACCTTACCACTTCCCTGATATATATATATGTGCCAGTTGATCCAATGAGAAATCCTCCTGAATAGCAATGAAGTGTTCAGTCATTATTAGACGATCCAAAACAACCAAGATTGCATTGTTGCCTTTGGATGTCCTTGAATTTCTGGTGACAAAGTCCATGGTGATGTTCACCCATTTCCATTCTGATATGGGAAATGGTTACATAATCCCCTTAGACTTCTGCCTCTCTGCCTTCACTTGCTGACACACCAGGAACTTTGATGTATATTCAACGATCTCTTTCTTCATATTATCCCACCAAAAGTTTTCTCGGAGATCTCGATACATCTATGTGATCCCTGGGTCAATAGAGAAATTTGAACTATGTGCATTATCCAAAAATTCCTTCTTCAGCACCAGACTTGATGGAACACATTGTCTTTTCCCAAACCACACAATTTTTTCTTCATTAACATTAAACTCCGAGGATTTCCCCTATTTGATAGCTTCCACTTTTTATTGAATTCCCACATCATCCTTTTGAGCATCCATTAACCTTTCCAAAAGAGATGGTTGAGCAATCATTTGTGAAAGGATTGATGATGTTCCCTTCTTTATGATTCCCATGTCCATATTCATCAAGTCTAAGAACATTGGATCCTTCTCAATTCTAATCATTGATAGAATTGTTGGGTCCTTCTACTTAGGTCATCTGCCACCTTGTTCACTTTCCCAGGGTGGTAATGTACTGAATAGTCATAATCCTTGATGAGCTCTATCCATATTATCTGGTGCATATTAAGCTCTTTCTGTGTGAATATATATTTAAGACTCTTGTGGTCAGTATATATCTCAAATTTCTCTCCATGGAGATAATGCCGCCAGATTTTCGAGGCAAATATCACAGCCGCCAACTCCAGATCATGCGTTAGATAGTTTCGGTCATGGATTTTCAACTAGCTGGAGGCATAGGATATCACATTATCATTCTGCATCAGCACACAGCCTACGCCCTTCTTTGAAGCATCACTGAATACCACAAAAGGTTCCCCACATGTGGGTAAAGTGAGCACGAGTGCAGTGATAGGCCACATTTTCAACTCCATGAATATTTCTTCACATTCATCACTCCAAGAAAATTTTACTCCCATTCGAGTTAGATTTGTAAGAGGGTTGGACAATCGTGAGAAATTTCTCACAAATCCTCGATAATATCCAGCTTACCCCAAGAAGCTACGGATATCCGTTACCGATGTTGGCCTCAACCATCCCTCAATTGCATCTATTCTGGAGGGGTCCACAAATATTCCATTTCATGTGATGATATGGCCCATGAATGAGACCTACTTCAACCAGAACTCACACTTTCTATACTTTTCATAGAGCTTTTCCTTGCGCAAAGTCTCTAGTACAGTTTTTAAATGCTCCTCATGATCCTCCTTGGTTTTGGAGTATATTAGAATATCATCTATAAAGTCTACCAGAAATTTTCCAAGGTAATCTCTAAAGACTCTATTCATCATGTCCATGAATATTTATGGAGCATTGGTGAGTCCGAAAGGCATTACTATGAATTCATAGTGCCCATTCCATGTACGAAAAGAAGTCTTGGGGACATATTCCTTTTTCACCCTTACATGATAATATCCCGACAGAAAATCCACCTTGGAGAAGTATTGTGCTCCACGCAGCTGATCAAACAAGTAATCAATTTTTGGGAGAGGATACTCATTCTTTATCATGATTTTGTTAAGTTCACGATAATCGATGCAAAGCTTCATTGACCCATCCTTCTTCTTGATGAAGAGGACTGATGCACCCCATGGTGAAGCACTTGGGCGTATAAACCCTTTTATCCAGATTCTCCTATAGTTGTTTCTTCCGCTCTTCAAGCTCTACAAAAGACATTCTATATGGAGTCTTGGATATTGGTAATGACCCAGGTATAAGTTCAATTGAGAACTCAACATCTCTTCTTGGAGGAAGACTAGGCAGTTCCTCGGGAAACACTTCAGCGAATTCCCTCACAATAGGCATTTCCTCAACGATGGTTTTATCCTTGGACTCAATCATCTGAGCCAGATACGCATGCTCATAAGGTAGTAATATCCATTGTTGAGATGATGGAGCTAATATAGATTCATCTTCCTCCTGACACTTGTAAATAATCGGGGGTCAATTCTCCATATGGAGTGTAATTTCTCTCTCCTGACAATTTATGTTGGCTCTATATAAGGAAAGCCAATCCATGCCAAGAATTGCATCAAATTCCATGAGAGGGAGTATGATGAGGTTTTATGGGGCATTCAATCCACAGACTATAACAGGGGAGGACTTATATTCATGGGATGCAATGATTTCCCCATTTGTCATACTCACCTACATCGTTACTTTCATGATTTGTGGTGGTGCTGGGATTGTTCTAATAAAATTTCGATATATAAATAAATGTGTAGAACCTGAATCAAAAAGTACATTCACTATTCTTGAAGGAATAACTAGCGTACCTGTCACCACTTCATTGTCGGGGTTCACTTCGGCAGAAGTGATGGAAAAAGCTCTTCCTTGCTTCCTTGGAGGTTGTTGGTTGTCTCCAAAAACTCTTGGATTAGGGAACTGACTTGCAAAATGACCTGGTTCTTTGCATTTGTAACATTGAACAACTCATTGAGGTTCGAACGAAGTTTTCCTCTCCTTTGTCGTAGCCCTGGGTATTTCTTGCCGACAGTTAAGAGTTAGGTGCCCTGCTCTTCCACACCTGAAGCATTTTGTCGTCCCCTTAAGGAAATTTCCATGGTGATTCTTTCTGCACTTTTGGCAAGTGGGGTGCTTGATCTTCTTGAAACCGTTGGATTTATCCATCGGCCAACCAGCATTGAAGTCCACCTTACGATTCTTATCCCCATGATACCCATGTGATTACCCAATCTCTATTTTGACCATGAGGGAACATTAGACAATTTCCTCATAGCTGTCGAAGTCACGAATCACTAATGATGTCTGCAATCTAGGCTTCAGCCCACCAAAGAAGTGGTCAACCGTGCATTCGGGGGTAACGAAAAAGCCGGAAGCATGTCATGCAAGCCTTGTGATGTCTGCCTCGTACGCTCCAACATATTATTCATCTTTTTGCTTGAGTTAAAGGAAGTCCCTTTCAATATTAAGCCAAAGGGTGCGCGGAAAATATTTATCGAAAAACATCATCAAGAAATCATTCCATTCCAATGCCTCGATCTCCTCCTCAGTCTTCATATTTTTGATCAATGTCCACCATTGATCAGCTTCACCCTCTATACAGTAAGCCGTCAGGAGGACCTACTCTTGTTCTGAACATTGAAGGATGCAGAAGATCTGTTCAATGGAGTTGATCCATTGTTCAGCGATCATGGGATAAGTTGATGCACTAAAAGTAGGAGGCCTTTGTCGCATGAAGCTCTCGATAGCGAATAGGTATTTCTTAGGGGGAGGGGGGGGGGGGTTGAACGTTCCACTTGACCCATGTTTCTATTCAAAACTTGAGTTAGCTGAGGGAGAAGCGTGACAATTTTTGCGATTCCCGCTCCCATTGGATTGGGCATCTCATTAGTACAGTCATCACACTGATCTTCACAACGGTTGTTAGCCTGAGTCCTCCTATTACCGGCCATTCAATGGAATAAAAGGAAAGATAGTGGTAACACATAAAGCGTAATCCAAATAAAAATGTTTATGACTTATAAATAAACTTTTATTTCCTTAACTCATTAGTCTATAGACTTCAATCTAGGATTTTCATGATCTACTTTCTAACATATATTTGTGGGGTCATTTTTTAATTTCCTTAATAAGGGTTCATACTAAGATTTAGAATTTCTCAAAAATATCCCCTGGCAGTGTCGTAACCAAGAGTGCATCAAGGCCCATTGTAGTGAACCAGTTCCTGTTCGAGTCTAGCTCAAAGTGGTGTTTTCAGGTTTTACCCCTAGGATATATCTGTGCTAGATCTGCCTCTACCTTCTCGTATCCAGACAGGGATGTATTTGTTTGATAAACCACTTACTCAGTTCTTACCAAAACATAGGGATGATTTTATTATACTTAGTCTTGTATCTAAGGCTTTACTTGGGTTTCCTAATCCCACAAAAAACTAAACCTATCCTCTGATACCAACTATGACAACCCTTTTTTTATTACAACTTAAACATGATTCATTACATAAAAATTCACTTGATACAACAAAGAATATTGAGAGGATTAGTGTCTTTAGGGATTAGGATCATTACATATAAACTTAAAACATGAAATGAAACATCTTTATTGAAAACTTCCTCTACATGACCACTACATTCCCTTGTACTTAGCATTGCATGGGATAACCTGAGGACATGCATACGAAAAGGCTGAGCTATAAAGCCCTATAAGGGAGTACACATGGAATAACATGAGGAGTACAATACATGTTAGAAAATAGACATATAAATAGATTATAAAAGAAACATGAAAATAAAGTCATGATAAATCATGATAATCATAACATGGAAATGTGGCAACAACACTTAACATGGAAGTAGCATGAGCAAAGGCTCATTGCACATAAAGAATGAGTAAATCATCATTGCAAATGAAGCACGAGTAAACCCTCATTTCACTTGAATTAGAATGAGTCAACAATCATTACAAATAACATATCATGACACTATACTTTACACAATGCATTGGAGCGCTATAAGGGTGCACCCTTCTTAAACATTTCATTTCATGCATAAGTGTGCCACATGGATCATAAAACATGGA
Source organism: Viscum album (assembly GCA_963277665.1). NCBI lineage: Eukaryota > Viridiplantae > Streptophyta > Magnoliopsida > Santalales > Viscaceae > Viscum > Viscum album. The sequence continues at coordinate 1,259,335,816 of OY728141.1, forward strand.
TTCATAAAACATAAAAATTTATTCCACGATAAAGTAATGTGGATTTAATATATGAAACGTTGTAATCAATATGTAAAGGTTCATAAAGGTGGATACCCTTAATGGAGAAATGGGCATTGTATCCACTACACAATGGCATTGGCTTAGAAATTCGGTGTGAATTCTGCTGCGTAACGGCGTGACATAAGAATTCATAAAAAATGGTTGATGAGAGAGAAATGGGTTCCTCATCATATTTACATGTAATGGATAGTAAGGAGGTCATATAAGTACATGTACCAACAATTGTAATGGAATATAGATTCATGATACAAATTTATTACTTGAATGTAAAAGAAGAGAGAGAAGTTCCTTTCGGAATTTCGGCATAGTAACGGGTGTACATGGGAGTCATTTAATGAGAGAGAAAGGGGTATCCCATCATTAAAACAATAAGAGGGAAGTATGGGGGAGGTGAGAAACCATTATCTAACATAGATAATTTAAATTAAAAGGGCAAACCAACTTAATGAAAATTGGACATAAATGAGAAAGGAAGAATAAACCCTTACTTGGAAGTGTGCTTCCATAGGATAGAGAGAGGCTTGTGAGAGGCTTCTTGGGAGCTTGAGGAACCTTGGGAGGATTCTAGAGAGAGTAGGGAAGATGTTGGAAGAACTCCAAGGGATTTTTTTGAGGAAGAAGTGGGAGCTTGGGTGGGTTTATATAGGAAAGGTGAGAGAATTCTTTATTATTTAGGTTTGGGACCCCTTATATTAAATTAATTCAAACCACAAACCATCCCATGGTTTTTGCCCATGGTTTTTGGAAAAGGGAAGAGAAAAAAAATATTTTATATGGACCATGTCCGAATTCTAAAAGTAATAAGGTTGCTTATGTGGAGGTGAGTCACACTCCCATTGAAATTAATTTAAAAAGGCAAAGTGTTGAATATGTCTTGAGGGGTCCATTAATGCTTTGAAAAGTAAGTAAAACAAACCCAAAATCACATTATTTTAATGATAAAACATATATTGTCCGAACATAAGGATTATTGTATTTTATTACATCACCATTGAGACATTATGATGTCATGAAACACAATATATATTTAAACGATAGTTAATTTTTACCCAAAAATTTGACTGTCTCCGAAAATTATGAAAAATTCACCGTTGGATAATTTTGACCTCCTGATTCCAGAAATAACATTTATTTTTTCTAAAAAAATTTCTAAATATGTTTATTTTCACTTTTAAAATAAAAACCTACATTTATCGAAAATTCACGGGTTTTGACAGAAATGGATTTCAAACTTTAATAAAAAATGTAATTACATTCATAAAATTATAAGATCATTTATATTTAAAAAATAATAATTTAATAATAATATTATTATTTTATTAAAATATTATTTAATTAAAAAAGACCTTAATTTAATATAATATATTTCTTAATTAAATAATAATAAAAAACACCATTTGTACTTCAAAAACTATTTACAATGTATAAAAAATGACTAGAAATTATATTCATTATTTTATAAAAAAATAATGTACATGAACATAGTACTTCTTATTTGTTACATAACCCCTTAAAACTGCCGTATAAGACCTAAGGGTAAGGTGTGTGATGCTGACAGACTCTTGGGGTGGCTCGGATAACATCGCTCGAGTGGTAATTTTAATTGAAGCTCAGCTTGGGATTGGTCAAGGGTGAATCCCAAAGATGCCACCTCTTTTCTGAGCTCTGACAAATGGGCTTCATATGGGTCAATTCTACTGGATGAGGCAATCACTTCCTTTTTCTGAGTAAGTTGGATTTGTTAAAGTCCTATATTTATACTAATCATGTGATCGCTGTTCAACGGTTATCTTAGCAACAGTATAAATTCTTAACATAAAACCAAAGAAGTTGACATCTTATAAAAATATTTTGCATAAAGTGACATTTAAATGGATCAAGAGTGATTTTCCATTAATGAAACTTTGGGTCGTTACATTTAGTATGTGGCTATATATATATATTCTTTATATACATTTTATGTTTCTATTTGGACACATCCTTTATCAAGCACCATGTGACAACACTGATATGTTTTTGGGGTTGTTTTAACAATATCTCATTTGTGAGGATGGATGGATGGATACCAAATATTTTCTAATCACTATAATGAGGGATTATTACCATAATGGGTTGTGATGTAATGAAGAACAAATTTTTATTTTTTGATATTTGATGATGTTATGAAACAAAATATGGTAGGGGTCAACCGTGATAGGATTGGAAAACAAGGTCAACGTCCATAATTTTAAAAATACCCAATTACACTATTTGTGGTTATGGATGAGATACAATATAATAAATATTTTGTCTTTGGGGGCAATTGGATTTCATGGAAGATGTGTATTTCGGTGACATGCGATGTAATTATGTGGTTTATTCGGGTGAGATGTGATGTGATGGTTAGTAGAACATGGGGTGTTTTTCATGATTGTTATACTATTAATATTATTCCAATATATACAATGTACTATAGTTTTATTTAATTTAAAAAACCCATTACCTATTACTCTTTATTTTTTGGTGTGGTCATATTGTTTTAACATTATCTAGCTCTTTCTATTTTTACAATATACATGTTTTGCATGTTTTTTGATGTTTTTTAAAATCTCAATGAAATCATTTCAATAAGGAATTGGGATACATGGATAATTAAGTACATTGATCATTCATGTATGTTAAACAACTACATGTGGGATTAAGCTATGTTAAATTTATACATCATGGAAATGACTACATGGAAATCCCTGATGTCAATTAATCACAAATGCCTATGAATCCACTATATGAAAAAATTTCTATGTATATCCATATACTATGTAAATAAATTGTGTGGAATTTTTAGCGACATGATTTGGGTATGTGGTTAAATAATCTATGCTGATCGAAATATATTCGTTATTCTTTTTCCTATGTCAAAAGTTAGATATATAATCCAAATACCTACATGAAAAAAATCAACCACATGGATAATATCTACACAAATTAGTCAATATAGATAATTCGATTACATGAATAACGTATAAGTGGATCAATTAAAAATGTGAATTTAAATTGATAAAACATGGATATGTGGTGATCTGTAATCAAATACTATGTTTTACGACCTCCTATTTATTATTCATGGATAAATTTTACATTTTTATAATGCTTTCATGTATTCATTAATTGTTGTAGTTCAAAATTATGCTAAAAATTGAAATAAAAATAATTTACCACGAAATAAACAATTAAAAATAAATTAAATGGGGAATAATATTATCAAGGTATTTGTGAGTAAAATATGTTATTATTAAATTTATGATCCTTGGATTTTATGGATTTGTTCAAGAAAAATATAACGTAATGATTTTCATGGTTTTTCATGTTCGATGATATGAGATGAATATAAACCCAAAGCGAAATATAATATAATAAAATATAATCTATTAAACCTCTATTTATGCATTGGTGTGCTGATCTCTTTACTTTAAATGCTGAAGAAGATTCAAAATCAAGATTATGATGAATTGATCATCATTTTTGTCAATTTAGAGGACATTCCATGATCTTCATCCTTTTATATTCTTATCATAATTCCTAGAGATTTCATCATTCTTCTACTGGTATTTTTCAACTATGATCTATAATTATGTACACTATTTTTATCCTATATTTTGGTGTAATGGTTCACAGTAAAGGAACATAAATGAATATTTTTTTAGTAAGTTGTTGTTGGATATCAGTTAAAAGATCATTCTACTTTCAGACCATGTGTCAACTATATGCACTCAGTCATGCCTTTTTTTGATAAATGGTATAATAGTCCTTGATAAAATAATGGCTCTAGTAGAAATCACCAAATTCATTGATACGGGAGTTATTGGATTCTAATGGAGGATTAAAATTCACAAATCCAACCAAAATCAATATGACTAATATCTATCATTATTAATTGGATATAAGATTGTTTATTTTGATATATAAATGATTATAAGTGTGTCATAACTAAATGAGGTTTCTTTTATAGGGAAAAAATATTAATAACTCAAGTAAGCCACTAATATTTCTTAGCGAATTCCTCGTGGGACAAAAACTCATTTCAGATCAAGTAAAATTAGAGTTCTAAAATGTCAACGTATAATGTCTAAATAAAATCATTAAAATGGATTATTTGAATAACCAACGAGATGTCATGTAAATATTGAGAGAACATTATATTAGTGCGGTGAATTTTTTTCTTCATAAGTCACAGATGATTTTATATCTTATGAATATAGGTAAAGGTTTTTCTCTCAAGTATTTGGAGACTGATGGATTTCTGATACCTTTCCATAAAGATAGGATGTTGAAACATAAGACAGTTTTGACCAATTCTCAAATGTAATAAATTATATAATATACCAACTATGTGCAGCTAAGCCCAATTAGAGTTCACAATGAAAAATAAATGATGAAATTTGATATGATATTTTGGATTTGTATGATGGTATATATAATGTGACACCTATCAGATATAATAATTCAAAGATTATGTTCAATAAATTCACAATTATGGAAGGATAAAAAATCACGTAGATAAATGGAAGCCTTACTGAAATTGTAAAAAATGATCATTCATGGAATAAATTATTTATATGCTATATCGAGCGGTGAAAATCCATAGAATTCTACCCCCCAATATGTATTCGAATCATAGAACCATTTATTAAATACATGATGGAATTTTTTTAATATAAATAAATCTAATTAGAACTCTTATGATATATGATGTAGAAATATAATTTTAAGATGGAGGGAATTGGTTATTTAAAATGTATAATGTTGTACTAAATGATGCAACATAGATGGATGAAAAAATAGAAAATCAATTAAAATAGATAATTCATATGATTAAGATAATTTGATCAGTTCAACAGTAGATACTAATATTCATCACCATTATGAAAAAAGATCAAAATACTCTACAATTATGGATAATTACTAAATAAAACATTCAATAATTTGAATAAATATGATGGAAACTCTTATGATGTGATATGATTTGGTATCATAATACAATGTACACATCAAGCCCAATTTTCCACATCTGCAATAAAATAATTGTTTTGATAAAAATTAGTTCTTGAAACTTTGTTACATGAAAAATAAGAAATGAATGACATGTTGATTGATTTATAAAATTCTAGTCATATTACATAATAATAATTAGAAGGTATAATTAATAATAAAATCGATAAAATTTGTTTTAGAACGTATATTATTATTATTCAGTTTATAGTTTGCCTAATGCTATCAAATAGTATTGTTATTCTATGGTTATAAAATAATTCAACACAATTCTATAAATGTTGTTTAAATAATTATAAAAATTAAAACTCTCAAAATTTCCTATTATGTAATTTTTAATGAAAAATAGAACATAAATAAACAAAATTCATATTTAAAACCACCATGAAAAATTCAAATATATCTTATATATTTTATGTCTGTAATAACAAAAAATTGAAAAAATGAAGTAAAAGACATCAAATATTTATAATGTTTTTCAACAAAATGTAAAAATTATTTAAATAAAAATCAATGAATAAATAAAGTCAATACATATTTTTTTTATTAGATGTCAAGGTGAAATGAAAAGTTTTTTTGTAAACTATTTTAAGCATTTTTCAATAATCGAGAATTTATTGGAAATTAGTTCTTCATTGTGGGGAGTTATAGAACTATGAAAATAAATATATTTTTAAAACCCCAAAGTTTTTGGGGTGAAGCATTACATAACCAGAAAATGTTATTAAAAATTTATTATTATTATTTTTTAAACTTTACAAACATATTGTGCTTCAAAAAATATTTATTTGATAACCATTATAGACCAAATAGAATATCGGTTCCCAAACAATTTATTATTTTATTTTTCTTTATAATTAAAAAGGTTTTTGAGAATAAAAAAAATTGGTTTATGGATATTTTATGCTTAAGAAATATGAGTGTATAATACATGAAATACCACTTCTTATAAAAAATGATGGAGAGAATGTCCCATTTCTTGAAAAATCTAAATGAAATATTATAAGAGTAATATCAGTTGGATATCAAACCTTTATATTTAAAAATTAATTTTACTATGTGGATGGATTAATTCATAATATGATAAGTATATGACAACAATATGATTAGTGTTTTTTTATTTTTCAAATAATTTAGGTTATGTTTTTTATGAAAAAAAAGTAAATTTAGGGAATCTAAATCTATGAATGACTATATTATTGGTCACAATTCTGTATATAGATAAAAGGTGAATTATTTTAATTCATAAGAAACAATTTATTGATTTGTAATATAATACTACGATATTGAAATGTCTATTCATTTAAAAAAGTTGATAAAAATAACTTATTTTCATATTTATCACTACATAAATTGATAGAAAACATGATATTTTATCAATGAAAAATTGGAATGGAACAGAAGTCACCATTGAGAACAATTAACTTTTATTATATTTATATACATGTAGAACAAATTAATATGTATTTCTTTGGTCTATTGAATTATAATCCTAAGAGGAAAATCGTTTTTATCTATTAGTTGATGAATTATTTATATTTAGATTGGATTTATTTTTCTATATTATTATTTAAGCCTATTATATTCTTTTATTTTATAACAAATTGTATAAAAATAAGATAGATTCACAAATATTTTCATTAATAAGTGACCATGGAGGTGAATTTTAAATCCATGAGATCTATTCATGTAGTTCAAAACATGGTATGAGATTCACGTTTTCTCCCCATAGGATAACTCAACATAATGGTGTTTCTGAAAGGAAAAATATCAATTTATATGAAATTTCTAGAAGATTATTATGTGAATATAACAGTCCTCCTATTTTCAAAGGATATTTAACTAAAAAAATTTATTCCATTAACTAAGTTCTAATAAAATCTACTTTAATAAGAACATTCTATGACATTTTAATCATTGAAATATAAAATTTAGAATCATTAATTTGTTTTGACAGAAGTATTATATTCTAATCAGTAAGAACAATAATTTTAATTTGATCCAATGAATGAGGAAAAAATATGACATTGATATTTAACTATTTCCCGAGAATATAGAGTTTTTAATAAAATATCAAATACCATTGATGAATCAAACCATGAAAAAGTTTAGGAAACTGTTATATATTATAAAAAATTGCCTCAAATTTTAATTCTATGTGATTTTATTATAATAATGATATTGTAAACTCTATTACAAAATATAAAAGTATGAGGATTTTTAACATGATTTTTCATAACCAAATACAGAAATGATAAATACTAGTGAACCTGATAGCATGCTTCCTATATAGGCTAGAACCATTGAAAACCATCCCATAGAAACTATTGTATCATTCTTATATGTATATATTAAGAGATGAAGTAGTGTAGGAAATATTTTATACTTTTATTACTTTTTTATCTTAACATAAACCAAAATCAACATAGGAATCCCTATAAGATGAGAGTTTTATTTTATAAATACAATATGAATTAAAATATTTCCAAAGGAACAAGTTGTGGGAATTATTTGTTAGACCCTATGACTGTGTTGTTATCGGAAAAAAAGGATTTTAGGAATAAATAAGATGATCATGGTGTGATCACAATGAATATGGGTAGATTGATCAATAAATTCTATAACCATGAAGAATGAATAAATTATAAAAAACCTTTTAATCTAAATATATCTTTGAAGACATTAGTATTATCTATACCTATGCATCACATAAGAATTTCAAATTATATATAATATTTGTAAAATATACTTTCCTAAACAAACTTCTAATAGAGAATGTTTATATTGAAAAACATCAGTCTTTTTAAAATACCCATTTTTCCAAAATAGGTTTTTAGACATCATAAATATCATTATTCCCTTGAAATTAATCTTGAACATTGTATGAACATTCAATTAATTTAGTTAAATTATAATTATTTCTAGTATAAATGGACGATCATACTCTATTTGGGAAAACTATGTCTATATATGTAGATACATATTAGATATATGCTGATTATGTGATTTTTGACTTAACAATTAAAAAACTAATTATTGAATTCTCAAAACCCCTAAAAAAGAGTTTTAAATGAGGATGATTGGATACTAGATTTATCAAAAAGTTTATGGGAATGTGCTAAAACAATGAAAATACATAAATTACTTAAAATAAAACGTTTTTACATGAATGTGTTATGGTACATACAATCCCTATTTGTTCAATTTAAAATCATGACATGGAAAAGGATAGAAAAATAGTTTACAACAAACTATATTTTGAATAATTGGGTGTATGTTTTATTTTTTTACTAGTTCACCTTAAATTATGTATACAGTATGTTTTTGTTCTAAAATTCAATAAAATCATAATAAATCTCATTTAAATGAAACTAACAAAATTTCATGCTATTTAAAAGGAATGATTTCACTTTAAATAATTATTCTCAAAACATCCATTTTTAATATCACCTTATATATAGATTCAAACATTAGTTGTAGTTAAATTGATAAAATGAGTACTTTATAAACATTTAATTTTCTTGGTAAATCACCAGTATCCTACTCTAGTATGAAAAAACCCTATGTTTCATTATTCACCACTAAATTAGAATATATTTTTTTTCTAGTAGTTATTAGGCACATGTGTTTTTTATGAATCACTCCTTAATTTATTTTGGATTCCACTATAATCATGTATCAATGAAATTTCATAACAATAATCTGATAAATAATTGATTAATAAATCATATATACATAAAGAGTCATTTCATGAGATAAAAAAATATATAATGTGACAGCACACATGAATTAGTGTATTATATCAAAAATCCTGTAGATATTTTTACTTAAACAATTGTTTAATAATTTTTTATACTAAAAATGTATTTTTTATTTGAAATTAAATTATTTAATTTATCTGATTCCTTGAATTTTTTTTCAATATTATATTTTTAGTTTTCAACATAATGAATTGTGGAAATTAGTTTTTTAAAATATGTTATTCTATTTTTAAAAAGTAAACTATTTCTTTTAGATTATTTTTTATTTTATTTTTTTACTAAGAATAGACCAAAAAACAAATCGGGTATGTAAGTCTCTCGAGAATCCGATATGGGACCTAATATCTCATTGACTCAATACCCTAATACCGTTCTTGTAAGATATTACCAAAAAAACCATCACCCTAACCACAAGATCATCATTTGACCTCCAACACATATGTATTCCATGGGAAAATAGATTGGTTGAGATAAGGAAATCGTTATTTCATCTATGAAAGAAAAAGGTAATTGTGCACTATGTAATGTTGTTACTAGAATGGACATTGAAATGGCTTGTGTATGTTTTTTGAGATAAAATTTAATAATATATATTATTTTCTAGGTGGGTTATTTTTATGATAAAAAATAGGGTTTTCTATTTAAATAAGGGAATAATATCTTTTATAGGAATCTTGAAATTTATTTTAGTTGAACATAGGATTTTATCACTTTGAAATAAATATTATGTTTTTTAATATTTCATTAGAAGAGTTGGTCAAGATATTTGTTTTTAAAAAGGTTTGGTGGTATAAATTTAGTTACATCATAGTTTGTACAATTATAATAAGACAAAAATATATATTTTTAAACATTATTTTGAATCTCTTCCTTTGACAAGAAGACCGAAAAATATTTACAATCTTATTGGAATGATTTGTGTTATTTCTTTCAAACTGGGATTTTCTCAAGTGCTAGATAGAAGAAAATAATTTTTCAGGATATTACTTATTGTATATTCTTATTAAAAAATTAATCTCAACCTCCTAGAACACATGATATAGTTTAAGCATTATTTCTACAAAGGAAAATGTTAGAAAAATTATTATCTCAATTTTAGGTTAATCGCCCATGTTCTATAGAAGGAAAAAGTTGATTTAAATAACGGAGATGTAGAAATAAACAATAAAAGTATTATCCATTATTTAGTTCTACTGAACACCCTTTCATACATTGGGGAAACATATGAAAATTCCTTGAATCTTATTGGTCGGGATAGTGGGACTTAGGGGGGAATCCTAAACCTCACCACATCGGGTTATATAACTATATGATATGGTCTATTCAAATTAGTCGTAATAGTTTGATGTAGACATAGAAAATCATTTGTTTCAAGAGGTTAGTCCAAAAGAAGAGGATGTTCTTCTATGAAATGGATATGATTCTAGTGAATCTTGTGAAGAATTTCTTCATGGAGGAATAATTATTTATAAAAATATTGTTGTTAAAGAGGATATACCATTTTCATTTTCAAGTGTTTATGGTGATGATGTCAAACAAAAAGAAGATGTTGATCATTAGACAGCTAATCCAACTATTCCTATAATAGAAATATGTGATGATTAATATGATGGTCTTGATATGGATAATTTTCAGACTAATACACCACCCATTCTATGACCACTTCCAATTAATATATAAGAACCCTATATAAGAAAAAGAATTGATAGGTCGAAAGTTAAACAATTTTATTCATCTATCATGTACCAATTTCATTGTGTCAAAGGGGATTACGAATTTTTAAAAAATTATCTAATTACTTATATCAATGAATTCAGATTACTTATGGAGTCCACTCATATAAAGGATGAATTGAGAAAATTTATTTGGAAAATCGATACATAAAAAGATTTAATTAATACTATTTATTCATTATCACTTATTGAATATTCTATATAGATTTATGTAAAAAATTAAATGAGAATAAGAAATATCTTATGATTGGATTTAATGATTTCATTTCAACATAATAATATTTTTTGAAGCCTGGTGTAATTATTGAATATAAAAAAATATGTTTTAAAATTTTTAGAGGGTTAAATATGACATTTTATAGGATATTGTTGATGATATTAAATGTTGTAGGACCACAATAAATGAAATAATTAACACTTTATAATGTGTTTTTTAAGTTTTTTTAAATTAATTAGTATAATCTATTTACATATAATACATCAAAATATTAGGTGGATCCATATTTACTAAATGGAGTATATGATATTATCTCATAGTTGAATTCTATTACTTCACAGAATCAATTTATACAATGTGATATAATTATATAAGTGATAAATTAATAATTAAAGATACATATTGTGTGTGAGTTCCATGATACAATAGAAGAAATTAAAAAGCCTAATATTTTAACTTATATATACTAAAATGAATTGGTGGGAAACTATGAGGAATAAAATGGACCATTAATGGAGATCATAAAAATTTCGAATGTTATCAATGAAATGTTGTTTCTGTATCTTGGTCTAGTATTAATAATTCTTCATTTCCAACTATCATTGTTTTATAATGTTTATCAGGAAGTTCAAGGGTTTTACAATTATTCATTAAATAATTAAACAAGTGTATAATCTAAAAATCAGTACAAATGATATATTTTTCAAATGTTAAGGAGTTGGATTTCCATAAAAATACAAAAACCATTCCTTCTTTGGAATCAATTTAACTTTCCCATTCTATATCATTCAAAACTACAACCATGTATGATACTAATTTTTCTAGATCTTTAGTGTCTCATCATTATTTGAATATTGTTTAGGTTTTAGTTCAATGTTAAATTTTTATAATAGATTCTGTGGATTTAATTATAATCCTTATTAATTTTCCATATATTTATTTACAAAAAAATTGATAGTGGAAATTCTAGGTGGTCTATCTTCTACATAAATTATCCCTTTAATTAGTGATCCTCAAAATTTCTATTTTGGCTAGCTTGATCCACTCAATATGATTCAATTAAATGGAAATTCCTCTATTTATCAAATTAATTTACAAAGATGTTGTACAACTGTTATATTTTTAATATTAGAAAACTTAAAAAGGATAGAAATTTTTGATGATTCCTATTATCAACTAAGTGTTATAAGAACTATAGCCCCAAATCCTCCAGGAACTTTAGAGGCTCAAGATAGAGATTAAATCGTTCTTTTTATTTGTCCATGATCTAACCAAAAGGTAATTCCAAGGATGATGATTCCCTCACTATTGATGATTCTATGGAAGGAACCTTATCCTTTTAATCTGTAAATTAATGTTCTTTTGATCTTGATATATATTATAATTAAAATATAGTTAATGGTAATTTAACAAAAAAATATATATTAATCATCTTACTTAAAATATAAAAGTGAACTGTACTATAGAATCAAAATTAAGATCTACTACAAAGACATTGAAGCAAGGGATTTCCCTGGTAATGAACCCTCTAAAAACCTATTAACCCAAACCATCATTTATGAAACCTACACCCAAACCTCCTTCATAAGTTGAACCTATTCATAATAATAGCTCTTCTGGAATGTATTTTGTATATGTGGTTTTTTGGTGTTGAGTATTTATTTTTTTGACACATGTTGACAATCAATATAATACTCCATTATTAATTTGTTATGTATTTTTCAGAGTAACTATTTTCCTAAATTTCATTAAATTCATTATTTTTTTATAGAATTATGTAGTGTCGTAATGGCTATGATGAAGACACCAGAGGGAGTTAATTGTGTCATTTTGAAAATATTTATGAAATTAAAATAACACTCTTTAAATTCAATGATAATCTACTGAACTCATTATTACAAGTGAGAAGAAGAAATAAATAATAAAAAATAACAATGAGATGTATAGTTGTTTAGGGAATAGAATCACAGTAGTCCACTAAACCAATTCACATCTCCAAGAGTTTGTGGATTTTCACAAGATCTTCCACTTATCCAGAGACCTCAATAATTGAGTACAATAATTTGACACCTTTTAATGATTTTATAAGTAATTGTAGATCTTTTATGGATAATAGAAAATCCAAATAATAGTACAAGAATTTGAAACATCACCAAAACAATGAAATATATTTAAAATTTGAAATTGAAATAGTGAAACTGAGATGGAATTGATTGAGAAAATATCTTTACAAAATCATTTCACATGAAACTGATAGATGCGTATGGCATTCAGTTAAAAAAATAGAATAAACCTTATTCAATGTATTGTAGTTTTCTTATTCTTTAAAAAGAGGGATATAGTTTTGACAATATAGTGTAGAAATCGAACATGAATATAGAATTAGAGAATAAGGATATATAAATAACATTTCTCACTTCCTAAAAATGAGGAGTAACAAAATAGAAATATTTTATGATGTTATTTTCGTTATATTATTTGTAATGGCCTGGGTTTTTGGGGGTCCATTACTTTGTAAAAATTTGATGTTGGGTGTTCTGGGTAGTCTGGGAAAGTTATCAAGGCTTCTCGGTGATGTTTTGAACCCTAACAGTAGGCCTCTAGGTAGCCTTAGCCTGTCGGTAACAGGCCTACCAGTAGCTCGGTCTACCGGTAGCTGCAGCTTACCGGTAGATCCGCCTACCGGTAGCTCCTCCTTCTAGTGGATCGGTCTACCGGTAGTTGCAGCCTACCGGTAGCTCAGTCTACCAGTAGCTCTGTCTACTGGTAGATGCAGCCTACCGGTAGTTCCATCTACAGGTAGCTCTGTCTACCGGTAGCTGCAGCCTATCGGTAGCTCTACCGATCAGTAGCTCAATCTACCGGTAGCCTGCGGCTACAGGTAGCTCAATCTACCAGTAGCTTGGCTAACCAGTGGACCTAGCCCCAACTGGTTTTTAGTATATTCTCCTCGCAATATGCATTTTAAACCCTATCTTGTCCCCTTTAGATTGTTTTAAAGCCCAATAACTCCCATTAATGATTTTTAATTAAATGTTCAATGAGGTGTGCGTTGGTTTATACCACCCCTAAAGGCGGTGACCTTTTTGACGTGTGGGCCGCGTGGTCAACCCACGACCCCTCTCTTTACCCAGTTTCGCGTTCTTATCTCAAACTTTCCCGGCCTTTATAAAACTACTGGGATATCCCTGGGTTTGCTTTTTCTCAATCAACCTCTAATGAAATCTTCTGCTCGTCCTTGAGTTCCTGAGGCCCAGCCCCCGCAGTTTTCGAATCCACTGTTTGTGGCGGGTGAGGAAAAACATTGATTATAATAAATGGATTCTAATGAATGAAGGGGTAGGGGTTTGATCGACGATGCTGGTTTGTTTTATGATCTTTCTCATACTGAAAATCATGGTCGTTGGTGGTCTTTCTATGTTCACTAATAAACCCTTAAACCTTGTGTTGGTCGTGTAAATGAAATTGGTTAATTACGTATATGCATCTAGATAAATTGAATGCATAAGGATCAACCCTTTCTGTGATTACCACAGTTAAAATACAGCAGAATTGGAATCCTGGAGTGTGTTAAATCATTTAAATCTGAAAATACTGGCATGGGCCTGATTGGTGTTGGTGGTAGTGGTTTGGTTGTTTCCTTTCACGGGTCAATTGTTGGGTATTGTGGGTGGGGATGGGATCCCCTGTTTTTATGCTTTTAGTTGTGAATTTGAGGCCGTGTGGTTAATTTGTCTATATCATGAATTTTGGGTGGGGTCCTCTGTTGTTGAGAAATCTTCAGCTCCTAGAATTTTGGGAACATGGGGTAGTATCATGGGGTTTACCTTGGTTCCAGTAATTTTAGGGATCTCACTTATCACTTTTTTGTTGTGACTTTATAAGAGAACCGGCTTGTGCTTATGATTGATAGTTTCCCACGTAGGTACAAAAATCATTTTCTTTAATCATTATTACTGAACATGTAATCAAGGATGGGACAAATGGGTTTTGGTTTGTTGTGAGTTGTGACTTTGACATGGTACGTTTTTTGTTCTTTAGCTGGCTGATGAAAAACCTAAACTCGGTGAGTTCTTGCTACCTATAAATATACTTGAAGTTTTTGTGTTTCTTATTCATGCCCCACCCAAGTTGATCACATAGTGCCGAACACCCCCATTTCATGGGGGAGGGTGTTTTTTCCAACACTTTATTAGTGGCCAGTTATTATCTGCTTTCTTCAAAATTTCCCGGATAGCCCAAGTATCTTTGGTAGGCTGTGATTAGCTGATGTCCATTGTTAGC
Organism: Viscum album; assembly: GCA_963277665.1. Lineage (NCBI taxonomy): Eukaryota > Viridiplantae > Streptophyta > Magnoliopsida > Santalales > Viscaceae > Viscum > Viscum album. The sequence continues at coordinate 1,259,350,902 of OY728141.1, forward strand.
CTATGAATCTTCAGGCATGGTAGTGTGGTGTTTGTCCTAGGTGTGTGCAGACAGGTGGTTCCCAAGTATATTCGGGATGAGGCCCGGGGGTCTTCGGGAGTGGTAGTAGTTCTTCTATCCTAGGTGTCTTCGAGTGTGGTAGTAGTTCTTCTAGCCCAGGTGTCTTTGGGTGTGGCAGTGGTTGTTCTGGGCTATGTGTTTGCATGTGTGGTTACATGTGACAGTTGTGGCCCAGGTGTTTGTGGGCATGGTTTGGCAGTGGGACTGCGTGAGGATATGGCCCAGGTGAGTGCGAGCGGGTTTGGCTGTGGGACTACGCTGGGAATGGAGGGATTTGTTGGACACGTAGGATGACTTCAATAACTAGTGGGAAAGTGGCGCGGGGTTCCCAAACATCAATTTGCATTTATTATATATTACTTGACATGCGTTATTTGGGGATTGTGCCTTGGTGAGGCAGGTGTGGTTAGTTTCCTTGTTAGGTGTTTGGTCTTTTATTTCTCACGGGACTATAGTACGTCTCCCCACATGTGCATGATAGTCTTTGGTTTTTCCCTACTGAGTATACTTGTATGCTCACCCATAGTATATAAAACTGCTCTCATGTTTCCAGGAGGAATTCGGGGATCGTACGGGACCATACTAGCGTGGGCCATTGGGGAAGATTCTGTTGTCATTTTTCATTCGTTTGGTACTTCACCTTTGGATTTCTTATACCATGCATCTTTTACTTTTGAACATGCATGAGGGAATGGTTTAATTTTGGCCTTACGTTTCTTTCAGTTTTGGTGTTGTTGGGTTTTATCATCTTATCTCCGGATCCTATTAAAAAAAAGGGTAATTCCTTCCATTTGTGAGTAATTTCCATACCCTTGCTGCTAGTCGCCACTCCGGGACCTATAGAAGGCGGGTTTCAGGGGTCATTATCTCTCCTTCAACTTCAAGAAGGAAGGGATTGGCAATCTGCTGGCCATTTCCCTCCTTCTGGTGTAGGCGGGTCGTGACAGAATGGTATCAAAGGAGGTTGACAGATAGGATGGAGTCTAGAGTTAGTCATAGTGAGGGTTACATGGGATGGTAGGGAAACTGTGTTGGCTGAACATAGTGCATGAATTATGCCAGGGAAGACCTGCTAGGACATGGGATTTTAGGGCCCCCCATGAACCGATGCAAAGACTTTGGACCTAACGAAACACCAAGTGAGGCCACACTGATTGTAGGGTAGAGAACTTAGTAAAGGTACATGCATCATAATGACTTGTGTTCTCGTGTTTCATGGGTGTTTTGGAAATTGAAACCAATAAGAATTTTAAAAAATTTTAAAGAACAATATTCTGCCCTAGTTGGGCTTAGGAATTCCTTATTTACCTTGCAGCTATGGCACCTAGGAGGCGACCACATGTGGTGCGGGCGATCGAGGCCTAGGAGACTACCTTGGCCGATTGACAGAGAGCTGATCGAGCGGAGGTGGACAACCCGTGGCCGAAGACAATTCGGGCCTTTTAGCGATAAACCCTCAAGAAGTATGATGGTAGCACCTCCGACGTGAAGATAGAGAGCTGGCAAGAGGAGCTAGTGATAGCCTTCAGCCTGATCCGAGCTCTTACTGAGTACTGGGTTCCTCTGGATATCAGCCAGATGTGGGGAGAAGCACATCAGTGGTAGACACTTTACCTGGGGGAGAGGAGAGAGGCTGAGGTGGCATAGGTTGATTTCGAGAATGATTTCTGGGCGGAATTTTTCTCTTCTGTGATGAAATAGGAGAAGAGGCATGAGATACTCTCCCTCCATCAGGGGAGCATATCGGTAAGGGAGCTGGGAATCAAGTTCAAGGACCTCCTACGTATTGCTCCAGACCACTTTCTAGAAGAGGAGTCTCAGGCAAGACGTTTAGAGGAGGCGCTCGACCCTCCCTCCAGTATGTTGTTACCCCCTCCACCCTACTGACATACATGGAGGTCCAGAAGAAGGAAGAAATGGTGGAGAGGATGCACACGCTGGGTGGTGTGTCGAGAGAGGGGATTCAGCTAGGCCCGTCAAAGGGAAAGGCTGTCATCACAAGACCACCAATATCGGGACCTTCTAGGTTCTGACCCGGAGGGTGTAGGCCGTAGCAGTTCTAGTTTCGGTCCCTTGGTCCTCGCCCTTTCCCTTCGGGCCCAGAACCGAGGTTCTTCATCAGTGGGAGACATGGACATCTCGGAATTAGTGCCCGGATAGAGTACATTACGGCGGCGGCGGAAAGGCCCAGCACCCGCCCCAGAAGCAGCTTCCTGCTAGGCCCTTCTATCAGCAACAGCAGGGGCAGTGAGCTTCCACTCCTCTGAGGGTAGATGTTGCAGGAGGAGGCTGACCTCAGAGCACTCCTTAGGGACCTCGTCCAGGGCGTGGTCTGGGAGGTGGTCGACAACCGAGAGGCAGAGGAGTTGGGCGTGGGCAGTTTCATGCCGTGGAGGCATTATTTGTAGTAGGACCAAAGTTCGGTCGAGGTACGATCAATTTTTTTAGTACCCTTTCTTATTCCTTGTTCGATACAGGGGATTCACACTCCTTCGTTACACCCAGTATAGCATGTGCTTTGGGCTAGGATGCCGAGAGACTTCCAGTGCCCCTGGTGCTGAGCACACCAGTCAGAGGTAAGACCGACTTGTTATATGTTTGTCGAGGATGCAGACTGATGGTAGTGCCAAAACAGTCGGTTAGGGATCTACTACTACTACTACAGATACAACCATATGATATCATCCTATGCATCTACTGGATGTTCTCTATGTGTGCCGTTATCGAATGCTTCTGAGGAAGGGTTGTGTTCTCAGACATGGGCGGCCAACGAGTTACTTTCACCAGCAAGAGGAGCTAGCTGAGCTGTCAGTAGAGTCAGTAGATGCTGAAATGGTGGAGGTGCCAGGAATCGTCAGTGAGTTTATGGACGTCTTTACTGAGGAGGTAACGAATCCACCCCCTTGACGTGATATCGAGTTTGGGATAGACTTAGATCCAGGTGCACGCCCGATTTCGATGGCTCCTTATCAGATGGCACCATCAGAGCTGCGGGAGCTGTGAATTCATTTTCATGATCTAATGAAGAGGGGTTATGTTCGACCAAGTGCATCACCGTGGGATGCTTTGGTCTTGTTCACAAAGAAGGCAGATGGTGGCCTCAGGTTATGCATAGAATAGAGGAGGCCGAATCAGGTAATGATCATGTATCGCTACCCTCTTCTGAGGATAGACGATATTTTAGACCAGCTGAAAGGGGAAGGGTGGTTCTCGAAGATCGACCTATGATCTAGGTATCACCAGTTGAGAGTAAAATATGACGACATCCTGAATACAACATTCAGGTGCAGATATGGACACTTTGAGTTCGTAGTCATGCATTTTGGAGTTACGAACGCCTCTGCTGTGTTCATGGGTCTTATGAACTCCATCATCTGGGAGTACCTAGATCGGTTCGTAGTTTTGTTCATCGAAAATATCCTGATCTATTCAAGATTAGAGGATGACCACACGGAGCACCTGTGGATGGTTTTGGAGGTCCTCCGACAACACCATCTCTATGGGATGTTTTCGAAATGCATGTTCTGGACACAAAAAGTGAACTTCCTTGGGCACGTGTTGTCTGAGCAGCGGGTAGCTGTGGACCCATCAATGGTTGAGGCAGTTGTTTCTTGTGCAGCGCCCAAGAATGTGGAAGAGGTTTTTAGTTTCATCAGGCTGGCATGTTACCATCGGAGGTTCGTACCCAACTTCCGCCGAGTTGCAGCCCCTTGGACAACCTTGACCAAGAAGGAACATATATTCATGTGGAGTGAGGAGTGTGAGGTCGCCGTCGCCTATCTGAAGGAGAATCTAGTATGTGCCCCAGTGCTGAGACTACCAGAAGAAGGGGCGGCATATGAGGTGTTCTGTGATGCTTCAGGGTAAGGCCTCAGATGTGTGTTGATGCAGTGACAAGGGGTGGTCTGTTATGGGTCTAGGGAACTACGCTCTCATGAGAGTAATTATGCCACCCATGACGTATATCTTGCAGCGGTTGTTTTTGCGCTAAAGTTATGGGGGAATTACCTCATCGGAGAACACTTTGTGGTCTTCACATATCACAAAATTTTAAGGTATATCTTCTCCCAGTGGGACCTAAACATACGACATCGATGGTTGGTGGAGTTCATCCAGGATTACGACATTGATATTTTCTACACCTCATGGATGGGGAATGTAGGGGTTGATGCTTTGAGCAGGAGGTCACAGAAGGATGCGGTCTGAGAGTTGGAAGACGCCTGGAAGGAGATGGAGGAGTTGGCTGCCTTGCACCTGGATGTGAGGACGGATAGTGGTAGAGGTTACCTGTATCATATGACAATGCAGTCTTCTATGTTACAACAAGTGGAGGAGTCTTAGTGGGGTGACCCAAAGTGTGAAGTGATGCCTAACCGAGTGGACCAGAGCAATGCTATGGAAGGATGGACGTAGGATGGTCAAACCAAGATGCTTTTCCGAATGAATCTGTTTGTTCCAGAGGTAATTCATGGAAAGGTTCTTTGTGGGTTCCACAACTCACCCCTAGCAGTGCACCCGAGAGTTTCCAAGATGTACCAAGACCTAAAGAGACAGTTCTGGTGGCCCGGAGTAAAGCGATCAGTTGTAGAATTTGTGGTCAAGTGCCTAGTGTGTCAGCAGTTGAAGGCTGAACACCGAGTTCCAAGTGGTTTGCTGTAGTCTCTAAATGTACCCGAGTGGAAGTGGGAGGCCATCACGATGGATTTTGTCATGGTTCTACCCAAGGTTCAAGTGGGATACGATTTCATATTGGTAGTAGTGGACCGGTTTACGAAATTGGTTAACTTTCTGGAAATTAAGGAGTCAAGTGCAGTGCATGCTTTGGGACGAAGGTACATGGATGATGTGGTGCGGTTGCGTGGAGTTACAAGGCCCATAATCTCGGATAGGGACGCACGGTTCACATAACAAGTATGAAGAAGAGTATCGCATGCTTTTGTTACCCAGCTAAGTCTTAGCACTATTTTCCATCCCCAGACAAATGGATAGACAGACCGCACAATCCAGTCCATTGGGGATATGATGCGGGCATGCGTTCTAGACTTAGGAGGATCATGGGTGCAACACATGACTCTGGAAGAGTTTGCAAACAATAATAGCTACCACTATACCGTCGGTATGGATCGGTTTGAAGCCTTGTATGGGAGGCCATGCCACTCACCTGTGTGTTGGACCGAAGTCGGAGAGGCGGGAATCCTTGGCCCAGAGGTGGGGCAGAGCACGACCGAGAATGTTCATCTTATACAGGAAAGGATGAAGGTAGCCTAGGACCGACAGAAGTCGTATGCTAATACTAGTAGAAGGCCCTTGGAGATTGAGGTTGGAGACCACGTGTTCTTGAAAGTCTCACCTCGGTGTGGACAATGGTGGTTCAGAAAGGGGAGTAAGATTTTCCCCAGGTTCATCAGACCCATCAAAGTGTTAGGGTGGGTCGGTGAATTGGATTATCAGCTAGCATTAACACCGCCACTACTGAGGATACATGATGTCTTCCATTTGTCCAAGATTCGTCGGTATCTACACAACGATTCACACATCCTAAACTGGGGAGAGCTAGACATCGTGGATGAAGTGACCTTTGTGGAATGACCAGTGATGATAGAGGATTGTAAGGAGAAGGTGCTTCATGGGAGAACCATTCCCTTGGTTCGTGTGTTATGGAGACATGGTGGGTTTGAGGAGAGTACGTTGGAAAGAGAAGCGGAAATGCGTGCCCAATACCAAGAGTTGTTTTGTGCTTTGTGCGGTTCTATTTTTAGTTGTTGTAGTGGAGACTTTTACCATGTTTGGTATGAAATATCTTGTTTATCATTCCGATCTAAATGTGTGAAAAGTCCTGGAGATGGGGGAGAGGATCTGACCCCAATCAAGACGCATTAAGGTGGATGCAATTAAACCTGTGCGGGTGAGTCAGTGCCGCCCAAAGAGGATAGTATCTTGACATGGGGGAAGAGACTCCCCAACCCACATGACTGAGATGTTATTCATGGTATGTTTCTTGGTTCTTAAGGGGGAAGTGTTTTTAGTTAGAAATGGGGTTCGCTCGTGAGAGGTATCTTTCGAGGTGGTTGTTAGGACCTTCTCTTTCCTTCAAGTTGTTTTGATTCTCGAGGGAGACAACAGTTTGAGTGGTATCTGATGTAATGTCCTGGGTTTTTTGGGGTACATTACTTTTTAAAAATCTGATGCTGGGTGTTCCGGGTAGTCTGGGAAAGTTATCAAGGCTTCTCGGTGAAGTTTTGACCCCTAACGGAAGGCCTCCCGGTAGCCTTAGCCTACTGGTAGTAGGCCTACCAGTAGCTCGGTCTACCGGTAGCTGCAGCCACCTGGTTGCTCCACCTACTGGTAGCTCTGTCTAGCGGTTGCTCGGTCTACTGGTAGGTGTAGCCTACCGGTAGCTCGGTCTACCGGTAGCTGCAGCCTACTGGTAGCTCGGTCTACCGATGGCTCTGTCTACAGGTAGCTGCAGCCTACTGGTAGGTCATTCTATCGGTTGCTCGGTCTACGGGTAGCCACATGCTACGGGTAGTTCAATCTATTGGTATCTTGGCTAACTGATGGACCTAGCCCCCACGGGTTTTTCGGTAGCGTCTCCTCACAAATTGGGGTTTAAACCCTATTTTGACCCCTTTAGCTTCTTTTAAAGCCCAATAACGCCTATTAATGACGTTTAGCTAAATGTTTGACGTGGTGTGTGTCATTTCAAACGACCCCTAAAGGAGGGGACCTTTTTGATGTGTGGGCCACGTGGTAAACCCACGACCCTGCTCCTTATGTGGTTTCATGTTCTTATCTCAACCGATCCCAGCCTTTGTAAAACTACTACGATATCCCTGGGTTTACTTTTTCTCGATCAACCTCTGATCAAATCGCCTGCTTGTCCTTGACATCCCGAGGCCCAGCCCCTGCAGTTTGTGCATCCGCTGTTCGTGGAGTGTGAGGATAAACATCGATCGTTGATCAATCAATTATTGTTTTACCTTCGTCTCTCCATTCTGTGTATCATGCGTCAGGTATGATTTTGATTCTGCGGATTTGGAAGAACCAAACCATAACAGAGATAATAAATGGATTCTAAAGAATGAAGGGGGGGGGGGGCTGTGATCGATGATGCTAGTTTGTTTTATGATCTTTCTCCTACTGAAAATCTTGTCCATTGGTGGTCTTTATGTGTTCACTTTTAAACCCGTACACATTTTTTTGGTCTTGTAAATGAGATTGGTTAATTACGTATATGCCGCTAGATAAATTGAAATCACCAACATCAACCCTTTCTATGATATCCCCAGTTAAAATACAGCGGAATTGGAATCATGGGGTGTGTTAATATTTTTAAATCTGAAAATACCAGCATGGGCCTGATTTGTGTTGGTGGTAGTTGTTTGGTTGTTTCCTTTCACAGGGTGATTGTTGGGTACTGTGGGTGGGGATGGGATCCCCTATGGTTATGCTTTCAGTTGTGAATTTGAGGCTGTGTGGTTACTTTGTCTATATCACGAATTGGGGTGGGATCCTCTGTTGTTGGAAATCGTCGGCTCCTGGAATTTTGGGAACATGGGGTAGTATCTTGGGGTTTATCTTAGTTATAGTACTTTGAGGGATCTCACTTATTCCTTTTTTGGTTGTTACTTTACAAGAGAATCGGCTTGTGCTTATGCTTGCTTGTTTCCCAAGAAGGTGTAGAAACCATTTTATTTAAACATTACTACTGAACATGTAAACAAGGATGTGACATATGGGTTTTGGTTTGGTGTGAGTTGTGACTTGGACATGGTACGGTTTGTGTTCATAAGCTAGCTGAAGAAAATCCTAAACATGGTGAGAGCTTTCTACCTATACATATACTTGTATTTTTTGTGTTTCTTATTCACACCACACCCATGTTTAGCACTTAGTGCCGATCACCCCCATTTCATGGGGGAGGGTGTTTTTCCCAACACTTCTATTAGTGGCTGGTTATTAGACCCTTCCTACTACCTTTCCTAGATAGCCCAAGTAACGTTGGGTAGGCTGTGATGGCCTAAAGTCCATTGTTAGCACAAGAATATTCAGGCAGTGTAGTGTGGTGGTTGGCCCAGGTGTGTGCGGGCATGTGGTTCCCATGTATCTTCAGGATGAGGCCCATGTGTCTTCAGGTGTGGCAGTAGTTCTTCTAGCCTAGGTGTCTTCAGGCATGACAATATTTCTTCTGGCCCAGGTGTCTTTCGGGCGTGGCAGTGGTTGTTCTGGCCTACGTGTTTGCAGGCGTGGTTTTGTGTGACAGTTGTGGCCCATTTGTTTTCAGGTGGGGTTTGGCATTGGGACTGCGTGAGGATATGTCTCAGGTGTGTGCGGGCGGGTTTGGCAGTGGGACTGCGGTGGGAATGGTGGGATTGGTTCAATACATAGGATGACTTCAATAATCAGTGGGAAAGTGGTGCGGGGTACCCAATCATCGATGTTATTTTATTATATATTACCTGACTTGCATTATTTGGGGAGTGTTCCATGGTGAGGCCTGGGTGGTTAGTTTCCTTGTTAGGTGTTTGGTCGTATATTTCTCACGGGACGTTAGTACGTCTCACCACGTGTGCATAGGAGTCTTTGGTTTTTTCCTACTAATTATAGCTGTATGCTCACCCTACATATATAAAACTGATTTCAGGTTTCTAGGAGGACTTCGGGGATCGTGTGTGACCTTACTAGCGCAGACCTTTGGGTCAGTTGCTGTTGTCGTTTTTCTTTCTTTTTTTACATTACCTTTGGTGTTATTGTACCATGTATCTTTTACTTTTGAACATGCATGTGGGAATGGTTTACTTTTGGCCTTACTTTTCTTTCAGTTTTGGTGTTGTTGGGTATTATCATCTTATCTCCTGATCCTATTCAAAAAAAGAGTAATGCCTTCCATTTCTGTGTGATTTACATACCCTTGGTGCTAGTCGCCACTCCGGGACCTATAGAAGGCGGGTTTCGGGGGTCATTATATGTCCTTCAACATAAATAAGGAAGGTCATGGCAATCTGTTGACCCTTTCCCTCATTCTGGTGAAGGAAGGTCTTCACATGGTTCATATATCCTCTCTTCTTCATATAGTAATTTTCGTTCTAATTATGGATATATATCTATATAGATAATAAATATCCATCATTTGAAGAACTCATATTCCTCCAGATATTAAAAATAAATTGGCCCAATAGCATTCAAAAATATCCAAATAATAGTATTGCATTGTGGGATAATTAATATATCATAAATCCCTAATAAAATGATTCAATATAAGATTAATAAAAAAGTATGATAATATAATAAAACAACTTCCTTGTATGATTTATGACAAAAATTTAAATAAATTCAAACCTCTATAAAATAGTCATAATAGACCTAGAAAACTAGAATCAAAATCAGAATTTAAGTAAAATATTTTAATTTTATTAACCTTGTGTCTTATGAAATTACAAGAATAATTGATATTACAATAATAAATAAATTTTTATATATAAATATTACATAGAAATCAATACAATTTCTTCAAATAGAAATCTTTGGATTTTTTAGAAATTATCCTGTAGATAAATCTCTATCATATTTCAATATAAAAATGCATGAATTCACAATACCATGAGCTATTTAAAACAAAATATCATAGGACAAATAACGTCCATACTCTGCTTCCTATATATTTTATCATTTATATACTTATTGCATATAAACTCATAGTAGATCTAGTAGTATCCATATTCAGTAGCTCAGAATATTAAAAACATCTTGGCTTTCTTGTTAGTATCATTAACTTACGGGGTGAAAATATTAAGTAGGATAAATACTATGGCAAGGAATATGCTGATCTATGATTTTATGAACATGGTGATAACATCCATCCTTCATAGTTCAACATGATAAATTATGTACCCTCATTCTGAATATGTATAAAATCAAGATGCCATTAAGTTAATTTCAAAATTTGTGTTTCTTTGGGTGCATTAATACTTTCTATATTTGAGTAAAAACATCCACTAGTTTAATTATATAATTACCACACAAGTGTGGTTGAAATCCTTTCTCATTTCAGTTACCTATATGATGAAATAAACTGAATATATAAATTTATAGGTTATATGTGTTTTTCATCTTATTAAACCATCAATTTAATTTGAGTAGTTTTTTTCGGAAACTTCACAAGAATTTTGATGTAACAGATCAACTTTTTTGCATGAATTTTTTCGTTTTGTAAACCAGATAGAAACAAAAGATCATTTTCCATCCTCAAAAAGAGGTTCTAATCATATATTATTTAAGAACATAATAGATCATTATTTCATTTGAGGATTTATATACATAAAAAGAACTATTGTAATATAAAACATGTTTAACAGTAGTAAAAGGTCTTGTAAACTATCTAAAACATTAGTGCACAATCAGTCATGATTCTGTATTTTTGTTGTATAAGTTTCCAATGAGCTTAGCCTCCTTGGGTCGATTATTATAGATTTTAAAGATATTCATTGAAGGATTATTTTGGGTTTTTAGATAAATAGAACATATAAGAAGCATCAATGTTGGTTAAATTTTTACTGCAACATATGTTTTAGGAAATTAGGGTTTATTAATGTTGGGTTTATGAATGTAGGGTTCAAAAAAGTATCATACGATTAATTTCTTCCATACGTATGGTTATTGAACTATACATTTCTATTAATTTTAGAGTTACTGAAAAGTATCATATGGTTCATTTATTCAAACATGGGGTAGAAAGACAAGTATTTTGTATAAAAAGTAGTGTTTTAATATTTTGAAAGGAGGTTTCAACTAAACTTGTAGAAAAACATAATAAGATACATTTAGATACTTAATTGAAAAAGTATATCCTATTAAACTCATAATAATTGGTTATAATAAAATCATTAGATTTATGAAATCACATATTTCTTCCAATTGATCTAGAATTAAAAATATCCCAAATTTACATGTTGATATATTTTGGAAAAATAAAAGAAATACCATTCTGGAAAACTATTGTTCTGAAAAACCATCAAAAAATTTAGATAATTCATTGATCATTAAAATATCATTTTTTCATTGATATAAATGGATGAAATAAATATAAACATATTGGAATTCCATATCACTAGGTTTCGAGTGATTTTTATGTTTTTATATCTTTCAGTAAATCAACTCCCATAGAATTTCAATTATGTTCCATGTATTGATTTTAAACCATTATTGAATTATCACAGATTTCTTGGTGTAGGAAAAACATCATTTGAATAAGTCCACATAAATAAATCATCTATAGATAAATCTATTATTTATCCAAACAAATAAGTCTCACATGAATTTGTTCACTATATATTGAGGTATAATAAAAATTAATTTGTGATTATTTTCCAAAAACTATAATTTCACTAGAATAACATGTAATAGATTTGGTTAATTTTTTCAGCAAAAAAATTGAATTGGATTTCTATATAAACATATAAAATAAATACAAAACATTTACATTTACAATGGAACAATAACTTTACGAATACAGTCACTATATATTCATAAATAATATAAATAATGAAAAATTATAAATATGAAACACCTAAAATTTTATTAGTATTCAACGAATTATGGGTTGATGTATTAATAAATTCCATACTAAAATAATAATGGGAAGGATCCACTAAAAATTAAATATGTTTATGATAAATACAAAAAACTAACACTCTACTAGATTTTTCTCCCCAATTTGAAATGATAAAAATGATGAGTTCATTAGTAAATAATATATTTACCCCTTTTATACTGAGTAGTAATTCAAAATTTAGTTAGAATTATGAGTAATATTTAAAATTTGAAATACAAAATTTTATTCCACTATTTTAGAAAAATATCAGAAATATGAGTAATTAAAAAAAATATTCCATATATATATATCAATAAAAACTCCCCTGAAATTCATGATTCCATTAAAAAGGTAAAAATATTTAATCACAGAGCCCTAAAAACATATAACAAATTATTTGATGAATACTATTGGTTTATAATTAATTAAAAATATGTAGTAATACATATAATTCATAACATAATAAGAAATTATAGAAAATAATTGTAAATATTTCAAATAACTCCCCTTAAATAATAGCATAATTATATAATATATTCAATTAAAAAAATAAAATAATTTCAAGGAATTTTATGTAGAATAATTTCTCATAATTTGAAATAACTTTTGTGCATTTCACAGTTGACAAAAATATTTTACAATAATAATAGAAACTTGTGTCACATTCAGTTATAGATTAATTTATCCGGTCAAAATAATTTAAATATTCATACATTAACCACATTAATACATGTAGGAAAACTATTTATATGAAATCATAAGTGTTAAATTGATGGTAATTGATTAATAAAAACATCTCCGTGAAATATTTCATAAAAAAATAAGTGAAAATGATTAATAGTTCATATATAAGTATAAATATATATATATATAACCAAAAGATATAAAATGAAAACTATTTTTTCTACTTATATAAAATAGTTTGTTAATTTAATTAAAATATTAACATCAAAAAATAAAAAAAATCTAGATTTTAAAAGATCTAGCCCAATGAGTTATTTTTAATAATAAATGACATCATAGATATTGATACTTTATAAAATACATAAAATAAATATCAATGTATTTTTCTCGAAACCAATTGGGGATATAAGAAAAATATTAGTTTTGAAAACCTACTAAATATCAAATAAAATTACCTTGTAGTTCCAATATGCTTTTGGGTTCGACATTCTTACCAATTATGTCATATGTAACCAAACTCATCTATTCTGGGAAAAGTAATTATAATTAAAGCTATATAATAATTTTAAATATTAAGCATCAATAAAAGTCAATTGAGGCTTTTAAAAATAAAAATAATTATTTCATGTTTGGTTTGAACCAAACTGAACACATTTAGTTGTTGATATGATTTTTTAGTTCAAAATTAGAAGAAAATAACTCTTATGTTATTTTGTATTTTTCACATTACTATAAATAAAGAGTTTTCCTTTGGGAATTTTTTGTACTGATTTTATTCAAATAATTAACTCCCATATAATCATACTATAATATTTTTTAAATCTATCATCATCATCTAATAATTCATTAATTTTATTTTTAGGAAGATTACATGACATTTTTGTAGAATGAGATCCTAAAACTACAACATTTTTCTACAAAATTTCTTCATCAATTGTAATAGATTCATAAGAATGTATATTTTTATTTTCTCTTATATTTATTTTAGGATTCGAACCATTCATGAAGAATAAAAAATATTCATCACATTCCTCTTGAAAAAAAAGTGAATATGTATTTTTAGAGATTGAAGATTTTCCTCATCAGTATGTGTCGTAAGGGATTGATTTATAATTTCTATTTCATGCACAATTTTTGAGTTGTAGTAGATTAACCTCATTAAAACTAATGAATATAACTAAAAATTCCTTAATCAAATCATTGAGTGTAACATTTTCCTCATTTATGGAAACTTTATTTTTAATTTTATTCTTGAATATAACCTTCTCACATTTTAATCAAGTCCTTTAACATGAGATATGTTTCTAAAATTGGAGTTCCCAAGGTAAACAAAACATTGAAAACATCAGTCAATTTATCAGTTCCATCATTAGTAACATCCATTATTCTTTGCATATCGTTAATAATATCCAATTGAGGAATATAATTTAATTCATCAAGACCAATTCCACAAATAATCACATTGTTCTCTATTGAATTATTATCATATTCACCATCATTTATGTCATACCAATATTATAGTTCATTGAGGATTTCATAATGTTTGGAATCATTAATGTAATGTTTGAAATCAAGATTCTTCAAATAGATAGTCATGAGAAATTAACAGCATCCACAATTATCACTATTAAAATAAAGAGCACAAATCCTCGATATATATTCTATAAGATAAGACATTGAAATTTTCCTTTATCTAATCATTTAACTAATGGAAATTTAATCCAAAGTAGATGTTCAATATTAAACAATATCCCAAACAACGATATTACTTGTAATGTATTATAAAAAATAAAAATATTTTTTATGGATTTTCAAAAAATAGAAAACTTTAAATAGTGAACTTCGTTTGATACGACTTCTTCATATTGATTAGAAATAGATTACTAGAAAGAGAACTATTTTCAATAGAGTCTAAAATTTGATACCTTATGTTGTGTTGAAATGTCTATGAAGAACACATAAGTGTTGGGAGATTGAATACATTCCATTTAAAAAACTAGATGAAATTAAAATGACCCTTATGACATGAGGTGATCCGTTCATTTTGTCTTTATGTCGAGTAAATAGAGAAAATAAATGATTAAAAATAGAAAGGTAATTTATTGTGGTTTGGGGAACATAAATCCCCATGTCCACCCACAAATATAGTTCACTACATGCTTAGTGATTTTCACTAGTGTGACCTCATTTATGGAAAAATCTACAACCGAGTATTGGATGTTCACACATTACATGGAAAAGTACAAGAAGATGAAACATTAGAAAAATCATAAATAAGTTCTTGTTTTATATACACCAATAAACAAGTAACCATTTTTTTTATTGAGAAAATGATTCCAGCACATAGTTTCAATCACCACAAATATATGTGTAAGATCATTAATAAAAATAGCAGTTGATAAAACAATATTTAATATTGAATTGGATTATTCATCTTCTATAAATAACAACAGATGTTGTGTTGGGTTCCAACTTATTTACATGATGGGGGAATAAGATTGTAAAATAAAAATTTCTTTATTAATGATTATGATGATCCTAAAATTGAAATATTTCAAAAAATTATTTTCAGTAGAGCATTCACATCATTTCCCTTCTTCGTATATTTATTTTCCTTTCAGAGTGATGTATATACAGTAAATATCTAATAGTTTCCACACTCCACTTCCTCCCAATATTACAAATAAATGGAGTCAATATTATTATTAAATATACTAAAAATATGATAACCTTATTGGAATCTTCATGTATAATAAATATCTAATAAAAGATATCAAAATATACTTTCTAAATCATCTGATAAAATTTATAGAATAATAATAGCATTGAATGATATAAAAATCCATTTTAAATCCATTAATTCCTCTTTATACATAGTAAAAATTGTTCTTAACAACTAGAAGACCAATCTAAATTTAATTTCATATATTTGAATTTGAATAACTTTATGTCATCTGATATTACTATAAATAAAGATGTTAGAATAAATTTTTTATTTTCCTCTCTAAATACTAGATAAAATAAATTGTAATCCCTTCAACAATAATCCTTTTAAATTATTATAATTTATCCTTCCAATAAATCACTAATGTAATTCCAAATAAGAACCTAGGAATTAAAAATAGCAAGAGCTATGTAAATTATAGTACCATAGGCTTCATAAAGTCTATAATATACATTCTGTATATTTTACCATTTAAATATTCATCCCATAAAAAATCATATAGGATGAATGATTTTCTCAAATTAGTGGACATAAATATCAATAAAACTATATTGATTTTCATATTTTTAACAACAATGTTTGAATTGAAAATATTCTACAAGATAACTCATATGGCATGGCACCAATAGTTTTACATTTGTATAATCATGGTGATCACATCCACCTCCATCAGTAAATCATGTTACATATGATGTATCATTTTTAATATGTATAAAATCGATTTCACATATTGTTCTAACAAAACCATGAAAATTTTTTGGTGTGTGATGCAATGAATTATTCAAATATAAGTATCCCCTAGTTTTATTCATAAAAAATAGAACATGTGTGGTTGATATGGCAGCTCAATTCAACACCAATGTTGATGAAGAAAAATGAAGATAGAAATTTCTAGGTTATAGGTAATATTAATCTTCTTGTACCTTCAGTTTCATTTGAATAGTTTAGTAGGAAAATTCCTCAAGCAGTTTGATGTAGTAGATGAACTTTCATCATGCATTGTTTTATTTTCTGAACATTGTGGGAAAAAATCATCAGTTTAGACATGGAATAATTGAACTAAACGTCCATTTTTGTAGCACCTAATAAATCACCTTTTCATCAAGTGATGTATCCACATGACGAGAATAGTTCAAATGTAAATCATATTGGGTAACTGTAAAATATCTAGTAAGCACACTAAAATTATGGGGCAACTTGGGATCTGATTTTTTATTTTTTTTGTAGATGTATGTAGTGAGATTAGTCTTTTTGGATGCAATTTATAAGAATATAATGAGATGGAAATTATGATGAGTTTTAGTGTTTCTGAAAAAAAAATCTACAATTAGAAATGTAAGGTACATTCTCACACGAAAAAAGGATTCATGAATGTAAGGTTCATGGAATTATGGTTCATGAATGTTGGGAAGGACAACGCTGCATAGGTATTATTTCATCCAATGTATGGTATGTGGAGCATAATGTTTTTTTATAAAAATTATGGTGGTTGAAAACACTATATGATTTATGTATTATAAATTACAGTAGATGATTCATTATTTTGTACCCAAAGCATTAATTAAATATTTTGAATGTAGTTTTCAACAAAACTTATAGAAAATAAGAACATCATACATTTAGAGAATTTTTCTATTTTTTATATCCCTTTACCATCAGATTCACCCTTCGGAATAGAATACTTATATTTAGTAAATCTCAAGGTATTTCAAATAGATCAATAAATGAATCAATCCATCATCGATAGATCCTAATATGTTTTCAATATAGAATCAATAAAATTCTCGAAAAACAATAGTTATTAAAAATTAGTGTATAAATTAAAAAAATATATTGTCTATCTAAATGATGTTTTTTTTAACAAAGATGTAATCTGATGAATTCAAGATAAATATATTGGATTTTCATCTTCATGTTTTATGTTTTTATTATTTTTCTATAATATATAGGAGAAATATACAGTTGAAATAAAAAATCTGACCACTATAGAGTTTCAAAACATAATTAAAAGATTTAATGATATTTTAGGATACAAAAAAAACCATTCCGACTTCAACATTAATTATCTGTGTTTATATAATGCTATAATATATCAATCTTTATAATTTTTATTCTAATCGCATCCTTTTATCTTGAGATATAATCAACATTTATATATGAAATTTATCTAAAAACTCCAATCTCACTTGAACAAACTGTAATATTTTTAGTGAATAATTTCACCATTGAATTTATAAATAGACAAATAAAATGTGGATATTATTTTTATCATTCCATTTTAATAAACAATGTATGAATCTGATCAATTTTAATAAAAAATGTAAACCAATAATGATTTGATGATGTAATAATCAAAAAATGATAGATATGATTAGAATGGATCCTATAAAAATTCATTTAGTCCATTAATTATGTTTTTATTTTTCAAAAAATAATTTACTAGTTCACTCCTCTAACTTCAATGTTATATATTTTTTCTGTTTCAATACATGTCTATTTTTATGACAGAAAAAGTGGAAAAGAATATTTCTCATGTAATATAAAGGGTATAAGTGTCTTACTATATAAGGGAATAAATTTTAAAACATATATATATATATATATTTTTTTCATAAAAGTCACATTAATGAAATTCAAATTTTATTTCTAATATCATATGTGTTTTTTCATCCTCCCAATGAGAGATATTGTTGGACTACACATGTTTTCCAATATATCCAATGTAATGTTGGAATTTGATAATCTAAAATTCTCTTCATATATCTCAAATGACTTTAGGTGTTTTAATTAGGTTTAATAATTGTCTATATTATTTTCATATTAATTATAAATTTTATTTTTGTTTGTTGAAATTTTCAAATATCAGTAAAAAAGTCATCCATGTGTTAAATTTATGTCTTAAAAAACATATTATGTTATTATTTCAAATAAATTTATATTATACATGAAGGATTATCTTATGTTAAATAGCTACATCACATAAATTATTATACTAGAATATTATACATCAAATCATCACCTATGTGATAAATTATTTACATAGCTAATTCAACTATGAGAATTAGTTATATGTATTTTTGTCCAACTTATTTTCATACATGAAAAAACAAGATATGTCAATCCAATGGGATATCTGACTCTTTTGTATACATCAATGTTTTCTATGTGATCAAGAATCATTTGTGATTCCATCTGACTATGTGGATAGTTCATATGAAAAACCATCTATGTATATACTTTATCTCTATGAATAAATACCACTTATATGTGAATTAAAATATATGTAATTCAACAAATGTATTAATATGATATTGGATAAATTATAATGAAACATGGTATTTATTAACTTTAGAGTAGTTTCTGGGGGTTTTAATGTTGTTGTTCATCATTAATAGTTTGAATAAATATTTGTAGTAAAAAAAATTAAAAATAATCAAGTAGTATGAAAGGAAAAAACATCAACGATAATTTAAGGGATATTACCATTAATGAGTAATTTTTTAGAAATTTTCACATGTTTTTAAATTAAGATCCATATATTTTTTATAATTTTAGCAGTGATATTGAAAGCCATATTTTTCATTCTGTCTCAAATTCTGTGAATTGAGATGATAATATATGATAATTGAAATAGAATTACCTAATATATTTTATTATAACAATGTCCCAAAGATTTAGTGTACTACTATATTTTACTCAAAAAGAAGCATGACATTAATATATTTAGTTATTCTATCTTGATCACATTTAACAATATTTTTGTAATATCTCATCGAGATTCATCTTATTCTTATATTATCATCTCACATAGATATTTATTCCCTCAATATAATGTATTTTTATACTATTTGATATACCTATAAAAACATTATAACATTTCATTAAATGTAAATTTTCTCGATAAAAACCCATTAAAGAATATATTTTTTTAGATCCTTGTTGGGACCTGATATAATGATCCATATATTGTTATAATATAATATATTATTTTTACTCATTCATTCATTCAATTTAAAAAGAACTATCATTCCCCATAAAAATGATTGTTCTAGTGAAAATCATGAAACTCAGTGACATGAGTGTTAGGGGAGTTTGTTTTTTTATTTTTATCCCATGAACCACTATATATATATATATTTAAGGTCTCATTATTTAATCATATATATATAATTCTACTTGTATTTATGAAATAATTATAATTTGTTCATATCTAATTGAGGGAGGTTTTCTAGGACATGAAAATGTAAAAAGTCAATTGACCCCCCCCCCTCTTGTGACATTGTGTAGTCCTCTAGGGACAACAATGATGTGATATTCAGAAGATATGGGAGCCCGAGGATATATGATATTGGATTGTTAGTGTATAAAATTATTTTGAAAGTAGTGCAGGGTACCCTATATCAAATTAATTTCCAAATAATGTATATAATAATACATATAGTTATTGAATCATTTTTAATAGTAATGAATTATTTTTTTAGAAATATTTTTTTATCCTTTTTTACTAGATTATTTTAAATATAATTTCTAAAAATTTTAGGTATTTGATTAAAAAAACTATTAACAATTTTTTATTATCATTTATAATTTTATAAAATTGGTCACCTTTATTTCATTCCTTTATAATTTTAGCCATGGTAATTATATGACAATTCAATAAGGGTAAATCAAGTTATTAAGGTAGAAAATAAAATTATAATGGTCTAAAAATTTATGTAACAAATTAATTATATATATTGAATTTGTATGGTTCAACATAACCCAACCAAAATTTCCAAATGTGGAATTGGGAACCATTTTCTATCCAAAATAACTCTATATTACATTAACTATAGAGTAATTACCTAATGTTAATTTCATTGATTTAAATAAAAATTTATTCATAAGTATTAATGAGGATTATTTAAGATATAAGGTGTTATATGAAAAATTAAAGAATATTTTTTATTATTTAAATGTGTATTTCATTTTTTATTTTTAAATAAATACCTTAAATTCATACGTAGTTCCGAAAAAGTACTTCTTCGAGGAGATAAAAATTCAAATAAATGATTTTAAAAAATGATAAATTATTTTTTTTTGGGTCAGATATATAGTTAAATGAATTTTTGAGATTTATATATTATATTTTTTATGTGTAATAACTCTATATTAAAACTATATTAATGTATTTATATATTTTTAATGTAAATTATAAATATATTCTTAAATATGATTTTAAGGTTATTTTATGATAAATTATTTTTTGTATAATTATTTTTTAATTTCCTAAAATAGTTATCAATGGATAATGAAAGGAGATATGGTAATTTATTTTATCTATTTTCCATTTATTGTTTATTTTTAATTACATTATTTCATTCATGACCTAAAAATAGTAAAGAATCCTTTTTATAAAAGTAATATTTAAAAGGAATAATATTGGGTAAAAACTAAGAGAAAATGGTTAAAACCTCACAAATAAAATCATCAAATTAATTTTATTTGATACCTATAACATATATCTACATTTTCATTAAAATATTTAAAATTTTTACTACATGAAAATTAAAATTAATTTATATAAATTTAAAACATTAGGTAATTTCAATATTGTCTTTATACTCTCTTATAAAAGTAATCCTACCTTTCTGGTCCTCTCCACTATATACATCAAGAAAAACTTATATCATCCAACATCTACGAAAATAAATTTACGTAATTTCATTGATCATATAATAGGTATTTGTTGAAATAAAAGAAAAATGAGTAATTATTAAGGTGTTAGATGGTGGTTGTCTTCTAAAGAAGAGTAAAACATATTAACTGAGCATTATAATTTTTCATATTCTACAACCTTAAAATATTTTATAAAATTAGTGAAATTAAAAAATCTGCATGGAAACTATAATAAAGTGTTATTTTGAATTTGTTAGACCATTTTTATTCTCCTTTTTCTATCATTATAGAATGAAGACATTGTTCATGTATCTATGCGAACTACCCCCGGCATGAAGATATGTGTCATGTTTTCCATGAAAACATCCAATGGTTTTTTTAATTATTGATTAACATAATATAAGATATTAATTATATGATAATTATTTTTATAGATAATATATATTATTTTTTCATACCCTACCATCTGTTAGAAAATGATAACAATTTTTTACGTACTTGTGAATTACCACCACCACATAATGATGTGATTCAGTTTTCTTGTAAAATTCACATTGGATGATATAAAAATATATTTTATTTATAATAATTTATATTAATGTATATTAATCTTTTAGAAAATATGGAAAAAGGACCTCTTTGACCATTTTCAGTGTAGTTACAATTTTTTCATGATCTCAACATTAATTATTTAAGACAGAATTCATGTTATGAACAATGATTCATAATATATGATTTATTAAAAACCCATGAATGTGTTTTCACATATTATTTCTTGGAAATTGTTGGTTTTATAGAATTATATTATGTTCTTTTATTCAAAATATTTCTGATTTAAGCAGTACCAAAGTTGCAATGGTTTCTCATCACAATCATCCATCTTAGAGACATTTTTTGCCAAAATCATGTAGTACCACCGGATTCAGGGACATATCCCCTTTCCGCATGTTTTTTTAATTCTTTTGTCCTTAATTGGGTTTCCCTAAAATAGACGGTTTCCATAAAATAATGAGTTTCTATAAAATAAAGATTTTCCATAAAATAGAGTGTTTCCATAAAATAGAGTGTTTCCATAAAATATAGTGTTTCTATAATATAGAGAGTTTCTATAAAGTTGGTTGTTTCCATTAAGTTATATGCTTCCATGAAGTGGGATGTTTTCATAATGTGGGGTGTTTCGATAAAGTCAGTTATTTCCATAATGTGGGGTCTTTCCATAAAGTGGGATGTTTCCATAAAAAAAGTAAAGGTGAATCATGGTAGCTTTTGGGGGTTTTATAAGGAGTATAAGGACCAAAAGGAAGGTTGCACGATCAATAAAAAGTTGGTCCAAACAGTGTGGTCAAATCTTGTGCAGAGGTCAAATCTAGACCCTATTTTCTAGGATCCTAATTGTTTTTTCTCATTATATTTACGTTTGACATCAATACGCCCCTAAATCAAGATTATTATCCTTAGAATGCTAGATAACCCTCCCCACATGTTTTGGAGAAAAACTAGAGCATTCCCTTGGTGATTTTGAGTACGATACTTGAGGTATGTCACCATTCTTTCCTGATTTTTCATGTTTTAGTTTACCTTATTAGATCTACTTCTCCAATATCAATTCTTTCTAATATCTGAACCTATTTTGTGTAGATATACATTTTTGGATGGCAAAAAATTCAATTTTGAGTCATGATATAGCTAGGATAAGAGATCTAAGGGTTCTCTTAGAGAATCAACCTTCTTTCTTGTGTGTTCTTCATCTACTGTTAAAGTTTCATCAAAACCATCGAGGTAGGTTTCTTCACTCTCATATCCTCTATCTAGAATTTATTGGGTTAAATTAAAATTGGTTTATTGATTGTTAAATTCCTAAAAAATATTCATTTGTGATGATTTATGGTTTTTGTGAAATTGTGTGATCTTGGTGAATGGTAGTGCACAAAGGTGTTTTATATAAAATCATGATTTTAAATTATGGACTTTCTGGAATAGATAAATGGTTCATGAAAAAGGGTTTTCAGCAGAAATGGTTTCAATGAAAATGTAGTCTTATTGAAATGTTTTCATGTAGAAATGGTTTGGCATTGAAATGGTTTTGATGGAAATAGTTTTCAATAAAATGGTGTTTTTATTGAAAGGTTTATTTTGGATTGATCGTTGTGGATATGTGTTGTGTGTTCAAATTGCATATACATGGATTGAATGAAATATTACCTTGTGTTTGGTGCAAAGGTATTAATGCCAGGTGGGAATTGCATATACGGTGATTGGTTGAAATATAACCTTGTTCTTAGTGCCAAAGGATTAATGGCACATGGGAAACAATTACCATGTGTCAACATGGTTGAACGATGAGATAACGCTCATGAGTATGGAACTATCATAACGTAGAATGCATGGTATGTTGCATGGGTTTGAGGGATGGTTGGGTATACCGATATAGGGATATTGGGGAATGGTTGTAATGATTGTTTAGTTGTTTTTTTGGAAAAATATCTTACTTGGAAATTTGGTTTCCATTGCACTTGTATCATTTTGCTAACGAATTTTTGTGGAAAAATGTTTATATTTAGTTATAAATTTCTTTTGAGAAATTGTTTTATATAAACTATTTTATATAATTTTTTATAACATTTATATTCTAGTGGTGTGAGTAAGGAAGTCATTGTGAAAAACCTAATGAGTGGTATACTCACCCCTGCTTTGGAACTTTGGTGCTATTACAGATACTATATTTTGGGACAAGGGAAAAGGTAATGTTTTTCATGTGTTTAGCACTGCCTCATGATGTTTGGGGTGTTCAGAGATTGTGGATCATGGATCTTGTGGTGTATTTAGTCTTCAGGTCATTGGAGTGTCCTCTGTAGTCTATCCGTTGTGTAGGTTGATACTTTGTTATTCATCCGTTGTGGCATATTTTGATGTGGTTTTGAGATACATGTAGTTGTTGACTTTTCTTTTATCCATTCATGCATCATATAGTGATTTTTTTTGTTTTGGTTGGTCTGTTATTTTGATTATTTCTAAATGGGAAAATTGTCCCAAACATGTATTTCAAACCATTTGGCATTTATTTTCAGCCATTGGCATCTTGGGGATGTCGTTTAAGTCCTAGTATTGACAAGTTGTACTCTCAAGCATATGATAATTAGTGGGTAATTACTAATATTATCATCTTGTTCGGTCCTTGCCTAACATGTATTCATTGATGTTCCTAGTTTTGGAGTTGAAATCCCTTCTTGTCTATTCCTTAGGTGGGAATCATAGAATGGAGATGGATTATCGGAACATGAAATATATAGCATAAAAAGACGTAGCTAACCCATTTATGTTGAACATAATGTTACTAGGGATTTGGGTAAATAAGTGTTAGGAGACACTTCTAGGGTTTTGAATTCTCTTTGTAATGGGTTTGGACAATGAGACGAGTATGGAATTCATTATAGAAAAATTAATTCTCATTAAAAGTTCATACATCATTTTGAAAAATGATCATTTTTGAAAAGTAGGAAATTGGATTTCAAATTAATGATTTTGAAAAAGTGAACTATTATCGTATTTTGAAAATGGTTTAATTTTCAAAAGCATGCCACGTGGTTTAAAAAAATAGTTGAACCTGGGAAAAAGGTTGTTTTGGAATACAATATTGTGATAATTCATGTGATAGAATTTTAAATGCTAAGGAAATAGTTTCTAGAGAGTGAGATTAACAGACTTTGTAGTTAGTTTATAAAATGGTACGAGGTTTGTATCGTCAAATCCAACCAGAGGAAGCTATAGAGAATGTCGTTTCACCTAAACCACGTGTGAACCAAGACCTGGTTCAGAGTGTTGTCAAAGCATTTCAAGCTGTGGACATAGGGAACTCGAGGAATGATCCACGACATGTGGATCATACCATCCTATTCATGAAGCAGAATCCACCTAATTTCCAAGGTGATTCTGAACCCGAGAAGGTGGAGGTATGGCTATGTAGGATGAATCGTATCTTCAACTTCATCAGTACTTTGGTAGAGCTCAATGTCAAACTAGAGACGTATATTCCGATGGATCTTGCAAGTCAGTGGTGTGAGTTAGTGGTGCATGCTAAATTGGATGAAGGACACACATGGGAGGATTTTGAGGAATTGATAAAATAAACAATTATATCCTCACACATTCAAGATCCAAAAAACTTTTGACTTCTTCTACCTAAAACAAGATAGTATCTCTGTCACAGGGTATATGGCTGCGTTCATGATCTTAGGATGCTTTGCACCAGAAGTTGCGGCAAGATCCTCTTTGAAGGAATGAAACATAGAATCAGGGCTACGAAAGGAGATTCACTCAAAGATTACAGTACATCATATAAAATATTATACGTAGATGGTGAACCGAGCGACTGTGGCTAAACGTGATATCTAGAGATCTATTGGAGGAGGAATGAAGATAACTACAGGAAACGATGGGAACTCAACCACCGGGAACAAGCGTAAAAGGGAAACTTATTTCCAAGGTGCAAGTGGAAATCATAATCAAACTACAGGATCAGTAAACCATCCTCCACAACCACAGAGAAAAACCAGTTGATTTCAATGTGGTTCTCTTGACCACATAAAGTAAGATTGTACAACACAATCTAGATAATGTCATAATTGCAACATGATTGGACATCTCCTACGCTATTCGCACTGTGATCCAAGGTAAAGTGCTCGACAGACATCTCAAGTGTAACAAGAATCACATGGTTTGAATGGATGAGGAAAAAATAATTAGTCTTGTCAGCATATTAGAGCTAGCCATATTTATTATAGAAGTACCATGACTCCTAAACTAGGGCATCCTTCAGAAAAAAATTACGAGAACATTGTAGTGAATAAACAATTGTATAGAGCTAAGAAGATAATTATTAATGATCGGGTTATACCATCTATAGAGAGAGGTACAATTCTTTTGAATTATAACATTGTTCAAATTTTGTTGGATACTAGTGCATCACATTTCTTCATTTATTCTCGAGCTATAGAATTTTTATGTTTTAAACTAGAAATTATGCCTTCTGTTTTGAAACTGAAATCTCTTCTTGATGAAAGAGAATGTCAAGCCTTTGTGTGTTGAGAATGTGCTATAACTGTTGATAGTGCTCAACTAAAATGGTACTTCATGATGTTGGATATGTATTTCAATGATGTAATCCTAGGTATGGATTGGTTGACAATGTTCAAGGCTCAATCGACTATTATAGGAGAACAATTAGTTTCATTAAAGAGGACGACATTGAGCTTCTCTTTAAAGGAGAGAGGATTGTAAAGAAGGGAGAAAAGAGCTTGTTGGAACAAATAGTGGGAATGATATCTTACAATTTTCCTGTGTTGACTTTAACATCAATTAATGAGATCAAGTAAATTATTTTTCTAGCTTTTGTGGATCAATTTATTAATGTCTTTCCAAATAACTTCTTTGGGTTACCACCTCTAGGGTAAGTGGAGTTTACAATTGATCTCCTTCCAGGGAGCAGTACTATTTCCCTTCCACCATATAGGATGGAACCAATAGAATTATGGTAATTTAATGTGTATTTAGAGGAGTTGAAAAGAAAGGGTTTCATTCGACCAAGTACGTCTCCTTGGGCAACACCGGTTTTGTTCCTAAAGAAGGTATATGGAGATCTTCAGTTATGTTTGGATTATCGTAAGCATAACCGAGTTATGATAAAGAATAGATATCCACTTCCATGCATTGAAGATCTTTTTTATCAATTAATGGGAGATTAGTGGTTCTCCAAGATTGAACTGTGATCAAGATATCACCAATTGAGGGTTTCGAAAGAGGATATTCCAAAGGAAGATTTCCAATGTATATATGGAAACAATGAATATATATTCATGACTTTCGGTCTAACAAATGCACCAGCATTATTCAGGGAATTGATGAATCAAATATTCGAACAATATCTACATTATCTTTTTGTGGTGTTTGTGGATGAAATTTTGTTCTATTCAATGACAGGGGCTGATCATGAGGTGCACCTGAAAATAGTGTTACAAATCATGAGAGATCATTATTTGTATGAAAAATTATCAATGTGTGATTTTTTGAAAGAGGAAGAATGTTTTCATGGACATGTCATTTCTGAGAAAGCATTTTCTCTTGATCCAGAAAAGATAGAAGCTGTTATCTCATTGAAACAACTGAATAATGTTTTCGAGATATGAAGTTTTCTCAATTTAGCCGGTTACTATCGACATTTTGTGCATGATTTCTCATGACTAGATTCACCAATGATAGTTCTGAAAATGAAAAATGATCCATTTCAATGGATGGAGGAATTTCATAAGTATTTCTAGGAACTAAAAATTAGTCTTACATCAGCACCTATATTGATCTTTCCCAAATCAGGACAGGGGTATGTGGTGTATTGTGATGCTTCATGATCAGGGGTTCTTTTGTGTTCTCATGCTTATAGATAATGTGGTTTCTAATGGTTCGAGGTAGGTGAGGGTGCATGAGGAGAATTACCCAACACATATTTGGAGTTATCTATAGTCATCTATTCTTTAAAAATATGGAGACATTATCTCTTTGGTGAAAAATTTACTGTGTTTACAGACAAAAAAATCTTGAAACAAAATTTCTCAATGAAATATTTGAATCTAAGGAAAAGGAGATTGATGGATTGTCTCCAAATGGTTTAATTTGACACAATGTACACACCAGTAAAGGAAATTTGATTGCAGATGTATTGAGTATAAATTGATATGCTAAGTTGGTTAAATAAGCTTTAGATGAATGGAAGATGATGTTGGTCATAGCCGGAATGCATGTGGAATGTGAAGACCTTGGTGATTTTGAGGTTTTCTTTTCAGCTGTACCAATTCTTGATTTAGTAAAAATGATCAAAGAAGAATAAACATCTGATGAAAATGTCTGTTGGTATGTTCCAAACTACATGGTGGGGAGACCATTGAGGGATGGAAACTTGTTGGGGTTCAATTTTTTATTTCATATATCTGATGGCTGTACATGTGGTTTATTAGGAAAAAATCTATTAAGCATTCCACCAATCGAGATGGGTTGCACATCCTGGTACACAGAAAATGTTTAAGTCGTTCATAGCGCAGTTTTGGTGGAGCATCATGAAATGGAAGGTGGCCAAGTTCATCTCACAGTGCTTAACTTGTCAGCATGATAATGCATATCATTAAAGTATAACAGGTATTTTACAACATTTTCCCATCCTAGTGCGGAAATGGGATCATATAGAAATATATTTTGTTATAGGTCTTCCAAGAATGGTTGAGAAACATGATTCAATTTGGGTGATAGTAGACAGTCAATCCAAGTCGACCCAATTCATCCCTAATCGTGAAACTCATACGGTGGAGGATCTATCAAAAATCTATAGCTGAGAAGTGGTTAAGAGGCTTGGTTTACAAGTTTAAATATTCTAATATAGAGATCTGAGGTTCACATCTCATTTCTGGAAATCATTATAGCAAGCCATTGGAACTCAGTTGACTTTAATCCTGGCGTATCATTCTCAGACGGATGAGCAATCTGAGTGTATGATACAAATGTTTGAAGAAATGTTGTGGGATTGTGTAATGGAATTTTGTGGCTCAAGGGAGGAGAAGATACACATAGTGGAGTTCTCATACAATAACAGCTATCAACCCTCAATACACATGGATCTTATTTGAAGCATTATATGCATGTCTTTGTTGTTCTCCACTATGCTGGGTGGAAACGGGTGAAACATCACTAGTCGGGCCAAGCCTTGTCCACGAAACAACCGAGAAGATCCAGTTGTTTAGAAAGAGTTTGGAGACGGCTCAATGTCCCCATAAATCTTATGCAGATCACTGTCGAAGATCATTTTCATTCATTGTGAGTGATCATGTCTTCTTTAGAATCTCTCCAAGGCTTAGAAATCATCGTTTTGGGAATCATGGAAAGTTATCTCCAAGATAAATTGGCACTTTTGAGATACATGAATGGGTTGGAGTGGTCGAATATCAGTTAACATTACCACCACAATTTAGTTCGCTGCATAATGTATAAAATGTACCCCAATTGAAAAATTATCACACCGATCCTGACCATGTGATTAGATGGGATCACGTTGAGCTAGAACCAGATGCATCATTGGTACATATCCCAATGTATAACTTGGATAGACATGAGAAAGTCTGACATGGGAAATGCATTGGCCTAGTGTGGGGTTTATGACAACATAGTCAGATTCAAGAAGAGACATGAGAACGTGAGAAGGAAAAAACGATTAGTGGCCATAACTCTTTTTGGCCTGCAAGGTTTTTCTACTTTCTAGTGATAGAAATTCTAATGGTGTGGAGAGTTTAGTACCCCTTGTTTAGGGTAAATAACCTTTTCCACATGTTTTTTTAATTTCTATGTCTTTATTTGGGTTTCCGTATTATATGGAGTTTCCTTAAAATAGAGAGTTTCCATAAAATAGCGATTTTCCGTAAAATAGAGTGTTTCCATAAAATATATAGTTTCTATAATATAGATAGTTTCCATAAATTTGGTTGTTTCCATAAAGTGTGTTATTACCATAATGTGGGGTGTTTCCATAATGTGGGGTGTTTCAATAAAGATGGTTGTTTCCATAATGTGGGGGTGTTTCTATAAAGTGGTATGTTTCCATAAAGAAATGTGTTTCCATAAAAAGGGGAGAGGTTATGGATGTGTGATTTTGGGGTTTCTAAAAGGATTATTGGGACTAAAATGATGGTTACTAAATCCATACATGGTTGGCCAAAACCGTGTGGTCAAATCCTACGCAAAGGTCCAATCAAGATCCTATTTTCTAAGAGCATACTCATTTTTGAACATTATATATTCTTTTTGGCTTTAAAACGCCCCTATAATGAGATTACTCTCCCTAGAAGGCTGGAGAACCCTCCCTACATGAGTTGGAGCCAACCTAGAGCCTTACCTTGGTTATTTCGAGTCTGATTCTTGAGGTATGTCACCATTCTTTTCTGGTTTGTCACGTTTTCATAGATATTCTTAGATCTACTTCTCTAAAATCCATTATTTATCAGATTCGAACCTATAGTGAGTAGATATACCAGTTTGGACCCCAAATAATTCACGGTTGAGTCGTGATGTTGCTTGGAAAGATATTTAAGGCCACTCTTGGAGAATCTACCTGCTTTCTTCTTCGTTCTTCATCTATTGTCGAGGTTTCGTCAAAACCATTGAGGTAGGTGTCTTCACTCTCATCTCCTCTTGACCGAATTGATTGTCTTAGATTCAAATTGGATTATTTATTGTGATATTCATGTAAAAATTTTCATTTGTGATGATTTATGGTTTTTTTGAAATTATGTGATCTTTGTGAATAGTATTGCAAAAGGTGGTTTTATTTAATATGATAATTATAAATTATGAATTTTGCAGAACTGGTAAATGGTTGATGAAAAATGATTTTTCAATATAAATGGTTTTCAATTAAAATGTAGGTTTATTGTAATGTTTTGGAGTTGAAATGGTTTGGAATTGAAATGGATTTGATGAAAATTGTTTTATATAAAAAGGTGTTTTTATTGAAAAGTTTATTTTGGCCTGATCGTTGGGAATATGTGTTTTGTGTTCACATTTCCTATACGTGTTTGGTTGAAATATAAACTTTTACTTGGTCCCAAAGGAATAATGGAACATGGGAATTTCATATATGCGGATTGGTTGTAATATGACCTTGTGCTCGGTTCCAAATGATTAATGGAACATGGGAATCAATTACCTTGTGATGACATGTTAGATTGACAAGAAACCCCTCATGATTATGGAACTGTCATAATATAGCATGCATATTTGGTGGCATGTGTTTGAGGAATGGTTGGGTTTGCCGAAATTGGGATAATGCAGAATGTATGTAAATATTGTTTACTTAATTATCAGGAAAATTATCTTCATGGAAAATTGGTTTTAATTTCCCTTGTTTGATTTCGGTAATGAATGGTTTTGGAAACTTGTTTATATTTAGTTATAAAATTATTTTGAGAAATTGTATTATATAATCCATTTTTTATTATTATTTCTAACTCTTATATTATAGTGGCGTGTGTAGGGATGTCATTGGGGAAATCCTACTAGGTTTTATACTCATCCATGCTTTGGTACTTCGGTTCTTGTGTAGATGTTATCATCCAAGATAATGGAAAATGTAATGTTTCATATGTTTTGAGCACTACCATGTGATTTTTGGGATGTTTGATTACTGTGGATCATGGAGATTGTGGATTATGGAGTCTTGAGGTCTTGGGAGAGTCTTGTGTAGTCTATCTATTTTGTACATTGATAAGTTGTTATTCTTCCGATGTTGCTTATTTTGATGCGGTTTTCAGATACATGATGTTATTGAGTTATCATTAATCCATTCATGCATCATATATTGAATTTTGAGATATGGTTGGATCGTTATTTGGTTTATTTCTTAAATGGTAAATCATCCCCCACTTATATTTGAAACCCTTCGACATTTATTTCCAGCCTTTGGTGTCTTGGAGATGTCTCCTAAGGCCTAGTAATGTCTTGTTGTACTCTCAAGTTAATGAGAATTGGTGGGTCATTACAATCCATATATATTCATTTACATATTTTATTTAAGAAATAATAAAATATATTACAATGATTTTTTAATATTGTTATTTTAATATTGTTTATAATATTCATTATTTAAAATGGTTTTTGTTTTTAAAATTCTATAAAGGGTGTGTCTTTAAAAACAATGTTCTATTGTTATCAAGGGACTTTTACCAAAATATTCATCCATGTCATTTATATTATTCCAAAAATATTTTTTATAAAAGAATACAATTTAATAAATACATTTTTCATGATATTTTCACATATTTTAGGTGTTTAAAATTATATTTCTTAAGATTTCCTTCATGGTTCTATTTTTACACTGTTTTTTAAAGATTGAAAATTTTGTTTTTGTGTAATCCTTATGACACGAATAGTTTTTAATTCAACAAATATATTATTTTCATAACAATACATTACAATTTAAAAAGGTCTTCTAAATTTAAGTCATTTGTTATATATTTTAACATTTTTTATTTTTTAAAATGTATATAAATAAAATCCCAGTTTCTCATGTTTGCTATGAAAATTTTGGAATTTTATAAAATGCAATTTTCAAATATTTAAAAATTATTAAATTATTCCTCTCCATCACATGGAAAATGACCCTATAATTTTATTTATTTTCATTCATGATGTGGATGATGATGATTTTATAAAGATAATATCAAGAAAACAAATTCTTTTTCCTTTAATATATTTAGCTATAAAGTGTGTGAAATTATAATTAAAAGTTTTATAATGAAAATGATATATTATATTTTTTATATTAATGAATCTTAATTAGATATTAAATATAGACATTTATTATCATGGTATAACACATGATCAAGGGTGATCTTGATATAAAATATATCCATGTTGAGATTAATATATCTCTCCAATTAATTGTGTATTGTTCCTTTCTTTAATAGAATGATGGAGGGTGTTAACTATGGTGGTTTTTCCAATAAATATAACTATGATATTGTAAATTATAACATTAATCAACATGGATGATATTGATAATTCTCTAATATACCAACATGTTTCTTCTATGATTGATATGATTTATATTGGATTCTTTCCAAAAGGATTTTTTATCAAGGCTCTAAAATGATGGCTTATATGACTATTGACTTATGTCAAAGATTTATGGAAGGTATCATGATTTATGATCCATTATTTGGTGGGTATGAAATCCCATTTGTAATTATCATTCAAGTCGAGTATATCATCATACCATTATGCCCATATTATTCTAATCCTTGAAACACAATTATTAATTCTAATGATTTCCCTTATTGACATTTTGAGCTCACCCTACTCATGTTTTCTATATCATTGGGAATAGAATAATTATTTTAATTTAATTTCGTCCAGAAAGGTTACATGTTTAAATCATTTTATTGCTGATGATGAGGATTTATTATTAAATTATATGATATAGGGATAGTGAGAATCATTTTCTCATAATGACATGTGTAATGTTAGGATATTTTATTTCATGATTCAATAAAATATAAGCTTGAAATGTACTGGGGTATGTAAAAAATTAAATATTTAGGTTTTATTTTTTATGTTTTTAATAGATAAAATTGGTTTATATTTATCTATATCACATCAAAAAATTTAAAGTATATTTTTTAACAATTGAATTGTGAGTGTGCACTATAGGTTATTATTGTTATTATCATATAATGGTATAGCGAAATTTGTATATTATGATATTTTCATGTGTTTTTAACAAAGGAGTTATGAATACCAATAATATTTTATATGTATATAGTTTATCTTATGTTCATTGTCATAGAAACAATTTTTGAGGTTTTATGTAATGGGGTTTGAGAGTGAATAATGATATTTTTGGATATGTTTTAATGGTTTGAGGAATATGTAAACCATAGGCTTAACGTGGCGAATTATTTCTTAACAAATTCATTTGTCTGAAATATAAGATGATTTTCTTGAGATAAACATTGATGTCAAATCAATCTATGAATTTGATCTTATTAGTGTTAATTAGGATATATGATTATTAATTTATGTAATTATCTATGATTAACCTTATGTGTTATTATAGTAATGTTGGAGTTAAATGAGTTATTTCTTCATATGAAGGTCTATTCATTATGGGTGTTATCTTAATGTGTTCTATCTAATTTTTTGTTAAATTAAAATGAAAGTATAAATAACATATTATCAGGTTTTTTAACCTGATATCCATTTTAGTGGATTTTTGTGCTTCAAGAATGAGAAAAAGTTTCTTGGATATCGATTTACATAAATATGGAAACAAATAGATGTAGAAATTTATTAATTCACAAACAATGGATGGAATTTTTTTCATGAATTAGAATAAAATAATGTAATTTTATTATTAAATGTATTTATTCTATATGTTAATGAAAATTTTCCACTCTAGGAAAATGACCTAGAAATAAAACTAGAATTTTATTACCTTCTTTTATGATGAATTCATTACCTTCTTAATCCCTTACTTATTTTTGTTTGTTATGTGGTTAACATTCACAACTAATTGAAAAAATGGTATTTTCATGTTTTATGAAAACAATTATTGATATTTGATGATTATGGTTTAACCAACCCCATCTAATATAACAAAACGATGATTTTTTTTGAAATTTTAACCTTATAAAGACATTTATATTATTTTATGAAATGATTAAAAAAAATATCATTATCATTGTTTTAATACATATAATATTCTGTTATCAATGTTAAAGGAG
Organism: Viscum album; assembly: GCA_963277665.1. Lineage (NCBI taxonomy): Eukaryota > Viridiplantae > Streptophyta > Magnoliopsida > Santalales > Viscaceae > Viscum > Viscum album. The sequence continues at coordinate 1,259,384,929 of OY728141.1, forward strand.
GTTATGTTCTATTTTAATTGGTTATTTGAGATTTTAATGAATTGTTTTTGTTATTATACATTATGTTTAATTTTAATGATGAAATATTTACAAGAATGATTACATAAAGCCAACATAGTGATTATTTAAGTACTTAAAAAATTATTTAAATCATTTTATAATCATATAATGTAATACATTATGGGTGAGTTATAGTATTATAGAAAAACTTTAGATAAATATTTTATATTTTTTATAAGTTATAATTCTATATTATAACTAAATTTATATCACTATTTTTCTCAATTTCATTTAGGTAAAGAGTCACTAATGTTATTTTAATGGTATTTTAGGATATATAATATTAAATTAAATTATTTAAAACTATAAAATATAATATATATACACATGTTAATGGGATATTATTTTCAATTTAATAAACTAACCATTTATAGGTTATTTTCCCTTATATTATAATATTATTGATAACAAGGGTATTGGAAATATTATAAAATGTAATCTAATGTACTAATTAATGGTAAAAAAGTTGGATAAATAATCATAACATTTAATATTAGGTATTAGAGAGTGAGAAAAACATTATAATATCATAACCCTCATATAAATTATTATATGCATTAATCATGTTATAGATAATTGTTGTTTATAATTAATTAATCATAAGAAAATAAAGTACATAAGACATGAGATCATAACATAGGAATAAGATATTGAATGGTGACATACACATAGTCAAAAATTTCATTGTCAGTGATACCTTCATTCACCTACATATAATGATAGGCTTGTTCTAATTAATCAAATAAATACATCTGACTAGTGATGTCCTCTCATGTTCCATTTTGTTTCAGTCTTAGGATTTACTCACACGTACCCTCTTGTTATGGGCTTGGATTCAATATTGTGTACACTATGATTAATGTAACTGTATTACCTCTCTTGTACCCTCTTATTATTTTCATGGGATTCCCTCCAATGTTATCTCTTGTTATGGAATTTGGATTTCCTTTTGTGTACCCTCTTTTTTTGGGAAAGAGATGCTATCCAAGGTACCCTCTTGTCATATGAATGGAATACAACATGTGTACCCAATTTTTTAGGCCTTGGGATACATACCATGTATCCACTGAGATCATATACAATTTATTATTTACCAATGCAGTATATGATGTTATAGGTCCCACCTATCAAAAAAATGAAATCATACATATGAGTGACAAAAGATAACAAAACATTCATCATAACATGACCACAAAAAGAGATGTGTTTCATTAACATAGTATCAATAACCATGTAATGAAATGGGTATAAAAAAATTTCAAATTTTCATAGCCTATGTAAAATAAATAGGTTTTATAATCCCTTAATAATAGAATAAGACATAAATCAAAGAGATTTTCATACACAAAATGTCTTGGTATAACCCCTGAAGAGAAAAAAATTTAAAAAAAACAAATAATCATAAATAGAATCCCTTCAAATAATGTATAATTATGGTTTCTAGGTATCATATCCCATGTTAAAAATAAATTATGTAAAAAAAATTCATCATCGGTATAGAATAATTTTGAAATAGTACATAGAACATTTCCTTAGGAAATAGCCTTCGATTAAAAATATCACTCATAAAACATATTATTATTTTTATCTTATAATAATTTTACTAAAATTTTAATTAAAACATTTTTTCTATAAAATATTCTTTAAAATTTTAAAAAACACTTTTTAAATCATAAAGTGTTTTCAAAACATGTTTCATTGAAAATATATTTGAATAATTTTATAGATTCATTAAACACCATGTTAAACAATTTTTGAAAATATAATACATTTTTTAAAACAATTTTATTTTCAAACCACAATATGGTATTGAATTTTAACAATAATAGTTTAAAAATTTATTACAAAAAAACGGTTTAAACAGTGAAATAGAGAATCCTTGAAATCACAGTCATAATTAAGTTTTAATCCATACATGTCAAACATTCCATTTTTATCATTTAATGTTTGGTTGTGTTCTATGATCAGAAATAGAAAACTTGATTACTTTTGAAAGAAATTTTTTTAAAAGGATAAAAATTGTTAAAATTGTATTTTTACAAATGTTAAATTCTAATAGATTATATCTGAAAAACAATTTAAAAAAATTATTTTGAATGAAAATAGATTTCTCGGAAAAGAGAGAAATTAAGTACTATTATCTTTTAAACTATAAAAAATTATCTAAGTTACCCATGTCATTTAAATTAGTACCACTTCATGGTTATATAATGAATAACAAGACAATGTGCATCTACTCGAGTGGTAGAGGCTCAATCTTGGCATTCAAGAGACCCAGGATCAAATCCAATTGATGGTGAATTTATGGGTACTACAGAAGTACTGTATAAGTACTATTGTTGGTATTGTTCTGTATTGTAGCATCTGACACTCTTCATCTGATTTTGGCCTTTGGGCCACTAGTTTGGGCCTATGGGTCATAGGGCCTTCAGGCCACCAAAGGCATATGGGCCACATGGCCTTTGGGAAACCAATGGCCATAGAGCTAGAGCACTTCTGGGAAACAAAAAATACCAAAGAAGCGAAGCAAACACGAGATCAAGCCCAGATAAGGATTTAGGGAAAAAAATAAGAAACCATCAGAGTATAGCTAACCATATTGGAAGAATGAGAGGGTATGGAAACTCCCAATAGGATTTGGCGCCATGCAGCTCCGCACAGAGTAATGCTTTCTGATCATCCATACGAGGTGGGGAGCAAGGTGCCTACAATATTCATAGGTTGTGGAGGGAATTTTTTGTGTTTGTTCGTTCTTGGGCCTTTGAGGTCATGTATTGAGTCATGTATGGCCCAAGTACCTTGGGCCTACAAGTCATGTCAATGTTCCACTTCAACCCTTAAAAAAGAATGATTATCTAAAATAAAATAAAAAGAAGTCCTTTAGGCCATTTGGTTTATGAGAGAATAAAATTAATCAATGTTATTGAGATATTGATTATAAAATTTCATCAATTGCATTAAATGTAAATAATTCCATTAAACAATTAGATTTTACCAATAAACTCTTACAATTATGGAGAAATTGAATCATAATAGCCAAATAATAATAACATTATATGAAGATAAAATTATCGTGATAATAATTATATTCCTAAAAAACATTTCAAATTTCAGTATATGAACCTTGTAAAATAATATTATTGGATAACATTACACGTGTCTCAAAGAATAGAAACTGAAACAAAATCACATTACCGATTTGGTAAATTTTTAACTACAAACGCCATGAAAGATTGATATTAAAATATATATTTAAATACCCATTATTTTATTCACATTAATCATATAATATAATAATAATAATTATATAATCCACACAAAATAAATGTGTAGAGAATACGACATACGTTTTTTAGAATTAAAATTGAGACTAGGAATACCCTAACTATTTGAGTAACTTCGGAATCATGAGACCTTTGAAAGAATAATGTAAATTGAAAATATTAATTCATTAATTAAATTAAATTTATTATATAACATTTAATAAGGTTTTATTAACACAAAAAAATATTATTTGATTAATATAACATATATCACAAAGAAATAAAAGTCAGACGAGTAACCACTTACTTTAACTATTTGCATTCATCATACAAATTCAAAACTCATGTATAATAATTAAATGTTTTTTATAAATCAAATATAGAACCATATTCTCATATATCACGCAATATATTGTTTTATTATGAAATTGTATTACACATTCATTAAAAATTGAATGTTAATGTTATGTTTTGAGTAAAATCATTTTTTTTATTTTATATGTTATATCTTGTGATTCATGATATTAAAACATAGAATAAGATTTAATGATTTAAAAAATTTAAAAAATTATATAAATATTTAATATATATTATATTTTTATTTTTAATAATCAATAAAATATGTAATTGTGAAATGGAATACATCGTTCTTGGAGATGGTAGACCGTACGTACGAATCAACGATGTTTCAATTTTCCTGACATATTGAATGAATGATAATAAATGAAATATATATATATATATATAATATATATAATATAATTATTATATCATATATGTCACACATTTTTTAAACCCATCATTAAAAAATTCCACGTAAATTGTTAATGAATCACATCGATTTGAGGATGTAGTAGTGCACACGTCCACCAAGAATGTCATCATATTCCCAAAAAATTTAAATCTTGTAGTATTATGTTATATTGTAATTATAGAATCATAAATAAATCATTAATAAAATATATAAAATCTTTAAAAAAATTCTCTATCATAATTCCAAACCAAAAGAGGTGGAAAGTGATGAGAAATTAAATTGGTTCACGGGGTGGTACTCCTCCATACAAACAAACGATTATTGTTTATCCTCTTTAATAGAAGTGTGTGTAAGTGTAGTCTGTATCATTAACATAACAACATACAATTATATTCAGGATAATAAATAAATTATAAAATCAAATAATAAGAATAATTTACTAGGTTGGATAAGGAGGAAATATAAAAATGCATGTTGATGAACATTACATCTTTTTTGGGTAAGAATTTTTTATGCCCTGATGAGATTATTCCGATGTATTATTTCTATGAATTGAGGTTTCAAGACTGAGAATAGAAAATTTGGGAACTAATTGTTTTGTTCTTGGATGAGAATGGGGGGTTTGATAGGTGTGATGAAGTTAGGGGTGTTGGTGCCCTTTAATAGTGGAGGAGGACACTCATATAAATATAATATGGTAAACACTATTCAGAGGACATTGTTATGTCCTGTTCCCAGACTAATTTTTTATTTTAGAATATATGTAGTATATGATAGAAATATTTCCATAAAATGGGGTTTTTATATGATAATATGGTATTAATTCCACTGTTATAATGATTAACCACTATATAATTCGTTTTTTTACATTAATCAAAGTAATTAATTTTAATTTCATTCATTATTATTTTTTTCAAACACAAATTTAAAAAAAAAAAATATATAAATTATCATGGTTGAAAACATTTATTTTATTTATCTAAATCATAAACTTATAAGGGTTATAAATTAATTTAAAATTTATCAAACAAACATAATGTAACAACGAGTCTTAAACTAAAAAAGTTCAAAAGTATGAAATGTTTCTATATCCAATTTCAATGTGAAATTGATTCTAATGACCACTTTAGAATTAATAAGTTTAAAATTTATCTTTATATATCTTATAGCCAATATAAAATATACATTAAAAATATAAATAAATTAGATGAAAATATTGTTTTCAATTAAAATTCAATGTTTTCACAATTTATTAAAAATGGTTCTTCAAAAAAAATTTCCAAAAAATGAATGAAATTAAATAGGATATTCTAAAAAAAAATAAACAATTTTTTCAGATTATAAATATTAATGTTTCAATAATTGTTTTTAAAATAAGGGCTCCAGAGTTGTAAAGTTACTTTTAAAAAAAATTCATTTTATACATAAAATATGACTTATTCTTCTCGCATGCCATTATATTATATTCGATGATTGTAAAATATTTTTCGGAATATATAATATATAAATATTATCAAAAAAAGCATGAAAACTATGTTTTTAAATTTTTTCGATAAAATTGTGTTTAAACTTATAAAAAATAATTTTCCTAGAAAATGAATTTCTTTTTTTAAATAGTTCATACTTCTATTTATAACATATTTATAATCCTTAGATAAATTTAATATACTTGTGTAAATGATATATTCCTAATTTAGGTAATTTTATTAATAAATTTAATTCTAATGGATATGGGTTAACTATAATAATATTTTAATATTAATGTTGAATTTATTTAGTAGTTCGGTAAAACTCAGCAATGTATGTAACCTATTTTATCAAATGGAATTAAGATTTCTTGTGACACAAAAACATATTTTTCTGTGTATTTTAATCTAATTTTTAGTTTTTTTGTATCAAGTTATTAAATTGTTTTTTAATATAATACAAGAAAAATCTTATAAATTTATAGAAAAACATATATATTCAATGTTGGGTGAAGTGAAAAATATCTAAAAGATAAAATAAATTTAAATAAATTATTTGAAAAAATCCCATGGTGTTATAATCAGCACCACATAAAATGAATTTATCCCACAAAAATATTCTGGGTCAATAATGGTTTCATACGTTAATGTTCTATTCATAGAAACACACATTATAAAAATGAATAATAAAAATTACTTTTAAAAATGGATGTTGGATACAAAACGACTACCTAATGTAACTCATAACTAAATTCCAATATAAGAGAACATATATAGGAATTGAAAATATATACATTTAAGAAAATTATAAATAATCACAGAGCATTACTGATGTTAATGGTTGCAAGTGAGTGAATGATCAATGTATAATTAATGTCCACAAAATTATAAATTAGCACAGATTTACAAGACCATTGGTTTAATATGTATGAATAAATTAATAAAAATATTTTTTCAATACACTTTAACAATAGATGAAAAATACTTTTACTATCTATAAAAATAATAATATCTAATTACTATATTTTTATTACTTTTCGTATACACATTATCTCTCTTTGGATGCGCCTTTCAAGATTTCCACTTCATCTTTTAATCAATAAAATGAAGATGTATTTTTCATTCCTAGTGTAGTAAAAGGTCAAAAGATCCTTATATAGAATGATAATTTATTACATCCATCAATAGTCATCATCACATCAACATGGTTCTAAATTGTTAACCAATATTAATAATTCCTCATATAGTGAGATAATACAGTAATCTGTAAAAAAAGCATCCAATGTTTAAAATAATCATTCCATAAATGGTTAACCATAATACCCTTCCAAAGATGAAAATAAAAAAAACATTAGAAAGAAGGTCACTATAATTATCACAATCATTTCATCATAGACACCACATGTATCATAAATTATATCATTTTTTCAAGTACCAAATCTATCAATTACATTAACATATATTCTCTTGAAACATGATATGAACCTAAATAACCTTAAATACTTCTTGAAAACATGTATGATTCCTTATGCCGATGATTATTGTTTGTATTCATTTAATTCAAAATGATGTAATATTATTACATGTCAACATAGAAAAAATATTGAAAAAATTAATAATTAATTCGACGCTAAATTGTATTATCTAATTTTAATTATACATATCAGTCGTCTCTTTATCATGAAAATTACAATTTTCCCAACTTCAGGAATGCATTAAAGAGTATTTTCCCTTAATAAAATTATCACCTTTCCATTAAATCAATTTCCTTGGTCATCATCACCATTAACTATATTTATGGAAATAATTATTCTAAAACATATTGATCATGATTCGTATTACATAATTTGTGATTTCTTATACATATACAATTCGGTTACCCATATATATTCTGAAATAATTACTTAGGCTTCATTATCTTATTACATAATATCAATTTCTTATAATATGAAATATTAAGAATGTATTAATGTTCTATAAGAAAAATTTAATCATGTTACTTTCAATTAATGTCATGAAAACTATTATAACATTTTATATGGTTAACATGACATTTAAAGCTTTTTTTCTTAAGAATTATAACTAGTACTCCAACCAACTTCCCGATTCTATTCCTTATTTTTTCACTTAAGATATTGGTTTTTTTAATTCCCTTACAATCAACAATTCAATGTTATCCTATTACCATCTAGTTGCTTCTATGTATTATGACTATAAATAATAGTGTAAGATACACTTTTCATAGTATAATACCATATAATCATCAAAGGTAACTTATGGTATGTCTAAATAATGAAACCTTATTTTAAATCAATGATACCTTATGCTTATTCTGAGTGGAATCCATGAAAATAAAGCTTCAAATATACCTTGGAATCTCACCAATATTTTTCTCATCCTAGTTTCCAAATTTGAAAAATATATTTCTTTAGATGACCCCTATATTGATGTAGTCTAAACCTACAATGATATTGGAACATTTTCGATGAATATTCCTTAAAATACAAAACTACCTACCTAAGGATTGTACTGGTATTTGTATATGGTAAATTCGAACACAATATTATACCTTGGTTAATGATCTTTAATGTTTTCCCCAATGATATTCCCACTTAGTTATTATACATAAAATAGTTGTCTATATACTATGGAAAGGAAACATATAGAAGGGTTATCTCTAATACTAAATAAAATTAAACATGTATGATATGTAATAATAACATGATCATAAGTGTATATGAGATTAATCGTAACATTATATGACCCTAACCTACCATTAAAGATCATTGAAACTAATCATGGAATAAATATTTCTAGTTCATAATAAATGAATCATGGGTGGAAAAGAGCATAATCCATGAGAGCATAAAATAGGAATAAGACATAGAATTGTTCTATACACATTTTGATAGAAAATATTCTATCATGGATACCTTGAAAAACCAACATATCATGTTATTCGTGGTGTAATCACCCATGTAACTACTCTAGGTTTGGGATTTCCTCCTCTATAACCTATTTTTTTAGACTCTATATTCCCTCCCATATACCATATTATTACAAGATTGTGAATTCCCCTCATTTAACCTCGTGTTATGGGCTGAAAATTCCATCACATGTAACCTCTTGTTATGGTCTTAGGATTACCATCATTTTTATCATATTATTATAGGCTGGGAATGACCTCATGTGTTCCCTCTTATTATGTTCATGGGATTCCCTCTTGTGTATCATCTAGTTATGCTGTTGTAAATCCCAAACGTCAACCCTCTTATTGTGGGGATGGGATAGAACCTGTATACCTATACTTTTGTGGGATTGGGATACTACCGATGTACACATTGGTATCATGAACCACTTATCATTTCCAAATCCATTATATGGAGACGTAGGTCACAGACTTTTCAAATTGAAATCATATATATCTATGCCTCAAGAAATTAAAATATACATCATATCGTGACCCATTAAAATATATGGGATTTATAATAATCACATTGTAACCAATGAGATGAAATAGATACCATAAACATTTCATCATATAATAACCAATTCAAAAGAGACATGTTTCATAATAATTTGATCATATCATATCCCATGAAGGTAAATAGGTTTAATGCCAATTATATCATAGTATAAACTATTGGGGAGAAAGAGGATTCAAACACAAAATTTCATTATAATCATAAACCATTCAAATAGAGGATAAGAATGGTGTCCTGGGTTTATATACCTATTGAATCATAAGCTATGTAAAATTATTTCATCTTATAAAAAAGGATTTAGGGAGATAACTTGGAAATTTTTTTTAAGAGAAAGAGTCTTTCTATGAAAATAAAATAAATAAATCATTTTAAAAAAATCATTTTCAAATAATGAAATCTTTACGATTTCATTTATAACATTTCTTGAGAAAAATATACTTTTTACTTTGAATAAAATTTAAATATTAAAACATTTTTAAAAATATTTCCATTAAAAATGAATTTGAAAACTTATAATGGAATCTTTATAATTTATTTTAAACACATTTTAAAAATAAAAAAACGTTCAAAAAACTTTTAAATAATTTATAAAAAATAAATTCGATATAAATTTTAAAAAATGACTTTAAATATAACCGTATAAACATTCAATTGAATAATCAAGGAAATGATGGTCATGATGGTGGGTAAATCTATAATTTACGAACGTTCCTTTTATATAATAAAATTTTTAGGAAAGTTCCTTTATCATTAAATAAAAAGAATTCAATTAAAAAGAATTTTATAAAATGTATAAACATGGAAAACAATTATTTTAAAATTCATCGGATACTAATTGAGCATATTTTATTTTATTTTTATAGAACAACATTTTTGGAGAAAAAAAATTTCCAATGGAATAAAGAACTAAGGTTGGATTTTCATGAAAACAATTTCTTAATTATTAGCAGTAAGAAAGAGTGGGATAATGAAACAATTACATGATGATGTAATTAAGAAATATATTAGAAGAAAGTTAATGAGATTTTTTGAGAGGGATATGATAATATTTTATCAATTGAAGTATAATCGTTAAAAATCCAAATAAATGATGAGATTATAGAAAAGCACTCTTACCTCCTCAGTAACAATGAATCATAATCCCCTTGAAATAATTAAATTTTATTTATATTGAAATATAAATAAAATATGTATATTCAAGATAAAACAAGCCAGAATTTAGTTTTTATACATCATAAAAGGAGGTTTCAGAATAATATAACATGTGCCTTAAAGAAGAAAAATTGAAGTAAAAATACATTAATGATTTGGTAAATTATGAACCAAAATACACCTAAAATATATTCATAATATTTATAGTAAAATAAATGTAAATTTATTGATATTAATCATATAATACATTCATGGGTAGTATATACACCACATTAATGAAACGATTGGTGAATGTGGCATAAGTCTTGTAGAAATAAAATTGAGACTATAATTCCCTCTAATACTTGAGTAACTTTTGTATCATGTGTCCTAGGAAATAATAACATCAATTAAAAGGTTTAATATCATGAAATAAAATAAATTCATGATATAAAATTTTATAGGTTAGAATTCACATCACTGTACAATAATAATTGGTTGATATAGAATATATCTCATTGAAATAAAAGATAGATGATGAAACCCTTACCTTCAGTCATAACATTCATTATATAAATTAATAAACACTATGAAATAAATTTAAAATTATTTTAAATATACCATGAGACCACATTTTCATATATAATAACATATCTTGTTTGAATATTACTTTAAATGACATCTTTATTAATATTTCAATATTAACGTTATGTTTCTAGTAATATTCACTTTTTTATCTATTATATATTTGATATGTTATTCATGATGTTATTAATTTGATAGTTGTTTTCTTATTTATTTAAATTAAATATAGATATATATATCATATATATTCATTATATATCTATTCATAACAATCTATAAAATATATACATATGAAATGTAAAACACCATGCAAGAAGTCTGTATGCCTTGCATATCAATGAATGTTGTTTCGATTTTCTTATCGTATAGGATAGAAAATTCCAAATATATATAAATATATATATTATCATTAAAGTATAATTATTATTTCATAAATATATATATATCACACATGTTTATTATATCCATCCTTAATATATTCCATGTAAAGAGTGATTTAATTATATCCCTTTGATGAGGCGATAATACGACGTACAATGAAACGATGATTTTTTATCGCATTTTATTGATGTGTGTGTGATTGTAGGTCATTAAAATTACATAACAAAATCCAATTATATTTATCATATCACATTATAAAATCATGTAATAAGAACAAAAAATATGGCAAGAGAAGGAAACAATATAAAAAATCACATTGATAAATGTTACCTCTTTGTTGGGTGACTCCTTTTGGTTTGAACCAAAGTGATTATTGGATGGATTTATAACCATATATAGGAATTTTTTATTAGATTAGGTAAGTTATCAGAAAATTTTTCTTTGTATTTGACTATTTAATAGTATTTATATGTGTGATTATCTAAGTGGAGTATCGTTTATAGTGTATAAGGAGGGTCATTTTTATTAGTATAAAAAGGTAAAAAAAATTGAGATGTATCCCTTAAATCATGTTCCTAAAACAAAATCCAATTTTCATTAAAAGGGATTATATGGTTTAAATATATATTTTCAATTTTATTTTACATGTTACAAGGTTATTTGTGCCTTGAATATAATGTTTGACCACTTTGTAAACATGTTTTTATACATTAATCAATGTAATTAATTTATATTTCCTTCACTAATAAAATTTGTGAAAAAATTAATATTATAGAAATTATTAATTAATATAATTAAACATATGAAATATTTTTCAAATATTAAACACATAAGTCGTAGAAATTAATTTAAAATTAATCCCACATATAGGATGTAATGATGGGTTGTTAATGTAAAAATTTCATAATGTAGAAATGTATTTATATCCAATGTCAATGTAAAATAGATTAAAATATACTATATTGGATTTATATATTTAATATTAGTCAAAAAATAACTTATATCCAATAAAATACATAATTTACCTTCATAAATAACGAAAAAAGTGTAGATTTCAATTTAAATTCATTAATAATTACTGTTTTTGAAAAAATAATACATCTCATAATAAATTAAAAAACCTCAACCAAATAATATATTATTATTATTATTTAAAAAATTAAATATATTTTTTTGAATAAAAATGATATGTTTTTCAAAAATCATACCAAAAATAAGTGCAACCTTAAAAGGCGGTAAAATAACCTTTTAAAAAATTCATATTTTTATTCATAAAATTGGATTTATTCTTATAATTTAACTAAAAAATATATTGGATGAGTGTAAGAGAATATATTTAATAATTAATATATAAATATTGTTAAAACCATCAATCAAAATTGAGATATTTTATTTATTGAAGTATAATTTTGTTCATACATACAAAAGTTGTTTTCTTAGAAAATAAATATCATTATATTTATATAGTTGTTACACTAAATCATTACTAATTTACAACAAAAGGATTCATTTTCTATTCATGTTTAAATCATATATTTTCAATTTTTATAATAATCTCCATATCATCCATTACAACAGATTTGTGGTCACAGTAATAATATTTTAATAACAATATTGATTGTATTATTTAGTTCAATAAAACATGGACATGCATGTCTTTTATGCTCTCAAAGTAACTCTATATTTTTTGTAAAACATGCCAAAAATATTTTTGTTTTAATCGCTAGATAATCTATATGTGGTTTGTTTCCCAAAATAATCATACTGTAAAATATAAAGAAAAAAACCTATGGATTCTCTAGAATAAAAGATATATTCAGTGTCATGTAAAATGAAAAATATCAAAAATATTAATTTTATTTGAAAAAAATAAAAACATCAATGTGTTTTATAACATTCACTTAAAAATATGACAAATTTTAAACACATGAAAATGAATTTTAATTTAATTAAATTGAATAATTTATTGAATTCCAATAGTTCCCCCCTCATATCCTAAAAAAGGACACCACCTAACCCTTTATTTAATCACTCCTTGATCAAAAAATACCTACCCTAATACCTCATTTTGATTAAATATCCCTTACTCTAGGTGTTTTATCATTTAAATTCCATGAAATAAGTCTTATATAGTAAACATAATGTTTAATTCTAAAGATGATGAATTCATTTTAACTAATCATTTTCATTTTACATATTCTTATATCTCTGATAATTATTCTTCATAAACGATTAAATAATAATACCAATATCATTAATTTAAATAAATATATATGTTATTATGTTAAAAAAAATTCATCTTCTTCTCTATCATATGGGGGATGAAATCACAGTTCATGCGTAAAAATGGATGACTACATCCACAAAGCATTGGGTTTCATTATACTTCACTTCTTCATATCGATGAATATAATGATGTATTTGATGAATATATAAGAAATGTATTTATCTATAATAATAATTAAATGATATAATATCATACATTTCTAAACCCTTCTGTTATCTGGAAATTAAAAATTTAGTTCATATTTTTAAATAGAATACCACCTCCATGAATCAATGTCATTTCTCATTCATTTATGCCAAAATTTAACAGTTATAAAATATTATATAAGGAAGAAATGTTTTAAAAAACATTAATTCATATTCTATATATTATTGAGGAACGAACCTTTATACCACATTCAACATAGGCATTTAATTTTTAAATTATGAATAGAACAATATAAAAAACGGATATGGATTTTACCGACTATGTAATTAAATAATTGAATAAATTATATAAAATAAATTATTAATATAATAATGTAATGTTCCTGATACTGGTTTCGAAATATTAAAATAATTATAATTTTTTTATTATATACGATTCAAAGAGCATACATAGAAAAACGAGACTCGAGAAAATGGTTTTCTAAAATCAGATTCAATTCATTTCTTTTACATCTGCATCATTGAATATGTTATGCCAATATTTTCGTTAAGGTAACGTTGATTTTGTTAGATTTTATTTGAAAATTTTTACAGTTTTAGATTTTTTAATATATTGATATCATTTATTAAAAATAACATCAATTGTTTGATCTTTGTAAGGATTATTTGTCTCAATAATGTTTCTTTGGGTCATTTCATGTTTTATGGACCTACTCCATTTTATAATTTTAGTATACTACCTATTGAAATACTATATCATGAATAACACTATAATTATGATTTATATTGTCCCATTAACTTTACCTCTTCTATGATATATATATATACATATTTAAATACTATAAAACGTTTCATAGAGTTTTATATTCTCAATATCAGTTCATCGAAACATAATAGAGGTTATACATAATGATTAATTTTATAATGCATACTTTATACCCATTGAATCGTTTCAAAACAATTATTCGTAGAAATTGTGGGTTTTATATATTCTTGGTATGTTACATAATTCAATGTCTTTTTTGATTGAGGCCTTACATAATGATTTATCATCACATAACATACATATTTGACACATGTGATTATTTTTTCACCTCAATTACTATCTCTAGTGAATATAATAGATATAAAAAAATTATGTCCTTAGTCATTATACAGTCCTGGAAATTCTTGTTCCTTATTATTTAGTTTCGTTAAGATGAATTTTTTTATAAAAGGGGGTTAATTTTTTTTCTTTAAAAAACACGTTCTATATATTATAAAATACATTTCAAAAATCATCCTCTATATTCATTATCATATTTCAATAATCTTATTCTCCATACATAATGATTTCTTATAGTCAAATTATCAATCATTGAACACCATTAAAATGTTTTTAAAATTAAAATTGATAATTTTTTATATGTGTCACTTTTAAAAGTATTTTAAAATGATTACAAATAATACGCAATTTTGATATTTATGATATCCATGGATTTTACTCTATTGTAAATATTATTTTTTTATAAAATATTACAAACATCCATAATTTTCTTTCTATAACATTTATTTTCCAATATTTATTTAATTTTTACTTTATATTGGACTAAAAATAAAAGGGTATTTTCAGCTATTATGAAGGAATTTATTTTATTGTTCTTTTAAAAATATTTTTTCCAACGAATCAACCATTAATGATAAATTTAATTCCCTATAAATATGAAATTTTTATTCCATGAATCTTATTTCCCATAACATCTTATAATGACATTCAAACTATATTATCATGCTAATAATTTCTTTTCTATGCATAAATATAGCTATAATGGAAAGAATGATTTTATTAAATGAATGATTACCAATATAGAACCTAATATGTGTTATATTCATGAATGGTGCATAAATATTATTGATGGTGAAGGGTGATCCCGATATGGAACATATTGATGAGTGATACTAATATAACATATATGATGGGGGAGCCTATTAATCCTCTCCAATTCAAGGGGTAATGTTCCAATCCATTAATTGAAATAATGAGGGAGTTAATCGGGGAGGTTTATCATGTATATTTAACTAGTGTCTAGTTAATTTTGAAAAGGATAACATGAGTAATGAAGATATTGTTTCAATATTATTGGAAGTTCTCACTATGATTTCTATGAGTTCAAATGGACCATTTTCTCATGGATTTTTTTATTAACACACCTCACAATTGTTGAAGATAATGTTTCAATATTCCAGGATGTTCTCTCTATGCTTTCTATGAGCTCAAATGGACCGTTTTCTCAAGGATTTTTTTAACACGCCTCCCAATTGTTGACTTATTTAACTATTATATTATATTAATGATTTATTCCATGCATCATGATTTTTTATAAATATTTATTGGAAAAATTTTTCTTAATATAGGATTATTTCATTTTAATATTTAACCGTACCATTATTCCCAACATATTGTATCTGATGAAATATTATTTGTTTCTATTATGTTTACCATTACTAAGAATTTGTGACAACCTTTATTATGTATTAATTCTCCATAATTTATAATTAATTCTATAAAATTTATTATGTAAAAAATTTATTCATGTGTCAATAATATTTCAGGTTTGTTAATCATTTATTATGAACGAAATAAATATGGGTATATATGGAAAAATACTCAATTAAGAGGATTTATAATTATACGAAAAAGTTCATCAATATTATTTTAAAACTAAAATCTATAATGACATGTTCAATGTTAATAATCAACAATTTCTATTTAATTTCTTTTACTTTTGGTTAGATAAAATTATTTGATGTTTATTAACATCAATTACAAATATTAATGCATTTTGTTTTTAGAATAGGATTCAACAGTATATGTTAGGTTATTTTATAATAGAGGAGAAACGGGAATTGAAGTGGTGGAATATGGAATGTTCATTGTTTATAAAAAACCATGTTAATTTTTGTTACATGATTCTAAATAACTCTCCCAAAAGGAAATATAATTGGAATATGTTCTACCAAAAATTTGACCACATAACTCGCATCCCATGATCCACCTCAAGTATTATGTTATGGCTTTTTACAATTACCTATAGCTGGGACATGAATGTGTTATTAACATAAAACAATGTTTCAAAAAAAATTTCACGGGGTTAAACTGTAACATTTTAGTGGTAACATAAATTAATTTACAAAATAACATGGTATTATTATTTAACCTTAATATTGTAGGGAAAAAATTTGATTTTGTTTAGACAGATAATTTTCATAGATATTGACTGTTTAAAATTTTAAGCATTTGGTTATGTTATATATTTTGGGAATTTTGATGTAAGAAACATTATAATGACTTCCATTAATTTTTCATAACATGTATCTTAACATAAATGTTATATCTGTTTTGAGAATATAAAGGTTGATTTTGACATGTTATGACATTAAAATAATGGTTTAAAATTAGTTCCTTGAAAAATAGGCATTGAGAATGAGTATCATTTTCAAATATATCATTTTAATTTAATGAATCATGATTAATTTTATAAAATATATTCTTCTAGAATTTGAAATCATTTTTATAAATGGTAAGATTTTCCTGAGAATATTCATTTGAGAATGTTTTATAAAACTTTTATTAATTAATTATTGCGATTTAGTAACTAAAATTGGTGATATGATTACAAAAAGGGGGTGGTGTTTTATAAATATTTTATTCATGGTATTATGAATAGGAAATAATTTTGGATTTACTAATTTTTATTTTAGAAATGTAATGTCTTTTGGAAATTTTTGGAAATTTTTATATAATTTAGGATTCATGTTTTAGGTTCTTCAATTAAAATTGGTTTCTAACACGTAATAATAATATGGGCTATTTTTAAAAGTTGTTATAGGTTGGTGATTTCTATTTTTGTGTGTTCATTTTTATTTGATTTCAATTTTTATTTAATACATTGTATGGTATAATATTTTCAAGATTCTACATTGTGTTATTTCAATTTTCCCTCCAAATAAATTTTTTATGAAATGTGTGGATAAATTCCTTTAAATCGATTCCTAGAATATCCACATATATCATCTAGGGGTAGTTCCATTTTATATTTGTGACAATATATTTTTTAAATTTTTATTTTTGAAAATAGTAGATAGGTTATATTGTATGTTTCTCTATATCATTTTTAATCTTTAAATTATTATTTGTAATTTCATGATGGAAATATCATATTTTTCTGAGTTATATTCTTTTTAGCGAGTAATTTTACCTTTTTAATCTCATTGTTATGGTAGCCTTACTTTTGGGATCCTTTCTTGGATGGGTTTGGTACTAGAATACTTATGTGATTTTTTCGGTTGGGGTTAAGATGGGTATCACCCCTTGTATAGGTTGTACCATTTCATGTTCGTGGATTACTCACATGGGTATACTATGGTTTGATGTTCTATGATTTATTCCCCATGTTTCTTCATCTTCCGACACTATTTTAGGGATATTGATGTTCTTCGTATTCCAACATTACCAATTTGAGACACTTCTATCTATGTCATTGTATTATTTTCCTACCCGACTCATAATTATTTTCCTTGTGTTAGAAAATTATTTATGTTAAGAACATAGATATATGGTCAATATGGAATATGTGAATCCTAATAATTCTATTTTTTTGAATTTTAATCCTCTTAGTGGTGTTTTCACGTTAACGATGAACATCATCTTCATAGTTCCTAAGAGAGAGTGAAGATTTTTAAATCATGATATATTAGTGGGGATTTAATAAGTTTTATTGAATTCTATTGGTGATCTTTTAATATTTCAAATCCAAATTGACCTTTTTAAGGTTACCAATTATAATTTTTAGTTAACGATAGGTCTTTGGGAACTAATATTAAAATTCATCCCCAATAACTCCCATCTAAGATAGTGTGTTGGTGGATGATTATTGTATGTTCTAAATATTTTTCATTATTATCCCAGATCATGAACTTTTTTTATATCACCTCACTTTTAATGATGATACTCTTTGGGTTTCTAGTTTGGGAATTCTGTAATCATCCACATTCTTGTTTGGTGGTTATTTCCTATTTTTTCTTCACATATTTGGTAATTTATTTTGAGATACATTATGAATGTATCTAATGAAATAATTTGAAACATTTGGTGTTTCTTATTTATATATTGAGGATAGTGGAATTTATTTTTATATGATGTTTTTTTATTCTTCAACTAAGACATTTTCTCAAATCACTTATTTATTTAGTGGATTGGACTAGTTTCCTCTTATTGTAAACCATTTGATCAGGAATTTTTAATGGAATAATGTGTTCTGTATGGGAGTATATTTTCACCTCATCATGGATTTTATGAAAACATATATTTATCTTTTTCCATTATATTAAATCCTTAATATCAACCCAAATTTTATTAAAATGTCTAAAATTACAATTATTTTTCTATAAAATCATCTGTTAATCTATGAATTTAAAATGTTGAGGCCTCTAAATTAAAATAGAACTATATTTAATTGTTATCAATATGTTTTTCTAATTGTGAATCCCATAAATGTGGGTTACCTATGTTCCCTGTGAAGTGGAGGATAACTATCACATAGTTTGGCCAAACCTATGGTCAAATTGTCATAATCACAGCATATATTAGAAATTTATGCATTATTATTTTTCCACTAAAGAATCTAAACCGAACATTATTGGTATCTAACTAATTAAAAAGGTAACTCAATATAGAAAAGGGAGATACCATCCTCATGTTACTTGAATTACTTCATCTCATTGGATTCATATATCATCCCCCACTTATTTCCTAAAGGATATTTTCATAATATTGTTTTCTTCCATATATCAACTTATCTGTCACATTTATCATTGCTCTTTATACTCCCCCATGTTATTCACATCATCGTTTGAATTTATGGAGGGTTTAGGCTATGATTTCATGCTATTTTATATTTCTAGTGTATTATATCTCTTTTACTGATATCCATTATCCTATATTTTATGTCTCATATATTATAACAGTAATTTGATTTAGAATTTCCTTATACTATAGTATTTATTTATAGAACCAAGAATTTATTGTATTTTAAATTTACATTTTTGATAAAAAATTATGGTATAATTTTTCATTATTAAATTTACAGATATGAATCTATATTTAATTTTTTTCAATAGAATGAAATGAGTTGTTCTATTTTAGGTATAGAAGCTAATATTTATTTTTCAACAGAACACAATGTTGGATTAATAGATTTATTTAATGGTTAATTAATATTCATTTAAATTTTAATAAATGTACCCATGGATTTAAATTGATTTATGAAAATGTTAATTTGTATTATAATAATATGGCTGTTCATGAAAATATGGATTTTATGTTATTGTGAATATTAATATATATTTTAAAAGAATGTATTTTTATTATGTCATCAATGTAATAATTGTTTTATCTAATATGTATAATTAACACCATAAAAATAAATTTATAAATATAAATAATTTTTTTTGTGTTCAAATAAAAAAGAATGAATATGATCATTGACATTATGAGTATATGTATATCTAAATGAATATTCATGTATGGATAAAGGAAGGTTTAGAATTTTAATTGAATATATTGAATAATATTTAAAAATGATATTCTTATGAGATCTCATTGATATTATTTGTAATTATTTTGATCGATGTATTAGTGTTACATGACAATTTCTAACTAACAAATATTATTTGTTTTTTTGAACCTGTAAAACATATAGTTGTAAAATTTAATGGAAATATCCCTTACAAATAGATATCTAGTAAGGTAAATGTGTTTCCCAAATCGACTTATGACATGATACTATCATTTCCTCTACATTCTAGTGATTTAAATTTAATTTGACCCTATCTAGATATTCCCCTATAAGTTCTCACAAAAAACATATTTTTTCCTTTAAAATTAAAATCGGAATATTTTCAATGAATTGTTTTTCAAATAAATCATAATTTACTATGTTATACTTTACTAATCCATTTTTTGGATTATTTAATCTTAAATATAATGTATTATTATTTTTGAAATAATTAATTGTAATACTATCATCATCTCACTTGTATTAAAATTGGAGTCAAAAAATTAATTTGTATTTAAATTTTAAACATTATCTTATAAATGAATCATTTGTCAAACGGTATGTATATGGATGTGATAAGGGTTAACCTCATGTAATATTCATGACCATTCCAATATTATATATGGGATTAGGTTCAAGGTTATCTAATGATCACTGTTAGAGTATTTATTGTTTTTAGACTGGACGTTCACATATCAACTTGTAAAGGTATATTGGTTATTTTATTACTGATAGTTTATCATTTCTCATTATCCAAGTAGGACTTAATTTATTTTGGTTTTAATTAAACATACTAGAATTGAACTAATTTTGGAATATGGTGATATACATCTTTAGTTGTTTCTATTTCTAGAGTTAAAGGTGTTATAATGGATTTACTAAATATAAATTATTTCAAATGATTACATATTTTTCGTTCCAATTGTTTCATAACATACTACCATAATGTAGAGACCCATAACATTACATATATATACATTACATTAATTTTTTTAAAAATTTAATACATAACAAAATCGACGCCCAAATACCATATTAGATTAGTGTCTTTGGAAACTCGGAACAAAATCTTTTAATCATGGTGAATGATCTTCAACATCTCCCATAAAGATCATCACCTTTTGTTCTCATACCTAAAACCATTATTTTTATCCTATGGAAAATAAATAATAAAATGGGTGATCTCAAATGCACAGTAAGGGCAAACATTGAGAACCTAAAACAACCCATAAACATTTGAACGTAAAAATATGAACAAAAAACATCAAAATCAAGAGTAATGACATAAATTATGGTAGCACATAAGTGATAGATCATAATGGAACCTTAATCATGAGAAAATAGAATGGGAATAAAACATGTTATTGTGGAAAACCATTAAGCACATGATATTATTTCTATAGTATCCAAGGCATTGTTGCCAAGACCATCATAGTGGACAAAGTCCATTATTGAACTTGGTTTACTTGCCATTCCAGCACTGTAATACTAAACCAGATTTACATTCCATTCTCGCCATTTCTATCTCATAAGATATTAATATTTACCCAATTCATTAGTGGGAGATATAGGTCCCACCCATCTCATAATTAAATCATTCTTTTGTGTGCTACAAAATATACATAGAAATTCAACAAAAACCTAATGAATAAAATGTGTTTTATATACATCATCCCATCAAAACATTATAAATTTAAAACAATGAATATAATATCATCATAAATAAATTAAAACCATGTAAATAATAGGGATATTATATTTTAAACATATCCATATTAAATATTGTCATCTTAGATGGAAAATAGGTTTGATAAAAAACTTGAAATGAATTCTTGAAGAAAATATCCTTTCTTCTTCAAAATCATTTTCTTTTCTCAAAATGCCACACTATTTTAAATGAAAATAATTTCATTGAAAATAATAATGAAATTTTGTAGATGAATATTCATGGAAATATGGTGTTATGAAACTCTAAATATTTGTACATTCAGTATAAGATAAAAAAAAAATTTCGTACTTTTGTAGGAAAAGTCAAAAAGTACCTCGTAATTTAAAAAAAGATAGTTTCCTTCCTTAATATGTGGAAAAGTAAAAAAAGGATAAAAATTAATTTAAAAATACATGGAAGAATAGAAAAGAATTTATGAAAACATTTTTTATAAAACATGGACATGGATGATAAATATAACCCCAGTAAATACTTACAAATAAACAATCTCAGAGAAGAACAATATTGGAATAATTATCCCTTACCATAGGTCCGATTTCATTGTACGCATCTAAAACTCTTGTATAATGATTTAAATAAAATCATTGACTTATTCTAGAATCATATTAATTTATATGATACCATATATGGTCATATTATTATCATTTTTTTAGTAACATTTAATTATTACACGTTATTCTGGTGTTAACAACATTGTGTTATTATGCATGTTTTGTCTAATATTTTTTTTTCCTATTTTTAGGTTATAGTAATATAATTTAAAAAATTGTATTAATATAATATATATCATATTAATTCATTAATTTCATTTATATAACCATTATTCACTAAATATGATATAAATGAATCACATCACATCGTGGAGACGGTAGACCGTATGTACGCTTGAGCGACGATATCATTTCCATGATTGGGGAATTGTTTTGAAGAGTATGGTGTATAATATTTTCAGAATAAGTATAATTTTAAATTAATCACATATAGTTATTTCTTCAATCTTCGTACACATCCATGTAAGTTGGTGTTGAAAAACAGAATACACCACGGCGTGGAGACGGTAAGCCGTACATACGCACACGTGGTGATTTCATTATTCATAGTATGGATAGAAGGTGGAATATGGTTGTTTAGTATATATAATAACATTTCAGTATGTATATGATACTATATTTATTACCTAATAATGAAACAACTCATATAGAATATGTAGAAGGAGAAATAAGTTTGATAGAATTGGTAAAGGATATTATCGCATCTTCTATGAGCCTCTTCTGAACCTCCTCTTAGGGAACTAAGGATGGTATTTAAAGAAGTCCAAGACCTATAGTATGTCTCTAGTGAAGTAGATAAATAAACTGGGTTGTGTTTTTCCAACTTGGAAAGCTCAAAATGGCGTGAATAGGAGAGGTAAGAGGTGCCCATTATAAGAGAGGAGAAGGGCACTTTAGAACTCTCTTAAAAATATTAATTTTTAATTAAACAAAACAAACATAAATACATCCAAAATTACTCAAAATTTAATATGAGATGATATATGGTGGTTATACCATCAACCAAAAAAAATTAAACATGTTTGGAATTTATTTTAAAGATTATCATTTTGATTTATCCTTATTTAATCTATTTGATTTTATTTTTTGTAATAATATTATAAATTTTAAATTGTTATATATACTTAATTATGTGTTGTGAATTTTCCATAATTAGATACATTATGACATGGTATACCATATAATTTTCAATTTTTAATTATTAAATATATTTGGGATTTTTAAACAATTTAATAATATGTCATTTTTATAAAATACCAATAATGTCAATTTTGAAACTATTCAATTATTTTAATTTAAATAAAATCCACAGAGAAGTTATTTTCGAAAAAAATATTATATAGATTTATAACATGTTATATTTATATATAAAATTCGTGGAGAACATTAATTAGTTCATATAATATTTATTTTAATATTTTCAAAAACATTTATTAGATATTTTTCTTAATAAAATAATTACTACAACATTTGTGTATAATTATTTAATATACATATTATTTCATAAAAATTAATAATAAAATACTAGGATTAATATATATCTAATATATTTTATAATAACACTTTTTTTCTAATTTATCTTCAAAAACATCCAAATTGAGAAATTATATCTTTATTAAATTATGATGGTGACAACTTTGAAAAAATTTAAAATAAAATAATTTAAATGTCATAATCTCTTTTATAAGGATCAAAATGGTCCACAATTCGACACTTGTATGTTTATGGGTTATATATTCTATCCAAATAAGTTTTGTTAATGTTTTAGGTCTTTTTGATGGATATTATAATTTTAATAAAAATAATATGATTGATTTTTCCCTAAATAAATAATTTCTCCGTCATTAATGTATAAGCTATTAAGTTAATTAAATATCTCCTAAAAATTAAAAAAAATTACCATGATAAAGAAAAAATTTTGGCTTTAAAATGACTCTTTATAATCATATTTATATTATTTATTACCTTATATTAAAAATACATTAATTATTTAAATATTGAGTGAGACATATTTAACTTTCCTTTAAATAAAATAAATTAAATGTCTGAATCTCATCCAAGTGGGTTCTAGTAGAAACCATTTAGACCCAAGTATATTTTTGGGTGAAATATAATCATCCAATTATATTATTATAGGTGTTAAGGTAATTTTCTAATATTAGTTTTTACCCATAATTACCGGATTTACCTTTAACTGTGGTAAATAAAATTTACCATAGTTATTATTCATAATGCCTAAAAATAAAATTTTTCTATTTACATAATATGAACCTCCTGATTCCAAATATTGAATACATTTTTAAAAATTAAAAACACATAAGATTCTGTAATTAATTTAAAATTAATCCCATTATCTAATTAAATGAGTTTTTATTTAAAACATTTCATAAGATTGAAATGTTTTTACCTATGAATTCAATGTAAAATTAATGACGATGATATAAATTATAATAAATGGTAAAAATTTATTCTATGTATAATTAAAAACCATTCAATATTATAATTTAATCATATAAATTATCTTGATGATAAAAGTTTATTTTAACTAATATTTATTCTGGTTTTACAATTCATCAAAATATGAGTGTTTATCGAAAAATTTTAAAAAATTATCCCAAGTAAATTTTTGTATTCTTATTACAATGAATATGTTTATTTTGTCAATTTTTACTTTTTAACTTCTCAAATATTATATTTAATATGGGGGTGCCATCCAAAGTCCACAAAACATTATTTTTTTTTAAAATACGTATTTTTTCCAAAACAAATATTTTGTTCTCATTCCATGTTCTAGAATATGTGTAAGATGAATGATAATGCTATAAAATTAAAAAAAATTGTTAATATTTTTCATAATGCCTAGTTTGTAATATTATTATAATAATATATCATAGTTTAGGGAAACTCGGTATTGTGTACAACACATGCAATTGAGGATGGTCGCTCTTACGTGCAACACAATACATTAATAGTGTTACACATAATATAAGCTAATACAATGATGCATGTAGAGAAATATAATCTTGGTGTAGCGTACAACAGAAGACATCAATGAAATTAAAAAGAATATTTCTCCTAAAATCTCAGGGTGTTACTTTCTACCCCCCTTAAAATGAATTTCACACTTGAAATTCTTTGGGGTTATAAATCGTTTAAAACATGAACGTTTTTTCATAGAAACCTACATCATAAAAAGGAATACTAAAACATAATTATAAAAAGGAATGTTAGAAACATAATGGTCACCCAAAGTCACTCAGCACTGGGTGTCCATATAAAAGAATGTCGGTGAAAATATGTATATGGACGAGAAATATAACTATCATGTTCTGATGTGGAATGGTAGAGAACATGGAAATAAAAAATCCAACAATCACAAAGCCATAAATTTTTGGTGATCTAAGGTACCATCTAATTCATGAGATATGAGGGTACTAGGACAACATTTTTGGTTTTCAAGATCATTTCCCTAAAGTTGATAAATTTTTGTATAAGGATAAATAGTTTCTTGATTTCATAGTAATATCACCATTTCTCATTCCATGAACTATTTCCACTTCATATCTTATTTAAATAAATGAAATTGAATGATTCATTATTAAAGTATTAGAATATCATGCGATATAATGATAGTTCATTACACTTATCTCTATCACCATAAAGGATAACACAAGATATTAAATATACATAAGTCCATCAATAGTGGGGTTAATCCTATATGGTTCCAAAAATGGACTTATTCTTCATCTATAATACCATTTAATAAAAAAAACAAATTCTAACAAACGAGGGACTTCATGTAGGCCATTTTTACGTGATAAAGGCATGTCACACTTTAGTTGTGGGTTTGATTCTCGCAGATTTTTCCGACACGATGGGTTGTCGCTCGTCCTACGAGTTTTCCTTTTTAAAAAACTATACAATAATAACATTCCAAAAATAATATAAAAAGGTTCTAGCCATAAAAAAATATCATATGTCTAACTAAATCTATTCCAATCTTTAGGCTTATCCAAGATATTTCTATCCAATCTCTATTAAAAAGAAAAAGATTACGAGAGAGGTCATATACCAAGAATTTGAATACCAACATTTGTCCCCAATATATTATTAGATATATATTGTTGGTCACATTCCAAACATGTGAATACATTAATCATGTATTCTCTAGAAACAATAATTACCATATAACCTTATTAAAAACATGAATACTGCCAAAATTTTTCTCTTTCCACATACCAAAATCCCAAAATTTCTATATACTCAAACCATGATATCACATTGTCCTTATATCAGTCATGTGCTCATTGATACTATCAAACATATTACGTTATCCTTATCCCTTCATTATGTGAATATCATCTGCTTTCCAAAAATATTTCAATCACTTTTAATGGTTATAGGTACAATACAATTATTGAAATCCTATACATAGATATTCAAATATTCCATGATACTATAAATGAGATTCCACAACACTATTTTGGAATCTCGTAACATAAACACTAAATCATTCCACCACTTCGTTGTCATATTCAACAACACCAATTGTAACATCCCAGGTAAATAAAGAATAATAAATTTTCATATTTATTAATATTTTCGAATTAAATATTAATTTTAACTAAAAGGGGTGTCTATGTTCGATAGCGTACTCGATATGCCATGATGAGTTTTTTTGAAAACATACGTTGCACACTAGTAATATAATAATATTATTTTAAATGGTAGTTAACATGTAGCCGTTGTATTGGCGGGAATGGATATAAATAACTAAAATATGATTATATATGTTTTTTAAATTCTTTTACATTTATCCAATAATAGATAAAGGCTTAAAATACGGAAAGAATTCAATTTTAGGCATTTATACCCTAATTTTCACTAAAGGTTCACTTATCACCTTTTGATGGCGAACCACCATTAAATATAGTTTTGATCACTCTTATACATTCAATTGGACCAAATATTACTCTTTTTTAGAATCGGGACATCAAAATTTACTTTGTGTAAATTTTTGGTATTTTTCCGATAAAGTTCATTTTTTAATGAATAGTGTAAAATGTTGTATTTTAATTCAAAACCTCTTTTTAATCTAATTTATTTATATGATTATATTATATTTTTAATTTGTTTTTAAGTGAAATTAGAATATATTATTACTATTAAATCCAATAGTGGTCGTTGGAATTAATTTCACTTTGAAATCGGACATAAACTAGTGTCAATCTTTTGATACTTATTGTTTCATGAAAACATGCTATTTTCTCTGACAGCGGGGAATTAATTATTAAATTAATTAATTCAACTTATATGTTTTGAATTTTGTAAAATGGACTTCATTTTTGAATTCGGAATATCAAATATAGCTTAGGGTGAAGTTTTTGTATTTTTCTCAAAAACTTCAATTTTTGATGAATAGTGAAACCACTAAGTGGTACTTAAAAAAATGATTTTTTCATTTAAATGAAATTTTAACACCTTTCTATTTTGAATTTTAAAAATCCGACATACATGGTTGTCATTGCGATGTAAAATGTGGTTCAATGGGATTAAAATAATTTTTTGGTGAATAGTAACTTATTAAGTTATTAATCGCGATTAGAGGTAATTAGTGTAATTTAAGGTAAAAATAATGTTGTAATAATATGAAATGAACTTGACACATGTCCTAACCTCATTGGATGTGTCATGGACGACCAATAAAATCCATGGGTCAACATTCGGACCCCATGAAGCCACTTTAGTTGGAAAATGACATTAATATCTTTTTATTTAATGTTAAAATAAAAATGTCACAAACATGAGTTGTTTTACTAAAACAATTTTTACATGTCGTTATACAAGTACTATTTTTGACTGTAAATATTAATTAGAAATATAAAAAGATTTCCTACATCATGATATTTTTTTATAATTTTTAGACAATAAATAAATTAAAATATTTATGACATCATGATGATGCAACGATTACCTCATTAATAAAGGATTTAAATAAAATGAAATGATAATGTAACATCTATGACGTACACTTGTCCAAAACCTATTGGATGGGTGGATTTCGAACCTTTATCACCTTAAACTCGAAACACATAAATGTGGGACCATTAAAATCCGAAACTCATTCTAAAATAAAGTAACATTTTCTTACTTTCCAAGAGTGCCCCTCCTCTCCTCTTATAAAAGGCCCCCACCTCTACCACCTTATCCACACTTCCAAAGCCTTTGGCTCGGCCAACCCCTGCCCATTTGGTCTCTAAAAATCCCTCTATTACTCATTGAAGCCTCACTTTGGGCAGAAGTCTTCCCAAGTAAGACTTTGAGCTCAAATCTAAGAGAGTTACCCGATTTTAAGGTGATGTCTTCACTTGTGTTCTTTTGTTTTATTTTGCTTCTCCAACCCCCTAAACTCTTTTTATTCATTTATTTTGTAACAACTCCAGTATCTTCAATATACTAGGATTTTATTATAAGAATATTTAGAGCTACACTTACACACATCTACATCTAATGGTTAAGGAACATATTGTTTCTGTGGTTGGCAAATTTCTACCTCATGAAACGATGATTGTTCAATATTATTTTAAACACATTTAATGGTGGCCATTAAAATGTAACTCTATTTATATATGATATATATTATGTTTATGTTTTCCTTATGATTCTTTATTTTTCATTTGTGGTTTCTATTGTGGGTAAACACGATAATATCAATTTAGGAAGTGCGGACTACCGCCCCCTCAAAGTGATGTGATTTGTTAATGCCATACGTGGGTCATATAAAGGATGGATTTAATGTTATTATATATGATGTTATACTGGAATTATAATATACCTCTATATAATTATTATTTCATTCCATTAATGTATGAGATATAAATGAAAGTAGTGTTCATGCGTACGTACGGCTTACCGTCTCCATGAACGATGCATTTCATTTCTTATCCCCAAATGTAATGTACTATTATATGAACATATTTATAATGGATATATATAATTTATGTTACATATAAATGATAAATATAATTCTGGAATTAAAATAAACATACCTTGCATTTAGTTTTAATTCCATTAATATGACAAAGAAATGAAAGTAGCGTTAATGCGTACGTACGACTTACCGTCTCCATGAACGGTGCATTTTATTTATTACCTCTAAATGATTATTTAATATTATAAATACATGTATATGATGGATATATATGATATATATGATATCCAAATCAGGAATTTCATTCTGGATATAAAGAACCTTAGACCACACGAACAACATGTAATTGTAAGAAGTCCACTTTCGACTTAAGAACCAAATATCGAAAAAACAAATATTATTAACTTAAATGATTAAAAAATGTTTATAACATGATAATATATGATATAAAAGTAATAATGAACATGAAAAAGGTTCGTAATCGAGTAGAAATTAACTCAAGTTTATTGTTCAGGACGTTAAAGAACGATCGTGTCAAGTCTGACCTGAGGTAAGGGACTTCGTCTCAATCTCCTTTCATTGAGGCATATTTAATTTTATACACAACTTTCTTTTATATGGTGTCTAATCCCCTTTGACATTTACTTTAATACAAAAGGAATCTTTTTCTATGAAGTGTTTTACAAAATGACAAAAAGGAATGTTTCTTTTAACGTACGCGGTGACAACGACCTTTTCCGCCGCTGCGAGTATTATTTGGTCATTGGCTTCCTCAACAAGCCGTAATGTTTATAAAATGAAATAAATACCATATACTCGTTTATGTATTTTGGTATTGAAAATGGTTTTTATAATGGATTTGTTATGTCAACATATTTATTTGATATATTGTGATCAATGTGTGGAAATGTTTTCTTTCCATTATATTTGTTTTATGATTTTATATTGGTACTTGGACATTTGACGGGTGGTTACGTGATAAACCATATGACGGGTGGGGCTGTGAATACCAGGATGGGTGGTTACATTATAACCTCCAATGCATTGGGTATGGAAGTCGGCCGTATGGCTATTCCATTAAGTATGTATAGAAGTTGGTCGTATGGCTATTCCATTAAGTGATATGTGTGGAAGTCGATCGTATGGTTATTCCACTTCAGTATGTTTATGTCCCAAGATACCTTTATATGTTATGTGTTCTTTATATGGGTTTGATGGTAATGCTTTGGTTACAAAAATGTAAGTAATGATATTTTATTCAGTGAAGTGTTTTTTACTACTTCATGAAGGTGAAGGTATTACTTTGATAAAGTATACATGGTTTACTTGATGTTTGAAAAACTAACAGTTTTCATTCTTTGTGTATCCCTTAATGAACTTTTTATGCTCACCCCAAGTTTTTTGGAAAGGTTTTTCATAGGACATAATGTGGAATAGGGTCAAGGATGGGATCAAGGGAAAGTCATGCTATATAAAACATGGAACTAGACATATTTCTTTTTAAGAGTTTTTTATAGAAACTTAGTAGATTGTCTACTTTGTAATCTTTTGAGATGTAATAGTTATGATCTAATTCTCTGAAACTATAAATCTGAAAAGATCCTCAATGTGAATTATTCATTTAATTCAATATTAAGTAATGTTTGAGGTCGGGGCCTTATAGTTGGTATCAATGATTGGTTTAGACAACTTTATGAGTTAGAAATTTTTTAAATTATAAGTTAATTTATGGTCAAATTGAAATGAAATAGCATTTACAGATTACCATGTTGCTTTGCCTATGATATTTCTTTGATAAGAATGGTTTTCCAAAGAGGAAACAGAGCAGCTTTTCTAGGAAGGCATAAAGAGGGAAACGAACTTTAAAATCCGTATCCTGAGATGGTCAGAATCAGAACTAAACAGTTTGCTGCAGTGATGGCTCAGTTGAATCAGGTGAAAAATGTTGGTTGTTTTTCATTGATGATATTGTGGTTTTTTATGAAAGTAAAGAGGAGCACGAAATAAATTTAAGGGTTCTCTTCGAAACCTTAAATGAAAAGAAACTATATGGGAAATTCAGCAAGTGAGAGTTTTGGTTATAAAAAATTTATTTCCTGGTTCAAATTGTTTTAAATGATGGTATAACTGTTGATCCTACTAAAACAAAAGTTGTTGAAGATTGGCCAAGACCCACAAATGTAACCGAGATCCATAGTTTTCTTGGTTTGGCATGGTACTACCAAAGGTTTGTTGAAAATTTTTCACGGTAATCTAGTCCAATGACTAAGCTAACTCGTAAGGGTGTTAAGTTCATCTGGACAAAAGAATGTGATGATTGTTTTCAGGAGTTGAAAAGAATATTGGTGAATGCTCCAGTTTTGGCACTTCCTTCCAAGAATGGTGAGTTTGTTATATACAGTGATTCTTCTTTGAAGGGACTTGGTTGTGTCCTTATGCAGAATGATCTGGTAATTTCTTATGCTTCACATCAGTTGAAAACTCACGAGGTAAATTACCCTAAACATGATTTGGAATTAGCTGCTGTTGTTTTTTGCTTTAAAAATTTGGAGGCATCATTTATATGGAGTAAAGTGTGAAATATGTACTGAGCATAAAAGTTTAAATTATATTTTCACTCAGAAAGAATTGAACATCAGACAGAGGAGATGGCTGGAATTAATCAAAGATTATGATTGTACAATTCATTACCATCCGTGAAAAGAAAATAATGTGGCTGATGCTTTGAGCTGAAAAAGTAATGCATCATTAACAATGTTGCGTTTGGAATGAGATCCTTTTTTTTTTGATTTGATGAACTTTGGAATAGAAGTGGTCTGTATAGGAAGTCCTTCTGTTTTGTTTCAGGTATCAGTGACATCTTCCCTATCAGACAGAATCAAGCAAGCAAAGAAGCAAGGCAGTGAGTTGCAGAAAAAGGTATAGCTAGTTCAGAAGGGTAAGCTGCCTGAATTCAACATTGATAATGATTTTGATTTGAGGTTTTAGAAGAGATTATGTGTGCCTTGTGATTCATATTTGAAGAATGAGTTGTTATGTGAGGCTCATAGTTCCACATTTTTAGTTTATTCTGGTAGTACTAAGATGTACAGAGATCTACGAGAGTATTACTGGTGGGATGGAATGAAAAGGGATATTGAGGATTTTACTATGAAGTGTTTGACTTTTCAGTAGGTTAAAGTAGAGAGGAAGTTACCGAAAGGGATACTTCAGCCTTTACCAGTGCCAGAGTGGAAATGGGAAAATATATCCATGGATTTTGTCGTGGGATTACGGAAGACATCTAGAGGTAATATTGCAATCTGGGGTATTGTTGATCGCTTGACTAAATCTGCTCATTTCCATGCTATACGAGATAATTTTTTCCAAGATCAACTTTCCCGTTTGTATCTTAAAGAGATAGTCAGTTACATGGAGTTCCTCTCTCCATTGTGTCCGATCGTGATCCCAGGTTTACTTCTAACTTTTGGAAAGTCCTTCAGAAGTCGTTGGGTAATGAATAAAATTTTAGTACGGATTTTCATCCACAATCATATGGGCAGTCAGAACGAAAAATTCAGACCGTGGAGGATATGCTACGAGCTTGTTCGATGGATTATCAGGGAAGTTGGCACCAACATCATTCTTTGGTTGGGTTTTCTTATAATAATAGTTTAATTCCAGTATACAGATGGAACTATTTGAGGAATTATATGGGAAGCAGTGTCGAACTCCAGCATTTTGGGATGAAGTGGGTGAAAGAAAGTTGATGGGACCAGAATTGGTAGAAGAGATGGCAGAAAAAGTTCAGTTGATTCAGAAACACATGAGAACAGGCAGGCAGAAGAGTTATGCGGATAACTGGAGGAAAGATCTATCTTTCGAGGTAGGTGATTATGTTTTTCTCAAGGTTTCTCCATGGAAAAGTGTGATGAGATTTGGTAAGAAAGGAAAGCTGAGTCCAAGGATCATTAGACCATATGAAATTCTGGAAAAAGTTGGATCAGTTGCTTACCGAGTGTCTTTACCTCCGATTTTATCTCAGGTACAAATTTTTTTTCATGTTTCGATGTTGAGGAAGTATATGCCAGCTCCATCTCATGTTTTTAGTCCAGAGGTAGTTCAGCTGGAAGAGAACCTATCTTATGAAGAACAACCAGTCTAGATTCTTGACCATAGAGAGAAAGTGTTGTGAAATAAGGTAATTCACCAGGTAAAGGTTTTGTGGAAAAACCATATGGTTGAAAAGGCAACGTGGGAATCTGAAAATGCTATGAGGGATAAATACCCCCACTTATTTTGATAAGTGAATAAAATTGCGAGGACGCAATTACGAAAAGGGGGGAAGGATATAACATCCCATGAAAATAAAGAATAATAAATATTCATTTTTATTAATATTTGCGAATTAAATATTAATTTTAATTAAAAGGGGTTGCTATGTTCGATAGCGTACTCGATACGCAACGATGAGTTTCTTTGAAAACTTACGTTGCACACTAGTAATATAATAATATTATTTTAAATGGTAGTTAACATGTAGTCGTTGTATTGGCGGGAATGGATAGAAATAACTAAAATATGATTATATATGTTTTTTAAATGTTTTTACATTTATCCAATAAATGATAAAGGCTTAAAATATGGAAAGAATTCAATTTTAGGCATTTATACCCTAATTTTCACTAAAGTTTCACTTATCACCTTTTGATGGCGAACCGTCATTAAATATATTTTTGATCAATCTTATACATTCTATTGGACCAAATATAACCCTTTTTCAAAATCGTAATATCAAAATTTACTTTGTATATTTTTGGTATTTTTCCGATAAAGTTCATTTTTAATGAAAAGTGTAAAATGTTGTATTTTAATTCAAAACCTCTTTTTAATCTAATTTCTTTATATGATTATATTATCTTTTTAATTGGTTTTAAAGTGAAATTACAATATATTTTTACCATTAAATCCAATAGTGGTCGTTGGAATTAATTTCACTTTGAAATAGGACTTAAACTAGTGTCAATCTTTTGATACTTATTGTTTCATGAAAACACGCTATTTTCTCTGATAGCGGGAATTAATTATTAAATTAAATAATGCAACTTATATGTTTTTAATTTAGTAAAATGGACTTCATTTTTGAATTATGAATATCAAATATAGCTTTGGGTGATGTTTTGGTATTTTTCTGAAAAACTTCAATTTTTGATGAATAGTGAAACTACTAAGTGGTACTTAAAAAACTAATTTTTCGTTTAAATGAAATTTAACCACCTCTAT
Organism: Viscum album; assembly: GCA_963277665.1. Classification (NCBI taxonomy): domain Eukaryota; kingdom Viridiplantae; phylum Streptophyta; class Magnoliopsida; order Santalales; family Viscaceae; genus Viscum; species Viscum album. The sequence continues at coordinate 1,259,419,556 of OY728141.1, forward strand.
GTTTTGAATTTCAAAAATCTGGCACACATGGTAGTCATTAAGAAGTAAAATGTGGTTCAATGGGATTAAAATAATTTTTTGGTGAATAGTAACTTATTAAGTTTTTAATCGCGATTAGAGGTAATTAGTGTAATTTAAGGTAAAAATAATGTTGTAATAATATGAAATGAATATGAAACATGTCCTAACCACATTGTATGTATAATGTCCGACCAAGAAAATCCATGGGTCAACTTGGGGACCCCATGAAGCCACTTTAGTTGGAAAATGACATTAATACCTTTTTATTTAATGTTAAAATAAAAATGTCACAAACATGAGTTGTCTTACTAAAACAATATTAACATGGGGTTATAAAAGTCATATTTTTTACTATAAAAATTAATTAGAAAGCTAAAAAGATTTCCTACATCATGATATTTTTTTTATAATTATTAGACATTAAATAAATTAATTTATTTATGACATCATGATGATGCAGCGATTACCTCATTAAAAAAGGATTTAAATACAATGAAATGATAATGTAAAATCTATGACCTAAACATGTCAAAAACCTATTGTATGGGTGGATTTAGAACCTTTATCACCTTATCCTCGAAACACATCAATGTCGGGCCATTAAAATCCGAAACTCATTATAAAATAAAGTAACATTTCCTTACTTTCCAAGAGTGCCCCTCCTTTCCTCTTATAAAAGGCCCTCACCTCTACCACCTTACCCACACTTCCAAAGCCTTTGGCTCGTCCAAACCCTTTCCATTTTGTCTCTCCACATCCCTCTCTTACTCCTTGAAGCCTCACTTTTGGCAGAAGTCTTTTCAAGGAAGCTTTTCAGCTCAAATCTAAGAGAGTTACCCGATTTTAAGGTGACGTCTTCACTTGTGTTCTTTTGTTTTATTTTGCTTCTCCAACCCCCTAAATTATTTTTATTAATTTATTTTGTAACAACTCCAGTATCTTTAATATAATAGGATGTTGTCATAAGACGATTTCGAGCTACACTTACACACATCGACATCTAATGGTTAACTAACATACTGTTTCTGTGGTTGGAAAATTTCTGCCTCACGAAACGATGATTGTTCAATCTTCTTTTAAACACCATTAATGGTGGCCATTAAGATGTCACTCTATTTATATATGATATATATATTATTTTTATGTTTTCCTTATGCCTCTTTATTTTTCATTTGTGGTTTACCTGTATGGTTTTCATTGTGGGTAAACACGATAATTTCATTTTAGGAAGTGCGGACTACCGCCCCCTCAAAGTGATGTGATTCGTTAATGCCATATGTGGGACATGTAAAGGATGGATTTAATGTTATTATATATGATTTTATACTGGAATTATAATATACCTCTATATCATTATTGTTTCTTTCCATTAACTTATGAGATAGAAATGAAAGTAGCGTTCATTAGTACGTACGGCTTACCATCTCCATTAACGGTGCATTTCATTACTTATCCCCAAATGTAATGTACTATTATAAGTAAATATTTATAATGGGTATATATAATTTATGTTACATATAAATGATAAATATAATTCTGGAATTAAAATATACATACCTCTGATTTAGTTTTAATTCCATTAATATGACAAAGAAATGAAAGTAACGTTCATGCGTACGTACGGCTGACCATCTCCATGAATGGTGCATTTAATTTCTTACCTCTAAATGATTATTTAATATTATAAATACATGTATATTCTGGATATATATGATATATATAATATCCAAATCAGGAATTTCATTCTGGATATAAAGAACCTTTGACAACACGAACAACATGTAATTGTAAGAAGTCCACTTTCGACTTAAGAACCAACTATCGACAAAACAAACATTATTAACTTAAATGATTAAATAATGTTTATAACATGATAATAAGTGATATAAAAGTAATAATGAACTTGAAAAAGGTTCTTAATCAAGTATAAATTAACTCAAGTTTATTATTCAGGATGTTAAAGAACGATCGAGTCAAGTCGGACCCGAGGTAAGGGACTTCGTCTCAATCTCCATTCATTGAGGCATATTTCTTTTTATACAAAACTTTCTTTTAAATGGTGTATAAACCCCTTTGACTTTTACTTTTATACAAATGGAATATTTTTCTACAAAGCGTTTTACAAAAATACATAATGGAATGTTTCTTTTAACGTACGCGGTGACAACGACCTTTTCCGCCGCCGTGAGTATTATTTGGTCATTGGCTTCCTCAACAAGCCGTAATGTTTTTAAAATTAAAAAAATACCATATACTCTTTTATGTATTTTGGTATTGAAAATGGTTTTTATAATGGATTTTTTATGTCAATATATTTATGTGATATATTATGATCAAAGTGTGGAAATTCTTTCTTTCCAGTATATTTGTTTTATGATTTTATATTGGTTCTTGGACATTTGACGGGTGGTTACGTGATAAACCACATGACGGGTGGTGCCGTGAATACCAGGATGGGTGGTTACGTCATAACCTCCGATGCATTAGGTATGGAATCGGCCGTATGGCTATTCCATTATGTATGTATGGAATTTGGCCGTATGGCTATTCCATTAAGTGATATGTGTGGAAGTTGACCGTATGGTTATTCTACTTAAGTATGTTTATGTCCCAAGTTACCTTTATATGTTATGTGTTCTTTATATGGGTTTTATGGTAATCCTTTGGTTACAAAAAGGTAAGTAATGATATTTTATTCAGTGAAGAGTTTTTTACTACTTCATGAAGGTGAAGGTATTACTTTGATAAAGAATACATGGTTTACTTGATGTTTGAAAAACTAACAGTTTTCTTTCTTTGTGTATCCCTTACTGAGCATTTTATGCTCACGCCAAGTTTTTTTGAAATGTTTTTCATGGGAATTAATGTGGAATAGGGTCAAGGATGTGATCAAGGGAATGCCATGCTATATAAAACATGGAACTATACATGTTTATTTTTAAGAGTTTTTTTATTTTATGGAAACTTAGTAGAAGTGTCTACTTTGTAATCTTTTGAGATGTAATGGTTATGATCTAATTATCTAAAACTCTAAACCTGAAAAGATCCTCAATGTGAATTATTCATTTAATTCAATATTAAGTAATGTTTAAGGCCGAGGCCTTATACCAATAGGGATCTCATGTGACTTCCCACTGTCCTTTTCCTTAAGATGTTTTTGATGTCGATCATCATTAACCCTTGGATTAGGGTATTGGTTAGCATAATGACTCATTTCCTTGCACATGTTCCATTAATGTGTTGGTGTTTCATTCTCTGTAGTCTTTTCTCTATTCACATCATTAGCAACAATTTTCCCATTACATCGAGAATTAGCACCTTGATGACCTTTTTTTCCACACATAAAATTTTTTTAGTCCCTTTAAGACAATCTCCACTATGCTTCTTTCCACACATTGAACATAACGAAACATTCATCTTCTTTTCAACATTGTATTGAGATTTTTCCTTGAACCCCATCTTCAATTTCTTTTCAAAACCATGAGATGGATATGTAACACCAAATTCCAGTTCTACACTGATATCCCAATGCACAATTTCTTCATAACTACTATAGTCTCTTATATATAATTCCCTTTGAAGACTTTTTTTAAGCTACTGATGAATCGGTCAACTTTACTTTCAGGTTGGACGATAAGGTCAGATGCTTACCTTTCTAGCCTTGTAAAATTTCCATCGTATATACCAACAGATTCATCATCCTTTTACATAAAAACATAGAACTCCTTGTCCATATTCTCTTAAATAATAAGAGGTAATTACTTATTGAAAAACAAGTTCTTGAACTCACCCCATTCAATGGAATATATTTCATCATTGGGCCTTGTATTCTTAATTAGAGTCCACCACTGGTCTGCATCTCATTCTAAATGGTAAAAAGCCAAAATGAGTTCTTCATGTTTCGAACTGTGAAGTATGGAAAATATATTTTTAATGGTACTAATCCATTATTTAGAAATAAGTGGATTAGTAGCCCCATTAAAATAAAGTGGGTGTTTCTTCATGAAGAACTCAATTGAATATTGTTCCCTTCTCTACTCATTTTGATGTCCATAACGACTCATAGCTTATGTAAGTCTTGTAATAATATTTTTCACTCCATCTCCCATAACATTGGTTTTTTTAGGAGAACAATCATTGCATTTTCTATTACGTTGATCAAAACTATTCCTTCGGGTTCTAACAATCATCTAAAACCCAAAACAAATAGTGTGAGAGGAAAAAACCATTCTAGGAAAACAACATAATCAATGGGTGGTACCATCAATATTTATCATCTTAGGTTTAATTATAAGATCATTTCCATAAATCTAGGACAATAGAATATACTTATACATTACCATATGGACATCCCTTGACATACCTTCGAAATATCTCTAGTGATCTCACTAATGTTTTCACGTCCTAGTTTCCAAAGGTCAACTAAACCATGCTCTTATTCCAACTATAGAGACCCAATTCTTTAGATACATAGAAACTACCTTAATATTGTGCAATACATAATACATTACAAAAACAGATGCCCGTAGACCGTATTAGTTTAGTGTCTTTGGAAACTCAGAACAAAATAATTTAATCTGGGTGATTGATCATCGATATCTCCCTTAAAGATCATCCCATTTCGATTTTATACAAAAAAACATTCATTATATCCTAGGGAAAAGAATAAATAAAAAGGGTGAGCTCAAATTCTATGTAAAGGTAAACATGGAGAGCATAAAACAACCCATAAAAATTTTAACGTAAAAACATGAACATAAAACTGCAAAATCATGAGTAATGACATAAATATTGGCAGTACATAAGGAATAAATCATAAAAGAACAATAATCATGATAAAATAGAATAGGAATAATACACGTAATTGTGGAAAACCATTAAACACATGTTATTATTTCCCTATTATCCAAGAAAATTCTGCCAAGTCCATCATAGTGGACAAAGTCCATTACTGAACCATGTTTACTTTCCATTCCAACCCTGGAATACTGAACCAAATTTACGTTCCATTACAACTATGTCTATCTCAATAGATATAAATTTTTACTCAATGCATTGGATGGAGATATTGGTCCCACCCATCTCATAATGAAATCATTCTTTCGCATTCCTCAAAATAATAATAAATCATTCATCATAACCCAATGAATAAAATGGGTTTCATATACATCATCCCATCATAACATATTCCATATAAAACAATTGATATAATTTCATATTAAACAAAATAAGACCATCTAAATAATAGGGACATTATACATGAAACATATCCATATTAAATAATTTAATCTTCGATGGAAAATAGTTTTGATAAAACACTTGAAATGAACTATTGAGGAAAATATCCTTTCTTCTTGAAAATCAATTTCTTTTCTAAAAATGTTGTTCAATTTTAAAGGAAACTAATTTTATTGAAAATAATCATGAAATATTGTAGATTATGATTCATGGAAATAAGTCATTATAAAAAATTAAGAACCCATTCATGCCGTATAAGTTAAAAAAATGTTCGCTTAGTACTTTTTCCGGAAATGTCAAAAAGTACCTCGTATGGTAAACAAAAGCTAGATTTCATACATTCCATTGGGTAAAAGTAAAAAAAGGATACAAATGACTTTAACATACATGGAAGAATATTAATAACTTTATGAAAACATTTTTATAAAACACATATATGGATGATAAATATAACCCCAGTAAATACTTGCGAATAAAAAATCTTGGATAACAACGAGATTGGAATAATAATCCCTTCACTTAGGTATGATTGATGTGTACATGTCTGAACCTACATTATAATGATTTAAATAATGTTATTGACTTATTCTAGAATCATATTAATTTTATGATATCATATATCGTCATATTCTTATCGGTTTATTAGGAAAATTTCATTGTTACAAGTTATTCGGGTGTTAACTTCTTTATGTTATTATGCATGTTTTGTCAAATAAATTCTTATTCATCTTTTTAGGTTATAGTTATATCATTTACAGAATTGTATTAGTATACTATATATCATATTAACTCATTAAATTCATTTATATAATAATTATTCAATGAATATCATGTAGAACAAATCACATCACATCGTGGTGATGGTAGACCGTAGGTACGCACGAGCGACGATATAATTCCCATGATTGTGGAATTATATTGAAGTGTATGGTGTATAATATTTCCAGAATATGTATAAATTTACAATAATAACATATAGTTATTTTTTCCATCGTTATACACGTCTAAGAATGTTGGTGATGAAAAATAGATTACACCACAGTGTGGAGATGGTAAGTCGTACGTTTGCATGCGTGGTGATTTCATTTTTCAAAGGATGGATAGAAGATGTACTATGGTTGTTCAATATTCATAGTAATATATCAGTATACAAGTTATTCTTTAGTTATTACCTGGTAATTAAACAAATCATATAGAGGAAGTATAATAAGAATGAGGTTTGAAAGAATCGGTAATGGATATTACCACTTCTTCGACATGCCTCTTCTAAACCTCCTCGTAGGGCACTAAGGTTGGTATCTGAAGAATTCCAAGACCTCTAGTATGTCTCTAAGGAAGTTTATAAGAGAAATTAATAGTTTTTTGCTGAGTTTCAAAGATAAATATGGTGTGAAGAGGAGAGGGAGGAGGTTAACTTTTATAAGAGTGTAGAGGGGCACTTTAGGAAATACTCTGAAATATTAATTTATAATAAAATCAAAACCCACATAAAAACCTCCCGAATGACTCAAAATATAATATTAGATGAGATATGGTGCTAATATAATCAACCAATAAAATTTAGAGATGTTTTATATTTAATTTAAACCTTATCATTTTGATTTATCATTATTTCTTTTATTTATGTTTTTTTGGGGTAATAATATTCTAATTTTTCAATTGATATAATTATTTAATTATGTGTTGTGAATTTTCAATAATTAGATAAATTATGACATATTATACTATATAATTTTTAATTTTTAATTTTTAAACATGTTTTTGATTTTTAAAAAAATTAATAATATTTTATTTTTATAAAATTCCAATAGTGTCAATTTTGACACTATTCAATTATTTGAATTTAAATAAAATCCACATAGAAGTTATGTTCGAAAAAAATATTTAATATATTTCTAACATTTCATATTTATCTACAAAATTAATGTATAACATTAATTAGTTAATATAATATTTATTTTAATGATTTTAAAACAATTTATTTGGTATTTTTCTTAATAAAACAATTACTACAACATTTTTGTTTAATTATTTAATATACTTATTAGTTGCATAAAAACTAAAACTAAAATACTATTCTTAATTAAAATCTAATATCATTAATAATAACAAATTTAGTCAAATTTATCTTCTAAAACAACCAACTTTTAAATTGTTATCATTATTAAATTTTGAAGGAGACAAATTTTACATCATTTAAAATAAAATAATATAAATCTTATAATCTATATTATAATGCTATAAATGGTTAAAAAGTATAAAAATGGATTATTATGGGTTATATATACTCAACCAATAAGTTCAGGTCATATTTTTTGTCTTTTTGATGGGTATTACTATTTCAACAAAAACAATATTATTGATTTTACACTAATGAAATAATTTCTGCATCATTAAAGTTTAAGCTATTAAAGTAAATATATATTACATAAAAATTACAAATAAATTACCAGGATAAATAATAAAATTTTTGATTTAAAATTATTATTTACAATAGAATTATTATTCTATATAACCTTATATTAAAAATACGTTAATTATTTAATGTCTGAGTGAGACATATTTCACATTCATTTAAATAAAATAAATTAAATGTCTCACTCTCATCCTAGTGAAATTCAATAGATATAATTTCGACACATGTATATTTTATGATGATATATAATCATCTAATTTTATTATTACATGTGTTAGGATAATTATATATTATTTTTTTTACCCTTAATTATCTGATTTACCTTTAACTGCGGTATATAAAATTTACCGCAGTTACTATTCGTAATGCTGAAAATTAAAAGTTATCTATTTACACAATTTTAAACTATTTATTCCAAATATGGAATCCAATTTTACAAATTCAAATCATAGAAGATGCAGTAATTAATTAAAAATTAATCCCATTTTCAAAAAATGGATTTTTATTTAAAACATTGCAAAAGATTGAAATGTTTTTACCAATAAATTCAATGTAAAATTATTGAAAATGATATACATTATATTGAATTGTAAAAAATATTCTAATTCAAATTTAAAACCATCCAATATTATAATTTAACCATATAAATAATCTTGATGATAATAGTAGTTTTTAATTAAAATTTTGTTTATTTTTCAAATTCATCAAAATATGAATGTTAACCGAAAAATACTAAAAAATTATCCAAAGTAAATTTTTGTATCCCTATTGCAATGAATAAGTTTATTTTTTAAAATAAAACTTATAAACATGTATAAAATTATATTTAAAATGGGTGTGCCATTAAAAGGTGGCAAAAATGAAATTTAAAAAAAAACATATTTTACCTAAAAAATTATTTTGTTTCCATACCATGTTCTAGAATATTTGTATGATGAGTGATAATGTTATAAAATTCAAAATGTGGTTAATACTATTAATAACAGATATATTATATTAATATTATAGAAATATATCAGTGTTTAGTGAAACTCGGTATTGCGTACAACACACGCAATTGAGGATGGTCTCTCTTGCGTGCAACACAAGAAATGTATATTGTGGCATATACTTCATGCTAATACAGTGTTGCATATAGAGAAAGCTAATCATGGTCTAGCGTACAACACAAGACATCAAAAAAATTAATATTTCCCATAAAATCTCAGGGTGTTACACATACAGTGTATTCATGCCCATATTTTTTCATCCATTTTAATTTATTGTATACCATGAATCATCAAAAATGATTTCATGTGAGTCAAATTTTTCATTTCTTCCTACTTGGAGGATGTGAGATTATGATTCTACTTTTCATCTGAAATTCATTAATCATATGGAAGGATGATTTCTGTTGTTTAGTGGTAATTTTATTAGAGTTAAATGAGTTACAATGAAAAAACATCAAAGAGGTAGATGCAATTATTTACAAAAAAATCAATATCTATTTAACATTAAAAATTAATAATATTTAAGGTTGATATTGTAATTATTTTTTTAATAACTCAAATATTCCACTAGAGTCACACATTTGTTTCATAAGATAAAAATACTGAAACCTACATAACACATTACTAATGGTATTAAGGTACTGAAACACACTATGAGATTCTTTACTTGTAAGACAACATATATTAGCATGTAACAGTTTGAATAAGACATTATCTATTTTCCATTACCCATAAAATCTTATCTTTCCATTTTGAAGAACAAAAAAATCATATATATAAAATTATTCATAATATTTTAAATATAATAATATAACATTATAGATTAGTTTTATGTGATTCAAATTTGTATATCCTATGGGACAATAAAAAATATGTGGAATTGAAAATATTATTTTTGGGGTTGTAAAAATTTATATTATTATTGGAATTGTAAAAATCCAATTTATATAAGCCATAAACCTAGATAACAAAACATTATAACTATTTATGTATATAAATACAAGAACATTTATATACAAATAAAAATTGAACTATTAAATTCTATTTGAATAATATAGAATTTTTATTAGAATGTATTAAGGATACATGGAATCAATTTTAATAGAATAATGAAAAAAACTAAAAACAATTCACTATCCTCGTAAATAAAGAATAAATTATAGAATAATTCCAAGAAAATTATTTCACTTATCCGTAAATCAATGTTATTTCTTTTCTGAATAGATACACATTGATAGAAAGAAATGATCCCATGTGATATTCAATACCCATGATTCAAATATATAGAAATTTATTTTTGTTACATAAATAACTATTTTTTATTAGAATTAACCACATTTCTTATATCGTATATCCAATAACTAAGAAATATTTGGATTATAATTCCTAGTGTTTATTTAAATAAAAAAATTTAATTCCCTTGAAATGATTAATTTTAAATTTTTATACTAAGATTAAATCAATCTAATTTCAAGATTTTTTGGATTTTTTACGAAAAATTTACACTCCCATTAATTATATTCATGGTTTGGAATGAAAATTTTACATTTTTAGTCATTATTTAAAAAAATTCAAGATATTATAATGGATTAATAAATTATATTTATATTTATATTCATAATAAACTTGAAAATGATCCTTGAAATTATTTTAGGGTTACATCAATGTCCACCATGAGATGAGATAACCATGAAATACATAATAAAAATTCATATGTAGTCAGGCCTACTCGTTCCCCAAAAAGTTTATTATAAAATATAGAATTGATAATTTCAAGGGGGTTTACATAGATGAGAAAATGTATCTCTATTTGCGTCTTTGTCTGAATGATTTGAACTGAAGTCCATAGAAAAAAAGGATCATCGTAAACATTCATCCACAATTTTATCTTCAATAGATCATTATAAAATTGGTTGTCTTCCTGATATACATGTTTTGAATCAATGGTGAATTAGTTAAAAATATAGATTCATTCAATCTGGGAAAGTATCATTCTCCACATGGAATTCCATGAACATGCCTTCAAAATTACCATTACTATAGTTGACTAAAATTACAACCAAATGATCTTCTAGATATTATGAATAATATATTTATTTATATAATCATCAAAACAAATTAACAATCAAATGAAGAACCATTCCCAAGAAAATTTTAAATTCATCCATTAATAAAGACCTGAAATATATTGAAAATACAACCATATCTTGCGGTTCAATATGTGAATAAATTCATCCCATCCACATTAACATTTTTCTATTATGATGATAGAAAATTATAACTATATGAATTCTTAATCAGTGGTTTCATGACCCTACCAGTGACATAAAAAAATCTAAATATTACATGTCTATAATTTTTTTTTCATTTCACATGATTAGAGTATGGAAAATTCAATATCAACCTTGTGAATTGTATTAATCTCCACACACATGGAGGATATGTTATTTCAAAAATAATTTTTTTTATTTCTATACATATATATGAAATGATACCCTAAATAGTTGTAATAAGTATTCCCTATATTTAATCATTGTGACATGATTTAATGATGGAGTTCATCCAATCTTTTAACCTATACAAAATCATAATCACACAAAATGAAACATGTATGTATTCACATATCATTTAATTAAAAAATTGGTGGAATAATAATTATTTATACACTCTGAATAAACTAGAAAATTATGAAAAGTGAGTGAAATCTTCATCCCAGAACCAAAGGGCATGATGTGAATTAGTAAAAATCACCTCATGTGTCCCCACAATAGTAGTGTGGATTGGTGGAGGGAAAAAGGGATTTAAAATTCCAAGGATCCATGAAGACTCTATAATATTACTTTCATAGTTCTACCTATAATAATTCATCGAACTGAGTTGGTCAATGGATTTTGGAACCCAAATGAGAGTTTTCCTATAAATAATGTCATAGAATTTAACCTCCAACCAGATATGATAAGGAATCAAGACATGCACATAATCATTACATTTCAAATAATTTGTCAGAATTTGTTTCCTGAAATTAGTAATTACCTCCAAATCTTGAAAGCCCTAGGATATCAATGATGTGAACTAATAGTCCTATGTATATTTCATACGAACCATCCACATTATGAATTTAATGAAAACATGATAATAATTAATAATGAATGTAAAAATATCTAATTTGATATACGATGAACTTCCCTTGTACATTTTCCAAATGAACTTATTGGATATTAAATAAAAGGTGTTATCATGGGTGGTAAAAATATTCAATCTATATTTAGTGATATCTGCATCATTAAAGAGTATCAATTACTTAATCCAAAGACACCATTGTCAAGGTTTCATTCATAATCAATCCATAGAACCATAAGAGGTTTCATTCAATAGAAAGAGCCCATCCAAAATAAATTCATAATCAAAACATAATGTTCTGTAATAATTTTCATGGGTCACTAATACACTGAGAATGAATGGACTAACATGGATGTAACCATCAAGTTGACATAATAAATTATCCTAGTTTAAGGAAATGTTATTATTCCCAATTTTCCATTTTGGATCTAATTCCAAAATTAAAATGTTTAGTCAACATCTCAAAAAAATTACATTAGAATATGGGTACCCTAGTTTTGTGAAAGGAAATGATCCCCTCTCTACTCCAAGGTCTCTGGTAACATTTTCACATGAAAAACAACTTTTTCAATGAATATGAAAAAGGATTTATTAGATATAATATCATAGCCAACAACCACTTCATAGTATCCAAAAAATTACATTGATGTTGGAGAAGGTTCCACAAGAAGATTTCAAAAAGTTGTTGGTATCATCATCATATATAATATGTGATTCGGTAAAAATTACCCTTCATAACGTAATTTTATTAAACACTCCATCTTGTAAAATATCATTATGATAATGGCCCAGATATTTATCATCCCCATGAAATAGAAGTCTAAAAAGAGGATCCCCTTTCATAAACCCCTTATAGCACTGCTAAAATTATATAGAAGATCCATTTATAAGATTATAAGGCCTTGATCTTTTTATAATTTTGTTAATCAAATTTATGAATGTGATGGAGAATCAATTATTTCTAACAATTTTAAAAATGAAGAACCATTTAATTGTGTAAAAGGCCATGTAGATGAAAATATTAAGATCATAGTTTTGGGATTTCACATTATTATTTAGATTATTAAGGTATTCTGAATAAGTTTAAATGAAATTCTAGATGATCCTTACTGTAACAAATCATGATTTTTATGAAGTGATAAATCCCCTAAAAATTTCACCAAACAATATTTCAATTATTGTCTGATGAATTTTGGAATTGTGTTCCTAGTAAAAACTCACTGAATTTCATTGATTTCCATAACATTTTATCATTCTTATATTAAGAAAATGAAGTTTTAGTTGACATCATAGAGAATTGAGGTAAGATTTAGGATTTGTCTCAGGGATATGGAATCCCCAAGATTCAAACCATCTGAATTTATCATGAATAATTTATTTGTAGAACCTTTGTGTCCTACAACACTTTTAATGTTCATGTTGAAATGATAATTATTTTTTTCTTTCTCATTAGAGGGATCAATATTCTATTTTATGAACATAATTTTTGGTGGTGATATTATCAGTATGCGTTTGGGGGTTTTTCACCAAAGTGGCATGATTAACGTCCTATAATGTAAAAATTCAAATCATTTGGGATTTTTTAGATGAATAATATTCCATTTATGTTGTGTTCAGTTTCCCCACTCTTTAAATTCAGTTCACTATGCAAGAAATGAATGGTATTGGATTTAATATATAAATCTTATATCTACATGATATTGTATTGACATGAGGCCAAATTATTTTTTTGGTTATAAAAACCATCTATCATGGATAGTTCATGGACCACATAATGATAAGGATACATTTTCTATGGATTTATTTCATTACAATGTAATAAATGACTATCAACACTCATTATGTCGTCGTTATTATAAGAAATGGAGAGTGTTATATAATCATTAACAATCGTGTTGGTGTTTTATGCTTCGTTGATAGAATATGAAACTCACAACCTAGTGAATCAATTCTCAATTAATACATAATGACATACCTAGATCCTGATAAAAAATAATACATACATTTTTGAACTTAGAAGGAAGGTTGATTATCAGATTCTGTGAGTAAAAATATCAACCACCATAAGATTTTCATCTGAATGAAATTTTGGAGGGTGGGTTGAGATACTCAAATATAACCATTTTTTTTCATAAACGTGAACTATTAATCTATACAATTTTCCATCATTTCTTCCATTGAAGGTGTATATTCTCCACATTAATGTATCCCAAGTAATAGGAAATTCACCCAAGCTATATATATCATTATATGAAGAGTATTCATATACATATAACCTATTAGAGTATTCACATTTTTCAATTAGGGCCTTCAATACTATATTAATGTCTCTCATGATAACGAATCATTGAGACATCAAGTTAGAGCTCATTTCTATACTTCTGTAAAGGTCTCTTCTTCTTATATTGAATATGGAGGCATTGAAAAAAGACATGGATATGCCGACACCGTGTATGAAAAATGTGACTAAGATACCATTGAGGGTTTTATTGAAAGAATGTAGATGAATAAAATCAGTTTTAAACACCTAGAGGTTCTACGTATCACATTCATGGTAGTTTATTAAAACAAATATATATCCAAAGGATACCCATTTTAAGGTCATCCAGTTGTCAAATTTCATATTTGGATTATCAAAACTGATCATCATTGGTTCGTTAGTCACACGGAAATGACTCATGGTTGTTACCATGGAGTAATTCCAAAAAAATTTAAAATTCTAATATTGGATCTTCATTAATTTAGGCTCCCTATACCTCTAGATTTCCCCATATTTGTTTTCCAAATTGAACCTGGTTTCCATTCAATTCACTTTTATTTATCTTGACATTTATAATCCTCATGAAATCTTAAATTCTAATAAGATTAATGGTTATATCATCAATATAGTGAAGGGACATATTATCCTCATCCCACATCCTTCCCCTATGTGGTTACTTTTATGGTCTATTACTAAAGTCCCAAGGATGTGTCAATGGGTAGTCTCTTCTCAGTACCTTTTGATGGGAAGCTGAATTAACTGGTATTACATACCATGAAGAGAAACTGGAATGTAAACTTATGTTCCAATAGGAGGTACTTCCTAAAAATTATCATTAACCATTGTATCTCAAATTGTTATTGTAATAACATGTTCTTCAATATTATAATATATCAATTCTTGTGAGTTCGAAATAATATTCAAGCATTGAGAGTCACAGAATATAATCTCTTGTGGTGACATTGTAGATTAGATTTACTATAAAACATATTTTATGAACATAAAGTATTATTTCCACTATAGATTATATAAAAAGTATTAATTTTACAAGCATTCATAAATACCTCCCCTAAAAATTCATTTTACATGGATTCTAACTATAAATACCATAAAAATCGTCTTCTTCATAACCTTGGAAATGGAAACATCATAAATGATAATATTGTAAACTCAATAAATGGTGAATATATGAGGTATCAATTAATGATATGTGTGAATATTATATGATAATGTGGAAATGATAATATAATAAATGAATAAAAATACAACATAGAATAGTCGTACCCAATAAAACATGAATTATATATAATGAATTACGACATACAAATTTAAACATAGGATGGTAAATGAGGAATATTAAATTTTAATAATGATATAATTATAATAACACCTAGAAACATAACATTTTAATGTGACATATATTGAAAATATTATAAAAAACATTCATATGAAGCAAACATCAAAAAAATTCACATGAAAATGCTTATTTAATTATTATCAGGAAATAATAATAGAATTTTTATATGGGATTTAGTTAAATATCTATCCTATATACATATTATGTAGGGTCTAGTAGTAAATTGGAATCACACACAATCCCATTAAATGACATCTAATGATATTTAAAACTATCTACATTGCATTGGGTGTCAATATAATTAAGGTTCTGTGCATCATATTTTGGAAACAACACATTACTGATCCCCATTATCATTAATAAATTATAATTCCATAATCATTTAATTAACACCCTAAAATATGTTATTTTCTTATGAAGTTCCATAAAACTAGAAAATAAATATTCTAGAAAAGGAATGTTGACTTTATAATAGGATAATATCTCTAATGAATCCTAATAATCATTAAATTTCATTTAAGTATATTAAAAATACATTTTAATGAAAATATAATATTGTTTTTAAATAAGTTAAAATATCATTTACATTTTTATAACATTAAAACACAAAAAAATAAATATAAATAATTTTTTTAAAAAAATAATGAAAATATACATTTAATAACCACGATAAAATGGAAAATAAATATTTTAAAACAAAACTAATGAAAATGGAGGAAGAAAGATAATGTGTAAAATAATAAAATGATATTCATTTAAAATTTTTGTAAATAAATCAAAATTCATTTATAAATGAATATAAGGATTCATAGAATTTTGGATAAGGTTATACATAAAATAAATTGTAAATTATGGACATTGATGAGACATATTACTTAATGAGAAGTGAGATAACCTAGGCTCCACTTACATTAATCCATTTGGATGAATTGGTATCCAATTGGAGGATAAATGGAGATGATGGATATAAAAACCCAAAATAAATATCATAGAATAACATAAATTTGATTTTATAGATAAAGTAAATACAATTTCCCCCTATGTAAATTTATTCATAAACAATCATGACATCAATGTGTGATTCGAAAACTAACACTAACATTTAAACCCAAATTCTATTAACGTGATTTATCCTCCTGTATAAAAAATGGATAAATATAACTAAAATATATATGGTCCATATATATATTTATTAGCCTCTGTTTTCATTAATTATATTAATTTAATATATTAATAATATTATGTAATAGATAATTTTCCCCATCAAAATTGTTAAAATTTTGAGTGTTTCAAGATGTTACTATTTGAAGATATCATTCCTTATTCTATGATTAAATTTTCATCATTATAAAAATGTTGAATATGGAGGAGTATTATATTTCTATTATCTATGAATTTTCGTTTTCGATGAATATAAGGAATTAATATGGTTTTTAAGAAAATATTTCATGATGATCACGTTTTGAGTACATTATTAGTAACAATAAGATACTACATAATGACCACTATTTTCCTATATGACTCATAAAGAACAATATAAATATCATATGTATCATGTTAATATATTATGTTAATTATATTAATTCATTCATACTTATTCATGATAAATATTATGGTTTTAGTATATCAACATTCATATTGGTCATTGAACCAACCTAAATAAGAAAAATATATAAAATTAGATGAGTATAACATTAAATTTATATAATTATAATATAATTTTCATGGAAGAATAATGGTCATTATGTGAAAAAATTTCTAACGCCCTAACCCCAGTTACCCAGAGTCGGTGCATTACTTCGTAACATTGGCATGATCACAAAAGATCATGTCTCGAAAGTGCGATTAGTATAGTAGCCTTGGAAACACTAGATACATTCATAAATGTTACATTACATCATAAAGTGAAAAACTAAAATAACAAAGTCTCCATAGTCCACACTCATATCCTCTTTTGACTATCCGTGTAGGTCATTAATAAAATACTTCTTCACATCCTGGAAAATATTAAAACATTGAAAGGGGTGAGCTCAGGTGCTCAGTAAGGATAACAATATAGCGGAAGATTTCATAAATAAAAATAAACATTTAAGGCAATGTATGACTAAAAAGAGCCTTTTAAACATGAACATCAACATAATATGGAAAAAGTAAAATGAGATAATTCCATTTACTTATTCACATGGATATTCTATTGGTCGAATAATCACATGAAATATCAATAACCACTTTCATAATGATGGAATGCATAATGCCAGACTATCATAACCACGTAGACAAGGCCTCATGCCAAGACTACAAATATGATTTTGTCAAGGCCTCATGCCAAGACACTAGTTTGTCTCATGAGACCAGCCGATGCATCAAGGAGCTATAGCGGGCTCCACCCGTCACTTATTAAGTCCAATGCATTCCTCATATGAACAGGTTTAAACATATCATAAACCATAACATAATCATATCACATAATACATGCACAAAGGAAACATAACATTTCCACATTTCAATCACAAGATATCAATACAACACATTGATATAATAAAAACACTTTCAAAACCATTTTCAATAACAAAATAAAAGAAAGTTAAATCTTTGTATTTATTTTAAAAAAAATTAATGGCTTGTAGAGGAAGATGAAACACAAATAATGGTCACGGAAGCGGAGAAGTCATTGTCGTTGCATACGTAAGAAAAAAACATTCCTTTTGTCTCTTTGTAAAAAAAGATTCCCTTTTGAATAAAAGTCAAATTCAAAGGGGTTTATACACCATATAAAAGAGAAGTTGTGTATAAAACAAAATATGCCTCAATGAAAGGAGATTGAGACGAAGACCCTTACAAAGATCATTTTTTTAAATAAAGTAGATCTATTATGTTCATTCACTATAAGAACACATAAATAAAGTACAAATACAATATCGGACATAATAATATCATGACATAATTTTAAAGTAGGAGATTACCCCAAAGAATATAAATTGGGTTAAGAAGTTCCCTTACCTCGTGTCCGAATTCACTCGACCATTCTTTGATCTCCTGAATAACAAACTAGAGTTAATTTATATTTTCATAAGAACATTTTTCAAGTTTATTATTCATTTTATATCACTTATTACCATGTTATGAACATTATGTAATTATTTATGTTAATAACGGTCGTTTTGACGATCTTAGGTACTTGAGTCAAAAATAAACTTCTTATAATTACACTTGGTTCATGTGATAATATATCCATTATGTCCATAATTATATTCATGATTTATATATCATATAAATCATATATATCTAGTATATACATTCATTTAATGTATTACATAACATTTAGAGGTAAGAAATGAAATGCACCGTTCATGGAGATGGTAAGCCGTACGTACGCATGAACGCTATGTTCATTTGTCTTTCGTATTTAATGGAATGAAGTTATAATTTTATAAAGTTATAATATAATTCCAGTATAATATAATGTATAATAACATTTACTCCATCCTTTATACATCCCGCATATGGCATTAACGATTCAAATCACTTTGAGGGGGCGGTAGTCCGCACTTCCTAAAATGAAATTATCGCGTTTACCCATAATGGAAATCATAAAGTATGCCACAAATGAGAAATACAGAAGAATAAGGAAAAAATAAACATAATATATATATCATATATGAAAATATTGTCATCAAAATGGCCACCATTAGAGGTGTTAAAAGAATATTGAACAATCATCGTTTCGTGAGGCAGTATTTCGCCACCCACAGAAACAGTATGTTCTTTAGCCATTAGACGAAGGTGTGTTTAGGTGTAAACCAAATCCTTATTATAAAAAAATCCTAGTATATTTTAGATACTGGTTTTTTTACAAAATAAAGAAATAAAAAGAGTTTATGGTGTTGGAGAAGCAAAATAAAACAAAACAACATTAGAGAAGACATTACCTTAAAATCGGGTACCTCGTTTTGATTTGAGCCAAAGGCTTCCTTGGGAAGATTTTTGCCCAATGTGAGGCTTCTAGGAGTAAGTGAGGGAAGTTGGGAGAGTATTTGGGCAGAGTTTGGCTGAGCCAAAATGCATTGATAGTATGAGTAAGGTGGTAGTGGTGGGGGCCTTTTATAAGTGGAGAGGAGGGGCACTCTAGGAAAGTAATGAAATGTTACTTTATTATACAATGCTTTTAGGATTCTAAAGGTCCAACACTTATATAATTCAATTATATGGAGATAAGGGTTATAAATATACTCAACCAATAGGTTTTTGACAAGTGTAAGTCTTAGATTTTACATTATCTTTTCATTTTATTTAAATCGATAATTAATGAGGTAATCGCTGAATCATCATGGTGTCATAAATAATTTAATTTATTTAATGTATAAAAATAATAAAAAAAATATCATGATGTAGGAAATCTTTTTTTCTTTCTAATGATTATTTATTGTCAAAAATATTACTTGTATAACTTCATTTAAAAATTGTTTTAGTAAAACAACTCTTGTTTGTGACATTTTTATTTTAACATTAAATAAAACGTTTTTAATGTCATTTTCCTACCAAAGTGGCTCCATGGGGTCCCCAAGTTGACCCATTGATTGTCTCGGTTGGCCATGACTCATAAAAAAGGGGTAGGAAAAATTTAAAGGTCATTTCATATTATTATAACATTATCATTATCTTAAATTTCACTAATTACCTTTAATCGCGATTAATTAAACTTAAAAGTTACTATTCAATAAAAAATTATTTTAATCCCATTGAACCACATTATAATTCTAATGACAACCATGTATGTAAGATTTTTGAAAATCAAATCACAGATGTGGTAATATTTCATTTAAATGAAAAATCAGTTATTTAACTACAACTTAGTGGTTTCACTATTTATCAAAAATTGAAGTTTTTTAGAACAATGCCAAAATTTCACCCTAAGCTATAATTGATATTCCGAATTCAAAAATGATGTCTATTTAATAAAATTCCAAACATATAAGTTTAATTAATTAATTTTATAATTAATTCCCACTGTCACAACAAATAGCGTGTTTTTAAGAAACAATATATATCAAAAGATTGACAATTGTTTATGTGCAATTTCAAAGTGAAATTAATTATAATGAACACCATTGGATAAAATGGTAAAAATATATTATAATTATATTTTTAAACAACTAAATATTATAATTTATCCCTATAATTATTTTAATTAAAAAAGTTGTTTTATGTATTTTTCACTATTCATAAAAATTTGGAAGTTCTCAGAAAATTACAAAAAATTAAACACAGGCTAATTTCGACATTCCGAATCCAAAAATGAAGTCCATTTTGAAATATAAAATATATATAATTTAAAAAAGTGGGTATTACTATTCAGAATGGCTATTTTGATTAGTCGCGGTGTGTTAGAATCTCGAACTTGCGTACAATGCAAGTTATTGCATTATTAAAAGAGAAGCGCATTGTGGAAGCTCGGGGTGTAACATTCTCCCCTCCTTCAATAAATTGCCTCCTTGCAATTTTAAATTTTTCTTTGAAAATAAAAGGTAAGAAATAGAAAATACCTTTGTGGAAAACCCACATCGGAAATAAGGTTAATTAAATTTAGCCTTAATAAGAGGGAAAGGGAAATGAAGAAGTCACCACCAAATTATGATCTCGATTTAGGAGAACATTGGTGGAAATTAGAGACATATAATTGGAGGAAAAACATAAATATTTGTAAGGAGTGATTGAGGTTATCAATCACAAACAAGTGTCAAATTGAGGGCCTCAAATCCTTCAATCTATGTTGATTTAAAATATCATCAGTTCAACAAGACATAAGGTATTAGGATAACACATTTTTTTGTTTTAATATCCCTTCAAAAAAGTTTAAGAATTAGTTTATTCATAGAATAAGATATAGGTATATATATATATTTATTCTTGACAAGTAGAGTTTCAACATTCAACTAATTTCTACCACAAACTCATCAATCACTCAAAAAGATAATAGAACTCAAAAATAATATATTTATCCTAACCGTACAAGGTTCAAAAAATTAACACATACCATTTAGATTACAAAAACTATTTTTTAATAACCAGGGACTTCCTGTAGGCTAGTGGTAGGTCATAAAGGCATGTCGCAATATGGTTCTGGGTTCGATTCATGCAGCTTTGTCCGAAGTGATGGGTTATCGCCCAACCTAAAGGTTGTCCTTTTTCTAAAACTATTATAATATTCCAAAAATAATATTCAGAAATGTTTTAAACTTAAACATTCCTATCCAAGGTTAAAATTAAACCATTCTAACCTTTATAGTTATCCAGAATACATCTGTCCAACTCACAGTCCAAATTTTATGAGGAAGGTAAACATAAAGAAGATCCTCTTTTTTTTCCTGTAACAACATGTGAACACCTTCATCAGGTATTCTTTTAAAACACTTCAACATCCTAAATTACCATGATTCCTTATTCCTTATAGAATACTAGATATACTCCTTCTATCCAAAAATGTGTACAAATCATTAATCAGTTTCAAGGAAGTTAAGAATATCCAATATAATTTATCCAAATCAATCATGTCTTATTCCAAAATCGCTATCTCGGTATAAGAACCATATAATGGTTTATCTTTTTCTAAACCATATATTTTCCAAAAATTTAACCTACTGTGGAGTCACTTTTCTTGGTTCCACACAATCTCAAGTTCTTGATGAAATAGTACTGCAGTACAATCCTTATATACTCCATAATTATTATAACCAGAACATCATTGATACAACACTCAAATCAAAAAATTCTTTAGTAACAACATAATAACTCTAATCATTCATCCTCATCCGTGGTAGTATCATAAATTGATTATTATCCAATAACATCATTTGGGGAAAACTATGATGATTTGGACATTGTTTTTCATAGTGTCCCCACTCCTTGCAGATAAAGTATTATATATTTGAAACCTTTTTCTTACCCTTGTAGTCACGCACTTCCTGTCCTTTTTCTCCACACTTATAACAAACTCCCATTCCCTTCAGGAAAGTTACAAGGTGTTTCTTCCCACAGTTATCACATATTGGAAAATTCTTCTTTTCCCACGTCCCTTTTTCCATCATTCTCTCTTCCATCCTTTTCTTCTCTTTCTTCCCTTCAAAGACATATGACTCAGAGAATTCTTTACTTATCTTATTAACACATGATACTATTTCTTCATATGTTGAGAACACATGGGAGATTATTTCCCTTCTAAATGTTGGCTTAATACCGTGAAAGATATGATCCTTCTTACGCTTTGGATCATATGTATTACTGGAGTTCACATTCCTTCCGCTGGGCACCATTTCTATACAATGGCATAAACTAGGTTAGTTTTTTAATTGCAATGAATAATTCCAAACTTGTAAAATAATTATTGTAAATTGAATGGTTTGTGGATATAATCCATAATCATAAAAAAATGTTTTCTTTGAGAAAGTATATACTCATAAAACCTTCATAATGGTTTGTAAGGAAAATGAGAATTATCCTAAGCATATCCCCTGGGAGTGTCGTAACCAAGAATGCAGCAAAGCCCATTGTCGTGCACCAGTTCCCGTTCGAGTCTAGATTAAAGCAGTGTATTGGGTTTTACCCCTAGGTACATCTGTGCCAGAGCCGCCTCTACCTGCTCGTATCCAGAAAGGGATGTATTGCTCTGAAAACTCACAACATCTCTATAATACCAAAATTCTAGGAAGTTCTTCTATATAAATCCTCAAAGTCTATCTTCGGGCTATGTGCTCTAATTAGAGTTTATCTAAATCTAGCTTCCAAGGTTAGTACTAAACTACCTCTGATACCAACTGTAATGCCCGGACCCCAGTTGCCCAGAGTCGGTGCATTACTTCGTAACATTGGCATGATCACAAAAGATCAAGTCTTGAAAGAACGATTAGTTTAGTAGCCTTGGAAACTCTAGATAACTTCATAAATGTGATATTACATCATAAAGTGCAAAACTAAAATAACAAAGTCTTCATAGTCCACACTCATATCCTCTTATGACAATCCATGTAGATCATTCATAAAATACTTCTTCACATCATAGAAAATATTAAAACATTGAATAGGGTGAGCTCAGATGCTCAGTAAAGATAACAATATAGCGGAATCTTTCATAAATAAACATAAACATTTAAGGCAATGTATGACTAAAACAAAAGCATTTTAAACTTGAACTTAAACATAATATGGAAAAAGTAAAATGAGATAATGCCATTTACTTATTCACATAGATATTCTACTGGTCGAATAATTACATGCAATATCAATAACCACTTTCATAATGATGGAATGCATAATGCCAGACTATCATAACCACGTATCCAAGGCCTCGTGCCAAGATTACAAATAAGATTTTCTCAAGGCCTCGTGCCAAGACACTAGTTTGTCTCATGATACCTTCCGATGCATCGAGGATCTATATCGGGCTCCACCTGTTGTTTATTAAGTCCAATGCATTCCTCATATGAATAGGTTTAAACATATCATAAACCATAACCTAATCGTATCACATAAAACATGCATAAAGGAAACATAAAATTTCCACATTTCAATCACAAGATATCAATACAACACATTGATATAATAAAAACACTTTCAAAACCATTTTCAATACCAAAATAAAAGAAAGTTAAAACTTTTTATTTATTTTCCAACAAAGAAAAGTTATGGCTTGTAGAGGAAGCTGAAAAACAAATAATGGTCATGGCGATGGAGAAGTCGTTGTCGCCGCATACGTAAGAAAAAAAAATTCCTTGTGTAGCTTTGTAAAAAAGATTCCTTTTTGAATAAAAGTCAATGTCAAAGGGGTTTATACACCGTATAAAAGACAGTTGTGCATAAAACAAAATATTCCTCAATGAAAAGAGATTGAGACGAAGACCCTTACAAAGATCATTTTTTTAAATAAAGTAGATATATTATGTGTATTAACTATAAGTACACATAAATAAATTGCAAATACAAGATAGGACATAATAATATGTTGACATAATTTGAAATTAGGAGATTAACCCAAAGAATATAAATAGGGTTAAGAAGTTCCCTTACCTCGTGTCTGAATTCACTCGACCATTCTTTGATCTCCTGAATAATAAACTAGAGTTAATTTATAATTTCTTAAGAACATTTTTCAAGTTTATTATTCATTTTATGTCACTTATTACAATGTTATGAACATTATGTAATTATTTATGTTAATAACGGTCGTTTTGACGATCTTAGGTAGTTGAGTCAAAAATAAACTTCTTATAATTACACTTTGTTCATTAGGTAATATATCCATTATGTCAATAATTATATTAATGATTTATATATCATATAAATCATATATATCCAGTATATAAATTAATTTATAATATTACATAACATTTAGAGGTAATAAATGAAATGCACCATTCATGGAGACAGTAAGCCGTACGTACGCATGAACACTACTTTCATTTCTATTTCATCTTTAATGGAATGAAGTTATAATTATATAAAGGTATAATATAATTCCAGTATAATATAATTTATAATAACATTTACTCCATCCTTTATACATCCCACATATGGCACTAACGATTCAAATCACTTTGAGGGGGCGGTAGTCCGCACTTCCTAAAATGAAATTATCGCGTTTACCCATAATGGAAATCATAAATTATGCCACAAATGAGAAATACAGAAGAATAAGGAAAACATAAACATAATATATATATCATATATGAAAATAGTTTCATCAAAATGGCCACCATTAGAGTTGTTAAAAGAATGTTGAACAATCATCATTTTGTGAGGCAGTATTTCGCCACCCATAGAAATTTTAAGTTCTTTAACCATTAGTCGAAGGTGTGTGTAGGTGTAAACCAAATAATTATCATAAAAACATCCTAGTATATTTTAGATACTGGTTTTGTTAAAAAAAAGGAATAAAAATAGTTTAAGGGGTTGGAGAAGCAAAATAAAACAAATAAACATTAGAGAAGAGATTACCATAAAATCGGGTAACTCTTTTTGATTTGAACCAAAAGCTTCCATGGAAAGAGTTCTACCCAAAGTGAGGCTTCTAGGAGTAAGGGAGGAAAGTTGGGAGAGTATTTGGGTAGAGGATGGCCGAGCCAAAAGGCATTGATATTGTGAGTAAGGTGGTAGTGGTGGGGGCCTTTTATAAGTGGATAGGAGGGGCACTCTTGGAAAGTAATGAAATGTTACTTTATTATACAATGCTTTTCGGATTATAAAGGTCCCACACTTAAATAATTATAGGATAAGGTGATAAGGGTTCGAAATATACTCATACAATAGGTTTTTGACAAGTGTACGTCTTAGATTTTACATTATCTGTTCATTTTATTTAAATCAAAAATTAATGAGGTAATCACTGCATCATCATGGTGTCATAAATATTTTAATTTATTAAATGTCTAAAAATTATAAAATAAATATCATGATGTAGAAAATCATTTCTGTTTCAAATTGACATTTATAGTCAAAAATATTACTTGTATAACTTCATTTAAAAATTGTTTTAGTAAAACAACTCTTGTTCGTGACATTTTTATTTTAACATTAAATAAAAAGTTTTTAATGTCATTTTCCTACCAAAGTGGCTCCATGGGGTCCCCAAGTTGACCCATGGATTGTATTGGTCGGCCATGACTCATCCAATAGGGGTAGGACAAGTGTAAATGTCATTTCATATTATTATAACATTATCTTTAACTTAAATATCACTAATTACCTTTAACCGTGATTAATTAAACTTAACAGTTACTATTCACCAAAAAATTATTTTAATCCCATTGAACCACATTTTACTTCCTAATGACAACCATGTATGTCGGATTTTTGAAAATCAAATCACAAAAGTGATAATATTTTATTTAAATGAAAAATCAGTTATTTAACTACCACTTAGTTGTTTCACTATTCATCAAAAATTGAAGTTTTTCAGTACAATGCCAAAATTTCACCCGAAGCTATAATTGATATTCCAAATTAAAAAATGATTTCTATTTTATGAAATTTCAAACATATAAGTTGCATTAATTAATTTTATAATTAATTCCCGTGGTCACAACAAATAGCGTGTTTTTAAGAAACAATATATATCAAAATATTGACAATTGTTTATATCCAATTTCAAAGTGAAATTAATTCTAATGAACACCATTGGATAAAATGGTAAAAATATATTCTAATTATACTTTAAAACCACTCAATAGTATAATTTTTCACTATAAATTATTTTTAACAAAAAAGTTGATTTATGAATTTTTCATTATTCATAAAAATTTGGAAGTTCTCCGAAAATTACAAAAAATTCAACGTAGGCTGATTTCGACATTCCGAATCCAAATATGAAGTCCATTTTGAAATATAAAATATATATAATTTAATAAAGTGAGTATTACTATTCATAATGGCTATTTTGATTAGTCGCGGTGTGTTAGAATCTCGAACTTGCGTACAATGCAAGCTATTGCATTATTGAAAGAAAAGCGTATCGTGGAAGCTCGGGGTGTTACAAAATTAGTGTGGATAATGATATTTATAAAAAAATTAGGTGAAAAGGTATTTTTGAATGATTGAGAGTCGATAGATACATACTTTTATAAATTCTCACCTTATCAACAATGGTTAATTTAGAATAAAGGACTTAAGACTCTTTATATGACTCTAAGAAAAATATGTTTACAAAATAATTTATTATAATGAACTCTTTCTTGGATTTAATATATAACCTAATTAAAATAGTGGTTTGAGAGGTGTAGAGTAGGGTTCTTTTTATAGGTGACTGTGGAGACAAATTTTCCCAAAAGCTCATTTCAAAAAGTGTGAGCTTTAAATTTAATTAGAAAGTTGATAAAACGTTCAAAAATAAATGTGATGGTCCATAAATTCCATTATTTATTTAATTTATGTATAATTATGAATATATTTTATGATTTTACACTATAATTTAGCCTCTTTCCTTAATATTACATTTATCGCTGTAAGTCAATTTCTTCTTTTATAGCTTTTTTTAAATAAAATGTACAAATATACCAAAAAATTAGATGTTATAAATAAACCCATGGACCCCATATATTATAATTCCATTTATATACATTTTAAAATTAAATTTTAATTCTAAAAACAAAATAGATAGACAAAAATTGGATTATTTAAAATTTTCTTACTAAACATTAAGTATTCTTAATCATATTTTATATAATATATTAATTATATGTGTGATAATATATATTTTTTGGAATAAAACCATTATATTTTTTTAAAAATAACCATTCAAATTCCTCAATATAATTTTGTAAGAAAAAATACAAAAGTGTTAGAAATAAATTTCGTAAAAAACCTATTTTTGAAATTAAATGATTTTTATCACAACATATTATAATTTTTTATATACAAAAGTTTTAGAAATAAATTTCATAAAAAACCTATTTTTGAAAGTAAATGATTTTTATCACAACATATTATAATTTTTTATATATATTGTGACAATTAAAATTTATCAATTGAATATTATTTGAATATTTCTATAAATTTAAAAAACATTTCAAAAATATCAATGGAATTATTAATAATAAATAATATTCTAAAAATAAAATACATATTTTTGAAGTCAAATATTTTAGTTATTTATTATATTCTTCTTTTAATCAAGGGATATTTATTATTTGTGAATTGAATTATTTTTAATTAATTAATAAAATATAGAAAACATCAATTCAATAATTATATATATGTGTTTTCAATTAATTTATTTCTAATTCTAAAATTTTTACAGTAGATATTTTCATTGGCCATATCTTCTTACCACATATAACCATACATGACTCACTTAAAAATCATCTTATTCATTAATTTATTAATAATTAACGTTTTTAAATTCCTATAGTATTTTAATATTTATATAATTTTCATTGATTGTATAATATTCATGGATGGTTGGGATGATTATAATTTCCACCATATAATACGTATATCTTCTTGTTGTTTCATTGTTATAGAAATTTTACTAATTTTTATTTATTTAATTATCATGAAATGTATTAATTTTTTATTTTAGTATTCTATTACACTAAAATAATTAATTTTTCATCTGAGATAGGTTTTTTATTTTTCAAAATGTAAAAAACATAATGTAATTATTTATAATGATATTCATATAAAAATAATTGGGAGTTACATTATAGTGCCCTTGTTGCTTAACAGATATTTCCTTAAAAATAATTAAACAGAAAAAATTGAATCCAATATTTTATAATTAAAATTTCATTCTCCCATAGTACATTTAGAAATCTTATTCTTTAGATATAATTATCTATTTATTTGGTCTTCTATTGTAGTACTTTCTCTATACGATTTAATATTTGTATTAGTAGATCCTCATATGAAATATCATGATTTGGTTGTACTACCTATGAGTACATTACCTGTGTACAATGGGGTTTATAACTACTAAAAAGTGATATATGAGTCACATTAATATCATGGTATATGTTTGGTGGAAGTGAAAAATGATTAGATAATGTACCCACATTTTCATAGATTTTATAAGGGATACTATTTATAAGGCTCAATATACCATTCGGGAATCTCATAACCCAATTCCATTTTGATATTCATATGAATAACATTTCAGTAACTTTAAAAACAAAATTTAGTTGATGATTAGCATCCAATATCTTATGTTATGTATGTATTTTTTAAATGTTTAATTAAATATTTTGATTATTCTTTAATATCTATTGATAATGATCTGGTCCCACAATCATTTTTAATCCATCATCAATGGAACATATTATTGTCATAAAATGTTTTAAATAAAGATCCTCATAAGGTTAAATTTGAATGAAATAACGAAAACTACTATATGATAACTCTTCTATTATAAGGTCTTTGTCAAATCGTGCTTTGAATCCCTTCTACAATAATCGAAGTAGAGATTTTAGGGTTTGAATTTTCATATTATATTAGAAATTAGTTTAATTATTAAGAGGTTTTTTAGAACTCCGTTAAATATCTTATTCTTATTGATGACTTCTTTAGAACATTGAGGAAATCCTCAAATATCGATCTAATATAATTAAGTGTGGTACTCTATGTAACATTACTAATAAACTTCTATATATCATAAAAGGTTGTTATAGTGAAAAATATTATCAAATATAAATAAAATTATCTATAATTAATAAAGTGATTAAAAACAATCCAAATGAAATTATAAACTGTTGAGTGATTAGAAATACGAATAAAAAAATCATTAATCATATTCTCTAATTTCAACATAGTTATGTGTAATGGTTCCATCATCCAATTAGACTTATATTTTTTTATATTGACATGTAACAATACTACTAATACTAATATATACATTGAATAAACCAATTTATATTTTTCCAAACATAAGGCCACATGATATCTCTATTTGTAATATCCTGATATTTTTAAAAATAAGGACTATATTTAATAAAAAACAAGATATGTAATACTATTCTGAGATAAACATTGAAACATTATAATTTAAATGTTAACATTAATACATAATTCTAAAATTAGTGGAAATGAATGATATTAAATAATTAAGAAAAATATATCGGTCCTCCACATTTATAATATACTAATTAATTCATTTCAAATATGTACTCGATTATTTGTAAATTCATTTCATTATTGAAAACACTCTTTTCTTTATAAATAAATTTTCATGATTTTCCTGAGCTAATATTTTTATTAATAATTAAAAAAATTTAAATTTTTTTTAAAAAAATTTAACTAATTTTTTAATTTATTATGTGAAAATTATCATTCAATGCAATGTTGAATTTTTTTAAAATATTTTGTTAATAAATATTTTAAAATGCTATTTAGATAAAAAATATATATTTTTTTAGTTATAAAAAAATAATATTCTATATCTGGATTTTTCAATTTTAATATAATTATTTTAATTAAAATAACCCACATATAGTTTTTGAAATTAGTTTTCTACTTATAATCATAAAAAAGACATTTAATAATTCAAAAGTTCATTTTTTTAATTCCATATTTTCTTTCAATTTTGATTGATTAATTATTGAATTGAATTATTAAACATCTCTAGTATGAATTTATAAATATATATTCAATATTTTTAATCCATGGGTCCAAATTTATTTACAATTAGACCTTTATTTGTTGTTAATATGAATACTAATACTAGTATTATTTATTACCACATAAATAGGTAAATCATTTAATTAATCTTAAATATAAAATGATACAGACTATAAAATGACTTAATAACGTGAATTATTTTTATTTGATCTATATAATTCATATATAATCAAGATATAATCTATTATATTTCTCTTTTTGTCCATTGGGAAGAGAGTATGACCTTTATGAAATTTTGTTTATTGAATAGTCAAAACATGGATCACTATCGTATTTTGAATGAAGAATTTTATTCACAGGGGTATAACAAGAAGATACATTAGATTATAATTTTAATAATCAAATATTATATTTTTTCCCACATCATATTAATTTATTTTAATTTTTTATTTAAAAAAATTAACATTAAATGATTTAACAATGTTGTCAAAGTAATTATTTAATTAATAGTTAAATCATATAAATGATAATAAATATATTAAATGAATAATAATTTATGATAAAAAATGTAATAATCATATTTTTATAGATTATTATTTTATTTTGGGGAGAGGGTAAAATAATTAGTTCTATTTCTATCTATTTTCAAGAAATTATTAATATCAAATTAATGAATAGTCCAAAAATTTTACATTTTTTATTTTTTAGAATAAATATCAATTTTGAAAAGATATAAAATTAATAAAAATAATAATTTCTTCCAATATAAAAATATATGGTTTATAATATCGTCTTTAAAAAAAATTAGGTTATTTTTTCTTTTATTATAATTAACATTAGAATTAAACCGTAAAATGCCTCGTTTTTACTATTTGTTTAAAAAGGATTATCTAGGGGTTAACACAAACGATAAGGATTAAAAAATAATAAATTTATTTATAATTTTTATTAGATAAATTTATTAACATTCACACTTTAAATATATATTTTAAATAAATTGTTTTTGATCCTTTTATAAATGAATATTTATTTTTATTAATTTATAGTTTTAAGAAATTACAGAAGTACCCTTCCACTCTCTTATAAAATGGAACCTCTCCTTCTCAATAGTTCACAATTCAAAACCCGTTTTTCAGTTAATATATGGACATATACAATAGTTGAATTACTCCATTAATTTTAGATGGATTATTTTGGGTATAAAAATAATATTAGTGGTATTGTGGTGTTCAAAAAGTCATTTTCTAAAGAGTATGTATAGATTTCATCATCTTGTTTTAGTTTTCTTTATTCTCCCACCTCCTAAAAATATTCTATAAATTGGATAAAATTATACTCGCATTATCCTAAGTTTAATTATATATTTTTATTCTAATGTAATAACCTATATCCATCTCAACCCTCTATAAAATGAAAGTGGAATTCATTGTATAGGTGTATGGAAGATTGTCACCTTACGAACTGATGCAATTTCTATCCCATAATCATATGTTAGTATAAGATATAATTATGAATATAATTTTCTTATATGAAATTCATGAAAAATCATTCATTAATAAATATAAAATGTCTTATTTAACTTCTTACCTATTAATTCACTAGAAAATGATAATGTGGTTTGTGCGTACATGTGGTATACCACCTCCACAAAGTGATGTGATTAATTTTTGGTCACCACATAAAATTAATGATATATATAATTATAATTAATAAACTATTATTATATTAATTATTTTTTAGAAATATATAATGATAAAATAATATATAACATCATTTTATCATTATCATCGGAAAATTGGAACGTTTCTCATGCGTACATGCAACATTTAGTCTCGATCATTATAAACGAGTTCATTTATAATAACTCGCATTGTAATGACCCAAAAATTCAATGTAATTTTTTTACATTATATGAGATTATTATAAGTGTGATAAAATTGGCGGTGCCTGATTACAAGGCCCAGAGTGCTCGGAATGGAATTTTTAACATTTTAAGGCACATATAGTAAATGTGCGGGAAACGTTTTCCAACATTCAATATAGTGCTCAGAATTGAAATCTGAGGGCAGTTATGAATCTGCAGTTCTGGGATTCTCTTAATGGAAGCTTCACATTGACCATAGTAGGATGGGGGAAAAGGTTTCCTGTGTGGATTTAAAAAAAATTACATATATATTTTTTATTTTATTTCTTTTTTCTCTACCACCAGTTATGTAGTTGTGGTGGGGACCGCAGAGGTAGCCGGATAATTAATATGGGATATTAAATGCCCGGTTACACTTTGTTTGTGGAACTGCCCTTCGTGTAATTATTGTGGCATAATAATTATGTCATTTAATGAACCTCATTAATTCCCTTTTGCGTTACTCAACCTTTCCCCCCTCTATTTAAGGGAGGCTTGTGTTGGAGTTTTGACGCAGCTTCACCAAACAAGGAACCTCTCGTGATGTAACACAACATCTTCAAATGATGAGGAATGGATGTTAGGTTGACATTGGAGGGATCTATCCCGAATCAACAAACATCAATGACTTCATCAAAAGACGGATTCTCCTTCCCCAACCGCGACACCTTCAACGAATCTTCAGGTATGGGTTTTTTTGAAAAATTCGGGTGACATGTTTCTTTGCCTCCTTCATGAGAAGTATGATAAATCATGGAAGTATTAAAGTCTTTTATTATTGAATTAATTATCCATGTTTGATATAATGCTAAAGTGGATGGCCCAGTCCAAACGAACAAGTCCCTGACCCTCCTCCACTTCATTTCTTGGTGCGTTCTACATGGGATTATTTTTCAACTCAATGGAAAGTAGAAACACGGGGTCACGCAATGATTGTTGCAGCCCTAGATGGTCATAAAAACATTTGAAAGGAAAAATGGACCACCGGAGCTCACCAGGTGTCATGTGGAAGGTCACCGGTGTGGAGCCAGTGGCAATCGGTGCTCACTAACCACGGATGAGGGCGGCGTGGCTTGGCGCCACAACGGACGTCACAAACCACAGTGAACGAGCCATGGATAATAAGCCATGGTGAAGTTCAGGACCCGCTATATATAGGTCCCATTTGTAACGTGGTGGCGCTACCTGGCTCCACCCATTATAAAACCAAACGGTTCTTTTATCCATTCAGAAGAAGGACTACGAAACCCTCATGCGGGTTGCTCCAACCAGAGGGCCAGACCGCACAGCGTGTCGTGCCCAACCGGTAGGCAAGGCTGGTTCGCGGCCCAGCCCAACCGGGCTGGCCCAGGCCAGTTTAGGATGGGTTGGACCCATCCTGGGTCTGGTTGGACAAGGCTAGGTCTGACCTATCTAGGACCCCTCACGGGCACTAGTACGCTCAAAAGGTTGTATCTTACGAACCGAATATCATTTTGAAGAACCGTGTATGAAACTAGGATCCTTTGAGTGAGACAGTTCTTTGGAGATACTCCATGAGTGTTTTTGAAAATGTTTTTATATGGTCCTAATGGATCAAGTCTAAATCCATCCGAGACCTCAACACTCAAATTTCAATATCATATTGACCAGGCATCTGGTTGATGCGATGTCTGTTGCGTTGTAACCATTATGATATGATAGATCTTGGGGTAACTTTTTCATGGGAATTTGTGCCAGTTGAAATATGACCAATGGCTTGATAATCTGTTTCTCCCAGAAAAACAAGCGTACTATGAACGTGACTCCTGAGGCTGGTTAAGATGTAATGATTGAACCTTGATTTTGTGTGAATCAACACCGATAAATTCTATGTGAATCAGTTTCCAAGGATTATGTCTGTTCAGAACCCAGCGATTATGTGGGATTAAAAACCCAGTGATTCTGTGTGAATTAGCACCCATCAATTCTGTGTGAATCGGTACCCTTCGATTCTGTGTGAATCCACACCCAACGATTCTGTGTGAATCAGAACCCAATGACTCTATGTGAATCACCATCCATCAATTCTGTGTCAATCAGTATGTAGTGGTTCGGTGCGAATCAGCACCTATCGATCATGTACAGGTCTTGTAAGGTTTAGTACCTATTGATCCTGTGTGGGTCAATATCAGTGCCGCTAGAAAGAGTAATAGGATTTAGTCATATGAATAATCATACGTACTATTGTACTCAATTATACCTGGTTTGAGTTGGGACTCTTTCTTTGGGATTTGTAATTGAGAACATGCTAGTTTTATTCTTCTGTAGAATTCTTAGAGACCTTTGCATGTCTCGGGGTCCCTAATGAGTATTGATATAAACATTCCTACAAGGGATTTTCCCGCACCTTGTTCTGTCTTGTGCAGACGATGAGCGGCTTGGCTGAGATTTTAGGAGCTAGGACCAGGTGGTACACAACAGTGATTGATCGACTTGGAAAGCAGTGAAGATGAGTTGTAACTACCCTTCAGGTAGGATCCTTGGTGGATGCTCACAGGAGCAGCATTTTATTTTTCAGTTGTAGTTGTACCTATTTAGTTTGGATTCTATTTTTTCCCCTTTACGTTCAGTACACACATTTTATACTATAGTTATACTTTGTGGTAGCATCTAGTTGTGTTCTTTGGTAGTGGGTTTGTACCGGTTTTACGGAAATGCATTCCTGTTTTAGGGATATGCCTTTCTGATTCGAGTCGCCAACCCCTGGCCTATGGAAGGCAGTATTGGGGTAGTCATGGAACAAGCCCTGGTGGATGGATCTTGACAAAGCTGTATCAGAGGAGTCATTTCGAATGAAGAATTAGGACTCTGATTTTTCTAATGGAGCAATAGTGTTATCTGTTTTGAGTGTGGTTTTCAATACAGGGAGACCAGTGTGGCCTTGGCGACATACATTTGCATACATCAAGACCTAGAATTATAATTTTTGACTCAGTGCATGAAAACATTGATGGCATGATTTTTGATAATTTTTTATGTTTGCCTCTTTTGAGTCTACTCACCAGGTATAACAGATTGATCGTTGCTCACATGTTTATTTTCTGGATGTCGCCACATAGACAGCTATCTAGGATTCCCAAGAGAGTACACTATGATGGACCACCGAGTGACGAGGCCTTGGTGTTGGGACCACATACTATGTTGGAACATTTAGGTGGTGTACTAGCAGCCCCAACACTCTAAGGGAAGCAATTTCAACAATCCCCACTTGTGGAAGGTGCATGCCGACTGAGCATGTTGAATATGTTCTAGCGGCAGTGGCCTCTAAGGATCTGAGGTGAGACAGATCCACAGGCTGCTAAGGATTGGATAGAGGTTGTGGCTAAGGTTTTTCACTTATTTGGGACACTTTTGTTGGAGATGGTGATCATAGCTGCTATACTTTTCCAGGGCATGACATGAAGATGGTGGAGCCTAACACTCTATTTACATAACCAGGCAACCCCCAGGTGGTCCACCCCAACCATAGGGTGCATGTGGACATGGGTAAGAAAAACTATAGGCAGTAGAGGACTTCGACCACGATGCTCCAGACATGATTAAAGTTATGATCTATGTATATTCCATCCTAGATGCAGTACTTAAATACACAACTTCCAGTAAATCTTTAATTTCCACGACACCTATTTGGAGATCAAAGATTCCAATGGAGTCGTTGGCTCGATCCGTGTGATTAGAGTCTCTTATGGGATAAGACTCAATGATTACGCACATGTGAAGACAATGTGAGCTCACTCTATGTGGTAAGAGCTTTGGCTGTAATCTCTTAGTATAAGTGTGGAGGCTACAAAAAATCATTTTATTTCTGGCTGGATGTCTATAGTCCATGCTCAGATCGACTGTTTTAGGCACAAAGTGTGGTTTGTATGTGAGGATGGGATCAATTATACCTTCACTGATGATGAGGAAACTTTTGTAGCACATAATGGACTTTCTCGGAGGAGTGTGTAGCCAATCCCTCACTAGTTGGATAGGGACACCCTCAGAGAAGTTTATGTGAGGAGTCTGAGTTGTCATGTCATGGTGGACCAGTATGTTGATGTCTTCCTTGATGATGTTCTTGGATAACCTCCACCCAGAGAGGTAGAATTTCACAACGACTATTACCCTGGGATGACACTGGTATCTACACCAGCATATTAGATGGATCTCATGGTTCTTCATTAGCTAAGGGTACAGTTAGAGGACATGTAGAGAAAGGGGTTCATAACACCCAATGTTTCTCCATGGACTTCACCAATCTTGTTGGCCAAGAAGGAAGATGGGAAACTAAGGCTTTCTCTGGAAAATAGGGGCCTCAACTAGGTGAACGTGAAGAACAAGTATCCACTCACGTGGATTGATAATTTTTTTGACAAGCTTAAGGGAGTTTGATGGTTTTCAATGAAATAACTTTGATCTGGATATCACCAGCTCTGGGTATGGGATGTGGGCGTACTGAAGATAAACGACAATGTCATTATGGCCATTACTAGTTATTAGTGATTCCATTCGGCGTGACCAATCCCCTAGTAGTGTTCAAGGGGATCGTGAATATGATATTCTAGCCATACATAGGTCGCTACATTGTAGTATTAATTAGAGACATCTTGATATACTCGGTGTCAGAGCAGGATCATGCCACACAATTACAAATAGTTCTAGATACACATCGAGAGCTCCATTTGAATAAAAGTTGTCTACATGCCAGTTCAGGATATGAGATGTGCACTTAATGGGCCATGTAATCTCAAAGGCTAGAGATGCAGTGGATCTAAAAATGATAGAGTCAATGCTTTCTTGGGATCTGCCAAGGAGTGTGACTGAGGTGTGGAGTTTCATGGGATTGTTGGTATACTAATAGATATTTTTACCTTACTTCTCTAGGGAATTAAAACCATTTTCAACCTTGAAAAGTAAGGGGTACCCTTTCATGTGGAAAATTAAGTGCTTTCATAGTTTTCTAGAGCTGAGGTGGAGACAGATGAGTGCCCCCATCATGAGGCTACCAGAAGAGGGTGTTGGCTATGTAGTCTATTACGACACATCAAGGACCTTACTAGGTTGTGTATTAATGCATGAGAGATCATTGATCACCTATATCTCACTTTAGATGAGACTTCATGATTAGAACTACGTTACCCATGACATGGAGTTAGCATTAGTGGTCTTATCAATGAAGATGTGGAGGCACTACTTGATGAAAAAACGTTCTACTTTCGACCATGATCACAAAATTCTTTGGTATATATTCTCACATATGGAAATGAAACTAAGACAGTGATTTTGGCTAGAGTTCTTCCAGAACTATGAATTTTAGATAATCTATACTCTTTGGAAGAGGAATGTAGTAGTAGAAACACTCAGTAGAAGGTCTAGTCAACAGTTACTGAGTGAGGCGAAGGAGCAGCTAACAGCATTGTAGATATCCTTCATAGATAGAGATGGAAAAAATTACATCCAACCTATGATTGTCACTCCCCCACTTCATTAGTGAGTTCATGAGGGGAATCTTGAGGACACATACTGCGAGACCCGACGTGCTTAGATATTTGCAGAAGATGATCTTGGGTGATTTTCTGAAGGTAGGGAGCACATCGACCTCATTAGAGGATGCACCATGGTTCCAGTTATGCTACGAGAGGAGGTGTTGAGTGAGTTACATACATCCTATTTAGTGGTACATCCAAGAGATTTGAAGATGTACGAGGACCTCTGGTGTTAGCAGTAGTGTCCAGGGATGAAGAATGAAGTGGCAGAGTTTGTATCTAATGACTCACTTGTCAACATATGAAGGATGCGCGTCAGGTACCAGCAGGTTTAGCGCAACCAAATGAGGTACTGGAGTGGAAGTGGGGTGGTATCTCCATTGACTTCATGACAGGGATACCACGTATGTCCATGGGCCACGATACTATGTGGGTGATCGTTGACCAACTCACCAAGTCGACCAAATTCCTAGAAATCTACGATCAGGGATCAGTATAGGGTTTTGGACACCTCTGCATCTAATATATTGTAAAACATCAAGGAGTGTCGTTGAAAATTTTCTTAGATAGTGACACATGTTTTACATTATGCATATGGAAGGTATTTTAAGAGGTGTTAAGGACTCAGCTATGCTTGAGCACCGCCTTTCACCCTGAGATAGATGGTTGGACGGAGCTAACCATACCGACACTCAAGGACATGCATCGTCCTTGTGTCCTTCAATTTGTCCTCTGTTGGGAGGACCAACTACCCCTATTAGAGTTCGTATATAACAATAGCTATCACTCAACCATCGGTATGGCTCCGTTAGAGACCTTGTACAGACAGCCATGCAGATCAACTATTTGCTACACAGAACAAGGAGAGTCGGAAACTATGGGTCTAGAGTTAGTGTAGGCTATATCAAAGAAGGTACATATCATCCAGGAGTCGATGAAGAATGCACAGATTTTTCAGAGGTCTTATTCCGACAAGAGACAGAGACCCTTGGTGTTTGAAGAGGGAGACCATGTCTTCATAGGGGTCTCACCCCGATGAGGATTACTGAGATTTGGTCAGGGTGGCAAGCTATATCTGAGGATAATCAGAATTTTCCAGATCCTCAGCAGAGTGGGAATGGTGGTGTACCATCTAGATCATCCTAGATAGATGCACCGAGTGCATAATTGAATCCACATGTCATAGTTGATAAGATAAGGGAATTATCCATTCCACGTTATCAACTGGGGAAAGCTGGACATCGATGATGTGGAAACATTTGTGGAGTCCCCTGTGGATATAGGGGATCGAAAAGAGAGGGTCCTTCACGGGCAGTCAATTCCTCTACTACAAGATCAACGGTAATAGGGGAACCTCCAGGAAAGCAAATGGGAGTAGGAGGCTAAGATGCATGCTCAGTACCACCATTTGATCCCCT
This sequence comes from Viscum album, assembly GCA_963277665.1. Taxonomy (NCBI): domain Eukaryota; kingdom Viridiplantae; phylum Streptophyta; class Magnoliopsida; order Santalales; family Viscaceae; genus Viscum; species Viscum album. The sequence goes on from OY728141.1 coordinate 1,259,458,863, forward strand.
AGTACTGTAGTATCTTTAAGGGACATAAATCCCTAAGGTGGGGAGAATGAAAAGACTCAAAATTCCATTTATTTTTTTTAATTATTTTGTATTATTACAAGTCTTCAAAAATTGGAAGCTCATGATTCCAAGGATCGATGTGCCCAGAATGGAATTTTGACCTTTTCTAAGGTCTTTTTAGTTAAAGTGCGAGAGTCATTTTCTAAAATTTATGCTATTAATCAGAATGGAAATTCGAGGACACCAATGAATCCTCAGTGTTGGGATTCTTTTAAGGGAAGCTTCACTTCCACCGTAGTATATTGGGTGATAAAGTTTATTTTGGTTGCATTAAATGAAATAATAAAATAACATAGAGATTGTTATTTTATTTCTTTTTTTCCTACCACCTCTTGAGTGGAAGTGGCGGGGACCATGGAGGTAGTCACACATTTAATATGGGATATTAAATACCCAGTTACACTTTGGTTTCATTACCACCCCTCATGTAATTAATGTGGGACATTAATTACATCTATTAATAAACATCATTAATTTCACATTAGGTTAAACACCATTTTCCCCCTAAATTTATGTGAGGGTCGGTTTGGAGTTTTGACACGGCTTCACAAATCACATAACCTCTTGAAATGTAACGCGACATCTACCACCAATGAGGAATAGATGCTAGGAAATTATTGCAGGGATTGAACTAGGAGATATGAATGTCGGCGGCTTCATCAAAGCACCAGTTCTTCTTCCACGACCACAAAACCTTCAATGATTATTGAGGTAGGGGTTATGTTGTTAAATTCTTGTATAGTTTTTCTTTAAATCATTCTTGATACTGATGATAAATTGTGTAAGTAATAATGTATTTTATCGTTGAATTAGTTATCCATGTTTGATATAATTCTAACACAGAGGGAGCCGACCAAACGAATATGTCCCAGACCCTCTTCTACTTCATTTCACGGTGAGTTCTTCATGGGAATTTTTTTTAACTCGATAAAATGAAGAAACATGGAAGAACACAATAATGGTGGCATCCCAGGAGGGCCATATATGCTTCGGGAAATAAGAACATGCCATCGGAGTGCACCCAGTGGCCCACCAGAAGGTCCACATGAGCAATACCAGCGCCAGTGGTGAAGGTGGCGGTCAGTGATCACCAGTCGTGGATGTGGGTAGCGCCGTCTGGCACCACCGCAGATAGACATGCGGTAGGCTCGACCATCCATGGGTGAAGAATGAGGCGCACGGCTACGTGATTCAGTGAACAGGTTACGACAATGAAGCCGCATTGAATGCTCAGACCCACCCCCTATGGGTCCAGCGGGTGGTGAGGAAGTGCCACATGGAGGCGGACAACATTACCCTCATGTGGGTCACACTAGTAAGCCAACAGGACCTCTCGGCACGTCGTACCCAACTGAAGGGCCATGTCGGTCTATGGCCCCGCCCAACTAGGCCAGCCCATGCTGGAATGGGCCGGGCCGGGTCGGACCACGCCCGGGTCGAACTAGACCTGGACCCCACTCGGACACTTATACATTAAAAAGGATGTATCTTTCGAACCTGACATTTGTTTCATGATCCTTCTATAATACTAGGATCCCTAGAGCAAGACAGTCCTTTTGAGGTACTCTATGAGAGTTTTAGGGAATATTGGAGTACGCCAGGTTTGGATCAACTACGAATCTAACTGGGCACTCTGAATTAAAATTCCTATAACATACAGATCGGGTGTCCGGTTGACACACCGTCTATTGCGTTGGATCCCTTCTAACATGACATATCATTGGGTAAATTCTCCAGGGGATTTTGTGCTGGTTAAAATATAACAGATTTCTTTAGAAATCATTTCCATTAATAACAAGCATATTATGAGTGAGAATTATAGGACTGGATGAGATATCAGTAATTAAGAATAATTATGTGTGAATAATCACCCAACAATTTAGTGTGAATCTTCACCCAGTGATTCTGTGTGAATCAGCACCCTGATATTCTGTGTGAATCAGCACCCAGTGATTCTGTGTGAATCAGCACAGAGTGATTCTATGTGAATCAGCACCCATCAGTTTTGTGGGAATCATCCCACTTCAGCCATATGTGGGTCTTATGGGGGTTAATACCTAACGATTTTCTATGGCCCAGAAGGAGTGACTCTTTAAAGAGTATAATGATCTAGCCTTATGACTAATCATCTATACTAGAGTACTCAATTATTCCTAGTCTCTGCTATGACGATTTCTTTGTGAATTATGATTGAGATCATGCATGTGTTATTCCTATGTGAAATTAAGAAAGACCTTCAAGGGTCTCGGGGCTCCTACAGAGTATTGTTATATTCACATTTGAATGGCCTTCACTCGAACCTTTTGTGCCTTGTGGAGACAACGAGCGACTCAGGTGAGACTATAGGATCCAGGACCATACGGTATGTGTAAGTGACTGGTCAAAGTGGAGTGCAGTGTGGACCAGTTGTACCTACCCTTCAGGTAGGATCCTTGGTGGATGATCGCAAGGGATGTTTTTTTTGTTTTCAGTTTTAGTTTTACCTTTTTAGTTGGGCTTGAATTCTGACCCCCTATATATTTAGTAAACACTTTTACAACTCCATTTTTACTTCATGGTTGCATTTTTTTATGTTCATGGGATGTGTGTTTGTATAGCTTTAAAGGCAATACCTTCTCATTTTAAGGATACATCTTTTCAGTGTTAGTTCCTCACCCCTGGCCTATAGAAGATGAGATTGGGGTTGTCACAGCATGGGCCCTGAGGTACGGGTCGTGACACAGTTTAATGTTTAAATTTATAGGTTTAATTGATGTATACAAGTTTTAATAATTTCATTATGTTTATTATAGAAAATTTAGAGCAATGGAAACATCGACCATATTAAACCAACCAAATTTATTTATGATATATGAGCTTAAATCCATCAAAACTCCTATCATTAATTTAATAGACTATCTAATTTTATATACAATTGTATTAAATTATAGTAAATACAATTAAAAATAATGAAATTGATCTTAATAAATTAAATAAATATCTGATGTCAATTATTCTAAATTATTTATAATGTCTGTGACAATTCAAACTCATGTTAAGGTGATTTTTTTTTAAAAAAACATATGATAGTGGTTACCTTGAAATTCTCATTTTCATCTCAATTCATAATTTCCAAATAAAATAAAATAAGATTTATAAGATTTTAATATTAATGATTAAATTGAATTTTTCCCATTTTTTACTTATTAAAAATTGCATGAATTGGATTTTTTGTTATTTTCTAAATGAGGTATATTTTTAATTTTTGACAATATTGTGGAAGGATTATATTTTTAACTTATATTGAATGAGTTGATTTTCCCACTATTATGGAAAATGTAAATATCAATCTGCATTTTTAAAAGGATCTTTTCAAATAATATATTTTATGTATAACTGTGCATATTTTTAAATAATCCATTTCCAAAATAGATAATTTATATTATCTATGAATTTTATTAAGATACACAATACTTGAATTTTGGCTATTTGAGATGGGCTATTTGCAATGGGATCGCGTAACAAAAACTCTTTTGTAAGGGGGTCGCATTGCAGATAGCCCGTTGGAGAAAATAGTGTTGCAAATAGATCTCTGATTAAATACATTAGATATAAAAGAACATGATGTGGTGGGCCATCCACAAAAATAATTTGTGATGGGATGACGACTTGTCACATAGAGCATTATGAGATATCTTTATTGCGACATGCTTGTCACAATAAATTTTTTTTGACAATTAAGTAACTTGTTGTAAATAAGTTTCAAAATATATATATATAATATATTTATGACGGGACCTCATCGCAAAAGGCTCTGTCATAAATAAATAATAAAATAAAACAAAATAAATATAATTATGATTAATGAACAAATAATATTAATATTATTAAAGTAATTAACAAAATAAATAATATTAAAATTGTTAATATTTGAAAATACTTAATAAAATAGAGTGAAATAATAAAATTATGATAAATAGAAAAAAATATAATTATAATTAAAATAAAAAAATATCTTCAAAATTAAAATATTCTCAATAAAATATAAAAAAATCATAAAATTTGATTTTTATTTTTATTATCAGTAAAATAAACAAACATTAAAAAATATAATACTAATAAAAATAAATATATTAAAATATTAAAAATAATAGAAATAAATAAATTATCCAATATTCAAACAAATATAAAAGAAAAAATAGTAAATAGTTCATATTACAATAGGTTTTCAATTAAAATGATTTAAAAAAACAAAAAAAATCACTGGGGGACAGTCTTCTTAGAGAAATGGTGGAGTTGGAGGAGATGGTGGGGGAAACTCCAACCCTAAACTAAGATTTAGGTGGTGCATGTACTCCATCTTCTCATGCTGCTACTACTACCATCAACGCATGTCCCCATCGTATTACTGACACATCTCTTATTACTACTTCTGCAGACTCTTTATAAGCCCAATTTGAGCTCGAAACTACTCATGATACTGTGAGCCATAAGAGGATGCTTCTCCACAAGATCCTCTAGATTTGGACGTCAACATCATAGCAGTACCATAATAAGTACCAAGTGTCACATGAGAGTCGATACCAACAACTCGGCCTTTCTCGAAGGCATAATGTGTCGCCGGCATCCATGCCACCTTATCGAAATAGTGGGCACTAGTCTAATCAATTGTCTCGACCTAACTCTAAGCCTGTGTCTGAGAGGTCACGGCCATATATGACATCATTTGTTTCAATCAGAAATTAAAATTGTGAAAAAATTATATGTAGTAAATTTTTAAACGGAATAAAAAAATAATACTATCCATAATCTGATGCTATCTATCACCTATAATCTCTCCAATGGTTGGATCACTATATATCATCCAATATAAGTCGTACTCCATAATATCAAGATCCTATAATTCCTATATAAACGTTAAATAATATATTTATATTTAATGTAATATAAAATATTTAAAAATTATACTTACCATATGCACTCTATGTGTACTAAATGTACAGCTACTAGCTAAATGTGTCACCTATTGTAACCCATGGTTCTACCGGCCTAATGATGATCTCCTCTGAAATCCACCAATTAACCAGTGTGAACCTAATCCATCCCAAATGTAAGATGAAATGCCCTTTGGTCGGTGGGCTCTACATGACTCATCAAATACTGACATTTATGTTTTCTTAATGTCTATCCTTCTCAAATTGTGGAAATTGATGGAAAGGCTCATGAATAGACACCTCATATGCCTCGTGGACAGCGTCACACATGCTATCATCGATGGAATACCATAAATAGTACAAATAATTTATAATTTCATGTTATTAATAAAATAAATTTCCAAATAGATATTATTTATTTATGTACCAGCCAATGATTGAACATTCTAAGATGCACATCGATGGGAATAAGTTCCCATGGAACCATGGATGAGAAAAATAATTTCACAACATAGCATTCCCATGTACAATTGTTGCTTGTGCAAAAATGTGAAAAAAAAATAATCAGAAAATTAGTATACAAATAAATTAATGAATGATAACTAAAATAAAAAGGTTACCATACCTCTGTGTGCATGGATAGAAACCAATACGTGCATGTTGCTTGGGGATAGGGCCAGGAATCATCAGTCATCCAAGACCACTCCCACTCTGCATACCCCTTGAACCACCAGTAGACTGAGGGTTAGATGATCCCAAATCTTCCTCATCGAATGGTAGCATAGCCGCCTCCAAAAAATGAAATAGATCGGGGTATATTTGAAACACAAAATGATTGTTGTTAGCAGATAGTTGAAGATAACTATTATATTTAGATATATATTTATTATGATAATAAACAACATTTAACTATGTCATTGTTCACCATCATCATAATCATATTATCTATCAATGATAGTGTCGTCATAATCGACGTCTTAAATATCCATATGAGTTTCAGTTTCATCATTTCTTACCATTTCAAATTCATTTGTAACATCATTAACATCATCATCACCATCAACCCTTAATTGTGCAGTGTCGTCACCAATATTCATGTCTCTTTATGAAAAATATGTATTTTAAGTAGTCTCTTGCATAATTTCAATTCCTTGTACTTCATCAAAACCACATTCAGTTTGAGTAAACTAATTTTTCCAAGATTTCATTTTTATTATGATCCACTAATCACTCGGTTCTCATAAAGTAGCACAATACATTGCGTAATATATTTTATGTGCATGTTGAGCCAATAAAAATGGTTCATTTACTATAAGAAGACGTTTATATTTAATATCAATGATTATATGAATCAGATGAACACACAATCCTCTCTTAGTATCCAACCACCAATACTTAAAAAAATTATGTAATTTATTCCCTAGATAAAACAGTTCAATAATTTCATCCATCATGTCATAAAAGTCAAATTCTGTTTTTTTTATGATTCAATATATTCTAGAAAACTCCACTGTTTATTTTTTTTATTCCACGTAGGCATGTGTATGAATTCTAAAACCATTCACCACATATGAATTATATAATTTAACCATTTTTAATTGTGGGTTACTCAATATACAGAGTCACTAATAAATTTTATTAGCATGTTGAGACACCAAAAAATTTGTAAAAAAATTATCTATATATTAAATAATAATCCAAATATATATATTAAACCATTAATAATTTTGGATACCTTTTTATAAAACCATTGAGATAAAAATTTTGTTGGCGTTCTTCAAAAGAATCTGTTGTAATTTGTGATGTTGTTTCTTAATATAACTATCTTATAACCTACAAATAAAATATTTTTACATAATTTTATATAAATTATCGAATAAGTTATTGAATCACTAAATGTAAAAATTGTGTTGTTTCTTCACAATTGAGTAGAACATATGTATGAGATCTATGATATTCGTCATCTGAACACCATCGTTCATGAACTCCACTAAAGCCAAGCTCTGGATGATTAAAAACTGATAATTTATTTTTCATTTAATCATCAACATTCATCATGTTCCTTCCCATGTGGTTGTGTGTTGAGGGATATTCAGATTCAAAATAATGTGAGTAGAGAAAGGCAATCCCCTCTTGCAAAAAGCTTTAGCAATTGAGACTTCAACTGATGCTTTGTTACGTGATTTTTTCTTCATTTTATACATGAATCTCTTGAATGGGTACATCAATCAAAATAGTACTGGACCTCCACATTTATCTTTATGGGAAAAATTTAATATCAAATGTTCCATTGAGTCAGAGAAAGCCGATGATTTGAATTTTTCTAGTTTACATATAAGTACAACAACATATTCTTCAAGTTTACATAGTGTATCATAGTCTGTTGTCGTAGCACAAATGTCCCAAAAAATGATATGTCTATTATCGTATCCCAAATCATAGAATTCAACAAACACTTGAATCAGTTTGGCATTATTATTTCCATTATAACATAACAATCATTACTTTTAATATTGTAATATGACCATTCTTAAAACAATTTCCCGAATTGAAAGAATAGCCATATTGAAGTATCAAGTCTGTAATCCACTGAAAAAATAAAAATTGACTCTTTTTTGGAAGTGTATAAGCTGCTTTTATCTCCATTAACCACTGCGATCTGACATTTTGAAATAGTTGAAGATCCAATCATTTTCAAATTTGGGGAAGATCTACTCTTATCTTTACATTATATTTGATCTTACCTGGTGTATCCAAAATTGTATGAAATAAATAATCAAAACGGTTCTTCTCAGTATGCATGACAACCAATATGTGGCGGACCAACAAATCAGACGAATATGGATGATATAAAAAATGCTCTGTTTTATCCAATTATGTTCTATCCCAATGCCATAAATTTTCTGTTGGTTCACAGATGGCCCAAATGTAACACCCAAGATTTTTATGAGAAATATTTTGTTTTTATGTTATATACATCATCAAAGGAATCATTCACTACACATAACACTAGCTTGTATTGCTTTACACACAATCACGGCCTTCCTCGATAGCTTGCGTGGTACGCAATACTTAGTTTCACTAAACAACGGAATGCTATTAAAATATTTTTAAAGCTAGCTGTTATGGAGAGTAATACCAACTTTTTGAATTTTTGTAATTTTTTTTTTCAAAAAAGACATTATTTTTGGATTCGGAATTTCGAAATTATCCTAGGGTAACATTTTGGTATTTTTCTGAAAACTTTCAATTTTTGATGAATAGTGAAAACATTGAGTTACTATTTAAAAACATACTTTTTATTTAAATAATTATTTATTTTATTTAAATTTATTTTAGGTAAAAATTGATACATAATACCTATATAAGTATAATACAATTCATTGGAGTCATTTTATAATAATTTTAGATATATAAAAATTTATTGAACTTTTCACCGTCTTTACCCACCTCCTAGGAGAATTTAAAAATTTACATAAAACATAATTTTATCACTTATGTGAGTATAATTTCTAAAATCCTAGATACATGGTTAATACCAATGACTAAAATGTGGTTCAATGAAATGAAAATAATTTTTGGTGAATAGTAACTTTGTACTTTTATTACCACGGTTAAAAGTAAATAGGGTAATTAAGGGTAAAAATGATATTATTATTATCCTACCACATGTTCTAATTCTATTGGATAAGTTTAATTCGACCAAAAACAACATTAGGAATAAAATATTACCATTTAGGCCCACATGGATAAGATTAGGACATTTAATATTATTTTATTTAAAGAATAGTTAAAATAGTTAAAATCAATGTTTAATAATTAAAAAATATTTAATATAGGTTTATACAAAAGATAAATTTGACTATAAATATTAATTAGAAATATAAAAAGATTTCCTACATAATTCTATTTTATTTATAATTTTTAGACATTAAATAATTTAATTTATTTATTACACAATGATGATGTAGTATTTATATTATTAATAAAATATTAAGATAATTGATGTTATAAATACACAAATAAATGTAATTTGAGACTTTTTATGAATTACAATAATTTTCTAGGTTAATATGAAATGTTATTATTTATTGTTTTAACTTTTTTTGAACTAATCATTCTGTTATGATTTTCACAATAATCAATTACTAAATAGTGTCAAAATTGACATAAAATAGTTTTTAAAACAAATATTATTTTATTAATTGTTATTTTATTCCTAAAAATATATGGTTCGGCCAAATGACTTAGATAAGGTTATATATATTAATAATAAACAACTTGGGGTTCGTTTGGCTTGTTATAGTATGTTTATTAAACTTATAGTGTAAGAAAACAAGACAACAAGGTAAACGTAAAATTATTAAACTAAAAATTAAATCTAAATGTGAAGGTTAAAATAGAATCTTATACTTGTCTAAATTCTATTGGATGAGATTATTTCAACCCATCCCCACCTGAGATTTTAAATAAATCAATTTGGAGCTATTAAAAACCAAATATTACTTTATAATAAAATAATATTTTTAGTCTTTCCAAAGGTGCCCCTCTCCTCCCTTATAAAAGGGAACCTCATCCCTCTCCTCCTCACACCACTTTGAGCCTTCAAGCTCGGCCAAGCCCTGAAAAATTCTCTTTTCCACTTCCCTAGAAACATCCTAGTGGCCTTGGTCTTCTTAAAAGACCATTTTTAGTGCCCTAAGAGGAGGTCTCAAAGAGGCACTTCAAAGAATAGGTAATGTCTGTTACCGATTCATTCAACATATTTTCTTCTTCTACTTATTCTTCTATAGATGTTTAATTATGAAGTAATAACATCAGTATCACTCATATACTGATATGTTATTATAAGTATGAAACAACCCTATTTCACCATCTATCCGTCCTATGGAAAACGAAATCACCGCACGTGCGTACGTACAGAATACCGTCTCCACGACGTGGGGTAATCTATTTTCCACCACCACCTTACATGGATGGGTATAATGGTTTAAATAATAACTATATATTATTATTGTCAATTTATTTTGATTCTGAAATAGTATTCATACACTCCAAAATAATTCCACGATCATGTTAATGATATCATCGCTCATGCGTACGTACGGAATACCGTCTCCACAATGTGATGCGACTCGTTCTACATGATCTTCTTTTCATAATGATTATAGAAATTAATTAAATTAATAAATATGATATATATAACACTAATACAATTCTGTAAATGACGTATCTATAACCTAAAAAGAAGAATAAGAATTTATTCGACAAAACACGGATAAGAACAAAAAGTAATAAACACTGGAATAACAAGTAGCAATGAAATATTACTAAAAATAAGCTCAGAATATTACCATATATGATATACTAAAAATAAGTATGATTCTGGAATAAGTCATTTATATTATTTAAATTATTATACAGGAGGTTCAGACACTTACGAAGCAAATCGGACCTAAGGTAAGGGAAAATCTCACAATCTCATTTTTATTTAAGATTGTTTATACTTCAGAATTTATGGGGAGTAATAATAATCCACATCCATGTTTCCTCAATATGTAATATTACTTATATCCTCTTACAATTTATTAACTCTAATTTTACCCTTCGGTGAGTTTTTAGTAAAAGATATGAAAGGAATCTTTTGTCGTTTTTCGTACGAGGTACTTTTTCACTTATCTGGCCAAAGTACGAGAAGAATGTTTTTTTAACTTATATGGCATGAATGGATTTTTAGAACATTATTTCCAAGAATATTCCTTAAATGTTGTCAAGTTTATTTTTAATAAACCTCTTTTAGTTTAAAATTGTGTCACATGTTAAGAAAGGAAAAATGTTTTTGAAGTAGAAACGATATTTTCCTCAAGAATGAAGTACAAGTGTTTTATCAAAATTACTTTCCATATAAGACAATATAGGGTTATGTTTCTATTCCTATTTTTACATTGATTTTTGATTGAATTATTTTTAAGAAGTCTTTTTTATCTTATATGGGTTATGTTATAATGGCACGATGTTTAAGAATCCCATTTTTATTAGATGGGTTATGATATGATGTATGGTTTATTATTTTGTAGCACACATAAGAATGGTTTCATTATGAGATGTGTGGGACCTAAATATCCCTCCAATGCATTGGGTAAATAATTATATCTCACGTTATAGAGATGGATTTTATGGCAGGTTAATCAGGTTCAGTGAAACTGGACTGAAACGTGGAGGAAACTCGGTTCAGAAAGGGAATTTATCTACTAAGATAGTCTTGGAAATGAGTCTTGACTAATAAGAATTGATTCTTTATGATTATGTGTTAATTCCACATAGTTTCATGTTTTATATTTTGATTATTTGTATTACATTTTACTACTATGATTTATCCCATGTTATGAAATTATGATCTCTTTTGCAGGTAAAGATTTCAAAAATGTTATGTTCATATGAATATGATTTGATTGATATTTCTTTTGTTTACCCTTATTGATCATTTGAGCTCACCCTTTTGTATGTTTTCTTTCCCCGGGTCAGGAAGAAGGTTATTATGTAGGATATGCCAAAAGGGACTCCAGATATGATGAAATAAATGGGAGACAATGTAGATTCTTTTTGAACCAGTTGTTTATGTTTACCAGTTTCTAAAGACACTATACCTATACGGTCCTTTCATGGTTTTGTTATATGTTGTAATAAGTGTGCTTCAATTTTGAAAAATAACAATGTATGTAATGAATGGGTCATTATAGTTGGTATCAGAGGAATGGTATAGTCAACCATTGGAAACTAGGATGTGAAAGACTTAGTAAGAACCATAAGGGTAAGTCTAATCATAGAACACAATCTTAGTGTTTTAAAAATGTCCATGAACAACCTATGATAAGACCTTATGTGTGAAATTTTATTCTTGATTATGCATTTTTCCAATTGTAATTAGTGTTGCTCACACTATTATTCTTGGTTTTAGTCACAGGCTTGAACCCGAAGGAACCATGTTAATGCAGAATACGATGGGAAATGCAATGATTGTCCCCCTGAGCAACCAAACGTTATGGGAGATGGAATGAAAAATATTGTATCCATGGTCACACAACATTCTCAAGATATTAATCATGCAATACTTCCAAATGAGAAAAGGAAGGAGAAAAATTCTGTTGAATCCTTTATGAGGCAGCGTCCACCCTCATTCAGTGGGTCTACTGATCCATTAGTGGTTGAACAATGGATCAGTACCACTGAAATGATATTTTCAGTTCTTCATTGTTCTGAACATGATAAAGTCATCTTAGAAGTTTATCATTTGGAAGGAGAAGCTGATCAATCATAGAATCTTATAAAGATTTTGGGGCAAAGGGAAGAAATTGAGTCCATGGAATGGGATGAGTTCTAGAACTTATTTTTCAATATGTATTTCCCTCAAATTCTCTGAACAAATATGGAGAAAGAGTTTCTTGAAATAAAGAAAAAGGATGATGAATCAGTTGGTACCTACGAAGCAAATGTTACAAGATATGAAAGGTACGCTTCTGGGATTGTTATACAACCTGAGAGAAAGATTGATCGATTCTTTAGTGGCTTAAAACCAAGTCTTCAAAGGGTGTTATCCATAAGGGACTTCAACAACTACGAGGAAATCGTTCGATGTGCTCTCAAAGTTGAGATGGATATTGGAGTAACCCATCAGTCATATGGGTTTGATAAAAAGAGGAAAATGGAATTCAATGGAAAATCTAAAGAGCACACTAAAAAGAAGATGAGCTTTCCCTTATGCGCAAAGTGTGGAATGAAACATGGAGGGAGTTGTCTTAAAGGGGAAAATAAATGTTTCAAATGTGGAAATGAAGGTCATCGGGCATTTGAATTCTGCAATGATGGGAAGAAGATGTCTAGTGATGCGAACAAATAAAAGGCTACACAGGGTGCACCTCCTACACTTCAATGTTACAAGTGCAAAGAAATGGGGAATTATGCCAATCAATGCCCTAATCCAAGGGTTGTTGATGATGATCAACATCAACAAACTCTTAAGGCTAAATACAAAGGAAAGTCACATGAAATTTCTAAAAGAGAAGTGATGTACGATAACGAAGTGGTGAAAGGTACACTTACCATTCCACTCTAATGTATAAAATCTTTTATTTGATTCTGGATCCACCCACTCTTTTATTTTTGAAGAATTTTCTAAGGGTATCGCCGTATTACCTCAACAATTAGATGATGAGATAGCTGTGACAACCCCTAATGGCACAACATCCGCATCAAATGTTTATAATTTATCTCCGATTGAAGTTTGTGGGAATGTGCCTTCTTGAAAATCTTGTGATCCTTCCTACATTGGAATTTGATGTGATTCATGGAATGGATTGGCTTTCATTATATGGATCTCATATCAATTTCCAAAGAATGGAAGTCACATTTCATATACCTGATCAATCTATGATAGTCTATCGATGCAAGGATGAACATAACCTTCCGGTGGAAATTTATTCCATCTTATGGGTCTTGATTCCACTAAATGAGGGTTATTTATCTCAAATATTTGTAGAGAAACTCATGATTACGAATATTCCCATTGTATGGGAGTTTGATGATGTCTTTCCGGAGTAATTTCTAGGTCTTCCACCAAATCGTGAAGTTTAGTTTTCAATAGAACTCGTACCGGGTGCTTTTCCTATTTTAAAGACACCTTATAGAATGACCCCAATTGAGTTGCAGGAATTGAAGAAGCAACACCAAGATAATACTGATAAGGGATTCATACGCCGTAGTGTGTCACCTTGGGGATCACCTGTTCTATTTTTTAAGAAGAAATATGGATCAATGAGACTCTATATTGATTATCGAGAACATAACATGATCACTATCAAGAACAAATATCCTCTCACATGCATTGATGAAATATTTGACCAACTATGTGGAGCTCAATACATTTCCAATATTGATCTTCGTTCAATGTATCATCAATTAAGGGTCAAAAAGGAGGATATACCAAAGATGGATTTCCGTACAAGGTATGGACACTATGAATTTATAGTGATGCCATTTGGTCTTACTAATGCCCCCACTATCTCCATGGATCTAAAGAATAGAGTGTTTAGAGACTATCTTGATCAGTTTGTGGTAGTCTTTATAGAAGATATTCTTGTCTATTCAATGAACAAGGTAGAACATGAAGATCACTTGAGAATTGTATTGAAGACCCAGAAAAGGTAGAAGTTTTATTCCAAATTTACCAAGTGTGAATTTTGGAATGAAAAAGTTGCATTTTTGGGTCACATAATCTCAAAAGAGGGGATATCTGTGGATCCAACAAAAACAGATGTTATCGAAAGATGGTCGAGACCAACAACAGTAACTGAAATCCGAAGTTTTCTTGGTTTGGCTGGACATTATTGACGTTTTGTAAAATATTTTTCACGATTATCTACTCCACTCACCATATTGACTCGAAATGGTGTTAAGTTCGTGTAGAAAGAGGAATGTGAATAGATTTTCAAGGAGTTGAAAAGAAGGTTATCCAATGCACATGTACTCACACTTCCACGTAGTAGAGAAAGGTTTGTGATCTATAGTTATATATCCAAGAATTGGTTGGGGTGTGTTGTTATGAAAAACGATTTGGTGATAGCTTATGCCTCATGACTGTTGAAAATCAATGAGAAAAATTACCCTACTCATGATTTGGAGTTAGCAACGGTAATCTTTTCATTAATGATTTGGAGGCATTATCTTTACGGTGAAAGGTGTGGTATTAATACAGATTATAAAATTTTAAAGTATATTTACACACAAAAGGAGCTAAATATGCGCCAAAGAAGGTGGTTGGAGTTGATTAAGGATTACTACTGCTCAATTCATTACCACCTTGGGAAAGAAAATAAGGTGGAAGATGCATTAAGTCGACAAGACCATGCTAGCCTATCTATGATGAGGATCACAAAAGATCCATTTTTTTGTATTTACAAAGGATGGATCTTGGAATTATAATGGAAGGGGAGAAATCTTATCTTTCTCAAACCAATGTTCAACCATCTATACAGGTGAAGATTAAAGAGGCTCAAAAAGGAGATGTAGAGATACAAAAGAAGGTGAGAAAAGATCCTAAATTCAACCATGATTGTCATGGGATAATATAGTTCAGGAATCGTGTTTGTGTTCCTCCCATCCACGAATTTAAGAAGAAGCTACTTGATGAGGCTCATAGTTCTTCATTCTCTATTCATCCTAGAAGCACGAAGATGTATAAGGAACTGAAAGTGTACTTCTGGTGGGATGGCATGAAAAGAGATGTTTCTGAATATGTCTCTTGATGCTTGGATTGTCAGCAAGTTAAAGCTGAGAGACAGAAGTCTAAGGGGATGTTATAACCATTACCCATACCTGAATGGAAATGGGAAAACATCACTATGGACTTTTTCAATAGACATCCATAAACATCCAATGGAAATAATGCTATATGGTTCATAGTTGATCGTCTTACAATGTCTGCACACTTCATTTCTATTAGAGAGGATTTCTCTCTGGATCGGCTTTCCAGGATATATGTAAAGGACGGGGTAAGATTGCATGGAGTACCACTTTCCATTATATCGGATCGGGATCCGAGGTTTAACTCGAAGTTCTAGCAAAGTCTTCAGCATACTCTGGATACAGAGTTGAGTTTCACCACTACTTATCATCCTCAGACAGACGGTCTGTCTGAGAGGACAATTCAAACTCTTGAAGATATGTTGAGATCTTGCTCTATGGATTTCAATGGTGGTTGGGACCAACACCTACCTTTGGTGGAATTTTCTTATAATAATACCTTTCACTCCAGTATTCAGATGGATCCTTATAAATCACTCTATGAAAAGAAATGCAGGACTCCAACTTGCTGGGATGAGGGTGGAAGGAAAGCTATTAAGACCTGATCTTGTTGATGAGATGGTAGAAAAGGTCTGATCTATTCAACAACACATTAGAGCAGCTCATAGTCGACAAAAAAGTTATGCTGTTAATCGAAGAAAATACGTAGAGTTTGAAGAGGGTGATAATGTGTTCTTACAAATATCTCCTTGGAAGAGAATAATGAGGTTTGGAAAGAAGGGAAAGTTGTTCCCTAGGTATATCGGTCATTTCAAACTACTATATCATGTTGTGAAGGTAGCTTATCGATTGGTGCTTCCACCGAATCTCTCTCATGTTCATGATTTGTTCCATGTATCTCTCCTGAGAAAGTACATACCCGATCAATCTCATGTACTCAGCTCGGAAGTTGTACCGCTGGAGCAAGAAATTTCTTATGAAGAACAGTCGATAAAGATTCTGGATCGTAGAAAAAAAGTCCTGCGGAACAAGACCACTCGCTTTGTGAAATTTTATGAAGGAACCACCAATTATAATAAGCTACATGGGAGGTTGAGGATATGATGATGGAGAGGTATCCTCATCTATTTGTTACAAAGTGACGAATTTCGAGGTAGAAATTCATTTTATGGGGGGTAGAATGTAACACCCGAGATTTTTATGAGAAATATTTTTTTTTATGTTATATACATCATCAATGGAATCTTTCACTACACACAACACTAACATGGCTTTCTTTACACGCAATCGCATCCTTCCATGATAGCTTGCGTGGTACGCAATACCGAGTTTCACTAAACAACGATATGCTATTAAAATATTGTTAAAACAACCTGTTACGAATAGTAATACCCACTTTTCTAAATTTTGAAATTTTTATTTTTCAAAACGGACTCCATTTTTGGATTCGGAATATCGAAATTAGCCTAAGGTGAAATTTTGGTATTTATCTGAAAAGCTATCAATTTTTGATGAATAGTTAAAACACTAGGTTACTATTTAAAAACCGACTTTTTATTTAAATAATTATTTATTTTATTTAAATTTATTTTAGGTCAAAAGTGATACATAATACCTATATAAGTTCAATGCAATTCATTGGAGTAATTTTATAATAATTTTAGATATATAAAAATTGTATTGAACTTTTCACCATCTTTTACCCACCTCCTAAGAGAATTTGCAAATTTACCTAAAACTTAATTTCACCACTTCTGTGAGTGAAATTTAAAAAATTAGAGAGACACGTTTAATATCAAGGAATAAAATGTGGTTCATTTAGATGAAAATAAATTTTGGTGAATAGTAACTTTTTTCTTTTTTTTACCACGGTTAAAAGTAAATAGGGTAATTAAGGGTAAAAATGATATTATTATTACCCTAACACATGTCCTAATTCTGTTGGATAAGTCTAATTCGACTAAAAACAAATTTAGGAAGAAAATATGACTATTTAGGCCCACATTGATTAGATTAGGACATTTAATATTATATTATTTAAAGAATAGTTAAAATAGATAAAACCATTGTTTAATAACTAAATTTTTTTTAATATTGGGTAATACAAAAGATAAATTCAACTATAAATATTCATTTGAAATAAAAAAATATTTCTTACCTATTGGTATTTTATTTATAATTTTTAGACATTAAATAATTTAATTTATTTATTACACAATGATGATGCACTAATTATATTATTCAGGAAATATTAACATAATTGATGTTATAAATAACCAAATAAATATAATCTGAGACTTTTTATGAATTCCAATAATATTCTAGGTTAATATGACATGTTAGTAATGATTTTATTAACTTTGTTCTAACTAATCTTTCTGTTATGATTTTCAAAAAAATCAATTACCAAATAGTGTCCAAATTGACATAAAATAGTTATTAAAACAAATATTATATTATTAATTGTTATTTTATTCCTAAATATATATGGTTCAGCCAAATGACTTAGATAAGTTCATATATATATTGATAATAAACAAATTGGGGTCGTTTGGAGTGTTATAGTATGTTTATTAAACATATAGTCAAAGAAAACAAGAAGACACAGTAAAAGTAAACATATTTAACATAAAGTTAAATCTAAATGATAAGGTTAAAATAGAAACCTAAACTTGTGTAAATTATATTGGATGAGAGTATTTCGACCCAACCCCACCATTGCTTTAAAATAAATCAATTTGATGCTATTAATAACTTAATATGACCTTATAATAAAATAATATTTTTAGTTTTTCCAAAGGTTCCCCTCTCCTCCTCACACCACATTGAGCCAAGAAGCTCGGCCAACCCCTACCAAATTCTCCTATACACTTCCATATAAACATCGTACAGGTCCTGGTCTTCTTCAGAGACTATTTTTACTGCCCTAAAAGGAGGTCTCAAAGAGGCGCTTCAAAGAAGAGGTAATGTCCGTTACCGATTCTTTCAACAATATTTCCTCTTCTACTTCTTCTTCTTTAGTTGTTTCATTATGAAGTAATAACATCAGTATCACTCATATACATATATGTTATTATAAGTATGAAACAACCATATTTCACAATCTATCCATCCTACGGAAAATGAAATCACCACGCGTGCGTACGTACGGAATACCGTCTCCACGCCGTGGTGTAATCTATTTTCCACCACCACCTTACATGGATGGGTATAATGGTTTAAATAATAACTATATATGATTATTTTAATTTTATATTTATTATGAAATAGTTTACATACACTCCAATAAAATTCCACGATCATGGGAATGATATCATCTCTCGTGCGTACGTACGGAAAACTGTCTCCACGATATGATGTGACTCGTTCTACATGATATTCATTGCATAATGATTATATAAATGAATTTAATGAACAAATATGATATATTTCACACTAATACCAATATGGAAATGAGTTATCTATAACCTAAAAAGAAGAATAAGAATTTATTCAACAAAACATGCATAAGAACAAAAAGTAATAAACACCCGAATCACAAGTAGAAATGAAATATTACTAATAAGAAGGTAAGAATATTACCATATAATATATCATAAAAATCAGTATGATCCTGGAATAAGTCAATTACACTATTTAAATCATTATATAGGCGGTTCGGACACTTACGAAGCAAATCAGACCTAAGGTAAGGGAAAATCTCAAACTCTCATTTTTATCTGAGATTGTTTATACATAAGAATTTACTGGGGAATAATTATCATCCACACACATGTTTCCTCAATATGTAATATTACATATATCCTCCTACAATTTTTTAAATCCAATTTTACCCATCGGTGAGTTTTTAGTAAATGATATGAAGGGAATTTTTTGTCGTTTTTCGTACGAGGTACTTTTTGACTTTTCCGGCCAAAGTACGAGAACAATGTTTTTTTAACTTATATGGAATGAATGAATTTTTTAGAACATTATTTCCAATAATAATCCTGTACAATTTTTCATGTTTATTTTTAATCAACTTCTTCTAGTTTAAAATTGTATGACATGTTAAGAAATGAAAGATGTTTTTGAAGTAGAAAGGATATTTTCCTCAAGAATGAAGTTCAAGTGTTTTATCAAAATTAGTTTCCATATAAGACAATACAGGGTTCTATTTGTATCCCTATTTTTACATTGATATATGATGGAATTATTTTTATTATGTCTTTTTATCTTATATGGGTTATTTTATGATGGCACGATGTTTAAGAATCCCATTTTTATTACATGGGTTATGCTATGATGTATGGTTTATGATTTTGTGGCACACATAAGAATAGTTTCATTATGCGATGGGTGGGACCTATATCTACCTCCAATTCATTGGGTAAATAATTATATCACATGAGATAGACATGGCTGGAACAGCAGGTTAATCCGGTTCTGAGAAACAGGACTGATATGAAGAGTGAACTCGGTTCAGAAATGGACTTTTTCTACAAAGATAGTGTTGGAAATGAGTCTTGACTAATAAGAAATGATTCTCTATGATTATGTGTGTATGCCACAAAGTATCATGTTTTATGTTATGATTATTGGGATTACATTTCACTACTATTATTTATCCCATGTTATGAAATTATGATCTGTTTTGCAGGTTAATATTTCCAAAATGTTATGTTCATATGAATATGATGTGATTGATATTTCTTTTGTTTACCCTTACTGAGCATTTGAGCTCACCCTTTTGTATGTTTTTTCCCAGGTCAGGAAGATGGTTATTAAGTAAAATATTCCAAAAAGGGACTCTAGATATGATGAAATAAATGGGAGACATTGTAGATGCTTTATGAACCAGTTGTTTATGTTTCCCAATTTCTAAAGACACTATACCTATACGATCCTTTCATGGTTTTGTTATATTTTGTAATAAGTGTGCTTCAATTTTGATGAAATAACAATGTACGTAAAGTATGGGTCGTTATAACAAATGTGATGGGCGGTAATGAAAATAAAACTGATTTTAACGCTATACCGAAGATCATTTTTGGATGATCGACCCTTTCAATTGTGCCATTTCTAAAATGAGATTAGTTCCTCCGAAAAGAATGATCTGTTGGACGACATCTGCAATAACAGTCAAAATATCATGGTTTTTTTCCAATGATGATCATAAAAGCTTTTTTGTATTTCATAGTGTGAGGACATGATATTGGACCATGTGTGCTCTAGCTAGGTAACATTCCTTATGACGGGAATTCACTAATCGTCCACATAATTTTAGCTCTTAATATAAACATTTGTTTCATAGAAACATCATATGTAAAAATACCATTACTCCAAAATGAATTTAACTCATCAATCAATGGTTTAAAATAAACATCTATATACTTGTTCGGATTTCCTAGGATTAATAAGGTCAAAATTATTTTGGAGTCCTTCATTAACAACCATGGAGGTAAATTTTACATAGTTATAAATACATGCCAACATAAATACTGACTAGCATAAAAACCAAACAGAGAGAAACCGTCAGTAGAAAGACCTAATCGCAAATCTGAGGCTTTTAAAGAAAAATATTGATGAATACAGTCAAAATATTTCCAAGAATTCTGATCATATAGATGATTCAAGATTTTATAGGTTGAAATCTTGTTTTTGTGCCATTAAATCATTGACTCTATATTGTGAGACATAAATAAATGATGGTACCGAGGTGTAAGGGAGAAATATTATAACAGTTTTACAGGAATCCTATCAGACATCATTATACCTCAATTGTCTACATGTGGGACAATTATCCTATAAATAATTTTCACCAGAATATAAGAAGAAATAATTTTCACATACATGATTCTTCTGATAACAAAGTCCTAGATTACGAACCAACCTCTTACTCTTATAGTAATTTGAAGGAAACACATTGAAGTCAAGAAACAATGTTTTAACCAAAAAGAATATCTGATCAAAACAGTTGTTTTCATTTGCATTATCTTATTTAATAGCCATAAATTTTTATAGTAGCTTCTAATGTTTTTTTCATCCAACCAAGATATAATTCATTCTCATCAGACCTCAACAAATCATAAAATTTGGATGGGGTCGAATTAGGAGTTCAATCAATATCATATTGAGTTTCATTTTATTGAACAAACGGACAAGCGACATCATGTACTAAATTTTCAAACTTTGATGGATCTAGAATCTTGTTATTAGTATCTTATCTTGGTATATGTTCACCATATTAATACCAGAAAACATAATCTAGTTGAAAACCAAACTGCAGGAGATGTCCCCCAACCTTGTTAAATGTGTCAAACACACTCATAGAACATTTTTTTACAGGGACACATAGTTTTTCCTACTGAAAACGATTTCTGGATTTGTTGATGCAAATGATAAGAAAGCATCAAAAACCTCAATATATACAAGATTTTATCGACAACCTTTTGGATTTCTACATTGATTCCTCCAAGTGAAATCATCTAATAATGATTGTTGTCAGCTTCCTTGTTCCATATTTTTATACAAAATATAAAATCATTACTGTTTCTGAATAATTTGAAATTATAAAAACACTATAAAAAAAGTTAAATATTTACAACTACTTGTTAATAATTACCAGTAATTACGGGCTACACAATTTCGAGTGGATTGACGACTACTCATTTGTCCAACGGATCGTTTACTTGCAACTTTCTCACATAGAAAATATAATTAAGAATCAGCTTGGAGGTACGCATAATCATTCTCCTACATAACAGAATGTATAAGAGTACATTTGATCAGATTCTTGATTATGATATCAGCGTGAGAAATATGCATATAAATTAGTCATCAGAAAAAAGAGCCCCCTTTTTGTCGATGAATATTTTTCTTGCATTTATCACGACCTGAAAACATTATGAAAAATGTGGTCCTACGAATTCATATTCAAAATCATGCATACGAGATTAGATAAGCATACATATAATAATTCTTTTCATAATGTTATGAGACGGTGAGAGTTGAATGGAAAATATTCACTAAGAAAAAGGAGTGTCGTCAATCCACTAGAAATTGTGCCATGTTATCACAATTTTTTCAATTTATTTTTTCCCAATTATTCCTAATGATACCAAATTATTCCAAATAATTCCAAATGATTCCCAATGATTCCTAATGATTTCGAATGATTCCTAATGATTTTTAAAGAACTCCAAATGGTTTTTAATGATTACTAATGATTATTAATTATTTTTAATGATTCTTAATGATTCATATTTATTTATAATTATTCCTATTTATTCATGTTTATTGCTAATTATTCCGAATTATTGCTAATTATTTCTTTTTATTTCTAATTAATGTAAATTATTGAAAATTATTTCAAATTATTGCTAATTATTTGAAATTATTACAATTTAATGCTATTAATTCCTATTTATTACTATTTATTCATGATTATTTATAATTATTAGAATTTATTGTTATTTATTCATTTTTATTCATTTTAATTCCTATTTATTCTTATTTATTCCTATTTATGAAAATTTATTCATAATTATTACTAATTATTCATAATTATTCCTATTTATTCTCATTTATTACTAATTATTACTAATTATTAATAATTATTACTATTTATAACTATTTATTACAAATTATTACAAATTTTTACAAATTATTACTAATTATTACTAATTATTTTTAATTATTTCTATTTATTCTGATTTATTCCAATTTATTCTTATATATTCCTAACCATTTCTATTTATTACTAATTAATACTGATTATTACTAATTATTACTAATTATTACTAATTATTAATAATTATTACTAATTACTAATAATAATTACTTATTATTACATATTATTACATATTATTAATTTTTCTTACATATTATAAAAAATTATTACTAAGTATTACTGTATATTCTTATCGATTCCTAATTATTACTAATTACTACTACTTATTATTTTTTTTCTAATTATTCCTAATTATTACTATTTATTACTAACTATTACAATTTATTACAATTTATTAATAATTATTTATAATTTTTAATAATTGTTACTAATTATTAATAATTATTTCTAGTTATTACTAATTATTACTACTTATTACTATTTATTAGTATTTATTAGTATATATTACTAATTGTTACTATTCATTTCTATTTATTACTATTTATTAATATTTATTACTCTTTATTAATATTTATTACTATTTATTACTATTTATTACTATTTATCTCTATTTTTTATATTTATTAATATTTATTACTAATTATTATTATTTATTATTATTTATTACTATTTATTACTAATTATTACTATTTAATAGTTTTATTACTATTTATTACTAATTAATACTATTTATTACAATTTATTTGTGTTTATTAGTATTGATTAGTATTTATTAGTATTTAGTACTAATTAATACTATTTATTACTAATTATTACTAATTATTACTAATTATTACCAATTATTAGTAATTAATGCAATTTATTACAATTTATTACTATTTATTACTATTTATTACTACTTATTACTATTTATTTCTCTTTATTAGTATTTATTAATACTTATTACTAATTATAACTAATTATTACTTTTTATTAATATTTATTTGTATTTACTACTCTTTATTATTGTTTATTACTAATTCATTCTATTTTATCTATTTATTATTTTTATTACTATTTGATAGTATTTATTAGTATTTATTAGTATTTATTTCTATTTATTTGTTTTTTACTACTTATTATTAATTATTTCTAATTATTAGTATTTATTACTATTTATTATTATTTGTTACTATTTATCAGTATTTGTTAGTAATTTTTAGTATTTATTACAATATATTAGTATTTATTACTATTTATTAGAATTCATTACTATTTATTAGTATTTATTACTAATTATTAGTATTTATTAGTAATTATTATTATTGATTATTAATTATTACTAGTTATTCATATTTCTTACAAATTGTATATATTTATTACTCTTAATTTCTATTTATAACTCTTTTTTCTAATTATTACTAATTAGTGTTAATTACTATTAATTACTGCAAAATAAAGCTACTAAATACTAATTACCGATAATTATTTATATACATTACTAATTATCATTAATAATTATTATTATTTCTAATTACAAGTACTAATAATTTAATTTTATTATTACAAATAAATACTAATGACAAAACAATTTAAGTGTAATTTAATTACAAATAATCATCAATAATGAAAATTAATATAAAAAATAAAGTAAATACTGAATTAAATAAAACAAAAATACCTTGAAGTTTGACCTCTTATAACTGTAGGCTGGTTCACAACTTCTTCGTAAAAAAAACTAACTCTAAAAAGTTTTCCCTCTTAAATTTGAATTCAGAGAAGCAGAGGAAGAAAGAATTCAGGAGGAGAGAAGAAAACACCAATGGGGGTATATATAGGTTTGATTAATTACGACCGAACAATTTGTGATGGGAATCCCGTCATAAATACCATTAGCTGCATTAATTATGGCACGCTGTTAAAAGGTTATTTTTGATGGGTTCGATCGCAAAAAGTAACATGCCGATAGAGTATTTGTTATGGGACAACATCCTGTCGCAAATAGCATTTTCCTACAGCAGAATATTTGCGATGGGTCCCATCACAAATAATCTATGGTGGTCAAAATAGTTTTGATGGGGTATCCCACATCGCAACTAGTTCTTACGGTCTATCGGTATTTGTGAAGGGCAGTGCCTACCCATCGCATATACCCTTTCATGCATTTTGGCGCTCAAACTGTGCCAATACGCGCTTACATTTTTCTGATGGGGCACCTCTTATCGTTACATATAAGCTATTATTTGCGACTGGAAAAGCAACCCACTGCAAAAGGCATTTTTTTCCATTGTGGAATTATATTGTTGTTTATACTGTATTTATTGGTAGATGGATATGAGGACATGTGATTAAATTATAAAAAAATATAGGTAATCATGTTATAGCTCTATGTGGACTTTTTAAAATAGACTATATTGACTAATATAATTTTTTTGAGTGAATTTTAATATTCTTTGATGGTTGTTCAATGATTAAGTTTGATGGTTAATCCATGAGTAGCTTTGTTGGTTACTCAAAATTTGACCTTAAAGACCATACATTAGTATCTATTATCATTACACTGTGGTAATATTTATATATTAACTATGAAGCTCTTTTATGAATTGTTGTGATGGTTACTCCAATTAACTCCGTTGGTAATTCCAAATTCGAGAAAGACAACTACGCCTTTGTGAGAAATCTTTTGTTTTATTTTTAAATTTTATTTGAAAGGATTTTGGGTTTATTTTTACTTATTTGTCTATAATGAAATGTTTTATGAAAAGTATTAGTAATAGAAGAGGAATTCATTATTATGAAAAGTCTTTTTGTCCTTTTTTTATGAAATTAAAATTTATATTTGTATTCATGGATTGATGATATCTTGTTTTATTTTTTGTCCCTTACTGATCGTTTTTTGTAATATATCACATGATTAAAATAGTCATATATTATAAGCATGATTAAAGTAAAATTAGAAATCATGAATATATTCTTGATGATTTTACAACAAAATAAAACATGTTTTATTTGAAATCATTTACATTGTGGTAAAAAAAATATTAATCAATAGTGTCCACTGTAACACCTCAATATTATAAAAATTGTAAAATCTTATTTGATAACATATATGACATGAAGCGCAAATCTAATAAGTAAATTTTACCCCTTTATAAGTTATGATATATTTATTTTAAATTTTATTAAATATCATCAAAAACTTGAAAATCACGTACCAATGGGTTTGAGCGTAACATGATACTCTATTAAAATATTTTTATATTAACATTACTATTATAACCTATTTTGTAGATTGGCTTTTATGAACATTAATAAAAATAATTATGAAAATTATATGGTTTACAAATGTGTAAACTAAATTAAATGGTTTGTGATTGTTTTGAAATAAAATTAGAATCATTTTAAATAAAGAAGAAATATTTTCTGAAAAAAAGTATTTTTATATAAGGGAATATAGTCAGCCTTTACCAAAATAATATAAAATTAATATTTAACTTATTTTGTAATTTATTTTAAAAATATAATTCATTACTGAAATCTATATGACAAAATTACCTATTAGTGATTTTTTTTGATAATTTTTTAAAATGATTGACTTTTCTATGAATTTGGAAAATATAGAATTTCAATTGAAAATTTACTTTTAATCCTCATTATTTTTGAAGTTAAATTATATATATAATTTGTTTTATAGTAAAGTAATATCAATTATATATCTATTAATATAATTTATGTAATAAAAATCATGTTCATATTTAATTATGAAATAAAGACATTCTAAACATTTAAATTTTTTCCTATATTGAAAATCCTCTTTTTCGTCACGGGAGCAGTATTAATTTTAATTTAAAATCATCCACATATTTGAATGGAATTTGTTAAAAAAATTATATATTTTCAATTAAAAAAATTTATGTTATCTAATATGGTAAAGATAATGCTTTACTATAGTTAATTGGAAAACAGTAAATATTAATTATTACGGTTGTGGTGAAAATGTGTTTACTAAGGGTGGGTTAAAATAATACAATAAGAGATAAAATGACCAGTAAACTTATTAGTCTTATTTTATGGCCATATTTCCAACTTATAGATAACAATTTCTAATATAGGGTTTTTTGGATTATTTTATCAAGTGAATAACATTCAAATTTTATTCTTATGGAAAATTTCGAAGTAAATTCCAAGAAGGTCCCCTTTCCACAATTATAATTGGGCACCCCCAGACCTCCCTTATTCAAATATCTAAAAAATTGGATTAAAAAATCAATTCAAATTATCTCTTACATATAATTATAAACATTTTAGTGCTTCCATTCTCTGGAAAATACTAACCCTATAGTCCTTAAATGGATATCCAAATGGGGTTTCTCTAATAGAAGATTTTCATCTCAACAAAACTCTTTTGTTTTTATTTTTTATTTTTCATCGGTAATTTTTTTCATTAAACTTATAATATAACAAAAACATATATCTAAAATATACTAAGATATTATTATGTTAGTGGAATAAGATATTTATATCACCCTTATATCAAAGGGAAAACTAAATTGTTGATTCTGTATGTGGTGGACAACCATATTGTGAACCTATGTAGTTTGTTTTCCATCATCCCATTTGTAGAAAATATGAAATGATATATTTGACATATTTATATGATATTTATTATCTTAATATGCATAAATAATTATCATATAACATATAAAAAAACCATATTTTCATATAAAATACCATATATTGTTTGAATATTACTTCACATTACATTTTTTTTAATAATGTTGTGTTAAAGTTATGTTTCTGGTAATATTCGATTTGTTTTTATTTTATATCACAGACATGTTATTAATTATACGATCATCTAGATAAGGATTTAATTATTTCTGTAATTTTAATCTGGATATATATATCATATATTTTGAGTACATATGTATTTATAAAAAAACTATAAAATATATAAATATGAAATATAATACACCGTTCATGGAGATAGTGGGCCATGCATATGCCTAAATGTTGATTCCATTTTCTTGTTGAATTGGAAAAAATCTATATATATATATATATTATAGTATAATTATTATTTCATTTATGTCACCTATGGTTATTAATCTCATATTTAATACATTCCATGTAAAGAGTGAATGAATCATATCGCTTTGAAAAGGAGATAGTCTGTCATACACCGAAATGACGATTGTGTGTCCCATTTTATGGAAGTGTGAGTGAGTGTAGGTTATAAAAATTACATAACAACATCCAATTATATTTATGATACTAGGTATATTATATAATCATGTAATAAGGAAAATTTGGTGTGCAAAAGAAGGAAATAATATATAAATGCACATTGATGAACGTTACTTCTTCTTGGTGTCACTCTTTCCAGTTTTCACCAAATGGATTCTTAGTCTAATTAGTACCCAAGTTGAGGATTCATGTACTATATTAGGGAAGTTATGATTTATTTTTTTTAGTATTGGACAATATAAAGGGATACAAATTTGGGAATATCTCTGGAGGGGTACACTTTTATAATGGAGAACTGTAATATTTGTTAATATAAAAAGGTAAACAATATTGAGATGTATCTCTTAAATCATGTGCCTCTAATAATATAAAATTATTAATACAATGATTATATGTTGTAAATGTATATTTAAAATTTCTTTTTACATGTTTTGAGGCTATTGGGGCCCTTAAGATAATGTTTGACCACATTGTAAACTTGTTGTTTACATTAATCACTATATTTTATTTAAATTTTATTCATTAATACCATTGCTCAAAATAATTAACATAATAAAAATTATATATTGATATTACTCAATATATAGATTCAATTTTTCATAA
Organism: Viscum album; assembly: GCA_963277665.1. NCBI lineage: Eukaryota > Viridiplantae > Streptophyta > Magnoliopsida > Santalales > Viscaceae > Viscum > Viscum album. The sequence continues at coordinate 1,259,487,576 of OY728141.1, forward strand.
TTTTAAACACATAAGTGGTAGAAATTAATTCAAAATTCATCCCATAGACATAATGTAACAAAGATTTGTTAAAGCAAAATTTTTAGAATTTTGTAATGTTTTTATTTCTAATTTCAATGTAAAATTGATTAAAATAACTTATATTCTATTTATATATTTATTTTATTCTCTAAAAATACATTATAACCAATGAAAAACAAAATTTAACTAAAAAAATAATTTAGTCAAAACATTAGTTTTCACTATAAATTCATTATTTATCAATGTTTTTTAAAAAAATGAAACATCTCATTAATTTTACAAATGGTCAAACAATGTATATTATAATAGTATGATTTCAAAAACGAAATTTACTTTTTCAAATAAAAAGGATAAATGTCTCAAAAATTATATTTCAAATAGGTCCCCCCTTAATAGTCAGTAATATTTTTTAAAAAAAATTACATATTTTAATCCATAAATTATGATTTACCATTATTTTAAACTTAATCAATATAATAGATGATCGTTGGAGAATTTTATTTAATAAATAATATATAAATATTATTAAAAATATTAATTAAAATGGTTTTGTTTTATTTATTGAGATAAATGTGTTTTTGGACATACAAATATTGTTTTCATGGAAAAAAATCATTATATTCATATAGTTGTTACATTCAATTATAACTAATTGATAACCAAAGGATTTAGTTTACGTACATGTTTAATTCATATCCTCACAATTTTTAAAATCTTCTTCATAACATCCATTCTAATGTATTGTTGGTAAATATAATAATATTAAAATAACAATATAGAATGTATTTTTTACTTTAATGAATCATATCCTTGTGTATCACATAAGCTATTCAAGGTACTCAATATTGTGTGTAACTATCACGAACCAAATCTGGTCGATGCCAAAACCGGCACCAAACCCAGCCCGTGACATGACCCGAAGGGCATTCCCTATCCCCACAGGCTGTCACAAGTGTACGGTTATCATTAATTTAGGTTTGGGAACGATTTACCCGAGTATGAAAGAATAAAACCTTAAAAACAATCCATAATATAAATATGAAATTTTTGAGCCAAACAAGACTTAAGTAAAAACCAGAACTGAGTAAATTGGTTTAAAAATAATTCAAGTGGTCCAAATAAAAATAATTATAGCATCGAGACATCCCCAAGGACTCCACACGGCTAGGGTTCATCGCCCCCAAGCTATCTCCACAACCCTGTACCAAGGATGGGAACTAACTCCCTAAACCGCCATCACCCTTAGCCTTTCCTTTAGCTAAATCAAGAAAAAAAATTCAAGTTACACCCAATGGGTGTAAGTAGGGTGTGAGCCTAATCCCAATAGGATACCACCCCATGATTTCAATGTGCATGCAATATAAGGTGAATAAGCAAACAGTTTTAATTCATAATGAAAAACGACGATTAAATTCCAAGAAATGCAACTTTTATTTTAAAAAAAGTTTTCAAACTAGAATTTCTAGAATGTTAACATATCTAAATAGAAATGATAGATACAGTAAATTACTGAAAAAACACCCAAATACAAGGGTAAATACTAAAAATCCAGTGATCAACAAACCATGAACACCCCTAGGCACTAGGTTGTCTCGGGCCCTATGTACCTCGTACATCGGTGTAAAGAAACCATAGTAAAATCCACTCTCGTGCATGAGCCACTAGTAGGGAACATAACCAAAACATAGGAGTTTCCAGTCATCATCCACATAGTTTAGTTAGAGTTGTCGTTATCCAAATGCATGTTAAACAGGGACAACACCCATCCAATCCACTAGCCGTACTAGTACAATTCCGCCCACCTAAGTAACCGGGTTTCCCCTTTTGTGCTCAAAAAATTTCAGCATGCCACATAAGTCCATTTTCAAATAAAACACCACTACTGGTCACAGACAATCAATACAGTATCTATCACATTTTATACCACTTAAAACACACAATAAAAAACTTTGATTTTTAATAAAACAATTCCTCAAAATCACGTAGTGTTTTGCACAAGAAAAACACCTTGAGAGCACCAATTTCACACTATGTGAAAATTTTTTAATTACAAAAAACATATAGGTAATCCCCATTCATTTAAATTAAAACAAAAAATCCTTTTTTGGGAAGCCTCATATGGTTCAAGAAGTAAAATCATTGTAACACCTCCATTTTTACTCAACACGGCTTTTAGAAATTCATGTGTTTCACAAACACCATTAAAACCAACATTCACAGCATCAAACACATGGGACAATCAAAAAAACATTATTTTAAGTCCTATTATAGTTCATTAAAACCAACTAATTACTTATAGGTCCACCCAAAATGGACCAATAAAATATTTGAATGAAAAACCCCCAATTTCAACAAAAATTGGAACTTAAAATTCATTTGCATTATAAATGCAACTAAAACCAATTTTTACAAAAAAAATTAAAGTGAAATAAAAATTATGGTACCATGAACACATCAAGCTAATTCACAAAAATTTCACACACAATGGAATCACCTACCAAAACCAAGGAAACCCTTGAATCCTTTGTGCGAAAACTCAAACGCACCACCGCCGCACCTCAAGGAAGGTAAACCAGATCTAAAACCAAAATTTCAGAACATGAAACTCCAGATATAACCCTAATTTTTAAAACCTACTTTCTGGTCATTATTAAACTCAATTATAACAATATAAACACTAAGAACATTGGATGTCACCCTAAAAAATTGAAAGAAGAAAGAAGGAGAACAACTTACTAAAAATATCATGTATAAATTTCCCCAAAAAATACCAGTATATGATTTAAAAAATAATAAAACCTTCAAGGGTGGTTCGAACAAGGATAAGGAGATCATTTAGGAATTTTAATGGGGGAAAAAGAGTAAAAATTGAGAGAGTTATGAAGGAATGAACTTACCTCTTGAAATTTGGACGATTTGAGGAAGCCTATGAACTTCGGCACCAAAACAAAATTAACCAGAGATCCAAAGAGTGGGAGAATGGTCATGCGTTTGGGTTCAGTGGTCTTGGGATCCACTTGGAATCACCGAAAAAACCCAAATATTGAATAATTTATAACATAATCAATATGTATTTGTAAAACAAGAATTTGGCTTTGGGGCAGGCCCAACCCCTTAGATAAAAACCTAATGAAACCCTGGTTATGGATTTCTAAAAGCTCCAAATTTCCTTGGTGGTTTTAATAGGTTAAGGGAGGTCAATTAGGAATTTGAATGGGTGAAAAATGTTAAAAAATGTAAAAGTTATAAAAGATACAAAATTTATTTTTTAATCTGAAATTGGGCTCATGGTTTGGCCCAATTCATGAATACTCGTCTATTCCTCCCTAAAACTGAGGGAAACCCCCAAAAAAAAGCAAGGATGCAAATTAAATAAAAAAATACCTTTAAAATATGTCTCGTATGTAACAATTCTCCCCACCATAAAGCATCCCCCCCCCCCAGAATTCCACAACATGACCAGATGTCAAAAGCAAAGCCCAAACGATAGACCAAGACAAACTTCCTTGCCATGTTTTCACCCGCTTCAAAAAGGAAGAACACATCCAGTTGATCAAACAAAGGAAGATAATACTATCACCAAACAAAATTAACACCACTTACTTAAAATTATGAAACACATTCAAAACACATCCCAAAACAAAACACCTCAAACAGTACAAGATGACGCTCAAGCAATCCACTTGAAACGAACAACGAACTCAAATAACGCTACCACAACATTACGTAAAAAAAATCATTGGGTGTTATCCAACCCCAAATTTACCCAAGTAACACATTTTAGGATTGATATACTTGAACTATACTACCTCTTACCTAGAATACACCAAGGAGAAAACTGAGTCACTAGTACGGAGTGACCCAATCTGGACATCCCACCACCAGGGACACCTCAATTTCTAAGACAAAATAAGGATAACAATTGGTGAAGGAACGAACGGTCTACCCATGATAAGGGGTAAACTAACATTATTCCTTTTCCATGATAACACACATTATACCCCTGACGGGTCTGCCCACCATAATAATGAACACAACTTTCCTTTAGACAAAATCAAGACACTAACAAGGGGCCTCGAACAGACTTCCCAGCATTAGGGGTAGATTAATATCAGAATTCTTCCAATGAAACTTACAAGAGTCCCATTGTGGGTATACCCCAAACAAAAACCAACCATATTAACTAAATAGAATGGGATAACAACAACAAAAAACAACATGATTTTAAGGAGATGGCATGGCCGCACGGTTGGTTCACACAGTTTGGGAAACTGTGAGTTAACTGTGCGGATCATTCTGTCCAAAGAGGAAACATCAAACAGTTTCCTTGGACAAGGATCATGGACGTGTAGAGACCAAGTGTTAGCTACTTTCTCTTATCACATGGTCCCCTAGGATGACACATGGTTACTTCTAGCCATGCATAAAATATGCACTTCAACCTGCCTAACCCAAATTTTAAGATTTTCTCCAAAAACACAAGGGACCCAAAAGGGGAAAAATCAACTCAGGGTATGACATGGGAACAAGGTACTCACACCACCTTCCACCAAATGTGAGAAATTGGAACAAGAAGATGAAACCAGGGGTTTAAAATATTCCTATATTTCATATTGAGGATATGACCTTGACCAAAAGTTTGAGGGACTCTAGGATTTCCCCTAACTACGAGCCAGCTTCTCTCTGGGGCCTATGGCTGGAGCTCAATGGAATGAATCATCTTCAGCCTCACAGTTTGGATCTGGAAGCCCCTAAACTGAAAATATTCTTCCAGTTCCAAAAACAATTATATTATAATCTCAGATGGTCTCATTTAGACATGACACACTTCAAACCCACTTTTCCCCAACCCATCATTTTACCAAAACAAGAACATAGAGGATGCACACACATCGCCCCTTTTTTCATTGGATGATAAACAGGGGAATGAAAGGACATAGAGAAACACATTCCTGTAGAACATAGGATTTATAATTTTTTATAGGGAGACACACATCCATCAAAAAAATAGTGACTCTCATAAGATTGTACAATCTTCACCCATAAAGTCAAATGAACACATGACATCACAAGGCATCACCGAACATAACCATTGTGGATAAATGAAAACACATCGAGGGGGACCTTGTACTGAGTCCCAAACATCACATGATTCCAGCAAGTGTCCATAATAGAAACTCTGGGCCAGATCTTGCACACTGGTGGCCAAACATGAACTCCTGCTTCAATGAGACTGACGAAAGAACCAGAGGCCCTTTAAGACATCATTCTACACTGACAAACATGAACTTCATTGGCCTTAGACAACTTAGGAAACTTAAGAAACTAAGGTCTATTTCAGCCTCCCACAAATAATCTCCCACTATAGGGGATCCACATAATTGAAAAAGAAGAGGGGTAAACACAATCTCCAAACCTCAAGAATAATGTCTTTATGTTGATAAACTGGAGGATCATCCAACGGTGAATCACCATAGGCCAAACACGAATCATACATTAAAACTTTATGGGAGCGTACCCTATCCTATTAGAAACCCCAAGGACCCATCCAATCTGGTTATTTGGTCACAACAGACCACAAAACTAAACTGAACACATGAGTGAAGCCACTAGATTGGCCTCCCAAACATTTCCTCAAAAGAAACCACTGACCAACACTTCATTCCAATTTATTAATGAAACAAAAACCCAAAACATCGTTCAAACAAGATGAGTTATTGAACTTGAAACATCCCACAATAATAATTCCAAAAAAACATAGTCCATACCTCCCAACTATACATTATCAAAACCCAACACTTTCCTTCAAAAACATTATTTAAACAAATAGTGTTGCTAGGTTGCGCATTTACCAATAGTATCTCATGATCCTCACACATTCATGTTTACATGCCACACTGGGAACCCACCTCATATCCATCCATATTCCCATATAAACCTATGCATGTGGTCACCCTTGAGAGAACCAATTACCAAAAATCAAACCTTTCCTCTTTTTAAAATCAAAACTTTTAACCACACTTTCACTTTCTCCAAAACAATAACCATAATATCAAAACCCAATTTTTCATCTCACAAACCAATTTAGAAAAGAATCCATAATTCAATAAAATCACATATTCATGCCTTTCACAATTGATTCAAAACATTTCAACCCATTTCAAAACAAGTCTAATTTCATGAAAAACACCATTTCATAAATCTCCATTTAATTAAGAACTCAACTCTTCTCATATCAACAAAAGGTTCTAAAAGTTAATAATTTTATTTGTTCAGTAGTCACCAAACCCAAAATCCATCTTCAACCCCCACATAAAAATTTTATAACACTTAATTCAATCACAATGTACTTTTCCACGGTTTAAAAAAATTCCACTAGAAACATAGTTTCAAAACCACAATTAACATAGTTCATACATTCAAAAGAGGTGTAAACACATAATTTACCCTTTTGAAATAATTCTGAAATTCCATTTATAGGCATTAAAAAAATAATACCATTTTCACTTTACTAGAACATAACTTCACAAAAAATCACACTCCTTAAAGTGAAGTCATTTTTTTTGCATAAAAAAACCAAGTTTCCAAGATTCCAAAACAAAGAGACAGAAGACAATGTGAGATGAAACTAGTTTTCGTGGGTGACTTGGACATATGGTTGGAAGCCATATTATAATCACTTCGTCATCACAGAGAGTATTCTAGGAAAATATCTATGGCTCCACATGGCTTTCCAGGCCCTGCAAGCTCACTGAGTTTATTCGCCCAACTCTCTTTTCATTTCCCATAGTCATCATTAATCCAAGAAAACAAAAGCACTCAGATAATTCCATACTTCCCATGGTGACTTGAATCTCATCATGAGGTGTGCTGTCCAGGCACACTACCCATGAATGAAATTTCTTGTCCCAAAAATCCTAGCTCTAGACTATGCTGGATCTTCCCCAAATAACATCACCCAAGGAGGGAACCTCCTCTGATACCATTTTGTCACGATCCGAATTTGTTCGCCGCCAAAACCAGCACCAAACCCAGCACGTGACATGACCAGAAGGGCGTTCCCTATCCCCACGGGTTGGCACAAGTGCCCGGGTATCATTAATTTAGGTTTGGGAACGATTTACCCGAGTATGAAAGCATAAAACATTAAAAACAATCCATAATATAAATCTGAAAATTTTGAGCCAAACAAGAATTAAGTAGAAACAAGAACTGAGTACATTGGTTTAAAGATAATTAATGTGGTCCAAATAAAAATAATTATAGCATCAAGACAGCCCCCAGAACTCTATACGACTAGTGGTCATCGCCCCCAAGCTATCTCCACAACCCTGCACCAAGGATGGGAAGTAACTCCCTCAACCGCCATCACCCTTATCCTTTGCTTTACCTGAATCAAGAATAGAAAATCCTACTTACACCCAAGGGGTGTAAGTAGGGTGTGAGCCTAATCCCAATAGGATACCACACAATTATTCCAATGTTCATGCAATATAATGTGAAGAAGTATACATTTTTAATTCGTAAAGAAAAACGACGATTAAATTCTAAGAAATGCATCATTCATTTAAAAAAAAGTTCTCAAACCAGAATTTCAAAAATGTTAACATATCTAAATAGAAATGATAGATACTGTAATGTACATAAAAAAACACCCAAATACAAGGGTAAATACTAAAAATCGAGTGAGAAACAAACCAGGAACACCCCTAGGCACTAGGTTGTCTCGGGCCCTATGTACCTCGTACCTCGGTGTCAATCAACCATAGTAAAATCAACCCTCATGCATGAGACACTAGTAGGGAACATAAGCACAAAATAATTTTTTCCAATCATCATCCACACAGTTTAGTTAGAGTTGTCGTTATCCAAATGCTAGGTGAAACAGGGACAACACCCACCCGGTCCACCAGCCGTACAAGTACAAATCTTCCCACCTAAGTACGCGGGCTTCCCCTTTTGTGCTCAAACAATTTAAGCATGCCATATAAATCCATTTTCAAATAAAACACCACTACTGGACACACACAATAAATACAGTATATATCACATTTTTATACCACTTAAAACACACAATAAAACACTTTGATTTTTAATAAAACAATTCCTCAAAATCACGTAGTGTTTTGCACAAAAAAACAGCTTCATAACACCAATTTCACACTATGTGGAAGTTTTTGAATTACAAATCATAAAGGGAATCCCAATACATTTAAATTAAAACAACAAATCATTTTTAGGGAAGACTCATATGGTTCAAGAAGTGACATCATTGTAAAACCTCAATTTTTACACAACACGACTCTTAGAAATTCATGTGTTTCACAAACACCATTAAAACCAACATTCAAAAAAACAAACACATGGGAAAATCATAAAAACAATATTTTCAGTCCCATTACAGGTCATTAAAATCAACTAATTACTCATAGGTCAGCCCAAAATAAACTAATAAAATTTTTGAATGAAAAACCCCCAATTTCACCAAAAATTGGAACTTAAAATTCATTTGCATTATAAATGAAACTAAAACAAATTTTAACAGAAAAATTCAAGTGAAATAAACATTACTGTACCATGAACACAGAAATCTAATTCACAAAAATTTCACACACAATGGAATCACCTACCAAAACCAAGGAAACCATTGAATCCTTTGTGCGAAAACTGAAACGCACCACCGCAGCCCCTCAAGGAAGGTAAACCAGACCTAAAACCAGAATTTCAGGCCATGAAACACCAGATAAAACCCTAATTTTTAAACCCTACATTATGGAAATTATGAAACTCAATGATAACCAAAGATACCCAAATAACATTGGATGTAACCCTAAACAAACTGAAATAAGAAAGAAGGAGAACAACTTACTTAAAATATCCTGTAGAAATAGCCCCCAACAATACCAGTAGATCATTTTAAAAATAATCAAACTTTCAAGGGAGGTTCAAACAAGGATAAGGATATAATTTAGGAATTTTAATGTGGGAAAAAGAGTAAAAATTGAGAGAGTTATGAAGAAATGAACTTACCTCTTCAAATATGTACGATTTGAGGAAGCCTATGAAGTTCGGCACCAAAACGCGATTAACGAGAAATCCAAATATTGGGGAGAGAGAATGGTCACACGGCTGAATTCAGTGCGCTTGGGCTCCACTTAGAATCACCGTGAAAACCCAAATATTGAATAATTTATAACATAATCAAAATTTATTTTTAAAACATGAATTGGGATTTTGGGCAGGCCCAACCCCTTAGATAAAAACCCAATGAAACCCTAGTTATGGATTTCTAAAAGCTCCAAATTACCTTGGTGGTGATAATAGGTTAGGGGAGGTGAATTAGGAATTTTAATGGATGAAAAATGTTGAAAATGTAAATGTTATAAAAGATACAAAATTTATTTTTTAATCTGAAATTGGGCTCACGGTGAGGCCCAATTCATGAATACTCATCTATTCCTCCCAAAAACCTAGGGAAACCCCCTAAACAAATAAAGGATGTAAATTAAATAAAAAAATACCTTTAAAATAAGTCTTTTATGTGACAGTAACTGAATCAAAAAATATATTTTTCTATATCTGTAGATAATCTATGTGTTTTTTTGATTCACAATATTAACTTAGTGTTATATATAACTAAATCCAATACTAGTGTATCCAAATTATAAAAGATATATTCAGTTTTTCATGAAATAAAAAATATCAAAAAGATTAAATTAATTTGAAGAATAAATCCCAACATATTTGGGTGTAAAATTCATGCTTTAAAATCTAACTATTTTTTACCACATGAAAATGAATATTAATTTATTTTAATTCCATAATTTTTGCAAATCCAATAGCTCCCATCTCATCTATTATAAATGGATACTACTTGACCCATGTTTTAATCACTCCTAGATCATCCAATAGCTTCCCTAGTACCTCATTTTTATTTAATATCACACACTATAGTATTTTCTCTCATTTAATTCCATCTAATATGTTGTATATATTAAATTGAATGTGGTATTCTAAAGATGATGAAGTCGTTTTAACCGATCACATACATATTACTTCTTCTTCCTCATTTTTAAAATATTATTTATTAATAATGATATAATAATACAAGTATCTAGAATTTAAATAAATATTATTATTATTAGGTTAAAAAAATCATCACCTTTTCTATCCTATTGGGGATGAAATCCCTGTTCATGAGTACAAGTGGACTACCACATCCACGAATCAATGGGTTTCATTATACATCACTTCCTCGTATCGATACATATAATTATGGATTTGATATATATATATATATATATAAGGTATTTATTTAATTATAATAATAATGAAATTATATAATATCATTATTTTCTATTTCATTCTATTATTTGTAAATGTAAAAGTTGTTCTTCTGTACAAATAGATTACTACCATTATGAATTGATTTCATTGCTCTTTAATGTACTCCAGAACATAATTGTTATAAAATGGTATTTAATGAATAAAAGTGATGAAAATACAGAATTCAGATTCTATCTATTATGTATGTATGAACCCTTTTTCCACATTCATTATATGCAATTAGTTTTTAAATTATGAATTGTACACCCAGAAAAATTATATGAATTGTACTGATTATGTTATTAAATAATTTATTAAAATATATAAAATAAATTTTTTAAAAATAAAGAAATGATAAATAATATGGTTTTTAAATAGGTAAATAACTATATAAATGTATATTATATAGTATTTAATGGACATCCATAGAAAATTGGGACTCTAGATAATGGTTTTATTAAATGAAATGCAATTCATTATATTTAAAACAACATAACTAAATATGTTTTAGAAATATTATTGGGAAAGTACAACTAATTGTGTTATATTGTATTGGAAATTTTTTGTTGTTATGTTTTTTTCATATATTCACATCATTGATTAATAGTAACATCATTGATGTGATCTTTGTAAGGATCATTTGTCTCAAAAATGTTTTTTGAGACATGTATTGTTTTATGGACCTAATCCATTTTATAAGAAGGATATAATACCTATAGATATATTATATCATAAATAACATAATAATCATTATTTTTAATGACATTTTAACATTATCTTATACATGATATGCTGATTTAAATCTTATAAAAATATTCATGGAGTTTAATAGTCTCAATTATACATCATTGATACTTAATAGAAACTATAAACCATAATTTATTTGATATGATATACCTTCTACTAATTTAATTTTTTTAAAAAAAATTATTAAAAAAATGTGTTTTATATATTCTGGTTATGTCCCTTAATTATGTTTCTTTTTTTATTCAGCCCTTTTGTAATGGTTTCACATCGCGGTATATCCATATTTAAGGCATGTTCTAATTCCTGCACCCTAATTCCTCTCTGTGCTGAATGTAGTATCCATTGAAAAATAATATGATGCATCATTTTACACTCATGTAATTTCTTTCTATATTTTGTAGTTTCTTATTAATGATTTTTTTATAAAAGGGGGAAAAGAAATTTTCCTAAAAAATTATTTTTTAATAATTTCATTATAAAGTTCTAAAAAATCATCCTCTATATTATTTATAATGTTTCAATATCCATATTATCTAAACATAAATTATTTCTTATATTTAATTTTATCGACCATTTAACATCACTTAAATGTTATTAAATGGAAATTTAATAATTTTTTCTATATGTCACTTGTGATACTCTTTTAAACCGTTTAAAAATAATGTATAATTTTATGATTTATGATATAAATGGATTATATCAACATCATAAATATTATTTATTTATAATAAAATATAAAAAATCATTCCTTAGGTTTCCATAAAATTTATTTTCTTATATTTTCTGAATTATTACTTTTTATTTGTTCCAAAATAAAGGTGTATTTTCAACTATTCTTAAGGAACTTTTCTAAATGAACAAATAAAATTATTTTTTCCATATAATAATCCATTATTGATTCATTTAATTCACTAGGATTATGGAATTGTGATACTATACATATTCCTTCTCTTGATTTCATATATTGAATTTTTAATGATATTATGATGGAAATAAATTTATTTTGAGGCACAAATCTATCTATAATGGTATGAATAGTATTATTAAGAGATTTATGACCAAAATAATACCTTTTATGATATATATTCTTGAATGGTACATAAATGTTATTGATGTTGATGGATGATCTAGATATAGAACATGATGATGGGTGAGCCTGATATAACATATATGATGTTGAGCCTATAAATATTCTCCAATGTATGGGGTAATGTTCAATCCCATTTATTTAAAGATGGACTATGTTAATTGGGGGTATTTATCATTTAGATTTAACTAGGGTCTTGGAAATTTCGAAAAGGACAACACTTGTGATGATGATAATGATTCAACAAACAAACATGGTTTATTTATGATTTCTATTATTTAAATAGACCCTTTTCACAGAGAGATTTTTCACATGTCTCACAATTGATGACTTATTTAAATCATATATTATTATAATGATTTATTAAATGTATCATAATAATTTATAATAATTATATTGTAATTAATTATTTTATTTTATTCATATTTTATTTAAATATGTCATCATACCATTATTCCAAACTTATTAAAACTGATGAAATTCAATTTTTAACTGTTATGTTTAACATTACTAATATTTTTAGATGAAATTTTCATGAGTTTATTTTACAAAATTTATAATTAATTATGTAATTATTATTAAGTAAAAAATGGATTCATGTGTGAATAATATTATGGTGATGTTAAAGACTTATTATGAAAGAAGAAAAGATGGGTATACAAGAAAAAATGCTCAATTAATGGCATGTGTAATTATATGATAAAGATCATACCCATTCTATTAAAACATTCATCTAAAAGGACAAATTACATGTAAATAATAAAAAATTCATCTCTAACTTTTTTATTTTAGGATGGTTAAAATTAGTTCATGTTTATCTACATCAATTAAAATTATTTAAGAATTTTGTTTTTAGAAAAAGATTCAAGAGTGTGGGTTTTTGTATTTTATATTGGAAGTGATATGGGAGTTAAAATTATGGTATATGAAATGTTCATTTTATATAAAAATCCATGTGAATTGTTGGTACATTATTATAAAAAACTCTCCATAAAATGGTATAATTAGAACTTGTTCTTCCAAATATATGACCACATCATTCATGGCCCCTGAACCCCCATGAGTTCCATGTTTGGGGTTTTTTTTATTAAAGTAGCTACAGATTAGACATGACTATGTTATTGTTGTAAAACATGGTTAAAAAATTTATTTCATTGTTTTAAACCTTAGCAATTTAATTTTACTATAAATTAATTTAAAAAAGAATATGTTATATTTATTTCTCATTGATTTGGTGGAAAAATTTTGATTCTTTAGATATATCATTTCTATAGATATATATTGATCAACATTTTTTGAATTTGTTTGTGTTATATATTATAGGAATATTGGTGTTGGAAACATTACAAATACTTCCATAAATTGTTCATAAGATATATCATAACATAAATGATTTCAATAGTTAGACGATTGAGTGGTATATTTTGACTACATATATCACTCAAAAATTGATTTAAAATTAGTTCCTCGAATATAAGCACTCATAATGAGAATATTTTTCAAATATATAATTTCTGTTAAATGAAAACAAGAGGAATTTTATAAAATATTTTCATTTTTAATTAGAAATGTTTTTTAAAAATTACACAATTTTCATGAGAATATTCATATGAGAGAGTTTTCTAAAATGTTTGTTAATGAATTAGTGTAATTTAGTAACTAAAACTGCTGATATTTTTATAATAAGGGAGGTGTTGTTCTAATAATTATTTATTTTTGGTATTCTAAATGGGAATATTTTTTGGTTTTCTTTTTCTTTTTTATTTTTGAAATTTAATGTTTTTTAGAAATTTTTATATATTTTAAGACGAATATTTTAGGTATTTCAAATAAAATTAATGGTTAATAGGTAAAATATATTTGAAATATTTTTAAAAGGTGTTATATGTTGGTGATTAATATTTATTCATGTTCATTTAATTATTTAAATTTTATTTATTACATTGTATGATATAAAATGTTCAAGATTATACCTTCTGTAATTTCAATTTTTCTTCCCAATAATTTATTGAAGAAATGAATATAAATAATCATTTAAATTGATTTGTATAATATATTTCTCTTTCATTTATGGTCATTTCCGGTTATTATTTGTGATGATATATATTTTTGAGACTTATACTTTTTGAAAAAAGTGTAGAGGTTATCTGGGATGTCTCTCTATATTAGTTGGATTCTATATGTTACTATTGGGAATTTCTGGATGGAAATATTGAATGTCTTAGTATTATTCTCACTTCAATGAGTAGTTTTACCCTTTTAATCTCATAGTTGTGGTAGATTTATTTTTTTGTTATTTTCATAGAGATGTTTGGGACTTTAATACATATGTGTATTTTTGGTTGAGGGGTTATGATTTGTTTAAGCATTTTAATAGGTTTTACCCTTGAATTTTCATCTATTATTCATATGGTTTTACTATTTTTTGGGGTTCTAGGATTCATTTAGTATGTTTCTTCATATTCATAAACTATTCTAGGGCTAGAGTTGTTGTTTTTTTCGACATTCCCCATTTTAGGAAATTCAATATATTTCCTTGTATTATTATCCAATCTATGTCATCAATAATTTCCTTATGTGAGGAAATTATTTGTATTAAGAACATAAATATTGAGTCAATATGGAATATCTAATTCCTAATAATTTCTTTTTTTTTTGAATTTTCATCCTCTTGGTAGAGTTTCTACATTAACTATGAACACCATCATGATAGTTCTTAGGAGTGAGTGAATATTTTTGAATCCTGATATAATAGTGGTGATCTAATAAGGTTGATTGAAATCCATATATGATCTTATATGATTTAAAATCCATGTTTACCTTGGGATGGTGCCCTATTATTGTTTTTAGTTATATATAGGTGTTTGGGAACCATCATTAAAATCCATCCTTGACCACCCCCATCTGAGGTAGTTTATTAGTGAATGATCATTTCTAGTACTTTGGATGTTTTGTTATTATCCAAGATCATTTAATTTTTAAATTTTTATCACGACCCTTATAATCTAGATACTCCTCAGGTGTCTTGGTTCGGTATTATGTAATCATCCACATTCTTGTTTGGGGGTTCTTTCCAATTTTTTTCATGTAGTTGGTAATTGTTTTCGAGATAACCTATAATTGTTTATGATGAATGAATTGGAAATATTTTATGTTTCATAATTATATATTGAGGATAGTGTTATATATTTTTCATGATATTTATAGTTTTTCCTCATCTGATTTTTTTTTTCAATAACGTATTTATTTAGTAGATTGGACTATTTTCCTTTTATTTTAATCATTTTTAACAACTATATTTAACTGTATAATTTGTTATGGTAGGGAGTATTTTGACACCTCTTCTTAGATTTTAGGAACTATTATATTTATTTATTACTATTGTTTTTACTCTTTCTGCTCAAACCTGAATTGTTGAAAAAGTGGAAACATATAATGATTTTTCCTTTAAATTAGTTAGTCAGTCCATGAAGTGACTATGTTGACTCCAAAACATTTCAATAGTGCTAATTTTAATTGTTTTGTCAATTTATTTCTAATTGTGAATTTAACACATGTGGGTTACCTATTCTCCATATTAGAGGATCATAGTTACTGCATATTTTGGCCAGCCCTAATGTCAATCTGTCTCAAACACCATGGGTTTTAGAAATTTATAAATTATCATTTTTCCATTAATATATGACTAACCGTAATTCGTTGTTTCTACCCAATGCATAAAAAGAACTCAAAATATAAAAGGGATATCCCATACTTATGGGACTCTCATTTATTCATCTCCATGGATTCCTAGACCTCCTCCCTCTAGTTTCATATAGAATATTCTCATGGTATGGTTTCCTTCCGTATGTACAATTCTCCCTCACATTCATCATTGTTATTTATTCTTCACTATGTTTTTATAGTAATTTTTTGATCCATTAAATATTTTTTTCATACTTTCCTGCGGTTTTTTGTTACTAGTGTGTTACATCTCCATTACTTGTATCCATCATCATATATTTTATGCTTTAAAAATAACACCATTAATTTGATATATAATTTAATTATATTATACTCTTTATTTTTAGAACCAATGATTTCTTGGATTTTAAAATTATCATTTTGATACATAATTATAGTGTAATGTGTCTTTATGAAATTTACAGAGACAATCCTACATTTAATTTTTTTAATAGATTGAATTGATTTGTTCTATTAATGATATGGGATCAAATATGAATTTTTCGAAAATACATAATGTTGTATTATGAAATTTATTGAATGCTTCTTTAATGGTTATTTTAATTTTAATAAATGTACCCAGAGATTTCAAATGATTTATTAAAATGTTGATTTGTATTTTATTAATATAGTTCTTCATTAAAAGATTGATTTAAATCTATTGTGAACATTAATATATTGGTTAATAGAATGTATTTTTTTTTAATCCTTGTAAAAATGTTTTTATCGAATATGAAGTATTATACCTACACACACACACATATTAATATATATTATTATGTTCTTATTCACATAATAAAGCGTCGATATGTTCATTGTGATTATGTATATTTATATATCAAAATAAATATTTGTATGTATAAATAAAGGTTTAAGAATTTAAATTGTACCAATTGAATACTATTTAAAAGTGATATTCATAGTTTATTTCATTGATATGATTTTTAATTATTTTCACTAATGTAATGGTGTAATGTGATAAATTATATCAATGAAATATTAATTTTTTTGAAATTTGTAAAACTTATGATGGTGAAATTTGAGTCTAATATCCCATAATACTATATATCTAGTGATGTAAAGGTGTTTCCCTTTCAATTAATGACACTATACTATCCTTTACTCCAAATTATAGTGAAGTAAATTCAATGTGATCCTATCCATAGGCTCCTACATGGGTACTCTCCAAACTCATGTTTTTTCTTTTATGATTAAAATTAATATATTTTAAATTAATAGTTGTTAAACTAAATCCATAATTATAATGATATAATTTACTAAAACATTTCTAAGATTATTTTATCTTAAATATATGGGTTTTAAATTTATGAAATAATTAATTTTATATTTATCATCATCTGACTAGTATTAAAATTGGTGTCAAAAGAATAATTTGTTATTTATTTTTATATATTATCTTGTAAATGAATCATTTATTAAAGGTTATGTATATGGATGGGAAAATGTTAAACTCTAAGTAATATTCCTGAACAACCCTATATTATATATGGGTTTAGGTTGAGACTTATCTAATGATCATTGTTAGAGTGTTTATTATTTTTATATTGGATGTTCCCATATGGTCTTATATATGTTTTTTGGTTAATTTATTTTCTATATTTTACCTTTCTCATAATCAAAATAGGCCTTTATTGATTTTCATTTTCATTAAACATCCTTCATTAAATTTATCTTAAAATATTCTGATTAACATAATTAGTTGTTTCTATTTCTAGAGATAAAGTTAGGATAATAGATTAGCCTTCTTTAAATTATTTAAATTTTTTATTTATTTTTATTCCAATTATTGCAAAAATGACAAACATATAGTGTGTTCATGCCCAAATTTCTACTTCCATTTTAATTTATTTTATGTGAAAACTCTTACACAATTATGTCATTTGATTCAAATTTTTATTTTCAACTGACTGTGGGGATACGAGATTACAATTATTTATTTCATATTATATTAAGTAATCTTATAAAAGGATGGGTCGAGTTTGTTTGTTGAATTTTTATTAGAGTGAAAATAGACAATAGAACAAAATATCTTAGTGGTTGAAGAATTTTCTTACAAAATATTCACCAACTATTTTACATAAAAAATTAAATATTTTTTAATGTTGATATTTTAATTCATTTTTTAATAACTCAGATATTTCATTGCAGTTACACATCTGTTTCATAAGACACAAATACGAAAACCTACTAACAAATTTATTAAGGTATTGATGTTTTGTAATTAACTATGTGACACTTTACAAATTGGACCACATATATTAGTATGTAAGAGTTTGAATGATATATTAGTAACTTTACTATTCCCCATAAAATGTGATCTATGAATGTTTACTAACAAAAAATCCCATATATAAAATTATTGATAATAGTTTAAATCCAATAATATATCATTATATAATAGTTTGATGTGATTCCAATTTTTATACCCTCTGGTGGTAAAAAAAATAAGTGGAATTTAAATTATTAATTTTGGTATTGTTCTAATTTAAATTATTTATGGAATTGTTAAAATATAATTTATATAGGCCATAAAAATTGATAACAGAACCTTAATACATTTTATTAATATAAATACATGAAAATTTCTATTTAGAAACATATTAAAATCCTACATTATATTCGAATAATATAAAATTAGTATTTTAATTTAATAATGAATAATGGTATTAATTTTTAACAAATAATGAAAATAAACAAAAAACAATTTACTATCCCCATGAATAATGAAGTAATTATAGAACAATTCTAAAAAAATTGGGGCAGTTCTCAAAAAAACATCCTTTAGTTTTCTGAATAGATTAATATTGATATAAAGAAATGATTCATATGTGATGTCCAATACCCATGGAAATTTATTTTCATTAAAAAACAACTAATTTTTTTAATAAATCACCACATTACCCATTTTTTATATCCATTTACTATGGATTATATATTTTTTAAAATAATAGTTTTTTAAATTAAATTTTTTAATTTCATTGAAATGATTAATTTTAAATTTTTTACTATTGAGATTAAATATTTTAAAATTAATAAAACACAAATCAGATGGTTTTTAAAAACCTTACCATTTACGAAGTTCATAATCAGGATTGGGAATGAACGTTTTATATTTTGTTTCATTATTTTTAAAAAATTGTGTTTCTTTATATTGGAACAATAAATCAACATCATATTTATATTCATAATAAACATTACAAATGATCCTAGAAATGATTTCAGGGTTACATCAATAGCCAACATGAGATGAGATAACAATGAAATACCTAAACATTTACATATATAGTCTGTAATGCCTTTTTCTCAGCAGTTTTATCATAAAATAGAGAAATTTAATTATAAAGGGATTTACATAGATTTTTATGTATATATACATTTCCATCATCCTCCATAGTATTTGATCATTGTTCCATGAAAAAATTATCATCTTAAAAATTTATCCACAATTTCAATCATTAATACATCCTTAGAAAATTTGATGGCTTCCCAATATACATGTGTTGAATCATTGTTGACTTATTCAATAAGCTGCAGACATTCAATCCTGGATAGTATCATTCTACATGGGACAATCCTAAATAATTCCTTCAAAATTACCACTCTAATACGTGAATCTTATTTCAACCGAACGATCCTATAGACTAGATTATTAACATATTTAGAAGTATAATAATCAACCAAAATTAATCATACATTGAAGAAACATTCCCAACCAAGTTATAAATTCATCCTTTAATGAATACCAGATAAGTATTGAAAATAAAACCATATCTTAAGGTTCCATATGTACATGAATAATCCCCATATATATTTGAATTCATCCATCATGATGTTTGAGGAATCCACCTATTGGAATTCATCATCAGAAGTTTCATGACCCTTCATGTTCCACAAAATAATATAAATATGACAAGATCAGAAAAAACAATTCCCCTTTAACAAGATTACAATATATAGAATTATATAACCTCCTTCTAAATAGTGTATATCTCCACACATAAGGAGGATGTGTTATTTCCTAATGGTTTTTTATTGTTCTCTATATGTGGGAAATTATAGAAAAAATAGTTCTAATAAGTATTCTTATGATTTGATAATTGTGACATGATATATTGTTCGAGGCCATCCTCTCTTCAGATCTATCCATGATCATCATCACACTAAACGAAACATAGTTGTATTACCATATAATATAATTTAAAATAAAATCTGAATAATACATATTTATACTCTCCTCACAAACCACAACATTATGAAAATTGCGTGAAATATGTTTCCCATATCGAAATGGCATACTTTGAATTAGTAGCAATCACCTCAAGATTACCTATTACATTGGAGTGGATTATGGGATGGATAAAGTTATTTCTAAAGTAAAGGATCCATGGGTACCCCGTAAAAGTACATTAACACTTATACCTATAATAATTCCTTGCACTATGATTTTTAGTGAAATTGGGAACCTAGATGACAAATTATCTATCAATAAAGTCATAGCTTCGATCTTCCATTCAGATATGATACAGAAGTAAGAAATTCACATAATCATTACATTTCACATTAGTAGTTGGAATGTTTTTCATAAAATAAGAAACTACCACCTCCTCATGGATGGTCCATGACAAAAATGGTGTGAACTAGTTGTTACAAGAGAATATCATTAGATCATGTGACATTGTGAATTTTATGATAACATGATAAAAATGATTGATCTATTGAAAAATAGATTATTTGATATATAAGGAATATCCCTTGTTCATTTTGGTGATAATATTATCGGAGTGTAAATAAATGGAGTTATCATTGGAGGTAAGAATAATTGATGTGAATTTATTGATAAGTGATTCATTAAAGTGAGTCAATGTTTTAATCCCAAGACTCCCCTGTCATGATATATGACACAATCAATCCAAGGAATAATAAGAGGTTTCCATCCATAGAATTAGCCCGCCCACAATAAATTCTTGATGAAAACATAATGGTATTTAATAATTTTCTTGGTCCATATACACTATGAATGCATAGATAAACATATTTGAAAAATCATTTTGACTAAATATATTATCATTGAATGAGGAAATGTTTTCCTTTAAATTTTTCCATTTTGGATCTGATTCCAAAATAAAAATATTCCTGGTAAAATCTCAGGATATTTCTATATGAATATGGGTAACCTAGGTTTTTGAAAGGCAATGATCCTCTCTTCAATCCAAGGGTTTTGATAACATTTTCCCTCAAAGAAAATAATACCATCAATGAATACGAAAAATGATTTATTACAACTAATATCATGTTCAACAACCACTTCTGAGTGTCCAAATAATAACATTGATATTAGATAAGGTTCCACCAGATGATTTCTAAAATTGGATGATATCATCATCAAATATTATATTTGATTGGGTAAAAATCCCGCTTCGATAATAAATTTTATTGTACAATCCATCTTGTAAAATATTATTAAGATAGAGACTCAGATAATGTTTATCCACATGAAATAGAAGTCCAAAATGAGGATCCCCATTTATAAACCCCCTATAGCATTGAAAAAAACATCTATAGGGCCCCTTCATTAGAATATAGAGCCTTGATATTTTTAGAATGGTGTTAATAAAGTTAATGAATTTGTTATAGAATACATTATTTCTGGCAATTATAAATTTTATGCTCTATTTAAATGTTTTAATAGAATTGCAGATGAAAATAGTGATATCACAGTTTCAAGATTTTGGATTATTCTTTAGATTTTTGATGCATTCTATGGAAGTTAATAGGTAATTAAAGATGGTCCTTTCTATATAAAATTAAAATTTATTTGATGTGATGAATCCACTAACAATTTGACCCATACATAATCCAATGATTTTCTAATGATTTTTGGATTCATGTTCCCAACAAGAACTGGCTGAATTTCCTCGATGTCCGTATCATTTATCTTTTTTATTATAGGGAAATGATGTTGTAGTTCACTTCATAAGGAAATCATGTATGATTTAAGAATTGTCCTATATCTTTGGAACCCTAATGATTCAAAATTTCACAATTTACCAACAATAATTTATTAGTAAAACCATCCAATTGTACCGCACTATTAAAGATAATGCAGAAAATAGATTCATTTATTTCTTTCTCATTAGAGGGATCTATATTAATTTTCTAGAAAAAGGATTGGGGATATTATCAATAAGATTTTGGGGAGTTTCAACACATTTTATGAGTAAATAAATTCAATTTATGAATTCACCGCATTGAGGATTTCTTTTTTTGAGCTAAATAAAACCCCAATTTGGTTCAGATTGGTGACCCCTCACTTGAATTTTTTCTCTCTAAACATGAAATAAAATAGATTTGGTTTTATATCTCAATCATGTATCCATTTGACATTGTATTGACACGATGACAAATTCTCCTTGAGGTTATGAAATCCATATATCTTGGATAGTGTATGGACCTTATAATGGGAAATATAAATTTGATTTTTATTTATTCACTTTTAATGTAATAAATGACTTTCAACAGACATGTTAGCATTTTTAGTTTTTGAAATGGATAATTTTATGAAATCTTTAACTTCTATTTTGGTATTTTTAGCTTGCTGGATTGAATAAGAAACTCACCACGAGGTGGATAAATTTTCAAAAAATATTATAATGACCTATGTGTATCCAAGAAAAATAGTCCATGCATTTATGAACATAAAATAAAAGGTTATTCTCATATTCTATGATTGAAAATATCAACCACCACCAGATTTTTATTGGAATGAAACATGGGTGAGTGAGTCCATATACATGAATATCACCATTGTTTTCTTAATCCTGAACTAATCATATATCTAATTCTCGATGATTCCTTCCATTTAGGGTGTATATAATCTACATTAATGTTTCTCCAATAATAGGAACATCAACCAAGGTACATCTATAAATGAAGGAATAGTCTTTATATGCATCGAAGAAATTAGAGTAGGTTTGTTTTTTCTATTCATGAATTCAATACTATATTAATGACTCCTATGAAAATCCATTTGTTGAAAAATCGAGTCAGATCTCATTTTAGCGCCTCTGTAAGGTCTCTTCTTATTATATAGGAGTAAGAGGAATTTAAAAAAAGACATATATATAACAACACTATAAATTAAAATTAGTATAAGATATCTTGATGAGGTTTATTTAAAGAATATAATTGAATACTATCTATTTTATAACCATAGAGGATCCACACATCACTTTTATGGGAATTTTTTAAAACAAAGATTTAGCTAAGGTATAAGAATTTAAAGGCCTTCCAATTGTCAAATTTCATTTTTTGGATTTCCATGACTGATCATCAATGGTTTTTTAGTCATATTTAAATGACATAGGGTTGTGACCATGGGGTAATACACAACAAATTTAAAATTATAATAGTTGATATTCATTAATATAGGTCTCCTCCTCCTCAAGTTTGAAACCCCTCCTTTTTTGTCAAAACGAATCTGGTTTCCATTACCTTACATTTTATTTTTACCTTGACATTTATACTCCCCATGAACTCCTAGTTCTTCATAAGAAGGATATTTATATAATAAAATTGCTAAAGGGACTTAGTATATTCATCCCATGACCTCCCTCTGAGGGGATGACTTTTACGGTGTATTACTAATGCCTTGAAGATGTGTCCCCATGTAGTCTATGTTTAGTTACTTTTTCTGGGAAACATAATTAACCGTTCTTCCTTCAAATAAAGAGAAATAGTAATATCAACATATCTTCGAAAAGTTTTTAATTTCTATAAATTAACATAAACCATTGTGTCTCCCATTGATTTTGGAATATGATGTTTTTAAACATTCTCCTATATGAATTCTTGTGATTTTAAAATAATAGTAATGCCAGGAAAGTCATGAAAAATCGTCTTTTGTGGTGACATTATAGATTTGAAAACCATAAAAAAAATGTAAGAACATAAATTATTAGTTTAATATTAGAAAAATAACAAATAGATATTAAAAAAATGCATAAATCCCTCACCTAAACATTCTTTACACATGTACTTTAACTATAAGTACCATAAAAATTATTCTTCTTCATAACCTTGGGAATGGAAAAATCAGAAAGGATGAGCTTATAACCTAAATAAATGGTGAATATATGAGGTATAAATTATTTATAAGTGTTAATATATGATTAATATATGGTATGAGAATATAATCAATGTATATTAATACCACATAGGAAAATAACACCCAATAAAACGTAGATTATATATAATGAATTATGGCATAATAAAATTCGACAAAATATGGTAAATTAGTAATATGAAATTTTAATAATGAAATAATTTTCATAATAACTAGAAAAAAACAATGTAATGTGACATAAAATATAATTTTTTCAAATCAAATGAGGAGATATTTAACAAAAAAAAACATTTCACATGACAATGCTCACTTACAATGTTATCATGACATAGTAATAAGAATTATGAATTCTATAGGAAATTGAGATCACTCTATATCCCAAAAACATAGTATGTAGAGCCCCATTGTAAATTGGGATCACACACAAACCCATTACATGTCTTCTAATAATATTTAAAACTATCACTAATATATTTGGTGTATTTATAATTATGGGTACATCTATAACATACTGAAAAACCAACATTATTGTTCTACACTATAATTAAAAAATTATAATTCCATAATCACTTAACTAACTCATAAGAAAAGGTTAGTATCCAAAAAAATTACAAAAAATATGATCATTAGTCTTATATAAATTTAATCCTAATTTTATTATTTCATAATTTCCAAATGAATCCTATGATTAGTTACCTATCATTTATGTATATTAAAAACACATTTTAACCATAATATAATACTTTTTGTAAATTAGTTAAAACATAAAATACATTATTAATAACATTAATACATTAATAAAATTGCATATAAATTATTATTTTTATGATACTAATAGAAATTTAATGAAAAAATTAATTTAATAACCATAATTACATGGAAAAGAAAGATTTGAAAAAAAATTCTTGAAATAGCGGAACAAAGAGAATGTGTGAAAACAATAAAAATATATTCATTTACAACATTTGTTAAGAATGTAAAATTCAATTGTAAATGAACATAAGGATTCATAAAATTGAGTATAATGTTATAAAAATTATAATTTTTAAATCATGTAGATGGATGAGATAGATTGCTGAATTAGAGGATAGATAATATCGACTCCACGTAAAAGCATACATTTGGTTTAATTGTGATCCATGGGGAGGATAAATGATTATGATGATTATAAAAACCAGAAATAATGATGAGATAATTCCATAATATTTATTTTATAGATAATGTAAATAAAATATACCCTATGGAAATTTATTTATAAAAAATCATAACTATAATGTGTCATTTTAAAAGTCAATGTTATATATACTCCAATGTTATATTAAGGTGACTTAACATCATGTATAACAAATATATAAATATTAAGCCAATATTTAGTAAACTTATTTATATTTATTAGACATTATTTTATTCTATTATAATAATATATTTTATTTATAATAGTATGTTATAGATTATATTCCTCATCAATTTTATTTCAATTTTATTGTTTCATACAACTTTTTATTTGGATATTTATATCCTTATTCTATGATTAAAATATCATTATTAAAGAATGTTTGAATATATTGGAGTAATTACGTTCATATTATATATTAATATCCACTTTTGATGAATGTAAGTTATACATATGGTTCTTGAGAATATAATTCATGATGATCACATTTCGAGTACATTATCAGTAAAGACGAGATAATTTATAACGACCATTGTTTTTTTATATCACCATTTAAGAACTATATATATATCATAAGTTACATGTTAATATATTATATTAATTAAATTAATTAATTCATACTTATCCATGTTGAAAATAATGGTGTTTGTATATCATCATTCATATTTGTCATTGAACAAACCTAAATAAGAAATGGATCTAAAAATTAATGAGTATCTATTTAAATTTATATAATGGTATTATCATTTTAAAGGGAGAGTAATTTTGTCTATGTGGGGTCATTACTGTATATAATGATATTTCTAAAAAAATTAGGTAAGAAGGTATTTGAAAATCATAGTGTATAGATACATACATACATTGATTTATTAGCACATTCACAACAAATGTTAATTTAGAAGAAATGACCTAAGACTTATTATTAATATTGTAGAAAAACTAATTTTTCATAAAACAATTTTGTAGTGTATTTTTTTTTGGGATTTGAGAGATAACCAAATGAAAATAGTTGTTTGGGAGGGGTAGAAGAGGGTTCCTTTTATAGGTGAGTTTTGAGAAAAAAATTCTTCAAAAACTCATTTAAGAGAGTATATGATTTACATTTATATAGAAAGTGAATAAAATATTGAAAAATATTTGAGATGGCCCAGAAAAAACATATTCCTTGGATGTTATAGAGAATGAGAGATATACTTTTGGGCTTTGTACTAAAATTTAGTGTCTTGTTGTAATTTTACCTTTATCGGTGTAACACAATTTCTTCCTCCATAGCTTTTTTTAAAATTAAATGTACATACTAACCAAAAATTAAATAATAGAAATTAAAACATGGAACACAAATATTATTATTCCATTTATATATATTTGAAATTTATCTTTCAATTCCAAACACAAAATACATATAAAAAATTAGGATTATTGAAATTCTTCTTGTAAAGCATCAAGTGTTCTTAGTCTAACTTAGTATCATATTATAATTAAATGAGTTTTGATATATATTTTCAGTAATAAATCCATTATATTTTATTAAAATTGTCCTTTAAAATTCGTTAATATAATTTTGTATAACAAAAATACAAAATATTTAGAAATAAATTTCACAAACAAATCCATTTTGACATTAAATGATATTGATCACATCATATTAACATTATTTATATATTTTTTAATAATAAATTTTTAACTATCTAATAGTATTTGAATGATTCAATAAATTTACTAAAAGTTTCAATAATTTCATTAAAATTATAAAAACATCATAAGTTTTCTCAAATAAAATACATCATTTTGATGTCAAATATTTTAATTAATTATAATATTCTTATTTTATTTGTGGGATATTTATTATTTGTGACCAAATTAAATTTTAATTAATTAATAATATATATAAATCATCCATTAAATAATTAGATAAATTTATTTTCAATATTTTTTTCTAATATATATATATATATATATATATATATATATGCAATGGCCTTATTGCATTCATATATACTACCTCGCACGAGTCCCTAAAAAATCATCCTATTCATTAATTTACATTTCATTAAAATTTTCAAATTGTCATGGTACAGTAATATTTATATTTTTATAATTGATTGTATAATATTCAATTGGATTTTGATGATGATAATTCCCACCATAAAATTCTTATACTATATTGTTTATTAATTGATTTAAAAATTTTAATAATGGAAATTTTTAATTATCATGTAATGTATTCCATTTTGTATTTTATTATTATATTATTCCAAAATAATTATTTATTCTTTTTAGATATGATTTTTATTAAAGAAAATATAATAAATTTAAAGTATTTATTTATAAATAAATTCATAATAAAATAATCAGGTGTTACATTTTACTAACCTTATCCCTTAACATATTTTTTCCCTAAAAAGTAATTAAATTATTTTGAAAATGAATCTAATATTTTATAAATAACATTTTAGGCTCCCACATTAGTTTTTAAAATTTATTTTTCTTTAAATATCATTGACTATGTATGTGGTCTCTTTTTAGTACTTTGTCTATAAGATATAATATTTGTACCACTTGTTCATTATATAAAATATCATGATCTTGTTGTACTACGTATGAGTAAATTAAATGTGTATAATGGGTGTATAACTCCAAAAAAGTGATAGGTGGGAAATATCAGTAACTTGTAGATGTTTTGTGGAAGTGAAAGATGATTTGATAATTTCCCCACCTTATAATAAATTTTATAGGGGATACTATTTACAAGGTTCAACATTCTAATATTCTTCAATCTTCTAGCCACATTCCAATGTGATATTTATTTGAATTCTATTTCAATATATTTAAACTCAAAATATTTTTGATGAATACCAGTATAGATCATGTGTTAACTATATAATTTTTAAAAGTGTAACTAAATACTCTTGTTATTCTCTAACTTTAATGGAGAAAGATTTGGTCCTGTGATATTTTTTAATCCATATTAAATGTAAAATACTATTATTATACAATGTTTCCCATTACGATCCTCATATGGATAAATTTTAATGAAGAAACGAAAAGTAAAATATGATAACTCTTCCATGGTAATGTGTGTATCTAATCCTATATTGAATCCATTCAAATGCGATCTGAGTATAGATTGTAGGGTTTAGTTTTTATTATTATATTGATAATTGGATTAATGATTATTATATTTCTTATATATCCATTATATATATAATTATTGTTGATGAATTCTCGAGAACATTTATGTAAACCTCAAATATCGATCAGATATAATTACGTGTGGAAATCCATGTAAAATTTCTACTAACCTTATATAAATCATAAAATGTTGTTCAAGTAAAAAATATTCTTTAATATAAATAAAATTGTCAAGAATTTATAATGTGATTAACTACAATCCAAATGACGTTGTGGACTATATAGTACATTTCAAATACAAATAAAAAATCATTAATAATATTCTCCAATTTCATCATATTTATGTTTAATGGTTCAATCATCCCCTAAGACTTACATAGACTTGATACAACACTTTGAAGACTAAAATAATCATTGAATTAACCAATTAATATTTTCCCAACCACAATTCCACCTGATATCTATATATTTAGTATCTTGATATTTTTAAAAACAATGACTTTGTTTAATAGCGTACATGATATGTAAGATTGTGCATAAATGAACGTTGAATCATTATTATTTAAATGTGACCATTACTACCTACCAGATAATTTTGTGTAAATGAATTATATTAAAATAATATTGAAATATATATCTGACATACACAATTATAATTTTATAATTAATTAGTTTTAAATAAGTATTAATTTTTTGTAAATAATTTAATTTTTGATAATATTTTTTTCATTAAAAATATGTTTCATGGATTTTCATGAGTTAATATTATAAATAATAGTTGAAAATTTTAGAAAATTTATTTGAAAAAATGTAACTAGTTTTTTAATTCGTCATGTTCATATAATCATATGACTAAATTTTCATATTGTTTTGAAAATATTTTTTTAATAAATAGTATGAATCACTAAATTCAATAAAATAAAGTATTCCTATAGAGTATTTAAAAATTAAAATTATATTTTCAATTTTAAATTTCAATATATATTTTTTGTTTAAAATAATATACTTATTGTTTATGTAAATAATTTTTTACTTGTAATCATTATAAAAATATTTAATAAATCAAAATCTCATTTTTCCAAAAACACCATTTCATAACATTTTGATGGTTAAATTTTTGAGTTAAATTATTACACCTCTATATGATGAATTCTGTAATATATAATCTATATTTTTAATGCATGATAAAATATTTAGTAAAAATCAGCCTTTTAGTTTTGGTCAATACGAATATTAACTTCAGTGATTATTATTCCCACAAAAAGGGTAACTCAATTAATTAACATTAAATATAAAATGACTGGGAAAATAAAATTACATTAAAACATGCCATAGATTTATTTTAACAATATTTTTCATACATAATTAAACAATAATATATTAAATATCATATTTTTTCCATTTGGTAGTGATTATGACCATTATGAAATTTTGTTCAAGGAAAAGTTAAAAAATAGAACAGTCCTACATTTTATAGCTTTAATATTATTAACATGGGTATAAAAATAGATATAACATATTATAAATATAATTTTCAAATATAAATTCTTTACCCTCATCATAGTAATTTATTTATAATTTTATTGCATAAATAATTATAATAAATGATTTAACGACTTTGTCACAGTATTTATTTAATTAATGGAAAATCATATAAATAAAAAAAAGGTAATAATAATTTATGATAATTAATGTAATAAAAAAATTTATAGATTATTATGACACGTGGGGGAGATGATAAAATATTTTTTTTTCTATTGATAATAATTTTAAAGAAATTAGTAATATCAAATTAATGAATAGTCCAAAAAATGGCGTTAATTAATATTTAGAAAAAAGAATATTTTATTAAATTATATAAAATTCCTAATAATAATAATTTCTCCCCAAAAAACTAATATATGGTTTATAATATAATATTTTATCCATTTTATTAGTAACTTAACCATTTAATACAATTATCTTTACAAATAAATCATTAAAAGCCTTGTTTCTATGTTATGTTCAAAAAGGATTACCGAGGGGATAAGACCAAAAGATAAGGATTAAAACATAATAAAAAATTATATAATTTATATTGGATGAATTTATATATATTCATAATCTGACTAAAAAATAAATAAATAATTTTTTTAACCATATAGTATTCAATATTTATTTATATTAATTAAATATTTTATGAAATTACAGGAGTACCTCTCCCCTCTCTAATATATGTGAACATCTTCTTCTCAATAATTTACAATTGAATTCTCATTTTTCATAAAATTAATTTCTAATTAAAAACCTATAATTACTCCCTTTATTATTGATGTATTATTTTGGCCATAAAACTAAGATTAGTGGACTTATGGGGTTAAGAAAATTTGTTTTCTAAAGAATATGTAAGGTTTTGAAAAGCTAGTTTTAGTTTTATTTCTTATCCCACAACCATATAATATTCAATAGTAATGATTAAATGATAATAGTATTATCATACATGTAATTATATATTTTTATTCTTATATAAAAACCTATATCAATCTCAATCCTCCATCAAATGAGATTGGAATTCATAATATGGGTCTATAGTGGACTTCCACCTTTTGAATTGATGAAAATTGTTTTCCATCATAATCTATTATCATATGATATAATTACTAAGTTAATTTTCATATATAATATTCATGAAATATTAATCATTATTAAATATATAATATATCATTTAACATCTTACATATCCATTCACTGAAAAATGATAATGTTGATCGTGCGTACTTGTGGTCTTTCACCTCTACGAAGTGATGCGATTAATATTTTATCACCACATAACATTAATCATATATATAATAATGTTTAAAGAAATATTATTATATTTATTATTATAATAGAAAACTATAATGATAAAAAACTACATAACTTCATCTTATAACGATCATTTGAAAATAATAATGTTACTCATGCATACATAAAACATACAATCTCAATGATTGTGATGTAGTTAATTTTTCATAACTCAAATTAATGGTTTAATTTAGAGTTTTAATTGATGTTTAAAAGTTATAATAATTTCAATGTGTTTATTTTTGATAACTTGGATTAATAAAAACATTGACCACATTAAACCTACAAAATTCATTTCTGATATTTAAAATGAAAACAATCAAAACTACAGTCGTGAATTTAATTGAGTGTGTAATGTTATCATTATCCATATTTTCTAAAAAAATTAAATATGTTTTATACTTGTAATGGATTGAACCATCCTTTTCCATTACATTTCAAAATTTATAGTGTGTGAGGTATCCTGGGTACAACCAGTGACTCATTAAAGAGTATTTTAAATTTTGGGATTTCAGGAACGGTGGCACTGATGTGTGTCGACGGCAATGATGGGCATCATTGGAACACTATCTGTTTCATCTTATACATATTTTCTAAAAATAAGTAAATATATTTTTTACATTTAATGTCTCGGACCCTAGTTGTCCATTACCTTGAAAAAATTCTAGTGTTTGAAGTATCTTAGGGACCACCGATGACTCATTAAGGAGTTTTCCAAATTACAGGATTTCATGAATGGTGGCACTAAGGAGTATTGGTGGAAATGATAGGAATTAGTTGCACTAACGGATGTCGGTGGCACCAAAGGTTATCAGTGGCATCGGTGGGTTGTCCATAGTAACAATAGGCATCAGTGTCAGGGCAATGGTGCCAGGGTGATACTGACTTACCTAATAGGGGGTCCTTCCCTATTTTTCCAAGACCTTCCAGTTTTTCTCGAGTGACTTATATTTCGATGTGAAAGTGTTTTCTTAAGCTTTTGAAATCCATTTAAATTCCGAGAAAAAGGTTTTAAACCCCTATTAATTAGAGACCCTTGGTTTATCTAAATATTTGGGCTTTTTCGAGGGTGGCACTCCTTCTCATGTTTTACAGTTTTCCCCTCTTAAGTGTTTTACTCCATTTAAAGGAAATCATTTAACTCGCAACTGTTATCTCCACCATCTCTGAGGATAATTATTAAATTCCCATTAATCTTATTGTGTGAAACTGCCAATTTATGTGGTCAATCCAATATCTGACATGTATGTACTTCGAAATTGTCTCCCATATTATAGGATCTTGAAGTTTTCTTAAGCCGAGATCATCTTTTATTTTACTTTCACTTTCTATTAGTGCTTTTGGAGTCCGTCTTCCACAAAAAACTCATACATCTTGCTATTCCTCATTCCGCTCACCCTAGGAACCATGTCGATTCCTACAATTGGTGCATCCCGGTTCTTGGTGCGAGGAGGAAATTTCAATCCTTGAACATCCAGGTAGGGTTTCCCTCATCGCACAATTATATGTATCATATAGGGTGGTTATGATAATTTTTCCTCATGGTGTAGGTGAATCCAAATCCTACTGATGATAATAAACATAATTTAAAGAATTAAGCGTTGTGATTGATAGTGATGATTTTATACACTCCAATGTTCACTTATATGTTATGAATTGTATGGGATTATTCCCACTAAAAATAGAGGTTGGTGGTGGTCCTTTATTTCCCAATAATGAACCTATGTTCCTCTGTATAAACATGTGATTTAATGGGTGTAACAATGAAACTGGTTAATCCCATAAAGATGGTTGATTAAATATATTCCCAATAAATAACAATCCTTGTGTGATCACTTGAGTTAACCAAATGGAATGAATGAACTTAAAAAATCGGGTGAACAAATCTGGAAACATCTTTGTACATGGTTGTTTCTTGTGGGGTTATGTAGATGGGTATGGGATGTATTTTTATTTATCATTTTGCTTTTGGATTTATGAATGTATGTTGGGGCTTGGTTTGGTTCCCGTTATTTGAGGGATCTCATAGGTCCCTTTTGTTTTTGTGTCTTTACAAGATAACCGGGTGTGAATTCTTAAATTACTATTTGGAAATTTTCTTCTAAAGTTCATAGTATTTTTACTTGTGTGTGTTCTTATTAGTTTCCCGGTAGTGGATAATTATTTCTAACAAAATCATTTTAATAAGATAACCATAATTGGGGGCCTTTATTAGTGGATGTTGTGCTTTTGAGCATGAATTAATAGTAATGAGGGTGTTTGTGTATGGGTTGGTTTCATAACCATTAGGTTGGGAAGAGAGATTGTTCACTAATATGTATAAATTAGTTTTTTGTTTCCTATACGCACCCCACCTACGTTGACAACATCACGCTGAACACCCCCATTTCATTTGTTAGGGTGTTTTCCCAGAATTCTTATGAGTGGTTGGTTGTTATCGTCATTTTTACTCCCTCTCTCATGTCGACCAATACTCTTTGGGAATGTTGTGATGGCTTGAGGTCCATTATATCCCAAGACTCTTCTAGAAGGGTATGTTGTGGTGGTTGAACCACATGTGTGCATTCAATTTTTTTCCCATGAGTCTCCGGGATGTGGCCTAGGGTTCTTCAGGAATTGTGGTAATTGTTCTAGAATTGTTGTCTGTTCATGTGGTTATATATGGTTGTGGTTTCCTTTGGAGTCTATAGGAGGAATATGTGGTTGAGGTGGCCCATATGGGGATTTTTTGTAGTACTGATAATTCAGTGAAAATGGTGGGGGTGGTCTTATGCATATGATTTCTTCAATAACTAGTGGTAATGAGATGTGGGGAATCCAAATGTCAATGTTTTAAAACAATTACTTTACTTGTGTTATTTGGGGAGTGTGCCTAGGTGGGACTAGGTGGATAGTTTTTTGAAATGTGTTTTGGATTCCTATACTTTCTCAAGGGGAATTAGAATTCCTCCCCACATGTTCACGATAGATTTAGGATTTCCATTTTGAGTATCTATATATACCCATCCTATGTATAAAAAACGACTTTCAAGTATCCAGGAGGACTTCGGGGGCCTTAGGAGATCGTACGAGCTCTGACGTCAGGATAGTTGTTGTTGTGGTTTTCTTTTCTTATGGTACCTTCCATTTGTATATTTCTCATACTTTTTATGGGTTTATCTTTGAACATGCATATGGTAATCGGTTTTGTCAATACTTTTACCTTCATTTTTTGAATTTTTTTAGGTTTAACCATCCAATCACCAGATGCCAATGAGCATGTACCATAGTGGTACAAGCTCCTTCTTGGCATCTAAAAGACCCAGGATCCAATCTGGGTAGGGGAGAATTTCCCAGGTACTGTAGTAGTACTGTAGCAGGTACTGTTGCAGTGGCGGCACTGTAGCAGCGACAGCACTGTAGTGGTGGAGGGACTGTCGCAGATACTATAGCGGTGGTGGTACTGAAGCAGGTACTGTTGCAGCGCAGGTACTATAGCAGTACTGTCCACCGAGGGGTCCCTTGGGCCATTCAATTGGCCTTTCAAGCCTTGTATTCAGGGCACTTGGCCTTGGGCCTTCGGGCTATGTAATGGGTCTCCCTCTACCCAGTCTAAAGAGGTCTTTGCTTTCAAATAATAAATTGAGGCTTCAGCCCCAACCTTTTGAAAAAAAACCATCCAATCACCAGATCCTACTAACTAAAAAGGGTACTTATGTTCATAATATGTTGTATTATATACACATGGAACTAGTTATCACTTTGGTGACTATTGAAGGTGGGACTCGGGGGTCATTATCTCTTCTTCAACTTTAATAAGGAAGGGTGGGGTAATTTGATGACCCTTCCCTCATCTTGGTGAAGGAAAATCGTGACATAATGGTATCATAGGTGATGGTTGAGAGATATGATGGAGTTCGGAGTTATGAATAGAAAAGATTTCATGGCATGGTTAGTTAATAGTGTAAGGAAATCTTGGAACGAAAAATACACTAGAGAATAATGGCTAGAACATAGGATTTTTGAGCCCCCCCCATGTTCTAAAGCAAGGACTTTGGACTTAAAGAATGGCTTGGTGTGGCTACACTGATTGAAGGGTAGAGACCTGTGGAAAGGTAGATGAATCATAATGACTTTTCTTCTTGCGTGTTTTGGTTGTTCTAGGAATTTATTATGAATTACATGTTTTGGAAAAAAATCATTCTTCTACACTACTCGAGATTAGGTATTCCTTGTTTACCTTGCAGTTATGGAACCCAAACAACGTCCATGAGTAGTGTGGGAAATTGAGTCCCAGGAGAATGATATAGATGATCAATGGAGGATAGATCAAGAGGAGAGGGATGAAAAGTATCATAAGACGCTTTGTGCATTTTAGCGGGAGACCCTCTGTAAGTATGAGGGCAATGTCTTACACATCCAGTTAGAAAGTTGGCTCGCGGAGTTGTTAATAGAATTTATCTTGATCTGAGCTCTGGCTGAGTGCTGGGTTTCTATGGCTGTGATAAAGATGTGGGGAACGACACATCAATGATTGACTCTCTACCTTGGTAAGAGGAGATAAGTTTAGGTTTCTTGGACTGACATCGAGAAGGAGTTCCGGGAGGAACTCCATTCTTCTAAGATGAAGGCTGAGAAGTGGCAAGATTTTCTCTCCCTACTTCAAGGTAGTGTAATTAGGAGGGATTTGGGGATCATGTTCAAATATCTTCTTCAATTATCCACTGACCACATACTGGATGAGGAGTGTTAAGAAATACTTTTAGTGGAGGCACTACGACCTTCTCTTCAATATTCTATTAATCCCATTAAAATACCAACATATTTAGAGGTTTAGAAGAAGGCTGAATTGTTGGAGATAATGCACACAGTGGGAGGTTTTCTACGAAAGGGGATCTAGTTAAACTCATCAAAGGGGAAGGCTGTCAAAAACTAGCCTCAACCCTTGGGGCCTTCTAGGCTTTGGCCAATGAGGAGTAGGCCCCAACATTTCATGTTTCGATCACCCGGTCAATTCACTTTCATAGTGGGACCAAGACCGATTTGCTTCATTTTTGGTATGTATTAGAACCTTCAGAATTAGTTTCTGGACTAATTGAAATATAGTGGAGGTGTTAAGGTTTAGCGCCCACCTCAGGAGTATCAATTTTTCGCCAAACCTTTTTAGCAGTCGTCGATAAGACATCAAGCTCCCTCTCTTCCGAGAGTAGATGTTGTAGGCGAAGGCTGACCAAAATGTTCTCCTCAGTGACCTCAACCATGTTGTGTTTGGGGAGGTGTATCATAGTTTAGGGGTGGAGGAGTTGGACAAGGGATGTTGCACACCACAAAGGCACAATTTTCTATAAGGCCAAAGTTCGTTTGAGGTATGATCATCTTATTTAGTACTCTTACATGTCCCTTGATTGATTCTGGTGATTCACACTCATTTCATGCACCCATTCAAGCCCATCCTATAGTTCTAGATGTAGAGAGACTTCTTAGGCCCCTGGTATTGAGTCTTCTAGTTAGAGGCGAGACCAACTTGTCATATGTTTTTCTTGGATGTTGACTGATGTTGGGCCCACATCAATCCAGGGGGAACTCCACATTCTAGATATTCAGCCATATGATTTTATTTTAGGCATTGACTATCTGTTCTCATTCTGTTTTATTATCAACTGATTCTAGATAAGGGTTGTGTTTTAAAAAATGGGTGGCCAGTGTCTAACTTTCGTTGGCAAGTAGGGTTTCTTGGAGGGTATCCGACGAGTGGAGATCTTTTTTCCTTATTAGCTGAACTATCAGTGGAGTTGGCATATACCAATATGGTGGATTTCCCTGGGATTGTCGGCGAATTCATGGAGGTCTTCCCTGGAGAGGTGGTATGTCTACCCCCTTAACATGATGTTGAGTTTAGGATAGACTTGCAACCCGATGCTCATCTGACATCAGTGGATCACTATATGATGGCACCTTCTTATTTGTGGAAGTTGGAGATCTATAATGAAGGCTTGATGAAGAATTATTTTATTTGACTGATTGTGTCACCATGTGGTGATCTATTATTTTTTGCAAAGAAAGAAAACAATGGTATCATTCTGTGTATAAACTACCGAAGGCTAAATCATGTGACGGTCATGAACCCTTACCCTCTTCCAAGGACATGAGAACATTTTGACAAGTTTCAGGGGGAAGGTTGTTTCTCTATGATGGACATGCAGTCGAGATTCACTAGTTTATAGTTAAGAAGGGTGACATATCTAAGACTGCTTTTTATAGAAGATATGGGAAATTTGAGCTCTTGTTTGTGTCATTCGGCATTAAAAACACTCCATCCTTGTTTGTGGGGATCATGAACTCTATCTTATAGGAATATTTGGTCTGCTTCATAGTCGTTTTTATCGATGAAATCCTAATATACTCATGATCATAGGATCATCACACTGATCATCTAAAGGTGGTTTTAGGGGTCTCCCGACAGCACCAGCTCTATGAGAAGTTGTCCATGTTCATTTTCTGGACACGATAGGTGCACTTCCTTTGACACATGGTGTCCCAGTTGGGAATACCAATGGACCTTTCAAAGGTCAAAGCAATTTCTACTTGGGAATCGGCCAAGAATGTGGTAGAGTATCATAGTTTCTTTGGTCTAGAAGGTTACTACTATATTTTTGGGCCAAACTTCTCTTTAGTTGTAACACCTTTTACATCCTTGTACAAGAAAGGCCAGGATTTTGTATAGAGTGAGAAGTGCCAGGAATATTTTCATTATCTCAATGGGAATCTTGTCAGTTACCTAGTTCTACAGTTTCTAGAGAAATGGGCAACATTGGAAGTGTTCTGTGATACTTTAGTCTTAATCATGGGGTATGTACTGATGCACTAGCGGGGAGTGATCTCTTATGGGTCTAGTCAGTTGTTTCCCCTTGAGTGTAACTATGCCACCCATGATATTGGGCTTGCAGCAGTTGTGTTTGAACTGATGTTGTGTCATCATTACCTCATCGGGGAATGCTTTGTGGTCTTCATAGATCACAATAGCATGAGGTATATCTTCTCCCAGTGTGACCTGAACATGCGACAACAGAGGTGGATGCAGTTTCTATAGGACTACGACATGGAGATTCCATAAAACTCAAGAATATGGACAGTGGTGGTCTATGACTTCAGTTGGAAGTCCCTGAAGGATGTGGTTTGAGAATCAGGATGCTCTTAAAGGTGTTGGTGGAGTTGGTTGCCTTACACCAAGATGAAAAAGTGTATTGTAGAAGAGGCTTCCTGTTTCAGATGATGGTCTAATATTCCTTTGTATACCAAGTGGTGGAGTCTCACTGGGCGACATAGTGTATAATGTTATGCGCACATTCATTATCTATGGAATCTCTCTAGATGTATGTTCAAAAGATATTCAGAATCATATGATTTTTATGGGGTGTTGATTTTCCTGGAGAAGATGTGTGAGAGAGTTCTCAGTGAGTTATATTACTCACCTATGGCGGTACAGCCAAAAGTTTCCATGATGTAGCGAGTCATGTTGGGTTAGTTCTGGTAGCCTGGTGTGAGTCAGTATGTGGATAAGTTTGTGGAAAATTGCCTCATGTGTTATCAGGTGAAGGATGATCACCATGTACTAGGTGGTCTGTTGTATCCATTAATCAACCCATGGTGGAAGTGAGATAAAATCATGATGGATTTCGTCACAGGGCTACCCAAGTTTCAAAGAGGTTGTGAAGCTATCCGAGTATTGGAGGACTAGATGACGAAATAATCTCACATATTTGAAGTCAAGGAGTTATGTGTAGTGGATTCCTTAGGACAAAGTTTCGTGGATGAGGTGGTGCGGTTGCATGGAGTTCCGAGGTCCATAATCTCTGATCTAGGTACATAGTTTACCTCACGAATCTGGAAGGGATTGAAACATTCTTTTGGCACCCAACTATGCCTCTTCACTTCTTTCCACCCTTATATGGATGGGCAGATAGTGAGGACCATCCAGACATTATAGGACATGTTGTGGGAATATGTTGTAGACTTTGGAGGATCATGGATGTGGTACTTTCCACTAGTAGAGTTTTCCTAAAATAATATATATCACTCATCCATTAGCATTGATCCATATGAAGCCATGTATGGAAGGCCATTTTGTTCACTTGTGTGCTGGATAGAGGTTGGGGATGTATGTGTTCCTAGCCCGAAGGTGGTGCAGAGAAAGAAAGAGAAGGTCCATCTTGTGCATGAAAGGAAAAGGGTAGCTTAGGACCAGTAGAATTTATATTACAATAATAGGAGGAGACCCTTGGAGTTTGAGGTTGGGGACCAAATGTTATTGAAGGCCCCCCCTCAACATGGGAAACAATGGTTTGATAGGGGGAGTAAGCTTTCTCATAGGTTCATCGGACCCTTCGAGGTGTTACACCAAGTTTGTGATGTGGCTATAAGCTGGCACCAGCACCACCGCTACTGGGGGTGGACGACGTCTCACATGTATCTAAGTGTCATCAGTATCTAAATGATTATTTTCACATCATCATCAGGGGAGATATGGATATCAATTATGATGCAATATTCATGGAATGATTAATGGGGATTGAGGATCTTCAAGATAAGGTACATCGTGGATGAACCATTACCTTGGTTCGTGTGTTGTGGAGGCTTGGTGGCCTCATCGAGAATACTTATGAACGGGAGGCACATTGTGTTCCTAGTAGCCAGAGATATTTTGAGTTTTGTTCTATGTTGTTTTGAACATGACTGTGATGTAGTTCTTGACCTTGTTAGATATGTGATGGGTCATTTCCCTTGTTTTCTATGTATTTCTGAAAAAGTCATGTCCATAGTGATGGGATGACATATTCCATAATTGAGGAACATTAAGGTGGATGCGATTAAAAACGTGATGGCGATTAAGTGCCACCTAAATTGGAAATTATATTGATTTGGGGGAGGAGGGACTCCCTAATCCATGTGTTTGGACAGTGATTCCATTTTTTTGTTTTTGTGGTTTCATGGGAGACTATTATAGTGGTACAATCATAATTGTTCAAGTGATAGATAAGGGAGAGGTGATCCCAGATATTGAGGTTTGTTCATGATGTTGAGAAACACTAGGGTGGTTTTTTCAATGAGAGTTATCTTAAGAGGCAGTTGTTTGTACCCCTCTCTTCAATTCGAGTTTAATCATGAATTCTAAATGAAGAGAATAGTTTTAAAGGTATTTGATGTAATAGAACAGACACTCCTGGTCAATTACCTTGCAAAATTTATAGTGATTGAGGTATCCTATGGACCATCAGTGACACATTAAAGAGTTTTCCAAATTTTAGGATTTGACGAATGATGAAAGTGATAAGTGTTGGTGGCACGACCGGGTGTCTATGACACTGATTGTTATCAGTGGCATCGATGGGTTTTCCATAACACCCATCGGCATCGGTGTTCGGGCGACAGTGCTAGGTTGATGATGACTCACCTAATGGTGGGTCCTTCCCTATTTTTCTTGGACCATCCAGTTTTTCCTAAGGGACATATATTTTGACGTAAATGAATTTTAATACCCCTTACAAATCCATTTAAAGTCAGTAAAAGTTGTTTTAAACCCCTATTAATTGGGTGACCGTGGGGATATTCAAATGTGTGGCATTTTTCCTCGATGGCATACCTTGTCATTTTTCACAGTTTCTCCCAGGTTACCTGTTTTTCTCTATTTGAAGGAATCCCTTCAACTCATAGATGGTATCTCCAATATATCCCATGATAAATATTAAATTTAAATTAATCCCAATTTGTGAAAATACCCAACCAGGTGTTCATGACATGATCTGACTTTTATGTACATTGAAATCATCTCCCTGATTTTAGGATCTTACATTTTTCAAAAGGTGAGATCATCTGTTACTGTTTTCTCTCCCATGGCGTGTTTGGAGTCCTTCTTCCACAGAAGTAGTATGCACCATTCTAGAGACCTTTCTTCTCACCCTTTTAGCGTTGGAGTTTCCTATAAGTGGCACATCCCCAGTTCTTGGCACGAGGTCGATACGTCGATCCTTGATCATCCAGGTTGGGTTTCCTCCATCCCTCATTATGTGTATCACGTTGGGAGGGTATGATAACGTTTCTATGGGTTGAAGATGAAACCAAATCATAATGAAGATAATAAATAGACATTAAATCATGAATGGGTGTTATTGTTAGTGATGTGGTTGTACTATTTCATCTTCATTTATGTGTGGTGATTTGTATGGGCTTATGCCCACTGAAAATAGTTGTCATTGGTGGTAAATTCTTATGCACTAATTAACCTATGTTCCTCTGAATAAACATGATATTGAATGGTTGTAACATGGATAATGGTTAATCAAATAAATTTGGTTGATTAAATATATTCCCATTAAATATGAATCTTTATGCGATCATCCCGGTAAACCAAATTGTAGGATGTAACTTAATTAATGGTGTGAAAATATCTAGAAACTTCTTTCTATGTGGTTGCAGGTTGTGGGGTGATATGGATGGGTAAGAGGTCTCCTATTTCTTAGTTGTTTTCATGTGGATTTATGCCTATATGTTGGGGTTTGGTTTGGTTCCAGTACTCTGAGGGATCTCACATATCCCTTTTGTTGTTGTGTCTTTACAAGAGAACCGAGTGTGAAGGATTAAATTATAGTTTGACTATTCTCTTCTTCATTCCAGAGTTTTCAAGACTTTTGGATGTTCCTGTTATTTTCCCAATATTATTGAATTATTTCTATCAAAATCACTTGAACAAGATAACAAAATTGGGTGGTTCTTTAGTTGTGGATGGTGTGCTTTTGTGCATGAATTAAATGTAATATAGGTGTTTGGTTATGGGATGGTTTCAGAACCCTTGTTTTGGGATGTGTACTTGGTCAAAAATTTGTATAAATTAGATTTTGGGTTTGTTATACACACCTCACCCTCATTGAGTACTTCGTTCCAAACACCCCCATTTCATGGGGGAAGGTGTTTTTTCAAACATTCACAAGAGTGGTTGGTTTTTATCATCCTTTCTTCTGCCTCTCTTGTGTACCCCAAGACACTTAGGGAAAATATAACTGATTGAGGTCCATTAAAGCTCAATACTCTTCAGATAGGGTATATTGTGGTGGTTGGCCCAGGGGTGTAAAGGTTGGCTTGTTTCCCAAGTGTCTTTGGGATGAGGCCCAGGTGTCTTCAGGCGTAGTGGTAATTGTTCTATCTGTGGTGTATGCGGGAGTGGTTACATATGGCTATGGTAGACAAGGTGTCTTTGGGTGGTATATGTGGTTGATGTGGTCCATAAGATTGTTGTTGAGAAGGTAGTGGGACAATAGTGGAAATAGAATGGGAGGTATGAGGCATATGATAACTTCAATAACATGTGGGAAAGTGATGTAGGGTACCCAGATATCAATATTCTTTTACTATTACATTACCTGAATTGAATTATTTCGGGAGTCTGCCTAGGTGAGGCTGGGAGGATAGTTTTCTTGCTATGTGTATTGGTTACCACTACATTCTCATGGGGTATTAGAAAGCCTCCCCACCTGTGCATGAGGGATT
Source organism: Viscum album (assembly GCA_963277665.1). Lineage (NCBI taxonomy): Eukaryota > Viridiplantae > Streptophyta > Magnoliopsida > Santalales > Viscaceae > Viscum > Viscum album. The sequence goes on from OY728141.1 coordinate 1,259,530,272, forward strand.
TCGGTTTTCCCTACCGATTATACCTATATACTCAACAAACATATATAAAACAACTTCCAAGACTCCAGGAGGACTTTGGGGACCAGGAATGACCGTAGTAGCTTAGACGATGGGCCATTTTTTTTGTTTTTTTCTTTTGTTTTGGTACTTTCCCTTTGGAAATTTCTTGTAATTTGTATGGGTTTACCATTTAACATACATATGGGAATGGGTTTTGGATTTATATTTACCTTTATTTATAGAGTTTTTTGGGTTTTTACCATCTTATCTCCTGATCCTGCTAAAAAAATATAATTACCTCCATATTATTTCTGATTCTATACCATTGGTTCTAATTTCTACTTTATGGTCTATTGGATGTGGGTCTTAGGGGTCATTATTTCTCCTTCAACTTGAGGAAGAAAGGGTCTAGCAGTTTGGTGTCCCTACCCTCATTTCAGTGAAGGTAGGTCATGACAATACTATTCTAACATGAATTTTTATATTAACTTTTTCCAATTGTTTACATTTTAAAAATTGGTTTTAATAAGTTATTTTTTTTAGTTTCCCAACGAGGTAATTTGTAAATTCTTGACAAAAGTTTGGGAGGAATATTTTTTTATTTATATTTAATGAGAAAAAGATTCCCACTACCGTGACTAATGCTAATATTTGTATATATTTTTATAAGTATCATTTCAAATATTATTTTTTCTTATATAACTAGGCATATTTTTAAATAATTTATTTCCAAAAAAATAAAAATCTTACTCCAGAAATGTTTTTAAGATGAATGATATTGTGTTAATTATTATAGTTGTTTGTAGTTCATTACGAGGACATGATATTACATTATAAAAAAAGTAGGTGAGCCTCTTATTGAAAATTAATTAATTTGGAATTTGGTGTATATCAACCAAAATGTTTTATATATGAGATAAATGAAATATTCTATTATTGCTATTTCACGATTAATTGTGCTAGTTAATCAATGAGTAATTATGATCATTACTCAAAATTTGACCTCAAAGTTCATAGATGAGTAGCTATTTTCATTACACTATGGTAATTTTCATAATTTAACTTTGAAACTCTTTTACAAATTCTTGTGATGGTTATTCCAATTTTATCCCTGATTTTATTCCATATCTAAGAAAGAAAAGTATTCCTGTGTGATAATGATTTCATGTTATATTTAAAGTTCAATGTAAAAATTGATGAGCTTATTTTTTAATATTTTTTTCTAATAAAATGTTTTACTAAAATTATTTGTAAAAGAAGATGACATAATTTGAATGAAAAGTGTATTTATCCCTTTTTTGTGGAATTAAAATTTATATTAGTATTTGTGTATTAATTGTATCTTTTTTATTTATGTCCTTTAATGAACAATTTGTTATTATATCACATGCTAAAAAAGAATCACAGTTTTTATGAATCGGTAATGTAAAATATGAAATCATGAATATTTTCATGAATATTTTCAAATAAAATAAAACATCTTTTATTTAAAAAAATATTGGAAAAAAAATATAATGGTCAAAAGAGTCCACTATAACACACCAATATTTTAAAAATACGAAAATAATATTCTATAGTACATATGAAATGAAACACAAATCATATAAGGAAATTAAACACCTTTAATATTTATGATATCTTTGTTTTTAAATAAATTAAATATCTTCAATAACATTCAATTAATGTAACAATGGGTTTGAGCCTAATAAGATACTCTATTAAAATATTTTATATTTTTTATTACTATTATTACTTATTCCATACATTGAAATATATGAATATTAATAATATTTTTTGAAATTTTTTTGTTTTACACATGTATAAATGAAATTAAATGGTTAGTGATTGTTTAGAAATAAAATTAAAATTCTTTTAAATAAAAAATAATTACCTTTTCTGAAAAAAAATATTTTTATAGGGGATTATTATTACTCTTTTCGAAAAAATATATAAAATAAATATTTAACACATTAGAAAAATATATTTGAAAAATATAAAAAAATTTGGAATCTACATGACAATGTCATATGTTTATGATTTCTTGATAATTTTTTGAAATGATTAATTTTTTGATGAATAATGAAATTATAGGATTTTAATTGAAATTTCACTTTTCATTTTAATTAATTATATATTTAAATTTATTTCAAATTCATTTTATTAAAAACAATTCCTATTAAATATTTATTAATATGATTTAGTTAATTTTATGGTATTTAAATATTGAATTCTGAAGTAAAAACATTCTAAATGTCTAAAATATTTCTCATTGAAAACCTGCATTATCATTGCCTTTTCGGGATTAATATTTAATTAAAATCTTCTATATTTTAAAATGAATTTAGAAAAAAGTATTCCATATTTGTAATTAAATTAATTTATGTTATGAAATATGGTTAACATAATGTTGTATATAATGTATAAAAAAACATTTAAAATTAATTATTACAACTATGGGGAAACTGTTTTTATCGGGTGCGGGTTAAACTAAGACAACAAGGGTTAAAATTACCAAAAAACTTCTTAGAGTCATATTTTATTACCATATTTCCAAATAATGCATAACAATTTCTGAAATAGGCTCTTTTGGATGATTTATTCATGTGAATAAATTAAATATTGTATTCTTATTGGAAATTTTGATGTTATTTCAATAAAAGTTCCATTTCCATATTTATAATAGGGCTCTCCCAGAACTCCCTTATTCAAACCTCTAGAAATATTGGATTGAGAAAAATTATTCAAATTATCTCTTCAACATACATATAAAAATTTTATTTCTTCATTGCATCCCAAAATACCAACCCTATGGTACATAAGTGGAGATCCTAATTTGGATTCTCTAATAGAAGGTAATTGTCTTAACAAAACTCTTTCATTCTACTTCTTTGTTTTCCACCATAATTTGTGTCATAAAACATCCTATATAATTAAAAATGTTTCTAAAACATATTGAGATATTATTACGTTAATGTAATATGCTATTAATATCTCCACTTATATCAAATGGAAAATGAAATCATTGATTATGTGCATGGTGGACTACCACATTGCGACCTGATGTAGTTTGTTTTACATCCCCCCAATTCAAGGAAATAAGAAAAAATATATATTACATATTAATATGATATGTATAATATTAATATATGTAATGAATTATCATATCACATATATGTTCTAACTTTTCATTCTTTGAGGGATACGAAAATGTTTCTCCTGTATATGGTTATCCACAACCTTACAAATGATGTAGTTCATTATTCCAATACAATTTACATGTAAGGTAGTAAGGATAAACGGTTAATGAATATATATGATATATATGACATGATATAAATTATATTAAAATAATATATAATAAATTCTCTTCCAATTTCACCATCTAAGTGAATGATATCATTGATTATTTGTATGTAGAACCAGTAGTGTCAATGAAGTGATGCGATTAATTTTGAATTTCAAATTTTCACGAATTATTATCTAGATGTTTCTAATGAAAACAATACTAAAAAAATTATTATCATTATAGGGATTATGTAACCATGTACTAAATAGAATAATCATAACATAGATTATAAAACATGAATGATAAAATATAGCAATTAGCCCCCAAAACAATGAAATTACAATAATATTATAAATGAACTAGTTGTAAAATGTGATCAGAAGACCAAATATGATATTATAACTATTTATATGGGATGTTAGTACTGTATCAGGCAATGTAGCAAGTTCTGTAAAATTTTGGTGGAGACATATTTCTGAGTTACTAAAGCAGTACTATAGAATGCACTGTAGCAGGTTCGGTTCGACACTATAAAAGCCAAAACTATTCATCCATATGGGTCTTTGGGCCACTGGTTTGTTCTATGGGTCTTTCAAGGATTTAGCCCCCCCCCCAAGGACTTCATTACAATTGTTTCTCAATGTCTTAGGGCCTCCATAAGGCCTTAGTGCCTCCCCCTGGCCTTCGGAGCACATGGTGCAGATGTTCCAATCATACCACAAGGGACAAGGCTTGAGATAAGGATTTGGGTACAAAAATTCAATAGAGAAGATCCAACCCTTATTGAAAGAATATGATAGTGTGGAATTTCCATCAGTACCATGAATTTTCAACATTGCCTAGGACATCTTGCTAACCCACACTTTGATGGTGGAGTGCTGATATCATGACATATGTTGGGGAGGAGCAGTTCCAAGTTGTCTTGCCTTTGTGATTCCCTATAAGACATATGATTCATGTAATTTTCTTTCAGCCTTTGGTCCCTGTGAGGGTTCCACCATGAAAGGTTTATTGTCAAAAAATATAAAAACATTAATGCCTTTATGCGATTCCGACATTATAAAGGAGGTACAAACATGTACGTTGGAAATAAGAGCTGAGATAAGGGTTTCTCGTCTCATTTTTACCTATGTGATAAATATTCTTTAATCACCACATATTTAATTTTTCTGTTGAACTCAATTCCCCTTGGATATTATATATCATTAATTCATTTAGATTAATGGTATTAAATGTTTCATTTATGTTATTTACATTATGTGTATAATGATTTAAAAAGTAACAATGTGGTAAAGTCTAAATTTCACATTCTTATCATTATTTGTGTATGTCCCACTTAGGGGAATTATTTTATACTTCTATCATAAAATAAATACTTTTTTCTATTACGTCAATTCATGGTCATCATTAAGTAATAATACCATTTTACCACACATTGTTTCATAAAATGATTGATAAAATGTTTTTAAGAAAATTACACATTATTTCAATCTCCAGTTAGCAATAATTTTACATAAAACCCCATGTTTTATTTGAATTTCATCACAAATGTATTATCCATTAAAAAATTATTATTAAATGAATTTTAAAACAATTTTACTTATTGATGAATTTTCTTAAAGGAATGTTATATTAATTTTCAAAACAATACCCATTTTTATTTTGCTAAAATGTGAACGAAATATTATTTTTAATGAGTATGATATGAACGGGAATTTCCTCCATCATATTTACTCAGTTTAGTAATTATTATTTGAAAATATTCCGAAGGTAATTTTCAAGTAAAACTAATTTTTCAATTTTCTGTGACATTTGTGGAAAAAAATTATTCTCAAAGTGAAGTGGTTATTTTCATAAAACATTTTTTAAATATAATTTCACGGTATTTATCTTCATCAATTAAATCAACCCTTTTTATGAATGATCCATTGCAGAAATATTTTTATTAAAATAATCTTTTTTGTGAAATTTATTATCTATGGTCAGTTTTTCTATGGATTTACAATTTTATTACCATTCTCTATATTACTGTAACACCCCAGGTAAATAAAGAATATGTCATCTTTATATTTATCTATATTTGTGAATCAAATATTAAAATTACTTTAAAGGGGATGCTATGCTCGATGGCGTACCCAACACGCAACAACGAGTTTCTTGGGAATCTTACGTTGCACTCTAATAATAAAATAATATTATTTTAAATGGTAGTTAACATGTAGCCGTTGTATTGGCGGGAATGGATATAAATAACTAAAATATTATTATATATTTTTTTAAATGTTTTTACATTTATCCAATAAAAGATAAAGGCTTAAAATACAGAAAGAATTCAATTTTAGGCGTATATGACCTAGTTTTCACTAAAGGTTCACTTATCTCCTTTTGATGGCGAACTATCATTAAATATAGTTTTGATCACTCTTATACATTCTTTTGGACCAAATAAAACTCTTCTTTATAATCGGGACATTAAATTTTACTTTGTGTAAATTTTTGGTATTTTTTGGATAAAGTTCATTTTTTAATGAATAGTGTAAAATGTTTTATTTTAATTCAAAACCACTTTTTAATATAATTTATTTATATAATTAGATTATCTTTTGAATTGGTTTTAATGTGAAATTAGAATATATTTTTACCATTAAATCCAATAGTGGTCGTTGGAATTAATTTCACTTTGAAATCGGACTTAAACTAGTATCAATCTTTTGATACTTATTGTTTCATAAAAACACGCTATTTGCTCGGACAGCGGGAATTAATTATTAAATTAATTAATGTGACTTATATGTTTTGAATTTTGTAAAATAGACTTCATTTTTGAATTTGTAATATCAAATATAGCTTAGGGTGAATTTTTGGTAATTTTCTGAAAAACTTCAAATTTTGATGAATAGTGAAACCACTAAGTGGTACTTATAAAGACTGATTTTCCGTTTAAATGAAATTTTGCCATAATTGTGTTTTGAATTTCAAAAATCCAACATACATGGTTGTCATTAAGAATTAAAATGTGGTTCAATGGGATAAAAATAATTTTTTGGTGAATAGTAACTTATTAAGTTCTTAATCGCGATTAGTGGTAATTAGGGTAGTTTAAGGTATAAATAATGCTTTAATAATATGAAATGACCTAGACACATGTCCCAACCTTATTGGTAGTGTCATGGCCGACCAAGAAAAGCCATGGGTAAACTTGGGGACCCCATGGAGACACTTTGGTTGGGAAATGACATAAATAACTTTTTATTTAATGTAAAAGTAAAAATGACACAAACATAATATGATTTACGAAAACAATTTTTACATGGGGTTATAAAGATCAGATTTTTGATTATAAATAGTCATTGGAAAGCTAAAAATATTTCCTACACCATAGTATTTTTTTTAATTTTTAGACATTAAATAAATTAAATTATTTATGACATAATAATGATGCAGCGATGACATCATTATTTGACGATTTAAATAAAATGGAAAGATAATGTAAAATCTATGAACTACACATGTCCAAACCCAATTGGATGAGTGGATTTCGAACCCTTATCACCTTATACACGAATTATATCAATGTGGGACCTTTTAAAACCGAAACACATTTTCAAATAAAGTAATATTTCCTTACATTCCAAAAGTGCCCCTCCTCTCCTCTTATAAAAGGCCCCCACCTCTACCTCATTTCACACACTCCTCAACCCTTTGGCTCGGCCAACCCCTGCCCATTTACTCTCTCCAAATCCCTCTCCTCATCTTAGAGGATTCCCTTTGGGCATAATCCTTTCAAAGGAAGCCTTTAGGCTCAAATCAAAAGGAGTTACACTTTTAAAGGTAATTCATTCTCTCTTGTTCATTTGTTTTATTTTGCTTCTCCAACCCTCTAAACTCTTTTTATTTACATATTTTGTAACAACACCAGTATCTTCAATATAATAGGATGTTTTTATAAGATTTATTCTACCTAAAATCTCACACAACTACATCAAATGGTTAAAGAACATATGGTTTCCGTGGATGGAGAAATTCTGCCTCCCGAAACGATGATTGTTCAATACTCATTTAACACCTTCAAAGGTGGCCATTATGATGTCACTATTTTTATATATGATATATAATATGTTTATTTTTTTTCTTTAAGCTTCTGTATTTTTTCATTTTGGGCATACCTTTATGGTTTCCATTGTGGGTAAACACGATATCTTCATTTAAGGAAGTGCGGACTACCGCCCCCTCAAAGTGATGTGATTCGTTAATGCCATATGTGGGACGTGTAAAGGATGGATTTAAAGTTATTATATATGATTTTATACTGGAATTATAATATACCTCTATATCATTATTATTTATTTCCATTAAAGTATGAGATAGAAATGAAAGTAGCGTTCATGCGTACGTACGGCTTACCGTCTCCATGAACGGTGCATTTCATTTCTTATCCCCAAATGTAATGTACTATTAAAAGTATATGTATATAATGGATATATATAATGAATGATACATCTAAATGATGAATATAATTCTGGAATAAAAATATACATATCTCTCATTTAATTTTAATTCCATTAATATGAGAAAGAATTGAAAGTAGCGTTCATGCGTACGTACGGCTTACCGTCTCCATGAATGGTGCATTTCATTTCTTACCTCTAAATGATTATGTAATATTATAAATACATGTATATGCTGGATATATATGATATATATGATTTCCAAATCAGGAATGTCATTCTGGATATAAAGAACCTTTGACCACACGAACAACATGTAATTGTAAGAAGTCTACTTTCGACTTAAGAACCAAATATCGACAAAACAAACATTATTAACTTAACTGGTTACATAATGTTTATAACATGGAAATAAGTGATATAAAAGGAATAATGAACTCTAAAAAGTTTCTTAATCAAGTAAAAATTAACTCAAGTTTATTATTCAAGACGTTAAAGAACGATCGAGTCATGTGGGACACGAGGTAAGGGACTTCATCTAAATCTCCTTTCATTGAGGCATATTTCGTTTTATACACAACTTTCTTTTATACGGTGTATAAACCCCTTTTGACTTTTACTTATATACCAAAGAAATCTTTTTCTACGAAGCGTTTTACAAAATGACAAAAAGGAATGTTTCTTTTAACATACGCGGTGACAACGACCTTTTCTGCCGCCGCGAGTATTATTTGGTCTTTGGCTTCCTCAACAAGCCGTAATGTTTTTAGAATAAAATAAATACCATATACTCTTTTATGTATTTTGGTATTGAAAATGGTTTTGAAAAAGGATTCTATTGTGTCAATATATTTATGATATATTGTGATTGAAATGTGGAAATGTTATCATTCCTTTATACTGGTTTTATGTTTTATGATTTTATATTGGTACTTGGACATTTTAACGGGTGGTTACGTTATAAACCATATGACGGGTGGTGCCGTGAATACCAGGACGAGTGGTTACGTTATAACCTCCAATGCATTGGGTATGGAAGTCGGCCGTATGGCTATTCCATTAAGTATCTATGGAAATTGGCCGTATGGCTATTCCATTAAGTGATATGTGTGGAAGTCGACCGTATGGTTATTCCACTTAAGTATGTTTATGTCCCAAGTTACCTTTATATATGTTATGTGTTCTTTATATGGGTTTTATGGCAATACTTTGGTTACAAAAAGGTAAGTAATGATATTTTATTCAGTGAAGAGTTTTTACTACTTCATAAAGTTGAAAAGTATTACCTTGATAAAGTATACATGGTTTACTATTTGTTTTGATAAACTAACGGTTTTTATTCTTTGTGTATCCCTTACTGAGTTTTTATGCTCATCCCAAGTTTTTGAAATGTTTTTCATAGGACTTAGCATGGAATAGGGTCAAGGATGGGATCAAGGGAAAGTCATGCTACCTAAAACATGAAACTAGACATGTTTCTTTTTAAGAATTTTTATTTTATGGAAATTTAGTAGAAGTGACTACTTTGTAATCTTTTGAGATGTAATATTTATGTCCTAATTCTCTAAAACTCTAAACCTGAGAAGATCCTCAATGTGAATTATTCATTTAATTCAATTTTATGTATGGTTTAAGGCTGGGGCCTTATAGTTGGTATCAAAGGTCGGTTTAGATAACTTTAGAGGTTAGGGTATTCTTTAAGCATATGTGACATTACCATAATGGTTAGGGTTTCAGACAGAGTACTAGTTTTAGATAAAGTGAATGAGTGAGAATATCTTAGTGTTTATCTTCCACATTAGTACATGATGGTTTGGTTGTTATACTCACACTGACCCTTTTTGGTTTTAGTAAATGGCTGGATCTAGCAGGCACCAATGTAATGGTGGATGTGAAGGAAACTGTGACAGTTTTCTAAGCGAGCAACTAAATGATATGGGAGCTGTAATGAGAACTCTTGTGTTTATCATCAACCAACTATCTAGAGTTATGATTGACCACCTAAACCTTGGTGATTTCTGTAAGGCATCATGTATGCGAGAAACAAATCCCTAAGTAACTACATGTAATAATCATAAAGGTATGTGTGTTCAAAAACCTATGTGTCAAAGATGTGGAAAGAAACACCTAGGAAAATGTTTCAAAGGGACAGAAATATGCTATAGATGTGGAAATGAAGGTCATAAATCAAGAACCTGCCATGGAAAAAGGAAGCATCCAGTTGACTCGAGGAAAGGGAAAGAAGTTCTTTCTGAGGGATCAATTGAATGTTTTAAATGTGGTGTGCATGGTCATTATGCAAACACATGTCCTATGAAGAAGTTTCGTGAATGGGGTCACCAAGAGCGTACAAATGATTGTTTACCACTACCTGATGCCATTCCGATTGAGGATGAAGAAACTAACAATGACCAGTCAAAGGTATTTATTATTTCATGACTATTGTTTTCCTATTTTGGAATCTTAGGATATGATTCATGATTTTGTTTGTAGGAAAGAGGTATTTCGGAATAAGTTGGAAAGGAATGGTTAATGGATCATGATGAATGTTGAATAAGTAAGATCTCAAGATATAAGGGCTTCAAGAGTTATGGTGAAATTCTTAAGAGTATTAAGTCTCTTTTGATGATGGGGTTATATTAGAGGACTTTTATATTATGTGTAACCCTGATGTTTAATATATGAAATTTTATTCAAGGAATTGTTATCTCTTCTTTTGTGGACATATTTATAAAGAACCATTTGGGTTTATATGATCCTAACTTTTGAGGTAATTATGGGTTAATATATGTTATGATTGAAGTGAAAGGCATGAGATAAAATTGATGATAAATTATGTTATGGTTATTTTTGATGATTTTAACCCTTTTTGGGGAATTATTTAAGAATTATATAGTTTTGAAAAATGGACAACACGCAGACCGTGTGACAACCCGTCGCGTCAGACAAAGCTGCGGGAATTGAACCCACAACCAAAGTGCGACTGGTATTTATCGCCTACCACTGGACTACATGAAGTCCCTGGTTAGTTTGACTGATTCATTCTGGTTATATGATTTTATGATTTAAGAGTAAGATGATTTTGGATTATTTATGAAAATGATTAACCTATCATGGAGGATATGTGATTAGGTTAATTACTTTTCAATACGGGACTTTAGGAGCAACTGATGTTGTTTGGAGATAAATGTTATTATTTAACTTGGAAGACTATGTGACTAAATCCTTAAAATGTTTGGGTTTCAATCTTAGATTGGTTTACTTTGAGGAAATTTTATGGAAAAATTTGTTTATCGGATGGTCCTCATTGAACTTTGGATTTTGTTGGACAAATTTTGGAGATTAAGAATAGATTTTCTTTTTATAAAGGGTTATCCTTTTCTGGATTATCTGACCTTGTACTAAACTTTTTGGTTTTGGTTATGGTTAAGGTCTAAAGATATGGGAAGTATATAGTTCTATTTTGTGGATTAGGTGATTCTCTAGAAGTTGAATATAGTACTCTTAATTTGAACAAGTCTTCCTAAATACTCGCCTTTTGGAGAAAATATGAGTTTGTGTAAGGAATATAATAAAAGTTGAGAGTCAACATGATAAGTGATTATGTTTCCTTATGAATAAATTCCTCAATAAAAAGTAACTTAAAACAAAAATGTTGTCTATTAACTTTTCATACTGGGGAATCGAATACCGTTTAACCCATCACAAGTTTTTGATTCTCTCATGGTTAACTTTCTCCTAAACATGTTTTCTATCACTCTCCATCAGAACATGACCCTATGTTTTCACCTCCATGTCCAGGTTTTCATACTTGGAATCCTAGTATGGGTTAACTCGGGTGACCTTTGTACTTATCTTTCTTTATTTTAAAGTGATAGTTTTACCGATCCTTGTTCCGATGTGGGACTTTCAAGGATGATTCCAAGCCCAATTTTAAAATTGCGAGGACGCAATTCCCAAAAGGGGGGAAGGATGTAACACCCCAGGTAAATAAAGAATATGTCATCTTTATATTTATCCATATTTTTGAATCAAATATTAATATTACTTTAAAGGGGATTCTATGCTCGATGGCGTACCCAACATGCAACAACGACTTTCTTGGGAATCTTACGTTGCACTCTAATAAAAAAATAATATTATTTTAAATGGTAGTTAAAATGTAGCCGTTGTATTGGCTGGAATGGATATAAATAACTAAAATATGATTATATATGTTTTTAAATGTTTTTACATTTATCCAATAAAATATAAAGGCTTAAAATACAGAAATAATTCAATTTTAGGCGTATATGCCCTAGTTTTCACTAAAGGTTCACTAATCGCCTTATGATGGTGAACTATCAGTAAATATAGTTTTGATCACTCTTATACATTCTTTTGGACCAAATAAAACTATTCTTTAGAATCGGGACATTAAATTTTACTTTGTGTAAATTTTTGGTATTTTTTGGATAAAGTTCATTTTTTAATGAATAGTGTAAAATGTTGTATTTTAATTCAAAGCCTCTTTTTAATATAATTTATTTATATAATTAGATTATCTTTTGAATTGGTTTAAATGTGAAATTAGAATATATTTTTACCATTAAATCCAATAGTGGTCGTTGGAATTAATTTCACTTTGAAATCGGACTTAAACTAGTATCAATCTTTTGATACTTATTGTTTCATAAAAACACGCTATTTGCTCTGACAGCGGGAATTAATTATTAAATTAATTAATGTGACTTATATGTTTTGAATTTTGGAAAATAGACTTCATTTTTGAATTCGTAATATCATATATATCTTAGGGTGAATTTTTGGTAATTTTCTGAAAAACTTCAATTTTTGATGAATAGTGAAACCACTAAGTGGTACTTATAAAGACTAATTTTCCGTTTAAATGAAATTTTGCCATCATTGTGTTTTGAATTTCAAAAATCCGACATACATGGTTGTCATTAAGAAGTAAAATGTGGTTCAATGGGATAAAAATAATTTTTTGGTGAATAGTAACTTATTAAGTTCTTAATCGCGATTAGTGGTAATGAGGGTAGTTTAAGGTATAAATAATGCTTTAATAATATGAAATGACCTAGACACATGTCCCAACGTTATTGGTTGTGTCATGGCCGACCAAGAAAAGCCATGGGTCAACTTGGGGACCCCATGGAGACACTTTGGTTGGGAAATGACATAAATAACGTTTTATTTAATGTAAAAGTAAAAATGACACAAACATAATATGTTTTACTAAAACAATTTTAACATGGGGTTATAAAGATCAGATTTTTGAATATAAATAGTCATTGGAAAGCTAAAAATATTTCCTACACCATGGTATTTTTTTTATAATTTTTAGACATTAAATAAATTAAAGTATTTATGACATAATAATGATGCAGCGATGACATCATTATTTGACGATTTAAATAAAATGGAAAGATAATGTAAAATCTATGAACTACACATGTCCAAAACCAATTGGATGAGTGGATTTAGAACCCTTATCACCTTATCCACGAATTATATCAATTTGGGACTTTTTGAAACCGAAACAAATTTTCAAATAAAGTAATATTTCCTTACTTTCCAAAAGTGCCCCTCCTCTCCTCTTATAAAAGGCCCCCACCTCTACCTCATTTCACACACTCCTCAAGCCTTTGGCTCGGCCAAACCCTGCCCATTTACTCTCTCCACATCCCTCTCCTCATCCTAGAGGATTCACTTTTGGCATAATCCTTTCAAAGGAAGCTTTTAGGCTCAAATCAAAAGGAGTTACACTTTTAAAGGTAATTCATTCTCTCTTGTTCATTTGTTTTATTTTGCTTCTCCAACCCTCTAAACTCATTTTATTTACTTCTTTTGTAACAACACCAGTATCTTCAATATACTAGGATGTTGTTATAAGATTTATTCGAGCTACACTCTCACACAACTACATAAAATGGTTAAAGAACATACGGTTTCCGTGGATGGCGAAATTCTGCCTCCTGAAACGATGATTGTTCAATACTCATTTAACACCTTCAAAGGTGGCCATTATGATGTCACTATTTTTATATATGATATATAATATGTTTATTTTTTTCATTAAGCTTCTGTATTTTTTCATTTTGGGCATACCTTTATGGTTTCCATTGTGGGTAAACACGATATCTTCATTTAAGGAAGTGCGGACTACCGCCCCCTCAAAGTGATGTGATTCGTTAATGCCATATGTGGGACGTGTAAAGGATGGATTTAAAGTTATTATATATGATGTTATAATGGAATTACAATATACCTCTATATAATTATTATTTCTTTCAATTAAATTATGAAATAGAAATGAAAGTAGCATTCATGCGTACGTACGGCTTACCGTCTCCATGAACGGTGCATTTCATTTCTTATCCCCAAATGTAATGTACTATTAAAAGTATATGTATATAATGGATATATATAATGAATGATACATCTAAATGCTGAATATAATTCTGGAATTAAAATATACATACCTCTCATTTAATTTTTTATTCCATTAATATGAGAAAGAAATGAAAGTAGCGTTCATGCGTACGTACGGCTTACCGTCTCCATGAACGGTGCATTTCATTTCTTACCTCTAAATGATTATGTAATATTATAAATACATGTATATGCTGGATATATATGATATATATGATATCCAAATCAGGAATGTCATTCTGGATATAAAGATCCTTTGACCACATGAACAACATGTAATTGTAAGAAGTCCACTTTCGACTTAAGAACTAAATATCGACAAAACAAACATTATTAACTTAACTGGTTACATAATGTTTATAACATGGAAATAAGTGATATAAAAGAAATAATGAACTCTAAAAAGGTTCTTAATCAAGTAGAAATTAACTCAAGTTTATTATTTAGGACGTTAAAGAACGATCGAGTCATGTTAGACCCGAGGTAAGGGACTTCGTCTCAATCTCCTTTCATTGAGGCATATTTCGTTCTATACACAACTTTCTTTTATACGGTGTATAAACCCCTTTTGACTTTTACTTTTATACAAAAGTAATCTTTTTCTATGAAGCTTTTTACAAAACAACAAAAATGAATGTTTCTTTTAACATACGCGGCGACAACGACCTTTTCCGCCACCGCGAGTATTATTTGGTCTTTGGCTTCCTCAACAAGTCGTAATGTTTTTAGAATAAAATAAATACCATATACTCTTTTATGTATTTTGGTATTGAAAATGGTTTTGAAAAATGATTCTATTATGTCAATATATTTATGATATATTGTGATTGAAATGTGGAAATGTTATCATTCCTTTATATTGGTTTTATGTTTTATGATTTTATATTGGTACTTGGACATTTTAACGGGTGGTTACGTTATAAACCATATGACGGGTGGTGCCGTGAATACCAGGATGGGTGGTTACGTTATAACCTCCAATGCATTGGGCATGGAAGTCGGCCGTATGGATATTCCATTAAGTATGTATGGAAATTGGCCGTATGGCGATTCTATTAAGTGATATGTGTGGAAGTCGACCGTATGGTTATTCCACTTAAGTATGTTTATGTCCCAAGTTACCTTTATATATGTTATGTGTTCTTTATATGGGTTTTATGGTAATACTTTGGTTACAAAAAGGTAAGTAATGATATTTTATTCAGTGAAGAGTTTTTACTACTTCATAAAGGTGAAAAGTATTACATTGATAAAGTATACATGGTTTACTATTTGTTTTGATAAACTAGCAGTTTTTATTCTTTGTGTATCCCTTACTGAGTTTTTATGCTCATCCCATGTTTTTGAAATGTTTTTCATAGGACTTAGCATGGAATAGGGTCTAGGATGGGATCAAGGGAAAGTCATGCTACCTAAAAGATGAAACTAGACATGTTTCTTTTTAAGAATTTTTATTTTATGGAAATTTAGTAGAAGAGACTACTTTGTAATCTTTTGAGATGTAATAGTTATGTCCTAATTCTCTAAAACTCTAAACCTGAAAAGATACTCAATGTGAATTATTCATTTAATTCAATTTTAAGTAATGTTTAAGGCTAGGGCCTTATAATTACTCTGGAAGGTTTATTATTATACTTAACTGATTGGGTTATGTATTAACAATCCATTTATTAGTTTTTAATGTGAATGTTTGTTTCAATTATATTTCATCACTAATATACAATTAATAAATTTGACTTAGTGTGTGTTTGGAAGGCCCTCTTGTAGTTCATCGATGGATCGGTAGGTTTCATGAGGAAAAATATATTGGGTTTCATATGGGGCCTTACTAGTATATTTTTATTTATTGGCACATGGCCTTGAAAGTGTATTTTAGATTACTAGAATTATGATTTCAATTATTATGATTTTATTAATATTCCATGTGATTATTTGATTTGTTATAATATCCATGTTTATATTTTCCATGATCATGTGATTATTTATGTGGAATTATTTGATCAAAATTAATTCCTTGCATATTATTATCATGTTATTGCTTAAATGTTATATATTTTAGTAATTTAATATAAAATATTTTAAATATTAATGATAAATTACATAGAAATCATACCCTTAATGAGAAATTGATCTCACCCCTTTCAAATGATTTATTTCCCAAGGATAATAATATGTTTTTTAACTATTATAATAAGATATTATAAGGGGAAGAATGGTATTAAAAATGAAATAACTTTTTTATTCTATATTCAAAATTGAATATGAAATTCATATATTCATCTATTTTACCATGAAAAATAAAAAAGTAGCTCCATGGAGATGTCATTTATAGTATATTGGTTCAATTTAAAAATGTTGACACTTGATCTAGAATACTGGGGTCAGGGTCGCTATAATTGGTATTATAGTATGTTTAATATAATCCTTGGGAACTAAATTTAAAGGAAAATATATTAGGGAACAAATACATATTATAAAATATAATGATATGTATAGAAGAACACAGTAATGATATTTTAGGGAATATGTTATGTGGGTTCTCCTAACAATACATCCCTTTATTGATATAAAAATTTCTCATTGTTATTTAACATATATACGAAGTTGAATAACTGCAAAAATAATTCATTTAGTTTGACCTAATTGTTAACTACTGTATGAAAATGAGCCTTACTATTATCCTAGTGTACACTCTCCAATATCTTCTAAGGATAACTCATATTTTTGATAAAACCATTATGAAAATTTTAAAAATAACAATATTCCAAATAAAAACATTTTTCAAATACTGAGATTACCTATGATGAAATTATAAAATTTATGTTGTTTCTTTCACTAGTCTAGGTATTATAAATTATTTTTCATAATTTTATGAACTCATATAGTGTATACATTTTTTTTATAAGAGTTTCATAGTCTATGTAATGTTAATTATATCAATTCATCTATTCCATATACTACAAATAATCATTTCTCTAATGATCTCAAATTAATCATTTATAAGAAATGAGTATCCCAAAATTTGTCATATTACAAAGATATAATATCGTATCCCATTAGGAAATAGAAATAATAATTAATGTCATATAACTTCTGAAAAAGAGTGCGATAAACATAATGATAGAGAAAAATACAAATAATACTAATAAGGGAAGGATATATCTCTGAGAATGAGATACATTTTAAAGGAAACACCTTGTTACAAGCATAAAAGGTAATGTTTTTTGCTTCATCGGTAGGGAAAATGGTCACAATTCTAGAAATATTATCGAAATGATAATCCACGAATGTGTAATTCATTCACTGGGTGGTAATGGGACACTATAAAAATGAATTACACAACAATCAATGGAATAAATGTCATATGAATCTATGATATCAAGGATTAACATATTCCATTTTTATGAAAATGTGGAATGAGCTGCATTATTGTGAATTTGGATCCCTTAAATATTTTTTAAAATAATTTTATTGAAGATATCCTAAATATAATAATCCTAGAATGTGTATGGACTTTAGTAGAGTAATTTTTATTAATAAATTTGAGATCATATGTTAAATGGAACTGATGATCAAGAAATGTGATTTGGTGAAAAAATGAACCTCCTATGAAACAAAATATTGAAGAAGGGAAACCCTTAAATTTATTTTGGTTTTTGTATAAAATTAATATTTTTATGGGATTGTTTTGGTTTATGTTAATCTGGTTTGTGGTTTGATTGTACATGTCTTCTTCGTGGGATTTTACAATAAGTAATTATTTTTGGGATATATCTAACAACCTTTGAATTTAAATTTTGAATCACAGTCACGTTTAGTATTGGTTTATGATGGTAATGGTATTCACATATTTTTAATATGACATTAATATTCAGATTATATTTTATGTGGAATTTAATTTTAATTTATCGACATTCCATTAAAAGATCAGGAGTTTGAATTTTTATAGCACTTTTTTGGATGAGTCTAAAAGTAAACTATATATGGAATAGATTATTTAAAACATTGGTTGTTATTTGATAACTTATGAAAAAAATTCATGATTTTATAATTAAATGAGGAATATTTTTATACTATTTTTTCTATATTATGATCAATTAAAATGCACTTTTTGTACTTCTAGCATTGAAAATTCATTAGGGATTTTCTTTTCTTATTGTATGCAATAAATTGTAAAATTATTAAACCACAAAAAAGATCACATTATTTCTATAAAAAAAACTATATCCAGTAACTACATTTTCATATATTCTATGTATAGATCATAGAGAAATCCCTGAAAATTACAAAAAGATATATGGAAATTAAAATGTTACCATATTACCCTTATATCTGGTGAATCAAATAGTTCCATAACTCATCGATGATTAATGGGTTAATGGTGGTTAGATCTCTATTGTAAATTAAACTTCTTATGATCAATTACCAGAATCACCCAACATCATTTTTTTAGTTACAGTTTTATTTCATGCTCTTATGTTTACTTCCCAACTATGTCTCCAACATGGAAACCGAATTTGGTGATTATTCTATATGGCCTTCATAATTTCTTTTCTCTATTTATAGTAGGATATTTTTGTAATAATTTCTCAAGATTTATGAATTAAATAAATGTAGTTTAAATGTTTAAACCCTTGATTAACTTGATAAATATTAAATTTCAAGGAATCTATTTATTTATGGGGGTACAATATAACACCGGACAATTTTAAAAACAATCATCAGATTTGATAGTTTATAAGAAATGAATCAATAATATTATAAATTAATATAACACCTAAATACATTAATATATAATTAAAATTCAAATAAATTAAGTCTCTTAGCTAGATTTCAATGCACGAAACACAAAGTTTGAATAAAACATGATGACCTATTACAAATATTATTATTTAAGCACTTCAATTATAAACTAGCCATTGAGTTGAGATGTTTGAATAATAGTAAATAATGTATAAAATTAAATGTCTTAAATATATAATTAATATATTAAATGGTTTTATATTGAATATATATATAATAATAATAATTTTAAAGAAAAAAAATATTTTGTAAAAACTATTTTATTCAAAAAGGATGTATTGTGGCACTTAGATGAAATAATATAAAATTTATTTTGAACACATTTAAAAAAATTTATCTGAAAAATTTTATTTGATTTTTGAAATATAAATGTTAAGGTAATATTTGTGTTAATTTTTTTCATTATTCTGAAAACAATAAATTTGTTATGAATGATGAAAATTCTGAGTTTTAAATGAAAACTAACATTTCATTATTATTATTCAAAATGTTATTCTATATTTAAATTTGTTTCTATGTAGAACCAGTTCAATTATTTATCTATTAATCCATATTAATAAATTAAAAGCATGTTCATATTGATATTTTATAATAAAACTTTGTAAACATGTTGAATTTTTTTTCTCATTGAAAACCCGCTTTCTCATTGCACCTATGAGATTAATTATTAAGTATATATTGAAACCTATGTTATTTAAATTTGAAAAATTGAATTGAAAAATTGGGATTTAAATAATTTATATTATTGAAAAGCATTATACTAATATCTCTCTATAATAAATAGTGAAAATCTTAATAATAACTTAGCATAGATGAGGTTAAAATGTGTTTAACTGGGGAGGGGGTTAATCATAGAAGATAATTGTTAAATTCACAAAAAAAATGTAAATATCTTATTGTGTGGCCATATATACACCATATACATAATAATAAATAATCTAGGGGATGTTTTAAGTAATTTCATGTGAATGAAATTATCATTTTGGATTACTTTGAAATATTTTCAACTAATTTCCAACAAGGTCCCCATTAGCGTATCTTATTGGAAACTCCATCCCCTAACCTATTCATGCATATTAATCATTTTATATCAATATTAACATGATAATTATATACCCAAAGTCATTAATATGATTTTAAAAATTATATTATACTAAATGGACCACCCAAGTTTCATTAATAGGAGATCCAAAGGATGTTTCCTTAAAAGAATCTAAGCATAAAAATAAATACCCTTCAAATTATGTGTTCTTTTTTTACATAAAATTATGTATTCAAAAATCAAATATAATAATAATAGTTGCTAAAAGTTATTGAAATTGTATTATGTAAATATAATAATCAATATCCTTCTCAACATATAATGAATATAAAAATCTCATCAATCATGTGTATAGAGGACCATCACCCCGGGAACTGTTGAAGTTTATTTTCCATCACCACTATTAAATGATGTATCTAATGATGTATTTATCATCTATATATGATATTTATGAGATTTTTACACTTATGGAATTATTATATCACATATACCATCAAATATTCTACTATATGGGGGATACAATAGCATCGTTCATGTGTACGGAGGACTATCGCCTCAGGAAAAAATGTGAGTAATTATTTAATTACACTTTTCATGGAATGTTGTAAGGATAAAAGTTTAATGAATGTATTTTTCATATATTAAATTGTATTAATAATTGAATGTTAATTTATAATATGTTTCCTTAAACATTGACCCTTGAATGCAATGATATTCTCACTTATTTATATATATGATATACCATCTCCAAATATATATGAAATTCAATTTGTATCTCTAATTTTAAATATGGTGATAATGATGTATATAATGAACAAAATTAATATTTTTAAAATTTATATCATTTTGTAGATAATTGTACTATATCCTCTATAAAATATGTAACAACCGCAGCCCTAGTCATCTAGAGATTATGAATGATTTATTACATTTTCATAAGATACAGAGAAACACATCCTAATGGACTGAATTTTTTAGTAGTGTAGGTAAACATTATACAATCATGATTCACATATGACATTTGTAAACATAAATTAAAACATTACTTTTTATATAATAACCTTATTTTATCCTTCATATCCTTTCATATCAATCATATCCTAATTCATAGATTCCTAGTAAATGAATAAAACAAGGTTTAACTCAAATTCTCAGTATGTGATATGCATAATAGAAGCTATCATGAATCAATAAGAATAATCACCGTAGAATATTAAATATCCAAACACATATTTCATTCTAATAACTTTAATATCATGATAGGGATTATAATAATAAATATGTCAAGGTATAGATATAATAACACATTCCATTTAATCAATAAACACATAATGATATGAATCTAGAGATATTATAATTAGGATAATCTCATAGAAAATTATATAAGTCAAAATCAATATTGAAAGACCAATGTAGTTAAAATAGAAACCATTTTTTCAATTAAAATAGAATAAAATGGATCCAAAGATAACATCATTTTGAAAATATCAAGGATAAAAACAACATTATTCATAATAAAGTAAATTATTAATAATCATTCATCATGTTATTAGGAAATGATACATCTATAATGACTACATTTCACAAGACAATTTAAAAGTACTAGCTGAAACCCATTTAATTATTGTATGTTGATTTTACTCATAATAATATAGATGAATTGATGGTATATCTAATTGTTGTATGTATCCATCATTTCTAAAAACAATTCATTTCCCATATAATTAATAAAAAAATTTAATTTTGGAATAATATGCCTTATCATCAAATATCTGTATTGATTAAATGATATAAGGTTATCAAAATTTAACTTGAT
Source organism: Viscum album (assembly GCA_963277665.1). Lineage (NCBI taxonomy): Eukaryota > Viridiplantae > Streptophyta > Magnoliopsida > Santalales > Viscaceae > Viscum > Viscum album. Next base: position 1,259,552,102 of record OY728141.1, read on the forward strand.
AAAAATGAATTTATCATAGAAGAATATTTTTTAGAATGATATATTATTTAGGAAATAAAAAAATCAAGTAAAATAACATGATTATTTATGGTATATTTAATTTACAGTGATCACATGAAAGTGAATATTTAAAGGGGAAGATAATGCCTACAAAAATGGAACATTGAAGGGAATATAAAAAGCATCATTTTTAAAATAATCATAAAAAATAAAGAGTAATAATATTTATTGTAATAATAGAACATATCCCAAGTAGATTATATGTAAAATAATGGGTTTTTTCCTTTACGAATATAAATTCCATAAAAAATAATTATATAAATTCTTGTAGAAAATGTACTTTTCATTTGGGAATTATCATTTTAAAATGAATGCTAAAAAAAAATTTAATATAATTTTCATTGAATATAACCTTTTAATATTAGAATAGAATATTTTTTAAAAAATTACATGTCATGATTATAAGAAATTTCATATATGATGTAAATGTTAATAAAAAATTAATGAACATTTTTGGTTAAATCCAAAAGGGAAATTTTGGAAAATGAAAAATAATATTACTTTAAAAAACATCTAAAAATATATATAAAAACCAAAAATTTTCATTAATTTATAATTTTTATTTGACCAGTATTATTTTTAGAAAACAATTTTTTGGAAGAAAATGTATTATTTAGTAAAAATATAAACAATGTTTGATTTCATTTAAAATAATTTCATTGTAATTTCAATTACAATTGTGTGAAAAATTATATTATTACAAGAAAATATAATGAATAACTACAAGATAATAAAACTAAATGGTTTTATTATAAAATTTGGAAAAAAATTACATTATTTTAAATGAAAAAATTAACAATCTGGATTAGAATGTGACTATTAAAAAAACCTTTACAATGATCACTACAATTAAGGGGGAATTAGTCAATGAAGTGATTTTGTGTGTCCACATTAAAAAAAAGAGAAATTACACAATAAGATAATAAAAAACCAATACACACATAATTATTTAATATCAAAGAGGGATTGAAAGTAATATAACATATTGAAAAAAATTAGTAATGCAATTATTTACCATATGGTATAACTTATATAAATCACATCAAATGAAATAATTCAAATTAAAACATAAATTTAAATGATTTATTATGGAATAAAAAATATTACATTTTAGAGATAATTTATTCACACCACTAAATAAATTAGCTTCATATTAATAAAATATGTGTGAATAAAGGGAAATTGAGAGATGTCCCTTACCATATGTATGAATTGTAACTCATGTAATTTGTACTCCTAAATAATAAAATATGATAATTATTAACCTAATTAAGAGAAATTTTTATTTTTTTACTCATTTTATTTCACTTATTACCATGTTATAGATAATTATTAAATCGTTTACGTTTAAGCCAGGTGTATCAATGATATATGGCTTATGTGTTAAAAATTACTTTTATTAATTGAGTATAAGTCTAAGAGGACATTATTTTAACTTCTACAGAATAAAAAAATTAAATATTTATAATTTTTATACAAATAAAAATCTTAATAATAATCATGGAATATTTTTTTGTGAAATTAATTATTATACCATCATAGATATGGTTGTTTGTACATACTTATGAGTAATAGTTCAAATTTTCAATGATCATTATTGAAATGTGGTAAGTAATATTTTATCTTTAAAAATTTCAATTATTATTAAAAATTCCATTTTATTAAATGAAATATTACTTATATATATTAAAATTGTTGTTTGGTGATGAAAAGAGTTTCACATTGCATCATAATGGTGGTTGTCCAAACATGCATGAATGTCGTTATGATCATTCAGTGAGTGAAATGAAACAAATTATATATTTTATTTTTAGAATGACAATTTTTTTTGAATATAATTATTATTTAATTTAGATCACATATACTATTTTAAATTACCCTTATAATCATTCATATTAATCATTAATGAAAAGTTAATACCATCACTTCGTTAGGTGGTAGTTCACTATGAACACGAGTGATATTCTCATATCCACTATAGAATGGAATATAAAAAATTCATATATATGATATAATGACTCAATAGGTATAATTATGTTATAAATATCACATAGATACTTTATATTCAACATTGTAATAATCTATATGAGTTGTTAATAAAGAACATGTCACATTAGTTTGTAAGGGGTTAGCTAGCCATGCAAAAGAGTGATTTTTTTATTTATGATTTAATAAAAGAACATATGAATTCTTGTAATGAAATTAACATAATAAAATCATATAATATGGTATATACTAGTGTTATTGAATATTAATTGGTTAAAAAACTTATTTTATGGGACATGAAATAAACAACCTCATCATAACGAATTTTACCTCTTCTAGGACCACCTCTTTAGGAGTATAATTAACATATTCTTGGAATCTATTTCTAACTAATACTAGGAAACTATAATATGCGTATTAAAGATGAGAAGTTATTTTTTTTTGGTTTTTTCTTGTAAAATATGTATTAATGGTGTCATTAATATATGATAGGGGAGGCCCTTTATATGTGATGTGAGTGGCACAAATGTAATTTTTTAAAAGGAAAATTAATACCTTCATTTTTTTCACCAATTAAAATTTTTAAAAACTAATTATTATTGAATCATAGAAAATATATGTACTAAATATATCCATTAAGTATATTTTATACAAGTTTTTAGGACATTTTAGATCTTATCGTTTTAGTTTAATCACTGATAAACCTGTTTAACCATAACTATAGTAATAAATTTTTACTATTTTCACAATTAATACTAGAAAAATATACATTCAACATATTAGAGAATATAAATTATTGTTACTCCATATATTGAATGCATTTTATCCAATTAAATTCATATAAGTGGATATATTAAATTTAAAACAAAATTTGAAGATGAAATGATAAAATGTGATTTCAAAAAGAAAATTCCCACAAGTACCGAAAGATTTAATATAATAATACTTGATAAAACTCATTATAATAACATTAATTAGTTAAAATTTAATATAATTGAACATATTTTACATTTAAAACAATTAAAAATTTAACATAAAATGTAAATTATTTAAATGAAAATGTAGTTATTAATAATAAAATGTATTTTTCACTATTAATCGGAAAATGAAACATTTCATAAAAATTCTAAAAAATCACTCTATGATAATTCTGATATATTGATTTTTAAAACTAAATTCATTTTATAAAATAATATTTCTATTGATAAATTAAATTAATTTTAAAATATGTTCACAAATAACAATAAGATTGCCCTTCCAAAAAAATAACGTTTTTTAGAAAACATTTCTTTTTCATTTAAATAAATCATATTTTATTTCTAATAAATGGATTACTAAATAAATTTGATTAAATATTATAAAAAACATTATTTTACTAATTTATTTGGATTTAATAATTTAAACCAATTTAATGTTATTTGTTATAACAATTAACTATAATAAAACACATTTAGAATTAGGGTTTCTAGTTACATAACATATCAAATTTAAATAAAATTAATACATGGGTTTTAATCTATGTGTTTCATGTAAAAATAAATATAAAATAATTTTTTCTACATTTATAATTTTAAAGTGTTACATTCTCACATATTTAAAAAAATTACGTTCTCAAAATTTAAACTTTTACAAAAAATTCAAGGGATTTCTCTTAGAGAATTATTTTACTACAAAAATGTATTAAAAATGGAAAATAAAAAAACATCAACATAAAATACAAAATTAACAAAAAAGGTCATATATAATTAAACATAATTTTTTTTCTATGTAGGATAACAACAATGGAATGTTAAAATATAGTAATGTATTAATAGTTAAAAAATTCTAATAGTTGAAGGTAGTAATTGATCAAAATAGAGTGAATGAATATTTGAAATAAAAGTGTCTAGTGAATATAAATCTATGATTATTATATAATATATTTTATTTAACGGATGTGAAGGTAATAGGATAAATTTTTTGTTTCAGGATCCATTTTCAACATTTTATGAATTCTTGTATAGTCTATGAATATGAGAAAATATATTTAATTTTTATGTATTTATTTCCTAAAACTAGTTAAATACTTTTATTATCGTTAAATAAATTTTCAATTCATTTTTTACTCTAGGAAATTAAAACTAATTTTTTTTAACAAAGAACCCAAAATAACGTTTAATGGATATAAAGAACCATTAGTATGTGAAAATAATTTTTAATTGTTCCTATCTATTTTTTAAATCAAACATTGTTAGAACTAGTTATATAATACAATAAATGAATCACTAATCCTCAAAATAAACAACACTAGTTTATTTTTAATATTTATTCATCTAATTATTTACCTAAAAACATTGAATTATTAATTAGGATGTCAAATATTCTAGTGGTAGTAACTAAACCCTAATCATACATTCAATGTGGGTTTGAGCCCCACAACCTTGAAAATATGAAATATTTTTTTACCAGGTATATGTGTTTTTATATTAAAAATTTTTATATTAATATAATTCCTATAACATAAAAAAAATTATGAATTAAAATATATACATAAAAAAAATATAACATAAAACAAAATTTCTTCCAATAACTTTATTCCTATGTAAAAAATGAGGGAATTATTTTTCAAATTATTTTTACATATACAAAACCAATATGTTACATTCTGATAATGTTTTATTTTGAAAATATCTTTTAATATTTTATATTTCTCCCACACAAATATTGAAAATGGGTTTCTATGAACCTGAACATATGATAATCCTTGAAATAAAACACCAATGATAATATCTATAACTCATAGGTTAATGTCCAACGAGCCCATACCTGAGTGGAAAGGGCTCCAGCATAGAATTCAAGAAAACCAAGTTCAAAATGGTGTTGAGGAAAATTTCACAGTACAATATAAGTCACTATAGTAGTTTTATAGCATTTACTCTTCAGTAATGTAGCAGCTAGAACTATTCACCCGATTTGGGCCTTCGGGACACCGGATTGGGCGTACCGGTCTCAAGTGCCCTCAGGTCATCAAAGGCCTTCCGGCCATAGGGTCTTCGGGCCACGTAGAACATGGAGTAGCCAAGTTCACACAGAACATGCCCCAGAAGAGGATTAGAACATCAAGTGTAGCAACCACTAGAAGTCGAGCCAACTAGATTTGAATAATGAAAGGTGATGGCCGCCGTCATCGGGACCAGGCACCATACAGCATTGTACAGGGAAATTCAAGCTGATCAACAATGCAAGGTGGGGAGATATGTGATCAATGGCGCAAAAGCTGGGAAGGGGTAGTTCATGTGGGCTGGGATTATGGGTCATGTATTGGGCATGATATGCCTTTGAGCCTTGGGGTCATGTATTTTAGGTCAATCGGGCCTAGTGCCTTTGGACTATGGGTAATAGACGGGTTCCGCTTCAAACCTCAAAAGGGGGATTATCCATAATAAAATATAAAATAAGTCTTTCGGGCCATTCGGGTGTAGGTTAATGAATATTTTTATTCTAAATATATATAACACAATACTATGATATTTCATAATTTTTATAATGATAATAACATGTGTAAAAATAATTTTTCCATTTAATTCCTGAATATTATAAAATAAATACATTTCAAAACTTATTTTTCTTTATAGGTCCATATTTGGTTTATGGATTATCAATTAGAATAATCATTGACTTCGATAAACACTATGTTACAAATATTTAAGACAATAAAATATTAATGGATCCCTCAGATAATATCTATTTCCTTCCATCACACTCTTAAATTCTTTTTTAAATTCATTGTTTTATTCCTCTATTATCTAAAAATAAAACATTTTTTCATTATATTAAAACAAGTTAATTTGTGTTTCGTTCCCTATTTCAGACATGGATAAAATCAAGCATTCCTTCTGTTATGGAATCTATCACTGTGTATCTTAAATAAAAACATCCCTCAATTCTTTGGTGAGTCTGATACATAGTTAAATTATAGGTTTTTAATAATATTTTAGGATAAATAATTATGAATAATCAAGTTATATTTCATACATATCTTCAACCCATTTTATTTCTCATAGTAAATTAATTTTTCATCATGTTAAAATCTAAAAATATTCTTTTGAGTTCCATTTAATAAATAAAAAATTAAAAAGTGTGTGATATATTATTTTTTGTGGGAAAACTATATATTAATTTATGAGAAGTATAAAACACGACATATTATTATACATTCAAGGCATTGTAGTTTTATCCAATTAAATAAATCATAAACATCAATTCAAGTACATTAAGAAGGTTTTTAATTGAAATTGGAATTAACCCTAGAATATCCTCCCATTCCTATCAAACCAGATGCCTAGTAATTCCCTTTGTAGTGCACTAAGTAACAATCAGGTGAAAACAATTTCCCAATTTTCCAGATTTTTTAGCCCTAGGTACATATACGTACATATCTTCAAGAACCACATCCAGTTTTAGAATCCATATATGGTTTTATTTATTTTAAAAACAAAGTAATATCTTACATTCAAAAACATTATTATTATTTTCTAACTTATTGTTAATATCTATCATATTATTTTGATCCGGAATATATATTTTTCTAAATCTATTTCCCAGGATTTATACTGAACATCCAATGATCAGAACTATAACAAACTCAACCCTAGTGGTTTAGATCTAGTGTTAAATTTATTCCATTATCATAAAATACAAGTGATCGTATCCCATGGCACCAAATATTTTAGATGTATGTGTAATTCATATAGAAAAAAGATTCCCAAATTTCGATTTGAAATAAAAAATTACAACATAGTTGTTTTGAGAATAAAATTATTTCTTCTATAAAACCCTTAAAATTAAATCATTTGACACGTAATTATTTATAGGAAAATAACAAAAACCAGGGTTATCACAAATATATAGTAAGTGTTGAGTAAAATGGAAGCTATCTTGAATCAATAAAGAAAATCATCATGGAATGGTGTATGATTGAAAAAAATATTCAATTTAAACAAATTAAAATCACGATTAGATAAGGTATAATAAATATGGAAGGATAAAAATGAATACACAAGGAATTTATTCAAAAAACATATAATGGAAGACTTTTAGATATAATATCAGTGTGAAAATATCATGGAAAATAAGATAACACATAATCATTATGGGAAAATAAAATAACATAAATACATTCAGTTTAATCAATAATCATATAATAAAATGAATCCATAGATTATATCATAGTGAAAATTTTATGTATAAAAATAACTGAATTCATAATGAATTAAATCCTTAATCATTAGGTGTGATTTTGTTAGGCACATGATAACTTTCATATCAAGACGTTTTAGAAGATAGTTCAAAAATATTGGTAGAAACATATTTAACGATGGCCTGCTGATTCACCTCATTATTCTACCAATGAATCAAGGAGATATATATTCTTGGCCCAAACAATCAATTCATGTATAAAAATTTCCTCATATATCAAATATTCGATTTATTTCATGAATAATGTTTTTAATCATGAAATATATATAAAGTGTAAATAATATGAATTTTTCAATATTTTCCAAGATAAAAAAATTATTCTAAATTTTAGAAAAAATATTTTTTAAATGATATAAATTCTAATAAATTAAAATTTATCATATAAATAATATTGATGTTTAGTAGAAATTCAATATAAATTGATCATAGGAATGTGAATATTTCATGGGATAATTAACAACAACAATAATTCATCAAGGAAATGAATGATAATACTTCACATATTCAAAATAACAAAAATTCATATAGATAATGAATAATTATGGTTCTAATTAAACATATCCTTATTCATGTATATGTAAAACAATTGGTTATTTTCATTATGGGAAAAAATATCATAAATAGATATTTTAAAATATTATTGAGGATGATATCCTTTTCAGTTTTAAAATCACCATTTAAAACTAATATATTACAAATCACATCAATAATATTTATATTTAAAAATATATATTAAAAAATTTGGTATTCTTAGTAAGACATTAATTTTCCATAAAAATGTGATATTCTAAACATGTCTTACAATTATAAGACAATATAAAATATACAATTTTGATAAAAGACAAACATAAATTATTTGTAATAATGCATCAATATTACCTTAAAAATATCATAAAAAAATAAAACATGAGTAAATATATATATAAATTAATGATTATGATACTTTTTTCTTTGGATTTTTTATTAGAAAACGTTATTTTGGAAGAAAAATGATTTTTTTGTTGAATATAGAAATAATGTTTGATTTTATTTGACACATTTTTGCAATCATTTTATGATACAAAGAGTTGGAAATTTATATAATTACATGAAAATATCATGAATATCAAGTGGAGAAAAAATAAAAAAAATTATTAGAAAATTAGAAAACAATTTAACTTAACATAAATTCAAGAAAAAATCACCTTTATTATAATGATATTAGAGAAAAAACCCATACAATGATCGTAACATTGATGTAAAAATTAATAAGTGAAAATATTGTTGGTATCAATAGTAAATATATATAAAAAACTAATAATATATTATAATATAATAAAAATTCATTAAACACACAATCATAAAATATCAAAGATGATGAATAAGTTGTATAACCCTATGAAAATAAATGTAGTTCTTATAATCATTATCATTAGGGTAAAATTTATGTTAAATAATATAACATAAAATAATTAAAATCTAAACATAATATATAATCAATTATAAATTAACAATGATACATTTAAAATTGAAATTATGTACACTATATAAAATAAATTAGGTACACAATATTAAAATAATCCTCAATGAAGTGAAATTGAAACGAAGCCCCATACCCTGATTCAGACTCATTACATTCATTATATATCATTTGGAATAATAAAATATTATTATTATTTACATTATGAATAATAATTTTCATGTTCATAATTCCTTTTATTTAACATATCTTAATTTTATATAAAATTACATAACCAATTATATTTATGTTATATGTTTCGATGATATTTGGCATATGGGAGAAAAATGGCTTTGGAATATTGGTTATTACACTAAGACTAAATTATCTAAACATATTAATAATAATAATGAAATATTTAATATTTTTTTTCATATATAATACTTATTATACCAATCTTGAATGACGGTTCTTGTAAATTATATATGTTACGATCATGGAGATGGTAGGTCGTACGTACACCTGAGTAACATTCCCTTTTATCAATTATCATTATAAAATGAAGTGAGTTTTATTTTATCAATATAGGATTAAAGTAATATAAAAAATAACATAATACTTCATTTAATATACTTATATATATCATCCATGAGGTGTGGTGATGAAAATATATGCACATAACATTGTAAAGGTGGTAGACTACACTTAGATGAACACTGTTATCAACTTTCAATGAGGTAAAAGGTAAGAGAGAAAATTATAAATTAACTTCTAAGAGTGATTAATTTTTTATTTATATTATATTTTTTTTCATTTATATAATATATATTCATTAACATTATCATAATTTCCCTCCATGTAAAATGATATTAAAAAAAATCGAGGTGCTTTACGGGGAGGTCGCATGCAGTACACAAGAGTGATGTTATCATATTATATATAGAATATAAATTAAAATAAAAGATATTTTATAAGGAATAAATATGTATAAAAATGTTATATATTTATTATATTGAAATTATATACCTAATAACAACCAACTAGGGGGTGTTGAGGGAAGAGGTGTCACATCGGTTTGAGAGGTGGGTTTTTATCGCACACACGAGTGATGTTATCACATCCCATTTCATGGAATAGGGGAATGATATAATATATGAAATTATAATAATAAAAATTAATATTATTAGAGTTAAAATGGTTTTTATATATTAATAAAATAGAAATATTTTCTGGAGGTGCAATAAATAATTAAATAATAATGATTTTTTTAAATGTCAGCCAAAAGCAACGCTTCTAACCAATTGTTATTCAAAAGGACTTAAGAGTGGAAAAAGGGGTCAACCAAACAGAATTTCCCTCAATCAAGACTAATAATCATAATATGACATGTCATTTCTGTAATCAGAGTCACCAGAAGACCCCCACTCAGATTGAGACTTCTCTTGGTTGAATATATTAAGAAGATTTGCATCCATCTTTTTTTACACCTTTGAAGATAATCTAGTTGACTTGATCTTCGGAAAAAGGGAAAAAACCATGCGAGGTCTCCTCCTTGGTGGAACGGAGGTAAATTCTTCACCATCGGACATCCTTTCCTCACCACTTAAGACAATATCCTTAAAGGGTACAGGTCGAACATTTCCCAGAGCACGGGTTCTATTGTTTCCCATTTCATCATCAGAGAGATTCCCCCATTTCATAGAAAAATTAGAAGACTGATAGAGCTTCTGAATTTCCTAGTGACAATCAGCGTGTTGTGATGTATCAGTACCAAATATCTTCATAGAATGGATTTCTAAACAAATCATAGGATTATATTAAAATCTTATTTATGTGAGTAATTTATGTTATCATGATTTAATTTTCAAAAATGATTTATGGTATGAATAATATATGATAGGGGTGGCCTTAAATAATGGAGATGAGTAACACACTTGTAAATTTTGAAAATAAAAAGGTGTAGCCAAGTTTCTCAATTTTCAAAAGTGTCCAAAATGGAGTATTGGAATTTAAAAAACATAATAGAGTGTAAATATGACCTCAAAATTGGACATAGTCTTGTGTTTCGTCATATAACCCATATCACATAAATATAAAGTAGAATAACCCCATTTTTACCATAATCATGGTAATTAATTATTATTGTTCACAAAATTAATTATAGTAACAAATTATGTTGAAATTATTATTAAATAACAATTATTTTTATTATTTTTATATTTATTTTATACATTAAATCTATTTTACCAAATTAAATTCAAAAAAGCCGAAAAAAATAAATTTATATAAAAACCCACTAAACTAAAAAAAGAGGGGTTTCGAGATTAAAATTATCTTAGGTATATATGGTTTTAAAAATATTAAATACTTAATTGAAAAAAATTCCCTAAATTAGTTAAATTATAATATAATATTATTAATTTTACTTTTATAAAAATATAAAATATAATTTATATTTTAAAATAATTTAAATGAAATGATAATTTTCAATAACAATCTATATTATTCAATATTCATCAAAAAATGACACTTTTTAGAAAAATCCTAAAACATCATCAAAAATTATTTTAATATTCTAATTTCGAAAAATACTTTCATTTTATAAAATTAAATGTCTAAAATTTATGATAGTAAATTTTAAAATATTTGTGGAAAATCATGACCAAAACCATCTTTTAAAAAATTACTATTTTCTAGATTACATTTATTTTTTCCCATTTATATGATATTTCTATAATTTATAATGGATAGATAAAATGGTTTTTAAATTTTTGTAAAATATAATATTCATAATATTTTTATTTTTATTCATATGTTTCTATTTAATGGTAACATTATAATAATATATTATATTACATTTCATTTACACCTGACGTTGCATGTTCCATAAGCTATCGAAGATAAAAAAATTGTGGAAATATATTTCATGGGTTGATTAATATCATTTCATCATGCCATTTATGGAATTTAATAAAATTTCCTTATTTTATAATTTTATGGTTCAATGATGTAATAGTAGGTTTCATGACAAAACATGCTTCTGAAAACAACACAGTTAAGACACACAAAAATAAATACAGTGAAATATTGTATACAATCATATAGTAAAATGTTATAATATGATAAAATATGATATTATAAATATTTTTATTGTGTTATTATTAATTAATAAAAAAATTTGATCTATTATACATGAGGTAGAGAAATAGTCATTTGAAATAATACATGGGGTAAGGGTTTTCCATCTCAATTTTAATTATATGATACTTACAGAATACTCAAAAGTTTTTTATTTTTTTGGTGAATATACTATTAAATTCATATTATTTGTGAGAAATTTTTTCAAATTAATATTCCTAATTATTTAATTTGATTTCATATATATCATGGGGAGTATGACCTAAAAGTTATGAACGTGGTAGGTGTTTATTTTATAATCCCATCATTATCTGTGATTGATTTTTGTAAGTCTCCATTTTGAGAATTATTAAATAAATATATATTAAAATAAATATATTTTATTCGCCAACTATTATTCATGAAATTTATAAAGAAATATTAAATTATTTTCAATCTTTTTTACATAAAATGGTAGATAAAATGATTTTAATAAAATTGAACATTATTTCTATCTTTAGTAAGAAATTAAATTTTGTCAAAAACCATGCTTTCCAAAAATAACTTTAACATTCTAAAAATTAAATATTAGAGAATTTTATACATAATTTAGCATTTTCAAAAAAAAATTAATGAAATATTTTTCTCATTTTCAAAACAATTCTCATTTGTTCTTTACGTAAAATATTAAATGAATGTTTTTTTATCATTTATAACATTAAACTAATTTTATACTGTTATTACCACTCAATTTAGTAAATTATATATTTCAATATTTGAATAGATTTTTTCATGTAAACTATTTTAAAAAAAAAATTAATGGTTATTTTCAATGTGCGATTGTGAGTTTCGTCAAGAACAGTTAATTACATTTTCATTGTATTTATACTCATCAATGACAACAGACATTTTATTTTAATTGTCTTCCATTTGGTAAATGTTATTTTAAAATCATGGTTAATGTTTCAATTTATGGATTATGATAGGATTGATTGAGGATGTATAGTTTTATTACGATTCCCCAAATTAATCAATAAGGTGTATGATTATGTTAATTTTTACGGGGGTATGTATTAATATTTCATGTGATAGAAAGTTATGATGAATTTTTATGTTTAATATAATTCAAACCATTTATTTGATTTTTTCATTCGGTATAATATTTGATATTTTTGTCTCTTCATAGCCCCTTGATGCATTTGTAGGTGTAAGGAGACAATGCACAATGGGTTTTTGCAGAGTAATTACCATTTTATTTAGTTGTCTTGGAAAAGTTCCTGTATGTTATTTTTTAGATTTGTGGAATTATGAATACATTCATTATAAATTAAATTGTTGATATTCCATGAGATTATTAAAGAAGGTATAATAACAATGGTAAATATTTTAGTCTCATGTGATTATTTATATATAATAATATGATCACCGTTTATTCAGTCTATGATTAGATCACGTATAAATTAAAGAATTTTTTTTCATATATTTACCTTTCAATATTGATTATACATATTTATTAATGATATCTTCAGGTGTATTCAGACTCTTACTAAGAATCTCTTTTAATCCCTTTTCTTATTTCTTACATTATCTAGGATATAAGATAGTTTTTTTTTGATTAAAATTCAATTATTTTATAAGTGGAATATTGGTATTCACAATAAATTAGATTTGAGTATTTTATTTTTTGAAATTTAATTGAAATTAAATTATGTTTCTAGTATACCAATACTACAAAAACTTTCGGTGTGTTAGGATGTTATTCCATATATCTTGTTCCAAAGTAATTAAGTAGAGACTTTTTATATTTACAAGGGGTAAGGGTGTTAGATCCACATTGTAAAATATGGTTTTGTTATGAATGGGTTTTGAACTAATTATCAAAATCTATATCCATTAAATATGAACGGGAAATAATATGTGAATTCAATCTAAAGGTAATATATTATGTTATATTTAAGGATTAATACTTAAATATTGAATCAAATAGTTTTTATATAACATTATAGGATAAAATGTTATTGGGGAAACCGATAATAGTACTCTATTATCACAATGTTATCTATATTAGGAAAAATTATTATTATTTCTGATAAATCAAATTATTCTGAGATAACATTAATAAGTATATAATAGTGATTATCCTATTAATGTTTTGGTATTCTTTGATTTTATTAACATCCTCATGCTAACCCTATTGGTTTTATTAACATTATAGATCCAACAGTCACTAATGTAATAATAGAAGTGAACAAAAATAGAGTGGTAATTTAAATGAGATACGAGACAGAATGAGAGATATAGATTGGAATGTTTTTTGTATTAATAAATAAAAAAATGAGTAATGATTAACAAAAATAACCTAAGTGATTTTCACAATGAATTAAATTCATGGGAAGTGATGATTTATGGAATTATGGCTGCTAATGATCTTAATTTTATATATATTAAATTTTATATGTGTCTATAAGGTGGGATTAATCACCCATAAAAATAATTTAAAAAATAAAGATGTTTTATTGGTGTAAAGGGTGGTTATAAGATATATTATTACAATTAAAAAGTATGTTTTTAGTTAAATTAATGAAGGGGAAATATGTTATTAAGAATGAATCAACTGAATATTTTAAATGTTGGGAGAATAATCATTATGAAAATCAATATCCTGGGGTAAAACTTCCAGAAATAAATGAAAAATTCCGTTATTATTTTATATAATTAATACTAAATTCAACTATATTCAAATATAAGAAAAAAATAGTTATAAATGCTATTGATTAATTTTTTCTGTATGTTTTGACATTGTTGTATATTATGAAATGGTTCATATTTTTTTTAGTAAGAAATAAGGAACATGATTGAAATTTTTGGTTAATATATTATAAATAAAACTAAATGATTAAAATTTCTACATTTAATGGATTTATGATTTATAGAATATTTAAGGATTATTATATGTATAAAAAATTAGTAATATTTTAATGATTATAGGACATTATGAGACTTTTATTTCATATTGTTGGAAGTAGGAGGTATGTGTATCACTTATGTTTATAATGTGAAAAAACTATTTCAAGAAAAAATATAATTCAATTTTGAGTACATATGTTTAAAGGATTGGATGACCATTAAGACTAATATTATCATTTAATTTTTTTAATTATGGGTTATTATTTTTTTGGGATCAAAATGAAAGGTATTATATAAAATTTGATGTAAAAATATATATTCAATATTAAAAGATATTAAGGTAATTTTTAGGATATTTACCTCATTCCAAGGAATTTCATAAATATTATATTTACATATTTTTTTAAAAAAATTAAAATCCATTGGCTGGGACACAACCTATCGCATTCTGCAAGTCGGTGAGGTTTGAACCCAAAACTGAAGGGTGACAAGGGTGAAACACCTGCCACTATCTATTATGATGCCTTTATTTGTATGAAATTTTTTATACTAAAATTATTTTGGAAATAATGATTCAATTTATTTTTTAAAAATATTTTTTATCTTAAAGAATAATATCAGATAAAAAAAACTAATTAGTGATTAAATGATCAATATTATTTCAGAATAAGTTTACCGTTTTCATAACCTTTGAAAATTATGGAAAATAAAATACCATGTGATTTTATTTGACAAATGATGGTTGAATTTTATTCTTGAATCCTATTTGATTTTATTGTTTATTCTGTTGATTCATGTTATTTATATATATTACAAGCATATCTATATGATTATATGATTTGGAAATTCATATTTTCATTATGAGACATTTAGAATGATTGATGTTATCTCATTAGAAAAATATTAAAAATATCATGGAGGTATAGGTGATCAAATCGTTTGGATTTTTTCGTTTAAATATTTTAATAGAATATATTTGAGTAATATTAAGTATATTTATTATTTTTAATGATCCATAATGAAATTTGGTTACTACTATATAATTTTTAATATTAAAGCTTTTTTATTCATATGATGTTTTGTTATTTATAAAAATTATGTTATCTTGTCTTACAAATTTTTCTTTTTTTAGTGTCTGCATAATTTTGGAATATATTTTTTGCATTTTTTGGATTATGTGTCCTTTAATAAATTGATTACAATTCTACATGGATGAAAAATTAATCATAAATACTTATCATTTGGTGAAAAATATCATATTGTGGAAGCAACTTATAAAGAATAAAATTATAATTGAAAATTAAGTATATATTAATGTGTTAAAGTATATGATGTGAAATCCATCTTCAAATTTAGGAAATAGATATTGAAATAAATTCATTATATGTAAAATTTTAATATTGTAAATTGAATTTCCAATAAACTCATTATATATTTATGGTTTTTATGCCAAACGTTTTCATTAGAATGTTCTCTATAAGTATATAACAGTTTATGGAAGGTATTTTATTCATTCAGATCCAGGTTTTTATTTTTCCCTTTTGTTCTCCTACATAGAAAACTGTAATGTTTTATTTTATTTTTCTATCATACATTCCTTTCTCTCTATTCAATAGGATGATTTATTGACCCCTTCCATGATTTGGTATTTCAAAAAATTTATTTTGAAAAATCAAGGAATAGTTATCGACTGGAGTTCACATTGAGATGACATAATTTCTAAAATATGTGAAAGCTTATTATATGGATATTTAGAAAAATGTCTATGTTTAATTGCACATTAGATATGTTAAAAAATCATAAGTGAACAAATGAATTACTAATATTAAAATGTGACTATTATAACATAGCCATTAAATATATTGGAATGAATAATATTTACATCATTAAAAAATATATTTTGGAAATATTAATTTATAATATATTAATTATTTCTGAATAAAAAATGAAATTGTGTTTTTATAAAAGCCATTTTATTCTTTAAAAATATGTTATTTTTTAGATATTTTGGTATCTTGTTTTATGAGTTAATATTATATTTTTGAATTTTAGATATTTTATTTTACAAAAAGATGTAAAAATTTTTATAAACCTTTTCAAAGATATATTGTGATTCATTTAAATAATTTTTTTAAACAGATTGATTTTTCAATGAATAGTGAAAAGTATTGATTTTTCTGAAAATAATATTTTATTTTAATATATTTAAAATGTAAAATTATATTTTGTATTAAATTTAAATAAAATAATTATAAATTTATATAAAATAATACAATTACCATTTTTTATATGGATTTTATTCTTGAAATATTAAAATATTTATAATTTAAAAGGTAATTTTTCTAAAACAACATTTTCAATTGAGTTATTCTATTTTAATTTCGAATTAAATATTGTTAATTTTTTGGTTATACATTTAAAAATGGGTTCTATATATATAATAAGTGGGTCAAATTTTGTAAATATGAATCCTTAATATGTGATCAAAATGAATAATAACCTTAGAACATTTTAGTTACGATGGTAATGAGAAATCCGGTTATTAATATTAAAAATCATATAATAAATGCTGTAAAATGAAAAAACTGGACAAAGTATTATTTTAAAAGTATTTTTAACATTTATCATATTATAATATATTATACAGATTTTTTTTCTATTATAGTGGTATTATAGCCATTATATTATTTTTTTTAAAGAAAAAACAAAAATTCACATTCTTATTTTTAAAAACTATAGTATTTTTAACATTGTCTTAGTCTATGTTCTTTTAAAAATAATATTATGAAATATAAGAGGTTATTATTCATCAATTTAATTTATTTTTACTATTTATTGATGAAATATTTATATTAAATTATTGTGCAATGGGGACACAAGAGTAATTAATTATTAGATATATCAAATATATGATATTAAAAATATTAAATTTATTATAATATAAAATTATTAATACTATGAATTAATTATCTAGATGTAGATGACATGATGGGTGTGTTTTAGTATAATTTAGTATAACTATAAGGGTTGTCTTTATATTCTTAACAGAAAAGTAATAAATAGTTAAAAAATTAATGTTAAAGATATTTTATAATAAATACTAATTTATTAAATGATTTAAAATTCATACAAATATCTGATTCATCAAAATGAAAATTTTATGGTTTATAATATCATCCATTACTAATTTATTTCTTTTTTTTATTTTTATTAATTACATTATCCCTTAATGTGTAAAAATTGTTTTCTTATATTGTGTTTAATAAGGGTTAGTAATGGGATAAAAATTGATAATGGAAAAAAATAATTAAGAAATAACTACGTTTTATTTTAATAGAGAGATTATAACCATAAAATTCATATATTATAAATAAATAATTCATTAGAAATTTATAATTTGATATTAATTAATATATTTTTAATACATTCAAATATTCCATGTTTTCCCATATCTTTTCTTACAAAAGGAAGCCTCTTCTTCTCAATCCTTCTCATAATAAAATGAATTTGGTTTAGAAAATAACAGCACTAAAACCTTCCTAGAAACCCCAAACACATTCTATAGGCCTAATTTTAGAAATAACACCAATCATAGAGGTCTTATAGTGTTAATAAAGTGAGGTTTCTCATAGATGATTTATTCATTTCCAATTCATGTTTTATTGTTGTTTATTATTCCATTTCCTTAAAATATTATCAAAAAAATGATAATCTCAAAGAACTATAATCCCTTATATAATTAAATTTTATTAAATTAATTTAATTACCTATATCAATAGCCAAACTTAATTATATAGTTGAGTAATTCATCATTCAGGTATATGGAACACTACCATTTCGTGAAAACCAATGTAATGAATTTTCCATAACTATCTATAAATATAGGATATAGTGATGAAATTAATGTATTATATTATATAAATTTAATTTTTAAAATTTATTATATCATTTACCTTTTTACATTTCAATTAACTAAAAATCATAATTATTTTCCTGCATACAAGTGTACTGCAACATTTATGAAGTGACACAATTAGTTTTTCATCACAACAACACATGGGAATATTTAAATAAAAAATATGATATTGAAGATATTGTTGAAAATTTTTATGATAAAATAATACATATCTTCTTTAAAGAATGATCATTGAAAATGGTAATTTATCTTATGTGTACGTATGATATATTATCTCTATGAATGTAACATAAATCATTTAACATAACCCAATTTTAATTAATGGAATTATATTTATAATTCACATTTAATATTAGACATAATTTCATGATTTTTATTCTAGATAGAGTGAAGTAATGATCAATTTGACCACAGTCAACCTACTAAAGTAATTACAAACATATGTTCTGAAAATTGTCTAAACAACGTATGTGAATGTTATTGATAAATTAGTTGTATATAAAATTGAAATAAATTAAATAATATAATAATAATAAAAAATTCTTCTTAATATTGTTAATAAATAACAAATTTGTATTATTTATTATGATTAATAATATATGAGATATATAATACTCATGTTACGGGAATTTTTATAAAAAAACCGTTAATGATTCCCCTAGGAAACTATATTTCAACCATATCCATATTTAATAAAATGTTTCAAAGAAGGGTTTTATTATTATATAATGATAGACATGGAAGGCCAGTCAGAGGCAGAAACCCTTGACCATTTATTAAATATAATGAAAAGTACAACAGACAAGAAATATGATGAGTGCATGAAACTTACACACAGTCAAACGACAAAGCCAGCAATAGAAGAAGCTACAAATCATAGTAATCGTGCCCCTCAATACCACCATCATAAGTATCTTCCTCAGTAGAGGCCGATTCCCACTCCGAGTGTGGGTCATAATGCTTCAGAAGCATGACATACTGCTTTTAAAGCCTCACATTTTCTAGCGAGGGCCTCTCTGTGCAATGTTTTTTAGGGGAAACATCCCCTCGTTCCCTCTTGGAAGAAGACCTTGTGGTCATCGGCTTCGGTAGATAAGAATAGACCTTCCTCAGGCGTCGCTTTGGTGGAGCATTCAAAACTCTTTCACTCTCATACACCTTAGTCCTCCCACCTCGAACTACATCACTGTAGGAAGGTCTGGAAGCCCCACTATTATTCTCTTTATCGCTACAAGAACATATCCCCACTTGTAACTGTTAAGGGCAGAGCTATAACACCTGCATCCACCACATTCTCCCAACAGCACACCTTTTGAAGCCGGAAAAGTCCCACCTCCCAGTAGCTGGGGATTCCGATTGATATCTATTTGTGCTAAGTTTGGAGAGCACACCACAGTCACATGACCATGATGATATTCCTTACCCACTACATCCTCCACATACACTGCCTCCTGGAATTTTGGAATAGCCTGCATGCTTCCTCCCTCAACAACATAAGGACTAATTTCTACCAGATTCTCAAGCCCCTCAAACCTGTTACAAATACGAACATTCATATACACCTCCTTACCCATGGTATGTGTGTCAACCCCTACTGCACCTTCTACACAAGGCATATTGCCTGAGGGCTCCACAGAACTGGTATCCATCATCATAGAGTAGGGACCCATAACATCTTCCAATGATGGTAGGTTCCCAATACCATGATCGCATTTTAGACGATCAAGATCTTTCCTTACAAGTGGATAGACTATTATTTTACCATATATAGAATTAGGAGAATTTTCCATTATAATTTATAATATTTTTTTATGTTAATTTAAATGTATACTAGGATATTTTCAAAGATACTAATTTTGTTTATAATTAACTATATTTTTAAAATAGAGATTTGGAAATGGAAATGTTATCATCCTTGGAAATATTTTAGGATGCTTGAATTTATATATTTTACAATGGTTTAGGGAAATTTTTAATGCATATGGGTTGTCCCATTAGGACTAGAAGGTGTGAGAAATCGTTTTTATGACTAATTAAATAAGTAAAGGTATTTTGTTAATGGATTATGTTTCCCATTATAGATAATGTTAATATACTATGATAGTTATTCCATGAATAACTGTGATGTTTAATCCATTAAAAGTTTTCATGATTATTTTATTGTTATGTTTAGATGATAACCATGAAGGTATTCTGTGGGTATATATGTTCTTTAATCAAATTTATTGTTTAGATAATAAATTTTATGGTATTCTAGGAGTATCTATGATGTATACTCTAAATTTAACCATTGAGGGAATTATATATTGAAGAAAGAAATGTATAACATTTTGAAATAATTTTAATGTGATTTTAAAATATAAAAAAATGTTATGTGTTTATTTTCCCATATATTTCTATATCTACATGTTTTATAACGTTTTTGGGGTAGATAAGATTATTTCATGGGTTATATAATGGTTTATTTTGACGCCATTGATTATTTTTAGATGGGAAACATTTTATAAGTACACATGGACTGGCCAATTCAATCATTTTCGGTTACTTACAAGTATTTTTTTCATCCCACATGTTATCAATTTTATTAACTGAGTTTTTTGATGCATAAGGAAAAAATATATATTCGACATTACATCCATGATGATATTTCATGAAATTAAAAAAATTGTTTTATTTTAATGATGACATGTTATGGGAAAATGGATAATCAATTAATGATTTCCACTATGTAAAATATTATTTATTTTATATAATTTTTATGATCTAATAATATATAACATTAATCCAAAAATTATATTTTGGAAAATTAAGTGAATTATAGTTTAATGATAATATATTAGTTGTTTTTAATGGAGGGTGTTTACACTATGCATATTTTTTCTTCTTGGATGGATAAAAATTGACTTCTCTAGCATAACCTCCAATAACTCCTTTAATTCATGTAATTAAGGAACACATATTCATTTATATTATATTATAAGTCAATTATTATCGAGGCTGTGAAATAAAATATTCCATACCATTTTATTTAGCTCTGTATTCTTTTTTTTCCTCTATGATATTCACACGGATAGTGTTTTGGGCTATTATATATTAAATTAATGATTCTCACGATTGTGTTATGATTCAAAAATATATCATTTGAAAATACATGAATAGTTTTTTCTCTTTCAATTCTAATCCGTGATATGGTAGACCAATCCTTTCTAACATTAACATAATCTACATTGATCAGCTCCCCAATTTGTAAATGCCATGAGGAATAACTATCCTTGGACAAATATTTCAATATACTTTGGTTCATGTTAAAAACCTATTGTGAGTATATATAATTTCGGTTATTTGGAAAAATATATATCAATATTTTCCATGGTGATATAATTAATACTTTTCTATAATGTAAATATAAGTATTTTTGCTCAATGTCAAGTGTCAAGTAACATTTATCATCAATTTTTTTGTGTGATCCACAATAAACAACAATGTACTTTTTATTTAGAAACAAACCAATCCAATAGTTTTATATCCAAAATAAACTTCCAATATATGTTAATTTTCATTATAGTTTGAATGTAAAAACCATATTTAAATAGCATTAAAATTGTATATGTGTTAATTTTTCTAGAGAAACCCGGCTCTATTTCAGGTTATCTTGGTTAATAAATTTGAAAATTTTAATAAATTACTAAAATTGTGATACTAGTAACCATCTATTATAAGATAAATATGGATTTCTATTTCAGTTATTGATATGTTGAGTTCTTCAAAAACCTCTATATTTGTTGGATGTATATATTTATATACACCATCTCTTATGATTACATATCCCTTCAATGATATTCTTTGTTGTAAAAATTCACACTTCTTAAATATAGAGTATATTTTATCCTATACAAACTCATTATCTCAATCCTTAAATAATCTCCATGACCAAACATTCTCATGAAATATATGAGAATATTATATATAAGGACAACCAAAAACTAGTTACATTAATCTGTAATGAATATCTTCATCGAAACATAATATAATAGCTGGGTAATTTATATGTCCTAATATCCTCATAATAAATTCATATTTCCAATATTTTTACTGAAGTATTTCTTGGATACATACTCGTTTGTTGTCCTTAATTGATTATATCAATATGGAAGTTCAATAATTTATATTTTTTAGCACATCATTATAGATCACACAATTCTGTAATATATGGAACATTATAATTATTAATAATCATAATCAAGTTCATTTAATAATAAAAATGTATATATGAAATGATAAATCTATATTTATTACAATTAGAAGGGGTTCACCTAATTAGAATTAATATTGGTGATTTAATATATTATTATAGTTATCTATAATTTTCATATTAAATTACTCTGATTTAATTGGGTCCATTATATTAAGAGTCATTAATATTGGAATGACAATATATATATGTTAATTTTAAACAAAACAACATGGTTTGGGGTAACGTCTGGTAACTCTTTTGGAAAAAATCAATATTTTGAGTAATAATATATATATCCTAAATATTATGTTTTCCACAGCCATGTTATCCATATATCTCTTTTTATTAGTTAAAAAAATTACAAGGGAAGTGACTACAATAGTGAGTTCATAGTCAGTCTTGCAGAGATAGATAATCATAACATGATTTTAAATATGATATATGGTTTCATTATCTTGAAAACTAATAATGTTTCTCTATATAGTGAAGAAACACACACCCAAAATCATTTAAAATCAATTTAAGGATGAATATTAAGAGTTGATTGAATCACATTCCCACAATCATTAATATAATATGAATTATGGTTGTAGGATACCATCATCTTAAAAATAAATTTTTTTACTACTAAATCAATATCTAGTAATCATTGGTTTTTAATTGATGGTTTAATAATAATTTCCATTTATAAATGTGTTATTATTATCAGAATATAATATTATATTTTATATTCTTTAGTGCATGATGACTGTTTATTTATTCAATTCATTTTCTTATCCCACTTTAGTAGTTTTTACATCATAGGATTTTCATTTATCTCCAAAATTTAGAGGATCTATGGAAATGTTATCATTATTTTATTTTTAATTGGTTCATTAGATGAATAAATTTCTAAACATCTTAAAATTGATGAATTAGAGTGTAATTAGTTCATTATAATGATAATAATTTTCATAAGTTCTATTTTTAGTACAATTAGTATCCCATTAATATATTTATTCATATGGGAATTTTAGTTAAACCATAAATAATTTTCATATTTCTTTGAGGAAATTCACACATGATTCTTCCTATATTTTTTCATGCTAGAAGATGAATAATTATTCCACCATGTTTTTTGTCCTTTAGTTTCCCATAAAAATCATTTTTCTCATCATTTCCAAAACAACACAGGAATAATCCGAGCATCCAATTTCCATTTTTATTGTTTTTTCATAGTGAGAAAAATTTATAATTACATATGTCCCCTTATATTGAATTTAATTCGTAAATTTTATTTTATAATACTACCAATATGGTCACATATTCATTTTGGTCAATGATAAAACCTAAAGAATACCTTTTAGGTCTTGTGAATATAACTTCCCCTATAGCAATGATTTCATCCATGATTTGAATCAACTGAATAATTTCACTTTTAATTTAAGTACAAAGGCAGTAGTGATAAAATATGTTGATAAAATATCATTATACCCCCAAATTCCATGGTATTGACTTGTTCCTTTGAAATAATATTCATAATGAGAGACCAAAACTTTGATAATTTTAATTTTAGGTTTGGAATATATAAAAAATAATTTCACTCTCAATGAAAATTAGACTAAAAAAATTTATTACTATATTTATCCATTGATAAAAATTATGGAAATCAGAAGACCCATAAATGGAGTAATTCCAATTCCATGAGAAGGAATTAGTCAAGATTTTTCTTTCCTTTTCATATTTTAGTGTTTCACGCAGTTCTGGTTATTATTCATATGAAGAGATTGGTTGGCATGTTTATCCATGATAGTTTTAACTAGATAAAATATCTTGTTTTATTTTATATTTATACAATGATTACATTTTCCATCACACTCACTGTTATCTCAATTCATCATTAATCCCTCTATTAACTACAAATAAATGGGTTAATATGAATATCAATAAAATATATCCATATTAATAAATCATTTGATGATCAAAATCAATATTAATATATCTCTAATAATTAAAACTTCATTCCCATACTAATTTATTATGATCAACTAATGAGAACAATGGTTTATCATATAACACATTTGTTTCAATAATGATTAATTTATGTTTTCCCCATTATTAATCAAAATAATATCTCAAAAATATCTAGTCTATTATCTTAATACATATAAGATTAATTAACTATAATATATATATTTATTATATCATTTTACATGAGTGTTCATTACATCCCACACTAAATTTTACACACTAAACAAATATGTTTACTATCATGGGACATTTGATACCTAACCAATATATCATACATATTTTCTTCAATGTATCCTATAAATTTTATACCTAGGTTATATCATTATTGAATTATCATACATAATATTCTTATTAATAACCTAGGGAATGAGAAACTTTGAATGACTGACCTCAGATACTCTATAATGGTTTAACATAAGAGATAAAAATTAGAGATCATAAGCAATAATAATAGAAAAATATAGGAATGACTACAAAATTAGTTCATAATAATAAAATATAAGTAAATAACAACAAATAATATGTGGATCATAAATAATAAAACATGAAATATGGATTTATAAATATTATAGGAAATGAGGCAGAAAAATTTGAAATCAAAATACTATTTTTATAAGAAATGGAAACAAAAAATATTAATGTTTAAAAACAACAGAAATGTGAAAAAAGAATGTTCACATTCATAAAATATGAGAACAATTCATATAATATGATACAATATTAAAATCTCATAAATATTGTTGTTATCAATAACCTAGGGAATGGAAAAATTTGAAAGGGGGACCTCAGATAAACTATAATGGTTTAAAATAAGAGATAAAAATTATAGATCATAAGCAAGAGTAATAAGGACATATAGGAATGAGTAAAAAATTTGGTCATAATAAAAAAAATATTAGTAAATCATAACAAATAATATGTCTATCATAAATCATAAAACAAGAAGTATGGATTTAGAAATATAATGGGAAATGAGTCATATGAATTTGGAATCAAAATAAAATTTTAATAATAAATAGAAACAAACAATATTAATGTTTAAAAACAACAAAAATGTGACTAATAAATGTTCACATTCATAACATATGAGAAATATTCTTAGAATATGGTACAATATTGATACCATCATCACATAATGGATAGATCCCCATGTTTTATCGAGCTCACTCTCAAACCATAAAAATGGTATATTATAAATAAATTAGACATTGGAAATTTAAAAATGTATATTAATTAATATTATTTTAATACTTTAAAATATTCCATGTTTGCCCATATCTTTTCTTATAAAAGGAATTATCTCTTTCTCAATCCTTCTCGTAATAAAATTCATTTGGATTAGAAAATAACAACCCTAACACCGCCCTAGAAACTCTAAACACATTCTATAGGCCTAATTTTAGAAATAACACCAATCATAGATGTATTATGGTGTTATGAATGAATGGTTTTCCATAGAAGATGTATTATTTTCAACTTCATGTTTTATTGATGTTTATTATTAAATATCCTTAAAATATTCTTAAAAAATGATAATCTCAAAGCATTATAATCCCTTATATAATGATATTTTATTAATTAAATTTAATTACCTATATTAATATCTAAACATAATTAAATAATTGATGAATTGGTCATTCATGTATATGGAACAAAACCATTTTTGGAACCAATGTTGTGAATTTTACATAAATATCTATCAATATAGGATATAATTATGAAATTAATGTTTTATATTATATAAATTAAATTTTTAAAATTTATTATATCAATTACTTTCTTACATTTCAATTAACTAAAAATCAAAATGTAATTCATGCGTACATGTGGAATAAAACATTTATTAAGTGGAAGAATTAATTTTTCATCACCAAATCACATGGGAATATTTAAATAATTAATATAATATTTCAGATATTATTAACAATATTTATGATAAAATTATACATATCTTCTTCGATGAATTATCATTGAAAATTGTAATTCATCTTATATATACGTATGATATACTATCTCTATGAATGTAACATAAATCATTTCACATAACCCAATATTAATTAATGAAATTAAATTTATAATTAATGTTTAAAATTGGACATAATTTAATGATTATTATTCTAGATACAGTGGATTAATGCTCAGTTTTACCAGAGTCAACCTACCGATGTAATTACTGACATATGTTTTTGAATATTATCAAAACAACTGATGCGAATTTTATTGATTAATTAAGTGCATATAAAATTGAATTAAATTAAATAAGATAATAATAAAAATGAAGAATTATTCCAAATAATGTAAATAAATAACACATATTTTGTATTTTGTATTATTAATAATATATGAGACATTTAATACTCATGTTACGATAATTTATTTAAAAAACACATTTTAAAGATTCCCCGAGGAAACTATTTTTCAACCATATCCATATTTAATAAAATATTTCAAAGAAGGTTTGTATTATAATATAATGATAAATGGAAGAATTTTTTACCCATATTGTACTATTTAATTTTTTTTAATATAATATTTTTTTTATTTTTTAATGTATGTAGTTTGTGAATTTTCTAACAAAAGTATAGATAGACTATTGTTTTACAATATATAGAATGAGGAAAATTTTCCACCATTATGTATAATATTTTTTTATGTTAATTTAAATATACACTTGGATCTTTTAAAAGATACAAATTTCTTTTATAATTACCTATATTTTATAAATAGATATTCTTAAATGGAAATGTTATTATCCTAGTGAATTTTTTATGATGTTTGAATTTATATATTTTATAATGGTTTAGAGGCATTATTAATGCTTATGAGTGGTCCCATTATAACTAGATGGTTTGAGAAATATTTTTTATGTATAATTAATTAAGGAAAAAGGTTTTTTAATGGATTATGATTCACATTAAAGATAATGGGAATATACTATGATGTTTATTCCAAGAATAACTGTGATGTTTAATCAATAATAAGTAATGATTATTATTATATGGTCATGTTTAGATGTTAACCATTAAGGTATTCTATGGGTATATTTGTTCTTTAATCAAATGTATTCTTTAGATATTAAATGTGATGGTATTCCATGAGTAGCTGTAATGGATACTCCAAATTTAACCATTAAGGGTATTTTATATTGAAGAAAGAAAAGTATAACATTTTGAAATATTTTTAATGTGATTTTAAAATATATAAAAATTATGCGTTTATTTGCCCTTAAAATTTTCTATCAACATGTTTTATAATGTGTTTTGGGTAGCGATGATTTATTCATGGGTTATATAAGGGTTTATTTTGACCCCATTGATTATTTTTAGATGGGAATTATATTATAAGTACTCATGGACTGACCAATTCAATATTTTTTGTTATATACCAGAATTTTTTTCATCCCACATGTTATCAATTTTTTCCCTGAATTTTTAGATGCGTAAGGAAAAAGATAAATTAAACTTTATAACCATGATGATATTTAATTAAAAAAACTATTTTAATGATGGAATGTTATGGGAAAATGGATAATAAATTAATTTTTTCCACTTTGTAAAATTTCATATTATTATATAATTTTTATGATCTAATAATCTATAAATCTAAACCAAAAATTATATTTTTGAAAATTAAGTGAATAATAGTTTAATGATAATAAATTATGTTTTTCTTAATGGAGAGTGCTTACATTATACATTTTTTCCTTCTTGGATGGATAAAAAATGAGTTCTTTAGTGTATCATCCAATAACTCCTTTAATTCATTTATTTAAAGAAAACATATTCATTTATAATATATTATAATTCAATTATTATCGAGGTTGTAAAAGAAAATATTCCTTACCTTATTTTTTAGCTCAGTTTTCATTTTTTTCCTCTATGATATTCACATGGATACTATTTTGGGCTATTATATAGTAAATTAATGATTCACACGATTGTATTACGATTCAAAAATATATGCTTTGAAATTTCATGAATAATTTTTTTCTCTTTCAATTCTCATCTGTGATATGGTAGACTAATACTTCCTACCATGAACATGATCTACATTGATCATCTTCCCAATTTGTAAATGTCATGAGGAATAACTATCCTTGGTAAAATACTTCAATCTACTTGGGATCATGTTAAAAACCTATTGTGAGAATATATAATTTGGATTATTATGAAAAAATATATATCAATATTTTCCATGGTGATATATTGAATCCTTTTCCATAGTTGAAATATAAGGATTTTATCCCAATTTCTAGTGTCAAGTAACATTTATCATCAATATTTGTGTGTGATCCACAATAAAAAACAATTTACTTTTTATTAAGAAACAAACCAATCCAATAATATTACACCCAAATTAATCCCCCAATATATGGTAATTTTCATTATAGTTTCAATCTAAAAACATTTTTTTAAATATCATGAATATTTTATTTGTGTTCATTTTTCTAGAGAAACTCTACTCTATTTCAGTTTATCTCGGTTAATTTATTTGAAAATTATAATAAATTCCACAAAATGTGATACTAGTAACTGTCTGTTTTAAGAAATCTATGGATCTCTATTAAATTTATTGATATGTTTAGTTCTTAAAAAACCTCTATATTTGATGGATGTATATATATATATATTCCATCTCTTATGATTACATATCCCATGAATGATATACATTTTTGTAAAAACATTACACTTCATAAACATAGAGTATATTTTATCCTACACAAATTCATTATCTCAATCCTTAAATAATCTCCGTGATCATATATTCTCATGAAATATATGACAATATAATCTACAAGGACAACCAAAAACTAATTATGTTAATATGTTACGACTATCTTCATTGAAATAGAATAAAATATCTGGGTAATTTATATGTCCTAATATCCTTATAATAAATTCATATTTCCTATATTTTTACTGAAGGATTTCCTAGATACATACTCGTTTTGTTAACATTATTTGATTATATCAATATTGAAGGTCAATCATTGATATTTTTTATCACATCATTTCCAATAACACAATTCATTAATATATGGGATGTGATATTTATTATTAATCATAATCAAGTTTTTTTTGATATTAAAGAATGTATATATGAAATGATAATTCAACATTCATTAGAATTAGAACAAGTTCACCTAATTGAAATTAACATTGGTGATTAAACTTATTATTATAGTTCTATGTAATTTCCATCTTCAATTACATTTATTTAATTGGGTCCATTATATTAAGAGTCATTATTATTGGAATGAAAATATATATTTGTTAATTTTGAAACATAACCACATGATTTAGGGTAAGGTCCAATAACTATTTCAAAAAACAAAAATATTTTGAGTAACATTATATATATCATAAATATTATATTTTCTCCAACCATGTTATCCATATATCTCTTGTTATTAGGTAAAATCACAATTACAAGGGAAGTGACTACTATAGAGAGTTCATAGTCAGTCTTGCACAGATGGATAATTGTAACATGATTTTAAATATGATATATGATTTCATTATCTTGAAAACTAATAATGGATCTCATTATAGTGATGATATCCACACCCCAAATCATTTAAAATCAATTGAAGGATGAATATGAAGAGTTGATGGAATGAAATTCCCACAATCATTAATCGAATATCAATTATTGACGTAGGATACCATCATCTTAAAAATAAAAATTTTTAACTATTAAATCAATATCTAGTAACCATTGGTTTTGAATTAATGGTTTTAAAACAATTTCCGTTTATAAATGTGTTATTATTATCAATATATAATATTATATTTTCCATTATTGAGTGTATGATGATTGTTTGTTTTTTCAATTCATTTTTTATCCCACTTTACTAGTTTTGACTTCATAGGATTTTCAATTATCTCCTAAATTTAGGGAATCTATGGAAATGTTTTCATTATTTAATTTTTAATTAGTTCATTAGATGAATAAATTTCCAAACTTCATAAAATCAATGAATTAGAGTGTGATTAATTCTGTATAATGATAAGTATTTTTATAAGTTCTATTTTTAGGACACTTAGTATCCCATTAATATTTTTATTCATGGAGGAATTTTAGTCTAACCATAAATAATTTTCATTTTCCTTTCAGGAAATTCTCACATGATTCTTCCTATATTTTTTTCTTTTTAGAAGACGAATCATTGTTCTACCATGTGTTACATCATTTATATTCCCATAAAAAACATTTTTATCATCATTTCCAAAACCACACAAGAATTATTAGAGCATCCCATTTACATTTATATCTTTTTTGCATAGTGAAAAAAATTATAATTACTTATGTCCCCTTATATCGAATTTTATTCATAAATTTTATTTTACAATACTAAATATATAGTCACATATTCTTTTTGGTCAACGATTAAACCAAAAGAATACCTTTCTGGTCCTGTTAATATTACTTCATATATAATAATTATTTCATCCATGATTTCAATCAACTGCATAATTTCATTTTCAATTTTAGTAAAAATACATTTGTGATAAAGTATTTTGAGGAAATATCATCAAACTATCCCAATTCCGTGGTATTGACTTATTCCTTTGAACTAATATTCATAATGAGAGTCCAACACCTTGATAATTATAATTTTATGTTATGAATATATAAAAAATAATTTCATTCTCAATGAAAATGAGATTAAATAATTTTTTTTACTATATTTATCCATTGCTAAAAAATAAGTAAATTAGGAGACCCATTAAAGGAGGAATGTCAATTCCATGAGAAGGAATTAGTCAAGATTTTTCTTTACTTTATATGTTTTAGAGTTTGTAACAATTATGGTTATTATTCATATGAAGAGAGTGGTTGGAATGTTTATCCATGATAATTTTCACTAGATCTACTATCCTATTTCATTTCATATTGAGTCAATCATTACATTTTACATCACAGTCATTGTTAATCGCAATTCATCGTAGATCCCTCCATTAGCTACCAATAAAAAGGTTAATATGATTATCAAAAAAATATATATCCATATTAATAAATAATGTGATGTAGAAAATCAATATTATTATGTCTCTAATAATTACAACTTCATTTCAACAAATATGTTGTTATGATCAACTAATGAGAACAATGATTTATCTTATAACACATTTGTTTTAATAATTGTTGATTTATGTTTTTCCCCATTAATAACCATAAACAAAATCTCAAAAAATTTCTATTCTATTTACTGAATCCAAAAAAGATGACTTAACAATAATATATATATATATATTATCATTTTACAAGATTATACATTACATCCCACAAAAATATTTACACCTTGAACAAACATGTTTACTATCATGGGAGATTTGTTACAAAACCAATACATCATACATATTGTTTTCAATGTATCCTATACATTTTATACCTAGGTCATTTCATTATTGAAATCTCATACATAATATTCTTATTAATAACCTAGGGAATGGAAAATTTTGAAAGGGTGACCTCAGATACTCTATAATGGTTTAACATAAGAGATAAAAATTAGAGATCATAAGCCAGGATAATAGAAGTGTAACATCCCAGGTAAATAAAGAATATGACTTTTTCATATTTATTAATATTTTTTAATTTAATATTAATTTTAATTTAATGGTGTCGCTATGACTGATAGGAAACCCGATACGCAACAATGTGTTTTTTTTAATCTTTCGTTACACACTAATAATATAATATTATTATTTTAAATGGTAGTTAACTCAAAGCTGTTGTATTGGTGGGAATGAAAAAAAACAAACTACAATATGATTATAAATGTTTTTTTAAATGTATTTAAATTTATCCAATAAACGTTAGAAGCCTAAAATGTGAATGGATCTAATTTTAAGCATAATTTACATTAAAAGGTCGATTTACCGCCTTTCAATTGATAACCCTCATTAAATATAGTTTTGGTCACTTTAGTACATTATATATGACCAAATAAAATCCTTCATTAGAATGGGGACATCAAATTTTACTTTGGGTATTTTGTTGGTATTTTTCTAATAAAGTTCATTTTTTTAATGAATAGTGAAAAATATTATATTTTAATTCAAAAGTGACAATTAATCTAATATATTTATATGGTTAGATTATCTATTTAATTGGTTTTGATGTTAATTAAATTATATTTTTACCATTTAATCCAATTTTGGTCATTGGAAGTAATTTTACTTCGAAATTAGACATAAACAAGTATCAATCTTTTGATAGTTATTGTTTCATAAAAACACGCTATTTGTTTTATTACGGAAAATAATTAATTCCACTTTTATGTTTTTAGTTTGAAAAAATATACATCATTTTTGAATTCAGAATATCAAATATTTTTTAGGATGAATTTTTTGTATTATTCTGAAAAACATTAATTTTTTATGAATAGTGAAACCACTAAGTGGTAGTTAAAAAAACTGACTTTTTCATTTCAATGAAATTTTACCACTTCTATGAATTGAATTTCTAAAATCTGAAATAAATGGTTTTTATCAAAAAGTAAAATGTGGTTCAATAAGATGAATGTAATTTTTGGTGAATAGTAACATTTCACTTTTATTTACCGCGGTTAAAGTAAAGAGGGTAATTCAAGGTTAAAAAAATATTATAATATTTCAAAATTACCTTAACACTTGTCCTAACATTATTGGTTGAGTAATTTACGACCATGGGCATCTTTGGGGCGATTTTGGGATCCCATTGAGCCACATGGGAGTGATAATGACAATTTAGATTAATTAATTTAATGTGAAGAAAAAATTGACATTAACAAAAACGGTTTAGTAATTAATTCTTATATGGTTTTATATAAGTCCTATTATTAAATATAAATATTATTTGGAAATCAGTAAATATTTCCTACATGATATTATTTTTTTATAATTTTAAACATCGAATAAATTAAATTATTTATGACACAGTAATGATGCAATATTTACCTCATTAATAAATGATTTAAATAAATAAATTATAATGATTACATTATTGTTGAAAACATGTCCAATTCTAATTGGATGATTTTATTTCTGAAATTAGTCATCTTATATTCTACCTTAATGATTTTTGAACCATTAGAACTCGAATTTCATTGTATAATAAAATAAGGTTTTCACACTTTTCTAAAGAGCCCCTCCTCTCCCTTATAAAACGAGCCAATTTATATCCAATTCCTAAATCCTCTAAATCCATTTTAATCATACAAACTCTTCCCAATTAATCCCCTTACATCCCTCTCCTCCTCCCAGAAGCCCTACCTTAGGCAGAAGGCACTTCAAGAATTCCTTTGGTTCTAACCAAAGAGAGTCACCCAAATTAAAGGAAAAGGTTTCTCTTAATTTGTTTTCCATTATTTTGCTTCTACAAACCCCTAAACTATTTTTATCCATTTATTTAGTAACAACACATGTATCCTAATTATACTTGGATGTTTTTATGATAATTATTCGAACTACCTTTACACACACCATCAGATAATGGTTGAATAACATAATGTTTCTATGGTAGGAAAACTAACACCTAATGAAATGATTATAGTTCAAATATCTCCAACCTCCTCTCATGGTGGCCATTATGATGGAAATATATTTATAAATGATATATATTTTTTTAGGTTTTTTTTATGGTTCTGTAAATTCCATTTAATCATGCCTCTATGGATTCTATTATGGGTAAAAATAATAATCTCATTAGAGGATGTGCGGACCACCGCCCCCTCAAAGTGATATGACTCATTAATTCCATATGTGGGATGTATAAAGGATGGTGTTAATGATATTATATATGATATTATATATAAATTTATACTGTAATTATAATATACCAATGTATTATTATGTTTTAATAAAAAATATAAATGAAAGTAGCGTTCATGCGGACGTACGGCTTACCGTCTCCATGAACGGCACATTTCATTTCGTATCTTTAAATGTTATGTACTATTATAAATACATGTATATATTGGATATATATGATATATATGATATCTTAATCATGAATATCATTCTGTATATAATGAACTTTTGACCACATGAACAACATGTAATTATAAGAAGTCCATTTTTGACTCATGTACCAAATATCGACAAAATGAACATTATTCACTTAAATGATTACATAATGTTTATAACATTGTAATAAGTGAAATAAAAGGGATAATAAACATGAAAAAGGTTCTTAATAAAGTATAAATTAAATTTATTTTATTATTCAGGAGATTAAAAAATGATCAAGTCACGTCGGACAAGAGGTTAGGAGATTTCTTATCTCACTTTTAATTCTGTGTGATTTTCATTGTTCGCCACTTATTTATTGCATGTGGTGTACTGTGTACTTCCATTGATATATATTATGATTATTATATTTATTTTCATACTATTATGTGACTCATTTTTGGGTAATTAACGTTTGTTCATACGACTCGATTTGATTACAATGAAGTTAGCGTTTCTCATCTCACTTTTTATTCCCATGAGATTCATGCTATATTTGCCACGATTTTCTTTTTGTGTGGTGTATGTACTTCCCAATATTGTAATCTTTGTATAATATAATTTCATTTATGAATATTTACATCTTCATTGTATGAACCTTCTTCATGTGGTGTATGTTTTGTGCATTACCAAATCGGTAAGGGAACCTTTCACCCTCCTCTATTTAAAAGACTTATATTTATTAGGTCTTTTAATTTACATCTCATTATGTTGAGATATGTTATTTTATATCCCCATTGATGTAAACATTGTGTCTAAGTGATGAGATACCATTTTTATCTTATCAACTCATTTTCTTAATTTTAATGTGACGTCGTTAGGATGTCAAATTTTTACATGAGGACTTCTTAACAGAATTTCAATTCTTTGGGTTCAACTTGTACTCATTGAATATGTCATCTAATGAATATGTGTGAATGAACTCTGATTTTATTACACTTAATATCCACTAATACTGTGTGTATTTATATTTTTCACACATAATTATGTGATTTATTTATCCTTAATTTAATGATACCATCGTTATAAGGGATTTCATCTCAATTTACATTTCCATTGATACTTCATTGTTGTTATGCACCAATTAACTCTTATATGGTGTATATGATATACTTTGACATATTATATCATTAATCCATTTATCTCATGATATTATAATGTTCTTATTATAATTTATTCCTTAATTATTTGTATTCAAGTGTCTCTATTTTTGTTAAAAACTATTTAACTAAAATAACGTTTGAAGTCTTTTAAATATTTACTCTTCTATATATTTTTCATTAATGTCCATGTTTTCAAAATGGGTATTTTGATTTATGTATATGGAAAATAATGTTTTCAAATTAAAATTCATTTAAAATCTTCAAAGTGGTATGGGACACTTTGATTCAAAATTTACTTTTTAATAGGTTTTGAAAATGATTTGATAAAACATTTTTTATTTCAATATCTTTATTTGATATATTCGAATGTGGAAATGTTATATTTAATTTATAAATGTGTTATATATTTTGATTTTTTTATGGTTATTGGGCATTTTTCACGTATACGGGTGGTTCTGTGATAAACCTAGGGCGGGTGAGCCTGAGATAACTCTCCAATGCATTGGAAAACATGACGGCAGTAAACATTATGTTTCTTCTAAGAGATTTAGGGAATATATTTTGATAGGTATTCCAAGTGTAACTCCCTATGTAGATGTGATAGTTATAATGTATGTTTGATATGGATTCCATAAGTAACCATTATGATTTATGATTTGTGTGTGTTATTCATAATACTACTTATTTCGTATGGTATGTTATGATTGAAAAGTATGGTTTCATTGATTTGTATTTCTTGATGGGATAATGTTTTCCATTATTTTTTTATAACCCTTACTAAGCTTTTTATGCTCATCCCAAGTTTTTGAAATGTTTTCCATAGGTCTTAAATATGAATATGGTAAAGGATAGGATCAAGGAAAAGTCATGTTGTCTAAAATATGGACTAAACACGTTTCTTTTTATGAGTTTTTATTTTATAAAAAAATGGATACTGAGTAGTAGTGCCTACTTGTAATATTCAAGATGTTATTTAAAAGTTATGTCCTAATTCTCGAAAACTCTAAACCTGAAAAGAACATTAATGTTAATTATTAATTTAATCCAATATTATGTAAGGTATAAGGATGGGTCTTTACAGTTGGTATCAGAGGTCTGTTTAGATAACATTAGAGGTTAGGGTATTCTTTATGCATGAGTGACATTACCATAATGGTTAGGATTTTAGAAAGAGTCATAGTTTTTTTAGATAAGGTGAATGAGTTTAATATAACATAAATAATTAATTCTTAGTATTTAACCTACTCAAAAGATGTTATATGATGATTTTACTGATATACTCTCACTTACATTTCTAGTTTAAGTTAATGGTTGGATATATTAGGCATCAATGTAAAAATGGATG
Organism: Viscum album; assembly: GCA_963277665.1. NCBI lineage: Eukaryota > Viridiplantae > Streptophyta > Magnoliopsida > Santalales > Viscaceae > Viscum > Viscum album. The sequence goes on from OY728141.1 coordinate 1,259,589,451, forward strand.
TGAAGAAAACTATGATGGTTTTCGGAATGAGGAATTGAATGAAATGGACTCTTCAATGAGAACTCTTGTGGTTATTCTCAACCAACTATCTGGATTCATGATTGACCAATTCAACCATGGTGATTTTTATAAGGAACCATATATTCAAAAAACATATCCTCACAGAAGTTCAGGTAAAAATCATAAAGGTATGTATGTTCAAAAACCTATGTGTCAAAGATGTGGAAAGAAACACCTAGGAAATTTTCTCAAAGAGACAGAAAGATGCTATAGATGTGGAAATGAAGGTCATAGAGAAATAACGTGCCATGGAAAAAAGGAAGCATCTAGTTGACTCTAGGAAAGGGAAAGAAGAACTTTATGAGAGATCAATTGAATGTTTTAAATGTGGTGTGAATGGTCATTATTCAAACACATGTCCTACGAAGATGTTTTGGGAATGGGATCACCAGGATCATACAAATATTCAGTTACCAATACCTATTTCCATTCCGATTGAGGATAAAAAAATTGACAATAACAAATGAATGGTATGGGTTATTTCTTAACATATGTTTTTCTATTATTGAAATCTTATGATATGATTCATGAGTTTTTTTGTAGGAAAGAAGTATTTCAGAATATGTTGGAAAGGAACTGTTAATGGATCAAGAATAATATTTAATGAGTAAGAAGTCAACATATAAGGGATTCAAGAGTTATGGTAGAATTTAGGATGCTGAAATGCATAAAATTATTCAGGCTCTTTTGATGACGGGATTACATTAGAAGACTTTTATAGTATGTGTAACCATAATGTTTGATATATGAAAATTTTATTCAAGGAATAATTATCTTCTTTTTTTTAATATAGTTATAAAGAAGCATCTAGGTTTATATGACCCTTGAATTTGATGCAATTACCGGTTCATACATTTTGGGATGCAAAAAGAATGTTATTAGATAACCATTGTGGTTAAAATATGTTATGGTTATTTTTTATGAATTTATCTCTTTTTGGAATGTTATTAAATTATGTATTTTTTAAAAAGGGACAAAATAAGAAGTGTGTGGCAACCCATCGCTTTGGACGAAGCTGTGGGAATCGAACCCAAAACGAAAGTACGACCGATATTTATCTCCTACCACTGGACATCGTGAATTCCCTGCTTAGTTTGACTAATTCTGTTTTGATAGATGATCTTATGAATCGGGAATAAGATGATTATGGGTTATCTATAAAAATTACTAACCTATCATAGAGGATATGTGATTAGGTTAATTACTTTTCAGTATGAGATTTTAAGAGTAAATGATGTTATTTGGAGATAAATGTTAAGATTTACCTTGGAATACTATGTGATTAAATCCTTCAGAGATTTGGTTTTCAATATTAATTTGGATTACTTTGAAGAATTTTAAGGATGAATGTTTATTTAATGGTCTTTCTAAAAACTTGTGTTCTTTTTGTTGAATTTTAGAGATTAAGAGTAGTATTTCTTTTTATAAAAAATTATCCTTTTGTTGATTATCTAATCTTTTACTGAAAATTTTAGTTTTAGTTTATGTCTAAATATAAGGGAAATAGATAGTTCTCCTTTTGTGGATTATGTGATTCCTTAGAAGATGATTCTTGTGCTTTTGATGTGACCAAGTCTATTTGAATGCTCATCGTTTAGATAAATGATTAGTTTAGGTAGGAACTTAGTAAAAGATGAAACTCTACTTGATGGTGATTATATTTCAGTATGTTTTTATTCTATGTAGAAGATAAATTTCTCAAAATTATGAAAAAGAACATAATAAATTTTTTTGTTGGTTTACGTTTCCTACTAGGAAATCAAATACCATTTACACAAATCATAGTTTTGTGAGTTTATTATGTTTAACTTTCTCCTAATCATGTTTCCTATCACTCTCCATCAGAACATGAAACTTTTTTTTCTCCTCCATATCCATGTTTTCATAGAACCATAGTATGGGTTAACTCGGGTGACCATTGTAATTCTCTTTCATTATTTTAAAGTGATAGTTTTACAAACTCTTTTTCTGATATGGGACATTCAATAAAGTTTCCGAGCCCAAATTTTAAAATTGAGAGGACGCAATTCCAAAAAAGGGGGAAGGATGTAACATCCTAGGTAAATAAAGAATATGAGTTTTTAATATTTATTAATTTTTTTGATTTAAATATTAATTTTACATTTAATTGGTTTCTATGTTTGATAGCGTACCCGATACGCATCAACGAATTTCTTTGAAATCTTACGTTACACACTAATAATATAATATTATTATTTTCAAGGATAGTTAACTCCAAGTCGTTGTATTGGTGGGAATGAACAAAACAAACTACAATATGATTATACATTTTTTTAAAGTAGTTACAATTATCCAATAAAAGTTAGAGGCATAAAATGTTAATGAATCAAATGTTATGCATAATTTACATTAAAAGGTCGATTTACCGCCTTTTAAGGGCGAACCCTCTTTAAATATAGTTTTGGTCAATTTAATTCAAAAGTGGCTTTTAATCTAATATATTTATATGGTTAGATTATCTTTTTAATTGGGTTTAAAGTGAAATTAAAATATATTTTTACCATTTAGTCAAAATTTTGGTCATTGGAAGTAATTTCAATTTGAAATTGGACATAAACAAGTATCAATCTTTTAATTGTTATTATTTCTTAAAAACACTCTATTTGTTTTGATAACAGGAATTAATTTTAAAATTAATTAATGTCTCTTCTATGTTTTTATTTTGAAAAAATATACATCATTCTTGAATTCGGAATATCAAATATAGCTTAGGAAAATTTTTGGTATTATTCTGAAAAACTTCGATTTTTGATGATTAGTGAAACCACATAGTGGTAGTTAAAAAAACTAACATTTTCATTTAAATGAAATTTTACCACTTATATGAATTGAATTTTGAAAATCCTACATACATGGTTGTTATGAAGAAGTAAAATGTGGTTCAATAAGATCAAATTAATGTGTGGTGATTAGTAACTTTTGACTTTTATTTACCGCGGTTAAAGGTAAATAGTGAAATTCAAGGTTAAAAAATATTATAATAATTCAAAATTACCTTAACACCTATCATAATATTATTGGTTGAGTCATTTACGATCATGGGCATCTTTGTGCCGATTTTGGGACCCCATTGAGCCGCTTGGGAGTGATAATGACAATTTAGATTAATTAATTTAATGTGAAGAAAAAATTGACATTAACAAATATTGTTTATTAATTATTTCTTATATGGTGTTATATAATTTCTATTTTTGACTATAAATATTCTTTCTAAAGATAATAAGTATTCATACATGATATTATTTGTTTTATAATTTTTAGACATTGAATAAATTTAATTATTTATGAAACAATAAAGATGCAGTATTTAACTCATTAATAAATGATTTAAATAAATAAGATTATAATGATTAAATTATTATCCAAAATATATCCAATTCTAATTTGATGTTTTTTTGAATATGAGTCATCTTATATTCTACCGTATAGATTTTTGGTCCATGATAAACCGAATATCATTATATAATAATATAATGTTTTCACACTTTCCTTAAGATCCCCTCCTCTCTCTTAAGAAAGGTGACCAATTCTATCCAATTTCTCACACCTATCGAGCAATTTTGCTTCCCCAAACTCTTCCCAATTAATCCCCCTACATCCCTATCCTCCTCCTAGAAGGATTACCTTAATCATAAGGATCCTCAAGAAGTCCATTGGTTCAAACAAAAGGGAGTTACCCAGATTAAAGATAACTGTTTCTCTTAATTTGTTTTCATTTATTTTACTTCTCCAACCCCAAAAATCTATTTATTCCATAATTTTGTAACAAAACCAGTATCCAAAATATACTAGTATGTTTTTATGAGAGTGATTCAAATTAAACTTACAAACACCTCTATCTAATTGGTGATGAACATAATGTGTCTGTGGGTGGAAAACTAACACCTCACGAAACAATGATTGTTCAAATATCTCCAACAGCCTCTCATGGTGGCCATTATGATAGAACTCTATTAATATATGATATCTATTATGTTTATGTTTTATTTATGTTTCTGTAATTTCAATTTATATAATTCCTTTATGGTTTCCATTACGGGTAAACACAATAATCGTATTAGAGGAAGTGCGGACTACTGCCCCCTCAAAATGATATGACTTGTTAATTCTATATATGGGATGTATAAAGAATGGTGTTAATGATATTATATATTATATTATATATGATATTATAATTTAATTATAATATTCATATGTATCATTATGTTTTAATAAGAAATAGAAATGATAGTAGTATTCATGCGTACGTACGACTTACCGTCTCTATGAACGTTGCATTTCATTTCTTACGTCTAAATGTTATGTACTTTTATAAATACATGTATATACTGTATATATATGATATATATGATATATAAATCATTAATATCATTCTGGATATATAGAACCTTTGACCACATGAACAACATGTAATTATAAGAAGTCCATTTTTTACTCAAGTTCCAAATATCAACAAAACAAACATTATTAACTTTAATGATTAAATAATGTAAATAACATGGTAAGAAGTGATAGAAAAAAAATAATAAACATGAAAAGGGTTCTAAAGCAAGTAAAAATTTACTTTATTTTATTATTCAACAGATTAAATAACGATCATGTTAAGTCAGACACGAGGTTAGGAGATTTCTTATCTCACTTTTACTTATGTGAGATTTCCATTGTTCGCCACTTATCTATTTCATGTGGTGTAATGTGTACTTCCATTGATATATATTATGGTGATTGTCTTTATATTCATGGTATTATGTGATTCATTATTTTTTCATCAACTTTTGGTCTTATGACTCGATTTGATTACAATGAATTAAGAGTTTTTCATCTCACTTTTTATTCATGTGAGATTCATGCTATATTTGCCACTATTTCCTTTTGTGTGGACTATGTACTGCCCATTACTATATTATTTGTATAATATAATTTCATTTATGAGTATTTACATCTTCATTTTATGATCCTTCTTCATGTGGCGTATGTTTTTTATGGTACAAAATCGGTAAGGGAACCTTTCACCCTCCTCTATTTAAAAGACTTTTTTTATTATGACTTTTAATTTACATATTATTATGATGAGATATGTTCTTTTATATCCACATTTATTTATAAAATATTTGCAAGTAATTATATACCCTTATTATCTTATCAACTCATTTTATGAATTTTAAAGTGACGTTGTAAGGCTGTCAAATTTTTACAAGGGGGCTTCTTAACACAATTTCAATTCTTTGGGTTCAACATGTACACATTGAATATGTCATCCAATGAATATGTGTGAATGAATTCTGATATTTTACATATAATATAAACTTTGATTTTGTGTATATATATTGTTCACACATAATTATGTGATTTATTTATCCTTAATTTAAGGATACCATCTTTATAAAGAATTTCATCTCAATTTACATTTCCATTGAGACTTCATTGATGTTGTGAACAAATTCACTCTTATATGGTGTATATACTATAATTTGAAATATTATATCATTAATACCTTTATTGTCATGATATTATGAAGTTCTGACTAAATTTTATTCCACAATTATTTTTATTCAAGTGTCTCTCTTTTTGTTAAAAACACTTTAACTAAATTATTTTTTTAAATGTTTTAAGATTTACTCTTCTAAATATTTCTCATTATTTTCCATGTTTTCAAAATGGTTTTTTGTAATTATTAATATGGAAATTAATGTATTCAAAAGATAATTCATTTAAAAGCTTCAAATTGGTATGGGACACTTTGATTCAAAAATCTCTTTTTAAAAAGTTTTGAAAATCATTTGATAAAACATTGTTTATTTCAATATCTTTATTAGATATATTAGAATTTGGAAATGTCATAATTCCATTATAAATGTGTTATATTTTATTATTATGTTATAGTTATTGGGAATTGTTTATGTATACGGGTGGTTCCAGGATAAACCTAGGGCGGCTGATCCCGAGATAGCCCTCCAATGCATTGGGTAATGTGACGGAGGTAAATGTGATTTTTCTCCTAAGAGATTTAGGGAATATATTGTGATGGGTATTCCAAGTGTAACTCCCTATGTAGCTGTGATATCTACAATTTATGTTTTTTATGGATTCCATAAGTAACATATTTTGTTTATTATTTGTGTGTGTTATTCATAAAACTTATGATTTCATAAGGTATGTTATGATTGAAACATATGGTTTCATTGATTTGTATTTATTGATGGGATAATGTTTTCCTTTATTATTTAATAACCCTTATTGAGATTTTTATGCTCATCCCATGTTTTTAAATGTTTTCCACAGGACTTAAAGATGAATAGAGTCAAGTATGGGATCATGGAAAAGTCATGTTGTCTGAAATAGAGACTAGACATGTTTATTTTTAAGAGTTTTTATTTTATGAAAAAAAATCGATACTGAGTAGTAGTGTCAACTTGTAATACTCAAGTTGTTATGTAATAGTTATGGACTAATTATCTAAAACTCTAAACTTGAAAAGATCATCAATGTGAATTATTAATTTAATTCAATATTATTGTAAGGTTTATAGATGGGTCCTTAAAGTTGGTACCAGAGTTCGGTTTAGATAACATTAGAGGTTAGGGTGTTCATCAAGCATAAGTGACATTACCATAATGGTTAGGATTTTATAAAGAGTCATAGTTTTTTAGATAAGTTGAATGATTTTAAGATAACATGAATAATTATATCTTACTATTTACCCTCCTCATAAGATATTATATGATTATTTTACTAATATACTCACACTTACCGTTCTGGTTTTAGTTAATGGTTGGATCAAGCAGAAATCAATGTAACAATAGATGTGATGAAAACTATGACGGTTTCCTGAATGAGAAATTAAATGAAATGGGCTCTTAAATGATAAGTCATGTGGTTATTCTCAACCATCTATCGGGAGTCATGATTGAGCACATGAACCATGGTGATTTTTATAAGGCAACATATATGCGAAAAAAAATCCCCATAGAAGTTAAGGTAATAATCATAAAGGTATGTATGTTCAAAAACCAATGTGTCAATGATGTGGAAAGAAACACCTAGGAAAATGTTTCAAAGTTACAGAAAGATGCTATAGATGTGGAAATGAATGACATTGAACAAGAACCTGTGATGGAAAAAGGAAGCATCTAGTTGACTCTAGGAATGGGAAAGCAGTCCTTTATGGGGGATCAATTGAATGTTTTAAATGTGGTGTGCATGGCCATTATGCAAACACATGTCCTACGAATATGTTTTGGGAATGGGATCACCAGGATCATACAAATATTTATTTTCCAATACCCAATGCCATTATGTTTGAGGATGAAGAAACTGACAATAACCAATGAAAGGTATAGATTATTTCTTAATATATGTTTTCCCATTATTGATATCTTAGGATATGATTCATGATTTTGTTTTCAATAAATAATTATTTCAGAATATGTTTGAAATGAATGGTTAATGGATCATGAAGAATGTTGAGTGAGTACGAAGTCAACATATTGTTGAGTCAATAAGGTTTTCCTTATGACTTTTCAATTCCTTCTTGTTTTGAAAATCACAAACACCTTATCTTTAAGGAAAATCGCTTTTATAAGGAAAATTGCTTTCTTAAGGAAAATTGTTTTTATAAGGAAAATTACTTTCTTAAGGAAAATCGCTTTTATAAGAAAAATTATCCTTATCATATTTTCATTCATATTTTTCTTAAGTATGAGATTCAGATTCATTTTCTCGGAATCATTAAAACTTTGATATAAAGCATTCTGTTTTAGGATTCGGTTCTGGACAAGAACTATAAGGAAGTTTCATTCCGAATTCCGGATATGAATTCTGACTACGCTCTATTCCAGATTCAGGATACGAATTCTGAAGAAGAATTCTCATTACGAATTCTAATGAAGAAATCCCATTCCGAATTCTCATTACGAATTCTGAAGAGGAATTCTCATTACGAATTATAATGAAGAAATCTCATTCCGAATTCTCATTACGAATTCTGATAAAGAATTCTCATTACGAATTCTGATAAAGAATTCCCATTACAAATTCTGATGACGAATTCTCATTACAAATTCTGATGACGAATTCTCATTACAAATTCTGATGACGAATTCTCATTACAAATTCTGATGACGAATTCTGATGATGAATTCTCATTACGATTTCTGATGACGAATTCCTATTCCGAATTCTCATTCCGAATTCACCTATTAAACAGAATCTGATTATCATTGTTTTATACACTCTGAATTTATTCACTCCGAACTTTCACTCCGAAATTCCTATTCCGAACTTTTATGTTAGAGTTTAAAACGATGTCGTACATTCTGTTACACTTTCTTTGTTATAAAACGATGTCGTCCATTTTGTTATAAACTAACCGTTGTCTAAGTGACACGTGTACAGGTCCCTCTGAACTTTAAGGAAAGTATGACCGTTGGAGAAGGAGCCGACCTTACCTATAAATAGGAGCTCATTTGAAAGAGCTCGGTGCTGATGCATGTGCCGATCGCTGAAAAAGTGATTACATGCTGTTGAAGTGATTTCTAGAGAGAGAATCTATTATTAACTCTCAAAGCTTCGTGCGACTCCGAATGTTGGTGATTACATTAGAGGGCTTCCGGGGATAGGAAGACAGAGGTTTCCGATTACCTTAAAGATCGAGGGCTTTCTTGCTGAGAAAGACAGAGGTTGCCGACTACCTTAAAGATAGAGGACTTCCTTGCTGAGGAAGACAGAGGTTGCCAACTACCTTGAAGTTGAGGGCTTGCGGGGATAGCAAGACAGAGACTCCGATCTTCGTATCGAGGGCTTACCCTGGTGTGGGTAAGACAGACTTGCTTGAAAGTGTAAATCAAGGGACCTTTATCCAAGGTTGTTGGATACCCTTCTCTTTGGGTTAAAAGACTTATATCTTGTTACTAGTAGTTTTACTACTTGTTTTATTCCGCTGCAATTTGTATCTTAAGGAAAGTATAACTTTCTTATACTTCCTTACTTACTCTGATTCATTTAGATTCTATACGCTTTAAGTTAGAATCTCATATTGTAACTTTTGTTAAGTTTCAATTTCTGGAACCATATTTCCGGAACCTACTTTTGGAATCTCTTTCCTAGTTTTAGTTCGGTGTTAGAGGTGTTGTGAATTTACTTAGTTTAACTTTTTTAAACTTAGTCCTTTCCTTTTCTTAAGGAAACTTTAGTTATTCATATCTAACTTTAAAGGTTCCAAAGGAATTTTTAAAGTATACAATTCACCCCCCCCCCTCTTGTATATTGAGCATCTCATATTATATTTCGATCCTACACATATAAGGGATTCAAGAGTTATGGTAGAATTTTGGATGGTGAAATGCTTAAAAGTATCAAGGCTCTTCTGATGATGGGATTACATTAGAAGACTTTTTATAGTATGTGTGACCCTGATGTTTGATATATGAAAATTTTATTCAAGAAATTATTATCTTCTCTTTTGTTGATATAGTTATAAATAACCATTTGGGTTTATATGATCCCTGAACTTGAGGCAATTACCGGTTAATACATTTTTGGATGCAAAACAAAAGTTATTAGATAACTTTTGTGGTAAAAATATGTTATGGTTATTTTTGATTAATTTATCTTTTTTTGAAATGTTATAAAATTATGTAGTTTTTGAAAAGGGATAACACGCAAACCCTGTGGCAACCCGTCGTGTCGGACAAAGCTGTTGGAATAGAACCCACAACCAAAGTGTGACTTGTATTTATCTCTTACAACTGGACTACGTGAAGTCCCTGGTTAGTATGACTAATTCTTTTTTAGTTAGATGATCTTATTAATTTGGAATAAGTTGATTTTGGGTTATCTATGGAAATGATTAAACTATCATGGAGGATATGTGATTAGGTTAATTACTGTTCAGTATGAGATTTTAAGAGTAACTGATGTTATTTGGAGATAAATGTTAGAATTTACCCTAGTAGACTATGTTATTAAATCCATCAGATATTTGGGTTTCAATACTAGGTTGGATTACTTTGAATAATTTTAAGTATAAATTTTTATTTAATGGTCTTTCATGAACCTTAGGTTCTTTTTGTTGAGTTTTGGAGATTAAGAGTAGTATTTCCTTTTATAAAGGATTATCCTTTTGGTGATTATCTTCTCTTGTAATAACAATTTTGGTTTTATTTGATGTCTAAATTGAAGGTAAATAGATAGTTCTCCTTTCTGGATTATGTGATTCTTTAGAAGATTACTCTTGTGCTGTTGATGTGACTAAGGCTTTTTGAATGCACATCGTTTAGAGAAATGATTAGTTTTGGGAGAAACATAGTTAAAGATGAAACTCTACATGAATGTGATTATATTTCCTTATGTTTTTCTTCTATATAGAAGATGATTTGCTCAATATTATGAAAATTAACCTAGAAAAAAAACTTTGTTGGTTTATTTTTCATATTGGATAATCAAATACCATTTACACACATCATAAGTTTGTGATTTTCTTGTGGTTAACTTTCTCCTAATCATGTTTACTATGACTATCCATCAGAACATGACCCATTGTTTTCTCATCCATTTCCATGTTTTCATGGAAACTTAGTATGGGTTAACTCGGGTGACCATTGTACTTCTCTTTCATACTTTTAATGTGATAGTTTTACTAACTCTTTTTCCGATATGGGACATTCAATAATGTTTCTGAGCCCCAATTTTAAAATTGCGAGGATGAAATTCCAAAAAAGGGGGGGAGGATGTAACAACCCAAGTAAATATATAATATGAATGTTTTATATTTATTAATATTTTTTAATTAAATATTAATTTTACTTTAAAGGGGTTTCTATGTTCGATAGTGTACCCGATACGAAACAACGTGTTTATTTGAAATCTTACGTTACACAATAATAATATAATTTTATTATTTTAAATGGTAGATAACTCCGAGCCATTGTATGGGTGGGAATGAACCAAACTAACTAAAATATTATTATATATGTTTTTTAAATGTATTTACATTTATCCAATAAATGTTAGAGGCCTAAAATGTGAATGAATCTAATTTTAAGCATAATTTACATTAAAAGGTCGATTTACCACCTTTTAATGGAGAACCCTCATTAAATATAGTTTTGGTCACTTTGATACATTATATATGACCAAATAAAATCCATATTTAGAATAGAGACATCAAATTTTAATTTTGGTAAATTTGTTTGGTATTTTTCTGTTAAAGATCATTATTTAATGAATAGGGGAAAACATTGTATTTTAATTACAAAGTTCCTTTTAATCTAATTTATTTATATGGTTAGATTATCTTTTAAATTGTTTTTAATGTGAAATTAAAATATATTTTTAATATTTAATCCAATGTTGGTCAATGGATGTAATTTCTCTTTGAAATTAGACATAAAAAGTGTCAATCTTTTCATAGTTATTATTTCTTAAAAACACACTATTTGTTTTGATAACAGAAATTAATTTTAAAATTAATTAATTCCAATTATATGATTTTATTTTGTAAAAATAGACATCATTTTTGAATTCTGAATATCAAATATAGATTAGGCTGAAGTTTTCGTATTATCCTGAAAACTTCAATTTTTGATGAATTGTGAAACCACTTAGTGGTAGTTAAAAAACCGACTTTTTCATTTAATTGAAATTTTACCACTTCTCTGAATTGAATTTCAAAAATCTGGCATACATGGTTTTTATCAATAAGTAAAGTGTGGTTCAATAAGATAAATATGATTTTGGGTTAATAGTAACTTTTGACTTTTATTTACCGTTGTTAAAGATAATTACGGTAACTCAAAGATAAAATAATATTATAATAATTCCAAATTGCATTAACATGTCACGAACCGGATCTGGTCACCATCAAACCAGCACCAAACATGGCCCGTTCCAAGCCCTGAAAGGAATTCCCGATCCCCATGTGTTGGCACAAGTGCCTGGGTATCAAAAAATGATAATTGGGAACGATTTACCCAAATTTATTTATACTTTAAACAACAAATGAATCAACAAATAAAATCTGCATTTTTCAAACCAAAACATATTTTAATAAAAATTCAGAACTAAATTACAAAATATTAAACAATGTTTGAACACCATTAAAAAGGTACAAAACCATGAAAAGACATCCCATGAACCTCCACATGGAAAGAGGCACTGCCCTCAAGCCATCTCCACGACACTGTATCACGATGGACCGCTAAAAACCCGAACCAAAGGCATAAAACCTGTACCCAATCTTGTGACATAAAATAAGAAAGTATACTTACAAACAATGGTGTAAGTAGGGTGTGAGATAAATCCCAATAGGATAACACCACTAAGAGATTCCATGTGATAAACATTTAATGACGAAAAGCATGGAAGTTTTCAAAAACATGAAAAGCTACTTACAATTTCTAAAAGATGCAACTTTGAATAAAAACAGTTTTCAAGTGGGATATTTTAACGGGTTAACACTTTTAAAATAAACACCAAAGCTACTGAATTTTCTAGCCAAATGTACCATATGCCTATGGTATGTATAACGTAACTAATGAGCACAAACAATTGGAAATAACCCCTAGGCACTAGCTAGCTGTGGTCCCAGGTACCTCGTATCTCGGTGAGAGTAACCATAACAAATATTCATTCTCGTGCACGAGCCAATATTAGGTTACATACCAATAACCTAGTGGTCCCCAATCATCATCATATTAGTTTAGTTAGAGTTGTAAGCATCAATCTTGCTAAGTGAAACTGAGGCCAAACCCCACGGATTCACTAGCATATAAGTACACGTACACCCACCTAGATACCCGGGTTTTCCCTTTTTGCTCAAACACAGAATGCCAAGAAATATAGTTTTCACATGTAGATAACACTTCCACATCACACATTAACCAAACATCCCCATGTACATCACATAAGTCAAAAATTCCACTTTTCATTCAAATGCATTTTGAAATCAAACTCACAACAAAATCACCCACAACACTGTTTTCATAACTTTCACAATCCAGCACATCCTTTAACAATTTTATGAAGTCCCTAAAAATATGATAAAGATCACATAACAGAACTATTCTAATTTAAATGGATCATTTTAAATTATAAACAATCCAAAACAATTTTCCAATATGGTTTCACCTCTTACATAAATCATTAAACCACTCAAAACATTCATAAAATAATTTTAAATAGTGTACCAAAGCTTTTCAAATAGAAACCATTTCAAAACCAGAATCAAGGACAAAATCACACCAACACAAATTCAAAACAGAATTGGAAGCCCCCAAAACATTTATTAAACAACCCCCATGTGTTATACAAACACCTCAAACAATAGCACAAAAGATCCACAAGAAATGCACACGTTTTCAAAATCACTTTAAAGAAGTACAATAATGTTTTGCACCTTAAACCCTTAAAAACCTTTTTAAAACCTAGTGGCACACCAATACCACACCAAATCATAATTTTTATCCCAAAAAAGTTTTATTAAACCAAATTCATATGTTATAAAACAATCTCAAACAATACCCAAAGGGTTACACATGAAAAACACCAAATTTTAAGCTAAAATGAAACTAAAAAAATAAATGCTTAACCAAATCCAACAGAAACAATTTTTTCACCACACACAGAATATTATTAGAATTCATAATATGTAATTCAAAAAAACTAAATCATATAGAAATGATTACACACAGAATCACCTAGCGGAAGCATCAAATCCCTCAAAACATGGTTCGAAACGTCAACCGCACAACCACCGCACCACAAGGAAGATAAATTCAGACCTAGATCACAATATTTGACCACAAATACACCAAATGAAATCCTAGGATCAAACCCTAACTTCTGGAAATTTTATAACATAATGAAAGAGAGGGGAAACCCTAAGGGAAAAAGAAAAACCAAGAAGGAATCACTTACCCAAAACAATCCTGAATAAAATGACCCTAAATCGACCAGAATCTGAAATTTAAAAAAGACAAAAATTTCATGGATATTCAAACATGAATGATAAGGTCATGTAGGAATTGGAATGGGGGAAAAGAGTGAGAATAGTAGGAGTTATGAATGAATGAATTTACCTCTTTAAATATGCCCGATTTTAGAAACCCTAATAAGATTAGCTCTCAATCGCGATGTAGAAGAGCTCCAAAGAGGGGAGAGAGAGATTGGGCGCGCTACTGGGTTCAAGGGGCTCGTTTGAGTCTTGGAGTCACCGAAAAATCATTAAAAAAGAATATGTTATTAATTAATCAAATTTTATTTTTAAATCTGGAATTGGGCTCACGGTTTGGCCCAATTCATGAAAACTCATCTATTCTCCATAAAAACCTTTAGAAACCCCCAGAACAAAGAATTTATGGAAATTAAAATTAAAATAAATTTAAAATAAGCTATGTATGTGACATAACACTTGTCCTAACATTATGGGTTCAGTCATTTACGACCACTATCATCTTTGAGTCGATTGTGGGACCCCATTGAGTAACTTCGGAGTGATAATGACAATTTAGATTAATTAATTTAATATGAAGACATAATTGAAAATAACAAAAATCCATTAGTTTTAATTTTTATATGGTGTTATATAAGTCCTATTTTAGACTATAAATATTCTTTGGACAGATAAAAATAGTTTCTATATGATCGTATTTTTTTTATAATTTTTAGACATCGAATAAATTAAATTATTTATGACAAAATAATGATGCATTATTTACCACATTAATAAATGATATAAATAAATAAGATTATAATGATTAAATTATTATCCAAAACATATCCAATTCTGATTGGATGATTTTATTTAGAATATGATTCATCTTATATTCGACCTCGATTATTTTTGGTCCCTTAGAAATCGAATATCATTATTTAATAAAATAATGTTTTCACACTTTCTTAAAGAGCCTCTATTATCCCTTATAAAAGGAGACCATTTATATCCTATTCCTCACACCTCTCAAGCGATTTTTCTCATCAAAACTCTACACAACTAAGCCCCATACATCTCTATCCATCTCCTAGAAGCCTTACCTTAGTCAGAGGGAACTTCAATATGTCTTTTGGTTCAAACCAAATGGAGTTACCCAAATTAAATGTAACAATTTCTCTTAATTTGTTTTCTTTTATTTTACTTATCCAACCCCTAAACTCTTTGGATTCCTTTATTTTGTAACAAAACAAGTATCTTAAATATACTAGAATGTTTTTATGATAAGGATCCTAACTACACTGACACACAACCCCATCTAATGGGTGATCAACATAATGTTTCTGTGGATGGAAAACTATCACCTCACAAAATGATGATTGTTCAAATATCCCAAACTGCCTCTCATGGTAGCAATTATGGTGTCACAATATTTATATATGATATATATTATGTCTATGTTTCTTTTATGCTTCAGTAATTTTCATTTATAGCATGCCATTATGGTTTCCATTATGGATAAACACAATAATCTTATTAGAGGAAGTGTGGACTACCGCCCCCTCAAAGTGATATGACTCATTAATTCTATATGTGGGACGTATACAGGATGGTGTTAATGATATTATATGTTATATTATATATGAAATGATACTGGATTATAATATACCTGTGTATCATTATGTTTTAATAATAAATAGAAATGAAATTAGCATTCATGCGTACGTACGGCTTACCGTCTCCATGAACGGTGCATTTCATATCTTACCTCTAAATGTTATGTAATATTATAATTACATGTATATACTGGATATATATGATATAAATGATATTTAAATCATGAATATCATTATGTGTATAATGAATCATTGACCACAGAACAACATGTAATTATAAGAAGTCCATTTTTTACTCAAGTACCAAATATCGACAAAACTATCATTATTAACTTAAATGATTAAATAATTTTTATAACAGGGTAATAAGTGATATAAAAGGAATAATAAACTTTTAAAACGTTCTTAATCAATTATAAATTAACTTTAGTTTATTATTCAAGAGATTAAAGAATGATCGAGTCAAGTCAGACACGAGGTAAGGAGATTTCTTATCTCATTTTTAATTCCGCGAGATTTCCATTGTTCGCCACTTATTTATTGAATTTGGTGTAATGTGTAATACCATTGATATATTTTATGATTATTATATTTATATGAATGGTATTATGTTATTCATTTTTTGGTCATTAACTTTCGGTCATACGACTCGATTTGATTACATTGAAGTAAGAGTTTTTCATCTCACTTTTTATTCCAGTGAAATTCATGCTATATTTGACACTATTTCTTTTTGTATGGTGTATGTACTGCAAACTATTGTAATATTTGTGTAATATACATTCATTTATGAGTATTACCATATTTATTTTATGATCCTTCTTCATGTGGCGTATGTTTTGTACGTTACCAAATCGGTAAGGGAACCTTTCACCCTCCTCTATTTAAAAGACTTCTTTTTATTATTTCTTTTGACATACATCTTGTTATGTTGGGATATGTTATTTTATATCCCCATTGATGTAAACATTATTTCCAAGTTATGAGATACCCTTTTTATCTTATCATCTTATTTTATGAATTTTAAAGTGATGCCATTAGGCTGTCAAATATTTACATGGGGACTTCTTAACACAATTTCAAATCCATGGGTTCAACTTGTACTCATTTAATATGTCATCCAATTAATATGTGTGAACGAAAATTGATTGTTTTAAACATTATATTTACTTATATTGGGTGTATTAATATTTTAAACATGTAATTATGTGATTGATTTATCCTTAATTTAAGGATACCTTCTTTATAAGGGATTTTATCTCAATTTACATTTCCATTAAGACTTCATTGTTGTTATGCACCAATTCACTGTTATATGGTGTATATACTATACTTTAACATATTATATCAGGAATCCATTTATTCTCATGATATTATAAAGTTATGATTAAATGTTTTTCTTCAATTATTTGTATTCAAGTGTCACTCTTTTTGTTAAAAAACTCTTTAACTAAAATATCGTTTGAAATGTTTTAAAGATTTACTCTTCTA
This sequence comes from Viscum album, assembly GCA_963277665.1. Taxonomy (NCBI): domain Eukaryota; kingdom Viridiplantae; phylum Streptophyta; class Magnoliopsida; order Santalales; family Viscaceae; genus Viscum; species Viscum album. Next base: position 1,259,606,566 of record OY728141.1, read on the forward strand.
AATATTTCTCTTTAATGTATTTTTTTTTCAAAATGGGGTTTTTGATTTATTTATATGGACATTAATGTTTTCAAATGATGATTTATTTAAAAGCTTCAATGTGGTATGAGACACATTGATTAAAAAATCTATTTTTAACAGGTTTTGAAAATGATTTGAAAAAACCCTGTTTATTTCAATATCTTGATTTCATATATTAGAATGTGGAAATGTTATATTTACTTTATAAATGTGTTATATGTTATGATTATGTTAGGTTTATTGGGAATTTTTTACGTATATGGGTGGTTCTGTGATAAACCTAGGGTAGGTGAGCCCGAGATAGCTCTACAATGCATTAGGTAACATGACATAGGTAAACGTTATATTTCTCCTATAATATTTAGGGAATATACTGTGATGTGTATTCCAATTGTAACTAACTATGTAGTTGTGATAGTTATAATGTATGTTTGATTTGGATTCCGTAAGTAACCTTTATGATTTATGATTTGTGTGTGTTATTCATAAAACTTATGATTTCATATGGTATGTTATGATTGAAACGTATGGTTTCATTGATTTGTATTTATTGATGGGATAATGTTTTCCTTTCTTATTTTATAACCCTTACTAAGCTTTTTATGCTCATCCCATGTTTTTGAAATGTTTTCTGCATGACTTAAAGATTAATAGTGTCAAGGATGGGATCATGGAAAAGTCATGTTGTCTAAAATATGGACTTGACATGTTTCTTTTTAAGAGTATTTATTTTATGGAAAAAATGGATACTGAGTAGTAGTTTCTACTTGTAATATTGAAGTTGTTATGTAATAGTTATGGATTATTTCTCTAAAACTATAAACCTGAAAATATCCTCAATGTGAATTATTAATTTAATTCAATATTATGTAAGGTTTTAGGGTGGGTCCTTACAAGAAACATATAGGAATGAGTAAAAAATTAGGTCATAATAATAAAATATAAGTAAATAACAACAAATAATATGTGGATCATAAATCATTAAACATGAAATATGGATATAGATATATTATGGGAAATGAGGCATAATAAATGGGAAACAAAATAAAATTTTTATAAGAATTGGAAACAGAAAATATTAATTTTTAAAAACAACAACAATTTGACAAATGAATGTTCTCACACATAATATATGTGAAAATTCTTAGAATATGGTACAATATTGTTAACATTTATTTTTTATATGCCTTTTTACAACCCATAATACATAAATAGGTAAGGCTTATAATAAATACCCAGACTAGTTCAACTTATGGGATGTAAAAATGTATTTATGGGATATAAAAAGCCTCCACATGAAAATAAAATGTCCAATTTATTCAACATAAAGAGGAAATTAATGACAATTCATTACATAATAATTACAAACATTATCATTAAAAATCTATCATATATGAATTTTAATATTTACTCTAATATATAAATGGAGAAAATGATAATAATACTTTCATAGTAATACATGTAATGGTATAATTAGATAATATACCTAGTAAAATAAAAGGAATAGTAAATAATTTTTAAATATAATAAAATACTACTAAATTATCACTATAACATTTAATGATGAATATTTTTCTCTCATTTTGAAATAAAATATTTAAAAACAATATAATTATAAAATATTATGTGAAATATTTCAATGAAAATAACCATTAAAACATTTATATGATACTTTTTTCAGAAGAAATAATCCTTGTGTCACACCTTAGGATGATTTTTGTGGGATATTTGAATATTGAAATATAATTCAAATCAAGTTCACCATTCATATCTCACACCTACTTGGGACGGGTCTGTTTCAAATCGGGTATGTTCATGGAACCAAAAACTCCCATTGGTTCTCATATCCATGATGGATGATGGAACTACCTTCCATTCGAATACAATCACTTGTTTATGTGGATAATTATACATAATAACTCAAATTAGTCATGAATATGGGATGAGGCAGTTGGTACACACTTTTGGGGGGAACAATTGCCTATTATGGGACTCTTACGCAGATTTAAGATATGTTTTGGAATTTTTTATTCATTCCCATATATGATACATACCATATTTAATTAATGATCCATTAAAATCATTTGAAAATTCTAAATCAGTTATATGATTCTGAGGACATTCGTTAATGAAGCATATGGATAGATATCATTTGGTCATTAATTATTATGATGTTAGTTTAAATCTACAAGTGATGTGCACTAGTGTTTACTTTCATCCAATAGGATGAAAGTTCAATTGATTTCGGGATCAAGCCCATGATATGGGGTTATTTTGTTTCCTTTTGAAATTAATCATAACCCACACAATTTGGTGCAATATAAAAAAGACACATAACCTTTTACGGTCATGTGACAAGGACAAAACCATGTAGTTTAACTCCGTGTAGAAAAGATGTATTGGATAAAGATTCCATGTAAATATTTTTTGGGGACTTATATTGAGTTATCCTAAAGGACATGGAATATGCATGGTCTCCCAGGTGGGGCATGATGTAAATTGTGATATAGCTCAATAAGGATGATGATAAAATGGACCTGCAAGGGATATGAACCTCTAATATTGATATGAGTTTACTGATAATGTATCCCATAGAACATTACGGTGATCATAGTTATTAGGTTTGGACATAAGGGAGGTTTTCAATGTATCCTAGTTAATTAGGAATCAAATCCCACTTATTGATGAATGGATGGGGATTGGGCAAATAGGAAAGGACATTGTTTCTATAATTGTGGGGAAAATATTGACTTAGGGTGTTTTGTGGGTCTGGTTGGGGATAAATCATAAAAATATTCCAAATTTGTTAGGTTATTATACCAATAAGGATTATATTTTGTGTTGATCAAGTGGATATTATGATTACGAGTCACCTCTAAGTTCACATGAGTCAATCTTGGTGTGAGAAACAAAAGAAAGTGGAAGATACATAAAACTTCACAATATCACTTTTCCTTTAGTGGATGATGATTGTGCCCAAAGAGAGAGAGTAAGAGAGTGTGATCTATCAACCATCCCCCAACATCATTGTATCCTAGTCCCAAAGGTAAAGATAGATATATGGATTTAAATGATAATATATTATATCCTTTACTTTGGTAATCTAGATAGCCATGTCGGCTTCTGGCTACAAACTATTAAGATATGTGTAATAAAATTTCCCTCTTAAATAATAATGGACAGGGGATTACTCTACTTGTGATTCAATATTAGTTAATGGGTAATATAGAAGGACACCAAATTTACCCACAAAGGGAAATCCTAGTTTTATCCCCTACCTCCTCTCTGAGAATGTGGCGGTCTATGTGAGCTCGTCCATGTTCATGTCTCTCATAACCATGGGATGGTAGACTTCAAACCCATTTTAGTGTTCTCTTTCTCAAGGGGGATACCTATAGGACTCCACTTACCATGGGTATATATAAATGAATGTACATGCTCATGGGTTCAGTGATTTTATCATGCATGACAATTAGATTTGAGAAATTACATTACTTGATATTGCTAGATTGTTTCATGAAGGTGCCATTGTGGGGCCTAATAATAAAATTGGTGGATGTGATAAGAGATGAATATATGATCTCTATATGATTCCCCACTTGGAGTGAAATTTTATTATGTGGGATTGGGTCCCCTTTATGAATTATGGTGCAACGAAAGTGTGGGTGTCATCCCTGTAGCATTTTTTTGTGCACCTGTGTTCTACCCAAAAATCATGTTTCTATGCTTATATTGTTTCACCCAAATAACAATATTCTATGTTGGAATGAGTTCCTAATAGTGAGTGCTTTTCTATATTCAGAAGGGATACCTCTATTTATGTTTTTACTACATGGGGTGGTGGTCTGAAAATGGTACATCCCCTTACACTCAATTGAATGGTGTAGGTAAAGGTGTTCTAGGTCTATGGATGAAGATATGAATTTATATTCAATCTTAAAATTATTTGGTTGTTATATCATATATGAATTAAGGGATATCACTCAATTATAATTTGTATCTCACCTATTGTATGTTAATCGTTCTCCTCCTCACTCTTATTTTTGGTTCTACTTAGGCATAATTTAAAGAATAATTGGGGAACCATATATAGTTTTGGAAATTCCATTTTGGTGGGCCGCAAGGACATGATTTTTGGTTTTCCAATAAGGATTTCCAACCCCACAAATGATTTAATTATAAATTGTAAGAAAAAAACAACCATCACCCACAAATTATTGTTTTTGTTTGGAGTGTTGTTAATTTTTGGATAATGGAAGTCATTTTCTAGTCCTGAAAATGATTTTGATTCATTTATAGGTGCAGGAAGTGTAATCTCAACTAATGACTAATTTTATCTATTGAGGGACATGTGTACCAATACTCATGTAGAACTTTTTTCAAAGAGGATCATAATTTCCATCATGGATTAAATTACTTTGAACATTTCTTCCCAAAAATTCAGGGATTTGGGATATTGTTTTCTTTACAAAATTCATGTAATAATTTTATCCTTTCATGAAGTGTTATTAGGACCTAAAAAATTCTCCTATTTGGAATGCACTCTGATTTTGATGGAGAGGAGGCTATTCAAATTAAGATGTTGGATCTATTAGATCCTCATTGAAGACTATGTAATGAATTAATTTTTCTTGTAATCACATCAAGTGTATTATTGACTATTTCTTGGGTATCATGGGAAACTATAAAATCGTTCTTCCTTTATATTTACGAGAACAGTTTTTTCTATGTCCAGTATAACAAAGACACAGGTTGCATTCCATGACAATTTCGTAGGTAGCCCATTATGAGTTTTCTACGTAACATATTGTTTCTCATTTTCTATTTATTTTTCAATATTTAACTTATCTATGGAATGAATAGGATGAGCAAGATTGGATACGAATTTTAACCAAGGACCACTTTGTCATTTTTTAAAATTGAGAGTATCATGTCTCTTTTAATGGGAAGTTTATACTCCTTCAAGATGAACTAATGTGGCTAGTATTTTAGGTTGAACATCGTTGACCATAAATTATGGGATGATGACAACCATAGGGCTTATTGGTTGAGAATATCCTAATATTTTTTTCAAACATTAATTGGGGTTTTCCAGACCCTAGTTTTCTTTTTTTAGAATCTGATACATGATATCGGAAAACAATGTAATGAGTAACAACAACAAAAAGTATATTGAATGATGTTGCTGGTGCGTATATATAGTTCAAAAGTCTCCCCATAAGATGAATTTTCATTAGGTTTAAATACCTTTTTTTGGGTGACATATGCAGATCCAAGTGAGGCATATTATTTATATTTAAATAAAGTTTTACTCATAAAAATTACCCTCGATTTCCAATGTTCACATACATTATGAATGTTTGAATATAACAACATCACAAAGGTGGTGTGTCAGGGAATTGATGATAGAAATTTTTTTGGACATTTATATCGACCCTATCTATTTTGAGAAACCACTCCAACATGAATTTTACTTTTCCATTGAAGGGTTAGATAATGGTGCATTTTAATGTCACATGAATAAGAAATAGACTAATCAATTTAATTTCATTCAACAAGGACACTTTTGGGATATAGATTATAGTTACATAACACTAAATTAGGGAATATTTTATCACATTATTGGAAATATATCCTTGAATATTACATAATATAATTGATTTAAATTGAATGGTCGTAATATATAATATAAGTGTTTATAAATCCGATGAATGGTATGAGATGAAACCATCATTGTTTCATACAAAGATAGAATAGTTATATACAAAATATTAATTTTCCATTATTTGACATTCATTTTTGTTGGAGGTTAAATGAATCCAACTTGGGTGTGTTGTTAACAGTAAAAAATGGTTTCCTCGTGAAAATGAACATCCAGTTATGATGGTCAAAGAGGTACTTATAGAATAATTCATCATTGTACATAGATTTTGGTATGAGTAAGGAAGATTTTTAAATACTAAAGGATCATTTCATGTCATGATTACTTTTGAATATGTGGTAATGAGGGATTTTTCAAACGAATTTGGGCCAATATATACAGTCTGGGCTTCACAACATATATCTTCCATACAAGAATAAATCCATGTTTAGTTCCGATTGGTCTTCTACACACATTGATTAAAATATTGTGTGGAGGTGCGGAATTTGTTGAATATATGATCCTGAGTTAGCTGAGAATCATATTAGAACATCATATTAAGATCTAGATCATGTATAATGGAGTGTGGAAATTTGTTTTGACTAGAAATGAATATAGGATCTAGGTGTTACTATATATATCTTCTAAGAGACAATCAATCATTAAATAGTACTTATAGATCGTTTAGTTTACTATCATGTGATAAATAAATAATCCATGCAGTTTATCATCATGTGGTAAGGATTCTATGGGGTCTGTAAGTTTATGATTATATGATTAGGACCAATATATCACGGAATCAAGGAGTGATAACATGTCCATCAGGATGGTATATACCAAAATACAATAAATGTGATTCAAAAATAAAATGTAAACCATGATCATGGGAGTTCTCAGATCATGACAAATGTAGCAACCCACCCCATATTGCCCAAATTCGGTGTCTTCTATTTATTAAATTAGCTTGATTACAAGTAATAAAGCCCCGAATGAATGATCAGTTTGGTTGCCTTGGTAATCCAGATACATAAATTACTCTATTATTAAATTGGATTACACTAATTAAGATATAATGTTTTTTCATCATTGTGAATAAAAAACATAGAGGTTAACTCTAATCCATCTATTAAATCCCTATATATCTTTCATAGTACATTTCATAGAATTCCTCTGAAGGAAACATTATAATGGTGAGATTAAATTATTAGTAAAGGACCAATATAGTGGATGCAATAATAAATCAATTAGAATAGTCAATATGGATAGGTAAATAACAGAACATGCATGAAATTAAATCAATAAACTGAATTGATGTATATAAAAAACATGGTTAGGTAATTGTTAGAAACACATGCCATTAAAATATCTATAAAAGGAAAAATAAATATTACAAGTAATAAAACTAAAACACCGGTCATTTAATACATGAACTACATGTGAAATAGATCTACAGATAATTCGATAGAAAACAACATGTATGAATAATAACTCACACCAAAAGAGAGAAATGATTTCTTAATGGAGATCATATCTCTATAATATGAAAACCATTTACCATAATTACCTTTCATAGGAAATCTTAAAACTATGAATAAAAACCCATTTACGCAATTATAGGACTGATGAGAACCTATCGATGAATAGATGTGATATATAAAGTACCTGTTCCAACAGTAATTGACAGTCCAAAACATTATTCATATTTAATAATCAAAATAATATTACTTGTAAAAATGTATCTCTATAGAATAGAAGATACAAATTTATTAACATTTCTTAGTTAGTAAAATAACTATTAATGTGAACATCATATGTTAAATGATATATAGTTTAGCAAATAATAACATCCCTTGGGTGAGAATATGGATATTAAATGTAATTTGAAATAAAAATTGATTACAATAAATTGATTAATTCATGAAAGTGTTAACAATCAAAAAATGAATTGAGAAGTCATAGATAATCATTATGAACATTCCTAAGGACAGTAATATATAAACATTCCAAAGAGCCCCTTACAACATCAAAACTGTTGAATTATAATCTCCAAAAAGGTACAAAATTGAATAAAACATAGAATAACATGTAAATAATTGGATTCATGATAAAATTTGGAAAAGGTTCTATATACCCCGAATAAATGTGAATTGGTACATAATGATACATAAGTCCTAATAGAATGCAATTTGAGAAGAAATTCACTCACAACAATGGTAACAGATGAATTGGAAGACCCAAAATTAATATTCATTAAAGGTAGAATTTAAATACCTTGATGATACAATTAATTAATGACAAAACATTTAAATGTGGTAGTATATACATATATATAAGATATTTGGTTCACCAAAATTATATAAGAATCATAATAATAAAGGTGACACATGAATCCCTTAACTTGTGTTACCGTTAATATATTTGGAAAATACATTTTTCCTATCATTTTCTTAATATTTAGTAATTATTTTACTGCCTAAGAGTACAATGGAATGCAATTTCATTATAATAAATATTTCAAAAGAACAAATTAATCTTTTTTAAAATATATTAAATTATAATTTGTCCCTTAACTCAAGAAATATCTTTCAAAATGTATATATGATCCCTAAATCACAAAAACATTTAACAAATCATATGTAATAGGAAAGAAATACATCTATAACTATTTTTCATTAACAATATTTAATAACCAATATAGTTTATATAATAAACAATAATACTCCAATGTGGTACTACTGCTTCATGATAGGTTTTCAAAAAACATATATGTTTTCTTTTTAAAAAATAAATCTAATTTAAAAAATAAATCTAAAGGACATCCATTAAATTTGACCATTAAATAACCACTTATTTATTTTTTTTCAAACCAAAAATATTTTTAAAAAGTTTTAAAATATTATTTGATTATTTTTATGATGTCATTAATAATTATTTGAAAATGAATGTTTATCATTAACCTTACATGTATTCTTATAAAATGTAAAGGATTTATTCCTCAAATTACATTTTTCCATTAAAACATTTGTTTCTAAATTCAAGAATATTCCTTAGATGTTTCATGATTATTATAGTAAAAATACCACTTCTGATATGCTATTATAATTTAATTATATAATCCCAAAAAAATGTCACCAAAATTATTCCTTTACTTTTATATGGTTTAATCACAATATCCTTTATAGGATTTCTCAATCATGACTCAATATCTCCAATCTAAAATAGCTTCAGTTTAACCTAGGTCATTAATTTTCATTATATATTCAAATTATTCACAATGGATTGTAATTAAAATATGCGTTAATTAATGTATAGCCCATGGGAGTGCCAAACAATGGGCATAGTAAGGCCCATTGTCGTATACTAGTTTATCATGATTCATGCCTAGAACACATTTTCAGTGTTTTTACTCCAAGGTACATCTGTTCTAGAACCACATCCACTTGTAGTACCCAGATATGAATTTATTTCAATGAAAAACCATATGTTCTATACTTAAAAAACATTGAACTGTTTTCTTCTATAATTATCTTGAAATTATACATTAGGACTATGTTATTTTATCTATGTTTTCCTTCATATTATTCCCAATAATGATTATATGGTTGCAATAGTAGGGACCCAGTTCCAAATATCCTATAGTTTGTTTCTACTACTAATTACATTGGCATGATTATGAGGAATCATGCCCAGATGGATATTTCAGTTAATTAGTCTTGGTAAAAAATATAAATAAATGAGTCTTGTGTTACTAATGAATACAATAATTACAACATATAGTTTTTATTCATTTTAAATTAACAGTATCGATGGTATATTTTATCCATCTAGTAAATCCCTTATTATCTTGGATAGTACACTTCTTGGATTCATATGGAAATAAACATAAGTATGGTGTGCTCAAATCCTTATAAAGGGGAAATCATAATCGGAGAAATAATCAATTCATTGTAATAGACAGAATGGAAGGGTATATAGTTGAACAGATGTGAAATGCAATCAATTAACTGAATGGAATTGCATAAACAACCTGGATAGTTAGTAGGTAGAAAAAATTCCATTAAAATAACTACAAAAAGAAAAATTATTATGGAAATGTATAAAACTAAAACAAATGCCTTTTAATAAATGAACTATAAATTAAATGTATAGATATATATGTTGTTTTAAATTCCCTTGGATGAATAATAATTGAATATAAAGGAGGAAAATTATTTATTTATGGATTTAATGACTCTTTCACATGAAAAAATGATACTCTCAAGACCATTTACATGACGGTTTAAAATTATGGGTAGACACCAAATTTAACGACTATTTTCCTCATTAGAGCCGATCGATGTGTAGAGGATCTTCTTGAATTCTAGGATCCAATCATCATTTCCAGTTCAAAACATTCCACATATTAAATTGTGAAAAAATATTCCATATCAATATGCATCCTTATTTAATAGAATATTTTTATTTGTCAATAATTCCATGTTAATAGGATTACTATCAAAGTGAACATTTTATGTAAAATGATATATGGTTTGGGAAGTAATAATATATATGGAATGAGAATATAGATATTCAAGGTAATTTCAAATTAAAAATTATTATAATAAATTGATTGTTTCAAGATAGAGTTAACTATAACAAAATGTAGTGAAATATCAAAGATAATCATTAAGAACATTCTTGAGGATAATAATTGTTAAATATTCAAATGTGTTACAAAGAATGTTGAATCATTTGAATCAAAATCTACAAAAATGTGTGACCTTAAATGATTCTTATAATATAATGAGAATAATGGGATTCATGATATAATAATAAAAGGTAGTATGTAAAGCATATAAAAGTTAATTGGTGTATAATAACAAATAATTCTAAATGGAATGGAATTTGAGAAGAACTTCCCATAAAGCTCTGGTAATATATGAATTGGAAGACCAAAAAGTAATCATTATTAAATGAAGCATTTAGATACCCGAAAGATAAAATAATTATTCATATTAAATTTCAATATGTAATTATTTACACAATGTATAAGAAATTAGGTGAACAAAAACAAATTATGCCTCACTGAATGAATGGTGTCACATGAATCCCTTATAGTGAGTTTCTGTCCCAATGAATGTTTTTTAACATCTTTTATAATTAAAATTTGTTTAATTCCTAGTTTCTATAAAACCATTTTCATGTTTATCATTACTTTTATCTCACTTATTTTATTGTTGTATTCAACTACTTAAAAAATTATGTTTACATCTAGTGTTTTGACCAAATTTAGGTTATATTTGGAAAAAAAATTGTTATGTATACTATGGTCTAAATGGGTCATTATATAGTAAAAAATATATCATTTTTATTTTATTTGGAACTCTCTTAATCTTGTCGTTATTTTCCCCTCCTATGATAATTGAAGGATAACTATAATGGTGATGTCAATGATTTATTGGACATCCAAAAATATCCATTCGTTCTTGTAGGCTCAAGAATGAATTTACACAGTTTAACTTGGTTACAGACCTTGTAATTGTCTCTAGGTACCAGAAGTCAATGGGTATTCATGTTATGAATGTTACATGTTGTGAAATATGGTTTCACAACATGACTACCTTAAATAATGGATTTTTAATCTGATGTGATGGATTTTCAGAGTACTTGTAGACTGTGGATTTTACAACATGTAACTATATTACATGTATTGAAATAGCCCAAACCCACTTTTAAAAATAGTTGAGCTATAATTTAATCATAAATCCATCTTCAAACCTATGGTCTCTCAAATTGATACTCATCCCAAGATATTTGAGGAGACTTCACACCACCAAGATCGATCTATTGGACATTGAATCTCAATTTCTATTGTGGTTCATATCTCTGGGTGAGTAACATTTTCATTCCATTATTTTCATTGACCATGGTATCACCATTGGGTGTGTCTTTGAATCTGGTGGTCTAAGCTTGGCTATTCTTCTTGGTATCTTACTATATCTGTTGTGTGATATCTTTCTGGAGGACAATTCATTTGTTGGTTGTGGTTCAGTGGAAATTTTTCTTTGAGGTGTGTGGGTTACCTCACTTCTGCAGACTATTTTTCTACCAAATTTAATCAATCTTGGTTGGGATTTGATTCCATGGCCTTTAATGAAAATGTTGGGTTTTGTTGATTTTTTATTTCTATTTCGGGAATGTGTGTCCGGATTTATGACGTAACTAGTTCTGTCTCCTTCCAATGCAGACAAGATTTAATGTTCTTTCTTAATTAATTGATTTATATATGTAATTGACATGATCTTTCTTTATGGTGAGAAGAGTTTTTAAAGTGAATTTTTCCCTGGTTATTGATGAATATAAAGAGAATCGGTTTTTTGACGCATTAAAATGGATTTCAGAGGATCAGAATTAATTTTCAAAAAGAGCACATGGGTTACCATGAGTTTACAGGTGGAAGGTTTTTCTTCAGTCCCTCATCGAATGTTTTGTGATTATCAATGTAGTTTGTCTTGGGTTAATCCTTTGTTTCATAGGCTCATTGTTCTATATGAATGATATTGATATTTTGGGGGGTTTACTGCTGGGGTATTCCTCTGCTTTATAGGATTTTTGTTCTAGGATTGGAATTTTTGAACATGATTATTGTGGTATGAGAACTCTATAGAATATATGTATAGTATTCATTGATTTTTTGATACTTGTGATTAACTATTTTGTATTGCTTGTATTTTTTAATTATCGTCGTTGTGAATGTTTATGCTTGTGGAAAATGATTTGGAAAATATTCATGGAAATTAATATACCAGATTTTGTTTAGAATTATGGAAAAGGGGAAAAAATTTCATGTTTTCTACAAATATATTTTACTACCTATGATTAAATGTTTTTATATAAAATTAGAATAACTGAATTTTTATATAAAGTATTTTTATGATACTCCTATGTTGGATCCTACTGAGCCTATTAGCTCACACCCTATTCACCTGTTAGGTGGTGTGTAGACCATCGTATGTCTTCCACTACAGGGTATATAAAGGCATCACAATGAGATGACAAGGTTTATTTCAGCTAGTTATGTAGCTGGTGGTGAGATGGTTGGAGTTCTTTCATGCCATCATCTGGATTAGCTGTTTTGTTTGTATACTCCACAGTTGGACATGTACGTTGGATTTTTTTTCTACAATTGTTATTGACATTTAATTTTTTTCTCTTACAGGTATGGAATATGTATCTTTTATATTTTTTTCTCTTTTTTTGCATATATATTCCATGTGTTTGATCAGTTTTTTAGAAATCATTACCTCTGTTGTGTCAACCAATTCCTTGGATATTGTTTCCAGCCTGTAGGGAATGGGAACTCCCTTCAGATATGTAACAGAAAGGGGTGGGTGTTGGGTTTGAGGGAAACCCAAGTTTGTTAGTTAAAATTTTGAATTAGATGAAGGTATTTCATCAATATTCATTGTCTTGGTTAAAATATAATACTTGAGATATGATTTTCGGGAATTGAGAGGTATATTGCGATAAGTGCGTAACTAGCTCTTTTCATTACAACACCAAAATTCCCATGTTATTTTGGTATATGTGTCTCTAGAAATGGTTTTATTTTTAAAAATATGAGTTTTTTTGTTAATGGGTTTTCTAGCATGAGCTGTGAATTGTTTTGTTGTTTGATCGTTATTATGTTTCTGTGTGTAGTATTATACCTCCAAGACGTCTTCCATGACTTCCTCGGGAAAGTGAAACTAATTCCCCTTAAGGGAAACCACTTATTGATTTGAATCCCATCGAGTCTATCATGCAGGTCATCCATGTGGTTGATCAAGGTGTACCAAACATTCAAAATGTTGTTGTTGAGTCACATCCAGGATATGAAGAAGAGAGATATCTATTGAGGGAGTTTCTACTAGAGAAACCACCACCCTTTAATGTTATGATTGGACATTAATTGTTAGAGGAATGGATGGATAAGATCAATCAAAAATAATAAAATTTAGACACATGTTAGTACATCGAGCTAATGTGAAATGCATTCATTCTCGAGGGTTCTTAAAAGCTTTGGTGGGTTTTTATGTTCAAAGAATACAGACCCAGGGAATTTGATTGGAATAGTTTCAAAACCTTAATAATTCAAAAGATTATTCTTGATTTTCTAATTCGGGAGAAGTATCTAGAGTTCCTATATATTATAAAATGGAGAGAATTCTGTTTTGGAATACCCATATCAATTTGTTCAGCTTGTCCATTATTTCTAGAAGTAGTGATGAATGACTAGCTGAAGCAACAGATGTATCCGCAGGGCTTTTAAACAAATATCAGATCACGTGTGTTTATGATGAAGATTTCTACCTACGCAAAAATGTTAGATATATCTATAATGGTATAAATTAATATGACGGGAATGGTTAGATTTTCCACCACTTCTCTTCCATCGGGTGGCTCCTTTAGTGTCATGCCTGTGAAAAAGAGGATGTGGCAAGATCATCGTAGGATTAGTTGAGGTGGGTCTTTTCATCAAACCACCTCTTCACCATCTGTTATAATTGATAATGTGCCCCATACTTTTTATCAGTGTGGAAATGAAATAAATACTATACATTCTGGTCATATTCCTGCGAAGGCGTACAATATCTATGGACACATTGGTCACTTACAATAGTTCTGTTAGGATATGATTATGCCTCAGTATGGTGAGATTTTTTCAACAACAAGGGATCTTGTGGTGCAGTCAGAAGCCACAAATACTATAGGGATTTATCCATAGGACTCAAGAGTGAATCATTTTCATGCATTAGTTGAAATTCTATTTGATGTTTATGTAGGCCCGACAATAGTGATATATAGTATCCTTAATGCATATTTAGTACAAATTTCATTATTTGATATAGGTTACACCCACTCTTTTATACATACATGTTTTTTTTATTTAATTAAACTTATAATGGAACTCATTTCATTTGTATTGGTGTTAGATACACCTCTTTTTGTGTGTATAGGGAAATGTTTCATCTTTACTTCTTCTTCATTGACAATATTAGACACAGAGTTGGTCTAGGACTTTCTATTTCACTATTTAGATCTATTTTATGTCATCCTCAATATGTATTGTATTGTATTCCATTGATCTAAGTTTGATTATTAGAATCACTATGTTTCGTTTCATTCTACTAATGGATGATCTTATGTGTTTCAGGGGGAGTGGTACACGGGTCCTGGTCAAACAAGACCTCCATACCCAAAGATCAGAAGTGTTTTGGTTGTTGTTGCACTTTGATCCCAATAATGTTTCTTATATTGATAATCTTACTATTTCTTTTCATGAAATTACTAATGTTTTCCCTAATTGGATCTCCAATATTCAACTAGAGAGATAGGTAGATTTTATGACTAATCAAGTGCCAGATACACACTAGATATCGATATCATCTAATCTTATGCAACCAACAGAGCTAAAACAACTCAATATTTTGTTATAATACATATTCAAAAATTTCATTTTCTAAATAATTTTTCCTAGGGAAACCCCATTGGTCTTTTCAGAGAAATTGAGTGGTTCACTTTGTTTATCAATGTACAATCAGATGTTGATCAAGGAAACTGTTAAGATAAAATATCATTTCCCTCATGTGGATTCTTTCTTTGATTAGTTAAATGTGGAAATGTGGTTTTATAATATCGATCTTTTGCCGGGTCATCATCAGCTTTTAATTCCGGAGTCTGATATACTGAATATTGTGTTCAAACGAATATTATGGAATTACGAATATCTTATAATGCCTTTTGGTTTGTCTAATGATATTTTAGTTTTTATGGATTTGATTAATCTTATATTCTATTAATATATTTAAAAATTTCTTGTAGTCTTCATGAATGAAAATCCGGTTTATTCAAAATATGAGAGTGAGCCTGAGAACCATCTGATTTTGGTTCTAAATTTTTTAAGAAGTCTCCATTTGTGCTGAAATCATTCAATTTTTTTTGATTTAAGAAGTGATGTTCTTGGGGAACAAAATTTTAGATTATGTCTTGTCACATGATATGGAGAAGTTAAAAGTTGGTTTTCATTGAAGTAACTATGGAATGTGTTTGAGATACAATGATTACTTCGTATTAATGTATAATACCAACTGTTTTTAAAGGATGTATCTAACCTAGTGTCACCTTTGACTACTCTTACTAGGAATGAAATGAAATACACCAGGGATGTAAAGTTTCCGACTTCTTTTGTCAAACTGAAGATGATTCTGATATCTGCTCCAATTCCGATCATACCAGATCTCGGTAAGTGTTTTGTGGTGATTTTCGATTATTCATGTGCTGGTTTGGGTTGTGTGCTTTTATAGGATAACCCTATGGTAGATTACACCTCTTGTCAGCTTCAAATTCATGAAATTAATTACCCCTCTCGTGATTTAGACATTTCAACAATCATACATGTGATTAAATGTCGGTGGCACTATCTTTTTGGGGAAAGGATCATGGGAATATTTGATAATAAGAGTCTAATTAATATCTTTTCACCAACGGACTTGAATCTATGATGGGTAAAATTGGTAGAATAACATCATATGTTTGACTTAGATACAACCTATATAATAGGGAAGGGAAACATTTTTGTATATGCTATTAGAAAGAATGTATATTATTTTGGAATCGATGGAAGAGTCGAACGTTATGGGGATTTTTTCTATATTGCGATTTTATACTCAGGGGGATTTTTCAGGAATGGTGCGAAACAATGTTCAGTTATCATCATCTCTCTTTGTGTTTATTTTTAGAAGTCAGTAGAAAAATGATGAGTTTCAAAAATCTCATGAAAGCCTTTATGGTGGAGAGATCATTTTGGGTTAGTCAATTTATTTAGATGGTATTCTTCACATTGAAAAATGGATTTTCATCAAAAAATATATGAGGAGATTAGTCTTGTTTCATTGTCACCACTCTTCATGGGCTATACATCCATGCATTAAAAATATTTATTATGATATGAGGAAGTGATTCTAGTCGTTGGGTATGAATCATTTAATCGTGTAGTTTGTGTATTATTGTTACACCTAAGAACAGATAGAAGTAGAGCACTTTATACTATCTAGGTCGCATCATCCTCTTCAGGTGATGGTTTGAAAATGGGATGAGGGATCGATGTATTTTGTTACTGGGTTACCAAGGACTCCCCAATAGTGGAATTAAATTTGTGTTATTTTTCATCAGTTGATGGAGTCTTCTAGTTTTATTCTAATCAAGGATACCACTATGGTTGGTGATTTGGGTATGATTTAAGTGTATGAGATTGTGAGGATTCATGGGAGTCCTTATAATATTATATCAGATAAGGATCCTTGGTTTACATCGTGGTTTTGGAGGAGTTTGTAAGAGGCTATGATAACTCAGATAAACATAGTCACACTATACCATCCACAAATTCACAATCAAATGAATCGTTTGATTCAAATTCTATAGGATATTATTTGTGCCTATGTCATGAATTTTAGAGAATCATGGGATAGTAATATGGGACCGGTTCAGTTTTTTATAACAACAGTTATCAGTCATCAAATTGAATGGCTCCCTTTGAAGAATTTTATGTTCACTCATGTAGGTCACCACTTTTTTGGGCTGAGGTGGGTGATGTATATTTATTTTGAACTATTTTTGTTCAAGAAACCACTAAAATGATTTAGGATGTAAATTGACTTCATCAAATAGCCGAGACTTGACCATAATTCAATATGGATTTTCAACATCAAACTATTTCGTTTTCTGTAGGTTACTAGGTTTTCATGAACATTTCTCCTTTGTTGGGTCATCATCGACTTTGAAATCATAGAAATTAGGATTTGATAAATGTTGCAGCATTTTAGGCCACCCTGATGATCAGATAAGTTGCTTATGAGTTAGTATTTTCTTTTCTTTTGATAGATATTCATAATGATTTCCATATTTCTCATCTAAAGAAATATTACCTTGACCCCACTCATGATCAGAGTTGGGAAAAATTGAGATAGATCTAGATTCATTAATTTTCAAGAAAGTAGTTGAGATCTATGAATCATAAATGAATGTATTGTCTTGGCATAAATTCTATTTGTTAGAGTTTTTTGGAAATAAGAAATAGTTTCCCATGATACATGGGAACATGAATCATTGATGAGGTTGAAGTGTCCTTATCTCTTTGCGGGGATTGCATATTCCACATGGCTTCCCAGGGATGGAATATATTTATTGGGTGGATTTTGAAACATCTGGTTACTATTTTAATAGGTATTAACTTAACCTCATCATGGTTCTTCCCTCTTTTGAGATTGGTAGGATACCTATAATGGTGAAGTTAGATATTTTTTTTACATTCACTAATAATAATTTCTTTCAGTTTGTAGAAATATTTCATGCCATGTAACATGGTTACACGCTATGTTAATGTTAATATGTATAAGACAAGAAAGGGGTAATCTATTATAAAAGTTAAACATCATGAATTATGTTTTCACATCATGACTTCTTTAAATAACATATTCTCAATATGAGGTGAAAAATATTTTTGGCATACTTGAACACCGATGATTTCAAAGTTTCTAACATTATTACACGTCATAAAAATCTCCACATCTAGTTTTAATAATGTTAGAGTGACATTTTTTTCTTCAATCCATATTCAATTATCTTGGAAGTCAAACCAAAAATCCTCAAAGTTGCTTTTGGGAGACTATACTCCACCTTGATCAATCTAATTGACACACAATCTCTATTGCGGTTGCATTGTGTATCTTTTGGTGAGTAACCTTTCCATTCCATCATTTAATTTGATCTTGGTATCATGTTTGTAACACCCCGAGATTTTATGAAAAATATTATTTTAATTTCATTAATTTCTTTTGTTGTATTCTACACCAAGATTACCTTGCACTATACGCAACACCGTATTAGCTTGCAGTATACGCAACACTATTCTTGGACCGTGTTACACACAATTTTGATAATAGTTATTCTACGCAACATTGAGTATATATATATATATATATATATTAAATTTATAAATGAAATATGGTTGGATTTTGTTATACGAAACAACGAAGAATTCTTTCACAACACGCAACCCTGACTTGGCTTGCATTACACGCAATCACGACCTTCCTCGATAGCGTGTGTTGTACGCAATACCGGGTTTTAATAAACAATGTTATATTATTATAATATTGTCATGAACTAGCCGTTATGAATAGTATTAACTAAATTTTGAATTTTATAACATTATTATTCATCTTACACATTTCTAGAACATGGTATAAGAACAAAATAAATTTTTCGGGTAAAATAAGTATTTTTCAAAAAATGCAGTTTTACCGCCTTTTGATGGCGCACCCACTTTAAATCTGGTTTTTGACATGTTTATAATTTCAATTTGACAAAATTAAATTCTTCTTTGGAATCATGAAATAAAAATTTACTTTGGATAAAATTTTCATATTATTCTGGTAACTTTCACATTTTAATAAATAGTAAAAACACGCTATATTTTAATTAAAAACAACTTTTTCCATCGTAATATATTATGTGGTTGAATTATAATATTGAATGGTTTTAATGTATAAATTGAATATATTTTTAGCATTTAATATAATTTATGTCATTAGCATTGATTTTACCTTGAATTCGTAAGTTAAATCAATTCAATCTTTTGCAATGTTTTAAACAAAAACCCGTTTTTATTCGACAACGGGATTAATTTTAATTTAATTTCTGCAACTTCTGTGTTTTGAATTTTAAAAAATGGATTCCATATTTGGAATCAGTGGGTCCAAATTATGTTAATAGGATATTTTTTTATTTCTGGGAATTATGAATAGTAACTACGGTAAATTTTATTTACCATAGTTAAAGGTAAATCCGGTAATTAAGGGTAAATATAATATTTTAAAATTAACCTAACAAGTGTCAAAATTCTATTGGATGACTAAAAAAAGACCCATATCACCTATGGGTCGGATTATATTAATTTAATTAAATTTGTTCAATGAAAATAATTTAATTATTATTAAAACCAAAGAATGTTACAACATGTCACTTTCTTAAATCTTATAAGTATAATAATTTTAATCTAGTGATAAACTTCATGAAACTTCTAAAATGAATAGTCTCCAGAAATATAATACAATTATCTACATTATAGGAATTTATTTAGAATTTTTAGGGATTAAATAATTATCATTTATTATGACATACAGATGATGCAGTAATTGTCTTATTAATGAAATATTGACAGAATTGATGTTATTAATGCCCAAATAAATGTAATTTGAGAATTTTTATGACTTACACTAATTTTCTAGGTTACTATGATATATTAGTGTTGATTTAATCAACTTGGTTCGAACATGTAATTCTGTTATGACTTTCACAAAAATCATATATCAAATAGTGTCAAAATTGACACAAAATAGTTTTTAAATCAAATATTATATTATTAATTGTTATTTTATTTCTACAAATCTAAGGTTCGGCCAAATGACTTAGATAAGGATATATATATTAATAATAAACAATTTGGGGTTCGTTTGGCATGTTATAGTAAGTGTATTAACCATATAGTGAAAGAAAACAAAAACACATGGTAAAAGTTAAATTATTTAACTTAGAGTTAAATCTAATTGATAAGGTTAAAATAAAACCCTAAACTTGTCTAAATCCTATTGGTTGATAGGATTTCGACCCATACACACTTTAGCTTTGAAATAAGACCCTTTGGAACCATTATAAACCGATTTTGACATTAATATAAAATAATATTTTGAGGTATTCCTAAGGTGCCCCTCTCCTCCCTTATAAAAGGAAACCTCCTCCCCTCCTCCTCACACAAATTTGAGCACTATAGCTCGGCCAACCCCTGCCATTTTCTCCTCTCCACTTCCCTAGAATAATCCTAGATGTCCTGGTCTTCTTCAAAGACCAATCTTAGTTCCCTAAGTGAAGGATTCAAAGAGGCGTTCCAAAGAAGAGGTAATATCTGTTACCGATCTTTTCAATTTCTTTCTTCTTCAACATCATCTTCTTTAGTTTTTTCATGATAAAGTAATAACATCAGTATTACATACATACTGATATGTTATTATAAATATGAAACAACCCTAATTCACCTTCTATCCATCCTACGGAAAAATGAAATCACCACGCTTGCGTACGTACAGAATACCGTCTCCACGCCGTGGTGTAATCTATTTTCCACCACCACCTTACAAGGATGGGTATAATGGTGTAATGGGTAACTATTTATTATTATTATAAAGTAATATTGATACTGAAATAATATATATATACTCCAATACAATTCCACGATCATAGGAACGATATCATCACTCGTGTGTACGTACGGAATACCGTCTCCACGATGTTATGCGACTCGTTCTACATGATCATCATTACATAGTAATTATATAAATGAATTGAATGAATAAATATGATATATGTTACACTAGTACCATTCTGGATATAAGGTATCTATATCCTTAAAAGAATAATAAGAATTTATTTGGAAAAACACGCATAAGAACAAAAGGCAATAAAGACCCGAGTAACGAGTAACAATGAAATATTACTAACAAGAAGCTAGGAATATGACCATATATGATATCATATCAATATTTATGATTCTGGAATAAGTCAATAACATTATTTAAATCATTATACAGGAGGTTCGGACACTTCCAAAGCAAGTCGGACCTAAGGTAAGGGAAATATCACAATCTCATTTTTATCTGAGATTGTTTATTCGTAAGTATTTACTGGGGTGCATTTTATCATCCACATCCATGTTCCCTCAATATGTAATATTGTTTCCATCCACTTACAATAGTTTAAATCCAATTTTACCCTTCGGTAAATTTTTAGTAAAGGATATGAAAGAAATCATTTGTCGTTTTTCGTACGAGGTACTTTTTTTACTTTTCCGACAAAAGTACGAGAAGAATGTTTTTTTAATTTATACGGCATGAATGGATTTTTAAAAAATTATTTTACATGTTTTCAAGTTTATTTTTATTCAAATTATTTTATTTTAAACTCATATGACATTTTAATAAAGGAAAAAAAAATTTGAAGAAGAAAGGATATTTTCCTCAAGAATGGAGTTCAGGTGTTTTATCAAAATTATTTTCCATCTAAGATAATAAAGGGTTCTGTTTTTATCCCTATTAATACATTGATTTGGTCATGATGTGATGGAATTATTTTTATGAATTCCTTTATCTTATATGAATTGTTTTATGATGCCATGTTGTTTAAGAATTCCATTTTTATTACATGGGTTACGCTATGATGTATGGTTTATGATTATGTGGCACACATAAGAAAGGATTCATTATAAGATGGGTGGAACCTATATCTCCCTCCAATGCATTGGGTAAAGATTTTATATCTCATGAGATAGACATGGCTGGAATGGTAGGTTATACCAGTTCAGTGAAACAGGACTGAAATGAGGGTTACTCGATTCCGAAAGGGACTTTGTCCACTAAGATAGTCTTGGCAATGAGTCTTGACTAACAAGAAATGATTCTCTATGATTATGTGTGAATGCCACAAAGTTTCATGTTTTAAGTTATGATTATTGTGATTTAATTTCACTGCCATGATTTATCCCATGTTATGAAATTATGATCTCTTTTGCAGGTTAAGATTTCCAAAAGTTATGTGCTTGTGTATATGATGTGATTGATATTTCTTTTGTTTACCCTTACTAAGAATTTGAGCTCACCCTTTTATGTTTTCTTTTCCCCAGGATATAAAAAAGGGTTTTAGGTAAAAAAAAGGGAAGATCTTTATGGGAGATATAGAAGATCTTTCAACGCGATTAGAAGATTATGTTCCGAGTTTCCAAAGACACTAAACTATTACGATCCTTGTGTGTGTGATTTTGTTATGTACCAAGTATTCCAAAAAAGTAATGTAATGTCCATGTACGTCAAGATACGGGTCTCTACAGTTGATATCAGAGGGAGGTTTAGTCAACCTTTGGAAACTAGGATGTGAGAACTTTAGTGAGATCCCTAGAGATATTTCAAAGGTATGTCTAGGGATGTCCCTAAGGTTAAGTATACGTATAGGTTATAGTACTAGAATTACGCTAACGATCATAGAATTAAACCTATGATTTTAGATATTGAAGGTACTCCCCCTTTATTATGTTGTTTTCCCTAGCATGATTTTTGCCTCTCACACTATTCTTTTTGGGTTTTAGACGATGGCTGGAACCCGAGGGAACCGTGTTGATCAATGCAATGGACAATGCAATGATTTTCCTCCTGAACAAACAAATTTTATGGGATATGGAGTGCAAAATCTTATTGCTATACTTACACAATCTATAAATCATTCTGGACTTCCAAATGAGTAGAGAAGGGAACAATATTCTATTGGGTCCTTCCTGAGGCAACGTCCACCTTCATTCAGTGGGACTTCTGATCCACTTGTTGCTGAACAATGGATCAGTACCACTGAAAAGATATTTTCAGTTCTTCAATGTTCTGAACATGATAAAGTCATCTTAGCAGTATATCGTTTGGAAGGTGAAGCTGATCAATGATGAAATCTTATCAAGAATACAAGGGAAAGAGATGAAATTGAGTCCATCGAATGGGACGAGTTCAAGAACTTATTTTCCCATAAATACTTCCCTCGTATTCTTCGAACAAAGATGGAGAAGGAGTTTCTTGAACTAAAGAAAAAGGATGATGAATCTGTTGGTATATACGAAGCGAATTTTACAAGACTTGCAAGGTATGCATCTGGCATTATCATCCAACCTGAAAGTAAAGTTGATCGATTTTTCAGTGGCTTAAAACCAAGTCTTCGAAGGGCATTATTTATAAAAGACTTCAGTAGCTATGAAGAAATTGTGTGTTGTGATATCAAGGTAGAAATGGAAGTTGGTGTTATATATCCATCTCATGGTTTTGACAAGAAACGAAAGATGGAGTTCAAGGAGAAATCTCAGAATAATGGTGAAAAGAAGATGAATGTTTCCTTATGAACAAAGTGTGGAATGAAGCATGGTGGAGATTGTCTTAAAGGGACTAGAAAATGTTTTAAGTGTGGAAAAGAAGGTCATCGAGCAGCTGAGTGTCGAAGTAATGGAAAAAGGGTTTCTAATGATGTGAATAAAGCAAACTCTACAGAGAACGCACCACCAACACTTCAATGCTTCAAGTGCAAGGAAATGGGGCATTATGCTAAAAAATGCCCTAATCCAAGGGTTAGTGATGATCAACATGAGCAACCACTGAAGGCAAAGGACAAAGGTACGTCACATGCAATCACTATTGGCAATGTTGAATATGACAACGATGTGGTGGAATGATTGAGTGTTTATGTAATGGGATTCCAAAATAATGTTGTATCATTGAGTATTGCAATATTTATTGATGTGGTATTCAAAGTGATTGAGATATTTTTTGGAAATAAGATGATATGCGCATAATGAAGGGAAAACGAGAAAATGAAATGTTTAATAGTATTCATGAGCTCATGATTGATATAAGGACTAAGTGATATCATGGTTTGAGTATATAGAATTTTGAGGATTTTGGTATGTGGAATGTGTTAACTTTAAACTGCATTCATGTTTTCACTAAGGTATTCAAGAGAATACATGATTAAGGAATTTGAATGTTTGAAATGTGACCAACAAAACATATATTATGATATATGGGGATCAACGATGGTATTAAATCTCTGGTAATCGTTTTCACTATGTTATGAGAGTGGACTGCAGTATTATGGATAAGCCTAAAGATTGAAATGGATTATGTTGGACATAAGTGAGTATTGTTTAAGGATAGAAGTTTTTTTTATTCGATATTATTGATGGGATGTTATAGTAATGTAGTTTTAGAAAAAGGACAACCTGCAGGATGGGCGACAGCCGATCGCGTCGGACAAGGCTGTAGGAATCGAACCCACAACCGAAGTGCGACTGGCCTTTATCGCCTACCACTGGCCTACAGGAAGTCCCTGTTTAGTAGAAACTAGTTTTATTATATTAAGCAGTATGATATATGAAGTATAAGTCCATTTTAGGAACAATATATGATTAATCTCACTATAGATCGACTTATGTATATAATTTTTGCTAACCTTTTGTTTGAGATAGATGGAATGACCCGTCATTCTATCACATGATCTGCTAACACTTCAGGAATAACAAATTCAACTTCATTTATTTAAGAGATGAAGTGGAAATTGTTCAAGGCACGAACAACAGTGAGATTGTACCAAAATAAAGTAAGTATTTATTCTAATTCAAATTTTCAACTTTAGGGAAATGATCTTGAAAACCAAAAATGTTGTCCTAGTGCCCTTATATCTGATGAATCAGATGGTACCCTAGATCATCACAAATTTATGGCTTTGTGATTGCTAGCTTTTCCATAGCCATGTTCTTTACCACTCTCCATCAGAACATGATAGTTAGATTTCTCTTCCATATCCATATTTTCACTTATGTGGAAACCCAGTTATTAGTTTATTTGGGTAACCGTTACGTTTCATACTTTTGTTTTTAAAGATAAGTTTTGGTATTCCTTTTTACGATGTGGGTTTCTATCAAAGAAACTTTCAAATAGTAAACCTATTATAACCATGACGAATTTCGAGGGCGAAATTCATTTTAAGGGGGGTAGAATGTAACACCCCGAGATTTTATGAAAAATATTATTTTAGTTTCATTAATGTCTTTTGTTTTATTCTACACCAAGATTACCTTGCGCTATACGCAACACCGTATTAGCTTGCAGTATACGCAACACTATTCTTGGACCGTGATACACACAATTTTGATAATAGTTATTTTACGCAACATTGAGTATATATATATATATATATTAAATGTATAAATTAAATATGGTTGGATTCTGTTATACGAAACAACGAAGGATTCTTTCACAACATGCAACCCTGACTTGTCTTGCATTACATGCAATCGCGACCTTCCTCAATAGTGTGTGTTGTATGCAATACCGGGTTTTAATAAACAATGTTATATTATTATAATATTGTCATGAACTAGCCGTTATGAATAGTATTAACTAAATTTTGAATTTTATGACATTATTATTCATCTTACACATTTATAGAACATGGTATAAGAACAAAATAAATTTTTCGGGTAAAATAAGTATTTTTAAAAAAATGCAGTTTTACAGCCTTTTGATGGCGCACCCACTTTAAATCTGGTTTTTGACATTTTTATAAGTTCAATTTGACAAAATAAAATTCTTCTTTGGAATAAAGAAATAAAAATTTACTTTGGATGAAATCTTCATATTATTCTAGTATCTTTCACATTTTAATTAATAGTAAATACACACTATATTTTAATTAAAAACAACTTTTTTCATCGTAATATCTTATGTGGTTAAATTATAATATTGAATGGTTTTAAAGTATAAATAGAATATATTTTTACCATTTAATATAATGTATGTCATTAGCATTGATTTTACCTTGAATTCGTAAGTTAAATCAATTCAATCTTTTGCAATGTTTTAAACAAAAACCTGTTTTTATTCGACAACGGGATTAATTTTAATTTAATTTCTCCAACTTCTGTGTTTTGAATTTTAAAAAAAGGATTCCATATTTGGAATCAGTGGGTCCAAATTATGTTAATAGGATACTTTTTATTTTTGGGAATTATGAATAGTAACTACGGTAAATTTTATTTACCATAGTTAAAGGTAAATCAGGTAATTAAGGGTAAATATAATATTTTAAAATTACCCTCAAAAATGTCAAAATTATATTGGATGACTAAAAAACGACCCATATCATCTATGGGTTGGATTAGATTAATTTAATTAAATTTTTTCAATGCAAATAATTTAATTATTATTAAAACCAAAGAATGTGACAACATGTCACTTTCTTAAATCTTATAAGTAGAATAATTTAAATCTAGTGATAAACTTCATGAAACTTCTAAAATGAATAGTCTCCAGAAATATAATACAATTATCTACCTCATAGAAATTTATTTATAATTTTTAGGGATTAAATATTTATCATTTATTAAGACAGAAAGATGATGCAGTAATTGTCTTATTAATGAAATATTGACAGAATTGATGTTATAAATGCCCAAATAAATGCAATTTAGACTTTTTATGACTTACACTAATTTTCTAGGTTACTATGATATATTAGTGTTGATTTAATCAACTTGGTTCGAACATATAATTCTGTTATGACTTTCAAAAAAATCATATATCAAATAGTGTCAAAATTGACACAAAATAGTTTTTAAATCAAATATTATATTATTAATTGTTATTCTATTCCTAAAAAATCTATGGTTCGGACAAATGACTTAGATAAGGATATATATATTAATAATAAACAATTTGGGGTTCGTTTGGCATGTTATAGTAAGTGTATTAACCATATAGTGAAAGAAAACAAAAAGACACGGTAAAAGTTAAATTATTTAACGTAGAGTTAAATCTAATTGATAAGGTTAAAATAATACCCTAAACTTGTCTAAATCCTATTGGTTGATAGGATTTCTACCCATCCCCACTTTAGCTTCGAAATAAGACCCTTTGGAACCATTATAAACCGATTTTGACATTAATATAAAATAATATTTTGAGGTATTCCTAAGGTGCCCCTCTCCTCCCTTATAAAAGGACACCTCCTCACCCTCCTCCTCACACAAATTTGAGCACTCAAGCTCGGACAACCCCTGCCATTTTCTCCTCTCCACTTCCCTAGAATAATCCTAGATGTCCTGGTCTTCTTCAAATACCAATATTAGTTCCCTAAGTGGAGGATTTAAAGAGGCGTTCCAAAGAAGAGGTAATATCTGTTACCGATCTTTTCAATTTCTTTCTTCTTCAACTTCTTCTTCTTTAGTTGTTTCATGATAAAGTAATAACATCAGTATTACATACATACTGATATGTTATTATAAATATGAAACAACCCTAATTCATCTTCTATCCATCCTACGGAAAAATGAAATCACCGCGCGTGCGTACGTACGGAATACCGTCTACACACCGTGGTGTAATCTATTTTCCACCACCACCTTACAAGGATGGGTATATGGTGTAATGAGTAACTATTTATAATTATTATAATGTAATAATGATACTGAAATAATATATATATAATCCAATACAATTCCACGATCATAGGAATGATATCATCACTCGTGCGTACGTACGGAATACCGTCTCCACGATGTGATGCGACTCGTTCTACATGATCATCATTACATAGTAATTATATAAATTAATTGAATGAATAAATATGATATATGTTACACTAGTACCATTATGGATATAAGGTATCTATATCCTTAAAAGAATAATAAGAATTTATTCGGCAAAACACGCATAAGAACAAAAGGCAATAAAGACCCGAGTAACAAGTAACAATGAAATATTAATAACAAGAAGCTAAGAATATGACCATATATGATATCATATCAATATTTATGAGTCTGGAATAAGTCAATAAAATTATTTAAATCATTATACAGGAGTTTCGGACACTTACAAAGCAAGTCGGACCTAAGGTAAGGGAAATATCACAATCTCATTTTTATCCGAGATTGTTTATTCGTAAGTATTTACTGGGGTGTATTTTATCATCCACATCCATGTTCCCTCAATATGTAATATTGTTTCCATCCACTTACAATAGTTTAAATCCAATTTTACCCTTCGGTAAATTTTTATTAAAGGATATGAAAGGAATCTTTTTTTGTTTTTCGTACGAGGTACTTTTTTGACTTTTCCGACAAAATTACGAGAATAATGTTTTTTAACTTATACGGCATGAATGGATTTTTAAAAAATTATTTTACAAGTTTTCAAGTTCATTTTTAATAAACTTATTTTATTTTAAACTCATATGACATTTTAATAAAGGAAAAATGTTTTTGAAGAAGAAAGGATATTTTCCTCAAGAATGGAGTTCAGGTGTTTTATCAAAATTATTTTCCATCTAAGATAATAAAGGGTTCTGTTTTTATCCCTATTATTACATTGATTTGATCATGTTGTGATGGAATTATTTTTATGAATTCCTTTATCTTATATGAATTGTTTTATGATGCCATGTTGTTTAAGAATTCCATTTTTATTACATGGGTTACGCTATGATGTATGGTTTATGATTATGTGGCACACATAAGAAAGGATTCATTATAAGATGGGTGGAACCTATATCTCCCTCCAATGCATTGGGTAAATATTTTATATCTCATGAGATAGACATGGCTGGAATGGTAGGTTATACCGGTTCAGTGAAACAGGACTGAAATGAGGGTTACTCGATTCAGAAAGGGACTTTGTCCACTAAGATAGTCTTGGAAATGAGTCTTGACTAACAAGAAATGATTCTCTATGATTATGTGTGAATGCCACAAAGTTTCATGTTTTATGTTATGATTATTGTGATTACATTTCACTGCCATGATTTATCCCATGTTATGAAATTATGATCTCTTTTGCAGGTTAAGATTTCCAAAAGTTATGTGCTTGTGTATATGATGTGATTGATATTTCTTTTTTTTACCCTTACTAAGCATTTGAGCTCACCCTTTTATGTTTTCTTTTCCACAGGATATAAAAAAGGGTTTTAGGTAAAAAAAATGGAAGATATTTATGGGAGATATTGAAGATCTTTCACCACGATTAGAAGATTATGTTCCGAGTTTCCAAAGACACTAAACTATTACGATCCTTGTGTGTGTGTTTTTGTTATGTACCAAGTATTCCGCAAAAGTAATGTAATGTCCATGTACGTCAAGATACGGGTCTCTACAGTTGGTATCAGAGGTAGGTTTAGTCAACCTTTGGAAACTAGGATGCGAGAACTTTAGTGAGATCCCTAGAGATATTTCTAAGGTTTGTCTAGGGATGTCCCTAAGGTTAAGTATATGTATAGGTTATAGTACTAGAATTACGCTAAC
Organism: Viscum album; assembly: GCA_963277665.1. NCBI lineage: Eukaryota > Viridiplantae > Streptophyta > Magnoliopsida > Santalales > Viscaceae > Viscum > Viscum album. The sequence goes on from OY728141.1 coordinate 1,259,636,178, forward strand.
GATCATAGAATTAAACCTAAGATTTTAGATATTGAAGGTACTCCCCCTTTATTATGTTGTTTTCCCTAGCATGATTTTTGCCTCTCACACTATTCTTTTTGGGTTTTAGACGATGGCTGGAACCCGAAGGAACCGTGTTGATCAATGCAATGGACAATGCAATGATTGTCCTCCTGAACAAACAAATGTTATGGGAGATGGAGTGAAAAATCTTATTGATATACTTACACAAGCTATGAATCATTCTGGACTTCCAAATGAGCATAGAAGGGAACAATATTCTATTGAGTCCTTCATGAGGCAACGTCTACCTTCTTTCAGTGGGACTTCTGATCCACTTGTTGATGAACAATGGATCAGTACCACTGAAATGATATTTTCACTTCTTCAATGTTCTGAACATGATAAAGTCATCTTAGAAGTATATCGTTTGGAAGGTGAAGCTGATCAATGGTGGAATCTTATCAAGAATACAAGGCAAAGAGATGAAATTGAGTCCATCGAATGGGACGAGTTCAAGAACTTATTTTTCAATAAGTACTTCCCTCGTATTCTTCAAACAAAGATAGAGAAGGAGTTTCATGAACTAAAGCAAAAGGATGATGAATCTGTTGGTATATACGAAGAGAATTTTACAAGACTTGCAAGGTATGCATCTGGCATTATCATCCATCCTGAAAGTAAAGTTGATCGATTTTTCAGTGGCTTAAAACCAAGTCTTCGAAGGGCATTAGCTATAAGAGACTACAGTAGCTATGAAG